>CM060929.1:733909189-738909189 GCA_030765085.1 Allium cepa | reverse complement strand
AACAAAGTAAAGTGTTATAAGGTTTTAAATTCTCAAATATCCATTTTAGAAATCCATAATCAGGAAATTATCTTTAATGGTGAAAATTTTTTTCCAAAATATTAGTTTAAAAGTTTTCCTAATTCCTTTGGTAAATAAAATTTAGTATAAATCCCTTTTTTTCAAAATTCAAATCCAAAAAGGGTCGAGATCTCTAAGGTTATACTCAAGTCAAAAAGGACAAAAAATAAAAATACTCAAGGTTGACGGCTAAGATCACTCAATCCTAGATGGCAAATAATTATCATCACAACCAATCATTATAAATACCATATATTTAAAAATCATTCCTTTATACATAGAAAATATATTTGGGTAAAATTATTTCATCTACCGTTAAAAACAATATTGTGTCCGTTAGCCTGGTACAAGTGTTTAGAGATCCCTATCAATAACGTTAACTACTCGTATTGACCAGAACCCATATGCCACTCAACCGATCAATTAACACAACATATAAAAATCTTTTTTATATATCTAAAAAATACTCGCTCTTGTATACACACACACACACACACATTCATACTCAATTAGGTTGCTACAGAGTCTATCCCTAATGAGAAACTCACTCAAACCTAGGTATTCGCTCAACCTAAGCTATGATACCACAATGTCACGACCCATTTTCCCATACCAATTTAAACTGATTTTAACCTCACTTGTCAGCCAAATCGTACTGAAAGATGGATAGTGAAAGAAAAAAAGAAAGAAGGTAGTAGTTAGAAAGAAGATAGAAGAAAAAGAGAACAATTCAGAATCTCATAGCGGAATGAATGATATATAATATAAAAAATCTTTACATGAAACCAAAACTGTTACTTTAATAACTTATACAAACTTCAATCAAAGTTTACATCCATTCAACTCAGACAGTTTATAACAATTCGCCCTTACAATTTGTTGACAACACAACCAATGACAACTGAATATAAGCATCTACGTGAATACGTCTCCTGATTCCAACTCCTCTCCTGAACTTCCATTCTTCCTGCTAAACCTGGAAATATGCTCAGTCTGATCCGAGCATATAGGAAAAACACCACGCCCGGGTCAGCCTGGCAAATCAGCGTGATAACCACACTCAACTTGATTCATTAAAGTATAATAATCTTTTTGAAATCAAAGGTATCTCATAAGACCATGCCACAAATAAACATGTCGGGTTTTTACCTTACGATAACCAAAACATTTCTTATCAAAATCCTTTGATATTATAAAAGTGTCTAAATATAAATACTTAATTCAAATAGCCAAAATTGTTACATTCATTAAATTCCAGCAAATCCTAGGTTCTACAATCAAAACCGTAAAGGCACATAGGGAGAATAGGTTTTCGACTAACGACTAGGCACTGGGGTACCACCTATCACGGTACCTCGTCTAGACCAGCATACCGAGGACCCCTCCTGTTCCTCTGCACCACAAGATCGGCGCCACCCCTTAATGGATAGTCCGAATAAGATCACCTCGCAGTTCAGATCAGCAACCGCCCACATAGCCAAATAAAAAGGGACCTCTAGACAGAGATGACCTTACCCTAATTGGGTGCTACCCACTTAGCCTTGCTGCATATCCCCTGATTTTTCGTCATTCCCAGTTGATGAGGTTCGAGGCTGAGCGTTACCTTTTTAGAACATTTCACTTATAATTCTCACCGTCCTTCCGACGATGTTCCGAAAGCATTTATCCATACAAGTCTGTTCCGGGTTCGAACGGAACCAAAGGCACTATACCTACCACATCCATTTTGGAATCAGCCTCGGCATTAGTAGCATTTAGCCCTTGCACTTCACTACTCCATCTTCGACTCAAAGCTCTAGTCTTCATCTACTCGTTGGATCGAAGTGGTTTTTGGATTACAAATCCGATCCCGGTCTCATCGAAACAACATTCGCTATTTCCCAGTAAACTCAACCCCGGTTCTTTAGGAAATACACAGACGAAAATAAGATCGGAGTTCACCTCCTAACCGTTAGCGGACGGGTTTCTTTATAATTCGTCCTAGAGAACAAACGAGTTTATACATACGGTATAACACCACGAACGACCATATAATTCCAGAGTTTCCTCTAGATATTTTCAAATTTAAGTTTTGTCCAAATTAGATAGTCGGTTATTCAACTATCAAAATAATCAATCAATTCAACCAAGTTTATTTCCCTTTGCAACTATTAAGCCTTGTTCACATTTAAAACCCCAATAGATTAGAATTTGCTAAGTAAGTCTATTCCACGGGGTAAATATATACATAAAACAATTTTTTTCCAAATCATACTTATAAAATTTCCAAATAAATTTTTCAGGTTTAAAATAAAACACTCTTTTATGAAAGTTACTATAATATATTATTTAAAACAACATTTACATTTAATAGATTTATACTGAAGAAAATATACTTAAATACTAATTATTCTAAAATAAAAATACACTTTTAAATAATCACTATTTTTATACTAGAAAATAGCTTAAATAACTCATAGCTTATAATAAAAATTATACTTTATAAAGATTTCGAAAAATAATAAATTAACTACTTTGGTCATCTCAAAAATATTTATCAATTCTTTTAAAAACATCTTTACAAATAATATTCATTTTTTAACACAAAACTAGGCTCAAAATTAACCCAAACAAATAAGGTTTATCATTCTCAACGGTACTTATCAAACTACAATTCACAGTCAATACAGATATTCAAGATCAATCAGCTTCCATATATCGATTCATATTGTATACTCAAATATAACTAACAGGCAAATAAACAGATATATGCATGAATAAGCAGACCAGAGATTTATCATTGCTAGTAAATATCCACATTGATTATACAAAAAATAAGTCAAAATGATCGTTTATACCACCCAAAGCAGAATAAGTTAAATAATTAGCGGAATGGTGTTTGCTTCCGCGGACCAGATGTCAAACAGTATGAATAATCTACAATTAACACATTTATTTTATTAGGGAACATCTTAATAGATAGGCCATATAAAATTATACAATGGCACTTATTCTCAATGGTAATTTAAGCTTGTAAAATTTTACTTATTTAACTTCACAACGGATCATATGGCAGTGTAATATCCTTCGATTTGAACCATCTTCTTAATAACACTTTATTGTATGTGAAATTAAGTAATTATTATGAATATAAAATCATTTAAGAACTTAAATTAATTCAAAAGTATAAATATTTTATTTTCCCTTAATTATCTGCCTAATTATACTTCAATTATTCAAATAAAACTCAATTATAAATAATAATAATAATACGACTTTAAAAGCTTAAATAATTTAAGATAAAATAAATTATTTAAATGACCTTATTAAATAATCTTAAAGTAAATCAAGTTTATCATTTCCAAAATTCCCTTGTCTATATAAAACGTTAAATAAAACATTAAATATTAAAGAGTATTGGTTTAAAAACATTTACTTTAACCACATGCCTATTACATGCTTTGAGAATACATATTGTTACAGATTTTATTATACTATTTTTCTTTATTTATTAAATCCTATTTTAAATGAAACAAAACCAACGGGCCAAAGCCGAGACACAACAGCCAAGAAAGCAACACGAAATCATTTTTATTTTCACAACACAAAGCGAACGGTCTGAAGCCCATAAAAAAAGAAACAAACCCGCCTTCCCCCTATCTCTTCTCCTCTTCTTCCTCCTACTAGACTAACATCTTTTCCCACCCCAAAACCATTCGAGTTTCGATGCCACGAACCGGAAAACATCACCGACCAACCCGCCAACTTCCCATACGAACATCGAAATGCTCACGAATCAAGACACAACCCAGATCAAACTCAAACCTCCTCGCTCGATTCATCCAGCTCTGGAAACCTCTTCGTGCACGCTGTTCACGTGCACCTCCTCGCCTTTGACCAACTCACCGCTGCTCACTGTCATGACACCACCACATTGTCCCTCATCATCCCTAGATACAAATTGCCACAACGCCGATTACCCGCAAATACCTACATGAGATTCAACCCTTCACATGTATCCTAGAAACCCACAGCTCCACAGTTCGACAAACTGTACTCGCCACACTCCACCGATCGAAACAACTTCCCCACAGATCGAAAGCCCTACCCTGATACTACCTTCCTGCCAAACCCCGAAGAACTCGGTCGCGCCACCTTCTCCCAATTTCGTCGCGCTCGCCTGCCTCCCAAAGCCTTCCTAAAAACCTACAACTTGCTTGTTCTTCCAAATCCAACCCAAAACCAAGATTCTGCCATGGTAGTCACCTCCCGTGGGTCCTTCTGCTCCCATCTGACTCAACCGCATCACCTCTCATCGATGAAGTCAACAGAAAATAATTTTAGAACGTATTTCGGTTATCCCTCAATTTCTTGAGATATAGAACACTAAAAATTATAATTTTACTACTAAAATTCATATTTCTACAAAAGAAATCTGATTGCATGCTTGAATTCTTGATTTAAACATATTAAATTTTCACTAAAGTATGATATCATTAATCTACTACACAGCATAATCCATTCACAAACTAATTTTTAACTTAAACTATACTAGAAAATAAATATTTTCTTAGTTTACATCATCGTCAAATATGAATTAGATTAAGAGATCTAGATTTTTTAAACTGGGATGAACAATATATTTCACTATCAACAGAGAAATCATCTCATTTTAAAATTTGAAATAAATGTTTCTTACCTTAAACATTTTGATTCCAGAAGCTTTAAAGTTGAATTTAAAATCTTTAATGTGAAAACTTGCTTTTGAATCCTTGCTTGAATTTAAACAAAGAATGCTTCTTAAACTTCCATACTAGGTACAGAGTACTTGCTTCTTCTTTTTTAATTTTGTTTCCTGTTTGTATACAATTTTGAACAGAGGGTATTTTCTTAAGTTACAGGCTTAAATTTTAAAACTACAACACAGATCTAAATGCTCACACACACACACACACACACACACACACACACACACATATACATACGCTCTGAATATCCAGGAGATAGATTTTGAAAGAGGTTTGGGGGCTGGAAATGATATTTGTCCTTGATGAGTGAAAGTTGAAAAGAAAAGAAATGATCATTAAAAATCTTTTATTAGGTATTTCTCTGCCAAATGTTAATATATTTACTTATTTAAATTTTATTACTTATTACCCCTTGTTTTACTTGGTTTAAAATAGTTTTTAACTTGTTTTTCTCCTAATAGTGAATGACTTTGAAATCTTCCTATTAATATACATTTTATATAAACCATAAAATACTTTAAAGTATATGTAAGTATACTCAAGAAGTTAGACAGCCCAAAAGTTATCATTACTTTTGACAAAGTAGTGTTTGCATTTATCACAACACACCTTATACATTTTAAAACAAAAATAAGAAACTAGATAATTAAAATAACCCTCTTGGTTAATATATCTTATATAAATATATATGTTACTTTAAACAAAATGAAATAAAATTCTACGTTAAACACCCTATATACATATATGTTATTTAAAACAAGAACTACAAAGTGGTATGAAATTATTTTCAATCCTTCATGTATATATGTAACCATATATATACATTTATTATTGATGATAAAGAAATATATTATTTCCAAATAAACCAAGTCATTTGTTATATGTGTGCATATATAGTTTCTCCTATTTATACATATGTGATTCCTATACACATCATTTTATTTTATAACATTTATCTATTTATAAATATTATACATTTTCCTTTTGAACTTACATATATAATATTTCTTATTCATGGTGTGTGTAGATATTATTTTAGAAATTTAAAACTCTTTTTATTTAATATAAATCATATTGTTATATGCCCAAAAATCAGAAATATCGTGTTTTACTTTATTATGAATTTCTATCCAAATTATATACATACATATAAATTTTTTATCCTTAAATGTAAAAATGTATGCATGTGATTTTTTTCCAATTAATTTAATTCTCTATTATATTTTATCTTTAGAATAAAATATACATATTTTATCTCTAAAACAAAATACAATTTTTTATCTAAAACAGAATATAGATATTCTACCTTTAAAACAAAATATACATGTATACAAAATTCCCATTTGATCAATCTGTATTTTAATATAAATCTGCAAATTCAAATTATATTGGTTTTGGAAAATTGTATACAATTATTAATTATTGATTAACAGGAATATTTTATTTTAAAATACAATATTATTGAATATTATAAATTAATATTCACAACTCGAGATGTCAAAAATCCCAAGTCGTTACAGCCGATTTAACCGAGCTAGAATGGTAGGTTAGAGAAATCATCATATTTTATTATCAAAATGTTAAGTCTACTCGGGAAAAACACAATATCTTGTTTAATGATTTTTTTTGTTCTTACAAGGCAAATCAACGTATTTTCTATAGGCAAACTCCTGTTTTTATTAACAAACCAGGTTATAAGTGTATTGTAACGCCATATATTAGGTAGATATAATAAAGATTCCGTTGATTCGGTTGAACCAATGACTGAATAAATTTATTTTACAAACTGAATTTAATCGATTTAATATCATAACTATGCCCACCAAAATAAACTAGCTTGATTGGATAAATAAGTTCAAACCGAATATTGCTCATCCTTACTAATAGGATGTATTCAACTAACTTGGCTATGACAGTAGCGAAGAACAAGAAAGTTACCTTATTACGGAACATGCATATAGTTCCCAGTAATATGTCAGTAGTCTAAGGATAATAATATAACTTGTCTTGCATATCTAACTTTGTAATAAATTTTATTAGTAACAAAAGTGCTTAATTTTTGTTATATATTTTATTATATTGTGATATAATAAATTAAGTAATTAATTTAAGGTATAGTAATAAGAATATCCTACAACAAAATTTTATATGGTTGTATTTGCAAATAGTTGCAATTGTGAGTAAATAATAACAAATTAAAACAACATTTGTTTTAAATACTCCTAGTCATGATGTTTCGTGAAAGTATATCGATCAATCCGTTGAACTATAATGCATGACACTCTCCAGATATTAGGAAGTATGTTACTCATTGTTGCTGGGGAAATAATGGATTACGTAAATTAAGTTAGTATATAATTATGGATGACTCATGCAAATGTTTCCTATCGTTTAATAACAACAAGATCAAACACGAAATCTCAAGGTGATGATGTTACATAGTTTCCTTGAGTTGAGAACACGGTAGAGCTTCAATGTGAATACTCCACTTTGATTATAGTCAATCATGGCATGGAAATAAATCAAGAGACCATAGATGGGTCTAAGTTGAAACTTTCAGGGTGAAACATTATTCAATAGATAATTCATCTCCTCGTTCGTTAACATTAGTATCACAGTCATAGTCAACTCAAAGCCAAAATCTCTATCTTGAGTAGTATAGTTAATAATGAATGTTATTATTAAACAAAGAATTTGTTTATCGACTAAGCATATTGAATGTAGATAATATTGGAATTTCGACAATTACCAAATTCCATATATCCTAAAGTGATATAGTTTCGATAAATAGAACAAGTGTAAATTATCGCTGCTAACTATGCAATTAATGCCCCACAATTACCCTGCTATAACCCTACTATATCTCATAGAGGATTTCTACCGCTATAATTTTTCTATATAGTCTTTCCGCTTTAAGCCCGCTATTTCCGCTATATTCCGCTATTTCCGCTATATCTTCTTTAAAAGAAATTAATTAAAATATGATGTTTATACATTATAAAAATTATAAAATTACTTTATTTAATTGAATTTTTAATATATTTTTCATAAATGAAAATTCTCTAATATTTTACTAAATTCAATTATGTTATATACAGTTTTACGTTTACTTACAATATATTCGCACATGTTTTATTTAAATTTATTTATGTATTAATTATAATTCAATTGAATATTAATTATTCGTTTAATTACCATATATATCTGTAAAACATCAAGCACGATTTTTATATGCTATTTTAGAGTCATTCGCTATATCCTGCTATAACCTCGTTGTATCCCCAGTATGACTTTTTGCACCTCCGGCACATTGAATCTGCCAAGCGCTTTAACTGCACAGGTCGCTAAAAGGTACATCCTAGGGAAACATGAGAAGTTTATTTTTGAATTTGGTTCACTAAAATAGGTAGTTCGATGAAAATTGAAATTGTGACCGAAAACTGTTTTCGAAATTTCGACCTTTTATCGAACTAAAATTTTGTTAAAGGTTGTGATACCTTTCGTTATATATTAAAGATAAAATTCAAAAATGATTAAGGGAAATGTGGATAAACATATATTTTTAAGTAAAATAACAATAATAAGATTTAAATAAAATATGTATGTATGTATGTGTGTGTGTGTGTGTGTATATTTAATAACACTGAAAAAAGAGGGATTTGGTATCTTTAGTAAGCGGTGCTAAAACACTCTATTATCCTCCATGTTATTATTTTGTAAGTGGACAAAAGTACAAGCTAGTGCTAATATCCTCCATGTAACCAAATGAGGGTACAAGTTCACCCTAATATCCATTGGGTTTTAAATGGTTGAAACTTTATTTGAGTGTTGACTTGTGAGGTTTTGACAACTTATAGAAATTGTTTATCTCAAAGATTAAGTAATGTTTGTTTATTAAATAAAAAAATAAAAGAAAGAAAAATTAACACTTGGAAAAGAAGGCGTAGAAAATTTTATAAATACAGCAACACTTAGAGAAAAGAAGCTCTTTCGTATTTTGCTTTAGCTTCATCGTTCCACTTTTAGCAACTTTCATGATTCCTCTTCTTCTTTATTATTTTCACAAATCACGTAAAATGTAATGTCTCTGAGATCTTTAAAACAATCAAAATCAAATATTGTAATGAACTGTAAATCGTGAAATTGGTTGTCTTGAGCTTGTCATATTGAGATCCACCAATTCGTATGTGTTTAGTTATGTTTAAGCTTGATTGGGGGGTGTTTCGGTTTACAATAAATAAAGCTTTAGATAGGGTTTGGGTTTGCGGTTGCTTCCGATGATGAAAGGAGATGGCGTTAAGGTTGTAGAACCTGCATGTGGAGACGCAACTATGGCTGCAATAAGGTAGAGGTCGGTGCAACATAGGGAGATGTGACATTTTGAGACTGTGCTTGACTTAGGGTGTCGCAATTTGATCTGGGTGGTCGTGGGGTTTGGAGAGGCGACCAGGAAGAATAGGATGGAATGGTGGTCTCGGTGGTGGCATTCAGTGAAAGGAGGAGTGGTGCACATGCACTATCGTGCACATTTTCTGGTTCTAGACTTTTGAATTGAGGAGAGACGAAGAAGGGGGAGGGGTAGTGAATTGGGTTGGGCAGAGGATATTAGGCAAGGCTTTTGTAGTGGGGTGAGAAACTAATATTGGTTTATTATCTCAATGCTAACTAATATGTGATAAAACTTAAAATTATGATATCTTGCTTGTTTCAAATTCAATTAACATGAGGATTTTTGCATTTGACTCGTATCGACGAGTACAACATTGCAGTGTAGCTTATTGATAGATTTGGTAAACTGTAAAATTTTGAAATAATGAAATGCATAGAACTTAATTACGTTATTTTGGATAATAACATCGTTAAATTTTTATACCTTAACTAGTGACATTAATTTAGCCAAATAAAACACCATTACGTTAAATTGAATCTAATTGATTATTAGGTGACACTTGTTGAACAGAATAAATCCCATTTGTGCAATTAATTAATATGAATTGAATGATGAATTAACTATTGATTATTAGTTGTTGAGTTCCATAAGCTTACTTGCCTAGATGTATTGAATATGACATTGATATATGAACACCAAAATATGAGTACAAATGGTAGCTTGTTTAAGTACCATTGTGATCGCTAAGCCTAAATTTGCACAATCTTTTAAGTTTACTAATTATCTTAGTTGAAAATGTTTTAAAGATTAATTATATTTTATTTAATAATTTTTTTAAATGTAATTAATATTTTGTTAAAGGTATTTTAGTGTTAATTAAATTTAATTAAGGTTGTTTTAAAGTTTTAATTAATAAGTTTTAAGTTAGTTAATTTTATTATTAGTATTTTTTAAAGATAATTAATTATTTATCAAAGATGTTTTAAGATTAATTAATTATTCTACAAAAATGATTTAGTTGATTAAAATTTTAACAAAAAGGTTTAAGGGTGATGAATGACAATAATCAAAGTGGTTTAAGTTGATTACTTAACTAATGAGGATTAAGTTGATTATTTCGATATACAAGGTTAAAGTTAATTAATTAATTATTTACTAATAATGTTTTAGTTGACTAATTTTTTAATTAATGGTATTTGAAGATGATCATTCATTGTAATTAATGATGTTTAAGCTAATTAAATGATTTAATTAATTTTATTTAAGTTAATAAAGTGATTTCTTAATGGTGATTATAAATAAATTTTATAAATGAAGGAGATGGTTTATAAAGGATATTTTATAAATATAATAGAAGTATTTATAAATGACATTTAAAGGTTGTTTATTATAAAACAAGTTTTTGACATGTTATGGTCCATATAACGGCAGTTGCTATGGATGTAGTTTTGAAACCTTATGATTTCTTTATATTGACAAAAGTTATGTACCTCATGCCTTTGGGGACACCTTTCAAGTACGATTTAGAAAATCTATTAAAATAATTTTTAGAAAGATCTGGAATTATTATTCATATATTTTTATTTTATAATTGCTTTAAAGAAATGTTTTGAATAAGAGAAGGATATGTGTTTTACGTTTATATTAAACGATATTTCAATTGAAGTATACTTATACCACTCAGACAAGTATATAACTATATTCTCTAAGTATCAAAAATTATAGTATTTTGTGAATATACTTATTCCATTGAGATAAGTATATAGAAATGGTTTCCAAGTATTTACAAAGTGTTTTAATTAATAAAAAATATTAATTAAAGAGGCTTAGTGATTGTTTATGGGATTAAGCGAGTTTAGTTTCCTAAATTAAATTTGTGATTGTTTGTTATTTTATTTGATAGTTAAACAACCGACTATCAAATCTTGGTCTAAATAATCATTCTTAATTTTAATGGTAGAGAAGAAATTCCCTACTTAAAAGCAAAGGATATAACTCTGGAAACATTTAGGAGAAATACTTGAGTTATAAGACATAGTCAAATTCGATGATGCTGTATTGTGCTACAAATCTCATTATGTTCTCCGATGGCAAACAATAGGATAATCCATAAACTTAAACGGTTAGGGGGTGATACCTTATATATTGTCTGTATATTTAAGAAAGAAGTAGAGTTTTTACCAGGAACAATTGAATGTTGGTTTGAAGAGACCGAGTTTAGTGACCTGCAATTCTGCACATTTCAAGATAACAATAAACCACGCTTATCCAACTTGAATTGAATGAAAAGTAGAATAGTTAGAGGAAAGAAAGAAGAAAGAAGAGAAGAGAGAAGAGAGAAAGAAAACCAAACAACAATAGAATCTCACAACACAGCGGAATAACATATAATATAATATCAATGATCTTTACAAAAGAGAAACTGTAATATGCATACATCAATCAGATTATAATAACAAATCAATAATCATCGGCCATGATAGTTATAACAACCTTCCCTTACAAATGTTGATAATTCTAAACAACCAATGCAGCGGAAAAATAAAAATATACGTGAATACCACTTGAAGAGCCCTAGCTTGTCTTCGAAAGTTCCAAAGCATCAAAATTAAATCGATAGATATACTCGGTCTTACTCGAGCATTAAAAGGGAAGAACACCCAGATCAGTTTGGTAAACTAGCATAACAAAACTTATCACACTTGTATTTTTAAAGTTATTAAAATCTTTCAAAACAAAAGTATCTCGTAAGACCACATGGCACATAAACACGGATGAGTTTTTACCTTACGATAACCAAAACATTTCATATCAAATCTTTTAAAGTCATAATAGTGTCTAAAATACAAATACATATTAATCATAGTCGAAATTGTTACATTATTAAATTCTAGCATAATAGGTTTACAACTAAATCCGTAAAGACAAGTATTGGATAATGGATTTCCAATAGTGGTAGGTAAGGGGCTACCTTTCGTGTTGTACATTTCTACAGGAATGTACTGAGGATCAATAACTTTGAAACCTCTACATATGGCAAGACGGCCTACCCATAGACCCATGTGGTGGCGGATAGAACTCAATGTGACATCATGAAGGTCATCCCTGACCTATCCATGGACATAGCATACAAAGCAAAACCTAAAATATAAAGGGTAATCGAGAAATTTGATGACCATATGTTAGTTGTAGGGACCCACTTAGCCTTATGGTATACCATGTTTCACCTATTTTCGTGTGTGAGGCTTAAGGTAACATTTACCTTTCACATAAATTATTCTACTTTGAACGCCCCATTTCCATTTCAAATAACACATGATTGATTTCCATGAAATACAACCTATGAGCTCCTATGTCCTGGAAAAGGGTGTTAAGTGCAAGAGGGGTTGCCTCCCACACCACCAATAGATGTACGTTTGTAAAAATCAATGTACACGTATCTTAGGAATGAAATTTTCGATAGTCGTCCATATAAGTTGTCCAAGATCATGACAAACCGAAGACACTCCTACTACATCCTGTCGGGAATCAACCCTAGGATTAGTAACGAGCAGTTCTTGCATTGAAGATTTTCATAACAGAGCACTACTGCCACCATATATACATAACATGGAATTGCGGGGCTAGTGGCATGCAGCCCTACATCTTGAATATCTCCATCTTCATAAATCATCATCAACAACAAATTCTACTTTTTCGAATGCATACGTTGGTCAAAGTGGTTTTCAAATAAATTCAATCTCGGTCTCTCCATGTAGCGACCTAACTTCCAAACACCAGGAAGTCGCATCGCTAATAATAAAAGAAAGGGATAGAGAATAGAAAGAAAGAGAAGAAAGAAGAAACAACACATCAGAATCTAAACAGCGGAACAAATAAATTATATTAATAACATAAAATATTACATAGTTTACAACCACTATCAGAGTACACAGATAATACAACACATACTAGACAGTTATAAACACCTGTCTAGTATTTACAACATAATACAACTCAAAGACAACACAGAACACACAACGGAATACTAATATCTAACGCAGAAGCCTCCTGCTCCATTGCTCCTCCAATATTCGTCAAAGCTCACCTGAATCCTAACCTGAATTCCCTTGACTACTCATAAAAATTTGAGTACCCAAGAGTTTATGAAAAATAAAAATAAACTCCGGGTCAGACATGAGTCTGGTGTGAGTAACAGGTTAAAGTTGCTTAACTTACAAAAACTTTTGAAAAGAAAGGTATCACGTAAGACTTCCCACACATAAACATGGAAAAGTTATTACCTTACGCTAACCAAAACATTTGATAGGAAATCCGATGATATTATAATAGGTCTAGGGTTTTCAAATAAATAAGAAATAACCGAAATTGTTACATGATTAAATTCCAGCTACTTGCCACAGAAGTGGGTAATACAATCAAAACCGTTGGCACTTATTGGATTTTGGATTCCATACAATGGCAGGGCTACTGGGGTACCGCCCGTCACAGTACGTGGCCTAGATCAACGTAACGAGGAGTACTCCCACTCCCCTGCAACACAAGGTCGAACCCATTCCTTACTGAATAGTTTCGAACAAGACAACCCCGTAGTTGGTGCGCACTAACAACTGCCCACTAAGCCGAATAAAAAGGGACCTCTAGACAGGGATCAATCTTGCTCTCCAGTGGGTGCTACCCACGAAGCCTTGTTGCACCTCCCCTGTTTTAGCCATTCCCGGTTGATGAGGCTTGAGGGTACGATTACCTTTAGAGGACACGTCATCTTAGAATGCTCATCGTCCACCTAACGATGTTCTGAAAGCATTCAATCCATACAAGTTCGTTCCGGGTTCGAACGAAACCGGAAGCATTATCTCGTTACACTCATTACGGAATCACCCACAGAGTTAACGACGATAACCCTTGCACTCTAAATCTCCTTCTCGAATCTATAAGTACTATTCCGTCAAACTCATTACGGAATCACCCATAGAGTCATACTGACGTATAGCCCTTACACCTCGAGTCTTCACTCTTCACATAAGATTCACGACCTATCGTTAATTTGGATCGATGTGGTTTTCGGATATCCAAATATGGAAACCCGATCTCGGTCTCATCGAAATCAAAGCGTGTCTTTTAGGTCCAAGTTGTTTTAGAGTTTAAAAACAATTCAATTACATTATCTATATACACGTAGATAGATAACTCATGGATTCACAACAGATAATTATCTTTATCATAACAATAGATAATCCCCATTTATCATTATCAAAGATAATCAATATCATCATCACAATGCAACCAATACATCCATATCACTCAACAATATTAATCTCATAGCTGAGATTCAAAACCATTCAAAGCAACCAATAACAACCATTCATAAGCAATGATCTATAATCATACTATCTATAATTAATTTAAAATGAATCAAATTAATTACATCATCTCTAATTAATTTAAAATGAATTAAATTAATTATTATCTCAATATAAATATTGCTTACATTATCATTAATTAATTTCAAATTAATTAATTGATTAACCTCTAATTTATCACCTTAATTAATCGATCCTGATTAATTATACTTTAATTAATTCCACAAAATTAATTACCCTAAACCAAATACAGTAATTAACCTTTAATTACTTCATTAATTAATTAACTATAATTAATTACATTTAACCTTAATTAATTACAATTAATTAATTATCCTTAATTACTTATTATTGATTAATTAATATTAATTAATCAATCTTAATTACATCATTAATTATATTAATTAATGATTCTTAATTATATTTAATTAATTACTTCCAGTAATTAATATCACTTAAACCATAATATTTAATCACCTTGATTATTCTCATTTTATAATTAACCACCATTAGTTACTTATCAAATCAATTACCCCTTAATTAATTCTTTTATTAATCCTTTGATTAATTATACAAAATAATTTAATCCTAATTATTTCACAATTCCAATATTATCCACTAATTACATCCAGTAATTATCTCTAATTACTTTACTGAGTAATTTCACTTCATTAATTACATCAAGTAATTACTATCAATTCCAATGATTAAAATTAATTAAACTAAATTAATTCATTTAAACCAAACTCAATAAACTTCATTGATTACATTAAGTAATTAATTTCCTAATTACTTCCATTTAAGTAATTGGACTTAAATAAAATTTTACAATTTATCATTATTAATTAATTAATTTAATTAATTATTAAAAATTAATCATATTAATTAATTATTAAATAAACTTTAGTTAATGACCATCATTAACTATTATTAATTCTTTAATTAATTTCTTTAATTACTTCTTAATTAATTCTAATTTAAGTTAATTCAAATTATTAATTCTAAATTAAATAAATAAGTCACTCCTTAAATATCTTATTTATTTAATTATTTTAATATCTTTAATAATTTTCAAGATAAACCATTCCTTATTAATAATTATAAATATTAAAGTGGACTTAGAACACTGTATTTTAAAATTTAAATTCAAATTCCATTTGAATTTAAAATTCAAGAATGATATTTATTAAAGCATTATCCATCTTAAATTCATTTATATTTCTTTTTAGAATAAATGTAAATAACATTTAAAACTTATATAAGATGAGTCCTAATCAATTTGCTTAATTTCATTTAATATTAAGTTTAAATTACACTACCCTTTAAATTTTAAATTCAAGTTAAAAATCACTTAACTTTCTTTTATAAGCTTTTTATCATGACTTCATTCATAAAGAAAATCAAATTTAAATATTTGTTGTAAACAAATTTACTTCTAATAAACAATTTAAATTAAACTTGTTTGGAAACATTTAAAATTTTGAAACTTATTTGAATATCCAGTTTTTAAATTTAATACACTTGAATTCATTCCTTGTTTAAATCATTTGAATTAAAGCTTGAATTAAACTTTTTGAATTAACCTTGATTTCAAAATCCTTTATTTTAAAAATAAAAATTATTTTCTTAAAACCTGAAGATTCAAAAACCTAAAGAACACTGAACTTATATTTAAATTCGAACTGCTGTTTTGAATCATGATGTAGATTCAAAACAAAATTAAATTTTACATAAAACTGCAGGTTTTATATATTTTATTCTTTATTTAAAAAAAACTGAAACCCCTTTTAAATTTAAAAAAAAAACTTATAGGATTTCAAACTTCTTTAAAATCAAACTCTTCTGTAGATTTAAACTTATTCAAATCTTATCCCAACTACTGAAATTTATTTAAATTTTGATTTAAAATTAAACTTGCAGACAGTTTTTCCAGAAAACTGTATTATTGCAATTTACCCGAGCCAATCTCAATATGCTTCGAGTCAGTCAGGCCATTTCTTCGAGAAAACATCCAAAAATCTCGAGTAAAACTCGAGTCAAAAACACTGCCAAACCCAGAAAACATCAAAACTCAATTTTCTGCATGGTGCATGTGCACCGTGCCTTCAGCCACCATCACCTCCTTCCAGTGACCTCCTGACATCGATGAACAACCCACTATCTACCTCCATCCTCAAATTTCATTTTCTAAACTCAAATCTGAAATTTGAGTTGCCTCTTCCCAAACCTGAAACTACAAGAACATGTTTTTACCCCAAACCTGAAATTCGACTCCTTCTTCACCTCTTGATTACCGGAATGGTTGTGACTCCGGCCACTAGTCCATCATTCAACCTATTATCATTCCCCAGAGAATCAATCCACTCGATCACTTCTATTGGTAACACTGACCAAAACTAAATTTCCTAACTCAACTAGGGCTTCAGAAAGAAAATCACCACCACTGTATTCATGTTGATTTCCTTCAACACCTAATAATTTTCCAACCATCAATGACAGCTCATCCACCTACCAGAAGAACCCCGACCATTACATTTTCCCAGATCCCCCAAAATTTCAAATTTTCTCCCTACTGTTCAACACAGAACAATACCCTACCCTCTCCACTAAAATCCCAACTGTTTTTTTCAAAAATCAAGTTTTAATCTTGCTATTTAATTCTTAATACTTAATTTATAATTTATTCAATATAAATTTTCACATTTTTAAACTTGATTAGTTAAACTCTGGTTTACAGAGATGCTTACAGGTTATTTTATCTTAACTAAAAATTTTAAACTAAAACTTATCATAAAAAAATAAGCTTGATTAAATCTAAGTTGAATCAGAGGTATAAATCTATATGTTTGAATTATAAAACAAGAACCTGAACACATGATCTATATAAAAAATCAGAGAGTACCCTTTAGGAATCACAAACATATATAGTCACAGCATAATGTATTCAAGAATACATTCAACACATTTTATCACAGAGAATTAATCATGCAACTTATTTATAAATTTAAACTTTAAAAACAGAATGTTACTCACCTGTTAATTAAAAGACAGAGCCACAAATGCTTTGCCCTGAAACAGGATTGCCCCTCTGTTTTGCTTAGGAATTTAAACTGCAGTGGCTTGAATAAGAATGCAGGTTTGCTTGAATAGGATTGCTTGTTTCTTTAATTTAAAACTGCTTGCAGGCAGTTGCTTTGAATCCCAAAATTTGAAATGATGCAGGCTACAGATTTATAATATGGTGACAGGTTTGAAAATGCAGATTTTCAATTTGAAGATGTGCAGGTGGATTTTTGATTTGCATGCTACATTTTTTTTTTCTTTTTACAGATTTAAATCTGAAAGAGGGTTTTTCAGATTTGTTTTGCAATTTGGTTTGAAGATTTATGTTAGGCTTTCATTTAGAAAAAGAAAGAAATGAAGAAAGAGATTTGGTTATGTAAACTGAAATTAAACTTTATTAAACAAATAAATAAAAGAAAACCAAATTTAAATGACACTTGTCTCAAATTTTAACAATTGTCAATCTCTGTAACGACACGGAATTTTCCAACTCGAAAATTCCAGATAGTTATGAAAAGAAGAAAGAGATAGAAGAAGAAGAAGAAGAAGAAGAACAGAACACCAAACATCTCACATTCGCAGCGGATAAAATATAATAATAAATAATAGTTTACAGAAAATACTATAGCTGTTAATTACATTTAATATACATTAGAGTTTTCACATTATATACAGTCACTGAATATTTACAATTACCATGACTCAGATTAACAATAATATAAATACAGCGGAATACTCTATACGATACCGCCATCCAGCTCGCCTCCTGAGTTCCAGAACGTACCTACCTGAAAATCTATAATACTCGGTCTGACCCGAGTATTACACCAAAGTAACACCCGGGTCAGGCTGGAAACCAGCGTGAGTAAATCCAACTAACATGAACTACCAAAGCAAACAACTTAAAGAAACCCGGTTAACCTTTAACAATTTAACCAATTCACAATTTGTTATAGGCAACACTTATTTCACGTATAAATTCCTAAGCACCAGGCTTAGATAAAATAATCTCATTCACTTAAGTCGTATCATTTCATCGTATTGATTTCCCAAATAAATTTTATAAATTCGACGGGGTTTCGGGTATTCCTCAATATCCGATCCCGACTTCTCATACATCATATCTCAAGTTATCCAAATGAAAATCACAACGTTTCATATTAGAGATATCAACTTATTTCAAAACATCAAATACCACACAATCAGTTATAAGCAAATTTAATAGCTCCCTAAATTAATTCAATTAATTCTGATGAATTCCAATCCCCAATTACTTAGGTTTCTTTATTAATTACTTCTAATCAATTAATTAATCAACCTTCCCTTATTTCATTTTAATTTCTCACCCTGGATTAATTATTTCCCAATTTCATTCAAGTATTCATCTTTAATAATTTTCACCATATTAATTGTTTTTAACAAATCAATGAGTAGTCTTTAATTACGTCACAAATTAAGTAACTATAATCAATCACTCAAATTCTTAATTACTTATATTAATTAATTTCTCATGAGACACTTTGGTTAATTTATCTTAATTAATCAGTCTTTAATTACATCGTTGATTATAACAATTAATGAATCCCAGTTATGTTTTGATTCTTTCTAATTTAAATAAATCAATCTTTATTATACTTTTAATTATAAACCAAAAGATTTCAATTATAACTTTCATTTATCCTAATCTATTTATTTTTCTTAATTAAACCGCAATATCAACCATTTGCGATTAATTCCAAACTATAATTAGCTACTCTTTTATTTATTTCATTCAATAAATAATTTATTCCTTTATTAACCATCTAAATTAATCTTTTGATTAATTTCGTTAAGTAATTAGAATTTTTTTTTACCATTAAGTAATTTCCATCAAACCATCCATAAATCAATTACAACCAAAAATTATCACCAATTACTCCACTAAGTGTACCATTATAATACACTAGGTTATTATATCCACCAAATTCCACAATTTATTCCTCTTCATTAATTAGTAAAAATTAATTAGCTTAAATTAATCTCATCAATAAATCATTTAATAACCCTCGATCATTTATCTTTCATTGGCTATATTCGTTAGCCAATCCTTAAAGTACTTCTCTAGTACTCAGCTTAACTTAATCACTTAGTTACAAGTTAGTTTGTTCATTAGCTCTTAATTACAACCTATTTAACTTCTAATTACATCATCGATTCACAGACTTTATCAAAAATTTCTGTTCAATTACTCATCAATTTACAATTTAAAACTTATTAAATTACAATTTATAATAGTAACTGGATTACTCATCATTCCCAAACATATTTAAATCGTTCCCTTTAAATTCATTTAAACCTAAACTTTGTTTGTTTCAAATTCAAACAGTAAATCCATTATATGAGTCAGAGATTACTCACCGCGACAATGAATCATTGCCATCGTCTCTGCCCTAGCTTGATGTCGCGACTGCCATCTCGCGTACAACTATTCGAAACCCCCAAACTCTCAGACACCACCGAGCCACCATCATGAGTCAAGCCATCATCGCGAAACCCTGCCTCGTGTCCCCTTTTACGCAACTGGAGCCAAGCGTCTCGTCATCCACCACGATCGTCAGTGAATTGAGTTGCCGCTCCCCATCGCACGCGAGCTGCAGCTTCGTGCCCATCGCGACAATTCGACAAGCCCTAAATCGAATTGAACGAAGACGTGGGCCTTGCTAGCTCTGACCCACGCAAATATTCGCGTACGAATCTTGTGATTGAACCTCGGACTCGATTCATGGAAGAATCGTTTCGCCGTTAACTGATTTTTTTTTAGTTCGATCTTTGTTGTGAGGATTAGAGAGGGCGGGAATAAAATAGAGGTTGGAGAAGCTTCCTGAGTATGCTTGTGAAAATATCTTTGACTTTTTGATTTAATTATATTATAAAATTTTCAATCGTCTCGTTTATTACCATTTAAAATTTCAAACTCCTCTTAAGGAATGCCGCGAGGCGATTATAAGGTTTTACCCGCGTTCCAAACACAATGGAACATGTTTCAGAGGCTACTTTGGCCATATGCACGAGTTACGGAAGTAAACGATCGATTTTAAATTAAATCGATTAAAATAAATCTAACGTTTCGAGCTGCCAGGGTCAAACGACAACTCCGATGGCTATGAAAATTGAAATCCGTTAATAACTAACTATTATGGATCCCATGGAACTGGTTTCGTCGAATTCCGAGACTGTGCATCGGAAGGCTATTTTTAAATTCAATTTAAACGATATATTATTAAAATTGAACAAAGTACCTTTATATCAAATTTCAACCATTCTATTATCTTCAGTATCATCATTATAGATTTTATAAGCCTTCAAAATATTTTAAACAGGCTTCAAATCTCAGATTCAACAATTTACCCAATTTAAATTATTAAATTCAATATTTAAACTATACAATTCAATGATTTAATTATCCAGTAAATATTGATATCCTAAAATTCAAGTTAAAATTAACATTTAAATATTTTAAAATCAACTAACTATTAAAGCTAATTTGTTAGAAATTCCGGGTCATCACATTCCTCCCCCCTTAAAAGAATTTCATCCCCGAAATTACTAATCAGGAAGAATGTCCCATGCCTGTCTACTTTTTTCCAAAACCAAACAGTTCTACAACTTACCAATTATCTTTCATAAAACCCCCTTATTATTCTTACTAACCTCCCAAACTCTTCCACAGTATCAAACGATACCCCTTTTTCTCAATCATTTAAATGTCAATTTACAACCTAATTTTTTTTGAACTATCAAAATTATCTCAAAATTTTTCTAACTCCCTAAATTCCCGGAAATTTTTGCCAGCGTCTCCTTTGCGCGGCTAGCTCGGTACTACTACAAAAGGCCTCTACGGGCTCCCAAATACTAAAAGAAAACAAAAGCCAAGTGGCTACATCAAAAACCCAATCCAATTTCATCTAGAAATTTAAATACGTACCTTTTTGTCGGGCAATACAAATTATCTTTTGGAATCAAATCCAATTCTCTTTCCCTTTTTAATACCTGCATATCCTGTTTATCAATAATATCCAATCGTAACCTTCCTAATCATTTATACATTTCCTCCCATATGCATCATACCTACTTCAATTCAAATTATCTTTCTCATTTCATATGAATTCAAATTAGTTTTATCTTTCACTTATAACTGATTCATATTAGTTCATTTACTAATTTGTTTTAAATTTTAAAATTTGAAATTGTTTTGTTGTTAACAAAAATTTTCTAACTCCCAAAATTTTCAAAAAATTTTGGCAGAGTCCCCTTTGTACGGAGGAGTTTTTGCAATTTGACAAGAGATATAAATATATATACATCGACCCACACGGTCAGAAAAAGCAAAAACAGTTCATATTTCCTATTTTTATTGCGTAGGCGTACCTTATTTAGCATTTTAAGCAAGCAGCTTATTTATTTTGCAATTAGCATACCCCAAATCTAGCCAAACGGCTTCCCTGTACCTGTACTTACTCAATTTAAATACGTAAGTGCCATATACAAAAATTTATTAACCTAACACTTACTTTCAATAGCTAAACACAAGAATTACATAAACAACAAGCATTACGAAAACAACAAACACCAAATGCTTAACATAAGCGATTTATATAATTTAAAGCTAATTCCAATTACTTCCAACCGATTCATATGTCGTTTCATTCAAGTTTTAATGGTTCACAATTCAATTTCTGACATTTCATTGATTTATAATCCAAACAAGCTCATATTCACTTCAAATGATTCAGAATCAATTTTATTTAATCTCTATGAACTCATAGTATTTTAATTACTTTTATTTACGCCAAACGACAATAATTGTTAGATTAAAACTATTTTAAATTAATTTAACTCATTCTGCATTTAACTCCATTTCTTTTCTAAATTATTTACGAACCATGCATTGCATTTCATTTCATTTCCGCAATTGTTTCCTTCAAAACAACTTATTAAACTTAGCATATCCAATACTTATAAATTCATAACCATTTCCCAAATTAATTCAATCCAAGTTTTAGTGCTTTCACTCTTATCCCAAGCCAAGCTTCCATAAATTTTAAACTCAAGTGAATTTACTTAATTTTATTCCAACATCAAACTTAAGTGTACTTCTATTTGATTCTCATTTAACCAACTTCCATTAAATTCAGTAGGCCCATCCATTTTAAATTTTTAATTTTAATTCATCTTCTCAATTTATCAAAATAATATCCAACCACATACTGAACTCATTTATTCTTCAAATTAATATATCACCAAATTTAAGTTCTGTCTGATCAATCAGACTTCATCCATTTATCATTCAACTCAATTAACCCGTTTTAAAATTTTTAATTTGCTTACGTAATTCATTTTCAAATTTATTTTATTAATACATGTCCATTCTCAATTTTTTCTATTCACTTGGATTTTATTGCAATTAAACCATGTCTATTATAAATAAATTCCATATGACGACACTTCTCTTATATCTAATTTACTTACAAATTTCATTAAATATTTTTCAAATCACCTTTGAATTTTATTTGTAATTCAAACCATCACATTTTCAATCCAACTCTATTTTTATTTTACAACATCTCTTCTTATTTAATGCATTATCAAATCCAAGTCGAATTCTATTTATAATTTGAATTCATTTCCAACCTCATTATTAACTTACAATCCATTTTATTTAACCGAGTTAAATTTTATTAACATACTCAATCAAGTAGTTATTTTGTTAATTAGCTTACTCCAATTCTATAACAAGATTCAATTTTATTACAGAATCACTTTATTAAATTTCCCGAGTTCCAATTTTATTTTATAATTCCAGTTTGGATTTTCCCTTTTAATCTCCTAAAATTTCAACATCTTAGTATTAAAAATTTTAGGAATGCTTTTAAATTCAGATATTACTACTAAAATAGTTTTTAATAAAAATACTTTTATAACTCGATGTCTCAACCAGTCCATCCTTGTTCTCACAAAAATTCAGTCATACGTTGATCAGGCGTAGGACTGAAAACCTATAAGTACTTGGCAAACCCGTTTTCAACACCCAGTGAAAATACTTGAAAAATAATTTTATTAAAAACATTGAATACAGATTTTGAAAATAGAGGAAATATCATTGCTGAGGACGCTCTGGAAATCATTACCCCCATCCATGGTCGTAGTTAACCCGATGATTACGTTGCCGTCCCGACAAAATCCACAGATAACTGTAGGCCTCCGCGCCCCACGATTAAACCATGGAACCCACACAGATCGCAGCTACAACTGGGGTTACGTAGCTATCATAGCAAAAAACCATATAACTGTAGGCATCAGCGCCATCGAATTTCGCTGCCAAAAATGAAACTTCTCCACTCCACTTGACCATAGATCGCAGTCTACCGATGTTGCGTTGCCTTCCTGGCAAAATCAAGTGTAGACCGTTGACACTCATCCTCCACACTATTTCGCTATGGTCCCCACAGTAGATCGCAGCGACATCGAGTTACATTGTCGTCACAGCATAACCCAAATGCCTCTGTAGGCATCAACGCCATCGACTTACGCTACCCAATAATCCTCAGGAACTAGTTTTGTCCGGACTCCTCACAGGATCAACTTTAGAAACCCCTGGGCTTAAGGCAGCACCACCCGGTGGCACTCCTGAGAAGTTCATTTCAAGGGAGCGCCTTTTTTCCCTGAGCAATCATCAAAACACTTTATACTATACATATAGTATCTTCAAATCATACACCTAGTATGATATCATACAAAGCTCCTTTACACAAAATCGATTATCCTAAAATCGATAATTCTTAAACTAGGCTCTCCAAATTCAATATTTATTTTACCCAAAAATCAAAAGCCTTTTCAAATTTAAAGGTTCCCAAAACCTTTTCCAAAATTCTCATAAGATATTTTATATATATATATATATATATATATATACACACACAGGTATATATATAACTTTTAAAACCTTGGATCACTTTAAACTCGTATAAAATTCCTTTTATACTTCAAACACTTCCAAACTCCTTTTTCTTCCCACAATAGATTCAACAAGGGAAGAATATATAACAAAGAGATAACTTTGTTTACCCAAAATCAAATATTCACATTTGATTACTCTTCCCAATATCAATTTCCTTTCTATTCACATTCACTTAAATTTCCATTCACTTATTCACCTTTGCCTTAATCCTCATTTGGATTATTACCTCAATTCTTATCTCAGTTGGGTACTTTAATCAATAACAGTTTGAACATCGACCAATTCATATTTAGAAAATAGCTTAAAATTTTAAAATAGATAAGTAGTTGAAAAATAATTAATAGTTTGCAAAATAGCTGCAAAATAGTTGACTAATTATAAATATTTGAAAAATAGCTAAATAGTCTCAGAAATTTTAGATAATTGCAAAATAATTGTAAAATAGTAATTAATTCATCACTCAGTTGAAAATTAGTAATTAGTTTATAAAACAGTTGTAAAATAGTTAAATAGTTCCAAAAGTAATGGCGAAAACCAGTATAAAATAGTTTGGATTTTAAAAAGAAAGTTGTTTAGTAAATAAATAAGAACATAGATTTAAAACCATTTATATTAAAACAATTTATATTGAAAATGGTCTAGAGTCAAAACTGTTCACTTCCCCAACAATTCAATTTAAATTTCCACTCCATTTAAATTAACCCAATTCCAATTTAATTTACTCCAATTTCCTTTGGACTTGATTCATTCCCAATTCAAATTGAATTGATTCACAACTCCTTTCTAATTTCAAATCAAATTCCATTTAATCTTTAAATTTGTACAACTTTAAGTATAATTTCAATTTTACACCTTCTATTTATAATCAATTTCATTCACATTTACTTTTAACTTAGAATTATACATTTTATTTAGCCAATATATTTTTATTATTCCATAAACATTAAATCAAGATTCCAGAGTTTAAACAAATTTCCAAATTTCAATATCACCTTAGAATTCAACTATATCCAAAATTCTTTGGCGAATTCAATTATCCCTTTGAATTTCAAAACCAAACCCAATTCACAAACAATCCCAATTTAAAACAATTTGGTAGCAATTTCTCTTCTAGAAACTCGAAAATGAACATCGATGATGCTGCAGTCATCACCGACTTTATTATCCAGTGACCAAAAGAGTTCGATGCTTTAATCTCTCTAAAAACACTTCCAAATATATATATTTTTATTTCAAATCTCCCAAATTTCAAACACAAAAATATTTTTGAAATAATATTATTCTTTCTTTAAAACCCTTGGAAACCACTTTCAAACCCAAAGGAATTTTAATTTTTCCCAAAATTCCAAACTCTCAACCCATACAATTCATATTTAAACATTACTCTAGAATTTTCATCTTACTTTATTTTCAATTATTCTCTGGCATTCGACTTCAAATTATAATCTCATTTATTATGAAGTTTATTTCAATTTAAAATTTTCATTCACAATCTATATTTCAAATTCCATTTTGTTATATAAGTTTATTCTTCAACTTTGGTTATAAATTTCAATTTGATCGTATTTTATATTACTTCTTAACTTAATTCCAATAATTTAACAACCAATCATCTAAATATCCATTAGAAGGAAATGTTGCTTTATATAACAAAATATACTTTTATATAAAATCATTTAAAATCTTTAAAAGAAAATAACAAGTACGCTCTCATATATATATATATATATACACACACACACTCAACTCATTCTAGAGTACTACAGACTCTATTAAATGAGTAATCCCCACCAGAGCCAAGGTTCTCGCTTAACCTCGCTCTGATACCAACTGTAACGACCCGGAATTTTCCAACTTGAAAATTCCATATAGTTATGAAAAGAAGAAAGAGATAGAAGAAGAAGAAGAAGAACAGAACACCAAACATCTCACATTCGCAGCGGATAAAATATAATAATAAATAACAGTTTACAGAAAATACTATATCTGTTAATTACATTTAATATACATCAAAGTTTTCACATTATATACAGTCACTAAATATTTACAATTACCATGACTCAGATTAACAATAATATAAATACAGCGGAATACTCTATACGATACCGCCATCCAGCTCGCCTCCTGAGTTCCAGAACGTACCTACCTAAAAACCTGTAATACTCGGTCTGACCCGAGCATTACACCAAAGTAACACCCGGGTCAGGCTGGAAACCAGCGTGAGTAAATCCAACCAACTAACATGAACTACCAAAGCAAACAACTTAAAGAAACCCAGGTAACCTTTATCAATTTAACCAATTCACAATTTGTTATAGGCAACACTTATTTCACGTATAAATTCCTAAGCACCAGGCTTAGATAAAATAATCTCATTCACTTAAGTCGTATCATTTCATCGTATTGATTTCCCAAATAAATTTTATAAATTCGAAGGGGTTTCGGGTATTCCTCAATATCCGATCCCGACTTCTCATACATCATATCTCAAGTTATCCAAATGAAAATCACAACGTTTCATATTAGAGATATCAACTTATTTCAAAACATCAAATACCACACATTAAGTTATAAGCAAATTTAATAGCTCCCTAAATTAATTCAATTAATTCTGATTGAATTCCAATCCCCAATTACTTAGGTTTCTTTATTAATTACTTCCAATCAATTAATTAATCAACCTTCCCTTATTTCATTTTAATTTCTCACCCTGGATTAATTGTTTCCCAATTTCATTCAAGTATTCATCTTTAATAATTTTCACCATATTAATTGTTTTTAACAAATCAATGAGTAGTCTTTAATTACGTCACAAATTAAGTAACTATAATCAATCACTCAAATTCTTAATTACTTATATTAATTAATTTCTCATGAGACACTTTGGTTAATTTATCTTAATTAATCAGTCTTTAATTACATCGTTGATTATAACAATTAATGAATCCCAGTTATGTTTTGATTCTTTCTAATTTAAATAAATCAATCTTTATTATACTTTTCATTATAAACCCAAAGATTTCAATTATAATTTTCATTTATCCTAATCAATTTATTTTTCTTAATTAAACCGCAATATCAACCATTTGTGATTAATTCCAAACTATAATTAACTACTCTTTTATTTATTTCATTCAATAAATAATTTATTCCTTTATTAACCATATAAATTAATCTTTTGATTAATTTCATTAAGTAATTAGATTTTTTTTTTTACCATTAAGTAATTTCCATCAAACCATCCATAAATCAATTACAACCAAAAATTATCACCAATTACTCCACTAAGTATACCATTATATACACTAGGTTATTATATCCACCAAATTCCACAATTTATTCTTCTTCATTAATTAGTAAAAATTAATTAGCTTAAATTAATCTCATCAATAAATCATTTAATAACCCTCGATCATTTATCTTTCATTGGCTATATTCGTTAACCAATCCTTAAAGTCTTCTCTAGTACTCAGCTTAACTTAATCACTTAGTTACAAGTTAATTTGTTCATTAGCTCTTAATTACAACCTATTTAACTTCTAATTACATCATCGATTCACAGACTTTAACAAAAATTTCTGTTCAATTACTCATCAATATACAATTTAAAACTTATTAAATTACAATTTCTAATAGTAACTGGATTACTCATCATTCCCAAACATATTTAAATCGTTCCCTTCAAATTCATTTAAACCTAAACTTTGTTTGTTTCAAATTCAAACAGTAAATCCATTATATGAGTCAGAGATTACTCACCGCGACAATGAATCATTGCCATCGTCTCTGCCCTAGCTTGATGTCGCGATTGCCATCTCGCGTACAACTATTCGAAACCCCCAAACTCTCAGACACCACCGAGCCACCATCATAAGTCAAGCCATCATCGCGAAACCCTGCCTCGTGTCCCCTTTTACGCAACTGGAGCCAAGCGTCTCGTCATCCACCACGATCGTCAGTGAATTGAGTTGTCGCTCCCCATCGCACGCGAGCTGCAGCTTCGTGCCCATCGCGACAATTCGACAAGCCCTAAATCGAATTGAACGAAGACGTGGGCCTTGCTAGCTCTGACCCACGCAAATATTCGCGTACGAATCTAGTGATTGAACCTCGAACTCGATTCATGGAAGAATCGTTTCGCCGTTAACTGATTTTTTTTTAGTTCGATCTCTGTTGTGAGGATTAGAGAGGGCGGGAATAAAATAGAGGTTGGAGAAGCTTCCTGAGTATGCTTGCGAAAATATCTTTGACTTTTTGATTTAATTATATTATAAAATTTTCAATCGTCTCGTTTATTACCATTTAAAATTTCAAACTCCTCTTAAGGAATGCCGCGAGGCGATTATAAGGTTTTACTCGCGTTCCAAACACAATGGAACATGTTTCAGAGGCTAATTTGGCCATATGCACGAGTTACAGAAGTAAACGATCGATTTTAAATTAAATCGATTAAAATAAATCTAAGCGTTTCGAGCTGCCAGGGTCAAACGACAACTCCGGTGGCTACGAAAATTGAAATCCGTTAATAACTAACTATTATGGATCCCATGGAACTGGTTTCGTCGAATTCCGAGACTGTGCCTCGGTAGGCTATTTTTAAATTCAATTTAAACGATATATTATTAAAATTGAACAAAGTACCTTTATATTAAATTTCAACCATTCTATTATCTTCAGTATCATCATTATAGATTTTATAAGCCTTCAAAATATTTTAAACAGGCTTAAAATCTCAGATTCAACAATTTACCCAATTTAAATTATTAAATTCAATATTTAAACTATACAATTCAATGATTTAATTATCCAGTAAATATTGATATCCTAAAATTCAAGTTAAAATTAACATTTAAATATTTTAAAATCAACTAACTATTCAAAATTAATTTGTTAGAAATTCCGGGTCATCACAATCTCCTTACCTTATTTGCTAACATGTGTTAGATTGTCTTAATATCTTACACTTGTTATTAATGATAATAAGCTATATATTTAGTTAACTTGTATTTTAAATTGGATGTTTAATATAAGATATGTTTAGTTAATGAGTTAACATGCATTTATTTACATGTATATAGATTTTAAAATAAAATAAATCAAACTATATTTATAAAATTAAACTTATAAAATATTTCAAAATCAAGATAAATTAAAAACATTTATACTTTAAATTTTAAAAACTTTGAATTCATGTTCAAATTGAATTTTGAAATCTAGTTTATTTACAAATACTACAAATTTGAATTTTGAAAAACAATAATTTTTATTAAAAATTTATTTGTTGAAACAATGTATTATTATATTTAAAAATAACCACATTTAATAACCATAAATAACTTATAAAAGAAATTATTTTCTTTATTAATAAATTATTTATTTTATCACATGTTATTTAAAAGATAATTAAAATAACCTTATTGTTTTTTATTTAAAATTTAAACTTGAGTTACACATATTTTAAATCATTTCAATATTTATCCGATATGTTTAAAATCATATTTATTTATTAAAAAAATCTTTTTAAAAGTTTAACTATTAAATAAAAATCATAATTCAAAATTTACTAAATATATATGATTTATAAAAAACAAGATATATTTATTAATCAGACTAATACAAGATCTATATACAATATATACAATATTCTATATATATTATAAATAGAAAACAATTAATTAGATTTAAAAAGATAAAATCTATCAATTAACTATTTATTCTATTGAATTATTAAATTAATTCAAATCTCATTACAAAGATTATCAAATCAATTTAATTTTTATTTCAAATTATTAAATTGATATTGCTTTAAAATTCCGGGTCATCACATTCCTCCCCCCTTAAAAGAATTTCGTCCCCGAAATTTAAAACAAAGGTAATTTAATAATCTATTTAAAAATTTAATTTTAAAACACAAGCATATACCAATGATATGCTAACAACCATAGCAATCAATTCACCTAATCAAACAAATCTAATTATCCAGAAAAATTCTGGATAATACTTTCACGAGTTTCCCCGGTAAAAATATCGGGATACTCGCTTTATAGATTCCAAATAATCAATACAATTAAACTACAGAGCTCCTATTCATCTATATCTACAGAACTAGATAACATATCAGACTACAGACAAGTCTGATTCAACAACCAAACCTCTAAAACTACTGGTTCCAAAACCAGAGATAGACCATACACGTACTCCCTCAGAGATACGTGAAACTCATCGAATTCCAGTTATCCAAACTGACAATTCAATCCTGAAAAACCAAACACCAATCCAACCAAAACACAGAGAAGAGATCCAAACATCACTGAGCTAGCCTCCCAGACTTATTCAAAACTTATAGCTCCTGAATCAGAGAAAACTCCAAAAATAACGAAGTCTCCAACTTCGAATTCCAAATTTCTCCGTCCCTTATCCACAAAAGTCTTCAGACAATCCTGGGGTGCCAACATCCAAACTGATCAGTTCAACCCTTGCTGATTCCTCTAGAAACAAGCAGAACCATAAACAACCCAACATAATGATCTCCTCAAGATCAATCCAAAACCAAAACACAATCCTACTCCATAACCAGCAGAAGACAACAGACTTCTCCTAATCCGTAAAAGACAATCAGAAACACATCCAAACTGCTTTCGCTGCACAACTCTGATCCGAAGTAGATAAGAAAATACTGACGAAGAACATAAACACAAACTGGACATTACTTCTCAGAAATATGGTTCAACGGATCCATAAAGAAAACTTAGAAATTCCTCCAAAACTGAGTTACTTCATTAAACTCTATCTTTAGGAATCATTTTCCAACTAAACAGAACCACCGGTTCCACTCCTGGAATTCTAGTCGATAAGAAAACTCAATCTCCCTATGCTGAAAAACCTTTGTCTTTTCCAGAAAACCTCCAGAAAATCTCCTACAATCCAAGAGAACACTCAACCAATCGCAAGTCACTTTTGCGATCAACCCAGATAAATTTCCAAAGAAAACTGTTCTCTCTTTACCAAACAGAACAGCTTACACTGGTCTAGTCAATCCATTGAAGAAACGGATTCACTTAGCAGCTTCTGAACTCCATCTACAGAAAAACTACTCCGCTAAGACCTCCCTGTCGGCTCACAAAACATTCTGAGCTGCACTGCTGTCGCCAATGCCAAACTTCTTAATCCAAAGTTCTTCGAGAAACTCGGACTTCAAAGCAAACAGAAAACACCACAACATCCTGCTGAATCCAGCCACAACTTCGGGACAGTCACACTTCCCAAACTTGTTCCAAAGAAAACATCTTCGGAAACAATCCATAGTCACCGCATCACATTACGCAGTTACAACTTCCTGAGGTATCAAGATATCTTCACTTGCTCCAGCTCAACCGAACAGATCCAAACCCTACTCACCAAACTTTGTACTTCAAAGATGACTCCGAACCTTAACAGGTTTCCTTCAGAGATCGATGAAATACTTCAACACAACAAAACTTATTCGAGACGGTATTAGGTCTACAGTCTCGACAGATAAACTTCCAATCTCAAACATCAGACTCCAACCAATGGTAGTAATTGTGTTATAAACACTACTACCTTATCTACTTTTATAGCCTATATTGGAAAACCCGAAAAGGTAACCCAACAGATAGGTAGAAATAGGTAAATATATATATATATATATATATATATATATATATATATATTTAAAATTACATATACGCTCTCTCAAGATAGACACCACTCTAGAGCTTAGGTATTCACTCAACCTAATGCTTTGATACCACCTATAGCAACCCAACTTCCAAACACCAGGAAGTCGCATCGCTAATAAGAAAAGAAAGGGATAGAGAATAGAAAGAAAGAGAAGAAAGAAGAAACAACACATCAGAATCTAAACAGAGGAACGAATAAATTATATTAATAACATAAAATATTACATAGTTTACAACCACTATCAGAGTACACAGATAATACAACACATACTAGACAGTTATAAACACCTGTCTAGTATTTACAACATAATACAACTCAAAGACAACACAGAACACACAGCGGAATACTAATATCTAACGCAAAAGCCTCATCTCCATTGCTCCTCCAATATTCGTCAAAGCTAACCTGAATCCTAACCCGAATTCCCTTGACTACTCATAAAAATTTGAGTACCCAAGAGTTTATGAAAAGCAAAAATAAACTCCGGGTCAGACATGGGTCTGGTGTGAGTAACAGGTTAAAGTTGCTTAACTTACAAAAACCTTTTGAAAAGAAAGGTATCACGTAAGACTTCCCACACATAAACATGGAAAAGTTATTACCATACGCTAACCAAAACATTTGATAGGAAATCCGATGATATTATAATAGGTCTAGGGTTTTCAAATAAATAAGAAATAGTCGAAATTGTTACATGATTAAATTCCAGCTACTAGCCACAAAAGTGGGTAATACAATCAAAACCGTTGGCACTTATTGGATTTTGGATTCCATACAATGGCAGGGCTACAGGGGTACTGCCCGTCATAGTACGTGGCCTAGATCAACGTACCGAGAAGTACTCCTACTCCCCTGCAACACAAGGCCGGACCCATTCCTTACTGAATAGTTCCGAACAAGACAACCCCGCAGTTGGTGCGCACTAACAACTGCCCACTAAGCCGAATAAAAAGGGACCTCTAGACAGGGATCAATCTTGCCCTCCAGTGGGTGCTACCAACGAAGCCTTGCTGCACCTCCCCTGTTTTAGCCATTCCCGGTTGATGAGGCTTGAGGCTACGATTACCTTTAGAGGACACATTATCTTAGAATGCTCATCGTCCACCTAACGATGTTCTGAAAGCATTCAATCCATACAAGTTCGTTCCGGGTTCGAACGAAACCGAAAGCATTATCTCGTTACACTCATTACGGAATCATCCACAGAGTTAACGACGATAACCCTTGCACTCTAAATCTCCATCTCGAATCTATAAGTACTATTCCGTCAAACTCATTACGGAATCACCCACAGAGTTATACTGACGTATAGCCCTTACACCTCGAGTCTTCACTCTTCACATAAGATTCACGACCTATCGTTAATTTGGATCGATATGGTTTTCAGATATCCAAATATGGAAACCCGGTCTCATCGAAATCCAAAGCGTGTCTTTTAGGTCCAAGTTGTTTTAGAGTTTAAAAACAATTCAACTACATTATCTATATACACGCAGATAGATAACTCATAGATTCACAAAAGATAATTATCATTATCATAACAATAGATAATCCCCATTTATCATTGTCAAAGATAATGAATATCATCATCACAATGCAACCAATACATCTATATCACTCAACAATATTAATCTCATAGCTGAGATTCAAAACCATTCAAAGCAACCAATAACAACCATTCATAAGCAATGGTCTATAATCATACTATCTATAATTAATTTAAAATGAATTAAATAAATTACATCATCTCTAATTAATTTAAAATGAATTAAATTAGTTATTATCTAAATATAAATATTGCTTACATTATCATTAATTAATTACAAATTAATTAATTGATTAACCTCTAATTTATCACCTTAATTAATCAATCCTGATTAATTATACTTTAATTAATTCCACAAAATTAATTACCCTAAACCAAATACAGTAATTAACCTTTAATTACTTCATTAATTAATTAACTATAATTAATTACATTTAACCTTAATTAATTACAATTAATTAATTATCCTTAGTTACTTATTATTGATTAACTAATATTAATTAATCAATCTTAATTACATTATTAATTATATTAATTAATGATTCTTAATTATATTTAATTAATTACTCAATATTAATTACTTCCAGTAATTAATATCACTTAAACCATAATATTTAATCACCTTGATTAATCTCATTTTATAATTAACCACCATTAATTACTTATCAAATCTATTACCCCTTAATTAATTCTTTTATTAATCCCTTGATTAATTATACGAAATAATTTAATCCTAATTATTTCTCAATTCCAATATTATCCACTAATTACATCCAGTAATTATCTCTAATTACTTTACTGAGTAATTTCACTTCATTAATTACGTCAGGTAATTACTATCAATTCCAATGATTAAAATTAATTAAACTAAATTAATTAATTTAAACCAAACTCAATAAACTTCATTAATTACATTAAGTAATTAATGTCCTAATTACTTCCATTTAAGTAATTAGACTTAAATAAAATTTTACAATTTATTATTATTAATTAATTAATTTAATTAATTATTAAAAATTAATCATATTTATTAATTACTAAATAAACTTTAGTTAATGACCATCATTAACTATTATTAATTCTTTAATTAATTTTTTAATTACTTCTTAATTAATTCTAATTTAAATTAATTCAAATTATTAATTCTAAATTAAATAAATAAGTCACTCCTTAATTATCTTATTTATTTAATTATTTTAATATCTTTAATAATTTTCAAGATAAACCATTCCTTATTAATAGTTATAACTATTAAAGTGGACTTAGAACACTGTATTTTAAAATTTAAATTCAAATTCCATTTGAATTTAAAATTAAAGAATGATATTTATTAAAGCATTATCCATCTTAAATTCATTTATGTTTCTTTTTAAAATAAATGTAAATAACATTTAAAACTTATATAAGATGAGTCCTAGTCAATTTGCTTAATTTCATTTAATATTAAGTTTAAATTACACTACCCTTTAAATTTTAAATTCAAGTTAAAAATCACTTAACTTTCTTTTATAAACTTTTTATCATGACTTCATTCATAAAGAAAATCAAATTTAAATATTTGTTGCAAACAAATTTACTTCTAATAAACAATTTAAATTAAACTTGTTTGGAAACATTTAAAATTTTGAAACTTATTTGAATATCCAGTTTTTAAATTTAATACACTTGAATTCATTCCTTGTTCAAATCATTTGAATTAAAGCTTGAATTAAACTTTTTGAATTAAACCTTGATTTCAAAATCCTTTGTTTTAAAAATACAAATTATTTTCTTAAAACCTAAAGATTCAAAAACCTAAAGAACACCGAACTTATATTTAAATTCAAACTGCTGTTTTGAATCATGATGCAGATTCAAAACAAAATTGAATTTTACATAAAACTGCAGGTTTTATATATTTTTATTCTTTATTTAAAAAAAAACTTAAACCCCTTTTAAATTTAAAAAATAAAACTAATAGGATTTCAGACTTCTTTAAAACCAAACTCTTCTGCAGATTTAAACTTATTCAAATCTTATCCCAACTACTGAAATTTATTTAAATTTTGATTTAAATTTAAACCTGCAGACAGTTTTTCCAGAAAATTGTATTATTGCAATTTACCCGAGCCAATCTCAATATGCTTCGAGTCAGTCAGGCCATTTCTTCAAGCAAACATCCAAAAATCTCGAGTAAAACTCGAGTCAAAAACACTGCCAAACCCAGAAAATATCAAAACTCAATTTTCTGCACGGTGCACGTGCACCGTGCCTTCAGCCACCATCACCTCCTTCCGGCGACCTCCTGACATCGATGAACAACCCACTATCTACCTCCATCCTCAAATTTCCTTTTCTAAACTCAAATCTGAAATTTGAGTTGCCTCTTCCCAAACCTGAAACTACAAGAACAGGTTTTTACCCCAAACCTGAAATTCGACTCCTTCTTCACCTCTTGATCACCGGAATGGCTGTGACTCCGGCCACTAGTCCATCCTTCAACTTATTATCATTCCTCAGAGAATCAATCCACTCGATCACTTCTATTGGTAACACTAACCAAAACTAAAATTCCTAACTCAACTAGGGCTTCAGAAAGAAAATCACACCACTGTATTCATGTTGATTTCCATCAACACCTAATAATTTTCCAACCATCAATGACAGCTCATCCACCTACCAGAAGAACCCCGACCATTACATTTGCCTAGATCCCACAAAATTTCAAATTTTCTCCCTACTGTTCAACACAGAACAATACCCTACCCTCTCCACTAAAATCCCAATTTTTTTTCAAAAATCAAGTTTTAATCTTGCTATTTAATTCTTAATACTTAATTTATAATTTATTCAATATACATTTTCACATTTTTAAACTTGATTAGTTAAACTCTGGTTTACAGAGATGCTTACAGGTTATTTTATCTTAATTAAAAATTTTAAACTAAAACTTATCATAAAAAAAATAAGCTTGATTAAATCTAAGTTGAATTAGAGGTATAAATCTATATGTTTGAATTATAAAACAAGAACCTGGACACATGATCTATATAAAAAATCAGAGAGTACCCTTTAGGAATCACAAACATATATAGTCACAGCATAATGTATTCAAGAATACATTCAACACATTTTATCACAGAGAATTAATCATGCAACTTATTTATAAATTTAAACTTTAAAAACAGAATGTTACTCACCTGTTAATTAAGAGACAGAACCACAAATGCTTTGCCCTGAAACAGGATTGCCCCTCTGTTTTGTTTAAGAATTTAAACTGCAGTAGCTTGAATAAGAATGTAGGTTTGCTTGAATAGGATTGCTTGTTTCTTTAATTTAAAACTGCATGCAGGCAGTTGCTTTGAATCCCAAAATTTGAAATGATGCAGGCTACAGATTTCTAATATGGCGACAGGTTTGAAAATGCAGATTTTCAATTTGAAGATGTGCAGGTGGATTTTTGATTTGCATGCTACAGATTTTTTTCTTTTTACAGATTTAGATCTGAAAGAGGGTTTTTCAGATTTGTTTTGCAATTTGGTTTGAAGATTTATGTTAGGCTTTCATTTAGAAAAAGAAAGAAATGAAGAAAGAGATTTGGTTATATCAACTGAAATTAAACTTTATTAAACAAATAAATAAAAGAAAACCAAATTTAAATGACACTTGTCTCAAATTTTAACAATTGTCAATCTCCTTACCTTATTTGCTAACATGTGTTATATTGTCTTAATATTCTTACACTTGTTATTAATGATAATAAGCTGTATATTTAGTTAACTTGTATTTTAAATTGGATGTTTAATATAAGATATGTTTAGTTAATGAGTTAACATGCATTTATTTACATGTATATAGATTTTAAAATAAAATAAGTCAAACTATATTTATAAAATTAAACTTATACAAATATTTCAAAATCAAGATAAATTAAAAACATTTATACTTTAAATTTTAAAAACTTTGAATTCATGTTCAAATTGAATTTTGAAATCTAGTTTATTTACAAATACAACTACAAATTTGAATTATGAAAAACAATAATTTTTATTAAAAATTTATTTGTTGAAACAATGTATTATTATATTTAAAAATAACCACATTTTATAATCATAAATAACTTATAAAAGAAATTATTTTCTTTATTAATAAATTATTTATTTTATCACACGATATTTAAAAGATAATCAAAATAACCTTATTGTTTTTTATTTAAAATTTAAACTTGAGTTACACATATTTTAAATCATTTCAATATTTATCTTATATTTTTAAAATCATATTTATTTATTAAGAAAAATCTTTTTAAAAGTTTAACTATTAAATAAAAATCATAATTCAAAATTTGCTAAATATACATGATTTATAGAAAACAAGATATATTTATTAATCAGACTAAAACAAGATCTATATACAATATATACAATATTCTATATATATTATAAATAGAAAACAATTAATTAGATTTAAAAAGATAAAATCTATCAATTAACTAATTATTCTATTGACTTCAAATCTCATTACAAAGATTATCAAATCTATTTAATTTTTATTTCAAAATATTAAATTGATATTGCTTTAAAATTCCGGGTCATCACACTCCAGACCAACTATTGATAAGAGGCCCTTAACCTCATAAGGAAACTAAGTCCCATAGATTTATCACATTTCCAACACTCAACATGGTATCCTACGGCCAAGAAGGAAGATTAGTAGATTAGAGTACAATAGTCACTCCTCACTACTCGAATCAACATTCGTAACATCAAACGATAATCAAGCCTACTCGTTTGGCTTCGTACTAAGTGCATGACTAATCAGTTCCCACATCAAGTCAAGGAACCAAAAGTAGCAAATAAAACAATCTAACACATAAGCAGTCCCTAGGCCTATTTAATTAATCTTTTTTTAATTAAATCACTTTTCATATATTAACCTCAAAAGATCTTTAAGATGATACGTTCTTATAACCATTTTAATCTTTCGATATTTGGAAAATATTTCCATATACTTATCTCAATGGTATAAATATATTCACAAACCATTCTATTTTCAATACTTAGAAAATATCTCCATGTATTAAAATCCATAATAAGTATATTTACAAATCTTTTGAGGAAAGCTTTATATTTTCCAAAACACGCTTTATTAGGTCAAAATAAATGTTGCGTAAAACATCGTTTTGATAACCCAAACCAATAATACATAGATTCAACGATTTATATTTATATATATCCCATATATTATATTAAACATTTCCTTGAGGAAATCGCTTAATATAACAACACTGTTTGAGTCTATGTCTTCCTTGCTTTGTCGAAATCATTTATTACAAGAACATATATTGAAATGTATGTATTTATCCCTTAATACAATTTAAATCATCTTTTAAAATCATTTAACTCCGTCGAAAAATATCGCTTTCAAAACAATCCTTTAAAAGATTATTTTAACTTTTAAAACGTGAATATGTTTCCTTTATAAAAATCCATATTCAAACCACAACATAAATCATTTCCCTATTTATAAAACTACGTTTGTAAATCGTTATTCTATTTTATAAAACTTCCCTTTATAAAATATCTTTGTTTGTAAAATTCTTTTTATAAATCCATTTCTTTATAAATATCATTTATTTATGAAATCCCATTTATAAATCTATTTACCAAATATCTGTTACAAATCCATTTTTAATATTTATAAAACTCTATTTATAAATCTATTTCTTTATTTATAAAATATTTCTTTTACAAATCATTTATGTAAACTATTTCAGAAATATTTATTTTAAACTATTTTTACCTTCTTTAAAATTGTATTTCCTTTATAATAAAAGATGGATTTATTTATTAACTTTTTAAACCTTTATAATATAGTTCAAAAATCATTATTTAAAATATTTCACAAACGAGTTTATAATACCAAAAATCATATTTTATATTTTGTTTAAAAAAACTCCTTTTAATAATTCAAGATTAATTATTAAAACGTATATTATTTCAAAATCACTTTAAAATCCTTTTAAATAAAAATCTTCACTTTATTATTTCAAAATACTAAAAATAAGGCCAAGTTATATTATAGCACTAAATGAGAAAAATCATGTCTATGTCATCAAATATGGCATCAAACAAATCATATATCACAATATATATGAAAAGTGAAATCAACAATGGTGAGGAATCCTATTTGATCCCTCCAACATGTCCCGCTGCATCAGATACAGTATATAGTCATATAATATAGGTCATCCGCAACTAGACGGTATGTATAAAAGGTTATCTGCTCCATGGTCCGGAATAAATCAAAACCAACTGATAAAATAGTAAATCATCCAAACAACCAACAACAAGCATCAATAAAAATGTCTGCACTTATATAAAATATAATTGGGTTTAGAGAGACGAGTTAACTCACCAAAATTCCAGTTATTCCCCAAAGCATCCTAGTTTGAATTAAAATAGAATGGGTGTTCGATTTTAACGCAAATTCCTACAAGCTCTAATCAATTCCAATCCATAATGTAGATATCGCCGACACGAGCATAATGCGACTTCCACATCCAAATTTGACCTCGTACGGACAAGATAGAAATCAGTGAACATTTGAGATAACTGAATATTAATTAACTATAGTTAATTATGTTTTCAAATTTTCATTACCTTTCTTTTAAGAACCCAAACTTTTAACTCTCCTATTCAAAAATCATCATGACTTTCAATTGCCCCCTACCGCCGCCTTATTTGATTGCATGCCGCCATGTCCATGCCACCGACTCCTAGGAAAAGACGCGCCGATCCCTATTGGTCCGACCTCTCTTGTTCCATCGTTCGCTTGAAAATGGCAAGGGATGTTGCCGCCATTGAACTCGAATCGTCGTTGCCTCGCTTTTCCCTTCGATGATCGGTCAACGTAGATGAACTAGCCTTGCCCACGCACACACTTCTCAAGTTGGAGTTGAGGCCTAAAACTTGTCTGATCATTGTGCAAAATCTCGGCCGTTGGATGGTAGCTGATATTAATGACGGCTAGGGTTTTTAATTTAGGAATTTGCAAAATGATGGAAGTTGAGGACCAATTGTAGAAAATTTTCAAAGGATTATTCACACTCTAAAATTTCAAACTCCAAACGAGGCATATTGCCTGGTGTTTTGTACTAAATTCCCTTATACGGAACACAATGGAACTAGTATCAAGATCCAATTCCATCATTTACAGAATTTAACTTTCAAAATCAAATTATATTAAATTAAATTCCTTTAATTAATTTCTACGCGTTTCAAGCTCGCACGACTAAATGATACGCGTATCGCCATGAAATTCGGTAACATACAATAATTTACTATTACGGATCCAATGGCACTAGTATCGTCAAAATCCGTGACAATGCCCTGAAGGTTATTTTCTCCCGTTAATTAAAACGAATTATTATTAAAACCATTCAAATCAATTTAAAGTATTAATTAAAGTTTACACTAACGATTCATTATTTTAAATTAAATTTAAACAATCTTTTGAAATCCATTTATTCAAATTAAATTCAAGATTCAGTTATTTAAACAATTCCAATTATTACATTTAAAAATTCAAATTACCAAATAAATCGCTATATTTGAACCTTAAGTTGTTCGACCTATAAAATTAACTTTACAGTATTTAAAATCATTTAAATATTTCAAATTCAAATGGCTAAAATCTTAGGTCGTTAAAGACTTAAAAGAATTTTGTTCTGAAAATTGCCATGGTAGGAAAAATGCCATAATCCCATTAACTTTTGAAAAATCAATTAATTGAAATAAATTATAAATTTTTCTAAGTCTTTAAATACGTTCACGGATACCAACTAATATTAATTCAAGTTATAATACAAAAATCAAATTTTAGTTATCAAAATTTCTCAAAATTTGTAACATCCCCTGCTTGGAGGTCCAAAACTAACGGCTACAAATGCTGCAATCATCCATAGTTATTAATCCTCAACGACCAAATACGTCGGCATTAGACTCATTAATACACAGAAACAATTGAATATTAAAAAAAATTAAAATTCAAACAAAATCACTTTTCATACCAAAACATTTCCAATTCATTACATAATCTTATATTCACAAATCGCGTTTAGAGGAAATATATTTATTACAACATACGCCAAGCGCTACTTGTGAAGGTGCCCCCTTGGATGATCGGTGTATATACAGGCAATAAAACAACTTTTCCATTACAAACAACACATCAGAATGAAAAGAAAAGAGAACTCTAAATAGCTATCATGCCTCCTACACACTCTGGAAGCTTATTCTTCTTAAGAGGTACCTGAAAACCTCAACTCTCAAACTACACAAAATTAATTGAGTACCCGAGAGTTTAAGGATAAAAACATAACCTTCTACAAAGACACAAAGCCTGGTATAAAGAATAATCTACCATCTTAAATCATTTAGATATCTAATGAGGCCACGCTGCTTAGCAGAACCGGTTTTCCGCTCACTAGTATCTCGAAAACCTTTATAAAACTATGTTGTGCTCTTGCATCCACAATGGTTAAAATAGTTCAAAATAGTATAATATGATGATAGGCAAAACAAATGAATCAATTCTGGGCTACCTGTCCACATTCAGTTTAGACTATCTATCTAAATTATAGTCTCTAGGATCACTATCAACCTATTAGTTTTCATGGGCTGACTAATGACCAGTTAAAAATTAAAGGACTCCACGTCCAATTACATAGTTTTCATTAGATCACTACGTACCTAGTGGTAACTCCAATATCTTACTCTTATCCAAGTTTTCATGGGTTGACTAGGAACCTATTGACATATGTCAATATTTCAATCCGGATATAGTTTTCTGGGGCTAACTACAAACCTACTAGGTTAACCTAAATGGTTTTTCCATCTTTTGTCCTCAACATGCAATTATGGGTCCATTATAAAATGATTATTTCCATATTAGAAGAAGCAACATAACAACGTAGCAATACCGCTCCTGTGGGTTTACTATAAAAACATGGTTAATCCCTTTAACCTATTACTTTATCAAAGAAAGCTTCTTCTCAAAACAATTAAGAAAACTCCTTAAATTAGCCTTGGGTTTTTCCTTTAAAAATAAAGTTTAGGTTATAAAACCTGTTAGCGCCAAAATTGGTCACTAACACCCTTAGAGAGTTTGTGTAGAGAGATTAATGAAGAAGATAAATTAAAATAGAGAAGATAATATCAATTAAAAATGCGGGAGACGAGAACACAGAATTTATAGTGGTTCGGCGTTGTAGCCTACGTCCACTTTGAAGTGGATCCTTTATTTCTTCACTTTAAACTTGATTACAGATACAATCCGTTTTTAAGTATTCGAATACAATTGTGAAATAAACAGTGAAGTTTTTGTATGAGGGTTGAAAGTGGCAGAGTCTCCCCAGTGCTCTTTAAAATCTGATCCCTTTTTCTGTGCCCCTGCCTCCCTATTTATAGAAAATGGGATCAGATTTTAGAGAGCACTGGGGAGACTCTGCCACTTTCAACCCTCATACAAAAACTTCACTGTTTATTTCACAATTGTATTCGAATACTTAAAAACGGATTGTATCTGTAATCAAGTTTAAAGTGAAGAAATAAAGGATCAACTTCAAAGTGGACGTAGGCTACAACACCGAATCACTATAAATTCTGTGTTCTCGTCTCCCGCATTTTTAATTGATATTATCTTCTCTATTTTAATTTATCTTCTTCATCAATCTCTCTACACAAACTCTCTAAGGGTGTTAGTGACCAATTTTGGCGCTAACATTTTGGTGCTTTCACTGAGAATTGAATTCTCAGGTTGTGAGGATCTACTTTGTAGCTACTGGATTGCATAAATCCCCCGATGAAGATCTGTAATTATCCATAAGGCATCCTTTGATTCTACTCAGAGTTACAACCAACGACTCTACCATGGGAAGGCCACGAACGAGATTGACCTCCCAAAATGTAGATGCCCGCGAAACCGCTAGTGTTCAACAACTTGGACCTAACGATCAACAAGCAATTCGAGGCACGGGGCCCTCCAGCCAAAACCAAGCGGAAGCTGTTTCACGAGCAGAATTGAATGACTTGATAAAAGAGCTTATGGAAAGCAGAAGGCAACTCGCTGAGCAAATGCAAGTTAATGCTGACCTCATGGCCCAACTTGCTCAACAGCAGCATCAGAATGCTGGAGGTAGCCCTGTCCCCTACTCTGAAGATGATAGCTCAACTTCAGCTGATGAACCTCCCAGGCGTAGACGCCGCAAGGATGAAGATAACCAAGCAGGTGCCACTGATCACTCTATTAGAAACCAAGCCCGTGGAGCGAAACCCAACCTTCCACCTACCATACAAACCCCGGATTTGACAGCTATGGTCAGGCAGTTGATGAGAGAGAATCAAGGTTTGACTAATGAAGATTGGGGAATGTCTAAGAGTCATACTCCCTTCACAGATACCATTCTACAGGCTGAATACCCAAGGAAGTTTAACATGCCCACCATACCCGCCTATGAAGGAAAAACTGACCCTAGACAACATGTAATGAGGTATGGATGGATGATGGATTCAGCAAGGGCCAACGACGCAACTAAGTACAGGTGCTTTCCAATAACTTTGTCCGGAATTGCCACCATGTGGTTCACTCGACTTCCTCCACGGTCAATCTCAAACTTCGACGAATTAGCAAGGAAATTCATAGAACAATTCAGGATACACGCCACTCGACCCAAGGATGTGATGTCCTTATCTAGCGTGACCCAAGCTCTTGGAGAATCACTGAAAGCATACTTGCAGAGATTTCATGTTGCTGCTACTGAAGTGAGCAATCCAAACGACCACGCAATTTTGATGGCAGTAATGCGTGGAGTGGATCCAGACTCTGAATTTGGGGATTGGTTGGCGGGAAAGCCACCGGCTACGTTGGAACGTTTCTATTCGAAAGCCCACCAGTTCATAAGGAGGGAAGAGGCTCGGTGGATAAGGAAAGACAAGGCACCAGGGTCCGTTCAGGAGTCTGTAAAGGGCAACACCGCCATGAAAGCAACCGATAACAACCCTGGAAAGACTCGGGCCAGCGTCCAAAATAAGCCCGGGAAGTCTAAGGGAACTGGAAGTGGAAATCCTGGAAAGAAGAAGGAAACGGGGAGATGGAAGTCAAGGATCCCAACCTACAACGAATACACTCCACTGAATGCGTCTCTTGAAAACATCTACTTATCGACCTGCAACACTTTTCAATATAGAAAACCACGCCCTAAGGAATCAACAGAGGAGCAAAAGCGGACTGGAAAGTATTGCTGCTTTCACGAGTCTTATGGGCACAACACAGACGAATGCAGGCATCTCCATGACGCTATTGAGAAATTGATTAGGCAGAAGATGCTGCAGGAATTCGTCAAAGATACGCCAGAAGGGAGACAAGAGACTTCAGACCGCGGACGTGGCCCAGCTCTACACCAACCAGAGCAACCAACTCGAACTGTGGGAAGGTTGATTATTAACACAATTGCTGGTGGAGCTCATCCTACGGATAAAAATTGGCAGGAAATGGAGCGATATGCTAATTCCTTGAGACATAAAGAGCATGAGTGCTGTTCAAATGTGGAGGATGGAACTCCCGCAAAGCAGCAACGCACGATGCACGATGATATTGTATTCAGGAATAGAGACGCAGATAAGGTGGAAGCTCCCACCATCGATCCATTGGTCATATCCGCAACCATCGGACCAGCATTCGTAAGGAGAATCCTAATTGATTGCGGAAGTTCCGTTAATATCATCTTCAAGAAAGCATATGACCAAATGAAGCTGGAGACTAAGGATTTGAAACCATCTAAAGCCGAATCCATGGCTTTAACGGCGCAGCCACAGACGCAGTAGGATATGTGGAGTTACCAGTTGAACTGGGACAAGGTGAACGCAGGAGAGTGCGAATCCTACCATTCATAGTGCTGGATGTTGATTCACCATACAATGTGTTTTTGGGACGACCAGCCCTCGCAGATTTCAGGGCAGCCTTGGCCCCGTGGTGTCTCACACTGAAATTCCCGACGGACAAAGGAGTTGGCGTAGTGCATGGCGACCAAGCAACCAGACGTGCATGTTACGTGGCTGAGCTGAGAGAGGCCCAGCGCAGAGAAAAGGGGAAGACTGCGGACAGCATCGTCCGCATCCCGAATTGTGATGATTGACAATTAGCGCCCGAGCCCTGGCTCGGGCGACATTCTCGGATCGTTGGAGACATAGATCCGAGAGATGACAAAGGGGAACCCAAGGAACCAGACGCAGCACCGGCCGAACTAACAATTGATATTCCAGTTAGCCACAGCGACCCGACACGAGTTCTTAAAATTGGGTCACAACTCGATCCCCTAATGGCAGAGAATTTATCTGATTTCCTCCGAGCGAATCTTGATGTCTTCGCCTGGACATACTCTGATATGCGCGGGATTTCCCCTGCAATTGCGAGCCATATGTTGAATATAGACCCGAAACACGTACCTGTGAAGCAAAAAAGGAGAGGCATGGACCCGGAGAGGTCTACAGCTCTCAAAGAGGAGGTGGATAAACTCAAAGCCAATGGGTTTGTCCGCGACGCCCTCTACCCGGAATGGGTGTCCAACCCTGTGTTGGTAAAGAATGCAAACGGGAAATGGAGAACCTGCGTTGACTATTCTGATTTAAACAAAGGATGCCCGAAATATAGCTTCCCGCTACCACGAATTGATCAACTGGTCGATTCAACGGCAGGGCACGAGTTATTGTCATTTATGGATGCATATTCTGGATACAACCAAATTCCGATGCACATCCCACACCAAGAACACACCATCTTTGTCACAAATGTTGGGTTATACTGCTATGTAGTGATGCCCTTCGAACTGAAGAACGCCGGAGCAACTTACCAGCGTCTGGTAAATCGAATGTTCAAAGATCAGATTGGGAGAACAATGGAAGTCTACGTGGTTGACTTGCTTGTGAATTCACGGCAGTCAAACGACCACATTCGAGACTTGGCGGAAATGTTCAATATACTAAGGCACTATGGGATGAAGATCAATCCTTCAAAGTGTTCATTCGGCGTGGCATCAGGGAAGTTCTTGGGATTCATTGTGAATGCACGAGGAATTGAAGCTAACCCGGAAAGGATCCAGGCCATCCGAGAAATACAGGCACCTAGAACCATAAAACAGGTACAGAGCTTGAACGGAAAAGTAGCTGCGCTCAGTCGATTCATATCCAGAGCCACAGATAAGTGCGTTCCTTTCTTCGATGTCATAAAGAAAGGAAAGAGAAACTTCGAATGGACGACTGACTGCGAGGAAGCATTCCGAGCCCTGGCAAGACACTTGGAAAGTCCTCCAGTGTTGTCAAAACCGGTAGACCACGAGACGTTGTACGTATATTTGGCTGTGTCTCAACACGCTATCAGTACAGCCCTGGTTCGCGAAGAAAACAAGGTTCAAAGGCCGGTGTACTATGTTAGTAAACGACTGACGGGGGCAGAAAAGAATTATCCAAAGATCGAGAAACTTGCCTATTGCTTGGTGATTGCATCACGCAAGCTTCGTCCCTACTTTCAGGCGCACTCAATCAGTGTTTACACTGACCAACCCTTGCGACAGGTACTCCAATGACCGGAAACTTCCGGTAGGATGCTAAAGTGGAATATCGAGTTAAGCCAGTTTGACATCACCTACCTACCGCGAAGGACCATCCAAGGGCAGGCATTAGCTGATTTCGTTGCTGAGTTCACCATTCCGGATGAACCAAGTGAAAATCACAAAATAATCCCTCCTGTCCGATGGAAGATGTTCACTGACGGGACATCTAACGACCGTTGGTCGGGAGCTGGGATAGTTCTGGTAACTCCCAAAAACCGATCGATTTGCTACGCTTTGAAGCTCGAATTTACAGCGACAAATAACGAAGCCGAATACGAAGCACTGATTGCTGGCTTAAGACTTGCCAATGAACTAAGGGTAAAGTCCATCGAAATCTTCTGTGACTCACAGCTGGTGGTTTATCAGGTACGGGGAGACTACCAAGCGAAAGGACAGAGACTGGCTCCTTACCTTGCTCGGGTCCGGGAGCTACTAGTAAACCTGGAATATTATGACATTTTGCATGTCCCGCGCGAACAGAACAGGGAGGCTGACTCGTTGGCTAAATTCGCGAGTACTGGCGATGCACAGCAGATGGGGTTGTTCCCTGTCAAGACTCTGCTTGCTACAAGTATAGACATGATGGAGATAGATCTCGTCTTGGAGACCGAACTCGAAAGGGGATCATGGCTGACCCCGATCAAACAATACTTGCTATACGGGGACTTACCTAAGAAAAGAAGAGAAAGACGCCAAGTCCTTCGTAAGGCTTCGCGTTATGTAATGCAAGACGGGATAATGTATCGGAGGGGATTCTCGACCCCCTTACTCCGGTGCGTGGCCCATGACGAGGTAAAACAGGTGTTGGAAGAAGTCCATGAGGGAGAATGTGGTGATCATACCGGGGGGCAAACTTTGGCGAGGAAAATCCTCCGCTATGGATATTATTGGCCGACTGTAAATCGGGATGCTGCAGACTATGTGAGAAGATGCGACAAATGCCAGATATATGCAAAGATTCCGAGAGCTCCGTCAACGGAACTCACACAAATGGTTAGTCCCTGGCCATTTGCAATGTGGGGAATCGACCTAATTGGATCTCTGCCCATAGCCAAAGGAGGTGCGAAATATGCAATAGTGGCAGTCGATTATTTCACCAAGTGGGCAGAAGCAGAGCCAATGGCCACAATCACCACCAAGAAAGTCATTAATTTCGTTGTACAAAATATCATATGTCGTTTTGGCCTTCCACGGACAATCATAACGGATAACGGAACTCAATTCGAAAGTAAGGAATTCAAAGAGTTCTGTCAGAAGTATGGCATTGAGAAAAAGGTTCGCAGCAGTTGCTCACCCGAAGGCGAATGGGTAGGTAGAAGCCGTCAATAAAATCATCAAGTCCATATTGAAGAAGCGTTTGGAAAAGGCTAGAGGCAAGTGGGTGGATGAACTCCCAACAGCGCTTTGGGCCTATAGAACTACCCACAAGACCACGACTGGCCACACACCATTCACACTGGCGTACGGCACGGAAGCCGTCATACCCGTAGAGCTTGAAGTTCCATCACACCGGGTAACCTATTACGATCCTGCGTCAAACCAGGATCTCCTATTGGAATCATTAGACTTCATTGATGATAAATGCGAAGAATCTGATTTGAGAGCAGCCTCATACAGACACCGAGTCACTAAATATTATAATGGGAAAGTCCAGCCAAGAACCTTTAGTATGGGAGATCTCGTTTTGAAACGAGTCTTTCCAACCCCTTCGCACATGAATCCCGCATGGGAAGGTCCATATGTCATCGAACGGAGGCTTGGAGAAGGAACTTTCAAGCTAACGACCGTCGATGGTGCGACGCTCCCTCGAGCATGGAACAGCGAGCATTTGCGGTGTTATTACACTTAGTCTATTTCCTTTATGCGGTAGTTGCATTTATTTCCAGTATGCTTTCTTCTTGGCATGTAATAAGATAATTTAGCTTGTTTTCATCAATAAAGGCTTCAAGCCATATTTTCCATGAATGACCAATGTCTCTTCGTATGATATTCCTATGACGCGCAATTAAAGATTATGATATCCTGGCTAGCGTACGAATGCTTATAATAAACGACAAAAAATCTCCAAGTCCCCGGAGTGCGGACTGGAGTACTCTAAGTCCCCGGAGTGCGGACTCGAGTATAAACGATTCAAAATCTCCAAGTCCCCGGAGTGCAGACTGGAGTACTCTAAGTCCCCGGAGTGCGGACTCGAGTATAAACGATTCAAAATCTCCAAGTCCCCGGAGTGCGGACTCGAGTACTCTAAGTCCCCGTAGTGCGGACTCGAATATAAACGACAAAAAATCTCCAAGTCCCCGGAGTGCGGACTAGAGTACTCTAAGTCCCCGGAGTGCGGACTCGAGTATAAACGATTCAAAATCTCCAAGTCCCCGGAGTGCGGACTGGAGTACTCTAAGTCCCCGGAGTGCGGACTCGAGTATAAACGATTCAAAATCTCCAAGTCCCCGGAGTGCGGACTGGAGTACTCTAAGTCCCCGGAGTGCAGACTCGAGTATAAACGACAAAAATTCTCCAAGTCCCCGGAGTGCGGACTGGAGTACTCTAAGTCCCCGGAGTGCGGACTCGAGTATAAACGATTCAAAATCTCCAAGTCCCCGCAGTGCGGACTGGAGTACTCTAAGTCCCCGGAGTGTGGACTCGAGTATAAACGATTCAAAATCTCCAAGTCCCCGAAGTGCGGACTGGAGTACTCTAAGTCCCCGGAGTGCGGACTCGAGTATAAATGACAAAAAATCTCCAAGTCCCCGGAGTGCGGACTGGAGTACTCTAAGTTCCCGGAGTGCGGACTCGAGTATAAACGATTCAAAATCTCCAAGTCCCCGGAGTGCGGACTCGAGTATAAACGACAAAAAATCTCCAAGTCCCCGGAGTGCGGACTGGAGTACTCTAAGTCCCCGGAGTTTGGACTCGAGTATAAACGATTCAAAATCTCCAAGTCCCCGGAGTGTGGACTAGAGTACTCTAAGTCCCCGGAGTGCGGACTCGAGTATAAACGATCCGAAATCCCCAAGTCCCCAGAGCGCGGACTCGAATACAAATAACTCGAAATCTCAAGGTCCCCGGAGCACGGACTGTAGTACTCGAAGTCCGGTATATAGACTTAATTATAAGCAGTTCAGACCTCCGAGTTCCTTGAATAGGAACTACGACGCAAATGACTTGGATATGTCAAGTCCCCAACATACGGGCTATGAAATATTCTAAGTGCTTGAAGCACCAAGTGGAGGTTGATCAAATCCAGGGAAGCTCCCAAGCCATGTAAAGACGAACCAAGAAGTCTAAGTTACCCATAACAATTCAGATTTCAATCACAACCATAAAAGAAACTGAATAATAAAAGTCTTTTGAGAAGACAAAAGTGAAGATCAAATTTTATTCGCAAAAAGCTTATTCACACAGTCTACAAAAATTAGTACATGACTCAAACTAGTTCTCATTCAACGGGGACGACGGTCATTTCTTGTGTTTCTTTGACTTCTTCCCGGATGGTTCCTTCCCAGAGCGCTTACTCTTGGAATCCTTCCCTGACGGAGGGGTGACGACCGAAGACGTAGGAGGAACATCCATGGGCTGGGACTTGCCAGGAAGAATGACCTTCAATTGTTTGTTCAGAGGATCATCTAGGTCCACTTCACGCGGCTCGACCTTGACTGAGGTCGTATCTCTTTTCTCTTTCTCGAGCCATTCCTTCATGCTCAAGTCGGATGTGTGCTCCGAGGCGCCTGTGGTTTCTACTTCGAAACTCTCCTAGGAAGAGTCAGATTTCCCTTCATCCAGCGCCCCAATTACTTTAGCATCTGGACCAGGATCTCCGCCGACTTGAGTAGCCTCACTCGCCTTCATTTCCACCTCCTTGGCGGCATCGCTCCTCGGAGTGGGCTCGGGGTCCGAACATCCTGCACAGAAGACACGAAAATAAATTAGTGTTAGAACACAACAACTTCTGAGGGAACGAGAAAGATCTTTGTGAAGCCCAGAGGTTACTCACCAGATGCCGGTGGGTTCTCAGTCGCCAGGGGTGTCCCGCCCTCCGGGATGGGAGAGAAAACATGAACGCCAAACCCGGGAGCTTCCGGGTCATAACCAACGTGCTGCTCGAAGGGGTCAAGTGTCGACCGACTGGCCGGATGGGTAGGCACGCGAACTGGGGGCACAACGCCAGAAGGGTCCGTAGCCACCTCTTTCCCTTTCCTGGAGGGAGAACCTTTGTTGTAGAGAGCTTTAGCCGCCGATAAATCTGAAGGCTCTTTCCCCCTTAGGGATTCTTTTATCAATGCTTCTTCGTCGACCTCATCGGCGCCGCTCTCAACCTTCCTGATCTGAATCAGGGTCTCCCATGCCTCGGCCAATGACTCAAGGTAGTCGTCGCCCAGAAAAGTTAGATCTCGATGCATGAGAACTCGGGCATTGAACTCAGCGATGAGCGGGTCGAATTCGGTCTTTATCTCCTCCCTGCCTTCTTCCCTGGCCGCCTCGAGGCGAGAGTCGATGTCAACAGTTGCTGCCCTTTTACCTTCCTCATGGGCCTCATTCCTCAGTGCCTCGATTTTGGAGAGATCGTCTTCAAGTTTCCCCTTTAAGAGCCGGGTGGCGACGATCTCATCACAATAGTGTTGTGCCTCAACCTGGGCGGCCACTTTCTCTTCCTTCTCCTTATTGAGTTGCTCCTCGAGCTCCTTAACTCGCCTATTTAGCACATCTCTCTCCTTCTGAATGGAGTCTTTCTCCAAAGCTAATGCCCCACACCGTTGAACCGCTTCATCGAGCTCTTTCTTATGAGTCAATTCAAGGCGGGAAACAGCCTCGGCGGTGTCCTTAGCGCTCTGACGAGTAGCTTCAAGCTCGGACTTATAGGCGGCAATTTCTTCATCCTGGGCCTTAATGATATCCCTGTCATGAATAGCTTCAAGCTTTAGGCGGTCAATTTCGTGCTGGCGCTCCATAGAGACTTCAGAAAGTTTCTCGGCCAGATGGACGAACGCGTCATGTTGCACGTAGACGTCATTGGTACATGCGATAGCATTTTGTTTGACATCTCCGGGAATAGGATGAATCGTCGGAAGTAACTTTAACCCATCAAAACAAATCTTCGAAAACTTAGCCTTAAGTTCGTTCAATTTCTCTGACACTGTCGGGTCTGTTACGGGAGCGGGAGGAGACGGCTTTGAAAGTTCGTCCTTCCTATGAGAATCTCAGGAGTGCCGGGTAGAAGAAGAGTAAGAGTGTTGGTCCCGGAGAGCATCAGAATGCGACCTCTTATGGCCACGTTTGTCTTTGCTTTGCTCCTGATAAGAAGAGGTCTCCTGGCGGTGCTCGGGCTGATAATAAGTTTTCTTTCGGGATGACGAGTCCCGGGCATGATAATCTCGGTCGCTGTCACTGTCCCTATCTCGGCGCTTCCCGAGGCCCGAGTCCCGACCAGACTGGCGTAAAGTCGACGAACTGCGAAGGCGGTCGTATCCGTGAGAGCACCCCATGTCACCTGCAATCAAACAATAGCGAATTAGCGAAAGAGCAGAATGATGAAAGAAAAGTAGGTGCAAAGTGAAATGCATGTGTCTGTGTGTGTCCTAGTGCTACCCCCCGACGGACCAGTGGCTTTGCTAACGGGAGTCTTTTCCCCTTGGATCGGGGCCAGGACGCCCGCATCGCCCCTGACGGGCGAGCGAAACTTAAACAGCTCCGGGTCGTTAAAATCATAGTTGAGAAAGTCGTCGGGAATGGAGAGGTTCGATAAGCCCTTCAAAGAACTTTCAACGCGCTGTGAAGAAGCCTCTTTCTCTGGCTGAATAGGCGTAACTTTAGAAGTCCCACCAACTTTCTCCGTCCTCGACTTGCACGCCAGCTTCTTTTTCCCCTTCGAAGGGGAAGATGACGTTTCAATATCATGAACTTCGGCTGTAGAGCCTAATTCCTCACCTTGCTTTTCAGGTGACTCGCCTGGAATTTCCCCTTCTTCCGGAGCTTCAAGAGAAGGGCGAACGGATGATTCAGGTAGTTTTTTCCCTCTAACGTGTACAGGCTTGGGAAGCGAGGCGCCCTTTGGAAGACTAACCCGGCGGCCAGGGGCTAGCAAACCGAACTTTGATAGTGACTCATTGGAAATGAGGGCTCGGATATCTCGCTCTTCAGCGGGAAGAGCTCTAATGGCGTCGACAGCATCAGAGTACCCCCGGCCCTCGGGACGTGGGACGAGATCTGAAAAAATAGAACAATGAGTTAGGAGAAGTTCAACCTCAATCGGGAACGGACATCAACTCAGAGAAAGGACTTACTTCCTTCAACCCACTGTCTCGCAAAGCCTTGGGGGTAGCGCACGTAAAACCACTCCTGTTTGTACAGGGCGAATTTGCTACTCCACGCGGTAGTGAAGAGTTGGCACTTCCGATGTGGCTCGAGAAACATGTAAGAGGGGCTTTCTCCCCGTTTCTTGGTCATATAGATGTACCTTATATCGCCGAGAGTTGGAGGCCTGGAGAAGACGGCCATGAAAAGCATGTACGTGCCATAAATGAAAGCGTGACCATTTGGATGAAGTTGAGACGGGGCGACGTCCAGATACTGCAGCATGTCGTGAAGGAATAGACTGAAAGGTGGCACGCTACCAACCCAGCACATGAACTTGCTACACGCCGTATATCCCACTGGGGGCAGATGTGGGCGGTCACGCCCCGACGGAACGAGCACGTCAGCAAACGGAATGCCATGAGTAGAACATATCCGCTTAAGAGCGGCCTTAGTTACTCTCGAAGCCTGTGAGTCGACTGGGTCATCCAGTAAAATCGACGATTCCAAAGTATCGGGAGACCAGTCATGAGCAGGAGAAACTGATGGGTCAGTTGTGTCGGGGGCCGTTCGCTTAGAAGACGGCTCAGGTTTGTCGGAAAGTGTAGCAGAACTAGATCTTTTGGACATCTTGAATAAATAGCAGACCCAACCAAGCACCTGTGTGAACTATACTCGAAAAATAATCGACATTAGAATTAACAACGCAGATAACCCCCCCGTGTGGTGTGTGAACTAGTGCAATCAATCATGCATAAGCATTTAATATAACGTCAAGCCTAAAAACATCGCTTCCGAAAACCGTCATCGCTGACCGTCTCCGAAAGCCTTCTGGATAACGACTGCAATAAGACACTAGAGGCAATTGTCTGATTATGCCAAGTACAGACCAGTTATGAAATTGGGCAAGGAGAGTATATTCGGCATTTATGTTTGGTTCGGCATCTATGTTTGTCCGGCCTAAGCCATGTTCGGCATTTATGTTTGGTTCGGCATCTATGTTTGTCCGGCCTAAGCTATGTTCGGCATTTATGTTTGGTTCGGCATCTATGTTTGTCCGGCCTAAGCTATGTTCGGCAGTTATTTGTGGTTCGGCATCTATGTTTGTCCGGCCTAAATTTTGTTCGGCAGTTATGTTTGGTTCGGCATGGTCAGTTCGGCATCTATGTTTGTTCGGCTTAAGTCAAGTTCGGCCGGTAGAGTATGTTCGGCACTTATGTATCATTCGGCTAATATTGGTCGGCACGATTGGTTCGACATTTATGGTTGTCCGGCATTGCCATGGTTCGGTACTGTCCGTTCGGCCAAATTGACGTTCGACAAAGCAATCGTTCGGCCAAACTCCCATACGGCCGAAACAACATTCAACATCCTCCAACGCTCAGCACTCCCCCCATATTCCTTCTTCCACCTGGTTCGGCACAGGAAAATTATGCCGAACTACAACGTCCCTCCCAAACAACACAAACCCTATGAGGAGATCATCCCTCACCACTCCTCCCTGCCTCAAGTTGCTCGGCCATGGGAATATCCAAATCAAGGTTTGGATCATCCACTCGCATAGCCCATACAACCTCCATTCTAGCCTAAGCCAATTGTTCGAAACTTATCTGGGAAAGAAGTTAGATGAAGGGATTTTACCTAATTCGTGGATCGAACGTTAGAAAGGGCTGAGAAGTACGAAGAGTCAAATGGAAGGGGTGTTTCGAAATTGCAGTGGTGGAAGCAAAGTAAAGAAAAGAGGAAGAAGAAGAAGGAGACGGGTTTTATAGGGGGAAGAGGAAGTCGAAGAGGTTCTGACCGGCTCTACCGGTCAAAACAATATCGACCGTCCACCTCAGTTCGTTCGGCTTGGGCCAACTTGGATCTTACAGCACTTGTCTCGTTCGGCTCGATTGGTCGGCATACAAAGTCACACAAGGTAATGTATATCGTTCGGCTTTTTCCTACTACGCACGGCCTTCCCTACTGCGTTCGGCCAAGAGAGTTTTAAAACAAGGATGATGACCAAGGTTTGATCAAAGCGTATGACGTTCGGTCACGTAACACACTTTGGGGGGCAAGTGTTTCCCAAGGGATTGACCAGGCAACTTAGTACTCGGCTTGACCACTGCTCGACCTCCCAGGAAGGTTCGGCATCCAAAGGGTACTCGGCTACCCAAGAACATTCGGCCAAAGTGAACGTTCGGCCTCTAAGGAGTACTCGGTGTAAAGTGTGTTCGGCATCATAGGAACGCTCGGCATCAGAAGAGCGCTCGGCGAACCTAGACTGCTCGACATCCCAAATCAGTTCGGACAAAGATATCGTTCGGCAACCAGAACGCGTTCGGCATCTAGGAGCGTCCGGCATCAAGAGATCGTTCGGCACTGAGTGCAGTTCGGCCAAAGAAAGTTGTTCGGCATTGAACGCCGTTCGGCCAAAGAAGATCGTTCGGCCATCAAAGTTTGTTCGGCCTCCCACGAACGTTCGTCATAGGAACATTTGGCATCCCCGAATGTTCGGCCAACAAGTTGTTCGGCATCCCAGCCTCATTCAACCTACATCCCTCACTCAACAGCATACCTTGTTCGGCACGAAAAGGAAGGCTCGGCATACCTCGTTCGACATAAAGAGGAAGGCTCGGCATGCCTCGTTCGGCCTCTCTAGTTCGGCGCATAGTACTTACGCTACTTGGACCGAGCTATTCAGCCACCTGGCCCACCAGGGAAGTCCAACCCACTATCGTCTATAAATAGGGAGGCAGGGGCACAGAGAAAGGGATCAGATTTTAGAGGGCACTGGGGAGACTCTGCCACTTTCAACCCTCATACAAAAACTTCACTGTTTATTTCACAATTGTATTCGAATACTTAAAAACGGATTGTATCTGTAATCAATTTTAAAGTGAAGAAATAAAGGATCGTCTTCAAAGTGGACGTAGGCTACAACGCCGAACCACTATAAATTCTGTGTTCTCGTCTCCCGCATTTTTAATTGATATTATCTTCTCTATTTTAATTTATCTTTTTCGTTAATCTCTCTACACAAACTCTCTAAGGGTGTTAGTGACCAATTTTGGCGCTAACAAAACCTTTGGGTACCTTCAAAACCTAGTTTTCAACTTCGTAGGATGACCTCCTTCGAAAGCCTTAAGACCTGTCTTTAAAACATTAGGCTCCTACCCTTTAATACTTTAAAATCTACCTTTCAAAACCATTCGAATATATTAAAGTATTAGCATTTTACTTTAGAAGCTTAGCAAAGTACCCCTTTCGACATTGTTGGAAGTAACCTTTCCAAAATCATTGAAAGTGCCCCATTTGAAAGCATTAGGTTTATACTTTAAACGTTATTTTGGTCAAAGTGAATAAAGGTAAAAGCAACTCTTTCGAAACCATCCTTTATCATAAAAAAAATTTGGGGAAAATTTGATGGCGGTAGCACCATCTCTTTCAAAAGCATCAAACATCTGGGTAAAATATTGAAAGGTTGGCGTCGAAACCCACCATCCCCTTCGAAACCCCTAACCCCTTTTGAAAGCTATAGGAACTGGCTTAAAATTTATAAAACAAAGTAACTTTTGATAGCATTGATGTCTTTAACACCATCGAAATGCTATAGAATGGCAGCTAGGTTTCGACTAGGTCGGAACCCTTTCTTTCAAAACATTCTTTCATATGTAAGGAACCCAGTCGAAAGCAATCCTAAGCTAATGGCAACCCTTTCGAAACCTTTTTAAAATCCTCTTTCGAAACCAAATGCTTCGACTCTATCGAAGGCTAAATCAAAACATAGGCAGGCACTTTTCTTTTTAAAAAACAAAGGTTCAACTCATTCAGAAGCTAGGCTTTCGACACTTAAACTTTCTCCTATCTCTAATCCACTTCACAACATCATGGTGATACCTTGTGTATTGATTTCAGCAAAGTTGGTTTCTATAAGGGTGAAGGCGGAAGCTTCTGTGTCGAATGGTGCTTTCCAAAGTAGGCGAAATAAATTTTTTGAACAAACCATGTTTAATTCTTATTAAAGTAAACTTTTCTCTAACTAACTTGCCACGTGTCAACACTAAATTGTTTGCCTTAACTTTTTCAAATTCTTTTCTAAAAATAACTGTCACAAATCTAGATCTAAACCATGGTTGAGTTAATCAAATAATCCATTCCATTAAGCAAAACCAATTTTGCAAAAAAGTCCATCTTCTAAACAATTTATTAGCATAGAAAATAACTTTGGAAAAATCATCACAAATTCTATAAATTCAGTTTAATCATGTTATCTAACATATCCAAATTCCATATCCAAATTCTCAATATATTTTCCAAACCAAATTTATAAACCCAATTAACCATAATTTCCTTTAAAAATTCCTAATAATCTTTCCATAGCTTGAAAAATTATCAAAATTAGAACCCAACTCCAAAATCATGTTTCTCATAACATTAAATTTTTCCATGGCATTTAACATTTTTAAACCTCGGTTCTGACCTAAAAACATGCATTTTCTCATTTAAACAAACATGTTTAATTCATATAAATTTTAAACCAAGCATATCATCATCCAATATATCATAAAAATAAATGTACCCTCAAATTCGAAAATATATCATTTAAAAAAATAGAGATGAAATTATTATTCACCTTGATCTATATAAGGAGATTGGATTGAGATTGATTTCCCTTAATCTTAATTCTCTAGCTTTTAATTTGTTTTTCTTCTTCCTCTTAATGGTCGGTTGTTCCTTTTTCTTTTGATTTGAGTTTTTAAAATGATGTGAATAAGGGATGAAATGGTTGGAAAGAAATATTTATAAGGTATAGGTCATTGGGTGGCAAATTACTAATATACACTTAAGTAATTTGATTAACTCACACCATTGTTAAGCCCATTAGTTCGTTTATTAGGAACCGCCTTAATTAATTAATTCAAGTCTCATTCCCCTTATCACTTAACATTTACATTATTCTATTTAATTTATTTAATTAAATCTTCTGAATAATGTTATCAAAAATTAGGGGTGTTATAGGCTCCCCTCCTTAAAGAATTTCGTCCTCGAAATTCAGTAAGGACTAATACTAAAACATAGAAATTATCTGTAACAACTCCTAACATCCATACTAGTATACCCAACTTTAAATTATCTATATAAATCTAATATAGGTATACCCTCAAAAATGATCAGGATAAGTATCTCGAATCTTGTCCTCTGTCTCCCAAGTATTGTCTTTTTTGTTGTCGCACCACTGAACTTTCACCAACTTAACTGTCTTGTTTCCTAATCTTTTCTCATCTCTCACAACAACCCGAACTGATTGTCTCACAAAATTCAAATCAGGCTCTACTACCAAGCCCTCCATCTCTGTTTGAGGAACGGTAGCCTCTGTATCATGCACATACGTACGAAGATGAGACACATGAAATACATTATGGACACCTGCCATACTGCTCAGCAACTCAACTCTGTATGCGAGCTTTCCAATCCTCTTTATACTCTAGAATGGACCAACATACTTTGGGGCCAATTTGCTTGACTTCCCGAACCATACCGCACCCTTCATTGGTGATACCTTTACGAAAACCCTATATCCCAATAAGAACTCTTGGTCTTTACGCCTCTTATCTGCATAACTCTTCTATCTGGATTGAGCTTCCTTTATCTGTTCTTGGATTAACTCAATCTTCTCTGACGCTGCCCTTGCCCAATTCTGGACCTAAGACAAATCTGCCTCCCGTCTCCAACCAACATGTAGGGGTTTTCATGGTTTTCCTTTCAAAGCTTCAAAAGGCGTCATTCCACTACTAGTCTGGTAACTATTATTATAGGAAAACTCAATCAAATGTAGATGGACCTCCCAAGATCCACCAAAGTCTAACATATAAGCTCTTAACAAAACCTGGAGCACCTTATTGACTCTCTGTGTCTACCCATCTGTCTATAGGTGATATATGGTACTCATCTTGAGGTTACTGCCTAACACATCCTGTAGACTCTTCTAGAATTCACTAATGAATAAAGCATCTCTATCGCTGACTTTTCTACTAGGAACTCCACGAAGTCTAACTATGTTCTTCATGAACAACTTCGCCAAATCAGGTGTCATCCTGGTCGATTTTACTGGAATGAAACGGGCACTCCTAGTCAACCTGTCCACAATAACCCATATGCTTTCATTTCATCTGCTTGATCTTGGCAACCCATCTATAAAATTCATGGATATCGAATCCTATTTCCAACCCAATCGGCTTGTGATGTTCGGCCTTCAATTGTTGATAGTTTACACACTGCCTAACCGACAAACCAACATCCCTCTTCATGCCTTCCCAATAGAAGCTTCGTTTCATATCTTGATACATCTTGGTCCCTCCAGGATGAATTATAAATGTGGAACGATGACATTCCTCAAGAACTTCTCTTCTCAAGTTCTCAACATCTAGAACACATAACCATCCCTTCTTTCTCAACCATCTTCTCTGTTCAAGGCTAAAATCTTTTAAATCTTCAACCTCGGTTCCAACCTTGAGCCTTCTGATCCACTTGGCTAATAATGAATCCTCCTTCTGTTTGGAAGAAATTCTCTCAATCAACACTGGTCGAACTTCTAAACAGGACAACATGGTAGTACTTTGACTAGAACTCGCAGTCGATTTTAACTACACCCATAACTGGCTAAAGCTTCTAGATTTTTCCATTCTGTCATCATAGCCAACACCACATTTGATGTTTCTGCTAAGAGCATCTTCTACTTTATTACCTTTCCCTAGGGTATACTCTATACCAAAATCATAAACAGCCAAAAATTCCAACCACCTCTATTGTCACATATTCAACTTCTTTTGAGAGACTAGATATTTCAAAGACTTATAATCAATATATAACTCAAATCTCTCCCCCAAGAAATTATGCCTCCAAATCTACAAGGCAAAAATCACCACTTCGAACTCTAAATCATGAGTAGGATATCTTACTTCGTGCGGTTTAAGCTGCCTAGATGCATAGGCAATGACTTTTCCGTTCTGCATCAACATTGCCCCCAATCTAGTCCTACATGCATCATGTATTCTAGCAACCCTTTTTTACCACCTAGAACTACTAACACTGGAGCATTATTCAACAAACTCTTTAACTTAAGCAATGCTTCCTAACATGTGTCGGAACAAACAAACTTCACTTCCTTTTTGGTACGTTTAGTCAAATGCGCTGCTGTCTGCGAGAAATCCTTGATGAATTAATCTCTGGTAGTAGCCAGCAAGTCCAAGAAAACTTCTGATCTCGGTCATCGTCTCTGGTCTCTTCCAATTGTTCATAGCTTCAATCTTATCAAGATTGACTAAAAATCCTTTCTTTGAAACCACATGACCAAGAAACATAACCTATTTCTTCCAAAAATGACATTTGGAAAACTTTGCCTTTAGCTGATTCTGCCTTAGTATATCTTGCATAACTCTAAGATGATCTTCATGCTCTCTCTCATCCTTAGAGTATACCAAAATTTCATCTATAAACACCAACATGTATCTATCCAAATACTCTCGGAAGACTCGGTTCATCAAATCCATAAAGTAAGCAGTTGCAATTATCAACCCGAATGGCATCACTAACCACTCATACTTACCATATCTAGTTCGAAATATTGTCAAAGGAATACTATACTCCGCCACTCTCAACTGGCGGAACCCTGTCGCCAAATCCAACCGAGAAAACACTCTACCCCACTCATCTGATCAAATATATCATCGATTCTTAGAAAAAGATACTTATTCTTTATCGTCCTTTCGTTCAGCTTATGATAGTCAATACATATCCTCAATGACCCATATGGCTTCTTCACAAATACCGCGGATGTTCCCCAAGGTGAACTGCTTGGTCTAACAAAATTCCTTTCTTCCGGATCCACAAGTAGCACCTTCAATTCCTTCATCTCGATCGGTGTCATATTGCTAGGTGGTCTACTTAGAGGTTCAGCATTTGGAACAAGATTTATCCAAAACTCTTAAGCTCCTTTCGGTGGTAGTCCTATGACTGGCACAAACACATCTGCAAACTCTCTTGAAATTTGAACCTGACTTAACTCTTCTTCCACTTCCATTGAAATTAACAAAGCAAAACTGCTCTGGTCAGAATTCTCTACTGAGATTATAATTTGGTTATGACTACCAGGGTATCTCAAAGATATCCCCCCATCCTAGCAAAATATCCTGGCCTCATACCTTCTTAACCAATCCATACCCAAATTATTCTAAAATCTACGAAATCGTAAACATACAAACTACATGCAAACTTATGACCTAACAAATCAAGTTCTAACTGGTCATATCTTATCCTTAAAGTTGCATACCTTCTTATTGGATTTGAAATCCTTAATGAAGTAACAAGGTATGTAGGTTCTAAGCATAATCTATCAACCAAACACTTGGATATAAATGAATGTGACGCATCGGTATCAAAATGTATCCTAACTGGTATACTCTGAATGAAAAACGTACCTTACATCACAGTTTTCTCTTTATTAGCCATAGTTGGCATAGTTGAAGATCCAACAAAAGAACCTTTCCCATAGTCTGCCATAACTGGCTCTATACACTGGTTCTTGTAATGCCCAACTTGATCACAGTTAAAGGATTTCACTTTCTTCTTATCTACAGCCTTCTTCCCTTTGCCTGACTGACAATCATTCGCATAATGACCCTTCATGTCACATTTTTAGCATACCAAATTAGACTTTGCCTTCTTGGGAGCATCCCCTTTCTAGTTGCCCTTCTTCTTAAAGAATTTCCTCTTCTTTTCCTGTGGACCCTGGGATTCATCTGGCTTTTCTCTACTAGAAATAGCAAGCATCTCTTTATGGTGAATGGCCATCTCACCACCATGTTACAAGGTTCTCGGATATGGGTCATGGTTATTCTAGCAAGCTCGAATCACGGTCCTCGAATGAACCTTTCATTCCTTCTAACATTATGTCAACCATAGCATTTCCATATCAAGACAGCTCATCAAACTTAAAAGTATACACGACCATTGACATCTCTCTTTGAACTAGATCCATGAACTTCCTCATCAATGTCCACTTAGCAACCTCAGACAATAAATTCTACTCAAACCTTCATTTGTAATCAGCCCATGTAAGCTTTTCCTTTGGTACCCCGGCGGTATACTATTCCACCAATCAAGAATTGCCCCTTACAACGGCTTAGAGACTAGCCTTCTCTTTTTCCCATTATCCAAGCCTAGATCGGTACAGATTCTATCAAATCTCTGTAGCCAATTCTCAACTTTAACAGCATCCTCCATTCCAACAAATGGCTTTCTACTCAAACTAGTGTAGTCTTTGCTTAGCTTAGCATAGTTAGCCAAAGGATTCGCTCCTCCAACATTACTAGCAACTCTAGATTACAAAAGGTTGGCCAACAATCGATACACCATCCCTACATCTACTAGTGGATTTCTTACACCTGCATTGGCCTCAACGTTAGTCTGTCGACCTTAGTTCCTTCTGGTATTAGGTCGAGCATTTCCATTTCTTATGGTGCTTCCTCCACCTAGATCTCCCCTTCCGTTTCCTACTTTCATATCTTTTTTCTCGTAAACTACATACAATCCTAAGCAAGATACAGAAGAACGGTCTACGAGAGAGGGAAACATATATATATATATATATATATATATATGTATATGTATATGTATATATCAATTACAAGTACGTTAATATAGCATTAACCCAAACTCCGATCATATATTCAAATTCATCGGATTATGTTTGAAAAAGCTTTTAGGTATAACTTTCTTTTAAAGTTTCATAAACGTATTCTCTAATACCAACTTGTAACATCCCCCTACTTGGAGATCCAAAACTAAGAGCTACAGATGTTGTAGTCATATATAGATATTAATCCTTAACGACCGAATACGGTGGTGTTAGATTTATTGATACACAGAAACACATGAATGTGGAAAAAATTTAAACTTCAAACAAAATCACATTCCATATCAAAACATTTCCAATTCATTACATAATCCCATATCCGTAAATCACATTCAAATAAAATATATTTATTATAACATACGCCAAGAGCGACATGTGAGGATGCCCTCTTGGATGATCATAGTATATACAAGCAATATAACAACTTTGCCATTACAAACAACACAGCGGAATCAAAAGAAAAGAGAACTCTATATAAATATCATGCCTCCTACACGTCTCTAGAAACTTATTCTTCTTAAGAGGTACCTGAAAACCTCAACTCTCAAGCTACTCAAAATTAGTTGTGTGCCCAAGAGTTTAAGGGGAAAAACAAAAACTTCGAGTCAGGCATAAAGCCTATTGTGATCAATAATCTACCATCTCAAATCATTTAGATATCTAGTGTGTAATGACCCGCCATCCGTCTCCATAGAATGACGCATCATTAATAAGAAAGAAAGGGATAGAAAGAGAAAGAAAGAGAAGAAAGAAGAAACAACACATCAGAATCTAAACAGCGGAACGAATAAATTATATTAATAATCAAAAGTATTACATAGATATACAACAACTATCAGAGCTACACAGATTATACAACACATACTAGACAGTTATAAACACATGTCTAGTTATTACAACACAGTACAAAACAACTCAAACAAATGACTCAGAGATACCAACACAGTGGATACTAGATAACTACAACGTAGAAGCCTCCTGCTCCATTTGCTCCTCCATAATTCGTCAAAGCTAACCTGAATCCCTTGGCTACTCATAAAATTTTGAGTACCCAAGAGTTTATGAAAAACAAAAATAAACTCCGGGCCAGATATGGGTTTGGTGTGAGTAACAGGTTAAAGTTGCTTAACTTTTGAAAAAAACCTTTGAAAAGAAAGGTATCACGTAAGACTTCCCACACATAAACATGGAAAGTTTTTACCTTACGCTAACCAAAACATTTGATAGGAAATCTGATGATATTATAATAGGTCTAGGGTTTTCAAGTAAATATGAAATAGCCGAAATTGTTACATTTATTAAATTCCAGCTACTAGCCACAAAAGTGGGTAATACAATCAAAACCGTTGGCACTTATTGGATTTTGGATTCCATACAATGGCAGAGCACTAGGGTACCGCCCGTCACAGTACGTGGCCTAGATCATCGTACCGAGGAGTACGCCTGCTCCCTTGCAACAAGGCCAGAACCATACCTTACTGGATAGTCCCGAACAAGACAACCCCGGCAGTTGTCGCGAATCAACCGCCCACACGGCCGAATAAAAAGGGACTTCTAGACAGGGGTAAATCTCCCTTTCCAGTGGAAGCTACCCACAAAGCCTTGCTGCACCTCCCATGTTTTAGCCATTCCCGGTTGATGAGGCTTAAGGCTACGATTACCTTTATAGAACACATCTATCTTAGAATGCTCATCGTCCACCTGACGATGTTCTGAAAGCAATCAATCCATACAAGTTCGTTCCGGGTTCGAACGAAACCGAAGGCATTATCTCGTTACACTCATTTAGGAATCACCCTTAGAGTTAACTACGATAATCCTTGCACTCCGAATCTTCATCTTCACTTGAGATTCACGACCTATAGTTAATTTGGAACGATGTGGCTTTCGAATATCCAAATATGGAAACCCGATCACGGTCTCATCGAAATCCAAAACGTGTCTTTTAGGTCCAAGTTGTTTTAAGTTTAAAACAATTCAATTGAAACTATCTATATACACACAGATAGATAATTTATATCATCACAATAGATAATCATCACCACAGATAATCCATATTATCGTTATCAGAAGATTATTCAATTCATCATCACAATGCAACCAATGCATCCATATCACACAACATTAATAATCTCATATCTGAAATTCAGACCATTCAAGGAAATCTATATCATCCATATATAAACAAGGATTTATAATCACACCATATATAATTATAAATGAATTAAATTAATTACGTTATCTCTAACTAATTTAAAGTAAATTAAATTAATTACCTCAATCTATTATCCTGCTTACATAACCATTGATTACAAACAAATCAACTAATTAATTAATTAACCACTAATTAATCATCCTTGATTAATCACCCTTGATTAATCAACCTTTAATTACATTCAAGTCATTAATTTCATAATTTAATTTTCCTTAATCAAATACAGTAATTAACCTTTAATTACTTTTATTAATTAATTATTTATAATTAATCACATTAATCCTTAATTAATTACATTAATAATTTCTTTAATCACTTATCATTAATTAATGTCAATTAATTAATCCTTAATTACATCATTGTATTAATTAATGATTCCTAATTACATTTAAATTAATTACTTTATTAAGTAATTAATCTTAATTATCAATTACTTTGATTAATTAACTTCAGTAATTAACCATTCTTAATTACTGCATTGAGTAAATTGATTACTCCTAAATTAATTATATATAATAATTAATTATATTTATTAATCATCCTTTATCAATTTTATTGTTAATTAATTATCCTTAATTAATTACAACACTTAATATTTTCCAAATGACTTAATCAATAATTACTTAGATTAATTATACCAAGTAATAAATTATTAATTTCTTTCACAAAGAAATTATCCTCCATAATAAATACATAAGATGTTAACCTCAATTCTTCATACTTTAAATAAATTACATTCTGTAATTACTTATCTTAATTACTTCCCTAAGTAATTATTAATCTTATTAACCCATCAATGATTACTCTAAATTAATTAAACTTAATTAATTAATTTAAACTAATCAAATAAATTAATTAATTACCAAGAGTAATTAATAACTTTAATTACTTCACAAAGTAATCATACTTAACTAAATACCAAAATGACTATTTAAATTTAATTAATCTAATTAATTATCAAAATTAATCTAATTAATTAATTAATAAATAATCCCAAGTTAATGACCTTCATTAACTTATCAACAATTTCTTTAATTACCTTGCTTAAGTAATTAACTTAAATTAATAAATATTAATCACAAATTATTTATCTTTACTAATCATTTAATTAATCACTTTTATTTCATTAATTAAGTTTTTAACTTAATTAATCTTAACCTCTTGATTAATTTCTAATCATTAATTAAAATAATAACTAAATTAATTAATGATCTTATTCCCAAATTAATTAATTTTAATTAATTAACCTCAACCTTAATTAATTTCAAAATCCTTACTTAATTAATTGAATAAATTATTTAATTAACCATCTAATTACCTTATTAATTTAATAAACCAAAATCATTTAAATTTTTGATTTATTATAAGTAAAACATTTCTTTTTACTAATTTCATTATTATTAACAAAGAAATATTTAAAACAACTAACATTAAAATTTGTTTCCAAATATCAATTTAAAATTTAAATTTAAAATGAAAACCAAACTTAACTTTATCAAAGTTTTAAAAACATTCTAAAACCTTTTTAAACCTATGCAAAAAAATAGTCTCATTTTATAAAAGGAATTTAAAATCCATATTTATTCAAGATAGAAATCATATTTAAATTATGATTCAATATCAAAAGCTGTTTAAACATTTCAAAATTTTAATAACTTCTTTTATTTTCAAAACATGATTCAAATTGAAATTTTTTGATTTCAGATTTAAACTTATGTTTAAATCTTCCACTTCAATTTAAAGCTTTTATCTTTAATTTCAGATTTATTTAAACCCTTTTTAAAATTGTTTAAATCTTTTAATTCAAATAGTTTATATTAAATTTAAAACTTGAATTCAAATCTAGTTTCAAATTCATACTTAAATTTTAAGTTTAAATTCTGTTTTTAAAAACCTTGCTCCATATTTTTTTTAAAAAAAAAACTCAATTTTCTTTTAAACTGGAAATATACAGGTTTCCAAAGAAACCTGTAAACATTTAATTTAAAAAGTTTGAATTAAATTTAAAAACTGGAATTCAACTTAGATTGAAAACCATACTTTTAAATTTAGTTTTAAATTTTTGTTAGAAAACCTGCACTCAGATTTTAAAACAATTTTGAATTGAAAATTTATACAGGTTTCAATGAAACCTGTAATTACTGGAGATACCCGAGACCCCTTTTATTTACTTCGAGTAAATATTAGATCATCTTCGAGCAAAAGCTCGAGTTACTCGAGTATGACTCGAGCATAAAAAAACTGCAAACCCAAACAATCCACCCTGACACCATCTTCTCCACCGTGCACATGCACGGTGGTTCTGGCCACCTCCGGCCACTACCCAACTAATGAGCAAGTCGCCAAACATCCTTGAATCACTTCGCGACCATCAAAACCCCTCAATCCACTCGAAATCAAATTCGAGTATCCCTAGACCAAAACCTGTCAACAGTATTGCAACCAGAACCCCCACCCTGTCAACGGCTCGCACTCGCCTCTCCGGTCACCAGAGAACCGTCACCACCGACCATGGCTTCCCCTAAACTCCATCTTCAATTTCCCAAAGTTGTGTCAAACTCGATCCACTACAACCACCCTGCTGATCAAATCACTGCCTGCCCCCAAAAACTAGGTTTACAACTCAATTCCAACAATCACCATCACCACAATGATCTTCCATTAACCTCCCCATTTTTTTTCCAATATCACTGACCCCTAATCCATCACCAGAAACAACCACGACCACCCCGTCCCTTGAGAGCATCAGCAAAAACCCCAAAACCAATTTCCAGTAAAAACAAAACTGCTCTTCACTTCTACCCTTAAAATTTGTAATTTGATTTTCAAAAATCATGATTTGGAATAAGCATTCATAGTTTAATCCTGAATTCATGATTTCAAAATTTTTAATTTTCCCAAAATTTAAACTTCACTGCTTATTTTAGTACACAGAGCAAATTACAATTAATTTTCAACTTAAGTACAATTTTTAAGTTTTCTTTATAATAAAAAAAATCAGATATTATTTGAATCTTAGATCCTAAAATAAACTTGTTTTAAAAGAAAATGGATTTTTATTAGAATCTTTACTTCTGAAGTTAAGTACAGGAAGGAACATTTTCATAGCACATACAGTTCTATCATTAGTATGCATATATACAGTAATGTATTTAAGATCATATACACAGGCAGATTATCAACATGAAATTCATATAAACATACACAAACATACTTATTTAAGCAACAACTTATATTTAAATTTTTGAAAGTGTTACTCACCTGTCATTTGAAAGACAGAGCACAAATTTTATTTTATTTTGAAAAGCTTTTTGTTTTGATTTAACTTGAGAGCTTGCTGTTGCTTTAAGCTTGCATGTAGACTTGACCCAGATGCTTTTGAACCTCTTAAATTTGAATGCCTTAATTTTGAATAAAACTTGCTTCAGACCACTGGTTTAAAAGAAGGCAGACATATGCTTTTGATTTCCAGATGCAGGCTTTTGATTTTGAACTTGAGGATTTAACAGGGGACTTGCTTGCATGTTTTAAAACTTAGGTTGAAAAGAAAACGATTGCATGTTTGAACAGATTTTGTAGTTGAAAACTGTGATAGCTTGAAAAGGTTGAAAATGCTTTTGCATTTTGAACTTGAGGATTTTCTTGCAGTGATTAAGGAGGGGTTTCAGATTTGATTTATTGAAAATGAATTAAAGTATACTGATTTGGATTTCGAGAATTTGGAATACAAATTTGTTTCAGACTTAATTTAGCTGAAACTTTCCTTCTTAACTTTGAATAAAAGAACATTAGAAAAGAATATAACTTGAAGAAACATGTTTATAAATGTAATTGATTTATTTAAAATTAAAAGAAAATTAAAAATAAATATGACACATGTACTAAATTCTTACATTTGTCAATAAGGGAAGGTTATTAGTCCACACTTGTCTCACTTGTTACATAAAATGTTAACACTTGTTTTATACATATTTACTTTTTATTTTATTTTTTAATTTTAAACGTAATTGAAATCCTCTTTATTTATTAAATACATATAAAGTAGTTTCATAAATAAATGTATATGCATTACTTTTTAAAGAAAATGACATAAAACAATTTATATAAAAATGGAAACTTATTTATATGATTTAAATATGTTTATTCATTTGAATTTCAAAATTAAATCAAATTCAAATGCTATTTATATATTTAAAAATTCCGTTTAAAACTAATTTATCAACATATTTTAAATTTTAAAATAATAATAATATTGCCTTTTTAAACATATATATATTTATACTTATACATTTATTATTTGAAAATAACTCATTTATCAATTTTAAATCATTTATAAAAGAAATCATGAACTACTTGCCTTATTTATCTTAATTAAAAGAATTGATGTTTAATATATAAAGGGCATTTTAAATTTTCATATAATTCCAAATTATAATTATTAAGCTATATTTAAAAAGAAATAAAATAAACTTTTGTTTATCTTATTAAAATTTAAACTACGCTTTAAAATATATTTAAACAATTTAAAAAAAATTCTTTAAGTATTTTAAACAAAACAGTTATTTATTAAATAAAATAATTAATTTCCAATTTATCAAAATAAATATTAGAATTTAAAAACAATATTTTATTTGCTTATTAAACTATAATCAAAACTTATCTATCTATAATATATATAAATATACATATATACATTATAAATAGAAAGCAATTATTAGCTTTTAAAAGATAAAATTCACCCATTAAACATTTATTTAATTGGATTATTAAATCGAGTTAAATTTTATTAACAAAATTTATCAAATTAATTTAATTTTTAAATACAGATTATTAAATTGATATTGCCAAAATTTCCGGGATATAACATTCCTCCCCTTTTAAAAGAATTTCGTCGCCGAAATTTAAAAGCGAAGGTAATTTAATAATCTCATTTAAGATTTAATTTCAACACAAGCATATATCAATCATATGCTAATAACCAAAGCAACCAATTTATCAAATCAAACAATTTAATTATCCAGACAAAATTCTGGATAAAAATCTTCTCGAGTTTCCCTGGTATATATATATATCGGGATACTCGCTCCACAGAATCCAAACAATCTTAACTACGAAGCTACAGAGCTTCTACTCATCTAGATCTACCAAACGAGACAAGATATCAGACTACAAACGAGTCTGACTCAACAACCAAACCTTCTTGAACAGCTGATTCCATAACCAGAAATAACTCATACACGTACTCCCTCAGAGATACGTGAATCTCATTGATTTCCAAGTTATCCAAACTGGCAATTCAACTCTTGAAAACCAAACACCAGTCAACCAAAACACGAAGAGATCCAAAATAAATATCCGACATTGGAATCGAAATTCCTTCGTCTCTAAACCACAAAACTCTTTTAACGATTCTGGCTGCCTACAACCTTCCTGATCAGCTCAACCTTTGTTGATGCCTCAAAAAGAAACAAGCTGGACCAAAACAATCCAACACAATGATCTCCTCAAGATCAATCCAAGATAAAATACACAACTCTACTCTTCAAACCTCAGAAGAACAAACTCACTTCTTTTATAGAAACACTTCCAAACTGCTTCCACTGCACAACTCTGATCTAGAATAGAAGAAAAATGTTGATGAAGAACACGAGCACAATATGGATAATATATCCCAGAATATGGTTCAACATAAAAGAAAACTCAGAAGTTCTACAAATACTGAGCTGCTTCATCAGACCCTATCTTGAGAAACCATCCTTCTGCTAGCTGATCCACCGGTAGCACTACTGGAATCCGATCGATAAGAAAACTCAATCTCCAATACAGACAAACCTTTGACTTCTCCGAAAACATCCAGAAAATCTCTGATAACACAAGAGATCACTCAAACAATCGCAATTCACTTTTGCGATCAACACAGACCAATTTCCAAAGAAAACTGTTCTCTCTTTACCAAACAGAACAGCTTACTCTTAACTAGCCAATCCACCGAAGAAACGGGTCCACTCTGCTGCTTCTGAACTCCATCTCAGAAAAACTGCTAACCAGAAGACTTTTGGCTTGCACACAGAACACTCCGAGCTGAACTGTTGACACCAAAGCCGAAGACTTCCTAATCCAAAGCTCTTCGAGAAACTCGAACCTCAAAGCAAAACACAAACAACCAGCTGAACTTAGCCTCAACATCGAAGCAGACATATCTCCTAAAACTTGTTCCAAAGAAACATCTTCAGACACAATCCATAGTCACTGCATCTCATCACGCAGCTACTATTTCCTGAGGTATCAAAATACCATCACACACATCTGCCAAACCGATAGATCCAAACTCGACACATCCATCTTCAAAGATGAACTCTGAACCTTTACAGGTTGCCTTCAAAGATCGATGAAATCTCTACACCACTGCACAACTTACTCGAGACAGTATTGGTCTACAGTCTCGACAAATACACTTCTAATCTCAACATTCAAACTCCAACCAATAGTAGTAGTCGTGTTACACACACTACTACATTATCTACCCTTATAACCTATATTGGAAAACTCGAACAGGTAACCGAACAGATAGGTAGAAATAAATAAGTGTAAATATATATCAAAACCACAAATACGCTCTCTCAAGATAGACGCCACTCCAGAGCCTAGGTATTCACTCAACCTAATGCTCTGATACCACTGTAATGACCCGCCATCCGTCTCCACAGAATGACGCATCATTAATAAGAAAGAAAGGGATAGAAAGAGAAAGAAAGAGAAGAAAGAAGAAACAACACATCAGAATCTAAACAGCGGAACAAATAAATTATATTAATAATCAAAAGTATTACATAGATATACAACAACTATGAGAGCTACACAGATTATACAACACATACTAGACAGTTATAAACACTTGTATAGTTATTACAACACAGTACAAAACAAATCAAACAAACGACTCAGAGATACCAACACAGCGGATACTAGATAACTACAACGCAGAAGCCTCCTGCTCCATTTGCTCCTCCATAATTCGTCAAAGCTAACCTGAATCCCTTGGCTACTCATAAAAATACGAGTACCCAAGAGTTTATGAAAAACAAAAATAAACTTTGGGTCAGACATGGGTCTGGTGTGAGTAAGAGGTTAAAGTTTCTTAACTTTTGGAAAAAACCTTTAAAAAGAAAGGTATCACGTAAGACTTCCCACACATAAACATGGAAAGTTTTTACCTTACGCTAACCAAAACATTTGATAGAAAATCCGATGATATTATAATAGGTCTAGGGTTTTCAAGTAAATATGAAATAGCTGAAATTGTTACATTTATTAAATTCCAGCTACTAGCCACAAAAGTGGGTAATGCAATCAAAACCGTTGGCACATATTGGATCTTGGATTCCATACAATGGTAGGGCTACTGGGGTACCGCCCGTCACAGTACGTGGCCTAGCACCGTACCGAGGAGTACGCCCGCTCCCTTGCAACACAAGGCCGGAACCATCCCTTACTGGACAGTCCCGAACAAGACAACCCCGGCAGTTGTCGCGAATCAACCGCCCACACAGCCGAATAAAAAGGGACTTCTAGATAGGGGTAAATCTCGCTCTCCAGTGGGAGCTACCCATGAAGCCTTGCTGCACCTCCCATGTTTTAGCCATTCCCATTTGATGAGGCTTGAGGCTACGATTACCTTTATATAACACATCTATCTTAGAATGCTCATCGTCCACCTGACGATGTTCTGCATGCATTCAATCCATACAAGTTCGTTCCGGGTTCGAACGAAACAGAAGGCATTTTCTCGTTACACTCATTTTGGAATCACCCTCAGAGTTAACGACGATAATCCTTGCACTCTAAATCTTCATCTTCACTTGAGATTCACGACCTATCGTTAATTTGGATCGATGTGGTTTTCGGATATCCAAGTATGGAAACCCGATCCCGGTCTCATCGAAATCCAAAACGTGTCTTTTAGGTCCAAGTTGTTTTAAGTTTAAAACAATTCAATTGAAACTATCTATATATACACAGATAGATAAGTTATATCATCACAATAGATAATCATCATCACAGATAATCCATATTATCATTATCAGAAGATAATCCAATTCATCATCACAATGCAACCAATGCATCCATATCACACAACATTACTAATCTCATATCTGAGATTCAAACCATTCAAGGAAATCTATATCATCCATATATAAACAAGGATTTATAATCACACCATATACAATTAATTTAAAATGAATTAAATTAATTACATTATCTCTAATTAATTTAAAGTAAATTAAATTAATTACCTCAATCTATAATCCTGCTTACATAACCATTGATTACAAACAAATCAACTAATTAATTAATTAACCACTAATTAATCATCCTTGATTAATCACCCTTGATTAATCAACCTTTAATTACACTCAAGTCATTAATTTCATAATTTAATTTTCCTTAATCAAATACAGTAATTAACCTTTAATTACTTTTATTAATTAATTATTTATAATTAATCACATTAATCCTTAACTAATTACATTAATTAATTTCTTTAATCACTTATCATTAATTAATTAATGTCAATTAATTAATCCTTAATTACATCATTATATTAATTAATGATTCCTAATTACATTTAAATTAATTACTTTATTAAGTAATTAATCTTAAATATTAATTACTTTGATTAATTAACCTCAGTAATTAACCATTCTTAATTACTGCATTGAGTAAATTGATCACTCCTAAATTAATTATATATAATAATTAATTATATTTATTAATCGTCCTTTATCAATTTTATTGTTAGTTAATTATCCTTAATTAATTACAACACTTAATAATTTCCAAATGACTTAATCAATAATTACTTAGATTAATTATACCAAGTAATAAATTATTAATTTCTTTCACAAAGAAATTATCCTCCATAATAATTACACAAGCAATTAACCTCAATTCTTCATACTTTAAATAAATTACATTCTGTAATTACTTATCTTAATTACTTCCCTAAGTAATTATTAATCTTATTAACCCATCAATGATTACTCTAAATTAATTAAACTTAATTAATTAATTTAAACTAATCAAATAAATTAATTAATTACCATGAGTAATTAATAACTTTAATTACTTCATAAAGTAATCATACTTAACCAAATACCATAATGATTATTTAAATTTAATTAATCTAATTAATTATCAAAATTAATTACATTAATTAATTAATTAATAATCCCAAGTTAATGACCTTCATTAACTTATCAACAATTTCTTTAATTACCTTGCTTAAGTAATTAACTTAAATTAATAAATATTAATCACAAATTATTTATCTTTACTAATAATTTAATTAATCAATTTTTATTTCGTTAATTAAGTTTTTAACTTAATTAATCTTAACCTCTTTATTAATTTCTAATCATTAATTAAAATAATAACTAAATTAATTAATGATCTTATTCCCAAATTAATTAATTTTAATTAATTAACCTCAACCTTAATTAATTTCAAAATCCTTACTTAATTAGTTGAATAAATTATTTAATTAACAATCTAATTTCCTTATTAATTTAATAAACCAAAATCATTTGAATCTTTGATTTATTATAAGTAAAACATTTCTTATTACTAATTTCATTATTATTAACAAAGAAATATTTAAAACAACTGACTTTAAAATTTGTTTCCAAATTCCATTTTAAATTTAAATTTAAAATGAAAACCAAACTTAACTTTATCAATGTTTTAAAAACATTCTAAAACCTTTTTATACTTATGCAAAAAAAATCTCATTTTATAAAAGGAATTTAAAACCCATATTTATTTAAGATACAAATCATATTTAAATTATGATTCAATATCAAAAGTTGTTTAAACATTTCAAAATTTTAATAACTTCTTTTATTTTCAAAACATGATTCAAATTGAATTTTTTTGATTTCAGATTTAAATTATGTTTAAATCTTCTACTTCAATTTAAAGCTTTTATCTTTAATTTCGGATTTATTTAAACCCTTTTTAAAATTGTTAAAATATTTTAATTCAAATAGTTTAAATTAAATTTAAAACTTGAATTCAAATCTAGTTTGAAATTCATACTTAAATTTTAAGTTTAAATTCTGTTTTTAAAAACCTTGCTCCAGACTTATTTTTGAAAAAAACTCAATTTTCTTTTAAACTGGAAATATACAGGTTTCCAAATAAACCTGTAAACATTTAGTTTAAAAAGTTTGAATTAAATTTAAAAACTGGAATTCAACTTAGATTGAAAACCATACTTTTAAATTTAGTTTTAAATTCTTGTTAGAAAACCTGCATTCAGATTTTAAAACAATTTTGAATTGAAAATTTATACAGGTTTCAATGAAACCTGTAATTACTGGAGATACCCGAGACCCCCTTTATTTACTTCGAGTAAATATTAGATCATCTTCGAGCAAAAGCTCGAGTTACTCGAGTATGACTCGAGCGTAAAAAAAACTGCAAACCCAAACAATCCACCTTGACACCATCTTCTCCACCATGCACATGCACGGTGGTTCTGGCTACCTCCGGCCACTACCCAACTAACGAGCAAGTCGTCGACCATCCTTGAATCATTTCGCGACCATCAAAACCCCTCAATCCACTCGAAATCAAATTCGAGTATCCCTAAACCAAAACCTGTCAACAGTATTGCAACCAGAACCCCCACCCTGTCAACGGCTTGCACTCGCCTCTCCGGTCACCAAAGAACCGTCACCACCGACCATGGCTTCCCCTAAACTCCATCTTCAATTTCCCAAAGTTGTGTCAAACTCGATCCACTACAACCACCCTGCTGATCAAATCACTGCCTGCCCCCAAAAACTAGGTTTACAACTCAATTCCAACAATCACCATCACCACGTTGATCTTCCACTAACCTCCCCATTTTTTCCTATATCACTGACCCCTAATCCATCACCAGAAACAACCATGACCACCTCGACCCTTGAGAGCATCAGCAAAAACCCCAAAACCAATTTCCAGTAAAAACAAAACTGCTCTTCACTTCTACCCTTCAAATTTGTAATTTGATTTTCAAAAATCATGATTTGGAATAAGCATTCATAATTTAATCCAGAATTCATGATTTCAAAAGTTTGAATTTTCCCAAAATTTAATCTTCACTGCTTATTTTAGTACACAGAGCAAATTACAATTAATTTTTAACTTAAGTACAATTTTTAAGTTTTCTTTATAATAAAAAAATCAGATTTTATTTGAATCTTAGATCCTAACATAAACTTGTTTTAAAAGAAAATGGATTTTTATTAGAATCTTTACTTCTGAAGTTAAGTACAGGAAGGAACATTTTCGTAGCACATACAGTTCTATCATTAGTATGCATATATACAGTAATGTATTTAAGATCATATACACAGGCAGATTAATCAACATGCAATTCATATAAACATACACAAACATACTTATTTAAGAAACAACTTATATTTAAATTTTTGAAAGTGTTACTCACCTATCATTTGAGAGACAGAGCACAAATTATTTTTTTCTGAAAAGCTTTTTGTTTTGATTTAACTTGAGAGCTTGTTGTTGCTTTAAGCTTGCATGCAGACTTGACCCAGATGCTTTTGAACCTCTTAAATTTGAATGCCTTAATTTTGAATAAAACTTGCTTCAGACCACTGGTTTAAAAGAAGGCAGACATATGCTTTTGATTTCCAGATGCAGGCTTTTGATTTTGAACTTGAGGATTTAACAGGGGACTTGCTTGCATGTTTTAAAACTTAGGTTGAAAAGAAAAAGATTGCATGTTTGAACAGATTTTGTAGTTGAAAACTGCGATAGCTTGAACAGGTTGAAAATGCTTTTGAATTTTGAACTTGATTATTTTCTTGCTGTGATTAAGGAGGGGTTTCATATTTGATTTATTGAAAATGAATTAAAGTATATTGATTTGGGTTTTGAGAATTTGGAATACAAATTTGTTTCGATTTGATTTAGCTGAAACTTTCCTTCTAAACTTTGAATAAAAGAACATTAGAAAAGAATAGAACTTGAAGAAACATGTTTATAAATTTAATTGATTTATTTAAAATTAAAAAGAAAATTAAAAATAAATATGACACATGTACTAAATTCTTACATTTGTCAATAAAGGTAGGTAATTAGTTCACACTTGTCTCACTAGTTACATAAAATGTTAACACTTGTTTTATACATATTTACTTTTTTTTTTTAATTTTAAAGGTAATTGAAATCCTCTTTATTTATTAAACACATATAAAGTAGTTTCATAAATAAATGTATATGCATTACTCTTTAAAGAAAATGACATAACACAATTTATATAAAAATGGAAACTTATTTATATAATTTAAATACGTTTATTCATTTGAATTTCAAAATTAAATCAAATTCAAATGCTATTTATACATTTAAAAATTCCATTTAAAACTAATTTATCAATATATTTTAAATTTTAAAATAATAATAATATTGCCTTTTTAAACATATCTATATTTATAATTATACATTTATTATTTGAAAATAACTCATTTATCAATTTTAAATCATTTATAAAAGAAATCATAAATTACTTGTCTTATTTATCTTAATTAAAAGAATTAATGTTTAATATATAAAGGGCATTTTAAATTTTCATATAATTCCAAATTATAATTATTAAGCTATATTTAAAAAGAAATAAAATAAACTTTTGTTTATCTTATTAAAATTTAAACTATGCTTTAAAATATATTTAAGCAATTTAAAAAAAATTCTTTAAGTATTTTAAACAGAATAGTTATTTATTAAATAAAATAATAAATTTCCAATTTATCAAAATGAATATTAGAATTTGAAAACAATATTTTATTTTTTTATTAAACTATAATCAAAACTTATCTATCTATAATATATATAAATGTACATATATACATTATAAATAGAAAGCAATTATTAGCTTTTAAAAGATAAAATTCACCCATTAAACATTTATTTAATTGGATTATTAAATCAAGTTAAATTTTATTAACAAAATTTATCAAATCAATTTAATTTTAAATACAGATTATTAAATTGATATTGCCAAAATTTTCGAGATATCACATAGTGAGACCACACCGCTTAGTAGAACAGCTTTTTCCCTCACTAGTATCTCAAAAACCATTGTAAAACTATATATTGTGTTCCTGCATCAACAATGGTTGAAATAATTCAAAACAATATAATATGATGATATGCGAAACAAATGAATCAATTCTGGATTTCCCGTACTCATTCAATTTAGACTATCTATCTCAACTATAATTTCTAGTATTACTATTAACCTATTAGTCTTCATGGACTGACTAATAACTGGTTAAAGATATAAGGACTCCCTGCCCAAAAACATAGTTTTCATGCGATCACTATGAACCTATTGGTAACTCTAATACCTTATCCTAGTTTTCGTGGCTTGACTACGAACCTACTGACATCTTTCAATATTTCAATCTGGATATAGTTTTCGTCGGCTAACCACAAACCTACTAGCACTTGCCAGTATCAAATTATAGTTTTCATGGGCTCACTATGAACCTGTCTTTCTGACATCTTCCAAAGTTTTATAATTTGATTTTCGCGCAATCTCTAGCATTATTTTCTAGATCTAATAATTCGCATCAAGCCTGTAACATGGTTGCACCAGATTCAATCCCAAAATCTGACTGCCTGAGATCCCTTAGATTCATTATAAATAGAACCCTAGGCCTAGATATTTTCTTACAATCAAATTTTCTCCCAATTGGGTTCATTGCCTGAGGGTGAACCCTAAATAAAAAATATTTCTAGGGCGATAATCTTTTTAATAAAAATACTATACGCTTTAGAAATGGATCCAGGAAGGCCATGGATTAAAGCTAAGGACGTCGGGTTTGTGGATTTAAAGTATATCGCTTTTATGCTTATGATATATAATATCTTTAGATTCTCATTAAATATTTAATTCAAGATTTGGACTAATTTTCGAAATTGGTTCTACTAGCTAGTTACGTTAAAACTATAAATTTTGTAAAAAAAAAGTGTGCTTATATTTAAATATAATTTTTATATGGAAAAAAAAAGAAATCCAATTAAATATAAGTAATATTAGGCTTAGAAGTTATAGAGAAAGGCATCAGCCTAAAAGGGAGAATTGTACAATAAATTGTGTTAAAATAGAAGAAATAAATTAAAAAAAGGAGAATCGAATAACTTGATTTGGAAGGTAGTGATAGATTAATTGGTTGGTTTAGAAAAGGGAATACATTTCTATAGTTTAATATTGTAAGAATAACAGTAAACGTAATTGCAATAATAAAAGCAAGAAAAATGGAATTAGTGCATAATAGAGATATTACTATATTTTGCATTACTCAAAAATTAAAGAAACAATAAAAGACATATCTTGCAGTTACGTGTTATTTTTTATAGCATTATTTAGTATTAAATTATGGAAATCGATTTTTAGCACAGTTTTTGTAACCTAAAAAATTGATTAGAACTACTTCCCAAAAATGAGAATAACACGAAGCATTAAAGAAATTGAAGAAAAAGAAATAATCAAGTTAATTATTTGACAAGACTAGAAACAATAAACGAAAAATGTGACTAGATCTGCATTTATTGCGCAGATAGTAGAGTAAAAAAGTAAAGCAGTTATTATGATAAGTAACTTATGACTGCTGGACGTAGTCTTAAGTTAAGACTGTTATATAATATAATAGAACTAAAGAAAATTTAGTATCATAATAAAATAAGACAAATAGAATAGAAAAGGGAAGCTTGCTAGTACATTTATAATATGTAGGTTATAAAAGAAAGAAAAGAATGTAAAAGTGACAATTGCGAGTATAACTGTGACATGTAGGTTATAATTAAAAAGAAAGAAATAAAAGAGGTTTATTTTATCAAACTTTGGTCTTGGATTAAGTTAACAAGCAAAAATAATAGTAGCGGCCTGTACCGGCAGCATTCCCTTTCAAGTCTAGGACTGATGGTCTCACACGTGGGTGGGGCTAGGCATGCTAATTAGGTTAAATAAATAGCCAACATAATAAGAAAAGTAAACTAAACAAATAATAAAAGATTAGACGTAGGGTCTAATAAAATGGTATGGTGCGTTTGGAGTAGCCCAAAGAGAATCTGGATAAAGAGCCTAATAAAGTAGTTCATCGTAGAATTTTAATACAGAAAGATCGCGTCTAACTTTGTTATTTTAGGCTAGAAGGAAGTTCAAAATTTCAACGGGACGTGATGATACTCTAGGATGGCCTTCTAGGGTAAGCCTACTTAAGATGCACCCCCGGAGGTAGGGCTGTAGGTGTTCCATTAAGAGAGTATGCCTTGATTGCTTTTGCACTGCAAGCCTAATGAAGCTGGCCTTTGTAGGCAGTCAAAAGGTTGATGATGAGTTGAACATTTACATGACACCTATTGAATCATAAGTTTTGATTCATGACAAGCTTCAACGATCAATGATGAGATTAGATGATCAAAAGCAACAAAAAGAGAAAGCTATACACACGCGATGAACTACAAAGGAAATTGGACTTCAAACCCGAGTATGCTATAAAAATCTTTATTGTTTGAGTCATAGTTATAGTTTATAATTGCTAAAATCACTCCTTAAGTAGTTTACATAAACTATACAAAATTTTTAAATATATATAAATATATATATATATATACACATACACAAAATAGTGTGCACAAGTGCTTAATGTGCAAAAAAGCACAATTCAGTCGACTGGACTGAATTCACCAGTCGACTGAATCTGTGTTCTTTGCACAGACATGCACACGTGCACACCACTTTGAATATTCAGTCAACTAGATATTTTTGATCAGTCGACTGACCGTATGCAACAGCCATATTTCTTGAAGGGCTTCTTTTATTTGCGAAGAGTAACGATCCAATTAGAAGAGTTACGGATGCAACTCTTGATTGAAACTCTTCATGAACAGTAGCAACCTTATATACTATACATATATCCATGATTTTAATCAACCAAATTACTTCAATCTATTCTACTCTCTGATCTATATTTCTTGACTATATTTATGCATTCTAAAAAGCTTTCTACTCAAAGATATATTGCTTGAATCTTATAGTTAATTATTATATACTTCGATTCAAAGCAATATCTTCCTTTCTAAACTTCACGCACACAATATATACTTGAGAATTTGATTATAGGAGGGATGTACTATCAATGACAAATCAGTGTTATCAAGAATTCAAAGAGTCAACAACTTTGTCGAAATCGTAAAAGGCATGCTAGTTTATATCAGAAGGAAAAGTCCTCTTCGGCTACTGAGGCAGAAAAATCATATTCTACTGCTCTGGTGTTGTATAACTATTCCTCCAGGTTAAATGAGGGGTTATTGAGTGAAATTTCAAAGGGAAGTCTAGGACTGGACGCAGAACAGGAAGTTCAAAACAGTATAAAAACTCATGGTGTGTTTATTCTTATTTACATTACTATTATTATCTGTTTCGGCATTTAGATTATAATACATTCTGTATTACACGATCCTAAGTGTTAGCTATACGGCATACGCATTTTCATTTGGTATTAGAGCACGGTCATCTAATAACCATTACACGGTTATTTGATATGTTCTAGTAATATGTAAAATAACACTAACAACAGTTTTATAGAAGGCCAATCCACTGCACGACTACCACTATTCAATGGTGTGAATTATACTTATTAGGCTACACGTATGAGAATTTATATGCATGCAAATGGTTATGATTCATGGCATATCACATAATCTGAAGTTCATATACCCACAACTGAATATTCTACATGGTCAAACACACAAAATTAGATGCTATTGCAAATGCTAAAGCTATGAATATGTTGTTTGTAACATCCCGCCTTTTCGCACGATTTAAACCGACACACGTGCCAGTTCAACCATACGGAAGGGCGGATTGTTATGGGGTAAATAAGAAAAAACGAGAAAGAAATAAAAGAAAACAGAATCTCACAGCGGAAGGATAAAATATAATAATAAAATGTATAGTTTATAAATCTGTTTACAAAACATTTATATACTACATATCAGAGTTACACATACCAATAACAATGCAACGGAATTAAATGGTGTAGTGGAATAATATAGTAGATACTAGAAATACAAATCTTCGTCTTCGTCCTCTAGAGCCAAATCCTCAAATCCTGAAACGCTCGGACTGACCCGAGCGAATTGAAAAGACAAAACACTCGAGTCAGAACTAAAAGATCTTATGTGAGTTAAATCAACAGGAGTAAATATGAGTGCAGTAACTCAAGAGATGCTTGGGATTTACATCTCCTAAGGATCCGTTAAACTATTTACTATGTAGTATATTGCGCTATTATAATAGTGTCTAATTGTAAAATAAACTTACTTTTTAATAGCGTTAAGGGGTTACCCATATAGACCTTAACACAGAATATATTCCCATAGTCTATACAGTACCGTAATCCCCCCCGTACTGGGCGTCGTCAGAGGGCACTCCATAGGTATGGTACAAAACAAAACTCGTAATAAAGGCTCGGTATGGTAGGTGACACGGCACAACTAGGCAATGCCAGGGTAGATATACCAATTGCTATCCGGGCTGGTGGAAATGCGTAGCCGCAGTTACCGCCCACCTCGAACAAACTCCCCCAAAATCAAAAATAGAAGTGGCCACTGAATCAATCCAAAGTCAAAGTATAATATCGAAGAGGATCGTCCGATCAGAGGTATGACCTCATTGTCCCCGAGAATCACTCATGTTTTAGCCACCTTATGCCAACTCACGGGAGTCGGGTCCACGTATTTACCTTACAGGAAACGTCGCCACCACCTAATTCATTCTGGAATCTCCACCGCGTACACGGTTAGTCAAAGTGGTTTTCGGTATCGACAAAGAGTATGTCCATATCCGATCCCGGTCTCTTTGCCAACCCATCGTTATTATAACACCGCGGTCATTTAAAAATAGTTTATACTTTAAAACCAGAATAAAATTTTCCATTTCAAAACTATGAATACGATATTAATTTAAACCCAAAACAATATGATATCATTTTATCTCAAATATAATTCTTTTCCAAAATCATACTGGTTTAAAATTTAAAATATCTGGAAACCAAATATTTGAAATATACTTTCAAAGCATAATATTTCAAAATTCAAAATTTTAAAACCATAACTTCTAAAACTTGAATGGTTTGGATATTCAACGAATGTAAAATAAATGGTTTAACTTTAAAGTTACTTTGTCATACCTCTGATCGGACGCTCCTCTTCGAATATCCATTTATTTTACATTCGTTGAATATCCAAACCATTCAAGTTTTAGAAGTTATGGTTTTAAAATTTTGAATTTTGAAATATTATGCTTTGAATGTATATTTCAAATATTTGGTTTCCAGATATTTTAAATTTTAAACCAGCATGATTTTGGAAAAGAACTATATTTGAGATAAAATGATATCATATTGTTTTGGGTTTAAATTGATATCGTATTCATAGTTTTGAAATGGAAAATTTTATTCTGGTTTTAAAGTATAAACTATTTTTAAATGACCGCGGTGCTATAATAACGATGGGTTGGCAAAGAGACCGGGATCGGATATGGACATACTCTCTGTCGATACCGAAAACCACTTTGACTAACCGTGTACGCGGTGGAGATTCCAGAATGAAGTAGGTGGTGGCGACGTTTCCTGTAAGGTAAATACGTGGACCCGACTCCCGTGAGTTGGCATAAGGTGGCTAAAACAGGAGTGATTCTCGGGCCAATGAGGTCATACCTCTGATCGGACGCTCCTCTTCGATATTATACTTTGACTTTGGATTGATTCAGTGGCCACTTCTATTTTTGATTTTGGGGGAGTTTGTTCGAGGTGGGCGGTAACTGCGGCTACGCGTTTCCACCAGCCCGGATAGCAATTGGCATATCTACCCTGGCATTGCTTAGTTGTGCCGTGTCACTTACCATACCGAGCCTTTATTACGAGTTTTGTTTTGTACCATACCTATGGAGTGCCCTCTGACGACGCCCAGTACGGGGGAGATTACGGTACTGTATAGACTATGGGAATATATTCTGCGTTAAGGGCTATATGGGTAACCCCTTAACGCTATTAAAAAGTAAGTTTATTTTACAATTAGACACTATTATAATAGCGCAATATACTACATAGTAAATAGTTTAACGGATCCTTAGGAGATGTAAATCCCGAGCATCTCTTGAGTTACTGCACTCATATTTACTCCTGTTGATTTAACTCACATAAGATCTTTTAGTTCTGACTCGAGTGTTTTGTCTTTTCAATTCACTCAGGTCAGTCCGAGCGTTTCAGGATTTGAGGATTTAGCTCTGGAGGACGAAGACGAAGATTTGTATTTCTAGTATCTACTATATTATTCCACTACACCATTTAATTCCGCTGCATTGTTATTGGTATGTGTAACTCTGATATGTAGTATATAAATGTTTTGTAAACAGATTTATAAACTATACATTTTATTATTATATTTTATCCTTCCGCTGCGAGATTCTGTTTTCTTTTATTTCTTTCTCGTTTTTTCTTATTTACCCCATAACAATCCGCCCTTCCGTATGGTTGAACTGGCACATGTGTCGGTTTAAATCGTGCGAAAAGGCGCGATGCTACATTGTTTTGCACCTTGGACAAGAATGAGAGTAATAATGTTAGCGTGTGCAATACTGCATATGAATTATGGCGAACATTGAAAATAACTCATGAAGGTACTAACAAGGTTGAACAAAGCAGGATATCTATGCTTAAGAATCAATTTCAAAATTGTAGAATGAAAGAAAATGTCTGTTAATGATATGTATTCTAGATTCCAAGATATTTATCGTTCATTATTAGGACTAGGAGAAAAAATTTCTCATTTTGATATAGTATCAAAAATCTTAAACTCTTTAACGGATGAATGGGAAAGGTCTTAGCTATTGAAGAAGCAAATGATCTTTCCACTATGAAACAAGAAGAGTTAATAGGAAATCTGATGTCATAAGAAGTGAATTTGTAGGCAAAGAAAGTTCAAGCACAGGATAAGAAAAATCTAGCATTTCATGCAGAAAAAGTTGATTCAGATACAGATGAAGAGGATACGGCACTTATTGCAAAAAAATTCAAAAAGTTTTTGAAATTCAAAAAGAATAACAAGTTCAGGAGTAACAGAAGTAACTCTAACAACAATACTAATAGCAATAAACCATCGTCTTCCGTCATGGAATACTATGAATGTCATAAGAAGGGCTATATGAAGAGAGATTGTCCAGAACATAAAAAGAACAAATTCAAGAAGGATAAGTTCAAAAAGAGAGCTTTTTCAGTCACTTCGGACGAATCTGACTCATCAGATAGTGATAGCGACAACGACGGTGACAAGGCACAAGCTAATGTATGCTTCATGGCCACAAAAGAAGATGTAAATGATTTAAGTTTTGGTGATTTAGTATAAATTAATTCAGAATTAATAGATTTAGTAATACAGATTATAAAGAAGATTAAGGAATTAATAGAAAAAGGGGATTGATTAGAATTAGAAGTGAGTATGCTAAAAGATGAGAAGGAAAATCTAGAAGAGGAACTTGAGAGTACTCAAGAATCTAATTCTAATTTAACTTCCCAAATATCTATGATTACTAAAGAATTAGAAATTCAGAAAAATAAGAATGATGATCTATCAGTAGATATTAAAGATTTAAAATCTGGCTATAAAGTTTTAAACATAGAAAATTCTAGTCTCAAAACAAATTAAAAATTATTTCTAAAGATATTTCTAATTTTAATAAAGGAAGAGAGAATTTTTCTAAAATTATAGAAAATTCTCAATCTACCTCAAATAAATCAGGACTAGGATATAAAAAATTATTTAAACTAGAATTTGGAAAAGATATGAATAACATTAAAAATAGGTTTAAAAAGGATATTAAATCAATAGTTTCTAAGTAAAATAAAAATATAAAAATATGGATTCCTAAAAAAACAATAATTTGATTAGGAATAAATATATTAAATCATTCATGGAAACTTTTCATTATAATGATAATTAAATTTTTAAAGGGAACTATGAACCCTATTGGGTTTGGCTTCCTAAGATTTAACCCTTGGCACCCTAATGGAGGAAGTGGGCAATATTATTCTTTATTTCGTGCAGGTACCACTTAAAAAGAGAAGAAAATGGATATTGGACAACGGCTGCCCTAAAGACATGACTGGCAATGAAGATATGTTAACCAACATTATCTACTCGAATGGAGGATCACTCACATTTGAAGATAACTCCAAAGGCTATATCATCGGCAAAGGCGATGTCTGCAGCAATGATAACTAACACCTCTCCTACACAACACCTTGCTCAGATAGCTCTGACTATCTATCACCTACTCCAACACCGGAATATAAACCGGTACGTAAGTGGGAAAGCTAACATATCGGTTATGCACTGGATAATAAGAAGGGAAAAGAAGCTACGTTTATCTCGTCATTGACTAAAGAGAAGATTGACAATATTCATCACTACCATCAACAACAAATTGACCTACAATCTGAATTATATTTCAAACAAAAAGTGATGGCAAGACGCTTAAATTTTTAGAGCAAATTGCGGTCAAATTTTGCAACTCTAAACCGATAGACGCATATGAAAGATTACCAAAGCCGTTTTCATCGCTTGACCCATTAGCTGGATATCAAAATTATTGGGATCCTTCTCCAAGATACTATCCTCGAACTCCAAACTCATGGGAGTCAGACGATAAGCCTCATGAAATTACCCCCAATACCCCTCTGTATCATGACATTCCAAGATTGGCAAAACCATCCCCAAGAACATCAAGAAGAAGCACCACCACGAAGACAAGGCGATGAAATTCAAACCACTACACCTTCCCAAAATCGACCTTATAGCTCGTAATCAAGTGATATTAGTTTCACGTGTCAAACTCCTTGACAAGAAAATTGATAAGAAGTTCAATAAGATAAAGAGTTTTTTCGCATATTATGGGAAGCTATCTCTTGCACTATTATTTCATCTACCTCATCCAAAAAACAACCGGCAACAAAATTTACATGGACAACATCGGATGAGGAAACATAAGGTGATATGGACAAAGATAATCGGAAGAAGCCAATGATTCCCGGAGATGACGAAGAAGAAGAATCCGATGATTGATAGGGAAAATGGAAGTGAAAATTTGATTTGTTTTGGTAAGTTATCTTTTGTGAAAAACTATAATATGCGTAATGATGTTATGTCTGTGACATTGTGACCAAACATTTGTGCTTTCATGATGTTTGTATTCGTAAAACAATGTCTGTGATGTGATATTTCGTGAATGTTTTGTATGATAATGTTTTTTTTCATATTTGTAATGATTTGTAATGTCTCATTCTAAAAATTTTAGTCAGTACTTTGTGATTATTGAAATAAGTAGTCCATTTTGTCGATGACAAAAGGGGAGAAATCTGTGTACTAACTTTTTATGCAGGAATAGAAAAGTCGCCACACATTCAGGGGAAGGAATATGTAATCTAAGTTATATATTTCCATATATAAAGAATTGTCAAAATCGGTTGTCATCAATCAAAAAGGGGGAGAATGTTGAATCATAATTTTTTATTCATGACAAGCTTCAACGATCGACGATGAGATTAGACGATCAAAAGCAACAAAAAGAGAAAGCTATACACACGTGGTGAACTACAAAGGAAACTAGACATCAAACCCGAGTACGTGATAAAAATCTTTATTTTTTGAGTCATAGTTATAGTTTATAATTGTTAAAATCACTCCTCAAGTAGTTTACACACACTATATAAAAGTTTTAAATATATGTACACACACACACAAAATAGTGTGCACAAGTGCTCACTGTGCAAAAAAACACAGTTCAGTCGACTAGACTGAATTCACCAGTCGACTGAATCTATGTTCGGAGCACAAACATGCACACGTGCACAGTAGTTAACTAGATATTTTAGACCATTCGACTAACCGTATGCAACTACCATATTTCCCGAAGGGTTGCTTCTCTATGCGAAGAGTAACGATCCAATTTGAAGAGTTATGGATGCAACTCTTGATTGAAACTCTTCATGAGCAGTAGCAACCTTATTTACTATATATATAGATCTAAATCCATGATTTTAATCATCCAATTTACTTCAACCTGTTTTATTCTTTGATCTATAGTTCTTGACTATATTTCTGCATTCTAAAAAGCTTTCTAATCAAAGATATATTTCTTGAATCTTGGAGTTAATTATTATATACTTCGATTCAAAGCAATATCTTCCTTTCTAATCTTCACGCATACAATATATACTTGAGGATTTGATTACAAAAAGAGTGTACTATCAAAGACAAATCAGTGTTATCAAGAACACAAAGTGTCAACAACTTTATCGAAATCGTAGAAGTCCTGTTAGTTTGTATTAGGTTAAAAAGTCCTCTACGGCTGCTGAGGCTGAAAAACCTGTTCGGTTGCTCTGGTGTTGTATACTTATTTCTTCGGGTTAAGTAAGTGACTATTGAGTGAAATTCCAAAGGTAAGTCTAGGATTGGATGTAGAACGAGAAGTTCGAACTAGTATAAAAACTCCTGGTGCGCTTATTCTTATTTACATTACTATTATTATCTGTTTATGCATTTAGATTATAATACATTCGGTATTACACGATCCAAAGTGTTAGCTATACAACATATGTACTTTTAACACTGTACTCTAGTTTGCAAGTTGGTTATAGTGGGAAGGACCCGCAAGGATAGTTGCATGCGGATATCAGCCATCATCAGTCAGAGCGAGACCAGGATAGGAAAGAGCTAAACCAACAGGCCAATCATTCTTTTACTATCAAGACGTTGGATGAAGGGTGCAACCAATTGGATGTTTAGATTGTTTGTGGTAGGGCACAACCCTTAGCTCTTGAAAGTTATTTCGATTAGTTGAGCGAGGTTGCGTGGGGCTATAGCCACGATGAGAAAAGAGACAGACCAAGTAGAATATCTGTACTGCATGCCTAACGAAGCAGACCTTTGCAGATATAGAAAATCCTCGACTAAGTTCTGTACAAGGTAGACCTTGTTGGAGGAATTCAGGAAGTTGACAGGACGATTACACGTAGTCCTCAAGGTACACAATGGGCAGTACATTATGGATGTCCGAGCACTAGTATAAGCCAGTGCGGATGCAGTTTCACGTTTTCATAGTAGACGACGGAACATCTTTATTGTAGGCCTCACAAAGCTGTCATTTATAAATGTAGTTACAGTACGCTTTAGTAGCGAGATGATGGATTCCTTTTCGAGAAGGATACGAAAGGTACTATGGGCAGTACTTAGGATCGATGCGGTCTTTGGGCATATATATATATATATATATATATATATATATATATCGATTATTAGGTCTTAATATTCTATGGAGTAGATGGGTATGGTTTACACACAGAGGCGAGAGTATTATAAACCTAATTCAGTAGAAAATGGAAATAGAATGGTATATGTAGAATTACGCTTAGAAGTGTATAATTTGTCTATTCACCTAAACTTAGTTTTGACCCTCTTCTCATATCATCCCATAGGGTAGATAAGTGGCAGAGATTTTTCAGCTTTGAGACTTTGTTTAGAAAGTGCCATTTCCTTGGTGAGTATTTACTTATTACAATATTTTACTCAGTTCCTCTGTGAGATATTTATTTGAGCTTTGATATATTTAACTTTGCCTATTTGCAGGATACCAAACGCCCAATTTGGGCTTTAGTTGATTTGGGTTTTAGCATATTTGCGAAAATCCAGACCGATTGGAATTCGGGTTGTTCCATTTGGTATCAGATCTTAGGTTAGTAGATCCTAAGTAAATTAGGAAATTTGGTGAACGTATTTGTATTTTTGAATAAAATATAAATATATAATGTAATAAAATCCAAATAGTCCCAATTATGGATTTTAACATATGGAAGGTTTTTCGAAGTATACTTGTGCCTAGTTTGCTAGTTGAGTTTAGGATGACCCAAGTATGTTGAGCCCTATGTTATTGCTGATTTATAGTTAACAATATACTATATTTTGAGAGAAAATTGGTATCCATATGTTATAGGAAGTGAGAAAGTTCCCTATGGATAGTAGGGAGAGTATTTTTATTTTGGAAGGAATAAGAGATTTTAGTAAGGAAATGAGATTTCCAAGGTTTAGGAAGGGTATTCCAAAGGCAGTAAGAAGAAAATCCACTTTATGCCTAGCCCAAAAAATTGAAACTTCTGGAATTGAAAAGTTGAAAAATATAATTGTTAATATGTTTGAGGAAGTAGATATTGGGTTTTTGAAAAAAATGTTATGAAATTTAAGTTGGTTTTTATATAATGTAGATTTTGTTAAAAGTGAAATTCGTTTTTAAGAATTATAGAGCATGTATAGCTCGCTGGTTTCTTTCTAGGTAAACATAGTTTTAAAATATAAAAACCTAGAGTGTGTTAAGTATCAAAAACCTAGGTTGCAACATTTATTGCCGTAATAGATTTCTTTTTGAAAAATAAGGTATGCATAGACTATGACACCATTGTTATAGTAGGTGACTCTCAAAGGAAATATTTTTACATAGCATATGAGATTTATTAATATTTATTTTAGTTGAATCCATATACTAGTATTTTTGGATTGTAGTAATGGTGTTTTACACAATATCGGTTTTGACCCAAAAAAATATGTTTTGAAGGTAATTTCTAAGTATAGAAATAAAGTGGTTTGCATGTTCACTTATTTTTTTGAACAAGTATATGCAAATGTTTTCTAGTTACGAAAATACTAAAACAGTTTTGAAAATGGGTTCTTCTAAAAAAAGATGTAAGTAAAATTTTAGGAAATTAATACATTTCGTAGGAAATGTCTATTATAAGTGAATAGAGATTAAAAACAGTTTAATCTATTGGAATGGAATGAATAATAATATAATTTCTTATGAAACCAAATCACAAATAAAGATGTTTTGTGCAAATTATAAGGAATACGTGAAAGAGATGTACAAGGTATATAAAGCACCATGTTTTGTATAGCCTATTTCGATGAAATATAAAATAAGTTCATTGTAATTTCACATAAATATGAAATCCTCTTTTAAAGGATTCATAAAGGTTTTAGCGTTAATGGTTTCTCATATGAGAAAGTAGTTCCAATACATTAAGGTATAAAACCATTAGTTGTAATAATAAGTGCAATAATTAAAGACAATGTTAGTTAGGAGGGATATTATACAGAGCCTTAGTACGAAAGTTAAGCAATAAAATTTCATATTTTTCCATTGATTATGCGCATTGGTTGCTTGCCTTTGTAGAAAGTCCCTATTTGTAGTAAGTTAGAAACTCCTACAAGGTTAGGTAATTGGAAAAGTAGGAAAGTTAAGAGATTTTTGATAAAATAATTATTCTTATCTACTCCAGTATTCGTAAATTTGAAAATATATAATAAGAAGTGTTTTGCAAACATGTGAGGATGTTTTTGGAAATCAAAAAAATTGTTTTATGGACAATCAAGGCTTAAAGAAAAATGGTTTCGTGAAAAAGTAAATAAGTTTTTGGAAGAGAAATCCTTGGTAAACAGCTAAATTTAAAAACCCAAAATTTCTTTTGGAAAGTTTTGAAAGTCTTTAAAAGGAAAAGAGGAATAAGTTTCAACTTAGAATTTGTAAGTTATCCCCTCTAGGTTTGGGGAATAATTTAAATTCATAAAGCTGTAAAGATGCAAGTCTAGAAAGATAAAAATTTAAGTAACCAAGTACCTTTGAATTTAATAGAAACTTCAAAGTAACAATTTCAAAGGCATGGATTTTGGGATTTGATGTTTCAAAAATTTAGAAGCTTTAATTTTTGAAAAGAAATGATAAATACCAAACCAAACTTTTAAATATGGAGTAGATAGGAATCATTTCCTAGTTGTGATGGAAAAAGTGTAAGGCTATGTTGGAGACAGCAATGATTACTTTTAGTAGTAGTAAGAAAAGTTCCTGTAAAGTGTATAGGACACTAGTGAGAACCTAGGGATGTTGCTTCATCACTGTAGACTATAGAAGAATAGTGAAGTGGTATTAGTAAGTTAGTAAGACACATGTGGTTCGGATAGGCAGACCTTAGTTGGGGGAAAATGAAAGGTAAAGGTAAAGAGAAAAATTCCCCAAGCTAAGTTTTCTTTTTGGATAGAGACTGCATAGATTGAAATCCTTATTCGTTGCAGTAAATGAGACTTGGTTATTTGATTTTGACATGAAATGGAAGATATGAATAGATCTTATTCATCGTGAGTAGTAACGTAAGTTAGCAACGAGTAATAGGCGGTAAGAGGAGCATATGAGTCACTTGGATTCCTAGGGTAGTACCTTTCTATGTCAGGGTGGACATGGTCCTAAGCCTCATAGCCCTAGATGATAGCTGTGTTTAGCTGCTATATTTACCCATTTAGTATCACTTTGTAGTAGGACTTGTTTTCTCCATTAGTTATGAGATTGTACTCCTATGTAAGCATTTAGTTCTTATTGTAGTAAATCAGTGATGATTAGTATGATGCTTTTTCTCTATGTTTTTTTGATTTTCACAAGAAGAGAATAAGGACATATGATGTAAATAGTAAAAGAAAAGTAAAAGAAGATAAAAGTAACTAAAAGAAAAACAGTAATATCTAAAGAAAGCAACATAAAAGTCAATAAAAATAAATGAGAATTGCAAAGGAATAATACATTTTTTTCCAAAAATTAGGCTTGAGAAATTATTTGGAAAGTAAGTTTTTCTTATGTAAAGCGTACTTGGGAAAGAAAATTGAGATTTTAATATAACAGCGGCATGCTTTCCAAGTGCAGAGAAAGATGTGCGCAAAAGTAAAATGGTAAATGTGAGGTTTTTCGTTTTCTACCTTGTTTCTAACATAAGAAATCGAGATTGGAAAAAATTAGATTTTTCTTAAATTCAAATATTAAAAGTTGTGTGGTAGGATTTGGATGCAAAATTCATTGGACTACGTCCCTATTCAGTAGGAGTGTGGAAAATATTGGATGAAAAACACTTTGAGTATTCAGAAGATTGCATTCATATAAAAACTGCAAGTATATTTAGGTTGTGTGCATCATATTTTAAAAAGGAGTTTTTAAAGAAGAAAAGCATTTATATAGGAGGTACTACCTAGAAATTCATGTACATGTATATATTTTATGCTGAATGACACTTTGCACAAGGACACAGATGGTCGTAAAATTGGATGTACACAAAAAGGATGTGATTGAGGCGAGGAATTACACAGTTTTACCCTTGTCGAATTTCGGGGACGAAATTTCCTAAATGGTGGGAGAATGTAACATCCCACATTTTTAAATAATTAAATCATCAAATAATGAAAAACGGTGAAGATAAGAATTTTTGTAATTGCCAGATTACGGCCTGGAAAATTATATCATTGTGTTCGTGGCGATTTTTCGATCAATTTCCATATATAACTGTCGAAATTTGAGTTAATATGAAAAATTTACGAGAAAATAAGAAACTAGAATTTTATAAATATATAGACGATTAAATGAATAAAAGAATAGGACCCCACGGGTTGACAGGTCGACCCACAACGCGCATGGGTCGACTCGCGTTTTGCGTTGGACAAGAAATGGTCCTAGGACGTGCCAAATATTATAATTTGATTTTCACACAATCTTGAGCGTTATTTTCTGGATCCAACGATTCGCAGCAAGCCTGTGACGTGGTTGCACCAGATTCAATCCTAAAATCAAACGGCCTGAGATCCCTAAGACTCATTATAAGTAGAACCCTAAGCCTAGCTATTTTCTCACAATCAGATTTTCTCCCAATTGAGTTCATTGCCTAAGGCTGAACCCTAAACAGAAAATATTTCTAGGGAGAATATCTTTTATTAAAAATATTCGATGCCTTAAAAGGGATCCAGGAAGGCCAAGGATTAAATCTAAGGATGTCAGGTGAGTGGATTTTAATTATCTCTTTTATGTTTATGATATATAATATCATTAGATTCCCGCTAAATATTTAATCTAGCATTTGGACTAATTTCAGCAATTGGTTCTATAACCTAGTTATGTTAAAACTGTAAATTTTATAAGAATAGCGTGCTTATATTTAATTATTATTTATATGGAAAAAAAGAAACCTAATTAAATTTAAGTAACATTAGGTCAGAAGTTGTAGAGAAAGGCATAAGTCTAAAATGGAGAAATTTACAATAAATTATGTTAAAACATTAGAAATGAATTAAAAAGGGGAAAATATAATAACTTGATTTGGAAGTTAGTGATAAATTAGTTGGTTGGTTTAGGAAAGGGAATACATTCCCATAGTTTAATATTATAAGAATAACAATAAACGTAATTGCAGGAATATAAACATGAAAAATGGAATTGGTGCAAAATAGAGACATTATTGTATTTTACATTACTCACCAATTTAAGAAACAATAAAAGAAATATCTTGTAGTTACGAGTTATTATTTATAGCATTATTTAGTTTTAAATTATGGAAATGCATTTTTAGCCCAATTTTTGTAGCCATCCAAATAAAATAGAACTGCTTTCCAGAATAAAAGAGAATAACGCGAAGCGTTAATGAAATTAAAGAAGAAGAAATAATCACAGTTAATTATTTGACAGGACCGGAAACTATAAACAGAAAATGTTACTAGATCTGCATTTATTGCGCAAATAGTAGAGTAAAAAAGTAAGGCGGTTATTATGATAAGTAACTTATGACAGTTAGACGTAGGCCCAAGTTAAGACTGTTATATAATATAAGGGAACTAAAGAGAATTTAGTATCATAATAAAAGAAGACAGACTAGAATAGAAAAGAGATGCTTGCAATTACATTTATAACATGTATGTTATAAAAGAAATAAAAGAATATAAAAGTGACAGTTGCAAGTATAATTGTAATACGTAGGTTATAATTAAAAAGAAAGAAAGAGAAGGGGCTTACATTATCAGACTTAGATCTTGGATTAAGTTAACAAGAAAAGAAAATAGCAACGGCCCATACCGGAAGCATTCCCTTGAGGTCAAGGACCGATGGTCGCACACGTGGGTGGGGCTGGGCACGCTGATTAGGGTAAATAATTAGCCAAAACAATAAGAAAAGTAAACTAAACGCATAATAAAACATAAGACATATGGTCTAATAAAATGGTATGGTGCATTTTGTGTAGCCCTAAGAGAATCTGGGAAAAGAGCCTAACGAAGCAGTTTATTATAGATTTAGTACAGAAAGAGCACGTCCAATTTAGTTATTTTAGGCTAGAAAGAAGTACGAGATTTCAATGGAACATGAGGATACTCTAAGATGGCCCTCTTGGGTAAGCTTAACGAAGCTGCACCTGTGGAAGCAGGTCATAGGTGTTCCATCAAGAGAGTATGCCTTGATTGCTTTTGCATTGCAGGCCTAATGAAGCGGACATTTATAGGCAGTCAAAAGGTTGGTGATGGAGTATGATATTCATATGACATCGTACTCTAATTTGCGAGTAGATTAGAGTGGGCGGACCCATAAGGATAGTCACATGCGGATATTAGCCATCATCAGTCAGAGCGAGATCGGGAAAGACTGGAGCTAAACTAACAAGCCAATGATTCTTTCACTGTCGAGACATTGGATGAGGGGCACAACCACTTAGCTCTTGAAAGGTCCATCGATTAGTTGAGCGGGACTGCGTGGGGCCATATCCACGATGAGAAAAGAGACAGACAAAGTAGAATATCTGTATTGTAGGCCTAACCAAGCGGACCTTTATGGATGTAGAAAATCCCGGAGAGAGTTCCATACAAGGTAGACCTTGTTGGCAGAATTCGGGGAGTAGACAGAACGATTACATGTAGTCCTCGAGATACGCATTGGGTGGTACATTGTGGATGTTCGAGCACTAGTATAAGCTAGTGCGGATGAAGTTTCACGTTTTCATAGTAGACGATGGAACATCTATATTGTAGGCCTCACATAGCTGCCCTTTATAGATGTAGTTACGGTATGCTCAAGTAGTGAGATTATGAAGTCCTTTTCGAGGAGGATACGGAAGGTTCCATGGGTAGTACCAAGGACCGATACAGTCTTTAGGCATGTATCTACATTATTGGTTATTAGATCTTAATCTACTATGGAGTAGACGGGTACAATTCACGCATAGAGGCGAGAGTATTATAAACCCAATAAACTTAATATAAGAGAAAATGGAAATAGAACGGTGTATGTAGAATTATGCTTAGAAGTATATAATTCGTCTATTCACAAGAAATTTAGTTCTGACCCCTTCGTCATAACATCCCACAGGTTAGCTAGATGATAGAGATTTTCCAGCTTTGAGACACTTGTTTAAGAAGTGTTATTATCTTGGTGAGTACTTACCTATTACTATATTTTAATCAGTTCCGCTGTGAGATATTTATTTGAGCACTGATATATTTATCTTTGCCTATTTGTAGGATACCAAATACCCGATTCGAGCTTCAGTGGATTTGGATTTTTGCATTTTTGTGAAAATCCGGACCTACGGAATTCAGGTTGTTATAACCAACCCTATGAGTTTATTATAAAACGTGGTTATCAAAGAAAGCTTCTTCTCAAAACCATTATAAAAACTCCTTTAATTTAGCCATGGGTTTTTCCTTTAAATAAAAAGTTTATGCAATAAAACCTTTCGATACCTTCTAAACCTAGCTTTCGACTTCATAGGATGACCTCCTTCGAAAGCTTAAAAACCTATCTTTAAAACATTAGGCTTCTGCCCTTTGTACTTTAAAATCTACCTTTCGAATATATTAAAGTATTAGCGTTTTAGTTTAGAAGCTTAGCTTCGAAACCATTTGAAAGTATCCCTTTCGACACCATTGGAAGTAAAACTTCTAAAATCATTAAAAGTACCCCTTTAAAAGCATAGAGTTTGTAGTTAAAACATTATTTGGGTCAAAGTGAATATAGGCTAAAGCAACTCTTTCAAAACCATCCTTTAACATATAAAAATATTAGGGAAAACTTGATTGCATCAGCACCATCTTTTTGGAAAGCATCAAACATCTGGGTAAGATATTGGAAGGTTGGTGTCGAAACCCCTTACGAAACCATCCCCTTTGAAACCCCTAACCCCTTTTGAAAGCTATAGGAGTTGGTTTCAACTTTATAAAACAAAGTACCTTCCGACTGCATTGATATCTTCAACACCATCGAAAGGCTGTAGAATGGCAACAGGGTTTCGACTAGGCCGGAACCCCTTCTTTCAAAACATTCTTTGATAAGTAAAAAACCCAGTCGAAAGCAATCTAAGTTAATGGAAATCCTTTCGACACCTTTTTAAATCCTCTTTCGAAACCAAACGCTATGAGTCTATCTAAGGCTAAATCAAAACAAAGGCGAACACTTTTCTTTTAAAAACAAACCAAGGTTTCAACTCCTTCGAAAGCTAGGCTTTCAACACTTAACTTTTGCCTATCTCCAATCCACTTCGTACCATCATGGTGATAACTTATGTATTAGTTTCGACATGGCTGGTTTTGATAAGGGTGAAGGCGGAAGCTTCTGCTTTGAAAGGTGCTTTCCAAAGTAAGCGAAACAATTTTCGAAGCAAACTGGGTTTATTTCTTATTAAAATAAACTTTTCTCTAACTAACCGGCCACGTGTCAACACAATATTGGTTGTCTTAACTTTTTCAAATTCTTTTCTAAAATTATCTGACGTTAAGCAAGATCCAAACCATGGTTAAGTTATTCGGATAAGCCCTTCCGTTAAGCAAAACCAATTTTGCAAAGAAGTCCTTCTGAAACAATTTATTTTGCATAGAAAATCACTTCGGAAAAATTACCTAAAATTCTAGAAATTCACTTCAATAATGATCTCGAACATATCAAAACCAGACCCAAATTCTCAATATATGTTCCAAAATAAATTTATAAACCGAATAAACCATAATTTTCGTTGAAAATTCATAATAATCTTTCCATAGCTTGGAAAATTATCATAATTGAAACCCAACTCCAAAATCATGTTTCTCATAACATAAACTTTTCCCATTATATTTTAACATTTTAAAATCTCGGTTTAGACCTAAAACCGTGCTTTTCCTTCATTTAAATAAACATGTTTAATCCATATAAATTTTAAATTAACATATCATCATCCAATATAACGTAAAAATGAATTTAACCTTAAATTTGAAAATATACGATTCAAAACAAAATATAGATGGAATTATTTTTCAACTTGATCTAGATAAGAAGATTGGATTGAGATTGATTTTCCCTAAGCTTGATTCACTAGCTTTTAATTTCATTTTCTTCTTCCTTTTAATGGCCGGCCGTTCCTTTTTCTTTTGATTTGCGTTTTTAAAATGACTGAATATGGGATGAAATGGTAGGAACAAAATATATATAAGGGTAGGGGTCATTGGGCGGCAAATTCCTAAAATACCCTAATGTAATATGATTAACCCAAAAAAAAGCCCATTAGTTAGTTTATTAGGCATGGCCTTAATTAATTAATTTAAGTCTCAATCCCTTTAGCACGTAACATTTACATTATTCGATTTAATTTATCTAATTAAATCTCTTGAATAATGTTATAAAAAATTAGGGGTGTTGCTGGCTCCTCTCCATAAAGAATTTCGTCCTTGAAATTCAGTAAGGACTAAATACTAAGTATAACAATCATCTGTAATGACTCCTAACCACCATACTAGTCTGCCTGACTAGAAATTATCTATATAAAACTAATATAGACATACCCACAAAACATATAAGGATAAGTATCTCGAATCCTATCCTCTATCTCCCAAGTATAGTCTTTCTCATTGTCGCTTTACTGAAATCTCACTAACTTTCCTGTCTTGTTCCTCAATGTTTTCTCATCTCTCTAAACCACCCGAACTGGTTGTCTCATAAAAGTCAAATTAGGCTCTACTACCAAGTTCTCCATCTCTGTCTGAGGAATGGTAGCCTCTGGATCATGCACATGCTTGCAAAGATGAGGCACATGAAATGCATTATGAACACCTTCCATACTACTTGACAACTCAACTCTATATGCGAGCTTTCCAATCCTCTCTATCATCTGGAATGGATCGACATATCTCAGGGCCAATTTCCCCGACTTCTCGAACTGTACTGATTTTCATTTGATTTTCGTTAGGCTTGTAGAAACACTTTTCAATTTGATTTTCATTTAATCAAAAGTACGTTTGAAAAGAATATTAATAGAGCTAACACTGTCAATCAAAACTCACTTGACGACAAGGGGACCGATTCCCACTATTATCACCAGTGGATCGAGAGTCGGGGTTTCAATCCCTTCGGTGTCCCGATTTCGGAACACTATGTCATTACTTAGTACTTTCTACAGCTTGGCTAAGGTTTCATCTTCTAGTGCGAGACATGATTCCGTTAGAAAATATTTCAATGAACTTGCATATCACTTCATCTCTCCCTAACTTTTTTGCATGGGGTGTGGTCCCCCAGATATTGTCCAATAATGCGTCTTTGATCTGTTCATTTCGACCCTTCCTCACTAGTTCTGGCTTGATTCATTCGTTCCCTGGGGGGCTGAGCAACCGTGGGTTGATCAGGGTTATGTGGTTTTCTCACGTACTGTTGGAGCTTGTTTTCCAAAATCAACTCTTCAGTGAGATTCTTTAGATAGCGGCACTCGTATTTTTTATTTCCATGAGTCTTATGGAAACGGCAGAACTTTCCCGAGCGTTTTTGTTGCTTGGTCGCTTCCTTCCTAGGGGGTTTCTTATATTCTTCGGTCGCCTGTGTTGCAAGATAAATATTCTTCGGAGTGTCATTCGGAGGGGTATAATCTTCCTGCCTGAACACCTTAAGCCTTTTATTGCTGCCACTGCCATATTTTTTATTGGAATTCTGATTTTTCCTCTTTTGATTCCCATATTTGCATGTGGCTCCCTGAGCAGTTCAAGAATCATGCGTGTTTTGATTCATTGGTACATTGCTTTATCCGATGTTCATTGATTGCACACCACTAGACTTTCCCTCCAACTCCTGTGCCTTCTCCAATATTAAGTACTGACTCGCTTTATGATTAAGTCTTTCCTTATGGTAGGTTGCTGCATTTTAATTCACTTCTGGAATTCAATCTGTAGGTGAATGGCACAGACTACCGCCATAAAAACCATGTCCTTAGTGGGGTTGCTTATTTCCGTCACCATGATATTCAACTAGTTCATGAAGTATTTCAACAACTTGTTGCATCCCTGGAACAATTCAGATAAGGACATGACATCTTTTGGTTGCGCCGTATGGAGCCTAAATTCGTCAAGGAATTTGTTGCTAATTATTAAAAGGTAGAGACAGATCTCGGGGAAACTCTAGTGAACCACAAAGATGAAACTCCTTTTAGAAAGATAGGGAAACATCGACAGAGAACAGCCTCTTAAGCGTTGGCTCCGTCCACATACCAACTATACTTATAAAGATGGGATTTCGGGTCCTTCGTCCCATCGTAGGATGGAATAGTTGGCATTGTGAATTTGTCTGGATATTTTTCATTCAAAATTTCATCGGTAAAGGGAGTCCGACTTGGACCAGATCTTTGGTCATTCATCCGATCGGACACATGTAACAACCCGGTATTTCGCATCGAATGATAATTGACATTAAACGATTAATCTTGTTGCTAATTGTTGTCAGGAGTTTGTAATCGGGTTTAAAATTCTTGAGAAATTTGTTAGTATAGTTAGGACTTTAAATAAATATTTTCTTTTATTTTATTTGGCCTTATCCCTCCTTTTATTCAACCGGCTTCTTATCCCCCCCTTTTTTTTATTCATTCTCGTTCAAGACTTAAAACCCTAACAAAAGAAAATAAATGGCGGCCATTGTTCTCACGTTCATTCACTCCTTCACGTTCGCCCCTCTTTTCGAAAACTAGGGCTTGTGATAATCGAAGTCGCCAACCATTGAAGCTCGATCGAATGAAGACTATGGCTTCGCTCGATTTCTGGTGTGGTCGGCTTCTTCTAAATTCGTCGACAAGGTGAGTAAATCTCTTTACTCACATCTAGTTCCTTCTTAGTATGGTGCTTCTGCAATTCAATTTTTGCTTCGATGTTGTTTTATCTCGGCCAGTGATTGAATTTGTTTCTTATTACTTGTTCTTAACTGTCATTGATTTAAATGACATTGATTGGAGTTGCGATTCCTAGATGCTATCTCAATTGCTTTTCTGACAGTTTTAAAACTTACTTTGGTATAAAAAGTAATTGTCTTTGACTTTGTTGAATTTGAATTACTTGACTAAAACTATCCTCGGCTTTGCAAATGCTGTGCGTATTGATTTCGGCCATTATGCGTTTGTGTTACTTGGGGTGTTGACTTGAGTCTTCTGCATATTGAATTTTTGTTTGATTGACTATGGTTTTAAATTCCTCGTTTGTTTCCAGTGGAACTGTTGCAACCGGGCTTCAGTCACTTGTCCCTTGGTTCGTTTTTTTTACTGATGTACACGGCTCGTATGTTTTGGGTGAACTCGTTCACTTTGCTTGCATTTTGTCGAGTTTATGTGATTGGTGATGCCTGATTGTACCCTGTATGCATGAGTTTCATTTGGTTGCATTTTTTTTGCCACACTGAGTCTAATTGCTCGAGTCTGTTTCTTGTAGTATTGGGCACATTTAGGTTGTGTTCATAAAAATCCATTGATGATGCCTCTGTTTATTATATATATGAGCTGTTGTCAAATTTCAGTGCATACCATACGGAGTTGTATTTATCCAGCAGTGTAGCTTCATGTAAATGATGCATGTTGAACTGTTATCGATTTTTCCTTCTGTCTTTAACAAGTGCTACTGCTGTGTTACCATACATGTATATTCATGTATCATTTGGGTCTGCACTTGCATATCTATTTAAACTTGCTATATACATGCATATCTGTGCTCAGTGTGGCTTGGTATCAATGATTTCAGGTTGCTTTGAGCATTTATGTCATACTGTAAATTGTAGTAATAAGTGCATTTCATGTGTACTTCATACTTGAACTTGATGGTTGGACCTAGTTGTCCTATCTGCAGTGCAATGACCACTGTTGCCTTGAGTAGTTGTAGTCTGCATCACTGGTCTTTGCAGTCTAGTTTCCATAGCTTGATGTACATATCTGTCTGCACTTGTCTTGTTGAACTGTAACTGTGCATTTGTATCAACTTGAATATGTTGCATTTGTTGATTCATCATTGTTGCCAGGTAGATTGATGTTTGCACTGTAGCTTTTGTAGTGACCATTGATGCTGTATTTCTGTGTACATGTACAGTTTCATTGTTGCAGTGATATTTTTGAATTTTTGGTCGAGACTTGTATTGCTTGATGTATACTGTATTGTATCTTGCACTTGTTTACCAGCAAGTGTCACTGCTTATTTCCATTAGCACATGGGTTTTGAATTGTAGCAGTGACCCTGTCCACTGTTGCATTTTGCTTCACCTGATTCTTTTGAAGTTGTAGCCCTGATTTTCATTTAGATGTTACTAGAATTTGTTGCAGTGCCTTGCTGTTTTGACTTATCTGGGCACTGTTTGGTTCACGTTGCATTCACTTGCACACTAGTTCAGCATATAGTTCCTTGTATCAAATTATAAACATGTACACTTCTCTGGGCATCCTTGTTTGCCCATGACCTTTGTGTCCATTTCTTGGTTCAACTGTCTATGCTATGTTGAACTGAACTTGATATATTGCCTTTATACATTTCCCTTTTGTTTCATATTTATGGTTTGGGCTCGTGAAATTCTTATGTTGATGTTCATGCGTGTGCACACTCTTTTACCTTTTTGTGCATGGGACATTCCTTTTTCCTGCACATGTGCAGATGTATATTTGGGTTATGATACATGCATTTGAGTTGAATCCGGTATTCGGGTTTGACCTTGTGTTCGTTTGTGAACTTTCATTGTGTACATTTGGGTTCGCATTTATGTCGTCCAAACTTGACCTCTGCATTTTTTTGATTGCTGTCGGTATTCAATGGGTACATCATCACTGTAGTGGCACGGCAGTGCACGCAAGCGTGAACTGCAGCCACACGGTATTCATTGGGTGCCTCGTCACTGTAGTGGCAAGGCAGTGCACGCAAGCGTGAACTGCAGCCACACGGTTTGATTTTGTGATATTCTATTTTGCTTTGATTTATTAATCTTTTCCGTAGTTCATGTGCTGTAGTGGCGAGGCAGTACACGCGTGCGTGTACTGCAGCCCTACTCATCTTAATATTTTAATTGGTATTTCAATGGTTTGAACTGTTCTGTTTATTTCAATTCAATATTCTGAATTGCATTCTGATTTGGTTTAGTTACTGTCGTCTATTCATTATTTGATTATTATTGCTTCTGTGCACTAATAACTGAGTTTGAATTAGACTGACCCGAGTATTATTTTCTTTTGAATTTAATACTCGGGTCAGACCGAGTATTTCAGGTTGTAGATATTCTGCTTTGGGTTGCTGCTAGAGCTATGAAGTTCTTTCATATCTTTTGGGAGTAGTCGTCGTCATTTGTAGTAGTCTGTAAAATTGTATAGGGAGATATGTGTTCATGTATATTAAATACGTTAATGTACTTGTATATGTAACTTCCTTAGTCGACTGTTGTAGTTGTATCATATGTACCGTGTGAATGTATTGTAACTGACATCAGTTATTTTATATATATATGAGACTTTCTGTTTCATCTGTGTTCCGCATTTATATTATCTGTGTTGTTATTTTATATTTACTGTTCTAAACTATTTGAACCATCGTAGTTCGTTTTATACTGGAATTGGGGTATTTCGATGGGAGGAAAATAAATCAGAGATGAAAAATGAAAGAATATATAAATATATATACCACTCCTATCGAGATAACCAATACTAGTGTAAGGCCTAACTATTGATGGCCGCTCCTCAACAGCCTTATTCTCCGTGCTAGTTGACAGCACTACACCGTAGTGTTCTTGGCTAGCGTGGGTATAGAGGTGGGGCGTCACAACACATCCCTTCGATATTATACTCTGACTTTTGGATTGATTCGGTGACCACATTGATTTTTGATTTGGGTGTGTGGCTCGAGGTGGGCGGTACTAGCCGCTACGCGTTACCACCGGCCTGAAAGCATAATTGGTATATCTACCCCGGCATTGCCTAGTTGTACCGTGTCACCTACCCTATCGCGTCTAGCACGAGTTTGGTTTTCTCTTGTAGCCCATGGAGTATCCTCTGGTGGCTTTCTGATCGGGAGAGACCATGATACTGGATGGACTACTGGGAATATTGCGTGTTAATGGCTATATGGGTAACCCCTTAATGCTCTTTGAAAGTAAGTTTATTTTACTACAGACATTAATATAATGGAGAAATATTACTACATAATAAATAGTTTAACGGATCCTTAGAGGATGGGCGGTCCCAAGCATCCATTAAGTTACTTGTACCCTTTGATTACCGTTCACTTGAGTTGCTTTACATTGTATAAGTAGGTATGTCCTGACTCGAGTGTTTTGTGTTTTGCTTTATGCTCGTGTCAGACTGAGTGATATAGCCTTTGAGACTCACCTTTGGAGTTGGAGCTTTACTTGAAGATCCAGCTATCTATTTCACTGCAGTTATCCAGTTGATTCTAGGGATGTATTTGGCTTTTGTGCTTGATTATCATATTGTTACTTCTGTTGTATCTTGTTTATCTCTGATGTATATTTATATAGTAGCTTCATGAACTACTATTTCTTTACTTCCGCTGCATTTTAGCACTCTATGTCTGTGATCTATGATTTATTTAGTTACTGCATATTCTGCGTTTTGCCAAATTTATTTTTACAATTCGGTATTTTGAGCAATTCAAGTCTGATATGTGCGAATGCGAATGGATGGAAATACCGGGTCGTTACATTGGATTTCCAACCAAAGATTCAGAATTTTACCTGTAGACCTATGGGACCCAACGTCGATAGCTAGATCAGAATCCTGATTTGGAGTTTCTCTGTGAAATCACCAAAATGTTAACCCAAAAAATGGATCAGCACCCTAGTTTGATTATGAAAGCACCAGCCATATTCTCACATAGCAATAATATAAACAGTAAATGAAGAAAAAGGCAAAAAAGGTACAAAGATAATAGATTTTCATGGTGGTTTGACTTTTAATGAATACTACGTCTACTTTATAGTTTTATTATAGACTGGTCGCTATTGCAAGAAGTGTTTGATTAAAGGATTCTTCATTTTCCTTAGCTAAATTGGATCTCTAAGGTTAGAATCCACTAAAGAATCATAGTGAAAACCTTTGGAGATTGTTGTGAGTGAGGTAGAAAGTGAAGAAACTTTCCAGGTAGAGCTTTAGCGACCAGTTCGGAGCCAATACCGCGTCGAAACCATCAACACTTCAACACCATCGAACCCTAGGGAACTACCTATCGATGGAGTCGGAAGCTCACACCTCTACTTCTTGTGGCAACAAAGCAATACAAAGAGAAAATGTGCAACCACCCCCTTTAATGAAGACGGAGGCATTCGAACCGGTTCGAAAGCATAGCATAGGGATGTGCAAGTGTTAAAGGAGACAGAAGGTATATAAAGCCACCTTTTGACTAGGTCGAAAGCATTAAGCTGAAAGGTGTCAACCCGCATCTATAAATAAGATCCTAAGGGTCTGGATTAGGGATCTGAATTCATTCATCTTCTTCTTATACTTTCTTAAATTTATAAATTGATAAACCCTAATTTGGAAATTTAGGGGAAATTATTCAAGTTGTATATCATTAGTGTAATAAATGCAAGATTTTGATATTGGAGATTATGCAACTGTTCTTGGAATTTATTTGATTCAATTGTGTTCTGCTTGCATCAACTTAGTCAAAAGTCTACCTTTGGAGTGAGTCAAACCTCTCACTTACTAATACACTTAAGTACTTAGCTCCAAACCACTACCCACCAAACGCTCACTTTATAGTGAGTCAAAGCCCTAAACCTAGCTTGTTTTCCCTTAGATTTCAAGATTGAACCCAACCATTTACAAGACCATCTTTCGACAAGTCGAAACCAATCCAGCCAAACCATATTCTTGAATCCTTAGAGTTAACCATTAGTGTTTCACAACCATTTCAAAAGGAGGTTTCAAAAGGATAACCACACAACTTCATCAAGCTCGAAGGACTCGAAAGAAAGGGTTATAATTGTTTCGTCTGGGTCGAAAGGTGGGACAAGAAGAGTTTACACAACAAAGGCCTATTCGAAAAGTAAATCAAAGAGGTTAATTAGAGCCTAACCTTTTATACTTAATCAAAAGAAGCATGGAAGGACATTTCTACAACTTTAATTCTACTTTGGGGTGTCAAGAAGTTTTCTTGTTAACAAAATCTTTCCCCAATACACGTTCCTGATAGAATTGTAAACGGTTGAAGCTTTCATCCTTGATCATCTTCCTTCTATGAAGCATCTCCAAGCTCTTCCCGGAAACATGACCTAATCTGTGATGCCAAAAATCTGATGCCATCCAAAGCTCGTGAACTGCCAACTCCAACACACGACTCGCCAAGAATTGTATATTCTTTCAACAGTTAAAGATTCCAAACCATTACTCCTTTCATCAATACAAGAGCATCACATGTCACCTTCAAGCTATCTAGCTCTATTGTAATCCTACAACCCAAAGACGAAAAAGTTTTCCTTAAACTTAGAGCATAGCGAACTTCAGTGATATTATGCACCACATCATCATGCATGCGAATATGCGCTGGTCCTTCTACTAATGGCTTTCAAGTAGCATCGTTCCCCATCAATATAGCACTTCCTTCCTTACTCTTCATAAGAACATAAATACTCTTTCCTAGGTGTCATGCGGAAAGACGCCCTGAATCCAGCACCCAATGGTCTGATACATCAGAAACAAATGCAGTCGACACATCATCAGAAACAACCTTCTTTACCGCAACAGATGAAGAACCATTTGCTTCATTTCTCTTCCTTAAATCTTGATAATCTTTCTTCTAGCGGCTATGCTTCCTACAAGGATGACACCTATTGTCTCCAGACTTGCCTCTCCAACCACATTCTGGCTTTCTTGCCTTAGATCACCCTTTTAAATTATTTTCCTTTCTCTACTTTCTTCAACTCTCTACAAACAGTTCTTGACTACTACTAGCTTCTCTGCTTTTTCTCATAAGCTTTATTTGATTTCTTATCTCTTCGCTCAAGAGTCCAGGCTTAAAATCTTCTAATGTTAGTGTGCTTCAGTCATAGATCAAGCTACTAGCGAATAACGTGCATCCCTCTATAAGAGAGCACGGTACACCATTGCCTTTTGCTCCTCGTCCACATTCAAATCAATAGCTTTCATCTTCATCATCAAATAATCGAAGAAGTTAAGATGTGATTTCAACAACGTACCTTCCTGAATCTTCTACGTGAAGAAAGTTATCAACAAAATCAGCCTATTCGTGAGAGACTTCTTCATGTAAAGATCCTCTATTTTCTTCCACAAACATCTAGAAGTAGTCTCACTACTCATTTCTAGGATAACATTCTCATCCATGGCAAACTGATGGGTAGTAAATGCCCATTCTTCATCTTCTTCCTTTCCAATTTTGAGATATCTACTGACAATGATTTTGTGTCAAACACAACCTGATGAACATGATTTATTCCTAACACAGCCTTCATCTTCCACCGCCCCTTCTCAAAATCCTTATCTATGTTCCACTTCTTTATAGTCTGCTATAAACCGAATTTTGCATATGAACCCCTAGAGTAGGGTGCATAATCTCGATTTAGTCTAACCTCACTTCAATCACTAGATCATGCCATCCAATCGATCGCCTTCTAGCCCTAGGCTTCAACAACAACCTTCAATGCTCGGATACCAAACAGTAGGGGTAGATTTTACACAAATGACTATAAATCAACCCAAATAAATGATAAATCAATATGATCATGCTGTAATGTGATAAAAAATAGAAACAATAGAATAAAATAGTACATCATGGAAGAAAGTAAAACGAGAGTTCACACACAGATTTCTAGTGGTTCCACTATTGCGAGACAGTGTACATCTGCTTTGAAAAGAGGAGATTTTATTATTTCTATTGTGGGTACAGAAGATCTGTTGAAGTTTGCTTTATTGTAAATATGAAGCAAAATTATTTTTCTTATCTGTATTCATAAAATTTTACAAGATTGATAATGGAAGCTAAGAAGAAAAATAAGAAATACAACTTGAGATGATAATTCTACTTATGTTAATCTTTGCCTTTATATACAGATTGTTACTTGGGGTTGAAGTAATTTGATTTATAGTCATAAATCAATTCTTCTATTCGTATGGGAACCTTTATCCTTTTGATTTTCCAATTTCCCTAATTTACATACGCCTGATAAGATTCCTTCTTTAATCAGCTAATTAGGAAATTAAATGATTACTTCAATCTTCCAAAATAATTCTTCTTCTCATGTAGGTTATTTATTGCACTCTTTAATGCTATAAAAGAGGTAATATATTTGAGTAGCTATCTCAAATATCTTCCAAATTTTCTGCAACTGAAAATATTGTATCGTTGAAATCAACAATGTCTTACAAATCTTCCTTAGTATGGAAATAGTGTATCACCAAATATAACACACTTTAATGCCAAGTAAAAAGACATATGATAGTGCGGATATGTTTACCTTCTCATGCACTATAAAATATAACAAGCAGTATATTTTTTATATTAAGATTAAATGCAACATCCTCAACACTAATTTGTCTTAAAAAACAAGTATACCCTTGAACCTACATAACGAAACCTGCACAGTCAAAATATTACAAACTTGCACACCAGTTCTCCCAGAAATATCAAAATGTCAAAAATATCAAAAACATGCAGCCAGTGCCAATCACTGTTAACACTCCAATGCATGCCAAAAATGTTGTAGTGACCCCAACAACCCTTAAAGTCAGTAACCAAATCCCCCGTCGCTCGGCTATTTGCCTCAAAATCTGGTAACCTAATCTGCTTCCTTTCATCAATTTTCTACACCATTAAATTCATACATGGCCCATGATTCTAATGCTAGGCTCACTCCAGTTAGTTTGTAACACATGTAAGCTATAGCACTTCAACGCCAAGCAAAACCACAGATGATATTATTAATATGCTTACCTTCTCTTGCACTATAAAATATAACTTGAAATATAGTTTTTTTATATTTTAATGTTAAATCCTATATCTTAAACACTTACAACATTAAATATGCTGAAAGCAAGTTTTAGTTTTATTATGCTATAATTTAGTCTTTCTATTTCTTCAACCTCTATTTTGATAAAAGTTTATCGATGAAATAAACTAAAAATTGTGGTATAGAATTCTTGTTGCATGTAATGGTTACAAGAAAATCCCATGATCAAATCCTACTCTTATGAAGCTCCTATTTACAGATATGCAATCAAAAGAAAGTCTACACAAAGTTATCGAGTTCATATATTATGATACATAGTACTATTTCTATAACAATGTAGTGTAGAAATATGTAGATGTCCCAACTATGAGTACTCTACCACATTCCTAACTACTAATCCTATGAAAAGTGCTAAATACTAGGATTACAAGTCTTTCTACCACAAAAAATAATATATGTCGGTACCCATTCTTACGTTAAATCTTCTTTATAGCCACTACCTTATTTACTAGCTCCATGCCCTTTTTTGAAACTAATTAAATAGGGTTTGGGCCTAAGCTCATAGTTATTTGGGTATAAACCGATTTATACAACATCAAATACTAAACCCTTTTCTGCCTAGGGTTACATCACACCTCCACTTTCTCTTATCTGAACCCTAAAACTAAAAATCACGAAAATTATGGAGCAAACTTCAAGCTCCAGATCTACAATTCAACTTTTTAAATTAGCTCTACTACTTTGTCTTCTCTCCCAATACGAGAGACATTCATTAAATTTATTTCTCACTCCACCAATTTCTACATTCGAGCTGCTATTGCAAAGATTCTTAGCTGAATTTTTAGATCTAACAAAGTTTTGCTTTATGCCAGCAAAACTGCTCACGTTTGGATGATTTCGAGGTTGATTATCCTCTTATGGTTGCTCAAGAATTCCTGTGTAAGCATCGCCCTAACAAGTAGAAAAATTATGCTTTTGTTGCTTCGATCAAAACTCCGTCGCCTTCAATTGGAGAAGATAATTTTCAACATGCTTACTTTGGGCTTCGTTGTCCCATATCTCAGATAGTATCTGAGATCGGTTTGATTTTTTAACTTCTTCTTCGAATTTTGCAATATGATTTTACTTTCAATAATAATTCACAATCATCTCTACTCCTTATTTTATCTTTATTATGCACTCTACTGTTATGCTCTTTCCAAATTTGATATATTGCGGTAGTTAAAATTACATGAGAAAAAACTCTTTCTATAGACCGTGTCTGAAACTGTCTTTGATGAATTTTTACCGCCTGCTTTAAATCCATACAGTTTTTATGCTTAATGCCCAAAGTTTCTCGAATGTTATTCCAAATATAACAACAACAACAGAGCTATTATTCCCAAATAAGTTGAGGTTGGCTGGAGATAGAAACCAAAACTAAATGACAAAGCTAATTAAAAGGTTGTAACAATAACAATAGCAATAATAAAAGAAAGTCGAAGAAGTAAATTAATAATAATAGTAACAAAGTAAAGTAAAAATAATGATAAGGAACTTTTTTTTTGAAATGGTACTTTATATACAACAAATCATTGGGACAACATATCTCATGTCAACAAACGTCCTAAAGCAAGTTTCGAACTTGTAACCTCTTGCACCATAGCCGAATCAATTAACCACTTGGACAATGGTGTTTGTCAATAAAAATCTATATATATGTATAAAATAAAAATAAAAATAAAAAAAATAAACAAATAATTGATGATAATAGTATAAATAGTAATAATGGTATTGATAGTATTATTGATCAAAGACCAAACGCTGTGGCTTAGGCTCCTTTTCCCTAGTCCAAAAATCAAAACTTATAAAACTCATAGATCGTGGTTCTGGTTCGTGAATCGCTAACTTCCACATGCTTCTATCCGTTACTCGCTCTTCGGATATATTCCAATGCTTCAAGTCCCTTTTTACTACTTCCTCCCATGTCAATCTTGGTCGATCTTTATCTCTCTTTGAGCATACGACACGCCTATAATTCCAATATGCACAGGTACTTCAGGCAGCCTTCGTTGGAGATGTCCAAACCATTTTAAGCGATGTTGAATTAGCTTCTCCTCAATTAGAGCTACTTCAAGTTTTTCACGTATATCATCATTTCTAATTCGACCGCTTCTTGTACGACCGCAACTCCATCGCAGCATAAGCATCTCTGCTACGCTTATCTTCTAGATGTGTTAGTTTTTAGTAGGCCAACATTATGCACCATACAACATTGCGGGACCGATTTTCGTTCTCTAGAACTTTCCTTTAAGCTTCTATGGGACTATCCTGTCATAGAGAATGCTAGATGCTTATCGCTATTTCACCCATCCCGCTTGAATTCTAAAACTAACATCTTCATTAGTCTCACCATTACACTGCAAAATTGATCCCAAATATCGAAAGGATTCCTTCCTAGGAACTATTTGATTGTCCAAAGTGACATCTCCATCCTTTGACCAGACACTACTGAACTCGCACTTCATATACTCTGTTTTAGTTCTACTAAGCCTAAATCTTTTTGATTCTAAAGTCTGTCTCCACAGCTCAAGTTTCTATCAACCTCAATCCTACTTTCATCAATTAGCACAACATCATCAGCAAATAGCATGCACCAAGGAATCTTCTCTTGTATACCCTTCGCAACCTCATCCATCACTAAAACAAAAATATAGGGGCTCAAAGCTGACTCTTGATGTAATCTTATGTTAATGGAAAAGTCACTGGTTACACAATTGCATGCTCTGGCACTATTCATAACATCATCGTACATATCCTTGATAAGGGTAATATACTTTGTTGAGACTCTCTTCTTTTCCAAAGCCCACCATATCACCTTTCATGGTACTTTGTCATAAGCTATCTCCAAATCTATAAATACCATGTGTAGATTCTTCTTTTTCTCCTTAAACCTCTCCATAAGTTGTCTTATCAAGAAAATCGCCTATGTGGTCGACCTTCCAGGCATTAAGCCAAATTGGTTTTTTGAAATAAAAAAAAAGAAAATTTGCACTCAAAGAACAAATGATTGGTAGATTCAAGTTCAGTTTAGCAAAGTGATCAATCTGAATACCGCCATTTATTCATTCTGTCTTTTGGTGGCAATCTATCATTGATAGCAAAAAAAAAAGTACATATCGACAGTTTACGTTTATTAACCCTATTCCATATACATTCATACAAATCCACATTTGGATGTTTACCCCTAATACATTTCCATGTTTGTATAAAAGAAAATTTTCCTCTTTTGCTTGCTTCCCATTTCCAATAGTCTATATCTGCCTCAATATCAAATAAGATATTACATATATGTTCTTTATGTGGATTAGTAATTGGATGTTTTTAAGGTTGCCACCTATTTCCATTAATTGGCATAGATACTGTAGCATCAGCTTTCCCAAAAATAACTAAGTTACTCCACCCCCACTTTGTTAATAAAAGATTCATGTAGAAACGAAGGACCAAACCAAAAGCTAGTACCTTTTCCATTATTAAAAATTCTTCTAACACTAATTTTCCTCGATTTCTGCAATTTAATTTTTGTTTCCAGGTATTTGATTGATTATTTTTGGAAAAATATTCCAAAAAATTTTATTGTGCTTGATATGTTTATTTTTCATCCATTCTGCCCAAAAATGTTCTTCTTTTAAAAACCTCTAAAACAATTTTAAATGACATGTAAAACTTAGATCCCTCATATTTCTAACACCCATGCCTCCTTTCTTCTTTGGCCTACACATTTTTTCCCAACTAATTTTATCAAATCCTCCTTTCCAAAGAAAATTCGCACATCTTTTTTCTGTTTTTTTAATTGATGCTACAGGAATATGATAAGTCAGCAACCAATATAATATAATGACATAAATTACGGTTTTGATAACTCTATTCTACATGCAAATGATAGTAATTTGCTTGACCAAGTATCCATTCTTTCTTGAAAATTTTCAACCAAAATGATTAGATTAATATTACATTTAATGGTTTCCATTTCCATCAAAATTGAGAAATATTCGATTACCATAGTGAATAAATATGGAGATAAAGCATCCCCTTGCCTAATTCTCTATTATTTTTAATAAAACCCTCTGGTTTATCTTAAATCAAATAGAAAAAGTTGGGGTGTTAATACACTCACACACCAAATCATAAAACTTACTAGAAAACCCATATTAGACATTATATGATGTATGAATTTCTAATAGCTCTGTCATATGCTTTTGTAAATCTATCTTTAAAAAAAAATTGTATCCAACTTTCCTATTAAAGTTACGCACCATCTTTGAGCAAGCGATGAATTTTCATAAATCAACCTTTCTGGAAAAAAGCATTCTGATTTTCTGAAATTGAAAGGGCAATTAATTCTATTATTTATCACTGTTGCTATGATTTTATAAATAAAATTACAACATGATATAGGTTTATAATCTCCAGTTTTAGATGGTTTGTTGTTTTTTGGAATTAATATAATAAAAGTATGGTTTATGCTTTTTAACAACTTACCTTCATTAATATAATTGTCTTACTACTTTAATAATATGACCTTTAATCATTTCTCGGTGAGTTTTACAAAATTTTGCACTAAAACCATCTGACCCCGAACATTTGTTATCACCCGCTTTAAAAACTATATATTTGATTTCCTCTTCCTCAATAGGGGAAATCAGATTTCTTCTGATGTTGAATTAATTTCAATTTTGAAAATGATTTTTGAAAAATTAATTCATGCTCTTCAGTATTATATAAATTTTCAAAATAAGTCAATACTTCTTAAGCAATTTTATTAAAGTCATTAGCTAATTTTCCATTGGTATCAAAAATAGTGCCAATGTTATTAATATGTTTCCTACTGCTCATTTTAGCATGAAAAAATTGAGTACAATCATCCCCTTAAGTAAGCATGTCAACTTTGGCCTTTTGTTTTAAATTCACTGTATTAGTATATAATTCCTTAAAGTGGCATCTCTGATCAGAAAAAACTCTTTAACACAAATTATATCTTCTGGATTTTTATCTATTATGTCTTGTAGTATTTTACTTTCTTAACTTAATTTTTCTATACACATCGTATGTTGACTTTTGTCTTTATTCCAAGTTTTAAGATGAAGTTTAAATTCTTAAGCATCTTACTAAACTGGTATTGGTGTGTACCTTCACAAGAAAAATTAAACATTCATTGTTTCTTTATATTCACTATCAAAAGACCAACCATTTTTATATCTAAATGGAAAATTTCTTTTAGCTAAACTATTCACATCATGAAATAGTCTAACCAGTAAAGGGGTATGGCCACTTATATTCTGTTCTAAAGTATTACATAAAAAGTTAGGGAATACTTTTGAAAATTCTTTATTAAAACTCTACCTAATTTACAATGGATATTCTTTTCAATACTAGATCTCTAAGTATATTTATTACAATTTAATAAAGGTTCAATTAACCCAGTTTCTATTAAAAATTTATTGATTCTATCCAACTTAGAAAATGATGTATTATTTCCCTTAAACTTTTCATTTGAATGCATCACGGTATTAAAATCCTATATTATTAGCCATAGAATTTTATAAGTATGATTCAAACTTTTAATCCTACACCATAAACTATTTCTTTCATTTGTAAAGTTACTACCATATACACTAGTTATTTGAATATTTGCTTCCCCGGTATTCTTAAAAATATAGTACTCTAAGTCTTTATTTATATCATTTATAATCCAAATATTTGAATCCCAAAGCACTAAAATTCTACCATTACCACCAAAATCATTATTGTCAACTATTTTTTAGATACTTGATAATCTCCTACAAAAAATTTCACTATTCTCATCATTCATTTTATTTTCTATTAAAGCTATGATTGATGGTTTATAAACACTTAACATATTTATTATATCAGCTTGTTTGCCCAGGGAATTCGTTCCCATAACATTCCATGCAAGAATTGACATATAGTAAAAATATTAAAAGGAGTTTATTAAAAGGAGTTTCTGGTTTTCATATCTGACACTGATGCACTTCTGCTTCTTTTTTTTTTACACATTATCACTTTTTCTATAAGCTTTGTGGTCATTTGATCCCATTCATCGTTTTCTTTTATATATTTCTGCTTAAATTTTTCTTTCTTCTTTCTCATTCCTTTATCCTCTTTTTGTTGATATGCAGCTCTAAGATATCAATATTTTTAGATGTGCGAGGCAGTACTGAGTCAATGTAGTCACTAACTACAGTATTTGTAGCATTTTCCGATCAAGGGATTACATCCATGTGCACAGGACTATTTTTATTATTTAAAAGAGTATCTTCATTTATACTTGTATCATCGTTGTCTGTAACTAAATGGAAATTTAAAACATGCTAGATTTCGAATTCTACAACCTCTTTATTTTTTCTGATCCCCCACTGTATGGTAGTTTATTATCTCTATTGCTTGATTATTTTAACCATTTTCTAAAGGTGGACCTCCCTCAACTATGAACTGATCTTCTTGGTCAGAGAGCTGCTCTTGAGGTTTTTCTTGATCTGAGATGATACTTTTTGGTTGATCAGAGAGGTTGATTCATATATTATTTCAATGTTATCACTTTGTTTTTGTGAGACTGTGTTCTTTGAACCCATTTCTTGGTTTATTGAAGAAATATTCTGACTTTGCCGATTCCTTGATTTTGGTACCTATGCTTTTTTGTGTTACATAGCTCTTTAGTGTGTCCGAAGCAATGCACTTTGGGGGAATCCATTCATATATGACTTCTTAGGTGATGCTTTCCCCATCATGCAAAGTTAAGTAAAATTTCTTCAGAAAGATCATCTTCTGCAACCACTTCTACTAGATGACGAGCATAATTAAATCTTGTTTTCAATGTAGTGGATGCATACATTTTAAAGAGTTTACCATGTGAAACACCCCACACCACTTAGTATACCCAAAAGGACACACTAAAGGATATGGTGTGTTATACGTACAGCTAAAATATTTACAGAGATTAAGATTCATAAGACAAAATAAATAAAACAGCAGAAACATTTAAAATTAAACATCATTTCTTTATAAAATGGGTCATAAAACCAATTATATAATATGTCTTGAAAAACTAAATATATATATATATATATGTCTCGTGAAAAATACCATCCAATCGCATCATCAGAGTACACAGATAATAATAAAAATCATCCCTCTCATAAAGTACCTGTACATCCAAACTCAAGCGAAAAGAAAACTGAAATGAAAAAGAATACATGGAGAATGAGAAGGCTTTGCAAATGGGCCTCCAAGAAATCCAAATCTACTGTCCTTGCCTCTACTGGCCTATGGGAGGAAAGGGGAAATAGAGGAGTGGGTCAGACTATAAGTCTGGTGAATGAAAGTAACTACTAGAATTTTTAAGCAAGATAAAGGTAATAGACTTAGCAATAGTTCTAGTATAAAAGTAAAAGATAAAGTTGGAATAAAATATGTTTAACTATTTTCTTTGATTGTGATTGTTTGCACCCATCTTAGATAGCTGCTTTGATTAGGCTGAAATCCTAATCCTATTTTAATTAGGCTGAAATCTAAATTCTATCCTTTGATCGGCTTTCTATCTCCGTTGTGCCACTGCGAGCTAGTCTCATCCTATGGGTCCCACGGCAAAAGGACACATGATTGGCATTTTGGAACTCAATAGCGACTTATCTCCCTAATTCGATGTTGCACGCTCGGTCACCGTCGATTCGCACTATATATTGCTCCCTCTTTTGACCTCTTACTAACCCTAGTCAGCATAAGCATGCTCAGCCTCACCTAACCTGTTGTGAGACCATCAGTCCTACCATGAATGGGTCCTGCTCGGCCTAAACTAAGTATGTTGTGAGACCATCAGTGCTAATCTGAAAAAAGGATGTTGTTGGTAAGGGTCCTATCAAACAAAATCTAGTTGCACCCCTCGCTCAAATCCCCCGATTTGAGCTTTTATCTATTGGCCACTTATTTACCCTAGTTAGCATAAGCGTGTCCCAACCTTACCTAATCTGTTGTGAGACCATCAATTTTCGACTGAAAGGGAATGCTATTGGTTTGGGTCATATTTCTATCTTTGCTTATTAACTCATTGCAAGTTATTTAAAATAAGTCTCTTCTGTTATCTCTGCTATATTTGCTTATTAATTTATTCTAATTTTTAAAATAAGCCTTTATTGTTCTTTCTGCTTAATTATAACATACGTTATAATTGTTATTCTTCTTTTCTATCTTTTTAGTTATAACTACTAGTTATAATTACTAGTTATAACTTGCTTGAAAATGTCTAAAATATGCCTATTTCGGTTTATCTTCTTTTTATTACAGTCTATCTTATTTTACATCTAATTTCAGTAAATTTAATGTTACTCTATTTTAATCCATATTAGCGAATTATTCTCTTTTTAATATTCTATTAGCGTAAAAAGGAATAAAAAGGAACTAACATTTACAAACTAAATTTTGACGTAAAACGGATGTAAATAAACGCAAATAACTGAATAAGATAGCTGAATAAAAATAACTGAATAAAATAGACTAAAGAACTTTAAAAACTAGCTGTAAATAACTTATATAAAAATTGTCTCAAAATTGCAGAAAAACTACAACTATTGAGAACCCTATTATTTTAAATTACTTAAAATTTTAAAATAATTACTAATCACTCACCTGTGGTCCTTAGCACTTTTCTTTGGCCTTCCCCGATCCATTTCTAGGGTAGAAAATATTTTAATTAAAAAGATCTTCTTCTTAGAAAATTATTCTATTTAGGGTCCCGCCTCAAGCAATGAACCCAATGGAAGAACATCTGAATGAGAAAAATAGCTAGGCCTAGGGTCTTATTTATAGTGTAACTTAGGGATCTTAGACCATTGGATTTGAAGATTAAATCTGGTGCAACCACGTCATAGGCTTAGTGGGAACCGTTAGATGGAAACACAAACACACAGGATTTGAAGAAAATAGCAAAATGACGTGTTCGAATCAAAACTGGACGAAGCAACGTGAAGAATGCAAGGCGGGTTGACCTCCCTGTCGACCAACATATGCTAGTGTCGACCTATCAAAGGTGAGGGTCGACCTTGCCTATCTATTATTATTATTTTTCTACATTCTTGTTTCTTCCGTATGTTCTTCGTTTTAGCTTGGATTTTGACAAAATTATATGGAAATTGACTAGAAATTACCACGGATACAATGATGCAACTTCTGTGGCTTAATTCTGATAATTTCACAAACTTATTTTATTATTTAATTAATTCGTTAATTAATTATTATAACTTAAATTTTGGGTTGTTACACCAATTAAACATGCCATAACGCTAAACGCCTCTCTGTTCCATAACTATAAATTGACACATGGCAGTCTGATCCATAGTGGCATTGTTGTTAATAAATCTTTATCCAACTTTAACTTGCTATACTGTGACGACCCGAATTCTATGTCCGACAAACAACATCAAATTCGTATCGCCGGAGCTTATAACAACATTAGATGTAAATAAACAGCGGAAACAAAATGAATATCATTGATCATAACACAGATACAACTTTGATACAATATCCATTATAACATCGATCTCTAATAACAGAGTGATACACAACAAAGATACAACAATAAAGTGAAAACAACACGGCGGAACAACAGAGACTCCAAAAAATTTCCAACATACTTTAACTTGATAAGGCCTTTAAAAAAACTCAAAAGCTCCAAGCACTATGAAAGACTTCCAATCCAAAAGCTTTCCAAAAATCTGACAGCTTCTAAAAGACTTCTGAATCTAAGCTAGCTCCAAAATACGGATAACTTGCTTCTAAGCTTCCCGTATGAAAAATTATGGGTACCTAGAGTTTAGGAAGGGAACAATAAACTCCAGGTCAGTCATGGGACTGGTATGAGTAAACAAAACAGTTTATCTTTTAAAAACAACCAAAAGAATTTACTTTTGAAAACTGCAATGTTTTTTTTTGGAAAATGAAACTACCGTAAAGCCTCCCACCACACACACAATGCAAGCACACACCTGGAGGAGATTTCTCCTTATGACCGTTGAATTTTGCTTGATACGCGAAAACCATTTGGTATTATTATTAGTGCATAGTGCTAAAATCATTTCGAAAATATAATATTAATCTTAGCCAGCATACCACAATTCGTCGTATGCCTACTATAGCTAACATGTTCAATAGCAGGTTTCCGCCACATTCCATGGCAGGTTATACAACTAAAACCGTACAGGGCTCGTATTGTTTCTTTGGATTTCCAACAAATGGTCAGGCAAAGGAACTTCTCACATCGAAATGGAATGCCTCTGGAAGGACGTCCCTGAGAACCTAACCGGATCTCTGCTAAACAAGGCCGACGCAACCTCACACTTAAACCAAGCTGTAACTAGGTAACTAACACACGAGCTATGCCATTCCTGGTCGTTACGGACCTTTATCCGAGCGCTCGACACCAACAACCACAAAGTAATAAATTTGCCATGATATCCCCTTTTATCCAGAAGGAAATAGACATACCATAGGGGCGCGAACCCAAAAAACCTTGCCACAACATTCCTGTTTCGACCATTTTCGGGTTGTGTGGCTCGACGAAGTCTCATCCACAAAGCTACACTTTTTCACAAAGCCATGCTTCGATCAACAAATGATCAACCAATGATCAACACACAGCGGCACTTAGCATGCCACACTACCAAATTGGGAGTATATCGCTGATAACCTTCAACTACATAACCTCTGAGCTCGTACGTCTCAGAGAAGGGTGTTAAGCTAAGAGAATAAATTCACCGCCACCAACAGAAATGTATTTGATAGAAACCAGCTTTACATCTCAATTTGTAACGTCACACACACATCCATACAAGTTTGTTCCAGGTTCGAATAGAACCGAAGGCACTTTCGAAGAAGCCCTTGCAATCCGGGTATTCACAATCCCGATCGGACTTCCCATCGCTTAGGGAATCTCTATACCGTAGCTACTCAGTGCAGAGACAATCGATAGGTCATCCTATTATTCTCGCAAATACCCTCTCTTCACCACCGGACTTCAAATTCTATCCATATAGTCGTATCACTATTCGGAATGGGTTGTATGACACAAAGTCCACTCCCGACTAAACCGAATAATGAGCTCAATGTTTAAAAATATATAGACATTGGGATCTCAGTTAAATCACAGCTTAAAGCCCAAAACCTTTTATTCAAATGGTTAAAACAAATTACCATTTCCAATCTTTTAAAGAGAAAGATTCACTTCACAAAGTTCACCCAGTTTCACAAAGATACATTCACGGATTTTAAAACAATATCCATTTCAATTGGTTTAATTCATTTAAATCTTTAAATCAAGATTTATCTCATAGCTTCCAAAACTCATTTCCAAAGATTCATTCATAACTTGGAAAACCGTTTCAATTCAAACTTGAAATCTCTTTAATACAAGTTGGAAATTCATTACTTGTGTGTACGCTTTTCTCATTTTGAAAACAAACAGTTTTCGTTTCGGAAAAAATTCGATCTCATTTATACAACTTAAAATCCTTGGGTTAATTCGAATTCCCACAGTAATACTTTAAAATGGTTTAAAACCCATATAAGCTTGTATAATCCTTTTTAAATCATAATTATGAAATATAGGATTCAATTTCAGATATTGAATTCCAATTTAAATCAAATTATTCAAATTTCAAATCTTTATTAAGTTATTCAAAATAACTTTTATTTTTTAAACACCTTTTCAAAAGCTTTTTATTTTAACTCAATTCATTTCCAAAGCCATTTGGATTTAAAATTCAAATTCAAAATTATCTTAAAAATCTGTGACCTAACCGATTTCCATGTGCAATCCATATTTGTGTGTGTATAAGTGTGGTCCAAAGGGTTTTACACAATAGTGCACAGCATCAATCACCTCAGATTCAATCAATATCGATAAGCGGTATAATCCATAACACTTATCTTCATTCACAGATTCATCGATAAAGTAAATTTATTAATCACAAAGATTCATCATTACAATTCGATGTGGGTTTTGGATAACCAACTGGAATCCGACTCCCTATCGCATCGAAATTCAAACGCTATTTTACAGGCAAAGGGGTTTTCACACACACACACACGCACAGATATATATATATATATATATATATATATATATATATATATATATATATATATATATATATATAGAAACAAATCACAAATCATAGTTCAGCATACACAGTATCACAATCACAAACAGAAATATCAATCCATTACACAACATCTTATGATAGTCAATCATCTTCAATTTAAGGTGAAGGTGATTTAAAAGAATTAATCACATAATTATTTTTATTGATTTAATTAAATCAATGATTAACTATTCTTAATGATAAATTAATTAAATTTTAATTAATTATTCCTTAGTCGATTATCTTAATTAAGTACTAATTATAGATTAATTAACTTTAATTAATCTAATTAACAATTTGTAGTTACAAATAAATTAAATACTTAATTGTTGATTAACCAAGTCTTTAATTTCAAATTGACTAATCTCCAGTCACTTAGTTAATTACAATTCTAACTTAATTAACCATTCTTAATTACCCTTTTTTGAACAATTAATAATAATTATTTATCTTGATTAACATTTTAAAAATCTTCTTTAAACTTTGAAAATCAATTTATTACTAACTACAAAACTTTAATGTTAATTAATTTTATACTCAACTTAAATTAATTACTTAATTAAAATAATAATTAAGAGTTAAAAACATTGTTAAGCATTAACTAAAGTAATTAAAACGTGTGTTAAAGTCTTAACTTAAATTGTTAAACCTTGACTAAATTTACAGTGCTTAAAACTGGTTGAAAACAATTTGCTTAACTTTATTTTTATAACACTTCAGTTCTGGAAAAAAAAACCACCCGAGTACTTCCCTGTTTAACTCGAGTAACCACACGCGCTCCCACTAACTTTCCCCGAGTCACCTCTCGTACTCTCGTTCATTTCTTCTTCCTCCTCTTTTTTTTCTTTCCAGTTAGTTTAAGTTTAAACGTTATAAAGTAGTATGCTACAGGACACGCACGAGCAAATAGATAATTTGCTCGAGAAAATCGATTTCTTCCCCAAGCAAACTCTCGAGAACCCAACACTTGCTCAATCCCTAACGTGCTCACGACCCACCATGCACGTGCACGGTATTGCGCCGCCACTACCCACTAGCTATGGAAAGTCGCAGTTCATCCCTATGTTCGAAATCACAGCTCGAATCGCCACCAAAACCTCGAAAACGAAATTCACCTCTTCGTTGAAACTGTAACTCGAACGTACCCAAAACGAAATTACGTCGCCACCATGTCTCAGACCACCGGAACCGCCACGACTCCGGCCACATCACGTCAACACTCCACTCTTCCATTCCCTTGAATCTCAAGAAGCTCGATCAAACTAAGAGGGCACAATCCTCTTTCCACTGAACACGTTCAAAACTGGAGCTGTAACCCTAAATCGAACTCGATTCATCAATTTACGCAATAGAAATTTTTTTCGATAGTTTTCCTGAAATCATTGATTAATAAACTAGCTTCAAACAAAATTTCATCAACCAAATTATGTTGGATTACCAGAAATTGGTTAAAACGTGATTTATGATCAACTAAAAACTACTCCTTGAATACTTAATTAAAAACCATCATATTAATTTTAAAAATCCTATCTTTGTGCGTTTATTCAAGTTATATAATCAAATCAATGATTTAAAACACTTGAATTCATCATATGATTTTTCTTTTTACTGTGAAACTTAGGTTACAGAGTCAAACTCTTCATGATCAAACTTAAAACAAGTTTTTGGCTGTGATTCAAGTTTAAACAAGTTTATTTTGTTTAAAAATCCTAAGCAAAAAATGTTTGGATGAAGGTTTATTTAATTTTTTCCTAATTCATCTTGCTCTGAAACAAAAATATTGAAGAACAGACCATGCAAGAGTTTCCAATAACCCAGAAATCATACGGAACAACATTTTCTTTTCAAAATACAACAAAAACACAAGGTTCATGAACTAAATACTTAGATTTCAATTTAAAAAAAATAAGTTTACTCACATCAATTTGAAGAACAGAGAGCAGCTCTGTTGTTTGAAGGCTGTAGTATTGATTTCCTTTGAATCTTCCTTGCTTTTGTTGAATGATGTTTTGAGTTTGTAGATAATGATGTTCAATAAAAAAAAAATCTGGAATATTAAGTTAGGAATGAACTGGAATTGATATGGACATGTATATATGTAGAGAGAAAAAAATTTGTACAGAGGAAGTAGGTGTTTACAGGGAAGGTTATAACTAGATTAAGCTTCTTTTGTTTTGACTAAAGATATTTTATCTTAGTTTGCTGATATGGTTTAACATAATTTCGGCTGAAAAGATTTGTTTTGTGCTTGAGAAGGAAGTATTTAATGCAATGTCCCCATTTTGTCTACATATAATCCATTTGAATTGTACTTCTTTGTTTTGTAGATATATTTTTGTTTCTTTTCAAGAGTTCATACTTATTCCTTTTGATTTTATCTATGCAGTTTTTGTTTTGTAGGTATTTTTGTTTGTTTCATTATCTTCTTTTGCAAGCTTTTGTGTTTTAACTTTGTTTTATTATTTTATAGCTTGATTTTATGTTGCCATATGACCATATACTTTTATTATTAACATAAATTCTTAAATTTGATTTCTATTTATGGTTTGATTTTCAAACATTAAGTTTATAACATATATTTTATTTTATACTTTACACTTATACTCAATATTGATAGGATAAATTCTATCTTATACTTTTTATAACCTTCTTTAAAGAAAATGAATTAAAACACGATTTATACATTTAATAAATAATCATACATATTATTTTTTCTTTCCAAAGTATAATCTTGAAATCGAATTCATTTAAATACATTTTGAATTTCCAAATCAAAATTTATTTATAATACAATTCAATTTATTTTGAGTTTCAAATCCAAATTTAAAAACAAATAAGTATATATATCTCTTATTAAATTTGAAAAATTCAAATAAATCCACAATTTAACCCAAAAATTAATTTAAATTACAAATTTAAATTCGTCTTTAAACCGGGATCGTTACAGATTCCCCCTTAAGAAATTTCATCCTCGAAATTTGCCAAGGAGATAACGAAGATAGATGAAAGATAGAGAAGTATCTTTCCAAATCAAACTGGATATCAATTCTGCATTTGGCTTACCAAATCAGAATATCAACAATAGATATGAGAACAAACTCAATCAACTATGAAACAATTGGGTTATCTGATCTACGAAGTATATAGGGGTATGGTTAGTTCGGAGGGATAACTAACCATTCGTAGAATATATCAAAACCCAATGAAACAGATATTTATGGATTCGTTTACGATCTCAGATCCAAGATTTAACTCATTTACGATTTGCCGAAAAATAAAACTAAGGGTAGTTCCTGTATCGAACAAAACTCAAAAAAATATATTGTAAATGATAAGGTTACCTTCCAAATGCCCTTTTCCCTTATCAGCCTTTGAGGTTGAAGGATCATCTTTGATTGCATACACCTTTGCTACATGAGCTTGCTTCCTTTTCAGGCAATCTTTAACTTCATGACCTGGCTTGTGGCGGTAATAGCATTTCTTAACTCCCAGACCAGTCTCCACAGGTTGTTCTTTCTTAACTTGTTTCTTAGGATTCTTACAGTTGTTTGAATAGTGGCCATTTTCTTGGCAATTGTGACAAGTTATATCTTTCGCCTGGTTTCCCTGACTGTCGTTCTTTTCCTCGCCTTGATATGGTTTCTTATTCCAGAACTTTCTTTTCTTCCAATTTTGATTGCTTGTATTTCCTCCTTCCCTTGGGGTTTCTTGCATATCCAGGATAGCATACCTATAACCCATATCTATCAATTCAGAAAAAGATTCTTTAACGTGGGTTGTCATCCTTTCGTGGAATTTCTTGTTCATTCCCAGAATAAACCTTTCATTCTTTTTCAAAGGTGTATTCACTTGTTCCGAACCAAAACGAGACAATTCGTTGAATTTGTTCAAATATTCCTCAAATGATAAACTTCCCTGCTTCAAGTCTATAATTTCCTGGTACATTCGGGAGATACCATCCGATGACATATATCGTTTCTCAAACACTTCCTTAAATCGCTCCCCAGTAAACTCATCTTCTGACTCATCCACAGTGACTGTCTTCCACCAAGCTAATGCTTCTTCTTGGAGTTGCCAGAAGCTATCAATCGCATTTAATCATCTTCTAACTTCAATTCTCTAAAGATGCTTTCACATGACCGAATCCAGGCTTGTGCTTTGATAATGGTTTCTTTGCCTATGAAAGGCTTTCCACCAAGTATAGAAAAGTTTGGATGCAAACCAGCCAAATCCGGCTGAGGTTGAGTGGGAATAGCTGCTGTTACAGGGACTTGACCCGATGTAGTGGTATTTCCCCGTCCCCTACCTTGTCCTCTTCTTCCGCTCATTTTCACTATCTGTAAATTGTAAGAAAACTTGATTTAGGCATATGGACAAGATATCTTAGGGATATCTACAGTTTAAATAAATAGACTGAGTAATTCGGGCTTTCGGTTCACGGTTGTACTCATTCTAGGGTATACTTCACCCTATCTCTAATGAGACATCTAATGTGTTATACTCCGTAGCTAAAGTTCTTACTCAACCTTTAGCTCTGATACCACTTGTGACGACCCGAACTCGATGTCCGACAAACAACATCAAATTCGAATCGTCGGAGCTTATAACAACATTAGATGTAAATAAACAGTGGAAACAAAATGAATATCATTGATCATAACACAGATACAACTTTGATACAATATCCATTATAACATCGATCTCTAATAATAGAGTGATACACAACAAAGATACAACAATAAAGTGAAAACTCCACAGCGGAACAACAGAGACTCTAAAAAGTTTCCAACATACTTCAACTTGATAAGGCCTTTAAAAAAACTCCAAAACTCCAAGCACTTCAAAAGACTTCCAATCCAAAAGCTTTTCAAAAATCTGACATCTACTAAAAGACTTCCGAATCTAAGCTAGCTCCAAAATACGGATAACCTGCCTCTAGGCTGTCCGTGTGGAAAATTATGGGCACCCAGATTTAGGAAGGGATCAATAAACTCCAGGTCAGTCATGAGACTGGTATGAGTAAACAAAACAGTTTATCTTTTAAAAACAACCAAAGAATTTACTTTTGAAAATCGCAATGTTTTTTTTTGGAAAATGAAATTGCCATAAGGCCTCTCACCACATACACAATGCAAGCGCACACCTGAAGGAGATTTCTCCTTATGACCGTTGAATTTTGCTTGATACGCGAAAACCATTTGGTATTATTATTAGTGCATAGTGTTGAAATCATTTCGAAAATATAATGTTAATCTTAGCCAGCATACCATATTTCGTCGTATGCCTACTATAGCTACCATGTCCAATAGCAAGTTGCCGCCACATTCCATGGAAGGTTGTACAACTAAAACCGTACAGCGCTCGTATTGTTTCTTTGGATTTCCAACAAATGGTCAGGCAAAGGAACTTCCCACATCGAAATGGAACGCCTCTGGAAGGACGTCCCCGAGAAACTAACCGAATCTCTGCTAAACAAGGCCGACGCTACCTCACGCTTTAACCAAGCTGTAACTAGGTAACTAACACACGAGCTATACCATCCTCGGTCATTACCGACCTTTATCCGAGCGCTCGACACCAATAACCACAAAGTAATAAATTTGCAGTAACCACATAGGTTAAATATCTAGGCTACATACCTTGATATCCCCTTTTATCCAGAAGGAAATGGACATATCCTAGGGGCGCAACCCCTAAAAACCTTACCGCAACATTCCTGTTTCGACCATTTCCGAGTTGTGAGGCTCGACGAAGTCTCATCCACAAAGCTACGCTTTTTCGTGAAGCCATGCTTTGATCAACAAATGATCAGCCAATGATCAACACACAGTAGCACTTAACATGCCACACTACCAAATTGGGAGTATATCGCTGATAACCTTCAACTACATAACCTCTGAGCTCGTACGTCTCAGAGAAGGGTGTTAAGCTAAGAGAATAAATTCTCCACCACCAACATAAATGTATTTCATAGACACCAACTTTACATCTCAATTTGTAATGTCAGACACACATCCATACAAGTCTGTTCCAGGTTCGAACAGAACCGAAGGCACTTCCGAAGAAGCCCTTGCAATCCGGGTAATCACAATCCCGACCGGACTTCCCATCACTAAGGGAATCTCTATACCGTAGCTACTCAGTGCAGAGATAATCGATAGGCCATCCTATCATTCTCGCAAATACCCGGTCTTCACCACCGATCTTCAAATGCTATCCATATCGTCGTATCACTATTCGTAATGGGTTGTATGACACAAAGTCCTCTCCCGGCTAAACCGGATAATGAGCGCAATGTTTAAAAACATATGGATATTAGGATCTCAGTTGAATCACAGCTTAAAGCCCAAAACCTTTTATTCAAATGGTTAAAACAAATTACCATTTCCATTCTTCTGAACAAAAAGATTCACTTCACAAAGTTCACCCAGTTTCACAAAGATCCATTCACGGATTTCAAAACAATTTCCATTTCAATTGGTTTAAATCATTTAAATCTTTAAATCAAGATTTATCTCATAGCTTTCAAAACTCGTTTCCAAAGATTCATTCATAACTTGGAAAACCGTTTCAATTCAAACTTGAAATCTTTTTAATACAAGTTGGAAATTCATTACTTTTGTGAAAACTTTTATCATTTTGAAAACAAACAGTTTTCGTTTCGGAAAAAATTCGATCTCATTTATACAAGTTAATATCCTTGGGTTAATTCAAATTCCCACAACAATACTTTAAAATGGTTTAAAACCCATATAAGCTTGTATAATCCTTTTTAAATCATAAATACGAAATATAGGATTCAATTTCAGATATTGAATTCCAATTTAAATCAAATTATTCAAATTTCAAATCTTTATTAAGTTATTCAAAATAACTTTTATTTTTAAAACACCTTTTCAAAAGCTTTTTATTTTAAGTCAATTCATTTCCAAAGCCGTTTGGATTTAAAATTCAAATTCAAAATTATCTTAAAAATCTGTGACTTAGCCGATTTCCACGTGCAATCCATATTTGTGTATAAGTGTGGTCCAGAGGGTTTTACACAATAGTGCACAACATCAATCACCACAGATTCAATCAATATCGATAAGCGGTATAACCCATAACGCTTATCTTCATTCACAGATTCATAGATAAAGTATATTTATCAATCACAAATATTCATCATTACAATTCGATGTGGGTTTCGGATAACCAATTAGAATCCGACTCCCTATCGCATCGAAATTCAAATGCCGTTTTACAGGCAAAGGGGTTTTCACATATATATACAGAAACAAATCACAAATCACAGTTCAGCATACACTGTATCATAATCACAAACAGAAATATCAATCCAGTACACAACATCTGATGATAGTCAATCGTCTTCAATTTAAGGTGAAGGTGATTTAAAAGAATTAATCACATAACTATTTTTATTGATTTAATTAAATCAATGATTAGCTATTCTTAATGATAAATTTTTAATTAATTATTCCTTAGTCAATTATCTTAATTAACTACTAATTATAGATTAATTAACTTTAATTAATCTAATTAACAATTCGTAATTACAAATAAATAAATACTTAATTGTTAATTAACCAAATCTTTAATTTCAAATTGACTAATCTATAGTCACTTAGTTAATTACAATTTTAACTTAATTAACCAATCTTAATTACCTTTTTTAGACAATTAATAATAATTATTTATCTTGATTAACATTTTAAAAATCTTCTTTAAACTTTGAAAATCAATTTATTACTACTACAAAACTTTAATGTTAATTAATTTTATACTTAACTTAAATTAATTACTTAATTAAAATAATAATTAAGAGTTAAAAACATTGTCAAGCACTAACTAAAATAATTAAAACGTGTGTTAAAGTCTTAACTTAAATTGTTAAACCTTTATTAAATTTACAGTGCTTAAAACTGGTTGAAAACAATTTGCTTAACTTTATTTTTATAACACTGTACTTCTGGAAAAAAACCCACCCGAGTACTTCCCCGTTTAACTCGAGTAACTACACGCGCCCCCACTAACTTTCCCCGAGTCACCTCTCGTACTCTCGTTCGTTTCTTCTTCTTGCTCTTTTTTTTCCTTTCCAGTTAGTTTAAGTTTAAGTTTAAACTTTATAAACTAGTATGCTACAGGACTCACGCGAGCAAACAGATAATTTGCTCTAGAAAATCACTTTCTTCCCTGAGCAAACTCTCGAGAACCCAATACCTGCTCAATCCCTAACGTGCTCACGACCCACCGTGCACGTGCCAGCATCGCGCCGCCGCTACGGCGAACCCCACTAGCTACGACAAGTCGCAATTCATCCCTATGTTCGAAATCACATCTTGAATCGCCGCCAAAACCTCAAAATCGAAATTCACCTCTTCGTTGAAACTGTAACTCGAACGTACCCAAAACGAAATTGCCTCGCCACCACGTCTCAGATCACCGGAACCGCCGTGACTTCGGCCACATCACGTCAACACTCCACTCTTCCGTTCCCTTGAATCTCAAGATGCTCGATCAAACCAAGAGGGTGCAATCCTGTTTCCATTGAACACGTTCAAAACTGGAGCTGTAACCCTAAATCGAACTCGATTCATCAATTTACATAATAGAAATTTTTTTCGACAATTTTCCTGAAATCATTGATTAATAAACTAGCTTCAAACAAAATTTAATCAACCAAATTATGTTGGATTACTAGAAATTGGTTAAAACGTGATTTATGATCAACTAAAAACTGCTCCTTGAATACTTAATTAAAAACCATCATATTAATTTTAAAAATCCTATCTTTGTAAGTTTATTCAAGTTATATAATCAAATCAATGATTTAAAACACTTGAATTCATCATATGATTTTTCTTTTTACTGTGAAACTTAGGTTACAGAGTCAATCTCTTCATGATCAAACTTAAAACAAGTTTTAGGCTGTGATTCAAGTTTAAACAAGTCACTACGTCATAGATTGCATACTGCAGCACCCAGAAGTGATACAGGAAGTGCCAGAAAATGTTGTTGTAGGCTAAAAAAGGGCAAAGACAACACTTTCTCGGTGATGCATTTTTCCGTGTTGCCGTAGAGTCAAAGGCAACATCTTTGCGGCCCTTGGGCAACATCGCATCTGTTTTTGCCACAGGTACCAAATTTACTAAAAAGTGGGCCCCACAACTGTTGAATATGCGAGTATATGATTTTCACGGAATTAAATAAATATTTGCTGAATAAAATAAATAACATAGAGTTTAAATTCAAACAGATATTTTATTCAAACAAATATTTATTACAATTTTGAATAGTACAAATTCGAGCTCTCACTATACATACATAATTTTGATTACAATACAAATTCAATTACATCACAATCTTTCATTTACAAATGTCCTCACTAGATATCGCTCATTCACTCATAATTTATCTTCAACTTCGTTCCAGATTGAATCCAGCATCTGAGCAATCTGCAAAAATACACACTGACGCAGTAAAATTGAAAAGAAAATATTTTTGCAGTGTAAAATAAAATATGATTTTGAGAATATTATTTGCCTCAGTTATTTAGGTTGTTCGTCATCATTTAATTTTGAATTCATCAAACACAAACGGCCTGTGACATACACAGTGCATCACTATATATGCCACAAGGCCGCTCACACAGATATACACTTGATAAAGTTACAAGGACAGGTGAGCACAAGGTCAAACCCAAATCAAAAGCAATGTTCAACTCAAGTTAAGTCACGATATCAGCACAAGGTCAAACCCGAGCTACAAGCTGGATTCAACTCAGGTGCACTACAAGTCATCACAAAACTATCGAGCACAAGAATTCAAATACAACCAACAAATGAAGACATATATAAGTGCATCGACCACACAGCAGCTCGAATGAGCAACTGCACCAGACCACACTCAAGTACACATGAAAACAACTCAAACTCAAGAAAGAAGTTCATCAAGCAACAACTCAAGTGAAACTGCACATGACTTAAATGCACCAGACTAAGCTAATGATCAAACAATATGTATCAGCTCAATATGCTATATACAAGTAACCAAAGTCAAGTGTATCACGACAGTTCACCAGGACTCAAAATGAAACTCAAAGCTAACATAAACATATACACACATACATATGCATGTGTACACATGATGAAGGGATGAGCGCATGCACCAGTGAAACAAAGACCAGACTCCATGCAGACCTGATTGCAAGTGCAAAGCAACATTGAAGCAACTCGAGCTCCAGATAGTACACAAGTGAATGAATGACAACATGTACATAATGTCAACTAGTGACAGTGATCAAGTGCAAGTGAAACACAAGAGTACAAGTCAAAATACAACAACACAAAATAAATCAGTTCAAGGTTCAGACAAGTTCAACTACGGTGCAGCATATACATGTGTAGTGAAAACAACTACAAGTATCAAGTCGAGCCAAAGGCAGAGCTACCGAACATACAAATAGTTTGATATGTCGAGGCTAAAATTGAACAAAGACAGAGAGGAATAATTCAAGTTCAAATGCACAAGTACAGGAAGAAATAAAACCAAGCAGGAAGGTTCAAAAATGACCGAAGTCAATTTGCAGACAGTAGCAAGTTCAAACCAAAGTCAAAGGCAAAAATCAAAATAGTAGCAAGTTCAAACCAAAGTCAGAGGCAAAAATCAAAATAGTAGCAAGTTCAAACCAAAGTCAGAGGCAAAAATCAAAACCATGGCAAGTTTGAACTAATACAAATCAAATCAGATGTTAATGAACAAGTCAACTTTCATCTCAAAGTCAAAAAAAATTCAAAGTTGTGTTTTATCAAAATCGAGCAATCCCAGGTTGAAACAAATGGCCAAAGTCCACAGAGTGAAGAACGGTATCAATATCAAGTGCCGAAGTCAACATAAAATCAAATGCCAAGGAATCATCGTCACAGCAAAGTCAAAATCAAAGCCGTGAGTACCAATAAATCAAAATATATACGAATTGACAAAGTCAGAAATCATCACAAGCATCTATACAATATCGAATGGCCGAGAAGAATTACAGACGAATTCAAATAAATGTATACAAACGAAAATCAAGGGTTTCAAACCCTATATAAACCATAACATCATCGGCGCAATAAATCATTCGATTTCAAGTAACAACAGAGCATAATCATACAACTCGAATCATCAATCGAGTTCAAGCACGTCAACCAGAAAAGAAAAAGAGCAAAAATTACATACCGAAGCCCTTTCGAACTCGATCGAATTCGAAGCAGCCGAAGTAAATAAGGAGATGGTCGATCGACAGAGCAAGCAACGTGGAATCTTCATTCGATCGAGCAATTGAAGTCGGCGGCTTCTAATTTAACAAAGCCCTAAAAACTGAAAGAGGAAGGAACGATAAATAAAGCGGCCATATTTTCTCGAGCAATAAAAGTCGGCGCTTCTAATATAACTTTTGCCGCTTTGTTTTTACTTGCTGCCGCGTTAAAAATTATTTCAGCCCGCACTCATTTTTTATAATATTTTTATAAGTCTATAGCTACTGCAGCATAGTGTTGATATCTATGCTAACATTCTGAAGCTAATGTTGTAATAGACAAAAATCAACATAATTATCGTTACATTGTAGCTAGCAACATCTTGTATTTTCGTTGCAATAGGCCATCTATGACGTAATGAGTTTATTTTGTTTAAAAATCCTAAGCAAAAAATGTTTGGGTGAAGGTTTATTTAATTTTTTTCCTAATTCATCTTGCTCTAAAAAAAAATATTGAAGAACAGACCATGCAAGAGTTTCCAATAACCCAGAAATCATACAGAACAGCATTTTCTTTTCAATATACAACAAAAACACAAGGTTCATGAACTAAATACTTAGATTTCAATTTTAAAAAAAATAATTTTACTCACATCAATTTGAAGAACAGAGAGCGACTCTGTTGTTTGAAGGCTGCAGTATTGATTTCCTTTGAATCTGCCTTGCTTTTGTTGAATGATGTTTTGAGTTTGTAGATAATGATGTTTAATAAAAAAAAACTGGATATTAAGTTAGGAATGATCTGGAATTGATATGGATATGTATATATGTAGAGAGAAAAATGTCTGTACAGAGGAAGTAGGTGTTTACAGGGAAGGTTATAACTAGATTAAGGTTCTTTTGTTTTGACTAAAGATAATTTATCTTAGTTTACTGATATGGTTTTAACATAATTTCGGCTGAAAAGATTTGTTTTGTGCTTGAGAAGGAAGTATTTAATGCAATGTCCCCATTTTGTGTACATATAATCCATTTGAATTGTACTTCTTTGTTTTGTAGATATATTTTTGTTTCTTTTCAAGAGTTCATACTTATTCCTTTTGATTTTATCTATGCAGTTTTTGTGTTGTAGATATTTTTGATTGTTTCATTATCTTCTTTTGCAAGCTTTTGTGTTTTAACTTTGTTTTATTATTTTATAGTTTGATCTTATGTTGCCATATGACCATATACTTTTATTATTAACATAAATTCTTAAATTTGATTTCTATGTATGGTTTGATTTTCAAACATTAAGTTTATGACATATTTTTTATTTTATACTTTACACTTATACTCAATATTGATAGGATAAATTCTATCTTATACTTTTTATAACCTTTTCTAAAGAAAATAAATTAAAAACACGATTTATACATTCAATAAATAATCATACATATTATTTTTTCTTTCCAAAGTATAATCTTTAAATCCAATTCATTTAAATACATTTTGAATTTTCAAATCAAAATTTATCTATAATACAATTCAATTTATTTTGAGTTTCAAATCCAAATTTAAAAACAAATAAGTGTATATATATATATGTATATATATCTTATTAAATTTGAAAAATTCAAATAAATCCACAATTTAACCCAAAAATTAAATTTAATTACAAATTTAAATTCGTCTTTAAACCGGGATCGTTACATATACCATTTCCACATTATGATTAGTTTGCCATCATAGATATATTGACCATTTTTTAACACATATTCGCAGTCTTTTGCTTCTTTAAATTTAATCAAGAAGAAGCCATTCTCTCTTGAGTACATTTCGAACTCGCCTATTGGCTTCCAAACTCTCTATATATATGATTTAAAATACAAGAAGTGTGGTTTGGTACCTACCACATACACAAAAACATAATTACTACACCACTCGTTAGTCCTCTTATCGACTGCCTCGTTAATCGAACCATACTTTTTGTCATTAATTTAATAGGCGCAACGTATTCAAATTGCAGCCTTCCCAAGATTTGGGTCCTTGAGCCGTACTCGGTGAGATGGCAGCCGATTTCTCACTCTGTTTAATCTGTGAGATGCTCTTATTCAAAGGCGGGAAAGAATGTTGTGAGCTTTCTTTTCCCAACACATCGCATATTGCTTGAATCGGCAGCAACTCCTGATTTTTCTTGGCTTCTCTTCTTTTGTTGGTTCTGTTCAGAACCAATTGGAACCCAACATTATCTATGACGATATCCACCGATGGTTTTATGATGTGAGATGATTGAATAGAATCAGGTGGTCTAACAAGTTGGGATGAATAGAAAATTTTAGAATGATCTGAGAGAGAGATTTAGTTTTCCTCCATGAGACCCTAAAATTTGTTCAAAGAGATTGCTTCTCATCTTCGTCTGCCCCCCTTTTTTTTTTCTTTTTTTTTAACCCACAACAGTTCGCACCTATAAATTCCACTCAACCTACAGCAGAGACTATATACTAATTTCCAAGCAAAAATGACAAAGGTAATTTCCACTTCTCTCTACTAACGTGTGCATTTATGTTTGAATTTGTCTGTGGAGGTGGATAAGGTTGTCTCTTTCCCTTTCAGTAAAGATTTGGTATGCATCATCATAGAACATTTATTATACAAATTTGGTCTGCGTCATCATAGAATATTTATTAAATGTGGTTAAAATACAAAGTACTTAATTAGAAAAAATGAAAAAGTTATAACTTGTTGGAGTTATATAATGCACGGTGGTACATGTGGAAGGTAGAAACGAAGAAATATAGAAAGAACTGCATATTTAATTTATGAAAGAAGAAGATGTCTAGTTTTATCATGTACAGTCGGACAAAATAGGTTAAACATGGAAGGTAGAGAGTGGAGCGTTCATCCTAATGTTCCAACTCAATGCTAATAATACGTCCATTAATTTTCATGCTTTGGTAGATTTTGATTTGTCTATTGTCGAAATAAAGTTATGATTTCAAGTTTGTTATATAATTCTCTACATGTGTGTTTCAATTCCTGTACTTTTTAAACTTCCATATCTTTCTGTATGGAATGTTTAGAAAACATCTATATGAGCATAAAAACTACTAACTATGTATATGCTTGGAATGAATTTCTCATTTACTATTCATATACACAAATTTTAATAAATCTACAATAACACATATATTCACTTAAAATGGCTACCGACTCAAGAGTTCTTATATAAATATTTGAATATGCCAATAATTTTTTTATCACATATATGAAGAAGTAAACAATTCGTTGTTGCATAATTTTCACTACTGTTATAGGTTTTTGATGCACTAGCAGAATACTGTATTACCATATATATTCGTCAATGTGATAATACAAAATAAGATCTATGGTTGTTCAGCAGCCCTACCACGTACGTTTCAGGACGAACATCAGTTATATATAGTTGAACAGTTCTACCTTAAAATCCTCTCTTAAATAGCTCATGTTGAAAAAGTCATTAATTTTACATACAATTTGCAACGTCGTCTGGCACGAATATGTCATACCACGTTATAAATATTAGTACGGACCTGTGCTTCGCACACGAGCTGTTTGTATTATTGTATACGTTCGTATTTTGTTTGAGTGCAAATATGTAAATGGAAAGCAAGGCATTTTTAAAATTTCAAAAAGACACCTAGTAAATTAGTTCAACTAATTTTCTTTATTAGTAGTAGAGAAGAGATGGATAGTATTTACCGTCTGAAATATTCATTTCTGCAACAATGTTCTTCTTATATTATTGTAAGCATTAATACTGCAGCAAAAGTAAATACTGCAACAAAAGTACGTTACCCTCTTTATCACTTTGTCATCACTTCCTCATCACATTCACCTAAATTAAATGCTATCCATCTTCAATCAGTGTGTTGATCCTGCCTCATTCATTAAAAAATGGATGAACAACAAAGAGAAAGATCATCGTGCACAACATGCTAGACGAATGCCAGCAAGAGAAACAACGATTAATAATAGAAAGACGCAGATGAATGAGCCAGCAGATCAGTTTCAGATTAATGATCAACGTCCACGTACAATATTTTCTAATCATAGTTTATAATTCCTACAGTGATTTCGCCAACTTATTATTTGCACATTTGGATAAATAGTGGTTATATGAATTGTCTTTTAAGTTGATCATCAAATCTGCATAACCTAACATGTATCCGTTCATAGTTTTCATATTGACGATTCATTATGTATTACTAAAATTATGATCTATTAAACTTCAAAGCTTACTACAAGTGATATGTTACTTTAAAAACATTATATTTAGAATCGATTTTAAAAATGGGTAAAAGCAATTAAGAATCGTAAATTTTTTACTGTATAAATATTTGTATCCCTATCACATTTACTAGATATAATTACCAAGTGGTGTCAAATTACCATATAGCGGTAGGTGCTTGATGAGAAATGAGGTAAAATAAATAGGACACGATAAATTATTACTCACGAGGTTATTAAGTCGAATAAGAATAACTTCACGTACGTTAATGAGGTTATAAATCTAAACCATAAGCTTTTGCTGAGCATAAAAATCTGTACCAAATTAACAACTCAACTTCCTTAAAAATATATACAAGAAATATAAACAGAGAACTTTAATCAAAATCGTTAAATAACTAATCCTAAATTTCTATAGATAAAAGAGTATCCTAATATGATGCAGATTAGCAATAGAAGGAGGAGAAAGCTGAGGAAAACTTGAGATAGAGAGAAATCTTAGAGGAGAGGAAGAAGAAAAAGTGAAGAAGAAATATAACTTTTCATTTCAGCCTCAGCATTTTTTTACATATACGAAGTGCTTATATAGACAGATATAAGGAACCTTTTCATGCTAGTTGTCAAAATACCAGCGGCTGCAACTTGTAAATGGTCACTCACGTTCTAACCAACTGGCAGTACAATTAACAGAAAATGCAGCCCATTATTTGAAACAACTTTTACTTTTCACGAGTACTGCTTAATTTGCTTGCTTCCCAAGTCACTGTGATTTGCATCAGTCCAGAAAACGTGATGGCGCCCTGCGTGCGCGCTGTGGACAAGTTGTGGATCGGTCTCCAAGGTGGGTTGCTGCTTCTTTGCCTTGTGACCATATCATTACCGACCCCTTGAAATCGACTTTGTCCTCAAGGTCGAAGATGCTCTTCCTGTGTAACATGCCACCTGGATCGAAGATAAAAGTTTTTCTTTCATATTTCGAGTTGTTCATTTCAACAAACACATTGAATGCACCAGCCGATTCAAACTTCAGTTTGTTTATTTCAACAAACATGTTGTGTGCATCATTCATTTTCTGCTCAATATGCGTTGAAGAATTTTGTGTGGCGCATAAAGCCTTAACAAGTGCAACTCTTGCGTAGTACACTTCTGAATGGTAATGAACACTATTTTTCATGGGCACAAAAGTAGGATAAAGTGGAGGTGGAGGTGAATTCATTGGCGATGGAGGAGGCCGGGGGCTAGGTATAGATCTTGTAGCAACAATAAGGGTAGGTGGACATGTAGGGGACGTAGGCGAGGGAGGAGCAGCAACTGAAATTGCTGGTGGGCAGCATATGTTCTTGTGCGAACTGAAGTGGAGGAAAGAAGCAGCATCTATAGAGATAGGAAGAGGTGCATCAGGCTTAGACAAGGGAGGAGTTGCTGTTGTAGCGCTCGTGACAGCGACAGGCAGCGAAGTTGGAGGTGTAGGAGATAGCGGGAGAGGCGGCGGTAATGTGATTTGGAATCCAAGTTTTGTAGCAATTTCGGACACGGAGTGTATGATGTGATTAATGGAGGTTCGGATGTCGACGATGGTGGTTTTGATGTCGATGATGGCTTTTTGTTGAGTTTCAAAGGTGGCTTGAATGGTGTTTATGGCGGTTTGATGTCGGGTGGTGAGTTGTTGGATGGTGGTTTCGACCATTGTTTAATTTTGGGAAATGACGAAGGAGATGAGATATAGACGAAGGAGGTGAGAACAAGAGTGAAAGCACCAAATGATGCAGATTAATAATAGAAGGAGGAGAAAGCCGAGGAAAACTTGAGATAGAGAGAAATCTTAGAGGAGAGGAAGAAGAAACAGTGAAGAAGAAATATAACTTTTCATTTCAGCCTCGGCATTTTTTTACATATACGAAGTGCCTATATAGACAGATGGAAGGAATCTTTTCAAGCTAGTTGTCAAAATACTAGTGACTGCAACTTGTAAATGGTCACTCACGTTCTAATCAACTGGCAGTACAATTAATAGAAAATGCAGCCCATTATTTGTAAAAAAATTTACTTTTCACGAGTACTGCTTAATTTTCTTGCTTCCCAAGTCACTGTGATTTGCATCAGTCCAGAAAATGTGATGGCACCCTACGTGCGCGATGTGGACAAGTTGTGGATCGGTCTCCAAGGTGGGTTGCTGCTTCACTGCCTTGTGACCATATCATTACCAACCCCTTGAAATCGACCTTGTCCTCAAGGTCGAAGATGCTCTTCCTGTGTAACATGCCACCTGGATCGAAGATAAAAGTTTTTCTTTCATATTTCGAGTTGTTCATTTCAACAAACACAGTGGATGCACTAGCCCATTCAAACTTCAGTTTGTTCATTTCAACAAACATGTTGTGTGCATCATTCTTAACAAGTGCAACTCTTGCGTAGTACACTTCTGACTGGTAATGAACACTATTTTTCATGGGCACAAAAGTAGGATAAAGTGGAGGTGGAGGTGAATTCATTGGCGATGGAGGAGGCGGGGGGCGAGGTATAGATCTTGTGGCAACAACAAGGGTAGGTGGACATGTAGGGGACGTAGGCGAGGGAGGAGCAGCAACTGAAATTGCTGGTGGGCAGCATATGTTCTTGTGCGAACTAAAATGGAGGAAAGGAGCATGATCTATAGAGATAGGAAGAGTTGCATTAGGCTTAGACAAGGGAGGAGTTGCAGTTGTAGCGCTCATGACAGTGACAGGCAGCGAAGTAGGAGGTGTGGGAGATAGCGGGAGAGGCGGCGGTAATGTGATTTGGAATCCAAGTTTTGTAGCAATCTCGGACATGGAGTGAATGATGTGATTAATGGAGGTTCGGATGTCGACGATGGTGGTTTTGACGTCGATGATGGCTTTTTGTTGAGTTTCAAAGGTGGCTTGAATGGTGTTTATGGCGGTTTGATGTCGGGTGGTGAGTTGTTGGATGGCGGTTTCGACCATTGTTTAATTTTGTGAAATGACGAAGGAGATGAGATATTGACGAAGGAGGTGAGAACAAGAGTGAAAGCACCAAATGATGCAGATTAATAATAGAAGGAGGAGAAAGCTGAGGAAAACTTGAGATAGAGAGAAATCTTAGAAGAGAGGAAGAAGAAACAGTGAAGAAGAAATATAACTTTTCATTTCAGCCTCAGCATTTTTTTACATATACGAAGTGCATATATAGACAGATATAAGGAATCTTTTCATGCTAGTTGTCAAAATACTAGTGGCTGCAACTTGTAAATGGTCACTCACGTTCTAACCAACTGGCAGTACAAGTAATAGAAAATGCAGCCCATTATTTGTAACAACTTTTACTTTTCACGAGTACTGCTTCATTTTCTTGCTTCCCAATCATTATGATTTGCATCAGTCCAGAAAACGTGATGGCACCCTACGTGCGCGCTGTGGACAAGTTGTGGATCGGCCTCCAAGGTGGGTTGCCGCTGCATTGCCTTGTAACCATATCATTACCGACCCCTTGAAATCGACCTTGTCCTCAAGGTCGAAGATGCTCTTCCTGTGTAACATGCCACCTGGATTGAAGATAAAAGTTTTTCTTTCATATTTCAAGTTGTTCATTTCAACAAACACAGTGGATGCACCAGCCCATTCAAACTTCAGTTTGTTCATTTCAACAAACATGTTGTATGCATCATTCTTTTTCTGCTCAATATGCGTTGAAGAATTTTGTGTGGCGCATAAAGCCTAAACAAATGCAACTCTTGCGTTGTACACTTCTGACTGGTAATGAACATTATTTTTCATGGGCACAAAAGTAGGATAAAGTGGAGGTGGAGGTGAATTCATTGGCGATGGAGGAGGCCGGGGGTGAGGTATAGATCTTGTAGCAACAACAAAAGTAGGTGGACATGTAGGGGGTGTAGGCAAGGGAGGAGCAGCTACAAAATTTGCTGGTGGGCAGCATATGTTCTTTTGCGAACTGAAGTGGAGGAAAGGAGCAGCATCTGTAGAGATAGCAAGAGGTGCATCAGGCTTAGACAAGGGATGAGTTGCTGTTGTAGCGCTCGTGACAGCGACAGGCAGCGAAGTTGGAGGTGTGGGAGATAGCGGGAGAGGCGGCGGTAATGTGATTTGGAATCCAAGTTTTGTAGCAATCTCGGACACGGAGTGAATGATGTGATTAATGGAGGTTCGGATGTCGACCATGGTGGTTTTGATGTCGATGATGGCTTTTTGTTGAGTTTCAAAGGTGGCTTGAATGGTGTTTATGGAGGTTTGATGTCGGATGGTGAGTTGTTGGATGGCGGTTTCGACCATTGTTTAATTTTGTGAAATGATGAAGGAGATGAGATATAGATGAAGGAGGTGAGAAGAAGAGTGAAAGCACCAAATGATGCTGATTAATAATAGAAGGAGGAGAAAGCTGAGGAAAACTTGAGATAGAGAGAAATCTTAGAGGAGAGGAAGAAGAAACAGTGAAGAAGAAATATAACTTTTCATTTCAGCCTCAGCATTTTTTTAGATATACGAAGTGCCTATACAGACAGATAGAAGGAATCTTTTCATGCTAGTTGTCAAAATACTAGTGGCTGCAAGTTTTAAATGGTCACTCACGTTCTAACCAACTGGCAGTACAATTAATAGAAATGCAGCCCATTATTTGTAAAACTTTTACTTTTCACGAGTACTGCTTAATTTGCGTGCTTCCTAAGTCACTGTGATTTGCATCAGTCCAGAAAACATGATGGCACCCTGCGTGCGCGTTGTGGACAAGTTGTGGATCAGTCTCCAAGGTGGGTTGCCGCTTCATTGCCTTGTGACCATATCATTACCGACCCCTTGAAATCGACCATGTCCTCAAGTTCGAAGATGCTCTTCCTGTGTAACATGCCACCTGGATCGAAGATAAAAGTTTTTCTTTCATATTTCGAGTTGTTCATTTCAACAAGCATAGTGGATGCGCCAGCCCATTCAATCTTCAGTTTGTTCATTTCAACAAACATGTTGTGTGCATCATTCTTTTTCTGCTCAATATGCGTTGAAGAATTTTGTGTGGCGCATAAAGCCTTAACAAGTGCAACTCTTGCGTAGACACTTCTGACTAGTAATGAACACTACTTTTCATGGGCATAAAAGTAGGATAAAGTGGAGGTGGAGGTGAATTCATTGGCGATGGAGGAGGCAGGGGCGAGGTATAGATCTTGTAGCAACAACAAGGGTTGGTGGACATGTAGTGGACATAGGCGAGGGAGGAGCAGCAACTGAAATTGATGGTGGGCAGCATATGTTCTTGTGCGAACTGAAGTGGAGGAAAGGAGCAGCATCTGTAGAGATAGCAAGGGGTGCATCAGGCTTAGACAAGGGAAGAGTTCCTGTTGTAGCGCTCGTGACAGCGACAGGCAGCGAAGTTGGAGGTGTGGGTGATAGCGGGAGAGGCGGCGGTAATGTGATTTGGAATCCAAGTTTTGTAGCAATCTCGGACACGGAGTGAATGATGTGATTAATGGAGGTTCGGATGTCGACGATGGTGGTTTTGATGTCGATGATGGCTTTTTGTTGAGTTTCAAAGGTGGCTTGAATGGTGTTTATGGCGGTTTGATGTCGGGTGGTGAGTTGTTGGATGGCGGTTTCGACCAGTGTTTAATTTTGTGAAATGACGAAGGAGATGAGATATAGACGAAGGAGGTGAGAAAAAGAGTGAAAGCACCAAATGATGCAGATTAATAATAGGAGGGGGAGAAAGCTGAGGAAAACTTGGGATAGCGAGAAATCTTAGAGGAGAGGAAGAAGAAACAGTGAAGAAGAAATATAACTTTTCGTTTCAGCCTCAGCATTTTTTAACATATACGAAGTGCCTATATAGACAGATATAAGGAATCTTTTCATGCAAGTTGTCAAAATACTAGTGGCTGCAACTTGTAAATGGTCACTCACGTTCTAACCAACTGGCAGTACAATTAATAGAAAATGCAGCCCATTATTTGTAACAACTTTTACTTCTAACGGGTACTGCTTAATTTTCTTGCTTCCCAAGTCACTGTGATTTGCATCAGTCCAGAAAACGTGATGGCACCCTGCGTGCGCGCTGTGGACAAGTTGTGGATCGGTTTCCAAGATGGGTTGCCACTTCATTGCCTTGTGACCATATCATTACCGACCCCTTGAAATCGACCTTGTCCTCAAGGTCGAAGATGCTCTTCCTGTGTAACATGCCAACTGGATCGAAGATAAAAGTTTTTCTTTCATTTTTCGAGTTGTTCATTTCAACCAACACAGTGGACGCACCAGCCCATTCAAACTTCAGTTTGTTCATTTCAACAAACAAGTTGTGTGCATCATTCTTTTTCTGCTCAATATGCGTTGAAGAATTTTGTGTGGCGCATAAAGCCTTAACAAGTGCAACTCTTGCGTGGACACTTCTGAATGGTAATGAACATTATTTTTCATGGGCATAAAAGTTGGATAAAGTGGAGGTGGAGGTGAATTCATTGCCGATGGAGGAGGCAGGGGGCGAGGTATAGATCTTGTAGGAACAACAAGGGTAGGTGGACATGTAGGGGGCGTAGGCGAGGGAGGAGCAGCAACTGAAATTGCTGGTGGGCAGAATATGTTCTTGTGCGAACTGAAGTGGAGGAAAGGAGCAGCATCTGTAAAGATAGGAAGAGGTGCATCAGGCTTAGACAAGGGAGGACTTGCTGTTGTAGCGATCGTGACAGCGGCAGGCAGCGAAGTTGGAGGTGTGGGAGATAGCGGGAGAGGCGGCGGTAATGTCAAGTTTTGTAGCAATCTCGGACACGGAGTGAATGATGCGATTAATGGAGGTTCGGATGTCGACGATGGTGGTTTTGATGTCGATGATGGCTTTTTGTTGAGTTTCAAAGGTGGCTTGAATGGTGTTTATGGTGGTTTGATGTCGGATGGTGAGTTGTTGGATGGCGGTTTTGACCATTGTTTAATTTTGTGAAATGACGAAGGAGATGAGGTATAGACGAAGGAGTTGAGAACAAGAGTGAAAGCACCAAATGATGCAGATTAATAATAAAAGGAGGAGAAAGCTGAGGAAAGCTTGAGATAGAGAGAAATCTTAGAGGAGAGGAAGAAGAAACAGTAAAGAAGAAATATAACTTTTCATTTCAGCCTCAGCATTTTTTTACATATACGAAGTGCCTATATAGACAGATAGAAGGAATCTTTTCATGCTTGTTGTCAAAATACTAGTGGTTGCTACTTGTAAATGGTCACTCACGTTCTAACCAACTGGCAGTACAATAAATAGCAAATACAGCCCATTATTTGTAACAACTTTTACTTTTCACGAGTACTGCTTAATTTGCTTGCTTCCCAAGTCAATGTGATTTGCATCAGTCCAGAAAACGTGATGGCACCTTACGTGCGCGCTGTGGACAAGTTGTGGATCGGTCTCCAAGGTGGGTTGTTGCTTCACTGCCTTGTGACCATATCAATACCGACCCCTTGAAATCGACCTAGTCCTCAAGGTCGAAGACGCTCTTCCTGTGTAACATGCCACCTGGATCGAAGATAAAAGTTTTTCTTTCATATTTCGAGTTGTTCATTTCAACAAACACAGTGGATGCACCAGCCCATTCAAACTTCAGTTTGTTCATTTCAACAAACAAGTTGTGTGCATCATTCTTTTTCTGCTCAATATGCGTTGAAGAATTTTGTGTGGCGCATAAAGCCTTAACAAGTGCAACTCTTGCGTGGACATTTCTGACTGGTAATGAACACTGTTTTTCATGGGCATAAAAGTTGGACAAAGTTGAGGTGGAGGTGAATTCATTGGCGATGGAGGAGGCAGGGGGCGAGGTATAGATCCTGTAGCAACAACAAGGGTAGGTGGACATGTAGGGGACGTAGGCGAGGGAGGAGCAGCAACTGAAATTGCTGGTGGGCAGCATATGTTCTTGTGCGAACTGAAGTGGAGGAAAGGAGCAGCATCTGTAGAGGTAGGAAGAGGTGCATAAGGCTTAGACAATGGAGGAGTTGCTGTTGTAGCGCTCGTGACAGCGACAGGCAGCGAAGTTGGAGGTGTGGGATATAGTGGGAGAGGCGGCGGTAATGTGATTTGGAATCCAAGTTTTGTAGCAATCTCGCACACGGAGTGAATGATGTGATTAATGGAGGTTCGGATGTCGACGATGGAGGTTTTGATGTCGATGATGGCTTTTTGTTGAGCTTCAAAGGTGGCTTGAATGGTGTTTATGGCGGTTTGATGTCGGGTGGTGAGTTGTTAGATGGCGGTTTCGACCATTGTTTTATTTTGTGAAATGACGAAGGAGATGAGATATAGACGAAGGAGGTGAGAACAAGAGTGAAAGCACCAAATGATGCAGATTAATAATAGAAGGAGGAGAAAGCTGAGGAAAACTTAAGATAGAGAGAAATCTTAGAGGAGAGGAAGAAGAAACAGTGAAGTAGAAATATAACTTTTCATTTCAGCCTCAACATTTTTTTACATATACGAAGTGCCTATATAGACAGATATAAGGAATCTTTTCATGCTAGTTGTCAAAATACTGTTGGCTGCAACCTGTAAATGGTCACCTACGTTCTAACCAACTGGCAATACAATTAATAGAAAATGCAGCCCATTATTTGTAACAACTTTTACTTTTCACGAGTACTACTTAATTTGCTTGCTTCCCAAGTCACTGTGATTTGCATCAGTCCAAAAAACGTGATCGCACCCTGCGTGCGCGCTGTGGACAAGTTGTGGATCAGTCTCCAAGGTGGGTTGCCGCTTCATTGCCTTGTAACCACATCATTACCGACCCCTTGAAATGGACCTTGTCCTCAAGGTCGAAGATGCTCTTCCTGTGTAACATGCCACCTGGATCGAAGATAAAAGTTTTTCTTTCATATTTCGAGTTGTTCATTTCAACAAACACAGTGGAAGCACCAGCCCATTCAAACTTCAGTTTGTTCATTTCAACAAACATGTTGTGTGCATCATTCTTTTTCTGCTCAATATGTGTTGAAGAATTTTGTGTGGCGCATATAGCCTTAACAAGTGCAACTCTTGCGTAGTACACTTCTGACTAGTAATGAACACTATTTTTCATGGGCACAAAAGTAGGATAAAGTGGAGGTGGAGGTGGATTCATTGGCGATGGAGGAGGCCGGGGGAGAGGTATAGATCTTGTAGCAATAACAAAAGTAGGTGGACATGTAGGGGACATAGGCGAGGGAGGAGCAGCAACTGAAATTGCTGGTGGGCAGCATATGTTCTTGTGCGAACTGAAGTGGAGGAAAGAAGCAGCATCTGTAGTGATAGGAAGAGGTGCATCAGGCTTAGACAAGGGAGGAGTTGCTGTTGTAGCGCTCGTGACAGCGACATGCAGCGAAGTTGGATGTGTGGGAGATAGCGGGAGAGGCGGCGGTAATGTGATTTGAAATCCATGTTTTGTAGCAATCTCGGACACGGAGTGAATGATGTGATTAATCGAGGTTCGGATGTCGACGATGGTGGTTTTGATGTCGATGATGGCTTTTTGTTGAGTTTCAAAGGTGGCTTGAATGGTGGTTATGGTGGTTTGATGTCGGATGGTGAGTTGTTGGATGGCGGTTTTGACCATTGTTTAATTTTGTGAAATGACGAAGGAGATGAGATATAGACGAAGGAGGTGAGAACAAGAGTGAAAGCACCAAATGATGCAGATTAATAATAGAAGGAGGAGAAAGCTGAGGAAAACTTGAGAAAGAGAGAAATCTTAGAGGAGAGGAAGAAGAAACAGGGAAGAAGAAATATAACTTTTCACTTAAGCCTCAGCATTTTTTTACAAATACGAAGTGCCTATATAGACAGATAGAAGGAATCTTTTCATGCTAGTTGTCAATATACTAGTGGTTGCAACTTGTAAATGGTCACTCACGTTCTAACCAACTGGCAGTACAATTAATAGAAAATACAGCCCATTATTTGTAACAACTTTTACTTGTCACGAGTACTGCTTAATTTGCTTGCTTCCCAAGTCATTGTGATTTGCATCAGTCCAGAAAACGTGATCGCACCCTACGTGCGCGCTGTGGACAAGTTGTGGATCGGTCTCCAAGGTGGGTTGCTGCTTCACTACCTTGTGACCATATCATTACCGACCCCTTGAAATCGACCTTGTCCTCAAGGTCGAAGATGCTCTTCCTGTGTAACATGCCACCTGGATCGAAGATAAAAGTTTTTCTTTCTTATTTCGAGTTGTTCATTTCAACAAACACAGTGGATGCACCAGCCCATTCAAACTTCTGTTTGTTCATTTCAACAAACAAGTTGTGTGCATCATTCTTTTTCTGCTCAATATGCGTTGAAGAATTTTGTGTGGCGCATAAAGCCTTAACAAGTGCTACTCTTGCGTGGACACTTCTGACTGGTAATGAACATTATTTTTCATGGGCATAAAAGTCGGATAAAGTGGAGGTGGAGGTGAATTCATTGGCGATGGAGGTGGAGGGGGGGCAAGGAATAGATCTTGTAGCAACAACAAGGGTAGGTGGACATGTAGGGGACGTAGGCGAGGGAGGAGCAGCTAGTGAAATTGCTAGTGGGCAGCATATGTTCTTGTGTGAACTGAAGTAGAGGAAAGGAGCAGCATTTTATAGAGATAGGAAGAGGTGCATCAGGCTTAGACAAGGGAGGAGTTGCTGTTGTAGCGCTCGTGACAACGATAGGCAGCGAAGTTGGAGGTGTGGGAGATAGCGGGAGAGGCGGCTGTAATGTGATTTGGAATCCAAGTTTTGTAGCAATCTTGGATACGGAGTGAATGATGTGATTAATGGAGGTTCGAATGTCGACGATGGTGGTTTTGATGTCGATGATGACTTTTTGTTGAGTTTCAAAGGTGGCTTGAATGGTGTTTATGGCGGTTTGATGTCGGGTGGTGAGTTGTTGGATGGCGGTTTCGACCATTGTTTAATTTTGTGAAATGACGAAGGAGATAAGATATAGACGAAGGAGGTGAGAACAAGAGTGAAAGCACCAAATGATGCAGATTAATAATAGAAGGAGGAGAAAGCTGAGGAAAACTTGAGATAGAGAGAAATCTTAGAGGAGAGGAAGAAGAAACAGTGAAGAAGAAATATAACTTTTCATTTAAGCCTCAGCATTTTTTTACATATACAAAGTGCCTATATTGACAGATAGAAGGAATCTTTTCATGCTAGTTGTCAAAATACTAGTGGTTGCAACTTGTAAATGGTCACTCACGTTCTAACCAACTGGCAGTACAATTAATAGAAAATACAGCCCATTATTTGTAACAACTTTTACTTTTTACGAGTACTGCTTAATTTTCTTGCTTCCCAAGTCACTGTGATTTGCATAAGTCCAGAAAACGTGATGGCACCCTACGTGCGCGCTGTGGACAAGTTGTGGATCGGTCTCCAAGGTGGGTTGCTGCTTCACTGCCTTGTGACCATATTAATACCGACCCCTTGAAATCGACCTTGTCCTCAAGGTCGAAGATGCTCTTCCTGTGTAACATGCCACCTGGATCGAAGACAAAAGTTTTTCTTTCATATTTCGAGTTGTTCATTTCAACAAACACAGTGGATGCACCAGCCCATTCAAATTTCAGTTTGTTCATTTCAACAAACATGTTGTGTGTATCATTTTTTTTCTGCTCAATATGCGTTGAAGAATTTTGTGTGGCGCATAAAGCCTTAGCAAGTGAAACTCTTGCGTAGTACACTTCTGACTGGTACTGAACACTATTTTTGATGGGCACAAAAGTAGGATAAAGTGGAGGTGGAGGTGAATTCATTGGCGAAGGAGGAGGCAGCGGGCGAGGTGTAGATCTTGTAGCAACAACAAGGGTTGGTGGACATCTAGGGGACATAGGCGAGGGAGGAGAAGCGACTGAAATTGCTGGTAGGCAGCATATGTTCTTGTGCGAACTGAAGTGGAGGAAAAAAGCAACATCCGTAGAGATAGGAAGAGGTGCATCAAGCTTAGAAAAGGGAGGAGTTGCTATTGTAGCGCTCGTGACAGCGACAGGCAGCGAAGTTGGAGGTGTGGGAGATAGCGGGAGAGGCGGCGGTAATGTGATTTGGAATCCTAGTTTTGTAGCAATCTCGGACACGGAGTGAATGATGTGATTAATGGAGGTTCGGATGTCGACGATGGTGGTTTTGATGTCGATGATGGCTTTTTGTTGAGTTTCAAAGGTGGCTTGAATGGTGTTTATGGCGGTTTGATGTCGGGTGGTGAGTTGTTGGGTGGCGTTTTTGACCATTGTTTAATTTTGTGAAATGACGAAGGAGATGAGATATAGATGAAGGAGTTGAGAACAAGAGTGAAAGCACCAAATGATGCAGATTAATAATAGAAGGAGGAGAAAGCTGAGGAAAACTTGAGATAGAGAGAAATCTTAGAGCAGAGGAAGAAGAAACAGCGAAGAAGAAATATAACTTTTCATTTCAGCCTTAGCATTTTTTTACATATACGAAGTGCCTATATAGACAGATATAAGGAATCTTTTCATGCTAGTTGTCAAAATACTAGTGGCTGCAATTTGTAAATGGTCGCTCACGTTCTAACTAACTGGCAGTACAATTAATAGAAAATGCAGCCCCTTATTTGTAACAACTTTTACTTTTCACGAGTACTGCTTAATTTGCTTGCTTCCCAAGTCACTGTTATTTGCATCAGTCCAGAAAACGTGATTGCACCCTGCGTTCGCGCTGTGGACAAGTTGTGGATCGATCTCCAAGGTGGGTCGCTTCATTGCCTTGTGACCATATCATTACCGACCCCTTGAAATCGACCTTGTCCTCAAGGTCGAAGATGCTCTTCCTGTGTAAAATGCCACCTGGATCGAAGATAAAAGTTTTTCTTTCATATTTCGAGTTGTTCATTTCAACAAACACAGTGGATGCACCAGCCCATTCAAACTTCAGTTTGTTCATTTCAACAAACATGTTGTGTGCATCATTCTTTTTCTGCTCAATATGCGTTGAACAATTTTGTGTGGCGCATAAAGCCTTAATAAGTGCAACTCTTGCATAGTACACTTCTGACTGGTAATGAACACTATTTTTCATGGGCACAAAAGTAGGATAAAGTGGAGGTGGAGGTGAATTCATTGGCGATGGGGGAGGCAGAGGGCGAGGTATAGATCTTGTAGCTACTACAAGGGTTAGTGGACATGTAGGGGACGTAGGCGAGGGAGGAGCGGCAACTGAAATTGTTAGTGGGCAGCATATGTTCTTGTGCGAACTGAGGTGGAGGAAAGGAGCAGCATCTGTAGAGATAGCAAGAGGTGCATCAGGCTTAGACAAGGGAGGAGTTGCTGTTGTAGCGCTCGTGATAGCGACAGGCAGCGAAGTTGGAGGTGTGGGAGATAGCGGGAGAGGCGGCGGTAATGTGAATTGGAATCCAAGTTTTGTAGCAATCTCGGACACGGAGTGAATGTTGTGATTAATGGAGGTTCGGATGTCGACGATGGTGGTTTGATGTCGATGATGGCTTTTTGTTGAGTTTCAAAGGTGGCTTGAATGGTGTTTATGGCGGTTTGATGTCGGGTGGTGAGTTGTTTGATGGCGGTTTCGACCAATGTTTAATTTTGTGAAATGACGAAGGAGATGAGATATAGACGAAGGAGGTGAGAACAAGAGTGAAAGCACCAAATGTGCGGATTAATAATAGAAGGAGGAGAAAGCTGAGGAAAACATGAGATAGAGAAAAATCTTAGAGGAGAGTAAGAAGAAACAATGAAGAAGAAATATAACTTTTCATTTCAGCCTCAGCATTTTTTTACATATACGAAGTGCGTATATAGACAGATATAAGGAAACTTTTCATGCTAGTTGTCAAAATACTAGTGGTTGCAATTTGTAAATGGTCACTCACGTTCTAACCAACTGGCAGTACAATTAATGGAAAATGCAGCCCATTATTTGTAACAACTTTTACTTTTCACGAGTACAGCTTAATTTGCTTGCTTCCCAAGTCACTGTGATTTGCATCAATGCAGAAAACGTGATGGCACCCTGCGTGCGCGCTGTGGACAAGTTGTGGATCGGTCTCCAAGGTGGGTTGCCGCTTCATTGCCTTGTGACCATATCATTACCGACCCCTTGAAATCGACCATGTCCTCAAGGTCGAAGATGCTCTTCCTGTGTAACATGCCACCTGGATCGTAGATAAAAGTTTTTCTTTCATATTTCAAGCTGTTCATTTCAACAAACACAGTGGACGCACCAGGCAGCGAAGTTGGAGGTGTGGGAGATAGCGGGAGAGGCGACGGTAATGTGATTTGGAATCCAACTTTTGTAGCAATCTCGGACATGGAGTGAATGATGTGATTAATGGAGGTTCGGATGTCGACGATGGTGGTTTTGATGTCGATGATGGCTTTTTGTTAAGTTTCAAAGGTGGCTTGAATGGTGTTTGTGGCGGTTTGATGTCGGGTGGTGAGTTGTTGGATGGCGGTTTCGACCAGTGTTTAATTTTGTGAAATGACGAAGGAGATGAGATATAGACGAAGGAGTTGAGAACAAGAGTGAAAGCACCAAATGATGCAGATTAATAATAGAAGGTGGAGAAAGGCGAGGAAAACTTGAGATAGAGAGAAATCTTAGAGAAACAGTGAAGAAGAAATATAACTTTTCATTTCAGCCTGAGCATTTTTTTACATATACGAAGTGCCTATATAGACAGATATAAGGAATCTTTTCATGCTAGATGTCAAAATACTAGTGGCTGCAACTTGTAAATGGTCACCCACGTTCTAACCAACTGGCAGTACAATTAATAGAAAATGCAGCCCATTATTTGTAACAACTTTTACTTTTCACGAGTACTGCTTAATTTGCTTGCTTCCCAAGTCACTGTGATTTGCATCAATGCATAAAACGTGATGGCACCCTGCGTGCGCGCAGTGGACAAGTTGTGGATCGGTCTCCAAGGTGGGTTGCCGCTTCATTGCCTTATGACCATATCATTACCGACCCCTTGTAATCGACCTTGTCCTCAAGGTCGAAGATGCTCTTCCTGTGTAACATGCCACCTGGATCGAAGATAAAAGTTTTTCTTTCATATTTCGAGTTGTTCATTTCAAAAACACAGTGGATGCACCAGCCCATTCAAACTTCAGTTTGTTCATTTCAACAAACATGTTGTGTGCATCATTCTTTTTCCGCTCAATATGCATTGAAGAATTTTGTGTGGCGCATAAAGCCTTAACAAGTGCAACTCTTGCGTAGTACGCTTCTGACTGGTAATGAACACTATTTTTCATGGGAACAAAAGTAGGATAAAGTGGAGGTGGAGGTGAATTCATTGGCGATGGAGGAGGCAGGGGGCAAGGTATAGATCTTGTAGCAACAACAAGGGTAGGTGGACATGTAGGGGACGTAGGCGAGGGAGGAGCAGCAACTGAAATTGCTAGTGGGCAGCATATGTTCTTGTGCGAACTGAAGTGGAGGAAAGGAGCAGCATCTATAGAGATAGGAAGAGGTGCATCAGGCTTAGACAAGGGAGGAGTTGCTGTTGTAGCGCTCGTGACAACACAGGCAGCGAAGTTGGAGGTGTGGGAGATAGCGGGAGAGGCGGCGGTAATGTGATTTGGAATCCAAGTTTTGTAGCAATCTTGGACACGGAGTGAATGATGTGATTAATGGAGGTTCGGATGTCGATGATGGTGGTTTTGATGTCGATGATGGCTTTTTGTTGAGTTTCAAAGGCGGCTTGAATGGTGTTTATGGCGGTTTGATGTCGGGTGGTGAGTTGTTGGACGGCGGTTTCGACCATTTTTTAATTTTGTGAAATGACGAAGGAGATGAGATATAGACGAAGGAGGTGAGAACAAGAGCGAAAGCACCAAATGATGCAGATTAATAATAGAAGGAGGAGAAAGCTGAGGAAAACTTGAGATAGAGAGAAATCTTAGAGGAGAGGAAGAAGAAACAGTGAAGTAGAAATATAACTTTTCATTTCAGCCTCAGCATTTTTTTACATATAGGAAGTGCCTAGATAGACAGATATAAGGAATCTTTTCATGCTAGTAGTCAAAATACTAGTGGCTGCAACCTGTAAATGGTCACTCACGTTCTAACCAACTGGCAGTACAATTAATAGAAAATGCAGCCCATTATTTGTAACAACTTTTACTTTTCACGAGTACTGCTTAATTTGCCGGCTTCCCAAGTCACTGTGATTTGCATCAGTCCAGAAAACATGATGGCACCCTGCGTGCGCGTTGTGGACAAGTTGTGGATCAGTCTCTAAGGTGGGTTGTCGCTTAGTTGCCCTGTGACAAAATCATTACCGACCCCTTGAAATCGACCTTGTCCTCAAGGTCGAAGATGCTCTTCCTATGTAACATGCCACCTGGATCGAAGATAAAAGTTTTTCTTACATATTTCGAGTTGTTCATTTCAATAAACACAGTGGATGCACTAGCCCATTCAAACTTCAGTTTGTTCATTTCAACAAACATGTTGTGTTCATCATTCTTTTTCTGCTCAATATGCGTTGAAGAATTTTGTGTGGCGCATAAAGCCTTAACAAATGCAACTCTTGCGTAGTACACTTCTGACTGGTAATGAACACTATTTTTCATGGGCACAAAAGTAGGATAAAGTGGAGGTGGAGGTGAATTCATTGGCGATGGAGGAGGCAGGGGGCGAGGTATAAATCTTGTAGCAATAACAAGGGTTGGTGGACATGTAGGGGACGTAGGCGAGGGAGGAGCAGCAACTGAAATTGCTGGCGGGCAGCATATGTTCTTGTGCGAACTGAAGTGGAGAAAAGGATCAGCATCTGTTGAGATAGCAAGAGGTGCATCAGGCTTAGACAAGGGAGGAGTTGTTGTTGTAGCGCTCGTGACAGCGACAGGCAGCGAAGTTGGAGGTGTGGGAGATAGCGGGAGAGGCGGCGGTAATGTGATTTGGAATCCAAGTTTTGTAGCAATCTCACGGAGTGAATGATGTGATTAATGGAGGTTCGGATGTCGACGATGGTGGTTTTGATGTCGATGATGGCTTTTTGTTGAGTTTCTAAGGTGGTTTGAATGGTGTTTATGGCAGTTTGATGTCGGGTGGTGAGTTGTTGGATGGCGGTTTCGACCATTGTTTAATTTTGTGAAATGACGAAGGAGATGAGATATAGACGAAGGAGTTGAGAACAAGAGTTAAAGCACCAAATGATGCAGATTAATAATAGAAGGAGGAGAAAGCCGAGGAAAACTTGAGATAGAGAGAAATCTTAGAGAAACAGTGAAGAAGAAATATAACTTTTCATTTCGGCCTGAGCATTTTTTTACATATACGAAGTGCCTATATAGACAGATATAAGGAATCTTTTCATGCTAGTTGTCAAAATACTAGTGGCTAAACTTGTAAATGGTCACTCACGTTCTAACCAACTGGCAGTACAATTAATAGAAAATGCAACCCATTATTTGTAACAAATTTTACTTTTCACGAGTACTGCTTAATTTTCTTGCTTCCCAAGTCGTTGTGATTTGCATCAATCCAGAAAACGTGATGGCACCCTGCGTGCGCGCTGTGGACAAGTTGTGGATCGGTCTCCAAGGTGGGTTGCCGCTTCATTGCCTTGTGACCATATCATTACCGACCCCTTGAAATCGACCTTGTCCTCAAGGTCGAAGATGCTCTTCTTGTGTAACATGCCACCTGGATCGAAGATAAAAGTTTTTCTTTCATATTTCGAGTTGTTCATTTCAACAAACACAGTGGATGCACCAGCCCATTCAAACTTCAGTTTGTTCATTTCAACAAACATGTTGTGTGCATCATTCTTTTTCCGCTCAATATGCGTTGAAGAATTTTGTGTGGCGCATAAAGCATTAACAAGTGCAACTCTTGAGTAGTACACTTATGACTGGTAATGAACACTATTTTTCATGGGCACCAAAGTAGGATAAAGTGGAGGTGGAGGTGAATTCATTGGCGATGGAGGAGGCAAGGGGCGAGGTATAGATCTTGTAGCAACAACAAGGGTAGGTGGACATGTAGGGGACGTAGGCGAGGGAGGAGTAGCAACTGAAATTGCTGGTGGGCAGCATATGTTCTTGTGTGAACTAAAGTGGAGGAAAGGAGTAGCATCTGTAGAGATAGGAAGAGGTGCATCAGGCTTAGACAAGGGAGGAATTACTGTTGTAGCGTTCATAACAGCGACAGGCAGCGAAGTTGGAGGTGTGGGAGATAGCAGGAGAGGCGGCGGTAATGTGATTTGGAATCCAAGTTTTGTAGCAATCTCGGACACGGAGTGAATGATGGGATAAATGGATGTTCGTATGTCGATGATGGTTGTTTTGATGTCGATGATGGCTTTTTGTTGAGTTTCAAAGGTGGCTTGAATGGTGTTTATGGCGGTTTGAGGTCGGGTGGTGAGTTGTTGGATGGCGGTTTCGACCATTGTTTAATTTTGTGAAATGACGAAGGAGATGAGATATAGGCGAAGAAGGTGAGAACAAGAGTGAAAGCACCAAATGATGCAGATTAATAATAGAAGGAGGAGAAAGCTGAGGAAAACTTGAGATAGAGAGAAATCTTATAGGAGAGGAAGAAGAAACAGTGAAGAAGAAATATAACTTTTCATTTCAGCCTCAGCATTTCTTTACATATACGAAGTGCATATATAGACAGATTTAAGGAATCTTTTCTTGCTAGTTGTCAAAATACTAGTGGATGCAACCTGTAAATGGTCAATCACTTTCTATCCAACTGGCAGTACAATTAATAGAAAATGCGGCCCGTTATTTGTAACAACTTTAACTTTTCACGAGTACTGCTTAATTTGCTTCCTTCCCAAGTCACTGTGATTTGCATCAGTCCAGAAAATGTGATGGCACCCTGCGTGCGTGCTGTGGACAAGTTGTGGATCAGTCTCCAAGGTGGGTTGCCGCTTCGTTGCCTTGTGACCATGTCATTACCGACCCCTTGAAATCGACCTTGTCCTCAAGGTCGAAGATTCTCTTCCTGTGTAACATGCCACCTGGATCGAAGATAAAAGTTTTTCTTTCATATTTCGAGTTGTTCATTTCAATAAAAACAGTGGATGCACCGGCCCATTCAAACTTCAGTTTGTTCATTTCAACAAACATGTTGTGTGCATCATTCCTTTTCTGCTCAATATGCGTTGAAGAATTTTGTGTGGCGCATAAAGCCTTAACAAATGCAACTCTTGCGTAGTACACTTCTGACTGGTAATGAACACTATTTTTCATGGGCACAAAAATAGGATAAAGTGGAGGTGGTGGTGAATTCATTGGTGAAGGAGGAGGCAGGGGGCGAGGTATAGATCTTGTAGCAATAACAAGGGTAGTGGACTTGTAGGTGACGTAGGCGAGGGAGGAGCAGCAACTGAAATTGCTGGTGGGCAGCATATGTTCTTGTGCGAACTGAAGTGGAGGAAAGGAGTAGCATCTGCAGAGATAGGAAGAGGTGCATCAAGCTTAGACAAGGGAGGAGTTGCTGTTGTAGCGCTCGTGACAACAACAGGCAGCGCAGTTGGAGGTGTGGGAGATAGCGGGAGAGGCGGCGATAATGTGATTTAGAATCCAAGTTTTGTAGCAATGTCGGACACGGAGTGAATGATGTGATTAATGGAGGTTCGGATGTCGACGATGGTGGTTTTGATGTCGATGATGGCTTTTTGTTGAGTTTCAAAGGTGGCTTGAATGGTGTTTATGGCGGTTTGATGTCGGGTGTGAGTTGCTGGATGGCGGTTTCGACCATTGTTTAATTTAGTGAAATGATGAAGGAGATGAGATATAGACGAAGGAGGTGAGAACAAGAGTGAAAGAACCAAATGATGCAGATTAATAATAGAAGGAGGAGAAAGCCGAGGAAAACTTGAGATAGAGAGAAATCTTAGAGGAGAGGAAGAAGAAACAGTGAAGAAGAAATATAACTTTCCATTTCAGCCTCAGCATTTTTTTACATATACGAAGTGCCTATATAGACAGATATAAGTAATCTTTTCATGCTAGTTGTCAAAATACTAGTGGCTGCAACTTGTAAATGGTCACTCACATTCTAACCAACTAGCAGTACAATTAATAGAAAATGTAGCCCATTATTTGTAACAACTTTTGCTGTTCATGGGTACTACATAATCGGCTTGCTTCCTAAGTCACTGTGATTTGCATCAGTCCAGAAAACATGATGGCACCCTGCGTGCGCACTGTGGACAAGTTGTGGATCGGTCTCCAAGGTGGTTTGCCGCTTCATTGCCTTATGACCATATCATTACCGACCCCTTGAAATCGACCTTGTCCTCAAGGTCGAAGATGCTCTTCCTGTGTAACATGCCACCTGGATCGAAGATAAAAGTTTTTCTTTCATATTTCGAGTTGTTCATTTCAACAAACACAGTGGATGCACCAGCCGATTCAAACTTCAGTTTGTTCATTTCAACAAACATGTTGTGTGCATCATTCTTTTTCTGCTCAATATGCGTTGAAGAATTTTGTGTGGCGCATAAAGCCTTAACAAGTGCAACTCTTTCATAGTACACTTCTGACTGGTAATGAACACTATTTTTCATGGGCACAAAAGTAGGATAAAGTGGAGGTGGAGGTGAATTTATTGGCGATGGAGGAGGCAGGGGGCGAGGTATAGATCTTGTAGCAACAACAAGGGTAGGTGGACATGTAGGTGACGTAGGCGAGGGAGGAGCAGCAACTAATACTGCTGTTGGGCAGCATATGTTCTTGTGCGAACTAAAGTGGAGGAAAGGAGCAGCATCTGTAAAGATAGGAAGAGGTGCATCAGGCTTAGACAAATGGGGAATTACCGTTGTAGCGCTCGTGACAGCGACAGGCAGCGAAGTTGGAGGTGTGGGAGATAGCGGAGAGGCGGCGGTAATGTGATTTGGAATCCATGTTTTGTAGCAATCTCGGACACGGAGTGAATGATGTGATTAATGGAGGTTCGGATGTCGATGATGGTTATTTTGATGTCGATGATGGCTTTTTGTTGAGTTTCAAAGGTGGATTGAATGGTGTTTATGGCGGTTTGATGTCGGGTGGTGAGTTGTTGGATGGCGGTTTCGACCATTGTTTAATTTTGTGAAATGACGAAGGAGATGAGATATAGACGAAGAAGGTGAGAACAAGAGTGAAAGCACAAAATGATGCAGATTAATAATAGAAGGAGGAGAAAGCTGAGGAAAACTTGAGATAGAGAGAAATCTTATAGGAAAGGAAGAAGAAACAGTGAAGAAGAAATATAACTTTTCATTTCAGCCTCAGCATTTTTTTACATATACGAAGTGCATATATAGACATATATAAGGAATCTTTTCACGCTAGTTGTCAAAATACTAGTGGCTCCAACCTGTAAATGGTCACTCACGTTCTAACCAACTGGCAGTACAATTACTAGAAAATGCAGCCCATTATTTGTAACAACTTTTACTTTTCACGAGTACTGCTTAATTTGCTTGCTTCCCAAGTCACTGTAATTTGCATCAGTCCAGAAAACGTGATGGCACCCTGCGTGCGCGCTGTGGACAAGTTGTGGATCAGTCTCCAAGGTGGGTTGCCGCTTCGTTGCCTTGTGACCATGTCATTATCGACCCCTTGAAATCGACCTTGTCCTCAAGGTCGAAGATGCTCTTCCTGTGTAACATGCCACCTGGATCGAAGATAAAAGTTTTTCTTTCATATTTCGAGTTGTTCATTTCAATAAAAACAGTGGATGCACCGGCCCATTCAAACTTCAGTTTGTTCATTTCAACAAACATGTTGTGTGCATCATTCTTTTTCTGCTCAACATGCGTTGAAGAATTTTGTGTGGCGCATAAAGCCTTAGCAAATGCAACTCTTGCGTAGTACACTTCTGACTGGTAATGAACACTATTTTTCATGGGCACAAAAATAGGATAAAGTGGAGGTGGAGGTGAATTCATTGGCGATGGAGGAGGCATGGGGCGAGGTATAGATCTTGTAGCAACAACAAGAGTAGTGGACATGTAGGTGACGTAGGCGAGTGAGGTGCAGCAACTGAAATTGCTGGTGGGCAGCATATGTTCTTGTGCGAACTGAAGTGGAGGAAAGGAGCAGCATCTGTAGAGATAGGAAGAGGTGCATCAGGCTTAGACAAGGGAGGAGTTGATGTTGTAGCGCTCGTGACAGCGACAGGCAGCGAAGTTGGAGGTGTTGGAGATAGCGGGAGAGGCGGCGATAATGTGATTTAGAATCCGAGTTTTGTAGCAATCTCGGACACGGAGTGAATGATGTGATTAATGGAGGTTCGGATGTCGACGATGGTGGTTTTGATGTCGATGATGGTTTTTTGTTGAGTTTCAAAGGTGGCTTGAATGGTGTTTATGGCGGTTTGATGTCGGGTGGTGAGTTGTTGGATGGTGGTTTCGACCATTGTTTAATTTTGCGAAATGACGAAGGAGATGAGATATAGACGAAGGAGGTGAGAACAAGAGTGAAAGCACCAAATGATGCAGATTAATAAGAAGGAGGAGAAAGCTGAGGAAAACTTGAGATAGAGAGAAATCTTAGAGGAGAGGAAGAAGAAACAGTGAAGAAGAAATATAACTTTTCATTTCAGCCTCTGCATTTTTTTACATATACGAAGTGCCTATATAGACAGATATAAGGAATCTTTTCATGCTAGTTGTCAAAATACTTGTGGCTGCAACTTGTAAATGGTCACTCACGTTCTAACCAACTGGCAGTACAATTAATAGAAAATGCAGCCCATTATTTGTAACAACTTCTACTTTTCACGAGTACTACTTAATTTGCTTGCTTCCCAAGTCACTGTGATTTGCATCAGTCCATAAAACATGATGGCACCCTGCGTGCGCGCTGTGGACAAATTGTGGATCGGTCTCCAAGGTGGGTTTGCTGCTTCATTGCCTTGTGATCATATCATAATACGCACACATATGGTCAGATATCCAAATCTTATTCTTCATTGTCCTATATCTATCTCCTATCAGTTATATTGTAGATATTATGAAATGAGGCCAAAAAAATTGAATACACATGACCACTAAACATAGCTTGGACCTTAAGAGGCTATAAAGATGGGTATCCTCGTCCATTTAAGCATATGAAACATTTGACTAATAATGGAAAAACGGTAAACGAGGTTTACAGCTGTCACAACCTATGACTGCAGAACAAAGTATCAATTTCAAAAATGTGTAATATCCAAAACAAGAAAAGAGCTAAATGTCCCAGTATTTTATGTTGTCATAAGAAAAGTCCATGTAGAAATGAATATATAAATTTGGTTCTTATGTTTGAAAAATAGAAAACTTTTCTGAATATGAATTTAATTTTAAAAAAATTTAAAATTTTTGAAAAGCGAAAGTTAACTTGCAATTTATATCATAAAAGCGCAAACTAGTTTGCGCTTTCTGAATTTTTTCTAAAAATGTTTGAAATTTTTCTTAAGCGCAAGTTAACTTGTGCTTTCTATCAGGAAAGCGCAAGATAGTTTGCGATTTTGAAAATTTTTAAAAATTTTCTAAAATTTCTAACTTTTTGAATAAGAAAGCGCAAGCTAGTTTGCGTTTTCTTATATAAAAAAACATTGAATAATTTATATACTCATTGATATAGGTACTTTCTTGTAACGACATTAGAAATAGTGACCTTCTGTGCAAAACCCTTATCCAAAACCTGCCGTTTCATTTATACTATACAATAAATCTTTGTTAAAATTGTTCAGTTACCTATTTTTAATTCCAAATGCATGCTATTTTAATCATCCTCACAATATTACTCTTTGTTTAGCTATTTTTAGACCCTACTACCTCTCTATTTGAATAAAAAACAAGTGCCCATCGCCATGAGTTACCACATTACAAAGATATTCCTCAAATTATGACTACAATTCAAAAAATATTATCATATATAATTTTACTTTTTAAATAGAGACGGTTTGGCTAAAGTCTTTAATAAGTTTCAAAATACACCAAACATCCGTGCCAAAAAAAGTATGTAAATTAGGTTCCTAAAATTGAGTTATTGAATAATGACATATATTTATGCAATGATTCGGTGAATAATTGCAGACATTTATACAATTATATCAAAAAATTGCAGACATTTTTGAAATCATTTACTGAAAAATTACGGAAATTTATGCAATTATTCAACAAAAAATTGTGAAAATTTCCACTTACAGTCATTTATGCAATTTTTTGATATAATTGCATAAATGTTTGCAATTATTCACTGAATAGTTGCTTAAATATATGCAAATATTTAGTAACTTAATTATAGGAGCCTAATGTACAATCTTTTTTTCGGAGAGGAGTTTTCATATATTAAATTTGATTTTAAGGACTTGAGTCAAATATTCACTTTTAAATTATTAATTCATAAACCCACACATTAATTCATCAATTCATGACTACGTATAGTGAAAACCTTAATAAACTTAGTATATTCAAGTATCAAAATAAAATATTTTATAATAACATTTCAATTTCGACAGTACCAACTATAATTAACGGGTGGAAGTCTAGCTTGGTTGTATTATTAATAGTATCCATATGTACATACATGACAAATGTTATATATGTATATATTGAATTACGTTATAACTTCATTTGTAATCTAATTTGCATCAGTTTTAGCGTTTCATTATCTACAATATTACTGCCATCCATAATACAAATCAGTAGAATCTGAATTTTTTGTCTATTTATTTTATCGGCTCAATAAATAATCTACATATTAGCTTCTTTTTTCATTAAATAATCCATAGATCTATACTATATGAAACATTTCTTTTATATTTCTCATGGAGAAGCATGTGCTAAGAGATATTTGGTCAATAACTTCAAGCATTTTCTGTTAATATTAACGCTATCCACCTGCACATGTGCCAAAGTTGGGTAATTTATCGGTTTAATACTATATTTATGTGACTCCTTTTACATTGATTTGATAGTTGATACTTTTAGGTGATTTGTACTAAATTTTATGCCTAATGATTTTAGGTGATTTGTACTAATTATATTGTTGTGATGGTTCTGAAAATTATTTATTCTATACCGCATGAACCGCAAGCACCTATGCAAATTATGTATGCATTGTAATGGGGTAACAACCTTATACAGAATATTATACCAATACTATGATCCCATTCAACTTCTCTTTAGTACATAAATACATATGTACTACCTAACATATTATTTATTTGCAACTTTTTGTTACAACTGGTTATGTAAGATTAAATAAGTACATTGTGGTTTCCTATATTTTCTATAACCTAATTTCCATTATAGTAATTGTAATTTCTGTACAACTTAAGTGCTCAAAATTATGTTTTAACATAAATCATCATTTCAATCAAATGTTGTGCGCTTACTCTTGAACTCAATTTTTATAAGGATCTTCTATACCACGATATGAGACGGATATGATACAAAAATAAAATAATCGCTAATCATAATTATAGTTAAATTTTATTGCAAACATCTATATCACAACCCACGTACTATGATTTCTATGGTACTAAAATATTTTCTCCCGAAACCCACAAAATTGTTGTTCTAGTGGTTCTAATGATATTCATCGACCTACTGCAACACCATAAGAACTACTTACTTTATTACAAGATCAAGGTCAAATTCGTATCCATTTTTGAACAAACATCCATTCTTATAACAACATATTTTTATTTACATCAGTGGGTGCAACAATCGACAACAAGCTAGAAAATGGTAGAGATGATGTTTATACATATCATGCACAAGGTTCAATATATCATATATAGTATTGAAAATATTTTACCCTCGTTTGAAGTAGACCAAGATATTTGCGATACACATACGAAAGCGAACACGAGATTGAGAAAAGACTTCGAGATAGTGAAGCAATGAGAAAAGAGATAATTTTGATTTTAAAAGAAATTATTTTAGATATTCATAATCAATATGTTTCTATACACAGACAATTTGGGCAACAACCTGATATACAAAACTATAGAATAAAAATTAAAGAGATCACACAAGATCGACATCTTTACGAGTTGCCAACCACATCCTCTAAAATTTAAGAAATCCTTCTGAAACAATTTATTTTGCAAAGAAGTGCTTCTAAAACAATTTATTTTGCATAGAAAATCACTTCGGAAAAATCCTCTAAAATTTAAGAAATCCACTTTAATCATGATCTCGAACATATCAAAATCTAGACCCATATTCTCAATATATGTTCCAAAATAAATTTGTAAGCCGAACTAACCATAATTGCCTTTGAAAATTCATAATAACATTTCCATAGCTTGGAAAATTCTCATAATTAAAACCCAACTCCAAAATCATGCTTCTCATAACATAAAAGTTTCCCATGGTATTTAAACATTTTTAAATCTCTGTTTAGACCTAAAATCATACTTTTCCTCCTTTAAATAAACATGTTCAATCCATATAAATTTTAAATCAAGCATATCATCATCCAAGATAACGTAAAAAAGAATTTACCCTTAAATTTGAAAATATACGATTCAAAACAAAATATAGATGGAATTATTTTTCAACTTGATCTAGATAAGAAGATTGGATTGAGATTGATTTCCCCTAAGCTTAATTCTCTAGCTTTTAATTTGATTTTCTTCTTCCTCTTAATGGTCGGCCATTCCTTTTTCTTTTGATTTGCATTTTTAAATTGACTGAATAATGGATGAAATGGTAGGAACAAAATATATATAAGGGTAGGGGTCATTGGCGGCAAATTCCTGAAGTACCCTTATTTAATTTGATTTACCCAAAACAATAGCCCATTAGTTAGTTAATTAGGCATGGCCTTAATTAATTAATTTAAGTCTCAATCCCCTTATCACTTAACATTTACATTATTCTATTTAATTTATCTAATTAAATCTCCTGAATAATGTTATAAAAAAGTAGAGGTGTTGCAGGCTCCTCTCTATAAAGAATTTCGTCCTTGAAATTCAGTAAGGACTAAATACTGATCATAACAATCATCTGTATAGACTCCTAACCACCATACTCTTCTTCCTGACTAGAAATTATCTATATAAATCTAATATATGCATACCCTCAAAACAGATAAGAATAAGTATCTCGAATCCTATCCTCTGTCTCCCAGTACAGGCTTTCTCATTGTCGCTCCACTGAGATCTCACTAACTTGACTGTCTTGTTCCTCAATGTCTTCTCATCTCTCATAACTACCCAAACTGGTTGTCTCATAAAAGTCAAATCGGGCTCTACTAACAAGTTCTCCATCTCTGTCTGAGGAATGGTAGCCTTTGGATCATGCACATGCTTGCAAAATTGAGACACATGAAATACATTATGGACACCTACCATACTGCTCGACAACTCAACTCTATATGTGAGCTTTCCAATCCTCTCAATAATATGGAATGGATCAACATATCTAGGGCCAATTTTCCTAACTTCTCGAACTATACCAATTTTCATTTGATTTTCGTTAGGCTTGTAGACAAGTTTTCAATTCGATTTTCATTTAATCAAAAGTACGTTTGAAAAGAATATTAACAGAGCTACCACTGTCAATCAACACTCACCTGACGATAGCGGGAAAAAGAATATTAACAGAGCTACCACAGTCAACAACACTCACCTGACGATAGCGGGACCGATTCCCACTGTTATCACCATTGGATCGAGATTCGGGGTTTCGATCCCTTCGATGTCCCGATTTCGAAACACTATGTCATTACGTAGTACTTTCTGCCACTTGGCTGGGGTTTCATCTTCTAGTGCGAGACATGATTCTTTTAGAACATGCTTCAACGAACTTGCACATCGCTCCATCTCTCCCCAACTTATTTGCGATGGGTGTGGTCCCCTAGACATTGTCCCAATAATGAGTCTTTGATCTGTTCGTTTCAACCCTTACTCACTAGTTCTGCCTTGATTCATTCATTCCCTAAGGGGCTGAGTAGCAGTAGGTTGATCAGGGTTATGTGGTTTTCTCATGTACTGTTGGAGCTTGTTTTCCAAAATCAACTCTTCGGTGTGATTCTTTAGATGGCGGCACTCGTTTTTTTATTTCCATGAGTCTTATGGAAACGACATAACTTTCCCAAACGTTTTTGCTACTATGTCGCTTCCTTCCTAAGGGTTTCTTATATTCTTCAATCTCCTGTGTTGCAAGATAAATATTCTTCGGAGTGTCATTCAGAGGGGTATAATCCTTCTGCCTGAACCCCTTAAGCCTTTTATTGCTGTCACTGCCATATTTTTTATCGGACTTCTGATTTTTCTTCTTTTGATTCCCATCTTTGCCTGTGACTCCTTGAGAAATTCAAGAATCATGCACGTTTTGATTCATTGGTACATTGCTTTATCCGATGTTCATTGATTGCACACCATTAGACTTTCTCTCCAACTCCCGTGCATTCTCCAATCTAAAGTACTGACTCACTTTATGATTGAAGTCTTTCCTTATGGTAAGTTGCTGCATTTTAATCCATTTTCGGAATTCAGTCTCCAAGTGAATGGCACAGACTACCGCCATAAAAACCATGCCCTTAGTGGGGTTGCTTATTTCCGTCACCGCGATATTTAAGCAGCTCATGAAATATTTCAACGACTTGTTGCATCCCTAGAACAATTCAGATAAGGACATGACATCTTTTGGTTGCACCGTATGGAGCCTAAATTGGTCAAGAAATTTGTTGCTAATTGGTAAAAGGTATAGATAGATCTCAGGGAAAGCCTGGTGAACAACATAGATGCAACTCCTTCTAGAAAGATAGGGAAATATCGGCAGAGAATAGCCTCTAAAGCGTTGGCTCGGTCCATATACCAGCTATGCTTGTATATATGGGATTTTGGGTCTTTCGTCCCATCGTAGGAATGGATAGTTAGCATTGTGAATTTTTCTGAATATTATTCATTCAAGATTTCATTGGTAAAGGGAGCCCGACTTGGACCAGGTCCCCATTCATCATCTCTTTAATTTTTACTCTCATCCATCAAACATTTGACCATACCTGCTATGTATGACTCTGATGTCCGATAATCCTAGGGATGGCAATCGGTCACTACACCAAATGTTTGGCTATGCAAATAGTCTTGGCATGTGGAATGAAGCCTAAGCTCTCCTGCCTTTGAGAGATCCACCCTCGTAGAACCTTGTTAGCTTAGAGTTGGCCCGATTGTGGAAGTTAGGACGTTCCTAGCATCATCGAATGCATTGATATTCTCTTACAATTGATTGTCTTGCTCTCCATCTTCTAAATCGAAGAGATCCATAGCTATATCTTCTTAGGAGTCTTGGCCCCCTTATTCAAATTCAGAATTGGTTTCCTTGTGACGAATGGAGTACTTGCTTTTTCGTCTACGTTAAGTCATTCTATCACCCTTTTTGTGGTTGTTTTCCGTTTCATCTAGATAGATCAGAAATGGGGGAATTCTCATATTCTATAGCATCTGCGGGTTCAAGCGTAGTCCTTGGAGTAGGGTTTGACTGCAAGTTTAAGAGAGCGTTAGGCTTATCCATTAGAGCTTTTGCCTACTTTACATTTTTTGGTTGATCTCATTAACCATCTTATTCAACTCATCCCTAGTGACAACTTCGTGCTCGCTGGAGGATGCTGACGCTTGATTTCCCAAGTTAGCACCGTTTACTTCAGTTTGTTGGGGATTAACATCTTCTTCAGCTACTACTGCCCCTATGTAACTTCCAAAGGCAGTTATTCTTCCATGAGCCAATGATTCCAAGAAGTGGATTTTCCAACCAAAGATTATGGATCTAACTTCTAGACCTATAGGACCCAATGTAGATAGCTAGATCAGAACCCTGAGTTGGAGTTTCTCTGTGAAAGCACCAAAATGTTAACCCAAAAAATGGATCCGCACCCTAGTTTGATTATGAAAGCACCAACCCTGTTCTTACATAGCAATAATATAAACAGTAAATGCAGAAAAAGACAAAAACAAAAGTACGAAGACAAGAGATTTTCATGGTGGTTCGGCTTTTAATGAATACTATGTCCACTTTATAGTTTTATTATAGACTGATTGCTGTTGCAAGAAGCGTTTGATTATAGTATTCTTGATTTTCCTTAGCTAAATTGGATCTCTAAGGTTAGAATCTATTAAAGAATCATAGTGAGCACCTTTGGAGATTGTTATGAGGGAGGTAGAAGTGAAGAAATTTTCCAGGCAGAGCTTTAGCAGCTAGTCCAAAGCCAGTACCGTGTTGAAACCATCAACACTTCGACACCTTCGAACCCTAGGGAACTACCTATCGATGGAGCCGGAAGCTCATACCTCTACTTATTGTGACAACAAAGCAATACAAAGAGAAAAGGCGCAACCACCCCCTTTAACGAAGACAGAGGCATTCGAACCGATTCGAAAGCATTGCATGGGGATGTGTAAATGTTAAAGGAGACAAAAGTTATATAAAGCTACCTTTCGACCAGGTCAAAAGCTTTAAGCTGAAAGGTGCCAACCCGCATCTATAAATAAGATCCTAAGGGTCTGGTTTATGGGATTTGAATTCATTCACCTTCTTCTTATACTTTCTTAAATTTTTAAATTGGTAAACCCTAATTTGAAAATGTAGAGGAAATTAATCAAGTTGTATATCTTAGTTTAGTAAATGCAAGATTTTGATATTGGAGATTATGCAACTGTTCTTGGAATTTATTTGATTCAATTGTGTTCTACTTGCATCAACTTAGTCAAAAGTCTACCTTTGGAGTGAGTCAAACCTCTCACTTACTAATACACTTAAGTACTTAGCTCCAAACCACTACCCACCAAACGCTCACTTTATGTGAGTCAAAGCCCTAAACCTAGCTTATTTTCCCTTAAATTTCAAGATTGAACCCAGCCATTTACAAGACCAGCTTTCGACAAGTTGAAACCAATCCAGCCAAACCATGTTCTTAAATCCTTAGAGTTGACCATTAGTGTTTCACAACCATTTCAAAAGGATAACCAAACAACTTCATCAAGCTTGGAGGACTCGAAAGAAAGGGATATAATTGTTTCGTCTGGGTCGAAAGGTGGGACAAGAAGAGTTTACACAACAAAGACCTACTCGAAAAGTTAATCAAAGAGGGTAATTAGAGCCTAACCTTTTATAATTAATCAAAAGAATCATGGAAGGAAATTTCTACAATTTTAATTCTACTTTGGGGTGTTAACAAGTTTTCTTGTTAACAAAATCTTTGTCTGTTTCCCCAATACACATTCCTGATAGAATTGTAAACGGTTGAAGCTTTCACCCTTGATCATATTCCTTCTACGATGGAACTCCCAGTTCTTCCCTAAAACATGACCCAATCTGTGATGCCAAAAGTCTGACGCCATCCAAATCTCATGAACTGCCAACTCCAACACACGACTCTCCAAGAATTGTATATTCTTTCAGCAGTTAAAGATTCCGGACCATTACTCCTTTCATTAATACAAGAGCAACACATGTCACCTTCAAGCTATCTAAATCTATCGTAATCCTACAACCCAAAGACAAAAAAAATTTCCTTAAACTTAGAGCATAGCGAACTTTAGTGATAGTATGCACCACAGCATCGTGCATGCGAATATGCACCGGTCCTTCTACTAATGGCTTGCAAGTAGAATCGTTTCCAATCAATATAGCTCTTCCTTCCTTACTCTTCATAAGAACATAAATACTCTTTCCTAGGTATCATGCGGAAAGACGCCCCTAAATCCAACACCCAATGTTCCGATACATCAGAAAAAAATGCAGTCGACACAACATCAGAAACAACCTTCTCCACCGCAACAGATGAAGAACCATCTGATTCATTTCTCTTCCTCAAATCTTGACATTCTTTCTTCTAGTGGCCATCCTTCCTAAAAGAATGACACATATTGTCTCAATACTTGCCTCTCCAACCACATTCGGGCTTTCTTGCCTTAGATCGCCCTTTGAATTTATTCTCCTTTCTCTCCTTTCTTCAACTCTGTACAAACAATTCTTGACTACTACTAGCTTCTCCGCTTTTGCTCATAAGCTTAATATGATTTCTTATCTCTTCACTCAAGAGTCACGTCTTCACATATTCTAATGTTAGTGTGCTTCGGTCATAGATCAAGCTATTAGCGAATAGCGTGTATCCCTCTAGAAGAGAGCACAATCCACCATTGCCTTTTGCTCCTCGTCCACATTTAAATCAATAGCTTTCATCTTCATCATCAAATAACCGAAGAAGTTAAGATGTGATTTCAACAACATACCTTCCCGCATCTTCTATGTGAAGAAATTTATCAACAAGATCAGCCTATTCATGAGAGACTTCTTCATGTAAAGATCCTCTAATTTCTTCCACAAACATCTAGCAATAGTCTCACTACTCACTTCTGGGATAACATTCTCATCCACGGCAAATTGAAGGGTAGTAAATGCCCATTCTTTCATCTTCTCCCTTTCCAATTTTGAGATATCTATTGGCAATGATTTTGTGTCAAAAACAACCTGATCAACATGATTTATTCCCAACACTGCCTTCATCTTCCACTGCCCCTTCTCAAAATCATTATCTCTGCTCCACTTCTTTATAGTCAGCTATAAACTGAATGTTTCATATGAACCCCTAGAGTAGGGTGCATAATCTTGGGTTAGTCTAACCTCACTTTAATCACTAGATCATGTCATCTTATCGATCACCTTCTAGCCCAAGGCTTCAATAACAACCTTCAATGCTCGGATACCAAACAGTAGGGGTAGATTTTACACAAATGACTATAAATCAACCCAAATAAATGATAAATCAATATGATCATGCCGTAGTGCGATAAAACAAATAGAAACAAGAGAATAAAATAGTAAATCTTGGAAGAAACTAAAACGAGAGTTCACACACAGATTTCTAGTGGTTCCACTATCGCGAGACAGTGTACATCTACTTTGAGAAGAGGAGATTTTATTATTTCTAAGAATAGAAAATTTTACAAGATTGATAATGGAGGCTGAGGAGAAGAATAAGAAACACAACTTGAGATGATAATTCTACTTATGCTAATCTCTGCCTTTATATAGAGATTATTACTTGGGGTTGAAGTAATTTGATTTATGGTCATAAATCAATTCCTCATCAATTCTTCTATTCATATTAGAACCTTTATCCTTTTGATTTTTCAGTTTCCCCTAATTTATATACGGCTGATAAGATTCCTTCTTTAATAAGCTAATTAGAAAATTAAATGATTACTTCAATCTTCCAAAATAATTCTTCTTTTCATGTAGGTTATTTATTGCTCTCTTTAATGCTATAAAAAGAGGCAATATATTTGAGTGCCTATCTCAAATATCTTCTAAATTTTCTACAATTGAAAATATTGTATCGTTCAAATCAACAATGTCTTCCAAATCATCTTTAGTATGGAAATACTGTATCACCAAATATAACACACTTCAATGCCAAGTAAAACAACTATGATGTTGTGAATGTGTTTACCTTCTCATGCACTATAAAATGTAACAAGCAATATATTTTTTATATTAAGATTAAATGCAGCATCATCAATACTAATTTGTCTTAAAAAATAAGTATACCATTGAACCTACATAACGAAACTTGCACAGTCAAAAATATTACAAACTTGCACGCCAATTCTCCCAGCAATATCAAAAATATCACAAACATGCAGCCAGTGCCAATCACAGTTAACATTCCAATGCATGCCAAAAATGTTTTAGTGACCCCAACAACCCTTACAGTTAGTAACCAAATCCTCTCGTTGCTCAGCTATTTGCCTTAAAATTTGGTAATCCAATCCGCTTCCTTCCATCAATTTTCTACACCATTAAATTCATAATGGCCAATGATTCTAATGCTAGGCTCACTCCAATTAGTCAGTAACACATGTAAGCTATAGCACCTCAACACCAAGCAAAACCATAGATGATATTGTGAATATGTTTACCATCCCTTGCACTTCAAAATATAACTTGAAATATAGTTTTTTATATTTTAGTGTTAAATCATATATCTTAAACACTTACAACATTAAATATGCTGAAAGCAATTTTCAGGTTTATTATGCTATGATTTAATCTTTCTATTTCTTCAACCTCTATTTTGATAAAAGGTTATCAATGAAATAAACTAAAAATTGAGGTATAGAATTCTTGTTGCCTGTAATGGTTACAAAAAAATCCCATGATCAAATCCTACTCTTATGAAGCTCCTATTTATAGATATGCCATCAAAAGAAAGTCTACGAAAAGTTACCAAGTTCATATATTACGATACTGATGTGCACGTGGATGTGCATATTTTTACCACCATATTTATTCTTTTTAAATTAAATAAATGATCGTATTGGGTATTTTAACTTGTTTTAACCAAAATTCGTATTAATTCCAAATTTTCACATACTCATCTTCATGTAAGGGCAAAATAGCCATTTGTGCGCGTATATTAATTTGAGAGAATTTAATTGGAAATTTCTATAATATTAGGAATTTAGCTTCTCGTATTAGTGGGTTCATGAAGAAACATGCATGCACAAAATGGATATAAAGGAATGAAGATGGAAATAATTCAAAGTGAAGATAATGGAGGACCACACCTACCCACCTACCTTAATGTACAAATTAAAGGCTAATGCACATGCTTATGGAGTTAATGGTTTCATGTACACTTAATGGGAATTAAGACATGTTAATGATTACTTGGCCTCCACACTTCCTAAGGGGCATTTTGGGCATTTCCCAAAAAGTGAATTAGGGTTTTAAAACTTGTATATATACCCCTTATGTTTCATGTAATCCTTAGTCTCTCTTCTCTTAGTCTCCCTTAGGTCTCCTTCTCTTTTGTTTAGTTTAGATCAAATAAAAGAAAGCTCTCTTTCTCTTTTCATGGCTACTTAGCCATTTTTATTTTATGTAATTTTCTTTTCTTTTTATGCAATGTTAATTAGTGTTTCCTTTTACTTACATGTTCATTTCCTTTCATGCTAGTAGTGTAGATTTACTTTTATGCAAGTAGAATAGTTTTCTTTTCATTTGCTTTCATTTTTCTTTCCTTTTGTTTTCATGTTGCTAGCTACATTTGTTCATCAAATGACAAATATGAGAGGCTAAACCCCTTCAATTTAGGGGTAATGAAGCTCTCTAATCATGTAGCTTCAACTTAATTTGATGTTTATGCTCTCTTTTTGTGCTTAATGAGAATGATTGAAGTGGTTTAATGATGTTGTTTAGCTTTGAATTTGATAGTCTACGTTGTTCATAACAAATAGGCTATGCTTAAACAAACAAAACACAAATTGCCTCTTCATTTACATATGATTATGGCAAAGAAGTTATTGTTGAAATTAAAATTTGATGGCTTATATTTCTAATTAATAGTTAATAGGCCATGCTTAAAATTGATTTTTATTTCAACTTTGTTGTCATATTTTATGAGATTTAAAAGTGTATTAGTGGTTGTATTATAGTTTGATGGTTTATATTGAGATAATTAATAGCACAAATATACCATACTTATGATAATCACATCAACTAATCCACTAATAACAAGAAAAGAGAGATCATAACTTCATTTTGTTGATTTATGTGATCTAGAGAGTGGAAATTGCCTCTAAATTGTCTTAACACTCATATTTTATCAATTTTCCTTTACTTTTTTTTCTTCTTTTCTAGTTTAACATTCTCTTCAACCTTGGTTTAATTTGATTGAATAGATTTTTAAAATCATCAATTCCCTGTGGATCGACCAGTATTCGCCACGTGCTACATTCGTACACCGTGCGCTTGCGGTTATTTTCTAATTTAAATTCGTTCGACGGTTTTCTAAACCGATAGAATTTCCGTCGACGAACAGATACTTAGTATTATTTCTATAACAATGCAGTGTAGAAATATGTAGATGTCCCCACTATGAGTACTCTACCACATTCCTAATTACTACTCTTATAAAGAGTGCTAAATACTAGGATTTCAAGTCTTTCTACCACAAAAAATAATATATGATGGTAACCATTCTTACGTCAAATCTTATTTATAGCCACTAACCTATTTACTAGCTCCATGCCCTTTTTTTGAAACTAATTAAATAGGATTTGGGCATAAGCTCGCAGTTATTCGGGTATAACCCGATTTATACAACGTCAAATATTAAACCCTTTTTTGCCTAGGGTTAAATCGCACCTCCATTTTCTCTTATCTCAACCCTAAAACTAAAACTCACGAAAATGGTGGAGCAAACATTAAGCTCCAGATCTACAATTCAACTTTCCAAATTAGCTCTGCTACTTTCTCTTCTCTCCCAATACGAGAGACATTCATTAAATTTATTTCTCACTCCACCAATTCCAACATTCGAGCTGACATTGCAAAGATTCTTAGCTGAGTTTTCAGATCTAACAAATTTTTACTCTAACAAATTTTTGCTTTATGCTAGCAGAACTACTCACATTTGGATGATTTCGGGGTTGATTATCCTCTTATGGTTGCTTAGGAATTCCTGTGTAAGCATCGCCCTAACAAGTAGAAAAATTATGCTTTTGTTGCTTCGATCCAAACTTCGTTGCCTTCAGTTGGAGAAGATAATTTTCAAAATGCTTACTTTGGGTTTCGTTGTCCCATATCTTAGATAAGTATTTGGGACCGGTTCGATTTTTTAACTTCTTCTTTGAATTTTGCAATATAATTTTACTTTCGGTAATAATTTGCAATCATCTCTACGCCTTATTTTCGCTTTATTATGCACTCTACTGTTATGCTCTTTCCAGATTTGATATATTGCAATAGTTAAAATTACATGAACAAAAACTCTTTCTACAGACCGTGTCTGAAACTATCTTTGATGAATTTTACCGCTTGCTTTAAGTCCACATGGTTTTTATGCTTAAGCCCAAAGTTTCTCAAATATTATTCCAAATATAACAACAACAACAAAACTATTATTCCCAAACAAGTTGAAGTTGGTTAGAGATAGAACCCAAAACTAAATGACAAAGCTAATTTAAAGGTTGGTATAATAACAATAGAAATAATAAAATAAAGTCGAATAAGTAAATTAATAATAATAGTAACTACGTAAAGTAAATCTTTATAATGTATAAAAAAATAAAAAAATAATTGATGATAATAGTATAAATAGTAATATTGGTGCTGATAGTAATATTGATCAAAGACCAAATGCTATGGCTTAGGCTCCTTTTCCCTAGTCCAATAATCAAAACTTATAAAACTCATAGCTCATGGTTCTGATTCGTGAATCACTAACTTTCAAGCGCTTCTATCCATTACTAGCCCTTCGGATGTATTCCAATCCTTCAAGTCCCGTTTTCTACTTCCTCCCATGTCAATATTGGTCGACCTCTATCTCTCTTTGAGCACACAACATGGCCTATAATTCCAACGCGCATAGGTACTTCGGGCAGCCTTCGTTGGAGATGTCCAAACCATTTTAAGCGATGTTGAATTAGCTTCTTCATAATTAGTGCTACTCCAAGTTTTTCACCTATATCATCATTTCTAATTCGTTCACTTCTTGTATGACCGCAACTCCATCGCAGCATATGCATATCTGCTGCGTTTATCTTCTGGATGTGTTAGTGTTTAATAGGCCAACATTATGCACAATACAACATCGTAGGCCCAATTTTTGTTCTGTAGAGCTTTCTTTTAAGCTTCTGTGGGACTATCCTGTCACAGAGAATGCCAGATGCTTGTCGTCATTTCACCCATCCCGCTCAAATTCTAAAACTAACATCTTCATTAATCTCACCATTACACTGCAAAATTGATCCTAAATATCGAAAGGATTCCTTCCTAGGAACTATTTGTTCGGCCAAAGTGACATCTCCATCCTTTGACCTGACACCGCTGAACTCGCACTTCGTATACTCTGTTTTAGTTCTGCTAAGCCTAAATCCTTTTGATTCTAAAGTCTGTCTCCACAGCTCAAGTTGTCTGTCATCCCCAATCCTACTTTCATCAATTAGCACAACATCATCAGCAAATAGCATGCATTAAGGAATCTCCTCTTATACCCTTCGTGACTTATCCATCATTAGGGAAAAAATGTAGGGGCTCAAAGCTGACCATTGATGTAATCCTATGTTAATGGAAAAGTCACTGGTTACACCATCGCATGCTCTGACACTATTCATAACATCATCGTGCATATCCTTGATAAGGGTAATATACTTTGTTGGGACTCTCTTCTTTTCCAAAGCCCACCACGTCACCTTTCATGGTACTTTATCATAAGCTAACTTCAAATCGATAAGTAGCATGTGTAGATCCTTCTTTTGCTCCTTAAACCTCTCCATAAGTTGTCATATCAAGAAAATTGCCTTTGTGGTCGTCCTTCCAAGCATTAAGCCAAATTGGTTTTTTGAAATAAAAAAAAAGAAAATTTGCACCCATAGAACAAATGATTGGTAGATTCAAGTTCAGTTTAACAAAGTGAACATGCCAAATTAACAGAATACCCCCATTTATTCATTCTATCTTTTGTTGGCAACCTGTCATTGATAGCAAAAAAGGTACATATTGACATATTATGTTTATTAATCCTATTCCATATACATTCTTACAAATCCACATTTAGATGTTTACCCCTAATACATTTCCATGTCTGTATAAAAGAAAATTTTCCTCTTTTGCTTGCTTTCCATTCCCAATAGTCTATATTTGTCTCTATATCAAATAGGATATTACATATATGTTCTTTATGTGCATTAGTAACTGGATGAATTTTAGGTTGCCATTTATTTGCATTTACTGGTATAGATACTGCAGCATCAGCTTTCCCAAAAATAACTAAGTTACTCCACCCCACTCTGTTAATAAAAGATTCATGTAGAAACCAAGGACCACACCAAAAGCTAGTACCTTTTCCATTATTAAAAATTCTTTCTAACGTTAATTTTCCCCGGTTTCTGCACTTTAAATTTTGTATCCAGGTATTTGATTGATTATTTTTGGAAAAATATTCCAGAAATTATTATTGTGCTTGATATGTTTATTTTTCATCCATTTTGCCCAAAAAGGTTCTTCTTTTAAAAACCTTTAAAAAAATTAAGCGACGTGTAAAACTTAGATCCTTCATATTTCTAACCCCCATGCCTCCTTTCTTCTTTGGCCTACACACTTTTTCCCAACTTATTTTGTGAAATCCTCCTTTCCAAAGAAAATTCGCACATCTTTTTTCTATTTTTTTAATTGATGCTACAGGAATATGATAGGTCACCAACCAATATAATATAATGACATAAATTACTGTTTTGATAACTTCTATTCTACATGCAAATGATAGTAATTTTCTTGAACAAGTATCCATTCTTTCTTGAAATTTTTCCACCAAAATGATTGGATTAATATTACATTTAATGGTGTCCATTTCCATCAAAACTGAGAAATATTCGATTACCATAGTGAATAAATATGGAGATAAAATGTCCCCTTGCCTAATTCCTCTATTATTTTTAATAAAACCCTCCGATTTATCTTGAATCAAATAGAAAAAGTTTGGGTGTTAATACACTCACACACCAAATAATAAAACTTATTTGGAAAACCCATATTAAACATTATATGATGTATGATTTTCTGTTAACTCTTTCATATCCTTTGTAAATCTATCTTTAAACAAACGTTGTCTCCAATTTTCCTATTAAAGTTACGACCATCTCTGAGAAAGCGATGAATTTTCATAAATCAACTTTCTCGGAAAAAAGCATTCTGATTTTTTGAAATTAAATAGCGCAAAAAATCATCAATTCTATTGTTTATCACTGTTGCTATGATTTTATAAATAAAATTAGAACATGATATAGGTCTATGATCTCCAGTTTTAGATGGATTCTTGTTTTTTGCAATTAATGTAATAAAAGTATGGTTTAGGCTTTTTAACAACAGGAAATTATTGTCAAGGACAAAATTTCACAGCTTTTTAGCCTCAAGGACAGACCTTCAATATTTTATCCTGAAGGACAACTTTCTGTAGGTATCAGTTTTTAGTTATCGGTATCAGTTTTTAGGTATCAGTTTGTAGTTATCGGTAGCAGTTTTTAGGTATCAGTTTTTAGCTCGGTATCAGTTTTGTTGTCCTTATGAATAATTTTGGAAAATGTTTGTCCTTGTGAATAAATTTTAGAAGAATGTTTGTCCTTGTGGCAAAAATATTGAGGTCGTGTCCTTGAGGCAAAAAATATAGAAATTTTTGTCCTTTAAATTAATTCCCCCTTTTAACAACTTACCTTCATTAAAATAATTGTCTTACTACTTTAATAATCTGACCTTTAATCATTTCCTAGTGAGTTTTATAAAATTTTGCACTAAAACCATTTGACCCTCGATATTTGTTACCACCTGCTTTAAAAACTATATATTTGATTTCCTCTTCCTCAATAGGGGCAAATCAGATTTCTTCTGATGTTGAAATAATTTCAATTTTGAAAATGATTTTTGAAAAATTAATTCATGCTATTCAGTATTATATAAATTTTCAAAATAAGTCACTACTTCTTGAGCAATCTTATTAAAGTAATTAGCTAATATTCCATTCGTATCAAAAATAGTGCCAATATTATTAATATGTTTCCGACTACTCGTTTTAGCATGAAAAAATTTAGTACAATCATCCCCTTGAGTAAGCCAGTCAACTTTGGCCTTTTATTTTAAATTCATTGTATTAGTATATAATTCCTTAAAGAGACATCTCTGATTAGATAAAACTCCTTAACAATAATTATATCTTCTGGATTTTTATCTATTATGTCTTGTAGTATTTTACTTTCTTTCCTTAATTTTTTATACACATCATATGTTGACTTTTGTCTTTATTCCAAGTTTTAAGATTAAGTTTAAATTCTTAAGCATCTTACTAAACTGGTAATGGTGTGTACCTTCACAAGAAAATTTAAACATTCATTATTTCCTTATATTCACTATCAAAAGACCAACTATTTTTATATCTAAATGGAAAATTTCTTTTAGCTAAACTATTCACATCAGGAAATAGTCTAACCCGTAAAGGGGTATGGTCGCTTATATCCTGATCTAATGTATTACATAAAAAGTTAGGGAGTACTTTTGAAATTTTTTTATTAAAACTCTATCTAATTTACAATGGATATTCTTTTCAATACCAGATCTCCAAGTATACTAATAAAGGCTCAATTAACCCAGTTTCTGTTAAAAATTTATTGATTCTTTCTAGCTTAGAAAATGATATATTATTTCCCCCAAACTTTTCATTTGAATGCATCACAGTATTAAAATCCTATATTATTAGCCATGGAATTTCATAAGTATGATTCAAACTTTTAATCCAACACCATAAACTATTTCTTTCGTTTTCAAAGTTACAATCATATGCACTAGTTATTTAAATATTTGCTTCCCCTATATTCTTCAAAATATAGTATTGTAAGTCTTTATTTATATCATTTATAATCCAAATATTTGAATGCAAAAGCACTAAAATTCTACCATTACCACCACAATCATTATAGTCAACTGTTTTCCAGTTACTTGATAATCTCCTACAAAAAATTTCAATATTCTCATCATTCATTTTATTTTCTATTAAAGCTATGATTGATGGTTTATAAACACTTAACATGTTTATTATATCAGCTTGTTTTCCTAGGGAATTCATTCCCCTAACATTCCATGCAGGAATTGACAGATAGTAAAAATATTAAAAGGAGTTTCCGGTTTTCATACCTGACACTGATGCACTTCTACTTCTTTTTTTACATATTATCCCTTTTGCTTTAAGCTTTGTGGTCATTTGATCCCATTCACCATTTTCTTTTATATATTTCTACTTAAATTTTGCTTTCTCCTTTCTCATTCCTCTAATCCTCTTTTTATTGATATGCAGCTCTCAGATAACAATATTTGTAAATGTGCGAGGCAGTACTGAGTCAATGCAGTCACTAACCTCGGTATTTGTTGCATTTTCCGATCGAGGGATTACATCCATGGCTACAGGACTATTTTTATTATTCAAAAGAGTATCTTCATTTATACTTGTATCATCGTTGTCTCTAACCAAATGGAAATTTGAAACATGCGGGATTTCGAATTCTACAACCTCTTTATTTTTTTGATCCACCATTGTAAGGTAGTTTATTATCTCTATTGCTTGATTCTTTTGACCATTTTCTAAAGGTGGACCTCCCTCAGCCATGAACTGATCTTCTTGATCAAAGAGTTGCTCTTGAGGTTTTTCTTGATCTGAGCTGATACCTTTTTGGTTGATCAGAGAGGTTGATTCATATACTATTTCAATGTTATCACTTTTCTTTTATGAGACTGGGTTCTTTGAACCCATTTCTTGGTTTATTGAAGAAATATTCTGACTTTGCCGATTCCTTGATTTTGGTACCCATGCTGTTTTGTGTTACATTGCTCTTTAGTGTGTCCGAAGCAATGCACTTTGGGGGAATCCATTCATATATGACTTCTTGGGTGATGCTTTCCCCATCATGCAAAGTTAAGTAAATTTCTTCAGGAAGATCATCTTCCGCACCACTTCTACTATATGACGAGCATAATTCAATCATATTTTCAATGTAGTGGATGCATCCATTTTAAAGAGTTTACCAAGTGAAACTGTAACGACCCGTAGTTTCGCTACTTCGGAAATGAGAGATTTCGTTCGTTTTAAATTTGAAAGGAGTTTAAATCTTAAATAAATATGTTGTATATAGTAAATAAATTATCTATTCTTATAGTTAATAAATTTAGAAGTACAAATTTGGATTTTAGAACAAATCGATAAAAGTTAAGTTTTGTTAATAATAAATAAAGGCTTAAATAAATGAATTTAAATATTTATTTAAAAAGATAAAAACATCTAATAAAGATAATAAAAGTATGTTAAAATATTTAAAAGTTTGTTAATAATCGTTTTACAAAAATAACCAAAATCTGTCGCATTTTGTCAGTTTTACGTACACTGTAAAAATAGAGATTTTGATATTATTTACATATGATTTTAAAATATAAAGAGACTTGTTTTAATTTATTAAAGAAGTAAAAAAGTTCATTTTAAAGTTTGGCTTACTTCAATATATAGCTTAATAAAAACGTCAAATTTTGACTGTAAAATTTATCGTCAAAAATGCCATTTTTAACCAAAACAAGTTGTCGACAAGTTGTTGCAACTTGATATATTTTCTAACTTATAAATACAAGTTTACAAACTATTTAAACACTTCACATTTAGCACTAAAAGACAAAAGGAGTTTACTTTTGAAAAGTTTAAATAAATGCATAAAGAGTGAAAAGACATGATTTGACATAAAAACAACATCATTACTAAACCATCTTTTCTCATTAATGCATAACCTTTCTTCTCATCTTGGAAAGGAAAGAAAGTAAGTTGAAAATTCAAAAAGTAGAAGGGGTATTTTAGTCATTTTGGCTAAGGTTAAAAATGTAATTTACATTGAAAATTTTTGCTATAAATACCACTATACTTCCACTCATTTTCTTCACACCTCTCATTCTTCTTCTTCTTCATTTTTGAGCTTTCTTTTGCTCATTAACGGCTTCTCCTCTTTAAGGGAGGTATGAGAGTTAAAAATAGTGGAGTGCTTAAGCACTAATCCACTTATTACTCTCTAACCTCTTCTTAATTCACTTCTTCTTCTTCTTCTTCTTCTTCTCTTCTTAAAAAGGACCATAGGCCGTGAGTTTGAGAGTTGATAAGGAGAGGACGTGAGCAAAGCAAGTAGAGATGGAGATGGTCGAGCACTTGGAAGCATGGTTATGATAAGGTTTAAAAAGGTTTAGTGAAGCGTTGAATTATATGAATGTTGGTAGGAAGTTAAACGTTTTGGTTAAAGGTGAGAAATTCTCATTGCTTTTGGATGTATATTTTAGTTATGTTAAAACAATCACATTTACACCCTTATGACATATGAATGTTTATACCAAATTGATTGTTAATATGGATAATTTGTTAGTTAGTAAATTAAGTGAATTGTGATAATATATCTCGTTATGATATTAATAGTTAATGTTGGATTTGAAATCATATGTATGTGATTGGTTAAATGAATGTTATGCTAGTGATAAATATAAATATTAGATATGTTCATTTTGATTAAGTAATCGCTTTGTTAATAAGAATATATTTTAGTAATATGAGATATTGTGGAAAAATAAGTCTCTTTTCATTTATAAGTGAAATTAAAGTTAAAATGAAAGAGAATTTAAAATTTGAAGTGAAACGGATTTGAAAAGCATAGTTAAATAGAAATTGAAATTGAGATGAATAGTGAAATTAAAATCGATTTTGAAAAAGTGAAGTTTAGTTTAAGATTGAATTGAACTTTAAATTGAAACTAGATTTGAAATCTAAGTTTTAAATAAGTTTAATTTGAGATTAGAATTGAGTTAAAATTGGAATATAAAATTTAATACTAAAATAATAGGAATATAATAATATTATAATATGGTAATAGTGAAAATATATATTAAATACTTTAAAAAGTGAAAATATTGATTTAAAATGATTTTTAATGAGTTTATAAGTGTTGAAATCCAATTTGAATATATTATTTCAAATATTGAGAAATAAGTTAAAACTAGACGCGTCGCGCAACGGTAGTTCGCGATTTCGCGCCGAAAAGTTCAAATGAGTGTATATAGTGGAATATGCCTCGTAATCCGTCGAGATAAGAAAATCCGGACTACTGTACCCATATCTTATAAACGAAGAAAGATAATCAAAGTTTCGATTAGTAGATTTTGAAATAAGTCCAAATCAATTTTCCAGAAAAATCGCGCTAGTGCAGTTAAGTGACAGTAATAGAAATTTTGTTTAAATAGATGTTTTAATTATGGAAAAATATGGAATAAAATTGATAAATCTATTTAAATGATTTAAAAGAGATTTTGGATTGGAAAATATGAATTATCGAATGTTTAAAAGTTGTTTAAATTCAAATAAGCTTATATGGCACTTTCCGTAGCACTTTTCTGCTGCGAATTCTATAACTTTTGGAATATGAGTTTAAATGTAATGACATTTTCCAGAATAAATTGTTAATGTTTTACAAAGGATAATTAAGCGTTTTGAAAGATAATTTGGAATATTTATAAGGAATTCCAAAATAAAGTTGAAAATCTGAGTTTGCGGAAATGACTAGTACATTTGTCCCGCCTGTAAGATCTTAGAAGATAAAACAAGGTGTTTAACTAAGGTTAGGGATGGAGCAACCAGTGCCCTGAATTTACCTGGCCTATGTTTTCTTTTCATAGGCGAGGGGTGGAACAGATTGAAAGGAAAGCCCGGATGCTCTTAAATAAAAAAGATTGTTAATTTTTTCAAAATAAGAGAGGATTGGTATTATCCAAAAGTTAAGCAATCTTCAAAAATGAATGATTTCTATGATCCTATTTACTTCAAAATGTTCGTTAAGATTGATTTAGGGTTTATCGTAAACAATGTCTTAAATAACATTAATTTTGACCCGCCTAAAAGTTAAAGAATTTGAACAAGAATTAAGTAAGGAAATTTGAGATATTTTCTAAAGAAAAAGAATGAATTTCTTAGAAATTATCCTAACTCAAAAGAAAGAGATATCGAAATCATCCGAAAAGAATTAAAGTGAAAAGAGACTTAATAAATCATGTATACTCATTTTCACTTTCTATCGATATTGGATTTCGAAGGAACGGGAGTCGGATTTGAGTAATTCCTATCCAAAAACCACTTCGGACCAATCTATACGTTTGGACGTGAAGACATGATGAAGATGATGATTATTGAAGACCGTGGATCTTTATAGCGTGAGGACTGCTTGTTGACTTGCTCTGGGTAACTCCCGAGTTATATATAGCAGTGGTCTCATCGTTGTGAAGATTTTGCGAATTGCAAGGACTACTCGCTACTAGTGGTAGCGGGAGAGTGCCTTCGGTTTGTCATGTTCCTGGACAACTTGTATGGACATTTTCCTGACATTGCATTTCTAACGATTACGTACATTGGTTTTTACAAACGTACATCAGTGGTGGCGGAGAAGGCAACTTCTCTTAGCTTAACACCTTCCTTGAGACATACGAGCTCAAGGGTTGTAATTTTATGGAAGGCAATTAGTAGTCAACGGAAATGACAATGTAGCATTCAAAGATGTGATATGTGCTTTGTGAAAAGGTAATCGTAGCCTCAAGCCTCATCAAACCGGAAATGATCGAAACAGGATTAGATGCAACAAGGCTAAGTGGGTCATTCCTAAGTAGGATATGATCATCCCTTTCTAGATATATTTCTTCCCGCTATGACGTTCGGGATGTATATTAATGTGGTGTATGGAAATCGAGCGCTCGGTTAAAGGTCGATAACGATCGAGGGATGACATATTCGCTACTATCTAGTTACAGAGGTAGGCCGGTCTTGTGTTGGTAGAAGAGCTTTGTGATGGTTCCTCGGGACATCCATCTAGAGGTGTACCCATTAGGAAGGTAGATCCCACGCCTGGTCATTTGTATGGAAATCCATTCTCCATTAAGAACCTACGGTTTTGTTTGTACTGGCGTAATGAATAGCCTCGAAATGCTATATGGGTAACCATTTCGGATAAGATTAATAAGTTTATTTGCAAATGTTTTCAAAGAGATGTCATTAGAAATAATATCAAATGTTTTGATATAAAAGTGTTTTAGTTATCATAAGGTAAAAACCCGTCCGTGTTTATGTGTGGGCATGGTCTTATGAGATACTCTTTGTTTTCAAAGGATTTTATTCAAAGGCTAATATATGACACTTTCGTTAATTATTGATTTTTTCTCACGCTAGTTTATCAAGCCTGATCCGGGTATTTTCAATACTCGGGTCAGATCCGAGTAGTTTCAGCATAGTCGAAGACGGTTGGAGTTTCGAGAGGAGAGCTGGAGATATTCATCGACGTATGAGCATATTCTATTACCTTCTATACTTAGTGTATTTTGTTTGATGTTTGTCAGCAATTGTAAGGACAGATGTTTATAATTGTCTAAGCTGAATTTAGGTTAGACTCTGATATATGTATTTAAAAAAATTCCGATGTAAAAATATTTGTTCAATATTATATATTATTCCATTCGTGTGAGATTCTGTTCTGTCTATTTTTCTTTATTACCCTTCATGTTCTGTATATCCGTGCAATTTGAGTTGGACATGTGTGGTTTATTGTCGATTCAAAGGGTACGGAAAAACGGGACTTTACATTTGGTATCAGAGCTTTTGGTTGAGCAAACACCGAAGCCTAATGGGGTATGTCTCATCAGAGATAGGATTAGTAATATGCTAGGATGAGTAACTCATTAGAGATAGGGTTAGTAACACCCTAGAATGAGTTATGAGAGTATTATTATATTGAGCACGTATTTGTTAATTTTATAAAAATGGTTTTATTTTTAAAAGAAATTAGTAAATGAAATAATTTTACCTTGGGTTTATATTATAAATATTAAAGGGGATATTATTATCTTTTGGGTTAGAAATTAAGGATTGATTGTAATTTTGCTTAGCAAAACTAAAATATGAATATCTTGTGATTAGAATTATACAATTTGACTATAAGATATTCCATATAGAATCAATTAGTTGAGAGCTAGAATTTAGAACTTTAATCATATACCATTAGATATTTTGTATTAAGAAATAATAATGATCAAGTGATTATCATAATGGATGAGTTTAAAAGCTAAGTACAAATACCTTGTGAAGTAAAATTCACAATTTGACTATAAGATATTTGTTGATAATATTGAAGCTACAAGTTGTAACTAGAGAAAGTAAAAAAAGAAAATGCTTACTTAGAAAAAAATTATTATCAATAAGATAGGAAAGGATAAGCCAAAATTGAAATTTTGGGTAAATATAATATGAAAGGGTAAGTTCTATAACTTATAAAGGAGTTAAGTTAATTTGAAATTTATACACTTTGACTAGGCTAAAATCAAAGTGAAATTTAGAAATAAGAGGTATAAGAAATATCATCCTAATATAAAGTTTTGAATTAGCGATACATTTTGGGTAACATTTGTAATTCAAAATGAAGTAAGATTAGAAGTAGATAGTTTTGAATAATATGGTTAGTAGGTTGATTGTTGGACAAAAAAGGTTAATAACAAATACCATGAGAGTTAAGTTTCACAATTTGACTATAAGGTATTTGATGGATTGAAGATTAGAAAATTTGATTTAGAAAATGGATAGGTAAATAAGTTATGTAGTTAATCATAGAATCAGTGAGAAAAAGGTGTACACTTAGTAAAGATGTCTTATTAATATATGGATTGGATACATAATATTAGCTAAATGAAAACCTTATGTAAAGAAAACTCAGGGTTGAGTTTTATAACTTATTAATTTGAGAGAATAGTAGAGTTTCATACTAGTTAAACACCTTAGTTAAAGTAATAACAATTTAAAATTTGGGGATATGTATATATATTCTTAGGAAGTAAAGATATATTATACAAGTTTAAGTCATACTTGTATGCTTAAGTAATAATATATTTAGAAGAAAGCAATGGTTGTGAAATAAACTTGGATTAATAGAAATTTTGAAGAAATGTATTAGGTAAAGATGAATGTGAATACAACACATGAATTTTGATCTAAGATTTGAGAACATAACTTTGAGGTGTTTACACCAATCTGAAAAAGGATTACCACTCGATTCTTGACAGTGAGCATTAATGGGAGTTTATGATTATGTACACGAGTTTTCTATCATAGTTGAGAGCTATGCAAGGAAAGCAAGGGTTTGTGATCAAGAAGTCTGATCAAAGTCCGCACTAGAAAATCGAGGGATCGATACTAGTTCAAAAGAAAAGTTATGGATTCGAATAATAGATCGAATCAAATATCACATATAGTATGATGTGTTGGGTCTGTCTACTTAGTAGTTGGATAGTTATCTCAAATAGTAGGCACTAAGATATAGTGGTTGGACTGATGTTGTGGTATGTATATATAAACATCAGGTAAAGTACATGCCCAGGTCGGATAATGAGTTATGTGGCGGTATTCGTTTATCTTGATATAGTATCAGTGTGGTTGTTTTTTATAACCTTATTTGGTTGTTGCATATTCTATCTTAAGTGTGCAGTATACACTAGGATGGGTATGATAGAAGTTTGAGTTGATGTATGTATATATAACCGTAAGTACGTGATAGATACTCAGGTTAATGTGGGGAATCTGTATATGTATGTTTAGCATCATTTATTTTAGTGTTGTCATGATATCGACCTTCTTTTTTGTTCTATCATCAGTATAACTAAGTCAAAATATTTGAGGATATGAGTATGAGATAGATTCTTTTTTCTAACTTTCATTTCGAGGACGAAATGCTTTTAAGTAGGGGAGAATGTAACGACCCGTAGTTTTGCTACTTCGAAAATGAGAGATTTCGTTCGTTTTAAATTTAAAAGGAGTTTAAATCTTAAATAAATATGTTATATATAGTAAATAAATTATCTATTCTTATAATTAATAAATTTAAAAAGTATAAATTTGGATTTTAGAACAAATCGACAAAAGTTAAGTTTTGTTAATAATAAATAAAGGCTTAAATAAATGAATTTAAATATTTATTTAAAAAGATAAATCTTATTCAAAACATCTAATAAAGATAATAAAAGTATGTTAAAAGATTTAAAAGTTTGTTAATAATCGTTTTACAAAAAAACAAAATTTGTCGCATTTTGTCAGTTTTACATACACTGTAAAAATAGAGATTGATATTATTTAAATATGATTTTAAAATATGAAGAGACTTGTTTTAATTTATTTAAAGAAGTAAAAATTCATTTCAATGTTTGGCTTACTTCAATATATAGCTTAATAAAAAGTCAAATTTTGACAATAAAATTTGTCGTCAAAAATGCCGTTGTTAACCAAAACAAGTTGTCGACAAGTTATTGCAACTTGATACGTTTTCTAACTTATAAATACAAGTTTACAAACTATTTAAGCACTTTGCATTTAGCACTAAAAGACAAAAAGAGTTTACTTTTGAAAATTTTAAATAAATATATAAAGAGTGAAAAGACATGATTTGACATAAAAACAACATCATTACTAAACCATCTTTCCTCATTAATGCACATCCTTTCTCATCTTGGAAAGGAAAGAAAGTAAGTTGAAAATTCAAAAAGTAGAAGGGTATTTTAGTCATTTTGGCTAAGGTTAAAAATGTAATTTACATTGGAAATTTTTGATATAAATAAAACTACACTTTCACTCATTTTCTTCACACCTCTCATTCTTCTTCTACTTCTTCATTTTTGAGCTTTCTTTTGCTCATTGATGGCTTCTCCTCTTTAAGAGAGGTATGAACGCTAAAAATAGTGGAGTGCTTAAGCACTAATCCACTTATTACTCTCTAACCTCTTCTTAGTTCACTTCTTCTTCACTTCTTAAAATGGGCCTTAGGCCGTGAGTTTGAGAGTTGCAAAGGGGAGGACGTGAGCAAAGCAAGTAGAGATGGAGATGGTCGAGCACTTGGAAGCATGGTTATGATAAGGTTTAGAAAGGTTTAGTGAAGCGTTGAATTAAATGAATGTTGTCAGGAAGTTAAACGTTTTGGTTAAAGGTGAGAAATTCTCATTGCTTTTTAATATATATTTTAGTTATGTTAAAACAATCACATTTACACCCTTATGACATATGAATGTTTATACCAAATTAATTGTTAATATGGATAATTTGATAGTTAGTAAATTAAGTGAATTGTGATAGCATATCCTGTTATGATATTAATAGTGAATGTTGGATTTGAAATCATATGTATGTGATTGTTTGAATGGATGTTATGTTAGTGATAAATATGAATATTGGATATGTTCATTTAGATTAAGTAATCCCTTTGTTAATAAGATCATATTTTAGTAATATGAGATATTGTGAAAAAATAAATCTCTTTTCATTTAGAAGTGAAATTAAAGTTAAAATGAAAGAGAATTTGAAATTTGAAGTGAAACAGATTTGAAAAGATAGTTAAATAGAAAATGAAATTGAGATGAATAGTGAAACTGAAATTGAAATCGATTTTGAAAAAGTGAAATTTAGTTTAAGGTTGAATTGAAGTTTAAATTGAAATTAGATTTGAAATCTAAGTTTTAAATGAGTTTAATTTGAGATTAGAATTGAAATTGAGTTAAAATTGGAATTTACAATTTAATATTAGAATAATGGGAATATGGTAATATTATAATATGGTAATAGTGAAAATATATATTAAATACTTTAAAAAGAAAAAATATTGATTTAAAATGATTTGTAATGAGTTTATAAGTTTTCAAATTCAATTTGAATAGATTATTTCAAATATTGAAAAATAAGTTAAAACTAGACGCGTCGCGCAACGGTAGTTCGCGATTTCACGCCGAAAAGTTCAAATGAGTGTATGGAGTGGAATATGGCTCGGAATTCTTCGAGATAAGAAAATTCTGGACTACTATACCCATATCTTCTAAACGAAGAAAGATGGTCAAAGTTTCGATCAGTAGATTTTGAAATGAGTCCAAATCAATTTTTCAGAAAAATCGCGCTAGTGTAGTTAGTGACCGTAACAGAAATTTTGTTTAAATAGATGTTTTTAATTGTGAAAAAATATGGAATAAATTTGATAAATCTATTTAAATGATTTAAAAGAGATTTTCATTGGAAAATATGAATTATCGAATGTTTAAAAGTTTTTTAAATTCAAATAAGCTTATATGGCACTTTCCATAGCACTTTTCTGCTGCGAATTTTATAACTTTTGGAATATGAGTTTAAATGTAACACATTTTCCAGAATAAATTGTTAATGTTTTAAAAAGGATAATTAAGCGTTTTGAAAGATAATTTGGAACATTTATAAGCAATTCCAAAATAAAGTTGAAAATCTTGGTATGCGGAAACGACTAGTATATTTGTCCCGCCTGTGAGATCTGAAAAATTAGAACAAAGTGTTTAACTAAGGTTAGGGATGGAGCAACCAGTGCCTTGAACTTACCTGGCATACGTTTTCTTTACTTAGGCGAGGGGTGGAACGGATCGAAAGGAAAGCCCGGATGCTCTTAAATAAAAAATATTCTGTTAAGTTTTCCAAAATAAAAGAGGATTGGTATTATCCAAAAGTTAAGAAATCTCCAAAAATGAATGATTTCTATGATCATATTTACTTCAAAATGTTTGTTAAGATTGATTTAGGGTTTATCGTAAACGATGCCTTAAATAACATTGTTTTTGACCCACCAAAAAGTTAAAGAATTTGATCAACAATTAAGTAAGGAAATTTGAGATATTTTCCAAAGAAAAAGAATGAATTTCATAGAAATTATCTAAGTCAAAAGAAAGATATTTCGAAATCATCCGAAAAGAATTAAAGTGAAAAGAGACTTAATAAATCATGTATACTCATTTTCACTTTCTATCGATATTGGATTTCGAAGGAACCGGAGTCGGATTTGAGTAATTCCTGTCCGAAAATCACTTCGAACCGATCTATACATTCGAACGTGAAGACATGTTGAAGATGATGATTATTGAAGACCGTGGATCTTTATAGCATGAGGATTGCTTGTTGACTTGCTCTGGGAAGATCCCGAGTTATATATAGCAGTGGTCTCCTCGTTGTGGAGATCTTACGGATTGCAAGGACTACTCGCTACTAGTGGTAGTAGGAGAGTGCCTTCAGCTTGTCCTGTTCCTGGACAGCTTGTATGGACGTTTGTCTGACTGCATTTCTAACGTACATTGATTTTTCAAAATGTACATCAGTGGTGGCGGAGAAGGCAACTTTTCTTAGCTTAACACCCTCCTTGAGACATACGAACTCAAAGGTTGTATTTTTGTGGAAGGCAATTAGTAGTCAACGGAAATGGAAATGTGGCATTCAAAGATGTGATATGTGCTTTGTGAAATGGTAATCGTAGCCTCAAGCCTCTCAAACCGGAAATGACCGAAACAGGATTAGATGCAGCAAGGATAAGTGGGTCATTCCCAAGTAGGGTATGATCATCCCTTCTAGATATATTTCTTCCCGCTATGATGTTCGGGATGTATATTAATGTGGTGTATGAAAATCGAGTGATCGGTTAAAGGTCGGTAACGACCGGAGGATGACATATTCGGTACTATCTAGTTACAGAGGTAGGCCGGTCTTGGGTTGGTAGAGGAGCTTTGTGATGGTTCCTCGGGACATCCATCTAGAGGTGTACCCATTCGGAAGGTAGATCATGTGCCTGGACATTTGTATGGAAATCCATTCTCCAATAAGAACCTACGGTTTTGTTTGTACTGGCGTAATGAATAGACTCGAAATGCTATATGGGTAACCATTTCAGATAAGATTAATAAGTTTATTTGCAGATATTTTCAAAGAGATGTCATTAGAAATAATATCAAATGTTTTGATATAAAAGTGTTTTAGTTATCATAAGGTAAAAACCCGTCCGTGTTTATGTGTGAGCGTGGTCTTATGAGATACTCTTTGTTTTCAAAGGATTTTATTAAAAGGCTGATATATGACACTGTCATTAATTATTGAGTTTTTCTCACGCTGATTTATCAAGCCTGATCCGGGTATTTTCAATACTCGGGTCAGATCCGAGTAGTTTCAGGATAGTCGAAGACGGTTAGAGTTTCTAGATGAGAGCTGGAGATATTCATCGACGTATGAGCATATTCTATTACCTGTTGTACTCAGTGTAATTTGTTTGATGTTTGTCAGCAATTGTAAGAACAGATGTTTATAACTGTTCAAGCTGAATTTAGGTTAGACTCTGATATATGTATTTAAAATTTTCCGGTGTAAAAATATTTGTTCAATATTTTATATTATTCCATTCGTGTGAGATTCTGTTTTGTCTATTTTTCTTTATTATCCTTCGTGTTTCGTATATTCGTGCAATTTGAGTTGGACATATGTGGTTTATTGTCGATTCAAAGGGTACGGATAAACAGGGCTTTACAGAAACACCCCACACCCCTTAGTATACCTAAAAGGACACGCTAAAGATATGGTGTATTATAGGTATAGCTTAAATCTCTACAGAAATTAAGATTCATAAAGAAAAATAAATAAAACAGCAGAAACATTTAAAATTAAACATCATTTCTTCATAAAATGAATCATAAAAACAAATACATAATATGTCATGAAAAACCGAATACATATGTCTTGTGAAAAATACCATCCAGTCACATCATCAGATACATAGATAATTATAAAAATCATCCCTCTCATAAAGTACCTGTACATCCAAACTCAAGCGAAAAGAAAACTGAAATGAAAAAGAATACATGGAGAATGAGAAAGCTTTGAAATGGGTCTCCAAGAAATCCAAATCTACAATCCTTGCCTCTACTGACCTATGGGAGGAAAGGGAAATAGTTGAGTGGGTCGGACTATAAATCTGTTGAATGAAAGTAACTACAAGAATTTTTAAGCAAGATAAAGGTAATAAACTTAGCAACAGTTCTAGTATAAAAGTAAAAGATAAAGTTGGAATAAAATACCGTTTAACTGTTTGCTTTGATTGTGATTGTTTGCACTCATCTTAGATAGCTGCTTTGATTAGGCTGAAATCCTAATCCTATTTTAATTAGGCTGAAATCCTAATTCTATCGTTTGATCGGCTTTCTATCTCTGTTGTGTCATTGTGAGCTAGTCCCTCTTGTGGGTCCCACAGCAAAAGGACACATGTTTAGCGTTTTGGAACTCAATAGCGACTTATCTCCCTGATTTGATGTCGCATGCTCGGTCACCGTTGATTCGCACTATCTGTTGCTCGCTCTTTTGACCTCTTACTAACCCTAGTCAGCATAAGCGTGCTCAGCCTCATCTAACTTATTGTAGGACCATCAGTCCTAGCCTGAATGGGTCCCGCTCGGCCTCATCTAAGTGTGTTGTGAGACTATCAGTGTTAGTCTGAAAACGGGATGATGTTGGTATGGGTCATATCAAACAAAATTTAGTTGCACCCCTTGCCCAAATCCCCCGATTTGAGCTTCTATCTATTGGCCACTTGTTTACCTAGTTAGCATAGTGTGTCCCAACCTTACCTCATCTATTGTGAGATCATCAGTTTCCGACTGAAAGGGAATGCTACGGTTATGGATCGTATTTCTATCTTTGCTTATTAACTTAGTGTAAGTTATTTAAAATAAGTATCTTTTGTTATCTCTGCTATATTTGCTTATTAGTTTATTCTAATTTTTAAAATAAGCCATTACTGTTCTTTCTGCTTAATTATAACATGCGTTATAATTGTTATTCTTCTTTCTATCTTTTTAGTTATAACTACTAGTTATAAACTTGCTTGCAAATGTCTAAAATATGCCTATTTCGGTCTATCTTCTTTTTATTACAGCCTTTCTTATTTTTCATCTAATTTCTGTAAATTTAGTGTTACTCTGTTTTAATCCATATTAGCGAATTATTCTCTTTTTATTATTCTATTCGCGTAAAAAGGAATAAAATGGAACTAACATTTACAAACTAAATTTTGATGTAAAACGGACGTAATAAATGCAAATAACAGTAAATAACTGTAAATTACTGAATAAGATAGCTGAATAAAAATAACTTAATAAAATAGATTGGAAAGAACTTTAAAAACTAGCTGTAAATAACTTATACAAAAATTGTCTCAAAATTGCAGAAAAACTACAACTATTGAGAACCTTATTATTTTAAATTACTTAAAATTTTAAAATAATTAATAAACACTCACCTGTGGTCCTTAGCACTTTTCCTTGGCCTTTCCGGATCCACTTCTAGGGTGGAAAATATTTTAATTAAAAAGATGTTCTGCTTAGAAAAATATTCTATTTAGGGTCCAACCTTAAGCAATGAACCCAATGGAAGAACATCTGAATGAGAAAAATAGTTAGACCATGGCTTATTTATAGTGTAACTTAGGGATATTAGACCGTTGGATTTGAAAATTAAATCTGCTGCAACTGCGTCATAGGCTCGTTGGAAACCGTTAGATGAAAACACAAACACTCAGGATTTGAAGAAAATAGCAAAATGACGTGTTCGAATCAAAATTCAACGACGCAACGTGAAGAATGCAAGGCCATAACGCTAATTCTGATAGTTCAAATTTTTCTGCTTATCTTCGTCGTTTTAGTTCGAATTTTGACAAACTTATATGGAAATTGACTAGAAATTACCACAGATACAATGATGCAACTTCTGTAGCTTAATTCTGATAGTTTCACAAACTTATTTTATTATTTAATTAATTCGTTAATTAATTGTTATAACTTAAATTTTGGGTTGTTACACCAATTAAACATGCCATAACTCTAAACCCTCTCTGTCCCATAGCTGTAAATTGACACATGGCAGTCTGATCCATGGTGGCATTATTGTCAATAGATCTTTATCCAACTTTAACTTGTTATACCATTTCCTCATTATGATTAGTTTGCCATCATAGAAATATTGACCATTTTTTAACACAAATTCGCAGTCTTTTGCTTCTTTAAATTTAATCAAGAAGAAGTCATTCTCTCTTGAGTACATTTCAAACTCTCTGTATATATGATTTAAAATACAAGAAGTGTGGTTTGGTACCTACCACATACACAAAAACATAATTACTACACCACTCGTTTTTCCTCTTACCGACTGCCTCGTTAATCAGACCATACTTTGTGTCATTAATCTAATAGGCACAACGTATTCAAATTGCAGCATACTCAAGATTTGGGGCCTTGAGCCGTACTCAGTGAGATGACAGCCGATTTTTTACTTTGTCTGATCTGTGAGATGCTCTTATTCAAAGGCGGAAAAGAAGGTTGTGAGCTTTCTTTTCCCAAAACATCGCTTATTACTTGAATCGACCGCAACTCCTAATTTTTCTTGGCCTCCCTTTTGTTGATGGTTCTATTCTGAACCAATTGGAATCCATCATTATCTATGACGATATCCACCGATGGCTTTACTATGTGAGATGATTGAATAGAATTGGGTGGTCTAACAAGTTTGGATGAATAGGAAATTTTAGAATGATTTGAGAGAGAGATTTAGTTTTCCTCCATGGTTGAAAGGAAACCCTAAATTTTTTTCAAAGAGATTGCTTCTCATCTTGGTTTGGCCTCTTTTTTACCCCACAACAGTTCACACCTATGAATTCCACTCAACCTACAGCAGATACTATATACTAATTTCCAAGCAAAAATGACAAAGGTAATTTCCACTTTTCTCTACTAACGTGTGCATTTATGTTTGAATTTGTCTGTGGAGGTGGATAAGGTTGTCTCTTTCCCTTTCAGTAAAGATTTGGTATGCATCATCATAGAATATTTATTATACAGATTTGGTCTGCATCATCATAGAATATTTATTAAATGTGGTTAAAAATATACAAGTACTTAATTAGAAAAAAATGAAAAAATGATAACTTGTTGGAGTTATATAATGCATGGTAGTACATATCAGAAGGTAGAAACGAAGAAATATAGAAAGAACTGCATACTTAATTTATGAAAGAAGAAGATGTCTAGTTTTACCATGTACAGTCGGACAAAATAGGTTAAATATGGAAGGTAGAGAGTGGAGCTTCATCCTAATGTTCCAACTCAATCCTAATAATACATCTGTTAATTTTCATGCTTTGGTAGATTTTGATTTGTCTATTGTCGAAATAAAGTTATGATTTCAAGTTTGTTATATAATTCTCTACATGTGTGTTTCAATTCCTGTACTTTTCAAACTTCTATGTCATTCTGTATGGAATGTTTAGAAAACATCTATATGAGCATAAAAACTACTATGTATATGCTTGGAATGAATTTCTCATTTACTATTCATATATACAAATTTTAATAAATCTACAATAACACATATATTCACTTAAAATGGCTACCGACTCAAGAATTCTTATATAAATTAACGTATGTAACATGATATAGACAGTAACGTACATATTTGAATATACCAATAATTTTTTTATCACATATATGAAGTAGTAAACAATTAGTTGTTGCATAACTTTCACTACTGTTATAGGTTTTTGATGCACTAGCAGAATACTGTATTGCCATAAATTTGTCAATGTGATAATACAAAATAAGATCTATGGTTGTTCAGCGGCCCTACTATGTACGTTTCAGGATGAACATCAGTTATATAGTTGAACAACTCTACCTTAAATTAAATCCTCCCTTAAATAGCTCATGTTGAAAAAGCCATTAATTTTACATACAATTTGCAACGTCGTCTAGGAATATGTCATAGCACGTTATAAATACTAGTACCAGTGTACCACTACTAGAAAATGCTCTAAAATCGGCAAGGTGGGCGATGGCTCCCGACGGCTTATTTCCAACGGCTTCCAACGGGCCGTCGGCGGCCGTCGGAAGCCGTCGGAAAATCACAATTTACAGCATCAAGCCGAGCCTTCTTCTTCCTCATTCTGCATATGAAAATTTTAGGTTAACAATCCTCAAATCTCTTCTCCAACCTTCCAATCATCAATTTCGAGCTTTCAGATCCTCCCCGGCTGCGCAATCAACGTCTATTGCTCTCTAGCACAGGTATAATCTCTTATTTTCGCCAAAAATTCAGTTTTTACCCTAATTATAGATTTGCATAAGTTGATAAATTAGGGATAATTGTTGATTGAATTTATTTTCAATAGTATTATAACAGTTTCTAGCATTACATGGTATTCATATTTCATCATTTATCGTGAAATTGCGAAAAACATGTATAATCTGTGGTTGTTCGTGTATATGTAAATCGTTGTGTATGTCTTGATTCTACGATTGTATATGTGTGTAGTGCTGCTATCATTGTATTATGTTAGTTGGAATAAGATAAAATGAAGTACGAGCTAGGAATATTTTATTGTGTACGTATTGACTTATGCAACAAAAAAACATCGAACGAGCCTTTAAGTTGATGTAATACGTCGAATAAATGTGTTAAATTAAAATATTTTTTGTAAATGTGAACAGTTAGTACAACTGTACTTTTTCGTAAAATGCACACATGTAATTGACAAATGTCCCGTAGAGAGTTTTTGGCCTCATCTGACGATGTTGTACATGATCATTGTATAAATAGTCGTTTTTTTCAAAAAAAGACCATTTATATTCATCTCGTACAATGTTTGTTGGACTTGTCCCTGTATTGGACAAGTTATGAATACAGTAAGCATTTACATTTTGTGTACTACTTCGTCTCAAACGGTTCATAAAATTTCGGCCTAACTTTTCTTTTTTGTTTCCTGCGTACATGCATTTGTGTAAATGCAAGGAACAAAAGAGAAATGTTGCCGAAATTTTGTTGCATTGTTTGAGACGAAGTAATATACGAAATGTAAATGCTTACCTTGTTTGTCATGGGAAGTAGGATGCCTGAGCATGGAAAAAAAAATTTACAATTATTTATATCGATACGTTAAAAAATAAAATGCGCCCAATTTGAAAATATTTTTAAATTTGTGAAGTTGTTTTTTAAATTCAAATATTATACAACCATGAAAATAATCTTTTTCGAATTTGTATTCTTGAAAATAAATATTAAATTTTAAACTTCTAATTTTGTCAAATAGAAAAAATGATTGATTATTTTGTTGATTGGAGGAGATGGATGTACCAAAGAAAAGGACCGAAGGGCTCAATAAAAGAAAATTTTTATAATGGTATAAATGTTTTGTTGAATTCACTTTAAGTAATAACGGAAACGATTCAGAAATTCGTTGTCCGTGTAGTAGGTGTAGACATTTGAAGTATTTGTTACCAGATATTGTGAAAGTTCATTTGTGCCAAAACGGTTTCGTACCCGAGTATTATGTTTGAGATCGGCATGGAGTTGTAGCAAGTACTTCTATAGAGTGAAAGTGTCGTTAACGAAATAGTTATGACGACCCGTATAAAAAATATGGTCAAAGATGCAACACGATCAATGTTTCCTATGGTTGAAGTTGACGATGACGATGGAAATGTTGAAAAACCAAATATTGAAGCAAAAAAAAAAATTATGATTTACTAGACGCTGCTAAGAAACCTATTTGGGATGATTGTAAAAGCGGCACTCAGCCGTCAGTAATCGTAGAATACATTGCGATGAAGTCAAAATACAACATCACAGAAGATGGGTTTACGGCTGTCGTATAAGCTGCAAAAAGACATATGCCGCCCGATAATCTAATGTATGGAAATCACTATGAAGTTAAAAAACTTATGTCGGCTTTTGGTTTACCTTATTAGAAAATAGATACATGTTTAAAAGGCTGCATGTTGTTTTGGAAAGAAGATGCAAACCTTAGAAATTGTAAAATTTATAACCAGGAGATATACAAACCAAGAAAAAAGAAGGGGAAGTAAGTTCCGCACAAGCGTATGCATTACTTTCCTATAACTCCAAAACTTTAAAGATTATATGCATCTTCTGTAACTGCATCTAATATGAGATGGCATAGTGTGAGAACGGAGAAAGAGAGTACGTTGACACATCCGGCCGATGGAGAAGCATTGAAGCATTTCGATAAAACGTATCCAAATTTTGGAGCGGAGAGTCGAAATGTTAGATTAGGATTATGTACGGATGGTTTTTCTCCATTTTCTCAGTTTGCTTCCAAATATTCATCCTGGCCCATTATCGTCACACCATATAATTGACCTCCATGGATGTGTATGAAAACACAATATATGTTTCTTACTGTTGTCGTTCCTGGCCCCGACGATCCGATACAAGGAATCGATGTATATTTACAACCGTTGATTGAGGAGTTAAAAATACTGTGGAACGAATGAATAGAAACATACGATGTGTCCAAGAAGAAAATTTTTCGTATGTTTGCTTCTTTGTGGTGGACTATAAGTAATTTTCCTGCCTATGCAATGCTTTCAGGATGGAATACTGCCGGTCGTCTAGCATGTTTATATTGCATGGATGAAACACGAGCGTTTTCTTTACCTCATGGTAAGAAAATTTCATGGTTTGACTGTCATCGATATTTTCTCCATGTAAATTATCCCTTCAGAGGAGACAAGAAAAACTTTTTAGCTAATAGAGTAGAAACGAGACAACCACCGACGACATGGTCAAGCGAAGACATATATGAACTTGTTAGAGACTATCCAAAGATATATGAAACTGGAGAGCAAACAGAAATTGAAGGAAAATCAGTTGTTCATAACTGGTGCAAACAAACTATTTTTTGAGAGTTGCCGTATTGGAAACATCTTCTACTTCGTCATAATATAGATGTGATGCACAATGAGAAAATTGTATTTGATAATGTTTTTAACACAATTTTGAATGTGAAGGGGAAGACGAAGGATGATTTGAAATCAAGACGTGATATAGAAGAATTATGCAAATGTCCTGAGCTTCATATGAAACCAAATGCAAGTAAAATAAGCCAAAGCATGTTACGAATTAGATAATAATCAAGTTAAAGCTGTGTTAAAATGGATGGAAGGGTTAAGATTTCCTGATGGGATATCATTAAATCTTCGTAGATGTGTTGATTTTAAAAATGGTAGATTGAGCGGAATGAAAAGTCACGACTGTCACATAATGATGGAAAATTTATTTCTCATTATGTTCAAAGAAATACTCCGTTAAAAGTTTGGAAGGTAGTAGCGGAGCTTAGTATGTTTTACAAAGAGCTTTGTTCGACTACTTTAAAAGTGCAACGTTTACGTAAACTTGAAGTTGACATTTCTATATTGTTTTGCAAATTAGAAAAAATATTTCCACCAGGTTTTTTTAATGTAATGGAACATTTATGTAACGGCCCACTTTTCCATACCCTTTGAATCGACAATAAACCACACATGTCAAACTCAAATTGCACGAATAAGCGGATCATTAAGGGTAGAAAGAAAATAAAGACAGAACAGAATCTCACACGAATGGAATAACATATATTATTTCAATAATAATCTTTACAGCGGAAAATTTTAAATACAATATCAGAGTCTAACCTAAATTCAGCTTGGACAGTTATAAACATCTGTTCTTACAATTGCTGACAAACATTAAACAAAATACACTAAGCAAAGCGGATAAAGATAGAATACGTCCATACGATGATGAAGATCTCCAGTTCTCCTCTGGAAACTCCAACCGTCTTCAACTAAACCTGAAACTACTCGGATCTGACCCGAGTATTAAAAATACCCGGATCAGGCTTGATAAAACAGCGTGAGATACTCGAAGTTTAAATGACTATATTATCAAAACCTTTGAAAAGAATGGTATCTCATAAGACCACGACCATACATAAACACGGACGGGTTTTTACCTTATGATAACCAAAACGCTTCATACCAAAAATCACTTGATATTATTTTTAATGACATTCTTTTGAAAACACTTTTCAAATAAACTTATTCAAATAAGGTACCAATATCTGGACTAAGTCTAACAGAATATATCCGGACTGGGTCAACGGAATATACCGAACGGAATATATGATACCAGAAGGGGGTAGCTGAAATGTTTGCAAGTCATTACAGCTATTTTGGGAATACAATCAAAACCGTATGTACCGTATTGGGTTTGGATTTCCAACATGATAGGAAACTAGTGGAAAGATCAATCTGTATCCACGGCTTACGTCCATGACTCAGACGCCGTTATACAACAACATAAATGGCTAAAAGTGGATGCAATCTGCGAATAACATCCAATGACTCAGACTTCGCACATCCCTGCCATGAGGCCCAGATGCATCTGGTACCTAGGGCTCAGAACATCTGATAACCCAAATCACTACTACCTGAAATGCGAGCATACATCTGACCACATAGAATCCCATCATAACCGGGGTGTGAGGCTCGCGAGGCTACGCTCAATTCAAACAAAGCCACGCTTTTTTTTTCATACAAAGCCACGCTTTTTCATAACAAGTTCCACTTTGAATGCCACATTGTCATTCCACGTCACACGACTGATTTCTAGAAAAGTATAACTTCCTGAGCACGTATGTCTCGGGAAAGGGTGTTAAGCTAAAAGAAGTTGCCTTCTCCGCCACCAACTGATATACATTTATAGAAACCACTCAAATGTGATTTAGAATACAATGTCAGACAAACATCTATACAAGTTCGTTCTAGGACTGAACGAAACCGAAGGCACTTTCCTCGGCCATTACTAGGCGAGAAGCCCTTGCAATCCGAAAAAATCTCCATCACGAGGAGACCACTGCTATAAATAACTCTATAATGGTGGCCAACCAGAGCATGTTCAACAAGCAGTCTTCACGCTATAAAGATCCACGGTCTTCAATAATCATCATCTTCAACATGTCTTCACTTCCGAACGTATACATTGGTTCGAAGTGGTTTTCGGATAGGAATTAATCAAATCCGACTCCGGTTCCTTCGAAACCAATCATCGCTTTAAAAGATGTTAAGTTCATAAGTGGATATCAATCATCAATCAATTACTTCATCTTTTATCAAATCAAATATCTATCTCAGATACAATCTTTTCAATTTATTCCATTTTCATTTCAAATGTATATGGAATCATTAAGCCTCATTTATCAATCATTTGATTTATTTAAACCTTTCTTAAATCTTGGAATAATTCTAAATCATTTTCTTCTTTAACTTAGGGAAAATATTCCCAATTCATTCATTAAATCTAAATCAGAGATTTTCTTTCTTAACTTCAAATCATATTCTTGCTAATCAAAGATTTTCATAATAGAGCACTATTGCCATCTTAAATATGGTAAATTTCACCTCCAAGGACTAATGGAAAGTTTCACCTCTAGGGACTAATGGCAAGTTTCACCTCTAGGGACTAGTGGCAAGTAATCCTACATTTTGAATATCTTTGTCTTTAACGATTTTTATCTTCGATATATTTTATCTCGAAAATTATTTTGAAGGGGTTTTCTTTTCTTTTATCTTAGAAAAATTTAAATATGATCTTTTTAGAGCATCCGGGCTTTCCTTTCGATCTATTCCACCCCTCGCCTAAGAAGAGAAAACATAGGCCAGGTAAGTTCAGGGCACTGGTTGCTCCATCCCTAACCTTAGTTAAACACCTTGTTTACCTTCCCAGATCTCACAGGTGGGACAAATGTACTAGTCGTTTCCGCATACTCAGATTTTCAGCTTTATTTTAGAATTGCTTATAAATATTCCAAATTATCTTTTCAAAATTCTTAATTATCCTTTCCAAAACATTCACAATTGATTCTGAGAAACGTCGTTACATTTAAACTCATATTCCAAAAGTTATAGAATTCACAGCATAAAAGTGCTGCGGAAAGTGCTATATAAGCTTATTTGATTTAAACAACTTTTAAAACATTCGATAATTCATATTTTCCAATCCAAATCTCTTTTAAATCATTTAAATAGATTTATCAAATTTATTTCATATTTTTAATACTTTAAAAATATCATTTATAAAGAAATCCCGTTTTGGATTCCGAACTGCAAAACCGCGATGTTTTTAGAAAATTGTTTTGGACATATTTTAAAATCTACTTGACGAAATCTTGATTTTCTTTCTTCGTTGGAAAACTATTATCATTGTAAACCAAATAATTTTTATTTCGAAGAAATCCGAGTTATAAATCATTCTCTACATCAATTTGAAGTTACGGGTCGAAATTTACGAACCGCCACTACGCGACAAGCTCGGTTTTGACCAATTTTGAGAATTGCTTCGGAACTTGTCCGAAGCACTTCGAATTCTTTTTAAACCATATTTAAACTCTTTTAACTTATTTAAAATCATTAAGAGGCTAAATATTTCCACACACATTTGTATGGATTTTAATTCTCATGTAATTAACTTTGCTTACTAACCATTTCTCTTATCATTTATCAAACCAAGTTATCAATCACATAAACAATCATATAATCAACCAATTTTGCAACCAAGTTATCAAACATTCAAACATTCAACATGTTTATACTTTCAAATCATTATACTTGAAATAACTTATGGATTAATTAGTAAATAAGAGTACTCACCTTTTGACCAAAAGATTAACTTCCTACCAACATTCATTTACAAACAACACTTCACTTAAACTCTCTTATCTTCACCAAATCTTTTCCGTAGACTTTCCTTTTGATTCCGACAACACTTCCTTCCCTTTTTCTCGCTTCGAAGCTTCACAACTTGCTCCTCCTCCACTATAGGTTCGGCCACACCTTCCTCCTCCTCTTCCTCTTTGTTTCTTCACTTTTTAGATGCTAAACCATGTTCTAATGGTATTCTAAGGTCTTTGGCAAGGTTTGGTGGTGTTTGGAGTTGATTTGATATGGTTTTGAAAAAGTTAGTAAGGATTTGGAAGAGAAGAAGAAGCCATTAAAGAGAGCTTCAAGAAAGAAGAAGAAGATAGAAAATGGTGTAAAATAAAGTGGAAGAATGGTGGTCTTATTTATAGAAAAAGTTTTGGATTAAAATAATATTTTGTAAAAAGACCAAAATACCCTTACTTACTTCTTAAGCATTCTTATTTTTTTTCAACACTTAACATCACATTTCAAATCATTACTTTATGTCATTTTCACTTAGATATTAAGTAAAGAATATCATAATTATGTTGGCTTTGATTTGATATTGATTTGATGTTTACTTTTGACTTTTCTTACTTACTTTTCTTAATTCTTACTTACTTTTCTTAATTGCTTCTAGAAGTTTCTAACCTTATTTAGTAAAAGTAAACTTGATTAGTAAATTAATTAATACTTATACTATTTGAATATATGTTCCTATATAAGAAAATAAAGATGCGGCGACGTTGCGACAACTTTTAATCGACAAAACGTCGTTTTCCGACAAAATATTTTACGGTCATATTTTGACGTTTTAGTTAAACTATTTATTTATGTAAACCAAATTTAAAAATGAACTTTTTACTTCTTTAAATAAATTAAAACAAGTCTCTTTATATTTTAAAATCATATTTAAATAATACCAAAATCTCTAATTTTACGGTGTATGTAAAACTGACAAAATGCGACAAAATTTGGTTATTTTTGTAAAACAATTATTAACATACTTATAAGTATTTTAATATACTTTTATTATCTTTATTAGATGTTTTCAATAAGATTTATATTTTTAAATAAACATTTAGACCTATTTATTTAAGCATTTATTTATACTTAGCAAAACTTAACTTTTGTTGATTTGTTCTAAAATCCAAATTTATACTTTTTAATTTATTAACTATAAGAATAAATAACTTCTCTATCATTGTCTATATATAACTTGTTTATTTAGGTTTTAAACCTTTTTTAACTTTAAAACAAACGAAATCTCTCATTTTCGAAGTAGCGAAATTACGGGTCTTTACATTCTCCCCTACTTAAAAGAATTTCGTCCTCGAAATTGCCCAAACAAAAGTTTGCCTAAAACATTTATTTTTAAACTTAATTCCATATAATATACACAGATCATCCGTATAAAAATATCTTATTCGATCTCCTATTCGAATACACAACTTTATTTCCGAACTAGTATCGATCCCCCGATCCTCTAGTGCGGACTTTAATCAGGCTCTTTGCTCAAAAACCTTTGCTTTCCTTGCATAGTGCTAAACTATGATAGAAAACTCAAGTACCCAACCATAAACCCTAATCAATGTTCGTCGTCAAGAATCGAGTGATAAATCCTTTTTCGGATCGGTGTAAACACCTCAAAGTTCCAAACTCGAATATTAGATCAACATTTGTGTGACGAAATGATCTACATATAACATATGTATTAATTAACTCTCAAAAAAACTTTCTAAACTTTTATCTTAAGCTCAAACACTTTATAAAGGTGCTTCTTTATATAATCCCTTTAATTATTTATTTCCAAATATTTTTATTAAAGGAAAATATTCCAAAGAAACCATTTTTCACCCAAAAGATGATTTTTCTCTATTATAATTTTTCTTCCCACGATTCTTCAACTTAGTATATTTCTTTTAACACTAATATTATTTATGAATCATTTCATAAAACTATCGCTTAAGTTGATTACATCTTATAACTTATGCAAATCAATCACTTTTAAAGACTTAAGTCCAAATTCTTAATTAATGTTGGACTTTATTAATAAAACATTTTCTAGGTTATAACTTCCCCTTTTTTATTTATAATCACATTTATACTTATCCAATTTCATTTACTCAGAATATTTCACAACCTTTTTACAAAAGTTTTCACAAATTCTTAGATTTGAGTTTGGTGTGATTCGGAAATTTTCGACTGTCCAAAATCGTCGAGAATCCCGCTTTTATCTTATCAATTAGCGATTCCAATTTATCTTTAGTTTAAACACTTTTATAAAGATTACTAATTAATGATTCACATTATTTTAACTTAAGAAAATTATATAGATTGAGTAACTCCAAAACAATCCAAGGAACTGGGTACTACCAATAATATCATATATCCTCTTCACAAGAAGAGTAATACTTAAGAGAAGTGCTTACCATCCGAACACATCACTTGCCCATTTTTAGTTTATTTTCGAGTCAATCGAATTAGTTATCATAAAACACCTCTTTTTATATTTGAAATAATACCATTTTCAAAATCCTTTAGAGATTACTTTGTAAAACCTATCTTATAAATTCATTTTATCTTATATTAATTAATCTTCATTTAAATTACCACAATTGTTTTACTCGAACTTAAATTCTCATTCCTTAAACAAATCTTACTATCAAACACCCTATAGTCAAATCGTGAAACTTAATTCACAAGGTATTTGTACTTAAACCTTTAAATCAAACAATTGATCAATTTATGATAGTAACTTAACATTATCATTTCTTAATTTGTTATTTTAGAATAAGTATTAAAGATCTTAATTACCTTATCAGATTTCTTGCTTATCGATTATCTTTATGAAACATCTTATAGTCAAACTGTGAAATTCTAATCACAAGACGTTCATATTTAAATTTCACTAATCCTGATTTCTAACTATACAGCTTTTCAAAAAAATGTACTTTATATTCAAAATATAATCCTAGGTAAAATTATTTCATTTACCATTTTCTTCAAAATTAGTGTGTCGGTTCGCCTTGTTTAAGTGTTTAGGAACCCTCATCGATAACGGTGATCAAGCGCATCGATCAGAATCTATAAATCACTCAATAGATAAATCAACACAAAACATTTTATTAGTTACTAACAAATACGCGCTCATATATAATACACTCAAACTCATTCTAGGGTGTTACTAACCCTATCCCTAATGAGTTACTCATCCTAGGGTATTACTAACCCTATCTCTGATGAGTCTTTACCCAACCAAAGCCAAGGTTCTCGCTTAACCTTCAGCTCTGATACCAAATGTAACGGCCCACTTTTCCATACCCTTTGAATCGACAATAAACCACACATGTCAAACTCAAATTGCACGAATAAGCGGATCATTAAGGGTAGAAAGAAAATAAAGACAGAACAGAATCTCACACGAATGGAATAACATATATTATTTCAATAATAATCTTTACAGCGGAAAATTTTAAATACAATATCAGAGTCTAACCTAAATTCAGCTTGGACAGTTATAAACATCTGTCCTTACAATTGCTGACAAACATTAAACAAAATACACTAAGCAAAGCGGATAAAGATAGAATACGTCCATACGATGATGAAGATCTCCAGTTCTCCTCTGGAAACTCCAACCGTCTTCAACTAAACCTGAAACTACTCGGATCTGACCCGAGTATTAAAAATACCCGGATCAGGCTTGATAAAACAGCGTGAGATACTCGAAGTTTAAATGACTATATTATCAAAACCTTTGAAAAGAATGGTATCTCATAAGACCACGACCATACATAAACACGGACGGGTTTTTACCTTATGATAACCAAAACGCTTCATACCAAAAATCACTTGATATTATTTTTAATGACATTCTTTTGAAAACACTTTTCAAATAAACTTATTCAAATAAGGTACCAATATCTGGACTAAGTCTAACAGAATATATCCGGACTGGGTCAACGGAATATACCGAACGGAATATATGATACCAGAAGGGGGTAGCTGAAATGTTTGCAAGTCATTACAGCTATTTTGGGAATACAATCAAAACCGTATGTACCGTATTGGGTTTGGATTTCCAACATGATAGGAAACTAGTGGAAAGATCAATCTGTATCCACGGCTTACGTCCATGACTCAGACGCCGTTATACAACAACATAAATGGCTAAAAGTGGATGCAATCTGCGAATAACATCCAATGACTCAGACTTCGCACATCCCTGCCATGAGGCCCAGATGCATCTGGTACCTAGGGCTCAGAACATCTGATAACCCAAATCACTACTACCTGAAATGCGAGCATACATCTGACCACATAGAATCCCATCATAACCGGGGTGTGAGGCTCGCGAGGCTACGCTCAATTCAAACAAAGCCACGCTTTTTTTTTCATACAAAGCCACGCTTTTTCATAACAAGTTCCACTTTGAATGCCACATTGTCATTCCACGTCACACGACTGATTTCTAGAAAAGTATAACTTCCTGAGCACGTATGTCTCGGGAAAGGGTGTTAAGCTAAAAGAAGTTGCCTTCTCCGCCACCAACTGATATACATTTATAGAAACCACTCAAATGTGATTTAGAATACAATGTCAGACAAACATCTATACAAGTTCGTTCTAGGACTGAACGAAACCGAAGGCACTTTCCTCGGCCATTACTAGGCGAGAAGCCCTTGCAATCCGAAAAAATCTCCATCACGAGGAGACCACTGCTATAAATAACTCTATAATGGTGGCCAACCAGAGCATGTTCAACAAGCAGTCTTCACGCTATAAAGATCCACGGTCTTCAATAATCATCATCTTCAACATGTCTTCACTTCCGAACGTATACATTGGTTCGAAGTGGTTTTCGGATAGGAATTAATCAAATCCGACTCCGGTTCCTTCGAAACCAATCATCGCTTTAAAAGATGTTAAGTTCATAAGTGGATATCAATCATCAATCAATTACTTCATCTTTTATCAAATCAAATATCTATCTCAGATACAATCTTTTCAATTTATTCCATTTTCATTTCAAATGTATATGGAATCATTAAGCCTCATTTATCAATCATTTGATTTATTTAAACCTTTCTTAAATCTTGGAATAATTCTAAATCATTTTCTTCTTTAACTTAGGGAAAATATTCCCAATTCATTCATTAAATCTAAATCAGAGATTTTCTTTCTTAACTTCAAATCATATTCTTGCTAATCAAAGATTTTCATAATAGAGCACTATTGCCATCTTAAATATGGTAAATTTCACCTCCAAGGACTAATGGAAAGTTTCACCTCTAGGGACTAATGGCAAGTTTCACCTCTAGGGACTAGTGGCAAGTAATCCTACATTTTGAATATCTTTGTCTTTAACGATTTTTATCTTCGATATATTTTATCTCGAAAATTATTTTGAAGGGGTTTTCTTTTCTTTTATCTTAGAAAAATTTAAATATGATCTTTTTAGAGCATCCGGGCTTTCCTTTCGATCTATTCCACCCCTCGCCTAAGAAGAGAAAACATAGGCCAGGTAAGTTCAGGGCACTGGTTGCTCCATCCCTAACCTTAGTTAAACACCTTGTTTACCTTCCCAGATCTCACAGGTGGGACAAATGTACTAGTCGTTTCCGCATACTCAGATTTTCAGCTTTATTTTAGAATTGCTTATAAATATTCCAAATTATCTTTTCAAAATTCTTAATTATCCTTTCCAAAACATTCACAATTGATTCTGAGAAACGTCGTTACATTTAAACTCATATTCCAAAAGTTATAGAATTCACAGCATAAAAGTGCTGCGGAAAGTGCTATATAAGCTTATTTGATTTAAACAACTTTTAAAACATTCGATAATTCATATTTTCCAATCCAAATCTCTTTTAAATCATTTAAATAGATTTATCAAATTTATTTCATATTTTTAATACTTTAAAAATATCATTTATAAAGAAATCCCGTTTTGGATTCCGAACTGCAAAACCGCGATGTTTTTAGAAAATTGTTTTGGACATATTTTAAAATCTACTTGACGAAATCTTGATTTTCTTTCTTCGTTGGAAAACTATTATCATTGTAAACCAAATAATTTTTATTTCGAAGAAATCCGAGTTATAAATCATTCTCTACATCAATTTGAAGTTACGGGTCGAAATTTACGAACCGCCACTACGCGACAAGCTCGGTTTTGACCAATTTTGAGAATTGCTTCGGAACTTGTCCGAAGCACTTCGAATTCTTTTTAAACCATATTTAAACTCTTTTAACTTATTTAAAATCATTAAGAGGCTAAATATTTCCACACACATTTGTATGGATTTTAATTCTCATGTAATTAACTTTGCTTACTAACCATTTCTCTTATCATTTATCAAACCAAGTTATCAATCACATAAACAATCATATAATCAACCAATTTTGCAACCAAGTTATCAAACATTCAAACATTCAACATGTTTATACTTTCAAATCATTATACTTGAAATAACTTATGGATTAATTAGTAAATAAGAGTACTCACCTTTTGACCAAAAGATTAACTTCCTACCAACATTCATTTACAAACAACACTTCACTTAAACTCTCTTATCTTCACCAAATCTTTTCCGTAGACTTTCCTTTTGATTCCGACAACACTTCCTTCCCTTTTTCTCGCTTCGAAGCTTCACAACTTGCTCCTCCTCCACTATAGGTTCGGCCACACCTTCCTCCTCCTCTTCCTCTTTGTTTCTTCACTTTTTAGATGCTAAACCATGTTCTAATGGTATTCTAAGGTCTTTGGCAAGGTTTGGTGGTGTTTGGAGTTGATTTGATATGGTTTTGAAAAAGTTAGTAAGGATTTGGAAGAGAAGAAGAAGCCATTAAAGAGAGCTTCAAGAAAGAAGAAGAAGATAGAAAATGGTGTAAAATAAAGTGGAAGAATGGTGGTCTTATTTATAGAAAAAGTTTTGGATTAAAATAATATTTTGTAAAAAGACCAAAATACCCTTACTTACTTCTTAAGCATTCTTATTTTTTTTCAACACTTAACATCACATTTCAAATCATTACTTTATGTCATTTTCACTTAGATATTAAGTAAAGAATATCATAATTATGTTGGCTTTGATTTGATATTGATTTGATGTTTACTTTTGACTTTTCTTACTTACTTTTCTTAATTCTTACTTACTTTTCTTAATTGCTTCTAGAAGTTTCTAACCTTATTTAGTAAAAGTAAACTTGATTAGTAAATTAATTAATACTTATACTATTTGAATATATGTTCCTATATAAGAAAATAAAGATGCGGCGACGTTGCGACAACTTTTAATCGACAAAACGTCGTTTTCCGACAAAATATTTTACGGTCATATTTTGACGTTTTAGTTAAACTATTTATTTATGTAAACCAAATTTAAAAATGAACTTTTTACTTCTTTAAATAAATTAAAACAAGTCTCTTTATATTTTAAAATCATATTTAAATAATACCAAAATCTCTAATTTTACGGTGTATGTAAAACTGACAAAATGCGACAAAATTTGGTTATTTTTGTAAAACAATTATTAACATACTTATAAGTATTTTAATATACTTTTATTATCTTTATTAGATGTTTTCAATAAGATTTATATTTTTAAATAAACATTTAGACCTATTTATTTAAGCATTTATTTATACTTAGCAAAACTTAACTTTTGTTGATTTGTTCTAAAATCCAAATTTATACTTTTTAATTTATTAACTATAAGAATAAATAACTTCTCTATCATTGTCTATATATAACTTGTTTATTTAGGTTTTAAACCTTTTTTAACTTTAAAACAAACGAAATCTCTCATTTTCGAAGTAGCGAAATTACGGGTCTTTACAATTTACCTGTTCATCTCCCATCTGAAGCACGACTTCGAGGTCATGTCCAATATGGATGGATGTTTCCATTTGAGAGGTATGTAATATGTTATCACGTAATTTAATTGCATTTGAAAGATGAAGTTAATATAAATTAATTTTTCATAGATATTTGAATCATTTAAAGAAAAAAGTGAGGCAAAAAGCACGAGTTGAAGGTTCGATATGTAAATCTTACATCGAAGAAGAAACTTCGTTCTTTTTCTCTCACTATTTCAGTGACCATGTGAATATTTCATTTGAAAGTGTTCCTCGTAATGAAGAAGGCGATGAACATGGTCCTCTCAAGCAATGTTGTCTATTTTTAGACAACATGGTCGGCCTTCTGGAAAATGTATAGAAATATGGCTAGACGATAGAGATCTTCATGTAGCACACACTTATATTCTTCTAAATTGTGCCGAGGTTGCACCGTTTGTTAGGTAATCTGAAATAATAATTTGTATTTTATTCTTTTCTATAATGAATGCACGTGTATAACCTAATGTAATAATTTGTTTATATAAATAATGTTTATGAACGTGAACATCCGAACGGAGATCTCGGTAAAGAATTTTCCAGTCGGCTTTCAAATTACTTTTATAGGCCGAGAAATTGTGTTGTTGACGAAGGGCTGAAACATCTTGCGAAAAAGAGTGGTCAAGACATATCCAATATATTTCGTCAATGGATATAAATTTAACACCAAAGAATACGGTGCAGAAAAATTAACAAATAATACTGGTGTATTTGTTAAAGGTAGTGACGATCCAGAAAATCACTTAAATGATTTTTATGGCGTTCTAACACAAATTTTGCAACTGACATATTTCTCACGACCTGCGGAGGATGTGTTTCTATTTAGATGCAATTTTTATATGACAAGTATGTACGCAAGGATTATAATCTTATCGAAATAAAGCATACATAGTACTATCACAAGTATGATCCTTTTGTACTAGCCAAACAAGCATTGCAAGTTTATTACGCTCCTTATCCGTCTCTAAAAAGAAATAAAGCAGATTGGTCTGCAGTTTTTAAAACGAAGGCCAGATTCACATTCGATAGGAAGAATATTCCAGACGAACAAGCTTATCAGGCAGATCTTGAGCAAAATAACGAAATAATAATTACAGACGATCATACAGATTTTGGTCCTTTGATCGATGAATCAAATGTTTTGGTAGAGGCGTTTGACAGTGCAGAGGAAAATATCGTAGAAAACGAGAGCGAATCTGAATCAGAAGACGATGATGACTGATATAAATCTGAATCTGCTTTTTTTTGCAATTGATGTAACTATGTTGAATTGTTGATGTATTATGAAATTGATGTGACTATGAAACCAAATCCGTTTACCATTGTTTACATGTTTTATATCATTTCCATTTGTCATTTATTTAGCTATTTTTATTAAAAATGCAATGAAATCTGCTTATCGTCGGAAGAGTACACCCATTATGAAGCAGGTATAACGCACTTTCATTTCTTCAGTCATTAATTAAGCAATTTATACCGTTGATGTCATTTTCATATGAAATATATTTCATTATCATGTTATTATTCTCTTATATAATGATGTGTATATATGTCACAGGTTTATCAAAATGTCATACAGAGCTAGGAGCTCTTCCCGATCATCACGAGGCGATGACAGTGGCCTATCGCAAGAGTCACAGCGTCCAGTAGTTTCGTTAGTCCCTAGAGCAGCGGGGTAAGAATTAAATTTTATTCAGAATCTTATTTTTTATGATATACATACGTACTTATCTATATCGTATTTAAAAACAAGGGGTTCGACCTACTTCCCTCGAAGGTTGTGCTGGATGTCTCTAGAGCTTCTCATCGCAGTAGGATGAGTGTTTGCTGGCCGAAGTGGGATAACATCCCTCCTCACATCATAGAGTGTATATGGCAGGATGTCCTAGTATGTATATTTTTCTGGTTTCCATTTTTAATTCGTTTTTGTCGTTTTTCTACTGTTTATTGTTTTAAGTGTAATCTTTTTTTTACTTTTTATCGTGAAACACAGGCTGAGATAGACATCCAGACAAACGATATGATGCTGGCACGAGAATACTGGATGAAGAAGATGCTCAAGAACTATAGGGACACGATATCTGAAATTAAAAAATCTGGTAAGAAACCACAGTGGATGGGGGAGAGTGTATGGTAAGCATGGTTGGGATACTGGGAAACGGACGAGGCGAAGGCAAGTATACTATTTTTTTTTGAATTACTAATTTGAGTGATTGAAAAATAATGTATCAAATTTTGATTGTACAGGCGGAGTCGGATAGAAACTCTGCAAATAGAAATAAGAATCCCGTCACTCATCGCGGAGGGTCGAAGTCGTTTCAACAGTATCGGCAGGTGTTGGTAAATTTACTGATTGTAAATAGTTTATGCTACATAATTTTAAATGTATAATAATTGTATGTAAAAATCAACTTCAGAAAGCTGAGACACATGTTCTCGTGGGCTATATGGACGTGTTCACTCGTACGCTTGATGTCCTACATGTAAATCCGGACGGGACTGTTTCGTATACATGGCAGGGCGATTAATCCAGCAAAAGCCATGTAAGCATATTTCATTTTATGCAGTATTAGTAATTGTTCTGCTTGTTAAACTATAATGAAATAAGATATGATGTTATTAATTTGTTAATGCAGGAGAAGTTTATGGAGCAGCGGCAGAAACTCCTTGCTAATACGGGTCGAGATCAGCTGAGGACTAATGAGGAGGACGCTATTTTTGACTCCGTTATGGATCCAACACAACATGGCAGACGACACGGATTTGGCAATCAAGTGGTAAATAATTTATTTTACTGCTAATTTGATATTTAAGTCATAATTGTATATTGGAATATATAATTTTATCTTAAAATACTTCAAATATGATATTTTGACCTTTTCAAAACAATAAACTTGAATTTTATTCATTTTTCCATTATTGCAGGCCAGCAGTCAGAGAAGAGGACGGTGGAATAGAGCTCAGAGCGATCTAGCAGATATAGAAGAATTGCGGACTAGAGTGTTCCAACTGGAGGAGCAGAACCGCCAACAGGCCACACAGACCACACAGTTGCTAAAGTACATGCAACAGTTTGGTGGCCGCTTCCCTTCCTCGGCTGGCTCTGGATCTGAAGGAGATTGATTCATTGCTTGCATGCTTGTTCAGGTATGTTTTTTTTAGTTTCGAATGATTTGGTAGACGGTGGAGGTAATTGTTGATTTTTGTATAATTATGTTTGATACACTTGGTTTTGTGATTGTATGATGATGTGGATGAGAATGTTAATGATTTTGTGTATTTATAACATGGTAGAATACTTATTGTTAGGGTTATTTTAGATGTTGGAATGATTATTTATATTATGTATTTTATTTTCATGTAATTTGATTTATTTGCGTGTTTATTGAATTTTGTGTATTCGAGTTTTGATATTTGGTTGGAATATTGTATACTAGATTGTGCAGTATTGATGTAATAGTGTTTGGAAGAGAAATGTGGATGGAAGGCTATATTTGCAGCAAAAATAAAAAAAAGCAGATTTCCGACGGCTTCCGATGGATCCCGACAGCTTATAGGTAGAAAATTTCCGACGGCTTCCGACGGATCCCTCGGAAGCCGTCGAAATCCGTCAGAAACGGGTACGACACCCTGTGTCAGAAGCCGTCGGAAATACTGCTCCCCGACGCCGTATATTCCGACGGCTTTTTTAGACGGCCGCCGACGGTTATCAGCCGTCGGAATTTCTTAATCTTCTTGTAGTGTACGGACCTGTGCTTCGCACAAAACTGTTTGTATTATTGTATACGTTGATACTTTGTTTGAGTCAGATAGGTAAACGAAAAGTAAGGACATTTTTGAAATTTCAAAAAGAAACCGAGTAAATTAGTTCAACCAATTTTATTTATTAGTAGTAGAGAGCCAATTTTCTTTAGTAAAGAAGAGATAGGTAGTATTTACCGTCTAAAATATTCATTTCTGCAGCAATATTCTTCTTATATTACAAATCAAAATTTAGGGTTTTCTTCTGCCATGGGAGAAAACAATCTCTCTCTCAATTCCAAATTCAATCCTTCCCTCTCTCGTCCTTCTCCTCAAGACAGGCCACCTGAATCTCAATTCAGAAAGCCGTATAATATCATCATCGATATTGAGGGCTTCCAATTGGTTCAACCAAGATCAAAAAGAAGATACCAACAAAGAAATAATCAGAATCGGTCTCAAGTAAATGATATGCAGAGAAAGAAAGATGATCGGAGAATCAACTCCTTCCAGGATAGCACCAAATTGGTACAAATCAGTAAACCACCAACAAAGTTCTCTTTGAATAAAGAACTAGGGAAGAAAACTTGGACTGATATTGTTTCTGAGCAATCAAAGGAACCAAGAGATGAAGATTGCAGTCTTGAAACCATTGCTCCCATTCGAATTAATAACAAAAAATATGGTGTTGTTAAGGAGGATGTATGTAAAAGAGCTACAGAATGCTGGAATAACTCTATTTTGGCTTATGTGGTTAGCAGTAAACCCTATTTCTTGTTTTTTAAAGAATATATTAAAAGAGTTTGGAAACCAAATGGTGATTTTGAAATCTATTCGAGAGAAAATGGGTTTTTTCTAATCAAGTTTAATGATTCTCAAGACTGCAATTCTATCATACATAATGGTTCTTACTTCTATAACGGCAAACTCATCATGATGAGAAGGTGGACTGAGTCTTTGAAGTTGGACAGCGATCTTCTGTCAACTATGCCAATATGGGTTAGGTTAGGTTACCCAATGTGAACCTCAATCTATGGGACAGAGAGGCATTTAGCATCATGACAAGTTTAATCGGAAAACCCATAAAGATGGACGCAACAACTACCACGAAGTCGAGATTGAATTATGCTCGGCTTCTCGTAGAAGTTTCTGCAACTGATGAACTCCCAGATGAAATTTGTCTTAATCTTTATAATGGTGAAAATGTTACACAGAAAGTTGTATACGAATGGGTTCCACCAAAGTGTAACATCTGTAAGTGTTTCGGGCACAATAAAGAATAGTGCAACCTGAAACAGATGTGGATCCCCAAAAAGAATGATAAAGATACAATAGTTATTCAAGAAAATAATTCATAAGTTGTTCAAGAAACGAGAAACGGTGAAGGTACAAAAACCCAATCAAGATCCCAGGAGGGCAAAGATCGAATCAATCAAGAAGATATCATTTTCAATCAAGAAAACAATAATAGAGAGCTCACTGACCAAAATGGTCAGATCATGGCAATGGAAGTTCATCAGCAAAAAGAAAGTGAAGAAATCTCAAATGTATAGAATCCGACAAGTATAGAAGAGGGTGGAAATATACAGTTCTTTAACTCTGAAACCCCTCATATTTCAGAGCCATGTTTAATTACAGACCAGAGCAGTACAAAAATTGTCAAAAATAATCATCAGCCTTCAAGCCTGAATCAGGAAACGATAATCGAGAAGGGATCCTCCTCTATGCTTACTGCAGATGCTGAGAGTAATTCAGCATTGCCTCGCAAGTGTGATCCACCTCCAAAGCAGGCTGCAGTGACTGACTGCAATGAGCCAGTCATGCCTCGCACAGCTTCATTTGATATTTCTTTAATCAAGATTCCAGAATCTGCACAAATGGAGGAAGATGAATCAGAGAAGGGGGACATCATAGAAGAATTTGACTTATAAGAATTACATATAGCTAGAACAAAAGCATCTGGTAAGATAAAGGGAAATAAAGAGAAAAAAGCCTTTAAGCAAAAATATATCTCAATCAACTCAAAATGGGACCAAATGTCTACCAATTTGAAAGCTAAGGGGGCTGATAAAAAAAGGAGAGGTAAAAGTACAATGGTGTCAGGTACAATTTAAAACTCTTATTTCATTATCATATATATGTCAATTTTTGCCTGGAATGTAAGGGGGATGAATTCCCCTGCTAAACAATCTGATATCCTATGTATGATTAATTTTTATAAACCATCTATTTTTGCTTTAATTGAAAATAAAATGAATGATGAGAATTCTGAAAGATTCTGTCTTAAATTACCAAGTAATTGGAAAGCTATACATAACAATGATTGTGGTTGTAAAGGCATGATCATTGTTATTTGGGATTCTAACATCTGGACAAATACAAATATAAACAAAGATAGCCAATTTATAGGTTGTGGTTTTAAAAACATTGGTGGGTTTTGTCTGCAAGTTACTTGTGTTTATGGCAGTAACTTTGAATTAGAAAGAAATGCTTTGTGGCAGAAACTTAAATCTCTAAACTCCATATATGACTTCCTCTGGATTATTTTAGGGGATTTCAATACTGTTTTTCATGCTAATGAGAAATCTGGGGGGATTAAAATCCCTCATAATAAATTAGATAGAGTCAATAAGTTTTTATTAGAATCTGGTCTTATTGAACCTATTATCAGTGGTAACAATTATACTTGGAAATCTGGTATAGCTAAAAATATTCATTGTAAGTTAGATAGAATTCTATATAATAATATATTTTCTCATAGATTTCCAGATAGTGTTTGCTCTACTCTGGAACAAAATTTAAGTGATCATATCCCTTTAATGATTAATCTTTTCATAAACAGTAAATTTAATATTAAAGCTCCTCCTTTTAGATTCAAAAATAGCTGGGTGTTGGAAGAAGATTACAAGTCCTTGATGGAAAAATGTCATAATTTTTCTTGTAATGGGTCTAAATAGTATCAGTTTTATATGTTTTTGAAAGCCACAAAGAGTAATCTTAAAAACCGGAATAAGAACAACTATTTAAATAAAAACAAGATTGTTAACTTGAAAAAAGAAGGCAAGCTTTTACAAATGAATGCAGATAATAATCCTGATGACATTAATGAAATAAATAAATTTTTTCAAAATCAAAAAGAATTGTCTATAGAAATGTACAAAGAGTCTGTTAATGCAAGACAAAAAGCTAAAGTTAATTGGCTTAATTTAGGGGATGACTGCACTAAGTTTTTTTATGCTAAAATGAGCAATAGAAAGCACTTAAATAACATAGGATGTATAATTGATAAGGAGGGTAATCTAGCTAGTGCCTATGGCAAAGTCTCTGCTGAAGCTATTAATTTTGCAAGGAATTATATTTTTCTATTGATAATGAAAAGGAGTTTCCTTATATAACTTGTAAAAATATTTTAAATCAAAATGCTTCTGAAATACTTTTGTCCCCTGTGAGCATTAATGAAATAAAATTTATTGTATTTAATGCTAGAGATAACAAAAGCCCAGGCCTCGATGGTTTCAATGCAAAAAAATTTAAAAATAATTAGGAATATATTAGACAACAGGTGTTGGATGTGGTTAATGAGTTCATGAATAATGGGAAAATTCTTAAAAGTTTAAATCATACTTTTATTACCCTTATTCCAAAAAATAAAAATCCCACTGATATTGGTGATTATAGGCCAATTTCTTGTTGCAACTGTATTTATAAAATTATTGCTAATGTCCTTAGTAACATAATAAATGTGTTCCTGCCTTTTCTGGTTTCAGAAAATCAGAGTGCATTTGTTCCAGGTAGGCTTATATATGAAAACTCTCTCTTAGCTCATGAGATGGTTAGGAAATTTAACACTAAACAAGGTGACAATGTATGTATTAAAATTGACTTACAGAAAGCATATGATAAGGTAAATAGACATTTTATTCATCATATCATGAAATGTATGGGCTTTCCTATAAAGTTTTGTGATTTGGTGTTTGAGTGTATTAATAATCCTACCTTTTCTATTTTGATTTAAGGTAAGGCAGAGGGGTTTTTTCACCCTAATAGTGGGTTAAGACAGTGAGACCCCTTATCACCTTACCCCTTTGCTATTGTTATGGAATACTTTTCTATTCTTATGGAAATAGAAAGTATTAAAGGCAATGTCCAACCTATAAATAGAATCCAACCATGTATTAATCATCTGATTTATGCTGATGATCTTATGGTGTTTGTTAAAGCTAACAAAGATAATGCTGATTCTATTAAATCGATTATTGACAATTTAAAAAATTATGCTGGTCTTCAACTTAATGTAAATAAATGTAAAGCATATTTCAGTAAATCCTGTAAGTCAAAAAGAGATTTTTTAAATGTTTAACAAATAGAAGAGGGGTTTCTTCCAATCAAATATTTAGGTCTGCCTCTTTCTACAAATATGATCAAGGACTCTGATTGTTCTATTCTTATTGAAAAAATCCAGGACAGAATGGAGACTTGGTCTTGTAAATTACTGTCCTTGCTGGAAGACTTGAACTTATTAAGACAGTGATCTATGCTATTATTCTTTACTGGGTGCAAATTTTTCAAATCCCAGCTGCATCTATTAAAAAATTGGAAAGTAGATGCGCTGATTTTTTATGGAAAGGTAAATATCACAAAATTAGCTGGGAAAATGTATGCAGACCTAAAATGAAGGGGGTCTTGGCATTAGTAATATTAAGGATTTGTGTACTACATGCCATTTAAAATTATTTTGGAGATTCCTTAATTCTGACTCTTTGTGGGCAAGATGGATGAGATCCAAATATTTGAAACATAAAAATTTTTGGACTGCTGTTCATAATAGTAATCAATCAAACACTTGGAAACAAATTTTAAATTGTAGAAACATTGGTAAATCTGTGATTGAAAGAAAATTTAAAAATGGTAAAGATACAAGTTTATGGTTTGATCCTTGGTTTAAAAATGAGGCATTTATAAATAAAGTTGGGTGGAATAGCCTTGTTATATGAGGTGGATCTAATGATAAAGTGTCTGATATCATTGTAAATAATCAATGGCAACCACATATCCATCCTGTTACTAATCCTCATAAAGATGAAATATGCAAAATTCAATTAGATACTTGTGCAGAGAAATACTACTGGGATTGGAAAGGTAGCAGCAGAGGGAAGTTTTCTTTTAAAGCAACTTGGAATTTTCAATTTCTAACTGAAGAGTGGTATCATTGCATTTGGAACAGAGTGAACTATCCCAAGATGGCATTTTGTACTTATTTTGCTATTAAGAATAGATTGCCAACTTAGGACAGATTAAATAAATGGGGTAGTAATATTAATTCACTCTGCTCCCTTTGCAATGAATGTAATGAAAATGCTAATCATATCTTTTTTGAATGCAGTTACTCTTTTTTATATGGAATCAAATCAAAGCTACTCTGAGCATAAATGATAACAAGCAAATGGATCTAATGAATATTGTAAAGACAATCAACAACAACTTCAGATCTAAATCAAAAGAGGCTGATTATGCTCACATTTTGTTTACTACGGCTGTGTTCAACTTATGGAAAGAAAGAAACTTGCATGTGCATAACAAAGGCAGCAGAAACAAAGAGCAAGTGTGGTTAACTATTAGTACAGATAGCAAGATAATTCTGCAAAAATCTAAGAAAATTCTTAACAATCAAACCAAATTTACTTCCCTTGCTGAGGATTGGAGATCAGAAGCTGGAAGCAAACACTTAGAAGCTTATCTTTTGCATTCGAAATGCTTGCAGACCAACAATCTTTCCTCTAGCGAAGCAGGCAGGGTAAACCAACAAAGGGGGTTCGATATTACTAATAAAGCCAGCGACCCCGAGACTAATATTAACTGCCATAATACTCATCAAGCTTCTGCCAGCAATTACTACAATTTTAGAGCTAATTTAGAAAGTAATATCAACTCTAGGAGACTATCGTCAGATCCAGGTCACTTTGACGCTAGATCTAACGATTTTGTGAATTCCATCATCTTTAACTCGAGCAGCAGAATTAAGTTGTGCAGAGACAACAATTTGAAGGAGAAATCGTTAGATCTAGGTCGAGATGACGCTAGATCTAACAATTATATGCATCTTAGCAACTTTAGTAGCTATCGAATGTATGATAACAGATTCGACAGCGGCAGAGGTATGAAAGCTGGATCTAATAACGCTCTTTCTTATTGGGAACGAGGAAAGTGTAGCAAAACGAAGTAAGGAAGAAAAATGGCTTCGGTGATCAGCCATTATTAAAATTTTCTGCTTCTCTTCGTTCGTTTGTTTTGAGAATGTTGTTATGTCGGCGTGTTTAGGGTTTGAGAGGGTGAGGGTTTTGTTATATTTGTTTGTTTCGGGTTTGATTATTTGACCCGGTTCTGGATGTTAACATATGGGCTTGCCCCGTTTAACACGTTTGTTAAAAAAAATCTTCTTATATTACTGTAACCATTAATACTGCAACAAAAGTACGTTACCCTCTTTATCACTTCGTCATCACTTACTCACATTCACCTAAATTAAATGCTATCCATCTTCAATTAGTGTGTTGATCCTGCCTCATTCGTTAAAAAATGGATGAACAACAAAGAGAAAGATCACCGTGCACAACATGCTAGACGAATGCCAGCAAGAGAAACAACGATTAATAATAGAAAGATGCAGATGAACGAGCTAGCAGATCAGTTTCAGATTAATGATCAATGTCCAGGTACAATATTTTCTAATCATAGTTTATAATTCCTACAGTGATTCCGCCACTCTTCTCGAACTCCCAATCCAGTCCTTCCTCTTTTTTCCTTCATTTGGGACGTTCGAATCCCTCCAAAGGTCTCTCTCCTCATGTGGCGAACCTTCCATTATGGGTTACCGGTTGATGAGAGCCTCCAGCAGATTGGCATTCTGTTTGTTTCCAGGTGCAGGTGCTGCGGTAACGGGGAAACAGAATCGACGAATCATTTGCTTTTCGTTGGCTGGTGTGTCAGATCCTGCTGGAATTACTTCGGTAATTTATTGGGTGTCCGTGGCACCATCTCCTCCTCGTCTGATTTGTTGTCCTCTTGGTGGTTTGGTTTTTCTGGGAAATCTCTTCGCTCTATCATCCATCGCTTGCTTCCAAGTTTGATTTGCTGGCAGTCTGGTGTGCGCGGAATAAAGCAATTTTTGACGAGATTCCTATGGACCCCCTATCCGTTATTCGGCGGGTTAGAGATGATGTTTTCTTGGCCTTTCGGGGCCGACCGTTAAGAGGATCGGTCAATGCTCGTTCTGGTCGCTTAGTTAACCTTTTATCTATTTTCTGCTCTCAGTCTTCGAATAGAGCGGGAATATGATGATTGTCGATTAGGAGACTGGTGGTTCTGGCTTACTAGTCTCCTACATGTCCGTCTTCCCCTCCCCCCTACCCCCTCTCCCCCCCTTGATTTCTTACAGTGTGACTATTGCTTTCAGGCTCTTGCTTTTCTGGGGTGGTTATTATCTCTTAGTTCCTCTGCTTTTTGGAGTTTGTTTCAAGGAATTCCGTTATTCTCTTCCAGTTGACGGCCTTACAGTTGTTGGGTGGGGCCGTTTCTTCCTTCCATTTTGAAGGGTCGGCGGATGGGCTTGCTTCTCGGTGCTTGGCGGTCCCTCAACATCGTCGTCGGGCGGTGGTCTTGCCGGAGCTCGATTACGATGTTGGATGGGCGGTGGGTATTCAGGAGCTCATCGGGAGTGCTGTGTGGCAGGGACAGTGATCCTACGCCTCTGCTACTCGTTTGTGTCTGTTGGTTTACCTTATAGGTTGTTTCGTTTTCCACTGTTGTGAGTTCTTGGTGTTGTATTTCTTTTGGGATTGATTTGGTTACCTGTCAGGCGTGTTGACAGCTTTTGGTTGAGATTATATATGTACAGCTATTTAAAGAAAAAAAAATATACAGTGATTCCGCCAACTTATTATTTGCACATTTGGATAAATAGTGGTTATATGAATTGTCTTTTAAGTTGATCATCAAATCTGCATAACCTAACATGTATCCGTTCATAGTTTTCATATTGATGATTCATTATGTATTACTAAAATTATGATCTATTAAACTTCAAAGCTTACTACAAGTGATATGTTACTTTAAAAACATTATATTTAGAATCGATTTTAAAAATGGGTAAAAGCAATTAAGAATCGTAAATTTTTTACTGTATAAATATTTGTATCCCTATCACATTTACTAGATATAATTACCAAAGTGTGTGCTTGATGAGAAATGAGGTAAAATAAATAGGACACAATAAATTATTACTCACGAGTTTATCAAGTCGAATAAGAATAATTTCACGTACGTTAATGAGGTTATAAATCTAAACCATAAGCTTTTGCTGAGCATAAAAATCTGTACCAAATTAACAACTCAACTTCCTTAAAAATATATGCATCTGCAGAAATTATCAAGTGCAAGAAATATAAACTGAGAACTTTAATCAAAATAGTTAAATAACTAATCCTAAATTTCTATATATAAAAGAGTAACCTAATACGCACACATATGGTCAGATATGCAAATCTTATTCATCGTTGTCCTATATCTATCTCGTATCAGTTATATTGTAGATATTATGAAATGAGACCAAAAAAATTAAGTACATATGACCACTAAACATAGCTTGGACCTTAAGAGGCTACAAAGATGGGTATCCTCCTCCATTTAAGCATATGAAACATTTGACTAATAATGGCAAAACGGTAAATGAGGTTTACAGCTGTCACAACCTATGACTGCAGAACAAAGTATCAATTCCATTAAAATGTGTAATATCCAAAACAAGAAAAGAGCTAAATGTCCCAGGGTTTTATGTTGTCATAAGAAAAGTCCATATGAAAATATAAATTTGGTTCTTATGTTTGAAAAATAGAAAACTTTTCTGAATTTGAATTTATTTTAAAAGAAAATTAAAATTTTTGAAAGCGCAATTTAACTTGCAATTTATATCAGAAAAGCGTAAGCTAGTTTGCGCTTTCTAATTTTTTTTTTTTTAATTTTTGAAACTTTTCTTAAGCGCAAGTTAACTTGTGCTTTCTATCAGAAAAGCGCAAGATAGTTTGTGATTTTGAAATTCTTTTTAAAAAATTTCTAAAATTTCTAAATTTTTGAATAAGAAAGCGCAAGCTAGTTTACGTTTTCTTATTAAAAAAGAAACATGGAATAATTTAAGTACTCATTGATATAGGTACTTTTCCTGTAACAACATTAGAAATAGTGACCTTCTGTGCAAAACCCATATCCAAAACATGTCGTTTCATTTATACAGCACAATAAATCTTTGTTAAAATTGTTCACTTACCTTTTTTTTTTTTGAACTGCTACTTTATATACAAATCATTGGGACAACAACATATCCCATGTCAAATAAACGTTCGAAAGCAAGTTTCGAACTTGTGACATCCTGCACCAAAGCCGAATCAATTAACCACTTGGACAAAGATGCTTGTCCACTTACCTATTTTTAATTCCAAATGCATACTATTTTAATCATCATCACAATATTACTCTTTGTTTAGCTATTTTTAGTCCCTACTACCTCTCCTTTGATTAAAAAGACAAGTGCCCATCGCCATGAATTACCACATTACAAAGATATTCCTCAAATTATGACTACAATTCAAAAAATATTATCATATATAATTTTACTTTTTAAATAGAGATGGTTTAGCTAAAGTCCTTAATTAGTTTAAAAATACACCAAACATCCTTATCAAAAAAAGCATGTAAATTGAGTTTCTAGAATTAAGTTATTGAATAATGGCATATATTTATGTAATGATTCGGTAAATAATTGCAGACATTTATACAATTATATCAAAAACTTGCAGGCATTCTTGAAATTATTCACTGAAAATTAAATTACAGAAATTTGCGCAATTATTCGTCAAAAAATTGTGAAAATTTCCACTTATAGTCATTTATGCAATTTTTGGATATAATTGCATAAATGTTTGCAATTAGTCACTGAATAGTTGCTTAAATATATGCAAGTATTCAGTAACCTAATTATAGAGACCTAATTTACAATCGTTTTTTCGGAGAAGAGTTTTTATATATTAAATTTGATTTTGAGCACCTGAGTCAAATATTCACTTTTAAATTATTAATTCATCAACCCACACATTAATTCATTAATTCATGACTACGTATAGTGAACACCTTAATAAACTTAGTATATTCAAGTATCAAAATAAAATATTTTATAATAACATTTCAATTTCGACAGTACCAACTATAATTAACGGGTGGAAGTGTAGCTTGGTTGTATTATTGATAGTATCCATATGTACATACATGACAAATGTTATATATGTATATATTGAATTACGTTTTAACTTCATTCGTAATCTAATTTGCATCAGTTTCAGCGTTTCATTATCACAATATTTCTGCCATCCATAATACAAATCAGTAAAATCTGAATTTTTTGTCTGTTTATTTTATCATCTCAATAAATAATCTACATATTAGCTTCTTTTTTCATTAAATAATCCATAGATCTATACTATACAAAACATTTCTTTTATGTTTCTCATGGAGAAGCATGTGCTAAGAGATATTTGGTCAATAACTTTAAGCATTTTCTCTTAGTATTAACGCTATCCACCTGCACATGTGCCAAAGTTGGGTAACTTATCGGTTTAATACTATATTTATATTTATGTGACTCCTTTTACATTGATTTGATAGTTGATACTTTTAGGTGATTTGTACTAAATTTTATCCCTAATAATTTTAGGTGATTTGTACTAATTATATTGTTGTGATGGTTCTGAAAATTATTTATTCTATACCGCATGAATCACAAGCATCTATACAAATTATGTATGCATTGTAATGGGGCAACAACCTTATACAGAATATTATACCAATACTATGCTCCCATTCAACTTCTCTTTTGTACATAAATACATATGTACTACCTAACATATTATTTATTTGCAACTTTTTGTTACAACTGGTTATGTAAGATTAAATAAGTACATTATGGTTTCCTATATTTTCTATAACCTAATTTCCATTATAGTAATTGTAATTTCTGTACAACTTTGCTTAAAATTATGTTTTAACATAAATCATCATTTCAATTAAATGTTGTGTGCTTACTCTTGAACTCAATTTTTATAAGGATCTTCTATACCACGATATGAGACAGATATGATACAAAAATAAAATAATCGCTAATCATAATTATAGTAAAATTTTATTGCAAACATCTATATCACAACCCACGTACTATGATTTCTATGGTACTAAAATATTTTTTCACGAAAACCCACAAAATTGTTGTTCTGGTGGTTCTAATGATATTCATCGACCTACTGCAACGCCACAAGAACTACTTACTTTATTCCAAGATCAAGGTGAAATTTGTGCCCATTTTCGAACAAACATCCGTTTTTATAACAACATATTTTTGTTTACACCAATGAGTGCAACAATCAACAACAAGCTAGAAAATGGTAGAGATGATGTTTATACATATCATGCAAAAGGTTTAATATATCGTAGTATTGGAAATATTTTACCCTCGTTTGAATTAGACCAAGATATTTGCAATTACACATATACGAAAGCGAACACGAGATTGAGAAAAGACTTCAAGATAGTGAAGCAATGAGATAAGAGATAATTTTGATTTTGAAAGAAATTTTAGATATTCATAATCAATATGTTTCTATACATAGACAATTTGGGCAACAACCTGATATACAAAACTGTAGAATAAAAATTAAAGAGATCACACAAGATCGACATCTTTACGAGTTGTCAACCACATCCCAAGTAGCAAGTATAATAATTCGAGATGAATCGGATAATTTGCAAGGTATATATATCATTGTTGAGACAAGAAGCGAAAATATACAAAGCATTCTGAATACTATGGGATTTTATGACCCACTGCAGCATCCACTACTCTGCCATATGGTCAACATGGATGGGATTTGAACATCTACGAAAATGGAAATGCACCTATAAGTTGTACATCATACTACTCACATATTTTATAGGTAAATATGACTTTGTCAATATTTATTATTATTTATCTACAAATAATGCATGTTATATAACTTTGTTCATATCAATACCAATATGTTTTCTCGATGTTTCTGATCTATGTATGTTACATAGACCAACAAAGACTTCACTTATATGGCTTGTTGCTTGCCTATTTCAACAATATGTCATTGGTATGTATGTAAAAATAGAAAAAATGTAGATAAGGTTTCTTTACGATAATCAGGATATTTACTAAGCTGAGTTGTACCAAAAGTTTACCAGATGCCCTAATTATCGAAGAGACATCTGCCAGTTAGTTCCTTTAAATACTACATTTAACATTATATTATTACTAACTATTAATCACTTACATATCCAATAACCAATCTTATGAAGTTGCACACATTAGGAAATGTTGGTATTAAAAAGATTCTTCCTTCATCTCACAATGGTAGTCCACGAGATATGCATCAACAATATCAAGACACAACGGCAATTGTATGAAGGTATAGGAAGCTTCATTTATTTTTTACTATTACATATAGTACTCATTAGGTAGAAATTACACAAGAATTACCTTTCGGTCAACAACCACAAGATAGACCATATTTAACTACTAGGGTTTTCCGTGTAAAATTAGAATAATTAAAAAATAACTTATTTGACAGTTGTGTTTTAAGTAAAGTCATTACCCATGTCCATGTCACTGAATTCCAAAAAAGATGACTACTAAATTCACATATTCTAATTATCCTAGATGAAAATGATAAGCTTAACAATCTCGATTATTATAATGCTTAAGTTCGAGCTAAAATTCAATGCAAAAGATCTTGAACCAGAACTACGTAACGCCGTAATAAAACAAATGATTCATTATGTGTGCGAACATTTTAATTCAAAATCTATATGTATGAGAAACAACCACTGTAAGAAAGGATTTCTAAAAACTTTTTCTCTATGAACATTACAAGGAAATGACTGTTGCCCTATTTATAGAAGACGTGACAATGAAATACAACATCAAACTGGCTGCCATATGATAACCATTGGGTAGTTCCTTATAATCCTTATTTACTTTTTAAACATGATTGTTGTATAAATATTGATATTTTTTCAAGTATTAAATCTGTAAAATAACTTTATAAATATGTTTATAAAGGATTAGATCGTTTATCTGTAGGGCTATCAGCTACAACTAACAACAACGATGAAATCGCAAAATTTATTAACGTTGGATGGATATGTGCCCCTGAAGCTTTACGATGAATATTTAAATTTTCACTAATTAACAATTTTCCTTCTGTTACTGGCTTATAAGTACCTCTACCAAATAGACAACAATTATTATTTCGTGTAGAAAAGCACTTACAAACTATTTTGAATGATGAACATAGATCTAAAACAACGCTTACAGAATTTATTTTCTAAAATGTTACTGATGTAGAAATGTGTAAATATTTATATTAAAAGTTCCCCAAAAATATTAGTAGGAGTCTTCAAGTAAGGGGTGGAATCGTAGATGATCTATCAATAGTTATCTTTCAATTGGTAGAATTTATACGGTACCTACCATTGAAGTTTGCGATTATTATTAACACATGTTAGAGGTCCTTTATCTTTCACTAAGTTACTAACAGTTAAGGAGAATCTGTATAATACATTTAAAGAAGAAGCTGAACATAAAGGTTTACTTGAAAATGATGATAGTATAAAGAATTTCTTAACTGATGATTCAAACATACATATGTCTGTGGCGTTGAGAAGACTATTCGCTACAGCTTTAGTCTACTGTAAACCATGTCATTGAAAGTCTAATGGATCGTATACTATCTAACTTGTGTGTAATATGCAAGTATATAAATCAATGCAATAGTAGATAATAAAATATAAAAGCGTGCAAACTAGAGTTTTTATACTGGTTCGGACCTCTCATCCTACGTCCAGTCCAAAGCTCCCCTTCCATATTCCCTTTAAACGAGCAATTATCACTTCGTCCGGAGGAATAAGCTTAATACAAAAGTGTCTTTGACAATTTTGTTCCAATAACACAGTTTTTGACTTATAGTACAAATCTTCCTATGATCTCCTTTGAGTATATGAATATGATTGCTTCGAGTTGTAGGAAGTGATATAACCAAAAGGTTACACTAGATTGAGAGTATGTAATTAGTGTATATGCAAGAGAGTGCTTTTAAATCAAGAGTGTAAAGAATAGATCGAATCAAGTTAAGTTAGTTTTTTCTATTTCTCAATCAAGATGCTATTTATAGAATCAGAGAGGTGCAGATGAAGAGTTGTTACTCTTCGAAGAAATATTTTGTTTTAGTGGCAACAAATCTTCATGAAAGATGAATTCCTTTAGATTAAAAAAGAAGTGTCTTTGCAATTATGACAGTTCTTGCCATGATAGATGTTTGTGGTATAATAACAGATGTCTGTGACTAGTTTTAATTTTTAACCCGAGACTCGTGACAGACGTCTGTGAGTATATTCAGACATCTGTGAGATGAAAACACAGTTTTTCACTTGGTTTTGATGTATATAAAATTGTATGTGATTATGTATGCATACATACTCAAAGAGAGCTTAACAATAATTTATCTAAAACTCTTTTACAGTAGATTAACCTTAGTATGGTCAATGAATCTTTATTTCTCTTTGAGTCCCAATATCTTCGATCATGGTGTCTGCTCGTAGTATATACCTGCATGCTTGATAAAGTTCATACATGTATATGTTTGTATATTTGTTATCATTGAAACATAAGTTGTAGGTTCTAACAATCTCCCCCTTTTAATGATGACAACTATACAATCACAAATCAACTATACATTCAGATATTAAATATGAATAATAACATAGAAGTATTATTATGTTTGTCTATGTTTTGTTTCCCCTTATGTATATGCTTCTACCCCTATGTGTATGCATTTATTTCTCCCCTTTTGTCATTAATGGAGGGAAATGATAAACGCTACAGATATAGTAAATAATAATAGAATGTTATCATCAAATGTCAATGTTCGGCATAAAATGAAAAACAAATGTTGTTATAATAGGAAAGCAAATAAGCATAAAAGTTAAAAATAACAGAAAATGATGTAAAATTATACTGATTGTGCGAATAAGGTAATCCTCTGTAATTCTCATAATATTTCTAGTAGGAAGATGGCTCCTGCTCATATGTACCAGGCCACAACGTTTGGTCATTGTACTCCTTGTCTTGGTAAATAAAAAGGTCTTCAAATGCCATTTATGTTTTTTGAAAATGTGAATTATTGGACACATACATCTCATTATTGTCTTCTTCCTCTTCTTTTCCTCGGGTTGTACATCAATAGGTGTCTTCCCTCGAGCACTTCGATCACGTGACGTACCTTTAGAAGTGGATTGCGCATGATAGAATGATGTTTGAACCCGTCGTGGAGGTGTTAGGGAAGGCAAGGATGAAGATCAGAAGGAAGAATGACCACGTGTCTTGCGCATTACTTTCCCTAAAGTGGAGACAAATTTTCCAATGTCTTCTCATCTTTTTCATCCTAGTGGAGGAAGAACATTCCAATCCCTTCATCTTTCTATCTAAAGCTCACTAATTGGTTGTGATTATTCTTTTACTTTTAATGGCCAAACCAGAAAGGTATTTGTTCAATGTTGGTTCAAGATGAGCTTCTTATATTTCAAATTCGAAATAATATTCGATATGATGATTGGGAAAAGGTCGTTGTTGGGAAGTATGAGGGGAGAAGGGGTGTTGAGGATCACTATTTGGAGGAGGACCATAATGTTATTCTTCTTCTTATTGCCGAGTCCATTGGCTAAAAGGGATAATTCTAGGAAGGCTTTTGGTAAGTAGCATTAGTGACAAATAGCACGGACCACCATCTTTTATAGGAATTTCTTTGTATTGTGATACATACGAAGGAATACCAAGATTTTGTAGGTTGCATATGACATAAGGAGCATAAACAATGAAATGATGATGTTGCAACCAAAACCTTTTAATTTGGTCATGAATAAATTTTTCCCAATAAACCCGTAGACGAGTAATTATGGCATACAAAGCTCTATGATCATTGGGATAAATTTGTTTATGACTACCTAGACCAAAAATAATGGTACTAATTATCATACGATTTAATAGTCTGGCATGGGGTTGAAGATAAATAGATTTCTATTATGGCATTTTATCCTCCCATAGTTGATGAGTAACTTCATCCCTAGGTAATAGACTATGATCCGGTATATCGCTTAAATCTATCCTCTCATAAGAACATCCCAAAATTTGACAATACATGTATTCATCTATTTTACCTACTTTTCAATATACACTAGACCATAACCAATCTTCATCGCTCTTAGAATTCCAAATCTCTATACTACATATATTGGAGTAGAAGAGGTAAATAGCAAGAGGGTCAATGATTACCTTATTAGCATCATAGCTAATCAAATTGCAACAGCGGGCATCCATTGTAATTCCAAGAATATTATATTCCATAACATTGGAAAGGCGGTAAAAAGGTCCGGGGTGAATCTTCTTTTGGATAAGAGCCTCGAATCATCTAATTGCGTTGGGATTATTTCGAAGCCATTGGATAATATGAACTTGTGTAACTGCTGCTTGAGCGAAGGAAGATGATTGGCCTTGTTTTGCCTTTTTGGAGGTAAAAACATTTTTGGGAGCCATTGTTTTGAAAATTTGGAAATTTTGAGATCTAGGATTTTTGAAATTAGAAGTTTGGAATGGAGGTAAGGTGAAAAAAGGAGTAAATTTCTTTATATAGGGCTGTTGGCTGAACGACAACAAATGTCTGTGAAGAAGGCACATACATCTATGGATTCAGTAATTTTAAGGTCGAGAGTTGGGACAGATGTCTGTGTTGGATACATAGATATATGTGGCCAAAAAAATTTAAGCAAAGAGTACTCATAAACATCTATGGTGTATCCATAGACGTCTGTAACTACAGGGAAACTTTTCCCGAAAGTGTTGATAGACGTCTATGGTCTATTCACAAATGTCTGTGATATGCAAATTCTTATATATAGGAAAAATTACAATATAATTTTTTTTATCAAAATATATTAACCAGAATACGTATCAACCATCAATAAATGAATATAATGTATATGATATATAACAAAAGTTTTAGTTCTTATTCGAAAATTCAGAATTATTGTTTTGTTGAATATCCTATGAATTTGGTTCGACTTTTGGATCATCAAGTAATGGCTTAAGTGGAGACCAAGTTGGACGAGCTGGGGTGTCAATCCAAGGATGGTTTGATGGTTTTGGCTTACATAGGTTTCTCGGAGTAATGTTACGTGTTTTTGTAGGAGTTTCTTGCAGTCAAGGAGACTTTTGATGTACGCAATCTTTTGTTGGTGAATGACCACAAATTGTGAGAATACACTTTTTGAGAAAATTTATATGGGATCCTTGACAACATTGATAGTAATACATTTCACGTTGAATGCTAATCATCTCTTGCTGACAGTGATATATTACATTGACTTTGTCGAAAAGAGATGATGATTTCAGATCAATTGATTGTTTAGCTTTCTTTTCCTTTTGTGGAAAAGAAGTATGGTATGTTGGTGAAGCGATAATATTTAGAGAAGGAGATGATGTAGGAGCGGCTGTTTTTGGAGATATGTAATGTGATGACCCTGACTCGACCTTCGAAAATCGGCATCGAATACTACACTTGTATTCAAATGCCGCATATCCAAACATCGAATCTGGTTCGCCGGAGCTTATAACACATCAAGTATAACAACACAGCGGAAGAAAAAGAATGAATATCATTGATATACAACATTCGATACAACAATGATACAATAAGAATCAACATCAGAGATACAGATAACAATGCTACAGCGAAAACTAAATGAACTAGCAACAGAACCAACTCTCCAAACAACAAATGCAACTCAAATCCAATGCTCCAAAGCCAAACTCCAAACCACAAGCTCGAACCACCATCAATTTTTACTTCACACTAGCGAGACTGGTCCGCGACTCCAAACTTCAATATCCAAGATCTCCAAGGAATATCAAAGAGAATGCTGAAGAGTATTGAATCGATATCTACTATCTACTATCTGAAAAACCCAAATCTAGACTGCCCGTGTGGAAAATTGTGGGCACCCAGAGTTTAGGAAGGGAAACAAAAAACTCTGGGCAGTCATGGGACTGGTATGAGCAAACGAAAACATTTTTTTAAGAACAAACAAATAAAGAAGTTAAATTTGAAATCCGTAATGCTTTTTAGAAAATGAAACTACCATAAGGCCTCCCGCCACACACACAATGCAAATGCAGACTTCGAGGAGATTTCTCCTTATGATAGTCAAATATGCTTGATACGAGGAAACATTTGATATTATTATTATTATAAGTGTACAGTGTGGAAAATCATTTTGAAAGTATAACATTAATCTTAGCCAGCATAGACATTTCGTACTATGCCTACTATAGCTACCATCCAAACAGTGGGGCGCCACCATAAGTGAATGGTAGGTTCTACAACTAAAACCGTACAGGGCGCATATTGGATGATTGGATTTCCAACAAATGGCCAAGCTAAGGAACTTCCTGGGCCACATGGGTACGCCTCTGGAGGGACGCCCCGAGAACCTAACTGGATCTCTGCCAACACAAGGCCGGGTTACCTCTATAACTAGGTAACTACTGACACGAGTATGTCATCCCCCGGTCGTAACCAACCTTTATGCCGGGATTCACCAACTACCACAAAGTAATAAATTTGCAGCAACCACATAGGTTAAGTATCTGGGCTCCATACCATGATACCACCTCTGTCCAGAAGGAAATGAACATACCCTCAGGGGGCACTACCCCCAAATAACCTTGCCGCATCTTTCCTGTTTCGGCCATTCCGGGTTGTGAGGTTCGACGAAGTCTCGTCCACAGAGCTACGCTTTTCACAAAAGCCATGCTTTGATCAACAATTGATCAGCAGCACTTCGTATGTCACATTACCAAATTGGGAATGTATCACTGGTAACCATCAACTACATAACCTTTGAGCTCATACGTCTCAGAGAAGGGTGTTAAGCTAAGAGAATAAATCTCTGCCACCAAACAGAAATGTATTTGATAGAAACCGGTTTTACATCTCAAGGTGTAACGTTAGACACACAATCCATACAAGTCTGTTCCGGGTTCGAACAGAACCGAAGGCACTTCCAAAGAAGTCCTTGCAAATCTGGATAATTTCTAATCACGTCCGGACTTCCCATCACAATGGGTGTTCGAATCTCTATACCAGGGATCGGCCGATGCAGAGACATTCGACAAGAAACCCTTTCGTTTTTGAAAATATCCGGTCTTCACCACCGGTCTTCAAATGCTATCCATAACGTCGTATCACTATTTGTAATGAGTTATATGACACAAAGGTTCTCTCTCGGCTAATCCGAATAGTGAGCGTCATATTTAAAAACGTATGGATATGGGATCTCAGTTAAGTCACAACTAATTACCCAAAACTTTTCATTCAAATGGTTAAACAAATTACCATTTACAAATCTTTTAAACAAAAAGATTCATTTCAAAAACTTACATTGGTTTAAACAATTTCCACACTTAAATCTTTTAAACAAAAGATTCACTTTTAAGACCCCTTTCAATTTAAAACAAGGTTTACCAATCTTTGACAAACATTCATTCATAACTTTCAAAATAACTTCATTTAAAATTGGAAATCTTTTCATCATAATTTTGGAAATTCTTTCCTTATATAAAAGCTGTTGTTATTTGAAAACCACTTGTTCCGTTTCGGAAAGCTCGATTATATTTGCACGAGTTAAGGCCTTTCAAAACAACTCTATTTCAAATTCAAATTCTCAAAGTAATACTTTAAAATGATTTTAAATCCATATAAACTCATTTATAACTTCGTATAACATTTTTACATCATAAACACCAGATATATAATCCAATATCAGATATTGAATTCTAATTTAAATCAAATTACTCAGATTTCAAATCTTTATTAAGTTATTCAAAATAACTTTCATTTTTTTAGAACACCTTTTCAAAAGTTTCTCACTTTAAACCCAGTTCATTTTCAAAACCATTTGAACTAAAAATTCAAATTCAATACTATATTTTTTAAAATCTGTGACTTAACCGATTTCCACGTGCAGTCCATATTTGTGTGTGTATAGGTGTGGTCCAGGGTTTACACACAATAGTGCAACAACAATCATCACATCACAGATTAAAACGCAGAAATATCGATAAGCGGTATAATCTACAATGCTTATCCTTATTCACAGATAAAGTACATTTATCAATTACAAATATTCATCATTACAATTCGATGTGGGTTTCGGATAACCAACTGAAATCCGACTCCCTGTCGCATCGAAATTCATGTGTCGTTTTACGGGCAAAGGAGTTTCCACAGACATACAGAAAACAAATCATAACTCACAGTACAGCACACGACAGTTCACATCACATAGTATCACAATCAGAAATAGAAATATCAATTCAATAGACAACATCTGTTGATAGTCAATCGTTTTCAATTTAAGGTAAGGTGACTCAAAAGAATTTACCACATAACTATTTTTATTGATTTATCTAAATCAATGATTAACTATTCTTAATGATGAATAAATTAAATTTTTAATTGATTATTCTTTAATCAATTAACTACTAATTATTGATTAGTTAACTTAAATTATCTACTTTACAATTCTTAATTTCAAATTAATCAAACACATAATTATTAACTAACCGATCTCTGATTTTAAATTAATCAATCTCTAATCACTTAGTTAATTACAATTTCCAATTAATTAACCATTTTTAGTTACCCTTTTTAAACAATCAATAATAATAATTCATCTTAATTAACATTAAAACATCTTCTTTAAAACTCTGAAAACAAATTATTATTAATTTTGAAATTTTAATGTTGATTAACTTTAACATTTAAATTATTAACTTAATTAAAACATAAATTTAGATTAATTTAAATTTGAAACAAAATCTTAACTCAAAGTAATCAAACATTTATTACTTTATTAACACTAAAACTTGTTAAATATTTTTATCCTTAATCTGTAAGGCTTAAACTTGTTCACAACAAAACCGAGATCCATCCCTATGATACTCGAGTGTTACTACGAGTCCACCACCCACTTGCTCCGAGTCATCTCACTCCCTCCCGTACTCTTCTTCTTCCCCTTTTTTTTTTACTTTTTCTTACAGTAAATCAAATTTTAGTTTTAAGTTTAAAACTAAGGCAGCAAATAATCCAACTCGCGTTCTCGAGCACGAACCCGAAGCGACCACTACCATCACTCGAGAATCGACTCGCGCCATTCACCATCGAACCTGACACAGTGACTACATGCTCGGGCACGTGTACGACCTCCCAATCGTCTCCAACCACTGCCCTGAGCCTCGACAAGTTGCCGATCCTCCCCTAAGCCACCACGACAACCCAGGTTACCCAATTAATGGGAAAATCAAAATTGAAGTATGCAACCACCACTGGTACCCTTATGACCAACCGAAAAACATCTCTCCCCACCGATATAGTTCACCATAACTCACGCCAATCGACCACAAGCTACGTTACGTCACCACGCTCCTATTCCCTTTGATCCCATCCAGTCCGATGCACTCATGCCTGCACAATCACCCCGCAAAGTCTGTCAACTCAAACAGGGCCTTAAACCCCAATTCATCAACGTTCCGCCGCCTCGATCATCAGTAAATACTTCAAATATTTTTCCTAGGACCACCCTACCACCACCTTCCTCCAGCAATGATCTCGAGATCCCAAACTTCTTCGTTTACCAGCGAATGCCCAAATTAAAAACCATGTTCAACTACCAATTACTCGATGATTATACCTTTAAAAATTGTGAAATGAATCCTTAAATTCATATTTTCGAAATACACATAAGTTCTTATGATCAAAACTTGAAAATCTCAAAACCAAATCTTCGACTTAAATTTATTTTTTTATTGTTATTCGCATTTTCCAGCAATTCTTCTTACTATTTGTACTTAAATGTATTATTGAAATTAAGTTTACACCCCTACTATCCTCCTTTATTTAGGATCCAAGGTCTAGAATTGATTGTACATAGAGAAAATTATTTTTATTTTGTATGTGCTTGAGCCTGTGAATATAAGAGAACAACTTGTTCATATATACACATACACATTTAAATAGTGAATTTTCAAGCATATGCAGATAAATTAACATGCAAACCAGATTCTATATATACGAAGGTTGGAGAGTTTGCTCGCAAACCAAAGTAACAGATTCAGGGAGAAGATTTTGCTCACTGTCTTCCTAAATTTTACAGATAATTTGCAATTCTATGGTACTCAAACATATTTCTAAATGTTAATCTTGAGATTAAACAACATGTTTTTGTTTGAAATTCTCAACTTATAAGAGAATGTATATGGAAAACTTGATTTTTTTTATCAAGGACAAAGCCATGCCTCTGTAAACAGACATGCATGCTTATCACTCCCAAATGCATCAACATGCAAACATAACTCATTATATCAATTTAAAGATCAAGTCAAGAAATTTTCTCACCAATCATTAGTTGCATAGGGAAGCAGAGATCAGGTCTGGAAAACCTGGAAAAAGGCAGAGCTTTTGAAACTTGATTTTTTTTCTGATCTTGATCTGTCCTTTACTTTAGTTAAACTTGAAGTTGCAGACACTCTTCTATTTTTGCTTTGTTTGATTGCTTCTTGTTGCTTCAGATTTCAGGTTGAATTCATGCTTTGAGTTGTTTGTTCCAGGTCTGCTTTTGATTCAGTTTTGTTTTAAAACCTCTAGATTTAACTTGCTTACTTGAATTCATTCAAGCTTTAATTTTGTTTATATTTTGATCAGGTTTTGTTTTCAGTTTGGTTTTTCTTTGTTCCTGGTGCTTTTTGAAATGTATTCAGGTTGAAGCTTTTGTCTTCTTGAAATTTTAACTGAAAATTTTATTTTGTGGTTTCTCCTTATTTTACATTTGTTGATTTTTTAAGTTAATATTTTACAAATGTCATTTGTTACTTTATATTTTAAAAGAAAATAGATTTAAATTTATGAAACATATTTTTTTGGCACTTGTAACAATTTAAGCCTTAATGTTTTTTTACACTTGGTCATACAAGTTTTAAAACTATTTACACTTGTTAAAATGGATACTTTTTTATGTCTTTAACCTTGTTTTATTTTAATTTAAAACTTTGTTTACACATTTAAATTTATGTTTGAATCCCTTTATTAGTAGTTTACAAATGTTGAAACAATTATTTAATACCTTCTTATGTATTGTTTATACTTATACAATTTAAAATTTAAACCTTATTTTAAATTAATTCACGCATTTGAATTTAAACTCTATTTTATTTTATTTTATTTACAAATCATGTTTTAACTTAAATTATGAATTTATATCTTCACTCTAACATAATTATGTGATATGTAAATGTTCTTTTACATTTTACATTCATGAATATATAACTATTTTTTATACGTTCCAATGTTTTAAATCTTTTTATCAAATCTAATTTTACATTTTTAATTCAAATTCAAAATTTAATATATAATCAATTTGTACTTATAAATGAATAAATAATCAAATACTTTTTTTTTGTAAATATATCTTTATATTCCATTTGATTTCAAATCAATAAATTTTATTTACAATCTCTTGATATATTTATTCATTCAAATTTTCAAATTAATTAGATTCCAATATATTAGCATTTGAACATCAAATTCACATTTTCAAATTATATTTAAAATTAACATCTAACAACAACTAATATTTATTTTAAAAAACTCTATTAAATTCACAAATTAATTTCAAAAATAAATTCAATTATCAAATTAGACCGGGCTAAAATCCGGGGATGTTACAGATTCCCCCTTTAAGAAAATTTCGTCTTCGAAATTTGTAAGGGAGATAATCAAGAACAGATGAAAGACAGAGAAATATCTTTCCGATAAAATTGAATATCTATTCTGCATTTGGCTTATCAAATCAGAATATCAATAATAGATAAAAGAACGAATCAAGATACTCGGGTCGCCAGAACTACGAAATATACAGGAGTATTGGTTAGTTCGAAAGATAACTAACCGTTCGTAGAATATATCGAGACCCAAAAGAACAAATAAATGAATTTAACTTTCCCTAATTCTCAAACATTGGGTATGGATTCCAAGCTCAAGTCGGAATACCCTAAAGAATAGACAAATATATGGATACAATCCAAATCCTTTGGTTTAAACAATCAAAATATTCCTATCAACCATAGCAACCAAAGCAAACAATTCATCCAAATAAACAATTCTGACCCATCTGGAGTCTATGTCCCATGCAAAATCAAAGCTTCTTCCTAGAACTGCCAGGAACCATCAAAGAATTGAAAAGACGAATCAAAGGAGATTGATAGAGAAAGATTGTATTCCGCTATTGCAGGGTATCGACCATTTGTAGTCGTACTCCCCTGTCCCCTATCTCGTCCTCTTCTTGCACTCATACTTACTATCAGTGGATAATAAGAGAATTTATTGAGGCATTCGAACGGATATCTCAGGGATATGCTCATTCTAGGGTATACTTCACCCTATCTCTAATGAGTTACTTAATGTGTTATACTCCTGAGCTAAAGTTTCAACCTTCAGCTCTGATACCAAATGTGACAACCCTGACTCGACCATCGAAAATCGGCATCGAATACTATGCTTGTATTCAAATGCCACAGATCCAAACATCGAATCTGGTTCGCCGGAGCTTATAACACATCAAGTATAACAACACAGCGGAAGAAAAAGAATGAATATCATTGATATACAACATTCGATACAACAATGATACAATAAGAATCAACATCAGAGATACAGATAACAATGCTACAGCGAAAACTAAATGAACTAGCAGCAGAACCAACTCTCCAAACAGCAAATGCAACTCAAATCCAATGCTCCAAAGCCAAACTCCAAACCACAAGCTCGAACCACCATCAATTTTTACTTCAGACTAGTAAGACTAGTCCGCGACTCCAAACTTCAATATCCAAGATCTCCAAGGAATATCAAAGAGAATGCTGAAGAGTATTGAATCGATATCTACTATCTACTATCTGAAAAACCCAACTCTAGACTACCCGTGTGGAAAATTGCGGGCACCCAGAGTTTAGGAAGGGAACAATAAACTTTGGGCCAGTCATGGGACTGGTATGAGAAAATGAAAACATTTGGTTTTTTTTAAAACAAACAAAGAAGTTAAATTTGAAATCCGCAATGCTTTTTAGAAAATGAAACTACCATAAGGCCTCCCGCCACACACACAATGCAAACGCAGACTTGGAGGAGATTTCTCCTTATGATAGTCAAATATGCTTGATACGAGGAAACATTTGATATTATTATTATAAGTGCACAGTGTGGAAAATCATTTTGAAAGTATAATATTAATCTTAGCCAGCATAGAAATTTCGTACTATGCCTACTATAGCTACCATCCAAAAAATGGGGCGTCACCATAAGTGAATGGAAAGTTCTACAACTAAAACCGTACAAGGCGCGTATTGGATGATTAGATTTCCAACAAATGGTCAAGCTAAGGAACTTCCTGAGCTAAATGGGTACTCCTATGGAGGGACGCCCCGAGAACCTAACTGGATCTCTGCCAACACAAGGCCGAGTTACCTCTGCAACTAGACAACTACTGACACGAGTATGCCATCCCTCGGTCGTAACCTACCTTTATCCCGGGATTCACCAACTACCACAAAGTAATAAATTTGCAGCAACCACATAGGTTAAGTATCTGGGCTCCATACCATGATACCACCTCTATCCAGAAGGAAATGAACATACCCTCAGGGGGCGCTACCCCCAAATAACCTTGCCGCATCTTTCCTGTTTCGACCATTCCGGGTTGTGAGGTTCGACGAAATCTCGTCCACAAAGCTACGCTTTTCACAAAAGCCATGCTTTGATCAACAATTGATCAGCAGCACTTCGTATGCCACATTACCAAATTGGGAATGTATCACTGGTAACCATCAACTACATAACCTCTGAGCTCGAACGTCTCAAAGAAGGGTGTTAAGCTAAGAGAATAAATCTCCACCACCAAACAGAAATGTATTTGATATAAATCGGTTTTACGTCTCAAGGTGTAACGTCAGACACACAATCCATATAAGTCTGTTCTGGATTCGAACAGAACCGAAGGCACTTCCAAAGAAGTCCTTGCAAATTCGGATAATTTCTAATCACGTCCGGACTTCCCATCACAATGGGCGTTCGAATCTCTATACCGGGGATCAGCCGATGCAGAGACATTCGACAAGAAATCCTTTCGTTTTCGAAAATATCCGGCCTTCACCACCGGTCTTCAAATGCTATCCATAACGTTGTATCACCATTTGGAATGAGCTATATAACACAAAGGTCCTCTCCTGGCTAATCCGAATAGTGAGCGCCATATTTAGAAACACATGGATATGGGATCTCAGTTAAGTCACAACTTGTTACCCAAAACTTTTCATTCAAATGGTTAAACAAATTACCATTTACAAATCTTTTAAACAAAAAGATTTATTTCAAAAACTTACAACGGTTTAAACAATTTCCACACTTAAATCTTTTAAACAAAAGATTCACTTTTAAGACCCCTTTCAATTTAAAACAAGGTTTACCAATCTTTGACGAAGATTCATTCATAACTTTCAAAATAACTTCATTTCAAATTGGAAATCTTTTCATCATAATTTTGGAAATTCTTTCCTTATATAAAAGCTATTGTTATTTGAAAACCACTTGTTCCGTTTCGGAAAGCTCGATTATATTTGCACGAGTTAAGGCCCTTCCAAAATAACTATATTTCAAATTAAAATTCTCAAAGAAATACTTTTAAAATGGTTTTAAATCCATATAAACTCATTTATAACTTCGTATCAAATTTTTACGACATAAATACCAGATATAGAATTCAATATCAGATATTGAATTCCAATTTAAATCAAATTACTCAGATTTCAAATCTTTATTAAGTTATTCAAAATAACTTTCATTTTTTTTAAAATACATTTTCAAAAGTTTCTCACTTTAAACCCAATTCATTTTCAAAACCATTTGAATTAAAAATTCAAATTCAAAACTATATTTTTAAAAATCTGTGAATTAACCGATTTCCACGTGCAATCCTTATTTGTGTGTGTATAGGTGTGGTCCAGGGTTTACACACAATAGTGCAACAACAATCATCACATCATAGATTTAAACACAGAAATATCGATAAGAGGTATAATCTACAACGCTTATCCTTATTCACAGATAAAGTACATTTATCAATTACAAATATTCATCATTATGATTCGATGTGGGTTTCGAATAACCAACTGAAATCCGACTCCCTGTCGCATCGAAATTCAAGTGTCGTTTTTACGGGCAAAGGAGTTTCCACAGACATACAGAAAACAAATCATAACTCACAGTACAGCACACGGCAGTTCACATCACATAGTATAACAATCAAAAATAGAAATATTAATTCAATAGACAACATCTGATGATATTCAATTGTTTTCAGTTCAAGGTAAGGCGACTCAAAAGAATTTACCACATAACTATTTTTATTGATTTATCTAAATCAATGATTAACTATTCTTAATGATGAATAAATTTAATTTTTAGTTGATTATTCTTTAATCAATTAACTCAATTAACTACTAATTATTGATTAGTTAACTTAAATTACCTACTTTACAATTCTTAATTTCAAATTAATCAAACACATAATTATTAACTAACTGATCTTTGATTTCAAATTAATCAATCTCTAATCACTTAGTTAATTACAATTTCCAATTAATTAAACATTTTTAATTACCCTTTTTAAACAATCAATAATAATAATTCATAATAATTAACATTAAAACATCTTCCTTAAATCTCTGAAAACAAATTATTATTAATTTTGAAACTTTAATGTTGATTAACTTTAACATTTAAATTATTAACTTAATTAAAACATAAATTTAGATTAATTTAAATTTGAAACAAAATCTTAACTAAAGTAATCAAACATTTATTACTTTATTAACATTAAAACTTGTTAAATATTTTTATCTTTAATTTGTAAGGCTTAAACCTGTTCACAACAAAACCCGAGATCCATCCCTATGATACTCGAGTGTTACTTCGAGTCCACCACCCACTTGCTCCGAGTCATCTCACTCCCTCTCGTACTCTTCTTCTTCCCCTTTTTTTTTTAACTTTTTCTTATAGTTAATCAAATTTTAGTTTTAAGTCTAAAACTAAGGCATCAAATAATCCAACTCACGTTCTCGAGCACGAACCCGAAGCGACCACTACCATCACTCGAGAATCGACTCGCGCCATTCACCATCGAACCTGACACAGTGACAACGTGCTTGTGCACGTGTACGACCCTCCCGATCGTCTTCGACCACTGCCCTGAGCCTCGACAAGTTGCCGATCCTCCCCTAAGCCACCACGACAACCCATGTTACCCAATTAATGGGAAAATCAAAATTGAAGTTTGCAACCACCACTGGAACCCTTATAACCCACCAGAAAAACATCTCGCCCCACCGATATATTTCACCAGAGCTCACGCCAATCGACCACAAGCTACGTTACGTCGCCACGCTCCTATTCCCTCCGATCCCATCCAGTCCGATACACTCATGCCTGCACAATCACCCCGCAAACTCTGTCAACTCAAACAGGGCCTTAAACCCTAATTCATCAACGTCCCGCCGCTTCGATCATCAGTAAATACTTTAAATATTTTTCCTAGGACCACCCAACCACCACCTTCCTCCAGCAATGATCTCAAGATCCCAAACTTCTTCGTTTACCAGCAAATGCCCAAATTATAAACCATGTTCAACTCCCAATTACTCGATGATTATACCTTTAAAAATTGTGAAATGAATCCTTAAATTCATATTTTCGAAATACGAATAAGTTCTTATGATCAAAACTTGAAAATCTCAAAACCAAATCTTCGACTTAAATTTATTTTTTTACTGTAATTCACATTTTCCAGCAATTCTTCTTACTATTTGTACTTGAATGTATTTTTAAAATTAAGTTTACACCCCTACTATCCTCTTTTATTTAGGATCCAAGGTCTAGAATTGATTGTACATAGAGAAATTTATTTTTATTTTGTGTGTGCTTGAGCCTGTGGATATAACAGAACAGCTTGTTCATATATATACATACACACGGATGCATAGACATTTAAATAGAGAATTTTCAAGCATATGCAGGTAAATTAACATGCAAACCAGATTCTATATATACGAAGGTTGGAGAGTTTGCTCGCAAACAAAAGTAACAGATTCAGGGAGAAGATTTTGCTCATTGTCTTCCTAAATTTTACAGATAATTTGCAATTCTATGGCACTCAAACATATTTCTAAATCTTAATCTTGATTTTAAACAATATGTTTTTGTTTGAGATTCTCAATTTATAAGAGAATGTATATAGAAAACTTGATTTTTTATCAAGGACAGAGCCATGCCTCAGTAAACAGACATGCATGCTTATCACTCCCAAATTCATCAACATGCAAACATAACTCATTATATCAATTTAAAGATCAAGTCAAGAAATTTGCTCACCAATCATTAGGTGCACAAGGAAGCAGAGATCAGGTCTGGAAAACCTGGAAAAAGGCAGAGCTTTTGAAACTTGATTTTGTTTTATGATCTTGATCTGTCCTTTACTTTAATTAAAATTGAAGTTGCAGACACTCTTCTATCTTTGCTTTATTTGATTGCTTCTTGTTGCTTCAGATTTCAGGTTGAATTCATGCTTTAAGTTGTTTGTTCCAGGTCTGGTTTTGATTCATTTTTTTTAAAACCTCCAGATTTAACTTGCTTGCTTGAATTCATTCAAGCTTTAATTTTGTTCATATTTTAATCAGGTTTTGTTTTCAGTTTGGTTTTTCTTTGTTCCTGGTGCTTTTTGAAATGTATTCAGGTTTCAGGTTGAAGCTTTTGTCTTCATGAAATTTTATGGTTTCTCCTTATTTTACACTTGTTGATTGTTTAAGTTAATATTTTACAAATTTTATTTGTTACTTTACATTTTAAAAGAAAATAGATTTAAATTTATGAAACATATTTTTTTGGCACTTGTAATAATTTAAGCCTTAATGTTTTTTACACTTGGTCATACAAATTTTAAAACTATTTACCCTCGTTAAAATGGATACTTCTTTTATGTTTTTAACCTTGTTTTATTTTAATTTACAACTTTGTTTACACATTTAAATTTATGTTTAAATCCCTTTATTAATAGTTTACAAATTTAACCTTTTGAATTTAAATTCAATTTAAATCCAAAATTTGCATAGTCTTAGAATTCATCCAATCTGACGCCATAATGTCTGGAATTCCAATACGAACCTAGCGGAGAAAACCGCGCGTGAATCTGAGTCCGTATGCAAAAGTTATTGATATTAGAACGAATGAAATAGAAAAGAAAAAAAACACAAAAAAAACTAACCCCTCTGCCACGTCATCGTCATCATCTGCAAATACGATCTACATGCAACAACGCCTAGAAATTTGAACGCGTCGCCGCCTCTCCACGCAAGGCCACCACCTCCCGCCGACGCTTAGCGCAACCCCCAGCGATAGTCGTGACTGCCTCAACGAGCCGCCGTGCACCCCTACCTCGCAATGAACGTCCCTATGCCTAAGTTGAGGCACAGCCAGCAGCCGTCACCAAATAAAACCCTAGGTCGAATTTTTCTCGAAAATCTGGCCGTCTATTCAACGCAAAAACTATACCGATAAACTCCCCATCGTCCACTCTAAAAAACCCAAAAATGGTTCGTCGATCCGACAACGTTCATCGACGCGCGATGGACGACCGTGAATTAACCTCAATTTCTGGCCATCCAAAAACTCAGATCGAGAAACGGACTGCAGATATGACATGTGTACATCGAGAGCTTCGATATATAATTTTTTTTGAATTTTTCTGAGGAGTTTGAAATTTCACTTTGATTTTTGAATTGCAATTGGATTTGGAATTGTCTGCCATTGAAATGAGGAGGTGAACAGGAATTGTACCCATAGACAAATGAGAAATAGAGGTAGGCTAGGGTTTATAACAAGGTATAAATATGCAAGCTGAAAATAGAATAGATGAATCGGTTGAATATACGCGCTAACGACAAAGTGGCCCAAAAAGCGCGTTTCGACTCTGGAATGAAACTGGGTCAACCCATATATTAAAATAGATGTATTAAAATATTTTAAACGCAATGAAAAAGTTTACAAGTCCAAATTCCATCGTATGAAGAAGTTATACAAAAATCAACATTTTTCAAATTGATTTCAATTTCATTAATTTCATGGTGTTTCGAGTCCGTACGATCAAACGACAAGTTCGATCGTTACGAAACTTGAAATCCTACAACAATTCACCATTACGGATCCGATGAAATTGGTTTCATCGAAATCTGAGTCAGTGTTTAAAATGGCTATTTTCCAGTTAATTAAGTAAATTAATATTAAATAAATTAAATCACTATTTAAATTCAATTTCTATAATTCATAAATTTTATCATCTTGTATTACTTTATTAATTTATAATTCTTTAAAACCATTTCCCATATCAATTTAAAGTAAATTAATTCACCAATTATAGTATTTATTTCATTTACTTAAAATAATCCCTTTATTATAAATTGAATCCAATTAATTTTAGTAAATTCAAATTAAACTGATTAGATTCAATTCCAACCCTTTCGTTGGGTCTATTATTACTTTGTAATGTAGTTAAAATTTGTCTCGCATTTCATTAAATTCACAAATTATAAATAAAATTCGCAAAATTCCATTTAATTAAATAAATAAATTATTATTCCATTCATTATTGACAAATAGGTGGATTAAACATTGGATTCAAAACTATTACATAAATCTCCTCATATTATCTTTATTTCAAATTGCATAACCTTTAATTTCAATTTCTACAATAATTACACTTATTAAAATTTGGATTTCAATGGATTGATTTGTTTCAATTCAAATCTTTTATTAAGTTCATTATTATTCTATATAAACTTAGTTATCTTGTTTTCTTTCCATTCATTACCTTAATATATCAAATTTAACTACCCCTAACCATTGTATTACATTTCACATTTATGTAACATTTAATAAAATTTATTTCCAATTAACGTACTACTTAATTTCCTTTAATTGCAATTTGATTTCCAAATTTTTATTTAGCATACTAAATAAATAAAAACATATATTAATTGTCACATGTTTACCTTTACTTACATTTATAAGTTTATTACTTTCCAACACAGGTTAAAATTTCATATGTACCACAAATTCTAATTAATTGTTATTAACACTGTATCATTTCATTCATTAATTCGATATTTAATTTGTTTTTCTTATATTTCATTTATTACCAAATATTCCTATTTACAATCAATTATAACCCAAATAGTTGTTTCAATCAATTGGGTTTGCATTGAATTAATTATTTATTAGCTTACATTAACATTCTTACAATTCATTCCCGTTATAAATTCATTAACTGATTACAAATTTTTATTCCTTCAAATATTAAATAACAAAATTGATTACATAACACTGTTCTTATCCGATTATCATTAATTTTATACTAATTCATCAATTTGTTCAATATATACTCTTGTTTCCTTATAAATAAATTTATGTTTTTATTAAATTTTCATTCACACTTCCGTTACTATATTAAAAATCATTAAAGTAACGTTTATTATCAACAACAAACATTATAACTACTTATCTAACATTGATTGTATAAATTTTCAATTTATTATGTATTACTTCATCAGTAAATATAACTTTGAGTTCGTTTCCCAGTTTACTAATTTCAATCAATTATAACTTTACAATCTGTTTCAATTAATTGCAATTTCATTTTTTAACATTTACTTCAATAAAAATTATAATTTTTTTATTTCTTTCTAAATTTAATTACAAAATTTTTATTAAATTTAATTATTGAAAATTTGCGGGTCGTTACACTCTCCCCCACTCAAAACTTTTCGTCCCCGAAAAGGAAAAAGAAGGAAAAAGAAAGAATTAAATAAAAATACAAATTATTCAAAAATATTAACTTATAAAAAAATTTAAAAATTAATTATTTTCAAAAAAATATACAAATTTACAACCATAAAATCTTTTTATACTCAAATTAATAAAGTTGGAAAGCATTTTTCCAAAAAAAAAAAAATAAGTCCAAAATTTACAGAAAATTTTGCCAGAGTCTCCTTCGTACGGAGAGGCTCGGGAGAAAATATAATATCAAATATAATAATATACCATAAATATTCAAAATAATATATATCCCAACACAGGAAAAACAATATAATAACGATATAAAACCGTAATTCGAGATCGCACCTATTTGTTGGGCAAACAACGCTTAAATTATGAAACCAAAAGCAGTAGCAATTGCTTCCATAACCTGTATTTCACTTATATAATGTAAAGAGTTAATAATTATATAAAATGAAATGTTAAGTTGTTTCAACCAAAATACAATCATCACACAAATCAACCATCACATAGACTCAACAAAAATCAATCAATCATTCATATCAAACAAACAAATAGTTGTTTGGGTTCAAAACTTCAAATTGTACAGAATGAATAATAAACTACTAAGCGCACCATTTACTCAACAGTCTTACATGAAATTAAGTATATTATTCTCATATCCAAACAATTTTAAAGTATCCTTGCCCAAACAACCATAAACCAACAAACAACGATTTCAAACAACAGATTAAGTTTATTCTTTTTAATTCCATTCATTTTCATTTATTGCTTACAATTATTCATTTTCATTTATTCAGGTCATGTAAGTTTCTTTTTATTGCATTACATTTATGCATTTCTAAATTTCATTTATTTATTTAGTGCTTACATTTCTATTATAATTAATTATAGTAACATTTTAGTTACAACTTAAGTTTATAACTCTATAACATCAATTCTTATAAATAAAAGCAATTTATTGAACGCTTTCCTTACCTACTTTTACTTGTACAATTTCCATTACAATTTCTTATTAAACATTTGAACTTTTAATATTCGGTAAGTTATATATATGTTTTTAAGGATGTAACTGAAAGTTATACAAGTTTATTCTATTTCCTTTAATTAATTTAATGTTCAATAATAATATCATTTGTCTTATAGGTTACACATTTCGATTTCTTTTAACTTACTTTATAACCTAACTTTAAATCTCTATTTTAATTAAAGGCTCCAATTATTAATTAGTTACACTCCATTTCACTACAATAACTGAAACTATTTATCATTGGAGACTTAAGAACTAAATACCGGGTTAATTTCAAATCATTTTAAAATAATAGATAAATGTTTATATTTAAAACTTATATGTCCAATTATACTTAAAACAATTAGAAATTTATATTTGGTTATCAAAATAAATCTGCAGTAAACTACTACAGTGGCATTCCCACTTCGAAACTTGATAATGAATGTCGATGATGCGTGCACTCATCACCGAAATTATTTTCCAGCGACAGAGAGGGGAGTACAGAACTCATTTCCTTTCAAAATTTCTTTAAAGCAATTCTTTCAAATCATACTGAAATATTTATATCAGAAAATACTTCTAAATAATATTATTATTATATTCCAAAATCATTCAAAAGAGATTTTCAAGAATCCCGAAACTTAGGTCCTAAATTTTCAATTTCAATTATTTTATTTTCAATCTCATTTTAACTATTATTTATAAATTTCATTACCTAACAACCAATATATTGCAACCAAATATATATCTTATTTATAAAAATTTATTTTATATATAGAAAATATAATAGGCAAAATTATTTCATTCACCTATATTAAAACAAATATTATGCCGGTCTGTCCTACTAAGTGTTTAGAAATCCCTATTGATGTCATAGCGTCCCATGCACCAACCAGAATTTATAAATACTAAACGGAAAAGATTAACACAATATTAAAATCTTTTATAACACTAACAAATACGCTCTCTCATATATACACTCAACGACTCATCATAGGGTATTACTACCCTATTAATAAAGAGTCAGACCCCACAAAGTTAAGGTTTATCGCTAAACCAAAGCTCCGATGCCAGATGTAACGCCTCGCCTTTTCGCACACTTTAAATCGACGATAAACCACACACATGAGACTTAAACCATACATAAGAGAGGATTGTTATGGGGTAAATAAGAAAAAGCAGAGAAAGAAGAAGAACAAAACAGAACCTTGTTGCGAAACAATAAAATATAATAATCAAATATACAGTTCATGAAGCTGTTTTACAAAAAATTTGATTTTACTTATACAATACACATCGGACTTACACATACCAGAGGGAAAATCAATAACAATGCAGTGGAACAATGTGATATAGTGGAACAGTATTAACGCAGCAGGAATAATATAATAAATAGTAGTAATAACGTCTTCGTCTTCGTCCTCCAGAAATAAAGTCTTCGAAATCATGAAATGCTCTGGCTGACCCGAGCGAATTGAAAAGACAAACACTCGAGTCAGAACTAAAAGATCTTATGTAAGTTAAATCAACTATAAATAATATGAGTGGAACGGTATCAGAGATGTTTATGGGATTTGACATCTCCCATCCAGTGTCTAACGTGAGTGTAGTAACTCAAGAGATGTTCGGGATTCACATCTCCTAAGGATCCGTTAAACTATCTACTATGTAGTAATATACGCAATTATAATAGTGTCTAAAGTAAAGTATAATATACTGAAAATAGCGTTAAGGCTTTACATTTTCCACCTTAACACACTTTTATATTCCCATAGTTTATACAGTACCGTAATCTCCCCCATACTGGGCGTCGTCAGAGGGCACTCCATAGGTATGGTACAAAACAAAATCGTATAAGGCGCGCTAGGGTAGGTGACAAGGCACAACTAGGCAATGCTAGGGTAGATATACCAATTACGCTTCCGGACCGGTGGTAACGCATAGCGCGCAGCTACCGCTACCTCGAGCCACACCCCCAAATAAAAAAAAAATCAAAAGTGGCCACCGAATCAATCCAAATGTCAGAGTATAATATTGAAGGGATGTGTCCGATAAAAGGTGCTACCTTCTTAGCCCGTCGATCGCTCCTGTTTTAGCCATTTTATGCCAACTCACGAAAGTCAGGTCCACGTATTTACCTCAATGGAAACGCCGCCACCATCCTACTTCATTCTAGAACCTCCACAACGTACACGGTTGTTAAAGTGGTTTTCGGAGTTGGCAGAGAGTATGACAACTTTCGATCCCTGTCTCTTTAATAACCCAACGTTATTATAACACCGCGGTCATTTCAAAATAGTTTATACTTCAAAACCAGGATATAATATTATTTCAAAACCATATAAATAAGATATCATTTCAAATTTAAAAACCAAATCAATATGATATCCCTTTTATTTCAAATCAATATAATATCATTTTGTTTCAAATATATCCCCTTTTTAAAAATCATAGCACTTCAAAATTTTATATTTCAAAACCAAACATTTGAAATTTTAACACCTTTAAAACATAAGGCTATGAAATTCATAATTTCGAAACATTTCAATTTCTATAAACATTTCAATTTCGATATAATTCAAGGCTTTAAATATTCCAAAATTTCAAAACTAAATTTGATAATTTCGATTCAACAATTAAATTTTCTATTATTTAGTTTTTGAAATATTTTATATAATAAATCCCTTATTATTTAAATAAAACTCAAATTACAAATAACTAGATATTGCCTTCAATTCTTTATACTTGAAATAATCATTTAATTCACCTCGACCCAAAATCAAGTTATAATAATTATACCTTTTAAAATTTCCAATTTAATAAATTTCACATCAACCCTATTGGTTTAATTCTTGAATAAATTCAATTTCATAAAATCTCAAATTTATCTAAATTTTAAATCAAAATTTATTTGAGTGAAATTCTTAAATAATTTAATTCACATCCATTTCAAATTTTATCTTCCAAATATTAATTTATTTAAATCATTATAACCTTTATATAAAAATATGATTTAAATACTTAACCATATTTATTTTAATAAATCAAACTCCATTATTTAACTTATTATCATTAAACAGATTTATACATAGCTTAATTACATGAATTTAACTATATATAAAATGTTTTTTTATATAATATCAAAAAGAATCAATATTCATTTAAACCGTATAATTCTATCCAAAACCATAGAAATCAATTTCAAAATATTAATATATATATATATATATATATATATATATATATATAGACCGACGATGTCTGTATATAATTTTCTATCTTATGGTCAAGTGATACGGATATTTATCATTTCAATCCGCAATTTAAAATAAAAATACGGTTATATATCATTTCAAACTGCAATCCCGAATGAAATAAAGTGCATAACAATTTGCAGTATATAACGATATAAAATACAACATCCATTTATCCAATATCAATCATCAACCATTAATCACAATCATCATCCAATTCAATCAATAGCATCAATATATAACGGATAATAAACAACAGGTATCAACTAGCAGTTTATATTCAATAATAAATTAAATGAAAATTTAACTGGTAGTTTATATGCAATAAATAAATCAAATAACAATTTAATTCAATTAAATTCAATTTAACTGGGATGATGATTAAAAATACGCCAAATAGTCATAAATAAATTTCTAATCACATCCTAAATAAATTTAACAAACATAATAAATTTTAGAAGTTGTGAGTGGGTTAAAACACTCACCTTTTGAATTTAAATTCAATTTAAATCCAAAATTTTCACAGTCTCAGAATTCATCCAATCCAACGCCACAATGTCCGGAATTCCAATATGAATCTAGCGGAGAAAAATGCGCGTGAATATGAGTCCGTATGCAAAAGTTATTGATATTAGAACGAATGAAATAGAAAAGAAAAAAACACAAAAAAAACAAACAAAAAAACAAAACTAACCCCTCTGCCACATCATCCTCATCATCTGCAAACACGAGCTACAGGCAGCAACGCCCAGAAATTTGAATGCGCCGCCGCCTCTCCACGCAAGGCCATCGCCTCCTGCCGACGCTTGGCGCAACCCGCAGCGATAGTCGCGACTGCCTCAACGAGCCGTCGTGCCCCCACCTCGCGACGAACGTTGCTGTGCCCAAGTTGAGGCACGGTCAGCAGCCGCCACCAAATAAAACCCTAGGTCGATTTTTTCCCGAAAATCTGGCCGTCTATCCGACGTAAAAACTATACTGATGAACTCCTCGTCCACTCTACAAAACCCAGAAATGGTTTGTCGATTCGACAACGTTCATCGACGTGCGATGGACGACCGTGAATTGAACCTTAATTTTTGGCCACCTAAAAACTCAGATCGAGAAACGGATTGCAGGTCTAACATGCGTACACCGAGAGCTTCGATAAACAATTTTTTTGAATTTTTTTTAGGGTTTGAAATTTCACTTTGATTTTTGAATTGCAATTGAATTTGGGATTGTCTGCCATTGAAATGAGGAGGTGAAGAGGAATTATATGCATAGACAAATGAGAAATAGAGGTAGGCTAGGGTTTATAACAAGGTATAAATAGGGAAGCTGAAAATAGAATAGATGAATCAAATTGATTATACGCGCTAACGACAAAGTGGCCCAAAAAGCCCGTTTCGACTCTGGAATGAAATTGGGTCAACCTATATATCAAAATAGATGTTTTACAATATTTTAAACGCAATGAAAAGGGTTACAAGTCCAAATTCCATCGTATGAAAAAGTTATGCCAAAATCAATATTTTTCAATTTCGTTAATTTCAAGGCGTTTCGAGTGCGTACGATCGAACGACAAGTCCAATCGCTACGAAACTTGAAATCCTACAATAATTCAGCATTACGGATCTGATGAAATAGGTTTTGTCGAAATCCGAGTCATTGGCCAAAATGGCTATTTTCCAGTTAATTAAATAAATTAATATGAAATAAATTAAATCACTATTTAAATTCAAATTCTATAATTCATAAATTTTATCATCTTGTATTACTTTATTAGTTTATAATTCTTTAAAACCAATTCCCATATCAATTTAAAGTAAATTAATTCACCAATTATAGTATTTATTTCATTTACTTAAAATAATCCCTTTTTATAAATTGAATCCAATTAATTTTAATAAATTCAAATTAAACTGATTAGATTCAATTCGAGCCCTTTAGTTGTTTATTACTTTATAACGTAGTTAACACTTGTCTCACATTTCATTAAATTAACAAATTATAAATAAAATTCCAAAAATTCCATTTAATTAAATAAATTAATTATTATTCCATTCATTATTGTCAAATAGATGGATTAAACATTGGATTCAAAATTACTACATAAATCTCCGCATATTATCTTCATTTCAAATTGCATAACCTTTAATTTCAATTGCTACAATAATTACACTTATTAAAATTTTGATTTCAATGGATTGATTTGTTTCAATTCAAATCTTTTATTAAGTTCATTATTATTCTATATTGTAACGACCCAGACTTCCTGTCATTTGAAATATTTATATTTAATTTATTTTAAATATACACAAGTAAATTTAATAAGCTGAATAAATTAAATTTTGAATATCTAGATTTAATTGGATAATTTAAATCGATAATTTAATATTTGAAATTACAGAAATAATTGAAAATTGGGTTTAATGTGATTAAAATTAATTTTTAAAGTTGTATTGAAATCATATTGGAGTTAGAATGATGTTATAGAACTTTTAAAATTGAATTAAAAGTTAATTTGTGGAAATTGAATATTTTAATATTTAATTGACGAGTAAAAATAGCCATTTTTCAAAAAGTCTTGGATTTTGACGAAACCAGTTTCATCGGATCCGTAATGTTAAATTTTTGTAAGATTTCAAATTTCGTGTCACTCGGACATACGGTTTGTCCGGGGCAAGATAAAACACAGTGAAATCTGTTTGAGTGAATTTTAAATTTAAATAGTCGATTCGAAAACCTATCTTCCAAATTTGATCGAATTGGCTCCCGATATATATTCCATTGCGTTCGGAATGGGGCTAAAACATTATAAACGCCAGGCGGCACGCTTTGTTTCGAGTTCGGAAAAATTTCGGGTGAATAGTGTCGCGAGAATTTTCTATATAAGGACATCCATTTTTCTAATTTGAAAAGCAACTAGGGTTTCTTAACCTAGCCGCCAGTTATTTTCAATGGTCGAGAATACTCGATTCTTTCTTCCTCATTTTCTTCAAATCCACGCACTAATTCGAGAAACTTTCAACTGCAACATCGTAGAGCATCGAGAGATCTATCCATCTATACGATGATGATCATCTTTAGAGCATCATGGAGGCCGAATTTCTGCTGCAAAGTCGCTGCAGTCGCGTGCATTTTTTTAGGACTATGGATGGCCGAGCTGCACGTCGTTCACGTCGAAGAAGGAGCTTGTGATGGCGCACAAAATGGAGGATCTCGATCAATGTTTATGTCGTCGTAGATGGTGCGTGATCTAGGGGTTTACGGCGGCGGTTGGGTTGTCGCATGCGTTCTTTTGGCCTGGGGAAGAAATAGGAACCATGGCCTTGATTTCATCGCCAGGATCCAACGGCCCAGAGGAGTAGAGGTTTAAAAATTAAAAGAAAATTGTAAATTTAACTATATTATAATTCTTTCGAACTTTGAAAATGCATAACTTTTTCATACGAGGTCGAAAATTGACGAAACAAATTGCATTGGGTTCGTATTCGTGAACACTATGCGATGGAGCTGGATTGGAATCGATTGGAGCTAGTGATAATTTTGGGTAAAATTAAACGCGCGTTTAATTTTATTCGAAATAAAACACTGCAACTGTACTTGAAATAAGGTGAGAACTTCTCACTCAATCGAATTTGTTTCGATTTAAATTTTAAATAGTTAGATTTAAAATTGCTTGATTGTGTGATTGAATGATAAAATATTATCTACTGTATCGAAATAGACCCTATACGCCGTATATTAAGCGGATGTTATTTATTGAACACATATACCGCGATATTCCATCTTGAAGTGGAATTGGTATTATATATGTACTTGGAGTTGATTTTCCCGCATTATATAGCGGATGAGACCCTATTGCGCCGCATAATAGCGGATAATATTTTATGTAAACCCATGTACCGCGATATCCCGTATTGGAACGGGATTGGTATTGTGCTAATGTTTGCACAAAAAATGGGCGAACAACTCCAAGTCGTATGATTTAGCCGATTTTATGTTGTTCTTAGTGATTTGGGTGATTTATGCAAATATGTAGAAAGCAGGGACTAAACTGTAAAAGACACACAGATTTATAGTGGTTCGGCCAGAATGTGCCTACGTCCACTTCATATGTTATTCTCCTTCACTATCCGGATTACAAGTACAAAGCTTTGTTTACAAGTGTATGAAAGTCATTTAAAAGTTCTGTCCGTGCTTGAGTTCTCCCCTCGTCTCTGCCATTGTTGTACCCCTACCCCTCTATTATAGAGTAAAGCAGTGGGTAGGGGTCTTGGATGTATATAGTTGCTGGTGGGCCTGGGCTGACGTGATCTGGCCTGATAATGTTGGTTCGGTAATGTCTTGGTCCGGTGGTGAGTAGAGCATGGATTGGTTCGGTGGTGAGTGGAGCATGGATTAGTCCGGTGGTGAGTGGAGCGTGGATTGGTCCGGTAGTGAGTGGAGCGTGATCTGGTCCGGTAGTGGGAGGAGCGTGATTTGGTTCGGTAGTGCCTTGGTCGTGCCTTGGTTCGGTCGTGCCTTGGTCCGATGGTGAGAATACACCCAACATTTGCCCCGCCAAAGTGGGGCATATGCCCGCATATGTCGCGCTTTGTTTTAGATCATTCGGTTTGGACACTCTCATTCGGCCCAAGTGCCGAACCAGTTGGTCCGGTTATCCTACACTCGCCTATAAGTATGGGCTTCACGCCTCTATCATTCTTTACTGTTTGAAATAGCCGAACCAAACCTTTGTCCGCCGAATCGTGTCACCGAACCAGATTTTACTGCCGGACCAGGTGAGGCTTTCTTCTGCCGAATAAACTTTATGCTTGAACTACCGAATGAACTTTAGGGAGTATGAGTGCCGAATGGACTCTTAGCCTCGAACTACCAAATGAAACTTAGGGAGTATGAGTGTCAAATGGACTCTTAGCCTCGAACTACCAAATGAAAATTTTATGCCTTGAATTATGAATGAGATTCCAGACTATATGTACTTGTTTGTTTATATCTCTACATTCCTGGTTCTAACGACATGCTTTCTCGTGTTGCAGATAATGTCTCATAAAGTAGAAACTCGCTCTGACAAGAAGAAATCCAAGGACAAAGGAGAGTCCTCCATAGTGCCCCCAGTCCAGGCAGAATCAGAACGACATGGACCAACTCCGAGATAATTAGTAGACGGGTACGGTCCTCATGAGCTCCTGAACTCACCGCCTGACTGCTTTCCCAGCTCCCTCAAAGATGAGAAGCTTGATGTTATATCTAGATCTTTTGGGATTGACAGAGTGCATATGATGTTGCCGGGGAAAGGGGTGATGCCGTATAACCCCCCAGAAGGTTATTTTGCTTACAGTAGGTATCACTGCATGTGCGGAGCCATCCCTCCGATCAACGCTTGGATAGTCAGATTCCTCGCATACTTGAAGGTGGCCGCTTTCCAGCTTCAGCCCAACTCTTATGCTATCTTGGTGATTCTGTTCATTATCTTCTAGAGAAAATACGGGCGTCCCCCTTCCAACTGGGAGATCCGGTGCCTGTACAACTTGAGAGGCTACAAGAAGGGGTCTCCTTATATTAGCTTAGAATCGGCCGTGTCTTTCAAGCCAGTCCTGGACTTATATTCAAAATTTAGCATGTTCAAGAAGGAATGGTTCTTTGTCAGAGATGACTATGTTTCTTTCCACCGCTTCACTTCTGGCTGTAAGTTGAATCTCATTTATAATTTTCGTTCTGACCGCAATGCTCCTCCTTATGTGATTTACTTCTTGCTAGCGACATGTGGCTTTGCGGTTGTAAAGAATGATCGCCTGGTTCAGATGGCTGAGGAAACAGAAGCCATTCCGAAAAATGAGAGGGCAGCCTCTTATCTGATCAGCAATGCTACTCTTTTGGGGCTCAACTTGATTCTGCCACGCCATTCTGTGGTCAAGCAAAGAGACACAGTTGAGGAGAAGGCCACTAAAGCTAAAGGAGGGGCTACGGCGAAGAGCAACAAAAGGAAACCCTTCTCGAAACATCCAATTGCTGGGGGGAAGAAACTTAAGAAGTCCGATGGACCCTCCCCCAGCACATGTCCAGATATCTCAGAGGAGGAGGAAGATGTGGAGGAGGAAAGAGGTAAGGATGAAGGAGGTGAGGTGGAGAGCGGAAGTGGTGGAGAAGGTGATGGTGATGGTCATAGTGATGATAGTGGCGATGGACAGAGTGGTGATGGTACAGGGGCTTTGTCTTCTAAGTAAGCAGGTGTGATCTAGGAGTGGACAGACAATGATCTCCGCCTAGCTCTTGAAGGGTTGGAGGGAGGACCGGCTGCGGTAGAGAAGCCTAAGAAAGCTGACAAGGCCGAGACCGGCGCCGATTCATCTTCCAAGAGCGCTTTATCTGAGACAACTTCTGCGATTCAAGGTGAATTTTTGAATCCTGCAGACTCTATTTATGATAAGGATTTAGGAACATTTTATGGCCAGCTCCCGTCCTGGAGTGAGATCCAGGACTTATTGCAGTATCCTACTCCTTCCCAGGGTTTGTATAACAAAGCATCTCTTTACTCTTCTTAACTTGATATATTTCTTGAATTATAGTTCAATGTATGCTTGTAACACTTAGTTTTTATCCCAGAAGTGGGTAAGGCGGCCAAGACATCAGATGTCCGGCACCGTCTTGAACAATACAAACTTCTCAAGGCTTCTACTAAACCAAAGCCTCTGACTGACCGCCCTGGAGACGTAGTAGGCTACCGACCTCTTCTTGGAGTTATCGAAGAGGATATCCAAAGGAAGAAGAGGAGTCGTTCCTTGTTTGAATCCTCACCTGGTCCTCAGTCCCCAACACAGCCTCTTCGGGATACCACGAAGAAGAATACTGAATTTATACCTTCTCCGCACCCATCTGAAAATCCTACCGTTACCCGGATAGGCCATCCGGCTTGGCTCGTAATCCGTTTGCAGGTCATCCGGATCTGGATCCGAGTTCTTGTGATATTACCTTTGATGAGGCTACTGGTGAGCACTTTCTTCCCCGTAATCCTATGGTAAGAGTATTGGATGAAGCTAAGTCTCTAGACCTTTATCTGCTTACCACTCGGGTTGTAACTTTGGGGGACGAAGCTAAGGCAAATATTGACCGGGTTGCTGAGGAAACCAGAAAGCTGATGCGGCATCATGCCCGACTGGTCAAGGCTGGAGAAGAAATTGGGAGTGCTAACATTCGACTGCGGTTAATGGTTTCCAACCAGGCCAAACAACTCATTGATCAGGCCATCCAGATCTCCCAACATGAGGCCGCCTCAAGGAAACTAAAGAAAACCATAGAAAAGGCCAGCAGAGCAGAGTTACGGAAAATGGATGTTGCTTGTAAGGAACGGATTGATATGGCTATTGCAACGGTGGATGAGGTCCGAAAAGCGGATCTCGAGTGGGTACGGGAGCTATCCGGGAAACTTGAAGCCGCAGAGCTTATTCAAACCAAGATGAAGGAGGAGATGGAGGGATGAGGAAATCTTTCCAGGCTGACTGCTCGCGATACCAATCGGAGAGGGATGCTGCTACTGTAAAGTTGTTGGCTTCTGAGGACCGAATAAGGGAGTTTGAGGAGAATGAGGGGATAATGATGAGATGCTTCAGGACATATACTTTCGCACTTGGAAATAGGGCAACTAATCTTGGATGGATGATTATCCCCGAGTCATGGCCAGGATTTATCTCAGGGCCCTGGAGGAGGCTAAGGCCAATGCAGATAGGGAGGGTGGCGTGGCCTTTAGAATGGATGTGGTTATGGCTCAATTCACCAAGGAGGAGAAAGCGGCGGTGAAAGAGGGTACGCGGCTGCTTACAGTTAAGGAGGTCGGTATGCAGTGAGAGGATGATGATCAAGGAGCAGATGCTGGTAAGTCTTCCCTTTTAGTTTCTCGTAACTTGATTGCTTATTGTTTATGACTATTAATGGATTCTCTCCCGAATTGGACAGGCGGGACCTCTGGAGCACCAACCACCTCTGGTTAACATGTTGAGAGTTCCAATCCCACGATCAAGGAGTTCTTAGAGGGCCAGTAGGATAGAGGTAAAGCTCCGACGCAGCCGATTCCTTGACTTGATCTGGATATCTTTTGGTTTGTTTGTCATTGCTGCCTATGTTAGTCCCAAAACATTCGTGTAACCTTTAAGCTGTAATTGTGTTATTGGTAACGAACGACTTTACTATGTAATTTCAAACTTAGGCTGATTCTGTCATATTTGAATACTTTTGTTTTTTTGGTGTGTTGCATAAGAAATACAGTTGTGCACACGCCCGTGACTCAATTGTGTTTGATGTCAAGTTCTTGCTTAAAATATAATTTCATATCTTGCAATTTTAGTGTGATGTGCGAATAAATTATAGCTACGTATTTATATACAAAAGAAGAGAGTACCGCCTTTCATGTTTTAGTCATAGATGGTTGCTTTAAATGCCTTGTACGACTGAGTATGGAATGCAGCTGAGTGACCTGCCATCCAATTGCGAGTTCCCACCCCATTAGTGAGCGTCTCCTATTTTGTGTCCTGTGGTTTAGGGATCGTTATAGAGGATAGGAGGAAAGTTTTTAAATAAAATAGAAATATAAGAAATAGTAAAACTTCCAATCACGGAAGGCCTGCGATGTGCTTAAGTTCATGGCGAACGGGTTTTGTAGTCACTTTCCCTAGCTGTGGGTCTTGGAGATATTTGTCACCCATCTTACGCCTCCGCAGGGAGTTTCTCTTTTTTTACCACAGCCGTACTTAAGACACTCGGAGCCGAGATCGCGCACAGTAACTACTCGGGCCGTTATGGCCCGTAATCGTGGGTATTATTCGATTTTCCATGGCCGGCTAGCGTGGGTGCCGATCGTCAACTGTGAACTACCCCTGGCTGGCCACACCTTATGTTGGGGTTTAAAGTAGGTTCACGATTGCCGACGAGCCGAACGCCATATTGAGTTGCCTAAGCTATAGTCGGCCTACTCGGTGGCTTATAATCGGCTCATTACCGTTGGCTTTAAGGACCGATCGCGAGCAATGAGTTAACCCGTAGCAGAGGGATGCTGGAGCAAAAGTGTCCCATTGGCGAGGGCATAGATTCGTATAGTACCTGTTAGGTCTTGTCCAGGTGAAATTGCGCTGTGATATGTCTTGAATGGAAATGCCATTACACAGGATTTTGTTCAACAGAAAAGGATAAGTTAACAAGCAGCCAAGATATAAAGGAACAAGCTAAAAAAGAGACAATTTTTTAAAGTGGTTCGGCATGAAAATGCCTACATCCACTGATTCTCTTTGTTAATTCACTTCACATGGGCGGTACAAGTTAGGAAATGTATCGACGAAGGTGATGGATGTTCCATGCCCTATGGAGCACCTCTCCGTCCATTGTTGACAAAATATAAGCTTCATTGTGGAGATCTTTATGAATTACATATGGTCCGTCCCAGATTGGATCTAGCGCTCCGGGGCGCGGGAAGACTCGCTTGAGGACAAGATCTCCTTCTTGTAAGCTGCGATGCTTGACTTTGGAGTTGTATTGCGCTGCCACTTTTTGCTTGTGAGCTGCTGCTTTAAGTGCTGCATCATTTCTTCTCTCTTCAATAAGATCCAAAGACATGTGAAGGAGTTCTTTGTTCTCTTCTGGGTTGTAGTGGATCCTACGGTGGGAAGGCACTATAGTTTCGACTGGGAGCATGGCCTCCGATCCGTATGCCAAAGAGAAAGGAGTATGCCCCGTTGATGTTCTGAAAGATGTTCGGTAGGCCCAAAGTGTCGTAGGAAGTTCATCCACCCAAGCGCCTTTTGACTTTTCAAGTTTCTTCTTGATTAGAGTTTTGAGAATTTTGTTGACAGCTTCGACTTGTCCGTTTTCCTGGGGATAAGCTACAGATGAGAAGCTTTTGTGAAATCCGTGCTCTTGGCACCAGTCGGCGAACTCTTCGCTGTCAATCTGAAGTCCATTGTCCGATATGATTTTGAGTGGAACTCTGTACCTACATAGAACATTTTTGATCAAGAAGTTAATAACTTTTGCCGAAGATATTTTATTTAGAGGTTCCGCTTCCACCCATTTGGTGAAATAATCGACTGCCACTATAGCATATTTGGCTTCGCCTCGGTCCACCGGCAGTTCGCCAATCAAGTCAACTCCCCATACTGCAAAGGGCCAAGGGGTGGTCATTTGAGTAATCTCATTTGTTGGTAGCCGAGGAATCTTAGCAAACTTCTGACATCTGTCACATTTTTTGACGAAGTCTAAGGCGTCTTTGTTTAAGGTGGGCCAGAAATACCCATATCGGAGTATCTTCTTTGCCAGAGTCTGCCCTCCAGTGTGATCTCCGCAGCTTCCTTGATGGATGTTTGATAAGATTTCCTTGGCTTCCCTTCCAGCGATACACCTTAATAAGGGGTTAGAGAAGCCGCGCCGATAGAGGATGCCTTCTTGTATTGTGTAGCGGGAAGCTCTCCTCAAGATTTTCTTGACTTCGTTACGCTCGTCGGACTGTGTGCCATCTTGTAAGAATTTTCGGATGGGAGTCATCCAAGTTTCCTCTTCAGTTGCAGCTATCAGATTCACTTGCTCGAAACTCGGGGTTAGTTGCCTTGAGAAGGCTACTGTTCCAGAAATGGTGCCGTCTTTCATGCTAGCTTGCTTTACCAATTCGTCGGCCTCTTGGTTCTCTTCTCGAGGAATGTGTTTGATTAAATAGTGATCCAATTGATCGAGTAGCAGCTTGGTCTTCTTTAGATATGCTGTGAGTCGTTCTCCTCGAGTCTGAAGTTCTCCTAGTATTTGGTTTACAATAAGTTGAGAATCACTATGAAGACATAAAAAACTGACTCCAATCTCTAAGGAAAGTTCTAATCCAGCTATTACTGCTTCATACTCCACATCGTTGTTGGTGGCAGCGAATTCCAACCTTAGAGCATAATGTAGCTTCCTTCCCCTGGAGTGATTATTACAATACCTGCCTCCGAGCCTTGTTCGTTTGATGCTCCATCAACAAAGAGATTCCACTTGATGTCTTTTGCTATTTCAGATTGCTCCTTACCTTCGCTAGTAGTGAATTCGGCAATGAAATCGGCCATGGCTTGTCCCTTGATGGCGGTGCGAGGATGGTAGGTGATATCATATTGACTCAGTTCAATGCACCATTTAAGTAGCCGCACAGAAGTGTCGGGACGATGGAGTACCTGTCTTAGCGGTTGATCGATTAGAACTTTGATCGAATGAGATTGGAAATAGTGTCGCGGTTTCCATGATGTGATTAGTAAACAGTATGCTAGCATCTCAAGTTTAGGATATCTGGCTTCTGCTCCCATAAACCTCTTGCTTACAAAGTATACTGGCCGCTGCGCGCGGTTGTCTTCTCTCACCAAAGAGGTGCTTAGAGCATGAGATGACACAGCAAGGTATAAGTATAGCTCTTCGCCTTCGTTTGGAGTTGGGAGTACTGGTGGTCTATGGAGGTGTTCTATTAGGTTAAGGAAGGTTGTTAAGCATTCGTCAGTCAATTCGAACTTTCCTTTGTCTTTCTTTAGATCTTCAAAGAAAGGGATGCACTAGTCAGTCGCTTTAGAGATGAATCTGCTTAGGGCGGCCACTTTTCCATTTAGGCTTTGCATTTCTCATCGAGTGGAAGGTATCCTGATATTTTTCAGAGATCGGACTTGTTCGGGGTTTGCTTCAATCCCCCTAGCATGGACGACGAATCCCAAAAACTTTCCTGATGATACTCCGAAGGAGCACTTTAGAGGATTCAGCTTCATTCCATATTGGCGAAGTACTTGAAACATCTCGCCCAGGTGGCTTACGTGATCGTTGGCTTTCCTCGACTTTACTAGCATGTCATTCGCATAAACTTCCATTGTTCGTCCTATTAGTTTCGCAAACATCTTGTTTACGAGGCGCTGATAAGTAGCTCCGGCGTTTTTAAGTCCAAAAGGAATTACTTTGTAGCAGTACAATCCCCGGTCAGTGATGAAACTAGTGTGGTCTTGATCGGGAACGTGCATAGGAATTTGGTTATATCCTGAGTATGCGTCCATAAAAGATAAGAGTTCGTACCCGGCTGTGCTGTCCACAAGCTGATCGATTCGGGGGAGTTGGAAGCAATCCTTCGGGAAAGCGTTATTTAAGTTCGAGAAGTCAATGCATGTTCCCCACTTCTTATTAGCCTTCTTTACTAGTACCGGGTTAGCGATCCACGCTGGGTAGATGGCTTCTCGTATGAAGTTATTGGCAAGTAGATTCTTTACTTCTTCATCGAGGGCTGCTGATCGTTCTGCCCCCATACTTCTCTTTTTCTGCTTCACTGGCTCCTTGGTAGGATCGATGTTCAGTACGTGGCATGCTACGTCTGGGGAGATTCCAGTCATGTCAGCGTGCGTCCATGCAAATACATCCAAGTTATGGCGGAGATAATCAATGAGTCGATCCTTCAATTCTGCTTTTAGCTGAGATTCGATTTTCAATAGTCTACTTGAGTCATTTTTGTCTACAGATACAAAATCCATAGCCTCTGCAGCCTCGGCGGTAGCCTCCTCCTCTTCATCCATGGGGTCTAATTCATTGAAAGGATCACTGGTATATCGAAGAGGAAGGGCTTTCTTTAGTTGCTATGCTTCCAAGTTTTTCATGCAGAGAGTAGTCTCTGCATTCTTCCCTTTATCCTTCCTGCGGTTATTGCGGAGTTCAGTTACATAGCAATCTCGAGCAGCGTCTTGATCTCCCTACACTTCCCCTATTCCATTGTCTGTCGAAAATTTCATCTTCAGGCACCATAGGGCCAGTACAATTTGGAAGTCAGACAATGCTGGTCTTCCTAAGAAAGCATTGCAGGCCTAGTGGTTTTCTATCAGCACAAATGTTTGTTTCCGCACGACGGAGCGGGGATGACTTCCTATTTCAACAAAGAGGTTCAGTTGCCCAAGGGGCATCTTCACACTTCCAGTGAAGCCGTGTAGTGGCTTGTTGCAGGGAGACACATCGTCATTAACAGCTTCATTCTGTCGAAAGCATGCTTGAATAGGATATTTACTGAGTTTCCAGTGTCTACTAGAATTCGGAAAACTTCGGCTGGACCGAGCCAGGCAGAGATGACCATAGGATCCATGTGAGGGCACTGCCTTCCTCTAGGTCACGCCTACTAAATGTGATATCATCATTCTCTTTCCGCTTCGGGTGGCGTTCTTCCATAACAGAATTAACACAGTCTTCACTGTTCCTAAGTGACTTTCCATATCTTTCCATCTCTGCCCAGCTTCTGTCGGCGCTGTGTGGTCCTCCTGATATGGTATGGACCACGATCTTCTCTTGACTGGAGCCGCTGGTGTTACGATTTCCTCCGCTATTTTTGGGGAGGGTAGCCTTGGGTTCTCATTGGTAGGAGCTGGAGTCCTGTTCTGATCCTTTACATAGCGTTCCGGTCTCTTTCTTTTGATGTGTTCTTCAATTAAGTCCCTGAGAAGATGGCATTCATTGGTATCATGCCCATGAGATTCATGGAAATGGCAGAACTTTCCATACTTAATTGCGTTATCTGATTCCTTCTTGTGCGGGGGGCGTCTGTACTTAACTTCGTCTTAGGTGGCCAGGAAGATGTTTTCGATCATTTCATTCAAAGGAGTGTAAGTGTCTCGGTCCTGCCTGATATAGACATCTTTCTCCCTTCTTGCCCCCAGCATTGTCTCTAGAGTCATTTCTTCGAACGTCCTTTGCTACGGCAGGTGTGTTGCCATGAGCTGCCTTAGTTTGTTGCCCTGTATGCCTTTCAGTGGCAGCGTCTTCAAGTCTCATATACTTCCCGGCTTCATGGAAGAAATCAGGTAAGGTAGCTGGTTTTTCTTTCATTAATCTTCTAGCAAATTTAGTATCCGGATGCACACCACTACAGTGGGCCATTAAGATAAGTTTCTCAACGACATCTTGGACTACGGCCGCTGCGACATTGAATCGGGTTAGATATTGTTGCACTGTCTCTCCAGGCTTCTGTTTGATATTGGATAAGGAATAAGCGTCCTTGGGTTGTTCCACATGAATGCGGTACTGGCTGATGAACTTCTCTTTCAACATTTCCCATGAGCTGATGGATCCTTGGGGTAGATGGCAGAACCAGGAGGTAGCTAGATCTGCCAAGAATAGTGGAAAGCATTTGCATAATACTCCTTCTGTTGCTCCGCTCATGAGCATATGTTGTATGCATCTCTGCAAGTGTACAACGGGCTCAGAGGTTCCCCTGTAAGGTTCCATTGTCGGCATTTTCCATTCTCGGAGGGTGATTGCAATTTCAATATTGCGGGTGAAAGGGCTAATTACCCTAGCGCCTATCCCTCGATCTCTTTGATCCCGTTGGACACACTCTCTGAACAATCGTGCCATCCTTTCATCAGAATTTGGAGCAGATAGAAATGAGTTTGGTTCTTCTCTGCGGGATTGATTCCGTCCAGATGACCTGTAGGGATGGTATCATCTACCACTCCTAATATTTTCCAGTGGCTGCCTCTTGTCTTCCGGGAGCATGCTAGGGTCAGCTACAGTCGGCCCTTGCCTTGATCTTCCCCTGCTGGGTTCTGTTCCAAGCACTTCCTCGAGTCCAACTTTGGGATGGACTCTAGCTCGGCCCCGTTCATTGGTGTTTCCATGGCTAGGTAGCATGACCGGCTCAGCCACAGCCGACCCTTGCCTGGTACCTCCCCCGTTGGGTTTGGTTCCAAGTGTTTCCTCGGGTCGCAGTTCGGGCTGAGTTCGAGCTCGGCTCCTATCATTGATGTTCCTGTCGCTAATTTCTTCGAAGAAGAAAGATCTTTGTCGCCTCAGATATCCTCCCGACCGGGACTCATCCAATGATTCAGTGTTGTGGTTGGATTCTTTAACATCCCTTAAGTGTGACATGAGTTGGTCTACCAATGCTTCCTGTTGGGATGTGAAGCGGTTAGTCACTTCAGCAACAACCCTGTCTAGATCTGCCCTAGTAATTGCTGCTGGCTGTTCCGTGGCAGGGGCTGTCGGATTTGCCTGATTTCCATTTTGTACTACTGTTGGAACGGGATGATTCTCTTGATCTGTGACCGCTGGATCTGAAATACTGCTAGTTGCGATATTCTTTCCTTTGTTAACATCTTTCTTCTACCTTGGAGGCCTGTCTTCCAAGTAATGAGCGATGCTGTTGGGAAGAAGGTTAAGTGGGAGAAGCTGAATCTTCGAGCCCCCTCTCAGTGAAAGCACAAAAAATGTTTGCACAAAAAATGGGAAAACACCTCCAAGTCGTATGATTTAGTCGATTTTATGTTGTTCTTAGTGATTTGGGTGATTTATGCAAATATGTAAAAGGCAGGGACTAAACTGTAAAAGACACACAGATTTATAGTGGTTCGGCTAGAATTTGCCTACGTCCACTTCATATGTTATTCTCCTTCACTATCCGGATTACAAGTACAAAGCTTTGATTACAAGTGTATGAAAGTCGTTTAAAAGTTCTGTCCGTGCTTGAGTTCTCCCTTGTCTCCGCCATTGTTGTACCCCTACCCCTCTAATTATAGAGTGAGGCTGGGGGTAGGGGTCTTGGATGTATATAGTTGCTGGTGGGCCTGGGCTGACGTGATCTGGCCTGGCAATGTTGGTTCGGTAATGTCTTGGTCCGGTGGTGAGTAGAGCATGGGTTGGTCCGGTGGTGAGTGGAGCGTGGATTGGTCCGGTGGTGAGTGGAGCGTGGATTGGTCCGGTAGTGAGTGGAGCGTGATCTGGTCCGGTAGTGGGAGGAGCGTGATTTGGTTCGGTAGTGCCTTGGTCGTGCCTTGGTTCGGTCGTGCCTTGTTCGGTCGTGCCTTGGTCCGGTGGTGAGAATACACCCGACAGCTAACATCTATGGATGCAGGGAAACAGATTGGAGGGATCCAACTCGATTCCTTACCCGTATTGATTTATTTACAGATATTGTGATATATTCTGTTATCATATGATATATGATGTTTTGGATGCCGTGATTGTTATATTTAGTGCTGTTGCAGCATTGGGCCTATTTTGGAAAATTAAAAGTGTTGAAGTGATGATTTTCAAAATTTAAAAGGATTTTAAAGTGATTTTTGAAGGTATACGTTCTATTAAATTTTGGAATTGATTCATTTTAAATAAATAAACGTTATAATCTTAATGCTATAAAAATTATGGTTTTTGAGAAATATAGTTGAAATCTGATTTTTGAAATATGGAATTAATGATTTTAAAAAAATAGTTTAAATAGAGATTTTTTAATTTATTATAAAAGTTTTATATATATATAATTTATAAAATTGGATTTTGATAAATCAAAGTGATGGAATTATAAAGGAGTTTTAAAGACGTTTTAAAATGATGTTATAAATGGATTTTTTTAAAAGAATAGAATCTACGATTTGTGATGTTATAAAATGAATGAATTTGTAAATAGAGAATTATAAGTAATTTGCTTATAATTTGGATTTGGCGTGTAAATGGGATATGGATAGAGTCTGTTAATAAAGTGCTTTCATAAGTTGAAGTTGTTATAAAATATAAATGGAATTTATAACCATTGTTTTATAAATCAGAAAATGACTTATTTTGATAAGTTAATTATTATAGCTTATTAAAGGAGATATATCCGCGATTTTGGACAGTGGATAATCCTTTAGATAAAATGTGTAGAAAATGTTGAATTTGGTTAACGAAGTATATTCACGATTTTGGACAGTGAATAATATATTAAAGAAATGTTTTGGGGAAGTGATATTTTAAAATAGAATTAAAATGATTTAAAGATGTTTTTAAATGTATTAAGTATCGAAACCATAGATTTCGACATTCATTGTTGAAATAGACATTTTCGAGAAAAAAAAAATAGTGGACTATAACACTGTTGTTATAGTAAAGGATTTTCGAAAGGATATGTTTTATACAGTATTGGGATTTATATATCTATCTTAATTTCGAATCCCTATACTAGTAATTTTGGGTTGTCGTAACGATGTTTTATGCAACATCCATTTTGACTCAAATAAATGTGTTTAAGAGAATGTTTTCCTTAAAGAATGAAATATATACTTAATTGTGATTTAAGTACATTGAATATTTTCCAAATGTTGAAAATAAATAGATTTGTGAACTACTTATCATTAAATAAGTATGGAAATGTTTTTCCAGTATGAAGTGAAATGTTTTGAGATTATATCTTTTAAAGATAAATTGAAAAGTGATTTGAAATTTGTTTTCAAACGGTTGAAGTATGGAAAAATATATATCTTGTAAAGATATTTTTGGAAAATAAATAATTTGGGAATTTTTTTGGAATCTGGTGATGTTGTGCATAAATATTGATAGTTAAATAACCGACTATCAATATTTACCTTTAAAAAGGTATTTGTTGTGATTTGCTTGAATTTGAATGCTACACTTATTTTAAAATAAGCGCTCATTATTCGGTTTAGCCGGAAGAGGACCTTTGGGTCATAAATCCCATTCCGAATATTGATACGTCGTTTATGGATAGCATTGATGATCGGTGGTGAAGACCAGGTATTTGCGAGAATGATAGGATGACCTATCGACTATCTCTGCACCGAGTAGTTACGGTATAGAGATTCAGATTTCCTGAGTGATGGGAAGTCCGATCGGGATTGTGAATAACCGGATTGCAAGGGCTTCTTTGGAAGTGTCTTCGGTTCTGTTCGAACCCAGAACAGACTTGTGTGGATTGTATGTCTGACATTATATTTGAGATATAAAGCAGATTTCTTTCAAATACATATCTGTTGGTGGAGAAGAATTTATTCTCTTAGCTTAACACCCTTCTTTGAGACATACGAGCTCAGAGGTTATGTAGTTGAAGGTTATCAACGATATATTCCCAATTTGGTAATGTGGCATGCTGAGTGCTGCTGATCATTTGTTGATCAAAGTGTGGCTTTTGTGAAAAGCGTAGTTTTGTGGACGTGACTTGCTTGTCTTATTGAAATGTGATGGGGGGTTCTCGCTTCGCGTTAGGTGGCGAACATGAGACTCTTGCCCCCACATGTCCTCTTTAAGGGGTTGGTTAGGCGTAACCCATGACAGTCGAAAGGCTGGCCGTAAAAGCAAGTTTCGGGTACCAGTGTATGCCACGGTGGGTCTGGGATGGTTGCAAAGCCTACCGGTCGTCGCTGCCTTGGGTCTTTACATCTAGTATCAGAGCATATGGTTAAGCGACAAACTTAGCTCTGTTGGGAATTACTCATTAGAGATAGAGTTAGTAGTGCTCTAGAATGAGTTTGAGTGTAATAATAGCTATGAGAGCGTACTTGTTAGTGAATATAAATTGTTTTATATGGTGATGATTGGTTTGTTGAGTGGTATATGGATTCTGGTCAATACGAGTAATTAACGTTGTTAATAGGGATCTCTAAACACTTGTACAGAATAATTTGACACGATATCGTTTTAAAATAGGGTAAATGAAATAATTTTACCTCGATTATATTTTACGTATAAAGGAAATAATATTTCAAAATTTATTAAAGTGTATATAAATTGATTGTTTGGTTGTTGAAAATATAAGAATATATATAAGTTAATTAAAAGAGTAAATTGTATAAGCAAATGAATTATAAGTATGGAATTATAATTGATGCGATTTACAATTGTGAAAAAAATCTTATATATAAGAAGTGAAACTATATGAATATATTTATAAATATGAGTTGCAAATAAAAATGAATTTGAACTATGAAATGAAAATGTTGAATCCTGTTTATTTTGGAAATTATTTTTCAAAATTAAAAGTTAAATAGAATTTACTTTAGAATTGGAATCCGAATTGGATTTATAAGGGAAATTTAAGTTAAGTTAAATAAATGATGTTTCAAATGGAATATGACTTAAGTGATGTTGTATGAAGTTGATTTTGGTATCGAAGTAAAATAATAAAGTGAATTAAATGGATGTGAACTTGAGTTATATAAATGAATTTCAACCTTATTTGTTAAATGAATTAGCAATTGAATTAATGAATGAATTGAATGTAAGTCAACTGAATGTAAATAAATCGATATGAAATAATGGATGCAAGTGTTAATTCATAAAAGCTAATTAAATGTGTTGAACCAAATTGAATGTAAGCGAATTAAACAAATTTGGTTATGTTGGTTATACGTTGGTTGTTAGTAGATTGTATAGAAAATTCATATGAAATTCAATAAATGAAAATGAAAGCTATAAATTATTGAATTCATATTGGAAGTTAAGTGAATCTTAAATAGAATTGAATTTGATTTGGAAGTGAACTAACTTGAATGTAAATTAGTGAATATAAACTAATTGAAAATGAATAAATGCTAGTAAATCCAATGTTAATGAATCAAATGTGATTTAAATTGGAAAACCAATTCATTGAATATTAATGAGAAGTGAAAGTGTATTGATTTGGTTATGGATGTTAGCTGAATGCTAGTTGGTTAATGGTTGAGTTTGTTGCTTTTGTTGCATTTGCTATATTGGAATATATAGTTATTGGTATATGTTGTATATTGATATTACTTTTATATATACATGTTTCTCATTATTGTTGAGTTTTTAGTAGGTATGGATTGCGCTTGCTTCGCATTTGGAGCTCGCTTTCGCGCTATATTAGCCGTATATGCTCGTTAATTATATATAAGGTACATATCTCAGATTACATATCGTACTTTTACACTTTTTCCCTGCGGGATCCCTCATTACTTTGATGAGATGTATATTTGTGATATATATATTGCCATTTTTTTCGGACCGAACCGCGCAAAGGAGACTATGGCGATTTTTTCTAAAAATTTAAGGCGTTGGAATATTTCTGAGAAAACTGAAATTTTTTGAAAACTATAACTTTGATTTTGGAGTGAAAAGTTAAACGATATAGCTGGTTTTGAAGAGATAACTAAGTATAATTTGAAAACTTAGTAAAGTTATTTTAAGAAGTTTAACTATTGGATTTTGGGAAAGTTAAACACTTAAGTGAATTTGAAATCTAATTTGAATGCATGTTTGAAAAGTTAATGGATTCAGTAACTTTTTCTTACTTGGTAATTTCGAGGACGAAATTCTGTTAAGGGGAAGTTTGTAACCACCCAAACTTCCTGCCATTTGAAATTCGTATATTTAATTTATTTTAAATATTCACAAGTAAATTCAATAACCTGAATAAATTAAATTTCGAATATCTAGATTTAATTGGATAATTTAAGTCGATAATTTAATATTAGAAATTACAGAAATAATTGGAAATTGGGTTTAATGTGATTAAAATTGATTTGTAAAGTTGTATTAAAATCATATTGGAGTTAGAATGATGTTATAGAACTCTTAAAATTGAATTAAATGTTAATTTGTGGAAATTGAAGATTTTAATATTTAATTGACGAGTAAAAATAGCCATTTTTCAAACAGTCTCGGATTTTGACGAAACTAGTTTCATCGGATCCGTAGTGTTAAAATTTTGTAATATTTCAAATTTCGTGTCAATCGGACTTACGGTTTGTCCGGGGCAAGCTAAAACGTAGTGAAATCGGTTTGAGTGAATTTTAAATTTAAATAGTCGATTCGAAAACCTATCTTTCAAATTTGATTGAATTGGCTCCCGATATATATTCCATTGCGTTCGAAATGGTGGTAAAACATTATAAACGCCAGGCGGCACACTTCGTTTCGAGTTCGGATAAATTTCGGGTGAATAGTGTCGCGAGAATTTTCTATATAAGGACATCCATTTTTCTAATTTGCAAAGCAACTAGGGTTTCTTAACCTAGCCGCCAGTTATTTTCAATGGCCGAGAATACTCGATTCTTTCTTCCTCATTTTCTTCAAATCCACACACTAATTCGAGAAACTTTCAACTGCAACATCGTAGAGCATCGAGAGATCTATCCATCTATACGGTGATAATCATCTTTAGAGCATCGTGGAGGCCGAATTTCTATTGCAAAGTCGCTGCAGTCGCGTGCATTTTTCGAGGCCTATGTATGGCCGAGCTGCATGTTGTTCACGTCGAAGAAGGAGCTCGTGATGGCGCACAAAATGGAGGAGCTCGATCAATGTTTCGGTCATCGTAGATGGTACGTGATCTAGGGTTTTACGATGACAGTTGGGTTGTCGCGTGCGTTCTTTTAGCCTGGGGAAGAAATAGGAACCACAGCCTAGATTTCATCTCTGGGATCCAACCGCCCAGAGGAGTAGAGGTTTAAAATTAAAAGAAAATTGTAAATTTAATTATATTATAATTCGTTCAAACTTTGAAAATGCATAACTTTTTCATACGAGGTCGAAAATTGACAAAACGAATTACGTTGGGTTCATATTTGCGAACACTACGCGATGGAGCTGGATTGGAATCGATTAGATCTAGTGATAATTTTGGGTAAAATTAAACGCGCGTTTAATTTTATTCGAAATAAAACGCTACAACTATATTTGAAACAAGGTGAGAACTTCTCACTTAATCGAATTTGTTTCTATTTAAATTTAAGTAGTTAGATTTAAAATTCTTTGATTGTGTGATTGAATGATAAAATATTATCTATTGTATTGAAATAGACCCTATACGCCATATATTGAGCGGATGTTGTTTATTAAACACATATACCGCGATATTCCATCTTGAAGTGGAATTGGTATTATATATGTAGTTGGAGTTGATTTTCCCATATTATATAGCGGATGTGACCTTATTGCGCCGCATAATAGCGGATAATATTTTATGTAAACCTATGTACCGCGATATCCCGTATTGGAACAGGATTGGTATTGTGCTAACATCTGTGGATGCAGGGAAACAGGTTGGAGGGATCGAACTGGATTCCTCACCCGTATTGATTTATTTACATGTGATATATTCTGTTATCATATGATATATGATGTTTTGGATGCCGTGATTGTTATATTTAGTGCTGTTGCAGCATTGGGCCTATTTTGGAAAATTAAAAGTGTTAAAGTGATGATTTTCAAAATTTAAAAGGATTTTGAAGTGATTTTTGAAGGTATACGTTTTATTAAATTTTGGAATTGATTCATTTTAAATAAATAAATGTTATAATCTTAATGTTATAAAAATTATGGTTTTTGAGAAATATAGTTGAAATCTGATTTTTGAAATATGGAGTTAATGATTTTAAAAAAATAGTTTAAATAGAGATTTTTGAATTTATTATAAAAGTTTTATATATATATATAATTTATAAAATTGGATTTTTATAAATCAAAGTGATGGAATTATAAAGGAGTTTTAAAGACGTTTTAAAATGATGTTATAAATGGAATTTTTTTTAAAAGAATAGAATCTACGATTTGCGAAGTTATAAAATGAATGAATTTGTAAATAGTGAATTATAAGTAATTTGCTTATAATTTGGATTTTGGCGTGTAAATGGGATATGGATAGATTCTGTTAATAAAGTGCTTTTATAAGTTGAAGTTGTTATAAAATATAAATGGAATTTATAACCATTGTTTTATAAATCCAAAAATGACTTATTTTGATAAGTTAATTATTATAGCTTATTAAAGGAGATATATCCACGATTTTGGACAGTGGACAATGCTTTAGATAAAATGTGTAGAAAATGTTGAATTTGGTTAACGAAGTATATTCACGATTTTGGACAGTGAATAAAGTGATATTTTAAAATAGAATTAAAACGATTTAAAAATGCTTTAAAATGTATTAAGTAGCGAAACCATAGATTTCGACATTCATTGTTGAAATTGACGTTTTCGAGAAAAAAAGAGAGGAAATAGTGGACTATAACACTGTTGTTATAGTAAATGATTTTCGAAAGGAAATGTTTTATATAGTATTTGGATTTATGTATCTATTTTAATTTCGAATCCCTATAATAGTGATTTTGGGTTGTCGTAACGATGTTTTATGCAACATTCGTTTTGACTCTAATAAATGTGTTTAAGAGAATATTTTCCTTAAAGAATGAAATATATACTTAATTGTGATTTAAGTACATTGAATATTTTCCAAATGTTGAAAATAAATAGATTTGTGAATTACTTATTATTAAATAAGTATGGAAATGTTTTTCCAATATGAAGTGAAATGTTTTGAGATTATATCTTTTAAAGATAAATTGAAAAGTGATTTGAAATTTGTTTTCAAATGGTTGAAGTGTGGAAAAATATATATCTTGTAAAGATATTTTTGGAAAATAAATAATTTGGGAAATTATTTGGAATCTGGTGATGTTGTGCATATCTATTGATAGTTAAATAACCGACTATCAATATTTACCTTTAAAAATGTATTTGTTGTGATTTGCTTGAATTTGAATGCTACACTTATTTGAAAATAAGCGCCCTTTATTCGGTTTAGCCGGGAGAGGACCTTTGGGTCATAAATCCCATTCCGAATATTGATACGTCATTTATGGATAGCATTGAAGACCGGTGGTGAAGACCGGGTATTTGAGAGAACGATAGGATGACCTATCGATTGTCTCTGCACCGAGTAGCTACGGTATAGAGATTCAGATTTCCTAAGTGATGGGAAGTCCGATCGGGATTGTGAATACCCGGATTGCAAGGGCTTCTTTGGAAGTGCCTTCGTTTATGTTCGAACCCAGAACAGACTTGTATGAATTGTATATCTGACATTACATTTGAGATATAAAGCAGATTTCTTTCAAATACATATCTGTTGGTGGCGGAGAATTTATTCTCTTAGCTTAACACCCTTCTCTGAGACATACGAGCTCAGAGGTTATGTAGTTGAAGGTTATCAGCGATATATTCCCAATTCGGTAATGTGGCATGTTGAGTGCTGCCGATCATTTGTTGATCAAAGCGTGGCTTTTGTGAAAAGCGTAGCTTTGTGGACGAGACTTCGTCGAACCTCACAACCCGGTAATGGTTGAAACAGGAAAGATGCAGCAAGGTTTCAGGGGTAGCTTCCCTATGGTATGGCCATTCCTTCTGGAAAAGGGTAGTATCATGGTATGGAGCCCAGATACTTACTCATGTAGACACTGTATTTTATTACTTTGTGATGTTGTTTGTTTAGAGAACTCTCGTATAAAGGTCCAAAAGGACCGGGGGTGGCATATCTGAGGTTTTATTCCCCGGGAATGGGGTAGCCGGCCTTGTGTTGGCAGAGATCCTGTTAGGAGTTTCGGGGCGTCTTTCCAGAGGCGTACCCATGTGGCAATGGGAAGTTCCTTGGCCTGACCATTAGTTGGAAATCTAAAGAAACAATACGAGCCCTGTACGTTTTAGTTGTATAACCTTCCATGGAATGTAGCGGTAACCTGCTATTGAACATAGTAGCTATAGTAGGCATAAGTGCGAAATGCCTATGCTGGCTAACATTTATATTATACTTTCGAAATGTTTTCTTGCACTTTGAATTTATAATAATAATATTGAAAAAAATTTGCGTATCAAGCATATTTAACTATCATAAGGAGAAATCTCCACCGATTCTGCGTTTGCATTGTGTGTGTGCGGGAGGCCTTATGGTAGTTTCATTTTCTAAAAGCATTGCGGATCTACCTTAAAAAAAAATTTGTTTGTTTTTAAAAGATAAACTATTTAAGTTCTCACACCAGCCCCATGACTGACCTGGAGTTTATTGTTCTCTTCCTAAACTCTGGGTGCCCATCATTTTCCACACGGGCAGCCTAGAGTCAGGTTATCAAGTCATTCTGGAAATTCAAGAGTTGCTGTAGAGATCTGGAGGCAAGCTGGATGGCTTGGCGTATCAACCAGTATATGGTATTTCTTTTCCGCTGTTTGTTGTTGTAAACTCTGATAATGTAATGTAATGTAATGACAGATATGATTCTTTGTTTTAAAGTTTATTCATTGATATATTATATGTTGTTCCGTTGCGATTTTGAGATTCTGATATTGTTTCTGTTGATTCTTCTTTCTTTCTTCTTCTACCTCTTCTTCTTTAACCCTAACGGTACTGTTTTTCGGCCTTCGATTACTCGACAGTTGATACAGTGGAGGTATTATTGGCGATTTTCGTGAGTCGAAAATTCCCGAACGTTACATATATAAACGTAGTTACCTTGTTTTCTTTCCATTCATTACCTTAATATACCAAATTTAACAACCCCTAACCATTGTATTACATTTCACATTAATGTAACATTTAATAAAATTTATTTCCAATTAACGTACTACTTAATTTCCTTTAATTGCAATTTGATTTCCAAATTTTTATTTAACATGCTAAATAAATAAAAACATATATTAATTGTCACCCGTTTACCTTTACTTACATTTATAAGTTTATTACTTGCCAACACAATTTAAAATTCCATATATACCACAAATTCTAATTAATTGTCATTAACACTGTATGATTTCATTAATTAATTCAATACTTACATTTGTTTTTCTTATGTTTCATTTATTACCAAGTATTGCTATTTACAATCAATTATAACCCAAATAGTTGTTTCAATCAATTGGGTTTGCATTGAATTAATTATTTATTAGCTTACATTAACATTCTTACAATTCATTCCCGTTATAAATTCATTAACAGATTACAAATTTTTATTCCTTCAAATATTAAATAACAAAATTGATTACATAACACTGTTCTTATCCAGTTATCATTAACTTTATACTAATTCATCAATTTGTTCAATATATACGCTTGTTTCCTTATAAATAAATTTATGTTTCTATTGAATTTTCATTCACACTTCCGTCACTATATTAAAAATCGTTTCCCAATTTACTAATTTCAATCAATTATAACTTTACAATCTGTTTCAATTAATTGCAATTTCATTTTTTAACACTTACTTCAATATAAATTATAATTTTTTTATTTCTTTCTAAATTTAATTAATTTTTTTATTAAATTTAATTATTGAAAATTTGCGGGTCGTTACACTTGGTCTCCACTCGAGCCATTACTTGACGATAAAAAAGTTGAAACAAATTCATGGGATACTCAATGAAACAATAATTCTGAATTTTCTGGCAAGAACTAAAAAACTTTTGTTATGTATCATATACTTTATATTTACTTATTGATAATTGATATGTATTCTGCTTAATATATTTTAATAAAAAAATTATATTGAAATTTTCCCTATGTATCTGAATTGGCATATCATAGACATCTGTGAATAGACCACAAATGTTTGTCAATACATTTAGGAAAATTTTCCCTATAGCCATAGACATCTATGGATACGTCAGAGACATCTTTGAGTACTCTCTATTTAAAACTCTTTTGGCCACAGACATCTATGGATCCAACACAGACGTCTGTCCAAACTCTTGGACTTAAAATTACTAAATCACAGACGTCCATGCCTTCTTCACAGACTTCTGTAGCCGCTCAACCAATAGCCATATATAAATAAATTTACTCCTATTTTAATCTTCCCTCCATCCCATCTTTTGATTTCTAAAACCCTAGATCTCAAAACTTCCAAATTTTCAAATCAATGGTTCCTAAGAAGGTTTCCATCTCCAAAAAGCCGAAACAAGGCCAATTATCTTCCTTCGCTCAAGCATCGGTTACACAAGCTCATATTACCCAATGGCTTCGAAATAATCCCAACGCAATTCGACAGTTCGAGGCGCTTACCCAAAAGAAGATTCACTCCGGACCTTTTTATCGCCTTGCCGATGTTATGAAATACGAAATTCTTGGAATTACAATAAATGCTCGCAATTGAAATATGATTAGCTATGATGCTAATAAGGTAATCATTGACCATCTTGCTATTTACCTCTTCTACTCCAATCCATGTAGTATAGAGATTTGGAATCCTAAGAATGATGAGGGTTGGTTATGGTCTAGTGTGCATGGAAAAGTAGTTAAAATAGATGTATATACGATTAGTCAAATTTTAGGATGTTCATATGAGGGTATTGATTTTACCGATATACCGGATCACAGTCTATTACCTACAGATGAAGTTACCCATCAACTATGGGAGGATCGAATGCTACAATGGAAATCTATCTATCTTCAACCTCATGCCAGACTTTTAAATCGTTTGATAATCAATACCATTATTCCTCATCTAGGTAGCCATGAACAAATTTATCCCAATGATCATAGAACTTTATATGCTATATTTTCTTCCCTACGGGTTAATTGGGCGAAATCTATTTTTGACCAAATTAAATGATTTTGGTCATACCACGGTCATTTTATTGTTTATGCTCCTTATATCGTGCGCATCCTGCAAAATCTAGTCTTCCTTCATATATTTCACAATGCGAAGAAATTCCCACAAAAAGATAGTGGTCCATGATATTTGTTACTAATGCATCTTCCTAAAAGCATTCCTCGTATTATCCCATTAGCCAATGGACTCAACAACAATAAGAAGAAGAACATCAGGGTCCTTCTCCTCTTAGCGCAAATCAGCAAACCTACTCCACTCATACTTCCCAACAACCACCTTCGTCCAGTCATCATAACGAATATTATTCCGACTCTGAAATATAAGAAGCTCATCTTGAACCAATGTCGGATGAATCTCTTTCTGATTTCGCCATCAAAAATTGAAGAATAATCACGACCAATCAGCGAGCTTTAAACAGAAAGATGACTGGACTAGAACGTTCTTTCTCCACTACAATGACAAAAATGAAGAAGACATTGGACAAAGTGGTCTCCACTTTAGGGAATGTAATGCGTAAAGTATATGGCTGATCTTCCTCACAATCATCATCCTCATCTTCCCTAACTCCTCCACTGCGGGTTCAAACACCAGTCTATCTTGCGCAACCCTCTCCTGAAGGCACATCACATGGCCAAAGTGCTCAAGGGAAGATTCCTATAGACATACAACTTGAGGAAAAGGAAGAAGACAACAATGAGATGTATGTGTCTGATAATTCACATTTTCAACAACCATACATGGCATTTCAAGGCCTTTTTATTCATGAAGAAAGGAGTACAACGACCAAACGTAGTGTCCAAGTACATATGAGCAGGATCCATCTTCCTACTGGGAATATTATGAGAATTACAGAGGATTATCTTATTCGCACAACCACTATAATTAGACTTTATTTTCTATATTTTGTAACTCTTACGCTTATTTTCTTTCCTATTTTAACAACTTTTTTTCTTCATTTTATGCTGAACATTAACATTTCATGATAACATACTATGATTATTTACTATATCCATATCATTTATCATTTCCCTCTATTTTGATAATGAGAAAGGGATAGAAATTTATGCATATACATAAGTGGAGATAGAACATAGACAAACATGATAACACTTTTATTCTATTATTGATATCTTATTATCTGGTTAATATTTCAATGTATAGTTGATTTGGATTGTATAGTTGTCATCATAAAAAAGGAGAAGATTGTTAGAACCTCTAACTTATGTTTCAATGATAACAACTATACAATCATATAAATATATAGACTTTATCAAGATTGTAGTATATACTACAAGCAGAGACCATGATCAAAGATATTGAGACTCAAAGAGTAATGAAGATTCATTGACCATACTAAGGTTATTCTACCGTAAAAGAGTCTTAAACAAAATATTGTTAAGGTCTCCGTAATTATATATATGCATACACAATCACACACAATTTTACAAACATTAAATTCTTGTGGAAAACTACATTTTTATCTCACAGACGTCCGAGGTATACTCACAGACATCTGCGACAAGTCTCAGGTTAAAAAATTAAAACTAGTCTCAAGCATCTTTTATTATACCACAAACGTTTATCATGACAAAAGCTGTCATACTTGAAAAAGACACTCCTTTTTAAAACTAAAGGAAATCATATTTTATAAAGAGTTGTTGCCATTAAAATGTAAAGATTTCTTCGAAGAGTAACAACTCTTCATCTGCAACCCTCTAATTCTATAAATAGAATCTTAATTGAGAAGAAAAAAAACTAATTTAACTTGATTCGATCTATTGTTTACTCTCTTGATTTCAAAGCAATCTCTTGCATATATACTGATTACATACTCTCAATCCATTATGAACTTTTGGTTTAATCACTTCATACAAATCAAAGCAATCATGTTCATGCACTCAAAGGAGATCATAAGAAGATATGTACTATAAGTTAAAAACTATGTTATTGGAACACAAGATTGTTAAAATCATTTTTATATTAAGCCTATTTCGGGTGAACTGAGGGCAGTTTGTTTAAATGAAATAATGAAGGGGAGCTTCGGGATTGGACGTAAGTCAGGAAGTCCAAACCAGTACAAAAACTCTAGTATGCAGGCTTTTTACAATTTATTATTTATTGTCTACTATTGCATTGATTTACATACCTAGATTTTACACACAAGTTAGATAGTATACGATACACTAAACTTTCAACAAAACTCATTACATAAATTTTTGTTAGTAGATCCAAATATAATGTCATCAATGTAAATTTGAACAATTAGTATATCCTTATGTTCTCTTTTAATAAATAATGTTATATCTATTTTACCAATTTGAAAACCAGAATTAATTAAATATGATTTTAATCGATCATACCGAGCTCGAGGTGCTTGTTTTAAACTATATAATACTTGTTTAAAAACATGATCTGGATATTTTCCATAAACAAGTGGTGGTGGTTGTTCTGTATAAAAAATTTCTTTTATAAAACCATTCAAGAAAGAACTTTTAACATCTATTTGAAATAGCTTGAAGTTATGATGACACGCAAATGCAAGTAATATTCTTATGGCTTCAAGGTGCGCCATAGGGGCTAAAGTCTCTTCATAATCAATGCCTTCTTCTTGATTGTATCCCTATGCCACTAATCTTGTTTTATTACATATAATATTTCCGCTTTCGTCGGCTTTGTTTTTAAAAACCCATTTTGTTCAAATTATTGATTGATCGTTTGGCCTTGGTACTAATTTCCAAACATTACTTCGTTCAAATAATTAAGTTCCTCTGGCAATGCTAAAATCCAGAAATCGTCATTTGATGCTTCCTAATAATTTTTTGGTTCAAAATTAAATATAAATGCTACATTACTAATTTGATTTATTTGTCTTCTAGTCGAAAATATGTTGTCTATATTTCCAATTATGTTATTAATAGGATGATCTTTTAAAGTGTTGGGTGGTGTTTTCAAATCATTATTATTTTGATTGTTATTATTTTTAATCATATTATTTTGATTATTATTATTTTCAATCATATTTTTTTGATTATTATTATTTTCAATGATTCTATTTTGATTAGAGTCAAAAATTTCTTCATCATCTTTACTTATATTTATGAAGTTTTCATCAAATGAGACATAAAGACTTTCTTCTATAACATTTGTTCGTTTGTTAGAAATTATGTAAGTTTTACTTTGATCAGAATATCTAATAAAAATTCCTTCATCGGCTTTTAAATCGAATTTTCCAAGATTATCTTCTGTATTTAAAATAAAGCATTTTCATCCAAATATTCGAAAATATGATACTTTTGATTTCTTTTTTAATAACATTTCATTACATATATTTTTAGTCATAGGTCTAAAAGTTACTATATTTATTACATAAAAAGCATTAGCAATTGCTTCGGCCTAAAAATTCTTTGGTAAGTCACTACCGTTTAGGAGAGTTCGAGCACATTATTGCAAGGTGAGATTTTTTGTTTCGACTACTTCATTTTATTGTGGTGTTCATGAAAATGAAAAATTATGAGTAATTCCCACCTTATTAAAAAAAGTTTGTAAATAAATCATTTTCACATTCTCATCCGTGATCACTTCTTATACATTTTATTTTTAAATCCATTAGAGTTTTAATTTGTTTAGTAAAAATTTTAAACATTTCAAGTGTATTACTTTTATGTTTTAAAAATAGCGTCCAAGTATACCTTGAAAAATCGTCCACAATTACAAAAACATATTTATTATGATTTATCGTATGTACTTGAGTTGGACCAAATAAGTCGAAATAAAGTAATTTCAAGAGGTTGTTTAGTAGAGATTTCCGTTTTAAATTTAAACGAGCTTTTCTTTAATTTTCTAAGTTGGCATGCATTGCATGGATTTTTTTCCTTTGAAATTTATTTTAGGTAATCCTCTTACCAAATTATTTTTAGCTAATTTGTTTATATATTTAAAATTTATATTTCAAAACCTTTTATGCCATATTCATAGATCATCATGATTTGCGGTTAACATAAATCATTATTATGATTAACATTTCTGTTTAGAATATAAATATTTTGATTTCTTGTTCCTTAAAAATGTAAAATTTTACTCTGATTAAAGATGTTGCATTTATCTTTCCCAAAATCAATTCTAAATCCTTTATCTCATAATGGCTTATACGAAGTAAATTGTGTTTTGAGTTTTTAGCTTATAAAACATTTGAAATAATAGGAGAAGTAGATGTACCAATATTTATGACATTTCCAATTTCAATAACATATCCTTTGGAATTATCCCCAAAAGTGACTTTGCCTCCGTCCATGTAAGTGATGTTTGATAGCATGTGCGTATTTCCCATCATATGTTTGGAGCATCCACTGTTGAGTATCCATTTCTCCTTATTTTTGATTTTAGGTACCTGTAAAATAATGAAAAGTTTTAATTAGTACCCACATCATTTGTTAGGGTCCTATGGTTAGTAGGAGAAGGTAGCCATACACATGAGGGTTTGAAACCTTTAGAAATGTAATTTTCATTACGAACTATCCCTTTTAATATGCATCTATATGTTTTCGTCTAATCAATTTGTTATTTTTTTAGGAATCCATAATTTAATCATTTTTGATTCCTTATTTTCATTTCTAGATTCTGTTTTTCTAAAATTTGTATATAATGTATTAAACTTCTTAAAACTTTGATTATTATCAGGGACCAGATTATTTTTAGAACATTTATGATTATTTTTGTTAAATCCTAAACAATTCCTATTTCCTGATGGTTTTGAAATCTTTATCAAATTATCTAGATTTTGCTTTCCATTATTAAACATTGAAATATTTTTAGTAATTTTATCTAATTTGTTCTCAAGATCAGAAATTTCTATATTTGCTAATTCTAAATTTTATTTTAATTCAGACTTTTCTTATTCAAATTTATAATTTTCTATTTTGTTATTTTCTATATCATTTGTTAAGGTTGAATTTTGAGATGATAGTTTTTTGCATTCTTTTTGTACTAAATCTTGTTCTAACTTGCCTTTTAACATTTCAATTTCTAATTCAGCTCTGTTTAATTTTCCTAAATTTTATTTATTAAATTCTTTAATTCTTTATACTTGTCATCTAATTCTATACTAATATCATGAAGTTCATCATATGTTAATTCAGGACGTACCTTATCTGTGCTATCCATGAAGCAAACATTTGCTTGTTCTATGTTACCGTCACTATCGAATGAAGTGGAAGAGTCAGTGTCATTCCAAGTTACTTGAAATGCTCTTCTCTTTTTCTTGAAATTTTTGAATTTTTTTTCTTTTTATCATTGTTGAGTAGTGGACAGTATTTCTTCAAATAGCTAAATTTATCACACCCGAAACATTTAATTGATGTTTGATTAGAGGAATTAGTGTGGTTATTGTTTTGAAATTTTGTCATCTTTTTCAACTTCTTGAACTTGTGATTTCTAGCAATGAACTCGATCTCATCTTCTTCCAAGTCAGAGTTGTCGTTGTTTGCCCGAAATACGATGTTTTTCCTTTCTTGATTTTTTTCTTTTCCTGCTTTTAAATTTGCTTCATACGACATCTTATTTCCTATTAACTCTTCGACTTTGAGTTAGGAAAGATTGCTAGCTTCTTCAATGGCTAAAACTTTTCTTTTCCATTTGTTTATCAGAGAGTTCAAAATTCGTGTGACTAAATCAAAATCAATGAATTTAACTCCTAGTGCATGAAACCGTGTTGTATAGTTTGAAATCTAGCATACATGTCAATAATTGACTCATTTGATTTCATTTTAAAAGATGAAAATTGATTTGTAAAAGAAATTTTTTCTTGCTTGAGCTTGACTTTATTTGTGCCTTCGTGGGTAATTTGTAATGTACGCTATATATCATAAGCAGTAGCGCACAACATGACTCGTGAAAATTCATTTTTATCGAGTGAGCAAAATAAAACACTCATGGCATTAGCTTTGTAAGATGCCTCTTCTTTTTGTGCATCAATCCATATGACTATATCAGTGTTAGGTGCTTCATATTTATTTTGAGTTGCTAATCATATTTCTAAACCATTTACTTCCATAAAATTAGCATTCGTGTTGATCAATAAACATAATTAGAGCCAGTGAATAGTGGGGAACCTGTAGTTGATTGACCATCGTGAAATATACTTGGCATATTAATAACTTCAATTACGTGCTAATGTAGATTGAAATGACCAAGCTCTGATACTAATTGAAAGTCTAGTTTATCGTATACTATTTAACTTGTTTGTAATATGCAGGTACGCAATCAATGCAATACTAGAAAATAAAATATAAAAAGCATGCAAACCAGAGTTTTTATACTGGTTCGGACCTCCCACCCTACGTCCACTCTCGAAGCTCCCTTTGGGTATATCCTTTCAACAAACCACCCTTACATCGCTCGGAGGAGTGGACTTAATACCAAAGTTTCTTTGAAAATCTTGTGTTTCAGTAACACAGTTTTTGAGTTATCATACAAATCATTTATGATCTCCTTTAAGTATATGAATATGATAGCTTTGAATTGTAGGAAGTAATATAACCTGTAACAACCCGCATATTTATCGATTTTATATTTAAATATTTTATTTAAATATTTTGTCATTAATCGGATATTGGTCCGAAAAGCTACTTTTTGCAAACGGTCAAATTAGGACTCGAGACCACTTCCATTGAGTTCGAAATGCCGTTTACAATTTTTTTAAGTATAAACATTGGTAGGTTTGGAGTTAGTGGAATTTCACTAACTTTTCCCGCTTTGGACTTTGGGTTAGATTGCCATTATAACTCAAGCCCAAACCCCCTTCCTTCTTCTCACTCTTCATAAATTTCCTAACAACCAAGCTTTTGCATTAATGGTGAGTGGAAGAGGAAATTAAAACTCCAAGCTTAGGTTTCAACTTTAAATCCATCATTCAACTCCAAAATCAAAGTGAAGACATTGGATTCTAGCTTGTAGTTGCTTCTCCATTGTTTCAAGCTCCTTTTTCATTGAATTTGTGCAAAGGTGAGATTTTTATCTCACAAATCTAGTCTATAACTATATTGGACTGTTAGGAATGATTCCCTATCACTTTTGCATGCACATTTGCCTTTGGTTTGAATTGGATTGGCGAAAAACTCCAATTTTTAGCATTTTTTGGAAATTTCCTGCACTTAGCTCGTTCTGGCCACTTGACTCGTTCGGTGATAGGTCGCAAGGTCGCTGGGTCGTAGGTCGCAGGTCTTTAGGTCATTCTGGAAATATTGGCACTTCGGAGTTAGGTCGCTCACGAGTTAATCCTTAAGTCGTAGGTCGCTCACGAGTTAATCCTTAAGTCATAGGTCGCTCACGAGTTAATCCTTAAGTCATAGGTCGCTCACGAGTTAAGCCGTAGGTCGCTCACGAGTTAAGCCTTAGGCAGTAGGACGTTCGCGAATTAAGCCTTAGGTCGTTTGGCCTTTATAATGTTAGGTCGCAACCTATGTTAGGTCGGCCATGTTAGGTCGCAACCTCTGTTAGGACGGCCATGTTAGGTCGCTCCTGGCCTAACCCTTAAGTCGTTCGACTCTTAGGTCATAGCACTTAGGTCGCTCGCCTCTTAAACCGATAGGTCGCATGACCTGTATACTTTTAGGTCGTTAGACCCTTGAGTCGTTAGGTCGTTAGACCCTTGAGTCGTTAGGTCGTACGACCTTATAACCCTATAGGTTAGGTCGCTTCAGTTGGGTCGCTCGCGAGTCAACACTAGGTCGTTTGGCCATAGCTCGTTAGGTCGTATGACCTTATAACCCTATAGGTCGTTGGACCTTTAACTCGTAGGTCGTTGGACCTTATCCCGATAGTTCGCTTGACCCTTTAGACCCTTAGGTCGTTAGACCTCATTTTGTCTTCACTAGGTCGTACCGTTTTGTACGGGGCGCTGCCCCCGCACCCCCACCTTGGGGGGTTGCCACCCCCCTGGACCCCCCCTCCGTAGGGGATCTTATCTTAAAATCATTGAGCTGATTTCCTTGGATTTTATTCACATCTCCGTATGCGATCTTTGTGATTGATTGTTTCTACAATTGCTTCTGTGTTTTGTCATTTTATAATATAAAGGTTTCAATACTAGTAGTAAATATCAAAACTTTTTTAACAAACAATTTCAACTCTATTTTTAATAACAAATCTCTTTTCTTAAACCGTTTTCCAATCTATTAGTATATACAAACCTTTACCTCACTCGGATGAGAAATCTAATTAAACGACTTAGTAAAACAAGTAGTATGAAACGCTTGCGTTTACTTCGTCGGTTAATTCTTGGACTTGTTAGATTGAACCTCTTGTGACAATTTTATTAGTGAAGATTTACAGTTTGTTCGTAAATATTTAAGTTAAGCAAGTGGTTATGGGACATGAAGCTAAACTTCTATATTTACTAGCTTAGTGTAATTGACACTTCCCGTTGATCATGACGATCATTCTGATGCTTTAGACTAGCAACTGTGCGATGTCTCTTGTTGCGAGGTTAGAATAGACACCACTTGTGTGATTCCACTCACACATACCTTTTTGCTTTTTGGTTAGTCTGGACCGTAATCTGTGTGATTCCATTCACACATGTGGGGTAGCTCCCCTTGGTCTTCGGACCGTCATGTGATAGGCCTCTTTCTCTTTTCTACGATTTCTGGACTTCTTGCATTGATTTCTATAATTTATGTCATTAACTTGTTATGAGTACAAGTTTGGGGTATGATGCCCTTTCCGAATCTTTGAGAAGATTCTTGTGATATTGATTATCTCTTACTGATTGATCTTATGTTGATCATTATTTACATACTTATAGTGGTATGTCATTATGGATATTTTATGTTTATGCCATATCTTTTATGTTATATCTTGTCATCTGATATTTATAGCTAGACTGACCCGTTTATTATTTTTCTTAAATAATACTCGGGTCAGACCGAGATGTTACAGGTGCTTCTGCTTGACTTCTTCCCAGGGATTCATCACTCTGACTTTTGGCTAACTGTTTAGATTAGCAGTTTTTGTTGTATACACTTGAGATATAGACTCATAGTTGTATTCTTTTGTATAGCACGTGTTGCTATTCTTTTGTATTATTGTGGATCTTTTGACCACTACTCTGATGTACACTTTCATGTGTTAGTTATATATTCATATCTTCTTCTGCCTTTGTGATATGGATGTCTGTGACTGATTTGCGTTATGCTTATTTCTACGTTTATTTCCGAAGATTATTATAGCCACCGTGTGATAAGCAATTACATGGATGGTCGCTCCTCAACAGCCTTATTCTCCGTGCTAGTTGACAGCACTACTCCGTAGTGTTCTTGGCTAGCGTGGGTATAGAGGTGGGGCGTCACATAACCAAAAGGTTATAATGGATTGAGAGTATGTAATCGGTGTATATACAAGAGAGTGCTTTTAAATCAAGAGAGTAAAGAATAGATCGAATCAAGTTAAGTTAGTTTTTTCTATTTCTCAATCAACATGTTACTTATAGAATAATAGAGATGCAGAAGAAGAGTTGTTAATCTTCGAAGAAATCCGTAATGACCCGCATTTTTTGATAATTAAAAAATATTAATCAAATAAGATTTTAAGATTTAATATTGTAGGAATTTTAAATTTATAATTTATGAATGTGAAAATACTTAAAACACGATTTGATAATGTTGGTTGAATGTTAATAACAACTAACTGAACGTAATCCCAATCAATTGAAATGATTGTAAAGTTAAATTTGGTTGTAAATTGTTAATAAGAAAATAAAATCAATGTTGTATGTATGGTGAATTTTAAGTAATAAATTGAAATTGGTTAATATAGAATAATTAATTAGTATGTGAATTTATTAGCTTAGTTTGTAAACAATAAACATAGAAATGTGTTTGAATTAGTAAGTTGTAATAATGATTTAATTATAAATTCACTATTTAATTCGTTGAAATAAAATGGAAATCAGTTGCAATTAATCCAATAAATTATTGTGGCTAATATGAATTAAAAGGGTAACTGTAGAATATCTATTACTTAAATAGGAAAAGAGAAACTAGGTCATTAATATGATGACACGTAACCTTTTTTACAACCATGCTACTTTCGGAACTGTATCCTTAGTACTGGGCCAACCGATCTATTTTCTGTCCAACCGTTACTTCCTAAAACTGTATCCCGTGTTGTACGCCCCATTTCTTTGTTCACGCTCAACAAACCCTCCACTCCTCTTTCTTTGTTCTTCCAACGAGGAATTTTATTACCCAAAACAATCAAAAGGAGATGTCATATGGTTGGTGAAATTACGCAAATTGGATATTAAGTCGAATCAGGTCAGCGATTTGTTGATATTTATTGCTTAACTTGGGGATTTTTTTTATATTTGAACAGATAGTAGATAGAATTTGTAGTCCAAATTGATTTGATTAGTTGTTATTCCAGATCTACACTACATCCCTTTAATTTATTTCAGATAAGGCTTTTAGGTCACTAATTTGTTAATTCTATCTGCTCGAGTTCGGTATTATACGTCTAACTGACCAATCAGTCGCTTGATTGTGTCATAAAACCCGATTTGATGATATAATATTCCTATTGTATGGTACATACCCCCTTTTTCCTTTCTTGCTATATACCATTTTCTAATTATAATGGTGGGTAAATCTTAAAATTTTGTAGTAACTGTTTGTTTGGCCTGAAATGTATTTAGTGCATAATCTGGTAAATGCATTTAGTTTTATTTTTGAAAGCAGTAGTTTCAAGTCTTCCATCATTATTGTTTTACTCCTTAACTCTTAACTTGTATTTCATATGCTTTCAGAAGATTTCATTATCAACAATTTCTGTATTGTTTTAAACCACAGTTAGAGCGACCACTAATTATGTTTTTTTTGTAACATTTCCCAAATCAAGTCAACTACACCAGATTCAGACTAACTGTATTATACATGTTTGGGGAGTTGGCATCATAATGGCCAGGCATTATTTGTTAACTGTGTTTCAAAACATTAATTCATTTTTAACTGATTACAGGTTCTGTAAAACCCACGCTTTTTTAGTACTTGAGATACTGAGCAGTTGAATGTTAATTATATTACGTGTTTCGTTGGTAGATATAATTTGATTATCTATTGTACCTACTATTTCCTTCACAATTGCTGATAAATATGAAACTTCCCATGTTTGGGTTTGTTTTTCCCTACATGACAACGGTCTACTGTAGCCTTATGTTAGAGCCTTGAAAAAAAATTTGATATGGATGTCATATGTCTCATAACTCTATTTTTGAACATTTATTTACGTCTATTTTTCTAATTTGGGTGTTTCATTTGGTCAACTTTGGTTTTTTTAAATACCTATTTTCTGACAACTGTTTACATACTCGTGAATGTTGCATTGCCTTGATTTTTCCTATTATACTAAATCACATTCAATTGTGCGTTTACTATTTCCCTATCACTGGCCAATACAAGCCTCCTGCATGAGCTTCCAAATAATCGATGTAGGCATGTTTACTGAAATGATAGGTTGCTTGCGGGCTATTTATTTTTGAAACTATATCCAATTACTAATTCATGCTTAATTGGTTGTTGGTTCTCCATAACCTAAGCAGTTTTCATACCTTTAAATACACCATCGCTAGGTTGTGTGGTAAAACTTGACATGATGATATGTTGTTCCTACAATATGGCACATATCCTTTTTTAAATTTCACTACGGTGGATAAATCTTAAAATTATTCAGTAACTGTTTGCTTGGCCCGAAATGTTGTTTAGTATATAATCTGCAAAATGTTTGTAGTTCTCTTTTAGGAAGTGGTTGTTCCAAATGGTTATTGTTCAATATAATCTGATCATCAACTGCACCTACTCTCTCCGACATACCATTTTCCTCCATCTGATAACTGTGCATAAATATGAAACAAACTGTAGATGTTGGGTTTCTTTTGGTCATTCAGGACAATGGTCCGATGTAGCTTTAAATTCTACCCCTGAAAAATATTGCTTTGCATGTCATGTGTCTCATTATTATCTTTTTCACACATTGATTGTACTCTGTTTTCAAATTTGGATGTCCATGAGATGAGTTAAAAGCCTTAATTGGTATATCTGCTTCAACCACAGTTGATTGAACTACTAATCAATTGTAGTTTTCAAGGATTTTCCCATTTAGCTATCATATTTTCACATAATAATTCTATATGTTTTGAAATTAATTATCAAAATTAGATATCATTTTTGATTAACTTGAGAAGTAATGGTTAAACCACTGTTATAATCTTGGTTATGTTTTTCTACTGTAAATGGATCCACGTATTAAAAAAACATGTACTGTTCTATGAAGTATAATCTAGGAAATCCTAGTTATGAGTAACAAATACACATTGTATGTTACATAAATAGATTTATCCAATGCTATCAAAAAAAAAAGTCAGTATCAATTAATCAGGGTCACAACATAGTAATATTTTCCTATTAGCTGCTACTAGAAGCAATTATTCCTTCACATCGATCATGTGCTGATTCAAGAATTCAATAAAAATAGCTTCTGAATCATATCAACGGGGATGAGAAAATTTGATATAGATTATCCACTAGAAAATGCTCACGTATCATTTCATTCAACCAAAGTGCTTAACCTTTTTATTAATTGAAAATGTGTAAAAAAAAATTGAATACATGACAGTGTAAACGGCTTAAGTGGAGATACTTTTTTATATTATATGCATGAAGTTATTTCAATTGTATGATAAGATATATTAAAAACAAAATTTCCTTTAAATCCATTAATTTCCAACTACGAAGGGCAATTTGATAATTTTACATGCACTGGTATACCATAGTTTGTGGTAAGTACCTTACATAATCAGTTGATTCATTTTATTCTATTTTTAATACATATATGTATTATAATTATGGTTTTGTTACGTAGAACAACGTTTTTCACTATGTGGACACCAGTTGATTTAAAATCAAAATCATAGTTAGCTTTTAACATCGATTTAATCTTACCTATAGAATTCTTACTGAATCTACATGATTTTGGTATTTGTCCACTCTTAAATAATGCAACGTTTATTACAAAGTAACGCCTAAAATTCATCGACTTATTGTGTTAATTTTCCATAAATTCACATGTAACCACAATATGTTTGGTATGACTAGGTCTGATTATATAACAAAGAATAATGAACACAGAGTCATGGTCAATTTGTGAGTTTTTTTGGTTGAAGATATATCAGTTCTTACCAGTTTTTGCATTGTTCAAAAATGGAAAAAATTTATTTTCATTGCAACACGAGGATAACCTAACTCGATCACTTATACACACAACTATAAATAACTTTTTATCCATACGATCGTATTTTGCTAAATATTTGTTTTATTGCATAGGCTACTGTAAGCACTTCAAATTTTAAACTGTATAGCAAACATTTAAGTTGGACTGAATGAATGTTTTTTCCTTTGAAGCCAAGAGCAGTATAATAAGATTCTTCCTTATTATAGATAATGAATATGCTTTAACTCATGAAATTGAATGCCCACACAAAAGTGATGTTTTATTTTTTCATAAATGTATGCAAATGAACAATTTATATTTCTCAGTTTAATATTATGAGTGCCTGAAAAAATATTGTAACTTTCTACTTTTTTCTTACACGATACTCCAACAAATTACTAAATTATTATGTAGTTTTTCTAAATCTTCTGTTAATGGAGGTTACTGTGAATTCTTCTTTTCATTCAACAGTAAAAAATTCTAAATATTATTGTTTTTGTAACCAGAAAAAGACAAATAGAATTTCAGTCTACCGTTCATATGATTTGAAATTTAGTTCTAAATGAAATGTATGAGTACAAACTTAGTATTAACCACCTTTATCCTACAAATAAATTTTATTATTACACTAAATTTCTATTTTCATCAATATTCATTTTCCAAACCAGTTATGATTAAAGGAGGACGTTCAACAACAATAACTAAAAGCTTTAAGCTCCAAATACACTATAGAGCAATATTACGACAGATTCGGCAGTAAAAAGTGATGATTTTTCTTCTTCGAATCGTTCATATTATTTGTTTGCTAACTAACTGTATTCTTTAGGATGTGTAAACTACCGATTAAAAATAGTCAAACAAGTTTGTTTCTCAAATCAAAGTAGAATGGATGAATAGCTCCTGAAATTGGAGGTTTGATATGAAGATGATAATGATGTTTTATTCCATTTTTTATACATGTTCCAGTACTGTTCAGTATGTTTAGATAGTAAATTTTTAATTTAAGAAAAAAGTATTTGTCAAGTTTAATGATAAATATCTCTTTGGTTTGTAAATTTGATAGACTACCAGTTTTCATCATACTTGAATCTGGCACAAAGTAACAATTACTGGTGCAAGCGAAACAGTTGAACATTATTTTACTTCTTAAACCACATTTAATTTACATTTGCAAAGTTACTCCTTTGAATTTGAACTTAAAATCCATGAGCATCTAAAGGTTTAGGTAAACTTATACGAGCTTAAATATGATATTTTCATTACCACGTTTCTTTTCTTAATCACTTAGAACACATATAATTCATCTGGTTAATATTCATTTAAGGATAAAGTGATTATGCTGTTCTTATTTTAGTTGTTGTTGGTTGTGGTTCAATGGATAAAGGAATTTAATTTTAAATTATGTTATTGTGATGTCATTTCTACAACCTTGATACCACTAGCTGTTGCCAACTTTGCATCGTATTAATTGGCTTATTTTCTGTATTATTTAATAGTTCAAAAAGTATTTTCTTCGAATGTTATATAAACAGCTTTTCTTTCTGTATGTACGACATCTGCTTATGAAAGTTAGTTACATTCTTTTATTACTTTATATACATTGGTTTTTAATGACATACATAGGTTTTCTATATACTAAAGTTCATTTATTCGTTAGGTGCTTTCTGTTATATGTATTAGCAGCTTAATCCTTGCTTTGCTAATTACTTCTGGGTTCAAAATTGTTCGGTGATACGCAGGAGTTGGTATTCAGATTTATTTTGATTTTCTTTTCGATGCAATACGCACTCCACTTTTTACTATTGTGTTTATTATACTCCAGGTTTGAATTGAAAGAGCAGCAATACGGGAAGTTATCTTTGCACATAATCAAGCATGTTGTGCATGTACATCACGTGCATGAATTGATGAATGAGTATGTATATAAGTGTGGAAGCAACGGTATGTAGGGGATCAGGGAGGACACAGCATATCCACATATGCCTGGTAGGAAACATGCTGATCAAGAAACTCAACTGGCTAAGCATGGACTTGCAATAGTGCGCAGGCCAACGCATCAGACTGAAGCAAACTAGAGGATAATGCTGGAAAACCCGAGCATTTGTAGTGTTTTTTTTTTGGATAAGGCTACGAGAAAGAATATTGGTCATGTATAGAACAAGCACTAGATAACACACGTAGGTTCAAAACTTGGTTAAAGATGATATCTGCTGAAGCATTCGATGATGAAGAAGTCACTTATGAATGTGAAGTAGATAGAGGCTACACTGTGATAAGAAGATGCACATCAAACTGCAATGGTTATGCCTGAGTCTGGACCATTGCAACATCTTGAACTTATAGAGCAGCTAAAGCATCATCATGCGAATAGGGACAAAGTGTGTTTGATGACATGGCGGTTCAACGCCAGTTGTTGGATGTGCTGAGTGTACATATTCATAGCCTATAACAAGAGCTTCAGGAATAATTCGTTAAGGATCAGGCATATGCAATGCCACAACAATTTATGTGTTAGTGGCAGACTGGTCGACTTAGACTGCATCTTAAGCATGATTAGGCTGATCACTGATAAATGGCCAAAGCATAGCTTGACTGGGGAAATTTGTAGGACAGTGCATTTGTATGAGATGCACAAACTTTTGCATTTGATTGCAGCAACCAGTGGTAGTTGATTGAGCTTCAACCAGGGAACAAGGAGGAAGAGCATGGATAAGAGGATCAAGTCTTGCTTGCAATATCTGTCATTTGATTAAATAAATATTAATATACCTGATAGACTGTTGTTCGTTTCATGAATATTGATATATTTTCTTGCAATAAAATAGTATATCATCATGCCTTGATAGACCATCGCTTTTCATAAATATTGATATAATTGCTTGCAGTAAATTAACATGTAACAAACTATGAATAGGTTGATAAAATCTGGCAGTTTACCCTGAGACAAAAAATATAAGTTAAACTGATTCAATTGTGTAACATGTAACAAATTATGATTAGGATCCCGTCACTGATTCAATTGTGTCTTAGCTTAGCTTTTGATACCAAATATGTATTTCATTTTAAATTTAAGTTAGACTGCATTCATGATGACTCATTACTATTTATATTAATTGTTTTTTACATTATTGCCTCCATTTTGTGGATAATTTTTTTGTTTAATTCCTTGATAATGAGTAGTCATACAACTATGTCTATATACTGTGAGTAATTTGTAATTAGCCGTTATTAGAAGTAAATGTTTACTCTAAATTTGCAATTAATAGTTGTTCATATATATGTACATATGAAGCAATAGAAACAACAGCCAATTGTTGTATCATCTATGTTTTTCCATTGGAAATTGAGTGTCCTAACTCCTAGCTTATGCTAGAAGGGTTCAATCCCAGTATCTTTAGATCGACAATCTATAGGCATATCCCTTTTCCTTAGAGAACAAGGTATCATTTATGTTTACATGCAAAGAATGCATCATGCGCAATAGTTTCTGATATTTATTATATTACTATCAGAATGCTATGTATTATGTTATTAGTTAGAAAGTTCGAAAACAAACAATATTACGTGATTTGATAGTGTTTTTTCACTGGATGATCTGGTGATGGATGATTTAAAGCATGACAATGGATCAGGTACTAGTGGAATAAAATTAATGTGAGGATTCCTATTCAGCTTATCAACACAAAGCCAGATAGTAAAGAGGGAGGACATAATAAATCCAAAGAAGTTTAAATATATAATTGCTTACAAATTTATGTACTACTTGACATGTACTTGGAAGTGAAACCATGTAATGAATATGAATTGGGATTCTTTAACAAATTAATCAATTTTATTGCTATTTCTATTCAAAATCATACAGTATTACAAAATTCGATTTTAGGTAACCAACAGGGGAATTTCAAACCTACTGTTGGCTACTGTGACTCATCCATAGAAGTTACATCCATGACTTCAATGCTTCTCATCAAGGTAGCATGGATCACACTTGCATTTTTTGTTTGACAAAAATGTTTATTCAATACATGGCTTTCTATCATTTTCACTTCAATTATACAAGTGAAAAGCGAAGTTCTGAAGAAGATCTATATTGTTTTGCTATGTTTATGTGTAATTATGTTGTAATTTTCTCATTGTAACAATGTTTCATTTATTTTATGTAAACTATATATGCAGCATTAGTACTCTGTTCTATGTTCGTTTTGTTACAATTGAACAATTTGTAGATGTTTGCATCTGATGTTCTTTGCTCCTTGCTTTTACAATCGAACAATTTGTACATGATTGCATCTAATTTTCAATTTGTTCTTTGCTTTTTCAACTAAGCAATTTGATGGTGGGATGCATGTTCACCTTTTCTCTTCTATTTGAGGAAGTGTTTGAAATCATATTAGAAGTAAACATAAAATAATTTTAAGCCAGTTTGCATGTCCATTTGGACAATTGAATATTTGGATGTTATTTTAATGGTATTCAATGTATTGAAAGAGTGAAGACCACCTCGACTAAATATCATATTGTAAGACTATAACGCTTAAAATTATTAATAGTAATAATCACTTGAAATGGACTCTCTACTCATTTGAATCTTGGATAGGAGTACTGTGAATCCGTAGGCTTGGTTAGGTCCTCCAATAGATAATTTCTAGCATCATAACCACATTCACAACTATTTTTGGATATCAGATATTTGTGTTTGCAGACATGGATAGGTACAAACTGTTTATCATATTTGCCGATGCTGATAAATCTAAAAATATACATTGGAAATTTTAGGGTAACTTAAAATATCCATTCTTATTGTTTACAAAAATAAAAAAAATAACAAATACGATGCTAATAAATAGTGTTGAGAAGTTAACGTGCATTGGATGTACATAATATAAACCATTACCTAATTAATAATAAATGCATATCCTTCAGTATAATAAATTAAAATATATAAACTGTAAACTTGACTAAAACCAAATGGTTAATTTTGGGATACGAATGGCTTCATATTCATATAAACATTTGGCTTCCTAACTACCATATATGTATTAATTTTTCATATTCAGGTGCAAAAGGATTTGGGAATCCATTAATAGACTTAAGCATGGTTGATCTTAATTGACCGGTATACTAAAGTTCAACTAATTTACAATATAATTGTCACAAACGTAAAAATCATTTGGGTAAGTATTATATGAATACAACATACGTTAAAATACATACAAACAGTTTAGATTAAATATTCTACACTAATCATAACAATATATGAACATGAATATTTAAGAATATAATCTACTTTCAATAAAAGTAATTGCAGAAAACACCCTATATTCAATGTGCATTAGTGTTCAATAAAAATACACCAATGTAAGCAAAACTCATCCACGTATTACAAATATAATATGACCATCTCGGTATAATTACGGTGTTGCCCATGTGAGTAGCACGGGCCACGCACTAGTTGATGTAATAAATGGTAAACCAATGTCTATAAAGTAATGATTGATGGAATAATAAGATGTGAACCAAAATAAATGAAGTTATTTGAATTTAAAATTTTAACTAATGAATTTATGTCAATTGAAATGAAACACTATAATTAATGTAATATTTAACATTGGATTTGACATGGAAATTGGTTTTAAAAGATTATAAGTTTATAAGTCATCAAAAATGATAAAAGTTGTTAATTATAAAATTTGAATTTGAAAAGTGATAAAAAATCAATTTAATAATAATTTATTTAGTTAATGTGAAAATATCAATTTTGGCCACTGTCTTGTATTTCGATGAAACCAGTTCTATCGGATCCGTAATAGTGAATTATTTTTGGATTTCAAGTTTGAAGTGATTAGACTTATCGTTTGATCGTGTGGGCTCGAAACGAGTAGAAATCAATTTAAAGAATTCAATTTAAAATAAGCTGATTTTAAAAGCTAACTTCTTCATACAATGGAATTAGGATTTGATACCTGCTCCACTGAATTTAAAAATATCAAAAACATCTATTTTGATATATGGGATGATCCAGTTTCGTTTCGGAAGTGGAACAGACTTTTTAAGTCGTTATTGTTGTTCCGAACCAATTAGATATGTTAATCCATTTTATCTGGCCTTATCCATTTAAACCGAATTTGTTTCTCAACCCTAGCAGTCTTTCAATTTCATTCTGTATGTACATCAACTTCTGTCCGTTCCTTCTTCAATGGCATAAACCAAATTCCAATTACAAACCCTAAATCAATTTCAAATTCAATCATAAATCAAACTCCTCAAACCTTTGTCATATTATATATCGTTGGAAAGCCTTCGACGAGCATAATCAACTATTGTGATTCGTCTTTTATTTGGGTGCATCGTTTTATCAAAAATCAAGGAAGAAGTTTCGGTCATTGAAAACTAAGTTTTTCGATCCAATGGCGGATCGTCGTCCGATCGACAATCGAGAGGCGTCGTTGCAAAGTGGGCATTGAATAAAGTCGACCTTGGAGGCACCTCGATTTGTTGTTAACTAATGGTGGCGGTGGAGGAGGATGGTGGCGTCGCTGCTGTCGAGATGGGTAGCCTGGGTGCGGTTTGGAGCAAGGAGGATAGTGGCAGTGGTTGATCTGGTCGTAGATAATCTAAGTGGCGGCTCAAATTTAAGGAAGTAGTGGCGGCTACTAGGGTTCGAACTCGATCATTGCCTGTAGGTTTTCGTGTGGACGAAAATGTATGGTGACGTGTAAATCCTGTTATTTTTTAATTATTAAAATATGTTGAAATTTAAATATTCTAACGTGTATAGCTTTTGCATACAATGTTGGTTACACGCGGTTTGTTTCATTGTGATCGTATCGAAATTTCGAACATTGTGGAACAAGTTTGGGCAAGTTCTAAGACTATTCAATTTTGGGACTTTATTTGGATTGCAAATCGATTTGAAACCGAAGATGAGTGTTTTAACCCACTCACAACTACTAAATTTCTTATGTTAGTTAGATTGAATTTATGATGTGATTAGAAGTTAATTGATTGCAGTTTGATATATTTAAATAGTCATTCCAGTGAAATCTGACTTTTGTCGAATATAATTGCCATTTAGTTTAATATTGAATTTTAAATCACCATTTAATACCTGATAGTGATAATCAGCTGATTGTTGTTGTTTATTGGTTGATTTCAATGATGATTGTGATAGATGTTGAGTGTTGATATTGGATGACTGGATGTTATATTTATATATTGTTATCACACTACAAGTTCCCTTAGTTTTTTGTTAGGAAAAATCACTTTGGGTTGAAATAATACATACCTGAACGATCTGATAGATTAGGGAAAAATCATTATAGGTTGAAATGATAGACTCGAACTATTTTATGGATTTTAATTTAATTCGTGATTGCAGGTTGACTTGATATATACCCGTAAATTTAACATTATTGCGTGTTGAAATGATATGTATATCCATATCACTTGACCATAGGGTAGAAAATTATATACGGATACCGGATTGGTTAAATTAAATGATTTTCAAATCCATAATTTTTGAATTTAGTTAAACGATAATTTGAAAATAAAATTTGATTTCGATAAATTGAATTGATTTTGAAAATCCAAACTTTTGAGGACTTAATTTGAAATTTTAAGTTGATTTTGAAATATATATGAAATTTATCGAAATTGACTTATTGAATATGTTTGAATAATTGAACTTTGAAATCTACTAAATTCGAAGTGGTTTAAATCTATATTTCAAACGTGGATTTGAAATCGACATAGATTTAAATCATTTTATTGAGAATCTGGATTGAAAGATAAAATTGAGTTTGTTAATTTAAAAGCTGGATATGTTCTAGATTTGTTGAAATGGCAGAAATAGTTTAATTTGATATTACTTTCGGATTAGTTATTTTAAATATAAACTGTTTATAAATATATTGTTTTAAATTCATATTTATTTAGATTTCAAATCATTTTATATTAAACTATTAAACTATATTAAACCAATCTTTATCTATTTTAAACCATTTAACTAATTAAATCTATTTTAAGCTATTTAATCTATTTAAACCTATTTAAACCATGCTAACCTGTTTTAAACTATATAGAATTATTTTAATCTAATTATAACTATTTAAACTACTTTAAACTATTTTTTCTATTTTAAGCTATTCTAACTATTATGGACTACTTTAAATTACTTTTAAAGTATTTTAAACTATTTTAAAACTATTTAAACTATTTATGAGCATCTAAACTATTTTCTAAATTTCAAACTGTATAAAGTTGAAGTGTTTATATTTAAATCCATGATTTGAAATAAAATATGGTTAAATGATGTTATAACCTAAGTTGGGATTTAAAATGATATTTCTAATGAAATAACATATTTGAGTAAGTATGATGATTTTGAAATGAGGATTTAACCTAGTTTGTCGATATGATTTTGAAAGTGAATAGTATTTCGAAAGTGAATCTGATTTTAAAAGTGATATGGTTTAAATCGAATATGATACTTTGATATCAATTATGAATCGGTTATGGAAATGTAAAAGAACCATATGGTGTGAGATAAGCGTTTGGTTGTTAAAGAGATCGGGATCAGATATTGTAATACACTCTGCCAATAACGAAAACCACTTTAACAATTGTGTACATGGTGGAGATTCCAGATTGAAGTATGACGGTTTGGTGAACGATTCTGTATGAGGTATTTACATAGCCCTCACTCCCTCGAGTCAGCTTGATATGGTTAAAACCGAAGCTAGACTGAGCCAAGTGAGGTTGCTCCTCCGATCGGGCACATTTCTTCGATACCATATTTTGACTTTGCCATTGATTTGGTGTCTATCCCTCGATTTGGTTATAGGAGTGTGTTCTGAGGTGTGCGGTAGTAGCTGCTATGTGTTACCACCAGTCCGAGAGTGCAAACTGTAGAATCACACCTTGGCATTGCCTCGCGTGCCTTGTCACATGCCTTATTGCGCCCATTATGAGTTTGGTTTTCGTCATACCTATGGAGTGCTCATTGATAGCCCACCAGTTTACGGTGGAGTATACAATACTGTATAGACTACGACATTATATAAAATGAGTTAAGTAGTATACGAGTAATGCTTTAATGCTATTTTAATACTTTACTGTAGACACTATTATAATAGCGTATTGTACTATGTATGTAGATAATTTGACGGATCCTTCAGAGATGGAATTCCGAACATCTCTTAAGTTATTGCACTTACGTTTGACACTGGATAGGAGATTTCAGACCCCATAAACGTCTCTGAAGCCGTTACATCCATATTTATTTACTGTTGATTTAACTTATATAAGATCTTTTAGTTCCGACTCGAGTGTGTTGTCTTTTTTATGCTCTGGTCAGTCTGGGTTTTTCAATGTATTGAAGAACATATTTCTGGAGGATGAAGACGAAGATTTAGCACTATTATTATTTCTTATATTTATACTACTACCATGTTGTTCTGCTGTGTTATTTATTTATTCCTACTGTATGTACTCTAAAATGTATTGTAAAAGTGTAATCAAATATTTTTTGTAAAACAGCTTCATGAACTGTTATTTGATTACCAAATTTTATCATTCCAGTGTGAGATTTTGTGTTTTTTTATTTATTTCTCTTCTTTTTATTATTTACCCATAACATTCCTTGCTTATGAATGGTTTGAGTTTGACATGTATGGTTTATTTTCCATCTAAACCGTCCAAAAGGTGGGTCTTTACATTTAGTATCAAAGCGAGGTTTAGCGGTAACCTTAGTTTTGTGGGGTATGACTCATTAGAGATAAAATGAGTTTGTCTGAGTATATATATAAGAGAGCATACTTGCTAGTGTTATAAAATGTTTTTATATTGTGTTAATTTGTTCCGTTTTGTATTTATAAATTCTTGTCGGTACATAGGACAATATAGCATTGATATAGATTTTTGAACACTTAATAGGGTAGATCGACGTAATATTGTTTTGAAATATAGGTAGGTGAAATAACTTTACTTAGTTTTGTATTTTGTATATAAAAGAATAATTTTTATAAATTTATATGATTGTATGTGATATGTTTGTTTGTTATGAAGAATTTTTTTATAAATATTGGTTGAAAAAATAAGATTTATAAATAAAGTGAATATTAATTAGATGTTTAAGGACTTAAGTTCTGGAATTTTGAAATTTGTTTTGAAAAGGATTCTGGAATATAATTATTTGGAAGTATTTTCAGATATAAATATTTTCGATATGATTTAAAGAAAATGTTTCTAAAGAAGTTAAACAGGAAATAAGTTTTGTACTACCCTCTCTATCATTGGAAAATAATTTCGGTGATGAATGCACGCATTATCGACGTTCATTCTCGAGTTTCAAAGTGGGAAGGCTACTGTAGTAGTTTTACTACAATTTTTTTGAACAAATCTTAATTTTTAATTTCTAAATATGATTAGATATATATAAGTTATGAGTGTATATTTATATATATTAAATGATTTGAAAGGAAACCCAGTATTTAGTTCTTAAGTTCTGTTAATTAGAAATTACAATTATTGTAATGAAATAAAATCTTAACTATTTTAATATTTGAAAGTTTCTAAAATGAAAAGTAAGAATTAGAAGCAAAGTGATTCATGGAATATATAAGAAATTGGAAATTGGTAACTTATAAATCAAAGGATGTGAAAATTTAGAATATGAAATTATTGAACATTTTGTTAATTAAAACGAATAAGATAAACTTGTGTAACATCCAATTGCATTCTTTAACATTTATATAACTTACCAGAAAAGTTTAAAAGTTGTAATGTTAAATAAGAATATGTAATAGAACATTATACCAGAAAAACTTAAGTAATGAAAGTATTCAATGGAATTATGTTTATAAATGAAAAATTAAGATGTATAAAAATATCATAACTTAAGATAATAATTTGAAGTGCTACTAATTAAATTTAATAAAAAGGTGAATACTTGAAGTAAATGATTATAAACATAAGTTAACATTTGTAGCTATTTATAATTAAAGTGAATAGTAAAAGGGAAAACTGTATATGAAAGAAATAGATGTGAAAAGAAAAAGATCTAAATTTTTTAAACATGAGTTGCTTCACAAATGAATATTGATAAAAAAGGAAATCAAAGTAAATAATAATGGTGAACTAGATTTGTAAAGAGGCTTACATAATATTTTAAGAACTGATTATGGATGATCTAAATAATTGAATAGAAATAACTTATGTGAATAAATGAATGGAAAAAGAAGATATTATATGAATAAATGAAAATAAATAAAAAGTAAATAATGACGTGAATGGAAATTAATAAGAATAAAGTTAAATAATATTTGAAATTCTTGGTTGTTGTCTAATGGGATGTTTAGGAAATGATACTTCGATTTATTTAAGGTTGTATAGATAATCTATTAAGTTATTATCTAAGGTTGTTGAGTGTAGGGTACACTTGATAGTTTGTTTATCATCTTATACGATTAAAAGTTTCTATACCTGAACAAACCATTAGTTTGGTTGCTATGAATGTATGATTGATTCTTTTGATGCATGCAATGGTTGTACTATTCTGTTTGCCTATGTTTGTGTGATTTGCATTTGTTATTTAATTGAAACAGCTAAATATTTATCTTATTAATAATTCTAACTCATTTAGATTATATAAGTAAAATACAGGTTTATGGAAGCAATAGCTGCCGCTTTTGATTTCATAAATAAAGCGTTGTTTGCCTGACAAATAGGTATGTTTTTGGATTACGGTTTTATAACGATGTTATATTATTTTCCTATGGTTTGGGAAATTTTATTTTGAATTATGATATATATATATGGTTATTAATGATATTATTATTTCCTCCGGACCTATCTATACAAAAGAGACTGCCGAAATTTTTCATGAATTTGGGACTTAGAAATTTTGTGAAAGTGAAATATTTTCAAACTTTATTAAACTTGAATGTGGAAGATTTAATTGTTTATAAATTAATATATTTTATTTAAATACTCAATTAGTAATTTAAAGTGCTTATAAATTTATTATTTGAATAAAATATATTAATTCCTTAATTCTTTCTCATTCCTTTTCGGGGACAAAAAGTTTTGAGTGGGAAAGAGTATAACGACCCACATTTTTTTGATAATTAAAAATATTAATTAATTATGATTTTATTATTTAATATTGGATGAAATTTAAATTTATGATTTATGAACGGGAAAATAGATAAATATGATTTAATAATGTTGGTTGAATGTTAATAACAACTAATTGAATGTAATCTAAATCAATTGAAATGGTTGTAAAGTTAAATTTGGTTGTAAATTGTAAATAAGGAAATAAAATCAATATTGTATGTAATGGTGAATTGTACATAATAAATTGAGATTTGTTAATATAGAATAATTAATCAGCATGTGAATTTATTAGCTTGGTTTGTAAATAATAAACAAAGAAATGTGTTTGAATTGGTAAGTTGTAACAATCGTTAAATTATAAATTCACCATTTAATTCTTCGAAATAAAATTGAAAATCAATTGCAATTAATCTAATAAATTATCGTAGTTAGTATGAATTAAAAGGGTAACTATAAAATATTGATGCAATAAATGGTAAACGAATGTTAACTTTGTACGTAAAGTAATGATTGGTGGAATTTAAGATATAAATTGAAATAAACGAAGTTATTTGAATTTAAAATTTTAATTAATGAATTTATGTCAAATGAAATGGAATATTGTAATGAATGTAATATTTAACATTGGATTTGACGTGGAAATTTGTTTTAAAAGGTTATAAGTTTATAGGTAGTAAAAAATGATAAAAATTGTTAGCTACAAAATTTGAATTTGAAAAGTGATAAAAAATCAATTTAATAATAATTTATTTAGTTAACGTGAAAATAACCATTTTGGCCACTGCCTCATGTTTAGTGGTAAATTTTCTACTGATTAGAAAAATGCCGATAAATTTTGAAATAAAATAGCCGCAAGCGCACGACATACAATTTTAGTATGTGGTGAGTACGGTTCGAGCCGTAAGGAATTTTTAAAATTTTAAATTTTTCAATTTAATCAAATTAGACCAAAGTGAGAGGAAATTGTTAACTATAAAAAATAAGATAAAGCTAGAATTGAAACGTGATTTAAAAAACTATTAGACAAGAGGACAATTTAGAGGCAAACCCGCTCTCATATTTTTGTAAATCAATAAACAAATAATTTGTGATCTCTAGCAATTAAGTGAAATAATTGTTTTATTTATCATAAGTATGGTTTGTTTACGTTATTAATTAATATAACTCAAACCATCAAACTATAATACAAAAAATAAACCATTTATTAATTCTGATAAAAATGAAACCAAAGCAAAAGCTATTTTAAGTATGATCTATTTACTATATTATAATAGATCATCAAATTTCATTTTTACTTTCATTTCAAAGTCAAAAATTAATTAGCAAATGATGATTTAAATTATGTTTATGTTGAATAAGAATAGATCATTTGCATAAGCAATATAAGCTATCAAACCCACTTGTATAAACTTACAACAAAATTTACTTTCGTGAAGCTCAAGCTAAAGAGATCGTAAATCATATATATGTTGAAATTACATAATATTTGAGAGCTTCGTTACCCAAAAATTGAAGAGGTTTAGCTACTCATTTGTGTTATCAAATCAACACATGTAAGTTTCAACATTGGAAAGCAGAGAGAAGTAGAAATTAAACAAAGGAAATTAGATTATCTACTTGCATGAAATAGCATCATATTAATTACATGAATGTAAATCTAAGCTATTAACATAAAAAGAAAGAGGGCATGGAAATAAACATTAACAATAAAACAAAGAAAAGTATGTAGAAAAGAGAGGAGAAAGAGGCTTGGAAGCCACTTTTATTTCACTTTGATTTTTGTTTACAACTTGCTAATTTCCTAAGCAAATATATGAAAGAGTAGAAGATATCTTTATGTACATAAGAGTGTTGTTTATACATGCTTAAAACCCTAATTCATATTTTTAAGGAATGCCCAAATTTCCCTTGAGGTAGCGTGGCAACTAAGTAATCATTAGCATATGTTAACTTTCCACTCTAATGTGCATGAAGCTTTAATGGCCTTTTTAGTATGCGCATTAGCCCCTAAATGAAAATCAAGGTAAGTGGGTAGGCGGGGTACTCCATTATCATGAGCTTGAATTATTTCCTCTTCATTCCTTTGTATTCTCTTGTGCATGCACATATGTTCATGAAGCCTCTTCCATATGCCTCCAAATTCCTATAAAAATCATCAAAAAATTTCCAAGTAAAAATTCTCAAATTGACACAAGCACAAAAAAGACCATTTTTCCCCTGAATGAAGATGAATATACGATGATTTTAAAATGATTGAATTATGGTTTTAAACATGTTAAAATGCCCAAACATGACTTTTATTTAAATAAAAATATATAAATATGGATGTAAATAAATGCACATTTGTGCACATCAAATACCCCACACTTATCTTTTTATTGGTCCTCAAATAAAGGAAAACTAAGTAAATTCATTTTTGTTGGGAGCATGATTGCATTGAGCGCATGCAACAAGCCGTTAAACCTCTGGGTGTTCCCAATAGGACATGTGTTGTCTCGTGAGGGTTTTCAGCGGATACTACCCACAAAATCCAAATGCAAAGTGAAAATATTTACAAAATGCAAGTTTATTTACAATGGGATGAATGCAAGTTTTAGAAAATATTCACAAATAAAGGATTTACTTTCAAATTGACACGAATAAGTTAAATATATACTTTGGTCATTATCTTGAAAATTTAAGTCATTTGCTCATCAAAATTTCTAATAAAAATGAAGATATCGAAACAAATGGGCTATATTTTAACTCATTGTTTCAGTCGATGATATAGTGTAACTATGAAATTGATCCTTAGTTGATTATCAAAGTTTATCAAAGTGGTATTTTCATTTCTTTCTAATAACAGGTCAAATCAAACAAGTTAAACTGGTGCTCGGATTTCAATTGATTACTCTCTCTTATTTGAAAATTTTGTTGATATTAACAATATTTACATATGCCTACTTAGGTAAAATAAGGACAGACATATTACCCATGCACTGCCATGCGGGCTGATGTAAGGGGAATATAGAGTGTGGCGAGTAAACACACAAGTGTGAACACTTATCGACTGTAGGCAATATTAAAAATAATTTTTATACACGTAAACCTAACTCAAATAAACCGAGGCTAGATATACCAATCGTGCATTGCCTTTCGGGCTTACGTGAGAAGGGTATAGAGCATGGCGAGTGAACACATGAGTGTGAACACATGACTCTGTTAATATATATATATATATATATATATATATATGTTTTTTCTTTCATTTTCCTTTTTTAGAAAGAGAGAGTTTTGCAAAATCATCTTAGCACCATTTAACTTAGAAAATAAAAATGTTATATCCTTTACTTTAAATTACCACAACTTTAAACAAAGTTTTTCGGTTAGAACATACTTCATAATTAACACATATGAACCTTCCTATATACTAGTTAAAACATTGTTATTTGTAATTAAACTTCATTTTTATTTTTGTTAAGAAAAATAAATTTTCAAAATTTTCAATTTAGTGACCAAAACTTATACTTATCCCATGGTGTTTCTTCAAAAATTAGTCAAAACGTTAAAAAGAAAATGTTTGTGAGATTTAGAAATTTTGAGATTTTTTTATAGTTAAAAGAAAATGAAAATTCAAAAATGCCACGAACTAAAAAAATGAAAATGAGACTCCCTCCACACTTAATTTTTGACTATGTCCCTATGTCAATGCAAGATATAATGAGTGTAACGAAGAAAAATATGTACATTATAAAAGAGGTTTACATTCTTCCTAGACATAGCTTGGCTCATGATGAATCATGAGCTCCTCTTCTTGGTTACTAGGAAATTCCAAGAGAGGTTTCAAATGATGATCGTTGACTTTGAAAATCGATTCATTCCTGGGGTTTTCTATTTCCACAACACATGAGGAAAAACAGTTTGTACCACAAATGGTCTGGTCCATTTTGATTTAAGTTTCCCATGGAATAAATGAAGTCTTAAGTCATATAAAAGAACTTTTTGGTTAGGCGAAAACATTTTCCTTAGGATTAACTTGTCATCAAAAACTTTGGTTCTTTCCTTGTAAATTTTCTCGTTTTCATATGCGTCGTTCCTAAATTCTTCTAGTTCGTTGAGTCGTAGTTTTCGGTTTTTGCCAGCTTTCTCAAGATCAAAGTTTAAGTTCTTTATTGCCCACAATGCTTTCTGTTCGATTTCAGCGGGTAAATGGAAAGCTTTACCGTAAACTAAACGAAATAGGGCGATCCTAAGGTTAGTTTTAAAAGCAGTGCTCAAAGTGCATCGGTCAATTTCTGAGACCAATCTTTTCGATTTTTGTTCACAGTTTTTCTCCAAGATTTGTTTTTTGACGATTTGAAACTTCAACTAGCCCACAAGTTTGAGGATGATATGGAGTGGATAACTTGTGGGTTATCAAGTATTTCTTCATTAATGTTTCAAAAGATCAATTGCAAAAAGGGGTTCCATTGTCACTGATTATTGTGTGAGGTATGCTGAACCTCGAAAAGATGTTTTCTTTGAGAAATCTCACAACAATTCTATGGTCGTTGGCTTTGCAAGGAACGGCTTCGACCCATTTTGAGTAGTAATCGACAGAGGGAAGGATATACAAGTTTCCAAAAGAATTGGGAAAAGGTCCCATAAAATCGATACACCAAACATAAAAGATTTTGATCATAAGAATGGGGTTTAGAGGCATCATATCTCATCGAGAAATTCGTTCAAGCATTTGACATTGATCACAAGTTTTACAAAACTCAAACAAGTCTTTGAAAAGAGAATGCCAATAGAAACCACACTGAAGCACCTTTTCCGCAGTTTTTCAAGGACCGAAATGTCAACTGCATGCTTGATCGAGGAAAAACTGAAAGAACACTCATTATCTCATTATCCAGAATGCAACGTCGGATGATTTAGTCAGGGTAATATTTGCACAAGTATGGCTCATCCCAATAGAAATATTTCACTTGGGACGTGAATTTGTATTTGTCCCGTTTGGACCGAAATGGGGGAGTTTCTTTAGTGACTAAGTAGTTCACTATATCAGCTTACTATGGATTGAAAGAAATTGAAAGAAGTTGTTCATCGGGGAAGTTTACATTGATCGGCAAAGAAGATGGTGCATTCGAAAGCCGAGACAAGTGATCGACTATGACTTTATCGGATCCTTTTTTGCCTTTAATTGTAAGGTCAAATTCTTAAAGTAAAAGGATCCAATGAATCAAACAAAATTTAGCATCATTTTTAGCAAAGAGATATCAAAGTGCAGAGTGGTCCACGTACATGGTAATGTGTGAATCTATCAAGTAAGGTCGAAACTTTTCGAGCACAAAAATGATAGCCAGAAGCTCTTTTTCGGTTGTTGTGTAGTTGAGTTGAGCGTCGTTTAAAGTCATACTTGCGTAATAAATGACATGAAGGATTCTGTTGATGCGCACCAATGGCAAAGTTTGAAGTATCAAACATTATTTCAAATGGAAGATCCCAATTGGGTGCGCAAATAAATGGAGCAGAAATGAGTTCGTTCTTAAGACGTTGAAAAGAAGAGATACACTCAAAGTTGAAATCGAACGGAACGCCTTTTCCGAGGAGAGTCATCAAAGGATGAGCGATTTTGCTAAACTCTTTCACAAAGCGTCAATAGAAGCCAACGTGTTCTAGAAATGATCGAATGTCCTTAATAGATTTGGAAATGGGTAGTTTTGCAATTACATCGATTTTCGCTTCATCTACCTCAATGCCTTTATTTGAGATGATATGTCCAAGGACTATACCATGTGTAACGATCCCGATTTTTGATTAAATTTAAATTGATAATTAAAATAAATTCTTGGATAAAATTGTAAATTAATTTGAATTTTTCAAATTAAATAGGATATTTGTTTATTTGGACATTGATTTTTTTTAATTTAACCGTGGATTTGAAATTGGATATTTAATATCTTATAAATAAATAAAATAACCTCCTAAAATTTGTCAATTTAAATTAATAAATATATTTTAAACATTTGAAATTTAATTTGAAAATAAATTGAAAAAGAATCTCAAACCAACAAAATAAGCAATAATCATATATAAATAAATTTCAATTTCTTTTGAGTTTAAAGTTTTGAAATAGTTGATAATTAATATAAAATTTTGGATTTAATTGTGAAATTAATTATGGATTAATATGAAAATTTCCAGAATAAACAAATTTTTTGATTATAAATATGATTTTTGTTTGAAATGTAAGGGTAAGTATTTTTTAAATAAATTGAGATTAAAAATGAATGTATTAAGAACAAGATGGAAATTAAAAAAATTGAGAATTAATAAAAAGGTTTAAAGGTATTTTCTCTCATATTTGAAGAAAAACTATATAGTTTGTGAATAAATTCAAGGCAATTATATAAACATAGTATACATATATTTAAATTAAATTGGGGATTACAATAGACAAATATAATATGTATAAGGATATGAACATAAAATTTTAAAGACAAGGGCTGAACATAAATATTTAATATAGAAATAAGGCAAGGTTTTAAACACAAATTACATTTAAAATGCTCAAAGATTTAGAAACAAAATTTGTAAATAAATTAGAGAAAGGAGTTTTAACATAAAGAAGATAGAGTAATGAAGTGAACATTGCACTGGTGTGACGACCCGGAATTTTCTAGCAATATCGATTTAATAATCTGCATTAAATATTAAATTGATTTGATATATCTTTATTAATTAGACTTGAATTGATACTTTTCTTTTAATAAATATCTAATTGGTAAATGATATCTGTTAAAATTAATTGTTAGTTTTCTATTTATAAATGTATATATTTGTATACATTGCAAATAGATGAGATTTTGTTTTAAAGTTTAACTAATAAATTATGTTTTAAATTCTAATATACATTCTAGTGAATTAGAAATTATGTTTTATTCAAAATAAACTTTTCAAAGTTAAATAAATAAATAAATATAGGGTTTTAAATACATAAGATAATGTTTAAATAGTTTGATACTTATTTTAACTTAAGTTTAGATTTTAATTTATTAACAAAACGATTTGTTTACTTTTCTTTTTAGTATAGCTTGATCAAAATATGAATTTAAAAATATATATGAGTTTTAAATATAATTTTGTCAAACAATACATTAACATATATTATAAAATATGTAGTTATTATAAAAAGATGATTTAATTTATCTACCATGTCAAAGTGATAAATGTGTTTTTATAAAATAAATAAAATAAAAATGTACATATAAAAATACAAGACTACAAGATAAATTGGAAAAGAAATATAAGTTAGTACATTAGTTAAATTACAATAATATAACAACTATAAAGTTCAATTAGTTTTTAAACAGCAAACAAAAGAAATAACAAGTCACATACATTTTAAATATAATAATAAGTCAACAATTAAAACTGGAAACAAAAGAATTTTCAAAGTTGTAAACCAACATAAGCAAACTGCAGCATATATGTATATGTTTAAAGCACCAAAACAAATGTATCAGATTGTACAAAGGGAAATAAATAATATCTAGAAGTAAATGACGGTAATAAGAATATACATGTTATACAAACAAGTAAAAAAATCAGTATGCAGGCATAGGAAAGGATAGTCAACCTGTAAGAAATGACAAAGCAAAGTATAATTAGAGAAATACAAGATGAAGCTAAAGACAGTAACAAAAAAGTATGTATATATGAAGCTTGTGAAGGAAGACATTATTAAATATCTCTAAGCAAACAAACAAAAAGTCATTAATGTAAAATCTTTTTAGTACACTGAGTATTTCATTTCAGCCTCCAACCTAAAATATCTTGTTTCAAAGATCTGTACAAACAAAGATTTGTATGCAAATATTGTCACAGTGCATAAAACATAATAATGAACCCTGTCTTCTTTTCTTTTCTATAAATCTGCATATTCAGTTCGAACTAAGTAAACACATGAAAGTAAACACTATTTTATATTCAAACAAACTTCAAACAAAACAACAACCAAAATTCAATTCAACCTGAGAATCAAAGGGGAGTTCAACCTGAAAATTTCAAGCCTGTTGCAAAGCAAACTAGGCTCTGTTCTTCCACAAATTCAAGTGAGTAACACTTTTAAGATTTACTTAAGTTTTAAATTCTGATGCATGCCAATATTTGGATGCTTAAATAAATTGTGTGAACATTTATATATTCATTTTTCTCTGGATATTGGTGAGATGAAATTCTGCATATCTCAAGCCTGTAAAATCAAACTGTTTCTTTATAAACTTGCTGTGTTTTCTATTTGCTGTGAGTAACTCATTTTTTAAGGAATTAAAAGTATAAGTTAGTTTGAAGATTATTGCAGTGATAAATATTGTATTGAAAAGTATGGTTGTGTGTTTGTATTTTTGAATTCCTGAAGTATGATTGTGTGCAGGTATTTAAACTTAGTGTATTCTCTGTTTCCAGTTTTGTTCTTTTAAATTCAAATTCTTTAAATAAATCCTTGTTTAGCTTTAAGATTTAAAGGAAATATGTATGTTTCATTTCTATATTAGTTTAAGATTTCACTTAAACCAAAGTAATAATTATATGACTCTGGAAACAGAAAAAGGAAAAATAGAACTGAACATCTCAATAACATCAAAAATTTGAAAATCTTGTGTTATCAGTTCAGGTACATAAATCGAATAGTTAAATCAAATTATGATTTTTAAAATGAATATGGTGATTTTTAGTGGAGGGGGTGAGGTGCAGTTGGAGTTCATCTATTTTAGGCATTTTAAGTTGCCGTGGACAATCAAGTGGATCTGGTGGTGTGAGCTTCGGTCTGGTGGTAGAGGATGCTGCCGTGGAGCTAGAAAAAATAGGGGATGGCGGCGCAAATGATGGTGGAAGCGTCGGCGGGGGTTCCATGTTTTTAAACCTAAGTTTCACTGTGCTTTGAAATTTCGAGCACCGCGGCCACTGCAAGTGTTTGTGTGCCACGCGTCTTTGGGTTTAGGTAGAGGAGAGATAGTCGGTGTGGTAGCCGGAGTTTGGTGGCCTCTGGTGGTGGGAGCATCGTGCACGTGGCAGTGACAGGTTTGGAAGGGGAGGTGTAGTTATGTTCCAGGTCTTGTATTTCTCTGATTTGTTTTGCGCGCCTGAGAAACTCGAAGCAAGCTACGGGGTTTTCTCGGGGGAACTTCGTTTATTACTCGAAGAAACGTAGGGGGTGCTCGGGTAGTATTTGTTCAGTGTTTTTAGTACAACCCGTAACAGTTTTTTTCAACAGACTTGAAATTTTGTTTTAAATTTAAAACAAAGTCAAACCAGTTTTAAACAAGTTTAAATACTGAATTTAAGTTAGTTTTGAAATAAAGTTGAAAATAATAAGTTCCATAATTTAAATTATTTTAAAAGTGCTTAATGATTAGGTGTATTCAAAAAGAGTTGAATCTCAAAAAAAATGAAATATAAATTGTTAAGAAAGATTCAAAGAAGTTACTCCAAAAATTGATAACAAGAACTTAGATTTGAAATTCTAGATTTGGAAATAAAAGAAAGTTTTATAATTTAAATTGATTCAAAAAAAAAGTTTAATGCTATTGAATAAGTAAGTTTAAAGGGGTTTTGGGAAAAATTAGTTTTAAAACTTTATGAAGGATAAATTGGGTTTATTTAGAAAGTAAATTGAAATAAATGTTTTTAAAACATGTTGAAGGTGAAAATTTAAATCAATAATAGAATAGTACCTTAAGTAATGAAAACTTAGAATTTATATACATTAACTCTTAAGTTAATCAAGTAAGAATAATTTATGATTGATATTATTTAAATTAGTAATTATGAATTTAAATGTATTAATCAAAGTGTAAATAATAAATTAATTAACTAATATGTGATTAAGAACCATAAATTAGATATTTATTTAAATTAATAAATTTTAATGGTTAATCAAACTTACAATTAATAATGATTTTATAAGTTAATTATTTTAGAAGAAAATAATTAAATAAGTGTTAATGAAGATCATTAACTAAATTATTTTATAATTAATTAATGTAATTGATTTTTAATAAATTAATTTGATTAATTAATACAATAATAACCATTGTAATAGTTTAAATGTAAATTATTTATTTGGAAAGTAATTAAGAAATTAATTACTTATTAATTGAGTAAATTGATTTGATTCGAGTTAATTAATTTAGTTTAATTAACTGATATTTTGGAATTAAATTATTTAGAGAAGTAATTGATGGATAATTACTGGAGGTAATTAACTGGAAGATGTTGTTAATGGAAGTAATTGAAGTATAATTACTTGAAATTAATCAAGGGATTAATTAAGAGTGTTATTGAGAAGTAATTAATTATGAACGATTAATTACTGTATATATTAATCAAGAGGATTAATATTTATGATTTGAAGATGTGTATTCTTAATATAATTAACAAATGAAAATGTAATTAGAAATCATTAATTAATATAATTAATGATAGGATTAGAGATTGATTTATTTGAGAATAATAAATCAACAAGATAATTAAATGGTAATAAATCGATATAAATGTAATTTATTAATGGGTTTATTCAAGATTAATTTCTGTAAATAAATTAAGGAAAACTACTGGAATGCAGTAAAGGATATTTAAATCAAGGATGATTAATTTAAATATATATATAAGAAATGGATAATAAGATTTAAATTAAGTTAATTAATTAATTTTAGAAATCATTTGATGATTTGGTATGTGAAATTACTTAGTGTAATTAATGAAGTATAATTACTTAGGAAAGTAATTGGATGATAATTGCTTGATGAGATTCATACAAGATAATTTGTAAGTAGAGTAATTTGAGTAATTTCTTTTGTAATTAATCAAAGGATTAATTTATGGAAATAATTAATCATGGAATGATTAATAAGAAATTAAGGGTAATTAATTACTGGTTTGTTATTAATCAAGGCGTGATTAATAATTGTATTTAAGTAAAGATTAATCACTTAATTAATTTAAATAAGTAATTTAATATAAATTGAAGATCATTAATTAATATAATTAATGATGTAATTATGAATTGTAAATTAAGGAATCATTAATAAGGAAGTAATTAAATGTTAACCTACTATGAATGATTTAGAATAATTCATTTGAGAAATTAATTAAAGACTAAATTATTCTCGTAATTAGAGAATGATTAATTAATTTGATTTATAATTAATTAATGATTGTGAGAGCAGGATTTATGGAATGAGTAATTAATTTAATTTATTTTAAATTAATTAAAGATGGAAGTAATTAATTTAATTCATTTTAAATTAATTATAGCTTGTGATTCATAAATCATTGCTTATGGATGATATTGATATTTCGTTGTTTGATTGTGATCTCAGAAATGAGATGGATAATATTTATGTGATAGGAATGTATCGTTTAAGTCTGATAATATTTAATTATCTGTTGGATGATGATATTAGTTATCTGTTTATGGTGATGTGATTATCTATTATGAGATGTGAATTATCTATCTGTGCATATTGATAATATTGAATTCACTGTTAAGACTAAATAGACAACTTGGCCTTAAAAGACACGTTTTGGATTTCGATGAGACCGGGATCGGTTTTCCTTATTTGGAACATCCGAAAACCACATCGATTCCAAATTAACGATAGGTCGTGAATATGAAGTGAAGATGAAGATTCAGAATGCAAGGGTTATCGTCGTTAACTCTAAGGGTAATTCCAAAACGAGTGTAACGAGATGATGCCTTCGGTTTCGTTTGAACCCGGAACGAACTTGTATGGACTGAATGCTTTCAACACATCGTCAGGCGGACGATGAGCATTCTAAGAAATATGTTCAATAAAGGTAATCGTAACCTCAAGCTTCATCAGCCGGGAATGGCTAAAACAGGGGAGGTGCAGCAAGGTTAGGTGGGTCATGCCCAAGCAGGACAAGGATATTCCCCTGTCTAGATGTCCCTTTTTATTCGGCTGTGTGGGCAGTTGGTTTGTAACTAACTGCGGGGTTTATCTTGTTCGGGACTGTTCAGTAAGGAATGGTTCCGGCCTTGTGTTGCAGGGGGTCGGGAGTGATCCTCAGTACGTTGATCTAGGCCACGTACTGTGACGGGCGGTACCCCAGTAGCCCTGCCATTGTAAGGAATCCAAAATCCAATAAGTGCCTACGGTTTTGATTGTATTACCCACTTTTGTGGCTAGTAGCTGGAATTTAATGAATGTAACAATTTCGGCTGTTTTCTATTTACTTGAAAACCCTAGACCTATTATAATATCACTGGATTTCCTATCAAATGTTTTGGTTAGCGTAAGGTAAAAACTTTTCCATGTTTATGTGTGGGAAGTCTTACGTGATACCTTTTATTTTCAAAGGATTTTTTTTCAAAATTAAGCAACTTTAACCTGTTACTCATACCAGACCCATGTCTGACCCTAAGTTTATCTTTGTTTTTTTCATAAACTCTCGGGTACCCAAATTTTTACGGGTAGCCAAGGAATTCAGGTTTAGCTTTGACGAATTCTGGAGGAGCAATGGAGCAGGAGGCTTCAGCGTTATAAATATATATATAGTTCCGCTGTGTTGGTATCTCTGAGTCTTATTGTTTGAGTTGTATCATATTGTGTTGTGTTGTATTAACTAGTCAGGTGTTTATAACTGCCTAGTATGTGTTGTACTATATGTATCACTCTGATTGATGTTATATACTATGTAAATACTTATGTGATTAATATAATTTATTCGTTCCACTGTGAGATTCTGATGTTGTTGTTCTTTCTTCTCTATCTTTTCTATTTTCTTACCCTTTTTTTTCTTAATAACGATGCTTCTTCTTGGGGGTAGGAAGTGGGGTCGTTACAGTGGTATCAGAGCGCTAGGTTGAGTGAATACCTAGGCTCTTGAGTGATTTCTTTCCTGAGAGAGCGTATTTGTAATTTTGATATATATATATATATATATATATATATATATATATATATATATATATTCATCTATTTGTTGGATTACCTGTTCGGGTTTTCTAACATAAGTATAAGGATAGATTGAGTAGTGGTGTGTGTAACACGACTACCTGTGGTTGGAAGTATATCTAATGAGACTGTAGACCTAATACCGTCTCGAGTAAATTTGTGGTGTAAGGATTTCACCTAATCTCTTGAGAAAACTGTTAAGATTTGGAGTCCATTTTGTAGTACAAGTTTGGATGAGTAGAATTTGGATTTTTGTCAGTTGAGCAGAAGCTAGAATATTATCTTGGTAACTCAAGAGGTAGTAGTTGTGTGTTGAGATGCAGTAGCGATGGATTGTTTCCGAAGAAGTTCTCAAAGATCTTTGGATAAGGAAGTGTGTCTGCATTAGTTTTGGGGTTGAGTTCAGCTGAATGTTGTGTTTCGTTTTGAGGCCTGAGTTTTCCGAGGAGTTTTGGATTAAGGAATTTTTGGCATCAGTAGCAGTGTTGCAGCTCAGATTGTTCTATCGGCACGCGAGGAGGTCATCTGTCAGCAGTTCTCTAGAGGTGAAGTCCAGAAGCAGTTTTGTGAATCCATTTCTTCAATGGATTGGCTGAATAAGTTTAAGTTGTTCAGATTGGTAAGCAGAGAACAATTTTCTTTGGATATTAGCTTGGATTGATCGCAAAAGTGACTTGCGATAGTTAAGTATTCTCTGGGATGGCAGAAATTCTTCTGGATATCTTTGAAGAGGTCGGTGGTTTGCCTTAGCATCTGAGGAGTTGTGTTTGGTATCGACTGGATTTCAGAAGTAGTACCGATAGTTCAGCCTAGTAATAGAATGGTTTCTAGAGAGAGAAATTGGTAAAGAAGCTCAGATTTTGGAGGAATTTCTGAATTTTATTTTGAATAAGTTGAACCATATTTTTGTAATGTGTTGTCCAGTTTGTGCTTATGTGTATCATCAGCATTTTCATCTACCCCAGATCAGAGTTGTGCAGCGGAAGCAGTTGGGGGTGCATTTGTTTTTCTTCTTTTCTAGAAAAAGAGAAGTTGTTTTCTAATGAGGATAGTAAAGGTTGTGTTCTTGGTTTTGGTTGGTTTTGAGAAGATCATTCTACTGGATTGTTTTTGGATTCAGATTGTTTTAGGAGTTATCAGCGAAGGTTGAGCTGATCAGTAAGTTGAAGGCAGCTTCGGATTGTCAGAAGTATTTGGTGAATAAGAGACGAAGGAATTTGGATTTCGAAGTCGGAGATTTGATTTTGTATGAATTTTCTCTGATTCGAAGGAGTTCTGTAGATTAGTAGTATAGACTGTTTAGATTCTATAGATCGAGTATTCCGGTATTTTACTGGGAAACTCTAGGGAACTCTATTTTGTATGGATAGTTTGCTTTGTTGATTGAGTTGATTGGTTGTGATGATTGTTAGCATATGATTGATAATATATGCTTATGATTTAAAATTAATTAAAATCTTAAATATATTATTAAATTACCTTTGCTTTTAAATTTAGGGGACGAAATTCTTTTAAGGGTGGAGGAATGTGACGACCCGGAATTTTCTAGCAATATCGGTTAAATAATCTGCATTAAATATTAAATTGATTTGATATATCTTTATTAATTAGACTTGAATTGATACTTTTCTTTTAATAAATATCTAATTGGTAAATGATATCTGTTAAAACTAATTGTTTGTTTTCTATTTATAAATGTATATATTTGTATACATTGCAAATAGATGAGATTTTGTTTTAAAGTTTAACTAATAAATTATGTTTTAAATTCTAATATATATTCTAGTGAATTAGAAATTATGTTTTATTTAAAATAAACTTTTCAAAGTTAAATAAATAAATAAATATAGGGTTTTAAATACATAAGATAATGTTTAAATAGTTTGATACTTATTTTAACTTAAGTTTAGATTTTAATTTATTAACAAAAAGATTTGTTTACATTTCATTTTAGTATAGCTTGATTAAAATATGAATTTAAAAATATATATGATTTTTAAATATAATTTTGTCAAACAATACATTAACATATATTATAAAATATGTAGTTATTATAAAAAGATGATTTAATTTATCTACCATGTCAAAGTGATAAATGTGTTTTTATAAAATAAATAAAATAAAAATGTACATATAAAAATACAAGACTACAAGATAAATTGGAAAAGAAATATAAGTTAGTACATTAGTTAAATTACAATAATATAACAACTATAAAGTTCAATTAGTTTTTAAACAGCAAACAAAAGAAATAACAAGTCACATACATTTCAAATATAATAATAAGTCAACAATTAAAACTGGAAACAAAAGAATTTTCAAAGTTGTAAACCAACATAAGCAAACTACAGCATATATGTATATGTTTAAAGCACCAAAACAAATGTATCAGATTGTACAAAGGGAAATAAATAATATCTAGAAGTAAATGACGGTAATAAGAATATACATGTTATACAAACAAGTAAAAAAATCAGTATGCAGGCATAGGAAAGGATAGTCAACCTGTAAGAAATGACAAAGCAAAGTATAATTAGAGAAATACAAGATGAAGCTAAAGACAGTAACAAAAAAGTATGTATATATGAAGCTTGTGAAGGAAGACATTATTAAATATCTCTAAGCAAACAAACAAAAAGTCATTAATGTAAAATCTTTTTAGTACACTGAGTATTTCATTTCAGCCTCCAACCTAAAATATCATGTTTCAAAGATCTGTACAAACAAAGATTTGTATGCAAATATTGTCAGTGCATAAAACATAATAATGAACCCTGTCTTCTTTTCTTTTCTATAAATCTGCATATTCAGTTCGAACTAAGTAAACACATGAAAGTAAACACTATTTTATATTCAAACAAACTTCAAACAAAACAAAAACCAAAATTCAATTCAACCTGAGAATCAAAGGGGAGTTCAACCTGAAAATTTCAAGCCTCTTGCAAAGCAAACTAGGCTCTGTTCTTCCACAAATTCAAGTGAGTAACACTTTTAAGATTTACTTAAGTTTTAAATTCTGATGCATGCCAATATTTGGATGCTTAAATAAATTGTGTGAACATTTATATATTCATTTTTCTCTGGATATTGGTGAGATGAAATTCTGCATATCTCAAGCCTGTAAAATCAAACTGTTTCTTTATAAACTTGCTGTGTTTTCTATTTGCTGTGAGTAACTCATTTTTTAAGGAATTAAAAGTATAAGTTAGTTTGAAGATTATTGCAGTGATAAATATTGTATTGAAAAGTATGGTTGTGTGTTTGTATTTTTGAATTCCTGAAGTATGATTGTGTGCAGGTATTTAAACTTAGTGTATTCTCTGTTTCCAGTTTTGTTCTTTTAAATTCAAATTCTTTAAATAAATCCTTGTTTAGCTTTAAGATTTAAAGGAAATCTGTATGTTTCATTTCTATATTAGTTTAAGATTTCACTTAAACCAAAGTAATAATTATATGACTCTGGAAACAGAAAAAGGAAAAATAGAACTGAACATCTCAATAACATCAAAAATTTGAAAATCTTGTGTTATCAGTTCAGGTACATAAATCGAATAGTTAAATCAAATTATGATTTTTAAAATGAATATGGTGATTTTTAGTGGAGGGGGTGAGGTGCAGTTGGAGTTCATCTATTTTAGGCATTTTAAGTTGCCGTGGACAATCAAGTGGATCTGGTGGTGTGAGCTTCGGTCTGGTGGTAGAGGATGCTGCCGTGGAGCTAGAAAAAATAGGGGATGGCGGCGCAAATGATGGTGGAAGCGTCGGCGGGGGTTCCATGTTTTTAAACCTAAGTTTCACTGTGCTTTGAAATTTCGAGCACCGCGGCCACTGCAAGTGTTTGTGTGCCACGCGTCTTTGGGTTTAGGTAGAGGAGAGATAGTCGGTGTGGTAGCCGGAGTTTGGTGGCCTCTGGTGGTGGGAGCATCGTGCACGTGGCAGTGACAGGTTTGGAAGGGGAGGTGTAGTTATGTTCCAGGTCTTGTATTTCTCTGATTTGTTTTGCGCGCCTGAGAAACTCGAAGCAAGCTACGGGGTTTTCTCGGGGGAACTTCGTTTATTACTCGAAGAAACGTAGGGGGTGCTCGGGTAGTATTTGTTCAGTGTTTTTAGTACAACCCGTAACAGTTTTTTTCAAAAGACTTGAAATTTTGTTTTAAATTTAAAACAAAGTCAAACCCAGTTTTAAACAAGTTTAAATACTGAATTTAAGTTAGTTTTGAAATAAAGTTGAAAATAATAAGTTCCATAATTTAAATTATTTTAAAAGTGCTTAATGATTAGGTGTATTCAAAAAGAGTTGAATCTCAAAAAAATGAAATATAAATTGTTTAAAACAAGTTACTCCAAAAATTGATAACAAGAACTTAGATTTGAAATTCTAGATTTGGAAATAAAAGAAAGTTTTATAATTTAAATTGATTCAAAAAAAAAGTTTAATGCTATTGAATAAGTAAGTTTAAAGGGGTTTTGGGAAAAATTAGTTTTAAAACTTTATGAAGGATAAATTGGGTTTATTTAGAAAGTAAATTGAAATAAATGTTTTTAAAACATGTTGAAGGTGAAAATTTAAATCAATAATAGAATAGTACCTTAAGTAATGAAAACTTAGAATTTATGTACATTAACTCTTAAGTTAATCAAGTAAGAATAATTTATGATTGATATTATTTAAATTAGTAATTATGAATTTAAATGTATTAATCAAAGTGTAAATAATAAATTAATTAACTAATATGTGACTAAGAACCATAAATTAGATATTTATTTAAATTAATAAATTTTAATGGTTAATCAAACTTACAATTAATAATGATTTTATAAGTTAATTATTTTAGAAGAAAATAATTAAATAAGTGTTAATGAAGATCATTAACTAAATTATTTTATAATTAATTAATGTAATTGATTTTTAATAAATTAATTTGATTAATTAATACAATAATAACCATTGTAATAGTTTAAATGTAAATTATTTATTTGGAAAGTAATTAAGAAATTAATTACTTATTAATTGAGTAAATTGATTTGATTCGAGTTAATTAATTTAGTTTAATTAACTGATATTTTGGAATTAAATTATTTAGAGAAGTAATTGATGGATAATTACTGGAGGTAATTAACTGGAAGATGTTGTTAATGGAAGTAATTGAAGTATAATTACTTGAAATTAATCAAGGGATTAATTAAGAGTGTTATTGAGAAGTAATTAATTATGAACGATTAATTACTGTATTTATTAATCAAGAGGATTAATATTTATGATTTGAAGATGTGTATTCTTAATATAATTAACAAATGAAAATGTAATTAGAAATCATTAATTAATATAATTAATGATAGGATTAGAGATTGATTTATTTGAGAATAATAAATCAACAAGATAATTAAATGGTAATAAATCGATATAAATGTAATTAATTAATGGGTTTATTCAAGATTAATTTCTGTAAATAAATTAAGGAAAACTACTGGAATGCAGTAAAGGATATTTAAATCAAGGATGATTAATTTAAATATATATATAAGAAATGGATAATAAGATTTAAATTAAGTTAATTAATTAATTTTAGAAATCATTTGATGATTTGGTATGTGAAATTACTTAGTGTAATTAATGAAGTATAATTACTTAGGAAAGTAATTGGATGATAATTGCTTGATGAAATTCATACAAGATAATTTGTAAGTAGAGTAATTTGAGTAATTTCTTTTGTAATTAATCAAAGGATTAATTTATGGAAATAATTAATCATGGAATGATTAATAAGAAATTAAGGTTAATTAATTACTGGTTTGTTATTAATCAAGGCGTGATTAATAATTATATTTAAGTAAAGATTAATCACTTAATTAATTTAAATAAGTAATTTAATATAAATTGAAGATCATTAATTAATATAATTAATGATGTAATTAAGAATTGTAAATTAAGGAATCATTAATAAGGAAGTAATTAAATGTTAACCTACTATGAATGATTTAGAATAATTCATTTGAGAAATTAATTAAAGACTAAATTATTCTCGTAATTAGAGAATGATTAATTAATTTGATTTATAATTAATTAATGATTGTGAGAGCAGGATTTATGGAATGAGTAATTAATTTAATTTAATTTAAATTAATTAAAGATGGAAGTAATTAATTTAATTCATTTTAAATTAATTATAGCTTGTGATTCATAAATCATTGCTTATGGATGATATTGATATTTCATTGTTTGATTGTGATCTCAGAAATGAGATGGATAATATTTATGTGATAGGAATGTATCGTTTAAGTCTGATAATATTTAATTATCTGTTGGATGATGATATTAGTTATCTGTTTATGGTGATGTGATTATCTATTATGAGATGTGAATTATCTATCTGTGCATATTGATAATATTGAATTCACTGTTAAGACTAAATAGACAACTTGGCCTTAAAAGACACGTTTTGGATTTCGATGAGACCGGGATCGGTTTTCCTTATTTGGAACATCCGAAAACCACATCGATTCCAAATTAACGATAGGTCGTGAATATGAAGTGAAGATGAAGATTCAGAATGCAAGGGTTATCGTCGTTAACTCTAAGGGTGATTCCAAAACGAGTGTAACGAGATGATGCCTTCGGTTTCGTTTGAACCCGGAACGAACTTGTATGGACTGAATGCTTTCAACACATCGTCAGGCGGACGATGAGCATTCTAAGAAATATGTTCAATAAAGGTAATCGTAACCTCAAGCCTCATCAGCCGGGAATGGCTAAAACAGGGGAGGTGCAGCAAGGTTAGGTGGGTCATGCCCAAGCAGGACAAGGATATTCCCCTGTCTAGATGTCCCTTTTTATTCGGCTGTGTGGGCAGTTGGTTTGTAACTAACTGCGGGGTTTATCTTATTCGGGACTGTTCAGTAAGGAATGGTTCCGGCCTTGTGTTGCAGGGGGTCGGGAGTGATCCTCAGTACGTTGATCTAGGCCACGTACTGTGACGGGCGGTACCCCAGTAGCCCTGCCATTGTAAGGAATCCAAAATCCAATAAGTGCCTACGGTTTTGATTGTATTACCCACTTTTGTGGCTAGTAGCTGGAATTTAATGAATGTAACAATTTCGGCTGTTTTCTATTTACTTGAAAACCCTAGACCTATTATAATATCACTGGATTTCCTATCAAATGTTTTGGTTAGCGTAAGGTAAAAACTTTTCCATGTTTATGTGTGGGAAGTCTTACGTGATACCTTTTATTTTCAAAGGATTTTTTTTCAAAATTAAGCAACTTTAACCTGTTACTCATACCAGACCCATGTCTGACCCTAAGTTTATCTTTGTTTTTTTTCATAAACTCTCGGGTACCCAAATTTTTACGGGTAGCCAAGGAATTCAGGTTTAGCTTTGACGAATTCTGGAGGAGCAATGGAGCAGGAGGCTTCAGCGTTATAAATATATATATAGTTCCGCTGTGTTGGTATCTCTGAGTCTTATTGTTTGAGTTGTATCATATTGTGTTGTGTTGTATTAACTAGTCAGGTGTTTATAACTGCCTAGTATGTGTTGTACTATATGTATCACTCTGATTGATGTTATATACTATGTAAATACTTATGTGATTAATATAATTTATTCGTTCCACTGTGAGATTCTGATGTTGTTGTTCTTTCTTCTCTATCTTTTCTATTTTCTTACCCTTTTTTTTCTTAATAACGATGCTTCTTCTTGGGGGTAGGAAGTGGGGTCGTTACAGTGGTATCAGAGCGCTATGTTGAGTGAATACCTAGGCTCTTGAGTGATTTCTTTCCTGAGAGAGCGTATTTGTAATTTTGATATATATATATATATATATATATATATATATATATATATATTCATCTATTTGTTGGATTACCTGTTCGGGTTTTCTAACATAAGTATAAGGATAGATTGAGTAGTGGTGTGTGTAACACGACTACCTGTGGTTGGAAGTATATCTAATGAGACTGTAGACCTAATACCGTCTCGAGTAAATTTGTGGTGTAAGGATTTCACCTAATATCTTGAGAAAACTGTTAAGATTTGGAGTCCATTTTGTAGTACAAGTTTGGATGAGTAGAATTTGGATTTTTGTCAGTTGAGCAGAAGCTAGAATATTATCTTGGTAACTCAAGAGGTAGTAGTTGTGTGTTGAGATGCAGTAGCGATGGATTGTTTCCGAAGAAGTTCTCAAAGATCTTTGGATAAGGAAGTGTGTCTGCATTAGTTTTGGGGTTGAGTTCAGCTGAATGTTGTGTTTCGTTTTGAGGACTGAGTTTTCCAAGGAGTTTTGGATTAAGGAATTTTTGGGATCAGTAGCAGTGTTGCAGCTCAGATTGTTCTATCGGCACGCGAGGAGGTCATCTGTCAGCAGTTCTCTAGAGGTGAAGTCCAGAAGCAGTTTTGTGAATCCATTTCTTCAATGGATTGGCTGAATAAGTTTAAGTTGTTCAGATTGGTAAGGAGAGAACAGTTTTCTTTGGATATTAGCTTGGATTGATTGCAAAAGTGACTTGCGATAGTTAAGTATTCTCTAGGATGGCAGAAATTCTTCTGGATATCTTTGAAAAGGTCGGTGGTTTGCCTTAGCATCTGAGGAGTTGTGTTTGGTATCGACTGGATTTCAGAAGTAGTACCGATAGTTCAGCCTAGTAATAGAATGGTTTCTAGAGAGAGGAATTGGTAAAGAAGCTCAGATTTTGGAGGAATTTCTGAATTTTATTTTGAATAAGTTGAACCATATTTTTGTAATGTGTTGTCCAGTTTGTGCTTATGTGTAGTTGGGAGTGCATTTGTTTTTCTTCTTTTCTAGAAAAAGAGAAGTTGTTTTCTACTGAGGATAGTAAAGGTTGTGTTCTTGGTTTTGGTTGGTTTTGAGAAGATCATTCTACTGGATTGTTTTTGGATTCAGATTGTTTTAGGAGTTATCAGTGAAGGTTGAGCTGATCAGTAAGTTGAAGGCAGCTTCGGATTGTCAGAAGTATTTGGTGAATAAGAGACGAAGGAATTTGGATTTCGAAGTCGGAGATTTGATTTTGTATGAATTTTCTCTGATTCGAAGGAGTTCTGTAGATTAGTAGTATAGACTGTTTAGATTCTATAGATCGAGTATTCCGGTATTTTACTGGGAAACTCTAGGGAACTCTATTTTGTATGGATAGTTTGCTTTGTTGATTGAGTTGATTGGTTGTGATGATTGTTAGCATATGATTGATAATATATGCTTATGATTTAAAATTAATTAAAATCTTAAATATATTATTAAATTACCTTTGCTTTTAAATTTAGGGGACGAAATTCTTTTAAGGGGGGAGGAATGTGACGACCCGGAATTTTCTAGCAATATCGGTAAAATAATCTGCATTAAATATTAAATTGATTTGATATATCTTTATTAATTAGATTTGAATTGATACTTTTCTTTTAATAAATATCTAATTGGTAAATGATATCTGTTAAAATTAATTGTTTGTTTTCTATTTATAAATGTATATATTTGTATACATTGCAAATAGATGAGATTTTGTTTTAAAGTTTAACTAATAAATTATGTTTTAAATTCTAATATATATTCTAGTGAATTAGAAATTATGTTTTATTTAAAATAAACTTTTCAAAGTTAAATAAATAAATAAATATAGGGTTTTAAATACATAAGATAATGTTTAAATAGTTTGATACTTATTTTAACTTAAGTTTAGATTTTAATTTATTAACAAAAAGATTTGTTTACATTTCATTTTAGTATAGCTTGATTAAAATATGAATTTAAAAATATATATGAGTTTTAAATATAATTTTGTCAAACAATACATTAACATATATTATAAAATATGTAGTTATTATAAAAAGATGATTTAATTTATCTACCATGTCAAAGTGATAAATGTGTTTTTATAAAATAAATAAAATAAAAATGTACATATAAAAATACAAGACTACAAGATAAATTGGAAAAGAAATATAAGTTAGTACATTAGTTAAATTACAATAATATAACAACTATAAAGTTCAATTAGTTTTTAAACAGCAAACAAAAGAAATAACAAGTCACATACATTTCAAATATAATAATAAGTCAACAATTAAAACTGGAAACAAAAGAATTTTCAAAGTTGTAAACCAACATAAGCAAACTGCAGCATATATGTATATGTTTAAAGCACCAAAACAAATGTATCAGATTGTACAAAGGGAAATAAATAATATCTAGAAGTAAATGACGGTAATAAGAATATACATGTTATACAAACAAGTAAAAAATCAGTATGCAGGCATAGGAAAGGATAGTCAACCTGTAAGAAATGACAAAGCAAAGTATAATTAGAGAAATACAAGATGAAGCTAAAGACAGTAACAAAAAAGTATGTATATATGAAGCTTGTGAAGGAAGACATTATTAAATATCTCTAAGCAAACAAACAAAAAGTCATTAATGTAAAATCTTTTTAGTACACTGAGTATTTCATTTCAGCCTCCAACCTAAAATATCATGTTTCAAAGATCTGTACAAACAAAGATTTGTATGCAAATATTGTCAGTGCATAAAACATAATAATGAACCCTGTCTTCTTTTCTTTTCTATAAATCTGCATATTCAGTTCGAACTAAGTAAACACATGAAAGTAAACACTATTTTATATTCAAACAAACTTCAAACAAAACAAAAACCAAAATTCAATTCAACCTGAGAATCAAAGGGGAGTTCAACCTGAAAATTTCAAGCCTCTTGCAAAGCAAACTAGGCTCTGTTCTTCCACAAATTCAAGTGAGTAACACTTTTAAGATTTACTTAAGTTTTAAATTCTGATGCATGCCAATATTTGGATGCTTAAATAAATTGTGTGAACATTTATATATTCATTTTTCTCTGGATATTGGTGAGATGAAATTCTGCATATCTCAAGCCTGTAAAATCAAACTGTTTCTTTATAAACTTGCTGTGTTTTCTATTTGCTGTGAGTAACTCATTTTTTAAGGAATTAAAAGTATAAGTTAGTTTGAAGATTATTGCAGTGATAAATATTGTATTGAAAAGTATGGTTGTGTGTTTGTATTTTTGAATTCCTGAAGTATGATTGTGTGCAGGTATTTAAACTTAGTGTATTCTCTGTTTCCAGTTTTGTTCTTTTAAATTCAAATTCTTTAAATAAATCCTTGTTTAGCTTTAAGATTTAAAGGAAATCTGTATGTTTCATTTCTATATTAGTTTAAGATTTCACTTAAACCAAAGTAATAATTATATGACTCTGGAAACAGAAAAAGGAAAAATAGAACTGAACATCTCAATAACATCAAAAATTTGAAAATCTTGTGTTATCAGTTCAGGTACATAAATCGAATAGTTAAATCAAATTATGATTTTTAAAATGAATATGGTGATTTTTAGTGGAGGGGGTGAGGTGCAGTTGGAGTTCATCTATTTTAGGCATTTTAAGTTGCCGTGGACAATCAAGTGGATCTGGTGGTGTGAGCTTCGGTCTGGTGGTAGAGGAGGCTGCCGTGGAGCTAGGAAAAATAGGGGATGGCGGCGCAAATGGTGGTGGAAGCGTCCACGGGGGTTCCATGTTTTTAAACCTAAGTTTCACCGTGCTTTAAAATTTCGAGCACCGCGGCCACTGCAAGTGTTCGTGTGCCACGCGTCTTTGGGTTTAGGTAGAGGAGAGACAGTCGGTGTGGTAGCCGGAGTTTGGTGGCCTCTGGTGGTGGGAGCATCGTGCACGTGGCAGTGGCAGGTTTGGAAGGGGAGGTGTAGTTATGTTCCAGGTCTTGTATTTCTCTGATTTGTTTTGCGCGCCTGAGAATCTCGAAGCAAGCTACGGGTTTTTCTCGAGGGAACTTCGTTTATTGCTCGAAGAAACGCAGGGGGTGCTCGGGTAGTATTTGTTCAGTGTTTTTAGTACAACCTGTAACAGTTTTTTTAAACAGACTTGAAATTTTGTTTTAAATTTAAAACAAAGTCAAACCCAGTTTTAAACAAGTTTAAATACTGAATTTAAGTTAGTTTTGAAATAAAGTTGAAAGTAATAAGTTCCATAATTTAAATTATTTTAAAAGTGCTTAATGATTAGGTGTATTCAAAAAGAGTTGAATCTCAAAAAAATGAAATATAAATTGTTAAGAAAGATTCAAACAAGTTACTCCAAAAATTGATAACAAGAACTTAGATTTGAAATTCTAGATTTGGAAATAAAAGAAAGTTTTATAATTTGTGACGACCGCCCATGACTCCCGCACCAAAACAAGAGAATGGTGCGCTGAAAGGTGTGCCAGGCAGCCATGGACGATTGTCAGGGTAAAGATAAAACAGAAACTCTATCGTATTACTCACAGCGCATGGATAAAATACAATAGAAAGTATACATAGTGAAGCTCTATAGAATAGAAGTCTCATCATATAAACTCATAATAGTTTTATACAATCATCTGAATAGTCAATACATCAAGCCTCACTACATAACACTCAGAGTATCAAACAAACAGCGGAACATCCAGTACATATAGTAAGAAAACAATATGCAAAAGCCTCCAGCTCGTCTTCGTCATCAACAGCGTTGGTAGCCAAGAATAGCACCTGTCACCTGCTACCTAGTCTGCCCATCCCAACATGGATGAACAGCCCAAGGTGATAAGAGTTGAACATAAAACCTTGAGTCAGACAACAGTCTTAGTGAGCAGTAAATTAACTATCAAACATACCAAAAGAGCATAAAGGATAAAAGGAATAGGAACTCAACCATCCCACTCCACCTCATTCTATAGTGATAGCTCCCAGACCCACTAAGCATAAACAAGCATAGCAAAGCAGACAATTTAAGTAAAGTAATTATCACTCGAGTCAAGGTCGATGTTTTCCAAATACAAACCCCCAAGGCCTAAACCAAGATCAGATAAGCACCCAGAAAACACCGCTCTTGAGGCTGAATGATGATACAACCAAACATCCATGACTCTGGCTATCACTGTTAACATTGCCTCGATATCACCGTTAATTGAATGACCGGCACCTTCTTTCAGCCGTCCGTCAAGGGCTAATGGCAACCCCGGTTCTAGACATAACTCCGCACGTCATCATGACCTGTGCCTAGGACTATCGCATCTGCCCAGAGTACTAACACGTCATCATGACCCGTGTCTGGAACGTCATCGTGACCCGTTCCAACGTACTCTTGCTTCGAGCATGCTAGAACCTTCAATAACGATAAGATCCAAGCCTCCTAGTCATCCTCCTCGATGACCATTCTCACACTAGCTCAAGCGCCTCTCGAGCCCACCATTATCCACAAACCCGGACCGCATCATCGAGTTATCAACATGCTTGGAATGATCCCGTCTGGACTAAACCAAGGCTTTCTCACATTGTGCTTTGCTTCAACGCATCATAGCAAAGCCCCATCTCAACATCATGGTTTGCCTCATCGCATCATGGCAAAGTCCCATCTCAACAAATCTATCCATATGAGCTTCCCCATCTGCTTCATATGCCACAGGCAGCTTTCACTATTCAAGAGCCTTTCCACTTAGCTTTTGAATCATCTTCGACAAACTTGTCCAAATCAAGTTATCAATCAACTAATCAATCAAATCAAACATTAATCCAAGTAATCAATCATTCAAACAAGATCTAAATAAACAATTACAACAATAATGGCAAATTCGTAAATAAAGAGTTCAAGTCTAACATGCATTCTAACAAGCATGAATTATGAACAATATCTCTACAACTTGATGAATGAACTTGCATAAGTGAACATGTAGTAAAATAGATGTCAAAACTTCATAGATGATAGATCTACATGCATACTTAGGGAAAATGCAAGAAATCACTCTCTTTAACACATAAACACGCCACCAATCCAATATACTCCCTTGGGTCCGTGTGAGAGATAACTACCACTCACCGAATCACCTAAACACCTCAAAAAAAACCAACTTCAGATCTGGACAGCAAGGAATCAAGCTTGACCCTCCAAAGCTTCGCTTCAAACGATGAAATCTCTCTTCAACGGATGGAGATCTTCAACTTTGGCCCTTGGATCTTCGATTTGATCTTCAATTTAGATGGAAGGAATCACTAGATTAGAGTGGAGAAAAGAAGTGAAGAAGTGTTGTAGTCGAGCTCTCAAAATAGCAGCACTTCGTCGCTTCAAAATCCGGTGCCAAAACGTGAGCCAAACCCCTCTATTTATAGGCAGATTTTCCCCTGAGTCGGCCGCCCCCATGAGTCGCCCACGACCTAAAACTCACGAACCACGACATAAGCCACTTTACGACTCAACGGCTTATACCACTGCCGACCTAACACGAGAGACAACACACGACTCAACCTTATAACCCTGAGTCGTTCTCGGCCTATCAACTAAACCCCTTAACGACCTACCCACAAGGCCGACCCAACAACCATAGCGACTCATCAATACATTCGACCCAGCGACTTACCATGAGTCGTTTAAAGACCTAACGACTTAAGACTCAACTCTTAACGCGACTCAAGCCTCTTCACGGCTTAACAACATACGGTTCAATACACACACACGGCTTACGACTTATACCATAACGACTTAAGTCTTAAGCCGTTAACTCTTAAGTCGGCTCAACCTTGAGTCGGCTACTAACTTAAGTCGCTCCATCACCCCAACTCTTAAGTCGCTAACCCGTGGGCCTTCTGACCCGCTAACCTTCTTAACTCGCTCCATCCTTAGGTCGTCTTAATCCTTAACTCGCTCACCTCTTAGGTCGGTTACCCCTATGAGTCGGTCCAACCCACTAACTCGGTCTAGCACTATCACGCTAATCTGTCCAAACCCATATGTCACTCCATACCTTAAGCCATAGCCTTCTTAAGTCGATCACCCTATGAGTCGCTCACACGAGTCAACTTCCACCCGACTCACCTTCCTCACACGACTTATCTCCTACACGACTCAAGCTATTACACGACTCAAGCTCCAAATGACTTAAACTCTGAATGACTTATCAACAATAAGACTTAAAGCATATAGTTTAACAATGTTTCGATCCGTAAAAATACGGGTCGTTACACTCTCTCCCCCTTAGGAATTTCTCCCCCGAAATTCCAAACAAACAAGAGCAACCAAAGATATTCTGCATGCCTACCATCCATTGCAATCAACAAACCATGCATCCAATTACTAGCCTAGCATGCAGAATTCTAAGACTTAGAACAAGCTACAAATTCGTGAGATGTCACGACACCTTAGGGCCATACCTTGAAGAGTTCAGGATGAGCTGCCTTCATCCTCTCTTCCTCCTCCCATGTACAGTCGTCAACATCATCACTCCATTGTACCTTGAGCAACGTAATCGTCTTCCTCCTAAGCTGTTTCGTGTCGGTTTCAACAACACGAAGCGGCTTACGAGATCTCGTAACAACTGGATCAACCTCTAAATCTTCACAGCTATCAGCAGAAACCACTGTATTTGAGTCATGCACATACTTCCGTAGATAAGATACATGAAAAACATTGTTCATACCCGCCATCTTTTCCGGTAACTCCAATCTATAAGCGAGTTTTCCAATTCGCTCGATGATCGGGAATGGTCCAACAAATCTCGGAGTCAATTTCCCTTTTTTCCCGAATCGAATAACATTCTTCAGAGGAGAAATCTTCACAAAAACCTTATCACCCACGTCGAAATCCAAATCCTTACAACGCCTATCGGCATAACTTTTCTGACGATCTTGGGCTGCCTTCATTCGTCACCGAATGATCTCTATACAATCTGAAGTCTGTCGAATCATTTCTGGCCCAAGTATCAGCTTTTCTCCTATTTCCAACCAACATGTCGGAGAGTTACACGGTCTTCCATACAATGCTTCATATGGTGCCATACTAATACTTGACCGGTAGCTGTTATTATATGCAAATTCCACCAAATGAAGATGATCCTCCGAAATCCAAAACACATGTCCTCAGGAGATCTTCCAAAACTCGGTTGACTCTCTCAGTCTGACCATCTATTTGGGGGTGATAAGCTGTACTCAAACACAACTCGGTTCCCAAAACTTCCTGGAAGCTCTTCAAAAATCCACTAGTGAACAATGGGTCTCGGTCGCTCACTATACTCTTCGGAATACCATGGAATCGAACTATCCACTTAACATACAACTCAGCCAATTTCGATGCAGTCCTGGTAGATCGAACAGGAATGAATCTTGCACTCTTAGTCAAACGATCTACGATGACCCAAATCCCTTCATTCCCTGCCCTGGTCCTAGGTAGACCATCGATAAAATCCATCGATATCTGCTCCCACTTCCATATAGGAACCTCCAATGGCTGAAGCAATCCACTGGGCTTCTTCTGCTCGGCTTTTACCAACTGGCAGTTCATACATTTGGAAATAAAATTTCCAACATCCTTCTTCATACCTTCCCAGTAATAGGTCCTTTTCATATCCCGATACATCTTATTTCCACCTGGATGAATTGTCAACTTCGAGTGATGACTTTCCTTTAGAACTTCATCTCTCAATTCATCTATATCGGGAACAACTAGTCGTCCTTGTTTCCGAAGCCAACCCTCTCGATCGACTTCAAATCCTTTATCCTTTTCTGGATTCAATCCAGATTCCAAATCGCGGATAATCTTGACAAGCTTATCGTCTCGCTTTTGGCTCTCGCCAATTATCTCCATAAGAGTAGGTCTTATGGATAAGTTTGCCAACATCTCAAGTTCCAATTCACATCTAGGCCTGAAGTCAAATCAAGCCAAGTACTCAAGACTCTTCCATTCCAAAAACATGGCTCCCAATCCTACATGTCTTCGACTCAACGCATCAGCCACTGCGTTACCTTTTCCCGAAGTATAGGCTATACCAAAATCATACGATGCTAAAAACTCTAGCCATCGTTGCTGTCGAAGATTCAAATCCTTTTGGGAGAACAGATACTTCAACGACTTATGATCCATAAACAACTCGAATTGAACTCCCAATAGATAATGTCTCCACATCTTCAGAGCAAAAACAATCGCCGCTAACTCCAAATCATGAGTCGGGTAATTCCTTTCATGCGGCTTCAGTTGTCGACTTGCATACGCAACAACTTTATCCTTTTGCATAATCACTGCTCCAAGTCCAGTACCACATGCATCGGTGTAAACCACCATCTCATCATTCCCACTCAGAATGGTCAAAACAGGAGCACTTGTCAGTTGCTCTTTCAGGATTACGAAAGCTTGCTCACACTTATCATCCCATATAAATACCTGATTCTTTTTCGTCAATCCTGTTAACGGTGCAGCTATCTTGGAAAAGTCTTTGATAAACCGACGATAATATCCTGCTAATCCAAGAAAACTTCTCACATCAGATGCATTCTTAGGTCTAATCCAATCCTGGATCGCTGCCACCTTAGCGGGATCAACTGCTATTCCATTTCCAGAAATAACATGGCCTAAGAACCTCACTTCACTCTTCCAGAAGTGACACTTCGAAAACTTAGCCTTTAGCTGATGTTTCCGCAAGATTTCCAAAACAATACGCAAGTGCGTCTTGTGCTCTTCTTCAGTTCTGGAATAAATCAAAATATCATCCACGAACACAAGTACGAACTTGTTCAACTGATCTCTGAATACTCTATTCATAAGATCCACAAAATATGCAGGTGCATTGGTCAATCCAAACGGCATTACCAGCCACTCATAAAAACCGGATGGTGTCCTAAAAGCAGTCTTCGGCACACTATCCTTGGCCACTCTCAACTGGTGAAATCCCGTTGCCAAATCCATCTGAGAAAATACCTTAGCTTCGTGAAGCTGATCAAACAAGTCATCTATTCTCGGCAATGGATACTTGTTCTTCTTAGTCACCTTATTCAGCTCACGATAATCCACACACAACCTCAACGATCCATCCGCTTTCGTTGCGAACACAACTGGTGCACCCCATTCGGGCACACTACGCCGAATGAATCCTTTCCGTAAAAGGTCATCAACTTGCACCTTCAGCTCTTGTTGTTCTCTAGGCGCCATCCGCCTAAGAGGCATCACCACAGGTCTGGCTCCCTCAACTAGATCGATACGAAACTCGATCTCCCTATGCGGCGGTAACCCTTTGACCTCGTCAAAGACGTCCTCAAATCCATTCACAACCGGCATCGATGACAGTCCATCCCGTGGAACAATCAGCGAATACATGAAGCCCATGAAGACACCTTCTTCATGCTTACATCGTATCACAACCTTTCGCCCTTCCACATTCCCGACTGTCACCTCCAGTTTCTCACAATCAACCTTTGCCGCATACTTCCTAAGCCAGTCCATACCCAAAATAATTCCGAACCCCGCAAAGTTCAGAACAAAACAATCACAAACAAAAGAGCAATCATGACTCGATACAACTAGATCACGGCATACCATACACAAACAAGACGAACCCCCAACTGGATTAGTCACAACCAGTGGCCTATCAACAATTTCCGGTTCCAAACCCAATCGGCCTACAAGATCATCACAAACAAACGAATGCGACGCTCCAGTATCAAACAACACTCTAACTGGAACACCACAAATGGAAAGAGTACCTTGAACCACCACACTCTTCCCTTTCTCATCAACAGTAGGAGCTTTTGAAGATGATGGAACAGCTCCCAAAGCATAAGCTTGCACAATCTGCTTATCTTTCCTTGGTTTTGGACAGTCCCTCCTGATATGACCCAGCTTATCACAGTTGTGGCACTTCAACTGCACCTTTGGATTCTTGCAATCCCTAGAGAAATGGCCCTTCTGCCGACAATTGTAGCAGGTCACTTCACCCTTTGGCTTCTTCTGGCCATCCTTACCCTTCTGTTGCTGCTGCTTCCTCTTCTTGTTTCCACCCTGTTGTGGTTTGGACTCTTCCTTGGTCACAGCAACAACAGACCCTTCCTTAGGAAACAAACTCTCGTGCCTGAGAGCTTTCTCCACAAGCTTCTCAAATGGATCGTCCAGATGATCCACCAACTGTCTCCCAAGATAATTGTCCAAGCCTGTCACAAACTTCTCATTCTTCTGATAGGGAGATTCAATATACGACCAAGCATACTTGGACAAAGCTTCAAACTCCGAAACATACTCAAGAACTGATCTTCCACCTTGCTTGAGTTCCACAAACTTCTTAAACAAAACAGATTTTTGAGACGTAGAGATGAACTTAGCTTCAAATCTAACTTGGAATTGCTCCCAAGTGATCTCTTCCTCTGGAGTATCAATGGTGATAGAATTCCACCAATCAGAAGCCCTCCCTTGAAGCTGCCTTGATGCAAGCTTCCTCTTAGTTGCATCCTCAATTCCCAAATCACCAAAGATCCTTCTACAAGCATCAATCCATCTCTGAACTTCTATGGTTGATTCTGTTCCCAAGAAAACCTTCCCTCCAAGAGCAGTATAGTCTTTGCACAACTTAGCAAAATCCACTGGTTTTGGAGCTTGAACTTGAACTCCAACATCTACTGATGGTCCTGAAGTTGGTATCCTTCTCATGATCGAAGTCATCATAGCTTCAAACATTGCAGCATAGTCAGTAGCTCCCCCAGCAGCACGGCTTTCCCTAGCAACTTGTCTCTCACTTCGACTCATCCTTAATGTCTACAAAAAGGAATGATTTAGAACACCTTGAGAAACAACTACATAAGGAGTTCAAATCCTTCTAAACTACTATATTATATATAGTAATCATCCATCAAAATTACAATTACGTCTCTCATACGTAGTTACGTCAACGAGCGTTGGCTAAAATCGATTAACCAAAGCTCTGATACCAAATGTGACGACCGCCCATGACTCCCGCACTAAAACAAGAGAATGGTGCGCTGAAAGGTGTGCCAGGCAGCCATGGACGATAGTCAGGGTAAGATAAAACAAAAACTCTATCGTATTACTCACAGCGCATGGATAAAATACAATAGAAAGTATACATAGTGAAGCTCTATAGAACAGAAGTCTCATCATATAAACTCATAATAGTTTTATACAATCATGTGAATAGTCAATACATCAAGCCTCACTACATAACACTCAGAGTATCAAACAAACAACGGAACATCCAGTACATATAGTAAGAAAACAATATGCAAAAGCCTCCAGCTCGTCTTCGTCATCAACAGCGTTGGTAGCCAGGAACAGCATATGTCACCTGCTACCTAGTCTGCCCATCCCAACATGGATGAACAGCCCAAGGTGATAAGAGTTGAACATAAAACCTTGAGTCAGACAACAGTCTTAGTGAGCAGTAAATTAACTATCAAACATACCAAAAGAGCATAAAGGATTAAAGGAATAGGAACTCAACCATCCCACTCCACCTCATTCTACAGTGATAGCCCCCAGACCCACTAAGCATAAACAAGCAAAGCAAAGCAAACAATTTAAGTAAAGTAATTATCACTCGAGTCAAGGTCGATGTTTTCCAAATACAAACCCCCAAGGCCTAAACCAAGATCAGATAAGCACCCAGAAAACACCGCTCTTGAGGCTGAATGATGATACAACCAAACATCCATGACTCTGGCTATCACTGTTAGCATTGCCTCGATATCACCGTTAATTGAATGACCAGCACCTTCTTTCAGCCGTCCGTCAAGGGCTAATGGCAACCCCGGTTCTAGACATAACTCCGCACGTTATCATGACCCGTGCCTAGGACTATCGCATCTGCCCAGAGTACTAACACGTCATCATGACCCGTGTCTGGAACGTCATCGTGACCCGTTCCAACGTACTCTTGCTTCGAGCATGCTAGAACCTTCAATAACGATAAGATCCAAGCCTCCTAGTCATCCTCCTCGACGACCATTCTCACACTAGCTCAAGCGCCTCTCGAGCCCACCATTATCCACAAACCCGGACCGCATCACCGAGTTATCAACATGCTTGGAATGATCCCGTCTGGACTAAACCAAGGCTTTCTCACATTGTGCTTTGCTTCAACGCATCATAGCAAAGCCCCATCTCAACATCATGGTTTGCCTCATCGCATCATGGCAAAGTCCCATCTTAACAAATCTATCCATATGAGCTTCCCCATCTGCTTCATATGCCACAGGCAGCTTTCACTATTCAAGAGCCTTTCCACTTAGCTTTTGAATCATCTTCGACCAACTTGTCCAAATCAAGTTATCAATCAACTAATCAATCAAATCAAAAATTAATCTAAGTAATCAATCATTCAAACAAGATCTAAATAAACAATTACAACAATAATGGCAAATTCGTAAATAAAGAGTTCAAGTCTAACATGCATTCTAACAAGCATGAATTATGAACGATATCTCTACAACTTGATGAATAAACTTGCATAAGTGAACATGTAGTAAAATAGATGTCAAAACTTCATAGATGATAGATCTACATGCATACTTAGGGAAAATGCAAGAAATCACTATTTTTAACACATAAACACGCCACCAATCCAATATACTCCCTTGGGTCCGTGTGAGAGATAACTACCACTCACCGAATCACCTAAACACCTCAAAAACAACCAACTTCAGATCTGGACAGTAAGGAATCAAGCTTGACCCTCCAAAGCTTCGCTTCAAACGATGAAATCTCTCTTCAACGGATGGAGATCTTCAACTTTGGCCCTTGGATCTTCGATTTGATCTTCAATTTAGATGGAAGGAATCACTAGATTAGAGTGGAGAAAAGAAGTGAAGAAGTGTTGTAGTCGAGCTCTCAAAATAGCAGCACTTCGTCGCTTCAAAATCCGGTGCCAAAAGTGAGCCAAACCCCTCTATTTATAGGCAGATTTTCCCCTGAGTCGGCCGCCCCCATGAGTCGCCCACGACCTAAAACTCACGACCCACGACATAAGCCACTTTACGACTCAACGGCTTATCCCACTGCCGACCTAACACGAGAGACAACACACGACTCAACCTTATAACCCTAAGTCGTTCTCGGCCTATCAACTAAACCCCTTAACGACCTACCTACAAGGCCGACCCAACAACCATAGCGACTCATCAATACATTCGACCCAGTGACTTACCATGAGTCGTTTAAAGACCTAATGACTTAAGACTCACCTCTTAACGCGACTCAAGCCTCTACACCGCTTAACAACATACGGTTCAATACACACACACGGCTTACGACTTATACCATAACGACTTAAGTCTTAAGCCGTTCACTCTTAAGTCGGCTCAACCTTGAGTCAGCTACTAACTTAAGTTGCTCAATCACCCCAACTCTTAAGTCGCTAACCCGTGGGCCTTCTGACCCGCTAACCTTCTTAACTCGCTCCATCCTTAGGTCGTCTTAATCCTTAACTCGCTCACCTTTTAGGTCGGTTACCCCTATGAGTCGGTCCAACCCACTAACTCGGTCTAGCACTATCACGCTAACCTGTCCAAACCTATATGTCGCTCCATACCTTAAGCCATAGCCTTCTTAAGTCGGTCACCCTATGAGTCGCTCACACGAGTCAACTTCCACCAGACTCACCTTCCTCACACGACTTATCTCCTACACGACTCAAGCTATTACACGACTCAAGCTCCAAATGACTTAAACTCTGAACGACTTATCAATAATATGACTTAAAGCATATAGTTTAACAATGTTTCGATCCGTAAAAATACGGGTCGTTACATAATTTAAATTGATTCAAAAAAAAGTTTAATGCTATTGAATAAGTAAGTTTAAAGGGGTTTTGGGAAAAATTAGTTTTAAAACTTTATGAAGGATAAATTGGGTTTATTTAGAAAGTAAATTGAAATAAATGTTTTTAAAACATGTTGAAGGTGAAAATTTAAATCAATAATAGAATAGTACCTTAAGTAATGTAAACTTAGAATTTATATACATTAACTCTTAAGTTAATCAAGTAAGAATAATTTATGATTGATATTATTTAAATTAGTAATTATGAATTTAAATGTATTAATCAAAGTGTAAATAATAAATTAATTAACTAATATGTGATTAAGAACCATAAATTATATATTTATTTAAATTAATAAATTTTAATGGTTAATCAAACTCACAATTAATAATGATTATATAAGTTAATTATTTTAGAAGAAAATAATTAAATAAGTGTTAATGAAGATCAATAACTAGATTATTTTATAATTAATTAATGTAATTGATTTTTAATAAATTAATTTGATTAATTAATACAATAATAACCATTGTAATAGTTTAAATGTAAATTATTTATTTGGAAAGTAATTAAGAAATTAATTACTTATTAATTGAGTAAATTGATTTGATTCGAGTTAATTAATTTAGTTTAATTAACTAATATTTCGGAATTAAATTATTTAGAGAAGTAATTGATGGATAATTACTGGAGGTAATTAACTGGAAGATGTTGTTAATGGAAGTAATTGAAGTATAATTACTTAAAATTAATCAATGGATTAAATAAGAGTGTTATTGAGAAGTAATTAATTATGAACGATTAATTACTGTATATATTAATCAAGAGGATTAATATTTATGATTTGAAGATGTGTATTCTTAATATAATTAACAAATGAAAATGTATTTAGAAATCATTAATTAATATAATTAATGATAGGATTAGAGATTGATTTATTTGAGAATAATAAATCAACAAGATAATTAAATGGTAATAAATCGATATAAATGTAATTAGTTAATGGGTTTATTCAAGATTAATTTCTCTAAATAAATTAAGGAAAACTACTGGAATGCAGTAAAGGATATTTAAATCAAGGATGATTAATTTAAATATACATAAGAAATGGATAATAAGATTTAAATTAAGTTAATTAATTAATTTTAGAAATCATTTGATGATTTGGTATGTGAAATTACTTAGTGTAATTAATGAAGTATAATTACTTAGGAAAGTAATTGGATGATAATTGCTTGATGAAATTCATACAAGATAATTTGTAAGTAGAGTAATTTGAGTAATTTCTTTTGTAATTAATCAAAGGATTAATTTATGGAAATAATTAATCATGGAATGATTAATAAGAAATTAAGGGTAATTAATTACTAGTTTGTTATTAATCAAGGGGTGATTAATAATTGTGTTTAAGTAAAGATTAATCACTTAATTAATTTAAATAAGTAATTTGATATAAATTGAAGATCATTAATTAATATAATTAATGATGTAATTAAGAATTGTAAATTAAGGAATAATTAATAAGGAAGTAATTAAATGTTAACCTACTATGAATGATTTAGAAAAATTCATTTGAGAAATTAATTAAAGACTAAATTATTCTTGTAATTAGAGAATGATTAATTAATTTGATTTATAATTAATTAATGATTTTGAGAGCAGGATTTGTGGAATGAGTAATTAATTTAATATATTTTAAATTAATTAAAGATGGAAGTAATTAATTTAATTCATTTTAAATTAATTATAGCTTGTGATTCATAAATCATTACTTACGGATGATATTGATATTTCATTGTTTGATTGTGATCTCAGAAATGAGATGGATAATATTTATGTGATAGGCATGTATCGTTTAAGTCTGATAATATTTAATTATCTGTTGGATGATGATATTAGTTATCTGTTTATGGTGATGTGATTATCTATTATGAGATGTGAATTATCTATCTGTGCATATTGATAATATTGAATTCACTGTTAAGACTAAATAGACAACTTGGCCTTAAAAGACACGTTTTGGATTTCGATGAGACCGGGATCGGTTTTCCTTATTTGGAACATCCGAAAACCACATCGATTCCAAATTAACGATAGGTCGTGAATATGAAGTGAAGATGAAGATTCAGAATGCAAGGGTTATCGTCGTTAACTCTGAGGGTGATTCCAAAACGAGTGTAACGAGATGATGCCTTCGGTTTCGTTCGAACCCATAACGAACTTGTATGGACTGAATGCTTTCAACACATCGTCAGGCGGACGATGAGCATTCTAAGAAATATGTTCAATAAAGGTAATCATAACCTCAAGCCTCATCAACCGGGAATGGCTAAAACAGGGGAGGTGCAGCAAGGTTAGGTGGGTCATGCCCAAGCAGGACAAGGATATTCCCCTGTCTAGATGTCCCTTTTTATTCGGCTGTGTGGGAAGTTGGTCTACAGCTAACTACGGGGTTTATCTTGTTCGGGACTGTTCAGTAAGGAATGGTTCCGGCCTTGTGTTGCAGGGGGTCGGGAGTGATCCTCGGTACGTTGATCTAGGCCACGTACTGTGACGGGCGGTACACCAGTAGCCCTGCCATTGTAAGGAATCCAAAATCCAATAAGTGCCTACGGTTTTGATTGTATTACCCACTTTTGTGGCTAGTAGCTGGAATTTAATGAATGTAAAAATTTCGGCTATTTTCTATTTACTTGAAAACCCTAGACCTATTATAATATCACTGGATTTCCTATCAAATGTTTTGGTTAGCGTAAGGTAAAAACTTTTCCATGTTTATGTGTGGGAAGTCTTACGTGATACCTTTTATTTTCAAAGGATTTTTTTTCAAAATTAAGCAACTTTAACCCGTTACTCATACCAGACCCATGTCTGACCCGAAGTTTATCTTTGTTTTTTTTCATAAACTCTCGGGTACCCAAATTTTTACGGGTAGCCAAGGGATTCAGGTTTAGCTTTGACGAATTCTGGAGGAACAATGGAGCAGGAGGCTTCAGCGTTATAAATATATATATAGTTCCGCTGTGTTGGTATCTCTGAGTCTTATTGTTTGAGTTGTATCATATTGTGTTGTGTTGTATTAACTAGTCAGGTGTTTATAACTGTATAGTATGTGTTATACTATATGTATCACTCTGATTGATGTTATATACTATGTAAATACTTATGTGATTAATATAATTTATTCGTTCCGCTGTGAGATTCTGATGTTGTTGTTCTTTCTTCTCTATCTTTTCTATTTTCTCACCCTTTTCTTTCTTAATAACGATGCTTCTTCCTGGGGGTAGGAAGTGGGGTCGTTACAACTGGAGTCTCATGATCATCCTTGTACAAATGGCATCTAATGTATTTAAATTGAATAAAATAATAAAAATTACAAATTACAAAAAAACTCTTCACCTCCCTATATTCAAAATACAATAGCTCAGCCAAATCCGAAAAATTAGTAGTCAAAGATTTGGCATCTCATATCTCAAATCCCAAAGTAGAATGAAAATGTGTAAACCAAGTTATCTTTAGTTCAAAATTTTCAAGATAAAAGAAATCAAAAGACATGGCAATCAAATCAAGAAAGCAAAATAAAATACAATCTTCAACTTGAATCTCCTAGGTAACAACAAATTCAGCTGCAATACAAACCAAGTATGGATTTAAAATAAAATCTGGAAAATTGAAGAAAGCAATCAAACTTCAATCTGGAACAAGCAAATAGGCAGTGCAGTTTTCTTTGGAATTTATTAAAGGCAAGTAAATTTTCTTAAAGATTCGAATTTAATGTTTTTAATCAGTAATAAAGTGTAAATTTAGAGTGTTTGTATCAATCTAAATCGCAGGAAACAAATCAAGTTTAAAAGGCTAAAGTATTTCTAGTGGCAACTATAGAAAGAAAAAAAAGAAAAGCTTCTCTTGCATATATAAAGAAAAAAAATTCCAAACTGTAAGTAGATTTAAAATTTGTTGTTATTAATGGATTAAGTGGTTGAGTACAACAAAGAGAGATTAAGGACATGTACTTACAAAACTTGGCAGGTCTAAGCTTCAAAAATTAAAAACAAAATTCCAGGCTTGAGTTCTCTGCAAATCCAGGTTTTACTGTCCTCTATTTCAAAACCCATCAATGTGAGAAAACTTCTTCGACTTGATCTTTGAATTGATATGTTGTGTTATGCTTGTTTCTGTGAAGTAGTGAAAAATTATGGTTGCATGTTTTGTTTATCTAAGTTCATCCTATTCATGATATCCAGGTTCTTGTTTTAATTTAAATTCAAAAACTCTTGAGTTAATCTCTGTTAAACTTAAGTTATAAATAAAACTTGTTTGTTTCATCTCAAAATTTAGATTAAAATTATTCTTAGGTTAAAAATATTGAAGTGTCTCTGAAAATTTTCTGGGAATCAAATGACCGAGCAAAAATAAAAAAATGAGTCAAAACCCAAACTTGGTAATTCATAAATTCAGGATTATAATTTGAATTCATAAACTTAAACATGATTTTTAACACTAAAATCATAGTTTTTAATTTGGGATTGAGTGAGCATTTCTGGTTTAACCAGAAATGGGTTTGGGAAGTTTTCTGGTCATCTCTGTGATCTGGGGTGTCCTGGTTCTTTCTGAAGGTAGTAGAGTGATCGAAGATGATAGGAAAATTGTCAGGAAGATGATTAATTTATTGAGGAATTTGCAGCAGTTGATTCTTGTTTGGAACCCTAGATTCAACTAGGTCTAGTATTTTGATTCGTTCATCTTCCTTTGTTGATCGAGTGTTATGAAGTTTTGGGGCATGAATGTTGGGTAGTTTACGAATACGTGGTCGAAGTCGCTGATGCTCAAGTGGCCGGAGTTGAAGGAGCGAGACGTTGATAGGTTTTGGTTGAGGAGGATTCCAGATGTTCCAGGTTTGATTGCGTCATCTCGAATTTGACTTCGAGATTACTGCTACGATCTGATGATCGTATTAGAGTGTTTGGATGATGAGTGGTATGGGAAGATCATCGTTGATGATCTGAGATGATCAACGGCACCGTGCATGTGCACGGTGCACTGTCGTTCTAGTGAAGGTGAATTTGGTTTGGATTGTGCTCGTGTTAATTGATGATTGAATCGGGGTGTTGTGATGTTTTTCTCGGGGAAGTCTAGCTTTGGCTTGAAGTAAATTAGAATTGCCTCAGGTTAAAATAATGTTACAGCTTTTTTACAGAAACCTGCAATGCTTTTGTTTTAAAGTTTAAGTTAAAGTTTAAAAATGAAAATCAAAGTTTTAAACTAAGTTGTAAACCTAAGTTTGAATCTGAATTCAAGTAAGTTTGAACCTTAGTTTTGAAATGATTTAAGTTTTTGAAATTTAAACTTGTTTAAACACCTTTAAGTATTTAAGGTATATTTGGCTTGAATTCAAAAACTGAAAAGTTTGAACCGTAAAGTAAAGGTTTAAATAAGTTTAAATATAAGTTATAAAATCTGGAATGTGAGTTTGAACCTCGGTTTTTAAAATAAAATAAAGTTTTTAATTTAAATTGTTTTAACTACCTTAAAAATGGTTAAATTATTTGAAATTTAAAATGAAGTTTAAATGTAAGTAAGTTTTTGAATCTAAGTAATCTGGAATCAAAATTGAATGTGTATTCCAGTTTTTAAATAAATGAAAGTTTTTAAAATTTAAAATGATTTGAACAATTTTTTTTGTTAAAGTATAGTTTTAAATGGATTTGAATTTAAAAAAATGAATTTGGTTTTGAATTCTTTTAAACTTCTTTTATAAAATGAATATTTCTCTAACTTGTGAGATAAAAAGGTTTTTGAATTGTTGTTAAAACTTTGTTTAAGATTAATTTTGTGTTCATTTTAAATCTAAATTTAAATTTAAATTTAAAGTAAATTTGGAAGCAAATTGTTTTTAAATGTTTTGATTAAGTAAGAGATGTTTTATCTTAAAGATAAATAGAATTTAATGATTTGGATTTATTAAATTATTAAGTTAATTAATCAAGTAATTAATGAATGATCAATAAAAATAGTAATTACCTAGTGAAAGTAATTGAGAGAAGATAATTAAAGGTTAAAGATTGATTAATCAAATATTAAGGGTTAATTACTTTAAAGAATAATTAATTAATGTGGTTAATTAATTAAGGTTAATAAATTAAGAATTATTAATTAAGGTTAATTAACTTAAAATGATTAAGAAATCATTATTAATTAAGGAGTAATTAATTATTGTAATTAATTAAGGAATAATAAATCTATTAATTAATCAATTAAGGATAATTAATTTTAATTAAGATTTAATTAATCAATAGTTAAAGTTTTATTAATTAAAGTAATTAATTAAGGAATAAGTAATTAAGATTTAATTAATTACAATTAAAGGTTAATTAACTAAGATAATTAATTAAAGAAATGATTAATAAATGAAGGTGGTTAAGACTTAATTAATTGTAGTTAATGATAATTAATCATTGATTTAAAGATTACTAATGAAAGTAATTGGGTGAGTAATAAATTTATAACCACACGATTTATTCACCTTAATCAAAGATGTTTGATTGTTATTGAATGTTGTGTGATGGATTGATATATGATGTGATGTTATGTGATGCTTTGTGCTGAGCTGCTATATTTGCGATGAATATACTGTTGTATGAATGTGAAAACCCCTTGACCCGTAAAACGACATTTGAATTTCGATGCGACATGGAGTCTGATCCAGTTGGTTATCCGAAACCCACATCGAATCGTAATAGTGAACCTTTGTGATTGATAATTTATTTTATCTATGAATCTGTGAATAAAGATAAGCGTTATGGGTTATACCGCTTATCGATATATTAAATCTGTGCTGATTGATGATGTGGCACTTTTATTGTGTAAAACCCCCGGACCACACTTATACACACACAATTATGGATTGCATGTGGAAATGGGTTAAGTCACACATTTTTGAAACAGTTTTAAAGATTGAAGTTTTGAATCCAAATATAGTTTTAGAATTGAAAGCTTTTGAAAATGAATCCCAAAAATAAAAGTTATTTTGAATAACTTGATTGAGTTTTGAAATTTAAATAATTTAATTTAAATTTGAATTCTATATTTGAAATTGAATTCTATGATTTGGGAACTAGAGTTTAAAATGGTTATTCAACTTATAAATGGGTTTATATGGGTTTTAAACCATTTTAAAAGTGTTGTTTTGGGAATTTGAATTTAACCCAAGATTTTAACTTGTATAAATTGGATTCTTCTGAAACGAAAACTATTTGTTTTCAAAAAACTAAAAGCTTTCACATAAGAGATAAACTTCCAATTTGTGTTAAAAGGGTTTTCAAGTTTAAATTAGAATAGTTTTCCAAGTTATAGATAAATCTTTGGAAACATGTTTTGAAAGCTATACGTTAAATCTTTAATTTAAAGATTTAATGAGTTAATCCATTTGAAATGGAATTTGTTTTGGAAATCTATAAATGGATCTTTGTGAAACTAGGTGGATTTTGTGAAATAAATCTTTTTGTCTAAAAGATTTGAAATGGTAATTTGTTTAACCATTTGAAAGAAAAGCTTTGGATTTTTAAGTTTTGACTTAACTAAAAATCCCATATCAATATGTTTTTAAATATCGCGCTTACTATTCGGTTTAGCCGAGAGAGGACCTTGTGTCATATAACCCATTTCGAATAGTGATACGACGTTATGGATTGCATTTGAAGACCGGGTGTCTTCAAGAACGTAGGATAACCTATCGATTGTCTCTGCACCGAGTAGCTACAGTATAGAGATTCCCTAAGTGATGGGAAGTCCAATCGGGATTGTGGATACCCGGATTGCAAAGGCTTCTTCGGAAGTGCCTTCGGTTCTGTTCGAACCCGGAACAGACTTGTATGGTTGTATGTCTGACACTACACTTTGAGATATTAAACTGATCTCTATCAAATACATTTTTGCTTGGTGGCGGAGAATTCATTCTCTTAGCTTAACACCCTTCTCTGAGACGTACGAGCTCAGAGGTTATGTAGTTGATAGTTATCAGGGATATACTCCCAAATTTGGTAGTGTGGCATGCTGAATGCTGCCGTGTATCATTTGTTGATCAAAGCATGGCTTTTGTATAAAGCGTAGCTTTGTGGACGAGACTGCATCAGGACCTCACACCCCGAAAATGGTCGAAACAGGAAAGATGCGGCAAGGTTACGAGGATCGCTCCCTTTAGGGTTTGTCATTCCCTTCTGGAAAAGGGTGGTATCATGGTATGGAGCCCAGATACTTACTCATGTGGATACTACAGATCTATTACTTTGTGATTGCTTTGTGGTTGTTGGTGTCGAGCGCTCGGATAAAGGTCCCAAAGGACCGGGGGATGGCATGCTGAGTAGTAGTTACCTAGTTACAGAGGTAACTCGGCCTTGTGTTGGCAGAGATCCGGTTTGGTTCTCGGGACGTCCCGCCAGAGGCGTACCCATGGACAGTAGGAACTTCCTTAGCCTGACCATTTGTTGGAAATCCAATCAAAACAATACGCACCCTGTACGGTTTTAGTTGTATAACCTGCCATGGAATGTTGCGGTAACCTGCTATTGAACATGGTAGCTATAGTAGGCATACGATACTGGTCGTACGTTGGCTAGGATTTATATTATACTTTCGAAATGGTTTTCCTACACTATGCACTAGTAATAATATCAAAGAAATTTTCCCGTATCAAGCATATTTGACTACCATAAGGAGAAATCTCCTCCAATTCTGCGTTTGCATTATATGTGTGGCGGGAGGCCTTATGGTAGTTTCATTTTCTAAAAAGCATTGCGGATTTGTTTCAAACTCTCTTGTTGTTTGTTTTAAAGACCAAACAACTTTTATTTGATCATACCAGTCCCACGACTGACCTGGAGTTTATTGTTCCTTTCCTAAACTCTGGGTGCCCACTATTTTCCCACACGGGCAGTCTAGAGTTGGGTTTTTCAGATAATCGAATAGTAGGTGTAGATTCGATAGCTTCCAGCCTTAGGATTTGGCAATCGCATTTGTATCGAGTTGCTTCACTTCATCTTGATTGGGAGTTCGAGCTATTTCTGGATTGGTGCCTTGGAGAAGGAGATTACCAATACTGGAGTTCTCTCTTGAAGACCATATTGGAGGTATTGTCCCGCTGCTGGCATTATCTTTTCTTTACCGCTGCCATTGTTGTGTATCATATTTCTGATGTATATACATTGTATCATTCTGTTGTATCATATTGTATCGGATATTGTATCAATGTTGTATATGATATTTGCTATTCATTTCTTTCGCTGTGTTGTACTTAATGTGTTATAAGCTCTGGCGAACCAGATTCGACGTTTGGATCTGCGGCATTTGAATACGAGTGTCGTATTCGGTGCCGATTTTCGAACGTCGAGTCAGGGACGTTAGACCTTGTTTCACCATAAAGTGGCATTTTCCCCATTCAAAGTCAAATGTTTTTATTTACATCGATTTAGAACCAACTCGAGGTGATTGGGTAAAAGAATCGCCAAAGATAGAGAAATCATCCATAAAATCTTCTAAAAAGCGCTCAATCATGTCAGACAAGATGTCAACCATGCATCGTTTCAAAGTCCGAATGGCATATGTCGATAAGCAAAGGCATCGAATGGACACATGAAAGTCGTTTTCTTTTGATTTTCAAGGGCGATTGGAATTTGGTTATGGTCAGAATAACCATCAAGGAAGCAGTAGAACTCACGGCTGACTAAACGTTCGAGCATTTGGTCAATGAAAGGAAGAGAAAAGTGATCTATTTGTGTTGCGGCATTTAGTTTTCGATAGTCAATGCAAACACACCAACCCATTTGAGTACGAATTGGAATAAGTTCGTTTGAGCGTTCTTGACAACGGTTAGCCTAAAAAAATTCGGTATAATGTGAGTTGGGCTGACCCATGAACTATCAGAGATTGGGTAAATGATTCCGTTGTCGAGAAGTTTAAGAATTTCATCATGCACCGCATCTTTCATTTTTGGATTAAGCCTTTGTTGCGCGTCACGAATAGGCTTGGCATCGTCGATTAAATTGATGCGTTGTTGAACAAGAGCGAGACTAATTCCCTTTATATTGGAGATCGACCATCCAATCACTTCCTTGATTTTCGAAAGAATAGAGAGAAGAGAAGTTTCTCGGTCAAGAGAAAGATCGTTAGAAATTATGACAGGAAAAGTTTTGTTTTCACCTAAGTATGCGTACTTAAGGTGATCGAGAAGTGGTTTGAGGTTCAACTTCGGGAGCTTTTAGATCAAAGAATTAGGTTGAGATTCGGACTCAACTGGAAGTGATTCAAAAGGAAGAGCGTATCCAATCTCGTTGGGAATTTCGTGAAATAATTTTTCGTACTCGACCTCTCATTTGTCGTTAAGGTCAAGTGTCTCGTTTTTGTGAATGGCACTAATTTCCAACGTTTGGTCACGAGGTTCGTTAAATTGTCTTTCAAGATTGAAAATATTAAATCCAAAGTCATGTTTCTAAAAGAGATTTTCATCGACCGTTATGACAATTGATTAAGGCATTTGAGGTGGCTAAGAATGGTCGGCCTAAAATCAAAGAGATTTGACTCGCAGGGTTTGTCACCGGTTGTGTTTCGAGAACGATAAAATCAACGGGAAATATGAATTGCCCTACTCGAATGAGGAGGTCCTCAATTTCTTCCACGGGCTTCTTAATCGAACTATTGGCAATTTGAAGCGTGAGTTTTGTGGGTTTGAGCTCACCTAAGCCTAATTGTTCATACATGGAGTATGGAATCAAATTGACAGTTGCACCTAAATCTATCAGCTATTGTTAATCGTCAGGTCTCCAATTGTACATGAAATCTTAGGGCAGCCATGATCATTGAATTTTACGGGTATGGATTGGGACAAGACTTCACTCAAATTAGCGGCTAAGAAGACCTGTTTTGGGCACTTGAGTGTATCGCTTTTCGGTACACTAGTCCTTAAGAAATTTCGTGTAAGTGAGGACTTCTTGAACCATTTCAATAAGAGGGATGTTCACTTTTACTTGTTTAAAAATTTCCAACATCTTTCCCACTTGATCAAAGTGTTTCTTTGGTCGAAGACGATGTCGAAATGGAACACGATACTCGGTGGGCAGGTCTACTCGAGCAGAAGAAGAAGAGTTTTGTTTGGCATTCGGTTCGACTTTTGGCTCCACGTTCTGTTCTGATTCATTCGTTGTTTTATAAGTGTCGAGAGAGGTTTTCGGTAAATCGTTTGGATTAATGACTTGATTATCGATTTGTTTACCAAAACATAGAGTTGTGATAGCATTTAGTTAGGTGACATTGTTATCTTGAACAACATGGGCTTGATTTGAATTTGCATTTTGATTCCTGGGATTTGGAAGGGGTTGGCTTGGAATGTTCCTCGTTCGCGTTCACTTACAGACGTGGCTAATTGACTCGTTTGCATTTCAAGTTTTTCAATTGATTGGTTTGCGTTTTGTATATATGAATTCAATAAATTTTGCAAATTGCTGTTTGATTGAAGACTTTGAGTAGTTTCTTTAACTAACGTTTCAAGGGTTTTCTCAAGTGAACTTAAACGCTTATCGTCTGAGGGAGGATGAGCAGAATTTTGTTGAAATTTTGATTGTTGCGGTTGATTATGAGACGGACCCATAAAGTTTGGTTGAGAATGGTTGGGATGAAAGAGAGGATTCAAAACATTATTCAAAAATGCTTGAAAATTGGGACGAACCATATTTGTGTTGGGATTGTTTTGGTTCCAAGAAAAATTTGGATAATTTCTTCAACCAGGGTTGTACTTTTCAAAAATGGATCGTTTTGGCTTTATTCAAAGCATTGATTGTTCGATAGATTTAGGACACTGATCGGCTATATGATTAGGATCGTTGCATTTATAACACATCGGTTGGAAAGCTCGGTTCATTTGATTAGATGAGAAAACGTTATCGAATTTATTAATCATTGCGTCAATTTTAGCTTCCAAAGAAAAAGAAGATCCTACCGAATGTGCAATCAATCGTGAATAAACTAATTTTTTGTTCGAACATTTCCATTGGGACGACTTTTCAGCGGTGTTTTCAAGAAATTTCCAAGCATCATTGAGATGTTGGGCAAGAAAGTTGTCTTGGCACATTGATTCGAGCATGGTCCGTGAGCCGTTTTCGAGTCCATCTTATAAGATTTGGAAAATCATCCATTTTTCAAAGTTATGGTGTCGACATTTTATCAAAAGCTCTTTGAATCTTTCAAAATATTTTCCAAGTGGTTCTTCCTTGAGTTGATGAAAATTTACAATTTTGTTTCGGATTCTACTTGTTTTTTCCAAAGAATATAACTTTTTTAAGAAAGCTTTTTCGAATTCTTCCCAAGTTTTAATCGAGTTCGATGGCAAGTTGTACAACCATTTTTCAACGTAAACCGTAAGAGCGAATGGGATTAATCGAAGTTTGTTTCCGTCGTCGAAAAGTTGTTGGAGTTTAATGGTTGTGCAAAAAATTTCGAATTTAGTCAAGAAAATGTAGGGGTCACCGTGCTCGAAATTGCCAAATTTCGAAAGCGTGGCATTATGGTTCGAGCGAATTTCAAAATGGTTACCCTTAGGGCCGGGTAACGTGAAGCAAGATGGAATAGAAACTCTATCGGGAAAGATTCTATCTGTAAGAGTTCGAGGGGCGTTCTCGTTTGCCATTTCGGGAGGATCGTCTGTTCGAGTTAAACGATTAGTGGTAGAGTCACAAGTCCAACGATTGGTTGTTGTGTTATGAGTCCAAGTACTCATGCACAAGTGAAAGTCGAGAAGAGAAAGAATTAAATACGAATTTAGAGAATGATAGAAGATTTGTGTAACATCCCATCTTTTTGTATGCTTTAAACCGACGATAAACCACACAAGTCGGACTTAAACCATACAGAAGGGCGGATTGTTATGGGTTAAATAATAAAAAGCAGAGAAAGAAAAACAAAATAGAATCTTGCATCGAAATGATAAAATATAATAATCAAATAAACGGTTCTTGAAGCTGTTTACAGAACTTTTGATTATACTTATACAATACAAATCAGAGTTACACATACTAGAGAATAATAAGTAACAATGCAGCGGAACAATGTGATGCAGTGGAATAATATAATAAATAATAATAATAATTCAATCTTCACCTTCGTCCTCCAGAAATAAGATCTTCAAACCTTGAAATGCTCAGACTGACCCGAGCGAATTGAAAAGACAAAACACTCGAGTCAGAATTAAAATATCTTATGTAAGTTAAATCAACGGTAAATAATATGAGTGGAACGGCATCAGAGATGTTTATGGGATTTGACATCTCCTATCCAGTGTCAAACGTGGGTGCAGTAACTTAAGAGATGCTCGGGATTCACATCTACTAAAGATCCGTTAAACTGTTTACTATATAGTAATATACGCTATTATAATAATGTCTATAGTGAAATAAACTTACTTTAAATAGCGTTAAGGAATGACCCAATATCCCCCTTAACACAATAACAGTCCCAGTAGTCCATCCAGTATCAGCGCATCTCCAGATCGGGAGACTACCCTAAATACTCCATAGGCTACGGGAGAAAACCAAACTCGTACAAGGTGCGCTAGGGTAAGTGATACGACACAACTAGGCAATGCCAGGGTAGATACACCAATTACGCTTCTGGGCTGGTGGTAGCGTGTAGCAGCTACTACCGACCACCTCGAGCCACACCCCCAAAATCAAAAGGGCCCAAAAGAATCACAAAGTAATAGAATGGTATCGAAGGAGTTTGTCCGATAAAAGGTGCTACCTTCTTATCCCGTCAATCGCTCCTGTTTTAGCCACCTTATGTCAACTCATGGGAGTCGGGTCCATGTATTTACCATAAAGGGAATGCCGCCGCCATCCTACTTCATTCTGGAATCTCCACCGCGTACATGGTTGTTAAAGTTGTTTTCGGAGTTGGCAGAGAGTATGACAACTTCCATTTCCGGTCTCTTTAACAACCAAATGTTATTATAACACTGCGGTCATTTCAAAATAATTATACTTCAAAACCAGAATATAATATCCATTTCAAAACCATATAAATAGGATATCATTTCCATTTTCAAAAAACAATCAATATGATATAATTTTATTAAAACCCAAATCAATATAATATCATTTTTATTTCGAATATATCCTTTTCCAAAGTCATAGAACTTTCAAAATTAAAATATTTTGAAACCAAACGCTTGAAATTTAACCTTTCAAAACATAATACTTCGAATTTCATAGCTTCTAAACCATAACTTCCAAAACTTAAATGGTTTACATATTCAAAGAGTATATAAAATAGTTTGAATTTAAAGTTACTTTATAAAGTAAATAATTTCCTCGACTTCACAATTTCATTCACTTTAAATTAAATCTCAATTCATAATTTTCAACTCACTTCAGTTTTCAACAAACCATTTCAATTTCAACATATTTTAAACTTTAAGTATTAATCAATTTCAAAACTAAGGTTGGTAATTACGATTCAGCAATTCATTTTCTATTATTTAGTTTTGAAATATTTGCATAATAAATCCATTATCATTTAATTAAAACTCAAATTACAAATAACTAAATATTTCCTTCAATTAATTTATACTTCGAATATTTGTTTAATTCATCTTAAACCAAAATCCAATTATAAAAATCATACCTTTAAAATCTCAATTTTGTTAAATTTCAAATCAATTTCATATTTATCTTCCAACCTTATTCTCATCTAAGTCATTATTGTGAGAAAATGCGGATTACGGATCTTAAGGCTAGGATTAACACTAAAGGGGGGTGAATAGTGTCAATAAAGAATTATTAATCTTTTTCTGTTTATGTTAATTTAGACACCGATGTATGCAATGTACAGACACAGATATGATCACAGAAACAAACATAGATGCAGAAATAAAATAAAAGCAGAAAAGGAAAGAACACACCGGGTTTTATACCGGTTCGGAGTTACCCTACATCTAATCCCGCAACACAAGTACGGATTTCCTTTGAAAAGCAATTATACAATTACACCCTCGGTTTCAAGGCTACGAGGTACACCCTACAGAATTTCTATCCTCTGGGTAGAGATACTTGATTTCCGGGCCATAAGTTTATCCAATTGATTTACCAAGGCTACAATCACACCTTTTCTCTTTTGATTGATTTCCAAGGCTATAATCACACCTTTTCTCGCTTAATAGATTGCAAAGAAGTCTATAACTCTGAATAGCTCTAAGAACCTTGTAGAGATAGTGATAGAGATCAAACTAGAAGTAATCGAGTTTGATTAAATATTGATTTCGGCAGAGTAATGGAAAGAATAGGTATTAAGAAATGTGGAAGAAGAAGAGGAGTGAAAAACCAGAAAATCAGATCTAAAATTCGTTGAAACTAACCCCTATTTATAGTAGAACAACAGTCATGTCCATTCATGGAGAGTTATGGAAAATAGACACTTCTTTTGAAATTTAAATTTTGAATTCAACTGACACCATGTCGACATGGTTACCCTAGGCATGTCGACATCCCAAAGCAATTTTTGGTGATTTGATTTTCTTTGAAAATAACCTTTATCTTATATTAAAACTATTTAAACTTTACAAATATACTTGACTATAGTTAAAATTCATAAGTAAATATAGAGAATAATATATATATAGATTTTAACTACAATTTTATGTCTAAATCTAAGTATAAAAGTTAAATATATAATTCAAAAAGATAGTTTAAAATCAGTAGTAATTTTAACTTTTGAAATTAAAGATAATTTTAAGGCTAAAATTATTTAAAATCAGGATAGAGGGTTTTGATGTTTTTAAAAGGAATGTTTTGAAATCATTTTGAAAACAAGATAAAAATCATTTTGAATAAAAGGTTAGCGGATACAAAACAATGTTCCACTAGATTTTTCGTAGGTTACATCCTACTTAGGATTCCATCCCTTTAACAGGCTCGAAGTGGATTCCATTCCACGAATAAATTGGATTTTAAGATGCCAATTCTTTTCTACGAGTTTTAACAAAAATTCCTAATAAAAATACTTATGCTTAAAACCTTGAACTCTTGATAATCTTGATACTCATGAGTCTTCTATCTCGATATCTTGAATCTCTATACTGTACAGTCTTCATTCTTGGTACCTACATGGTTAAATCCTGCATATACATATATTCTAAACTTATAATGTCAGTATTTATATTTTATAATCTATTCTAAGGTTGTTGTAATCAAAATCATCATCTCACGGACTAACAATCTCCCCCTTTTTGATGATGACAACCTTTGTTTATAAAATATTATTTCTATCCTAATAAGTCCCCATAAAACTAATAATTCCCCCTTAATTTATGCCTAACTACCCTATTTTATATTTCTCCCCCTTTGTCATCAACAGAAAAAAACTCACTCCAAACTATATAACTCGCTATAAAACTAACACTCTATGACATGTGATTATAATGATAGTATTTCATAAGTAATCATTACTTAAATCTAATACTAAAACATAGTCCTAAACAATTAACTATCCTAACTAAGAATTCACGATAGTACTTATAATTAAAACTCATATAAGAACATGAGTTATTTATTATGTATGAAGTTGTATATACATGAGCGTTTAGATAACATAAAACACAAACGACAATGGAAAAGAAAGAAAAGAAACTATTGTGTGTTTTTAAACATATGAGATCTATGAATCGAACAGTTTGGATAGTGGAAACAGAAATTTCCACGTTGTTCGACAAGATTCCCATTCTTGTCAAAACACACTTCTCCAATACACACGACTTGGTCATTATCCTCCTCGTGCGCTTCTTTCATGGGTTTTTCTTCTTCTTCGCTAGCCTCTTGCTCTTGATTGAGTGAAGAGTCTTCATCAATCAAGATAGGGTTGGCCTGGTTATTCATTAGGAATTTTTGCAAATTCCTAAGAATCTTTCCTTGCCACTCTTGTTCCTTTGCCATATGAAGTTGAGTCACTTGAATTTCAGTCATCATCTGAAGTGCATCCTTCAGAGAGTCCTCTATTTTAATAACACGAGCGAGAGTAGTACGTTGAAATGGACCAGACGTAGGAGAAGGGAATGAAAAGGTTGATTTTATATTTGATTTGAAAGAGGAGGCCACTGATTATTTGATTTCAGAGAGAAGAACAGACAGATAACATAAAGGATGAATAAAATTTCGAAAATGTGAAGAATTTATAACCAATTATTTTGAATTTCGGTAGGAAAAATTTCAAAATATAAAAACGTTGCATGTCGACATGGGTATACGGGGGATGTCGACATGGTCTTTTATATTTTAACTCTTTGAATTATTTTGATATTTATTATTAATTATACTTGTTATTTATATTTTATATTTTAGTTATAGAACATATACCTGATTCTGTTCTTAATTTAGTAAATATTGATCCATTTAAGGGTTTTGTTAAGATATCAGCAATTTGATTATCAGAATTGAAATAATCGAGAGTAACTACTTCCTTACTTATATTATCTCTAAGAAAATGATGTCTGATATCAATATGTTTAGTTCGAGCATGTTGAGTAGTATTTTTGGATAAATTTATTGCACTCGTATTATCACAATAAATTGGTGATTTTGAAAATTTTAAACCAAAATCTTTTAAGGTTTGTTGCATATATATTACTTGAGAACAAGCCAAGCATCAGAAATATACTCTGCTTCAGTTGTTGATAAAGAAACTGTGTTTTTCTTTTTACTAAGCCAAGAAACCAGAGAATGCCCCAAAAAGTGACAAGTCCCACTTGTACTTTTTCGGTCTGATTTACAACCAACATAGTCAGCATCACAGTAAGATATTAAGTCAAAAGAATCATTTTTAGGGTAGAATAAACCATAATCAGATGTGTGTTTAACATATCTTATGATTCGTTTTACGGCTTTTAAGTGGGTCTCTTTAGGTTGGGATTGATATCTGGCACAGAGACAAACACTATGCATGATATCAGGTCTACTGGCAGTAATATAGAGTAGGGATCCAACCATTCCTATATATAGTTTTTGATCTGCGTCTTTCGAGAGATCTTCTTTACTTAGGTACTCATTGGTTGCCATGGGAGTGGGTTTTCCACTCGCAGTAGTAAAACCAAATTTACTAATTGGGTCTTTAGCATATTTTTCTTGATTAATAAAGATACCATTATCTAATTGTTTTATTTGTAATCCTAAAAAGAAATTTAATTCACCCATATCACTCATCTCAAACTCTTTTGTCATTATTTCAGAAAATTCTTTATTCATTTCAAAATTAGTTGAACCAAAAATGATATCATCTACGTAAAATTGTACTAGTTGAATATCATTTTTATTTATTTTAATAAAAAGAGTATTATCTACTTTACCAATTTCAAAATTAGATTGCAATAAATAAGATCTTAGTCTATCATACCAGGCTCTAGGAGTTTGTTTTAGACCATATAATGCTTTCTTAAGTTTGTAAACATGATTTGGTAAATTATCATTTTCAAAAAGTGGTGGTTGTTCAACATATACTTCTTCTTTTACAAATCCATTTAAAAAGGCACTTTTAACATCCATTTGAAATAATTTGAAATTATTATGATTTGCGAAAGCAAGTGTGATCCTAATGGCTTCTAATCTTGCTACAGGAGCAAAGGTTTCGTCAAAATCTATTCCTTCTTCTTGACACTAACCTTGAGCGACTAATCGAGCTTTATTTCTAACTACCTCTCCTTGTTCATTCATTTTATTTTTATAAACCCATTTAGTTCCAATTATAGTTTTGTTTTCTGGTCTAGGAATAAGTTCCCAAACATCATTTCTATTAAATTGATTTAATTCTTCTTGCATTGCCAAAATCCGGGAATCATCAGTTGATGATTCTTTTGGATTTTTGGCTTCAATAGTTGATATAAAAGCTATATTACTCATTTGACTTAGTTGATTTTTAATTTTAACAACAGATTGCATATCTCTCAGTATATTTTCTATAGGATGATCTTTTAAAAGTTTAGTCCTTTTATTAGGATGATTAATTTCATTATTAGTTTCAATTGATTCTTGATTTTGAGTGATTAAATCCTCTTCATCATTTGTATCTTCAAAAATTTTGAAATTTTCATCAAATGTAACATGCATTGTTTCTTCAATGGAATTGGTTTTTAAATTAAACACTCTGTACGCTTTACTTTTATTATAATATCCGATAAAGATACCTTTGTCAGATTTAGGGTCAAATTTAACTAAATTATCTTTTGCATTTAAAATAAAGCATTTACTTCCAAAAATTCTGAAATAAGATACCTTAGGTTTCTTTGAATAAAGAGGTTCATAAGATGTCTTATCAGTTAAAGGTCTAATTAAAATTCTATTCAAAATATAACAGGCGGTAGCAACTGCTTCTGCCCAAAAATTCTTTGGTAAATTACTATCTGTAAGCATAGTTCTCGCACACTCTTGAATCGTCCTATTTTTACGTTCTACTACTCCGTTTTATTGTGGAGTTTTGGAAATGAAAAATTATGAGTTATTACCTTTTTATTGCAAAATTCCTCAAACTTTTCATTTTCAAATTCACCACCATGATCACTTCGAATAGTTATAATTTTTAGAGAAAATTGATTTTGAATTCTTTTTGAAAATGTCTTAAAACATTCAAAATATCACTTTTATGTTTCAAAAATATTGTCCATGTAAATCTAGAATAATCATCTACAATTACAAAAACATATTTAATATGATTTATTGAAAGCATTTGAGATGGACCAAATAAATCAAGATGAAGTAGTTCAAGAGGTTTTGAAGTTGAAATCATATATTTTAACTTGAAGAAACTTTTTCTAGTTTTCCTAATTGACAAGCATCACATAAACTATCTACTTTAAAATTCATTTTAGGGAGACCTCTTACTAGATCATGTTTTGACAGTGTAGATAAGAGTTTGAAATTCAAATGCCTAAATCTCTTATGCCAAATCCAAGGGTCACTTGTATTTGCCAACAGAAACAGGTTATCATTTGAAACTTTAATATTAAGAATATAAATATTCTTTTTCCTGACTCCCTCAAATATAATGGTTGAATTATTATCTTCAATGTGACATTTATCTTTTTAAAATTTAATTTTATATCCTTTATCACACAGTTGACTTATACTTAGCAGATTATGTTTCAGATTCTTAACTAGCAAAACATTAGTAATAGTAGGAGTTTCAGAATTACCGACTTTGCCGATGCCAATCACATATCCTTTTGAATTGTCTCTAAAGTTAACCGGTCCTCCGTCTTTGTATATTATATCATTCAGTATATCTGGATTGCCAGTCATGTGTCTAGAACATCCACTATCAAGTATCCATTTGTTCTTTTTGATCTGCACAATTTGTCCGTTGTGGATTGATTCCTCAACACCCATAAAGCATGATTCCTGCACATCAAACAATCTTGGTAGACAACTTGAATTTGAATATTGATTATATGCAGACTCAAGAAACAATGATGGTTTGAATACTTCTAAACTAGTATTAACAAATATAGACATTTTAAAAACTTTTTCAAAAATTAGATTACAAGACTTTGAAAACCTTGCTCTGATACCAATTATGAGAAAATGCGGATTACGGATCTTAAGGCTAGGATTAACACTAGAGGAGGGTGAATAGGGTTAATAAAGAATTACTAAATATTTTTCTGTTTATGTTAATTTAGACACCGATGTATGCAATATACAGACACAGATATGATCACAGAAACAAATACAGATGCAGAAATAAAATAAAAGCAGAAAAGGAAAGAACATGCCGGATTTTATACTGGTTCGGAGTTACCCTACATCCAGTCTCGCAACACAAGTACGGACTTTCTTTCAAAAGAAATTATACGGTTACACCCTCGGCTTCAAGGCTACGAGGTACACCCTCCAGAATTTCAATCCTCTGGGTAGAGATACTTGATTTCCAAGCCACAAGTTTACCCAATTGATTTACCAAGGCTACAATCACACCTTTTCTCTTTTGATTGATTTCCAAGGCTACATTCACAAATTTTCTCGCTTAATAGATTACAAAAAAGTCTATAACCCTGAATAGCACTGAGAACCTTGTAAAGATAGTGACAGAGAATCAAACTAGCAGTAATCGACTTCGATTCAATGTTGATTTCAACAAAGTAATGGTAAGAATAGGTATTAAGAAATGTGGAAGAAGAAAAGGAGTGAAAAACCAGAAAATCAGATCTAAAATTCGTTGAAACTGACCTCTATTTATAGTAGAATAGCAGTCATGTCCATTCATGAAGAGTTGTGGCGAATAGACACCTCTTTTGAAATTTAAAACTGACACCACATTGACATGGTTACCCTAGGCATGTCGACATCCCAAAGCAATTTTTGGTGATTTGATTTTCTTTGAAAGTAACATTTATCTTATATTAAAACTATTTTAAACTTTACAAATATACTTTACTATAGTTAAAATTCATAAGTAATATAGAGAATAATATATATATATATTTTAACTATAATTTTATATTTAAATCTAAGTATAAAAGTTAAATATATAATTCAAAAAGATAGTTTAAAATCAGGAGTAATTTTGACTTTTGAAATTAAAGATAATTTTGAGGCTAAAATTATTTAAAATCAGGATAGAGGGTTTTGATGTTTTTAAAAGGAATGTTTTGAAATCATTTTGAAAACAATATAATTTTGAAAAATCATTTTGAATAAAAGGTTAGTGGATACAAAACAATGTTCCACTAGATTTTTCGTAGGTTACATCCTACTTAGGGTTCCATCCCTTTAACAGGCACGTAGTGGATTCCATTCCACGAATAAATTAGATTTTAAGATGCCAGTGCTTTTCTATGAGTTTTAACAAAAAATCCTAAATGCTTGAAATCTTGAACTCTTGATAATCTTCTTCTATCTCGATATCTTGAATCTCTGTACTGTACAGTCTTCATTATTGGTACCTGCATGGTTAAATCCTGCATATACATATATATTTAAACTTATAATGTCAGTATTTATATTTTATAATCTATTCTAAGGTTGTTGTCTTCAAAATCATCATCTCACGGACTAACAATTATGAACTCCAAAAATATAATTTAAATAAATACTTAATCATAATATATCTTAATAAAATCAAACTTTATTATTAAACTTATTTTATACTTTAAACCAATTTTATACATAGCTTAAAATCAAGAATTTAACTATATATAAAATAACATTTATAAAATATCCCAATCAATATCTCATTAAACTATATATTTCTTTACAAAACCATAGAAATCATTTCAAAATATTTTTATATATAGGCCACGGTGTCTGTATAAAATTTTCTATCCTATGGTCAAGTTATACGGATATTTATCATTTCAATCCGTAATTTAAAATATAAATACGGTTATATATTATTTCAAATCGAAATCCTGAATGAAATAAAATCCATAACAACTTGCAGTTTATGACAATATAAAATACAACATCCATTCATCCAATATCAATAATCAACCATTTATCACAATCATCATCCAATTTAATCAATAACATCAGTATAGAATAGATAATAAATAACAGGTATTTACTGATAGTTTATATTCAATAATAAATTAAATAACAATTTAACTGGCAGTTTATATGTAATAATAAATTAAATAACAAATTAACTGGCAGTTTATATGCAATAATGAATTAAATAACAATTTAATTCAATAAATTCAATTTAACTGGGATAATGATTAAAAATATGCCAAACAGTCATAAATAAATTTTTAATCACATCATAATTCAATTTAACAAACATAAGAAATTTTAGAAGTTGTGAGTGCGTTAAACACTCTCCTTTTGAATTTAATTGAATTTAAATCCAATTTAAACTCAAAATTCAAACAGCCTTCGAATTCGTGCAAACCAACGTCACAATGTCCAGAATTCCAATACGAACCTAGCGGAGAAAATCGCACATGGATTTGACCTCGTACGCAATAGTTATGTGTATTATCAGTTAAACGATTTATAATACAAATAAATTAAATAACTAAAATAGAATGAACACGTCGGCATACCCATTCACCCGTGAAACCCTATGATGCTACAAGCAATGAAGAAAGCCGCCACCATATGCCCCGACTCGTCATCGCACACGCCACCGTTGACTTCCCCGTGCCTGCGCCTCCCTTGTGCGATCACCCCTGGCCCGGTGAACCGTAGGGGCATGGCTTCGGCGACCAAAACAGCGCCGCCGCCGGTTTATACGAAATCCTAGCCCAAATTTTGACAATGATCTAGCCGTCAATTCGCCAAACAAATCTTGTTGATTTGATCCACTCGCAAATCTCTACGTGACCGTATAATCGATTTGATGATCCGTCGCGGTTGATCACGATGCAACGGACGGCCGAGAATAAACGAGCCAATTGCTGCTACATGGAAACCCAGGTCAAAAAAAGAATCATATATTTGCCTTGCGCTCGTCGAGAGCTTCAAATCCATATATAATTCGATATGGTTTGTGGAGTTTGAAATTTTTGCTTTGAATTTTATTTCAAATTGCAATTGGAATTTAGGGTTCTGTCTGTCATTGAAAGAGGAGAAGCAAATAGAATTGTACGTATAGAAATGTGGAATAAGAAATAGGCTAGGATTTATAACTGGATATATATAGGCTAAACAAAATAGAATTGAATGGGCTCAATTGGGTTAGGAAAGTTGAACGATATATGGCCCGAAAAGCCCGTTTTGACTCCGCAACGAAAATGGGTCAACCCATATATCGAAACAGATGTTTTAAAATATTTTAAACGCAATAGGACAGGTTTCAAGACCAAATTCCATCATATGAAAAAGTTATGCTAAAATCAATTTATTTCAAATTGATTTCAATTAAATTGATTTCTGGGCATTTTGAGTCCGTACGATCAAATGATAAGTCCGATCGCTACGAAACTTGAAATCCTACAATAATTCACCGTTACGGATCCGATCAAACTAGTTTCATCGAAATCCGAGTCAGTGGCAAAAATGTCTATTTTTTAGTTAATTAATTAAATTAATATTAAATTAAATTAAATCGCTTTTCCAGTTCAAACTTAAAAATCCACAAATTCCATCATTTTTGATTTCTTAAACCTTCACAATAATTTAGACAAGTTCAGATATCAATTTTAAGTTAATTAATTTACCTATAACCGTATTAAATTTCAATTTTAAATAAATTCACTAATTATCGATTGAAATTCCAATAAATCCATTTACTTGATTTTAAATCATATTATTCAATCCATTATCACCAAATAGACAAAATTAACATTGGTTCATAGTTTATTACATTAGTATTCTCAAATTTCATCTTAATCTCCATTAACGTAACGTTTAAATATTTAATTTCAATTATTTGCAATTAATCCAATTATTAAGTTTAAACTCAAATAAATTAATAAATCTTGATTTTCCATTCTTTTTATTCAACCTATTATTATATTATGAATAAAATTAACATCATTACATCTCATTCCCGTTATTAATTCATTAACAAATTTCAAATTTTTATTTATTCTAGATTTAATTACCAAGATCTTATTAAATTAACAAATTGAATTATCGAAAATTTACGGGTCGTTAAACTCTCCCCCACTCAAAACTTTTCATCCCCGAAAAGGGAAAAAAATGGAAAAAGAAAGAATTGAGTAAACAATACATCTTATTCAAAAAATTTAACCTTATACACAAATAAATTTACAAAATTAATTAGTTAAAAAAAATATACCAATTTATAACCATTAAATCTTTTTATACTCAAATTAACAAAGTTAGGAGAAACATTTTTCAAAATTTTCTTAGTCCAAAATTCACGGAAATTTTTGACAGGGTCTCCTTTGTATGGAGGGGCTCAGGAGATAATATAATCTCAAATATAACAAAATATCACATATAATTTCCAAAATAATATATCCCCACACGGGAATATAATAACGCTATAAAACCGTAATCCGAGAACGCACCTATTTGTCGGGCAAACAAATGCTAAATTATGAAACCAAAAGCTGTAGCAATTGCTTCCACAACCTGCATTTCACTTATATAATCTAAAAGAGTTAATAATAATTATATAAATGAAATATTTAAAGTTGTTTCAACCAATTCGATATAAAACAATAATGATTTGCAACCAATATACAATCATCACATAAAAATCAACCTAATCAATTATCCATTCATATCAAACAAAACAAATAGTTGTTCGGGTTCAAAAGTTTAAATTGTACAGAATGGAAAATAAACTATTAAGTGCACCATTTACCCAACAGTCTTAGATGAAACTAAATAGATTATTCATACATCCAAACAATTTTAAAGTATCCTTGCCCAAACAACCATAAACCAAACAAATAACAATTTCAAACAATATATCAAGTTCACTCTTTTTAATTTCATTTCGTACATTTGTTGTTTAATTCCCTTTCATTCATATAATGATTTATCTTTTTAATTTACATTTTATTTCTTGCGGTTTCATTTACTTTTATTCATTTCTTACAAAATCTCATTTTCATTTATTCACATCATGTCAGTTTCTTTTATTGCATTATATTCATTTATTTCTCAGTTTCATTTATTACTTAATTTCATTTATTCATTTATTTATAATACTTACCTTTCCATTTATTTAATTAGTAGCCTTTCAATCATCCTTAAGTTTATAACAACTACAACTTCAAATTCTTAATTATTAAAGAATTCCATTGAATACTTTCATTACATAAGTTTACTCATACAATTTCCATTACATTTTCTTATTAGCAGTAGAACTTTTAATATTTGGTAAGTCATATATATGCTTTTAAGGATGCAATAGAAAGTTACACAAGTTTATTTTATGTCTTTTAATTAACTTAACGTTCAATAATAATATCCTTTGTTTCATAGGTTACAATTTTAAATTTCCTTTAATCCCATTTATAACTTAGCATTAAATCTCTTATTTCATTTAGAGGTTTCGATTATTAGTTAAATTCCATTTCACTACACTAATTAAAACTCTTAATTAATGAAACTTAAGAACTAATACCAGGTTAAATTTTAAATCATTTTATAATAATAGATAAATGTATACACTTACAAAATATATATCCAATTATATATAAATAATTTAAAATTTATATTTGTTTATCAAAATAAATCTGTAGTAAAGCTACTATAGTGGCCTTCCCACTTAGAAACTCGAAAATAAATATCGATGATGCGTGCACTCATCACCGAGATTATTTTCCAGTGACAGAGAGGGAAGTACATAACTTATTTCTTCCAAAATTTCTTTAAAACAAATTTTTTTCAAATTATACTGAAATATATATCGGAAAATACTTCTAACAATCATATTATTATGTCCAAAAATTATTCGAAAGGAAGTTCCAAAACCCCGGAACTTAAGTTCTAAAATTTCAAATTTTCATTTATTTTATTTTCTTCAAATTTTGCTTCCAATCAATATTTATAAATCTCACTAACAAGCAACCAATATATTACAACCAAATATATATATCTTATATATAAAAATTTATTTAATATATATAGAAAATATAATAGGAAAAATTATTTCATTCACCTATATCTTAAACAAATATTGTGTCGGTCTGTCCTATTAAGTGTTTAAAAATCCATATTGATGTCATAGCGTCCTATGCATCAACCAGAATTTATAAATACAAAACAGAACAAATTAACACAATATCAAAACTTTTTATAAAACTAACAAATACGCTCTTTCATATATACACTAATGACTCATCATAGGGTATTACTACCTTATTAATAAAGAGTCAGACCCCACAAAGCTAAGATTTATCGCTAAACCAAAGCTCTGATACCAGATGTAACATCCTGTATTTTTGTACGCTTTAAATCGATGATAAACTACACACGTCAGGTTTAAACCATACAGAAGGGTGAATTGTTATGGGTTCAATAAGGAAAAGCAGAGAAAGAAAAACAAAATAGAATCTTGCAGCGGAACGATAAAATATAATAATCAAATAAACAGTTCATGAAGCTGTTTACAAAAAATTTGATTATACTTATACAATACAAATCAGAGTTACACATACTAGAGAATAATAAGTAACAATGCAGTAGAACAATGTGATGTAGTGGAATAATATAATAAATAATAGTAATAATACAATCTTCGCCTTCGTCCTTCAGAAATAAGATCTTCAAACCCTGAAATGCTCAGACTGACCCGAGCGAATTGAAAAGACAAAACACTCGAGTCAGAAATAAAAGATCTTATGTAAGTTAAATCAATGGTAAATAATATGAGTGAAGCGACATCAGAGATGTTTACTGGATTTGACATCTCATATCCAGTGTCAACGTGAGTGCGGTAACTTAAGAGATGCTTAGGATTCACATCTTCCAAGGATCCATTAAACTATTTACTATGTAGTAATGTACGCTATTATAATAATGTCTATAGTAAAATAAACTTACTTTTAAATAGCGTTAAGGAGTGACCCATATTCCCCTTAACACAATAATAGTCCCAGTAGTCCATCCAGTACAAGCGCATCTCTAAATCGGGAGACTACCCTAAATACTCCATGGGCTACGGGAGAAAACAAACTCGTACAAGGCGCGCTAGGGTAAGTGACGCGGCACAACTAGGCAATGTCAGGGTAGATATACCAAATACGCTTTCCGGACCGGTGGTAGCGCTTAGCAGCTACTACTGCCCACCTCGAGCCACACCCCCAAAAACAAAAGGGCCCAAATCAATCACAAAGTAATAGAATGGTATCAAAGGAGTGTGTTCGATAAAAGGTGCTACCTTCTTAGTCCGTCATTCGCTCCTGATTTAGCCACCTTATGCCAGCTCACAGGAGTTGGGTCCACGTATTTACCTCAAAGGGAACGCCGCCGCCATCCCACTTCATTCTGGAATCTTCATCACGTACACGGTTGTTAAAGTGGTTTTCGGAGTTGGCAGAGAGTTTGACAACTTCCGATCCCGGTCTCTTTAACAACCAAACGTTATTATAACACTGCGGTCATTTCAAAATAATTATACTTCAAAACCAGAATATAATATCCATTTCAAAACCATATAAATACGATATCATTTCTGTTTTCAAAAACCAATCGATATGATATCATTTTATTAAAACGAAAATCAATATAATATCATTTTTTCGAATATATCCTTTCCCAAAGTCATAGCACTTTCAAAATTAAAATATTTCGAAACCAAACGCTTGAAATATAACCTTTCAAAACATAATACTTCGAATTGCATAGCTTCTAAACCATAACTTCCAAAACTTAAATTGTTTGGATATTCAAATAGTATATAAAATAAAATAGTTTGAATTCAAAATTACTTTATAAAATAAAATAATTTCCTCGACTTCGCAATTTCATTCACTTTAAATTAAATCTCAATTCATAACTTTCAACTCACTTCAGTTTTCAACAAACCATTTCAATTTCAACATATTTCAAACTTTAAGTATTAAAAAATTTCAAAACTAAGGTTGGTCATTATGATTCTACAATTCAATTTTCTATTATTTATTTTTGAAATATTTGTATAATAAATCCATTATCATTTAAATAAAACTCAAAATACAAATAACTAAATATTTCCTTTAATTTATTTATACTTGGAATACACGTTTAATTCATCTTAAACCAAAATCCAGTTATAAAAATCAAACCTTTAAAATCTCAATTTTTTTAAATTTCAAATCAGTTTCATATTTATCTTTCAATCTTATTCTCATACAGAAATATAATTTAAAAAAATATTTAACCATATTATATCTTAATAAAATCAAACTTTATTATTAAACTTATTTTATACTTTAAATCGATTTTATAAATAGCTTAAAACCAAGAATTTAACTATATATAAAATAACATTTATAAAATATCCAAATCAATATCTCATAAAACCATATATTTCTTTACAAAACCATATAAATCATTTCAAAATATTTTTATATACAGGCCACGGTGTCTGTATAAAATTTTCTATCATATGGTCAAGTGATACAGATAATTATCATTTCAATCCGTAATTCAAAATATAAATACGGTTATATATCATTTCAAACCGCAATCCCAAATGAAATAAAATTTATAACAACTTGCAGTTTATAACAATATAAAATACAACATCCATTCATCCAATATCAATCATCAACCATTTATTACAATCATCATCCATTTTAATCAATAACATCAATATAGAACAGATAATAAATATCAGGTATTTACTGGCAATTTATATTCAATAATAAATTAAATAACAATTCAACTGGCAGTTTATATGCAATAATAAATTAAATAACAATTTAAATGGCAGTTTACATGAAATAATGAATTAAACAACAATTTAATTCAATAAATTCAATTTAACTGGGATGATGATTAAAAATATGTCAAACAGTCATAAATTAATTTTTAATCATATCATAAATCAATTTAACAAACACAAGAAATTTTAGAAGTTGTGAGTGGGTTAAACACTCATCTTTTGAATTTAAATTGAATTTAAATCCAATTTAAACCCAAAATTCAAACGGTCTCCGAATTCGTCCAAACCAACGTCACAATGTCCGGAATTCCAATACGAACCTAGCGGAGAAAACGCACGCGGATTTGACCTCGTATGAATAGTTATGTGTATTATTAGTTAAATGATTTATAATATAAATAAATTAAATAAATAAAATAGAATGAACACGTTGGCATACCCATTCACCCGTGAAACCCTATGATGCTACAGGCAATGTAGAACGCCGCCGCCATATGCCCCGACTTGTCATCGCACACGCCGTCGTTGACTTCCTCGTGCCTGCGCCTCCCTTACGCGATCTCCTCTGGCCCGACAAACCATAGCGGCACGCCATCGGCGACTAAAATAGCGCCGCCGTCGGTTTATACGAAACCCTAGCCCAAATTTTGACGATGATCCAACCGTCGATTCGCCAAACAAATCTTGCTGATGCGATCCACTCGCAAATCTCTACGCGACCATATAATCGATTTGATGATCCGTCACGGTTGATCACGATGCAACGGACGGCCGAGAATAAACGAGCCAATTTCTGCTACACAAAAATCCTGATCGAAAAACGAATCATATATTTGACTTGAGCTCGTTGAGAGCTTCAAATTCATATATAACTCGATATAGTTTATACAGTTTGAAATTTTTGCTTTGAATTTTATTTGAAATTGCAATTGGAATTTAGGGTTCTGTCTGCCATTGAAAGAGGAGAAGCAAATAGAATTGTACGTATAGAAATGAGGAATAAGAAATAGGCTAGGATTTATAACTGGATATATATAGGCTGAATAAAATAAAATTGAATGGGCTCAATTGGGTTAGGAAAGTTAAACGATATACGACCCGAAAAGCATGTTTCGACTCCGGAACAAAAATGGGTCAACCCATATATCAAAATAGATGTTCTAAAATATTTTAAATACAATGGAACAGGTTTCAAGTCCAAATTCTATCGTATGAAGAAGTTATGATAAAATCAAGTTATTTCAAATTGATTTTAATTAAATTGGTTTCTGGGCTTTTTGAGTCCGTACGATCAAACGACAAGTCCGATCGCTACGAAACTTGAAATCCTACAATAATTCACCGTTATGGATCCGGTAAAACTGGTTTGGTCGAAATCCAAGTCAGTGGCAAAAATGACTATTTTTCAGTTAATTAATTAAATTAATATTAAATTGAATTAAATCGCTTTTTCAATTCAAATTTAAAAATCCACATATACCATCATTTTTGATTTCCTAAACCTTCACAATAATTTAGACAAGTTCAGATATCAATTTTAAGTTGATTAATTTACCCATTACCTATCAAATTCCAATTTTAAATAAATTCACTAATTATCAATTGAAATTCCAATAAATCCATTTATTTGATTTTAAATCTTGCTATTCAATCCATTATCACCAAATAGATAAAATTAACATTGGTTCGTGGTTTATTACATTAGTATTCTCAAATTTCATCTTAATCTCCGTTAATGTAACATTTAAATATTTAATTTCAATTATTTGCAACTAATCCAATTATTAAGTTTAAACTCCAATAAATTAATAAATCTTAATTTCCATTCTTTTTATTCAACCTATTATTATATTATGAATAAATTAACATCATTACATCTCATTCCCGTTATTAATTCATTAACAAATTTCAAATTTTTATTTATTCTAGATTTAATTACCAAAATCTTATTAAATTAACAAATTGAATTATCGAAAATTTACGGGTCGTTACAATTTGAAAAACGAAGTGAAAAATTGATTTTGTTTTTACAAGAAAGAAAACTATTTACCAAGTGAAATTTATTTTCAAAAGAAAAGTTTGAGTTTTGTTTTGTTTTTGGCTTTTCAAATTTTTTATATGTTTTTTCTTTTTGTATTTTTTTCTGAATTTTCAAACTTTCAAATATTTACCAAAAGGATTTTTACAGAAAATGGAAATTTGATTTTTATTTTTTTTTGAATTTTCAATTTTTTTTGTTTTTGAAAAGATCTTTTTTTTTTGATTTTTGATTTTGATTGAAAATTTTGAAAGGAATGGATTTAAAAGGATTATTTTTTGAATTAAAAACTAAGTTAAGTAAAATTTACAATTTTTGTTGGATTTTTGATTTGTTTCTTTTTAAATATGCATGAACTAATGCAACTAAATAAATGCAAATGACTTATTTACAATTTTCTGTCCTTGGTAGCACCTAACCCAAAATTGTATTATCACACTTTGTCTTAAATCAACAATATTTCTCGGCCAGGTAACGGGCAGGGGTTATCGCTACACCACGAATCACCGTAGCAATGCAGCTGTAGATTTAAGTACCTTCAAAGGAACAACTAATATAATATTTACAAATCGCCTAATTTTTATAACTGGTTAGTACTCTACCATAGTCAAGACACCAAGGAATAAAATTGTTTAAAGAAAATAATTGTGAAGATACAATTAAACCCTAGATGAGCTCGCAACACCGTTAAGTCGAATGTCTAACCTTTATTATTTGTCAAATAATACGTTGAAATGTGTTTGTGGGCTAAGAAAAGAGTGATGAAATCCCCCACCTTATGTGAATTGGGGTATTGCCCTTAGAAAATAAAAATAAGATGAGATGAATGCAAAATAAGAAATTTAATGTGTATTAACAATGCAACTAAAATGAAGTTTGTTTTTGTTTTTGGATTTTGATTTTTTTTTATATATATATAAATGCAAACGTATGCAACCAACAATGCAATTCAAATAAAAAGGGAAAATGGTCACGATATCAGGACATGCAGAATTATTAGCAAATTTTTTTTTAACGGCAATTTTTTTTATTTATGCAAGCAAGGTGATTATTTTTTTTGGCAAGCGGTTCTTCCTTGCAATTTTCTGCTTTTGCAACCTGAAATTAAAAACAAGATACATAAGAGTTTTTTTTATGATCAAAGAAAATAAAAACTAAAGCAAAACAAAACAAATTAAATTAAAATTGATTTTTTTTCTTTTTTTTTTTTTGGGATGAACAAAATAAAATTAAAAGAAACCAACACTTTTTTTAGGAAACACAAAACAGAACAATTGTATTTTACTTAAAGTGCAAATCAAAACAAAAGAAAATCAAAGGCAAAGCAAATCAAAACAAAGGAGTTTACAAAAAAATTATCGAACTCGGCCCATTTATCTACCCCACCCGGTCCAACAACAATGATGCTTTATTTTAATCAAAAGACAACACATCACACTAATCCCATTTCTCGCCTAAAAAACGAAAGTTTTTTTTTAAACAAAATCAATTGAAAACAAATTGTTTTGGCTCGAATTGAGATCGTGTAATCGCGTTAATGGTCTTGTGATTTAGTCAGGGCGGTGGAGGATTGAAGGTTATGGAAGGAAGAGGGGAGCTCCACTGTCGATTTGGGTACTGGGGCAGTAGGCATCTTGAAGTGAAGTTTGCGATCATTGAGGCGTTGCGATTGAATGAGGTGGTCGAGGTGCTGCGTGTGTTCGAAGATGTGGTGTAGGCGATTGGGTCGAAGGCGAACGATGATTTTGGTATTGGTTTGCTGTTGCTTTGGAGTAGGGTATTGTGGGTGCAGTTTTTTTTGGTCGTTGCTTTGAAGTGACAGAGATGATGGTAGGTTTTGTAAGTTGATGGAAGTGATGTAATTTTGAAGCGAAGCAGTTGGAGACAGTTGACTTTGGGTTAGTGGCTGTGGTGTTTTTGGGAGGTTCGGTGCTTGCAAGAGGAGGTCAAGGTGGTGTTTAACATGAAGGGTTTAGGTCGCCACGGATTTGGTTTCAGAATAATAGTCGGCGATTTGAAGATGAGTGAGGCAGTATGTTGGGTATGCAGTGGAAAGTTGGTGGTAGGAGTGTGGTCAGTTGCTTGAAGAGAGCGAGTATGGTGTGGTTTGATGACAGGGGTGCTTGGCAGTGGATTGGGTGACGAGGAATGACTGCGGTGATGTGCTTGGTTGATGATTGATGAACTGAAGAGTATTTTGTTGAGGAGAATGAAACTGCAGCAGTTTTGGTGATGGAGGAAATAACTGTGCAGATAGGTCGTAGAGTTGTGACTATGGTGGTTGGTGGAATACAGTGAAGTAGCGGTCGAGGCTGTGGGAATGATGAAGTGTAGTCGCTGGTTGTAATATGGTGGAGTTTTGGCTTTTGACAGTGGAGAGTAGATTGTAGATGGTTGACAGTTTATTGACGTCATTGATGCACTTTTGTTTGTAGATAGAAGAATGGTGGTTGATGGACTTGAGGTGGGAATGAATGGTGCTTGCAGTTGTTTAGCTAGGAGAGGGGTTTGTGTTGTATATGTCTGCAGGGCAATGCTGGTTGTTGTTGAACTTTGCAAATGTATGGGGAGACTGTACTACAGCGTGGTTGTGGAAATGAATTGGAGTGCATTGAACGGTGACGCTTTACAGTTTAAATTGAATCGAAGTGGCTACAATTATGAATGGTGATTAGGTGATCAAGATGTATGGTCTGATTCCAGTGGGATGATGATGATCAATGAACAGTGAATGTGAACAGAGAATGCAAGCAGAAAAACGTAAACAGTGAAGAGAAATGCAATGTAATTAGTGTTTTTTTTGGAAATTGTAAATGCAATGTAGATTGTAAAAACTAAATGCAAATTGAAAGGATAATAAAATGTTTTTGTTTTTGTTTTGAAATCGTGATGTGCCCTCCTTTGTTTAAGAGAATGCAAATGCAAAATAGATCTACAACCACACAACAAATTATTAATAAAAATCAAATCGATTAACGGCAAATTTTCTATTGATTAGAAAAATGCCAATAAATTTTGGAAAAAAATAACCGCAAGCGCACAGTGTACAAATTTAGTACGTGACAAATACGGATTGATCCGTAGGGAATTTTTAAGATTTTAAAATTTTCAATTCAATCAAATTAGGCCAAAGTGAGAGTAAATTGTTGCCTACAAAAAGAAGCTAAATCTAGAATTGAAATATGATTTAAAAAACTATTAGACTAGAGAACAATTTAGAGGCAAATCCACTTTTATATTTTTGTAAATCAACAAACAAATAATTTATGATCTCTAGCTTTGATATCAAGTGAAATAATTGTTGTATTTATCAATAAATATGGTTCATTTATGTTATTAATTAACATAACTCAAACCATCAAATTATAATACAACAAAAAAACCACTTATCAATTCTCATGAAAATGAAGCCAAAGCAAAATCTATTTTAAGTATGATCTATTTACTATTGTAACTAATAATATAGATCATCAAATTTTATTTTTTACTTCCATTTCAAAATCAAAAAATAATTAGCAAATGATGATGTAAATTGTATTTATATTGAACAAGAAAGCTCATTTGCATAAGCAATATAAGCTATCAAACCCACTTGTATAAACTTACATCAAAATTCACTTTCACGAAGATCAAGCTATAGAGATCATAAATCATAAAAATGTTAAAATTACATAATATTTGAGAGCTTCATTACCCCTAAATTGAAGGGGTTTAGCTACTCATTTGTGTTATCAAATCAACACATGTAAGTTTCAACATTGGAAAGCAAAGGGAAGTAGAAATTAAACAAAGAAAATGAGATTAACTACTTGCATGAAATAATATCAAACTAATTGCATGAATGTAAATCTAAGCTGTGAACATAGAAAAAAAGAGAGCATAGAAATAAACATTAATAATAAAACAAAGAAAAATATGTAGAAAAGAGAGGAGGAAGAGGCTTGGAAGCCATTTTAATTTCACTTTGATTTTTGCTTACAACTTGCTAATTTCCTAAGCAAATATATGAAAGAGTAGATGATATTTTCATGTACATAAGAGGGTTATTTATACATGCATAAAACTCTAATTCATTTTTTTGGGAATGCCTAAATTTCCCTTGAGGTAGTGTGGTCACATAGTAATCATTAACATATGTTAATTTTCACTTAAATGTGCATGAAGCTTTAATGGCCTTTTATTACGTGCATTAGCCCCTAATTGAAAATCTAAGTAAGTGGGTAGGTGAGATCTTCCATTATCACGAGCTTGAATTATTTCTTCATTCCCTTGTATTCCCTTGTACATGCACAAATGTTCATGAAGCTTCTTCCATATGCATCCAAATTCCTATAAAAATCATCAAAAAATGTCCAAGTAACAATTATCAAATTGACACATGCATAAAAATGATGATTTTATCCCTCTATTAAGATGAATATATGATGATTTGAAAAATGATTGAATTAGGGTTTTAAACATGTTAAAATGCCCAAATATGACTTTTATTTAAATAAAAATATATAAAATATAGATGTAAATATATGCACATTTAAGTGCACATCATCTCGGATTTCTATGAAACTAGTTTCATCGGATCCATAATAGTGAATTATTGTAGGATTTCAAGTTTCGTAGCGATCAGACTTGTCGTTTGATCGTGCGGGCTCGAATCGCGTAGAAATCAATTTAATGAATTCGATTTAAAATAAGCTGATTTTAAAAGCTAACTTCTTTATAAAATGGAATTAGGACTGAAACCTATTCCACTGAATTTCAAAATATTAAAAACATCTATTTTGATATATGGGATGATCCCGTTTTGTTTTGGAAGTGGAAAGGGCTTTGCGGGTCGTTATTGTCGTTTCGAACCAATTCGATATGTTAATACATTTTATCAGGCCTTATCCATTTAAATAGACTTTGTTTCTCAACCCTAGCAGTCTTTCAGTTTATTCTGTACGTATATCAACTTCTGTCTGTTCCTTACTTCAGTGGAATAAACCAAATTCCAATTACAAACCCTAAATCAATTTCAAATTCAATCGAAAATCAAATTCCTCAAAACTATGTCATATTGTATATCGTTGAAAAACCCTCGATGATCATGATCTACTACAGTGATTCTTTTTTCAGTTGGTTGCAACGTTTGATCGGAAATCAAGGAAGAAATATCGACCGTCAGAAACTAGCGTTTTCGATCCAACGACGTATCGTGGTCCGATCAGCGATCGGGAGGCGCCGTTGCAAAGAGGGCATTGAATAGAGTCGATCCACAGTTTCGCATCTTATCTGAGGGGCTTGGAGGTGCCTAGGGTTCGAGCTCGATCGCGTTGCCTGTAGGTTGTCGCATTGACAAAAACGTTTGGTGACATGTAAATCCTATTATTTATTTAATTATTAAAATATGTTGAAATTTAAATATTCTAATGCGTATACCTTTTGCATATGAGGTCAGATTCATACACGGTTTATTTCGTTGGGATCATATCGAAATTTCGGACATTGTGGAATAAGTTTGGATGAATTCTAAGACTATTCAATTTTGGGCCTTTATTTAGATTGCCAATCGATGTGAAATCGAAGATGACTGTTTTAACCAAATCATAACTACTAAATTGTCTTATGTTAGTTAATTTGAATTTATAACGTGATTAGAAGTTGATCGATTGCTGTTTGATATATTTAAATAGTCATTCCAATTAAATTTGACTTTTGTTGAATATAATTTCCATTTAATTTAATATTGAATTTTAAACCGCCGTTTAATACCTGATAATGATAATATGTTAATTGTTGTTGTTTATTGGTTTATTTGAGTGATGATTGTGATAGATGTTGATTGTTGATATTGGATGACTGGATGTTATATTTATATATTGTTATCACACAGCAAGTTTCCTTAATTTATTGTTAGGAAAAATCAATGTGGATTGAAATGATACATACCCAAACGATCTGATCAATTCAAGAAAAATCGTTATGGGTTGAAATGATAGACTCGAACGATTTTATGGATTCTAATTTAATTCGGAATTGCGAGTTGAAATGATACATTCCCGTAAATTTAAGTTTATTGCGGGTTGAAATGATATATATATATATATATATATATATATATATATATATCTGTATCACTTGACCATAGGGTGGAAAATTATATACGGACACCGGATTGGTTAAATTAAATGATTTTTAAATCCTTAATTTTTGAATTCAGTTAAATGATGGTTTGAAATTAAAATTGAATTTCTATAAACTGAATTAATTTCGAAAATCGAAGCTTCAAATGTTGAAATTTGAATTGGTTTAACTGAGTTGTTTAAAGTATTTAAATTGAAATTTTAAGTTAATTTTGAAATATAAATGAAATTTATCAAAATTTATTTATTGATAATGTTTGAATAATTGAACTTGAAATCTACTAAATTCGAAGTAGTTTAAATTTATAATTCAAACATGGATTTGAAATCGACATAGATTTAAATGGTTTTATTAAGAATCTGGATTGAAAGGTAAAAATTGAGTTTGTTAATTTGAAAGCTTGATATGGTCCAGGTTTGTTGAAATGGAAGAAATAGTTTAATTTGATATTACTTTTGAATTAATTATTTTAAATACAAATTGTTTAAAAATATATTGTTTTTAAATTCAGATATATTTAGATTTCAAATCATTTTATATTTAATAGAACTATTGAACTATATTAAACCAATCTTTACCTATTTTAAACCATTTAAACTAATTTAATCTATTTTAAGCTATTTAATCTATCTTAAACTATTTTAACCTATTTAAACTATATTAATCTAATTTCATACTCTCTGCCAATACAGAGAACCACTTTAACAACTGTGTACGTGGTGGAGATTCTAGAATGAAGTAGGATGGTTTGGCGAACGATTCTATATGAGGTATTTACGTAACCCTGGCTCCCTCGAGTCAGCTTGATGTGGCTAAAACAGGAGCTAAACCGGGCCAAGTGAGGTTGCTCCTTTGATCGGGCACATTTCTTCGATACCATATTATGACTTTGTGATTGATTTAGTGGCCACCTCTCGATTTGATTATGGGAGTGTATTTTGAGGTGGGCGGTAGTAGCTACTATGCGTCACCACCAGCCTGAGAGTGAAAACGATAGAATCCTACCCTGGCATTGCATCGCGTGCCTTGTAACATGCCTTATCGCGCCCATTACGAGTTTGGTTTATGTCCTACCTAATGGAGTGCTCGCTGGTTGCCACCAGTTTACGATGGATTTTTTTGTACTGTATAGACTATGACATTATATATATTATGTTAAAGGGAATACCAGTAATGCCTTAACGCCGTTTAATACTTTACTTTACTGTAGACACTATTATAATAGCGTATTGTACTATGTATATAGATATAACGGATCCTTAGGAGATGGAATCCCTAACATCTCTTAAGCTACTGTACTCATGTTTGACACTGGATAGGAGATGTCAAACCTCGTAAACATCTCTGAAGCTATTACACTCATATTTACTTACTGTTGATTTAACTTACATAAGATCTTTAGTTCTGACTCGAATGTTTTGTCTTTTCATTACGCTCAGGTCAGTCTAGACTTTTTAATGTATTGAAAACCTTATTTCTAGAGGATGAAGACGGAAATTTAGCACTATTATTATTTATTATATTTACACTACTGCATCATGTTGTACCACTGCATTATTTATTTATTCCTGCTATGTGTACTCTGATCTGTATTATAAAAGTGTAATTAAATGTTATTCGTAAAACAGCTTCATGAACTATTATTTGATAATCATATTTTATCATTCCGCTATGAGGTTCTATGCTTGTTTTATTTCTTTCTCTTCTTTTTCTTATTTACCCATAACAATCCTCCTTTTTGAATGGTTTGAGTTTGGCATATGTCTTTTCAAATATGATCGTTTTCCCCAGGACAGACATCCTTGGTATAATGACAAACGTCTGTGACTTGCTTTAATTTATAACCCGAGACTTGTCACAGATGTTTGTGAGTATACCTCAGACGTCTGTGAGATGAAAATACAGTTTTCCATTAGATTTTGATGTATATAAAATTGTGTGTGATCATGTATGCATATATACTCAAGGAGTCCTTAACAATATTTTATCTAAGACTTTGTTACAGTAGAATAAGCTTAGTATGGTCAATGAATTTTCCTTTCCCTTTGATTCTCAATATATGATGGTGTCTGCTTGTAGCATATACCTGAAATCTATATAAAGTCCATATATGTATATGATTATATAGTTGTTATCATTGAAACATAACTTGGAGGTTCTAACAGTCATGTGCATGAATTATGAGAAGAGTTTTCACCCTATTTACTTGAAGGCTATCTTTCCATATCTACTTCTAATGTGAACAATGCATATTTGTTTATTCAATGTCATTTCGACCTTAACAACCTTTTCAAACAATGTAAAAAAAATTGATTTCGTTTTATTCTTCATAATAATTTCAAAATTTCTACTCATTTTAATAACTACACTCTTATATTAGAAGAATAATATATAGAAATAGCCCATAATGATATTGAATCAATAAATAACTTAAACTTCGAACAAAAGGAGGCAATTGACACGATTATGAGTTCTTTTAAAGACCAAACTAATGCTTTATACTTCACAAATGGCCTAGGAGGTACAGAAAAAATTATATATATATATATAGCAATCTTACCACATCTATGAAATCAAGGTCTTATTACAGTTGCGGTTGTTACTTCTAAAATTGCTTCTCTTGCACTATTAGGAGGTCGAACTGCACATTCTCGATTTAAAATACAAATTAATCTTGATTCTTCATCTACATGCCTTGTTCCTAAGCAATCGAAGATTGCTAAGCATTTGTCAGTTGCGACTATTTGACTATGGGATAAAGCTACCATAGCGGCCCATCATGCATTTGAAGCCTTAGATAGAACATTATGAGATTTAATAAATTTAGATGCACCATTTGGAGGAAAGATTGTTATCTTAGGAGGTGATTTTCGTCAAGTTTACCAGTGGTTGTAAATGGTACCAGAGCTCAAACCGTTGATGCATGTATAGTACAATCTTATTTATGGAAAAATGTTCGAGTATATCTGTAATGACCTAGTATTTCAAACCATTCAAATCGACAATAATCCACACATGTTAGACTTGAAATGCTCAAAACAACAGATTATTAATTTATATTTGGCAAAACATAGCATATACGGTAAATAAAACCAATCACAAAATCATAGATATAGAGTAATATAACAGTAAGCAGCGGAAATAGATAAACAATAGTTCATTAAGCTACTATAAGAACATCAAAGTTAGAACAAGATGCGACAAAAATCTCGAATACAAAGTAGTCTCAAATACATAAGCAGATAACAAGTTTGAACGTAAAATTGGAAATAAATGGAAGCTAAATAGATATAAGACAAATCTTCAAGCAAAACTCCATGCTCCAAAGGTGTGTCTCAAGTGTTGCAATACTCAGTCTGACCCAAGCATAAAGTAAAACACAAAACACTCGAGTCAGGATTAACATTCTTATATCGGCAAATTCAGCTTAAGTGAAATGTCAACTAAAATATCAAATAACTTAAAGGATGTTTGGGATTCCTATCCTTTAAGGATCTGTTAATCTATCTACATACATAGTACAATATGCTACATAGATAATGTCTATAGTAAAGTAAACTATTAAATTAGAATTAAGGCATTACCCATATCCCTCTTAACACATTTTATATAATGCCATAGTCTATACGGTACTGTAACTCCACCAAACCGGTGGGCTATCAGGGAGCACTCCATAGGTACAATACAAAATAAACTTGTAGTGGGCGCGATAAGGCATGTGACAAGGCACGCGAGGCAATGCCTAAGGTAGGATACTATCGTTTTGCGGGTCTTGACTGGTGGTAATGCATAGCAGCTACTACCGCCTACCTTGAGGCACACTTCCAAATAAAAGGTGCACCCAATCGAATCACAAAAGCAATAGAATGGTATCGAAGAAATGTGTTCGATAGGGGAAGCGACCCTACTTAGCCTGTTGAGACTCCCGTTTTAGGCACATCAAGCCGACTCGCAGTGGTCAGGGCTGCGTTAATACCTCAAATTGACATCGCAAAACCATCCTTCATCGTTCTGGATTCTCCACCATATACATAATTGTTAAAGTGGTTTTGGGTATTGGAAGAAAGTATAAAAATATCCGATCCCAGTCTCTTTAACAATCAAATGCTTATTTCACACTATGGTCATTTTATAAAATCACTTTTATAATCATTTCAAACAGTTCATACTCTATATCAAAATATCGTATTTATTTCAAAATCATATTACTGCTGAAATCATATTCACTTTTGAAATCATCACTTTCGAATCATATTCACTTCCAAAATCGTAACCACAAAACAGTTTAAATCATCATACGAAAGTATTTGCATTTAAATCAATTAAATCTAAATCACAATAGTTCTAGTTAAATATTGAAAATAGTTTTTATATATTGAAATAGTTATAATTAAAATAGTACACGTATTTAGAAATAGGTTATAGATTAAAATGGTTTATATATTGAAAGTAGTTGATATATTAAAAAGAGTTTATATCGAAAATATTTTCAAATTAGAATTGTTTCTTCCAATTTCACAAATCAATTCACATCATCTTTAGTTCTAAAAATTTAATTCAAATCAATCTCAATTAAAAAAGTTCAAATAAAAGTTTAAAGGTTCAATTCAAATTCTCATTAAAACCATTTTAATTTATATCGATTTCAAATCCAGCTTTTGAACTGCAAATTTAAACCACCTCTAATTCAATAGGTTCCAAAGTTTAAATATTCATCCATTTACAATAATTCAATTTGACAAATTCATTTATATTTAAAAAATTCCTCTTTAATTTTATTTAAAATTAAAAATATCCACTTAACCTTTTTAATAACATTTAAATAAAATCTCACATTATAAATTTAAATAAAATCAATAATTGAATATCTAACTTCAATTATATTTAATTTTAAAACATTCATCTAATCACTTTTATCAAATCAAGTTATAAAATCATATCTTTAAAAATCTAAAATCAATAAGTTTAAATCAAACTTTATTTAATTGAATTATAAACAAATTTAATTACAAATCAATTCTTATTTAAATTTATCTTTCCAACCTCCTTTTACTTAAAGTTATTGCAAAAATCTATTTAAAATATTAATATAAATGTATATAAATACTTAACATATTATGTATATATTTAGTTAAATTAAATTCTTAATAAAATTATTATACTAATTTTTATTAAATTAAATTTTATTATTATTAATCTATTTCAAATCTTATTTTATAATAATTTAAAATAATAAAGTTATACGTTAAATTTTATAATTTTCATTTTAAAACATACCTTATAATTTTAAAATATCCAAAACATATAATTTGAAAATCTAACTTTTACACATATATTAAAATTTAAAATCTTTATATTATACTTAAAAATCAATATTTATTAAAACCCATATATTTCATTTCAAACTTTGGGAATCATTTTCAAAAATAGACCAACGGTGTTCGTATAAAATTTTCTATCCTATGGTCAAACGATACAGATATTTATCATTTCAATCCGCAATTTAAATTTAATATTTACAGGTATATATCATTTCAACCCGCAATCCAAAATTTCAAAACCAATTAAAATCGCTTGGGTTTATCATTTCAACCCATAATGATTTTTTCCTATCTATAAGATCGTTCGAGTATGTAGACTTTCAACTCATAGGGTATTTCTAAAAGAACAAGGAACTTGCAGAGTGAGCACAAATAAGATAATAATATAACATATCAACAACAGGCATATACCATTAGCAACAAGTTCAAATATAATATATACAACAGGTTATGGTGTCATATGTCATAGGTAAACAACTAAAGATAATGGCATGTCAAATTTAATAATTATATAACTTAACAATTCAAATATAACAGCAAATTCCAATCGTCATTTAACGTGAATTAAATTTACCAAATATAAGAATGTTAATGATGAGTGATTGCTCACCTTTTTAGGCTAGAGAAAACAGGAAAGCACACGGATAAGTGACGAATCATAGTAAAGCCCGACAGACGAATCGATGAATCCAAAACAGAAATTGGCTTGATATAAATGGAAAATATATATTATATCGTTATTTTCTAAAATCAATATTTAATTTAAAACTCATATTAAAAATTAAATATTCATAATTTATATTTATTAAACACATATTAACACAAAAAATCTTCATATTATATTGAAAATCAATATTAATTAAAATACATATATATTTCCTTTCAAAATTCTCAAGTAAATATTTTATCATAATACACATGCATTATGATCTAACAAAATCTATTTTAAAAATATAAATCGTAAATAAACTACAATGACCTTGACTCGACCTTTGAAAATCGACACCCAAATACTTCACCCGTATTCGAATGTTGCAGATTCAAACGTTGAGTCTGGTTCACCGGAGCTTATAACAACATTAGGTACAATAACATAGGAGAAGAAAAACAATATATCATTGATACAACTCCATAAATACAACATCTCTGCAACAATTTATCCAACATCAGAGCAAATATACATATACCACAGCGGAACACAATAGCGAAAACATAATTTCAACTTGCTTGAACTACCAAAACGGCTCCATAGATTGCATCCCATCTCCAAAGTTCCAAAGCAAAAGCCAAATCCAAAAGCTCAAAATCCTATCATGCTGAACTTAAAACAAATCTGGTCCGCAATGTGATTGCCAAAATCCAAAGACTTCTAGACTTCAAAGATTATCAAAAGCTACACCTCCTATCCGACTATCTGAAAATTTGACTCTAGGCTTCCCGTGTGGAAAATTATGGACACCCAGAGTTTAGAAAGGGAAAAATAAACTCCAGGTCAGTCATGGGACCGGTGTGAGCGAACGAAAACAGTTTTATTTTGAAAAAAAAACAAACAAAAAGAATTTAAAATTAAAATCCGTTATGCTTTTTTTTGAAAATGAAACTACCATAAGGCCTCCCACCACACACACAATGCAAACGCACAATTGGAGGAGATTTCTCCTTATGATAGTCAAACATGCTTGATACGCAAAAATCTTTTAATATTATTATTAGTGCATAGTGGAAAACATTTCGAAAGTATAATATTAATCTTAGCCAACATACCACCATTATGGTATACCTACTATAGCTACCATTTAAATGGCATGTCACCACCTTTGATAAATGGTAGGTTATACAACTAAAATTGTACAGGGCTCGTATTGTTTTGTTTGGATTTCCAATAAATGGTCAGGCTAAGGAACTTCCTACACCACATGGGTACGCCTCTAGAGAGATGCTCCGAGAACCTAACCGACTCTCTGCCAACACAAGGCCGGGTTGTCTCTACAACTAGGTAACTAACTGTCACTAGTATGCCATCCCCCGGTCGTTACCGACCTTTATCCGAGCGCTTAACACCAACAAATTCCAACAACCACATAAGTTAAGTATTTGGGCTCCATACATTGATACCACTTTTTATCCAGAAGGAAATGCACATACCTTAAAGAGTGCGACCCTCATAACCTTGCTGCATTCTTCCTTTTTCGACCATTTTCGAGTAGTGAGGTTCAACGAGGTTTCGTCCATAAAGCTATGCTTTTCACAAAAGCCATGCTTTGATCAACAAATGATCGGCAGCACTCAACATGCCACATTACCAAATTGAGAATATATCACTAGTAACCATCAACTACATAACCTCTAAGCTCGTACGTCTCAGAAAAGGGTGTTAAGCTAAGGGAATAAATTCTCCGCCACCAAACAGAAATGTATTTGATAGAAACCAGCTCTACATCTCAAAGTGTAACGTCAGAATACATATGGTTATTCACAATCCCGATCGGACACCCCATCACATATGGTGATCTCTATACCGGCGCGACTCATTGCAGAGACATTCCATAGGTAATCCTTTCGTTCTCCAAAATACCCGGTCTTCACCGTCGTCTTCAAATGCTATTCATTTCGTCGTATCATTATTTGGAATGGGTTTTATGACATAAAGCCCTCTCCCGGCTAAACCGAATAATGAACGCTAATTTTAAAAACATATGGATATATTGGGATCTTTAGTTAAGTCACAGATTTAAGCCCAAAACCTTTCTTTTGAATGGTTTAAATAAATTTCCACTTTCAAATTTTTTATACAAAGATACACCTTTAAGATCCTCTTCAATTTGAAAACAAAGTTCACCAATCTTTAACAAAGATTCATTCATAGCTTTCAAAACAATTTCCATTTCACAACTCGAAATCCTTTCAACGAAATCTAGAAGTTCTTTCTTTATATGAAAGTAAATATCATTTGATAAAAAATGCTTTTCATTTCGAAAAAATCAAATTATATTTACTGAAATTATAGCCTTTTAAAGTAAAATCAAAAAATCAGTGAACTGCCGTATACTCGGCAAGTTCTATTTGAATTAAATTCAAATTCCCAAAATAATTTATTTAAAATAGTTTTAAATTCATATCTATGTACAATGTATAACTTGTATAACACTTTCAAACCATAATTTCCAAAATAATTTTAAAACTTCAACAAGACATATAATATTCTAACTAAATTTAAATTTAAAAACTACTTTTTCAAAAGCCTTTCATATTCAACTAAATTTTACTTCCAAACCCATTGGATTCAAAATTCTACTTTCAACAAAAATAATGTTTAAATTTAAAATATCTGTGAGTTAATCAATTCCTTATGAAATCCATATTTGTGTGTGTGGTGTAGTCCAGGGGTTTACACACAATAATAGAATATCACAACCATCATCAATTCAAGCACAACAATATCGATAAGCGGTATAACCCTATAATGCTTATCCTCTGTAACAGCCCGCAAATCTATACCCCTTGAGTCAACACTATTCTACAACAATCAAATCAAGTTGTACAGAAATACGAACCATTTGGGTTAAAGAAGAAGAGGTAGAAGAAGAAAAATAGAAAACAACAACAGAATCTAACCATCGCAGCGGAATAAAATATAATAGATAATAAATACTCTTTACTCAAAACTTATCTCTATTTATATATTACATCATCAGAGTACATCAATCACAGCTCAACATCAATATCATACAAATGGATACACAACAACTCAACACAGCGGAATATATGTATATAAACAAGTACGGGAGTATGTATCGTCATCTTGCTCGTCTCTTGAGCTCCACAGCATCCCTGTATCCTATAATACTCGGTTTGACCCGAGCATTACAGTTAAATAACACCCGAGTCAGTCTGGAATACCAGCGTGAGAAAATCACACCCAATTGATTATTAAAGTTTCAAAAATCCTTTGAAAACAAAAGCATCTTGTAATATCCCGGAATTTTGGACAATTTAAATTTAATAATCTGGGTTTAAATTTAAATCGAATTGATAATTTTTGTTAATAAATTTGATTTGATTTAATAATCTTCTTTATTTAAATACTTAATTTGTGAATTTATTTTTAGTAAACTGATAAAATTGTTTTCTATTTAATAAAGTATATGTATTTATATATATTATAAATAGATAAGCTGTTTTTAAATAAATTAGTATAGCATAATTTTAATGTTTTGAAAATAGAAATTGTGATTTATTTTTGAATTTAAGCTTTTCAAAAATATTTAATAAAATACCCTATGATTTTTAAATATGAGAAAAATGTTTTAATTAGTTTAAAATTTATTTTTGACCTAAAGGTTGAATATTAAAATAAGTTATAAAATGTTTGTGTTAATTCTTTTTAAATGTTGATTGGTAATTTTGATTTGTAAATTTAATTTGAAATTTAAAATACAATTTAAAATATGAACATGTATTCATTAAGTTTAATTTATCTTTAACACTTAATCTAATTACTAATTACTTGTAGATACATGTGTAAGCATCTTAAAATCTTAAATGAACATGTGTTATGAATTTGAACATGAGAATTTACATGTGTCTATTTCTTTTACAAGTGTCAAATTTATATCTTTTATTTTTTTCTTTGTTTTAATTAATCATAAACTAGATTTTAAACTTGCATATTCATTTCTTCTCCTCTTTCTCATTTTTTTCTAAATCAAAATTTCTTTCAGCTGAGAAAAACCACTTTTTTCACCTCTTCATAATTAAACTCTTCACTTCCTAAAATCTGTAACAATATGAAAATCTACAAATTCAATTCCTCAAAATGAAAAATACAAACCTGCATATGTGTAAACTGAGGGATGCATTCATCTTTCAAAACTCTGGAAATAAAACAAGCCTGCATGTATTCAAAAACAACCGCGGGGGAGGAGGGGGGGGGGAATTTGCATCTGCATTCATGAATCTTCAAACTGGAAATTGGCATCTGCATCAACATTTTAAAAATCTGAGGTCTGCATCTCTTTAATCTGGAAGCAACATTCAAGTTTAAAAAGTATTCAAGCATGTTGCAAGGGGTTATGCATGCTAAAGAGAATCTGGGAATGTGCTCTGCAATTTTTGAATCTGTGAGTAACACTTAATTTAAAATAAATAAGTAGGATTATACGCTTGTTTAACTCTGATGAATTAAATTTGTGCATATGCTTTTTATTCTTCCTGCCTGTGTATATAAGAAATGTAATGCAAGTCAGATCTCCAAGGTTTAGATTGTTATAGTTTAAGTTCAAAATTTGAATAAAATCTGTTTGTTTAGGATTAGAGTAAAATTCAAATTTATAGGAATCAAATTTGAATTTTCTGTAACCTGGAAATCAGGTTACACAGAACAATAATTAATATAAAGGAAAATTCAAATGTTATAATCTATTGTTTCAGGTTTACAAATAGAAACTATAAGTGAATTTAAGAATTCTAAGTCAAAAAAATTACAATTTAATATGCTGTAAACCAAGTGCAGAGATGAACACACTGTATTTTACATTTTGATATAGTACACTTGATTCTTGCATTTGAATTGATTGATTTTGCTTCTGTTGATTGAATAGCTATCAATGATTATAGGAAAAATTCTAAATTGGATTTCAATTCAAAAATTGATGTTGAATTTTGGAATTTAGTTTTAGAACCCTAGTTTGCATGAGTCTCTGATTTTGTTTGAATATGGACTCCTGGGTTGATCGAGTTCAAAGCTCTTTTGGGTATTGATAGATGTTGTGATGATGGAGCTGTCGCCGGAGTTTGAAGGATGACGGTGGCCGGAGTTGGAAGTTATGGCCGATGACAGGTTGATCACTGATAGGGGAAGAGGCTGTTCCAGGTTTTTTTTGTTTTATAACTTGAAATTAAATTCAAGTTGAATTAAGGGCATTTGAGGATGGGAGCGTGAAGAGAGGTCACTGGTGGATGGGGATGGACGTTGATAAGGGCCGGAGAAGGCCAGAGATGGGAAGTGGGAGCACAGTGTGGTTGTTGTGCAGGTGGGTATTTGTTTGGGTTGCAGCATTTTATTACAGTGATTGTCTCGGGTATTTTGAGATTTGACTCGAAGCTGGGAAGCTGTTGACTCGAAGTAATTTAGAGGGTGGCTCGGGTTTGTTAATATGTTTCAGGGTTTTAGTTTTTGAGCAGAACTTGTTTCCAGATTTTTAAAAATAAAACTGAAGTGAAATGTGGTAATGCAAACTAAAATAGGAAAACTAGTTTGAAACCTGAAGTTAGTTATAAATTTAAATAATTTAAATCTTGGTATTTGTAATTATTCAGATTTTAAATTTAGTTTTGGGTTTAAAGTCTAAAAACAGAAACTGTGTTCTGTTTTCATAATTTAAAAGTAAAATTTAAATTGTAAGTTGGAATTCAACAGGAGTTTTCAAACATGTAATGTAATTATGAATTCAATAATTTAAATCTGTGTTTTTGAATCATTTTTGTATTCAAAATGTAAGATGTTTTTAACCAAACAGAAAACTGTTTTTTTTTTGTTTCTGTTTTAAATTTGAAGTAAAATTTAATAAAGCAACTGAAAATTTAAACAAGTTTAAAACTGGAAACTGAATTTTTGAATAAATAAATCTGAGTTGAATTTAAATCTGGAAAGTTTAAAATTAGATTTTTAAACTTTTTAAGGTATAAAAGAACATTAATTTGAATTTAAAACTATAAGTTTAAATTTATGGAATAAGGTTTAAAATGAGGTTAAATTCAGTTTTAACCTGGAATTTGATTTTTATGACAGTTTTTTTTTTTAAATTTAATACGTTTTTAAATTTTAAATTTGTTTTAACCATTTTTGGAAAAGGTTAAATAACTTGAATTTAAAAATGAAGATGGAAGTGTAAATAAAGTTTTAAATTTTATGTTTGAATTTGAAATGGAAATTTGAATTGTGTTCAGCTTTGAAATTTAAAAAGAAATTTTTAAATTTGAATTTTTATTTGAAACAATTTGTTTAAAATGCTTTGTATAAAGAAGAATGTTTTTAAATTTAGAATTTAAGAAATTGGTTTCATTTAAATTATTAAATTAATTTAAATGGAATATTAATTATTTAATTAATTAATGATGTGGATGTTTAATTAAGTAATTAATGATTTTTAAGTTAATTAATTAGATTTGAGATTTATTAATTAAGGTTAATTAATCTATAATTAAGAATGATTAATTAAATTTTAATTGATGATTAAGATTTATTTAATCAAGTGATTAATGATAATTTAGATTTTAATTAACACTTAATTAATCAATAATTAGAGATTAATTAAATGATAATTACAGATTAATTAATTGATAATTAATAATGATTAATTGAAGTTAATTCTTAATTATGTAATTAAGAAATGTTAACGAAGGTCATTAACTTAAGATTATTTTAACAATTAATTAATGTGATTAATTTTTGATAGTTAATTAGATTAATTAATTAATAATAATCAATTGTTTAATTACTTAATGAAGTAATGAATGGATTAATCACTTGGTGCAATTAATTTAATTAATGTGAATAGTTTAGATTAATTAAGTTTAATTAATTTAAACAATTGTTGATTATTGATAATTACTTTATGTAATTTATGGATTGTAATTATTTAAAGAAGTAATTAATTAATAATTACTGAATGTAATTAAGGATATTTATTATAGAATTAATTTAAATTACTTTGAAATTAATCATGGGATTAATTTAAATAATTATTAAGGGTAATTAATTTATGGGATGAGTAATTAAAGTAGTTAATTACTGAATGGTCATTAATCATGGGTGATTAATATATATGGTTTAAATTTAAGATTGATTACTTATGTAATTAATTTATGTTGAGAAGTTGATTAAGTAATGATGTAATTTGGAATTGATTAATTAAGGTATAATTAATATTAAATGCTAATTACTTATTGTAATTAGAAATGGTTAATCAGTAAGGATTAAGTGAAATAAATTATGAGATGATGATTTATAAATTGATTTGTAATCAATTGAAGATTAAGTTAAGCAGGATTTTGATGATAAAGTAATTAATTTAATTCATTTTAAATTAATTAGAGTTTAAGTAATTAATTTAATTCATTTTAAATTAATTATAAATGGTGTGATCATTAGATCGTTGCTTATGATTGATGAATGGTATTGGTTGCCATGTATGGTTTGTAATCTCAGTTATGAGATGAATAGTGTATGTGATGGATGCATTGGTTGCTTTTGGATGATCATATGGATTATCTGATTATGATATGAATTGTCTGTTGATAATGATAATGTTGATTATCTGTTGTGTTGTAAATTATCTATCTGTGTATATTTAGATAATAAATTGAATTGTTTTAAAACTTAAAACAACTTGGACCCTAAAAGACACGCTTTGGTTTTCTATGAGACCGGGATCGGGTTTGCTTCATTACAGCGTGATAGGGGGTTCTCGCTTCGCGTTAGGTGGCGAACGGGAGACTCTTACCCCTACATGTCCCTTTTGGGTAGTATAAGGCCCTGGGTTGGTTGCGAGTCGAGAGGCTGGCCGTAAAAGCAAACCCGAGGTACCAATGTGAGCCACGGCGGGACTGAGATGGTTGAAAAGCCTACCAGTCGAGTGAGCCGCTGTCGATGGTTGCAAAGCCTAGACTATCACAGTTGGTATCAGAGCATTAGGTTGAGTGAATACCTAGTCTCTGTAGTGGTGTCTATCTTGAGAGAGCGTATTTGTATTTTTATTATATATATATAATTGGTTCTACCTATTTGTTGGATTACCCGTTCAGGTTTTTCCAATATGAATTATAAAGGTAGATGAGGTAGAAGTGTGTGTAACACGACTACCATTGGTTGGAATTTGAATAAATGAGGTTGGATGTGTATTAGTCGAGACCGTAGACCTAATACCGTCTCGAGTGAGTTTTATTTGGTGTAAGGACTTCATCGATCTCTGAAGGTAACCTGTAAAGGTTCGGAGTTCATCTTTGAAGTGTAGAATTGAGTTTTGATCTGTCGTTAGTGCAGAAGCCAGTGAGTGATGATATTTCGATATCTCTAGAAATTGTAGCTGCGTGATGAGATGCAGTGACTATGGATATTTCCGAAGATGTTTCTTTGGAACAAGAGTAAGAAGTGAGTCTGCTCGGTGTTGTGGCTGAGTTTAGTAGATGTTCTGAGTTGGTAAGGAGTCTTCTGGCTAAGTAGTTTTTCTGAAGTGGAGTTCAGAAGCAGCAGAGTGGATCTGTTTCTCTGTAAGTTGGCTAGGCCAGCATAAGCTGTTCTGTTTGGTAGAGAGAGAGAGCAGTTTTCTTTGGATTTAAGTTGAGTTGATCGCAAAAGTGACTTGCGATAGTATGTTCTCTTGTGTTTGTTGGAGATTATCCGGATTTCTTCCAGGAAGTCAGAGTTTGTCCGCATATGGAGATCGAGTTTTCTTTCCAGAAATGGAACAGGTGGTTCAGTTAGTAGATGGATGGTTCCTTGAGATAGAAGTTGGTGAAGCAACCCATGTTTGGGAGGAACATCTGAGTTTTCTTATGGATATGTGGAGCCATATTTCTGTGCTGGGTTGTCTGGTCTGTGCTTGTGCTGTTCTTCAACATTTTCTTCTGCTTCGGATCAGAGTTGTGCAGCGGAAGCAGTTTGGGAGTGTTTCTGTTTTCTTTTCCGGATAAGAAGAAGTTTGTTCTGTCTTCTGTTGTTGAGAAGCAGGGTGTGTGATCTGGGTTTTTGAGTGATCTTGAGGAGATCATTGGATTGTTTTGATTCAGTCTGTTTCTTTTGGAATCAGCAAGAGTTAAGCTGATCAGGATGGATGTTGGTAGCCCAGGATCGTTCGAAGAGTTTTTATGGATAAGAGGCAGAGAAATTTGAATTTTTGAATCGGAGATTTGATTTGGGATAAGTTTTTCTCTAATTCAAGGAGCTATAAGTTTTGGGAAGCTGGCTCCGTAGTGTTTTGGTTTCTTCTGTTTTGGGTTAGATGAGAGTTTGGTTTTCTAGAGTTGAATCGCCAGTTTGGATAACTTGGATTCAGAGTGTTTCACGTATCTCTGAGGGAGTACGTGTTTGATATTTTTGGTTGTAGAACCAGCAGTTTAGGAGGTTTATTGTTGAGTCAGACCCGTTTGTAGTCTGATATTCTGTATAGAATTGTTGTTAGGAGCTCTATATCTTAGTAGTATTGATTGTTTGGATTTTATAGAGCGAGTATCCCGATATATATACCGGGGAAACTCGTGAAAGTTTTATCCAAAATTCTTTTGGATAATTAGATTTGTTTTAATTGTGTGAATCGGTTGCTTTGGTTGTTGGCATATGATTAACATATGCTGTATTCTAAAATAAAATCTGTAAATAGATTATTAAATTACCTTTGTTTTAAATTTCGGGGACGAAATTCTTTTAAGGGGGAAGGATTGTAATATCCCGGAATTTTGGACAATTTAAATTTAATAATCTGGGTTTAAATTTAAATTGAATTGATAATTTTTGTTAATAAATTTGATTTGATTTATTAATCTTCTTTATTTAAATACTTAATTTGTGAATTTATTTTTAGTAAACTGATAAAATTGTTTTCTATTTAATAAAGTATATGTATTTATAAATATTATAAATAGATAAGCTGTTTTTAAATAAATTAGTATAGCATAATTTTAATGTTTTGAAAATAGAAATTGTGATTTATTTTTGAATTTAAGCTTTTCAAAAATATTTAATAAAATACCCTATGATTTTTAAATATGAGAAAAATGTTTTAATTAGTTTAAAATTTATTTTTGACCTAAAGGTTGAATATTAAAATAAGTTAAAATGTTTGTGTTAATTCTTTTTAAATGTTGATTGGTAATTTTGATTTGTAAATTTAATTTGAAATTTAAAATACAATTTAAAATATGAACATGTATTCATTAAGTTTAATTTATCTTTAACACTTAATCTAAATTACTAATTACTTGTAGATACATGTGTAAGCATCTTAAAATCCTAAATGAACATGTGTTATGAATTTGAACATGAGAATTTACATGTGTCTATTTCTTTTACAAGTGTCAAATTTATATCTTTTATTTTTTTTCTTTGTTTTAATTAATCATAAACTAGATTTTAAACTTGCATACTCATTTCTTCTCCTCTTTCTCATTTTTTTCTAAATCAAAATTTCTTTCAGCTGAGAAAAACCATTTTTTTTCACCTCTTCATAATTAAACTCTTCACTTCCTAAAATCTGTAACAATATGAAAATCTGCAAGTTCAATTCCTCAAAATGAAAAATACAAACCTGCATATGTGTAAACTGAGGGATGCATTCATCTTTCAAAACTCTGGAAATAAAACAAGCCTGCATGTATTCAAAACAACCGCGGGGGGGGGGGGGGGATTTGCATCTGCATTCATGAATCTTCAAACTGGAAATTGGCATCTGCATCAACATTTTAAAAATCTGAGGTCTGCATCTCTTTAATCTGGAAGCAACATTCAAGTTTAAAAGGTATTCAAGCATGTTGCAAGGGGTTATGCATGCTAAAGAGAATCTGGGAATGTGCTCTGCAATTTTTGAATTTGTGAGTAACACTTAATTTAAAATAAGTAGGATTATATGCTTGTTTAAATCTGATGAATTAAATTTGTGCATATGCTTTTTATTCTTCCTGCCTGTGTATATAAGAAATGTAATGCAAGTCAGATCTCCAAGGTTTAGATTGTTATAGTTTTGTGACGCCCCACCTCTATACCCACGCTAGCCAAGAACACTACGGTGTAGTGCTGTCAACTAGCACGAAGAATAAGGCTGTTGAGGAGCGACCATCCGTGTAATTGCTTTGTGCGAGCACCGATATGTCAGATAGTAAAAACATTTCATTTCAGGAGGAAATCCGACATGCCGATGCAAACTCAAAGCTACCACACGGTGGCTATAATAGTCTAGAACAAAATATAAAATAATAACACAGAGAATATATAAATGCGGAACACAGATGAAACAGAAAATCTCATATACATATATAATAACTGATGACAGTTACATTACATTTGACACGGTACATGTGATACAACTACAACAGTCAACTCAGGAAGTTACATATACAAGTACATTAACGTATATAATATACATGAATACATATCTTCCTATACAATAATACAGTCTACTACAAATGACGACTACTCCAAAAGATATGAAAGAACTTCATAGCTCTAGCAGCAACCCAAAGCAGAATATCTACAACCTGTAAATACTCGGTCTGACCCGAGTATTAGATTCAAAAGAAAATAATACTCGGGTCAGTCTAATTCAAACTCAGTTATTAGTGCACAGAAGCAATAATAATTAAATACTGAATAGACGACAGTAATTAAACCAAATCAGAATGAAATTCAGAACATTGAATTGAAATGAACAAACAGTTCAAACCATTGAAATATCAATTAAAATATTAGTTCAAGTAGGGCTGCAGTACACGCACGCGTGCACTGCCTCGCCACTACGGAATATGGAATACGCAAAACGATGCATAAGTCAAAACAAAAAAATATCATACACGCCATACCGTGTGGCTGCAGTTCACGCTTGCGTGCACTGCCTTGCCACTATAGTGATGAAGTACCCAATGAGTACCATGTGGCTGCAGTTCACGCTTGCGTGCACTGCCGTGCCACCATAGTGATGAAGTACTCAATAAAGATTCACAAGCATCGCCGTGAATTTCATAAGACCGGGTGTCGATTAAATTTCAGAGAGAAATGCGAGGTCAAGCCCAATGAATTTTAGGCTCAACACAAGGCAATGAGCAAATAAGCAAGTCATGTACACCAAAACAAAAATCAAGAAACATGCAAATGCACATGAACAAGCTACTGACCAGACACACAAGTGCACGAAGGCACTGTTTCTGCATGAAGTCATCAAAAATGAAGGTGGGAGCACCACAAACATGGCACCACAACACAACATAAAAGAACATATAAAGTCAGTACCCAACAGAGGCAAGACCAAGTAAAACTCGTAGGAAAATTGAAATCAACAAGGTTGCATGCATGCATATGTATGAATACACATACATATAACACCAAATTGAAACTGCACTTAGCATAGGCTATTGCCAAAGGTAGTTCGATCAGAACCATTAAAACTGGGTCGAACCCAAAGTTAAAATGCAGCAAGCACAAATAAAGGCAAGGCAAAAATTGAACAGCAAAACAAGTCAGAAATCAGGTCAGAGAAACAAACATGTGGAACAACAACAAGTGATGTTCACATGAATGCAACAATGAAACTTCTACACCAAAATGCATCAAGCAACCAGAATAGTCACTTGAGAATATGACCTGTCTCAACATATAACAAATACAACATGTATGCAAACAGGCTACTGCATATCAAGTATGCAATCCACAGTAGCAGGAAAGCAACAAAAGAAAAAAAAAATGCTCAAATGTCTGCATATAGAATATGCAAACAAGGGTGGCAGTGGACAGCAAAAAGTTGCAGTGAACAATTGCAGGCCAACTATAGTGCAACTGAGAAGCACACAACTGTGTGTATACAAATGATCAGTGAGAAAAAAAAACCAGGCACAACAATGCAGTCAACTCAACAGCTCACGGCAGAGCATATGAAACATAAATAACAAGTGTATCATGATACAAAGCTTTGAGTTTGTACAGAAAAATCAAAGACCCAGTACACATGCAAATCAATGCAGCTAACCAGTAAATGAACAAAGGCAACAATGTCAGGATTTTTAAAATGCTCAAATATGCTATGCAGACTTAGTGAAGTAAATGTAGAGAACCAGCTACATGAAAACAACAAATATTAGCAGATGGAATGTGCCACTTAAATCCCAAAATGAAATCATTGGAGATGAACATATAAAAATTAATATGGCAAGGCAGCAGTGCTCCTGCAACTTTTGGTTCTGACTAAAATTGTGTTACATCTTTCACTTATTTGTTAAGTCTATAACATGAGGCAATAATGACTTGCCTGTAGAAACATAAAATTACTTCATGCATGCTAGCACAGACCTGTTTTGTTTGGACTTCAAGTTTTGTGTTTTGCATTTACAGTATGTATTTTTTAAAAAACATGGAAGAGGAGCAGAGAATGGAATAAGAAAAAGGAAAGAAATAATTGTGTCGAAAGCAGGTTCAACAAGTAGGATTGTCTGACAACCATTTTTTTGTTGATGGCAAATTTTGTTGAGAGATCAGAAGTTACTCTGCTTACACCAAAAATCTCAACAAATCAAAATCACTAAAATTCGAAGCAATAATCAGCCAAGAATTCGCGCAACCAAACACATAAATAACTTGAGCCAAGAATTAGATGTGAGCAAACTCACGAATATGCACAATGCAGAAACAAGTCAGCTGCAAGAATATAAACATGAAGGCAAGAACAGTAGCCTCGACACAAGTACACAAGCAACTGAAGACAACATGAAGAATTCGAGATAGTGGTGGCCACGAAATCGACATCACAGCAAAACATTCAAACAAATCAAAGTGACCAAGTTAGACATCAATGCCGATAATATCAGGTCACAAAATTAAAAGAGGAAAGTCACTGCCGTGCAATTCAAGTAGCAAAGAATCAAAGCCACGATAGCACACAATAAGCGAGCACACGAACAATCAAACTAGGGTTTGAATTAGATGTGAGAAAACTCACCATGTCGACGAATTGAAGCCAAGCACACCGCAGCAGCCACGCGAGACGAGCAAAGGAGGACGAACGACACGAGCAGCCGCCATATTTACTCTCGTTCGATTTTTTTTTTTTTTAGGGTTCGCGAATGGGAAGAATGAAGAGAGGGGGATGGGTACGGGTTTTTTACCCATGTTCAATTTCTTTACGGCCCAATAAAAAGAATGGACCATAATTAAAGCCCATAATTCCTTTCTATCCATTTATAAAAGAATTTTAATTCAAATTTAAAAATTCAAAAATGGAAATTTGGGTCAATATTAATCGTTTAATGTCGATTATAAATCGACACGAATATCGGGTTGTTACAGACTCCCCTCCTTAAAGAAATTGCGTCCTCGCAATCATAAGGAACAAACGGATAAAAAGTAACAACCATAAGAGCATATCATCACAAGATGAAGAAATTCGAAGTAGGAAGTTCACCATAAAGAGCATGATAGAGAAAGCCTGATCGTGATTGCTCGATGAATTCTCTGGATTCCAACGTGAAATTCAAAGGATTTGAGAACCAATAAACTTTCACGAGAAAACATCTTTATTTCGAAGGTGCCGAACCCCCGAAACATTGATGTGAATAGAATGTTGCTCAACGTCAAATCTGGTGAAACTTCAATTTCTTCAATAATACCGGGCTCAAAAATAGAAATCGAAAATTCCTAAGACATTTCCGTAATTGGAAGACGTAGAAAACGTCATGAATAGTAGAAAATTGAGCCGGTACACTGGCGTAGTACAATATAAACGCCAAAGAAATCTGTTAATTTCATAAAAGAAATTCACAAATTCTCAACAAAAATCTAATTATCAATAGATAATTCAGAGATTTCAAATCACAAATATTTGATTATCACAAACGATAATCAAATCAACAAGTATTCGATTATCAAAATCGAAAATCAATCTTAAATCACAAATATTTAATTATCACAATTGATAATCAAATCACAAATATCTAATTATCACAAACGATAATTAGATCTCAAATATCTGATTATCACAAGCGATAATCAGAAACAATAAATATCTGATTATCAAAAACGATAAATCAGAAATCATAAACATCCAATTATCAAAACGATAATCAGAAATTACCACAACGGTAATCAAATTTCAAATTACAAATTTTTCAATTAACGAGTCCGAAATTAACCGAAATAGCAAACGCACATGACTCATAACCACGAGTTTTACTAAATCGTTTAATTCACTTCATCGTTTCCTTGAAAGTGTTAAATTGTGTATTTTAAATAAATAACATTTTACGTTCTCAAACGGACAAGTCCGGAATTAAGCGAATCAGTAAAAGAAAGGGGTCATAGTCCTCGATTTTACTGAAACGTTTAATTCGCTTCCTCATTCTTTTGAAAGCGCAAATCGTAAAAATTTTGAAAACAATTTTGATTTATATTTTGAAACAAATTTTAAAATATGTGATTAAAACAACAACATCAGAAGCAACTTCGATAAGTGGATTTTCATTTATCCAAAGAGTCACAAGAATCTTTTCAAAGATAGAAAGGGGTATCATACCCTAAACTTGTATTCATAACAAGTCAATAACACACGAATTCACCAATGCACAAGAATTGATAAAACTTATCAATAGAAATCACGAAAATTGGTGAAGCACAAATTCTAGAAATCCTCACAAGAAATCCAGAAAACACAAGCTAAGAGTATGAGAACTCGAACGCGAGTATGAAAACTCGAACCGGAGTATGAAAACTCGAACGCGAGTATGAAAACTCGAACGGAGTATGAAAACTCGAAGGAGAGTATGGAAACTCAAACGGAGTATGAAAACTCAAACGGAGTATGAAAACTCGAACAGAGTATGAAAACTCAAACGGAGTATGAAAACTCGAACAGAGTATGAAAACTCAAACGGAGTAGGAAAACTCGAAGGAGAGTATGGAAACTCAAACGGAGTATGAAAACTCGAACGGAGTATGAAAACTCGAACCGGAGTATGAAAACTCGAACGCGAGTATGAAAACTCGAACCGGAGTATGAAAACTCGAACGCGAGTATGAAAACTCGAACGGAGTATGAAAACTCGAAGGAGAGTATGGAAACTCAAACGGAGTATGAAAACTCAAACAGAGTATGAAAACTCGAACATAGTATGAAAACTCAAACGGAGTATGAAAACTCAAAGGAGAGTATGGAAACTCACCAACACGCGAGCATGAAAATTCATCAACACATGTAACGCAAAGCGAGAACGGGAGCACAGAATCTCACCTACACGTGAGCATGAAAATCACCAACACGGGCAACGCAAAGCGAGAACGGGAGCACGGAATCTCACCTACCCGCGAGCATGAAAAATCATCAACACGTGCAACGCAAAGCGAGAACGGGAGCACGGAATCTCACCTACACATGAGCATGAAAATCACCAACACGTGCAATGCAAAGCGAGAACGGGAGCACGGAATCTCACCTACACGTGAGCATGAAAATCACCAACACGGGCAACGCAAAGCGAGAACGGGAGCACGGAATCTCACCTACACGCGAGCATGAAAAATCATCAACACGTGCAACGCAAAGCGAGAACGGGAGCACGGAATCTCACCTACCCGCGAGCATGAAAAATCATCAACACGTGCAACGCATAACGAGACGCTATCTCATGGTTGCAAGCCATTAATTTTGACACACGAATGGCCCGAAGACCGTGGGGCGCTACCCCACATGTGTGAGTCGAAATCACACAGATTGAGGTCCAGACTAACCAAAAAAATCAAAAGAGGTATGTGTGAGTGGAATCACACAAGTGGTGTCTAGTCTAACCTCACAATCAAAAGAAAAGTATGTGTGAATGAAATCACACAAGTGGTGTCTAGACAATCCTCAAAGCCCAAGAGATATGCGTGAGACGAAATCACACCGATGAGGCCTAGTCTAACCGTAAAAATGATCGTCATGATCAACGAGAAGTGTCAATTACACTAAGCTAGTAAATATAAAAGTTTAGCTTCATGTCCCATAACCACTTGCTTAACTTAAATATTTATGAACAAACTGTAAATCTTCACTAATAAAGTTTGTCACAAGAGATTCAATCGAATAAGTCCAAGAATTAACCGGCGAAGTAAACGCAAGCGTTATATACCACTCGTTTTACTAAGTCGTTTAATTAGATTTCTCATACGAGTGAAACAAAGATTTGTATATACTAATAGATTGAAAAACAGTTTCAAAAACGAGTTTGGTATTGAAAATAGAGTTGAAAACATTTTGATAAAAGAGTTTTGATATTTACTACTAGTATTGAAACCTTTATATTTTTAAAGTGACAAATCACAAAAATGATTGTAGAAACAATCAATCACAAGAATTCACATACGAAGACGTGAATAGAATCCAAAGAAATCGATACCGAATTCATCGAAGTAGGAATACCCAAAATTCCTGAAATAGAAGTTATCAAAGTCTACAAAGGTGATAACAACTAACCGGAAAAGAAGAACCGATCAACAATTGGAAAAACAAAGCAGAACGAGCATAATTGCTTGAATGACCTTAGCAAAAGTAAAAGTCAAGTCAACGTCGATATCGACAAGGCAAAGTCCAAGAAAATTTCTTTTATACCAAAGAAATTTTAAAACTATCAGAGAGAGACACATGAAAACCAACAAACCATGGATAAACAGACAGAGTCGACAATTGGAATGCAATTTGTCTCAAAGATTGATATCCAAAACCCAATTGTATGGAGACTGCATTAAGTACACGAATCAGAGATAAGAATGCATATATATAGCAGTTCGAATAAACAATGCGAGTTCAAATCGAAGTGGGTACTAGTTGCAGCAATATGCAACTTGGTAGAGCATATATACACTGATACTTAGAAGTGTAAACTCAAGTGAGCAAGTGCGACAGAGAATAGCAGCAATACTCACGAATAAGCGTTAGGAATTCATTCCTAACAAATCAAAGATGATCTTAAGACAAAGATGTGAAATAAAACATCGACAAGTAGTTGTAACACATGTACTATCTAAGTTATGTTTTATATTTGTTCTAAACCCCAGGCTCTGATACCAAGCTGTGACGCCCCACCTCTATACCCACGCTAGCCAAGAACACTACGGTGTAGTGCTGTCAACTAGCACGAAGAATAAGGCTGTTGAGGAGCGACCATCCGTGTAATTGCTTTGTGCGAGCACCGATATGTCAGATAGTAAAAACATTTCATTTCAGGAGGAAATCCGACATGCCGATGCAAACTCAAAGCTACCACACGGTGGCTATAATAGTCTAGAACAAAATATAAAATAATAACACAGAGAATATATAAATGCGGAACACACATGAAACAGAAAATCTCATATACATATATAATAACTGATGACAGTTACATTACATTTGACACGGTACATGTGATACAACTACAACAGTCAACTCAGGAAGTTACATATACAAGTACATTAACGTATATAATATACATGAATACATATCTTCCTATACAATAATACAGTCTACTACAAATGACGACTACTCCAAAAGATATGAAAGAACTTCATAGCTCTAGCAGCAACCCAAAGCAGAATATCTACAACCTGTAAATACTCGGTCTGACCCGAGTATTAGATTCAAAAGAAAATAATACTCGGGTCAGTCTAATTCAAACTCAGTTATTAGTGCACAGAAGCAATAATAATTAAATACTGAATAGACGACAGTAATTAAACCAAATCAGAATGAAATTCAGAACATTGAATTGAAATGAACAAACAGTTCAAACCATTGAAATATCAATTAAAATATTAGTTCAAGTAGGGCTGCAGTACACGCACGCGTGCACTGCCTCGCCACTACGGAATATGGAATACACAAAACGATGCAGAAGTCAAAACAAAAAAATATCATACACGCCATACCGTGTGGCTGCAGTTCACGCTTGCGTGCACTGCCTTGCCACTATAGTGATGAAGTACCCAATGAGTACCATGTGGCTGCAGTTCACGCTTGCGTGCACTGCCGTGCCACCATAGTGATGAAGTACTCAATAAAGATTCACAAGCATCGCCGTGAATTTCATAAGACCGGGTGTCGATTAAATTTCAGAGAGAAATGCGAGGTCAAGCCCAATGAATTTTAGGCTCAACACAAGGCAATGAGCAAATAAGCAAGTCATGTACACCAAAACAAAAATCAAGAAACATGCAAATGCACATGAACAAGCTACTGACCAGACACACAAGTGCACGAAGGCACTGTTTCTGCATGAAGTCATCAAAAATGAAGGTGGGAGCACCACAAACATGGCACCACAACACAACATAAAAGAACATATAAAGTCAGTACCCAACAGAGGCAAGACCAAGTAAAACTCGTAGGAAAATTGAAATCAACAAGGTTGCATGCATGCATATGTATGAATACACATACATATAACACCAAATTGAAACTGCACTTAGCATAGGCTATTGCCAAAGGTAGTTCGATCAGAACCATTAAAACTGGGTCGAACCCAAAGTTAAAATGCAGTAAGCACAAATAAAGGCAAGGCAAAAATTGAACAGCAAAACAAGTCAGAAATCAGGTCAGAGAAACAAACATGTGGAACAACAACAAGTGATGTTCACATGAATGCAACAATGAAACTTCTACACCAAAATGCATCAAGCAACCAGAATAGTCACTTGAGAATATGACCTGTCTCAACATATAACAAATACAACATGTATGCAAACAGGCTACTGCATATCAAGTATGCAATCCACAGTAGCAGGAAAGCAACAAAAGAAAAAAAAATGCTCAAATGTCTGCATATAGAATATGCAAACAAGGGTGGCAGTGGACAGCAAAAAGTTGCAGTGAACAATTGCAGGCCAACTATAGTGCAACTGAGAAGCACACAACTGTGTGTATACAAATGATCAGTGAGAAAAAAAAACCAGGCACAACAATGCAGTCAACTCAGCAGCTCACGGCAGAGCATATGAAACATAAATAACAAGTGTATCATGATACAAAGCTTTGAGTTTGTACAGAAAAATCAAAGACCCAGTACACATGCAAATCAATGCAGCTAACCAGTAAATGAACAAAGGCAACAATGTCAGGATTTTTAAAATGCTCAAATATGCTATGCAGACTTAGTGAAGTAAATGTAGAGAACCAGCTACATGAAAACAACAAATATTAGCAGATGGAATGTGCCACTTAAATCCCAAAATGAAATCATTGGAGATGAACATATAAAAATTAATATGGCAAGGCAGCAGTGCTCCTACAACTTTTGGTTCTGACTAAAATTGTGTTACATCTTTCACTTATTTGTTAAGTCTATAACATGAGGCAATAATGACTTGCCTGTAGAAACATAAAATTACTTCATGCATGCTAGCACAGACCTGTTTTGTTTGGACTTCAAGTTTTGTGTTTTGCATTTACAGTATGTATTTTTAAAAAAACATGGAAGAGGAGCAGAGAATGGAATAAGAAAAAGGAAAGAAATAATTGTGTCGAAAGCAGGTTCAACAAGTAGGATTGTCTGACAACCATTTTTTTGTTGATGGCAAATTTTGTTGAGAGATCAGAAGTTACTCTGCTTACACCAAAAATCTCAACAAATCAAAATCACTAAAATTCGAAGCAATAATCAGCCAAGAATTCGCGCAACCAAACACATAAATAACTTGAGCCAAGAATTAGATGTGAGCAAACTCACGAATATGCACAATGCAGAAACAAGTCAGCTGCAAGAATATAAACATGAAGGCAAGAACAGTAGCCTCGACACAAGTACACAAGCAACTGAAGACAACATGAAGAATTCGAGATAGTGGTGGCCACGAAATCGACATCACAGCAAAACATTCAAACAAATCAAAGTGACCAAGTTAGACATCAATGCCGATAATATCAGGTCACAAAATTAAAAGAGGAAAGTCACTGCCGTGCAATTCAAGTAGCAAAGAATCAAAGCCACGATAGCACACAATAAGCGAGCACACGAACAATCAAACTAGGGTTTGAATTAGATGTGAGAAAACTCACCATGTCGACGAATTGAAGCCAAGCACACCGCAGTAGCCACGCGAGACGAGCAAAGGAGGACGAACGACACGAGCAGCCGCCATATTTACTCTCGTTCGATTTTTTTTTTTTTTAGGGTTCGCGAATGGGAAGAATGAAGAGAGGGGGATGGGTACGGGTTTTTTACCCATGTTCAATTTCTTTACGGCCCAATAAAAAGAATGGACCATAATTAAAGCCCATAATTCCTTTCTATCCATTTATAAAAGAATTTTAATTCAAATTTAAAAATTCAAAAATGGAAATTTGGGTCAATATTAATCGTTTAATGTCGATTATAAATCGACACGAATATCGGGTTGTTACAAGTTTAAGTTCAAAATTTGAATAAAATCTGTTTGTTTAAGATTAGAGTAAAATTCAAATTTATAGGAATCAAATTTGAATTTTCTGTAACCTGGAAATCAGGTTACACAGAACAATAATTAATATAGAGGAAAATTCAAATGTTATAATCTATTGTTTCAGGTTTACAAATAGAAACTATAAGTGAATTTAAGAATTCTAAGTCAAAAAAATTACAATTTAATATGCTGTAAACCAAGTGCAGAGATGAACACACTGCATTTTACATTTTGATATAGTACACTTGATTCTTGCATTTGAATTGATTGATTTTGCTTCTGTTGATTGAATAGCTATCAATGATTACAGGAAAAATTCTAAATTGGATTTCAATTCAAAAATTGATGTTGAATTTTGGAATTTAGTTTTAGAACCCTAGTTTGCATGAGTCTCTGATTTTGTTTGAATATGGACTCCTGGGTTGATCGAGTTCAAAGCTCTTTTGGGTATTGATAGATGTTGTGATGATGGAGCTGTCGCCGGAGTTTGGAGGATGACGGTGGTCGGAGTTGGAAGTTATGGCCGATGACAGGTTGATCACTGATAGGGGAAGAGGCTGTTCCAGGTTTTTTTTGTTTTATAACTTGAAATTAAATTCAAGTTGAATTAAGGGCATTTGAGGATGGGAGCGTGAAGAGAGGTCACTGGTGGATGGGGATGGACGTTGATAAGGGCCGGAGATGGCCAGAGATGGGAAGTGGGAGCACAGTGTGGTTGTTGTGCAGGTGGGTATTTGTTTAGGTTGCAGGATTTTATTACAGTGATTGGCTCGGGTATTTTGAGATTTGACTCGAAGTTGGGAAGCTGTTGACTCGAAGTAATTTAGAGGGTGGCTCGGGTTTGTTAATATGCTTCAGGGTTTTAGTTTTTGAGCAGAACTTGTTTCCAGATTTTTAAAAATAAAACTGAAGTGAAATGTGGTAATGCAAACTAAAATAGGAAAACTAGTTTGAAACCTAAAGTTAGTTATAAATTTAAATAATTTAAATCTTGGTATTTGTAATTATTCAGATTTTAAATTTAGTTTTGGGTTTAAAGTCTAAAAACAGAAACCGTGTTCTGTTTTCAAAATTTAAAAGTAAAATTTAAATTGTAAGTTGGAATTCAATAGGAGTTTTCAAACATGTAATGTAATTATGAATTCAATAATTTAAATCTGAGTTTTTGAATTATTTTTGTATTCAAAATGTAAGATGTTTTTAACCAAACAGAAAACTGTTTTTTTTTTGTTTCTGTTTTAAATTTGAAGTAAAATTTAATAAAGCAACTGAAAATTTAAACAAGTTTAAAACTGGAAACTAAATTTTTGAATAAATAAATCTGAGTTGAATTTAAATCTGAAAAGTTTAAAATTAGATTTTTAAACTTTTTAAGGTATAAAAGAACATTAATTTGAATTTAAAACTATAAGTTTAAATTTATGGAATAAGGTTTAAAATGAGGTTAAACTCAGTTTTAACCTGGAATTTGATTTTTATGACAGTTTTTTTTAAAATTTAATACGTTCTCAAATTTTAAATTTGTTTTAACCATTTTTGGAAAAGGTTAAATAACTTGAATTTAAAAATGAAGATGGAAGTGTAAATAAAGTTTTAAATTTTATGTTTGAATTTGAAATGGAAATTTAAATTGTGTTCAGTTTTGAAATTTAAAAAGAAATTTTTAAATTTGAATTTTTATTTGAAACAATTTGTTTAAAATGCTTTGTATAAAGAAGAATGTTTTTAAATTTAGAATTTAAGAAATTAGTTTCATTTAAATTATTAAATTAATTTAAATGGAAATTAATTAATTAATTAATGATGTGGATGTTTAATTAAGTAATTAATGATTTTTAAGTTAATTAATTAGATTTGAGATTTATTAATTAAGGTTAATTAATCTATAATTAAGAATGATTAATTAAATTTTAATTAATGATTAAGATTTATTTAATCAAGTGATTAATGATAATTTAGATTTTAATTAACACTTAATTAATCAATAATTAGAGATTAATTAAATGATAATTACAGATTAATTAATTGATAATTAATAATGATGAATTGAAGTTAATTCTTAATTATGTAATTAAGAAATGTTAATAAAGGTCATTAACTTAAGATTATTTTAATAATTAATTAATGTGATTAATTTTTGATAGTTAATTAGATTAATTAATTAATAATAATCAATTATTTAATTACTTAATGAAGTAATGAATGGATTAATTACTTGGTGCAATTAATTTAATTAATGTGAATAGTTTAGATTAATTAAGTTTAATTAATTTAAACAATTGTTGATTATTGATAATTACTTTATGTAATTTATGGATTGTAATTATTTAAAGAAGTAATTAATTAATAATTACTGAATGTAATTAAGGATATTTATTATAGAAGTAATTTAAATTACTTTGAAATTAATCATGGGATTACTTTAAATAATTAATTAAGGGTAATTAATTTATGGGATGAGTAATTAAAGTAGTTAATTACTGAATGGTCATTAATCATGGGCGACTAATATATATGGTTTAAATTTAAGATTAATTACTTATGTAATTAATTTATTTTGAGAAATTGATTAAGTAATGATGTAATTTGGAATTGATTAATTAAGGTATAATTAATATTAAATGCTAATTACTTATTGTAATTAGAAATGGTTAATCAGTAAGGATTAAGTGAAATAAATTATAAGATGATGATTTATAAATTGATTTGTAATCAATTGAAGATTAAGTTAAGCAGGATTTTGATGATAAAGTAATTAATTTAATTCATTTTAAATTAATTAGAGTTTAATTAATTAATTTAATTCATTTTAAATTAATTATAAATGGTGTGATCATTAGATCGTTGCTTATGATTGATGAATGGTATTGGTTGCCATGTATGGTTTGTAATCTCAGTTATGAGATGAATAGTGTATGTGATGGATGCATTGGTTGCTTTTGGATGATTATATGGATTATCTGATTATGATATGAATTGTCTGTTGATAATGATAATGTTGATTATCTGTTGTGTTGTGAATTATCTATGTGTGTATATTTAGATAATAAATTGAATTGTTTTAAAACTTAAAACAACTTGGACCCTAAAAGACACGCTTTGGTTTTTGGTGAGACCGGGATCGGGTTTCCATATTTGGATCCGAAAACCACATCGATTCCAAATAACGTTAGGTCGTTAACCCAATATGGAGCGAGTGAAGACTCGAGGTGTAAGGGCTTTACGTCAGTATAACTCTGTGGGTGATTCCGTAATGAGTTTGACGGAATAGTACTTATAGATTCGAGATGATGATTTAGAGTGCAAGGGTTATTGTCGTTAACTCTGAGGGTGATTCCAATACGAGTGTAACGAGATAATGCCTTCGGTTTCGTTCGAATCCGGAACGAACTTGTATGGATTGAATGCTTTCAGAACATCGTCAGGTGGACGATGAGCATTCTAAGTGATATGTCCTATAAAGGCAATCGTAGCCTCAAGCCTCATCAACCGGGAATGGCTAAAACAGGGGAGGTGCAGCAAAGCTTCATGGGTAGCACCTACTTGAGAGCAAGATTTATCCCTGTCTAGAGGTCCCTTTATATTTTCGGCTTAGTGGTGCAGTTGCTGATCACAACTGCGGGGTTGTCTTGTTTGGAACTGTTCACTAAGGAACGGGTCCGGCTTCGTGTTGCAGGGGATGAAGGGAGTAATCATCGGTACGGTGATCTAGGCCACGTAGTGTGACGGGCGGTACCCCTGTAGCCCAGCCATTGATGGAATCCAAAATCCAATAAGTGCCAACGGTTTTGATTGTATTACCCACTTTTGTTGCTAGTAGCTGGAATTTAATAGATGTAACAATTTCGGCTATTTCTTATTTCCTTGAAAACCCTAGACACTATTATAATATCATCGGATTTCCTATCAAATGTTTTGGTTAGCGTAAGGTAAAAACTTTTTCCATGTTTATGTGTAGGAAGTCTTACGTGATACCTTTTCTTTTCAAAGGTTTTTCAAAGTTAAGCAACTTTAACCTGTTACTCACACCAGACCCATGTCTGACCCGGAGTTATTTCTGTTTTTTTCTATAACTCTTGGGTACTCAAATTTTTATGAGTAGCCAAGGGAATTCAGGTTAGGATTCGAGTTAGCTTTGACGTATTGTGGAGGAGCAAATGGAGTAGGAGGCTTCTGCGAATAGTTATATAGTTTTCCGCTGGGTTGGTATCTCTGAGTTGTGTATGTTTTGAGTTGTAATAACTAGACAGATGTTTATAACTGTCTAGTATGTGTTGTATATGTCTGTGTACTCTGATATTTGATGTATACTATGTAATACTTATGTTATTAATATAATTTATTCGTTCCGCTGTGTAGATTCTTGTGTTGTTTTCTTCTTTCTCTTCTTTCTTTTCTCTTTTCTATCCCTTTCTTTCTTATAGATGATGCGATTTTCCGAGATTGGAAAGTCGGTTCGTCACACATCTCGTAAGACCACGCCACAAATAAACATGTCGGGTTTTTACCTTACGATAGCTAAAACAATTTTTATAGAAATCCTCTAATATTATAATAGTGTATATATACAAATACTTATAAAATAGCCGAAATTGTTACATGATCAAATTCCAGCTACTAGCCACAGAGTGGGTAATACAAACAAAACTCGTACAAGGCTCGTAGGGAGAATGGATTTCCAACTAATGACTAGGCACTGGGGTACCACTTGCCACAGTACGGGGCCTAGATCACCGTACCGAGGAGTACTCCCGCTCCCCTGCAACACAAGACTGGGACTACCCCTTACTGGATAATCCTGAGTGAGATCACCCCGCGGTTGGGATTAGAAACCGCCCACTAAGCCGAAATAAAAAGGGACATCTAGACTGGAATGACCTCACCCTGCTTGGGTGCTACCCACCTAGCCATGCTGCATAACCCCTGATTTTCAGTCATTCCCATTTGATGAGGCTTGAGGCTAAGCGTTACCTTTAAGAACATATCCCTTAGAATGTCCATCATCCACCTGACGATGTTTCGCAAGCATTCATCCATACAAGTCCGTCCTGGATTCGAACGGAACCGAAGGCACTATTCCTACTACATCCATATTGGAAATATCCTCAGGATTAGTAGCGACTAGCCCTTGCACTTCACTGCTCCATCTTCGAATCCAAAACCGTTTTCCACGAAATGTACAAACCGAATCAAAGTGGTCTTCGAGAAATAAATCTCGATTCCGGTCTCTTCGAAACGATCAATGCGTTTTTGTCCAATATTGATAGTCGGTGATTTAACTATCAATTAATATTCACAACAACCATCCAACATAAATAATTTTACAAATTATTTATTTATCTCAAAAATATCTTCACAAGATATACTTTCACTTTTCAAATCCCTTTGAAACCAGTTTTCAAAACTATCTGCCTTTCTCAGAATAAATTCCAAGTATTTCTATTCTCCACCAGAATCACCAAGCACAAAACTAGATTTTTAAAATAATTTAAAACACTTTACTTTGAAATATACTTTAAAACATTTAGGATAAAACTACATCAATAATTTATTAAAAATACCATACTATATGAATATTTGAAAATAAGGTTACTTAATGAATATAAAACTAGATTTATACTTTTAAAAACATAATATTAAGTCATTCTTTAAATAAGTAGTAATAGGTTAAGAGAAAATACTTGCTTTAGAATTTAAATATTAGAAATAAATAATTTTTCAAAACATACCTTTGAAACAATTTTAAAACTATTAACTTATATTTAAAAATTTACTTTGAAAACGTACTTAGTTATCCAGGGAGAATTCCAATTGCAACCACTTAAATCAATTTTCCAAATTGACTCCCAATTTATTCCATTTGAAATAAATATCTTTACTTTCTTAATTCATTTTAAAATTCATTAATTATGGACTTTATTACTATTATTATTTCCCTTTGATTTTAAATCTTTTTAACTGAAATATAGGAATTTCAGCTTTTCCCAATTTCTTCTTTATTCTTTTCAATAATTTAAATCTTAAATTTAAAATAAAAGCTTCGTTCTATTAATTAATAACATTGAAGTTTAAAATTCATTAACTTTCTGTTTATTCTAATTTCCTTTCTATACTCAGGATTTATTTATTAGAATCTTAAAGTTACTTTATTTCTTTTCTAATTCATTTTTAAATTTATTCAAATTTCTATAATTATTTTATTTACAAATTCACTTCTTTATTTTCTTTCCAAAATCCAATTTATATATTTTTGGTTATCCATTGTACCTAATCATATCAAATTGAGCCATAGCATTCAATATTCCAATACAATTCATCATAGAATATCAAATAATCACAACAGATGGTATAGAATGATTTAAATAAATGTTGAGGGATCCAGTTGGATCCCTCCAACCTGTTTTCCTGCATCCACAGATGTTAGCACAATATAATAAAATGCCAATTTCAAAATATCTCATACTATAGCACATCAATCAATTCAACCATTCAAACAATTATTTAAATTTTATCATTAAAAAATTAAATTTAAATTTAACTTAGTGAGATTAACTCACCTTTGCTTTAAAATTTGCAGCCTATTTCACTCCAGCTTGTTTCCATGAGTTAAACCTTTATTTTTAATTGTAACCCGTTCCAATTATGATTCCATTGCGTATATTCCGTAGCTGTGAATCAAATACGGCTTGTTCCATTGATTTTGATCCTCGCACGATATAGTTATCGAATTTATAAATTAACTTATTTAAATGAAAATTAAACTAATCTAATTACATTCCTAAAATTTAATTACCTTCATTAACGAAATATGCTCCTTCCTCATACTACTGGAACACATGCACGCAAACCCCTTATCTTCACGTCGAGCCTGCAATCCATAAGAAAATGCATCAAGATTCAAATTCGACTCAAACCCTAGCTGCTTTGAACAAGTATCGTGCCTCCCTTGTCATTGACGTGATCACGTCTCCCCATACATCACCGCCATCATCGCTCAGCCCTCCTTCCTTGCATTCCAGGTCAAAAGTATCATCGACGAAGCATAGTCGCGGGGCCGTAACCTCCACCGAGTCGCACGGCCTTATTGTAACCCATCTTTGGTCGCCATGCCGCAGTTGCCTTCAAAATCGCAAGCGCCAGATCGAGAAAATTAAGGATTCTGGTTATCGATGGTATCAGAGCGTTGAAATTTCGGGTCGCCAAGCCGCGGTTGCCTTTTTGTTTTAGATCGATTTTGATTTTTCCTGAAGAAATAAAGAAGAATACACGAATCTTTTTTCTCTTTTTTTTCCGAATGATTCGATTATGAACTGGAAGAAGAAAGGAACTTGTGAACGAGTTAAAGGGAAAGGGTAGCATGTTAAGGAATGAATAAAGGATGCCGTATACAAGAAGCTTGATTTATTAAATTAAATTCCATTAGATTATTATCAATTAAATATCCAGCGCGTTTACATGTCGTACACCAACACACTAACTCTAATCAATACGAAATTTGAAATCCGATAATAATACAATATTACGGATCCAACGGAACTGGTTTCGTCGAATTCTGAGACCGTGCCTCGGAAGGCTATTTTTAAATTTGAATTAAACGATATATTTTTAAAACTAAACAAATCTGTGCTAGTTTCAATTTTACAATTTCTATTATCCTCTGTACTATCAATATAAATTTCATAAGCCTTCAAATTATTTTTAATAAGCTTAAAACTCCAGATTCAACAATTTACCCAACTTCACTTATTTAATTTAATTATTCAATTATCAAATAAATTGAGATATTCGTAATTCAGGTTAAAATTACTCTATTTAATATTTAAAACCAATTAAATATCCTGATTTTAAATGTTCGAAAATTCCGGGTCGTCACATTCCTCCCCCCTTAAAAGAATTTCATCCTCGAAATTACTAGTTAGGAAGAATGGTCCAATACCCGTTTACTTTTTTTTTTCCTGAAACGAAACAGTTTCTAATAATTTAACATCTTACCAACTATCTTCTTATAAAAGACCCATTATTATTCTTATTAACTTCTCAAACCTTTCCATAGTTGTGACACTCCACCTCAATACCCATGCTAGCCAAGAACACTACGGAGTAATGCTGTCAACTAGCGCGGAGAATAAGGCTGTTGAGGAGCGACCATCCATGTAACTTCTTTGTGCGAGCACCGATATGTTAGATAGTATAGCATGCATTTCATTTAAGGAGGAAGTCCGACATACCGATACAAACTCAAAGCTATCACACGGTGGCTATAAATAAATCTTCGGAAACAAATATAGAAATAAACATAACACGATCAGTCACAGACATCCATATCACAAAGGCGGAAAAAGATATGAATATATAACTAACACACGAAAGTGTACATCAGAGTAGTGATCATGAAAGGACCACATACACAAAAGAATAGCAACACGTGCTATACAAAAGAATACATCTGTGAGTCTATATCTCAAGTGCAAACGACAAAAACTGCTAATCTAAATGTCCAGCCAAAAGTCAGAGTAGTAAATCCCTGGGGGAGAAGTCAAGCAGAAGCACCTGTAACATCTCGGTCTAACCCGAGTATTATTTATAAGAAAATAATAAACGGATCAGTCTAGCTATAAATATCAGATAACATGATATAAACAATAGATATGGAAAGAACATATAGTAACCATAAAGACATACTATGATAAGCATGTAAATGAAGATCATCAAGAGATCAAACAATATCAAAAGAATCTTCTAAAAGATCCAAATTCACCTAAACATAAAAGCTGGAAAATCATAACAATGAAAGTCATGAAAATAGGTGAAGCACAAATTCCAGAAGACTACACAAGAAATCCAGAAATCACAATATAGGAGCATGAAAACTCACAAAATGGGAGCATGAAAACTCACCTACACGTGTAACACAAAGCGAGACGCTATCTCATGGTTGCAAGCCATTAATTTTGACACACGAATGGCCCGAAGACCGTGGGGCGCTACCCCATATATGTGATGGCGAAGCATCACACAAATGCGATGGCGAAACATTACAAGAGCGGGGTCTAGTCTCCCTCGCAGACAAAGAGATGTCGCACAATTGCTAGTTTAAAACACAAAAATGATCGTCATGATCATCAAATAGTGTCAACTACACTAAGTTAGTAAATATAAAAGTTTAGCTTCATGTCCCATAACCACTTGCTTAACTTAAATATTTACGAACAAACTGTAAATCTTCACTAGAAAATTGTCACAAAAGGTTCAATCAAACAAGTCCAAGAATTAACCGACGAAGGAAACGCAAGCTTTTCATACCACTTGTTTTACTAAGCCGTTTAATTCGATTTCTCATCCGAGTGAAGTAAAGGTTTGTACATATACTAATAGATTGGAAAGTGGTTTTATAAACGAGTTTGGTATTGAAAATAGGGTTGAAATCATTTTGATGAAAGAGTTTTGATATTTACTACTAGTATTGAAACCTTCATATTTCTAAAGTTGTTATCCCACCGTTTTAGCAAGGCCGTGATACCATAAAATCGACTGAGAAGCCCAAGATAGTTTGTCTCGAAGAATGGTCAACTCAGCATCTCAACAAAGCAAGTTCCGTTGAATGTTTTTCAGGTAAAATCCCCCACGGAGTAGGGGTCTAGGGGGGTGGCAACCCCCCAAGGTGGGGGTGCGGGGGCAACGCCCCCGCTACGGAGTTCGACCTACCTGGTCAGGTCGCGGGTGTCCTGGGGGCAGCGCCCCCGGCGGGGTGCGGGGCAGCGCCCCGTTCAAAACAGTACGACCTAGTGAAGACCTAAGGGAGGATAGGATCGAGCGATCTAAAGGGGCAACGACCTAAGGTCTCAAACAAGGTCGAGCGACCTATAGAGGCATAGGGTCAAACGATCTAATGTGTTGCGACCTAGCGAACTAAGTGGGTTCACGGGTTAATGGTACAAAGACCGAGCGACCTAACATTCGAACGACCCAAGGAAGTAAGGGGTCGACCGACCTAGAGGTGTTCGCGACCTAGTGGTCGAGCGACTTAGGGGGTATGCAACCTAAGGGAAACTCGCGACCAAACATGGCCGAGCTAAGGTAAGGTGCGACTCAACCAGGTGAGCGACCTAAGGAAGACTCGCGACCTAACATGGCCGAGCTAAGGTAAGGTGCGACTCAAACAACTGAGCGACCTAAGGAAGACGAACGACTTAAGGAACGTACGGGTTAGAAGAGGCAAGCGGCCTAAGGTCATACGAAATAATGAGGAAACGACCTAATGTCATACGACCTAACGGCCTAAGGTCATACGGCCTAACGACCTAAGGTCTAAAACAAGGTCTAGCGACCTAAGGTCAGGAACGACCTAGTGGTTGAAGCGACCTAGCATTGCCGCGACCTACGACCTAGAGGCCCACGACCTACGACCTAGCGAGCCAGAGCCGAGCGACCTAAGGCTGTATAACGTTTTAAGGCCAGAAACGAGCTATTTGAAGGCTGAGACTTTTCCACGCGAACGACCTAGCATTGGGAGAATGACCTAAGTGCAGAATTTTACCAAAAACACTAAAAATTGGAGTTTTTCGCCAATCCAATCCAAACCAAATGCAAATATACATGCGAACGTGATAGGGATTCAATCCCACAGTCCAAGATAGTTTTAGACAAGATCGTGAGATTAAAAATCTCACCTTTTCACCAAATTATGAAGGTAAAGCTTGAAGGTGAATGGCGAAGCAACTACAAGCTTGAATTCAATGCTTTTCCTTGAATTTGGAGTTGAATGATGGAGTTGGAGTTGAAACCTAGGCTTGGAGTTTCTAATTTCCCTTTCTACTCACCATTAATGTTAAAGTTTGTGTTTGGTAGGAATTTATGAAGAGTGAGGAGAAGGAGAGAAGTGGGTTTGAGTTATAATGGCTAATCTAACCCAAAGTCCAAAGCGGGAAAAGTAAGTGAAATTCCACTAACTCCAAACCTATCAATGTTTATACTTAAAAAAGTTGTAAACGGCATTTCGAACTCAATGGAAGTCGTCTCGAGTCCTAATTTGACCGTTTGCAAAAAGTACTTTTTGGACCAACATCCGATTAACGACAAAATATTTAAATAAAATATTTAAATGTAAAATCGATAAATATGCGGGCTGTTACAGACTCCCCTCCTTAAAGAAATTGCGTCCTCGCAATATATAAGATGGAAATAAAAAGTAACAACCATAAAAGCATATTAACACAAAAGAAATTTGAAATAGGAAGTTCACCTCAAAGAGCAGGAGTAGCAAGTCCGGATGTGTTCGCTCGATGAATTCTCTGGACTCCCAAGAGCAATCCTTAGGATTTGAGGACCATTGAACCTTCACAAGCGGAACATCTTTATTTCGAAGTCGTTTGACCTCCGAAGCAATAATTCGAATAGGATGCTGCTCGTAAGTTAAATTCGGCGAAACTTCAATTTCTTCCACAACACCAGGCTCAAGAATAGAATCGGAATCTCGTAGGCATTTCCATAATTGAGAAACATGAAACACGCCATGCATAGCAGAAAACTGAGCCGGTAATGTAAGGCGATAAGCCATAGAACCAATACGTTCAGTGATAGGAAATGACCTAATATATCGGGGTGCTAACTTTCCTGATCGACTGAAACGTACAACACCTTTCATAGGTGAAACACGAATAAAAACAGAATGTCCCACAGAAAATTCTAACTTCCTTCTTCGATTATCGGCATAGGATTTTTGTCTACTCTGGGCTTCTTTCATCCTATGTCGAATAAGTTCAATTTTCTCTGTGGAATCACGAATAAAGTCTGGACCTAAAACTAGCTTCTCACCGGCCTCAACCCAACAAGCAGGAGATCGGCATGGCCTTCCATAGAGTGCCTCGAAAGGTGCCATACCAATACTAGATTGGAAGCTATTATTATAGGAAAATTCAACAAGTGAAATATGATCTTCCCAACTTCCACCAAAATCGAGCACACAAGCACGAAGAAGATCTTCAAGAGTTTGATTCACACGCTCGGTTTGTCCATCGGACTGGGGGTGATAAGCAGTGCTAAAATTAAGCTTCATTCCTAAAGCTTTTTGAAGACTCTTCCAAAATCCACTAGTAAACAATGGATCTCGATCGCTAACAATAGAAGTAGGAACTCCATGCAATTTAACAATTTCTTTGATAAAGAGTTTGGCCAAAAGAGGAACGGTTCGGTTAGACCGAACGGGAATAAAATGGGCGGATTTAGTAAGTCTATCAACGATCACCCATAAGCTATCATGACCCGAACGAGAACGTGGAAGACCATCTATAAAATCCATGGAAATTTGGTCCCACTTCCAAATTGGAATTTCTAAAGGTTGCAATAACCCACCAGGCCTTTGATGTTCGGCCTTGACAAGTTGGCAAGTCATGCAACACTTAACAAAGTTAGCAATATCAGATTTCTTTCCCTCCCAATAATAAAGTCGCTTCATATCAGCGTACATTTTACTACTACCGGGATGATTGGTGAATTTAGAATGATGGGAATCTTCTAAAATATTTTTATGAAGATCACCAATATTTGGTACGATAAGTCTACCAAATTTTCGAATGCCGCCACGAGAATCAATATCAAAGTCTTTCAAACCTTCAATATCAATTTTATCCTTAAAATTTTGGCCAATAAGAGCCAATTCCGGATCTAGCCCTTCAGCTTCAAGAATGCGGTCTAAAAGAGAAGGATGAGCCTCAAGGCTACATAAAACAAGTGATGAGCATAAATCAGATACGCGCTCTCGAATCTCACAAGTGGATAAAATCTAGAGATCGTTCCATTTGGATATCATCATAGAAACAACTGCTTGTTGTTTACGGCTAAGAGCATCGGCGACATGATTACCCTTACCGGGGGTATAAAGAATATCAAGATCATAAGGTGCAAGGAACTCTAGCCAACGCTGTTGACGCAAATTAAGTTCCTTTTGAGAAAATAAATATTTCAAAGACGTATGATCCGTGTAAAGAATAAATTTCTCTCCCAATAGATAATGACGCCAAATTCGAAGGGCGAAAACAATAGCCGCGAGTTCTAAATCATGTGTGGCATATCTAGTCTCGGCCGGCTTTAATTGCCTAGGAGCATAAGCAATAACATGTTTTTTTTGCATAAGAACGGCACCCAAACCAACGTGACTAGCATCAGTATAAACAACAAAATCTTGATTCCCTTCGGGAATAACAAGAATAGGAGCGTCGGAAAGGAGTTCTTTCAATTTCTGAAAAGAGGCTTCACATTTGTTCGACCAAATGTATTTAACTCCCTTCTGGCATTTAGAAAATTTTGCCTTTAATCGATTACTCCTAAGAGTTTCCAATAAAATCCGAAGATGCTTTCCATGCTCCTCCTCGGTTTTAGAATACACAAGGATATCATTAATGAAGATGAGAATAAACCGATCGAGGAAAGCCTTGAAAACTCGATTCATGAGGTCAACGAAGTAAGCCGGAGCATTCGTTAAACCAAATGGCATAACAAGCCATTCATAAGATCCATAACGAGTATGGAACGATGTCAAAGGAATACTATCCTCAGCAATACGAAGCTTATGAAAACTGGTAGCCAAGTCCAACTATGAAAAGACCCTAGCTCCGCTAAGCTGATCAAATAGATCGTCAATCCGAGGTAAAGGATATTTATTTTTAATAGTCAGATCGTTAAGCTTGCGATAGTCAACACAAAGCCTAAGCGTACCATCGGATTTCTTCACGAAAATAGCTGAAGCTCCCCAAGGCGAGGAACTAGAGCAAATAAATTGCTTCGTCTCCAATTCGGACAACTATTTGCGCATCTCCTCATTTTCCTTATTGGACATGTGATAAGGAGGACGAGTAATAGGTTGAGCTCCAGAAACAAGATTTAATTCTGAACTCAATTGCTCGTTTAGGTGGTAAACCTAAAACGGGCTCGAATATGTCGGAAAATTCACGAACAACGTGAATACGAGAAATAATATCATCTTCATCATCATCGTCGTCATCACGAGGATTTAAAGAATATAAAGATGCCACCAAACAGGATTCTGAATATTTAAGATTAACAGAAATCTGACTAACAGATAGTGGATGTCGGAGATGAATAGTCCGCTCAGGACATAGGATATGGGCTTGATAATGGTTAAGCCAATCCATTCCCAAAATTATTCCAAAGCCTAAGTAACGCATGACATGCAAATCGGCTAGGAAAGAAAAATCACATAAAATAATCTACACATCTTTACAAAGCAAACTAAGAGTTGCGGAACCACCAACCGGATTCGCGATTCTTAAAGAAGTCATTAAAGCAACAACATTTAAAGAAAAAGTATCAACAAGTTCTTTTGATATAAAAGAATGGGATGCACCCGTATCAAACAGAACTCTAATAGGTTGATCATGAAATAAAATAATACCATCAAGAATGGAATGAGAAATACCTTGGCCACGAGATGTGTTGCCAGGGCTTGAGCCACGTTTAACTTTCCCTCTTTCCTGCCCTGCACTATGGGGCACATATGTATATAATGTTCCGAGCTCTTGCAATAGCGACAACTTTTGGGCTTCGAACACTTGTTCGCAAAATGGTCCTTAGAACCACAGTTATAGCATTGCTCGCTACTAGAGGAAGGTGTCCTTGCAGCCGAAGTTGCTTGCTTACCCTTTTTGTTGGGATAAGAACCTTTAAATTTGTTAGGCCTCTTTTTGTTGTTGAAGTTTGGTTTAGCGCCAACCACTTTAACATTACTCTCTCTATCCGCCTCTTCAAGACAAAGAGCGATATGGACGAGTTGATCAAATGTAACTTCTAGTTTCAGGAGTAGTGGCTTCTTAAGATTCTTATTTAAGCCATAAACGAACCTCTGGTTCTTCTTCAGTGGAGTATTTATATATTCGACCCCATATTTGGAAAGGGATTCGAATGATGCAACGTAGTCCGCCATAGAAGACTGACCTTGAACAAGGTCAATAAATCTCCGAGCCAAAGTTACTTTTTCAGCCTCGGGCACGAATTTCGATTCGAAGCGTTCCCGAAAGTGCTCCCAGGAGAGATCCGCTTCATCAATTTCTGAGATTAACAGCTCATACCAATCCAATGCTCTTTCTTGGAGCATACTGGAAGCCACCTGGACTCGATGGAGGTCGGTGAGGTTCATGCGAGAGAAAATTCTATCGCACGTTCTGAGCCAAGCCTGGACCTCGATGATAGTTTCAGTGCCTTTAAATTGCTTCCCACCCAAGTTGGTGTAATCATTGCACAACGTGCAAACCCAGATTTAGGGTGAGTAGGTTCCGGATTAGAACCAGCTGCTTGAGCATTCGTGACAAGGTCAAGAAGTTGCTAGGTAGTCATAAAAACACCATCTTGGGGAGTTGCAGTAGATTGACCGGCACAGGGACGTCCAGGTCTAACCATTTTTCTTCCTTAAGAAAGAAGGAGAAGAAAAAGGTTATTCACTAAAAGATATATCAAGCAATCTTGATAAGTGAAACAAGGAATCATAATAAAAATAGGATGAATCGGTACGAAGACTCGAATTAATCCTAAGGTACGACTCCTAAGCTGGACTTAGGACGATGATCCTTGTTAAGTTATTCTACATTGTTCCGAAGTTTGGCTCTGATACCAAGCTGTGACGCCCCCACCTCAATACCCATGCTAGCCAAGAACACTACGGAGTAATGCTGTCAACTAGCACGGAGAATAAGGCTGTTGAGGAGCGACCATCCATGTAATTTCTTTGTGCGAGCACCGATATGTCAGATAGTATAGCATGCATTTCATTTAAGGAGGAAGTCCGACATACCAATACAAACTCAAAGCTATCACACGGTGGCTATAAATAAATCTTCGAAAACAAATATAGAAATAAACATAACACAATCAGTCACAGACATCCATATCACAAAGGCGGAAAAAGATATGAATATATAACTAACACATGAAAGTGTACATCAGAGTAGTGATCATGAAAGGACCACATACACAAAAGAATAGCAACACGTGCTATACAAAAGAATACATCTGTGAGTCTATATCTCAAGTGCAAACGACAAAAACTGCTAATCTAAATGTCCAGCCAAAAGTCAGAGTAGTAAATCCCTGGGGGAGAAGTCAAGCAGAAGCACCTGTAACATCTCGATCTGACCCAGCATTATTTATAAGAAAATAATAAACGGATCAGTCTAGCTATAAATATCAAATAACATGATATAAATAATAGATATGGCAAGAACATATAGTAATCATAAAGACATACTATGATAAGCATGTAAATGAAGATCATCAAGAGATCAAACAATATCAAAAGAATCTTCTAAAAGATCCAAATTCACCTAAACATAAAAGCTGGAAAATCATAACAATGAAAGTCATGAAAATAGGTGAAGCACAAATTCCAGAAGACTACACAAGAAATCCAGAAACCACAATATAAGAGCATGAAAACTCACAAAATGGGAGCATGAAAACTCACCTACACGTGTAACACAAAGCGAGACGCTATCTCATGGTTGCAAGCCATTAATTTTGACACACGAATGGCCCGAAGACCGTGGGGCGCTACCCCACATATGTGATGGCGAAACATCACACAAATGAGATGGCGAAACATTACAAGAGCGCGGTCTAGTCTCCCTCGCAGACAAAGAGACATCGCACAGTTGTTAGTCTAAAACACAAAAATGATCGTCATGATCATCAAGTAGTGTCAACTACACTAAGTTAGTAAATATAAAAGTTTAGCTTCATGTCCCATAACCACTTGCTTAACTTAAATATTTACGAACAAACTGTAAATCTTCACTAGAAAATTGTCACAAAAGGTTCAATCAAACAAGTCCAAGAATTAACCGACGAAGCAAACGCAAACGTTTCATACCACTTGTTTTACTAAGCCGTTTAATTCGATTTCTCATCCAAGTGAAGTAAAGGTTTGTATATATACTAATAGATTGGAAAGTGGTTTTATAAACGAGTTTGGTATTGAAAATAGAGTTGAAATCATTTTGATGAAAGAGTTTTGATATTTACTACTAGTATTGAAACCTTCGTATTTCTAAAGTTGTTATCCCGCCGTTTTAGCATGGCCGTGATACCATAAAATCGACTGAGAAGCCCAAGATAGTTCGTCTCGAAGAGTGGTCAACTCAGCATCCCAACAAAGCAAGTTCTGTTGAATGTTTTTAAGATAAAATCACCCACGAAGGGGGGGTTCAGGGGGGTGGCAACCCCCCAAGGTGGGGGTGCGGGGAAAACGCCCCCGCTACGGGGTTTGACCTGCCCGGTCAGGTCGCAGGGGTCCTAGGGGCAGCGCCCCCGGCGGGGTACGGGGTGCGGGGCAGCGCCCCGTCCAAAACGGTACGACCTAGTGAAGACCTAAGGGAGGATAGGATCGAGCGATCTAAAGGGGCAACGACCTACGGTCTCAAACAAGGTCGAGCGACCTATAGAGGCATAGGGTCAAACGACCTAATGTGTCGCGACCTAGCGAACTAAGTGGGTTTGCGAGTTAATGGTACAAAGACCGAGCGACCTAACATTCGTACGACCCAAGGAAGTAAGGGGCCGATCGACCTAGAGGTGTTCGCGACCTAGTGGTCGAGCGACTTAGGGGGTACGCGACCTAAGGGAAACTCGCGATCAAACATGGCCGAGCTAAGGTAAGGTGCGACTCAACCAGGTGAGCGACCTAAGGAAGACTCGCGACCTAACATGGCCGAGCTAAGGTAAGGTGCGACTCAACCAAGTGAGCGACCTAAGGAAGACGAACGGCTTAAGTAACTCGCGGGTTAGAAGTGGCGAGCGACCTAAGGTCATACGACCTAACGGGGAAACAACCTAATGTCACACGACCTAATGGCCTAAGGTCATACGGCCTAACGACCTAAGGTCTAAAACAAGGTCTAGCGACCTAAGATCAGGAACGACCTAGTGGTTGAAGCGACCTAGCGTTGCCGCGACCTATAACCTAGAGGCCCACGACCTACGACCTAGCGAGCCAGAGCCGAGCGACCTAAGGTTATAGAACGTTTTAAGGCCAGAAATGAGCTATTTGAAGGCCGAGACTTTTCCACGCGAACGACCTAGCATTGGCAGAATGACCTCAGTGCGGAATTTTACCAAAAACACTAAAAATTGGAGTTTTCCGCCAATCCAATCCAAACCAAATGCAAATATACATGCGAACGTGATAGGGATTCAATCCCACAGTCCAAGATAGTTATAATCAAGATTGTGAGATTAAAAATCTCACATTTTCACCAAAGTATGAAGGTAAAGCTTGAAGGTGAATGGAGAAGCAACTACAAGCTTGAATCCAATGCTTTTCCTTGAATTTGGAGTTGAATGATGGAGTTGGAGTTGAAACCTAGGATTGGAGTTTCTAATTTCCCTTTCCACTCACCATTAATGTTAAAGTTTGTGTTTGGTAGGAATTTATGAAGAGTGTGGAGAAGGAGAGAAGTGGGTTTGAGTTATAATGGCCAATCTAACCCAAAGTCCAAAGCGGGAAAAGTAAGTGAAATTCCACTAACTCCAAACCTATCAATGTTTATACTTAAAAAAGTTGTAAACGACATTTCAAACTCAATGGAAGTGGTCTCGAGTCCTAATTTGACCGTTTGCAAAACGTAGCTTTTTGGACCAACATCCGATTAACGACAAAATATTTAAATAAAATATTTAAATGTAAAATCGATAAATATGCGGGTTGTTACAATGGTTCCCAAACAACTCTATTTATACAATCATTCAAATTATAATTCAAAACTAAATTTTGAATTATCAAAATTTTCTCAAAAATTTTCTAACTATCTAAATTTTCGAAAAATTTCGCCAGCGTCTCCTTTGCGCGGCTAGCTCGGTACAACTGCAAAATGGCCCTACGGCCTCCCAAATCCAAAAAGAAAACAAAAGCCGAGTGGCTCGATTAAAATCCCAATCAAATTTCATATAGAAACTTAAATACATACCTTTTTGTCGAGCATTTCAAATTTATCTTCTGAAATCAAATCAATTCTCTTTTCCCTTTATATTACCTGCATATCCTGCTTAGCACTAATATCCAATCACAACTTTCAAAACATTTAATCTGCTCCTTACAAAATGTCAATATATATTCATTCAAATATTACTTTAGATTATATTTGAAATATCAATTTCCAATTGAGAATGCCTCATTCCTTACTTAAGCTAGTATAATCATTTTATATGTTTCTTATATTTATTTTCATCTTACCACTTTAGTTTATATCCATTTCTATTCACTTTGATTCTTTCATTTCCATATGAATTCAATTTATCTTTAACTTTAAATATTGAATTTTATTTTCCATTTATAACTAATTCATGTCATTATTTTAGTTAGTTTCATTTACCAATTCATTTTAGTTGCCAATTTAAATTTGTTTTGTTATTAACAAAAATTCTCCAAAAATTTTCAAAATTTTCTAACTCTCAAAATTTTCGAATTTTTTTGACAGAGTCCCCTTTGTACGGAGGAGCTTTTGCAATTTGACAAAAGATACAAATATGTATACATTGACCCACTCGGTCGGAAAAACCAAAAATAGTTCATATTTCCTATTTTTATTGCGTAGGCGTACCTTATTTAGCATTTTTAAGCAAGCGGCTTAAAATTTTAGCAATTAGCATAACCCAATACAGCCTCACGGCTTCCAGGTACCCGTACTTACTCAATTTAAACATGTAAGTGCCATATATATGAAGTTTAACAACATTTCCCTTATTTGCAATAGTTAAACATATGAATTCTAAAAGAAATTCACACTAAATATTTTTCCGTAAGCAACTTATACAATTTTCATACTAATTCCACTGTTTCGATTAATTCATAAATCATTTTCATTCAATTTGAATGGTTTTAAATCCATTTGTATACAACTTCATCACTTTGAATGGTTTAAAACTCAATCGCTTACATTTAATTTATTTTTAAGCAAAATCAACTCATATTTAATTCAATTGCTCTCAAAATCAATTTATTTTACTCCTATCAATTCATAGAATTTTAGTTACTTCCATTACATCCAATGACAATTTATTCTATGCAATTGGACGAGATCCATGTGAATAAATAAGTACTTATGTTTTATAACCAATTTAAAAGGATTTCAACTCAATTTATACTTAATTTTATTCCATTTTTAAATTTATTCACAATTCATATATTCTCATTTTCATTGCATTCCAGATTTAAATCCATTCACTTGCATTTCATTTTATTAACCAAACTAGTTCATTCAAAACCATTAACAACTTAGGTTCATCTTCATTACCAATTAAATTTCCTTTTTATTTCAATTCATTCACGACCATTTATTTAGCTCAACCCATTCCAAGCTTACACATTACTACCCATTCCCGAATTTATTCAAACCAAGCTTTAATTTAATGATCTTCCAATTTTACTCGTAGTCGAGCTTCTAATTGTTCTTAACCTAAGTTAGTTTACTCAATTTATTTCACTTCAAACTTAAGTTCACTTCCATTTGATTTTTATTTATTCCATCCATTTATTTATTCAATATAATTAGTTTATCCATTCAATCCATTTTGAATTTTCATTTTCTTAAATATTATTTATGACCCACCAAATTCTATTTTGATTCAAATTCATTTTTACTTGATTTAAATCTAATCCAGTATCATTATACTTAGTTTTAAGTTGAATCCAATTCAACTCTCCATTCATTTATTTAATTGAAAGGCCACTTTTAATTATATTTCTTCACTAATGATTCAAGTCTAATTTGATTTATAACATGAGTTTTATTTTCCAACTTCATCGTAAATTTCCAATTCAGCTTTTATTGAACAACATTACGTTCCCATTTACACATTTTATTAACTGATTTATTATAAAATGAGTTCTCTCCTATTTATGGTACAATACTTGATTTTTTTATATTTAATTTCAAATACAACTTCATTTTATTTTATTTGTTCAATTTATTTTATAATTCAAGTTTGGATTTTCTTTTCATTTTCCAATTCATCAAAATATTAATTTTGGGCTTTGTATGCCATTTCCAATTTTATCAGTCACAACTTATTATTTTCACACATTTCCATTCATTCTAGGTTTAAATATGTTCATTTTTATTTTTAACTCAAGCCTTATGTTTATTTATAACCCAAGCATATTTTATTCTATGGATTTTTTTATTTTCTTATAAGTTATTCTGATTTATTTATTTCAATCCTTATCCAACTTATTTTCCGTTTATTCAGGTAAGAATCTAATTCCATTCCAATAACTCAATTGAATTTTTATTCCAATTCAATTTTTATTTTAACTTAAATTTATTTAACTCAATTTGATTTCAACTTGATTCGAATACAACTGGATATTATTTTCAACTTATCCAATTAATGTCAATCCAGTCAAATTTTTATTTCCCATCCACGTTAATTTCATTTTTAACTCTTCTCTTTAAATTAAAATTCCAACATTCAAAGCTTATATTCCCTTCCTGATTTAAAAATCACCTCAATTTATAAGCTTACATCTATCTCATCAGGATTTTTAAATACCCGACTTTTGGGTTCAAATCATTTTGAAATCTCCAACATCTCAAGTCACATTTCTCAAAAGTCATACCATTCCTGGTTTATCCCCAACAAATTTCCTTTGAAATTTCAAAAACAACTTTCTTTTCTAAACAAATCGGTTTAGTAGTAATTCTTCACTTAGAAATTCGAAAATGAATACTGATGATGCGGCCGTCATCATCAGAATTATTTTCCAATAATCCAAGTGATTTCAATGCTATTTCACTTTCAAAATTCATTTTAAACACATTTCCTTTCAGAAATATCTCCAAAACAATAATGCTATTATCTATCTTCAAATACTTCCAAATCCCCAGGATTTAAATTTTCCAAAGCCTGCTTAAATAAATTCTAACTATAATTCATTTGTACATTGTATGCTTATACAAATTCTCATTTGATTGTATTTCAATTCATAAATTACACTTATAATTCATATTTATAAATTTCATTTTATAATGAATTTATTCCCTTAAATTTTAGTTATATTTCAATTTCTTGTTAAATTTTCACTTAACAATGATAATACTTTAATATCATCATTTCTAACATCCAAGCAACCACACATTAGCTAAATAGTTTTCAAAAACTATTCTTTATATCAAAATATGTTTTTGGGTACAATTATTTCATTTACCCATATTTGAAAAAAAATACCGTGTCGATTGCTCTATTCAAGTGTTTAGAAACCCCTTCGATACAGTTGCGCAGACCGTGCCGACGAAGGTTCATATGCCACTCAATAAATCAATCAACACAATATTAAAACAATTTATATTCACTAACAAATACGCATTCATATTTATTAATACGCTCAAACTCATTATAGAGTACTACTAACTCTATTTTAAATGAGTAATTCCCACCAGAGCCAAGGTTATCACCAACCTATGCTCTGATACCACTGTAACAGCCCGCAAATCCGTACCCCTTGAGTCAACACTATTCTACAACAATCAACTCAAGTTGTACAGAAATACAAACCATTTGGGTTAAAGAAGAAAAGGTAGAAGAAGAAAAATAGAAAACAACAACAGAATCTAACCATCGCAGCGGAATAAAATGTAATAGATAATAAATACTCTTTACTCAAAACTTAAATATCTCTGTTTATATATTACATCATCAGAGTACATCAATCACAGCTCAACATCAATATCATACAAATGGATACACAACAACTCAACACAGCGGAATATATGTATATAAACAAGTACGGGAGTATGTATCGTCATCTTGCTCGTCTCCTGAGCTCCACAGCATCCTTGTATCCTATAATACTCGGTCTGACCCGAGCATTACAGTTAAATAACACCCGAGTCAGTCTGGAATACCAGCGTGAGAAAATCACACCCAATTGATTATTAAAGTTTCAAAAATCCTTTGAAACAAAAGCATCTCGTAAGACCACGCCACAAATAAACATGTCGGGTATTTACCTTACGATAGCTAAAACAATTTTTAAAATCCTCTGATATTATAATAGTGTCTATATACAAATACTTATAAAATAGCCGAAATTGTTACATGATTAAATTCCAGCTACTAGCCACAGAGTGGGTTATAAAAACAAAACTCGTACAAGGCTCGTAGGGAGAATGGATTTCCAACTAATGACTAGGCACTGGGGTACCACCTGCCATAGTACGGGGCCTAGATCACCGTACCGAGGAGTACGCCCGCTCCCCTGCAACACAAGACCGGGACTACCCCTTACTGGATAATCTCGAGTGAGATCACCCCACGGTTGGGATCAGCAACCGCCCACTAAGTCAAAATAAAAAGGGACATCTAGACTGGAATGACCTCACCCTGCTTGGGTGCTACCCACCTAGCCTTGCTGCATAACCCCTGATTTTCAGTCATTCCCATTTGATGAGCTTTGAGGCTAAGCGTTACCTTTAAGAACATATCCCTTAGAATGCCCATCGTCCACCTGACGATGTTTCGCAAGCATTCATCCATACAAGTCCGTCCCGGGTTCGAACGGAACCGAAGGCACTATTCCTACTACATCCATATTGGAAATATCCTCAGGATTAGTAGCGACTAGCCCTTGCACTTCACTGCACCATCTTCGAATCCAAAATCGTTTTCCACGAAACATACAAACCAGATCGAAGTGGTCTTCGAGAAATAAATCTCGATCCTGGTCTCTTCGAAACGATCAACGCATTTTTGTCCAATATTGATAGTCGGTGATTTAACTATCAATTAATATTCACAACAGCCATCCAACAAAAATAATTTTTCAAATTATTTATTTATCTCAAAAATATCTTCACAAGATATATTTTCACTTTTCAAATCCCTTTGAAACCAATTTTCAAAACTATCTGCCTTTCTCAGAATAAATTCCAAGTATTTCTATTCTCCACCGGAATCACCAAGTACAAAACTAGATTTTTAAAATAATTTAAAACACTTTACTTTGAAATATACCATAAAACATTTAGGATAAAACTACATCAATAATTTATTAAAAATACCATACTATATGAATATTTGAAAATAAGGTTACTTAATGAATATAAAACTAGATTTATACTTTAAAAAACATAATATTAAGTCATTCTTTAAATAAGTAGTAATAGATTAAGAGAAAATACTTGCTTTAGAATTTAAATATTAGAAATAAATAATTTTTCAAAACATACCTTTGAAACAATTTTAAAACTATTAACTTATATTTAAAAATTTACTTTGAAAACGTACTTAGTTATCCAGGGAGAACTCCAATTGCAATCACTTAAATCAATTTTCCAATTTGATTCCCAATTTATTCCATTTGAAATAAATATCTTTACTTTCTTAATTCATTTTAAAATTCATTAATTATGGACTTTATTACTATTATTATTTTCCTTTGATTTTAAATCTTTTTAACTTAAATATACGAATTTCAGCTTTTCCCAATTTCTTCTTTATTCTTTTCAATAATTTAAATCTTAAACTTAAAATAAAAGCTTCGTTCTATTAATTAATAACACTGAAGTTTAAAATTCATTAACTTTCTGTTTATTCTAATTTCCTTTCTATACTCAAGATTTATTTATTAGAATCTTAAAATTACTTTATTTCTTTTCCAATTCATTTTTAAATTTATTCAAATTCCTATAATATTTTACTTACAAATTCACTTCTTTATTTTCTTTCCAAAATCCAATTTATATATTTTTGGTTATCCATTATACCCAATCATATCAAATCGAGCCATAACATTCAATATTCCAATACAATTCATCATAGAATATCAAATAATCACAACAGAGGGTATAGAATAATTTAAATAAATGTTGAGGGATCCAGTTGGATCCCTCCAACCTGTTTTCCTGCATCCACAGATGTTAGCACAATATAATATGCCAATTTCAAAATATCTCATACTTTAGCACATCAATCAATTCAACCATTCAAACAATTATTTAAATTTTATCATTAAAAATTTAAATTTAAATTCAACCGAGTGAGATTAACTCACCTTTGCTTTAAAATTTGCAACCTATTTCACTCCAGCTTGTTTCCATGATTTAAACCTTTATTTTTAATTGTAACCCGTTCCAATTATGATTCCATTGCGTATATTCCGTAGCTGTGAACCAAATACGGCTTGTTCCATTGATTTTGATCCTCGCACGATATAGTTATCGAATTTATAAATTAACTTATTTAAATGAAAATTAAACTAATCTAATTACATTCTTATAATTTAATAACCTTCATTAATGAAATATGCTCCTTCCTCATACTACTGGAACACATGCATGCAAACCCCTTATCTCCACGTCGAGCCTGCAATCCGTAAGAAAATGCGTCTAGATTCAAATTCGACTCAAACCCTAGCTGCTTCGAACAAGTATCATGCCTCCCTTGTCATTGACGTGCTCACATCTCCCCATACATCACCGCCATCATCGCTTAGCCCTCATTCCTTGCATTCCAGGTCACAAGCACCATCGACGACGCATAGTCGCGAGGCCGTAACCTCCACCGAGTCGCACGACCTTATTGTAACCCATCTTTGGTTGCCAGGCCGCAGTTGCCTTCAAAATCGTAAGCGCCAGATCGGGAAAATTAGGGATTCTGGTTATCGATGGTATCAGAGTGTTGAAATTTCGGGTCGCCAAGCCGCGGTTGCCTTTATGTTTTAGATCGATTTTGATTTTTCCTGAAGAAATAAAGAAGAATACACGATTTTTTTTCTTTTTTTTTTTCGAATGATTCGATTATGAACTGGAAGAAGAAGGGAGCTTGTGAACGAGTTAAAGGGAAAGGGTGGCGTGTTAAGGAATGAATAAAGGATGCTGTATACAAGAAGCTTGATTTATTAAATTAAATTCCATTGGATTATTATCAATTAAATGTCCAACGCGTTTACATATCGTACACCCACACACTGACTCTAATCAATACGAAATTTTAAATCCGATAATAATACAATATTACGGATCCAACGGAACTGGTTTCATCGAATTCCAAGACCGTGCCTCGAAAGGCTATTTTTAAATTCGAATTAAATGATATATTTTTAAGACTGAACAAATCAGTGCTAGTTTCAATTCTACAATTTCTATTATCCTCTGTACTATCAATATAAATTTCATAAGCCTTCAAATTATTTTTAATAGGCTTAAAACTCCAGATTCAACAATTTACCCAACTTCACTTATTTAATTTAATAATTCAATTATCAAATAAATAATTGAGATATTCATAATTCAGGCTAAAATTACTCTATTTAATATTTTAAACCAATTAAATATCCTAATTTTAAATGTTCGAAAATTCCGGGTCGTCGCATCCTCATTCACAGATTCACAGATAAATATGTAAATTCATCATAGATAAATAAATCACAGTTCACAGCTCAATCATATCACTGCACATCACACATCAGGGATAGCAAACAATTCAAAGTATTTAATACAATCTAAACATCCATAAGTAAGATCAATTAATCATCTGATTAATTACTTATGAATAAATTATTAGTCTTGGTTAATTTACATTAATTATTTACAAACTATTTTAATTAATTATGCTTTATTCATTTATTAATTAACCTTTAATAATAAATTAATTAACCTTTAATTATCTAATTATCCTTTAATCGATTATCCTCAATTAATTATATTAATTTATTAACCCTTAATTAATAAATCATCCCTTTAATCACTTTCTTTAGTCAATTAACCATTAATTAATTAATCAATTATCCTTAAATTAATTACCGTAATTAGTTAATCACATAAATTAATTATCCTTTAATTAATTATTCTTTAATAACTTGATAAATCAACCTTTAACCATTACTCAATTATCCGTAATTACTTTAATCTTTAAGTAATTAACTACCCTTAATTACTTATATCAATTAATCTTAATTAATTAATTATCCTTAAGTGTAATTAAACAAAGTAATTTCCCCTTTAATTACATTAAGTAATAATCTTTTATTAATCACATTAAATAACTATACTTAATTGATTTCATTAAGTAATCATCCTTTAATTATTCATTATTAATAAATTAACTCTTAAAAAATTAACTAATCCTTAATCAATTCTTAATTAACCTTTAATTAAGTAATTATCATTAAATTTCAATTTAATGATCCTTTATGTCACGACCCGTCTTCCACCAACCAGAAAGACGTATCGTGAATTAAGAAAGATAGGGATAGAAAGAGAAAGGAAAGAAGAGAAAGAAGAAACACTAGAATATCAACAGCGGAACGAATAAATTATATTAATAACATAAGTATTACATAGATATACAACAACTATCGGAGTTACACAGATTATACATCACATACTAGACAGTTATAAACACATGTCTAGTTATTACAACACAGTACAAAACAACTCAAACAAAATGACTAAGAGATACCAACACAGCGGATACTAGATAACTATAACGCAGAAGCCACCTGCTCCATTTTCTCCTCCATAATTCGTCAAAGCTAACCTGAATCCCTTGGCTACTCGTAAAAATTTGAGTACCCAAGAGTTTAAGAAAAACAGAAATAAACTCCGGGTCAGACATGGGTCTGGTGTGAGTAGGTTATTAAGAAAACATGTTTTATAAGTTAATTGATTTATTTTAAAATCAAAAGGAAATAAAAAATAAATAAAAAGGACACTTGTCCTAAAACATAACATTTGTCAAATTGAGTAGGTTATTAATTCACATTTGTCTCATTATTTACCTAGGATATCAACACTTGTTACATACATAATTTACTTATTTTTATTTAATTTAAAAGTAAATAAAACCCCTTTTCTTTATTTGTTAATACTTATGTATAAATTATTTTCATATATAAATGTTTATGCATTTATTTTTAAAGAAAATGAAATAAAACAATTTATATAAAAATGAAAACTTATTTACAAGATTTATATAAGTTTATTAATTTGAATTTCAAAATTAAATCAAATTCAAATGCTATATATACATTTGAAAATCCCAATTTTAAAACTAATTTATCAACATTATTTGAATTTTAAAATAATAACATTGTCTTTTAAAACATATCTATATTTATACATTTATTATTTGAAAATAACTCATTTATCAATTTTAAATCAATTATAAAAGAAATCATAAATTACTTGTCATATTTATCTTAATTAAATGGTTTAATGTTTAATATATAAAGGGTATTTTAAATTTTCATATAATTCCAAATTATAATTATTAAGCTATATTTAAAAAGAAATAAAATAAACTTTTGTTTATCTTATTAAAATTTAAACTATGCATTAAAATATATTTAAACAATTTAAAACAATTTCTTTAAGTATTTTAAACCAAATAGGTATTTATTTAATAGTTTGAATAGTTATTTATTAAATAAAATAATAAATTTCCAATTTATCAAAATGAATATTAGAATTTAAAAACAAGATTTTGTTTGTTTATTAATTTACAAATCAAAACTTATCTATCAATAATATATATAAATATAAATATATATTATAAATTGAAAAGCAATTATTAGCTTTTAAAAGATAAAATTCATCAATTAAACATTTATTTAATTGGATTATTAAATCAAGTAAATTTTATTAACAAAATTTTATCAAGTCAATTTAATTTTAAATGCAGATTATTAAATTGATATTGCCAAAATTTCCGAGATATCACATTCCTCCCCCCTTAAAAGAATTTCGTCCCTGAAATTTAAAAGCAAAGGTAATTTAATAATCTCATTTAAGATTTAATTTAAACACAAGCATATATCAATCATATGCTAACAACCAAAGCAACCAATTTATCTAATCAAACAAATTTAATTATCCAAACAAAATTCTGGATAAAATCTTCTCGAGTTTCCCCAAGATATATATATATACCGGGATACTCGCCCTACAGAATCCAAACAATCTAAAGTACGAAGCTACAGAGCTCTTTATCATCTAGATCTGTAAAACTAGACAAGATATCAAACTACAAACGAGTCTGATTCAACAACCCAACCTTCCTGAACAGCTGGTTCCACAACCAAAAATAACTCATTCACGTACTCCCTCAGAGATACATGAAACTCATTAAATCCAATTATCCAAACTGGCATTTCAACTCTTGAAAACCAAACACCAATCCAACCAAAACACAGAAGAGATCCAAAACAATCTCCGACTCCGAAATCCAAATTCCTTCGTCTCTTATCCATAAAACTCTTCGAATGTTCCTGGGCTGCCTATATCCAAACTGATCAGCATAACCTTTTATCATGCCCCCAGAATATGGTTCAATAGGTTCATAAAAGAAAACTCAGAAGTTCCACCAATCCTGAGCTTCTTCACCACACCTTATCTCGAGAAATCCTCCTTCTACTAGCTGATCCACTGGTAGCACTCCTGGAATTCAGATGATAAGAAAACTCAATCTTCTGATATAGACAAACCTCTGAATTTTCAGAAGACACCCAGAAAAGTCTCTGATAACACAAGGGATCACTCAATCAATCTCAAGTCACTTTTGCGATCAATCCAGATCAATTTTCAAAGAAAACTATTCTCTCTTTACCAAACAGAACAACTTACTCTTGTCTAGACAATCCAATGAAGAAACGGATCTACTCTACTACTTCTGAACTCCACCTTCAAAAAAAACTGCTAACCAGAAGACTTCCTGCCAACACAGAATACTCCGAACTATTGACTCCAAAGCCAAAGACTTCTTAATCCAAAGCTCTTCGAGAAACTCGGACCTCAAAGCCAAACACAAACAACCAGCTGGACTCTGCCACATCACTGAAGCAGACACACTTCATAACTCATTCCAAAGTAAACATCTTCAGAAACATCCATATTTACTACATCTCATCACGCAGCTACTACTTCCTTAGGTATCAAAATACCATCACACACATCTGCCAAACCGACAGATCCAAACTCAACTCATCCATTTTCAAAAATGAACTCTGAACCTTTACAGGTTACCTTCAGAGATCGATGAAATCCTTTTACCAAGCTTCTTCACTCGAGACGGTATTAGGTCTACAGTCTCGACAAATACACTTCCAACCTCAAACATTTAAACTCCAACCAATAGTAGTAGTCGTGTTACACACACCACTACCTTATCTACCTTTATAACCTATACTGGAAAACCTGAACGGGTAACCCAACAGATAGGTAGAAATAATATATATATATATATATATATATATATATATATATATATATATATATATATATATATACGCTCTCTCAAGATAGACACCACTCCAGAGCCTAGGTATTCACTCAACCTAATGCTCTGATACCAACTGAGATAATCTAGGCTTTGAAACCATCAATAGCGGCTCACTCGACTGGTAGGCTTTTCAACCATCCCAGCCCCGCCGTGGCTCCCATTGGTACCTCGGATTTGCTTTTACGGCCAGCCTCTCGACTGTGAGCACCTAGCAAACTAACCCCGTAAAGAGGACGTGCGGGGGTAAGAGTCTCTCGTTCGCCACCTAACGCAAAGAGAGAACCCCCCATCACATTTCACTAAGACAAGAAAACCCGATCCCATCTCATCGAAATCCAAAATGTGTCTTTAGGTCCAAGTTGTTTTAAGTTTAAAACAATTAAATTAAAACTATCTATATGCACATAGATAGATAATTTATATCATCACAATAGATAATTATCACCATAGATAATCCATATTATCATCATCAGAAGATAATCCAATTCATCAACACAATGCAACCAATGCATCCGTATCACACATCATTACTAATCTCATATCTGAGATTCAAACCATTCAAGGAAATTTATATCATCCATATATAAACAAGGATTAGTAATCTCACTATCTATATAATTAATTTAAAATGAATTAAATTAATTACGTTATCTCTAATTAATTTAAAGTAAATTAAATTAATTACCTCAATCTATAATCCTGCTTACATAACCATTGATTACAAGCAAATCAACTAATTAATTAATTAACCACTAATTAATCATCTTTGATTAGTCACCCTTGATTAATCAGCCTTTAATTACATTCAAGTAATTAATTTCACAAATTAATTTTTCCTTAATCAAATATTGTAATTAACCTCTAATTACTCCATTAATTGATTAATTCTTAATTAATTACATTAATTAATTACTTTAATCACTTATCATCAATTAATTAATCTCAATTAATTAATCCTTAATCACATCATTAATTATATTAATTAATGATTCCTAATTACATTTAAATTAATTAACTTCATTAAGTAATTAATCGTAATTATTAATCACTTTGATTAATTAACTTCAGTAATTAACCATTTTTAATTTCTGCATTGAGTAAATTAATTACCGCTAAATTAATTATATTTAATAATTAATTATATCATTTATTAGTAATTAATTACCCTTAATTTATTACATTACTTAATTATTTATTTTCCAAAGAACTTAATCAATAATTGCTTAAATAAATTATACCAAGTAATTAATTATTAATTTCTTTCTTAAAGAAATTGTCCTCCATAATAATTTCACAAACAATTAACTTAAATTCTTCATACTTGAAATAAATTACATTCTGTAATTACTCATCTTAATTACTTCTTTAAGTAATTATTTATCTTATTAACCATCAAATGATTATTCTAAATTAATTAAACTTAATTAATTAATTTAAACTAATCAAATTGATTAATTAATTACAATGAGTAATTAATTACTTTAGTTACTTCACAAAGTAATCATACTTAACTAAATTCCATAATGATTATTTAATTGAATTAATCAAATAAATTATCAAAATTAATTACATTAATTAATTAATAAATAATCCCAATTTAACGACCTTCATTAATCTTATCAAAAATTTCCTAATTACCTTACTAAAGTAATTAACTAAATTTAATAAATATTAATCATAAATTTATTAATCTTTAAAAATCATTTAATTAATCACTAATTATTTATTTAATTAAGTTTTTGGCTTAATTAATCTTAACCTCTTGATTAATTAATTTCCAATCATTAATTAAGATCTTAGCTTATTTAATAAATATTATTATTTCCAAATTTTAATTAATCTTAATTAACTAACCTTAACCTTAATTAATTAATTCAAAATCCTTATTTAATTAATTAAATTAATTAATCTTATAATTACCTTATTAATTTAATAAACCAATATCATTTAAATCTTTGATTTATTATAAATAAAACATTTCTTATTAATAATTTCATTATTATTAACAAAGTAATATTCAAAACAACTTGCTTAAAAATTTGTTTCCAAATTTCATTTTAAAATTTTAAAATTTAAAATGAAAACCACATTTAACCTTTAACAAAGTTTTTAAAAACATTTTAAAACTCTTTTTTTAAAACTTCTGCAAAAGAATTTCCTATTTTCTAAAGAAGTTCAAAAGAATTTAAACCCATATTAAATTTTAAGATTCAAATAATATTTAAATATGTTTCAAAGTTGTTTAAAACATTTAAAACTTCTTTTCTTTTCAAAACATGATTCAAATTTGAATCTAGTTTCCAGATTTGAATTTATGTTTAAATCTTCTATTTTAATTTAAAGCTTTAACTTTAAATTCAGATTTATTCAAAACCTTTTAAATGTGGCTTAAGTATTTTAATTTAAAAAGTTTAAATTAAAATTTCAAACCTGGATTCAAATCTCATTTGAAATTCATACTTTAAATATTGATTTAAATTCTATTTTAAAACCCTGCATTTTGATTTTAAAATCAAATCTTTAAATTTAAAACTACAGGTTTCAAAAACCTGTAATCATAGAAAATAAAAACCCGAGTTTTTCCCTGTTATACTTCGAGTAAAAGCTCGATTTACTCGAGTATTAACCTGAGTGCAAAACTACTGCAAACCCCAAAACTCCCCTGTCACCATCTTCTTCACCGTGCACATGCACGGTGGTCTTGGCCACCTCCGGCCACCACCCAACCAACGAGCAAGTCGCCGACCATCCTTGAATCACTTCGCGACCCTCATAACCCTTCAATCCACTCGAAATCAAATTCGAGTATCCCTAAACCAAAACCTATCAACAGTTTAAGCTTCAAACCCCAAAACCTGGAAATCGCCCATCCTCTCTCCTCCGGCCATCGGAGACTCTGGGACTCCGGCCATCTCCTCTTCTCTACCCCATCATCCATCTCTTCAAAAACAAAGACACTCGGTCACCTGTAGTCTTCCCACAGATCAAATCATGCAGTGCCTAAAAACTAGGTTTAGCACTTTCCCCTTTTTTACTTCCCAGAAGAAAAATAGCAATGCACAAAAATCCCAATTCTAAAAATTGAAATTTTGGTTTTAAAAATCACATTTTAGTTTTAGCTTCGATCTATGCATCTGAAACTAAGAAAAATCAACATGGATTTGTCTGACTTAGTTTACTTTGTTATTACCCTGTTCCAGTAAAACTATAGGTATCTTCCTTTTTTTTTCATTTCATCTTAAACAAAATCTTAAACTTATCATTTATGATATATTGAACATACATTGTTCAAATCTCTTGTATTATTAAAGACTAATTTTAAAAACACTTAAGTTTTTTTTATATATAAAACTTTGGACCAGGAACTTAGAAGAATACTGTAAATTAAAAAAAAAAACAGAAATCTTATTCCTATACTCAATACAGTCTTTATTACAGGAACAAGCATGCACTTCATAACTACTTAAGTTTTAAAATTAATGACGTTACTCTCAACATTCAAATCAACATACAATCAGATAAAACATACACAAGTCATCAATCAAGCAAAAACTAAATACTTAAGTTTAAACAGAAAGTGTTACTCACAAACACACATATCAACATGTTATCAGGTACATAAACACAAGCATATTTATTTCAGTCATAAATCAGATTATACTTAAGTTTATTTTAAGAAAAAGAAGTTACTCACTTGTCATTTGAAAGACAGAGCACAAATTTGAGTTGCAGATTTTTTTTTAAACTTGAGTGCTTGCTGTGCTCCAGACTTGCATGCAGGTTAAAGAAATTTTGAATTTTGCTGTTAAAAACTTGCATACAGACTTGACCCAGATGCTTTTAAACCTCATAAATTTGAATGCTTTAACTTTTGAATAAAACTTGCTTCAGATTTCACCTTTATATGCCCAGATTCAAAGAAATGCAGAGGCTACTTATTTTGATTTTGAAATGAATTTCAGGCGCAGGCTTTTGATTATCTTTATATTTGGAGGAAGATAGTGCATGCTCTTGATTTACACAGTGGATTGCAGGATTAAACATGCAAACTTTTGATTAAGGAAGGGTTTCAGATTTCGACAATGCTTGCATGCTTTAGTTTTTGAAAAGAAAAATGCACAGGCTTTAGAACAGGTTGAAGAAAAATGATTTTGCAGAGGATGTTGATTATAAATTTGAACATGATTTTATTCTGGGTTTTGAATAGATTATCAGCTGAAACTTTGTCTTAGCCTTTGAAAAAGATTGAAGATTTTGAAAAGAAGAATGAGGGAATGAAGAAAACATGTTTTATAAGTGTAATTGATTTACTTAAAAATCAAAAGAAAATAAAAAATAAATAAAAAGGACACTTGTCCTAAAACGTAACATTTGTCAAATTGAGTAGGTTATAAATTCACATTTGTCTCATTAGTTACCTAGGATATCAACACTTATTATATACACAATTTACTTATTTTTATTTAATTTAAAAGTAAATAAAACCCCTTTTCTTTATTTGTTAATACTTATGTATAAATTATTTTCATATATAAATGTTTATGCATTTCTTTTTAAAGAAAATGAAATAAAACAATTTATATAAAAATGAAAACTTATTTACAAGATTTATATAAGTTTATTAATTTGAATTTCTAAATTAAATCAAATTCAAATGCTATTTATACATTTGAAAATCCCAATTTTAAAACTAATTTATCAACATTATTTGAATTTTAAAATAATAACATTGTCTTTTAAAACATATCTATATTTATACATTTATTATTTGAAAATAACTCATTTATCAATTTTAAATCAATTATAAAAGAAATCATAAATTACTTGTCATATTTATCTTAATTAAGTGGATTAATGTTTAATATATAAAGGGTATTTGAAATTTTCATATAATTCCAAATTATAATTATTAAGCTATATTTAAAAAGAAATAAAATAAACTTTTGTTTATCTTATTAAAATATAAACTATGCTTTAAAATATTTTTAAACAATTTAAAACAATTTCTCTAAGTATTTTAAACCAAATAGGTATTTATTTAATAGTTTGAATAGTTATTTATTAAATAAAATAATAAATTTACAATTTATCAAAATGAATATTAGAATTTAAAAACAAGATTTTATTTGTTTATTAATTTACAAATCAAAACTTATCTATCAACAATATATATAAATATAAATATATATTATAAATAGAAAAGCAATTATTAGCTTTTAAAAGATAAAATTCATCAATTAAACATTTATTTAATTGGATTATTAAATCAAGTAAATTTTATTAACAAAATTTTATCAAATCAATTTAATTTTAAATGCAGATTAGTAAATTGATATTGCCAAAATTTCCAGGATGTCACATTCCTCCCCCCTTAAAAGAATTTCGTCCCTGAAATTTAAAAGCAAAGGTAATTTAATAATCTCATTTAAGATTTAATTTAAACACAAGCATATATCAATCATATGCTAACAACCAAAGCAAACAATTTATCTAATCAAACAAATTTATTATCCAAACAAAATTATGGATAAAATCTTCTCGAGTTTCCCCAAGTATATATATATATACCGGGATACTCGCCCTACAGAATCCAAATAATCTAAACTACGAAGCTACAAAGCTCTTTCTCATCTAGATCTGTAAAACTAGACAAGATATCAGACTACAGACGAGTCTGATTCAACAACCCAACCTTCCTGAACAGCTGGTTCCACAACAAAAAATAACTCATACACGTACTCCCTCAGAGATACATGAAACTCATTAAATCCAATTATCCAAACTGGCAATTCAACTCTTGAAAACCAAACACCAATCCAACCAAAACACAGAAGAGATCCAAAACAATCTCCGACTCCGGAATCCAAATTCCTTCGTCTCTTATCCATAAAACTCTTTGGATGATCCTGGGCTGCCTATATCCAAACTGATCAGCTTAACCTTTTATCATGCCCCCAGAATATGGTTCAACAGGTTCATAAAAGAAAAATCAGAAGTTCCACCAATCTTGAGCTTCTTCACCATCTCGAGAAATCCTCCTTCTACTAGCTGATCCACTAGTAGCACTCCTGGAATTCAGAAGATAAGAAAACTCAATCTTCTGATACAGACAAACCTTTGACTTTTCAGAAGACATCCAGAAAAGTCTCTGATAACACAAGAGATCACTCAATCAATCGCAAGTCACTTTTGCGATCAATCCAGATCAATTTTCAAAGAAAACTGTTCTCTCTTTACCAAACAGAACAGCTTACTCTTGCCTAGACAATCCAATGAAGAAACGGATCTACTCTACTGCTTCTGAACTCCACCTTTGAAAAAACTGTTAACCAGAAGACTTCCTGCCAACACAGAATACTCCGAACTGCTGACTCCAAAGCCAAAGACTTCTTAATCCAAAGCTCTTCGAGAAACTTGGACCTCAAAGCCAAACACAAACAGCCAGCTGGACTCAGCCACATCACCGAAGCAGACACACTTCGTAACTCATTCCAAAGAAAACATCTTTAGAAACATCCATATTTACTACATCTGATCACGCAGCTACTACTTCCTAAGGTATCAAAATACCATCACACACATCTGCCAAACCGACAGATCCAAACTCAACTCATCATCTTCAAAGATGAACTCTAAACCTTTACAGGTTACCTTCAGAGATCGATGAAATCCTTTTACCAAGCTTCTTCACTCGAGACGGTATTAGGTCTACAGTCTCACAAATACACTTCCAACCTCAAACATTTAAACTCCAACCAATAGTGCTAGTCGTGTTACACACACCACTACCTTATCTACCTTTATAACCTATATTGGAAAACCTGAACGGGTAACCCAACAGATAGGTAGAAATAATATATATATATATATATATATATATATATATATATATATCAAAACTACAGATACGCTCTCTCAAGATAGACACCACTCCAGAGCCTAGGTATTCACTCAACCTAATGCTCTGATACCAACTGAGATAATCTAGGCTTTACAACCATCAATAGCGGCTCACTCGACTGGTAGGCTTTTCAACTATCCCAGCCCCGTCGTGGCTCCCATTGGTACCTCGGATTTGCTTTTACGTCCAGCCTCTCGACTGTGAGCACCTAGCAAACTAACCCTGTGAAGAGGACGTGCGGGGGTAAGAGTCTCTCGTTCGCCACCTAACGCAAAGCGAGAACCCCCCATCACATTTCACTAAGACAAGAAAACCCGATCTCGTCTCATCGAAATCCAAAACGTGTCTTTAGGTCCAAGTTGTTTTAAGTTTAAAACAATTAAAATAAAACTATCTGTACACACACAGATAGATAACTTATATCATCACAATAGATAATTATCACCACAGATAATCCATATTATCATCATCAGAAGATAATCCAATTCATCATCACAATGCGACCAATGCATCCGTATCACACATCATTACTAATCTCATATCTGAGATTCAAACCATTCAAGGAAATTTATATCATCCATATATAAACAAAGATTAATAATCACACCATCTATATAATTAATTTAAAATGAATTAAATTAATTACGTTATCTCTAATTAATTTAAAGTAAATTAAATTAATTACCTCAATCTATAATCCTGCTTACATAACCATTGATTACAAGGAAATCAACTAATTAATTAATTAACCACTAATTAATCATCTTTGATTAATCACCCTTGATTAATCAGCCTTTAATTACATTCAAGTAATTAATTTCACAAATTAATTTTTCCTTAATCAAATATTGTAATTAACCTCTAATTACTCCATTAATTGATTAATTCTTAATTAATTACATTAATAATTTACTTTAATCACTTATCATTAATTAATTAATCTCAATTAATTAATCCTTAATCACATCATTAATTATATTAATTAATGATTCCTAATTACATTTAAATTAATTAACTTCATTAAGTAATTAATCTTAATTATTAATCACTTTGATTAATTAACTTCAGTAATTAACCATTTTTAATTTCTGCATTGAGTAAATTAATTACCCCTAAATTAATTATATTTAATAATTAATTATATCATTTATTAGTAATTAATTACCCTTAATTTATTACATTACTTAATTATTTATTTTCCAAAGAACTTAATCAATAATTGCTTAAATAAATTATACCAAGTAATTAATTATTAATTTCTTTCTCAAAGAAATTGTCCTCCATAATAATTTCACAAACAATTAACTTCAATTCTTCATACTTTAAATAAATTACATTTTGTAATTACTCATCTTAATTACTTCTTTAAGTAATTATTTGTCTTATTAACCATCAAATGATTATTCTAAATTAATTAAACTTAATTAATTAATTTAAACTAATCAAATTAATTAATTAATTATAATGAGTAATTAATTACTTTAGTTACTTCACAAAGTAATCATACTTAACTAAATTCCATAATGATTATTTAATTTAATTAATCAAATAAATTACCAAAATTAATTACATCAATTAATTAATAAATAATCCCAAGTTAACGACCTTCATTAATCTTATCAAAAATTTCCTAATTACCTTACTAAAGTAATTAACTAAATTTAATAAATATTAATCATAAATTTATTAATCTTTAAAAATCATTTAATTAATCACTAATTATTTAATTAATTAAGTTTTTGGCTTAATTAATCTTAACCTCTTGATTAATTAATTTCCAATCATTAATTAAAATCTTAGCTTATTTAATAAATATTATTATTTCCAAATTTTAATTAATATTAATTAACTAACCTTAACCTTAATTAATTAATTCAAAATCCTTATTTAATTAATTAAATTAATTAATCTTATAATTACCTTATTAATTTAATAAACCAATATCATTTAAATCTTTGATTTATTATAAATAAAACATTTCTTATTAATAATTTCATTATTATTAACAAAGTAATATTCAATACAACTTGCTTTAAAATTTGTTTCCAAATTTCATTTTAAAATTTTAAATGAAAACCACATTTAACCTTTAAAAAAATTTTAAGAACATTTTAAAACTCTTTTTTTAAAACTTATGCAAAAGAATTTCCTATTTTCTAAAGAAGTTCAAAAGAATTTAAACCCATATTAAATTTTAAGATTCAAATCATATTTAAATATGTTTCAAAGTTGTTTAAAACATTTAAAACTTCTTTCCTTTTCAAAACATGATTCAAATTTGAATCTTGTTTCCAGATTTGAATTTATGTTTAAATCTTCTATTTTAATTTAAAGCTTTAACTTTAAATTCAGATTTATTCAAAACCTTTTAAATGTGGCTTAAGTATTTTAATTTAAAAAGTTTAAATTAAAATTTCAAACCTGGATTCAAATCTCATTTGAAATTCATACTTTAAATTTTGATTAAATTCTGTTTTAAAACCCTGCATTTAGATTTTAAAATCAAATCTTTAAATTTAAAACTACAGGTTTCAAAAACCTGTAATCACAGAAAATAAAAACCCAAGTTTTTCCCTGTTCTACTTCGACTAAAGACTCGATTTACTCGAGTATTAACCCGAGTGCAAAACTACTGCAAACCCTAAAACTCCCCTGTCACCATCTTCTTCACCGTGCACATGCATGGTGGTCTTGGCCACCTCTGGCCACCACCCAACCAACGAGCAAGTCGCCGACAATCCTTGAATCACTTCGCAACCCTCAAAACCCCTCAATCCATCGAAATCAAATTCGAGTATCCCTAAACCAAAACCTGTCAACAGTTTAAGCTTCAAACCCCAAAACCTAGAAATCACCCATCCTCTCTCCTCCGGCCATCGGAGACTCTGGGACACCGGCCATCTCCTCTTCACTACCCCATCATCCATCTCTCCAAAAACAAAGACACTCGGTCACCTGTAGTCTTCCCACAGATCAAATCATGCAGTGCCTAAAAACTAGGTTTAGCACTTTCCCCTTTTTCACTTCCCAGGAGAAAAATAGCAATGCACAAAAATCCCAATTCTAAAAATTGAAATTTTGGTTTTAAAAATCACGTTTTAGTTTTAGCTTCGATCTATGCATCTGAAACTAAGAAAAATCAACTTGGATTTGTCTGATTTAGTTTACTTTGTTGTCACCTTGTTCCAGTAAAACTATAGGTATCTTGCTTTTTTTTTTTTTTCATTTCATCTTAAACAAAATCTTAAACTTATCATTTATGATATATTGAACATACATTGTTCAAATCTCTTGTATTATTAAAGATTAATTTTAAAAACAGTTAAGTTTTTTTTAAAAAAAACTTTGGACCTGGAACTTAGAAGAATACTGTAAATAAAAAAAAACAGAAATCTTATTCCTATACTCAATACAGTCTTTATTACAGGAACAAGCATGCACTTCATAACTACCTAAGTTTTAAAATTAATGAGGTTACTCTCAACATTCAAAGCAACATACAATCAGATAAAACATACACAAGTCATCAATCAAGAAAAAACTAAATACTTAATGTAACGACCCATATTTTTACGGATCGAAACAATGTTTAACTATATGCTTAAAATCGTTTTGTTGTTAAGTCGTTTAAAGTTTGAGTCGACCATAGTTTAATTCGTATGGAAGCTAACTTGTGTGGTCCTTAAGTCGTGGGAAGCTTAGGTCGTATGGGGCGACTTAAGGTAGGTGGCCGACCCATAGGGTTAGCGGCTTATAAGGTTTGGCCGACTCATAGGCTTTGGCAACTTAAGGTTACCGGGTTAAGGTGTTGAACGACCTATAGATGTTAGCCGACTCATAGAAGACCGACCTATAGATTCGAGCGACTCATAGGTAGTGACCGACTTAAGGGCTAACGGTTTATGGATGGCCGACTCATGGATTAACCGACCTAGGGAAACTAAGTGGGGTTAAGGAGATAACCGACTCAATTGAATCGGCGACTTAAGGTTAGGTCGTAAGTCGGCTAGGGGCTAGGTCGGCAATAAGGCTAAGTCGTTAGGTCGCATAAAGGGTTAAGTTGTGTGACCTTGTGTCTGTGTTGAGTCGCACATTGGTTAAGTCGTGCGCATGTTAGATCGGCTTAGAGTTAGGTCGGCATGCTAGTTAAATCGTCATACGACTTAGGACTTAGGAACTGTGCGGCCTTGAGGTTGAGTCGTGAGCTGTGTGTGTTGAGTCGTGTATGGGTTGTGCTGTGTTAAGGTGAGTCGGTAGGTCGTATGCTGGCTTGAGTCGTGAGTCGTGGACGACTCATAGGAGGGACGACTCATGGGTTAAGTCGTGACCGACTTATGGGCAGACGAGACAAGGATTCAGCCTATAAATAGAGGGCTTTGGCTCACTTTTTGGCACCGGATTTTGAAGCGACGAAGTGCTGCCATTTTGAGAGCTCGACTACAACACTTCTTCACTTCTTTTCTCCTTTCTAATCTAGTGCTAACATCCATCCAAGATTTAAGATCAAATCAAAGATCCAAGAGACAAAGTTGAAGATCTTCATCCAACAAAGAGAGATTCCATCGATTGAAGCGAGATTTTACCGGATCAAGCTTGATTCCTTCCTGTCCAGATCTGGAGTTAATTGTTTTTGAGTTGTTTAGGTGATTCGGTGAGTGGTAGTTATCTCTCACACGGACCCAAGGGAGTATATTGGATTGGTGGCTTGTTTATGCGTTAAAGATAGTGATTTCTTGCATTTTCCTAAAGTCTGCATGTAGATCTATCATCTATGAAGTTTTGACACCTATTTTGCTACATGATTACTTGTATAAGTTCATTCATCAAGTTATAGAGACATTTGCCTACGATTCATACTTGTTAGATTTGGACACTTTAATTACCAAATTGCCATTATTGTTGTAATTGCTTATTAGATCTTGTTGAATGTTTGATTGCTTGGATTAATGATTCGTTTATGATTGATTTGATTGTTTCAAATTAGCTAGTAGTTGATTTGGACAAGTTGATCGAAGATAATTCAAAAGTTAAGTGGAAAGGCTTTTGAATGGTGAAAGCTTCTTGTGGCATATGAAGCGGATGTGGAAGCTCATATGGATAGATTTGATGATGATGGACTTTGCCATGATGCGATGAGGCAAACCATGATGTTGAGATGGGACTTTGCTATGATGCGATGAAGCGAAGTATGATGTGATGTAGTCTTGGCGTAATCCAGGCAGGGATCATTCCAAGCATGTTGATAACTCGAGGGATGGTTCGAGTTGGTTGATAATGGATTGCTCGAGAAGTAGCTTGGGCTAGTATGAGAATAGTCGTCGAGGAGGATGACTAGGAGGCTTGGATCTCATCGTTGTTGAAGGTTCTAGTAAATTCAAAGCAAGAGTACATGGGATGCCCAAAACGACTACAGGTAGGTGGTCGGGACACCCAAAAGACTACAGGTAGGTGGTCGAGTACTCTGGGCAGGGTACGTAAGTCCTAGGCACGGGTCACGATGACGTGCAGAGTTTATCTAGAACCGGGGTTACCATTAGCCCTTGACTGGCGGTCATTCAACTAACGATGATATCGAGGCAATGATAACAGTGATAGCCAGAGTCATGCATGTTTGATTGTACTATCATTCGATCTCAAGAGCGGTGTTTTCTGGGTGCTTATCTGATCTTAGTTTAGGCCTTGGGGGTTTGTGCTTGGAAAACATCGACCTTGACTCGAGTGATAATTACTTTACTTAAATTGTCTGCTTTGCTATGCTTGTTTGTGCTTAGTGGGTCTGGGGGCTATCACTGTAGAATGAGGTGGAGTGGGATGGTTGAATTCCTATTCCTTTTATCCTTTATGCTCTTTTGGTATGTTTGATAGTTGATTTACTGCTCACTAAGACTGTTGTCTGAGTCAAGGTTTTATGTTCAACTCTTATTACCTTAGGCTGTTCATCCATGTTGGGATGAGCAGACTAGGTAGCAGGTGACAGGTGCTGTTCTTGGCCACCAACGTTGTTGATGACGAAGACGAGCTGGAGGCTAGCATATTAGTTTTCTTACTATATGTACTGGATGTTCCGCTGCTTGCATATGTTTTGAGTGTTATGTAGTGAGGCTTGATGTATTGATTGTTCAGATGCTTGTATCAAACCTTTATGAAGTCTGTATGATGATATTCTGTTATGAGCTTCATTATATACATATATTTCTCTATTGTATTTTGTCCATGCGCTGTGAGTTGTACGATAGAGTTTCTATTTTATCTTACCCTGACTATCGTCCATGGCTGCCTGGCACGCCTTTCAGCGCACCATTCTCTTGTTTTAGTGCGGGAGTTATGGGAGGTCGTCACATTTGGTATCAAAGCTTTGGTTAATCGATTTTAGCCAACGCTCGCTGATGTAACTACGTATGAGAGACGTAATTGTAGTTTAAAGGATGATTACCATATATAATATAGTAGTTTAGAAGGATTTGAACTCCTTATGTAGTTGTTTCTCAAGGTGTTCTAAATCATTCCTTTTTGTAGATATTAAGGATGAGTCGAAGTGAGAGACAAGCTGCTAGGGAAAGCCATGCTGCTAGGGGAGCTACTGACTATGCTGCAATGTTCGAAGCTATGATGACTTCGATCATGAGAAGGATACCAACTTCAGGACCGTCAGTAGATGTTGGAGTTCAAGTTCAAGCTCCAAGACCAGTGGATTTTGCTAAGTTGTGTAAAGATTATACTGCTCTTGGAGGAAAGGTTTTCTTGGGAACAGAATCAACCATAGAAGTTCAGAGATGGATTGATGCCTGTAGAAGGATTTTTGGTGACTTGGGAATCGAGGATGCAACTAAGAGGAAGCTTGCATCGAGACAGCTTCAGGGAAGAGCTGCTGATTGGTGGGGTTCTATCACTATTGATACTCCGGAGGAAGAGATTACTTGGTAGCAATTCCAAGTTAGATTTGAAGCTAAGTTCATTTCTACGGCTCAGAAATCTGTTCTGTTTAAGAAGTTTGTGGAGCTCAAGCAAGGTGGGAGACCGGTTCTTGAGTATGTTTCTGAGTTTGAAGCTTTGTCCAAGTATGCTCGGTCGTATATTGAATCTCCCTACCAGAAGAACGAGAAGTTTGTGACAGGCTTGGACTATTATCTTGGGAGACAGTTGGTGGATCATTTGGACGATCCGTTTGAGAAGCTTGTGGAGAAAGCTCTCAGGCATGAGAGTTTGTTTCCTAAGGAAGGATATGTTGTTGCTGTAACCAAGGAAGGGTCTAGGCCACAGCAGGGTGGAAACAAGAAGAGGAAGCAGCAGCAACAGAAGGGTAAGGATGGCCAGAAGAAGCCGAAGGACGAAGTGACGTGCTACAACTGTCAACAAAGGGCCATCTCTCCAAAGATCGTAGGAATCCCAAGGTGCCGGGAAAGTGTTACAACTGTGATAAGCTGGGACATATCAAGAAGGACTGTCCAGAACCGAGGAAAGATAAGCAGATTGTGCAAGCTTATGCTTTGGGGGATGTTCCATCATCTTCTAAAGCTCCTACTGAAGAAGAAAAGGGGAAGAGTGTGGTGGTTCAAGGTACTCTTTCCATTTGTGGTGTTCCAGTTAGAGTGTTGTTTGATACTGGGGCATCGCATTCGTTTGTTTGTGATGATCTTGTAAACCGGTTGGGTTTGGAACCGGAAATTGTTGATAGACCATTGGTTGTGACTAATCCAGTTGGGGGTTCATCTTGTTTGTGTATGGTATGCCGTGGTCTAGTTGTATCGAGTCATGATTGCTCTTTTGTTTGTGATTGTTTTGTTCTGAACTTTGCGGGGTTCGGAATTATTTTGGGTATGGACTGGCTTAGGAAGTATGCGGCAAAGGTTGATTGTGAGACACTGAAGGTCACCGTCGGGAATGTGGAAGGGCGAAAGGTTGTGATACGATGTAAGCATGAAGAAGGCGTCTTCATGGGCTTCATGTATTCGCTGGTTGTTCCATGGGATGGACCGTCATCGATGCCGGTTGTGAATGGATTTGAGGACGTCTTTGACGAGGTCAAAGGGTTACCGCCGCATAGGGAGATCGAGTTTCGCATCGATCTAGTTGAGGGAGCCAGACCTGTTGTGATGCCTCTTAGACGGATGGCGCCTAGAGAACAACAAGAGCTGAAGGTGCAGGTTGATGACCTTTTTCGGAAAGGATTCATTCGGCGTAGTGTGTCCGAATGGGGTGCACCAGTTGTGTTCGAAACCAAAGCAGATGGATCGTTGATGTTGTGTGTGGATTATCGTGAGCTGAATAAGGTGACTAAGAAGAACAAGTATCCATTGCCGAGGATAGATGACTTGTTTGATCAGCTTCACGAGGCTAAGGTGTTTTCTCAGATGGATTTGGCAATGGGATTTCACCAGTTGAGAGTGGCTAAGGATAGTGTGCCGAAGACTGCTTTTAGGACACCATCCGGTTTTTATGAGTGGCTGGTAATGCCGTTTGGATTGACTAATGCACCAGCATATTTTGTGGATCTTATGAATAGAGTGTTCAGATATCAGTTGAACAAGTTTGTATTTGTGTTCATGGATGATATTCTGATTTATTCCAGAACTGAGGAAGAGCACAAGACACACTTGTGTATTGTTTTGGAAATCTTGCAGAAACATCAGCTGAAGGCTAAGTTTTCGAAGTGTCACTTCTGGAAGAGTGAAGTGAGGTTCTTAGGCCATGTTATCTCTAGAAATGGAATAGCGGTTGATCCCGCTAAGGTGGAAGCAATCCAGGATTGGATTAGACCTAAGAATGCATCTGATGTGAGAAGTTTTCTTAGATTAGCAGGATATTATCGTCGGTTTATCAAAGACTTTTCCAAGATAGCTGCACCGTTGACAGGATTGACGAAAAAGAACCAAGTGTTCAGATAGGATGCTAAGTGTGAGCAAGCTTTCGTAATCCTGAAAGAGCGACTGAAAAGTGCTCCTGTTTTGACTATTCCAAGTGGGAATGATGAGATGGTGGTTTATACCGATGCATGTGGTACTGGACTTGGAGCAGTACTGATGCAAAAGGATAAAGTTGTTGCATATGCAAGTTGACAACTGAAGCCGCATGAAAGGAATTACCCGACTCGTGATTTGGAGTTAGCGGCGATTGTTTTTGCTCTGAAGATGTGGAGACATTATCTATTGGGAGTTCGATTCGAGTTGTTTACGGATCATAAGTCGTTGAAGTATCTGTTCTCCCAAAAGGATTTGAATCTTCGGCAGCAAAGGTGGCTAGAGTTTTTGGCATCATATGATTTTGATATAGCCTATACTCCGGGAAAAGGTAACGCAGTGGCCGATGCGTTAAGTCGAAGACATGCAGGACTGGGAGCCATGTTTTTGGAATGGAAGAATCTTGAGTATTTGGCTGGATTTGACTTCAGGCCTAGATGTGAATTAGAACCTGAGATGTTGGCAAACTTATCGATAAGACCTACTCTTATGGAAAGGATTGGCAAGAGCCAAAAGCGAGACGATAAGCTTGTCAAGATTATCCGTGATTTGGAATCTGGATTGAATCCAGAAAAGGATAAATGATTTGAAGTCGATCGAGAGGGTTGGCTTCGGAAACAAGGACGACTAGTTGTTCCCGATATAGATGGATTGAGAGATGAAGTTCTTAGGGAAAGTCATCACTCGAAGTTGACGATTCATCCAGGTGGAAATAAGATGTATCGGGATATGAAGAGAACCTATTACTGGGAAGGTATGAAGAAGGATGTTGCAAATTTTATTTCCAAGTGTATGAACTGCCAGTTGGTAAAAGCCGAGCAGAAAAAGCCCAGTGGATTGCTTCAGCCATTAGAGGTTCCTACATGGAAGTGGGAGCAGATATCGATGGATTTTATCAATGGTCTACCTAGAACCAGGGCAAGGAATGAAGGGATTTGGGTCATTGTAGATCGTTTGACTAAGAGTGCAAGATTCATTCCTGTTCGGTCAACTAGGACTACATCGAAATTGGCTGAGTTGTATGTTAAGTGGATAGTTCGATTCCATGGTATTCCGAAGAGTATAGTGAGCGATCGAGACCCATTGTTCACTAGTGGATTTTGGAAGAGCTTCCAAGAAGTTTTGGGAACTGAGTTGTGTTTGAGTACAGCTTACCGTCCCTAAACAGATGGTCAGACTGAGAGGGTCAACCGAGTTTTGGAAGATCTCCTTAGAGCATGTGTTTTAGATTTCGGAGGATCATGGGAAGATCACCTTCATTTGGTGGAATTTGCTTATAATAACAGTTATCAGACAAGTATTGGTATGGCACCATATGAGGCACTGTATGGAAGACCGTGTAACTCTCCGACATGTTGGTTGGAAACTGGAGAAAAGTTGATACTTGGGCCAGAGATGATTCGACAGACTACGGATTATGTAGAGATCATTCGGCGACGAATGAAGGCAGCCCAAGACCGTCAGAAAAGTTATGCCAATAATCGTCTAAGGATTTGGAATTCGATGTAGGCGATATGGTTTTTGTGAAGATTTCTCCACTGAAGAATGTTATTAGATTCGGGAACAAAGGAAATTGACTCCTAGATTTGTTGGACCATTCCCGATTATCGAGCGAATTGGAAAGCTCGCTTATAGATTGGAGTTACCGGAAAAGATGGTGGGTGTGCACAATGTTTTTCATGTATCCTATCTACGGAAGTATGTGCATGACTCGAATACGGTGGTTTCTGCTGATAGCTGTGAAGATTTGGAAGTTGATCCAGTTGTTACGAGACCTCGTAAGCCGCTTCGTGTTGTTGAAACCGACACGAAACAGCTTAGGAGGAAGACGATTACGTTGCTCAAGGTACAATGGAGTGATGATGTTAACGACTGTACGTGGGAGGAGGAAGAGAGGATGAAGGCAGCTCATCCTGAACTCTTCAAGGTATGGCCCTAAGGTGTCGTGACATCTTACGAATTTGTAGCTTGTTCTAAGTCTTAGAATTCTGCATGCTAGGCTAGTAATTGGATGCATAGTTTGTTGATTGCTATGGATGATAGGCATGCGGAATAACTTTGGATGCTCTTGTTTGTTTGGAATTTCAGGGGCGAAATTCCTAAGGGGGAGAGAATGTAACGACTCGTATTTTTCCGGATCAAAACATTGATTAACTATATGCTTAAAATCGTTTTGTTGTTAAGTCGTTTAAAGTTTGAGTCAACCATAGTTTAAGTCGTATGGAAGCTAACTTGTGTGGTCCTTAAGTCGTGGGAAGCTTAGGTCGTATGGGACGACTTAAGGTAGGTGGCCGACCCATAGGGTTAGCGGCTTATAAGGTTTGGCCGACTCATAGGCTTAGGCGACTTAAGGTTACCGGGTTAAGGTGTTGAACGACCTATAGATGTTAGCCGACTCATAGAAGACCGACCTATAGATTCGAGCGACTCATAGGTAATGACGGACTTAAGGGCTAATGATTTATGGATGGCCGACTCATGGATTAACCGACCTAGGGAAACTAAGTGGGGTTAAGGAGATAACCGACTCAATTGAATCGGCGACTTAAGGTTAGGTCGTAAGTCGGCTAGGGGCTAGGTCGGCAATAAGGCTAAGTCGTTAGGTCGCATATAGGGTTAAGTTGTGTGACCTTGTGTCTGTGTTGAGTCGCACATTGGTTAAGTCGTGCGCATGTTAGATCGGCTTAGAGTTAGGTCGGCATGCTAGTTAAGTCGTCATACGACTTAGGACTTAGGAACTGTGCGGCCTTGAGGTTGAGTCGTGAGCTGTGTGTGTTGAGTCGTGTATGGGTTGTGCTGTGTTAAGGTGAGTCGGTAGGTCGTATGCTGGCTTGAGTCGTGAGTCGTGGACGACTCGTAGGGGGGACGACTCATGGGTTAAGTCGTGACCGACTTATGGGCAGACGAGACAAGGATTCAGCCTATAAATAGAGGGCTTTGGCTCACTTTTTGGCACCGGATTTTGAAGCGACGAAGTGCTGCCATTTTGAGAGCTCGACTACGACACTTCTTCACTTCTTTTCTCCTCTCTAATCTAGTGCTAACATCCATCCAAGATTTAAGATCAAATCAAAGATCCAAGAGCCAAAGTTGAAGATCTTCATCTAACAAAGAGAGATTCCATCGATTGAAGCGAGATTTTACCCGATCAAGCTTGATTCCTTGCTGTCCAGATCTGGAGTTGATTGTTTTTGAGTTGTTTAGGTGATTCGGTGAGTGGTAGTTATCTCTCACACGGACCCAAGGGAGTATATTGGATTGGTGGCTTGTTTATGCGTTAAAGATAGTGATTTCTTACATTTTCCTAAAGTCTGCATGTAGATCTATCATCTATGAAGTTTTGACACCTATTTTGCTACATGATTACTTGTATAAGTTCATTCATCAAGTTATGGAGACATTTTCCTATGATTCATACTTGTTAGATTTGGACATTTAATTACCAAATTGCCATTATTGTTGTAATTGCTTATTAGATCTTGTTGAATGTTTGATTGCTTGGATTAATGATTCGTTTATGATTGATTTGATTATTTCAAATTAGCTAGTAGTTGATTTGGACAAGTTGATCGAAGATAATTCAAAAGTTAAGTGGAAAGGCTTTTGAATGGTGAAAGCTGCTTGTGGCATATGAAGCGGATGTGGAAGCTCATATGGATAGATTTGATGATGATGGACTTTGCCATGATCCGATGAGGCAAACCATGATGTTGAGATGGGACTTTGCTATGATGCGAAGTATGATGTGATGTAGTCTTGGCGTAATCCAGGCAGGGATCATTCCAAGCATGTTGATAACTCGAGGGATGGTTCGAGTTGGTTGATAATGGATTGCTCGAGAAGTAGCTTGGGCTAGTATGGAATAGTCGTCGAGGAGGATGACTAGGAGGCTTGGATCTCATCATTGTTGAAGGTTCTAGTAAATTCAAAGCAAGAGTACATGGGATGCCCAAAACGACTACAGGTAGGTGGTCGGGACACCCAAAAGACTACAGGTAGGTGGTCGAGTACTCTGGGCAGGGTAGGTAAGTCCTAGGCACGGGTCACGATGACGTGCAGAGTTTATCTAGAACCGGGGTTACCATTAGCCCTTGACTGGTGGTCATTCAACTAACGATGATATCGAGGCAATGATAACAGTGATAGCCAGAGTCATGGATGTTTGATTGTACCATCATTCGATCTCAAGAGCGGTGTTTTCTGGGTGCTTATCTGATCTTGGTTTAGGCCTTGGGGGTTTGTGCTTGGAAAACATCGACCTTGACTCGAGTGATAATTACTTTACTTAAATTGTCTGCTTTGCTATGCTTGTTTGTGCTTAGTGGGTTTGGGGGCTATCACTGTGGAATGAGGTGGAGTGGGATGGTTGAATTCCTATTCCTTTTATCCTTTATGCTCTTTTGGTATGTTTGATAGTTGATTTACTGCTCACTAAGACTGTTGTCTGACTCAAGGTTTTATGTTCAACTCTTATTACCTTGGGCTGTTCATCCATGTTGGGATGAGCAGACTAGGTAGCAGGTGACAGGTGACAGGTGTTGTTCTTGGCCACCAACGTTGTTGATGACGAAGACGAGCTGGAGGATAGCATATTAGTTTTCTTACTATATGTGCTGGATGTTCCGCTGCTTGCATATGTTTTGAGTGTTATGTAGTGAGGCTTGATGTATTGATTGTTCAGATGCTTGTATCAAACCTTTATGAAGTCTATATGATGATATTCTGTTATGAGCTTCATTATATACATATATTTCTCTACTGTATTTTGTCCTTGCGTTGTGAGTTGTACGATAGAGTTTCTATTTTATCTTACCCTGAATATCGTCCATGGCTGCCTGGCATGCCTTTCAGCGCACCATTCTCTTGTTTTAGTGCGGGAGTTATCGGCGGTTGTCACACTTAAATTTGAACAGAAAGTGTTACTCACAAACACACATATCAACATATTATCAGGTATATAAATACAAGCATATTCATTTCAGTCATAAATCAGATTATACTTAAGTTTATTTTAAGAAAAAGATGTTACTCACTTGTCATTTGAAAGACAGAGCACAAATTTGAGTTGCAGATTTTTTTTTAACTTGAGTGCTTGCTGTGCTCTAGACTTGCATGCAGGTTAAAGAAATTTTGAATTTTGCTGTTAAAAACTTGCATAAAGACTTGACCCAGATGCTTTTGAACCTCTTAAATTTAATTGCTTTAACTTTTGAATAAAACTTGCTTTAGATTTCACCTTTATATGCCCAGATTCAAAGAAATGCAGAGGCTACTTATTTTGATTTTGAAATGAATTTCAGGTGCAGGCTTTTGATTTTCTTTATATTTTGAGGAAGATAGTGCATGCTCTTGATTTACACAGTGGATTGCAGGTTTAAACATGTAAACTTTTGATTAAGGAAGGGTTTCAGATTTTGTAAATGCTTGCATGCTTTAATTTTTGAAAAGAAAAATGCACAGGCTTTAGAACAGGTTGAAGAAAAATGATTTTGCAGAGGATGTTGATTATAGTTTTGAACATGATTTTATTCTGGGTTTTGAATAGATTATCAGCTGAAACATTGTCTTAGCCTTTGAAAAAAATTGAAGATTTTGAAAAGAAGAATGAGGGAATGAAGAAAACATGTTTTATAAGTGTAATTGATTTATTTAAAAATCAAAAGAAAATAAAAAAAATAAAAAGGACACTTGTCCTTAAAGATAACATTTGTCAAATTGAGAAGGTTATTAATTAACATTTGTCTCATTAGTTACCTAGGATATTAACACTTGTTATATACATAATTTACTTATTTTTATTTAATTTAAAAGTAAATAAAATCCCTTTTCTTTATTTGTTAATACTTATGTATAAATTATTTTCATATATAAATGTTTATGCATTTATTTTTAAAGAAAATGAAATAAAACAATTTATATAAAAATGAAAACTTATTTACAAGATTTATGTATGTTTATTAATTTGAATTTCAAAATTAAATCAAATTCAAATGCTATTTATACATTTAAAAATCCCAATTTTAAAACTACTTTATCAACATTATTTTAATTTTAAAATAATAACATTGTCTTTTAAAACATACCTGTATTTATACATTTATTATTAGAAAATAACTCATTTATCAATTTTAAATCAATTATAAAAGAAATCATAAATTACTTGTCTTATTTATCTTAATTAAATGGATTAATGTTTAATATATAAAGGGTATTTTAAATTTTTACATAATTCCAAATTATAATTATTAAGCTATATTTAAAAAGAAATAAAATAAACTTTTGTTCATCTTATTAAAATTTAAACTACGCTTTAAAATATATTTAAACAATTTAAAACAATTTCTTTAAGTATTTTAAACCAAATAGGTATTTATTTAATAGTTTGAATAGTTATTTATTAAATAAAATAATAAATTTCCAATTTATCAAAATGAATATTAGAATTTAAAAACAAGATTTTATTTGTTTATTAATTCACAAATCAAAACTTATCTATCTACAATATATATAAATATAAATATATATTATAAATAGAAAAGCAATTATTAGCTTTTAAAAGATAAAATTCATCAATTAAACATTTATTTAATTGGATTATTAAATCAAGTAAATTTTATTAACAAAATTTTATCAAGTCAATTTAATTTTAAATGCAGATTATTAAATTGATATTGCCAAAATTTCTGGGATATCACACTTTAAATCTTAAGATAACCCATTTATCTTAATTAATTACAAAATAATAATTTAAATCTTATTTTAAATAACCTTTGAGATAAATTATTATTATCACCTAATTTAACTTAAAGCTTTTAAGTAAATTAAAAACATTTAATCTTCTTAATTAAATTCTTAATTATACTATTATATTTATTTAAAATAAATTTAAAAATTAATAAAAGATTAGAAAACTTCAACTTGATTAATTAAAATATTTTAAAAACCTTTTAATCATCAATTAAGAAATTTATTAATCATTCTTTAATTACTATCATTAAGTAATTATCCATGAGTCACCTTAATTAATGACATTAAGTAGTTATTCTTTAAGTAATTATCCTCTAATTACTTTATTAATTAATTAACCTTTAAAAAAATTTCCTTTTTTAATTAACCACTTAATTACAATATTAAGTTTATTTAAAATAAACTTTTAAAATAAAGGTTATATAGATCAAACACTTTAAACTTAATTAATTCGAAATAATTTTTATTTAAAAACCTTTAACAAATTTAAAACTTAGATAAACATTCATTATTTACAAAATAAGTAGTTTTAACAAAATTATATTAAGTAAAACTTAATTTTGTTTAAATGTTTAAAACTGTTTTTACACTTAAACTTCAGACCCGAGCTCAACCCGTATATTTTCCGAGCCCAACTTCGAGTAACCCACATGCTTAGACTTCCTAAGCAAAACCATCTTTTACCTCGAGTCCATCCCGAGGAAAACCTGTCTTCCTCAGCCTTTCAAACAACACTGATACACAACTTCACGCATGCACCTGTACAACCCTTCCGATCACCTTCGATCACTGCCCCGATCTCCAACATATCGTCGACATCACCGTCGACTAACAACCCGATCGACGACATCGCCTGAGAATAAAATTCGAACTACACAAAGCACTGGAACCCAAACTTTTGATCAACTATACACCTCGCACCTCCATCCACGTTCACCAGAGATCATGCTGCTCCAACCAGAACCATGTCACGACATGCCGCGTCGAATCCCTTCAGTGCGATCGATTTTAGTCCACCATCGACGACGAAATTGATTCGAGAATGACATCGATTAAAACATGCCTTAAACCCTATTACAACGCCGACCAACCACCACAGTGGTTGAGAATTTCATCCCACATTTTTTTGATAATCTCCAGATCCTTAGCCTCCTTCAGCCTTAATCCCGACGATTTTACCTTCTCCGATCATCGGCATTTGATAAAAACCAATAATCTGATCATTCAAAATATCTCGACATATACAGGCTTAAAAATCATGAAACTATTTTCAAAAATCATTATTTGCTAATATGAATTCAATTATGAATTCTAAACACTAATCCCTGATTATTGAATTTTGACTTAATTTAGATTATCACTGTTATTTATAATTTTCAAAATATTTACCCAATATTTCCTGTTGAACCTATTTTTAAAAATGATGTTATACACATACAAACACCCTTCATTCAGAGATCCAAGTCTAAAATTGTTTGTAGGTGGATTGATTTGAATGTTTGATCATGTTTTAAAACAACTTATAATAGAGCACAAACACACATATACACAAGCATGCATAAACATTTATACATATTTATATGTATATGCAACACAATTTCATCACTTCATTTCACATACATCAAGTTTATAAACAGATTCAAGCATCAATGGGTTAGTTTTCTCACCTGGTTTGGTTTGAAAGTAGAGAACAAAGCCTGTTGCAACTGGAATCTAATTTTAATTATAAATCTATAACTTGACTTGTATTGGCTTTGCATTCGAGATGATCTGATCTATAGCTTGCTGATCTAATCCTTTGCATGATTAGACTTGAAGTTAAAATCTTTGTCTTGCTTGCTCAGGTTAAAAGACTTGAATCTTTGAAAATTATGGAAGTTTGCTTTAAATTTTTGCTTTTAGGTTTAGGATGATCTGTACTTTGCTTGCTTGTTTGATCTGAGAATTTGTTTTGGATTTTCAGGTTTGTGTTTTCAGATTTTGATTTTATTCTTGCTTTTTATCTTGTTTGTATGATTCAGATTTTTTTCTTTAAGTTTTGGCTTGAATGGATTAAAGAAAAATGAGAAGGAAGAAGGAGAGTGATATATATAAACATGTTTTAGTTTTTATTTATTTATTTCAAAAATAAAAAATACTGTAAGGACTCGTAAATTTTCGATAATAAGATTTGTTATTTTAACGAGATTTTGTAATTTAATTTGAAAAGAAATAAAAAAAACTTTAAAATTTAATATTGAAATGAATGCTAAATGAAGTGTAGCAATGGTAATTAAAATTAACCGTTGACAATTGGAGTGAAATCCCAATAATGAAATAGTGCAAATTTCTTGCACTTGGTTATAATATTTAAAATAAGTAAAAAGAAGTAAGGATTTGAATTAACCAATGAAATAATATATTGATTAATAGTAGCTGAATGTAAAATAAGGCAATAATGTTAATGCAAGTTAATAGATAACTAATTTAACGCAATCCCAATAAATTGAAATAATTGTAGGGTTATAAATTTATTGTAAATAGTAAAATTTGGAAATAAAGATTTGTCAATTTATTAGGATTTGAACTATAATAATTGTATTAATTGCAATTAAATGGAATTAAATATCTAAATATTACGTTAATTGAAATTTAGATGGAATTTGAGAATATTAATGTAATAGAACATGAATCCAATGTTAATTTCATCCGTCTGACATCAATGAATTGAATAATAGAATGAAAAGTAAATTAAGTGGAATTATTGGAAATTAAATTTATAATTTTTTGATTTAATGAAATTGAGGTTAACACTGAGATTGATAAATTTATCAACTCTAAATTGACATCTAGATTTGTTTAAATTAGTGTAAATGATTAAGAAATTTAAATACGATAAAATTTGTCAATTATAGAATTGAAATTGAAAATTTGATTTAATTAATTAATTATTAATTTATTTAATTAACATAAAAATAGCCATTTTTACCACTGACTCGGATTTCGATGAAACCAGTTTCGTCGGATCCGTAACGGTGAATTATTGTAGGATTTCAAGTTTCGTGTCGACCGGACTTGCCGTTTGATCGTATGGGCTCGAAATGCCTAGAAAAACGATTTAATTGAAATCAATTTGAAATAAGCTGATTTGGGCATAACTTCTTCATACGATGGAATTTGGACTTGAAACCTGTTCCATTGCATTTGAAATATTTAGAAACATCTATTTTGATACATGATTTGATCCATTTTCGTTCCGGAGTCAGAACGGGTTATTTGGGCCATTTTCGTTCAGCTTTCAATCCAGATCAATCCTGTCCATTCAAATTTCATCTCTACCTATAAATATCCAGTTATAAACCCTAGCCACTCCTCATATTCATTTATCTGTATGTACAATTCAATCTTCCACTTTTGCTTCTCAATGGCAGACAAAATAGAACCAGTTCCAAATCCAATTGCAATCCAAAATCAAATGAAAATTTAAAACTCCTCAAAAAAATTCAAAAAAATATGAGATTCGGGGATCTCGTCGATACGAATCCAGGTCGAGCGTCTATTTTTAGAATTGATGCTCGAATCAATGACAAATCTTGGTCAAAGCTTAAATATCTCGAAACCCTAACTCATTTTGGGTATTTTTAATTCAAGAATATTTTGGCAAAATTGAGATGTGGGTATCGTAGAGGTCACTGCGTGGAGTCAATGGGTTGTGGTCTTGTAGCCTATCTCGACATGTGGCGGCATTAATTGACATTTTAAGGTTTGAAACCCTCAATGTCGGGGTGGCGACGCACGCAAATTGAGGCAGCCGGAGGGTGGGATGTGGCCGTGGGGAGGTGCAGCTCATCGTAGGCAAGTGAATAGGGGTGATCACGGGAAGACAGGTGGCCGGAGTTGCTCGTGATCGTTGGTCAAAGTTTGGGCTGTTGGGTTTGTATGTTCTGGATGGTTGCGTGGTAGCGGGAGACGGTGATGTAGCACTTGTGGATAGGTAGGTGTTTGTTTTGTTTTTTTATTTTAATTTCGAATTTCATTTGTTCTAATATCAATAACTTTCACATACGAGGTCCATTTCAGCGTGGTTTTCTCCACTTTGTTCATATTGAAATTCCAGACAGTTTGACACTGATTTGGACGAATTCTAAAACTATTCAAAATTTTGGGTTTAAATTGGATTTAAATTCAATTTAAATTCAAAAGATGAGTGTTTAAACCCACTCACAACTTCTAAAATTTATTATGTGTGTTAAATTGATATATGATTAGAAATGTATTTATGACTATTTAGCATATTTTGAATCATCATCTCCGTTTATTTTAATTTATTTGGAAAAAATAGTTATTTAATTTATCATTGAATATAAACTGCCAAAAAATACCTGTTATTTATTATCTGTTCTATATTGATGTTATTGATTGAATTGGATGATGATTGTGATAAATGTTTGATGATTGATATCGGATGAATGGATGTTTTATTTTATATTGTTACAAACTGCAAGTTGTTATGGATTTTTATTTCATTCGGGATTGTGGTTTAAAATGATATATAATCGTATTTATACTTTAAATTATGGATTGAAATGCTAAATATCCGTATCACTTGACCATAGGATAAAAAATTATATACAGACACCGTAGTCTATGTCTGTATATAAATATTCTTGAACTGATTTCTATGGTTTTGTAAAGAAATACATGGTTTTATATAAATATTGATTTTTGATATTACATAATGTCATTTTATGCTCGATTTCTAAGCTAGATATAATTTTTTTTTAATATAGAATAAGCTTAACAATAAGTTTGATTTTATTGATGATGATATGGTGAAGTATTTAAATTATATTTTAATACAAAGTTATAATGGTTTAAATAAATTAAGGTTGGAAGATAAATTTGAGATTTATTTGAAATTAAATTTATTTAAGAATTAAACTCAAATAAGTTGATGTGAAAATTTATAAAATTTGAAATTTTAAAAGGTATGATTTTATAACTTGATATTGGTTTAAGGTGAACTAAATGAATATTTCAAGTATAAATAAATTGAAGGAAATATTCAGTTATTTGTAATTTGAGTTTATTTAAATGATAATGGATTTATTAAGTAAATATTTCGAAACTAAATAATAGAAAATTGAACTTGATATATATATATATATATATATATATATATATATATATATATATATGAAATTATCATACTTAGTTTTGAAATTGTTGAATACTTAAAGTTTGAAATATATTGAATTTAAAATGGTTTATTCTGTGGATCAAATCTGATTTGAAATCGACATAAATTGGAATAGTTTATTTGGAAACTGAATCATATTGAAATTTATGATTTGGGATTTGGTTAGATTTAAAATTTCTAAATTCGAGTTGTTTTGGAATTGATTTGTGAAATTGAAGAAGCTAGTTTATTATATAGAGTATTTTAATATTTAAACAATTTAAGTGGTGGAAGTTATGTTTCAAAGTTATGAGTTTCAAAGTATTTTGATTCGAAAGTGTTATATTTCAAGTGTTCGTGATTTCGAATGTTATAACTTCGAATGTGCTATGATTTTGGAAAAGGATATATTTGAAGTGAAATTGATATCGTATTGATTTGGTTTTGAAAAGGCAATGATATTTTGGTTTTAAAGTATAAACTATTTTGAAAATGACCGCGGTGTTATAATAATGATTGGTTGTTAAAGAGACCAGGATCAGATATGGGCATACTCTCTGTCGATATCGAAAACCACTTTAACAACCATGTATGCGGTGGAGATTTCAGAATGAAGTAGGATGGCGGCGACGTTCTAGTAAGGTATATACGTGGACCCGACTCCCGTGAGTTGGCATAAGGTGGCTAAAACAGGAGCGATTCTCAGGCCAAGGAGGTAGCCCCTCTTATCAGACACACTCCTTCGAAATTATATTTTGACTTTGGATTGATTTGGTAGCCATTGATTTTTGATTTTGGCGGTGTGGCGTGAGGTAGGGGGTAATAGCTACTATGCATTACCACCAGAACGGGTGCGTAATTGGTATATCTACCTTGGCATTGTCTTGTGTGCCGTGTCACCTACCCTAGCGTGCCTTGTACGGGTTTGATTTATGTCGTACCTATGGAGTATCCTCTGGTAGCCTCCCGATCAGGAGGTATTACGGTATTGTATAGACTATTGGCACTATTACATGTTAAGGGCTATATGGGTAACCCCTTAACTCTATTAAAATGTATGTTTATTTTACTATTACACATTATTATAATAGCGAAATATTACTACATAGTAAATAGTTTAACGGATCATTAGGAGATGTAAATCTCGAACATCTCTTAAGTTACTGCACTCACGTTTGACACTGGATAGGAGATGTCAAATCCCGTAAATATCTCTGACGCCGTTCCACTTATATGTATTTCTGTTAATTTAACTCGCATAAGATCTTTTAGTTCTGACTCGAGTTTTTTGTCTTTTCAATTTGCTCGGGTCAGTCTGAGCATTTCAGGATTTGAAGACTTTATTTTGGAGGACAAAGACGAAGATATTATTATATACTATGTTGTTCCACTGCATCACACTGCTCCACTGTGTTATTAATTATTATTATTAGGTATGTGTAACTCTGATATGTGTTGTAATCAAAAGTGTTGTAAAACAGTTTCATGAACTGTTATTTGATTATTATATTTTGTCATTCCGCTGAGAGATTTTGTTTTGTTTTATTTCTTTCTCCGATTTTCTTATTCACCATAATAACAATCCACTCTTTTATATGATTTAAGTCTGACGTGCGTGGTTTATCGTCGATTTAAAACATACAAAAAGACAGGATGTTACAAGTTGTTATCAGAGCTTTGGTTTAGCGATAAACCTTAGTTTTGTGGGGTCCGACTCTTTATTAATGAGGTAGTAATACCCTATGATGAGTCGTTGAGCGTATATATATGAGAGAGTGTATTTGTTAGTGTTATAAAAGGTTTTAATATTGTGTTAATTTGTTTCGTTTTATATTTATAAATTCTGGTTGGTGCATGAGACGCTATGACATCAATATGGATTTCTAAACACTTGATAGGATAGACCGACACAATATTTGTTTTGAAATATAGGTAAATGAAATAATTTTGTGTATTATATTTTATATATAAAACTATTTTTTTTATAAGTGATATATATTTGGTTGTAATATATATATTTGTTGGTAGGTAGTAAAATTATAAATATTGATTGGGAACGAGATTTGAAGAAAATAAAATAAATGAAAACTGGAAATTTAGAACTTAAGTTTCAAGGTTTTGAAAATTTCTTTCAAAGGATTTTGGAATATAATAATATTGTTTATGAGTATTTTCTGATATAAATATTTTAAAATAAATTGAAAGAATTTTTTTAAAAGAAACCTTGGAAAGAAATAAGTTCTGTACTTCCCTCTATGTCACTGGAAAATAATTTCGGTGATGAGTGCACACATCATTGACATTCATTTTCGAGTCTCAAAGTGGGAAGGCCACTGTAGTAGTTTACTACAGATTTATTTTGATAAAAAAATAATTTCAAATTTCTTTAAATATAACTGGAGATATAAATTGTAAGTGTATAAATTTATCTATTATTTTTAAATGATTTGAAACGGATTCCGACATTTAGTTCTTAAATTTTTATAAATTAGAGATTTTCCATTATTGTAACGGAATGAAATTTTAACCATTTAATGATTGAAATCCTAAATGAAAATAAGAAATTAAATGCTCAATTATAACTGAAGTACATAAGAAATTTGAAATTTGTAACCTTTAAACAAAATGATACGAATGTAAAAGATGTAATTATTGAACATTTATTTACTAAATGAGATAAGATAAGATTGTATAAGTTTCATTTGCATTCTTTAACATATATATAACTTACCAACTATAAAAAGTTAAAAGAAAATGTAATGGAAAATTTTGCAAGTAAAACTTGAAGTAATGAAAGTGTTCAATGAATTTACTTTTATAAATAAGAATTTAATGTTATAATTGTTATAAACTTAAGTATGACTGAAAGGCCACTAAATAAATATAATGGAAAAGTATAAAGAAATGATAATAAACTTAAGAAAATGTTGAAGTTATTTATAATAAAATTAAGTAGAAAGATGAATACTGTAAATAAATAAAATCAAGTAACAATGAATGATTGATTTTTTTTTTGATTTCATATGATGTTGGTTTCAAATGATGGTTATTTATATTGATTTGGTTGTTAGTGGTTGAAACAAGTTAAACATTTCATTTTATATAATTATTAACTCCTTTTGGATTATATAAGTGAAATGCAGGTTATGGAAGCAATTGCTACTGCATTTGGTTTCATAATATAAGCGTAAATTGCCTGACATATAGGTACATTTTGGGATTACGGTTTTATAGTGCTATTATATATATTTTCCCATTGTTGGGATACATTATTTTGAGATATTATGATATATACTGTTATATTTAACATTATATTTTCTCCCGAGCCTCTCCGTACAAAGGAGACTCTGCCAAAAATTTTCGAAAATTTTGGACTTAGAAATTTTTTGAAATGTTTTCAAGCTTTTGATAATATTAAAAAAAAGATTTAATTTTTCATAAATTTATGTATTTTATTTAAATTATTTTATTTTGAAATATTTGTTTATAAATTTAATATTTTGAATAAGATGTATTGTTTTCTTAATTTCTTCTTTTCCCTCCTTTTTCCTTTTTGGGGACGAAGAGTTTTGAGTGCGGGAGAGTGTAAGAACCGTAAATTTCCGATAATAAGATTTGTTATTTTAGCGAGATTTTGTAATTTAATTTGAAAAGGAATTAAAAACTTTATAATTTAATATTGAAATGAACGCTAAAATGAAATGTAGAATGGTAATTAAAATTAACTATTGACAACTGGAGTGAAATCCCAATAATGAAATAGTGCAAATTTGTTGCACTTGGTTATAAAATTGAAAAAAAGTAAAAAAAAAAGTAAGTATTGAATTAACCAATGAAATAATATATTGATTAATAGTAACTAAATGTAAATTAAGGTAATAATGTTAATGCATGTTAATAAATAACTAATTTAGCGCAATCCCAATTAATTGAAACAATTGTAGGGTTATTAATTGATTGTAAATAGTAAAATTGGGAAATAAAGATTTGTCAATTTATAAGGATTTGAACCATAATAATTGGATTAATTGCAATTAAATGAAATTAAATGTCTAAATATTACGTTAATTGAAATTTAGATGGAATTTGAGAATATTAATGTAATAAATCATGAATCCAATGTTAATTTCATCCGTCCGACATCAATAAATTGAATAAAGTAAATTAAATGGAATTATTGGAAATTAAATTTGTTATTTTTGGATTTAATGAAATTGAGGTTAACACTGAAATTGATAAATTTATCAACTCTAAATTGACATCTAGATTTGTTTAAATTAGTGTAAATGATTAAGAAATTTAAAAACGGTAAAATTTGTCAATTATAGAATTGAAATTGAAAATTTGATTTAATTAATTAATTATTAATTTATTTAATTAACGTAAAAATAGCCTTTTTTGCCACTGACTCAGATTTTGACGAAACTAGTTTCATCGGATCCGTAACAGTGAATTATTGTAGGGTTTCAAGTTTCGTATCGATCGGACTTGCCGTTTGATCGTACAGCTTCGAAATGCCTAGAAATCAATTTAATTGAAATCAATTGAAATCGATTTGAAATAAGCTGATTTTGGCATAACTTCTTCATACGATGGAATTTAGACTTGAAACCTGTTCCATTGCATTTAAAATATTTAAAAACATCTATTTTGATGTATGGTTTGACCCATTTACGTTTTCGGAGTCAGAACGGGCTTTTCGAGACATTTTCTTTCAGCTTTCAATCTAGATCAATCCGATCTATTTCTATTTCCGTTCTACCTATAAATATCTGGTTATAAACCCTAGCCACTCCTCATATTCATTTTTCTGTGCATACAATTCAATCGTCCACTTCTCCTTCTCAATGGTAGGCAAAATAGAACCAGTTTCAAATACAATTGCAATCCAACATCAAATGAAAATTTAAAACCCGTTAAATTTTTTTAGAAAAATATGAGATTCGAAGATCTCTTCGATACGAATTCGCATCTAGCGTCTGTTTTGGGAATAGATGCTCGAATCAATGGCAAATCTTGGTCAAAGCATAAATATCTCGAAACCCTAATTCATTTTGGGCATTTTTAATTCGAGAATGCTTTAGTAGAATTGAGTTGTGGGTATCATAGAGGTCACTGCATGGAGTCGATGAGTGGTGGTCTTGTGGCCTGGCTCGACCTGTGGTGACGTTAATTGGTGTTTTAGGGTTTGAAATCAACATCTGGATGGCCGCACACGAAAATTGAGGCAGCCGGAGGGTGGGTCGTGGCCGTGGGGAGGTGTAGCTCATCGTAGGCGAGTGAATAGGGGTGGTCGCGGAAAGACAGGTAGCCGAGTTGCTCGTGATCGATGTTCAAAGTCTAGGCTATTGGGTTCGTATGTTCTGGATGGTTGCGTGGTAGTGGGAGACAGTGATGTGGGGCTTGTGGATAGATAGGTGTTTGTTTTGTTTTTTTATTTTAATTTCATATTTCATTCGTTCTAATATCAATAATTTTTACATTCGAGGTCTGTTTCACGCGCGGTTTTCTCCGCTTGGTTCGTATTAAAATTCTGAACAGTTTAACGATGGTTTGGACGAATATTGAAATTGTTCGAAATTTTGGGTTTAAATTGGATTTAAATTCAATTTAAATTCAAAAGGTGGGTGTTTTAACCCACTCACAACTTCTAAAATTTCTTATGTGTGTTAAATTGATATACGATGTGATTAGAAATTTATTTATGACCGTTTGGCATATTTTGAATCATCATCACCGTTTACTTGAATTTACTTGGATAAAATAGTTATTTAATTTATCATTGAATATAAACAGCTAGTAAATACCTGTTATTTATTATCTGTTCTATATTGATGTTATTGATTGAATTGGATGATGATTGTGATAAATGTTTGATGACTGATATTGGATGAATGGATGTTGTATTTTATATTGTTATAAACTGTAAGTTGTTATGGATTTTTATTTCGTTCGGGATTGCGGTTTGAAATGATATATAACCATATTTATACTTTAAATTATGGATTGAAATGATAAATATCTGTATCACTTGACCATAGGATAGAAAATTATATATGGACACCGTGGTCTATACATACATACATACATACATACATATACATATACATATACATATACATATACATATACATATACATATACATATACATATACATATACATATACATATATATACACATACACATACATACATACATATACATACATACATACATACATACATATATATATATATTCTTGAACTGATTTCTATGGTTTTGGAAAGAAATATATGGTTTTATATAAATATTGATTTTTGATATTATATAATGTCATTATATTCGTGATTTTTAAGCTAGGTATAAATTTGTTTTAATATAGAATAAGCTTAATAATAAGTTTGATTTTATTGATGATGATATGGTTAAGTGTTTATATTTAATACAAAGTTATAATGGTTTAAATAAATTAAGGTTGGAAGATAAATTTGAGATTTATTTGAAATTGAATTTATTTAAGAATTAAACTCAAATAAGTTGATGTTAAAATTTATAAAATTTAAAATTTTAGAAGGTATGATTTTTATAATTTGATTTTGGTTTAAGGTGAATTAAATGAATATTTCAAGTATAAATAAATTAAAGGAAATATTCAGTTGTTTGTAATTTGAGTTTATTTAAATGATAATGGATTTATTAAGTAAATATTTCGAAACTATATAATAGAAAATTGAACTTGATATATATATATATATATATATATATATATATATATATATATGTATATATATATATGAAATTATCAAACTTAGTTTTGAAATTGTTGAATACTTAAAGTTTGAAATATATTGAATTTAAAATGGTTTATTCTATGGATCAAATCTGATTTGAAATCGACATAAATTGGAATAGTTTATTTGGAAACTGAATCGTATTGAAATTTATGGTGGGATTTGGTTTGATTTAAAATTTATAAATTCGAGTTGTTTTGAAATTGATTTGTGAAATTGAAGAAGCTAGTTTATTATATAAAGTATTTTAATATTTAAACAATTTAAGTGGTGGAAGTTATGTTTCAAAGTTATGAGTTTCAAAGTATTATGATTTGAAAGTGTTATATTTCAAGTGTTTGTGATTTTGAATGTTATAACTTTGAATGTCCTATGATTTTGAAAAGGGACATATTTGAAGTGAAATTGATATCGTATTGATTTGGTTTTGAAAAGGCAATGATATTTTGGATTTAAGGTATAAAATGTTTTGAAAATGACTGCGGTGTTATAATAACGATTGGTTGAAGAGAGCAGGATCAGATATGGGCATACTCTCTGTTAATACCGAAAATAACTTTAACAACCGTGTATGCGGTGGAGATTCCAGAATAAAGTAGGACGGTGGCGACGTTCTAGTAAGGTATATACGTGGACCCGACTCCCGTGAGTTGGCATAAGGTGGCTAAAACAGGAGCGATTCTCGGGCCAAGGAGGTACCCCCTCTTATCGGACACACTCCTTCGATATTATATTCTGACTTTGGATTGATTTGGTGGCCACTTTTGATTTTTGACTTTGGGGTATGGCTCGAGGTGGGCGGTGGTAGCTGCTATGCGTTACCACCAGCCCGGACGCGTAATTGGTATATCTACCCTGGCATTGCCTTGTATGCCATGTCACCTAACTTAGCACGCGTGTATGAGTTTGATTTGTGTCGTACCTATGGAGTATTTCTGGTTGCCTACCGATCAGGAGGTACTACGGTACTGTATAGACTATTGGCACTATTACGTGTTAAGGGCTATATGGGCTACCCCTTAACGCTATTAAAAAGTAAGTTTATTTTACTAATAGATATTATTATAATACCGAAATATTATTGCATAGTAATAGTTTAACGGATCCTTAGGAGATGTAAATCCCGAACATCTCTTAAGTTACCGCACTCCCGTTTGACACTGGATAGGAGATGTCAAATCCCGTAAACATCTCTGACGCTGTTCCACTCATATGTATTTCTGTTGATTTAACTCACATAAGATCTTTTAGTTCTGACTCGAGTGTTTTGTCTTTTCAATTCGCTCGGGTCAGTCTAAGCATTTCAGGATTTGAAGACTTTATTTTGGAGGACGAAGACGAAGATATTATTATTATATACTATGTTGTTCCACTGCATCACACTGTTCCGCTGTATTATTACTTATTATTCTTGGGTATTTGTAACTCTGATATTTGTTGTATAAGTATAATCAAATGTTTTGTAAAACAGCTTCATGAACTGTTATTTGATTATTATATTTTGTCATTCCGCTGCGAGATTCTATTTTGTTTTATTTCTTTCTCTGCATTTCTTGTACACCGCAATAACAATCCGTTCTTTTGTATGGTTTGAGTTTGACATGTGTGGTTTATCATCGATTTAAAACATATAAAAAGGTGGGATGTTACAAATAAACCAAGCATGACACTTGTTATTTTCATGTTTTCATGTTTTACACTTGTATCTTCATGTTATTAAATGATTACATTTGTAAATCTCTTTGTTTATAATGCTTACACATGTATTTATGTGTTTTAAATATATTTTTATAAAATTTAATATATTATATTTATAATTTACCTTTATGCATTTCTTTTTATAAATTTTTATTAAACCTTAAAGAAATGATTTTAAAACTAATTAAATAAATGAATAAACACACACACATATTATATATATTAGGAATTAACCTTTTGAAAATTTATTATATTAAATTTTAATCATAACTTCCAAAATATATACTATATATATATATATATTAAAATTAGAAAACAAATTTCTATTAGTTTATAAATTTTTTAAATCCAATTTATTTTTATAAGACATTTATTTTTGAGTTTCAAATTCAAAATTCAATTTAAAATCAATTTTTATACATATATATAAATAAACAACATATATTATTTATTTTGGAAAATTTCAAATTCAAATTTCAAATTACAATCTATTTATATAAATAAACAGGCATATATCTTAATTAATTTGGCAAATATCAAATTAATTCACAATATAATTCAAAATTTTATTTTAATTAGCAAATTAAATTTGGCTCAAAACTGGGATCGTTACAGATTCCCTCTTGAGAAAATTTTGTCCCCGAAATTTGCTAGACAGAGAGACAACCAAAGAACATATGAACACATCGAAGATAAAGAATTGGTTTATCAGATGAAACTGAATATGTGTTCTACATATGGCTTACCAAATCAGAATATCATCAACAAATATAAGAACGAACTTATTCAATAAGTTATGAAATAATCGGGTCATCAGATCTACGAAATATGCAGAGGCATTGGTTAGTTTGAAGGGATAACTAACCATTCGTGGAATATATCGAGACACCAAAGAATATACAAGTGGATACAATCCAATTCAATTTCATACGTTGTTAACCAATTTATTCTAAATAAAATTTCAAATTTATTAAAGTTAAAACGAAAAGATTGATAAGAAACCGATGATTAAAATTAAGAAATAGGAACTTATCAATACGATTCGCAGGGCCACCACCACACCAAAGCTCCTTCTTGTTGCTGCCAGTAAGCCATCAAAGCATCGAAATTGAATGATGATCAAAAGAGATTGACATGAAAAGTTGTAGGGTATCGACCATTTGTAATGGTACTCCCGTGTCCCTATCTCATACTCTTCTTGCACTCATACTTACTATCAGTGAATAGTAAGAGAATTTACTGAGGCATATAGACGGATATCTTAGGGATACTCATTCTAGGGCACTTATATCCCTATCTCTAATGAGTTACCTAATGTGTTATACTCCTAAACTAAAGTTCTCACTCAACCTTCATCTCTGATACCACATATAACGTCCCAGACTCGACCTTTGAAAATCGACACCCAAATACTTCACCCGTATTCGAATGCAACAGATTCAAATGTTGAGTCTGGTTCCTCGGAGCTTATAACAACATCAGGTACAACAACACAATGGAAGAAAAACAATATATCATTGATACAACTCCATAAATACAACATCTCTACAACAATTTATTCAATATCAGAGCAAATATACATATACCACATCGAAACACAATAATGGAAACATAACTTCAACTTGCTTGGACTACCAAAACAGCTCCATAGATTGCATCCCATCTCCAAAGCTCCAAAGCCAAAGCTAAATCCGAAAGCTCAAAATCCTATCATACTGAACTTAAGCAAATTTGGTCCGTAATGTGATTGCCAAAATCCAAAGACTTATGGACTTCGAAGATTACCAAAAGCTACACCTACTATCTGGCTATCTGAAAATCTGACTCTAGGCTACCGGTGTGGAAAATTATAGGCACCCAGAGTTTAGAAAGGAAACAATAAAATCCAGATCAGTCATGGGTGGTGTGAGCAAACGAAAACAGTTTTATTTTGAACAAAAACAAACAAAAAGAATTTAAAATTGAAACCCGCTATGGTTTTTTTAAAATGAAACTACCATAAGGCCTCCCGCCACACATAATGCAAATGCACAATTGGAGGAGATTTCTCCTTATGATAGTCGAACATGCATGACAGGCAAAAATCCTTTTAATAATATTATAAGTGCATAGTGGAAAACATTTCGAAAGTATAATATTAATCTTAGCCAGCATACCACCATTATGGTATACCTACTACAGCTACCATTTAAATGGCAGGTCACCACCATTAATAAATGGCAGGTTATAAAACTAAAACCGTACAGGGCTCGTATTGTTTTGTTTGGATTTCTGCCAAATGGTCAGGCTAAGGAACTTCCTACACCATATGAGTAAGCCTCTGGAGGGATGCCCCGAGAACCTAACCAGCTCTCTGCCAACACAAGGTCGGGTTACCTCTGTAACTATGTAACTAACTGTCACGAGTATGCCATCCTCCGATCGTTACCAACCTTTATCCGAGCGCTCAACACCAACAAATTCCAACAACCACATAATTTAAGTATCTGGGCTCCATACCGTGATACCACTTTTTATACAGAAGGAAAGACACATATCGTAAAGGGCACGACCTCATAACTTTGCAACATTCTTCCTGTTTCGACCATTTTCGGGTTGTGAGTTTCGATGAGGTCTCGTCCACAAAGCTACGCATTTCACAAAAGCCATGCTTTGGTCAACAAATGATCAACATCACTCAGCATGCCACCTTACTAATTTGAGAATACAACACTAGTCATCATCAACTACATAATCTCTGAGCTCGTACGTCTGAGAGAAGGGTGTTGATCTTAGAGAATAAATTCTCCGCCACCAAATAGAAATGTATTTGATAGAAACCAGCTCTACATCTCAAAGTGTAACGTCAGATATACATCCATACAAGTCTGTTCCGGGGTCGAACGAAACTGAAGGCGCTTCACAAAGAAGCCCTTGCAAATTCGGGTATTCACAATCCCGATCGGATTCCTCATCACATATCGAGATCTCTATACCGGCGCGACTCAATGCAGAGACATTCGACAGGTAATCCTTTCATTCTTGAAAATACTCGGTCTTCACCGCCACCTTCAAATACTATCCATTTCGTCGTTTCACTATTCGGAATGGGTTTTATGACATAAAGTCCTCTCCCGGCTAAACAGAATAATGAGCGCTATATTGGGATCTTTAGTTAAGTCACAACTTTAAGCCCAAAACCTTTCTTTTGAATGGTTTAAACAAATTTCCACTTTCAATTTTTTTATACAAAGATACACCTTTAAGATCCTCTTCAATTTGAAAACAAAGTTCACCAATCTTTAACAAAGATTCATTCATGGCATTCAAAACAATTTCCATTTCACAACTCAAAATCCTTTCAACAAAATCTGTAAGTTCTTTCTTTATATGAAAGCAATTATCATTTGAAAACAAAGGCTTTTCATTTCGGGAAAATCTGATTATATTTACTCAAGTTATAGCCTTTTAAAGTAAAATCAGAAAATCAGCGAATTGCCGTATACTCGACAAGTTCTATTTGAATTAAATTTAAATTCCCAAAATGATTTATTTAAAATAGGTTTTAATTCATATATATGTACATTGTATAACCTGTATAACCCTTTCAAACCATAATTTCCAAAATAATTTTAAAACTTCAACAAGACTCAGAATATTCGAACTAAATTTAATTTTCAAAACTTCTTTTTTCAAAAGCCTTTCATATTCAACTAAATTTTACTTCCAAACCAATTGGATTCAAATTGCAACTTTTAAAAAAAATAATGTTTAAATTTAAAATACCTGTGACTTAACCAATTGCTCATGAAATCCATATTTATGAATGTGGGTAGTCCAGGGGTTTTACACACAATAATGTTTTACACACAATAATAGAATATCATAATCATCATCAATTCAAGCACAACAATATCGATAAGCGGTATAATCCTATAATGCTTATCTTCATTCACAGATTCACACATAAATATGTAAATTCATCACAGATAAACAAATCACAGTTCACAGCTCAATCATATCACTGCACATCACACTTTAGGGATATCAAGCAATTCAAAGTATTCAATACAATCTAAACATCCATAAGTAAGATCAATTAATCATCTGATTAATTTAAATCAGATTAATTACTTATGAATAAATTACTAATCCTGCTTAATTTACATTAATTAATTACAAATCATTTTAATTAATTATGCTTTATTCATTTATTAGTTAACCTTTAAAAATAAATTAATTAACCTTTAATTATCTAATTATCCTTTAATTGATTATCCTCAATTAATTATAGTAATTTATTAACCCTTAATTAATAAATCATCCCTTAATCACTTTCATTAATTAATTAACCTCTAATAAAATAATTAGTTATCCTTAAATTAATTACCGTAATTAGTTAATCATATAAATTAGTTATCCTTTAATTAATTATTCTTTAATCACTTGATAAATCAACCTTTAATCATTACTCAATCATCCTCAATTACTTTCATTAAGTAATTATCTTTAAGTAATTAATTACTCTTAATTACTTATATTAATTAATCTTAATTAATTAATTATCCTTAAATGTCATTACGCAAAGTAATTTCCCCCTTAATTACATTAAGTAATAATCTTTTTATTAATTACATTAAGTAATTATAATTAATTGATTTCATTAAGTAATCATCCTTTAATTATTATTATTAATAAATTAACTCTTAACAAATTAATCAATCCTTAATCAATACTTAATTAACCTTTAATTAATTAATTATCATTAAATTTCAATTTAATGATCCTTTAAATCTTAAGATAACCCATTTATCTTAGTTAATTAAAAAATCATCATTTAAATCTTATTTTAAATAACTTTTGAGATAAATTACCATTATCACCTAATGTAACTTAAAGCCTTTAAGTAAATTAAAAACATTTAATCTTCTTAATTAATTCTTAACTATACTATTATATTTATTTAAAATAAATTTAAAAATTAATAAAGGATTAAAACACTTTAACTTGATTAATTAAAATATTTTAAAAACCCTTTAATCATCAATTAAGAAATTTATTAATTATTCTTTAATTACTATCATTAAGTAATTATCCATGAATCACCTTAATTAATGCCATTAAGTAATTATTCTTTAAGTAATTACCCTCCTAATCTTTAAAAACATTTCCTCCCTTAATTAACTACTTAATTATAATATTATGTTTATTTAAAATAAACTTTTAAAATAAAGGTTATATCAAACACTTTAAACTTAATTAATTAGAAATAATTTTTATTTAAAAACATTTAACAAATTTAAACTTAGATAAACATTTATTATTTACAAAGGAAGTAGTTTAAAAAAATTGTATTAAGTAAAATTTGATTTTGAAACTGTTTTTACACTTAAACTTCAGACCCGAGCTCAACCCATATATTTCCCGAGCCCAACTTCGAGTAACACAATGCTTCGACTTCTCGAGCAAAACCATCTTTTACCTCGAGTCCATCCCGAGGAAAACCCGTCTTTCTCAACCTTTCAAACAACATAGATACACACCTTCACGCGTGTATGTGTACAACCCTTCCGAGCACCCCCAATCACTGCCCCAACCTCTAACATATCATTGATACCACCGTTGACTAACCTGGCCATCCTGATCGATGACATCGCCTAAGAATAAAAATCGAGCTACACAAAACCCTGGAACCCAAACTATTGATTAACTAAACAGCTCGCACCTCCACCCACGTTCACCAGAGATCACGCCGCTCCACCCATAGCCACATCACGACATGCCGCGTCGAATCCCCTCGGTGCGATTAATTTTAGTCCACCATTGACGACGAAATTGATTCGAGAATAACATCTATTAAAACATGCCTTAAACCCTATTACGACGCCGACCAACTACCACAGTGGTCGAGAATTTCATCCAACATTTTTCTGATGATCTAAGATCCTCAGCCTCAATCATGACGATCCTACCTTCCCCGATCATGGGAATTTGATAAAAACCAAAAATCTGATCATCTCAAAATATCTCAATATATACAGGCTTAAAAATCATGAAACTATTTTCAAAAATCATTATTTGCTAATACGAACTTGATTATGAAATCTAAACATCAACCCTAATCATTGAATTTTGAATTAATTTAGATAATCACTGTTATTTATAATTTTCAAAACATTTTCTCTTAAATCTACTTTTAAAATGATGATATACACATACAAACACCCTTCATTTAGAGATCATGGTCTAAAATTGTTTGTAGGTGGAATGATTTGAAATTTTGATTAGGTTTTAAAATCTTTAACTTATAACAAAGCACCAATACACATATACACAAGCATGCATAGACATACATACGTATTTATATGTATACGCAATACAATTTCATCACTTCATTTCACATACATCAAGTTTATAAATAGATTCAAGCATCAATGGTTTAGTTTGTTCACCTGGTTGGTTTGAAAGCAGAGAACAAAGCCTATTTCAACTGGAACCTAATTTAATTTTAAATCTGTTACTTGATTTGTATTGGCTTTACATTTGAGATGATCCGATCTATAACTCGCTGATCCGATCCTTTGCTTGATTAGACTTTAAGTTAAAATCTTTGTCTTGCTTGATCAGGTTAAAAGACTTGAATCTTTGAAAATTATGGAAGTTTGCTTTAAATTTTTGCTTTTAGGTTTAGGATGATCTGTACTTTGCTTGCTTGTTTGATCTGAGATCTTGTTTTGGATTTTCAGGTTTGTGTTTTCAGATTTTGATTTTATTCTTGCTTTTTCTCTGGTTTTGTTTGATTCGGATTTTTTGTCTTTATGTATTGGTTTGAATGGATTAAAGAAAAATGAGAAGGAAGAAGGACAGTGATATATATAAACTTGTTTTAGTTTTTATTCATTTATTTCTAAAATAAAAAGAAAAATAAACCAAGCATGACACTTGTTGTTTTCATGTTTTACACTTGTATCTTCATGTTATTAAATGATTACATTTGTAAATCTCTTTGTTTATAATGCTTACACATGTTTTTATATGTTTTAAATATATTTTTATAAAAATTATGTATTATATTTATAATTTACCTTTATACGTTTCTTTTTATAAATATTTATTAAACCTTAAAGAAATGATTTTAGAACTAATTACATAAATGAATAAATATACATATATATTATATATATTACGAATTAACCTTTTGAAAATTTATTATTAAATCTAAATCATAACTTCAAAAATATATACTACATATATATATATATATATATAATTAGAAAACAAATTTCTATTAGTTTATAAAGTTTTCAAATCTAATTTATTTTTATAAGATATTTATTTTTGAGTTTTAAATTCAAAATTCAATTTAAAATCAATTTGTATACATATATATATATATAATAAATAACATATATTATTTATTTTGGAAAATTTTAAATTCAAATTTCAAATTGCAATCTATTTATAAAAAAAAACAGGCACACATCTTATTTCATTTGGAAAATATCAAGTTAATTCACAATTTAATTAAAAAAATTATTTTAATTACCAAATTAAATTTGGCTCAAAACTAGGATCGTTACATAAACATTTTAGACATATATGTACATATATCTTTTAAACATATAATATAATATCCAACATATTATATAAATACATATATATAATAAAAGAGGGAAATAGATAAGTGAGCATATTCTGCCGTTGTGCTGTTTGCATAGGCGAACTTGTGGTTGCTATTCACGGTAGAGGAGAAGGTGAGTCAGTGGGCGTTGTTGCTAATGCGGGGGTAGAGCAAGGCTGAGTCACAGTAGCGGGTTGTGTCAGGGAGGAGGCCAGATGGGGGTGGAGCTGCCGTGGGCTGCATGCGTGGAAAGAGGAAAGCAAGCAGGAGAAAGAGATAGAAGGTGGAGCACAAGGCCCGGGAGAGGGTGCAAATGGTTCGGGTCGCTGGTGGTTACAGGTGGATTTGGGTCACGGCAAGGTAGCAACTGGTCCAAGGGTTGCAGGGCGTGAGAGCTGTGACAAGTTGGTATAGTGATGAAATATTGGAAGCTCGGGTCGAATCTTCCGTAGGTGGACAAAGGTAAGGGAAAAGGTGGGAGTTTAGTTAGTGGAGGTTATGGGTTGGAGTTCCTCGGTCGGTTCGGTGGGAGGTGGAGAATTTTAACACGGATGGAGGGGCGGGGCATGCATTCATACATCAAGGGCTGGATCATATGGCAGTTGAGTGAGGAGGGAGGGTTTATGGCCGATGGTGGTCATGAGGAGGTTGCGACCAAGGCTAAAGGTGGTGGGGTGGAAAGGCTATGGAGCAGGTTTTTTGAAAATGGACAAGAAGGTTAAAAAGTTTTGGGCAAAGCAAATCTAAGAAGAAGAAGGCTATAGAATACATATGTATGAAATCATATATATATATACATTTAATTGCACATGTTTCTATTTCTAAGCAAATATATATAACTTGAATTTTTTCCTTCAAAGTTATCAAACAAAAATGATGAAGGTGGAAATGAAACAAGCAGGTTTCAAAAAATATGAATGGAAATTTATTACATACATACATACATACATACATACATATATATATATATATATATATATATATATATATTATAACGAGGAAGAAGAAATGGGAGAGTCTGAAATATACGAACCGGTATATAAAAATGGAAGTAGCAAATATAAATTTTACTATGGGAATAGAGAAAGACAAGAGACTATTCCAGGAAATAATTAAAGTTAATGGCTATTCATTTTACATAGGGAACAATGAATAGACACATGAAACCAAATGGCTCAAAAACAGGTACCGATATGGCTAATTGTTTCGTGGATTTCGCCCCATACCAGACACCGAAATATGGATATGAGTTTACTATGGAGATCAGCACCACGAGATGGACAAAATGGTACATAGATATCAAAGATATGATCATTCTACCGAAATTTGATATTCGGTGTCGAAGATGTTGCTAAAATGCCGAAAATAAGATAAATGGAGCTATAACAGTCCAAACTTGACGAAATAAATTATGACGTTTCTCTTAGAAAATGATCAACATTTTTATTATGTAAAATATTCATATTTCAATAATATTCTATTTTCATCAATTTTAACTAATTTAAATTGAATTGAAAATTGCACAACAAAACTAACGTCCATATTTTCTAATGAAAATTTGACATTTGCTACGTTTAAATAGATGTATTCCAAATATCAAATTTTCATCGCTAATTTTTAGTTATTTATTTTCATGAAAATTTCAATTAATTACGTTATAAAAATCGTTAAAATTTATGGGTCTTTACATTTTGTCCCACTCAAAACTTTTCGTCCCCAAAAAGGAACGAGATAGGAGAACGGAAACAATGGACAAGAAAGACAGATTCGAAATAATTACAACCTTTAATTCAAAACCGTATAAATTTCATTAGATTTTAAATTGATTTATATTCAACAAATTTGGTTTCAATCCATTTTATTCAATCAATAAATCTTCATTATATTCACATTTGGTTGATTTAAATACAAGGTATCTTCATTCAATTATTATTTTTTCAATTTATTAACATTTATTACAAGAATTTCTTTCAAATGAAATTTATTTTATTTAACACGTTCTCTTATTATTATTCAATTTATTTCAACATGGATTAAGTGTATAAACATTTATTATAACCACTCAATCTTCTATTTAAAAATTTACCTAATAATATTTCATTTCTAAACATCTTATTACTTATATTTATATGGTATATTATTCAATTACATTCAAACCTTTTCCAGGTAAGTTTTACTAATGTTTTCGAATGTAGTTAAACACTATACAATTTTTTCTTTTATTGACACCATTTTTATTAAGCAAAATTTAGTTTGAACATTTTTATTATTTAGTTTTCTCTTATCTAACCTTCAGTTAGATATCTGCATTAATATTTTAACCTTTTTAATATTTTGGTATGTTATTTATATGTTTTAGAATTTCAATTGAGTATTGTACAAATTATTTTATCCTAGTTCAATTATTTAAAGTTGTTTCAACTCTATTTCTCATTTTAAACACTCCAGTTATTCAAAACTTTGCTTCATTTCAAAAATTTAAAACTATTGCTTGACATAGACATGAGCATTAAATTCCCGGTTTCACTTTAAACCAATAAATATATGCATATATATTTTGTTCATCAAATCATACTCAAGAAATTCAAATCAAATCCAATTTTCAAACCAAAAGTGTAGCGAAGCTATTAAGTGTCTCTATCCATTTTGAGACTTGAAAATCAATGTCAACAATGCTGCAATCATCACCGAAATTATTTTCCAATGACAAAAGAGGAGAGTACTGACTTACTTCTTTAAAAATTCTTTGGAAATAATTTTTGTTCGAAAATACTTTCCAATAATATATTTTTCAAAACTTTGAAAACCAGATTTGAAAAGCACCAAAAATTTAATTCTCAATTCCTTGATTTAGATTCATTTCTTTTGCAAACCAGATTTATAAAACCATGCTTAAAAATTTCAATTTCTTAACGTACGACAATAGTAATCAATTTAGGAATGTTAGCAAAACAATAATTAATAATCTGGTATTATCGTTTCTAATAACCATTTCACTTAACAATTTAACTTCAGGAAATTATACCTATATATATGTAAAATATAGTCATACATAAAATCATTTCATTTACAAATTCCAAAAACAATATTGTGTCAGTTTGGTCTGTTCAAGTATTTTGGAATTCCTATCAATAGCATTACTAGACGAATCGATCGAAACCCCAAATCAGACTTAATAACTCAAACAAGAGAAGATAAAACATTTCTATATCAATTACGAATACATCCCCTCGTAGGATGATCCAACAATGGATTTTAGATCAAAGAGAATACCAACTATGAAGATAGGCTTGAAAGGAAAGTTAAGACAATTAAATTACAAAAGAAGAAAGGTGTATAGACTTATATTAATCATGGCAACCTTAACCGGGTCTACCGAGACTTTAAAAAAAGGAATATCATTGGCAGAAATAGGACGAATTTATGGAGACATCATGGAAACGCGATTCATGAGTTCGACAAAGAAGGCAGGAGTGTTGGTTAATCCAATGAGGATGACAAACCGTTCATAGAAACCATTCGTCTAGGAGGAATGACAACAAGTCGAGCTCCAGGAACAAGATCGATGTGAAATTTAATTTCCCTCTTGGGGAGAAGAGGAGTGAATTCATGAAAAAATCAGGATAATCCTTGAATATCGGGGTGGAGTCAAAACTACAAGGATGAGAATCGAGCAAAAGATAAAACTGCCTACAAAATCCTAAGGAAATCGACATTCGATTACAAGAGAATTACCTGGGTCATCTACTAGAGAAACGATTCGGGTTTGGCAAGAGAAAAAAGCATCAAAACCGAGGATATAGAAATCTCTGGTGAATTGACACTTGTTGTAACGAAGTTTCACCCCTTTACAGATCATACTAAGGTTGGTAGGACCGACGATGGGATCATCCACGTATAAAAATGAAGTTATCAATTGAGTTGGCCAGATGAGCTCAAATTCATAACAGAGATCAATAGTGATAGGGCTATGGGATGATACAGTATCAAAAAGAGCACGAAGCGGGGAGACAAGGATGGAATTTAGAATAAGGGATAGTTCCAAGTTCAAAAGAAATCCAAATCAAAGAGGAAGAAGTTCAAGCTCGAACGTAGGTGATTCTGTAATTAATTATAGTCATTCTAGGGTATTACAACCCTATCTCTAATGAGTTTTTCACACCATATGCTAAGTTTTGCATAAATCAGAGCTCTGATACCACTTGTAATGACCCGGTAATTTGAATAATTCAAATCGACAATAATCCACACATAATAGACTAGAACTGCTCAAAAAACAGATTATTAGTTTATATTTGACAAAACTTAGCATACGTAGTAAATAAAACCAATCAAAGAATCACAGAAATAGAGTAATATAACAATAAACAGCGGAAATAGATAAATAGTAGTTCATGAAGCTACTACAGAACATTAGAGTTAGAACAAGATACAACAGAAATTTAAAATACAAAGTAATTCAAATACATAAGCAAATAACAAGTCTTAATATAAAAATGGAAATAACTAGAAGCTAAATAGATATAAGACAGATCTTCGAGCAAAGCTCCAAGCTCCAAAGGTGAGTCTCAAATGCTGCAACACTCGATCTGACTCGAGCATAAAGTGAAACACAAAACACACGAGTCAGGATTAAGTATTCTTATATCAACAAATTCAACTCAAGTGCAATGTCAACTAAAATACCAAATAACTTAAAGGATGTTTAGGATTCCCATCCTTTAAGGATTCGCTAAACTATCTACATACAAAGTACAATACACTACATAGGATATTTCCATAGTAAAGTAAACTATTAAAATAGTGTTAAGCCGTTACCCATATCCCTCTTAACACATTTTATATAATGTCGTAATCTATACAGTACTATAAACTCCACCAAACCTATAGGCTATCAGGGAGCACTCCATAGGTATGATAAAAAATAAGCATGTAGTGGGCACGATAAGGCATGTGACAAGGCACATGGGGCAATGCCCAGGGTAGGATACTACCGTTTTGCGGATTCGGGCCGGTGGTAACGCATAGCAGCTACAACCGTCCATCTCGAGATACACTCCCAAATCAAAGCTGCACCCAAACAAATCACAAAAATAATAAAATGGTACCAAAGAAATATGCCTTATAGAGGGAGCATGGCTCCTGTTTTAGTCACATTAAGCTGACTCGCGAGAGTCAAGGCTGCATTAATACCTCAAATAGACGTTGCCAAACCATCCTACCTCTTTTGGATTCTCCACCAAATACACGGTTGTTAAAGTGGTTCTAGGTATTGGGAAAGAGCATGACAATATTCGATCCCAGTCTCTTTAACAAACAAAACACTTATTTCACACCATAGGCATTTTATAAAATCACTTTTATAATCATTTCAAACAGTTCATATTTTATATCAAAATATCATATTCATTTCAAAATCGGATTATTGTTGAAATCATATTCACTTTTGAAATCATCACTTTCGAAATCATATTCACTTCAAAAATGATAACCACAAAATAGTTTAAATCATCATATCAAAATATTCGCATTTAAATTCATTAAATCTAAATCACAATAGTTCCAACTTAACAGTTTAAATATTGAAAATAATTTCTATATATTGAAATAGTTATAAATTAAAATAGTGTATGTAACGCCCCACCTCTATACCCACGCTAGCCAAGAACATTACTGTGAATGCTGTCAACTAGCACGGAGAATAAGGCTATTGGGGAGTGACCATCTGTATAATTGCTTTGTGCGAGTACCGATATACCGGATAAAAATATAACTTTTCATCTCAAGAGGAAATCTGACATACCGACACAAACTCAAAACTACTACACAGTGGCTATAATATCTTCGGAAACAAATATAGAAATAAGCATAACATAAATCAGTCACAGACAATTCATATCACAAAGGCGGAAGTAGATATGAATATTACACATAAAAGTGTATATCAGAGTAGTGGTCAAAAGATCCACGATAATACAAAAGAATAGCAACACGTGCTATACAAAGGAATACAACTATGAGTCTATATCTCAAGTGTATACAACAAAAACTACTAATCTAAGTAGTTAACCAAAATTCAGAGAAGCAAATCCCGGAAGGAAGTTAAGCGGAAGCACCTGTAACATCTCGGTTTGACCCGAGTATTATTTAATAAGAAAATAATAAACGGATCAGTCTAGCTATAAATATCAGGTGAAACGATATAGAATAGGAGATATGACATAAACATATAATAATCATAATGCCAAGCTGTGATAAATAAGTAATTGAAAATCAACAAGAGATTAATCAATATCACAATAATCTACTCAAGATAAAAAGGAATGTCATACTCCTAATTTCCTTCACCGAGCCACAATAAATGACATATATATCAATGCCAATCGTAAAAGTTGGTGAAACATAAATTCCAGAAATCAACACAAGAAATCCAGAAATCAAATAATTCGGAGCATCGACGTCGTACAGCGTGACATTCGATGAACCAAATCACAATCAAAGGGAACAACGACGTCGTACAGCGTGACATCCGATGAACCAAATCACAATCAAAGGGAACAACGACGTCGTACAGCGTGACAGCCGATGAACCAAATCACAAATCAAAGGGAACAACGACGTCGTACAGCGTGACATCCGATGAACCAAATCACAATCAAAGGGAACAATGACGTCGTACAACGTGACATCCGATGAACCAAATCACAAATCAAAGGGAACAACGACGTCGTACAGCGTGACATCCGATGAACCAAATCACAATCAAAGGGAACAACGACGTCGTACAGCGTGACATCCGATGAACCAAATCACAATCAAAGGGAACAACGACGTCGTACAGCGTGACATCCGATGAACCAAATCACAAATCAAAGGGAACAACGACGTCGTACAGCGTGACATCCGATGAACCAAATCACAAATCAAAGGGAACAACGATGTCGTACAGCGTGACATCCGATGAACCAAATCACAAATCAAAGGGAACAACGACGTCGTACAACGTGACATCCGATGAACCAATGAACCAAATTACAATCAAAGGGAACAACGACGTCGTACAGCGTGACATCCGATGAACCAAATCACAATCAAAGGGAACAACGACGTCGTACAGCGTGACATCCGATGAACAAAGTCATAAAGACATCGCACAATGTTAGTCTAAAACATAAAATGATCGTCATGATCAAAGAGAAGTGTCAATTACCGTAAGCTAGTAAATATATGAGCTTAGCTTCATGTCCCATAACCACTAGCTTAACTTAAATATTTACGAACAAATTGTAGATCTCTACTAGAAAATTGTCACAAGAGATTCAATCGAACAAGTCCAAGAATTAACCGACGAAGTAAAAGCAAGCGTTTCATACCACTTGTTTTACTAAGCCGTTTAATTAGATTTCTCATACGAGTGAGGTAAAGGTTTGTATATACTAGTAGATTGGAAAACGGTTTGAGAAAAACGAGCTTTGTAAATAAAATAATGTTGGAATCGTTTTGATGAAAGAGTTTTGATATTTAATACTAGTATTGAAACCTTTATATTTTTAAAGTGAAAAATCACAAAAATGATTGTAGGACAATCAATCACCAAAATTCACATTCAAAGACGTGAATAAAATCCAAAGAAATCGATACCAAATCCATAGAAATGGATATTCCCAAAAATCACGAAGAAAATGTCATCAAAGTCAATAACAAATGATAACAACAAAAAGGGAATCAACACGAATCGATTAAAGTTGGAAATATAATCAAAATTTGGCAAATAGGCAAAACTAGGGATTTCCAGACGTCTGAGGGGTTGTCGAGACGTCTGGATTTGGTTTCTGGAAATTTCCCAGAAAACCATCCAGATGTCTGAAACCTAAAATCAGACGTCTGAAAAACATTCAGACGTCTGGAGGAAAGTCCAGACGTCTGGTTTTGGTTTCTGGAATTATTCCGGAAAACCAACCAGACGTCTGAAAACACAAATCAAACGTCTAACCTTATTCCAGACGTCTGAAACAATAATTCAGACGTCTGAAATTAGCCACTGCCTTATTTATTCCTCTGCCGTATTTTATTTTTCTCCAGGTTGTAAAACCAGACGTCTGGTATTGGTCTCCAGACGTCTGAAAACCTGGTAAGGGCAACAATTTGCCTAGGCCATATGGCCCAAACGATGTCGGAAGCGATCGAGCGAGCAACGACGACTAAGGATTTACGTCAAATGACAGCCCGGCCTTATAGGCTCTTCGATACACCCCAAATATCGTAATCAAACATCCATAAAAGGATTTTCACAAAAATTGGAATATTCACCCATTCGATCCAAATCAAAAGCAAATGAATATGCACAAATGTTACGAATTCATACCTAACCACAAAGATGGATATAGACATAGATGTGAGATAAAAATCTCACCTTTGAACTAAATTTGTGAAGATGAAGCTTGAAAGCAAAGGGGAATCAACCACTCTTCAAATCCAACTCTAGAAGCTTGAATCTAAGCTTAAAAGAAGAACATTCCCTAAGTTAGGTTTAGGAAATTTCTGAAATTGAATGGAGAAAGAGTTGGAGAAGATGAGGGAGCTTACCAATGGGTTCTCTTGAACTTTGGAGCAAGAACTTGGATTCGCAAAGGAAGCTAGGGCTTGGAGTTTTAATTTCCTCCTCCACCCTCCATTAACAAAAAAGCTTGAGTATTAGGAAAATAGAAGAGAAGTGAATGAAGAGGAGAGTGTTGGAACTGAGTTAAGTGGTTAATTGGCTCAGCCCAACCAAAGCCCTAAGCGGGAAAAAGTAGCAAAAATCAACTTTCTCCAAACATATCGAAGCTTATACTCAAAAAGGTCGCAAACGTCATTTTGAAATGGATGGAAGTGGTCTCGAGTCCCAATTCGACAGTTTGCAAAAAGTAGGTTTTCGGACCAAAATCCGATGAACGGTTAAATATTTAAATAAAATATTTAAATATATAATCGATAAATATGCGGGTTGTTACAGACTCCCCTCCTTAAAGAAATTGCGTCCTCGCAATAATTAAGAAGGAAATATAAGAAGTAACAACCATAGAAGCATATTAACACAAAAGGAAATTTGAATCAAGAAGTTCACCATAAAGAGCACGAAGGAGTAAATCCGAAAGTTTTCGTTCGATGAATTCTCAAGATTTCACATGAGCAATCCTTAGGATTTGAGAACCATTGAACTTCTATCAAAAAGAATATCTTTATATCGAAGGCGCTCAACCTCCGAAGCAATGATGCGAATGGAATGGTGCTCAAAAGTCAAATTTGGTGAAACTTCAATCCCTCAGTAATACCGGGCTCAAGAATAAAAACTGGAAACATAAAAGCATTTTCATAGTTAAAAGACGTGGAAAACGTCAAAAATAGCAAAAAGTTGAGCCGGTGCAACGGCGTAGCACAAATACGGTACGCCCGAGAAACTAGAAACTCGAATAATTTGGAGCACCGACGTAGTACAAAGGCGGTACGTCCAATGAACCAAAAAGCCAAGTCATTGATGTAGTGCAAACGGTACATCCAATGAATCAAAAAGCGAAGACATTGATGTAGTACAAACGGTACATCCAATGAATCAGACTGCAAAGTCATTGATGTAGTACAAATGGTACATCCAATGAATCAAAGACACTGATGTAGTACAAACGGTACATCCAATGAATCAAAAGCAAAGACATCGATGTAGTACAAATGGTACATCCGATGAATCAAAAGCAAAGACATCGATGTAGTACAAACAGTACATCCGATGAATCAAAAGCAAAGACATCGATGTAGTACAAACGGTACATCCGATGAATCAAAAGCAAAGACATCGATGTAGTACAAACGGTACATCCGATGTATCAAAAGCAAAGACATCGATGTAGTACAAACGGTACATCCGATGAATCAAAAGCAAAGACATCGATGTAGTACAAACGGTACATCCGATGAATCCAAAAAGAAAAGACATTGATGTAGTACAAACGGTACATCCAATGAATCAAAACCCAAATAATTCGAAACACTGACGCAGTACAAAAACGGTACGTCCAATGAACCGAACACAATAAAAGAACATCGGACGCAAGTTCATAAAAGAAATGAGATGAAACTCAATAAAACGAAGTACATCAAAACGCCCGATGAACTTGATAAAATGATAATTTCATTTAGTCATCAACAAAGAAACAACCCCTTGTTGCTTACGACTAAACGCATTGGCAACACGATTTCCCCTTCTGGAATAAAAAGAATATCAAGATCATAAGAAGCTAGGAACTCGAGTCAACATGCAGTTCCTTAAGAGAACATAAATATTCCAAAGATTTATGATCGAGGTAGAGAACAAATTTCTCATCCAAATATGATGATGCCAAATTCCAAAAGCAAAAACAATAGCCACGAACACTAGATCATGAGTGGCATGTCTAGTCTCGATAAGCTATAATGATTAAGAAGCACAAGTGATAGCACGTTCTCCTTTGCAAGAGAATGACATTCCAAACCAATACGACTAGTATCGGTACAAATAGCAAAGTCTTGGTTCCCCTTCAGGAATCACAAGAATAAGAGTATTGAAAGGAAGGGTTCTTTTAAATAATCCTCTTTCCTGAAAAGCTAAAACTTTCAAAAATCAAAATTATTTCGATGTAAAAATATTTCTAGAAGAATTTACATTTTATAAGTCAATATATCATGTCTGATTGTCACATCAAAGCGTTTAGGAAATTCCTATCGATAACGTTGATCAAGCGCATCGACCAAAATTCTTAAAGCACTCAACGGGCAATACAATCACAAAATCATCTTTTATAGGATAAATAAATCTCTTAAAAAGTTTTAAGAATATTCTTTGTTCGTTTCAAGAACAAAATCCAGTTTTACTTATAAATAAATCTTATGAAAAAGATTTGCAAAATTTTAAATTACTATTTTCATCCAAAATCAATAAATACAAGAATGGTCTCATCGAAATATTCATAGAATATTTGATATATAAAATGGATGAAATAAGCTGGATCAATTGAATGACAAAATAAGTCACTCATAAGAATCATAACGAGTGCGGAATGCGGTAAGTGGTGCTAACTTCCGCAACTCGTAGCAAACGAAAACCGGCGGTAAAGTCAAATTGAAAAGACCTCAACACCAGACAAAAGATATTGCTTAGGTGAGATCCTAAGACAAGCTCAAAATACCAGAATTTTTTTTTTCAAACGATATGATTGAGAGAAACAATACTTTCCTTATCATGCGGGTTTTAAGGAATAAAATGATGCCATCAAATTGGAATCAAAATCACAAAGGAAAAATAGAAATCTGCTTAACAGATTGAAAATGTCGGAGATGAATAATCCACTCGGAAAAATAGGATATGGGCTTCACAATTTAAGCCAATCCTTATAGAAAAAGTCAATTCCGAAGCCAAAGTAAATATCGGCTCGGAAAGAAAAGTCACATAAAACAATCTCGACATCTAAACAAAAGCAAATTGAGTGTTGCGGATCTACCATCCGGATTCGCAATTCTCAATGAAGTCAACAAGCCCAAAATATTTAAAGAAAAAGAATTAACAAGTCCTTTTGATATAAAATAATGAGATGGACTCATATCAACAAGAACTTGAAAAGAATATTCACGAGACAAATATAACCAAGGATTGAAGGAGAAATACCTTGATCAAGAGAAGAGTTTCTAGGGGCTTGCACAATATTTAGCTTTCTCATGTCCTTGTTCAAAAGTTTGGGACATGCAGATAAAAGATGACCCGGTTTCTTGCAATAGCGACAAGAATGGAGTTTTGGACACATATTCGCATAGTGTTCCTTAGAATTACAATTGTAGCATCCTCCACGATTAGGGATTGGATTCTTTGCTACAAAAGTAGTTTGCTTCACTCTCTTATTGGGATTAAGGCTCTTGAACTTAATATGCCTCTTCTTGGAAGTCCCAATATCACAAGCACTTCCTTTACCAACCTCTCCATGAAGAAGAGTAACATCCACATGCTGATTGAAAGAAACTTCAAGTTTCAAAGGTAGAACCATTTCGGGGTTCTTACCCAAAGCATAGATAAACTCTTGGTTCTTTACAAGATCCAAAAGTTGTTGGGCAGACATAAAAACTCCATCTAGGGGTGTAGCACTAGATTGACCGGTGCTGGGACGGCCTGGTCTAACCATTTCTCTTCTTTAAGAAAGAAAGAAGGAGAAAAGTTATTCTCAAAATAAATATCAAGCAATCTTGATAGATAAAACAAGGAATCATAAAAGAAAGTAGGATAGAACGGTACGAAGACTCGAATAAATCCTAAGGCACAACTCCTAAGAAAGACTTAGGACATGATCCTTGCTAAATTATTCTACATTGTTCCGAAGTTTGGCTCTGATACCAAGCTGTAACGCCCCACCTCTATACCCACGCTAGCCAAGAACATTACTGTGAATGCTATCAACTAGCACGGAGAATAAGGCTATTGGGGAGTGACCATCTGTATAATTGCTTTGTGCGAGTACCGATATACCGGATAAAAATATAACTTTTCATCTCAAGAGGAAATCTGACATACCGACACAAACTCAAAACTACTACACAGTGGCTATAATATCTTCGGAAACAAATATAGAAATAAGCATAACATAAATCAGTCACAGACAATTCATATCACAAAGGCGGAAATAGATATGAATATTACACATAAAAGTGTATATCAGAGTAGTGGTCAAAAGATCCACGATAATACAAAAGAATAGCAACACGTGCTATACAAAGGAATACAACTATGAGTCTATATCTCAAGTGTATACAACAAAAACTACTAATCTAAGTAGTTAACCAAAATTCAGAGAAGCAAATCCCGGAAGGAAGTTAAGCGGAAGCACCTGTAACATCTCGGTTTGACCCGAGTATTATTTAATAAGAAAATAATAAACGGATCAGTCTAGCTATAAATATCAGGTGAAACGATATAGAATAGGAGATATGACATAAACATATAATAATCATAATGCCAAGCTGTGATAAATAAGTAATTGAAAATCAACAAGAGATTAATCAATATCACAATAATCTACTCAAGATAAAAAGGAATGTCATACTCCTAATTTCCTTCACCGAGCCACAATAAATGACATATATATCAATGCCAATCGTAAAAGTTGGTGAAACATAAATTCCAGAAATCAACACAAGAAATCCAGAAATCAAATAATTCGGAGCATCGACGTCGTACAGCGTGACATTCGATGAACCAAATCACAATCAAAGGGAACAACGACGTCGTACAGCGTGACATCCGATGAACCAAATCACAATCAAAGGGAACAACGACGTCGTACAGCGTGACAGCCGATGAACCAAATCACAAATCAAAGGGAACAACGACGTCGTACAGCGTGACATCCGATGAACCAAATCACAATCAAAGGGAACAACGACGTCGTACAGCGTGACATCCGATGAACCAAATCACAAATCAAAGGGAACAACGACGTCGTACAGCGTGACATCCGATGAACCAAATCACAAATCAAAGGGAACAACGATGTCGTACAGCGTGACATCCGATGAACCAAATGACAAATCAAAGGGAACAACGACGTCGTACACCGTGACATCCGATGAACCAATGAACCAAATTACAATCAAAGGGAACAACGACGTCGTACAGCGTGACATCCGATGAACCAAATCACAATCAAAGGGAACAACGACATCGTACAACGTGACATCCGATGAACCAATGAACCAAATTACAATCAAAGGGAACAACGACGTCGTACAGCGTGACATCCGATGAACCAAATCACAATCAAAGGGAACTAGACGTCGTACAGCGTGACATCCGATGAACAAAGTCAAAAAGACATCGCACAATGCTAGTCTAAAACATAAAATGATCGTCATGATCAAAGAGAAGTGTCAATTATAGTAAGCTAGTAAATATATGAGCTTAGCTTCATGTCCCATAACCACTAGCTTAACTTAAATATTTACGAACAAATTGTAGATCTCCACTAGAAAATTGTCACAATAGATTCAATCGAACAAGTTCAAGAATTAACCGACGAAGTAAACGCAAGCGTTTCATACCACTTGTTTTACTAAGCCGTTTAATTAGATTTCTCATACGAGTGAGGTAAAGGTTTGCATATACTAGTAGATTGGAAAACGGTTTGAGAAAAACGTGCTTTGTAAATAAAATAGTGTTGGAATCGTTTTGATGAAAGATTTTTGATATTTAATACTAGTATTGAAACCTTTATATTTTTAAAGTGACAAATCACAAAAATGATTGTAGGACAATCAATCACCAAAATTCACATTCAAAGACGTGAATAAAATCCAAAGAAATCGATACCAAATCCATAGAAATGGATATTCCCAAAAAATCACGAAGAAAATGTCATCAAAGTCAATAACAAATGATAACAACAAAAAGGGAATCAACACGAATCGATTAAAGTTGGAAATATACTCAAAATTTGGCAAATATGCAAAAATAGGGATTTCCAGACGTCTGAGGGGTTGTCCAGACGTCTGGATTTGGTTTCTGGAAATTTCCCAGAAAACCATCCAGACGTATGAAACCTAAAATCAGACGTCTGAAAAACATTTAGACGTCTGGAGGAAAGTCCAGACGTCTAGTTTTGGTTTCTGGAAATATTCCAGAAAACCAACCAGATGTCTGAAAACATAAATCAGACGTCTAACCTTATTCCAGACGTCTGAAACAATAATTCAGACGTCTGAAATTAGACACTGCCTTATTTATTCCTCTGCCGTATTTTATTTTTCTCCAGGTTGTAAAACCAGACGTCTGGCATTGGTCTCCAGACGTCTGAAAACCCGGTAAGGGCAACAATTTGCCTAGGCCATATGGCCCAAACGATGTCGAGAGCGATCGAGCGAGCAACAACGACTAAGGATTTACGTCAAATGACAGTCCGGCCTTATAGGCTCTTCGATACACCCCAAATATCGTAATCAAACATCCATAAAAGGATTTTCAAAAAAATTGGAATATTCACCCATTCGATCCAAATCAAAAGCAAATGAATATGCACAAATGTTACGAATTCATACCTAACCACAAAGATGGATATATACATAGATGTGAGATAAAAATCTCACCTTTGAACTAAATTTATGAAGATGAAGCTTGAAAGCAAAGGGGAATCAACCACTCGTCAAATCCAACTCTAGAAGCTTGAATCTAAGCTTAAAAGAAGAACCTTCCCTAAGTTAGGTTTAGGAAATTTCTGAAATTGAATGGAGAAAGAGTTGGAGAAGATGAGGGAGCTTACCAATGGGTTCCCTTGAACTTTGGAGCAAGAACTTGGATTTGCAAAGGAAGCTAGGGCTTGGAGTTTTAATTTCCTCCTCCACCCTCCATTAACAAAAAAGCTTGAGTATTAGGAAAATAGAAGAGAAGTGAATGAAGAGGAGAGTGTTGGAACTGAGTTAAGTGGTTAATTGGCTCAGCACAACCAAAGCCCTAAGCGGGAAAAAGTAGCAAAAATCAACTTTCTCCAAACATATCGAAGCTTATACTCAAAAAGGTCGCAAACGTCATTTTGAACTCGATGGAAGTGGTCTCGAGTCCCAATTCGACAGTTTGCAAAAAGTAGGTTTTCGGACCAAAATCCGATGAACGGTTAAATATTTAAATAAAGTATTTAAATATATAATCGATAAATATGCGGGTTGTTACAGTGTATGTATTTAAAAATAGGTTATAGATTAAAATAGTTTATATATTAAAAATAGTTGATATATTCAGAATAGTTGATATATTAAAAAGAATTTATATCGAAAATAGTTTTAAATTAGAATTGTTTCTTCCAACTTCACAAATCAATTCACATCATCTTTAGTTCCAAAAATTCAACTTAAATCCATCTCAATTCAACAATTTCAAATAAAAGGTTAAAGGTTCAATTCAAATTTTCATTAAAACCATTTTAATTTATATCGATTTCAAATCCAGGTTTTGAACTACAAATTTAAACTACTTCCAATTCAATAGGTTCCAAAGTTTAGGTATTCATCCATTTACAATAACTCAATTTGATAAATTCACTTATATATAAAAAATTAAAATTTAGTTTTATTTAAAATTTAAAATATACACTTAATCATTTTTAATTACATTTAAATAAAATCTCACATTATAAATTTAAATAAAATCAATAACTAAATATCTTTCTTCAATTATATTTAATTCTAAAATATTCATCTAATCACTTTTTATCAAATCAAATTATAAAATCAATAAGTTTAAATCAAACCTTATTTAAATTCAATTCTAATTTTTTAATTATAAATCATTTCTTATTTAAATTATCTTTCCAACCTCCATTTAATTAAAGTTATTATAAAAATCTATTTAAAATATTATTATAAATTTAAATAAACACTTAACATATTCTAAATATATATATATATATACATACATATATATATATATATATTCAAATTAAATTCTTAATAAAACTATTATTTTAGTTATTATTAAATTAAATCTTATTATCATTAAATGTTTTAAATTTTATTATATATATATTTCAAAATAATATAGTTATAAGTAAAATTTTGCAATTTAAAACTTAACTTATAATTCTAAAACATTCAAAACAAATAATTTTGAAATCTAACTTTTACATATATATTAAAATTTAAAATCTTTATATTATTCTTAAAAATCAATATTATTAAAACCCATATATTTTCTTTCAAACTTTGGAAATTATTTTCAAAAATAGACTAATGGCGTTCTTATAAAATTTTCTATCCTATGGTCAAGTAATACTGATATTTATCATTTCAATCCGCAATTTAAACTTAATATTTACGGATATGTATCATTTCAACTCGCAATCCCAAAATTTCAAAATCAACGAAAATCGTTTAGGTTTATCGTTTCAACCCATAACGATTTTCTCCTAATTTATATGATCGTTCGGGTATGCATCATTTTAACCCATAGGTAATTTCTAAACTAACAAGGAACTTACAGAGTGTGCACAAATGTGAAATAATTAACATATCAACAACATGCATATACCATCAGTAACAAATTTAAATATAATATATACAACAGGTTATGATGTCATATGTCATAGTCAAACAATTATAGATAATGACATATCATATTTAACAATTATACAACTTAACAATTCAAATTTAACAGCATATTTCATTTGTCATTTCATGTGAATTAATTTTACTAAATATAAGAATGCTAATCATGAGTGATTGCTCACCTTTCGAGGCTAGAGAAAACAAGACAGCACATGGATAAGCGATAAATCATAGTAAAGCACGACGACGAATCAGTGAACCCAAAATCAAAACTAGCTTGATATAAATGGAAAATATATATTATATATTTATTTTTCTAAAATAAATATTTAATTTCAAACTCATATTAAAAATAAAATCTTCTTAATTTATATTTATTAAACAAAATTTAACACAAAATGTCTTCACATTATATTGAAAATCAATATTTATTAAAAAAATATATATTTTCTTTCAAAATTCTCAAGTAATATTTTATCATAATATATACACATTATGTTATAGCAAAATTTATTTTAAAATGTAAAATAAAAATAAAAGTTTTAAACATGTATGTACATATATCTTTTAAACATATAATATAGTATCCTAACATATTATATATATATACATATATATAGTAAAAGAGGGGAAATAGACAAGAAAACCCATTCTACCGCTATGTTGGTCGGAGAAATATGGGTAGGCTGACGCGTGGTGGATATTCACGGTAGAAGGGAAGGTGAGTCGATGGGCATTGTTGCTTACGTAGGGTGGTGCAAGGCTGGGTCATGGTGGCGGGTTGTGACGGGGAGGGGAAAGCAAGCACAAGAAAGAAATAGAAGGCGGAGCACAAGGCTAGGGAGAGGGTGCAAATGGTTTCGATCATTGGTGGCTACAGGCGTGTCCGGGTCAAGGCAAGGTGGCAGCTAGTTCCATGGGTTATAGGGCGTGTGAGCTGTAATAGGTTGGAAAAACGATGGCATATTGGAAGCTCGGGTCAGATCTACCTTGGGAGGCCAAAGATAAGGGCCGATGTGGGAGTTTGGTCGGTGGAGGTTATGGGCTTGGAGTTGCTCGGTCATTTCAGTGGGATGTGGAGAATTTCGACATGGATAGAGGGGCAAAGCTTGCATTCATACGGTTGGGGCTGGATCATATGGCGGTTGAGTGAAGAGGGAGGGTTGTGGCCGATGACGGCCATAAGGAGGTTGCGACCAATGCTAAATGTGGTAGGGTGGAAAGGCTATGGAGCGGATTTCATGAAAATGGACGAGAAGGTAAAAAGTTTTGGGCAAAGCAAATCAAAAAAGAAGAAGGCTACATAATATATATGTACGAAATAATATTATATATATATAATGGCAACATGTTTCTAGTTCTAACCAAATATATATAACTTGAATTTTTTCTTTCAAAGTTATCAAATAGAAACGAAGAGGGTGGAAGTGAAACAAGCAGGTTTCTAAAAATATGAATGGAAACTTTATTATATATATATATATATATATATATATATATATATATATATTAGATCGAAGAAGAAGAAATGGGGGAGACTGAAATATACGAACCGACGTATAAAATGAAAATAGAAAACATAAATTTAACAACGGGAATAGAGAAAAACAAGAGACTATTCCAGGAAATAATTAAAGTTAATGGCTATTCATTTTACATAGGGAACAAACGAGTAGACACTGGAAAAAAAGGCTAAAAATGGGTACCGATACGGCTAACCGTTTCGTAGATTTCTCCACGCACCGGACCAAAATACAGAAATGAATATAGGGCGTAGATTAACACTACGAGATGGACAGAATGGTACAAAATATCAGTGATATGATCAATCTATCGAAACTTGATATTAAGTGCTGAAGATGCTGCAAAAATGTCGAAAATAAGATAAATGGAGCTATAGCAATCCGAATTTGGCGAAATGAATTATGACTTCTCTCTTAGAAAATGATCTACATTTTTGTTCTGTAAAATATTCATATTTCAATAATATTTTATTTTCATCAATTTTAACTAATTTAAATTGAAATTGAAAATTACACAACAAAACTAACTTCCATATTTTTTGATGAAAATTTGACATTTGCTTCGTTTAAATAGATTTATTCCAAATATTCTAAATTCTCAAGTTTGGTTTTGATCAAAATCGTTCTATTGATACAATCTAATTTAGCTTCATATTTTGTTAACCAATTCGTTTTAAATAAAATTTTAACTCATTAAAGTCAAAAACGAAAAGACTGATAGGAAACTGATGACGAAAATACGAAATAGGAACTTTCCTATAACGTAAACAAAGATTCGCAGGGCCTCCTACAGGGTTTTCACACAAATAAGTTCGCTTACAAATTCGGGTTCAAGATTTAACTCTCTACAGTTTGTTGGGAAATAAAACTATGTGTGGCTCTAGTGTCGAACATAACTCTAACAATTTTTATCATAAAAAAGAAGATTTAATTTGGAAGGTAATCTTTTTGATACATCTTGGAAATACCAGCGAAAGGCATATAACGCTGCTCAAATACTTACTTTATTTTATCCCATGTAAAGTCATCCTCCGATTCGGCCAAAGTAATAGTCTCCACCACACCGCAGCTTCTTCTTAGAGTTACCAGGAAACCATAAAAAAATTGATCATCATCTAATTTCAATCCTTTAAGAATCCTCTCACAAGATCGAATCCAAGCTTGCGCTTCTATAATAGTCTCTGTGCCTTTGAATGGTTTCCCTCCTAGTTCTGAAAAATTCTGATATATCTCTGCTAGAATTGGTTGGGGTTGGATGTGACAAGCTGCTTATTTCGTTACTGCTGTTGTAGAACTCATTCTAGGCAATTTCTAACCCTATCTCTAATGAGTCACCTAATGTGATATACTCCAAAGCTAAAGTTCTTACTCAATCTTTAGATCTGAGACCCGGGCCTGATGCTCGTAAATCGACATCCAATACATCACCCGTATTCGAATGCCAGAGATTCGACCGTTGAGTTCGCTGGAGCTTATAACACATTAGGTGAAAACAACACAGTAGAAAAAGAAATTTGATATACAACGTGGATACAACATAGATTACAACATTTTGATAACAAATGGCCAACAACATCAGAGCCAATATATACAACAACGGAAGAAATATAATATAGCAGTGGAGAAGATAACTTCAATATGGTCTTCAAGAGAGAGAGAGAGAGAGAGTTACAACAAACTGCATCTTCATTCCAAAGCTACAAAGCCCAAACCAAAAATCTCGAACCACTATCATGTTGTAATGAAGCAAATGCGATTCCAAACCAAAGACGTCTACATCCACATCTACTATCCGACTAAGCTTCTGAACCTACTGATAACCTGACTCTAGGATGCCCATGTGGAAAATTATGGGCACCAGAGTTTAGAAAGGGTACAATAAACTCCGAGTCAATCGTGGGATTGGTGTTAGAAAACATGAAAATAGTTATTTGAACAAAAAGAAAGAAAAAGAAATCCGTTATGGTTTTTGGAAAATGAAACTACCATAAGGTCTCCCGGAACACACATAATATAATCGCGCACTTGGGGGAGGTTTCTCCTTATAGCAGTAAAACATGCTTGATACGTGAAAATCCTTTTCATATTATTATTAGTGCATAGTGTGGAAAACATTTCAAAAGCATAATATTAATCTTAGCCAGCATACATATCATTATAGTATGCCTGCTATAGCTACCATGTTAAATGGAAGGTTCAATAACTAAAACCGTATAGGGCTCTTATTGATTTTTTGGATTTCCAACAAATGGTCAAGGCTTACCCGAAGGGTAGCATTTGGAGGGACGTCCACAGAACCTAACAGATCTCTGCCAACACAAGGCCAAGTTACCTCTGTAACTAGGTAACTAACTTTCACGAGTATGCCATCCCCCGGTTGTAACTGACCTTTACCGAGGCGCCAACACAATTCCAACAATAACCATATAAGTAAAATATCTGGGCTTCATACCATGATACCACTTTTTATCTCGAAGAAAATGCATATACCCTGAGGGGTGCGACCCCTATAACCTCGCTGCATCCTTTCCTGTTTCGACCATTTCCAAGGTGTGAGGTTCGATGAAGTCTCGTCCCACAAAGCAACACTTTTCCCAAAAGCCATGCTTTGATCATCCAATGCTCAGCATTAAGCATGCCACATTACCAAAGTGGGAATATATCACTAGTAAATATGAACTACATAACCTTTGAGCTCACGTCTCAGAGAAGGGTGTTAAGCCAAGAGAATAAATTCTCCACAATAAAAAAGAAATGTATTTGATAGAAACTAGCTTTATTTCTCAAAGTGTAACGACAGACATACATCCATACAAGTCCATCCCTGGGTCTGAATGGAACCGAAGGTACTTCGTCCAATTAAGGAAAAAGTCCTTGCAAATCCGGTTATCCCCTAATCACGTCTGGACTCCCCATCACTTAGGGTAATCACCATACTGGAGCAACTCGGTGCAGAGACAATCAACAGGTAATCCTTTCATTTTCGAAAATACCCGGTCTTTAACCACCGTCTTGAAATGTAATCCCATTTTGTCGTATCATTATTCGAAATGGGTTTTATGACTTAATTTCCTTCCCCTGCTTATCCGAATCATAAGCGCTTATTTTAAAAACAAGTGGATACATTCAAATCATAATTAAGTCACAAAAAATTTCCATTTTTAATCTTTTAAACAAAAGATCCACCTTTAAGATTCGATTTGGTTTTCGGATAACCATTTGGAATCCGATTCCTAGTCAGGTCGAAATTCAAATGCCGTCTCAAAGGCCAAGTTGTTTAAGTAAACAATTTTAATTCAATTCAGAAGTTCACATTCACACAATAATACATCACAGATAAATAACTTACATTTATCACAGCTCAAACCAAAATAATTCATATTACAGAACATTACATATCATAGATACCAAACAATTCAAGGCATTCAATATAGTTCAATCATCCATAAGCAAAATTAATTAATCACATAATTTAAAATTAATTTAAACCAAATAAATTAATTACTTATGAATAAATTACTTAGCCCTGCTTAATTATCATTAATTAATTACAAACCGTTTGTTATTATTTTAATTAATGAATGAAATTAATCATCCTTAATTATCCATCTTAATTAATTATCCTTAATTAATTACATTAATCAATTATCCTTTAATCATAAATTAACCCTTAATTATTAATTAGTTAGCCTTTAATTACTTACATCAAGTAATTATCCTTTAATTACTCACATTAATTAATCATCCTTTGATTACATTAATTAATTACCCAATAATTACTTAAGTTAATTAATTTACCCTTAATTACTCATATTAGTTAATCATCCTTTAATTAACTACATTAAGTAATTATCCATTAAGTAAGTAATTATCCTTTAATTACTCACATTAATTAATCATCCTTTAATTAACTACATTTGAGTAATTATCTTTTAAGTAATTAATTATCCCTTAATTACTTACATTAATTAATTAACCTTTATTTAATTAATTATCCTTTAATTAATTTCATTAAGTTATTATCCCTTAATTAAAAATTAATTAATAATCTTTAATTATTACTTAATTAACCTTTAATTAAGTAATTATCATCAAATTACTAATTAATGATCCTTTACTTACCTTAAGATCTTAATTAATTTTAAGATAAACCATATATCTTAATCAATTACATAATTCCTAATTAATTTAATTTAATCACAAATAAATTAAATTAATTACCTCTAAATTCTTTAACTAATCACATCCATTAATTATTCTTTAATTAATCACATAAATCATTTATCATTTATTTAAATTAGGTGCTTGAAATCGATTTATACAAAATCATTTGAGAACTTTTTGATTAATTAAAGTTAATATACTACCTTAATGACTCCTTAATTACATCATTTAATTCTTGAAAACAATTTGGAATTTAATTAAATAATTAACTAATATATAATTATTATTACAAATTTTTTTTAAAAACGTTTAACTTTAAAATTTAAATCATTGAAACTTGTTTGAAATCTTGTTTAATAATTTTTACTTTGGAACATGGTAACATTTCTTTTAAAAACTTATTCATTTTAACAAACTTAAAAAAACTTGATTTAAATAAATTTCTTGAAAACTTGTTAAATCATCAAGTTTAAGAAAACCCGAGATAATCCTATGATTTCCCCTAGCCAACACCACAGTAAACCCGCATTCCTCCCCAGTCTCAACCCTTCTTCCTCTTTTCTTTTTTTCTTTTAAATTTATAAACTTGTTAAAAACCTGTAATGCTCACATATACTCGGTGTCACACTCGTGCCAACAACCCAATTTCTCGAGCTCTTCCTTGAGACAATTCCATCTTCACAAAAACTTACAGCAACCAAAACACTACTGATACATGCTGAACCATGTGCACGTGCACGCATGGTCGGGGCAACTCCGGTCGACATCGACGTCGCCATTGCCAGCACATCGTCTTCGACCTTCTCTCATGGTTCCAACCACCAAAACCCTGAAACAACCCTGGAATCGAAAACGAGCAACCCGGCTATCTACTAGACAGAACTCATCATCAAAGAATCACCTCGAGTAGCCACCTCCGGTCATCAAAACTTTCGCCACCGTGCCCAGAGCTTCGACGATGAACCACACTCCGATTCCTCCACCTTCGAACAATTCTGGTGCCTCGACGTTGATGAGCTAACCCGAAATCTGACATTAAACAAAACCTGGGTTTAAATCCTAGTTCGTCGTCCTCAGGACTCCACGACGGTCTGAAAAATCAAAGACCATTTTTTTCGGTCACCTCGACCCTCAAGCAACCCTCAGCAACGAACTCGACCTCCATAGCCCATGCGATGTTCAGGTTTCAAGGAAAAACCCAGTTCTGATCATGACACAAGCCCTCCCAGTTACATACTAAAAAATAACAAAACTACCACTAAAAATCATCAGTTTCAGAGACGAATTCAAACATATATGTGAAACATGAAGTCTACACACTTGATTTTTGACAAGTTTTGATTTTTCACTGTAAATTTGTTTTTTCGGATAAATATACTTGCTAGTTTCATTTGAAAATATTTTTAAAAATGAAATTACATCCATGCAAACATTTTCTCTTTAATGATCATAACATAAAACTGTTTAGATGGGAAGATAAAAATTTATTATGTTGTTCTTGAGCCTGTAGAACATAACAGAGACATGTGTATGCATATATATAGACATGCATACATATTTAACAACTATACCAACATTTTTCATATCACATTTCAAGTATAAATCCAAACATGAAGATATATATAACAGATTCACATTAGTTTACTCACTGTTTTGGGTTTTAACAGAGAAGCTAGAGATGATTTTTTATTTGGAAATTTGCTTTTGAACTTGAAAATGATTTTTGATGATCTGATCTTTATGTTTGAGATGATCTTTACTTAGTTGCTTGATGTTTGATTTGCTTTGTTTCTTTAAAACTGGAAAAACTTTTGAAAACTAGAATATGCTCTGGTAAAGCTTTGATCTAGAAACTGAAAACTTAAATCTTGAACTTGATTTTGATCTACTTTGTTGTTTCTATTGATCTTGAATTTACTTGATATTTGTTTGCTTAGGTTGAAACTGGAAAAGGTTGTTTGATTTGTTTTAATTTTCTGTTTTTGTTCCAGGTTTTTAAGTTTTGAAATGTATGAAAGAAGATAAAGTGTCGGAGTATATGTGTATATATGTATAGGAATGTTTCATTATCTTTAAAAATGAAAGAAATTAAAAAATTGACACTTGTATATTTGCATGCTACTATTAACATACAAATGTTTAAATGCATTTTATCTTGTTTACACTTGTTAAATGCATGTATAAATATTTTTATATATTTTTATAGTATATTTTCAGTTTTGTTTTTAATATATTTCTTTTTATAATATGTATGTAATCTTTTAAAGAAAATGATTTAAAATCTAATTATTCATTAATAAATAAGCATATATATATATATATATATATTAGTTTTTTTAAAACATGGAATTTAACTTTAAATAGCTTTTGAAAATTATTGAATTCAAAATATAGCTTCCACATCACAATGTATATACGTATATATATATATATATTATAATTAGAGAATAAATTTTTATTAGTTTTAAAATATAGAGTATTTTAAATCCAATTTATTTTTAAGATATTTATTTTTTAATTTCAAATCAAAATCCTATTTACAATCTATTTATATATTCGTACATACAGACACATCTCTTATTTCTCTGAAAAATTTCAAATTAATTCACAAATTAATTCTAAAAATTATATTAGTTACTAAATTAAATTTGGCTTAAAACGGGATCGTTACAGTCTGACTCATAAATAGGGTAGCAATACCCTAGAATGAGTCACTGAGTGTACATATATGAGAGAGCATATTTGTTACTATTGCAAAAAGGTTTTTATATCGTGTTAATTTGTTCCGTTTTGTATTTATAAATTTCTTGTTGGTGCACAGGACGCTATGACATCGATGGGGATTTCTAAACACTTAGCAGGGCAGACCGACGTAATATCTGTTTTGAAATATAGATAAATAAAATAATTTTACCTTTTATATATTTTTATATATAAAATAATAATTTTATAAAATGACATAGTTGGATGTAATATGTTTCTTGTTAGCTAGAGAAATTTTATAAGTATTGATTGAAAATTTAGATTTACAAATAAAATGATTATAAAGTTAAATTTGAGAACTTAAGTTCCTGGATTTTGGAAATTTCTTACAAATGATTTTTGACATATAATCCTAGCATTATTTTGGAATAAAATGCTTGTTTTCTAGTATAAATATTTCAACATGATTTGAAAGAAATATTTAAAAGAAATTTTCGAAAGAAATAAGTTCTGTGCTTTCCTCTCTATAGTTGGAAAATAATTTCAGTGATGAGTGCACGCATTATCGACGTTCATTTACTACACAATTGTTTGATGAATAAATCTTAATTCTGAATCCCAATTATAATTTGATATATAAAAGATATGATTATATATATTATTATTTTAAAAATAATTGAAATGAAACCCAGTTGTTAGTTCTTAAGTTTCTAGGAATTAGAAATTGAAATGATTGTAATAAATGGAATCTTGACCATATTAATAATTGGAAATTTCTAAAATGAAAATATTAAATTTGATGTTAAAATGAATAATGTAATAGATATGAAACTGAAGTTTGAAACTGTTAATAAAGAGAAAATGGAAATAAGATATTGTAACTATTGAACATTTGTTAACTAAATATATAAGAGGAACTTGGGTAGTATTCAATTGCATTCTTACAAATATATATAATTTACCAAATTATCATAAGTTGAAATGTTAAATAAGATATGTAATGGAATACTATAAAAATAAACTTGGAAAAATGAAGTGTTCAATGGACTTACTTTTATAAATAAGAATTCTAATGCTATAAATTGTTATAAACTAAAGTAAATAGTTTGAAATGCTAATAATTAAATGAAATAAAGTTAATAATGTAACAAAAATAATTATAAACTTAAGTTGACATTTTAAGCTCTTTAAATCAGATTGAATAGTAAAGGGTGGCCACTGTAAGTAAATAATTATAAACTTGAAATTAATATTGAAGATTTTATAATTAAAATGAGTAATGTATAAATTGAATGGTTATAACTTGAGAAACCATCAGAATAATTTAGAAATAGATTTAATATTCAACAATACTGTATATGAAAAAATGAATACGAATAAGAAATGTTCGATAAATGGTGAACTGAAATTGTAAAGAAACTTTCCTAATACTGTATAATATTATAGTGGAAATAAAATAACTTACTCAAGCAAAGAATGTAAAGTAATAAAAGAAAATAAAATGGCATTACATGAATAAAGGAGAAATGAACTTTTGTAAGTAGTAACGAATGTAAATTAATGAAAATAAACAATATATGCATGAGAAAATAAAGGTAAATGATGAAAAGAAATCAAATTAAATGGTAAACGTGAAGTAAACTGAAATAAAATGTATACAATACTTCAATAATGACTTTATTTATGATCCAAATAATCAAAATGTGTATAACTTAGGTAAGTAAAGGATGTGAATAAATGAAACAAGCCATACGTGAATGAGTGAAAATTTTGCAAGTAACAAAGGAGAATTAAGGAGAAATCATTTTATGAAATAAAATGAAAATAAGAAAATATGAACAATAAATGATGTGAAAAAGAAGAATAAAGTAAACTTAAAAATGTGTCGGATTTTTTTTGTATTGGCTTATAGATTGGTTGGGAAAGGATACTTCTATTTTGTATGAAGATATATAAATAATATATAAAGTTTTATCTACGACGATTGGGTATATGGTTTACTTTATGGTTTATTTATCATTTTATATAATTAGAAGTTCTAAACCTGAGCAAACTATTTGTGGGTTGTTATGGATGTATGTTTGATTTCCTTGATTTCATGTGATGATATGATGTTGTATAGTTTGCTCGCAACTGATTATTATACGTTGTGATGGTTTTGTTGACATTGGTTGAAACAATTTAAATATTTCTCTTTTATAAAATTATTAACATCTTTGGATTATATAAGTGAAATACAGGTTATGGAAGCAAATTGCTATAGCTTTTGGTTCCATAAAATAAGCGTTATTTGCCCAACAAATAGGTATGTTCTCGGATTATGATTTTATAGCGATATTATATTGTTTTTCCATTATTGGGATATATTAACTTGAAATATGTGATATATTTTGTTATTTTTGATTCTTCCAGACCTCTCCGTACAAAGGAGATCCTACCGAAATTTTCCATGAATTTTGGACTTAGATAATTTTGTGAAATGTTTTTCAAACTTTTGTTAACTTGAATGTAAAGGATTTAAGTATTCTAAATTGATATATTTCATTTTAAATTATTTAATTTTGTAAATTTTTTGGTTATGAATTTAATATTTTAAATAAGATATGCTGATTTCTTAATTCTTTCTTTTCCCTTCTTTTTTCCTTTTCGGGGATGAAAAGTTTTTGAGTGGGGGGGGGGGGGAGTGTAACGATCCATAATTTTCAATAACCAAAATAGTTAATTTAATAATATTTTTGTGATTTAATTTTGCGAGAAATAAAATTTTATGATTTAATAATAGGAATGAAACTAAAATGAAATGTAATAATGTCAATTTAAGTTAATTATTAACGACTTGAATGAAATTCCAATTAATTGGAATAATATAAATGTTATACTTGGTTATAAATTTAATACATGAAAACAAATGTAAATATTGAATCAATTTATGAAATAATATGTAATTAATGAGATTAATTAAATCTAGTGTTATGTAAATAAGTATAATATTTGTTTGAAAATAATAAACTTATAAGTGTGATAAAAGGATAATGGTAACAGTTATCATATGTTCCCTATTTATTTAGTCTGCTAAATTAAATTGGAAAACAATTATAGTTAAATGTAATTTAATGTTACATTAATGAGAGATAAGTGGAGAACTATAAATTGTGAATTAAATAATATGAATAGAAATACTAATTTTGTTCATGGCGTAATAGTTGATTTAATAAAAGGATGAAACCAAGATAAATGAATTAACTAGAATGATTGTAAAGTTAAATTTGGGTATAAACTGTAAACGAGTAAATAAACCAAATGTTATATTAAACGGTAAAATTGTATGTAATTAATTTGAATTGATTAAAATAGAACTATTAATGCATACGTGAATCTGTTAGTTTGTTTGCTAACACGAAGCATGGAAATTTGTTTGAATTGGTAAGTTATAGCAATGGTAATTATAGATTCACTATTTAATTCATTGGTTATAGATTTGGAATCAATTGCAATTAATTCACTTAATTAATGTAGTTATGGTAGACTTAATTGACAACCGTTGAATATTAATTCAATAAGATGTTACCCAATGCAAATTTTATTTATAATACGATAATTGATTGAATAAAAATATTAACAATCAAATAAATGGATTTATTTACATTTAAATTTATAATCAGTAAATTATTTGAAATTGAAATTAAATACTGTAATTTGGGCAATATTGAATATTGAATTGATAGAGAAATTTGTTCTAAAAGATTATGAAGTACTAAGTAATCTAAAATGATAGAAATTGGAAATTATTAAATTTGTATTGAAAAAAATGATTTAATTAATTTATTAATTTATTTGATTAATGTAAAAATAGCCATCTTAGCCACTGATTTGGATTTCGACGAAAGCAGTTTTATCGGATCCATAACAGTGAATTATTGTAGGGTTTCAAGCTTTGTAGTGATCAGACTTATCGTTAGATTTTATGGGCTCGAAACGCCTAGAAATCAATTTAAAATCAATTTGAAATAACCTGATTTTAGGCTAATTTCTTCATACGATGGAATGAGGACCTGATTTGAGAAATGCAGATTACGGATCTTAAGGCTTGAATAACATTAAAGGGGGAATGGAGAGTGTTTTATGGATTTTCTAAATCTTTTTCAAATTTATGTAATTTAATCACGAACAAATGCAATTCAGGGACACATATATAATCAAAGAATCAACACATATGCAAATACTAAATAAAACAGTAAAAGAAAGAACACACTAGGATTTTATACTGGTACAGAGTTACCCTACATCAGCTCCGTATAATCGTATGGATTTCTTATTAAAATAATCTCCCAGATTACACCATCGGTTTCAACGCTACGAGGTACACCCTCATGTATTTGAGTTCAGGGAAACTCTCTTAATTTAACCAGGCTACAAGATCACCTAATTGATTTCCGAGGCTATAATCACACCCACTTAGGCTCAACCGCACCTTCTACTCAATAGTTTGATTTACAAAAGATCCTATAACTTTGAATAGCACTGAGATCTTATGGAGAGAATGGTAGAGAATCAAACAAGAGATAATTAAGTTTGATTCACTTGGTATTTTGGCAGAGTATAGCTTAGGAATCTTTAGAATAAGTGTGGAAGATGAAGAGGAGAGAAAACAAGTGAAATCTGATTTAAAATTCGTTTAGAATTACTGGTATTTATAGAAGATCAATAGCCATATCTATTTGTGAAAGGATACGACGAATAGACACTTCTTTTGAAAATTTGAATTTTTAATTTAACGGGCACTATGTCGACATGGGGCGTTGAAGGATGTCGACATGCTCTAGGCAAAATTAATGATTTTGATTTTCCTATAGAAATTGGTTTCTATAATTTGTCAGACGATTTCTAAACTTTGTAAATATATTTGAATGTAGTTTAAACATATAAAAGTAATTTTTAATGTATAATCTTAATCTATAAAGTGATTTAAAACCTGAGTATATAAATATTTTAAAGGTAAATATTTAAAACAAGAGATAGTTTAAAATCAAGGACAATTTTAAAATCAAAATATTAAAAATGATAAAAATAATTTTGATGCTCAAAAATTTCAAACAAAAGAGATGTCTTTTTGAAAAGAAGGTTCTGAAAACATTTAAAATAGGAGATATATTTTTGAAAAGCTTTTCTATAAATTTAGTGGATATCAAAATAGGACCATTGTATGTTCCACTAGATATTGTCGTGGGTTCCATCCCACTAGGGTTCCATCGGTTTAACAAGCTCAAAGTGGATTCCATTCCATGAATTAATTTCGAATAAAGATGTAAGTGCTTTGAAGAAGTTTTAACATAATTCTAGACCAATACTTATATTTTATTCTTGAAATCATGAATTCTTGATATCTTGATACTTATGAATCTTCAATCTCGATATCTTCAATCTTGAATCTCTATATTGTATTGTCTTCATTCTTGGCACCTGAATGGTTATATCCTGCATATACATATATATCTAAACTATTATTTTAGTATTTATATTTTATAACAAGTCCTAAGGTTGTTGTCATCAAAACCTTCATCTCAAGGACTAACACCTGAAACCTGTTCCATTGAGTTTGACGAAAACATCCATTTTGATATATGGGATGACCCATTTTCGTTCCGGAGACAGAATGGGCTTTTTTGGCCATTTATCATTCAATTGTAAATCAAATCTTGTCCATTCTTTCGATTTCTGATCCACCTTTAAATAGTCTGTTATAAACCCTAGCTATTTTTATTTCATTTTTCAATACGTTCATTTCCTGCCTATCTCCTTATTCTCAATGGTCGAATGTATTATTCAACTTCCCAAACCCTCAATTCAATTTCAAAACCAAATCAAAAATTTAAACTCCTCAAAATACATCATATTATATATCAATTTAAAACTCTCGACGAGCGTAAGCCAAATTTGCTGTCCGTTTTTTTATCTGGGTTTCTCTGTGACTGGAATTGGGTGACAAATTCTTGATCGTTCATTGATCATCGATCGACTTCGACCGATCATCGATTCATCGGTACTGCTATGTAGTGAGTCGAGTGCGTAGCCCAGCGGTGCAGTTCACTAGGTGGTTTGACGGTTGGATGCGCCACAATAATTCAATTAGGTTTCGTTATTGTCGGTGGAAATTGGGTGATTTACCATCGATCCGTGACTTGGCATTCGTGGAGTTTGGTCTGTGGTCGAGGTGAGAGGCATAGGCGGAGGCGACGCTTTCGTAGATGGTTGGCTGGTCACGATCGGTTGGCATGTCGACGGAGGGTTTCCTGTAGGCGGCTATGGTTAGGTTTCATGAATTTCTGTTGAGAAGGCAAGGTGACATGGCATATTAATTTATTCTTTTATTTGTTTTATAATTTGATTTTCAATTTGTTGTAAATTACATAACTTTCATATATGTTGTCCGTTTCATGAGCAGTTTGTTCTGTTGGGATCATATCGAAATTCCAAACGTTTTGACGCTTGTATGGATGAATTTTGAGACTGGTTGAATTTGGGCTGTAAATTGGATTTTAATTCAATTTAAAATCAAAGGTGAGTGTTTTGACCCACTTATAACTTCTAAAATTTGTTATTTTAGTTAAACTAAATTTATGATGTGATTAGGAATTTATTGTGGTTGTTGGTTTATTTAATTACTATTCCTGTTAATTTGAATTTATTTTGGATTAAATTTTCATTTAATTTATTAGTGAATTTAAATTGCCAGTTAATTACCTGTATATAATAATTTGTTAATTGTTGATCTTTATTGGTTGAATTGGAAGATGATTGTGATGGATGTTTGAATTTATTATTGGATGACTGGATGCTATATTTGATTTATGAAATGATATCACTCCACAAGTTCCCTTAGTTATTATTAGGAAAATCACTATGGGTTGAAATGATATATACCCGAATGATTTATAGATTGGGGAAAAATCGTTATGGGTTGAAATGATAGAGTGGAGCGATTTTATGGATTTTATTTAATTCGGAATCGCGAAATGAAATGATATACAACCAAATTTTTTTAAATTGCAGATTAAAATGATAAATATTCGTATCACTTGACCCTAGGGTAGAGAATTATATACGGATACTGGATTGGTTAATTAAATAAATCATTTTTAAATCCTTAATTTTTGAATTGAGCTAAATGATATGTTGAAGTAAAATTTGACCTATATAAATTGAATTACAATCAAAATTACGGTTTATGTTAAAAATTGGAATTGTTTAAAGGAATAGTTAAATGAATTAAATTGAAATTTTAAAGTTGAATTTGAAATATAAATGAAATTTATCAGAATTGAGTTATTTGAATTGTTTGAAAAATAAGTTTGAAATATACTGAAATTGGAATAATTTAAATTGGTATTTCAAACATAGATTGAAATCAATATAGAATTTAATAGTTTATTAGAAAATTGAATAGAAAGATTCAAAATTGGGTTTTGTTGATTTGGAAATTGAAATGGTTCAGATATGTTGAAACAAAATAAATAGTTTAAATTGATATTGATTCCAAACTTCATATTTTAATATAAAATGTTTAAATATATTATTTTAAAATTTCTAATTATTATGATTTTCAATATTAAACTATTTTAACCTATATTAACTATATTAAATCATTTTAACCTATTTTAAACCATTTAAATTATTTTAAAATTAATTAACCCATTTTAACTTATTTTAAACCTAATAAATCTATTTTTAAAGCTATTTAATCTATTTTAACTATATTTAATCTATTTTAAACCTACTTAACTATCTTAAATCAATTTAACAGTATCTTTGATATTTAATTAAACTGTTTTAGTGTTACTTTTTACAACTATGTAAAACTATTTATAATCATCTAAACCATCTTTTTGAGTTTCAAATTAAATTAAGTGGATGTGTTTATATATTTAAATCATCGATTTTAAAGTGAATAAGGTTAAATGAGATTATAATCTAAGTTGGGATTTAAGTTACATATTTGATTTGAATATGAAGTTTAGAAATGAGGGTTGTAAACTATTCTGAAATAAGATTTCCAAAGTGAATATAACTTCAAAAGTGATATGGTTTGAACTAAATATGATATTTTGGTCTCACAAATGAAATGATTTCTGAAATGTAAAAGAATCATCCGGTGTGAAATATGCGTTTGGTTGTTAAAGTGACCGGGATCGGATATTGTCATACTCTCTGCCAACAAGGAAAACCACTTTAAAAACTGTGTACATGGTGGAGATTCTAGAAACGAAGTAGGATGGTTTAGGAAACGATTTCTGTATGAGGTATGACGTGACCCTGACTCCAACGGCTCAGTTTAGATGTGATTAAAATAGGTGCCACGCCAGGCCAAGTAAGGTCATTCCTCCAATCGAGCACATTTCCTCGATACCATTCTATTACTTTGTGGTTGATTGGTGGCCACCCCTCGATTTTGATTATCAGTGTGTGTTTCGAGGTGGGCGACAGTAGCTACTATGTGTAACATCCCGCCTTTTTGTACGCTTTAAATCGATGATAAACCACACACGTCAGACTCAAACCATACAGAAGGGCGGATTGTTATTGGGGTGAATAAGAAAAAGTAGAGAAAGAAAAAATCAAAACAGAATCTTGCAATGGAACGATAAAATATAATAATCAAATAACAGTTCATGAAGCTGTTTTACAAAATTTGATTATTCTTGTACAATACATATCAGAATTACACATACCAAAGAATAATTAATAATGCAGCGGAACAATATGAATGTAGTGGACTGATATAATAAATAATAGTAATACAATCTTCGTCTTCGTCCTCCAGAAATAAAATCTTCGAATCCTAAAATGCTTAGACCGACCCGAGCGAATTGAAAAGACAAAACACTCGAGTCAGAACTAAAAGGTCTTATGTAAGATAAATCAATAGAAATAAATATGAGTGGAACGATGTCAGAGATGTTTACAGGATTTGACATCTCCTATCCAGCGTCTAACATGAGTGTAGTAACTTAAGAGATGCTCGAGATTCACATCTCCTAAGGATCCGTTAAACTATTTACTATGTAGTAATATTTCACTATTATAATAATGTCTATAGTAAAATAAACTTACTTTTAAATAGCATTAAGGAGTTACCCAATCCCCCCCTTAACAAAATAATGGTCCCAGTAATCCATCCAGTATTAGCGCATCTCCATATCGGGAGACTAACCTAAATACTCCACGGGCTACGGGATAAAACCAAACTCGTACAAGGCGCGATAGGGTAGGTGACATGGCACACAAGGCAATGGCAGGGTAGACATACCAGTTATGCACGTGGGCTGGCGGTGATGCATAGCGCGTAGCTACCACCAACCTCGAGCCACACCCCCAAAATCAATAGGAAAAAGTGGCCACCAAATAAATCTCAAAGTCAGAATATAATATCAAAGGAGTGTGTCCATTAAGAGGGGCAACCTCACAGGACCGAGATCGCTTCTGTTTTAGCCACCTTAAGCCAACTCACGAGAGTCGGGTCCACGTTCACACCTCAAAGGACGTCACCACCATCCTACTTCGTTCTGAAATCTCCACCGCGTACACGGCTGTTAAAGTGGTTTTCGGAGTTGGCGGAGAGTATGACAACTTCTGATCCCGGTCTCTTTAACAACCATACGTTATTATAACACCACGGTCTTTTTCAAAGTAGTTTATACTTCAAAACCGGAATATAATATCCATTCCAAAACCATACAAATATGATATCATTTCCATTACAACACCCAAACCAATATGATATCATTTTTATTAAACCCAAATCAATATAATATCGTTTTTATTTCAAATATATCCTTTTTCAAAATCATAGCACTTTCAAAGTTATAACATTTCGAAATCAACACACTTGAAATATAACACTTTCAAATTATAATACCTTGAAACTCATAACTTTGAAACATAACTTCCACTACTTAAATGGTTTAAATATTTAATTACATTATATAATAAAATAGCTTCTTCAATTTCACAAATCAAATCCAACACAACTCGAATTTCTACATTTTATATTTAACCAAATCGAAGATCATAAATTTTAGTTCAATTCAGTTTCCCAAATAAACTATTCCAAATTTATCGCTTTCAAAACAGATTTGATCCACAGAATAAACCATTTCAAATTCAAAAATATTTCAAACTAAAAGTATTCAAAAATTTCAAAAATAAGTTTGGTAATTACGATTCAACAATTAAATTTGCTATTATTTAGTTTTGAAATAATTTACATAATAAATCCATTATCATTTAAATAAATCTCAAATTACAAATAACTTAATTTTTCCTTCAATCGATTTGCTTGAAATGTTCATTTAATTCACCTTAAACAAAAATCAAGTTATAAGAATCATACCTTTTGAAATTCCAAATTTTATGAATTTCACATCAACTTATTTGATTTTAATTCTTAAATAAATTCAATTTCAAATAGATCTCCAATTTATCTCCCAACCTTAATTTATTAAATCATTATACACTCCATATTCAACTAAAATTTAAATACTTACCCATATTATATTTAAAAAAATAAAACTCTATTATTAAACTTATTTTTTAACAAATTTGTGCATAGCTTAAATTCTAGAATTTAACTATATATAAAAATAATGTTTATGTAATATCAAAAATCAATATTTATTAAACCATATATTTCTTTCCAAAACCATAAAAATAATTATCGAAATATTTATATATTGACCGACGGTATCTGTATATAATTTTCTATCCTATGGTCAAGTGATATGGATATTTATCATTTCAATCCGCAATTTAAAATAAAATACGGTTATATATCATTTCAAACCGCAATCCCGAATGAAATTAAAATCGATAACGACTTGCCGTTTATAACAATATAAATACAACATCCATTCATCCAATATCGATGATCAAACATTTATCAGAATCATCATCTAATTCAATCAATAACATCAATATAGCACAAATAATGAATAACAGGTATTTACTGGCAGTTTATATTCAATAATAAGTTAAATACTGTTTTATCCAAATAATTTCAAATAAACTGAGATGATGATTCAAAATATGCCAAACAGTCATAAATAAATCTCTAATCACATCATACATCAATTAAACAAACATTCGAAATTTCAGAATTTGTGAGGGGTTGAAACACTCACCTTTTTAATTTAAATTGAATTTAAATTTAGTTTAAACCGAATAATTGACAATCTCAAATTCCATCCCAATTAGCACCAAAATATCTGAAATTCTAATGCGATCCCAACAAAATAAACCGTGCGTGAATCCGAGCTCGTAGGAAAAAGTTATGAAAATTAGAAGATTGGAAAATTCTTGTCCTAGGTCGACTTCGGGTTCAACTTCGGTCCACCGCCTCAAATTCCCGGTGCTTGCTCTGAGTTTTTGCCAAAACGACCCAGTGCGAGCCAAGTCATTTTCTTCCTAACCCGAAGTTGATGTAGGGTTTTTGCCTCTGAAACTCGAAGCACGACCCGAAGTTGCTTCAGATCCGTAATTTTTTTTTTTGGAAATGAAATTGGATTGGGAAAATTATGGTTTTCATCCATTAAGGAAGAGGAGCAGCAGAAATTTCGGTACATACAGAAATGAGAAATAGGCAGAACAAAATAGAAAGAAATGTGCCCGATTGGTTTGAGTTTTTAACGATAATTGACCCAAAAAGCCCGTTTAGGTTCCGGAACAGAAATGGGTCATCCCTTGTATCAAAATATATGTTTTTAAATATTTTAAACACAATGGAACATGTTTCAAGTCCAAATTCCATCGTATGAAGAAGTTAAGCTAAAATCAAGTTATTTCAAACTGATTTCCATTAATTGATTTTTAGGCGTTTCGAGCCCGTACGATCAAACAACAAGTCCGATCGCTACGAAAACTTGAAATCCAACATAATTCACGGTTACGAATCCGATGAAACTGGTTTCGTCGAAATCCGAGTCAATGGACAAAATGACTATTTTTTACATTAATTAAATAAATTAATAATTAATTAATTAAATCAAAATTTTAGTTTCGATCCTATAATTGACAAATTTTATTGTTTTTAAATTTCTTAATCATTTACACAAATTAAGTAAATTTAGATGTCAATTTAGAGTTGATAAATTTATCAATTTCAGTGCTAATCTCAATTTCATTAAATTCAAAAATTATAAATTTAATTTCCTATAATTCCTTTTAATTTACTTTTCATTCTATTATTCAATTCATTGTTGTCAAATGGATGGAATTTACATTGGATTCATGATCTATTACATTAATATTCTCAAATTCCATCTCAATTTCAATTAACGTAATATTTAGATATTAAATTTCATTTAATTGCAATTAATCCAATTATTATAGTTCAAATCCCAATAAATTGATAAATCTTTATTTCCATTCCTTTAATTTAACAAATTGTCATATTATGAATAACATTAACATTATTTCCAAATATTACCTTAATTAACATTAACGTAGTATTTAATTTAGCTTTATTGCAATTGGTTCAATTCAATCTAATGGATTAAAAATATATCGGTAACTTATAATAATAGTTGCCACTAACTCTTAATCATACTTTATTATTAACAACAAATATTATAATTACATATCTAACATTGATGTTATCAAAATAAAGTTTATTGCGTATTATTTCATCAATTAATATAACTTTGAAATATTTCAAAGTTTACTATTTACAATCAATTGTAACCCTACAATTGTTTCAATTAATAGGGGTCTGCATTAAATTAGTTATTTATTAATTTGCATTAACATTATTACCTTAATTTATATTCAGTTACTATTAATAATTATTTCGTCATTGGGATTTCACTCCAATTGTCAATAGTTAATTTTAATTACCATCGCTACATTTCATTTTAGCGTTCATTTCAATATTAAATTATAAAGTTTTTTCTTTCCAAATTAAATTACAAAATCTCTTTAAAATAACAAATCTTATTATCGAAAATTTAAGGGTCGTTACACTATGCGTTACCACCAGTCCGGATATGCAATTGGCATATCTACCCTAACATTGCCTCGAGTGTCGTGTTCACATGCCCTAGCACGCGTTCTATGAGTTTTTTTGTACCATACCTATGGAGTGCCCACTGGGTAAACCTCTAATTTATGGAGGAGCATACGGTACTGTATAGACTATGAGAATATATAAAATGTGTTGAGGGGGATATGGGTAACGTCTTAACGCTATTTTAATACTTTTACTTTACTGTAGGCATATTATAATTGTGTATTTTACTTCATAGTAGATAGTTTAATGGATCCTTAGGAGATGTGAATCCCAAACATCTCGTAAGTTACTACACTCATGTTAGACATTGGATAGGAGATGTCAAACCTCGTAAAATCTTTGACGTCATCACATGCATATTTATCGTTGACTTAATAAGATCTTTTAGTTCTGACTCGAGTGTTTTGTCTTTTCAATTCGCTCGGGTCAGCTTGAGCATTTCAGGGTTGAAGGCCTTATTTTTGAAGGATGAAGATGAAGATTTGTACTAGTATTATTTATTATATTCCGTTGCATCATGTTGTTCCGCTGCATTTATTTATTTATTTATTTATTTATTTATTTATTCCTCTTTATGTAACTATGATGTTTGTGTTATAAAAGAATAGTCAAATGTATTTATAAAACAGCTACATGAACTGTTATTTGATTATTATATTTTATGATTCCACTGCGAGATTCTGTATTTGTTTTATTTCTTTCTCTTTTTCTTATTTACCCCATAACAATCTGCCCTTTTGAACGGTTTGTGTCTGGCACGTGTGTCTGCTTCAAATGCTCAAAAAGGCAGGTTGTTGCACTTCTACTTGTAAAGCAAGTAGCACCAATGTTGGTCTAGAGAGATTAAGTCTGGAATCCATTTTCCAATACATCGTAAGGAAGCAAGTAAGGTAGGAAAGAGCCCTAAAACTCTGGACTTCCAAAAACTGAATCAGCTAAGGCTTGAACTAAATTGGACCAATGCGGAACTAATCAATACTAGACCAACTGTATATCCCATACTAGACTAAGGGAGGATGTCTCACTAGAAGTCAATGCTGATGTTAGAACAACATACAATGTAACAACCCATAAATTTTGTAAATATTTTTAAATACAATTTATTTGAAACTTTGATTCTAAATCATTTAATAATTGAAAGTTTGGAATTTTACAATGAAATTTTGGGATTTGTTGAAAATTATTTTTTCAAATATAATAAAATAATGATTTGATGAAAATTTTATATTTTGGTCAACTTTGGTCAAATTTTGACTTTCAGTTGAAAATTTTAATTTTAAAATTTTAATTTCTATTCTTTTACTTTGAAGCTAGACTTTATGTTATTATTCTCTACGCTTTTCGTTTCATCAAACTCCGATTTATACTCTTTAAATCTGATAAATCTCAGCGTTTCACATACAAATAATTTTAGTATTTCTATTCTCTATTTTTCTATCTTATATTCTATTTTCTATTTGGTTGGGCTTTGATTTTCTTTTGGGTTGTTGAGCTTGTTTTGAAAGTGGGCTTTGCATTTGGGCCTTGAATTTCCTAATAGACATGTTTTTGTCTATTCAAGTTGAAAAGATGCCCATTCATTTGTACAAGCCATACAGAATACTTACCCTTCTCATCTCCTTCTCATTTTCACCATCCTGACAAAAACAATTGCAGTAAGTCTTATCTTCTCTTTCTCTTTTTCATTTTTCTTTTCCATTTTGCTTCAATCATAGTTCGGCCACCATGCACCTCTCTATACCCGACCACACCTCCTCTACACCATCAACTATGTTCGGCTATCACCCCATCTCCATCATCCTATTGTTGCCGTAACCTTCCATGATCCAAACCCCATCACCAAATTACCATAGAAGCCCTAGCCGAGCACTACATGATCACCTCTCTTACTCTACCCACTTCAGCCATCACCTTCCAGCCCCTTGCCTTGACCAATTCTCTATCTCCAAGTAATGCAAAATGATGTGACCTGACTACTTGATCAAGCCCAAACACCATGAACCCAGGCCGAACACATTAGCCATGGGGCCGAACCCTTGTGCACTTGACCTTTCATGTTGCCTTGCCTCTTTGATTTCCTAGCGTCCCTTGCCATGCCATTTCTTCACATTCCAACCCATAGCCATGCCCTTTGCTGACCATGGCCAAGCATAACCAAGGTCGTCCAGCCTTGTTTAATGATGGTCAAGTCTATTTGAGAAGTGGTCGAGCCCATTTGACTTGGTTAAGCCATCTTAATTTCATTTTGGGCATTGTTTTGCTTTGTTTTGATCTAATTCTTTTGCATAATTTTATACTTATATATGTTATATTTCAATTGTTTGCAAGATTTAAATCTTGGCTCTTCATATACTCAAATCTAGTTCATGATTTGTCATGCTTTTCGAAGTTTGGTCATGTGTCTTGAATTGTCATCTCTAGCTTTAGAATGTGAGTTTATCACTCTCGACATTTGTACTTTTATATTCGTGAAACAATGACATGTGAAGTATAGTAGTGATACACCATCATGATATTAGTTTCATATATGCCTGTGATATGATATTTTATGATGTTATCACCATGTGTTATACTTCTTTTATCACATGACATGATATGCTATGTTATTCAGTTATTTATATTCTGCTTCTCATACTACAAGTTCCCTGTTAGTATAGAATCACTATGGGTTGAAATGATACATACTCGAACAGATTGTAGAATAGGAAAAACCGTTGTGAGCTGAAATGATAAGCTCAAGCGATTTTTATTTTTTATTTGACTTGGGATGGCGGGTTTGAAATGATAAAACCCGAAATTTTATATTTTACGGATTGAAATGATACATATCTGTGGCATTTGATCTAGATTAGTAAATATTATACAGACCCATGGTTAGATTTAAAACAATAGTTTTATAAAAATTATCAAGTATTTTGAAAACTTAAGCATATGGAATTTTAATTTTAATTTTGGTATAAATGTGTTAAATAATATATAGTGAGTTTTTAAATAATTTAAGATTTTATAAGTAAATAAATGTTTTTTTAAAAATCAAATTTAAAGATTTTATCTATTGTTAGCACAAAAATTGGTCACTAACACCCTTAAAAAGATTGTGTAGAGAGATTAATGAAGAAAGTAAATTAAAACAGAGAGCAAAGTATAAATTTAAATGCAGAGAACAAGAACACCAAATTTATAGTGGTTCGGCGTAATTGCCTACGTCCACTTTGAGGTTAATCTTTATTGCTTTCTCCATTACTTGAGTATAGGTACAATCCGTAAATCAATCGCTTGAATACAAGTTTGAATGAAGAAGAAGAAGAGAGTATAAAAAATGGCAGAGTCTCCCCAGTGTTCTCGGAAAAAGATCCCTTTTCAGTGTGCCCCTGCCTCCCTATTTATAGACAAAGGTGGGTTGGACTTCCCTGGTGGGCCTGGTAGCTGAATACCTCGGCCCAAATGGAGTGGTCTCTGTGTGTCGAAATGAGCAGGCCAAATGGCCAAATGCCGAACCATCCTATTCATGCCGAATGGCGTGCTTGTTGCGTGGAGAAGGTAGAATGAGCAACAATCGAAGTCGGTCATGATGGGGAGAATGCCGAGCCATCTTTGAATGCCGGATGCCCTTGGTATGCCGAACGAGATGTTTGGCTGAACGTTCCTAGATGCTGAGCGATATCTTGACCGAACGAAGCCTTTAGCCGAACGCTCCTAGATGCCGGACGATATCTTGACCGAACGGAGTCTTTAGCCGAACGATGCCTTTGGCCGATCGCTCCTGGATGCCAAGTGATATCTTGACCGAACGAAGTCTTTTGCCAAAAGATGCCTTTGGCCGATCGCTCCTGGATGCCGAGTGATATCTTGACCGAACAAAGTCTTTAGCCGAAAGATGCCTTTGGCCGATCGCTCCTGGATGCCTAGTGATATCTTAACCGAATGAAGTATTTAGCCGAGTACTAAGTTGCCTGGTCAAGTCTCCAAGAAACACTTGCCCCCCAAAGTTTATTACGTGACCAAACGTGGTACGCTTTGAATTACGTATCCCCCATGCTCCGCTTCGAACCTTGGCCCATCACTCTTGGGGGGTTTCTCTCTTGTGAACACCAGTTGTGGAGGTGTGTGCCGAACAGTGTAGCCGAGGCTGAACGATGTAACCGAAGCCGAACATCCCTCGTATGCCGAACAAGCTGATGCCGAACGATGTGGCTTTGATCGGTTCTACTGTTTATCGTCGTTTCGCCTTCTTCTTCTTCTTCCCTATAAAGGCTGGTGTCTTCCTCCTTCTTCTCTTTCCACTTTCTACCTCCGCTACCTTGTACTTGCCAACCTCACCAGCTAACAGCCTTCACAGATCTATCAAACCCTTTCCATGTTTCGACCTACTAACTAGGTACCGATTCTTCTACCTAAATCCTTTCCCGTGGCTAAAAAGGTTTTTATGCTCAAGTTTGTAGATTGAGTCGAGTCTTGATTGAGGTGGTTTAAGAGTTTTTAGAGTTAGATGATGAGGGGGAAAGGAGGAGTGATTAGAGACGAGCTTATTAGGAAGCTGTTGGGAGACGTGTTGTGGTTTGGCACAGTTACCTTGTGTCGAACGAGATTGGAGGAAGAAAGAATAGAGGAGGAGCAGGAGATAGTTGGGATGCCGAGCGGCATGGTCTGGCATGATTTGCCGAGCGGTCGACCTTCGATGTTCGGCATGGATGGTGGAAGAGTGTAAGTGCCGAGCATTGGAGTTCGGCGTAATTCTGGCTCGGCGTGACTCATCATATGCCGAACGGTGGAATGGAAATTTAGGGAGGAAGCATGAGTTGGTTTGTTTGCCGAACGTTATTTTGGCCGGGCAAAACTTAGGTCGGACGTTATTTAGGCCGAACGATAGTTTCGTCGAACGTTAGCACGACCGAACGATAGCTTGCCCGTTCGACAGTTAGGCCGAACAATCTTTAGGCCGAACGATCATGAATGTCGATCCATATTTCAACCGCACAATACTTAGGCCGAATAAACATAAATGCCGAACCATACTTAGGTCAAACAATCATAAGTGTCGAACCATACTTAGGCCGATCAAACATAAGCATCGAGCTATACTTAGGCCGAACAATCAATTGCCTTGCCTAATCACATAACATGACAGGGACAGAAACTCCAGCATACTAGTGTATCGAACTGATTTGGAATAAACCTGAACTTAAATTGACATAGCCGGATAACTTCTTATAACATTTTCTGAATCCGAAACCGCAAACACCATAAGGCAGGCTTTTGGAGATGGTCATCGATGACGGTCTTCGAAGGCGATGACTCGAAGCTCAATTTTATGTTATTAACTCTGTGACTTTCAATTTTTTAGCACTTATACACGATTGACCACACTAGTTCACACACTACATGGGGGAATATTTGTGTTGTTAATTCTAACGTTGAACGTTTTTCAAGTATAGTTCATACAGGTGCTTAGCCGAATCCACTATTTATTGAAGATGTCTAAAAAAATCCAGCTCCGCCACGATCTCTGACAGACCGGGACCATCCTCTCGACAGGAAGTTGCGGATGTTTCAAATCCATCAACCTCCCCTACACATAACATAGCCACCGATGCCCTGGAGGCATCGATCTTCTTGGACAACCCTGTCGATTCACAGGCTTAAAAAATCAATGAAGTTGTGCTCCGGTGAATATGCTCCATCCATGGAATACCTTTTGACGACGTGCTGGTTCCATCGGGGCACGACAGGCTGAACTTGCCCACAACCGGCTGAACTTGCCCACAACCGGATACACAGCGTGCAATAAATTCATGTGCTGGGTTGGAAGTGTGCCACCGTACAATTTATTTCTTCCAATACATTGACATCGCCCCGTCGATTGCACCAAACGGTCATGCCTTCATCTATGGCACTTACCTACTCTTCATGACCGTCTTCTCTAGGCCTCCCACTCCTGGCGATGTCAGATATATTTATATGATCAAGAAGCGGGGAGATAGCCCCTTTTTTGTGTTCCTCGACCGCACCACAAATGCCAAATTTTAACCGAGGTGTGGAGCAAGTTTTCCCTGTACAAACAGGAATGGTTCTAAGTGTGTTGCCCCCCCAGTTTCGCGAGGAGATGGGTCGAAGGAAGTAAGTCTTCTTCTTGGAACGATACTCATGTTTTGGTCGTAGCTATGCCTATTCTAACTCTTGTTTCATGTTCTCAGGTAACAATCCACGTCCCGACGGTTGGGGATATTCTGAGGCCGTTGAAGCTATTAGAGCTCTTCCCGTCGAAGAACGAGACATCTGAACTCTTATCTCAAATGAGTCACTATCGAGGTGCGGATTTTTAACAGAAGGTCGCCGGGTAGGTCTTTCCAAAGGCGTTACTGTACCCAGGACAGTCTCTGGCAAAGGGAAAAAATTAGCTGAATTGTCAGCACGCCACACCGTTGATGTACAAGAAGAGGGGGAAATCAAGGAGGGTGAAACACCCGAAGCGTAAGGTGAGAATTCGGGTCCAGCCCGAGATCCTATAGTTGAAGTGTACGATATCGAAACATCATCTTCTCCTTCATAGAGGAAAAAGGGATTGACGTACAAGATCAGAAAGGAGAAGGTTGGCGGAACTTCGAAAGTTACGCTTATTCCGACGGAGAAATAGGCTTCTTCGTAGCACATAGAAAGTTCTTTAAAGGGCTTATCAAAACTCTCCATTTCGGATGATCTGCTCAATTATGACTTTGACGATCTGAAAGCATTCAAACTTCATTCGCCCATCAGAGACGACGCAGGCGCTCCAACCCAGAGTCAGGGAGAGAAAACTCTTATTAGCAAAGCGACTGGTCCATTGGGGAGAAACACTAGGACACACACGAACACTTGCACTTCAATTTTCGCTTAGACTTTTATCATCACACTACTCTTTGCTAATTCACAGTTATTTGAATTTTGTACAGGTGGTATGGGGTGTTCATAAGGATTTGATCGCCTTCGTGGCTTGTCTATTCTTCACCACTCTAGACGGGACTCGGGTTCCGGAAGACGTCGAGATAGGGATAGTGACGGCGATAAAGACTATCATTCCCGGGACTCATCATCTCGGAGGAAAACTTATTATCATCCAAAATACCACCAGGATACCTCTTCTCACGTGGAGCAAAGTAAAGACAAGCGCGACCATAAGAGGTCGCAACCTGATGCTCCCTGGGACCAACACTCCGACTCCTCTTCCACTTGACAGTCCCGAGATTCTTACAGGAGGGGCGAACATTCAAAGCCGTATCCTCCTACTCCTGCAACAGACCCAACAGTATCAGAGAGGCTGGTCTAGCTTAAAGATAAATTTCCGAAAATCTGCTTCGATGGCCTGAAATTCCTCCTGGTGATTCACCCTATTCCGGGACATGCCAAACAGAGCGCCCTTGCCTGTATGAATGACGTCTATGTTCAACATGACGCGTTTGTTCATCTAGATGAAAAATTTTCTGAAGTTTTGGTGGAGCTCCAGCATGAAATCGACCGCCTGAAGCTTGAGGCTATCCACGACAAGGATATCATTAAAGCTCAGGACGAAGATATTCCCACTTACAAGCCAGAGCTCGAGGTCGCCCATCAGAGCACTAGGGACACTACTGAGGCCGTTGCTTGTCTGGAGTCAACTCATAAGAAAGAACTTGACGAGGAGGTTCAACGATGTGGAGCCTTGGCTCTAGAGAAGGACTCAGTTCAGAAGGAGAGGGACTCACTTAGCCTCCGCGTCAAAGAACTTGAGGAGCAGCTCCGTAGGGAGAGGGAAGAGAAAACGGCCGCTCAAGAAGAGTCACAATGGTACTGTGACGAAATCATTACTACTCGACTCTTAAAGAAAAACTTGAGGCCGATCTTTCCTAGGTTGAGGCGATAAAGAGTGAAGCCTGAGAAGAGGGAAAGAAGATAACATTTGTGGATATCGATTCGTGTCTCGAGGCGGCTAGAGAAGAGGGCAAGGAAGAGGTCAAAAGCATGTTTGACCCGCTAATCGCCGAGTTCAACGCCCGCGTTCTCATGCATCGAGACTTGACTTTTTTGGGAGAGGGCTATCTTGAATCTTTAGCCGAGGCATGGGAGGCTTTGATAGAAATCAGGAAGGCCGAGCACAGCACCGAAGAGATTAATGAGGGGGCATTGATAAAAGAATATCTCAAGGTAAATGAGCCTTCGGACTTGTCGGCGGCTAAAGCTATCTATTGCAAAGGCTCCCCCTCACAGAAAGGGAAAGAAGTTATTACTGGCCCATTCGGGGTCGTGCCTCCAGCTCATGCGCCTATTCGATCGGCCGATCAACCGATACTCGATCCATTCGAGCAGCATATTGGTTACAATCCGGAGGCCTGGCCTTGGTGTCCATATTTTGTCTCCCATTCCGAAGGGTGAGACCCTTTTGACGGCTGATAGCCTGCCGGAAGCTGGTAGATAACTCTTGACTTTGAGATTCCAAATGTTGACATCTTTGGACCATTGTATTCTAATGCTTGTTTTCCATGCTTTCGCGCAGGTCGTTCTGATCTCGGGACCACTCCAAGGAGCGATGTCGCCAAGGAGGTGGAGGAGAGGATAGGTGAGGCTAGTCAGGCAGGAGAAGCTCCCGGGCCAGATGCTCAGGTGATTGGGGCGCTAGATGAAGACAAATCTGAGACTTCTTCTCCCATCGAGGGGAGTTATGAAGTAGAGATCACAGGCGCCTCCGAACACACGTCTGAACTAAGTATGAAGGAGCGGCTGGAGAAAGAGAAGAGAGAAATGACCAAGATCAAGGTCGAACCTCAAGCCGTGGACCCCGATGATCCTTTGGATAAGCCGCTGAATATCATTCTCCCTGGCGGGCCTAAACTCGTGGATGTCCCTCATACTTCTCCGGCTATCACTCCTCCATCAAAGAAGGGTACCAAGGGTAAACACGGAGGAGAGGGGTCGTCTGAGAAGACAACGGAGGCGAAGAAGCATAAGAAGTAATCATTACTCTCTTTCAACGAGAGTCGGTTTAGATTAGGCAAGTAGTTTTGTTTTCTTAGTTTGTGTAAATATACTTTTGACTCCGAGCTTCAAAGGAGTTGTAATGGAAACTTATCTTTGATGAATAAAACTTAGTTTTTCTGTCTTTCCATGACTCTTGTCGTTTAATCTTCTTTGTGATTGTGATTCAAATCCAAGCTGTTGTGAATACAATATACCTCTCGGTTCATCTTCATATAGCTCAAAAATTCTTTGGGAACTATCTGTTTTTCCTTCCGCGCCCCAAGCACTTAGAATATTTTCTAATGCGCGCACTGAAGGGTCGATGTCTTCAAGTCATTTATATCCAGTCCGTCTTCGGCGGGCCTGGTCATTTAAATCGTTTATACTTGAGTTCGCGCTCCGGAGACTTAGAGTACTCCAGTCCGTGCTCCGGGGACTTGGAGATTTTAAATCGTTTATACTCGAGTCCGTGCTACGGGGACTTAGAGTACTTCAGTCCGCACTCCAGAGACTTGAAGATTTTAAATCGTTTATACTCGAGTCCGCGCTACGGGGACTTAGAGTACTCCAGTCCGCACTCTGGGGACTTGAAGATTTTAAATCGTTTATACTCGAGTCCACACTTCGGGGACTTAGAGTACTCCAGTCCCCGCTCTGGGGACTTGGAAATTTTAAGTCATTTATACTCGAGTCCGTGCTCCGGGGACTTAGTACTCCAGTCCGCACTCCGAGGACTTGAAGATTTTAAGTCATTTATACTCGAGTCTATGCTCCGGGGACTTAGAGTACTCCAGTCCGCGCTCCGGGGACTTGGAGATTTTAAATCGTTTATACTCGAGTCAGCGCTCCGGGGACTTAGAGTACTCCATTCTGCACTTCGGGAACTTGAAGATTTTAAATCATTTATACTCGAGTCCGTGCTGCTGGGACTTAGAGTACTCCAGTCCACACTCCAGGGACTTGAAGATTTTAAGTCGTTTATACTCGAGTCCGCGCTCCGGGGACTTAGAGTACTCCAGTCTGCCCTCCGGGGACTTGGAGATTTTAAATCGTTTATACTCGAGTCCGCGCTCCGGGGACTTAGAGTACTCCAGTCCGCACTCTAGGGACTTGAAGATTTTAAGTGTCCGTGCGCGTTCGTACTTTGGCCGGAATAACATAATTTTATTTGCCCGTCACTGGATCATCATTTGTAAAGACATTAGTGATTCATGGAAAAGGTGGCTACAAGCCTTTATCCATGAGAGCAAGCTAAATTGCCTTATTACATGCCAGGAATTAGAAATAAAAGCATACTAGAAATAAGTGAAACTAATACATCAAAGAAATAAACTAAGTATAATAAAGCCGCAAGTGCTCGCTGTTCCATGCTCGGGGGAGTGTCGCACCATCGACGGTCGCTAGCTTGAAAGTTCCTTCTCCAAGCTTCCGTTCTATGACGTATGGACCTTCCCATGCGGGATTCATATGAGACGGGATCGGGAAAACTCGTTTCAAAACGAGGTCTCCCACACTAAAATTTCTTGGTCGGACCTTCTCGTTATAATATTTAGCGACTCTATGTCTGTATGTGGCCGCTCTCAAATTGGCTTCTTCGCGTTATTCATCAATGAAGTCCAACGATTCCATTAAAAGATTCTGGTTCGACTCGGGGCTGTAATAAGTTACCCGATGTGATGGGACTTCAAGTTCCACGGGTATGACAGCTTCCGTGCCATATGCCAACGCGAATGGAGTGTGGCCAGTCGCGGTCTTGTGGGTGGTCCTGTAGGCCTAAAGTGCTGTTGGAAGTTCATCCACCCACCTGCCTCTAGCCTTTTCCAGACGTTTTTTCAATACGGACTTGATTATCTTGTTTACGGCTTCCACTTGTTTGTTGGCCTTCGGGTGATCAACCGCTACAAACTTCTTTTCAAGGCCATATTTATGACAAAATTCTTTGAACTCCTTGCTTTCGAATTGAGTCCCATTGTCTGTAATGATGGTCCGTGGAAGGCCGAAGCGGCATATGATATTTCGTACGACGAAGTTAATAACCTTCTTGGGGATTATCATGGCCAGAGGCTCTACTTCTGCCCATTTGGTGAAGTAGTCGACCGCGACTATTGCATATTTTGCTCCACCTTTGGCTATGGGTAAAGAACCAACTAAGTCAATTACCCACATTGCAAATGGCCAGGGACTAACCATTTGTGTGAGTTCCGTCGACGGAGCTCTCGGGATTTTTGCATATATCTGGCATTTATCACATCTTCTCACATAGTCTGCAGCATCCCGATTCACAGTTGGCCAGTAGTATCCATAACGGAGGATCTTCTTTGCTAATGTCTGCCCCTCAGTATGGTCGCCGCACTCTCCTTTATGGACTTCCTCCAGGACTCGTTTTATCTCATCACGGGCATTGCATCGGAGTAGTGGGATCGAGAATCCCCTTCGATACATTATTCCATCCTGTATTACATAACGAGAAGCCTTACGAAGGACTTGTCGTCCTTCGCTCCTTTCTTTGGGCAAGATCTCGAATAGCTAGTACTGCTTGATTGAGGTCATCCATGATTCCTTCTCAATTTTTGTTTCCAACACGAAATCTACCTCCATCATATCTATACTCGAAGCATGGAGGGTCTCAACAGGAAATAATCCCATTTGTTGTGCGTCGCCCGTGCTTGTGAATTTTGCCAACGAGTCGGCTGCTTTGTTTTGCTCACGCGGGACATGTGTAATATCGTAGTACTCGAGATTCGCTAGCAGCTCCTGAATTCGAACCAAATATGGGGCAAGTCTCTGCCCCCTTGCTTGGTAGTCACCCCGCACTTGGTACACCACCACCTGCGAGTCGTTGAAGATTTCAACCGATTTTACTCCTAGTTCTTCGATAAGTTTCAAGCCGGCGATCAACGCTTCATATTCGGCTTCGTTATTCGTTGCTGTGAATTCAAGCTTCAAAGCGTAGCAGACCGATTGGTTTTCAAGAGTTACGAGAACTATGCCAACCCTCGAACAACAGTCGTTAGATGCCCCATCGGTGTACATCTTCCATCGAACGGGAGGTATGACATTATGATCGTTTAATTCGTCTATCGTAGTGAATTCAGCAATGAAGTCAGCTAGTGCCTGTTCTTGTATGGCCCTTCGCGGCAGGTAGGTGATGTCGAACTAACTTAGCTCAATATTCCATTTTAGCATCCTTTTGGAAGTTTTCGGTCGTTGGAGTATCTGTCGCAAAGGCTGATCGGTTTAAACACTGATTGAGTGTGCCTGAAAATACGGGCGAAGCTTGCGTGCTGCAATCACCAAGCAATAGGCTAGTTTTTCAATCTTTGGATACTTTCTTTGTGCCCCCGTCAAGCATTTACTAACATAGTAAACGGGCTTCTGGACCCGGTCTTCCTCGCGAACCAGGGCAATGCTGATAGCGTGCTGGGATACAGCCAAGTATGCGTACAACATTTCGTGGTCTATTGGTTTCGACAATATCGGGGGACTTTCCAAGTGCCTTACAAAAGCTCGGAATGCTTCCTCACAGTCGGATGTCCACTCGAAATTCCTCTTTCCTCTCTTTATGACATCGAAGAAAGGAATACACTTATCTGTGGCCCTGGATATGAATCGGCTCAGCGCGACCACCTTTCCATTCAAGCTTTGTACCTATTTTATGGTTCTGGACACTTGTATATCTCGGATAGCCTGAATCTTCTCTGGGTTAGCCACGATTCCTCGGGCATTCACAATGAATCCCAGAAACTTTCCCGACGCTACGCCGAATGAACACTTCAACGGGTTGATCTTCATTACATAATGCCCGAGTATGTCAAACATCTCCGCCAAGTCTCGGATGTGGTTGTTTGGCTGCTGTGACTTCACGAGCATGTCATCTACATAGACTTCCATTGTTTTACCAATATGATCTTTGAACATTCGATTCACCAGGCGTTGATAAGTTTCTCTTGCTTTCTTCAATCCAAATGGCATTACTACATAGCAGTACAATCCCATGTTTGTGACAAAACTGGTGTGTTCTTGGTCTGGGAGGTGCATTGGGATTTGATTGTATCCAGAGTACGCATCTATAAATGATAAAATAGCTTATGTACAGCAGTTGAGTCGACTAGCTGGTCAATCCTAGGCAACGGGAAACTATCCTTAGGGCATGCTTTGTTTAAATCAGAATAATCAACACAGGTCCTCCATTTTCCATTTGCCTTCTTTACTAGCACCGGGTTAGATACCCATTCAGGGTCGAGGGGGTCGCAGACGAACCCATTGGCTTTGAGTTTGTCCACCTCCTCTTTGAGAGCCGTGGACCTCTCCGGGTCCATGCCTCTCCTTTTTTGTTTCACAGACACATGTTTTGTGTCTATGTTCAACATATGACTCGCAATCGCTGGAGAAATCCCGCACATATCAGAATGTGTCCAGGCGAAAACATCAAGATTCGCTCGAGGGAAATCAGTATGGTTCTCAGCGGCCAAAGGGTCGAGTTGCGACCCAATTTTAAGAACTCATGATGGGTCGCTTCGGCTAACTGGAATGTCAATGGTTAGTTCAGCCGGGGCTGCATTTGTTTCGCTGGGTTCCCCATCATCGTCTCTCGGATCTATGTCTCTATAGATCCGAGAATGTTTCCCGAGCCAAGGCTCAAGCACTACTTTTCAATCATCAGCATTTCGGCTATGGACGGAGCGGTCCGCAACCTTTCCTTTCTCTCTACGCCGAGCCTCTCTCAGCTCAGCCACATAGCAGGCACGTCTGGTCGCCTGATCGCCGTGCACCACTCCAACACCACTGTCTGTGGGAAATTTTAATGTCAGACACCAAGGGGCCAATGCTGCCCTAAATTCTGCCAGGGCTAGACATCCTAGAAATATGTTATATGGAGAGTCAACATCCAACACTATGAATGGTAGGATTCACACCCTCCTACACTCGCTTTTCCCCAGTTCAACTGGTAACTCCACATATCCCGCTGCATCCGTTGCTGCGCCGTTAAAGCCATGGATTCTGGCTTTAGACGGTTTCAAATCCTTGGTCTCCAGCTTCATTTGTTCGTATGCTTTCTTGAAGATGATGTTAACGGAACTTCCACAATCAATTAGAATTCTCTTTACGAACGCCAGCTGATTGTCGCAGATATGACCATCGGGTCGATTGTAGGAGCCTCTACCTTATCCGCGTCTCTGCTCCTGAATACAATATCATCATCCATCGTGCGCCGCTGTTTTACAGGAGTCCCATCCTCCACATTCGAGCAAAACTCATACTCCGCATGTCTTAAAGAGTTAGCATATCGCTCCATCTCCTGCCATTTCTTATCCGCAGGAGGAGGTCCGCCAGCAGTCTTGTTGATAACCAATCTACCCACAGTTCGAGCCGGTTATTCTGGTTGGCGTGGAGCTGGCTCGCGTCCGGGGTCCGATGTCTCTTGTCTTTCGTCTTGTGGGCCTTTGATAAACTCCTGCAGCTTCTTTTGTCTAATCAACTTTTCTATAGCGTCATGGAGGTGTCTACACTCCTCTGTGTTGTGCCCATAAGACTCCTGAAGGTGACAATACTTCCCAGTCCGCTTATGTTCCTCCGTTGATTCTTTTGGGCATGGTTTTCTATATTGAAAAGTGTTGCAAGTTGACAAATAGATGTTCTCAAGAGTTGCGTTGATCGGGGTGTATTCATTGTAGGTCGGGATCCTTGACTTACATTTCCCCGTCTCTCTCTTCTTTTCAGGATTTCCACCTCCGGATCCTTTAGACTGCCTAGGCTTGTTTTGGGCGTTGACTTGAGTCTTTCCCGAATTATCGCCGGTTTACTTCATGGCGACGTTACTTTTCACAGTCTCCTGAGCAGGCCCTGGTGCCTTGTCTCGCCTTGTCCATCGAGCTTCTTCCCTTCTTATGAACTGATGGGCTTTCGAATAAAAATGCTCCAGCGTGGCTGGGGGCTTTCCCCCCAACCAATCTCCAAATTCAGAGTCCGTATCCACTTCACGCATTACCGCCATCAAAATTGCATGGTCGTTTGGATTGCTCACTTCGGTAGCAGCAACATGAAATCTCTGCAAGTATGCTTTCAATGACTCTCCCGGAGCTTGGATTACGCTCGATAAGGACATCACATCCTTTGGACGAATGGTGTGTATTCTGAACTGCTCTATGAATTTCATTGCCAATTCGTCAAAGCTGGATATAGATCGCGGGGGATGTCGAGTAAACCACATGGTGGAGATTCCGGACAGAGTGATTGGGAAGCACCTACACTTGGTTGCATCATTGGCTCTTGCAGAATCCATCATCAATCCATACCCCATCACATGCTGCCTGAGGTCAGTCTTCCCCTTATAGGCTGGGATAGTTGGCATATTGAACTTCTTGGGGTACTCAGCCTGCAGGATACCATCCATAAAGGGGGTATGGCTTATGGTCACTCCCCAATCTTCATTGGTCAAGCCTTGGTTTTCTCTCATCAACTGCCTGACCATAGCTGTTAAGTCCGGAGTTTGTATGGAGGATGGAAGGTTGGATTCCGTTCCATGGGACCATGCGGGTTGATGTCTCGCCTGATTTGGGTCTTGGAGATTCGGCTGTCCGGTCTCTTCGCGGGCTTGATTCCCAACGCCTGCTTGTGCACCTTCATCCTTAACGCATCTACGCCTAGGAGGTTCGTCAGCTGAGGTTGAGCTATCAGATTCAGAATAAGGGGCAGGGTTACTTCCAGCATTCTGGCGCTGCTGTTTAGCGAGCTGAGTCATGAGGCTAGTGTTGGCTTGAATCTGTTCAGCAAGTTGCCTTCTACTTTCCTTGAGTTCTCTTATCAAATCATTGAACTCCGTTCAGGAAATGACTTCCGCTTGGATTTGGGTGGAGGGCACTGCACCTCTGGTTGTTTGCTGATTTCCAGGTCCAACTTGTTGTACGCTAGCAGTTTCATGGACATCTGCATTATGAGAGGCCGATCAGGTTCGTGGTCTCCCCATGGTAGAGTTGTTGGTTGTAACTCTGAGTAGAATCAACAGATGCTTTGTCAATGATTTTGGATCTCCTTCGGGAGATTTATGTAATCCAGTAGCTACAAAGCAGATCCTAACAACCTGAGTTCAACTTTCAGTGAAAGCACCAAAATGTTAGCACCAAAATTGGTCACTAACACCCTTAGAAAGATTGTGTAGAGAGATTAATGAAGAAAATAAATTAAAACAGAGAGCAGAGTATAAATCTAAATGCAGAGAACAAGAACACCAAATTTATAGTGGTTCGGCGTAATTGCCTACGTCCACTTTGAGGTTAATCTTTATTACTTTCTCCATTACTTGAGTACAGATACAATCCATAAATCAATCGCTTGAATACAAGTTTGTATGAAGAAGAAGAAGAGAATATAAAAAATGGCAGAGTCTCCCCAGTGTTCTTGGAAAATGTTCCATTTTCAGTGTGCCCCTGCCTCCCTATTTATAGACAAAGGTGGGTTGGACTTCCCTAGTGGGCCTGGTAGCTGATTACCTTGGCCCAAACGGAGTGGTCTCTATGTGCCGAACTGAGCAGACCGAACAGCCAAATGCCGAACCATCCTATTCATGCTGAATAGCGCATTTGTTGCCTAGGGAGAGTAGATCGAGCAATAATCGAAGCCGGTCATTCTGGGGAGAATGCCGAGCCATCTTTGAATTGCAGATGCCCTTGGTATGCCGAATGAGACGTTTGGCCGAATGTTCCTGGATGCCGAGCGATATCTTGACCGAACGAAGCCTTTAGCCGAACACTCCTAGATGCCGAACGATATTTTGACCAAACAGAGTCTTTAGCCGAACGATGCCTTTGGCCGATCGCTCTTGGATGCCAAGTGATATCTTGACCGAACGACGTCTTTAGCCGAACGATGCCTTTGGCCGACGCTCCTGGATGCCGAGTGATATCTTGACCGGACGAAGTCTTTAGCCGAACGATGCCTTTGGCCGATCGCTCCTGGATGCCGAGTGATATCTTGACCGAACGAAGTCTTTAGCCGAGTACTAAATTTCCTGGTCAAGTCTCCAGGAAACATCTATGATATAAATTTAACTTAATAATTTAATTTAATTTAACATGGAATTTAAATCTAACCTAGTAATAGTGATATATTTTATTTATGGAATGAATATGTTTTGAAATTAAATAGATTTTATAATTTAAATATTATGTTTTAAACATGTTATAGTAAAATTTGTAGCATTTTTGAAGTGCTATGCTATTTTAAGTTATGCTATTAAATTACTATGCTACTTTAGGTTATGTTTTAAAAGTGCTACTATTTCTTAAATGTAACATTTTCAAAATGCTATTATATAATGGTCACATTTTCAAAGTGTTATGGTTTCTAACTTATTGCATTTAAAAATGTCATAACTAATTGTTTAGTTTTTTTGAAAGTGTTACAACTTTGGATGAAAGTATAATGATATTGAATTTAAATGGTTTGAAATGAATATGCTTGGTTTGAAAATATAAACCATTTGAAATAAATAACCATGGGTTATAATAACGATTGGTTGTTAAAGAGACCACGATCAGAAGTTGTCATACTCTTTGCCAATTCCAAAAACCACATTAACAACCGTGTACGCGGTGGAGATTCTAGAATGAAGTAGGATGGTGGCGACGATCCTATATGAGGTATATATGTGGACCTGACTCCCGTGAGTTGGCATTAAGGTGGCTAAAACAGGAGTGATTCTCAGGCCAATGAGGTAGCTACTCTGATAGGACATACTCCTTTGATACCATTATATTACTTTGTGATTGATTGGGTGCACCCTTTGATTTTTTTGGGAGTGTGACTCGAGGTGGGCGGTAGTGGATGCTATGCTTTACCACTTGCCCGGATGCGTAATTGGTATATCTACCCTGGCATTGCCTAGTTGTGCCGCCTCACCTACCCTAGCGCCTTGTGCGAGTTTGATTTGTGTCATACCCATGCATTATTTATGTTAGCCTCTCGATTTGGAGGTACGATGGTACTGTATAGACTATTGGCATTAAAAATGTGTTAACGTGGAAAATGTAAAGCCTTAACGCTATTTTTAAGTAAGTTTACTTTACTTTAGACATTATTATAATAGCGTATATTACTACATAGTAGATAGTTTAACAGATCCTTAAAGGATGGGCGATTCCAAGCATCCGTTAAGTTACTGGGCATTTCTATTTCAGTTCACTTGAGTTGATTTACATTATATAAGTATGTATGTCCTGACTCAAGTGTTTTGTGTTTTATGTTACGCTCAGGTCAGCCTGAGTATCACAGCTTTGGATTTCATCTTCTGGGGCTAGAGGATTTGCTAGAGATTATTTATCTATCTAGTTACCTATCTATTTCTATTTCAGTTCTTTCTATTCAGCTTATGTATTAGTGCATTTCTATTATATTTGTTTACAGACTCTAGTACGTTGTATTTGTTTTTGAGACTATGTGTGTAGTAGCTTCATGAACTACTATGGTATTTTATTTTCGCTGCGAGTTATTCTAATATTCCATGTCTATGATTCTGCGATTGGTTTTATTTGCTCCAAATTATATTGACCATCTGCTATTTTGAATTATTCAAGTCCGACATGTGTGGTTTTATTGCCGATTTGAATGGTCCAAAATAGTGAGTCGTTACACACAAAGCTGTCAAAAAGGGACTGCCTAAGTTTATATCGAACAATACATATGTGGTTGACCCATTGCATAAGGAGAATGATATACCGCATGAAATAACCTAAGGAAGTCTTCCAATAGCAGAGGAGTAAGTCGCTACACTAATGTACCGAGTGTTAGGTGAGTAGAGCAAGAGATTAGAGCTTGACATAATGAACCATAGACAGTTCACTCCAAATATCGAATGTGTAGTCAACTACGGTGAGACGACCTGGCTTCCTATCTCCAGGAAATCGCATCATCAATGAAGAAAGAAAGGGATAGAAGAAGAAAAGAAAGAGAAAGAAGAAATAGAACAACAACAGATACTCATAGCGGAACGAATGAAATATAATATATCACTTAAAATATTACATAGTATCATATTACATCAGAGTACACAACTTAAACAACAGATATTAAACAGTTATAAACATCTGTCTAACTATAAAACTCAAGTACACAAGATACAGATACAACAAAACACAGCGGAACCATAATATATCTATACGTGGAAGCCTCCTACTCCATCTCCTCCAGAATTCGTCAAGCTAACCTGAAACACTTGACTACTCATATAAAATATGAGTACCCAAGAGTTTAATAAAACAGAAAATAAACACTCGGGTCAGACAGGGGTCTGGTGTGAGTAATAGGGTTTAAATTGCTTAAATTTAGAAAAACCTTTGAAAAGAAAAGGTATCACGTAAGACTTCCCACACATAAACATGGAAAAGTTTTTACCTTACGATAACCAAAACATTTGATAGGAAATCCAGTGATATTATAATAGTGTCTAGGGTTTTCAAGTAAATATGAAATAGCTAAAATTGTTACATTCATTAAATTCCAGCTACTAGCCACAAAAGTGGGTAGTGCAATCAAAACCGTAGGTTCTCGTAGGAAGAATGGGTTTCCATCAATGGCAGGGCTACTGGGGTACCGCCCGTCTCAATACGTGACCTAGATCAACGTACCGAGGAGCCACCCTAACTCCTCTACAATACAAGGCCGGGACCATTCCTTACCGAATAGTCCCGAACAAGACAACCCCGGTAGTTGTCCGGATCAACCGCCCGACACAGCCGAATAAAAAGGGACTTCTAGACAGGAGTAAATCTTGCTCTCTAGTGGGAGCTACCCACGAAGCCTTGCTGCACCTCCCCTGTTTTAGCCATTCCCAGGTTGATGAGGCTTGAGGCTGCGATTACCTTAGAGAACACATCTCTTAGAATGCTCATCGTCCACCTAACGATGTTACGAAAGCATTCAATCTATACAAGTTCGTTACGGGTTCGAATGAAACCGAAGGCACTATCTCGTTGCACTCATTTTGGAATCACCCTCAGAGTCAACGACCATAGCCCTTGCACTCTAAATCACCATCTCGAACCTATAAGTACTATTCCGTAAAACTCATTACGGAATCACCTATAGAGTTATACTGACGTATAGTCCTTACACCTCGAGTCTTCACAAAGCTCCACTTGGATTCACGACCAAACATTTAGTTGGAATCGATGTGGTTTTTGGATTCCAAATATGGAAACCCGATCCCGATCTCACCAAAACCAAACGCCATTTTAATGTCCTAGTTGTGCTTAAGGGTTTAAACAATTAACTTACGTTTAGGATGATATAAACAGATAGATGAATAACATTATCCCTATAGATAATTCATAACAAATATTCATCTCACAAAGCAGCATATCACATAACAGAGATATCTAAACATCAGTATCAACCAATATCAATCACCCAATATTGATCATCCAATATCAATCAAACACACAATATTGATCATCCAATATCAATCAAACACCCAATATTGGTCATCCAATAGCAGAATTTATTAACTCCAAAACAATTGGATTAACCTAAAATCCTTCTTCATTTATTTATCCCAAATAAATAAATTAATCATTCTCAATGATCTTCCATAATTAATCCTCCTTGATTAATCATCTTTTAATTACATTCAAGTAATTATCCTTAACCATAATTCAGTAATCAACCTTTAATTACTATCATTAATTACAATAATTAACGATCCTTTATTAATTAATTAACTATAATTAATTACATTAATTAGTTAACCACACTCAAATTAATTACTTTTATTTATCAATCTTGATTAATATCATTTATTAACTAATGATCCTCATTAATTAATTGTTCCTTTAATTTATTAGATAATTACCTTATAATTAATCATCTCATAAATCATAAGCAGTAATTAACAGTTTGTAATTACTTATCTTAATTAACTTTTTAATTAATTATACTAACCCTTTGATTAATTAATCTAATTTATTAATCTTTAATTACTTCATTAAGTAATTATTAATTAATTTAAATTAACAATTAATCTTTAATTAATTATTTTATTAATTAATTATATTTTAATTAATTATCCTTAGTAATTAATCTTAAATTAATCACATTCATTAATTAATTAATCACATCAATTGACTAACTAAAATAATTATTTAATTGACTCTTAATTACTTAACAAGTAATTATCTCAAATGACTTCATTAATAAATCTTGATTACTCTCTTAATTAATTACTTAACAAATAATTAATTCCATCATTAACCAATCCTTAATTCTTTAATTAATTAATTACTTCATAATTAATTACCTTCAAACAATTATATTAATCAATTCCTTAATTGATAACATTACGTGATTATCCATTAATCACTTCCACTAATTACCCCATGAGTAATTATCATTAATTTACTTCCATAAGTAATTATCATTTAATTACATTCAATAATTCATCATTAATCACTTCATTAAGTAATTATAATTAATTAATCCATAATTAAGTGATTGTTTAAAATTAAATAAACAATTAACTGATTATTTAAAATTAATTAAACAATTAATTAATTAACTAATCTTCTTATATTTCAAATTTTTAATAAATTAAGAAAATCATAAATCTTAATTAAATCTTACTTATTAACATTAAATAAGAATTCTTAAGTTAGTAATAAAGATAAATTAACCCTATTTACCTTCATAATTAAATTATTTAAAATTAAATCAAAAATTTTAAACAAATTTATTTAAATTTGGTTTTCAAAATCATAACCATAACTTTATTTGAAAATAAGAAATTTAGAAACAGATTTCAAAATTAAGAATACTTTAAAACATCTAAATTGATCTTATTTATTTCAAATAAATTTGAAATTTTAGTTTTAAATCATTACTTAAAATTTAAACTTAGACTTTGATTTAATATCTAAATTCAAAATATTCTTTTCAATTAAACTCCAAAATGTAAGTAAATTACTTTCAAAAGGAAATCATTTTAAATAAATTTAAATTTTAAAATAAATTCAATTTATACTTTTAAAGTTTGATTAACATTCATTTTTAAAGGTTTGGTTAACATTATATTTTAAAACAACAAGTTTAACCTTGTATTTTGGTTTCTTTTATAACTTGTTTATAATACAATGCTTACCTTCGTTAACTCAAACATAAGTTGCTTAGCACTACATTACACAGCATCAACTAAACACACAGCAGCCCTAAGACTCGAGACCAACAAAGCGACAACACGAGATTTCCCCCGAGACACCCAGCTTCTCTTCGTCTTCGAGTCCATCCTGTACACCACGCGAGAACACACCCGAGCAAAAAAACTCGTCTTCCCCAACATGACTTCCCAGTGCACACGCACTTGCACGGTGCACGTGCCCAACCTCTTCCGGCCACCCACGATCATCGCATCCACCCACGACGGTCATCCTCCCCTACGCGAACACGAAAAAGCAACCAGAACCCACGACCGTTCTTCGAATCGAAATTCAAACCCAAAAGTTCGAACATCTGCAGCTGCCACCATCCAAAAAATCCACCCACGTTCATCACCACGTCGCTGTTCCACCTTGCCGACCCCACCACCGAGACACCACGACCAAGATCGTCAACCTCCCCAAACACAAACGAACTGGACCCATCCCTTACGACAGAATTCCCAAAACAGACAAGCCGAAACAAAGTACAGACTAAACCCTATTTCGATTGATTATGACCAAATTACTCGCTGAAAAAAATCGAAGGAATTTTTCCTAAAATCTATAACTTATGAACAAGCTACAACCTAAATTTCAACTCAAAATATTGAATATATCATTTGCAGTTCACAAAATTCCCAAAATGTTCAAACTAAAAATTCTCTTGATTCCGTAGAATAAAAATCATAATTTTATTCTTAAAATTCCTAATTTTCGAAGACAAAACAGATCATATAAGTGAATTGGAAAATCAACAAGCTTGAATTTTACCTATTTCCCAAATTTCACTGTAACTATAAAGTTTACAGTATTTTTTTCAAATATGATCACTTATACTTATATTTAAAAACAAGAATACGTTGTTAATTAAATTTTTCTTTCTATAATCAAGGTCCAATTTTTGATTTTTGCAGAGATGTAGTGATTAATTTGAAGTTAAACTTGAAGCAAACAATTACAGAGAACTTAACAGACATGCACACATAATCATAAACATATATATGTTTCTACAATCATCCATCACAACATTTAAGCAAAATTTCCCATAAAAAAACTGTTTTTAAGAACCATTTTACTAACCTTGATCATATTGCAGAACAGATTTTTCTTATTTCCAGGCCTTTGAATAAAATCTGGAAAAATGACTTTGAATAAGAAATCCTACTGCATGCTGTTGTAGAAGAATGCATGCTTCAAATTTTGTTGAACTTGATTCCATTTTGTTGCAGGTTGAATTAAAGTGAAGAACTTCATGGATTGCAGATTGAAATTGAACTGCAGCTTTCCAATTGGCAGATTGAAGATTTGTGTTGCAGTCTTAATCTGCAGGTTTTTAATTTGAACTCAGATTTTGATTTTCTTTTTGGTTTTCAAGTTTCAGGTTGAAAATTGATGCTGCAGATTTTGAATTTCAGCTTTTAAATCCTCAGATTTGATTTTGCAGATTTGCAATTTGAATGTATATTTGGTTTCCATTATCAGGTTTGAGAACATCTTCTGGCTTGGTTTTAGAAAAGAAAACAAAGAAATAAAGGTGAAAAACAAATCTTCTTTTCAAACTATCATTTTTATATAAATTTAAATTCTAAATAAAATGATGCCACATGTTCATTTTATTAACATTTGTCATAAGCTAGCTTAACCTTCTTACAAGTGTTATTAAAGTGACTAATATGATTACATTTGTTTAAAGTATTTTTAAATTAATTTTTCATTTAATTTAGATGAAAACATAAACTAACATATTAATTTACAAAGTAAATAAATACTTACATATATGTAAATAAATTTACTTTTTAAAGGAAATATTCTAAAACTAATTATAATACAAATATATTTTCTTATACATGTTATTAAAAAATCTAGAACATTTTTTTATACACTTATAACCATTTTTAATTTGAACATTTTAAAACAAAACTTGTTTAAATTCCTTTTAACTATCATATTTTAAAACAAACAATTATCTTTTTTTTAAAACAAACAATTTTCTTATAATTGAAAATAATTTGATAAATCTAAATTAACTTTTGAAAAATATTAATTTAAAAACAAAGCTTTTAAATTACAGTATCTAACATATATAAATTATCAATAAATTTCAAAAAAACTCCAAATTATAACATATACTTACATATATTACAATTTTGAAAATTAAATCTTTTATTTAAAGCAAAAGATTTCCTCTTCACAATGTATATCAAATGTATATATTATAAATAGAATAAAATTTCATTAGCTTTGGAAAAATTAATCATATCCAATTTTAATTTGTTAAAAGATATTGATCACACTTACCAGATTAAATATTTGTTTTCCTTTAAAAGATTAATTTCACCAATTTAAATCGAAATTATAAAGAAAATTATCAAATCAATTAATTATTATTGCAGATTATTAAATGGGAGAATTAATTTAAAGGACAAAGATTTGTATATTTTTTGCCTCAAGGACACGACCTCAATATTTTTACCACAAGGACAAACATTGTTCTAAAAATTATACATAAGGACAAACATTTTTCAAAATTATTCATAAGGACAACAAAACTGCTACCGAGCTAAAAACTGATACCTAAAACTGCCATCGATAACTACAAACTGATACTTAAAAACTGCTATCAATAACTAAAAACCGATACCTACAGAAAGTTGTCCTTCAGGATAAAATATTGAAGGTCTGTCCTTGAGGCTAAAAAGCTATGAAATTTTGTCCTTGACAATAATTTCCTATTATGAAATTAATATTGCCTCAATTCCGGGTCGTTACAATCCTCCCCCCTTAAAACAATTTCGTCCCCGAAATTTAAAAGCAAAGGTAATTCAACAACCCATCAAAGATTTTAATTTCAATCAGCAAAGCATACTTAACAGTCAGTTACTAACAACCAAAACAATCAATCACACAAATAAACTTAACTAATTATCCTGACATACGTTAGAATAAAACTCTAATACTATCTCGTGTTTCCCAAGTATAAATCACCGGGAGACTTGCTCTACAGAAACTAACAAACTACACTACCAAAATCTAGAGCTCCACTCATCTCTAGATCCATCAATCTGAACAGAATATCAGACTATACTCAAGTCTAGCACAACTTCCAAATCGAACTGAACTACAGATTCAACAACCAACGATGAATCATACACGTACTCCCTCAGAGATACGTGATATACAATGAATTTTAGTTATCTAAACCGGCAATTCAATCTTATAGACAACAGATCTTATCTTATCAGAACATAGATAAGAAATCTCAGATACCACAGCACTAACCAACCAATCTAACCCAATTACTGCTCTCTTAACCAGAGAAATCCTTAACCACAATGAAGTCCTCAAATTCGAATTCCAAATTCCTTATCCCATATCTGTATAACTCTACAGATAATCCTGGGCTACCAATCTCTTCCTGAACAGCTCTACCTATGCAGATGCTTTCAGAAACAACTAGACCAAACAAACTAGTTTCTGGATCCTATTCAACAGAAAAATCTTTATAATCCATCGAAATCCAGAACACAAGTTCTACTTCCCAAACAATAGCAAATTGAACTTGCTTCCTTCCTTGCACAGCTGCTACTTCGCTTCCGCTGTACAACTCTGATCCTGAAATAGATAAGAATATTATGGATGAACACGAGTACAAACTTATCCACTAAATTCGGGAAACTTTGTTCATCAAATCCATAATATCTGAGTGACTCACTGACTCGGTCACATAACTTTACTACAGAATCCAATTCAAAAACTAGATCTGACCAATCCAAAGCTCCAAAAACTTCTGAGCTACTACACCAACTTCTCCTACTAGGCTGACTACCAAAATCACTTCTGGAACCAAAACAATATGGAACTCAATTCCAGAATGTAGACAACCTTCTGATTACATTAGTAGCTCCTACTTCCACATAAGAATCCTCTTTCTCAAACAAAAGATTGCCCAGATATATTTCCAAACTAATCGCAAGTCACTTTTGCGATCCTACCTAGATTGGATTCCAAATAAACCGTTCTCTCTTTACCAATTAGAACAGCTCTAAGCTTTTCCAAACAAGGTTAATTCTTCAAGATAACTTCCACTAACTGCCCCGGGCTGCTGATAGAAGAACCACCAAGATTCCTGAACCATCGGAGAAACAACCACACTGCTGCTTCCAACTCTACCTCGATGATACTGCGAAGCTAAAAGACCTTCTTGTCAGCACACCGAACATTTCGAGTTGCACTGCTACCACAGCTAACCAAAGACTTCTAATCCAAAAGGCTTCTCGAAAGCCAAAACCATTAACAAACCACATAACGGACCTCCGAGATGGTAGACAACCCAAAAGAAACTCGGGCTCCAAACCAAACATCTACAACTCGCTCTCCTTAAGCAATAACAAATGAGGCCATGCAGAAGCAAAGCAACATATAGACCTTAGTCTCATATTCCAAAATAGCCAACCTTCATGCTAAAATTCTAGACAACTTCTACACAGACGAATCTTCTCTGCGGCAGGTAAAAGCTGCTTCTCAACCATTTCTAAAACTGCCTCAAGAGAAAACATTTTCGGAAATACCCATGGATAATGCATCTCATCACGCAGTTACCAAGACATCATTGCTTACTTCTATATTTCCGCCAAATCTAAAATTAAGAAAAATTCGCTCGCCCGAGCGAAATCCAAACTCACACTTCAAAGATAAACTCCGAATCTTTTAAAAAGATTTCCTTTGGATAATAGAGAAATCCTTCCTCCAAACTACAAATCTCACTCGAGACGGTATTAGGTCTACAGTCTCGACAAAAATATACTTCCAACCCCAACATATGGACCTCTTCCATCAGTGGTAATCATGTTACACACACCCCACTACTCCATCTACCTTCAAAACTTTCGTTTGAAAATCCGAACAGATAACCCAACAAATCAGGTATATATATATATATATATATATATATAAATTACAAGTATGCTCTCTCAAGAAAGATACCACTCCAGAGCCTAGGTATTCACCCAACCTAATGCTCTGATACCAAGTGAGACGACCCGACTTCCTATCTCCAGGAAATCGCATCATCAATGAAGAAAGAAAGGGATAGAAGAAGAAAAGAAAGATAAAGAAGAAACAGAACAACAACAGATTCTCACAGCGGAATGAATGAAATATAATATACCACTTAAAATATTACATAGTATCATATTACATCAGAGTACACAACTTAAACAACAGATATTAGACAGTTATAAACATCTGTCGAACTATACAACTCAAGTACACAAGATACAGATACAACAAAACACAGCGGAACCATAATATATCTATACGCGGAAGCCTCCTGCTCCATCTCCTCCAGAATTCGTCAAGCTAACCTGAAACACTTGACTACTCATATAAAATATGAGTACCCAAGAGTTTAATAAAACAGAAAATAAACACTCGGGTCAGACAGGGGTCTGGTGTGAGTAAACGGGTTTAAATTTCTTAACTTTAGAAAAACCTTTGAAAAGAAAAGTTTTTACCTTACGCTAACTAAAACATTTGATAGGAAATTCACTGATATTATAATAGTGTTTAGGGTTCAAGTAAATATGAAATAGCCGAAATTGTTGCATTCATCAAATTCCAGCTACTAGCCACAAAAGTGGGTAATACAATCAAAACCGTAGGGTCTCGTAGGAAGAATGGGTTTCCATCAATGGCAGGGCTACTGGGGTACCGCCCGTCACAGTACGTAGCCTAGATCAACGTACCAAGGAGCCACCCTAACTCCCCTGCAACACAAGGCCGGGACCACTCCTTACTTAATAGTCCCGAACAAGACAACCCCGGCAGTTGTCCGGATCAACCGCCCCACACAGCTGAATAAAAAGGGACTTCTAGACAGGAGTAAATCTTGCTCTCTAGTGGGAGCTAGCCACGAAGCCTTGCTGCACCTCCCCTGCTTTAGCCATTCCCTATTGATGAGGCTTGAGGCTGCGATTACCTTAGAGAACACATCTCTTAGAATGCTCATCGTCCATCTGACGATGTTCTGAAAGCATTCAATCCATACAAGTTCGTTCCGGATTCGAATTAAACCGAAGGCACTATCTCGTTGCACTCATTTTGGAATCACCCTCAGAGTCAACGACCATAGCCCTTGCACCCTAAATCACCATCTCAAACCTTTAAGTACTATTCCATCAAACTCATTACGGAATCACCCACAGAGTTATACTGACGTATAGCCCTTACACCTCGAGTCTTCACAAAGCTCCACTTGGATTCACGACCTAACGTTTAATTGGAATCGTGTGGTTTTCGGATTCCAAATGTGGAAACCCGATCTCGGTCTCACCCAAACCAAATGCCATTTTAATGTCCAAGTTGTACTTAAGGGTTTAAACAATTAACTTACATTCAGGATGATATAAACAGATAGATGAATAACATTATCCCAATAGATAATTCATAATAAATATTCATCTCACAAAGCAGCATATCACATAACAGAGATATCTAAACATCCAGTATCAACCAATATCAATCACCCAATATTGATCATCCAATATCAATCAAACACACAATATTGATCGTCCAATATCAATCAAAGACCTAATATTGGTCATCCAATAGCAGAATTTATTAACTGCAAAACAATTGGATTAACCTAAAATCCTTCTTCATTTATTTATCTCAAATAAATAAATTAATCATTCTCAATGATCTTCCATAATTAATCCTCCTTGATTAATCATCTTTTAATTACATTCAAATAATTATCCTTAACCATAATTCAGTAATTAACCTTTAATTACTATCATTAATTACAATAATTAATGATCCTTTATTAATTAATTAACTATAATTAATTACATTAATCCTGAATTAATTACAATTAATTAGCCATACTCAAATTAATTACTTTTATTTATCAATCTTGATTAATACCATTTATTAACTAATGATCCTCAATAATTAATTGTTCCTTTAATTAATTAAATAATTATCTTATAATTAATCATCTCGTAAATCATAAGCAGTAATTAACAGTTTGTAATTACTTATCTTAATTAATTAACTTTTTAATTAATTATACTAACCCTTTGATTAATTAATCTAATTTATTAATCTTTAATTACTTCATTATGTAATTATTAATTAATTTAAATTAACAATTAATCTTTAATTAATTGTTTTATTAATTAATTATATTTTAATTAATTACCCTTAGTAATTAATCTTAAATTAATCACATTCATTAATTAATTAATCACATCAATTAACTAACTAAAATAATTAATTAATTGACTCTTAATTACTTAACAAGTAATTATCTCAAATGACTTCATTAATAAATCTTGATTACTCTCTTAATTAATTACTTAACAAATAATTAATTCCATCATTAACCAATCCTTAATTCTTTAATTAATTAATTACTTCATAATTAACTACCTTCAAACAATTATATTAATCAATTCCTTAATTGATAACATTAAGTGATTATCCATTAATCACTTCCACTAATTACCCCCATGAGTAATTATCATTAATCTACTTCCATAAGTAATTATCATTTAATTACATTCAACAATTCATCATTAATCACTTCATTAAGTAATTATAATTAATTAATCCATAATTAAGTGATTGTTTAAAATTAAATGAACAATTAACTGATTATTTAAAATTAATTGAACAATTAATTAATTAACCAATCTTCTTATATTTTAAATTTTTAATAAATTAAGAAAATCATAAATCTTAATTAAACCTTACTTATTAACAAATCATATTAAATAAGAATTCTTAAGTTAATAACAAAGATGAAGTAACCCTATTTACCTTCATAATTAAATTATTTAAAATTAAATCAAATTTTAAACAAATTTATTTAAATTTGGTTTTCAAAATCATAACCATAACTTTATTTGAAAATAAGAAATTTAGAAACAGATTTCAAAATTAAGAATACTTAAAAACATCTAAATTGATCTTATTTATTTCAAATAAATTTGAAATTTTAGTTTTAAATCATTACTTAAAATTTAAACTTAGACTTTGATTTAATATCTAAATTCAAAATATTCTTTTAAATTAAACTCCAAAATGTAAGTAAATTACTTTCAAAAGGAAATCATTTTAAATAAATTTAAAATTTAAAATAAATTCAGTTTATACTTTTAAAGTTTTATTAACATTCATTTTTAAAGGATTAGTTAACATTGTATTTTAAAATAACACGTTTAACCTTGTATTTTGGTTTCTTTTATAACTTGTTTATAATACAATGCTTACCTTTGTTAACTCAAACACAAGTTGCTTAGCACTACATTACACAGCATCAACTAAACACACATTAGCCCTAAGACTCGAGACCAACACAGCGACAACACGAGATTTCCCCCGAGACACCCAACTTCTCTTCGTCTTCGAGTCCATCCCGCACACCACACGAGAACACACCCAAGCAAAAAAACTCGTCTTCCCCAACATGACTTCCTAGTGCACATGCACTTCCACGGTGCATGTGCCCAACCTCTTCCGTCCACCCACGATCATCGCATCCACCCACGACGGTCATCCTCCCCTACGCGAACACGAAAAAGCAACTAGAACCCACGACCGTTCTTTGAATCGATCGAACTTTCGAACCCAAAAATTTGAACATCTACAGCTGCCACCATCCAAAAAATCCACCCACATTCAACACCACGTCGCCGTTCCACCTTGCCGACCCCACCACCGAGACACCACGACCAAGATCGTCAACCTCCCCAAACACAAACAAACTGGACCCATCCCTTACGACAAAATTCCCAAAACAGACAAGCCGAAACAAAGTACAGACTAAACCCTATTTCGATTGATTATGACCAAATTACTCACTGAAAAAAAACGAAGGTATTTTTCCTAAATCTATAACTTATGAACAAGCTACAACCTAAATTTCAACTCAAAATATTGAATATATCATCTGCAGTTCACAAAAATTCCCAAAATGTTCAAACCAAAAATTCTCTTGATTCCTTAGACTAAAAATCATAATTTTATTCTTAAAATTCCTAATTTTCGAAGACAAAACAGATCATATAAGTGAATTCGAAAATCAACAAGCTTGAATTTTACCTATTACCCAAATTTCACTGTAACTTTAAAGTTTACAGTATTTTTTTCAAATATAATAACTTATACTTATATTTAAAAACAAGAATACATTGTTAATTAACTTTTTCTTTCTATAATCAAGGTCCAATTTTTGATTTTTGCAGAGATGTAGTGATTAATTTGAAGTTAAACTTGAAGCAGACAATTACAGAGAACTTAACAGACATGCACACATAATCATAAACATATACGAGTGTAATGGCATGCGCTTTGCGCGTGAATTGTTTTTCTTATAAATTGTATATGTTTAAATCAGTCAAAAAATAATTTTTTATTTTCAAGTAATATATTGTAAAGAAGTATTTTGAATCTGTAAAGAAGGTTTAATTTTTGATCCTATTTTTAGAAGCATTTTGAATTTTAAAGCTGTTTAGTTATTAGATCCTACTTTTATGGGCATTTGAATTTGTAAAAAAAATAAGTATTAGATCCTATTTTTAAGCAATTAAGATTGGATAATATATAGAGGGGTATTTTTGGTAGTTCACGTTGATACCAAAAAAGTGTGACACCAAAGCTATTACAACTATTATTAAAGATATGTTTCTACAATCATCCATCACAATATTTAAGCAAAATTTCCTATAAAAAAACTATTTTTAAGAACCATTTTACTCACCTTGATTATATTACAGAACAGATTTTTCTTATTTCCAGGCCTTTGAATAAAATCTGGAAAAATGACTTTGAATAAGAAATCCTACTCCATGCTGTTGTAGAAGAATGCATGCTTCAAATTTTGTTGAACTTGATTCCATTTTGTTGCAGGTTGAATTAAAGTGAATAACTTCATGGATTGCAGATTGAAATTGAACTGCAGCTTTCCAATTTGCAGATTGAAGATTTGTGTTGCAGTCTTAATCTGCAGGTTTTTAATATGAACTCAGATTTTGATTTGCTTTTTGGTTTTCAAATTTCAGGTTGAAAAATAGTGTTGCAGATTTTGAATTTCAGCTTTTAAATCCTTAGATTTGATTTTGCAGATTTGCAATTTGAATGTATATTTGGTTTCCATTATCAGGTTTGAATGTATATTAGATCTGGTTTGGTTTTAGAAAAACAATGAAATAAAGGTGAAAAAAAAATCTTCTTTTCAAACTATCATTTTTATATAAATTTAAATTCTAAATAAAATGATGCCACATGTTCATTTTATTAACATTTGTCATAAGTTAGCTTAGCCTTCTTACAAGTGTTTATAAAGTGACTAATATGATTACATTTGTCTTAAGTATTTTTAAATTGATTTTTCATTTAATTTAAATGAAAACATAAACTAACATATTAATTTACTAGGTAAATAAATACTTACATATATGTAAATAAATTTACCTTTTAAAGGTAATATTCTAAAACTAATTGTAATACAAATATATTTTCTTATACATGTTATTAAAAAATCTAGAACATTTTTTTTATACACTTATAACCATTTTTAATTTAAACATTTTAAAACAAAACTTGTTTAAATTCCTTTTAACTATCACATTTTAAAACATACAATTATCTTATATGTTTTTAAAACAAACAATTTTCTTATAATTGAAAATAATTTGATAAATCTAAATTAACTTTTGAAAAATACTAATTTAAAAACAAATCTTTTAAATTACAATATCTAAAATATATAAATTATCAATAAATTTCAAAAAACTCCAAATTATAACATATACTTACATATATTACAATTTTGAAAATTAAATCTTTTATTTAAAGCAAAAGATATCCTCTTCGCAATATATATCAAATGTATATATTATAAATAGAATAAAATTTCATTAGCTTTGGAAAAATTAATTATATCCAATTTTAATTTGTTAAAAGATATTGATTACACTTTCCAGATTAAATATTTTTTTTCCTTTAAAAGATTAATTTCACTAATTTAAATCAAAATTATAAAGAAAATTATCAAATCAATTAAATTATTATTGCAGATTATTAAATTAATATTGCCTCAAATTCCAGGTCGTTACATACGGACATCAGTCATGGTGTAATATGTTGGAAAAACCAACCCTTAAATAGGTTTGGGGTGCTACATTTATCATATGGAAGTAGTTGTAGCTATGAAGAGAGAAAACATCATTTTTTTCCCTCTATTCGTGTCATACTTAGAGGCTGTTTGTTTTAGTAATTTCGAACACTAATCCATTAACATCTAGGTAACAAGCAAAAAATGGATAAAATTTACGAAACAATCTTGCATGGTTTAGCACCATAACAGCCATTTTAAGTCAACTTAGCAAACAAATTATCACTATGATTGTTGTTTTTGGAATTAACGAGAAAAGGAGTTTTAAAGGGAACCTAAGAAAAGTTCAATCGCCAATTTGGAGGACTTATACTATCAAGCCAACAAGTTCATGTACTTGGAGGGTTCTGATATTAAGCCAGGATGGATAAATGTCAATCTAGCTATAGACAAAGAGATTGAAGATAGGAAACACTTTAGAAGACTCCTAAGAGAATGTGTCTTACTATTAGAGAAACCTTATAGTATGGTGAATCGAGAAAAAGAGAGCCAATTATGGAAAAGATGGGAACCAATATGTTATGGGTTAAAATCTAAGGTAACTCCAGTGAGAGTACCAGAAAGACTATAGTCTCTTGATGGAACCGAGTCCGTGCTGAGGAAGGATATAAACCAAGCTCGAGGGTAGAATGTTGGATCCACGTATGAACATCAAAGTATGTCCTCCTACTAGATATCTGAAGAAAGATATGCACAAAAATTATGAAGGATGGTGTAATCAAAAAGCAAAACACTAACTTCCTAGTCCTAGAGGTGGGGTTCAACTCTAGGATAGACAATGGGAGACAAGGTTCAGCTCCTCCAAAGATAGTGCAGTGAAATTATAACAACCCTGCTTTCTACGCCGTATATATAAATAAATTGAACAAAAATAAAATTGTTTGAGTTTGTTAATTAACAATTTGAAAATATATTTTTGTTAATTATATTCTATTTGATAAACAATTTATATTTAATAATTTAAATTAAATTAATAAATTTTTTGATAATTTATTGAACTGACTATATTATCTTAATTGAATATAAAATATTTCTAAACATGTAAATAATTGTCATAGGATTAAACTAGTGGAAAAGGAAAAGGCATTAGAAGACGCAGAACAAGATACTTATTGAAATACAATTTGTTGAAGGTGTGAAAATTAATTTATATTAAATAGAAATTTATTTCAAGGATTAAAATATAAATTCAACTGAAACTAATTAAAAAAATCGAATTAAATTTATGTCCCAATCCTATTTCCCTCAAATCCCAAACCATGATTGGAAAGAAATGGGAAATAAACAATCGTGTGAAGCTGTAGCTATGGAAAGCACGGATGATGAAAAGAACCGATGATGTCGGTGCAAGTGAAGTGCGATAGGGCCTGAGCGATGGTGGTTTAAGGTAGAGGTGTTGTGCATGCTGGCGGTTGGACAGGACTTCAGGGGTCATGGAGGAGGGGAGTGTAAGGTGTGGAATCGTCAAAGTCTATAACGATGATGGTGGCAATTGATGTTGGTGTTTGTTATCGACCTAGGTGCGGTGATTTTAGGTTAAGTGCTAAGCAATGGTTTTTGGGATTTCAACCATCGATTAAGTGAGTTATCATTGTACCTCAAATCTATGCCTAGATTTATTTTCTATGAGTTTCATTGATGAAGGATGGTGAATTATGAACAATATTGATTGAAATGTTTGACAATAGGTTTATTGGCATTACATGGGGAGTTTTGATAACTCTCCACTATGATTTATATTTTATTTTCTATTAATTTGTTGATTGTTTGATGTCGAGTTGATTGTCGATATGCATTGAACTAGGTAAAATTAAATTGCATCATAGTAGATTGATTATTATTACAATGAGATCACATTAGCATTTGTTCGGAAGTGGTATAAATTGAAATGTAAGGGTTTGAAAGAAATGAAATATTATTGGAAAAAATAGTGTATTTTTATAACCACCCGTAAATCCGTACCCGTTTGAGCCGACAAAATTCTCCAAAAGTACAACTCAAAATGGACGAAAATACGAACCATAAAGAAGAAAGAGGTGGAAGGAAAAATAGAAAACAATATCAGAATCAAACAATCGCAGCAGAACAATATACGATAGATAACAACTGATCTTTAACAAAAAGAACTATATCTATTTTATACATTACATCATAATAGTACAACACAACCAATAGCAAAATATTGGATAGTTATATTAACTTGTCCTCACAAAAGCTGACTATACCCCTTAATTTTCACAGTGGAGTATACATCAAGTACGTGTGATACGTCTCGCCATCCAGCTCATCTCTTGAGTTCCACAACATCAAATCTTGTATCTTATAATACTTGGTCTAACCCGAGCATTATAGTGAAATAAAACTCGAGTCGATCTGGAAAACCAGGGTGAGAAAACACATTGAATTAGATTGTTAAAGTTTTCAAAATCCTTTGAAAATCAAAGGTATCTCGTAAGACCACGCCACAAATAAACATGCTGGGTTTTTACCTTACGATAACCAAAACACTTTTTATCAAATCCGTCTGATATTATAATAATTTCTGTTGAAAGTAAAATAGAATCTAGTTGAAATGCTTGCATCTCACGTTCCAGCAATAGTTGGGCACAATCAAAACCGTACAGGCACTTATTGGAGATATGATTCCATACAATGGCAGGGTTACTGGGGTACCGCCCATCACAGTACCAGGTCTTGATCAGCGTACCGAGGATCCACCCTAATCCCCTACAACACAAGACTGGAGCTACCCCTCACTGGATAGTCCGAATATGAGCACCCCACGATTGGGATCAGCAACCGCCTACATAGTTTAAAAAAAGGACATCTAGACAGGGATGACCTTACCCTAATTGGTTGCTAGTCACTTAGCCTTGCTACACCTCCCCTGTTTTAGCCATTCTCGGTTGATGAGGTACGAGGCTATGCGTTACCTTTTTAGCACACATACATGTAGAATGCTCATCATCCCCTAATGATGTTCTAATAGCATTCGTCCACACAAGTCCGTTCTCAGTCCGAACGTAAGAAAAGGCACTACTCCTACTACATCCATTTTGGAATCACCCTCGGGATTAGTAGCGATTAGTCCTTGCACTTCACTACTCCATCTTCGACTCTAAGCTCTTATCTTCCTCACGAAAACGTTCAAATCGGATCGAAGTGGTTTTCGAGAAATTAATCCTGATCCCGATCTCTTCGAAACGATTAGTGCATTGGCCAATAGTGATAGTCGGTTATTTAACTATCATATAACATCCAAAAACAACCATCAGGCCTTAAATATTTTTCAAATTATTTATTTAAAAATATCTTTGTAAGATTTTTTTTCTATATTTTAATTCCTTTGAAAGTAATTTTCAAATCACCTTTTCTCTTGCAGAAATAAATTGCCACTCAATTGTTTTATTTCCACTGAAAATCACCAAGTCTTAATATTTAGATTTTAAAATAATTTAAATCACTTTATCCAAAAATATATACTTTAAAAAATTTAAAATAAAAATAAAAAACTACATAAAACACTTTATTTAAAATACTAGTTATGAAATTTATAATAATTTCTCATGTAAAAGTTAAGCCAAAACTAATTTTAAAATAAAAGTTAATCTATAAGGTACAAATATTAAATAATTATCTTTTAGTTCATAATACTAGTTAAACTTTAGAATACTTTACTTATATAATTTACTTAATGAATATTTACTTTTACATATTTTTAAAACCACTAAATAATAATTTCTTTCTGAAACATTCTTTTAAAATCACTTTAAAACCTCTAACTAATACTTGGAAATCTTTATTGAAAATATACTTAGCTTCTAAGGGAAATACATTTTCCTTTCCACACCTTTAAAAATTAACCACTGTTCATTTTTAAACAAATCACCCTTTCTTTATAAATTCCAATCCTGAATTAATACTTCCAAATTATCCACAGATAAATATTCCATTTTATTTATAAACCCTGTTTATAAATTTCACAAGCTCATTCTCCTTTATTCACGGTTTCAACACTTAGTTGGTTTTCAAATCGATTTCCAAAACCAACTCCACTTTAAAATAAATTCCTTTACTTGTCAGAATTTATTTCAAAACCATTTATCCCATATTCACGCCATTATTTATGATTTAAATAAGAATTTAAATCGGAAATACCAATTTCATACTTTATTTCAAAATTCTCCTTTTATTTTCCCAAACTCTTTCAAATCTTGAATTTCAAAAAAATATTTCTTCGTACTTACATAACAATATTGCTTAAGTCTTATTTTAAATAAAATCCTTTTTCCCATTTTCTCAAAATCCCTATTTTCGCCATCTTTGAATTTATTATATAGGATTTAAACTCAAACCTTTATCCCTTTCCCAAATTCCTTCCTCTAAATTGTAATTATTTTACTTAAAAATTTCCCTTTTTATTTTCTTTAAAAAATCCAAATTTTATGCACACACATATCATTTTCCCCAAATACCAATATGTATTCAAACAAGCCATAGCGTTCAATAATTTCAATTCCTAATATAATCAATATAATCCATGACAGATTATCACATACATTACATTACTGAATATAAAAAAAATTCAACATTTTGAGGAATCTAGTTGGATACCTCCAACTTGTTTCCCTGCATCCATGGATGTTAGTACAACAATTGAAAATACCCGTCCCACTTCGAGAGGGATACGCGGTATATAGGGTCATCCGCTATTAAGTGGGGTATATAGGGTCTCATCCGCTATGTAATGCGGGAAATCAATCACTCCAATATACATACATACATACATACATACATACATACATACATACATACATATATATGTATATATATACTATTATATAGAATATCACATTCAGTTAATTCAATCATTCAACCAATAATTTAAATCTAAGTATTTAAATTTAAATGGTAATCCAAATGAGTGAGATTAACCCACCTTTGATTTTATTGTTTGCAATCCGATCCACACCAGCTTGATTCTTCACGATTTAGACCTTGTATAGACATTAGATGATTTTATTAATATTTGAACCAATCGAACAATTAAATTCCCATTTGATAATTATAATTAATCAATGATTTTATTTTAAACTATTAATTTAATGTTAAACTAAATTCCTTTTTAATAAAATAATTTAGCAACTAAAATAATTAAATAAGTTAATTAAATAAATTAAATTCCAAAAAAAATTATTTTTAAAATAATCAAGTAAATTAAAAATGTGTATATTTACTTTATTAAAACTACGATATACTTAAAATCTGTGTAGACCTCAAAGTCAATATTTATATAAGCTTCTAAACATTTTAAAATTCTACATATATATTTTTTTCTTTTTAAAAATGATACTTATCTTTACTGTTAAAATTTTCTTTCCCTTGACCTATATATATATATATAGATTGAAAACAAAATTTTATTTTTTGAGCTTACTGTAGATTTATATACTGTGAATATATATATAATTTTCCAACATGCATACATATATTACTTATTAACTTAATAAAAAAATAAAACTACTGTTCAACAAACTCTTTTTTTTAAAATAGAATTTCTTTTTGTATCTCACTGTATGCTTAAAATCTTATCTATAAATATATGATTTAATAAATAGGAAATACCTCACTGCTTATCTGCCTACCCGCAACCTCCAAGTCCACGAGCCCGCAACCCGTAGCCACAATGCCTCCCCACTTTCCCGAACCTACATCGCCCGCCATTCGAAACTTCATGAGCTTCCGTGCATCCAAAATCGACCCAGGCCTCCTCCAAATTGAACGAATATAAAGACGTCATGCCGCCCCTCGCTTTTTTATACTTCTCGGACACTTCGAAACCCAGGCCACTGATGAACATCGGCCTTGCCTCGTTCGAATTCGAGCTTCCATTTTCTTTCGGCCCTTCTTAATTTTGATTTTTTTGGCTTTGATTTTGTTGTGGACGAAGAGAGGAGGAAGACGAGATTTCATTTGGTACGCACCTTGATTTTGTTGAAATTTATCACACAGTTTTTAAATCGTGTATTAGAGGAGAACCATTTTTTTCTTTTCTCTACTGAAATTTTGATCAAGCTCTTGAACGGAGAGAGAAAGAATGGGTACTCAATTTTATTTTTATTTTTAAAGAGAAGTTAAGTGTTCTAATCTAGGAGGAAATATGTTTGAGTGGTTTGGCTACAGTGGCAGTGGTGAAAGCAAAAATGGTCTGATGTGAATGCGCTTTTGACCAATCAAACAAAACAATATATATAATATTATTAAAAATTAAATTTGAATAGTCTCGAAATCATAACTCAAAATTTTGACATTCTACCGAGGCATGCCGCTAGGCGTTCATAATGTCACATGCCTATTCCGAACGCAAAATGGAAAAGGTTTCGAGTCCTAATTCGATCGTATGGAGAAGATAGCTTTTTAGACTCAGTTATTATATTAAATTATCGATATAGATTTCAGCGCGTTTACCTTTGTATGGCCACAAGATGACCCCAAATGCTACGAAAATTGAAATCCGATAATAATATACTATTATGGATCCACTGGAACTAGTTTCATCGAATTCCAAGACTGTGCCTCGGATGGCAATTTTTAGATGTCGATTTAACGATATATTTTTAAAACTGAACAAATCACCTTAAAACTCAATTTCAAAAGTTCTATCACCTTTAATATTATCGACATAAATTTCATAAGCCTTTAAATTATTTTTAACCAGCCTAGAATTCCCAATACAGCAATTTACACAATTTTCCAATTATTAAATTCAATAATTTAATTGCCAAATAAATAATGATATTTCAAATTCAAGTTAAAATTAATTTTAAATATTTAAAATCAATTAAATATTCCAATTTTAAATATCTCAAAATTTTGGGTCGTCACATTCCTTCCCCCTTAAAAGAATTTCATCCCTGAAATTACTAGTTAAGAAGAATAATCCCTAGCATGTCAACTTTTTCCCTATTTTAACATCTTCCGAAAACCAAACAGTTTAACAACACCAAAAACAATCTTTTTATAAAGTCACATTATCACCTTTACTAACTTTTCCAAACTCAACCATAGATTACAATCCATATTATTGACTCAATCATTTCAAATTTTAATTCAAAACCTAATTTTAAATTTTCAAAATTTCTCTAACTTGCAAAATTTTTAAAATGTTTCGCCAGCGTCTCCTTTGCGCGGCAAGCTCGGTACAACTACAAAATGCCTCTATGGGCCCTCAGATTTCAAATGAAAACGAAAGCCAAGTGGCTAGATCAGAAATTAGTCAAATTTCGTATGACAATTAAATATATACCTTTTTGTCAGGCCATACAATTTTATCTTCTGAAATAAAAAACACCAAATTTCCTTTTGCTTTTAAAACACCTGTATATCCTACTTAGCAATGATACCCAATCACAGAAATCAAAATCGTTTTATTTACTTCTTTACAAAAGTTTCAATATCTATTTCATTCAAACCCATATGATATACACATATCATCCATACGCAATATCAAATCCGATCGCTCACTTGATCACATAATTTCACTTCCGAACTAGTATTGTCCACTCGACTTCCTAGTGCGGACTCAGATCTGTTTTCTTGATCAGAAACTGTCATTCTCCTTGCATAGTCATAAACTATGATAGAGAATTTTCAGAATCAATCAAAAATCCATGTCCAGGGTTTGCCGTCGAAAATCGAGTGAAAAATCCCAACTCGGATCGATATAACTTCCTCGAAATTCTGTGATCGAATGTGGATCAAATAATTATGAAAATAAAATAACATATGTACATCCTACGTATTTATCTCAATTGGTTATTAGTTATACCAATTCTCTTTTATTCACATTTATTTTGATTTCCATTCACTTATCCACACCTATCATTTCACACATCTCATTCAAATATTAACTTAGAATATTTTCTCAGTACCAAGTTTACATAGGAATTTCACCATCACTTTCTCAAGCTCAATATGAATAGTTTATACACTTCTTATATTTATTTTCACTTCACTACTTAAGCTTTCATATCTATTTCATTTAATCTTAAATTTCCAATTCCATTCCGAATTCAATTTACCTTTCATTTTTAAATATTGAATTCTATTCATCTTATTTAAAACCATATTTAATTAACCATTTCTTTAATTGGTTTCATTTACTAATTTATTTAAATCTTAATGGATTTTATTTCCAATCTTTAATCATTTTTAGTCCACGTCAAATTAATTTTACAACTTTAGTTTACTTAACCAATTCAAATTGAATTCCAATAAACAATTCCAATTTCATTTATTATAAATTCAAATTAACTTGCACATTCACAATTTTATCTCAACTTAGTTGGTTTATTTTACTCATCACTTTAACATAGTTCAAATTTAAATATTATTCAAATGTTCAGTTCCAATTTCCATTTAGCTTACTTAGATTCATTCCCTATTAAGTTAATTCAGTTACATTCCATTCACTAGCCTCTTAAATTTTGTTTCATTAAATTGGTTGACTTATTTCCTTTTCACACCTTCTTTAAATCAACTCTTCTTTAAGTTAAATTTTTATTCTAACAATTTCAAATCCCATAAGTTTCCAAACTCACTCATACTGCATAGATATTTTAAATAAGATTCTAGGGTCTTTTAACAATTACTCAACATTTCAAAATCATTTCTCAAAATCAATTATATATATATATATATATATATATATATAATTCATTTGCATATCAAATTATCCTTTGAATTTTAAAACCAAACTTAGTTTTGCAAACAACTCCAATTTACAACATTTTAGTAGGAATTCCTCTCTTTGAAACTCGAAAATGAACATCGATGATGTTGTAGTCATCACCGAAGTTATTTTCCGACGACCGAAAAGAATTTAATGCTTTTACTCTTTTAAAAACCTTTTCAAATATTTTAAATTTCAAATCCCACTAGATTTCATATCCAATTCAAAAATATTTCCAAAATAAAATCACTATTATTTCTCCAAAACCATTGAAAATCATTTTTAAACTCAAACAAAATTTAATTTCCATTTCGTATTCCAAACCCTTTCAATCTATATTCAAATATTACTCTGGAATTTTATTTTCAAATTATAAATGAAATTTATTATTCACATTTACAAATCCCATTTCGTTATATAACTTAACCTTTGGTAATAATTTTAATGCCTAGTTCAATTTCCACAAAAAACAATGATAATAATTTAATATTATCACTTCCCAACTACCAAGAACCATATATAACTATAATAATTTACGGAAAATTATTTCTTTTATATACAAAGTTAATTTGGGTAAAATTATTTCGTTTACCCGATTTTAAAACAATATTGTGTCGGGTTGTCTTGTTTAAGAGTTTAGAAACCCTTATCGATGACATGGCGTCCAATATATCGACCAAAATCCATAAAAGACTCAACTGATAAGTCAACACAATATATAAAAAAAATTGTATTCACTAACAAATATGTGCCTATATCTATTAATACACTAAAACTCATTCTAGAGTACTACGGACTCTATTTCTAATTAGTAATCCCCACCAGAGCCAAGGTTCTCGCTTAACCTTCAACTCTGATACCACTGTATTGACCCTTAAATCCATACCCGTTGGAGCCAAAAAAATTCTCCAACGGTACAATTCAAAATGGACGGAAGTACGAACCATTAGGATTAAAGAAGAAAGAAGTAGAATGAGAAATAGAAAACAATATCAGAATCACACAATCGCAGCGGAACAATATATAATAAATAACAACTGATCATTAACAAAAAGAACTATATCCGTTTTATACACTACATTATTATAGTACGGCACAATCAATAGCAAAATATTGGACAGTTATATTAACTTGTCCTCACAAAAGCTGACTATACCCCTCATACTGCCTAGCGGAATATACATCAAGTACGTGTGATACGTCTCGCCATCCAGCTCGTCTCCTGAGCTCCACAACATCAAATCCTGTATCTTCTTATACTCGATCAGACTCAAGCATTACAATGAAATAACAACCAAGTCAGTCTGGAAAACCAGAGTGAGAAAACACACTCAATTTAATTATTAAAGTATTCAAAATCCTTTGAAAATCAAAGGTATCTTGTAAGACGACGCCACAAATAAACATGCCAGGTTTTTATCTTACGATAACCAAAACACTTTTTATCCAATCCGTTTGATATTATAATAGTGTCTACTGAAAGTAAAATAGAATCTAGTTGAAATGCTTGCATCTCACGTTCCAGCAATAGTTGGGCACAATCAAAACCGTACAGGCACTTATTGGAGATTGGATTCCATACAATGGCAGGGCTACTGGGGTACCGCCCATCACAGTACCTGGTCTAGATCAGCATACCCAGGATCCACCCTGATCCCCTGCAACACAAGACCAGAGCTATCCCTTACTAGATAGTTCGAATAAGATCACCCCACGGTTGGGATCAACAACTGCCAACAGAGCCGAAAAAGGGACATTTAGACGGGGATGACCTTACCCTAATTGGTTGCTAGCCACCTAGCCCTACTGCACCTCCCATGTTTTAGCCATTCCCGGTTGGTGAGGCTTGAGGCTATGCGTTATCTTTTTAGCACACATATACTTAGAATGCTCATCTTCCCCCGATGATGTTTTGATAGCATTCATCCATACAAGTCTGTTCCCGATCCGAACGGAACCGAAGGCACTACTCCTACTACATCCATTTTGGAATCACCCTTAGGATTAGTAGCGATTAGCCCTTGCACTTCACTACTCCATCTTCGACTCCAAGCTCTTGTCTTCCTCACAAAAACGCTTAAACCGGATCGAAGTGGTTTCGGGAAATTAATCTCGATGCCAGTCTCTTCGAAACGATTACCGCATTGCCCAATAGTGATATTCAGTTATTTAACTATCATATAACATCCACAAATAACCATCAGGACTTAATAATTTTTCAAACTATTTATTTCAAAATATCTTTGCAAGATATTTTTCTACACTTTAATTCCTTAGAATATAGTTTTCAAATCACCTTTTCTCTCGCGGAAATAAATTCCCACCCAATTGTTTTTATTTCCACTGAAAATCACCATTTCTTAATATTTAGATTTTAAAATAATTTAAATCACTTTATACAAAAATATATACTTTAAAACATATAACATAAAAATAAAAAAAACTACATAGAACACTTTATTTAAAATACTAGTTATGAAACGTATAATAATTTCTCATGAACAACTTAAGCCAAAACTAATTTTAAAATAAAAGTTATTCTATAAGGTACAAATATTAAATAAATATCTTTTAAATCATAATACTAGTTAAACTTTAAAATACTTTACTTATATAATTAACTTAATAAATATTAACTTTTAAAAATTTTAAAACTGCTAAATAATAATTTCTTTCTAAAATATTCTTTAAAATCACTTTGAAACATCTAACTTATACTTCGAAATCTTTCTTGAAAATATACTTGGCTTTTCAGGGAAACACACTTTCCTTTCCACACCTTTAAAAATAAACCACTATTCATTTTTAAACAAATCACCTTTTCTTTATAAATTCCCATCCTGAATTTATACTTCCAAATTATCCTCTGATAAATATTCCATTTTATTTATAAACCTGTTTATAAATTTCACAATCTCATTCTCCTTTATTCACAGTTTCAACACTTAGTCGGTTTTCAAATCGATTTCCAAAGCCAACTAAATTTTAAAATAAATTCCTTTACTTATCCAAATTTATTTCAAAACCATTTATCCCATATTCACACCTTTATTTATGATTATTTAAATCGAAAATACGAATTTCATACTTTATTTCAAAATTCTTCTTTTATTTTCCCAAACTCATTCAAATCCTGAATTTTAAAAATATATTTCTTCGTACTTACAAAACAATATTGTAACGACCCCACTTCCTACTCCCAGGAAGAAGTATCGTTAATAAGAAAGAAATGGATGAGAAAATAGAAAAGATAGAGAAGAAAGAACAACAACATCAGAATCTCACAGCGGAACGAATAAATTATAATAATCATATAAGTATTTACATAATATACAACATCAATCAGAGTTATACAGACAGTACATCACATACTAGACAGTTATAAACACCTGTCTAGTTAATACAACACAACTCAAACAAATAACTCAGAGATACCAATACAGCAGAACTATATATATCTGCAACGCTGAAGCCTCCTGCTCCATTGCTCCTCCAGAATGCGTCAAAGCTAACCTGAATCTCTTGGCTACCCGTAAAAAATTTGGGTACCCGAGAGTTTATGAAAAACAAAAATAAACTCCGGGTCAGACATGGGTCTGGTATGAGTAACAGGTTAAAGTTATTTAACTTTGAAAATCTTTTGAAAACAAAAGATATCACGTAAGACTTCCCACACATAAACATGGAAAAGTTTTTACCTTACGCTAACCAAAACATTTGATAGGAAATTCTGTGATATTATAATAGGTCTAGGGTTTTCAAGTAAATAGAAAATAGCCGAAATTGTTACATTTATTAAATTCCAGCTACTAGCCACAAAAGTGGGTAATACAATCAAAACCGTTGGCACTTATTGGATTGTGGATTCCATACAATGGCAGGGCTACTGGGGTACCGCCCGTCACAGTACGTGGCCTAGATCAACGTACCGAGGATTACTCCCTTCATCCCCTGCAACACAAGGCCGGAACCATTCCTTACTGAACAGTCCCGAACAAGATAACCCCGCAGTTGGTGTACATCCAACCGCCCACAAAGCCGAATAAAAAGGGACATCTAGACAGGGGAAAATCTTGTCCTGCTTGGGCATGACCCACCTAACCTTGCTGCATCTCCCCTGTTTTAGCCATTCCCGGTTGATGAGGCTTGAGGCTGTGATTACCTTTATAGAAAACATTTCTTAGAATGCTCATCGCCCACCTGACGATGTGTTGAAAGCATTCAATCCATACAAGTTCGTTCCGGGTTCGAACGAAACCGAAGGCATTATCTCGTTACACTCATTTTGGAATCACCCTCAGAGTTAACGACGATAACCCTTGCACTCTGAATCTTCATCTTCACTTTAGATTCACGACCTATCGTTAATTTGGAAACGATGTGGTTTTCGGATGTTCCTAATGCGGAAAACCCGATCCCGGTCTCATCGAAATCCAAAACGTGTCTTTTAGGGCCAAGTTGTCTATTTAGCCTTAACAGTTTAATTCAACATCATCAATATCACACAGATAGATAATTCATAATATCACAGTAAATAATCATACCATCATCATAAATAGATAATTAAAATTATCAACCCAATCAGATAAAAATGTACTATCATGCTTAAATAAACATCCAAGTCACCTAGATATTACTTATCTCATATCTGAGTTCACAACCATCAAATGAAATATTAATTTCATTCATCCATAAGCAATGATTTATAATCTTACCATTTGTAATTAATTTAAAATGAATTAAATCAACTACTTCTATCTCTAATTAATTTAAAGTAAATTAAATTAATTACCTTATCTATAAATCCTGCTTATACAACCAATAATTAAATTTATACAAATTACTTAATTTATCTCTAGATATTTATCTTGATTAACTCCTCTAATTAATCATTTTCTAATTACAGTAAGTAATTAGTCTTTAATTAATTTTACAAATTAATTATTCTAAATCATTTCTAGTAATTAACTTTTAATTACTTCATTTATAATTAATTATATTTATCCTTAATAAATTACATAAATTAGTCTCCACATTATTAATTATTTCTTAATTAAACAATTCTAAATTTACATCATTAATTATATTAATTAATGATCTCTAATTCAGATTAAATCACTTTATTAATCGCATTAAGTGATAAATCTTGTATTAAACACAATTATTAATCACCTTTGATTAATATCAACCAGTAATTAATTATCCTTAATTACTCATATAAATAAATTAATTATCCCATAATTAATTATCTCCATTAATTAATCCTCTGATTAATTTCAAAAGTAATTTTCCAAATTACTTTATTAACATATCATCTTTCACTAATTACATTCAGTAATTAACATTAATTACTTTCCTTAAGTAATTGTGCTCCATTGCATACTCTAGTAATTAATCAATTTAGCAAATGATTTCTTTAAATTAATTAAAATAAATTAACTAACTTAAAATTAATCATCTTATCAAAATTAATTACCATAAGTAATTAATCTCTTAATTACTTTTATCAAGTAATTACCTAATTAATCTAATTAATTAGCCAAAGTTAATCATATATATTAATTAATTAAAGATCTTTAGTTGATTGTCTACATTTAATAATATTTCTTAATTTACTTCTTAATTGAACTTTATTTATAAACCAATTCAAATTATTAACTTTAATACATAGGTCATTCCTTAATTACCCAATTATCCTTAAGATAATTCATTCTTTAACTAATGACTTCATTAACATTGCATTTCAAATTTAAATATCATTTGGATTGAAGATCCAAAATGATTATAATCTAAATTCAATTTAAAATCTTTTAAATTAAACTATTTGAATTGTTAATCAAATTTAAATTTCCAAATTACATTAATAGTTAACTTGCAAACTTCAAGTTAAACAATTTATTTATTTTCCATTCAAAAACCTTAAATCAAGAATTCTCAAAAACAAGTTAATTTTTATTGAAACAAATTACTTGTTAACTATTTTATTTTGAACTCATTCTTAAAATATTCATCTTTAAACTGATTTTAATTTTCAGATTTTGAATTCTAAGCAAATTTGAATTTTTCAATTTATTTTGATTTAAAACTTCGACTTAACTTTCTTTAACAACTAGCATTAAGAACTTGATTTTTAAATCCAAATCTATTTTAAACTTTTAAAATTCAAATATGCATTTGTATCAAAACTTTAAACATTTGAATTGAACTGCTGCAACATTTTGTTTCAAATCTAATCTTTGAAAATCTGGAAACAAATCAGGTATTAAAACCTGAAACTCATTTTAGTATTAAAAAAAACTGCATTTTGATTTAAACATAAATTTGAATTCATACTATAATTAGATTTAGACTTTGTTAAATCTTAGTTGATAAATTAAATTCAAATACATCATGATTTTAACTAACTTACATTTTATTTTGCTTTAAATTTGGTTTAAGTTTGGTTTACAGGAATTTTTATACAACCTGTAGCAATTCCAACTTTCCCCTGAAACCAAAGCAAACTGCTTCGGGTCAACTGCCTACTTACTTCGAGTAAAAATGCAATTTACCCGAGACTTCCCCGAGTCCAAAACCTGCACACTAAAAACTGTGACAAAACAAACCTGAAACCAATCCAAATCCAAATAACTTCATAAACACTCAAGTGTATTTAAACATTATACTTATAAATTTAAAATTCAAATTCCATTTTGAACTTAAGATTTAAAATGTTTATCTATTCAACCTATTTTAAATAAATTCATAAACCTTATAATAAATGCATGAAGCATTCATTATTTATATCAGCTACTTATAAGAAAAGGTTTTAAACTGAACTACTCAATTTTATAAAAAAACAAACTAACACTGTCAGGTTGTAAACCAGAAATTAACCTACTCGAGACCAAACAAAGATGCTTCGAGTCGTTAACCAAACTCCTTCGAGCCAGACAGTCCAACTACTTGAGTAACTCAAGAACAACCCAGAATCCAAGTTCAACAGAATTTGGTGCACAGTGCACATGCACTGATCATCCACGAGACTTCAAACAATTTAGATGACTTAAACAAGTCATAAATCACCAGCATATCTCACCTCAAACACCCCCGCACTGCACAAAATTAGGTTTAGCCACCAAAACATGTTCCCACCATCACCTCCGGTCATAGATCATCCACCAACTATCTTTGCTTTGAGCTCTGACCATTACTCTACCTCTAGAAATAACCCTGGCCCCTCCGATCAACTACGCTCCCAGAGGCAACTCAAAGTGCTTGAATTGGTCAATCCAGTCAAACATGTTCATAGCTCAACTAAAAAAATGTAATTTGGGTTTTAAAAATCCTAATTTTGATTTAGAAATAAGTTCATAAACTTGAATGTATAATTTAAAACATTCGAAATTATCACTTGTTTTAAATTTTGACTGTTCCTAAAGTTTAACAGAGTAAATCAATTTTGTTTAGCATGAGTTAAATTTTAAAATTTTCTTTATAATCAACAAAACATATTTTATTTAAATGTTTTGTCCTAACCATCAATGGGTTGATACATAACGATTTTTGAATTAACTCAGGCTTTTGAAAATTTAAACAGAGACAAACTCCAGATAACATGCAGGCTTCATTTCATCATGATATAATGCAATGCATATATAAACAGGCATTCTCTACTATTCTTCATACAGCTAAATTAACTTAGGATATTTTTAAGATATAAGTTACTCACAGCAATGGAAACAAAGTAAGTTTGTAATAAATCAGTTTGTATTTGCAGGCTTAAACATACAGTAATTCTCATTTCATAATAATCCAGAGTAAAATGAATGTATAAATATTCATTCAATATATCCAAGCATTCAAAAATTTGCATGTAACAGATTTTAAACTTAAGAAATTTAAGAGTGTTACTCACCTTAGTATTGCAAAGAGGGACAGAGCATCTCTAACTGTAAACAGTGGTTGAACTTGTAAAACTGGAAATGATTTTTTACTTTGATTTTTCTGTTAAATTCACCTTGTTTGCAGTGATGTATTTTATTATACAAAGCTTCAGTAAAACAAATTAAAAGGTTTGCTATGTTCAGTTGAACGAATGATAATATGAAAGAGAACATGATATATAAATAGGAAACTGTTGAACAGGTGTAGGTTACAATATGTACAGGTTTCACTTGTATTTGGTATAGCAGATTTTTTTTTTTTTTATCAGAGAGGTACAGATTTATATCCAAGTGAATTGACAAAATTATGTGCTGAGATGATAGTAATTAAGACTTGGTTTCTCAATTAGTTGACATAATTATATTTATGTTTGCTGCAAAAAGATATGTGTATGTGTATGTGTACAAATCTGCAGACCAAGATTCAGCTTGTATGAGAAGCTAAATATTTGTTTATAGACATTGGTTTTATTGTTTCTAGTTCGAACTATAATATATACATCTTAGTGAACTGTTTATTGTCATACTTTGACCAATTTTATTTGACTAGCATGAAGATATTTTATTTGGCTTTGCATACTTGTCTTTCTTTTCTCTTCTTGCCTGCATACTTCTATTATTCTGTTTTCTTAACTTAGCTTTACTTTTACCAGCTCATATGTTTGCTTTGTCTCGTTTTATACTTTTCTTATTTGAGTATGCAGATTTCTTTCTTCTTTTTTTATTAGGTTATCTTACTTTTACTATTGCCTCCATGTTATATCTTATGTCCAAGTATATATAGTTGTTGTTTTAGTCTATTTTCTAACATGTGTTTCACTCTTATTTTCTTTTATTTTTAAACATAAACTCACAAATATTTAATCATTAATTATTATTTTACTTTATACTTATATTAGTATTAATAAATGTTTATTTTAATTTTGAACATTTTAAAACCGTTATTTCTAATTTCCAAATCATAACTTTCATTTAAACACAAAATTTATAAATAAGGTTGACATGAAAGTTTTATTAAAAATTCATTTATAAATATTTACATAATTAATAGAGCTCATTATTAAGTCAAAATAATTTATAAAAGAATTTATCTCTTTATTAATAAACTACTTAATTTTATCAAGTTACCTTTAAATATAAGCTAAAATTATTTAAAACAAACTAAACTTAAATCTTGAGTAATTTAAAATCATATAATCATTTATTAAATAGCTTAAATATCAAATCTCTAAATTTTCAAAAATATTAGAATTAGAAACATGTCTATTTATTAAATTTAAAACAAAGATTATCCGTTTACAATATATACAGATATATACATTATAAATAGAAAGCAATTTAATTAGCTTCTAAAAGATAAATTATCAGTTAAATATTTATTTAAAAGAATATTAATAAATCAATTCATATATTATTGACAAATATTATCAAATCAATTTAATTTTTAATGTAGATTATTAAATTGATATTGTCCCAAATTTCCGGGATATCACATTCTTCCCCCCTTAAAAGAATTTCGTCCCCGAAATTTAAAACAAAGGTAATTTAATAATCCAATTAAAAATTTACATATGAAACACAAGCATATATCTATCATAAACTAACAATCATAGCAACCAATTCATCCAAACAAACAAATCTAACTATCCAGACAAAATTCTAAATAGAATTTTCTCGAGTTTCCCCAAGTATAAATACCGGGTTACTCGCCCTATAGAATCCAAACAACCAATACTACTACTAAACTACAGAGTTCTCACTCATCTAAATCTACAAAACAAATCAAAATATCAGACCAAACTCAAGTTTGACCCAACAACTACAACTCCCTGAACTGCTGATTCTAAAATCAAAGATAGATCTTACACGTACTCCCTCAGAGATACGTGAAACCCTCCAAATTCCAGTTATCCAAACTGACAATCCAATTCTGAAGACCAAACACTTATCCAAAATCAAATCCCCGATTACAGACTCCAAATTCCTTCGTCTCTAATCCACAAAATTCTTTGGACGATCCTGGGCTTCCTTCATCTTTCCTGATCATCTCAATCTTACTGATGCCCTATAAACAAACTGAACCAAAGACAATCCCACAAATGGATCTTACCAAGATCAACCAAAATTCAGAACATAAACTCTATTCCAAAATCAGAAAACAGAACTCACATCTCCCGCATCTAGAAAAGATTAAACGGGTGCACTCCAAACTGGCCTCAAATTCTGAGAAATTTCCCATAGAACTCTCTAATCCAAACACTGCAATATCCAATTGCTTCCAAACTAAAACAGCTACCATCATGCTTCCACTGCGCCACTCTGACTGAACAGATGAAAATGCTGATGATGATCTCAAGCACAGACTGGTCAACACATTCCAAAAATAAAACTTAAAAGTTCCTCCAAAATTCCAAGCTGCTTCACCAACTCAATTTCCAGATGTTGACAAACTCTAACTTCTAGAAGACATCTAGAAAAATCTCTGAAACTCCAAGGAATACCCAAACCATCGCAAGTCACTTTTGCGATCAATACAGCCAAATTCCAAAGATACTGCTCTCTCTTTTACAAATCAGAATAGCTTACACTTCTGTGGCCAATCTATCGAATAAACGGGTCTACATAATTACTTCTGAATTCCATTCCAGAAAATTGCTAAGCCAGAAGATCTCTTGCCAACACCGAAAACATTCCAAGCTACATTGCTGCCACAGATGCTAAGATTTCCTATCCAAAGCTCTTCGAGAAACTCGGATCTCAAAACAAACAAAACACCCAGCTAAGCACAGCCACAACACCGAAACAGTCACTTCTCCTTACATGTTCCAAAGAAACATCGTTGGAGATATCCATAGTCACAATGTCTCATCACACAGCTACTACACCTTGATGTATCAAAATATCTTGACTTACTTCTGTCCACCCGACAGATTCAAATTCTAGCTCAACCAAACTCTAACACTTCAAAGATGAACTCCGACCCTCACAGGTTTCCTTCAGAGATCGATGAAATCCTTACACCATCCAAAACTTACTTGAGACAGTATTAGGCCTACAGTCTCGACAATTACACCTCCAACCATTGATAGTTGTGTTACACACACCACTACCTATCTACCTTTATAAAATATTGGAAAACCTGATCAGGTAACCCAACAAATAGGTAGAAACAAATATATAAATATATATATATATATATATCAAAATTACAAATACGCTCTCTCAAGAAAGAAATCACTCACGAGCCTAGGTATTCACTCAATCTAGCGCTCTGATACCACTGTAACGACCCCACTTCCTACTCCCAGGAAGAAGTATCGTTAATAAGAAAGAAATGGATGAGAAAATAGAAAAGATAGAGAAGAAAGAACAACAACATCAGAATCTCACAGCGGAACGAATAAATTATAATAATCATATAAGTATTTACATAATATACAACATCAATCAGAGTTATACAGACAGTACATCACATACTAGACAGTTATAAACACCTGTCTAGTTAATACAACACAACTCAAACAAATAACTCAGAGATACCAATACAGCAGAACTATATATATCTGCAACGCTGAAGCCTCCTGCTCTATTGCTCCTCCAGAATGCGTCAAAGCTAACCTGAATCTCTTGGCTACCCGTAAAAAATTTGGGTACCCGAGAGTTTATGAAAAACAAAAATAAACTCCGGGTCAGACATGGGTCTGGTATGAGTAACAGGTTAAAGTTATTTAACTTTGAAAATCTTTTGAAAACAAAAGATATCACGTAAGACTTCCCACACATAAACATGGAAAAGTTTTTACCTTACGCTAACCAAAACATTTGATAGGAAATTCTGTGATATTATAATAGGTCTAGGGTTTTCAAGTAAATAGAAAATAGCCGAAATTGTTACATTTATTAAATTCCAGCTACTAGCCACAAAAGTGGGTAATACAATCAAAACCGTTGGCACTTATTGGATTGTGGATTCCATACAATGGCAGGGCTACTGGGGTACCGCCCGTCACAGTACGTGGCCTAGATCAACGTACCGAGGATTACTCCCTTCATCCCCTGCAACACAAGGCCGGAACCATTCCTTACTGAACAGTCCCGAACAAGATAACCCCGCAGTTGGTGTACATCCAACCGCCCACAAAGCCGAATAAAAAGGGACATCTAGACAGGGGAAAATCTTTTCCTGCTTGGGCATGACCCACCTAACCTTGCTGCATCTCCCCTGTTTTAGCCATTCCCGGTTGATGAGGCTTGAGGCTGCGATTACCTTTATAGAAAACATTTCTTAGAATGCTCATCGCCCACCTGACGATGTGTTGAAAGCATTCAATCCATACAAGTTCATTCCGGGTTCGAACGAAACCGAAGGCATTATCTCGTTACACTCATTTTGGAATCACCCTCAGAGTTAACGACGATAACCCTTGCACTCTGAATCTTCATCTTCACTTTAGATTCTCGACCTATCGTTAATTTGGAAACGATGTGGTTTTCGGATGTTCCTAATGCGGAAAACCCGATCCCGGTCTCATCGAAATCCAAAACGTGTCTTTTAGGGCCAAGTTGTCTATTTAGCCTTAACAGTTTAATTCAACATCATCAATATCACACAGATAGATAATTCATAATATCACAGTAAATAATCATACCATCATCATAAATAGATAATTAAAATTATCAACCCAATCAGATAAAAATGTACTATCATGCTTAAATAAACATCCAAGTCACCTAGATATTACTTATTATCTGAGTTCACAACCATCAAATGAAATATTAATTTCATTCATCCATAAGCAATGATTTATAATCTTACCATTTGTAATTAATTTAAAATGAATTAAATCAACTACTTCTATCTCTAATTAATTTAAAGTAAATTAAATTAATTACCTTATCTATAAATCCTGCTTATACAACCAATAATTAAATTTATACAAATTACTTAATTTATCTCTAGATATTTATCTTGATTAACTCCTCTAATTAATCATTTTCTAATTACAGTAAGTAATTAGTCTTTAATTAATTTTACAAATTAATTATTCTAAATCATTTCTAGTAATTAACTTTTAATTACTTCATTTATAATTAATTATATTTATCCTTAATAAATTACATAAATTAGTCTCCACATTATTAATTATTTCTTAATTAAACAATTCTAAATTTACATCATTAATTATATTAATTAATGATCTCTAATTCAGATTAAATCACTTTATTAATCGCATTAAGTGATAAATCTTGTATTAAACACAATTATTAATCACCTTTGATTAATATCAACCAGTAATTAATTATCCTTAATTACTCATATAAATAAATTAATTATCCCATAATTAATTATCTCCATTAATTAATCCTCTGATTAATTTCAAAAGTAATTTTCCAAATTACTTTATTAACATATCATCTTTCACTAATTACATTCAGTAATTAACATTAATTACTTTCCTTAAGTAATTGTGCTCCATTGCATACTCTAGTAATTAATCAATTTAGCAAATGATTTCTTTAAATTAATTAAAATAAATTAACTAACTTAAAATTAATCATCTTATCAAAATTAATTACCATAAGTAATTAATCTCTTAATTACTTTTATCAAGTAATTACCTAATTAATCTAATTAATTAGCCAAAGTTAATCATATATATTAATTAATTAAAGATCTTTAGTTGATTGTCAACATTTAATAATATTTCTTAATTTACTTCTTAATTGAACTTTATTTATAAACCAATTCAAATTATTAACTTTAATACATAGGTCATTCCTTAATTACCCAATTATCCTTAAGATAATTCATTCTTTAACTAATGACTTCATTAACATTGCATTTCAAATTTAAATATCATTTGGATTGAAGATCCAAAATGATTATAATCTAAATTCAATTTAAAATCTTTTAAATTAAACTATTTGAATTGTTAATCAAATTTAAATTTCCAAATTACATTAATAGTTAACTTGCAAACTTCAAGTTAAACAATTCATTTATTTTCCATTCAAAAACCTTAAATCAAGAATTCTCAAAAACAAGTTAATTTTTATTGAAACAAATTACTTGTTAACTATTTTATTTTGAACTCATTCTTAAAATATTCATCTTTAAACTGATTTTAATTTTCAGATTTTGAATTCTAAGCAAATTTGAATTTTTCAATTTATTTTGATTTAAAACTTCGACTTAACTTTCTTTAACAACTAGCATTAAGAACTTGATTTTTAAATCCAAATCTATTTTAAACTTTTAAAATTCAAATATGCATTTGTATCAAAACTTTAAACATTTGAATTGAACTGCTGCAACATTTTGTTTCAAATCTAATCTTTGAAAATCTGGAAACAAATCAGGTATTAAAACCTGAAACTCATTTTAGTATTAAAAAAAACTGCATTTTGATTTAAACATAAATTTGAATTCATACTATAATTAGATTTAGACTTTGTTAAATCTTAGTTGATAAATTAAATTCAAATACATCATGATTTTAACTAACTTACATTTTATTTTGCTTTAAATTTGGTTTAAGTTTGGTTTACAGGAATTTTTATACAACCTGTAGCAATTCCAACTTTCCCCTGAAACCAAAGCAAACTGCTTCGGGTCAACTGCCTACTTACTTCGAGTAAAAATGCAATTTACCAGAGACTTCCCCGAGTCCAAAACCTGCACACTAAAAACTGTGACAAAACAAACCTGAAACCAATCCAAATCCAAATAACTTCATAAACACTCAAGTGTATTTAAACATTATACTTATAAATTTAAAATTCAAATTCCATTTTGAACTTAAGATTTAAAATGTTTATCTATTCAACCTATTTTAAATAAATTCATAAACCTTATAATAAATGCATGAAGCATTCATTATTTATATCAGCTACTTATAAGAAAAGGTTTTAAACTGAACTACTCAATTTTATAAAAAAACAAACTAACACTGTCAGGTTGTAAACCAGAAATTAACCTACTCGAGACCAAACAAAGATGCTTCGAGTCGTTAACCAAACTCCTTCGAGCCAGACAGTCCAACTACTTGAGTAACTCAAGAACAACCCAGAATCCAAGTTCAACAGAATTTGGTGCACAGTGCACATGCACTGATCATCCACGAGACTTCAAACAATTTAGATGACTTAAACAAGTCATAAATCACCAGCATATCTCACCTCAAACACCCCCGCACTGCACAAAATTAGGTTTAGCCACCAAAACATGTTCCCACCATCACCTCCGGTCATAGATCATCCACCAACTATCTTTGCTTTGAGCTCTGACCATTACTCTACCTCTAGAAATAACCCTGGCCCCTCCGATCAACTACGCTCCCAGAGGCAACTCAAAGTGCTTGAATTGGTCAATCCAGTCAAACATGTTCATAGCTCAACTAAAAAAATGTAATTTGGGTTTTAAAAATCCTAATTTTGATTTAGAAATAAGTTCATAAACTTGAATGTATAATTTAAAACATTCGAAATTATCACTTGTTTTAAATTTTGACTGTTCCTAAAGTTTAACAGAGTAAATCAATTTTGTTTAGCATGAGTTAAATTTTAAAATTTTCTTTATAATCAACAAAACATATTTTATTTAAATGTTTTGTCCTAACCATCAATGGGTTGATACATAACGATTTTTGAATTAACTCAGGCTTTTGAAAATTTAAACAGAGACAAACTCCAGATAACATGCAGGCTTCATTTCATCATGATATAATGCAATGCATATATAAACAGGCATTCTCTACTATTCTTCATACAGCTAAATTAACTTAGGATATTTTTAAGATATAAGTTACTCACAGCAATGGAAACAAAGTAAGTTTGTAATAAATCAGTTTGTATTTGCAGGCTTAAACATACAGTAATTCTCATTTCATAATAATCCAGAGTAAAATGAATGTATAAATATTCATTCAATATATCCAAGCATTCAAAAATTTGCATGTAACAGATTTTAAACTTAAGAAATTTAAGAGTGTTACTCACCTTAGTATTGCAAAGAGGGACAGAGCATCTCTAACTGTAAACAGTGGTTGAACTTGTAAAACTGGAAATGATTTTTTACTTTGATTTTTCTGTTAAATTCACCTTGTTTGCAGTGATGTATTTTATTATACAAAGCTTCAGTAAAACAAATTAAAAGGTTTGCTATGTTCAGTTGAATGAATGATAATATGAAAGAGAACATGATATATAAATAGGAAACTGTTGAACATGTGTAGGTTACAATATGTACAGGTTTCACTTGTATTTGGTATAGCAGATTTTTTTTTTTTTATCAGAGAGGTACAGATTTATATCCAAGTGAATTGACAAAATTATGTGCTGAGATGATAGTAATTAAGACTTGGTTTCTCAATTAGTTGACATAATTATATTTATGTTTGCTGCAAAAAGATATGTGTATGTGTATGTGTACAAATCTGCAGACCAAGATTCAGCTTGTATGAGAAGCTAAATATTTGTTTATAGACATTGGTTTTATTGTTTCTAGTTCGAACTATAATATATACATCTTAGTGAACTGTTTATTGTCATACTTTGACCAATTTTATTTAACAAGCATGAAGATATTTTATTTGGCTTTGCATACTTGTCTTTCTTTTCTCTTCTTGCCTGCATACTTCTATTATTCTGTTTTCTTAACTTAGCTTTACTTTTACCAGCTCATATGTTTGCTTTGTCTTGTTTTATACTTTTCTTATTTGAGTATGCAGATTTCTTTCTTCTTTTTTTATTAGCTTATCTTACTTTTACTATTGCCTCCATGTTATATCTTATGTCCAAGTATATATAGTTGTTGTTTTAGTCTATTTTCTAACATGTGTTTCACTCTTATTTTCTTTTATTTTTAAACATAAACTCACAAATATTTAATCATTAATTATTATTTTACTTTATACTTATATTAGTATTAATAAATGTTTATTTTAATTTTGAACATTTTAAAACCGTTATTTCTAATTTCCAAATCATAACTTTCATTTAAACACAAAATTTATAAATAAGGTTGACATGAAAGTTTTATTAAAAATTCATTTATAAATATTTACATAATTAATAGAGCTCATTATTAAGTCAAAATAATTTATAAAAGAATTTATCTCTTTATTAATAAACTACTTAATTTTATCAAGTTACCTTTAAATATAAGCTAAAATTATTTAAAACAAACTAAACTTAAATCTTGAGTAATTTAAAATCATATAATCATTTATTAAATAGCTTAAATATCAAATCTCTAAATTTTCAAAAATATTAGAATTAGAAACATGTCTATTTATTAAATTTAAAACAAAGATTATCCGTTTACAATATATACAGATATATACATTATAAATAGAAAGCAATTTAATTAGCTTCTAAAAGATAAATTATCAGTTAAATATTTATTTAAAAGAATATTAATAAATCAATTCATATATTATTGACAAATATTATCAAATCAATTTAATTTTTAATGTAGATTATTAAATTGATATTGTCCCAAATTTCCGGGATATCACAAATATTGCTTAAGTCCTTATTTTAAATAAAATCCTTTTTCCCATTTATTCAAAATCCCTATTTTTCCTATCCTTGAATTTATTTTATAGGATTTAAACTCAAACCTTTATCCCTTTCCTAAATTCCTTCCTTTAATTTATTTGAATTTACTATAATTATTTTACTTAAAAATTTCCCTTTTTATTTCCTTTAAAAATAATCCAAACTTTTCACACACACACACACATATATATATATATATATATATATATATATATATATCATTTTCCCCAAATACCAATATATTTCAACCAAGCCATAGCATTCAATAATTTCAATTCCCAATATAATCAATATAATCCATCACAGATTATCACATACATCACATTACTAATATAAAATAAATTCAACATTTTGAGGAATCCAGTTGGATCCCTCCAACCTATACCTACATCCACAGATGTTAGCATAACAATTTAACATACCAATCCCAGTTCGAGGGGATATAGCGGTATATAGGGCCATCCGGTATTATGCAGGGCACATAGGGTCTCATCCGCTATATGATGCGGTAAATCAATCACTCCAATACACACACACACACACACACACACATATATATATATACATGCACATACATACATACATACATACATATATATTATATATTATAATATCACATTCAGTCAATTCAATCATTCAACCAATAATTTAAATTTGACTATTTAAATTTAAATGCTAATCCAAATGAGTGAGATTAACTCACCTTTGATTTTATTGTTTTCAATCCGATCCACATCAGCATGATTCTCCACGATTTAGACCTTGTACAGACATTGGATGTTTTGTATTAATATTCGAACCAAATGAACAATGAAATGCCCATTTGATAAATTTAATTAACATATGATTTAATTTAAACAAATAATTTAATTTTAAACTAATTTCCATTTTAATAAAATATTTTAGCAACTAAAATAATTAAAGAAGCTAATTAAATAAATTAAATTCAAAAATACATTATTTTTAAAATAACCTAGTAAATTAAAAATGTGTATATTTTCTTTGATAAAACTACGTATATACTTAACATCTGTGTAGACCTCAAAGTCAAAATTTATATAAGCTTCTAAACATTTTAAAATTCACGTATATATATATTTTTTCTTTTTAAAAATGAAACTTACCTGTACTGTTAATTTTTTTTCCTTAACCCACATATATATATACATAGATTAAAAACCAAAATTTCATTTTAGGGCTTACTGTAGATTTATATACAGTAAATTCATATATATATATATATGTATGTATGTATGTATATATAATTTTCCAACGTGCATACATATATTACTTATTAACTTAATAAGAAAATGAAACTGCTGTTCATCAAACTCTTTTTTTCTAAATAGAATTTCTTTTATATCTCACTATAAGCTTAAAATCTTATCTATAAATATATGATTTAATAAATAGGAAATATCGCACTCCCTATCTGCCTACTCGTGACCTCCAAGTCCACGAGCCCACAACCCACACCCACAGTGCCTCCCCACTTTCTCAAACCCACGTTGCCCGTCACTCGAAACCACCCTGAGCTACCGTGCATCCCAAATCGACCCGGGCCTCCTCCAAATCGTAAGATATGAAGATGTCGCGTTGCCCTTCCCTTTTTCTATACTTATCGAACATTTTGAAACCCACGCCACTGATGAATGTCAACTATGCGTCCTTTGAATTCGAGCTTCAATTTTCTTTCGGGCATTCTTAATTTCGATTTTTTTGCTTTGATTTTGTTATGGACGAAGAGAGGATGGAGATGAGATTTTATTTGGTATGCGCCTTGATTTTATTGAAATTTATCACACGATTTTTAAATGAATATTAGAAGAGAACCATTTTTTTCTTTCTCTACTGAAATTTTGATCTGGTTCTTAAATGGAGAGAGAAAGACAGGGTACTTGATTTTATTTTTATTTTTAAAGAGAAGATACGTGTTCTAATCAGGGAGGAAACGTGTTTGAATGGTTTGGCTACAGTGCCCACGTGGTAAAAGCCAAAAGGGTCTGATGTGAATGCCCTTTTGGCCAGTCAAACAAACCAATATATATATAATATTATTTAAAATTAAATTTGAATCGTCTCGAAATCGTAACTCAAAATTTTGACTTCCTATCGAGGCATGCTGCTAGGCGTCCATAATGTTATACGCCTATTCCGAACACAATGGAGTTGGTTCCAAGTCCTAATTCGATCATATGGAGAAGATAGCTTTTTGGACTCAGTTATTATATTAAATTATCGATATAGATTTCAGTTCATTTACCTATCGTACGGCCACACGATAACCCCAAATGCTACGAAAATTGAAATTCGATAATAATACACTATTACGGATCCAATGGAACTGGTTTCGTCAAATTCCAAGTCGGTACCTCGGAAGGCTATTTTTAAATGTCGATTTAACGATATATTTTTAAAACTGAACTAATCAGCTTAAAATTCAATTTCAAAAGTTCTATTACCTTTAGTATTATCAACATAAATTTCATAAGTCTTCAAATTATTTTTAACCAGCTCTGAATTCTCGATTCAACAATTTACCCAATTTTCAATTATTAGATTCAATAACTTAATTGCCAAATAAATAGTGATATATGAAATTCAAGTTAAAAATTAACTTTTAAATATTTAAGATCAATTAAATATTCCAATTTCAAATATCCTAAAATTTTGGGTCGTCACAATTTTTGAACGAATTTTAATTAAACTTGCGAATATTATTAGTGATAGAAAATTATTTGGAAAACGATGAATTTTGGGATTTTTATTAAATAAGTGTATTTTGGAATATTATATTTTATTCATCAATGACTATAGAAATAGTTGTAGGTTTTAACAAGAAAAGAATTTTGGTTTGATGAACTAATTTGTTTAAAAAGGATTTGGAAGGTAAATGCGGGTTTAAATGAGACTGGTTTTAGAATTGTATAATATGTATTTGGAAGCTTTTTTTTTTTATTGAAAATCGTTATTGGAAAAGTAGAATAATTTATATGTTTGTTTAAAGGGCATATTGAATTGTAAAATATATTTACTATTATCATTATTATTTCCAATTATTATAGAAGAACTTTAAAAATATATGAATTATTTTTTAAAATAGTTTTCATGTGATTTGGAATTGAATTGTAATTTATTGATTTCCTTGTAAATAAATAATAGATCTCCAACTACTTTTTTTGAAGCAGCAAATGTATTTTGAGGAAATAATTTTATGAATTGATTTTCTTTTGACCAAGAATTTATACATGGGATTGTTTTAAAGATTTTAGAAAAATATATTTTAAAACTCCTTCCGAATTAATAAATAACTGAATTATACGTTTCGATTGACCTTTATTTCTATGTAATAAGGAATTAGAATAAATGGAGTTATAGTAGCATCTGGTCTGGGACTTTCAGTAATATTTACCAAGTTATTCTTTGGACTTTTTACATAGAATAATCGTTGTTTAATGAGTGTAGTTTCTAGATAGTAAATGTTGAGTAATACTGAGTGGAATAGGACGCTCAAGTAATACTTGTTCAATTGCTGTTAGTGAGTAGATGTCACTTATATTCTGTGGAGGGGTTAAGTTTGTGATATCCTTTAGAGGTGACTCCTTAGGGCTTAGTAATCATATTACTCTCCAAGGGATATAAGTGGGAGATATGTTGGGATTTACACATTTATCCTCTAATGATTAAATAGATGGGTTATATACTTATTTACACTTAGGGCTAGTAGTCGAGGAATTGCTATGTAGTATGATCTTAATAGGGCATATGGAACTGAGAGTACTTATTATTACTCTCATTATGACTTATCTTGTCGAGAGTATTTCGGTGTACCCTTTAAGGACTAAGTAGTCGAATGGCATTATCTACACTTCGGGCTAGTGGCTGTGGAGTTGGTGTATTAGGATGTTCTCATCACGACTCATCGTGTCAAGAGTATTAGTTATCGTTATCGATATGACTTATTGAGTCGAGAGTAGTTGTTGTCACTCTCATTAGGACTTCTAGAGTCAAGAGTACTAGTTATTACTCTTGTTAGGACTTGGAATTTTTTTTCTATAGAATGCAACGACCCGGAATTTTTGGCAATATCAATTTAATAATCCGTATTAATAATTAAATTGATTTGATAATTTTTCTTTATAATTTTAATTTAAATTAGTAAATTTAATCTTTTAAAAGATAACAAATATTTATTCTGGTAATTTTGATTAATATCTTTCTATCAATTTAAAATTTGATAAGAATTATTTGTCAAAGCTAATAAATTTTTATTCTGTTTATAATATATATATTTGATATATATTGTGAATAGAATATCTTTTGTTTTAAATAAAGATGAATTTTCAAATTGTAATATATATAAATGTATATGTTATAATTTGACGTTGTTTTGAAATTTAATATAATCTGTTAATAAATTATATATGTATGATTGAATTGTAATTTCAAGCTTGGTTTTAAAATTAATATTTTTCAAAAGTTAATTTATATTAATTAAATTGTTTTCATATGTAATATAATTGTTTGTTTTTAAAATATAAGATTGTTATTTATTTTAAATATGATAGTTTAAAAAAATTTAAACATTTTGTTTTGTTTTCTTTAAAATGCTTAATATAAATGGTTATAAGTGCATATATATATAAACATTTAGATTTTAAATTTATGTATAAGAATGTATTTGTATTATAATTAGTTTCTAATATTTTTTTAAAGGATTTAAACTTATATTTACATATATTAAGTAACTTAAATAAAAAAGCTTATATTATCTTTTAAATTAAATGAAAATTAATTAAACATAATTAAAGACATGTGTAACCATGTTAAGTCTCTTAATAACACATGTAAACCTATTAAGCTAATTAAAACGACAAGTGTAAAAACTTAAATAACAAGTGTCTTCTTTTTTTTTTAAATTTTAGTTTCTTTAATTTTATTTAATCATAACACTTTTTCTTCGTTTATTTTTCTTAACTAAAACCAGAAATATAATTTCTCAAATCTGAAATCAAAACTGAGATTTAAACTAAAAAGCAAATCTGAGCAACGATCAAATCTGCATTTTTTAAAAAAAACTACAAATCCAACCTGGATTTCAAAGGGGAATTCAAATCTTTTGCAATTTTAAAATGGAATTCAACCTACAACTTCAAATTTACAGACCTGCAACACCATATCTTCTACAAGTTCAACCTGCATATCAAAAGGAAGATCAAGATCTGTTCAATTTTTTTTTAACAATCAATCTGTAAAGCATGCAAAGGCATTAAATTTCAACAGCATGCATCAAAGCATTCTTTTGTAATTCAAGTGTTCAAGGCCTGGAAGAAAAAAGAACAGCTCTGCCTATATGAAAAAGTGAGTAAATTTCTTTTAAAAATAGTTGATCTGAATTTTACTGCCATGCATGTGTTGATATTGTCTTGAATTAACATTCTATAGCTTAAACTTATATGAATTGGTATGTATATGATGGGTGAGCTTGTCTGTTTATATACATGCAAGAGTTTTCTCTGTTAGTTTACTGTGAAGGTTCTGTCAAAAGAAAATATTCAATACCAATAAATCATATCAATATTTGATTTCGAAATTCAAATAAAAGTTGTTTATTTGAGGAAGATGATGGCTTTTAAATTAATTTTAGTATCTTAACTTTAGCAAATAAGTTTAAAAATAGGAATAATAGTAAAAATACTGTTACACATGAAAATCAAAAATCTTAATTTTTGATTTTCATTACATGAATGAATTAATGAGTAAAAATCATGATTTTTAATACATGTTTCATGATTTTTAGTTTAATGAATCATGAGAATTTGGGGTTTGAACATTGGGGTTATTTTGGTGAATTGCCGAAGAACAACATGATGATTGCAGCTGTAACTTTGGTCGAAGCTTGTTTTAGGATTGCTGATGTTGGGAAAATTGCAAGTGAATTTTTCTATTGATCGTGGTGTTCGAATTTCGATGAACTAGGATTTAAGTTGTTTTTTTTGTTTCGGCCTGGATATCGATGCATTGCGTCGTGTAGGTTGGGCCGGAGGTGATCGCTTCTGAGGAGGACGAAGCTCAGGGATGTGGCGTCTCGATGGTAGGGTCGGCGGGGTGAACGACGTTGGATGGTCGGTAACGATGGTGGTTTTATGGAGGAGGGTTCTGCAGTATTTTCGAGCTAGGGGTCGAATGTGCATTTGCGTTCATTTTCTTGGATCTGGGTTTAGTTTTTGGTTCGCGAGTGACATTGTGACCGTCGACAAAGATCGCGACGACCTGGATTGGCCGGAGGTGTTGGGATACGTGCACGCGTCATGCCATGTACACTGGGTATTTTGAAGCTTGGGGAAGACGATGTTCGCCCGGGTTTGTTATCGCGTTTTCATGGTATAGGCTCGAAGTTAGTATGCAGGTGGAATTTTTGTTTTGGGAAGGTGATGTTTGCTCGAAGCAGAGCTCGTGTTTTTCTTGTTTTGACTCGAGTAATTTTGGTTGTTGTGCTTTTTGTTAAGTAGTGTATAAAGATAAAATACAGATTCAACCTGTAGTTTGAAATAAATATAGTTCAAGTTTTATAAAAGGTAATGAATTTATAAGTTGAAAAGTTTGTTGTTTAAAAATAAGTTAATCAACTTTAAAAGTATTAATTGGATTAATTTTAAATTTAAATTTGTTTAAAATGATTTGTTTTTAAAGTAATTAACTTCATTTAATTTTAAATGTTAATTTAAAAAGAGAATATTTTGAATTTAAATATTAAATCAAAGTTTAAGTTTAAATTTTAAGTAATGATTTAAAACTAAAATTTCAAATTTTATTTGAAATAAATAAGAATAAATTAGATGTTTAAAGTGTTTTTAATTTTGAAATTTGTTTCTAAATTTCTTATTTTCAAAATAAGGTTATAGTTATGATTTTGAAAAACAATAGAATAATTTGTTTTTAAGGTTATTAAAATTTGATTAATTTCAAATAAGTTATTTATGAAGATAAATAATGTTAAATTATTTTGATATGAATTTTAGAATACATAATTAAATATGGTTATTTAATAAGTAAGTTTAATTAATAATAATGTTTTCTTAATTAATTAAAGATTTTTAAATATAAGAAGTTAATTAATTAATTGTTTAATTAATTTTAAATAATTAGTTAATTGTTTATTTAATTTTGAATAATCACTTAATTATGGATTAATTAAGTGTGATTACTTAATGAAGTAATCAATGGTTAATTATTGAAAGTAATTAAGAATGGTAATGACTTATGGAAGTAATTAGAGGAAATTACTCAAGGGAGTAATTAATTGAAGTGATTAATGGATGATCACTTAATGTTATCAATTACGGAATTGATTAATTTAATTGTTTTAAAGTTCATTAATTATGGAGTAATCAATAAAAGTATTAAGGATTATTTAAGGATGGAATAAATTACTTGTTAAGTAATTAATTAAAAGAGTAATCAAGATTTATTAATGAAGTAATTAGAAGATAATTACTTATATAAGTAATTAAGGGTTAATTACTTAATTAATTTAGTTAATTAATGTGACTAACTAATTAATGAATGTGATTTATTTAAAATTAATTACTAAGTGTAATTAATTAAAATGTTATTAATTTAAGAAAGTAATTTGATTAATTTAATTAAAGAATAATTATTTAATGAAGTAATTTAAGATTAATTAAATGGATTAATTAATCAAGGATTAGTATAATTAATTAAGATGTTAATTAATTTAAATAAGTAATTACAAATTTTTAATTACTGTTTATGATTAATGGGATGATTAATTACAAGTTAATTATTTAATTTATTGAAGTAATAATTAATTAATAAGGATCATTTGTTAATTAATCAAGATTGATTAATAAAAGTAATTAATTAAAGTGTGAATAATTAATTGTAATTAATTAAGAATTAATGTAATTAGTTATAGTTAATTAATTAATGGAAGTTAATAAAGGATCATTAATTATTGTAATTAATGATAGTAATTAAAAGGTTAATTACTGAGTATAGTTAAGAATAATTACTTGAATGTAATTAAAGTATAATTAATCAAGGGAGATTAATTAAAAATCATTAAGAGATGATTAATTTATTTATTTGGAATAAATAAATGAAGAAGGATTTAGGTTAATCCAGTTGATTAAGAGTTAATCAATTCAGCTTTGAATGAATGATTAATATTGGTTGGTTGATTGATATTGGATGATCAATATTGGATGATTGATATTGGGTGATTGGTTGTTGATGGATGATTTGGATATCTCTGATATATGTTAACTACTTTATGAGATGAATGTATGATATGAATTATCTGTTGTGATAATATGATTCATCTATCTGTTTATATAATCCTGAATATAAAATAAATGTTTAAACCCTTAAACAACTTGGACATTAAAATGGCGTTTGGTTTCGATGAGAACAGGATCGGGTATCCATATTTGGATATCCGAAAACCACATCGATTCGAATTAAACGTTAGGTCGTGAATCCAAGTGCAGCAAGTGAAGACTCGAGGTGTAAGAACTATACGTCAGTATAACTCTGTGAGTGATTCCGTGATGAGTTTGACAGAATAGTACTTATAGGTTCGAGATGGTGATTCAGAGTGCAAGGGCTATGGTCATTGACTTTGAGGGTAATTCCAAAATGAGTGCAACGAGATAGCGCCTTCGGTTTCGTTCGAACCCGGAACGAACTTGTATGGATTGAATGCTTTCAGAACATCGTCAGGTAGACGATGAGCATTCTAAGATAGATGTGTTCTATAAAGGTAATCGCAGCCTCAAGCCTCATCAACCGAGAATGGCTAAAACGTGGGAGGTGTAGCAAGGTTAAGTGGGTCATGCCCAAGTAGGACGAGATTTAACCCTGTCTAGAGGTCCCTTTCTATTTCGGCTTAGTGTGTGGTTGGTCGCGCCAACCACGGGGTGGTCTTGTTCAGGGCTGTTCAGTAAGGAATTGTCCCAGCCTTGTGTTGCAGAGGAGCGGGCGTACTCCTCGATACGGTGATCTAGGCCACGTACTGTGACGGGCGGTACCCCAGTAGCCCTGCCATTGATGGAATCCAAAATCCAATAAGTGCCTGTATGGTTTTGATTGTTCCCAACTACGTTGGAACGTGAGATGTAAGCATTCCAGTTATTTCTGTATTTTATTTTGAAAACCCTAGACACTATTATAATATCACTGGATTCCTATCAATTGTTTTAGTTAGCGTAAGGTAAAACTTTTCCATGTTTATGTGTGGGAAGTCTTACGTGATACCTTTTCTTTTCAAAGATTTTTCTAAAGTTAAGCAATTATAACCCGTTTACTCACACCAGACCCCTGTCTGACCCGAGTGTTTATTTTCTGTTTTATTAAACTCTTGGGTACTCATGAGTAGTCAAGTGATTCAGGTTTGCTTGACGAATTCTGGAGGAGTTATGGAGCAGGAGGCTTCCACGTGTAGATATATTATGGTTCCGCCGTGTTTGTTTGGTATCTGTTGTACTTGAGTTGTATAGTTAGACAGTTGTTTATAACTGTCTAATATGTGTTGTATATGCTGTGTACTCTGATGTATTATGATACTATGTAATATTTTATGTGATATATTATATTTCGTTCGTTTCGATGTGAGTTCTCTGATGTTGTTGTGTTTCTTCTTTTCTTTCTTTTCTTCTTCTATCCCTTTCTTTCTTAATTAGCGATGCGACTTTCTAGTGTTAGGAAATCGGGTCACCACATTTGGTATCAGAGCATTAGGTTGAGTGAATACATAGGCTCTGAAGTGGTGTCTTTCTTGAGAGAGTGTACTTGTATTTTTAAATATAACTATATTTATATATATATATATATATATATGTATGTATGTATGTATTTACCTAATGTGTTGGGTTATTTGTTTGGATTTTCTAGCATAAGTTTTAGAGGTAGATAGAGTAGTGGTGTGTATGTGTAACACGAGTACCACTAATGAAAGAGATCCTTATGTTTGAGGTTGGAAGTGTTTTTGTCGAGACTGTAGACCTAATACCGTCTCGAGTGAGATTTGTAGTTTGGAGTAAGAATTTCTCTGATATCTGAAGGAAATCTTTTTAAAAGATTCAGAGTTTATCTATGAAGTGTAAGTTTGGATCTGTCGGAAGAGCATAAGTAAGTGATGGTATCTTGATAATTAGATGTAGTATTCATGGATATTTTCAGAAGATGTGTTCTTTTGAAGCATCTTTAGAAGTAGTTGAGGAGCAGTCTTACCTGCCGCCGGGAAGATTCGTCTGTGTAGAAGTTATCTGGATCTTTAGCAAGGAGGTTGGCTGTTTTGGAATACGAGACTAAGGTCTATGAGTTGTTCCGCTTCAGCATGGTCTCATTTGTCATTCCTTAAGGAGAGCGAGATGTTGATGCTTGGTTTGGAGCCCGAATTTCTTGAGAGGATGTCTGCCATCTCGAAGGTCCGTTGTGTGGTTTGTTGATCGTTTTGGTTTCTGAGAAGCCTTTGGATTGGAAGTCTTTGGTTAGCAATGGTAGCAGTGCAGCTCGAAGTGTTCGGTGTGCTGTCGAGAAGGTCTTTTAGCTCTACAGTATCATCGAGGTAGAGTATGGAAGCCAGTGTGGCTTGTTTCTCCGACGGTTCAGGAATCTTAGTGGTTCTTCTATCAGCAGTCCGGGCAGATGGTGAAAGTTTTTCTTGAAGAGTTAACCTTGTTTGGAAAAGCTTAAGGCTGTTCTAATTGGTAAAGAGACGACAGTTTCTTTGGAATCCGAATTAGGTCGGATCGCAAAAGTGATTTGCGATTAGTTTGGGAATTATCTTGAGCAATCTTTTGTTTGAGGCCGAGGGTTCTCATGTGGAAGTAGGAGCTACTGATGTAATCAGAAGTTTGTCTACATCTTGAATTGATTTCCATATTGTTTTGATTCCAGAAGCAATTTTGGTAGTTAGCCTGGTAATAGGGTGGTTCCTGGAAGGAAGAGTTGGTGCACCAGCTCAGTAAATTTTTTTTTTTTTTTTTGGAATTTGGATTTGGTCCGATCTAGTTTTTGAGTTTGGAATTCTGCTATAAGGTTGTGTGACCGAGTCAGATGGGTCACTCAGATTTTATGGATTTGATGAACAAAGTTTCCGGATTTATTGGATAAGTCTGTACTCGTGTTCATCAACAGTGTTCTCATTTATTTCAGAATCAGAGTTGTGCAGCGGAAGCGAGGTAGCAGCTGTGCAAGGAAGGAAGCAAGTTCAGTTTGCTATTGCTTGAGAAGTAAAGCTTGTGTTCTGGATTTCGACGGATCTTGGAAGACTTTTCTGTTGGATAGGATCCAGGAACTGGTTTGCTTTGGTCTAGTTGTTTCTGGAAGCATCAGCATAGGTGGAGCTGATCAGGTAGAGGATTGGCAGCCCAGGATTGTCTATTGAGTTATGTTGATATGAGATAAGGAGTTTGGAATTTGAAGTTGGAGACTTCATTGTTGTTAAGATTTCTCAGGTTAAGAGAACAGTAATTGGATAAGATTGGATGGCTAGTTCTGAGGCATTTGAGATTTCTTATCTGTGTTTTTTTGATAGGATGAGATTGAATTGCCAGTTTGGATAGTTGGAATTCAGTGTATTTCACGTATCTCTGAGGGAGTACGTGTATGATTCATCGTAGGTTGTTGAATCTGTAGTCCAGTTTGATTTGGTAATTGTGCTGGACTTGAGTATAGTTTGATGTTCTGTTCAGATTAGTGGATATAGAGGTGGGAGGAGCTCTGGATTTTGGTGGTGTTGTTTGTTTAGCTTCTGTAGTCTCCCGGTGATTTATCCTTGGGAAACTCTAGATTGTGTTAGAGATTTATTCTGATTTGTGTCAGGATAACTAGTTAGGTTTGTTTGTTTGATTGATTTCTATGGTTATTAGTAATTGGTTGATAGGAATGCTTTGCTGTTTGAAATAAAAATCTTTGCTGGGTTATTAAATTACCTTTGCTTTTAAATTTCGGGGACGAAATTCTTCTAAGGGGGGAGGATTGTAACGACCCGGAATTTTAGGCAATATCAATTTAATAATCCGTATTAATAATTAAATTGATTTGATAATTTTTCTTTATAATTTTAGTTTAGATTGGTAAATTTAATCTTTTAAAGGATAACAAATATTTAATCTGGTAACTTTGATCAATACTTTCTATCAATTTAAAATTTGATAAGAATTATTTGTCAAAGCTAATATATTTTTATTCTGTTTATAATATATATATTTGATATATATTGTGAATAGAATATCTTTTGTTTTAAATAAAGATGAATTTTCAAATTGTAATATATATAAATGTATATGTTATAATTTGACGTTGTTTTGAAATTTAATATAATCTGTTAATAAATTATATATGTATGATTGAATTGTAATTTCAAGCTTGGTTTTAAAATTAATATTTTACAAAAGTTAATTTAGATTAATTAAATTGTTTTCAAATATAAGATAAATTATCTGTTTTCAAAATATAAGATTGTTATTTATTTTAAAAATGACAGTTTAAAAAAATTTAAACATTTTGTTTTGTTTTCTTTAAAATGCTTATTATAAATGGTTATAAGTGTATATATATAAATGTTTAGATTTTAAATTTATGTATAAGAATGTATTTGTGTTATAATTAGTTTTCTAATATTTTTTTTAAAGGATTTAAACATATTTACGTATATAAATATTTATTAATTAAGTAACTTAAATAAAAAAGCTTATATTATCTTTTAAATTAAATGAAAGTTAATTAAAAATAATTAAAGACATGTGTAACCATGTTAAGTCTCTTAATAACACATGTAAACCTATTAAGCTAATTAAAATGACAAGTGAAAAAATTAAATAACAAGTGTCTTCTTTTTTTTTAAAATTTTAGTTTCTTTAATTTTATTTAATCATAACACTTTTTCTTTGTTTATTTTTCTTAACTAAAACTAGAAATATAATTTCTTAAATCTGAAATCAAAACTGAGATTTAAACTAAAAAGCAAATCTGAAGCAATGATCAATTCTGCATTTTTTTTAAAAAAAAAATGCAAATCCAACCTGCATTTCAAAGGGGAATTCAAATCTTTTGCAATTTTAAAATGGAATTCAACCTGCAACTTCTAATTTACAAACCTGCAACATCATATCTTCTGCAAGTTCAACCTGCATGCCAAAAGGAAGACCAAGATCTGTTCAATTTTTTTAAACAATCAATCTGTAAAGCATGCATAGGCATTAAATTTCAACAGCAAGCATCAAAGCATTCTTTTCTAATTAAAGTGTTCAAGGCCTGGAAGAAAATAGAACTGCTCTACCTATATGAAAAAGTGAGTAAATTTCTTTTAAAAACAGCTGATCTGAATTTTACTGCCATGCATGTGTTGATATTGTCATGAATTAACATTCTATAGCTAAAACTTATATGAATTGGTATGTATATGATGGGTGAGCTTGTCTGTTTATATACATGCAAGAGTTTTCTCTGTTAATTTACCGTGAAGGTTTGTTAAAAGAAAATATTCAATACCAATAAATCAAATCAATATTTGATTTCGAAATTTAAATAAAAGTTGTTTGTTTGAGGAAGATGATGGATTTTAAAATAATTTTAGGATCTTAACTTTAGCAAATAAGTTTAAAAATAGGAATAACAGTAAAAATACTGTTATATATGAAAATCGAAAATCTTAATTTTTGATTTGGATTACATGAATGAATTAATGAGTAAAAATCATGATTTTTAATATATGTTTCATGATTTTTAGTTTAATGAATCATGACAATTTGGGGTTTGAACATTTGGGCTGTTTTGGTGAATTTCCGTAGAACAACATGATGATTGCAGCTGTAACTTTGGTCGAAGCTTGTTTTAGGATTGTAGATGTTGGGAAAATTGCAAGTGAATTTTTCTATTGATCGTGGTGTTCGGATTTGGATGAACTAGGGTTTAAGTTGTTTTTTTTTGGTTGGCCTGGATATCGAAGCATTGCGTCGTGTAGGTTAGGCCGGAGGTGATCGCTTCTGAGGAGGATGAAGCTCGGGGATGTGGCGTCTCGATGGTAGGGTCGGCGAGGTGAACGACGTTGGATGGTCGGTGACGATGGTGGTTTTGTGGAGGAGGGTTCTGCAGTATTTTCGAGCTAGAGGTCGAATTTGCATTCGCATTCATTTTCTTGGATCTAGGTTTAGTTTTAGGTTCGCGAGTGACATTATGACCGTCAGCAAAGATCGCCATGACCGGGATTGGCCAGAGGTGTTGGGATACGTGCACGCATCATGCCGTGTACACTGGGTATTTTGAAGCTTTGGGGAAGACGATGTTCGCCCGGTTTTGTTATCGCGTTTTCAGGGTATTGGCTCGAAGTTAGTATGCAGGTGGAATTTTTGTTTTGGGAAGGTGATGTTTGCTCGAAGCAGAGCTTGTGTTTTTCTTCTTTTGACTCGAGTAATTTGGGTTGTTGTGCTTTTTGTTAAGTATTGTATACAGATAAAATACAGATTCAACCTGTAGTTTGAAATAAATATAGTTTAAGTTTTATAAAAGGTAATGAATTTATAAGTTGAAAAGTTTGTTGTTTAAAAATAAGTTAATCAACTTTAAAAGTATTAATTGAATTAATTTTAAATTTAAATTTGTTTAAAATGATTTCTTTTTGAAGTAATTAACTTCATTTAATTTTGAATGTTAATTTAAAAAGTGAATATTTTGAATTTAAATATTAAATCAAAGTTTAAGTTTAAGTTTTAAGTAATGATTTAAAACTAAAATTTCAAATTTTATTTGAAATAAATAAGATTAAATTAGATGTTTAAAGTGTTTTTAATTTTGAAATTTGTTTCCAAATTCCTTATTTTCAAAATAAGGTTATAGTTATCATTTTGAAAACCAATAGATTAATTTGTTTCTAAAGTTATTAAAATTTGATTAATTTCAAATAACTTATTTATGAAGTTAAATAATGTTAAATTATTTTGATATGAATTTTAGAATACATAATTAAATATGATTTTTAATAAGTAAGTTTAGTTAAGAATAATGTTTTCCTAATTAATTAAAGATTTTTAAATATAAGAAGTTAATTAATTAATTGTTTAATTAATTTTAAATAATTAGTTAATTGTTTATATAATTTTAAATAATCACTTAATTATGGATTAATTAAGTGTGATTACTTAATGAAGTAATCAATGGTTAATTATTGAAAGTAATTAAGAATGGTAATGACTTATGGAAGTAATTAAAGGAAATTACTCATGGGAGTAATTAATTGAAGTGATTAATGGATGATCACTTAATGTTATCAATTAAGGAATTGATTAATTTAATGGTTTTAAAGTTAATTAATTATGGAGTAATTAATTAATTAAAGTATTAAGGATTATTTAATGATGGAATAAATTACTTGTTAAGTAATTAATTAGGAGAGTAATCAAGATTTATTAATGAAGTAATTAGAAGATAATTACTTATGTAAGTAATTAAGGGTTAATTATTTAATTAATTTAGTTAATTAATGTGATTAATTAATTAATGAATGTGATTTATTTAAAATTAATTACTAAGTGTAATTAATTAAAATGTTATTAATTTAAGAAAGTAATTAATTAATGATTATTGATTAATTTAATTGAAGAATAATTATTTAATGAAGTAATTTAAGATTAATTAATTGGACTAATTAATCGAGGATTAATATAATTAATTAAGATGTTAATTAATTTAGATAAGTAATTACAAATCCTTAATTACTGTTTATGATGAATGGGTTGATTAATTACAAATTAATTATTTAATTTATTGAAGTAATAATTAATTAATAAGGATCATTTGTTAATTAATCAAGATTGATTAATAAAAGTAACTAATTAAAGTGTGATTAATTAATTGTAATTAATTAAGGACTAATGTAATTAATTATAGTTAATTAATTAATAGAAGTTAATAAAGGATTATTAATTATTGTAAGTAATGATAGTAATTATAATGTTAATTACTGAGTACAGTTAAGAATAATTACTTGAATGTAATTATTAATTAATCAAGGGAGATTAATTAAAAATCATTAAGAGATGATTTATTTATTTATTTGGAATAAATAAATGAAGAAGGATTTAGGTTAATCTAATTGATTAAGAGTTAATCAATTCAGCTTTGATTGAATGATTAATATTGGTTGGTTGATTGATATTGGATGATCAATATTGGATGATTGATATTGGGTGATTGGTTGTTGATGGATGATTTGGATATCTTTGATATATGTTATACTGCTTTATGAGATGAATTATGATATGAATTATCTGTTGTAATAATATGATTCGTCTATCTGTTTATATCATTCTAAATATAAGACAAATGTTTAAACCCTTAAACAACTTGGACATTAAAATGGCATTTGGTTTCGGTGAGACCGGGATCGGGTTTCCATATTTGGATATCCGAAAAGCACATCGATTCCAATTAAACGTTAGGTCGTGAATCCAAGTGGAGCAAGTGAAGACACGAGGTGTAAGAACTATACGTCAGTATAACTCTGTGTGTGATTCCTGATGAGTTTGACGGAATAGTACTTATAGTTCGAGATGGTGATTCAGAGTGCAAGGGCTATGGTCGTTGACTCTGAGGGTGATTCCAAAATGAGTGCAACGAGATAGTGCCTTCGGTTTCATTCGAACCCGTAACGAACTTGTATGGATTGAATGCTTTCAGAACATCGTCAGGTGGACGATGAGCATTCTAAGATAGATGTGTTCTATAAAGGTAATCGCAGCCTCAAGCCTCATCCGGGAATGGCTAAAACAGGGGAGGTGCAGCAAGGTTAAGTGGGTCATGTCCAAGTAGGACGAGATTTACCCCTGCCTAGTGGTCCCTTTCTATTTCGACTTAGTGTGTGGTTGGTCGCGCCAACCACGGGGTGGTCTTGTTCGGGACTGTTCAGTAAGGAATGGTCCCAGCCTTGTGCAGGGGAGCGGGCGTACTCCTTGGTACGGTGATCTAGGTCATGTACTGTGACGGACGGTACCCCAGTAGCCCTGCCATTGATGGAATCCAAAATCCAATAAGTGCCTGTACGGTTTTGATTGTGCCCAACTATGTTGGAACGTGAGATGTAAGAATTCCATCTATTTTTGTATTTTATTTTGAAAACCCTAGACACTATTATAATATCATTGGATTTCCTATCAAATGTTTTGGTTAGCGTAAGGTAAAAACTTTTCCATGTTTATGTGTAGGAAGTCTTACGTGATACCATTTCTTTTCAAAGATTTTTCTAAAGTTAAGCAATTATAACCCGTTTACTCACACCAGACCCCTGTCTGACCCGAGTGTTTATTTTATGTTTTATTAAACTCTTGGGTACTCATATTATGTATGAGTAGTCAAGTGATTCAGGTTTGCTTGACGAATTCTGGAGGAGTTATGGAGCATGAGGCTTCCATGTGTAGATATATTATGGTTCCACTGTGTTTGTTTGGTATATGTATCTGTTGTACTTGAGTTGTATAGTTAGACAGATGTTTATAACTGTCTAATATGTGTTGTATATGTTGCGTACTCTGATGTAATATGATACTATGTAATATTTTATGTGATATATTATATTTCATTCGTTCCGTTGTGAGTTCTCTGATGTTGTTGTGTTTCTTCTTTTCTTTCTTTTCTTCTTTTATCCCTTTCTTTCTTAATTAGCGATGCGACTTTCTAGTGTTAGGAAGTCGGGTCGCCACGTAGAACCTGCATATTATTTGGAGAATATTTAATAAAGGGACTCCTATTTATTTCAACCATTTATTAAATATAATAATTTAATTTTTGATAATAGCCATTTGAAAATTTGGAAATTTATAAAACCAATTTGGAAAAATATGAAACTTTACTGAAAATTCTAAAAAGGTGTTTTAAGGTGTAATGGCCCACAAATCCGTACCCCTTTTGTGCAGACAATATTCCCCATTAGTTCAACTTAAAGTGGTTGGGAATACAAACCATTAGGGTTAAAGAAGAAGGAGGTAGAAGAAAAAAATAGAAAAAACAATTTATTAGGTTCCAATCACTAATTTCATTTCTTCCAAGGATCCATAATTTAAGCCTTTATTAAATCTTCGATGATCCAGATGTGAGTGAGATTAACTCACCTTTGATTTGATGAGACCCAAACCAAACCAGCTTGATTGGATTGACAGTTTATTATCAGTTTAGATGTGATACTATATATATATATATTGCAGTGATTTATTTCCCGCATTATATAGCGGTTGAGGCCCTATGCGCCCCGCATAATAGTGGAAGATAATATATACCGCGATATTCTACCGCGAAGCGGGATTGGTATTTTATTTGTTGACTAACATCCGCGGATGTAGGAAAACAGGTTGGAGGGTTCTAACTCATTCCTCAATATATTGAAATTATTTTCATAATCTATGATATGTTTTATTGATCTCCTGTGAGAGCTTATATTGGAAATTTTATTTATTCGATGCCATGGTTTGGATGAATATATTTTGGTATTTTGAGATGTAGAATTATAATGAATTGGGTTTTTAAAGGAAATGAAAGAGAATTTTTAACTAAATAATTATAGCGAATTCGGGTAAATTTAAGGAATGAATTTTGAAAATAAAATTTTGATTTTTATCTTATTAAATAAACTCTGAATATGGGAAGAAATGGAGATTTTAAATAAATAGGAATAAAGGAGTTTTGAAGACTTAAGCGATATTTTTAAAGGATTAAAAAAATTATTTTAAAAATTCAAAATTTAAATGTTTTGAGAAATAAAAAGGAGAATTTTGGAAGTAGAGTATGAAATCAATATTTTAGATTTAAATAAGGGTTTAAAAATAGATAAAGGAGTGAATCTGGAATTAATGGGTTTTGGAATAAATTTGAATAAGCAATGGAATTTATTTTAAAATGGAGATAATTTTGGATATCGATTTAGAAAAATTGATTAAGTGTTTCAAATTGTGATTAAAGGAGAATTAGATTATGGAATTTATAAACGGGGTTCATAAATAAAGTGAAATATTTCTCAGTGAATAATTTAGAAGCGTAAATTCACTGGGGGAAATTAATAGGAAAGGGTGATATGCTTAAAAAAATACTGGTTTATTTTTAAAAATGTGGAAAAGTAATTTACGGGATTGGGACGTGAATAAGATTGGGATAATTCGAGAAGGATTTATAAGTGATTAGATGGGCTATATTTTTAAATGGAAAGTGTATTTTCCTGAAAAGCCAAGTATATTTTTAAGAAAGATTTCTAAATATAACGATAGTAGTAATTATTTCGAAGGTTAAATTAGTATTTTGATGTAAAGGATAACTATTAAATATTTATACCTTGTAGAATAATTTTCTTTTAAAATTAGTTTTGGCTAAAAGTTTTACTTGGGAAATTATTATAGAATTTCATAACTATTATTTTGAATAAATCGATTTAAGAAGTTTTATTTTAAATGTTCAAGTGTATATTTTTGGATAAAGTGATTAAATTGATTTAAAAGCTAAATTTAATAAGGCTTGGTGTTTTTTTTAGTGGAAATTAAATATTTGGCTTGTGAATGTTATTTGATAGTTAAATAATCGACTATCAATATTGACCAATGTGTTGATCGTTTTGAAGAGATCGGGATTAGATTTAATTACTGAAAAACCACTTTGATCCGGTTTGAACGTTTGCGAATGAAGACTGTGAAGACGGTGAAGACGGTATTCAATTTGTCCAAACCCAGGGCAACTTGTATGGATGAATGCTATCAGACCATCGTTAGGTGGACGACGAGCATTATAAGTGAAATATGTTCTAAAAAGGCAACGCATAGCCTCAAGCCTCATCAACCGGGAATGACTAAAACAAGGGAGGTGTAACAGGGCTAAGTGGCTAGCAACCAATTAGGATAAGGTCATCCCTGTCTAGATGTCCTGTTTTATTTAAGTTGTGTGGGCGGTTGCCGATCCCAACCGCGGGGTGATTTTATTCGGACTATCTAGTAAGGGGTAACTCCGGTCTTATATTATAGGGGATTAGGAGGGGTCCTCGATACGCTGATCTAGGCAAAGTACTATGACGGGCGGTACCCCAGTAGCCCTGTCATTGTATGGAATCTAATCTCAAATAAGCGTCTGTACAATTTTGGTTGTGCCTAACTATGCTGAAGCATGAGATGCAAGCGTTTCAGCTAGATTCTATTTTACTTTCTATAAACACTATTATAACATCAGACGGATTTGATAAAAAAATGTTTTGGTTATTGTAAGGTAAAAACCCGACACGTTTATTTGTGGCATGGTCTTACAAAATACCTTTGATTTCAAAGGATTTTGAAAACTTTAATAATCGAATTGAGTGTGTTTTCTCACTCTGGTTTTCCAGACTGACCCGATTATTATTTCACTGTAATACTCGGGTTAGACCAAGTATTATAGGATATAGGATAAGATGTTGTGGAGCTTAGGAGACGAGCTGGATGGTGAGACGTATCACACGTACTTGATGTATATTCCGTTGTGTAGTATAAGCTGTATAGTAAGCTTTTTTTAGGACAAGTTAATATAACTGTCCAGTATTTTTGCTATTGATTGTATTATACTCTGATGATGTAATGTATATTAACAGACATAGTTCTTTTTGTATAAAGATCTGCTATTATCTATTATATATTGTACTACTGTGATTGTGAGATTCTGTTATTGTTTTAGTTCCTTCTTTCTTCTACCTTCTTTCTTTTCCCTCAGCAATATGTCTTTTCCGGCACTCGATCATTCGACATGTTATAAAGTGGCGTATTTGTGTCAATTTTCGGGGGTCGAGAAGGATGGCTCGTCACATAAGGACGTTGAAAGTGGAATTTTTCTGCAATTTCGTAAGGCTTTTATAAATTAATTAGAGTACAATTTGATGTATTATAATTATTAAAAATAATAAAATTTCCTGGAAATTTCTAAAACTTTTTCCATGAATTCCTAAAAAAGACTTTTATGTTGAAAGCTTTTTGAGATTCGTAACATATTTTACTATAAAAATTAAAATGGGCTAAGCAACATACTTTTATTTATTGAACGATTGTCTATTAAGGAGACCGGTGTCAGATATTGGTAGACTATTTGTCAATACCAAAACCATTATAATAACTGTGTGCACGGGGGATGTTTTCTAGAATATATAGGTTGAATTGGCAAAGGTTTACAGGAATGAAGTAGGAGAACGCTAATGGATGACCCCACACTTGTGTCAATTTGAAATGACTAAAACGGAAGCCTATGTCAGGCCAATTATTTAGCTACCTTTAGCGGACATCTTTCCCATGTATTATCATCTTGATTTTGAACGCGATTGGTGCTACCAAAAACAGAATGCCTTTAGGGGTTACGACTAGCTAGAAAGGGTAAACTGCTCAAATCTTACCTTGGGCATTTCCTCGCGTACATTGTCACATGATTATTCCTTATGTGACCCTTATGATTTTCTTTTGTATTGTTCCTATAGGGGACCCACTGACAGCTACCAACGTTACTGGTTGTGTTATAGGAGCTTTATAAACTACATGCTTAAAAATATGTTAAAGGGGATAAGGGTAATGCCTTAACACTATTTTAATATTTACCATACTGATGGACGTTACATATATAGCGTATCTCTATAGATACAGATAGTTTAACGGATCCTTAGGAGATGGAAAATCTAATAACATCTCTTAAGTTACTATACTCTTATTGCTTGATTTTAATTTACTTACACAAAAATGTATAGTCCTAATTCGAGTATATTTTTTTTTCTTTATGCTCGGCTCAATCGAGTTATTTCAGTGCTTCGAAGCATTTTGTTTGTTTAAGATAAAGATAGAGTTTGGAAGACTAATTTACTAGTATTATGCCACTGCATATTGAATGTATGACTCTGATTATACTGCAAAATGAAATTAAATATATATTATAAAACAGTTTCATGGACTATTTTATAATTATAATATTTTTCCATTCCAATGTGGGGTTCTATGTATTGTCCACTTTTCCTCATTTTTTCTTTACAAACCCCCTAGATAATCTATCTTTTAGACTATTTGACATGTGTGGTTTATTGTCGACTTAAATTATCAAAAATGGCGGGTCTCACATAATCTCTCCAAATATTGGTCAGTGTATTACTCATGGATATTGGGGGTACCGAGCATTACGTTCCAATAGTTATTGGATAACTTTGGAATGACTCACTTGAGATTTCTCTGTTGGTTAATGTAACTAATGTCAAAGGACAATCTTGAACTGACAATGTTGCACAGCACCCTCGACTTAAGAATACAATGAAAGTTCAATGTGGATGCTCCAATTTTATTATAGTTAAATCATAGCATGTTGTCCATTGAATGACTGTTGCTAGGTCTGAGTTGAAGTGTTGGCAGTGAAATATGATTCAATGGAGAATTCGTCTCCTTAATTATATGAGTTTAGCGTCACAGTCCACTATTGTTAACTCACAGTCAAAGTCTCTAGCAGAGTAGTACAGTAAAGAATAATTGTTATTATTAAATGAAGAATGTTGTGTTTGAACTTACAAAGTTGAATGTGGGCGATGTTTGAACTTGACCAAAACCAAATTCTATAAGTCTTAATGTGATATAGTTTTGATAAAGAGAATTGGTGTAAGTAATCAATGCAACCAGGTATGGCTCATAATAAGTAAAATAGGATTTTACTAAAGGTTGTGTAAGTGATAAATTCAACTAAAATATCACTCCACTAGCTAAGTTGACATGTGAACATTAAAAGTTGAATTGCTCGATATTAACTACCTAAATGATGAATATTACAAATAAATCACGCAATTTAAATAATTTTTAATCGTTGTACATTAATTAAATGAACCAATATTTATGATATATTAGTTATTAATTTTTCGAATGTCAAAAGCATATAATAAAGTGCATATATAAAAGTTGTAAACAAGCATACCAATATACGATGTTGGTAGAATGTTTAAATTGGATTTAAAAAGAATAAATACGAAGTGAATTTTAAATAAATTAATATTTATGAAATATTAATTATTAAAATATAATTTTATTTGTTTTTGAATACCATTAGTATTTAATAATGTACATACATAATAGTTATAAATGCCCGCAGCAATATACAATATCAACAGAAAATTTAAATTGGATTTAAATGAGATTCATACTAAGGGGATTGGAAAATTTTAAGGGCCTATATGACACCATCTATGGAAGACCATGCATGCATAAGAGAGAGAAATCTATTGAGATTTAAAAAAGAATTAAAGTGAGAAGGTTTTAAAGAAGGAATCGAAAAAGTTTACACATTCCATTAAAACAAATCTCCCTTCGTTTCTTCCAAAAATTAATTTATTCCTAACAATTAATTTTCTCTTACCCTCTCTCTCTTTTGGCTAAAATTTCTATAACGCTTAAGTGGCAAATTTAGCATCCCATATTTAATGTATTAGATAGTTGTAAATATTATTTTTAGATTCGTATTAGGTCATATGACAATATAACGTTGGGAGATGTTGAGTATTAACATTTTTGACGTTGAGAAATTTTATCAGATGATTTTACCCCTGAAAATTTGTAATGGCTATAATTTTTGATAGAAGCCGAATTAGCATTCCAAACCATTTTCATTGGAAAGATATGATGATTTCCCTTTTCTTAGAGTGGTGACAGTAGCGATTTAGAGTTTCTGGCTAGGAGATATAGTTGTTTGAAGTTTGGTATTTTTGGAGCAACTTAGTCGGTAATTGGTAAGATTAGTGAGAGACCTGATAACCAATTTCAGGTTTAAGGGTTAAATTGGCTGAAACAAACATCCCCAAATTATTTGTACCACTTCCCAAATAGATCCAAGCCTCCATTAAACCATTCTTCATCCAAATCCTTCTCTTTTCTTCTCCAATTAAGTCAAAATCATATATCACTACGGGTAAATTAGCAATGGGATTAGTTAAAGATCTTCATATCTACATTTTTAGGAAAGAAAAATTGGACCTTTGCTATTCATTTTCATATTTTCCTCGTTTTGCATGCAAATCTCCACTTTTGGGGTGTTTGTTAGTGATTTATCATCTCTCACCTTATTATATATATATATATATATATATATATATTGATTTTGACTTGTTCTAAACTCATTTTTAACGTCAAAATCAAGTTTTGGACTGTTATAAAATAAGACCTGTATTAAAAAAATTAAAATGTTTTAAAGTGCTATTCATTTGATTTGATATTTGGCCTAAATATGTGTTAGGTTATATTAGAGATACATTGTAGGATGACTGTGATGAGTTGTTGTGTGTTTGTATGTTTGGATCTTGAACAATGTGTATGATATTTGTGTATATGCTTAAATGGTAAAAAGCGCTCATCGGATTGAATTAGAGGTAGAAACCGTGACACAAGACATTAACGAATACACTCAAGGATGTTAGGTATCAATGAATACAAAAGGCATAGGCCAAAGAATGGAGCTTAGCCATGGAATCAAAGGAAAATTGGGATTCGAAGATGCTAGAAATTTTTTGTGTAGTGGTCCTTACCCAGTGGTATGAAAGTTCAGGGTACAAGGAAGGTTTTCTCGGGCTTAATTTCGGGCCGGCATAGGAAGGATCAAACTACAAATGTTTTCTAGTGGCGCTATGATCAGGGACCAACAAGGATTCATGGTTTGGCATTTGCATCCAGGCATGGTCGATGATTTAGTAGGAATTCCTTGGTCCAGCCCCTGAGAAGGAATCGCAATCTTGAGTTTTTAAGATTACATAGGCCTATGGAGGGGAGTGCTTTGGGTCTTTGCCTTAAGGACTTTCGGCTATGCTAGGGAAAAACACAGAGAGGAATGGAAGTTCAAAAAATTTTGGTTGTAGCACGGTGATAATTTGGGGATTCTTCATGGTGTTTTTTGTGGTTTTGTGAGTGATATGGAGTGGAGTAGACAACTTCAAACGACTCAGGATGACATTGGATTTCGCTTGGCGACCACCTAAGTGATGGCGTAGTCCTTCGACATGACGATAATGACGACGACTTTGGAACGTTAGTACGATGACTCTGCGACAAATTATGGGTGTCTAAAGGCATTCCGAAGAAGATTACTTAGTAATGGAAGTTTGGATAGCGATCCACAAGCACTAGTTCAACAAATAGGGCTCATGAGTGGATTGTGTTCCATTATGGGGATAGCCAGGATCGAACAACGATTTTATTCCATTATGAAGTTGCAATCAGGGGGATTGTTGATAACTTGAAGGCTTCTAGTGTGCTAGTAAAGAAAGGGTATGTGGTGATGCCTACCTAGATTTGCGATCTTGTCTAGATCATGTAATAGTAGATTACCCTAAGCTCTTGCGATTGTTAGCATGGTTCTTAGCCTTATGATGTGGCTTGGATTTAAGCATCAATTAAGTCGAGATTTCGAATGATCCTGTTTATTGTGATTGTGCCATATGAGTAATCATTTATCCAATGCACACGAGTGATGGTGAGGATTGTTTGATGGATGTTGTATTTGCCATGGTTGTTTATCACTCTTGGGTTTCACTGATGTATGTATTTTTGAAAGTATACCTAGACACCGGACATTGTAATTCGTTGTGGTAAATTAATATATAAACTACAAATGATTAGCATATATCGGCTCTTATGTGCTAACATTTTGGGTGTAGGGACATGTTACGAATGGTTCTTTATACCCTATGTCCCCGTTTATTATGTATCATTTTTAAAGTATTTTGAGATGATGTATTGCTCATACAAGACTGTTTTCTGACCCGAGATTTTATGCTTTTCTTCTTATTATCTCGGCTACTTTTAAATGAGTAGATTATGGATAATACGTCAGGATAGTGCCTGAAGCTATACAGAGTATGAGCAAAAGGCTAGATTTTCATACACAAACACACACTTGGAGCTTACTATCACTTATATTCTGCTATGTAGTACTATGGAGCTATACGTATGATAACCCGCACCTTCGGGTGTATCAATCCAAAGCCTAGGGTGATTTTTAGACTTGCTTCGCACCAAGAAGCATGGGTTATCGGTTCTTAAAACATTGCGGGATATGGTTATAAGGATAAATCTAAGGTATTCTGCACTTTTAGATCTAACAACAAAAGGCAATAAAATATAAATATAAAAGATAATCATCTTCGAAAAATATTTTAGAAAATACTCTTAAAATATATGTAGTTAATAATCAAGAGTTTAAAAAATAACAGCATAAGGTCCGATAGATACCAAATATAACAGATGTTACATGAAGAATAATAAAGAATAATATGCAATGTAGATGACAAGATAGCTTCTCCACGTACTAGATTTGGGCTAGTCACTTGATTCACTGTCATCCTAAGGTGAGGGAAAGGAAAGAAGTGGGTCGGATAAAATACTAGTGGCATAATTTTTTTACTAACTATGCCGATCACATGCAATTGGATTTTTTTTATAATTTATGTGACTAAGAGTATCCTAGTGGTGTTTGTGAATAACTTACTAGGGTTTGTCGCAATAACCTAAGGTATATGGTTCCAAATACAACCTACACCCAAACATCTTATGGAGGTGTGACGATCCGAACTCGATGTCCGACAAACAACATCAAATTCGTATCGCCAGAGCTTGCAACAACATTAGATGATAAATAACACGGCGAAAACAAAGAGATGATATCATTGATACAACATGAATACAACATTTGATACATCAATTTGATACAATGATAATCATCAATATCGGAGACTATATACAACACACAGCGGAACACGATACAACATGAGATAACTCTTCAAAAGAAACTAAAACTACAACTCCAATCCAAAACACCAAAGCTAAAGCTCCAACACTCCAAGCTTGAAACTCCATCAAAGTTGCACAAAGCTAAGCAAGTGCAGTCATGGACTCCAAAGACTCCAAAAGGTATCAAAGCAAAAAGCTGAAGGTTACCAAAACAATATCTACTACCTAACTATCTGAAAAACCAAACTCTAGACTGCCCGTGTTAAAAATTGTGGCAACCTAGAGTTTAGGAACGGAACAATAAACTCCGAGTCAGTCATGAGACTAGTATGAGCAAACAAAAACGGTTTGTCTTTAAAAACAATCAAAAGATTTTAAATTTAAAATCCGCAATGCTTTTTGGAAAATGAAACTACCATAAGGCCTCTCGGCACACACACCATGCAATCGCACACTTAGGGGAGATTTCTCCTTATGATAGTCAAATATGCTTACTACGCAAATTCTTTTGATATTATTATTAGTGCATAGTGGAAAACATTTCGAAAGTATAATATTAATCCTAGCCAGCATAGGTACCATTATACAATGCCTACTTTAGCTACCACCTGAGGTGGCAGGTAATACAACTACAATCGTAAAGGGCTCGTATTGGATGATTGGATTTCCAACAAATGGTCAGGCTAAGGAACTTCCTATTGCCAAATGGGAATGCCTCTCGAGGGACGCCTCGAGCACCTACCTGGCTCTCTGCCAACACAAGGCCGGTTACCCCCTTCCTGGGAAGTGAAACCTAAGATATGCTACCCTCGGTCGTTTGCGACCTTTATCCGAGGATCCTCTACACCAACAACATCACACAGTAGTAAATATACTAAAGTTTCCACATGAGTAAGCATCTTGGCTCCATACCATGATACTACCCTTTTCCAGAAGGAATGGACATACCCTAAGGGAGCTACCCCTGAAACCTTGCCGCATCATTCCTGTTTCGACCATTACCGATTTGTGAGGCTTGATGAGGTCTCGTCCACAAAGCTAAGCTTGTTTTCACAAATCCACGCTTTGATCAAAAAATGATCAGCAACACTTCGTATGCCACATTACCAAATTGGGAATGTAACACTAGTAACCATCAACTATATAACCTCTGAGCTCGTACGTCTCAGAGAAGGATGTTAAGCAAAGAGAATAAATCTTCGCCACCAAACAGAAATGTATTTGATAGAAACCAGCTTTACATCTCAAAGTGTAACGTCAGACACACATCCATACAAGTCTGTTCCGGGTTCGAACAAAACAGAAGGCACTTTCGAAGAAACCCTTGCAAATCTGGGTATTCACAATCCCGATCGAACTTTCCGTCACTTAGGGAATCTCTATACCGTAGCTACTCAGTGTAGAGACAATCGATAGGTTATCCTATCATTCTCGCAAATACCCGGTCTTCACCATCGGTCTTCAAATGCTATCCACAACGGCGTATCATTATTCGGAATGGGTTATATGACACAAAGACCCTCTCCAGGCTAAACCGAATAATGAGCGTAAAATTTAAAAATATATGGATATGGGATTTAAATTAAGTCACAACTTTCTTTCAAATGGTTTAAACAAATTGCCATTTCAAATCTTTACACAAAAAGATTTATTTTACAAAGTTTACCCAGTTCACCAAGATCCATTCACGGATTTCAAAACAATTTCCATTTTAGTTGGATTAACTCTTTTAAATCCTTAATCAAAGATTTAATTTATAGCTTCCAAAACCATTTTCGAAGATTCGTTCATAACTTGGAAAACCAATTTCAATTTAAACTTGAGATTCCTTTAATACAAATTGGAAATTCATTTCTTATATGAAAGCCTTTATTATTTAAAAACAAATAGTTTTTATTTCCAAAAAAAATCCGATTTCATTTATACTAGTTAAAACCTTGAGTTAATTCAAATTCCCAAAGCGACACTTTCTAAAAGGGTTTAAATTCATGTAAACTTGTATAACCTTTTTAAAATCATAAGTTCTCAACATAGAATTCAATTTCAAATTTTGAAGTCAGATTTAAATCAAATTATTAAATTTTGAAACTTTATTAAGTTATTCAAAATAACTTTCATTTTTCAAAAACATTGTGACGACCCGAACTCGATGTCCGATAACAACATCAAATTCGTATCGCAGGAGCTTGCAACACTCATTAGATGATAAATAACACAGCGGAAAATAAAAGATGATATCACTGATACAACATGAATACAATATCCAATACATAAATTTGGTACAAGGATAATCATCAACATCAGAGAATATAAAACAGAATACAGCGGAATATGATACAATATGAATAAGTCTTCAACAGAATCCAATACTGCAACTCTGATCCAAAAGCACCAAAGACAAAGCTCCAAAACTCCTAGCTCGATCCACCATCAAGATTGCACCAAGCAAAACAAGGTCAGTCGTCCATATCCAAAGACTGGACTAGCTCCATATAATCTGCTAAACCTAACTATTTGAAAAAACTAACTCTAGACTGCCCGTGTGGAAAATTATGGGCACCCAGAGTTTAGGAAAGGAACAATAAACTCCGGGTCAGTCATGGGACTGGTATGAGAAAACGAAAACATTTGGTCTTTAAAAACAATCAAAGATTTAAATTTCAAAATCGCAATGCTTTTGGAAAATGAACTACCATAAGGCCTCCCGCCACACACACAATGCAAAAGCAGAATTGGAGGAGATTTCTCCTTATGATAGTCAAACATGCTTGATACGCAGAAAAATTTCTTTGATATTATTACTATAAGTGCAAAGTGCAGAAAAACATTTCGAAAGTAGAATATAAATCTTAGCCATCATAGACATTTCAAACTATGCCTACTATAGCTACCATCCAAACAGTGGTGGGCCACCATAAGTGAATAGCAGGTAATACAACTAAAACCGTATAACGCTCGTATTGGATGAATGGATTTTTCCAACAAATGGTCAGGCTAAGGAGCTTCCTATTGCCACATGGGAACGCCTCTGGCGGGACGCCCCGAGAACCTAACCAGATCTCTGCCAAACAAGGCTGGCTACCCCCCTTCCCGGGGAATATACTTAACCTCAGATATGCCACCCCCGGTCCTTTGGGACCTTTATACGAGAGCTCTCTAACCAACAACATCACATAGTAATAAATAAAGTGTTTCCACATGAGTAAGTACCTAGGCACCATACCATGATACTGCCATTTTCCAAAAGAAATGGTCATACCCTAGGGGAGTTACCCCTGAAACCTTGCCGCACAATTCCCGTTTCGACCATTACCGGTTTGTGAGGCTCGACGAAGTCTCGTCCACAAAGCTACGCTTTTCACAAAGCCATGCTTTGACCAATAAACGATAAGCAGCACTCAGCATGCCACATTACCAAGTTGGGAATATATCGCTGATAACCTTCAACTACATAACCTCTGAGCTCGTACGTCTCAGAGAAGGGTGTTAAGCTAAGAGAATAAATTCTCCGCCACCAACCGAAATGTATTTGAAAGAAATCTACTTTATATCTCAAAATGTAATGTCAGACATATAATCCATACAAGTCTATTCTGGGTTCGAATAGAACCGAAGGCACTTCCAAAGAAGCCCTTGCAATCCGGGTATTCACAATCCCGATCGGACTTCCCATCACTTAGGGAATCTCTATACCGGCGCGACTCAGTGCAGAAACAATCGATAGGTCATCCTATCATTCCCGCAAATACCCGGTGTTCACCACCGGTCTTCAAATCCTATCCATAATGACGAATCACATATTCGGAATGGGTTATACGACACAAAGGTCCTCTCCCGGCTAAACCGAATAGTGAGCGCAACATTTAAAACATATGGACATAGGATTTCAGTTAAGTCACAACTTAATGATTCAAAACCTTTTTTTTCCAAATGGTTTAAACCAATTACCATTCAAATGCTTTAAACACAAAGGTTACTTCACAAGGTTCCCTCAGTTTCACAAAGATCCGTTTACGGATTTCAAAACAATTTCCATTTCAATTGGATTAATTCATTAATCTTTAAATCAAAGATTTATCTCATAGCTTTCAAAACTTGTTTCCAAAGATTCGTCCATAACTTGGAAAATCATTTTCGATTCAAACTTGAAACCCCTTTAATATAAATTGGAAGTTCATTACTCATATGAAAGCTTTTTATCACTTAGAAACAATAGTTTTATTTCGGAAAAACCCTATTCCATTTATACAAGTTACAATCTTTGGTTTAATTCAAATTTCCAAATCAATGCTTAAAAAAAGGGTTTAAACCCGTATAACTTGTAAAGTTCCACTTTTTTTTTAAAAAATAAATCATAAGTACTGAATATGAATTCAATTTCAGATTTTTGAATTTCAATTTAAATACGATTATTAAATTTTTAATCTTTATTAGTTATTCAAAATAACTTTGATTCTTAAAGCAGCTTTTCAAAAACTTTTCATATTAGATTTAATTTATTTCCAAAACTATTTGAATTTAAAATTCAAATTCAAACTTATTTAAAAATCTATGACTTAACCGATTTCCACGTGAAATCCATATTTGTGTGTGTGTATTCTGTGGTCCAGGGATTTTACACAATAGTGCACAACATCAATTATTTCAGAGATATTAATATTGATAAGCGATATAATCCATAATGCTATCTCTATTCACAGATTTATAGAAAAATATATTTATCAATCACAACGATTCATCATTACGATTCGATGTGGGTTTCGGATAACTAACCAAAATCCGAATCCCTGTCGCATCGAATTTCAAATGCAGTTTTAAAGGAAAAAGGGGTTTTCACATATATAAAGAAACAAATTACAATCACAGTTCAGCATAAGGCAATCTACATCACATAGCATCACGATCATAAACAGAAATATCAATCCAATACACGACATTTGATGATAGTCAATCATCTTTAATTCTTGTTGTAATTAATTTAATTTAAAAATCATCTACTTGAGAATTAATTACTTAACCTTGTTTAATTAATCATTAGTTATCAATTAATTACTTATTTCATTTCAGATTTGTTAATTAGCATATCAATTCTGAATCAATTATCTTAATAAACTACTAATTAGAGATTAAGTAACTTTGATTATCCGATTAACAATTCGTAATTACAAATAGATTAAACCCTTAATTGTGAATTTAATCAAATCATAAATTCCAGATTGACAAATCTATAGTCACATAATTAATTACAATTTTAAAACTTAATTAATCATCTTAATTACCCTTTTTAAAACTATTAATAATATTTATTTGTCTTAATTAACATTTTAGAATCTCTTCTAAACTTTGAAATCAAATTATCACTACATTAAAAACTTTAATGGTAAATAAATTTCAACACTTGTTTATTTTACATTATTTACAAAATTAAGGTATTAATTGAATTCTAAAATTTTGTTAAGTATTCTTCTTAACTCATGAACCGGTAACAAAGGCTTAACTTATAATTGGCATGCATTAATTGGCCATTAATATTGAAACTTTTTTTAAACAGTTCAAATACAACTATTAGTTTGTAGGTTGAAAAATCAACTTGAGCAAGATTTTGTTTTTAAACACTCGAGTTCCTGAGTCACTTTCTCCCTTTCAAACTCCATCTTCTTCTTCTTCCCTTTATTTTATTTTTCTTTTTCCAGTTAAGTTTACATTAACTCAAGTTTAAAATAAACAATAGACAAATGGGCTCACGTACTCGAGCACGAACCGAAGCATTCGCCATTTTCAACCAAAAACTCCTGATACCCAAATCAACGCCGTGCACGTGCACACGAACCCCCGCCACCTCCGGTTAAGTCGCCACCCACCACCAAGTCGACCATGACCATCGTAAGCTAGCTGACCTTCCAGAACCTCCTACATCACCGTAGTTCGCGATTTGGGTATTTCACTCGAGCTAGAACGAACCCAATCAATCCAAATCCACTTCGCGTGGCCACCTCTGGCCACCGGAGGTCTTGCGATCACCTCCTACAGCTGCTTCAACATCCCCCTCATCTTCCCTCGAAGTCCGGTCCCACTCGACGCTTCAACGAAGGCACGGCGATCAAAAGTTCAAGATCCAGTAGATTAGGTTAAAAAAAAGAAAATGACATCATCGCCGCCTCCGATGTCGTGGCCACCTCCGCCCATTTTTCCCGTCACCACAGTAGGCCCCTCCACCACCTCGTACAGCCCGACCATCCGCATCGCCTCCGATCGCCTTGATTTGGCCGAAAACCCCATTTTGTTCATCGTCAAACTACTATCACAATAGCCCACTAAAAATCATCAGACACATCTTAAAATTCATGACTTTAAGCAAGGATTCAAGCTATATATTTGAATCAAGATTTTGTTTCATTCGAAAATTCCAAATTTTTAAGTACCTTCTGTAAAACATTTATTTTCCAATCGGTAGGTATCTATACTTCATGCAATTATTTTTAGATCGTAGATCGTACTCAAATATACATCTTTACTTAAGACATCAAAGCATGAAAATGATTAAAATAGAGGAAATCGAATTTGTTTCTAGAGTTAGTCCATTCTGAACTGTAAGCAGAGAAAAACTGTCTCTGTATTGTCAACAATTTCATATGTACAGAGTTTAAGAAGATAACTAACACCATATTAACATAATCATTCACATAATATATAAAATTTGAGATTATATTTACTCACAGGCATTAACACACAAAAGAAAATTTCTGGGTAGAAATATTTGCTCGCCTTCAGTTTTGAAAAACAGAGAGTTGTTGCTTTTGAAAACTACAGCATTGATTTTTCCTTTTTGAATCCCAGGTTTGATATCTTCCAAGTTTGAAGTTGTTTCAGATGCAACTGAAACTTCTCTTTTTTTTCTAGTAGGCTTTGCTATTGCTTTTACAGTTTTTTTCTTTCAGACTGCCTAAATTTGGTTTGAACAAAATGAAAAAGATGTATATTAAAAGAGACAGTGTTGTACAGGTGAGGTATAGGCAAGCACTAGACTTTTTTTTCTTTCTTTGTTGACTAAACCCATACTTTAATTCAGCTGATATGATCTTGATTTAGGCTAGAGGTGAGGGCATTTAGTGCATGTGTTCCCATCTTACCTTACATGCAATCTTATTTTTATTTTTTTGTAAGTACTATTTTTAATTTTGTTTGTACAGTTTATTACTTCTTTGTTTATACTAATATCTATATATTCTTATGTCTGCATACCCATGCTTATTTTGCTGTTCATATTCGTGTGGCTGATGTAGATCCATGTTGTGTACTAAGGAGGCTAGCATTAATTACTATACTTATCTTATATATTTTGTTTAACTTGACTGCACTTCTTTCTTTTGTTGTCAAGTGTGCATACTTATTTAATTATTGTTTTGTACAGTAGATGTTGGTCTTGTTTCCTTCTTTTGCAAGCTTACTTATATGTTTGCTTTGTTTTTTTTCATATTTGTTTTATGCTTTGTACTCTATTTTTTTCCTTCTTACTTTATATTCTATATGTACTTAGATTTTCATTTGTATTTCTTTTGTTATTACTCTATAGTTTTGTTTTAAACATTTAATTTATAATTCTATTCAATTCATTTGCTTTGAGTTTCATTTCAATTTCAAAAGCTAATAAGTATACATTTCTTATAAAATTTGAAAATTTCAAATAAATCCATAATTTAATCCAAAAATTCAATTATATTATAAATTTAAATTCGTCATTAAATCTGGATCGTTACAGATTCCCCTCCTTAAGAAATTTCGTCCTCGAAATTTGCCAAGGAGACAACAAAGACAGATGAAAGATAGAGAAATATCTTTCCAAATCAAACTAGATATCAATTCTACATTTGGCTTACCCAATCAGAATATCAATAATAGATATGAGAACAACTCAATTAATTACGAACAATTGGGTTATCTGATCTATGAAGTATACAGGGGTATTGGTTTGTTCGAAGGGATAACTAACCGTTTGTAGATTATACCGAAACCCAATGAAATAGATAGAAATAGATTCGACTTTGATCTTGGATTCAAGATTTAATTCATTTACGATTTGCTGAAGAAAAAAAATGAACTATAGGTAGTTCTTGTGTCGAACAAACTTGAAAATTTATTCGTAAATGAGATGGTTACCTTTTATATTTTTTAAAGATTTCTTCTCCTCAGTCGGCTTTTTGAGGTTGAAGAATCGTCTCTGATTGCATACACTTTCTTACTAAAGTTTTCTTAAGAGCTGGACAGTCGTTGATCCTATGTCCCGGCTTGCGGCATTTATAGCATCCCGTAGATTCCTGATCTGGCCTCATAAATGTGTCTCTCATTCCTGACTTCCAAGGATTCTTGCATTTATCTGAGTAGTGACCTTTCTCCAAACAATTGAGACAAGTAACATCCTTCTTTTTCTTTTGTATGCCCTTCTTTCCTCTATTTTTCTTTGGTTTCTTACTGCCAAACTTCCTTTTTCTCCAATTCAATTTACTTGCACTTCCATTCTCCTCCGGATCTTTTTGCTTTTCCAGAGTATCATATCGATAGCCCATATCGATTAATTCAGAAAACGATTCCTTTACGTGAGTAGTCATCCTCTCCTGAAATTCCTTGTTCATTCCCCGAATAAACTTTTCATTCTTCTTTAACGGTGTATTCACCAATTCTGGACCAAATCGAGATAATTCAATAAATTTGTTCAAATATTCCTCAAATGATAAACTTCCTTGCTTTGAATCCATAAACTCCTGGTACATTCGGGAGATACCAGCAGACAACATATATCGCTGCTCAAACACTTCCTTGAAACGACTCCAAGTAAATTCATCTGCCGACTCATCCACGGTAACAGTTTCCCACCAAATTAAAGCATCTTCCTGGAGTTGCCAAGAAGCTATCAATCGCATCTGATCATCCTCTAACTTTAGTCCTTTGAAAATCTTTTCACACGATCGAACCCAGGCTTGTGCTTCGATAACGGATTCTTTGCCTGTGAATGGCTTTCCACCAAGTCTAGAAAAACTTCGATATAGATCAGTCAAATTTGATTGAAATTGAATAGGAATATCTGTCGTTGCAGGGCTTTGACCAGCTGAAGCGGTACTTTCCTGTCTCCTATTTCGTCCTGTTCTTCCACTCATTCTTACTAACTGTGAATAGTAAGAAAACTGATTTAGGCATTCGGAAGCAATATCTTAGAGAATAACAACAGATAAAGAGAATAGATTAAGAAATTTGGATTGGTTCCACTGGTTATACTCATTCTAGGGTATACTTCTGTGACTCCCCACCTCTATACCCACGCTAGCCAAGAACACTACGGAGTAATGCTGTCGACTAGCACGGAGAATAAGGCTGTTGAGGAGCGACCATCCATGTAATTGCTTTGTGCGAGTACCGATATGCCAGATAAAAATATAACTTTTCATCTCAAGAGGAAATCCAACATACCGACACAAACTCAAAGCTACTACACAGTGGCTATAAAGGTCTTCGGAAACAAATATAAGAATAAGCATAACACAAATCAGTCACAGATAATTCATATCACAAAGGCGGAAGAAGATATGAATATTACATTAGGAAGTGTATATCAGAGTAGCGGTCTAAAAAGATCCACAACATCACAAAATAATAAGTATACATCATGGAGTCTATATCTCAATAGTATACAGCAAAAAACTACTAAACTAAAGTAGTAAGCCAAAGGATCAGATGGAGGTCCGATAAGGAGTCAAGCAGAAGCACCTGTAAAATCTCAGTCTGACCCGAGTATTATTTAAGAAGAAAATAATAAACGGATCAGTCTAGCTATAATTATCAGATAAAAATGAGATATAAGAAGAGATATAATAGAAGGACGTATGATAACCAAAGATGTCATACTACGATAAGTATACATTAGAAAATCCACAAAAGTCATACAATATCTCAAGAATCTCATAGCATCAAAAGAATGTCATATTCTTTATTTAATTCACCAAGCCACAATAAATGACATACATATCAATGCCAACTGAAAAAGGTGGTGAAACATAAATTCCAGAAATCATCAAATAGAAATCCAGAAATCACAAAAAAAGGATTGGCCAAGACATTGATGTAGTGCAAACGGTACATCCAATGAATCTAAAAGCAAAGACATTGATGTAGTACAAACGGTACATCCAATGAATCTAAAAGCAGAGACATTGATTTAGTCCAAACGGTACATCCAATGAATCTAAAAGCAAAGACATTGATGTAGTACAAATGGTACATCCAATGAATCTAAAAGCAGAGACATTGATGTAGTACAAACGGTACATCCATTGAATCAAAAAAAACAAAGACATTGATGTAGTACAAATGGTACATCCAATGAATCAAAAAGTAGAGACATTGACAAGTACAAACGGTTCATCCAATGAATCTAAAAGCAAAGACATTGATGCAGTACAAACGGTACATCCAATGAATCTAAAAGCGAAGACATTGATGTAGTACAAACGGTACGTCCAATGAATCAAAAAGCCGAGGCATCGATGTAGTACAAACGGTACATCCAATGAATCAAAAAGCAAAGACATTGATGTAGTACAAACGGTACATCCAATAAATCAAAAAGCCGAGACATCGATGTAGTACAAACGGTATATCCAATGAATCGAAACACAAAACAATTCGGAACATCGACATAGTACACATGGTACGTCCAATGAATCGAAACATATTAAAAGTACATGGGTTGCCAGCCCATGAAGAAATGAGACGAAGCTCAATAAAATGAGGTACAGTCCTCCACGTGGACAAAGAGACATCGCGCATTGCTAGTCTAAACTATAAAATGATCATCATCAATCATCAAGAAGTGTCAATTACAATAAGCTAGTAAATATATGAGTTTAGCATCATGTCCCATAACCACTAGCTTAACTTAAATATTTGCGAACAAATTGTAGATCTCCACTAGAAAATTGTCACAAGAGATTCAATCGAACAAGTCCAAGAATTAACCAACGAAGTAAACGCAAGCGTTTCATACCACTCGTTTTACTAAGTCGTTTAATTAGATTTCTCATACGAGTGAGGTAAAAGTTTGTATATACTAATAGATTGGAAAACGGTTTTATAAACGGGTTTGGTATTGAAAATAGAGTTGAAATCGTTTTGAGGAAAGAGTTTTGATATTTACTACTAGTATAGAAAACCTTTATATTTTAAAGTGACAAATCATAGAATTGATTGTAGAAACAATCAATCATAAAAATTCACATTCGAAGACGTGAATAAAATCCAAAGAAATCGATACCGAATCCATCAAAATGGATATTCCCAAAAATCACGATGAAAATGTCGTCAAAGTCCATAATAAATGATAACAACAAAAAGGGAATCGACACGAATCGATTAAAGTTGGAAATATACTCAAAAATGGCCAAAATAGGCAAATTAAACAGTTCCAGACGTCTGGTAGGTGTTCCCAGACGTCTGGCCCACGTATCTGGAAGTATATGTGTTTTCTCCCTTCTATTTTTAATTCCTAGGACATTTCAGACGTCCAAAATTTTCAACAAGACGTCTGAATTTGATTTCAGACGTCTGGATTTTGTTTCAGACGTCTGGATTTAGTCTCTGCCTTTTCCAGACCCCTTCCAGACGTCTGGATTATTCAACCAGACGTCTGGATTTGGTTTCAGACGTCTGAAATTAATTTCAGACGTTTGAAATCTTTTGCTAGGCAAAAAAACAGCCTAGACCAAAAAGGGCAAATCCAAACCGAAATGCGATCGAACGAGCGATGGATGCTAAGGATTTATGCCAATCGACAACCCAGCACTATAGGCTCTTCGATGCATCACCAAAAACATGTTCAAACATCAAAGATTGGGTTTTTAAAGATTTAACTACAAAACACCAAAAATTGGAATATTCACCAAATCAATCCAAACCAAAAGCAAATGAACATAAATAAGTGTTAGGAATTCATACCTAACAACAAAGATACATATAGGCATAGATGTGAGATAAAAATCTCACCTTTGAACCGAAAGGATTGAAGAAGAAGCTTGAAAGCAAAAGGAGAATCAACCACTCTTCAACACAACCCAAACGAGCTTGAATCTATGCTAAAAAAGAAGAACATTCCCAAAGTTAGGTTTAGGAATTTTCTGAAATCAAAGAGAGAATGAGTTGGAGAAGAAGAAGAGGAGGCTTACCAAAGCTTCTTCTTGAATTTGGAGCTAGAAATTGGATTTTGCTATGGAACTAGGGCTTGGAGTTTTAATTTCCACTCTTTTGCACCATTGTTGCTAAAGCTTGAGGAATTAGAAATGAAATGAAGATAAGTGGGGGTGGAGCTAGGGCTCAGCTGGGGTTAATAGGCTGAGACAACAAACCAAAGCCCTAAGTGAAAAAGTAGCAAAAATCTACTATCTCCAAACATATCGAAGTTTATACTCAAAAAGGTCGCAAACGTCATTTTGAACACAATGGGGGTGGTCTCGAGTCCCAATTCGACTGTTTGCAAAAAGTAGCTTTTCGGACCAAAATCCGACGAACGATAAAATATTCAAATAAAATATTTAAATATAAAATCGATAAATATGCGGGTTGTCACAGACTCCCCTCCTTAAAGAAATTGCGTCCTCGCAATACTTAAGAAGAAAATAAAGAGTAACAACCATAAAAGCATATCAACACAAAAGAAAATTAAAATAAGAAGTTCACCATAAAGAGCACGAAAGAGTTAGCAAGAACGGGATTGCTCGATGAATTCTCTAGATTCCCAAGAGTAATCCCTAGGATTTGAGAACCATTGAACTCTCACAAGAAGAACATCTTTATTCCGAAGGCACTCAACCTCCGAAGCAATGATGCGAATGGGATGTTGCTCATAAATCAAATCTGGTGAAACTTCAATTTCCACAATATCACCGGTCTCAAGAATAAAAACCGGAATCCCTAAGGCATTTCCGTAGATAAAAGACGTGGAGAACGTCAAGAATAGAGCTGGTGTAATGACGTAATATAATAACAGTACGCCCGAGAAACTAGAAACTCAAATAATTTGGGACATCAGCGTAGTACAAAAACGGTACGCCTAATGAACCAAAGCCCGAATAATTTCGGAACACCGACGTAGTACAAAAACGTACGTCCAATGAACCGATAAACCGGAACAACGATGTAGTATAATAATGGTACATCCATTGATCCAGATAAGACGGAACATCGATGTAGTATATAACAGTACATCCGATGAACCGAACACCATAAAAGAACATCGGACGCTAGTCCATAAAAAAAATGAGATAAAGCTCAATAAAACGAAGTATATCAAAACGTTCGATGAACTTGATAAAAAGATAATTCCATTCCGACATCATCAAAGAATCATCACCTTGTTGCCTACGACAAAACGTATTGGCAACACTATTTCCAGAATATCAAGATCATAAGATGCCAGGAACTCGAGTCGACATGAAGTTCCTTATGAGAAAATAAATATTCCAAAGATTTATGATCGAGGTAGAGAACAAATTTATCATCCAAATATGATGATGCCAAATTCCAAAAGTAAAAACAATAGCCGCGAGCACTAGATCATGGGTGGCATATCTAGTCTCGATAAGCTATAATGATTTAGAAGCACAAGTGACAGCACATTCTCCTTTGCAAGAGAATGGCATCCAAACCAATACGACTATTATCGGTACAAATAACAAAGTCTTGGTTCCTCTTCAGGAATCACAAGAATAAGAGTATCGAAAGGAAGAGTTCTTTTAAATAATCCTCTTTCCCGAAAAGTTAGAACTTTCAAAATTACATTTTTATTTTTATGTAATAATCTTTCTACAAAAATTTACATTTTTACAAGTCAATATATCATGTCTGACTGTCTCATCAAAGCGTTTAGGAGATTCCTATCGATAACGTTGATCAAGCGCATCGACCAGAATTCTTAAAACACTAAACGGGCAATACAATCACAAAATCATATTCTATCGGATAAGTAAGTTTCTCAAAAACTTCTAAGAATATCCTTTGTTCGTTTTAAGAACCAAAATCCAGTTATACTTATAAATAAATCTTATGAAAAAGATTTGCAAAATTTTTAAATTGCTATTTTCATCCAAAATCAATAAATGCAAAAATGGGATCATCGAGATATTCGATAGAATGCTCGATACCTAAAATGGATGAAATAAGCTGGACAGACTGAATGACATAATAATTCATTCATAGGAATCATAACAAGTGCGGAATACGGTAAGTGGAATGCTAACTTCCGCAACTCGTAGCAAATGAAAACCGGTGGCAAGGTCGAGCTGAAAAGACCTTTACACTACTCAAAAGATTACTTAGGTGACAGTCCTAAGACAAAATTCAAAAATACCGGAAAATTTCTCAAACTACATGAATGAGAGAAATAACACTTTCCTTATAAGTGGGCTTCAGGAATAAAATGATGCCATCAAGTTGGAATCAAAATCACAAAGAAAAATTAGAAATCTGCTTAACAGATTAAAAATGTCGAGGATGAATAGTCCACACGGGACAAAGGATATGGCCTCATAATTATTAAGCCAATCCGTACAAAAGTAAATTCCGAAGCCTAAGTAAAAATCGGCTCGGACAGAAAAATGACATAAAATAATTTCGACATCAATAAAGACAAATTGAGTGTTGCGGATCTACCATCCGGATTCACAATCTTCAAAGAAGTCATCAAGCCCAAAATATTCAAAGAAAAAGAATCGACAAGTTCTTTTGATATAAAAATAATGAGATGAAACCCATATCAACAAGAACTCAAATAAGAAGATCACGAAATAAAACAATGCCATCAAGGATTGAGTGAAAAATAGCTTGACCAAGAGAAGAGTTGTTAGGGGCTTGCAGCTTTCCCTCTCTCTTGTTAGGAAGCCTTGGACACGAAGATAAAAGATGACCCGAACCTATGCAATAACGACAAAAGAGGGGTTTCGGACACTCCCTTGCATAATGGTCCGTGGAACCACAATTGTAGCATTGACCACGACTAGAGGTAGGAGTCTTTGCTACCAGAATTTGTTGCTTCCCTTTCTTATTAGAATTGGGGCCTTTGAATTTGATAGGCCTCTTCAAGTTATTGTCGAAGTTCTGTTGGGCACGCACAACTTCAACATCACCTTCATTATCGGCCTCTTCAAGACGAAGAGTGATATCAATAAGCTGATCAAATGAAACCTCAAGTTTCAGAAGTAATGGCTTCTTAAGATTCTTATTCAAGCCATAGAAAAATCTCTAATTTTTCTTCAATGGGGTATTAATGTACTCAACCCCGTATTTGGAAAGAGATTCGAAAGATGCGCCATAGTCTGTCACGGAAGATTCACCTTGAACAAGGTCAATAAAACGCCGGGCAAAGTTACTTTTTCAGCCTCTGGCACGAATTTCAATTCGAATCTTTCTCGGAATTGCTCCCAAGTGAGATCCGCTTCAACGATTTCAGAAATTAAAAGCTCATACCAATCTAATGCTCTTTCTTGAAGCATGCTAGAAGCCACTTGGACTCGATGAAGGTCAATAAGGTTCATGCGAGAAAAGATGCGATCGCATGATTTGAGCCAAGCTTGAATTTCAACAACACTCTCGGATCCCCTGAATGGCCTTCCACCCAAATCGGTGTAGTCTCTGCACAAGCGTGCAAAACCGGATCTAGGATGAGTAGGCTCTGGATTGGGTCCGGCTGCTTGAGCGTTCTTAACAAGATCTAAAAGCTGCTGGGCAGACACAAATACTCCATCTTGGGGAGTAGCACTAGATTGACCGGCGCTGGGACGGCCTGGTCTAACCATTTCTCTTCTTTAAGAAAGAAAGAAGAAGAAAAGTTATTCTTAAAATAAATTTCAATCAACCTTGATTGATAAATCAAGGAATCAAAAAGAAAATAGGATAGAACGGTTCGAAGACACGAATTTAATCCTAAGGCACAACTCCTAAGAAAGACTTAGGACATGATCCTTGCTGGTTTATTCTACATTGTTCCGAAGTTTCGCTCTGATACCAAGCTGTGACGCCCCACCTCTATACCCATGCTAGCCAAGAACACTACGGAGTAATGCTGTCGACTAGCACGAAGAATAAGGCCGTTGAGGAGCGACCATCCATGTAATTGCTTTGTGCGAGTACCGATATGCCAGATAAAAACATAACTTTTCATCTCAAGAGGAAATCCGACATACCGACGCAAACTCAAAGCTACTACACAGTGGCTATAAAGGTTTTCGGAAACAAATATAAGAATAAGCATAACACAAATCAGTCACAGATAATTCATATTCCAAAGGCGGAAGAAGATATGATTATTACACTAGGAAGTGTATATAAGAGTAGCGGTCTAAAAAGATCCACAATATCACAAAAGAATAAGTATACATCATGGAGTCTATATCTCAATAGTATACAACAAAAAACTACTAAACTAAAGTAGTAAGCCAAAGGATCAGATGGAGGTACGATAAGGAGTCAAGCAGAAGCATCTGTAAAATCTCAGTCTGACCCAAGTATTATTTAAGAAGAAAATAATAAACGGATCAGTCTAGCTATAACTATCAGATAAAAATGAGATATAAGAAGAGATATAATAGAAGGACGTATGATAAACAAAGATGTCATACTACGATAAGTATACATTAGAAAATCCATAAAAGTCATACAATATCTCAAGAATCTCATAGCATCAAAAGAATGTCATATTCTTTATTTAATTCACAAATCCACAATAAATGACATAATATCAATGCGAACTGAAAAAGGTGGTGAAACATAAATTCCATAAATCATCAAATAGAAATCCAGAAATCACAAAATAAGGATTGGCCAAGACATTGATGTAGTGCAAATGGTGCATCCAATGAATCTAAAAGCAAAGGCATTGATGTAGTACAAACGGTACATCCAATAAATTTAATAGTAGAGACATTGATGTAGTACAAACGGTACATCCAATGAATCTAAAAGCAAAGACATTGATGTAGTACAAACGGTACATTCAATGAATCTAAAAGCGAAGACATTGATGTAGTACAAACGGTACATCCAATGAATCTAAAAGCGGAGACATTGATGTAGTACAAATAGTACATCCAATGAATCAAAAAAAACAAAGACATTGATGTAGTACAAACGGTACATCCAATGAATCAAAAAGTAGAGACATTGATGTAGTACAAATGGTACATCCAATGAATCTAAAAGCAAATACATTGATGTAGTACAATCGGTACATCCAATGAATCTAAAAGCGAAGGCATTGATGTAGTACAAACGGTACAACCAATGAATCAAAAAGCCGAGGCAACGATGTAGTACAAACGGTACATCCAATGAATCAAAAAGAAAAGACATTGATGTAGTACAAACGGTACATCCAATGAATCAAAAAGCCAAGACATCTATGTAGTACAAACGGTACATCCAATGAATCGAAACACAAAACAATTCGGAACATCGACGTAGTACACACGGTACGTCCAATGAATCGAAACATATTAAAAGTACATGGGTTGCCAGCCCACGAAGAAATGAGGCGAAGCTCAATAAAATGAGGTACAGTCCTCCACGTGGACAAAGAGACATCACGCATTGCTAGTCTAAACTATAAAATGATCATCATCGATCATCAAGAAGTGTCAATTACAATAAGCTAGTAAATATATGAGTTTAGCATCATGTCCCATAACCACTAGCTTAACTTAAATATTTGCGAACAAATTGTAGATCTCCACAAGAAAATTGTCACAAGAGATTCAATCGAACAAGTCTAAGAATTAACCAACGAAGTAAACGCAAGCGTTTCATACCACTCGTTTTACTAAGTCGTTTAATTAGATTTCTCATACGAGTGAGGTAAAAGTTTGTATATACTAGTAGATTGGAAAACGGTTTTATAAACGGGTTTGGTATTGAAAATAGAGTTGAAATCGTTTTGAGGAAAGAGTTTTGATATTTACTACTAGTATATACAACCTTTATATTTTAAAGTGACAAATCATAGAATTGATTGTAGAAACAATCAATCATAAAAATTCACATTCGAAGAGTTGAATAAAATACAAAGAAATCGATACCGAATCCATCAAAATGGATATTCCCAAAAATCACGATGAAAATGTCATCAAAGTCCATAATAAATGATAACAACAAAAAGGAATCGGCACGAATCGATTAAAGTTGGAAATATACTCAAAAATAGCCAAAATAGGCAAATTAAACAGTTCCAGACGTCTGGTAGGTGTTCCCAGACGTCTGGCCCTCGTATCTAGAAGTATATGTGTTTTCTCCCTTCTATTTTTAATTCCTCGGCCATTTCAGATGTCCGAAATTTTCAACAAGACGTCTGAATTTGATTTCAGACGTCTGGACTTTGTTTCAGACGTCTGGATTTAATCTCTGCCTTTTCCAGACCCCTTTCCAGACGTCGAGATTATTCCACCAGACGTTTGGATTTGGTTTCAGACGTCTGAAATCTTCTACTAGGCAAAAAAATAGCCTAGACCAAAAATGGCAAATCCAAACCGAAATGCGATCGAATGAGCGATGGATGCTAAGGATTTATGCCAATCGACAAGCCAGCACTATAGGCTCTTCGATGCATCACCAAAAACATGTTCAAACATCAAAGATTGGATTTTTAAAGATTTAACTACAAAACACCAAAAATTGGAATATTCACCAAATCAATCCAAACCAAAAGCAAATGAACGTAAATAAGTGTTAGGAATTCATACCTAACAACAAAGATAGATATAGGCATAGATGTGAGATAAAAATCTCACATTTGAACCCAAAGGATTGAAGAAGAAGCTTGAAAGCAAAAGGAGAATCAACCACTCTTCAACACAACCCAAACGAGCTTGAATCTATGCTCAAAAAGAAGAAGATTCCCAAAGTTAGGTTTAGGAATTTTCTGAAATCAAAGAGAGAATGAGTTGGAGAAGAAGAAGAGGAGGCTTACCAAAGCTTCTTCTTGAATTTGGAGCTAGAAATTGGATTTTGCTATGGAACTAGGGCTTGGAGTTTTAATTTCCACTCTTTTCCACCATTGTTGCTAAAGCTTGAGGAATTAGAAATGAAATGAAGATAAGTGGGGGTGGAGCTAGGGCTCAGCTGGGGTTAATGGGCTGAGACAACAAACCAAAGCCCTAAGTGAAAAAGTAGCAAAATTCTACTATCTCCAAACGTATCGAAGTTTATACTCAAAAAGGTCGCAAACGTCATTTTAAACACAATGGGGGTGGTCTCCAGTCCCAATTCGACTGTTTGCAAAAGGTAGCTTTTCGCACCAAAATCCAACGAACGATAAAATATTTAAATAAAATATTTAAGTATAAAATCGATAAATATGCGGGTTGTTACAACTTCACCCTATCTCTAATGAGCCATCTAATGTGTTACACTCCATAGCTAAATTTCTTACTTAACCTTCAGCGTTGATACCAAATTATGACGACCCGAACTCGATGTCCGATAACAACATCAAATTTGTATCCCGGGAGCTTGCAACACTCATTAGATGATAAATAACACAGCGGAAAATAAAAGATGATATCAATGATACAACATGAATACAATATCCAATACATAAATTTGGTACAAGGATAATCATCAACATCAGAGAATATAAAATAGAATACAGCGGAATATGATACAATATGAATAAGTCTTCAATAGAATCCAATACTTCAACTCTGATCCAAAAGCTCCAAAGATAAAGCTCCAAAACTCCTAGCTCGATCCACCATCAAGATTGCACCAAGCTAAACAAGGTCAGTCGTCCATATCCAAAGACTGAACTAGCTCCATATAATCTACTAAACCTAACTATCTGAAAAACCTAACTCTAGACTACCCGTGTGGAAAATTATGGGCACCCAGAGTTTAGGAAAGGAACAATAAACTCCGGGTCAGTCATGGGACTAGTATGAGCAAACATTTGGTCTTTAAAAACAATCAAAGATTTAAATTTCAAAATCGCAATGCTTTTGGAAAATGAAACTACCATAAGGCCTTCCGCCACACACACAATGCAAACGCAGAATTGGAGGAGATTTCTCCTTATGATAGTCAAACATGCTTGATACGCAGAAAAATTTCTTTGATATTATTACTATAAGTGCAAAGTGCAGAAAAACATTTCGAAAGTAGAATATAAATCTTAGCCAGCATAGACATTTCGAACTATGCCTACTATAGCTACCATCCAAACAGTGGGGCGCCACCATAAGTGAATAGCAGGTAATACAACTAAAACCGTACAAGGCTCGTATTGGATGAATGGATTTTTCCAACAAATGGTCAGGCTAAGGAACTTCCTATTGCCACATGGAAACGCCTCTGGCAGGACGCCCCGAGAACCTAACCGGATCTCTACCAAACAGGGCTGGCTACCTCCCTTCCCGGGGAATATACAGAACCTCAGATATGCCACGCCCGGTCCTTTGGGACCTTTATACGAGAGCTCTCTAACCAACAACATCACACAGTAATAAATAAAGTGTGTCCACATGAGTAAGTACCTGGGCTCCATACCATGATACTACCCTTTTCCAGAAGAAATGGTCATACCCTAGGGGAGTTACCCCTGAAACCTTGCCGCACAATTCCTGTTTAGACCATTACCGGTTTGTGAGGCTCGACTAAGTCTCGTCCACAAAGCTATTTCACAAAGCCATGCTTCGATCAATAAACGATCAGTAGCACTTAGCATGCCACATTACCAAGTTGGGAATATATCGCCGATAACCTTCAACTACATAACCTTTGAGCTCGTACGTCTCAGAGAAGGGTGTTAAGCTAAGAGAATAAATTCTCCGCCACCAACCGAAATGTATTTGAAAGAAATATGCTTTATATCTCAAAATGTAATGTCAGACATACAATCCATACAAGTCTATTCCGGGTTCGAATAGAACCGAAGGCACTTCCAAAGAAGCCCTGGCAATCCGGGTATTCACAATCTCGATCGAACTTCCCATCACTTAGGGAATATCTATACCGGCGCTACTCTGTGCAGAAATAATCGATAGGTCATCCTATCATTCTCGCAAATACCCGGTCTTCACCACCGGTCCTCAAATGCTATCCATAACGACGAATCACATATTCAGAATGGGTTATACGACACAAAGGTCCTCTCCCGGCTAAACCGAATAGTGAGCGCAACATTTAAAACATATGGATATAGGATTTCAGTTAAGTCACAACTTAATGATTCAAAACCTTTGTTTTCAAATGGTTTTAACCAATTACGATTCAAATGCTTTAAACACAAAGGTTACTTCACAAGGTTCTCTCAATTTCACAAAGATCCGTTTACGGATTTCAAAACAATTTCCGTTTCAATTGGATTAATTCATTAATCTTTAAATCAAAGATTTATCTCATAGCTTTCAAAACTTGTTTCCAAAGATTCGTCCATAACTTGGAAAATCATTTTCAATTCAAACTTGAAATCCCTTTAATATAAATTGGAAGTTCATTACTCATATGAAAGCTTTTTATCACATAGAAACAATAGTTTTATTTCGAAAAAATCCTATTCCATTTATACAAGTTACAATCTTTGGTTTAATTCAAATTTCCAAATCAATGCTTAAAAAAAACGGTTTAAACCCGTTTAACTTGTAAAGTCCTCTTTTTTTAAAAAAATTCATAAGTACTGAATATGAATTCAATTTCAGATTTTTGAATTTCAATTTAAATCCGATTATTAAATTTTCAAATCTTTATTTGTTATTCAAAATAACTTTGATTCTTAAAACAGCTTTTCAAAAAAATTTCATATTAGACTTAATTTATTTCCAAAACTATTTGAATTTAAAATTCAAATTCAAACTTATTTAAAAATCGGTGACTTAACCGATTTCCACGTGAAATCCATATTTATGTGTGTGTATTGTGTGGTCCAGGGATTTTACACAATAGTGCACAACATCAATTATTTCAGAGATATTAATATTGATAAGCGATATAATCCATAACGCTTATCTCTATTCACAGATTTATAGAAAAATATATTTATCAATCACAACGATTCATCATTACGATTCGATGTGGGTTTCGGATATCTAATCGAAATCCGAATCCCTGTCGCGTCGAATTTCAAATGCCGTTTTAAAGGCAAAGGGGTTTTTACATATATACAGAAACAAATTACAATCACAGTTCAGCATAAGGCAATCTACATCACATAGCATCACGATCATAAACAGAAATATCAATCCAATACATGACATTTGATGATAGTCGATTATCTTTAATTTTTATTGTAATTAATTTAATTTAAGAATCATCTACTTGAGAATTAATTACTTAACCTTGTTTAATTAATCATTAGTTATCAATTAATTACTTATTTCATTTCAGATTTGTTAATTAACAAATCAATTCTGAATCAATTATCTTAATTAACTATTAATTAGAGATTAATTAACTTTGATTATCCGATTAACAATTCGTAATTACAAATAGATTAAACCCTTAATTGTGAATTTAATCAAATCATAAATTCCAGATTGACAAATCTCTAGTCACATAATTAATTACAATTTTAAAACTTAATTAATCATCTTAATTACCCTTTTTAAAACTATTAATAATATTATTTGTCTTAATTAACATTTTAGAATCTCTTCTAAACTTTGAAATCAAATTATCACTACATTAAAAACTTTAATGGTAAATAAATTTCAACACTTGTTTGTTTTACATTAATTACTAAATTAAGGTATTAATTGAATTCTAAAACTTTGTTAAGTATTCTTCTTAACTCATGAACCGGTAACAAAGGCTTAACTTATAATTGGCATGCATTAATTGGCCATTAATATTGAAACTTGTTTTAAACAGTTCACATACAACTATTAGTTTGCAGGCTGAAAAATCAACCTGAGCAAGATTTTTTTTTTAAACACTCGAATTCCTGAGTCACTTTCTCCCTTTCAAATTCCATCTTCTTCTTCTTCCCTTTATTTTTTTTTTCTTTTTCCAGTTAAGTTTACATTAACTCAAGTTTAATATAAACAACAGATAAATGGGCTCACGTACTCGAGCATGAACCGAAGCATTCGCCTTTTTTTTTCAAATCAACTCGAGTGGCCACCAACCAAAAACTCCTGATACCCAAACCAACGCCATGCACGTGCACACGAACCCCCGCCACCTTCGGTTAAGTCGCCACCCACCACCAAGTCGACCATGACCATCGTAAGCTAGCTGACCCTCCAGAACCTCCTACATCACCGTGGTTCGCGATTTGGGTATTCACTCAAACTGGAACGAACCCAATCAATCCAAATCCAATTCGCGTGGCCACCTCTGGCCACCGGAGGTCTTGCGATCACCTCCTGCAGCTGCTCCAACATCCCTCTCATCTTCCCTCGAAGTCCGGTCCCACTCGACGCTTCAACGAAGGCACGGCGATCAAAAGTTCAAGCTCTAGTAGATTAGGTTAAAAAAAAAGAAAACGACATCATCGCCGCCTCCGATGTCATGGCCACCTCCGCCCATTTTTCCCGTCACCTCAGTAGGCCCCTCCACCACCTCGTACAGCCCGACCATCCCCATCCCCTTCGATCGCTTGGATTTGGCCGAAAACCCCATTTTGTTCATCTTCAAACTACTGTCACAATAGCCCACTAAAAATCATCAGACACATCTTAAAATTCATGACTTTAAGCAAGGATTCTAGCTATATATTTGAATCAAGATTTTGTTTCATTTGAAAATTCCAAATTTTTAAGTACCTTCTCTAAAACATTTATTTTCCAATCGGTAGGTATCTATACTTCATGCAATTATTTTTAGATCGTAGATCGTACTCAAATATACATCTTTACTTAAGACATCGAAGCATGAAAATGATTAGAATAGAGGAAATCGAATTTGTTTCTAGAGTTAGTCCATTCTGAACTGTAAGCAGAGAAAAACTGTCTTTGTATTGTCAACAATTTCATATGTATAGAGTTTAAGAAGATAACTAACACCATATTAACATAATCATTCGCATAATATATAAAATTTGAGATTATATTTACTGACAGGCATTAACACACAAAAGAAAATTTCTGGGTAGAAATATTTGCTCACCTTCAGTTTTGAAAAACAGAGAGTTGTTGCTTTTGAAAACTGCATTATTGATTTTTCCTTTTTGAATCCCAGGTTTGATATCTTCCAAGTTTGAAGTTGTTTCAGATGCAACTGAAACTTCTCTTTTTTTTTCTAGTAGGCTTTGCTATTGCTTTTACAGTTTTTTCTTTCAGGCTGCCTAAATTTGGTTTGAACAAAATGAAAATGATGTATATTAAGAGAGACAGTGTTGTACAAGTGAGGTATAGGCAAGTACTAGACTTTTTTTTCTTTCTTTGTTGACTAAACCCATACTTTAATTCAGCTGATATGATCTTGATTTAGGCTAGAGGTGAGGGCATTTAATGTATGTGTTCCCATCTTAGCTTACATGCAATCTTTTTTTTTTGTAAGTACTATTTTTAATTTTGTTTGTACAGTTTATTACTTCTTTGTTTATACTAATATTTATATATTCTTATGTCTGCATACCCATGCTTATTTTGCTGTTCATATTCGTGTGGCTGATGTAGATCCATGTTGTGTACTAAGGAGGCTAGCATTAATTACTGTACTTATCTTATATATTTTGTTTAACTTGACTGCACTTCTTTCTTTTGTTCTCAAGTGTGCATACTTATTTAATTATTGTTTTGTACAGTAGATGTTGGTCTTGTTTCCTTCTTTTGCAAGCTTACTTATATGTTTGCTTTGTTTTTTTTCATATTTGTTTTATGCTTTGTATTCTATTTTTTTCTTCTTACTTTATATTCTATATGTACTTAGATTTTCATTTGTATTTCTTTTGTTATTACTCTATAGTTTTATTTTAAACATTTAATTTATAATTCAATTCAATTCATTCGCTTTGAGTTTCATTCCAATTTCAAAAGCCAATAAGTATACATTTCTTATAAAATTTGAAAATTTCAAATAAATCCAAAAATTCAATTAAGTTATAAATTTAAATTCGTCATTAAATCGGGATCGCTACAAACACCCTTTCCAAAGCTTTTCACTTTAAATCAGATCCATTTTCAAAACCATTTGGATTCAAAGATTCAATTTTTTGAAACTATTTTAAAAATCTGTGACTTAACCGATTTTCATGTGCAATCCATATTTTTGTGTGTATGGTGTACTCCTGGGGTTTAGCATAATAGTGCACAACATCAACCATCATAGATTCAATCATGTCAATATCGATAAGCGGTACAACCCATAACGCTTATCTATATACACAGATTCATAGATAAAATAAATTTATCAATCACAAAGATTCACCATTACGATTCGATGTGGGTTTCGGATAACCAAGTGGAATCCGACTCCCTGTCGCATCGAAATTCAAATGTAGTTTTACGGGTCAAGGGTTTTTATATTCATACAACAATATATTCATCACAGATATAACAACTCAGCACAACACATTACATAACATCACATAACATATCAAATATATCAATCCATCACAACATTCAATAGCAATCAAACATCTTTAATTAAGATGAATAAATCGTGTGGTTTTAAATTTTATTACCCACATAATTACTTTGATTAGTAATCTTTAATCAATGATTAATTATCATTAGCTACAATTGATTAAGTCTTAATCACCTTCATTAATTAATTATTCCTTAATTAATTACCTCTTAATTATTTTCATCAATTATCCTTAATTGTTAATTAGTTAACTCTTAATTACTTTTATTAATTATCTTTAATTAATTACATTAACTAAGTTAACCTTGGATTAATTATCTTCAAATTAATTACTTTAATTGATTAACCATATCAATTAATTATCCTTTAACTAATCATTCAATTAATCAACTTTAATCATTAAAATAAAATATTCTTAATAACTTAAATCAATTAGTTAATCTTTTAAACACTTAAGATTTTAATCAAATCAAAAGATAATTCCTTTATCTTAATTTTATTTCTTTGAATATCGAAGGTTATTTTTAAATACATTAAAACATTTTTTCAATTAATAAATTTTAAAATGATCTATATTTAAAAACTTTTTTTAACCAATACAAAATTAACACATATTGTATAAAAGAAGTTGTTTGACAAAGTTTTGTTTAGACTTTATTAAATTTTATAAAGCTGGTTTAGAATTTAACCTTTAAAAACTGTTTATTCCCAATAATCCAAACCTGGGCTAAACCCTGAAATACTCGAGCCCTACTTTGAATTTTTTCTCAACTTTACCAGAGCATCCCAAAATTTTCGTCCTTAAAATTTTCCAAATACTTTTTCCCTCGCACCAACATCCCACTCGAGTTAAAACTCGAGCTACCACACGTTCAACCCGGGTTTTGCTTCGAGTCGCACCTTTCTTCCCCAAACATGCAATCCACCTGATACTTTGATACGCACGTGCACATCTACAAGTCATCGAAGCAACGGTGATCGATGCCATCACCTTCCACACGCCAACAACCATCCCTTCGATCATTCCAATCGCCCAGAACTTCGAATTGAACTTGAAATGAAAATCGAGTTACAAGATCAAATTTGGAGCATCAAAGCCCGACCAACATCCTTCTCGCCACGACGAACCTCACCAGAAATCATGGATCTCTGATCTCAACTTTGTCAAAGCTCCACCTTTCCATTCCGCTGCCTGCGATGGAACCCGATACCCTATAGATGCCGCAGCAACCAAGAACACAATCTCGTTCAAAATGCTCACAAAACACTACAACCTCACCGTTCCTCCACCATGATTATTGATAAATTCAGTTAGTATTTTTCCCATCATCCTCGTTCTATAAGCTACCTCTGACATAAATCCCAACCCCAGTTCGACCTCGATCGACGACAAATGACAGAAAAGCATTTTCCGTTCATCTAGAGATTTCACTATGCCTACTTGCTTAAAAATCACGAGACTCATGTCAAAAATCATCATTTCGTGATACAAACTTGGTTGTATGAACAGATCTTAAAACTAAGATATTCAAAATTTTGATATTCTTAAAAACCCACTGTATTTTCTAAATTCCAGTAAATAATTTAGCTTATTTTACTTACAATTATTTTTCCTACTTGAGTCTTGGTTAAACAAGTGTATTTTGTTTAGATCCTTAGACCTAACAAGAATCAAAGGGATGGGAATTTATTTTTGAAGTTGTTTTAGAGCATGTAGGTTTTATCAGAGGTATATACATACCTTCATACAGACATGCATCATCAAATCTGTACACATATGTATACATACAAACAAGTTACAACATTATTCATCTCATTCACCATCACTGAGCACAATCAGATAGAAGATTGGGTTTTTAAATGAGAGTTTGCTCACCTGTTTTCCTAAAGGAACAGAGAAGCTTTAATTTTTCCTAAGTATTTTGAAAATCCTGCTTGATTTTGTTCCTTTCCTGAGTTGCTTAATCCTTCTTTTTAGGTTTTGCTGCTTTGATCTGAAACTTACTTTTGTTTCAGAATTTTGAATTGGATTTTCTTTTGCTTTAGAACTTGCTTTCCAGCTTCTTTTGATTTTCCAGAATTAAGAATTTGTTGTTTGCTTACTGAAATGCTTGAAACTTGTTGTAATCTCGAACTGGAAGTCTTTGCTACTTTAACAAAATATTGCTTTGATGTTTTTCCAGATTTTTGAAGAACGGGTTGATTTACATGTTTTTGTCCTTTCTTTTATCTGTTTTCCAGACTTTCTCTTTTTTTCTATTCCCCTTTGTTGTTGATTATTTTTGTGATGTTCAAGATCACTTTATTTTCCTTTTAGAAATCTATAAGGCTTATAGGAAAAGCTTCTATGATTTTTCTTTTGTTTATTATTATTATTTTGTTTACCCTTGTTACATGAAGTGAAAATTGTGTTTATACCCTTAATTCAAATTGTTTTGTCAATTTTTATTTAACCCTTCATGTAAATATAATTTCATATGTATATTTCATATGCCTCCATTCTAAAATGTTTATGTTTTCCTTAAATATTTATATTTACACATATAAAATTTCTATTGTTTTTCGCATTCAATTTTTTTTAATTAGCTCAACATGTTTATATACATATATTTCATACATTTTACATTCTTACATTCTTTATTATTATTTTTTGTACAACTTTATAAAAAGAAAAGAATGATTTAAATATTTTGATTTCATATTAACAAATGATCACTTTAATTTATATAAGTATATATAAGAAGATTAAATCTTAAAAATAATGTTTTGAAAATTAGTACACTAATTCTTCGAAAATCAATACACCTTCCAAATATATTTAATATAGTTAAAAATATTTATAAACAAACTATCATTAACTTTTTAAAACTTTTAAATTCTAGTTATTTCCAATACATTTATTTTTAAATTCAATATTTGTTTATAAAATACTCATTCTTATTATTTCAAATCAAATTGCTACTTGTAATCTAAATTTTATTTATTTATTCTAGAAATTTTCTAATTAATTCATAAATAAATTCATAATTTAAATCCAAAATCAAATTAATTATCAAATTAAACGTGATTAATTTTCAGGAATGTTACAGATCCCCCCCTAAAAAAATTCGTCCTGAAATTTGCTAGGGAGATAAGAAAGAATAGATGATAGATAACGAAATGATTGATCATATCAGATCGAAATATTTATTCTGCATTCGGTTACCAAATCAGAATATCAACAAATATGAGAATCAACTCATTCGGTTACGAAATAATTGTGTTACCTGATCTACGAAATATACAAGGGTATTGGTTAGTTCGAAGGGATAACTAACCGTTCGTATATTATATCGAAACCCGATGAAACAGACAGAAATAGATTCGACTATGATCTTTGATTCAAGATTTAACTTATTTACGATTTGCTGAGAAATAAAGCTATGGGTAGTTCTCATGTCGAACAAACTTGAAAAATTTAATCGTAAATGAGAATGTTACCTTCTAAAATTTCTTTTCCTTTATCAGCCTTTGAAGTTGAAGAATCACCTTTGATTGCATACACTCTTGCTACTCGATCTTGCTTCTTTGCTGGACAGTCCTTGATCCTATGTCCCGGCTTGTGGCAATAATAGCAACCACTAGATTCCTGTTCTGGCCTCATAAATGGCTCTCTCATTCTTGGCTTCCATGGGTCCTTGCATTTTTCCGAGTAATGACCTTTCTCCAAGCAATTAATACAAGTAACATATTTCACCTTTTTCTTCTGTATATTCTTCTTTCCTTTATCTTTCCTTGGTTTTTTTCCGCCAAACTTTCTTTTCCTCCAATTCATATTACTTGTATTTCTATCCTTCTTTGGAACTTCTTGCTTATCCAGAGTGTCGTATCTATAACCCATATCAATTAATTCAGAAAAGGATTCCTTTACTTGAGTAGTCATTCTCTCCTTAAACTATCTGTTCATTCCCCGAATAAAATTTTCATTCTTCTTTAACGGTGTATTCATCAATTCTGGACCAAATCGAGATAATTCATGGAATTTGTTTAAGTATTCCTCAAATGATAAACTTCCTTGCTTCAAATCCACGAACTCCTGGTACATTCTAGAGATACCAGCAGACGACACACATCGCTGCTCGAACACTTCCTTGAAACGACCCCAAGTAAATTCATCCACCGGCTTATCCAATGTAAATGTTTCCCACCAAAATAAAGCCTCTTCCTGGAGTTGCCAGGAAGCTATCAGTCGCATCTAATGAACTTCCAACTTTAGTCCTTTGAAAATCCATTCGCATGATCAGATCCAGGCTTGTGCTTCGATAATGGATTCTTTGCCAAAGTGGCTTTCCACCAAGTCTACAAAAGCTTCGATATAAATCAGCTAGATTTGATTAAGATTGAAAAGGAATATCTATTGTTGCAGGGCTTTGACTAGTTGAAATGGTACTTCCCCGTCCCCTATCTCGTCCTCTTCTTCCACTCATTCTTACTATTTGTAAATAGTAAGAAAACCGATTTAGACATTCAGACGAAAAATCTTAGAGAATAACAACAAATAAAGAGAATAGACTAAGAAATTTGGGTTTTAGTTTCACTGGTGGTACTCATTCTAGGGTATGCTTCAACTTACCTCTAATGAGCCATCTAATGCGTTACACTCTGTAGCTAAAGTTCTTACTCAACCTTTAGCTTTGATACCAAATGTGACGACCCGAACTCGATGTCCGACAAACAACATCAAATTCGTATCGTCGGAGCTTGCAACAACATTAGATGATAAATAACACAGCGGAAACAAAGAGACGATATCATTGATACAACATGAATAAAACATCTGATACATCAATTTGATATAATGATAATCACCAACATCAAAGACTATATACAACAAAAAATACAGCGGAACACGATACAATATGAGATAAGTCTTCAAAAGAAACTAAAACTGCAACTCCAATCCAAAACTCCAAAGCTAAAGCTCCAAGACTCCAAGCCTGAAACTCCATCAAAGTTGCACAAAGATAAGCAAGGTCAGTCAGAGACTCCAAAGATTCCAAAAGGTTTCAAAGCAGAAAGCTGAAGGTTACCAAAACGATATCTACTACCTGACTATTTGAAAAACCAAACTCCAGACTGCCCGTGTGAAAAATTATGGCCACCCAACGTTTAGGAACGGGACAATAAACTCCAAGTCAGTCATGGGACTGGTATGAGCAAACAAAAAAAGTTTGTCTTTAAAAACAATAAAAGATTTTAAATTTGAAATCCACAATGCTTTTTGGAAAATGAAACTGCCATAAGGCCTCCCGGCACACACACCATGCAATCGCACACTTGTGGGAGATTTCTCCTTATGATAGTCAAATATGCTTATTATGCAAATTATTTTTGATATTATTATTAGTTCATAGTGGAAAACATTTCGAAAGTATAATATTAATCCTAGCCAGCATAGGTACCATTATATTATGCCTACTATAGCTGCCACCTGAGGTGGCAGGTAATACAACTACAATCGTAAAGGGCTCGTATTGGATGATTGGATTTCCAACAAATGGTCAGGCTAAGGAACTTCCTATTGCCACATGGAAATGCCTATGGAGGGATGCCCCGAGAACCTACCTGGCTCTCTGCCAACACAAGGCCGGTTACCCCCTTCCCAGGAAGTAAAACCTAAGATATGCCAACCCCCATCGTTTGTGACCTTTATCCGAGGATCCTCTACACCAACAACATCACACAGTAATAAATATACTAGTGTCCACATGAATAAGTATCTTGTCTCCATACCATGATACTACCCTTTTCCAAAAGGAATGTACGTACCCTAGGGGAGCTACCCTGAAACCTTGCCGCATCTCTCCTGTTTCGGCCATTACCGCTTTGTGAGGCTCGATGAGGTCTCGTCCATAAAGCTACGCTTTTTTTCACAAATCCATGCTTTGATCAACAAATGATCAGCAGCACTTCGTATGCCACATTACCAAATTTGGAATGTATCACTAGTAACCATCAACTACATAACCTATGAGCTCGTATGTCTCAAAGAAGGGTATTAAGCTAAGAGAATAAATCTCGGGCACTAAAGAGTAATGTATTTGATAGAAACCAGCTTTACATCTCAAAGTGTAATGTCAGACACACATCCGTACAAGTTTTTTTCGGGTTCGAACAGAAACGAAGGCACTTCCGAAGAAGCCCTTGCAAATCCGGGTATTCACAATCCCGATTGGACTTCCCACCACTTAGGGAATCTTTATACCGTAGCTACTCAGTGCAGAGACAATCGATAGGTTATCCTATCGTTCTCAAATACCCGGTCTTCACTACTGGTCTTCAAATGCTATCCACAATGACATATCATTATTCGGAATGGGTTATATGACACAAAGGTCCTCTCCCAGCTAAACCGAATAATGAGCGTAAAATTTAAAAACATATGGATATGGGATTTCAATTAAGTCACAACTTTAAAATTCACAACTTTATTTCAAATGGTTTAAAAAAAATTACCATTTCAAATCTTTAGACAAAAAGATTTATTTTACAAAGTTCACCCAGTTTCACCAAGATCCATTCACGGATTTCAAAACAAATTCCACTTTAATTGGATTAATTCTTTTAAATCCTTAATCAAAGATTTTATTTATAGCTTCCAAAACCATTTCCAAAGATTGATTCGTAACTTGGAAAACCATTTTCAATTTAAACTTGAGATTTCTTTAATACAAATTGGAAATTCATTTCTTATATGAAAGCCTTTATTATTTAAAAACAAATAGTTTTTATTTCGAAAAAAAATCCGATTTCATTTATAAAAGTTAAAACCTTGAATTAATTCAAATTCCCAAAGCGACACTTTCTAAAATTGTTTGAATTCATGTAAACTTGTATAACCTTTTTAAATCTCAACATAGAATTCAATTTCAAATTTTGAATTCAGATCTAAATCAAATTATAAAATTTCGAAACTTTATTAAGTCATTCAAAATAACTTTCATTTTTTAAAAACAAGCTTTCCAAAGCTTTTCACTTTAAATCCGATCCATTTTCAAAACCATTTGGATTCAAAGATTCAATTTTTTGAAACTATTTTAAACTTCTGTGGCTTAACCGATTTTCACGTGCAATCCATATTTATGTGTGTATAGGTAGTCCAGGGGTTTAATACAATAGTGCACAACATCAACCATCACAGATTCAATCATATCAATATTGGTAAGCGGTAAAACCCACAATGCTTATCTATATACACAGATTCATAGATAAAATAAATTTATCGATCAGAAAGATTCACCAGTACTATTCGATGTGGGTTTCGGATAACCAACTGGAATCCGACTCCCTGTCACATCGAAATTCAATTGTCCTTTTATGGGTCAAGGGTTTTTATATTCATACAACAATATATTCATCACAGATATAACAACTCAGCACAAAGCATTACATAGCGTCACATCACATATCAAATATATCAATCCATCACACCATTCAATAGCAATCAAACATCTTTAATTAAGATGAATAAATCATGTGGTTTTAAATTTTATTACCCACATAATTACTTTCATTAGTAATCTTTAATCAATGATTAATTATCATTAACTACAATTGATTAAGTCTTAATCACCCTCATTAATTAATTACCTAAGTTAATTTATCCTTAATTGTTAATTAATTAACTCTTAATTGCTTTTATTAATTAATTATTCCTTAATTAATTATCTAAATTAATTTATCCTTAATTGTTAAATAATTAGTTGTTGATTGATTTCATTAGTTATATTTAATTAATTACATTAATTAAATTAACCTTGGATTAATTATCTTCAAATTAATTACTTTAATTGATTAACCATATCAATTAATTATCCTTTAACTAATCATTCAATTAATCAACTTTAATCATTAAAATAAATTATCCTTAATTACTTAAATCAATTAGTTAATCTTTTAAACACTTAAGATTTTAATCAAATCAAAAGATAATTCCTTTATGTTAAATTTATTTCTTTAAATATCGAAGGTTATTTATAAATACATAAAAACATTTTTTTTCAATTAATAAATTTTAAAATGATCTATATTTCAAAACTTTTTTTTAACCAACAGAAAAGTAACACATATTGTATAAAAGAAGTTATTTGACAAAGTTTTGTTTAGACTTGATTAAATTTTATAAAACTGGTTTAGAATTTAAGGCTTTTAAAAACTGTTTATTCCCATTCATCCAAACCCGGGTTAAACCCTAAAATACTCGAGCCCTATTTCGATTTTTTCTCAAATTTACCCGAGCATCCCAAAATTTTCAGCCTTAAAATTTTCTAAGTACTTTTTCCCTCGCACCAACATCCTACTCGAGTTAAAACCTGAGCTACCACACGTTCACCTCGGGTTTTGCTTCGAGTCGCACCTTTCTTCCTCAAACACGCAATCCACCTGATACATTGATACGCGCGTGCACATCTACAAGTCATCAGAGCAACGGTGATCGACGTTGTCACCTTCCACACGCCAACAACCATCCCCTCGATCACCCAAATCGCCTAGAACTTCGAATTGAACTCAAAATCAAAATCGAGTTACATGATCAAATTTGGAGCATCAAAGGCCGACCAACACCCTTCTCGCTACGACGAACCTAACCACCAGAGATCATGGATCTCTGATCTCAACTTCGTCGAAGCTCCACCTTTCCATTCCTCTGCCTGCGATGGAACCCGATACCCCATAGATGTTGTAGCAGCCAAGAACACAATCTTGTTCAAAATGCTCACAAAACCCTATAACCTCACCGTTCCTCCACCATGATTATTGATAAATTCAGTTAGTATTTTCCCCATCATCCTCGTTCTATAAGCTACCTCTGACATAAATCCCAACCCCCAGTTCGACCTCGATTGATGGCAAATGACAAAAAAGCATTTTCCGTTCATCCAGAGATTTCACTATACCTACTTACTTAAAAATCACGAGACTCATATCAAAAATCATCATTTCGTGATACAAACTTGGTTATAAGATCAGATCTTAAAATTAAGATATTCAAATTTTTGATATTCTTAAAAACCTACTTTATTTTCTAAATTCCAAAAAATAATTTAGCTTATTTTACTTACAATTATTTTTCCTACTTAAGTCTTGGTTAAACAAGTGTATTTTGTTTAGATCCTTAGACCTAACAAGAATCAGAGGGATGGGAACTTATTTTTGATGTTGTTTTAGAGCCTCTAGGTTTTATCAGAGGTATATACATACCTTCATAAAGACATGCATCATCAAATCTGTACACATATGTATACATACAAACAAGTTACAACATTATTCATCTCATTCATCATCACTGAGCACAATCAAGATAGCAGATTGGGTTTTTAAAAGAGAGTTTGCTCACATGTTTTTCCTAAAGGAACAGAGATGCTTTAATTTTTCTTGAGTATTTTGAAAATCCTGCTTGATTTTGTTTCTTTGCTGAGTTGCTTAATCCTTCTTTTATCTTTTCAGGTCTTGCTTCATTGATCAGAAACTTACTTTTGTTTTAGAATTTTGAATTTGGATTTTCTTTTGCTTGAGAACTTTCTTTCCAGCTTCTTTTGATTTTCCAAAATTAAGAATTTGTTGTTTTCTTACTGAAATGCTTGAAACTTGTTGTAATCTTGAACTGGAAGTCTTTGCTACTTCAACAGATTATTGCTTTAATATTTTTCCAGATTTTTGAAGAACGGGTTGATTTACAGGTTTTTTTTCCTTTTTCTGTTTTTCAGACTTTTTTTTTTCTCTTCTCCTTTGTTGTTGATTTTTTTTCTGTAATGTTCAAGATCACTTTATTTTCCTTTCAGAAATCTATGAGTCTTATAGGAGAAGCTTCTATGATTTTTCTTTTGTTTATTATTATTTTTTGTTTACCCTTGTTACATGAAGTGAAAATTGTGTTTATACCCTTAATTCAAATTGTTTTGTAAATTTTTATTTAACCCTTCATGTAAATATAATTTCAAATGTATATTTCATATGCCTCCATTCTAAAATGTATATGTTTTCCTTAAATATTTATATTTACACAAATAAAATTTCCATTGTTTTTCACATTCAATTTTTTTTAATTAGCTCAACATGTTTATATACAAATATTTCATGCATTTTACATTCTTACATTCTTTATTATTTATTTTTGTAAAACTTTATAAAAAGGAAAGAATGATTAAATATTTTGATTTCATATTAACAAATGATCACTTTAATTTATACAAGTATACATATAAGAAGATTAAATCTTAAAAATAATGTTTTGAAAATTAGTACATTAATTCTTTGAAAATCAATACACCTTCTAAATATATTTAATATAGTTAAAAATATTTAGAAACAAACTATCATTAACTTTTTAAAGCTTTTAAATTCTATTTATTTCCAATACATTTATTTTTAAATTCAATATTTGTTTATAAAATACTCATTCTTATTTTTTCAAATCAAATTGCTGCTTGTAATCTAAATTTTATTTATTTATTCTAGAAGATTTCTAATTAATTCATAAATAAATTCATAATTTAATTCCAAAATCAAATTAATTATCAAATTAAACGTAATTAATTTTCAGGAATGTTATAGGAGGTATATACTTTGGGTTGTAACAACAAATCAAACAATTAATCAATAATGGATGTGAAAGCTAACTTACCATGGATCAAACTAATAATCTACGGGACTTCTGCTAACATAAAATCGCATTAAATATGACCCATGGTACTACATTAACCAAACAATGACTATGCATATTATACATACACATTGAGAAGATCCCGCAATGCTGATTCACGTCAAAGATGACTTAGGGTCTATTGAAGCATCTATGTCTAATAACTCAATGGTAACACCACTTATTGCACTGCACCGACCATCCACGAACAGTGTCATGTCTTATTTGCCGAATGCACCGAGGAAGCTTCCATTAGTGTTGGACCATGCATTGGATGAGGCATCCACCAAGAGCATCGTGCACACTAAGGAACCACCTGTTAGTGTTGTGTGCTCTGCATAACCTCATGATCTAATCACTTCATATCGAATATTAAATCCGCATAATAATTCATGTCTAGGCCTAATTTCCTGCATACACGCTTACTTCAATCCCGTAGTACACTAAAGTCAAAGACTAAGGAAACTATCTACCTATACTTATATAATAAATATACTAAACTTGGGCCATAGACCAAGGTTCAACCAATGTAGAAAATAAATTTACCAGTTAACTGCCTACTACTGTAGTGGTCGACCGCTTGCCGTCGAGTAGTTATAGTAAGCCATTGACTGGTCAGATTCGGTTAATAAGCAATTAGTATATATTTTTTCTTCTGATAATTTTAAAATATTTAATAACAAATCATGTTTTATTTAACTATGATTATCTCCAAGTTCTAACCATATTTCACCTATTTGTTTAAGTCCATAATTCTGCATACAATTCCAATAATTTTGGGGTATAATATATAATTTCATTTACATGATTTCTATTTATCAATTTGCAATTGCGTAGGTATGTTTACATCTCAAAATCAATTTAGGGTGTATGCATGTTAAATCTCAAGTTCAATCCAAGCTAAATAAAAGATTTATCCATATTAAAATCTAGTTAAATCAACTAAAATAATACCTCAAAATTACTTCAAATCCAAATCAATTTCTCATTTTAATCAAGTTAAATCAAATATAGATTATATCCAGATGATTTAAACTTTTAATAAGATTTTTATATAATTGAAATTACTAAAAAATATTCCAAATTTACGTCTTCTTCAAATAATCTTAAAATTAAGCTTTATCATAGAATCAAATCATATAAATTTCCAAATGAAATAGAGACATAAATAAATCGAGTTATATGTAAATCAACATATTTTAATAATCAACCAACTCACTTCTTATAAGCTTTCTCCCTCTTACACCGACTCGTATCGCCTAATCTTTTATTTATAGATCCCTCCTTTTTGTTTGTTTTATCTTCAATATGATTATAACTTCTTATTCATTCTTAATCTTTGATTTCTACCTCAAATTTGTTTATATTTTGTTTCAAACTTTTTTTGAGGAGATGGAGGAAATTTGAGGAGCAAAGCATAGACAGGCTATTTAGATTAGGCTTTGTCAGACAATTAGAGTGAGGGTTAACGTCGTATTTATAGGTGTAGTAAATAACAACATATTTTAGATTTATTCTTATTAAATCTAGGTTTCCCGACCTAGGATAACTCTAGCCGACAAGGCCCGACCGATTAATGATGAGCGGTCGACCGCTGTGGATCATTCAGTTGAAATTGCTTAAATTCACATCAACTTTCTTTTATATTGTTAACCCAAAATATGGATCAACACCCTAATTTGAGTTTGAAAGTACCAGCCCTGTTCTGAAAAAGCAATATCACAGATCATAGATATAAGAAAGAGTAGTAAAAGAAGAAGACAAAGAATTTTTATAGTGGTTCGGTTGTTAATGAAGCCTACATCCACTTTTTATTATAGATTGATTGCTGTTACAGGATATGTTTGATTACAAGTATTTGATTATCTTTCAATGGATTGGATCCACGGACTTGGAATCCACTGGAGAATCACAGTGGATTCCTTCAAAGATTGTTGTAAGGGAAGAAAAGAGTGACGAATGTCTTTAGTAGAGCTTCAACAACTTGTACGGAGAAGACTCTTTATGTTGCAGGTAAGGTGCTATTTATAGAGGTCGAAGAGCTTCTAGGCGGGGCCTTTCTTCTTCAGCTTGCAAGTAGGTTACAGGTGACCAAAAGGGGGGCTTTGGTTCACAAAACGGGCCAATACCATGGGTCATTCAACCCGATGGTTCGTCCGACTGGGTCGCTGGACCCGATGGGTTGCCAACGACTCAAAGACTTTATTCGTTCCATGGACCAAATTTTGCCTCTTTTGATAGTGTTCCATATCAGGTTTGTTTGATGGTTTGAATAGAGGCATGGGTCGCAGATGAGCTAAGCACTTAAGATTTTTCTGGGTTTTGTAATTGGAGATGTTGTCATAGTCTTTTATCGTAGTTGTTTCATTTTGATGGCAATTCACTAGCTGTTTGCGCTGATTGGACTGAACTGACGTTAGCTTCTTGGTTCGGTAGAATTTGTTTATTGCTTTAGTAATGTGATTTGGCTCTTATCAACTCCGTGCCTTAGCCTTTCTGGTTAAGTTCCAAGTCATTCTAATGTGATGGGATAGCTCTATGTTCTTTTGGATCCTGTCGGGTTAAAAATCTTGATAACAGTTTCCCCTCAAGTTACGCCTTATGAATAAAAGGTGTGCTTTGCACTAGAACAAGTCATGGCAATGAATCTTTGGTTGTTAAGCTTTAGTCTTGGTGAATGTTCAGTTCTTTCGGACTCTCTTGCCAGCCACAAATCATTCTAAACGTGTTAAAGCCTAAGACTCTAGACTCTGCCTAAGTGTAATAAATACTTCACAATCATCCTAGTTTCATTTGGGGTTATTACATGTCTCTCATTACATTAAACATCTCTATTCGTCCTGCGTTCATTCGAGTTTTACATCACTATCAATTTTTGCTTTCAATTTAGAGTTTTACATCGTATATCAAAATAAAATCATATATCAGAATCACATCATATTGCAAGATCACATTATATCTCAAAGTCACATTATGTCACAACATATATCAAAATCACATCATATCACATCGTCTATCAAAGTCATCATATGTTCATCCAGGATTTATCTGTTTTGTTCTATTTATAAGGTATTCAAATCACTTATTATTATTGCTTTTTTGCAAACCAAATCTACTTTAAGATCTTATCTTTTTGAGCCACTTAAGTAAGTTTAATGCGCAATCTCTCCGAATCTTTAACGTTCAGTTTAATGCTCGATCCTTCTGGATCGTTTAATGTTTTAAGTTAAGGGGACAATCTCTTTGGTCATTTGTTTGTTAAGTCAAAGGGGATTAAGTAAGCCCATTCGCTCACTCTTTGGTGAGGAGAATTACTTCATGCACTCCATTCCTATGGTAGAACTCTAAGGCGATCAATATCGTACAAATCCATCCACTACCTCTCTGGCAAGGGGACTTGCACCTTGCACTCCGGTCCCGTGTTAGGACTCTATGGAAATCAATATCAGTTATCAAAATTCAAATATTAAAATCAGAAATTAAGTAAGAAATAATCAAAAAAAGAAAAAATTCTAAATGTTCATCTCAAGCATCTGACTCAGAGTGTGCCTAAGGACCGTTCAGGATCCCATACAAGTGTAGGAGGCCTTGATGATTTTAGTCGTAAGTTCCCTCATGCATCCGACTAAAAGCTTTCCTATGGACCATTTGGGATCACGTATACGTGTTAGCAGCCTTCGATTATTATTGTTTACATACCGAAAGGAAAATTGCGGGAAAACAAATGATAAAACAAAGCATTAGAATCGAATTTGACTCCCGTTTACCCCGGTCATAGGATAATTTGCCTCGATGCCTGTCCCTTGGCGTTTCTTGATGCGTTTGCCACGGATTATGGTTGTCCTGTAATTGCACCACAGTTCTGTTATTCATATATTTTGGTAGTCGGTTATGCCGGACCAGTTCTTCTATCAGATCACGTAGGTGTCAATACTCGTTCATCTCATGCCCATTCAACTCATGTAAGATGCAAAAAAATTCAGATCTTTTCTCTCAATCAGTGGGCTCCCTACTAGGTGGCCTTCGATAGAGGTTCTGCCCCCTCATATCCAAGTATATCATATTCGAGGTTTCAGCTAGGGCGGTGTATGAGGAGAATCTTGGCCCATTTCACTACCATTTTGGGTCTTTGATGTTGTCGTCGGCTTTCTTCTTTCCTTTGTCTTTTCTAATTCTAGCTCTAGACGGTCCCCCACCTTTGACGACATTTATTTCAGCATCCACATCCTCATCATTGGCTTTGGCATCTTCCTAAAGCAAGTACCCTTCAGCTTCATAATAGAATTCTGCAAGATCCATCGGCGGGTCCCTTTTCAATGTGGCTTTGAAACAAGTCTTATTCATGACTCTAGATACTGCTGCCATTAGGACAAATGATGGGTCTGGTTTGTCCACCACGGTTGCCGCCACATTGAATATTGTTAAATAGCTTCTTAAGGACTCTCCGGGCCTTTGTTTTACATTTGAGAGTGCAAGTACACTCCTTGGTTGTGAGACGTGAACCCTAAACTGTCTCAAGAATCTGCTCACCGAGTCGGTCCATATGCTTGTAGACCCATTTTCCAATTGTTTGAACCACATTGCAGCCAAATATAATTAGTATAGGAGGGAGTCATCGCCTAATACTTCCTTAGAAGCACCCAGCACCTCCATATGTTAGATGTATCACATCATATAAATCATTGGGTCTGTCCTCCCGTCGTACATTTATAGTATCGGAAGCTTGAAATCTGGGAGGTTTCTCATGTTTCGAATGTCAGCAGTAAATGGGTTTCTGTTCACATCTTCTAGAATCAGATCTTGGGGGCTTCCTCTGATGAATGTCCATACCAATTCAGCAACTCTATTTTCACCATCCAATGAAGGTCTCTATCCTAAAGCAATACTTCACCCTTCCCCCTTGGGGATAACCTGGAATGGATTCTTCCGACAACATACCTATGTTCTGATTTGCAACTCTAGTTTCATTCGTTCCTCCATTCCTTCGTGAAGTTCATGTACATATCCTTCAGTCCGTCTCATCCTATTATTGGGATAAGCTCCTATACCACCAGTACCTGGTGTTTCAACAATCGATCCGGCATTGGCATTGATTCATATGTTGATTCCAGTGCTCCCCATGTATCAGTTGTTCTAGGCGTGGACAGTCCTTGCATTGTTCCTTGGAGTTTAATTCCTATTCCCTGTAGATCATCCATCCTTTGCTGTCCATCCTCTAGAGGAACCCGTCCATCAACTCCTGTTGTCTAGCTAAGAGTCCATTGTGCATCCCTTTCATCATCCTTTCCATCTCCTCTCTAATCACATAGCTAGGTTGATGAGAATTTGAGGACACTTTCTGGCTGCCCCCAATCTCCGGTTGACTTGCTCCAGTTTTAGATCTGGTATTAGGCCTCTTCATTTCTTTTTTAATCTCGGATTCAAAATTTAATTTTTCAGATCTCGTTCAAGGTTCTCATTAAAAGCACCACAATGATAACCCAAAAAATGGATCAACACCCTGAGTTGAGTTTGAAACCACCAGCTATGTTCTGACAGAGCAATATCACAGATCATAGGTATAAGAAAGAGTAGAAAATGAAAGACGATGAAGAATTTTTACAATGGTTCAGCTTTTAGTGAAGCCTACATCCACTTTATATTTTCTTATAGAATGATTGTTGTTATAGGATGTGTTTTATTACAAGTCCTTGATTATCTCTCAGTAGATCGGATCCTCGGAGTTGGAATCCACTGGAGAATCACAGTGCATTCCTTCAAAGATTGTTGTAAGGGAGGCAAAGAGTGAAGAATGTCTTTAGTAGAGCTTCAATAATTAGTCCTGAGAAGATCCTTTTTATGTTGTAGGTAGGGTGCTATTTATAGAAGTTGGAGAGCTTCTAGGCCAGGCCTATCTTCTTCATCTTATAAGTATGTTACCAAAAGGGGAGGGGGCTTTGGCTCACAAACGGGCCAATATCATGGGTCAATGGTGACCGATGGTCGATGGGTCATAGGGGACCGGATGGGACGCTGGCGACCCGATTGTTCGCCAGCAACCTTAAGACTTATTAGTTTTGTTGACCAAATTTTGCCTCTTCTGATAGTGTTCCATATCGGGTTTGTTCGATGGTTTGAGCAAAGGCATGGATCATTGATGAGCTAAGACTTGGGATTTTTCTAGGGTTTGTAATTGGATATGTTTTCATAGTCTTCTATTGTAGTTCTTTTGTTTTGATGGCAATTCACTAGATTGCGCTCAGTTGTTGATTGGACTGAACTGATGCTGTCTTCTTGGTTTGGCTGAATTCGGTTGTTGCTTTAGTCATGTGATTTGGCTCTTATTAACAACTTTCCTTAGCCTTTCTAGTTAAGTTCCCAGTTATTCTAAAGTGATGGGATAGCTTTGTATTCTACTGGATCCTATCAGGTTAAAAAACCAAGATAACATATATACATATACATATACATATACATATACATATACATATACATATACATATACATATACATATACATATACATATACATATACATATACATATACATGTATGTTAAATAATTTTTGTTTTCGATCTTTAAACTTCATTGACTTCATCAAATGACCACTGATTATGAAAAAAATTCCAGAAAATTTCCAAGAATGCAATGGTGCAAGTTTCGTAGCGAAATTCTGACATTTACTCAAATTTTATTTTTGAATTTATTATTAGTAAATTAGTTTCCCTTAATAAATTTTTGATCAATTTTTTGCGGTGTTACAATACCAGTACTTGTATTACCTTGGAGATAGTTATAAAGTTTATTTTGGAGATTTGGGATGTATAAACTCTAACATTTCGATTTTTGTATATTTTGTGAACTTGTTGAAACTTGATGTTTTTATTTATTTTTCATTTGATTTTATCATTATCTTTCCTATATTTCATCTATGTTATTAAATTATATATTATTTATGCAAGATGAGATGTTCTACAGGTCCTCTCTTGGATTTCTGTTATACTACACCCCTCGGCAACTATCCTACATCGACCGGGTATCTCTACTGCGCACTATACAGGTATACTAGGTGCCCAAGGTATAGGGCGGTTGTTACATTTGGTATCAGAGCTTAAGTTGCATAGACTACCTAAGTTGATACTTGGATCTACTAGAGATAGGGAAGGAGTTGTCACCTTAGAGTGGATCGTGATATATGAGACATCGTACTTGTTATAATTTGGTTTTTAGAGCTATTTACCAATATATTTATATGTAATGTATATAACTCACATTGCATATACGAACACCACTTATTCCTTCTAAAGATACCGAGCATTCTTATTAGAACTGTAAGAATGAGCTGACAAAAAAGGATGCTGCTTGGAACTCCATTTTTGGAGTTGAGGAGGGAGCAGGATCGAGGGATGCTAACCTAGTCTTGCAGAACATGTTCGCTGAGGTGGTGCAAATCATGGTTCAAAATTCTCAAGTTGCTCCTTCTATGGCTATGGGTGGTGGTGCTTTAGTGCAAGTTCCTTGGACTAACTTAGCTAAACTAAACAAAGACTACTCTACTTTAGGAGGCAAGTTGTTCCTCGAAATGAAATCAACCATCGAAGTGCATGATTGTTCAGACACTACGAATGCATCTTTAAGGATATGGAGTTAAGAGATATAAGGAAGGGGAAGCTGGCCTCTAAAATGCTTTAGGGATGAGTTATTGAGTGGTGGAACGCAGTCAAGGTTACTATTATGGGAATATGATTACTAGGGAGTCGTTTAATGAGAGGTTTAAAGAGAAGTATATATCGACTGCCAAGAAGTCGGTGCTCTTCTAAAATTTTGCGGACTTGGGATAAGAGGATATGTCTATGTCGGAGCACATGGCCAGGTTCGACATTCCATCAAAGTATGGTCTATCTTTTATCGATACACTACTTAAGGAGAACAAGAAGTTTATCATGGAATTTGATGTGCACATAAATGTGAATATTTTTACCACCATATTTAATCTATTTAAATAAAATAAATGATCATATTGGGTATTTTAACATGTTTTAACCAAAGTCCATATTAATTCCAAATTATCACATATCCATATTTATATAGAGGCAAAACGATTATTTGTGTGCACATATTTCTTTGAGAAAAATTAATTGGAAATTTATATATATTTGTGTAGGAATTTAATCTCAAATATGAATGGTTTCATGAAGACACATGCACGCACAACATGAATATAAAGGAATGAAGATGGAAATAATTCAAAGTGAAGATCATGGAGGACCCCACGTACCCACTTCCTTAATGTACAAACTAGAGGCTAATGCATATGCTTATGGAATTAATGGCTTCATGCATAAATGGGGATTATGACATGCTAATTATTACTTGGTGGCCACACTACCTCATGGGCATTTTGGGCATTCCCCAAAAATATGAATTAGGGTTTCATACATGTATAAATACCCATATGTTTCATGTAATCTCCTCCTCTCCCTTAATCTCTTACTTAGTCTCTCTTTAGTTAGTTTTAGGCTCAAAATGAAACCAAGCTCTCTTCTTTCTTTTCATGGCTGCTTAGCCATTTCTCGTTTATGTAATTTTTTTATGCAACTTCAATACATGTTCTTTTTCTTTTCATGCTTATTTACTTTCATGTTGTAGTGTAGATTTATTTTTCATGCAAGTAGAATTGTTTTTCTTTATCTTACTTTCTTTTTCTTTTTCTTTTTCTCTCATGTTGCAAGCCACATTTGTTCATATGATAACAAATATGAGAGGCTAAACCCCTTCAATTTAGGGGTATTGAAGCTCTCTAATCATGTAGCTTCAACTTAATTTGATATTTATGCTCTCTTTTTGTTCTTAATGAGAATTATTAAAGTGGTTTACTGATGTTGTTTAGCTTTGAATTTGATAGTCTATGTTGTTCATAACAAATAGGCTATGCTTAAACAAAAAAACACAAATTGCCTCTTCATTTACATATGATTATGGCAAAGAAGTGATTGTTGAAATTAAAATTTGATGGCTTATATTTCTAATTAATAGTTAATAGGCCATGTTTAAAATAGATTTTGCTTTCAACTTTGTTGTCATATTTTATGAGATTTAAAAGTGTATTAGTGGTTGTGTTATAGTTTGATGGTTTATATTGAGCTAATTAATAGCACAAATATATCGTACTTATGATAAGCACATCAACTAATTCATTAATGACCAGAAAAGAGAGATCATAACTTCATTTTGTTGATTTAACTGATCTAGAGAGTGGAAATTGCCTCTAAATTGTCTTAACACTCATATTTTTATCAATTTTCTTTTGCATGTTTTTCTTCTTTTCTAATTTAACATTCTCTTCAATCTTGGGTTAATTTGATTGAATAGATTTTTAAAATCATCAATTCCCTACGGATCGACCCGTATTCGCCACGTGCTACATTCGTGCACCATGCGCTTGCGGTTATTTTATTTCTAATTTTTCGACGGTTTTCTAACTCGATATAAATTCCGCCGTTAAATAATTTTTTGGCGCCGTTGCCGGGGAGTTGTTTTGATTTTTATTTTCTATTCTTCGGATTAATTTTGTTTGGTTTTTATTATGTGTTTGTTTTGTGCGTTGAGTGCTTTAAAACGAAAAACAAAACAAAAAATCAGAAAATAAAAAAATGTTCTAGGTGCTCTTATTTTCATTTTGTTTTATCAATGTTCTTGTGTTGTGTGCCTTTGTTTGTTTATTCATTGTTTGCATTTTAGTGTACAGTTCATATTCTGTTTTCTCAGTTTCTTTGTTTTTCAAAAAAATGCAATTTCATTGCACTATTTCAAAAAAAAAGGAAAAAAAATAAAATGCATTCATTCTCTTGCATTTACATTCAGTAATTGTTTTTACATTTCATATCTAAAAAAATCAGTTACAGTTTTTACTCTCTCTTACATTTCACCCTCACTTATTCCTTCATCCCCCTACTCCTCAATTTCTACTTGCAAACCACTTGTTCGACAAATCTTTGTGCACTGTGCAACACATCCTATTTCCTTTCCATCTGCTACAATCTCTTGTGCACTACATGTGTGCATATTTCTTGTGTGCATAATGCCTGCATTCTCTTCACCTCTACAGATAGCAACATTCCACATACCTCTTCTCTGTTACCCGTGCTGCTCAAACACCACCCTGCATCAATTTCCCATCATCAACTTGCCACTTCCCACCATAACAGTCAACAAATCCCAAACATTCTGACTTCATCACTTCTTCCCAACACACACCACTAACATACACACTAACCTCCTCTGTGCACCTCATTACCACTGCCTATTGCAAACAATTCAATTGCTAAAAAAACAAAACTCACTGTTCTCGACAACACTTCACAAACAAGGGTGCATCACCTTTAAAATTCACAAACAACTGCATTTCTACTTCCCCTCCCCTTCAACACAACCAACCCTCTCCAATTTAACAACAGTACAATTCCACATACTCTTCACCATCATAAAACTCTACAGTCCTGTACTCAACCAACACTTCAGATTATCCTATACCCAAAACCCGGCAACCATCAAAAACGACTCCTCATTCACAATAGCAAACTTTGCACTGCAATCAACACTACTGCTGCAAAATACTCTCACTTCGCCTGACAGTTCTGCCCACTGCTTACATCACTGTCCCCTGCCTTCCAGACCACATCAAACAATCCGCCTTCCACCTTCAATCCCTAACTGATAGCCTTCACCTGCAGCAGTGCCGATCATAACCCATACCTAAACTCCAATAATCACCCACGACCGAGACCACTGCTTCGCCCAATTTCCCTCGACATCGCCTACTGCTCCAATCACCCCGAAACTCGAATCCACGAAACCGACCACCTTAGCAATATTGCAACCACAAATTAGCTCACCCAAACTTCACCTCCGTGACCTTAGTTCAACATCATCCAATCTCCAAGACTCGCCATCGAACCACTAGTCACGACTCCCCGGCAAATCCGTGATTAAGTAGAAACCCGAAACAGAGAATTTGAGGAGCGTGAATTAGTAAATTGTGAAATTGAGAAGTGATTTTTGTAAGTTGATTTCTGGAATTTAATTGGGAAAATTATTATGCGTGAACGAGTGAATTAGCTCGAGTATTCGAACGAGTGATTTCTGGAATTTGTTTTTCTTGTGAAGTTTTTGTAATTAGCTCGGGTAGAAATTGTGTTTGGGTATATTATTGGGCCGGGTCCCTAAAAAGAAAAAAATTGTTTTAGTTCTGTTTTCAATTGTTTTAGCCTTTTATTGTGTTCATTTTGTTTTATTAAAAATAAAAGTTTCAGTTTCTCCTTGTTTTGTTTTGTTTTCAATTTGTTTGCAATGGTTTCGTTTTGTATGTTTTTGAGTTGATTTCTTCTTTTTTCATCTTAAAAAAAACAACTTGTATTTATATTGTTTTTACTTGCAGATTGCTAAAGCAGAAATTCGTAGAAGGAAAAGTGCTTGCCAAAAAAAAAGAAAAAATAATTGCTTGGCTTTGCTAGCCACAAAAAAAATAACTGCTTGCTTATTTATAATTTTCTTTTTATTTTCTTTGCATTGTATATATCTATTGTGTTTGTTTGTCTTGCATTGTTGTTTACTTGCGTTAAAAAAAAAATCATTCGTAGTTGCATTGTTAATACACGTTTAATTTCAGTTTTTGTATTTCATCCTAGATTTTTGTTAATAATAAAGATTAGACATTGATAACTCTTAACTGTATATTGACAAGTTGTCTTCTTTGAACAATTTAAATTCTTGGCGTCTAGGATACGGTAGAGCAATAATCATTTATAAATATTACGGTGATTCGTAAATATTATAGTGGTTGTTTCTCGAAGGTACTTAAACCTTCGGCTGCATTGCTACGGTGATTCTTGGTGCAGCGTTAAATCCGTCCGTTACCTTGCCGAGAGCTATCTTGTTTATCTACGACAATTTGTGATTATACAATTTTGGGTTAACTTAGGATAAATCATTTGTAATTAAAACCTTGCATTCATTTAGTTGCATTAGTTCATGCATATTTAAAAAAAAACAAAAAATTCAAAATCCAAAAGAAAAAAACTGTAAATACTTATTAACTTAGTTTTTTTCCTTTTCCTTTGAAAATTTTCAAATCAAAATTCTAAAAAATACAAAAAAAATTTACTTAGTTTTTTTAGAAAATTCAAAATCCAAAAAAATATAAAATATTTTTAAGAAAAAACAAAAAAAATAAAAGAAAACAAAAATCAATTTCCCTTTTGAAAAATAAATTCTATTTGTAAATATTTTTCCTTATTAAAAAAAAGCCAAAAACATTCTTGAAAATGTCTGAAGTTCCATATTCACATGAATTTTACGATAGTTGTGAAAATCAATATAATCCATATAATTTCACTTCAAATTCATATGGATATTTTAACAACAACTATTGTGTAAATAATTCAAATTTCAAACAACAAAATTTTCAAAACAATGACCACCCTTCGACTCTTGAAAATAGCATTGAAGTGATTTCTTTTTTACTCGAACTTTATATACAACAACATCAAGAGATAAATGATTTATGTAATTCTTATTTGTGTAATACCTTGTAACGACCCAGAATTTCTGTCATTTGAAATTCATATATTTAATTGATTTTAAATATCAACAAGTAAAATTTATGAGTCCAATAGTTTATTTTTTGAATATCCAGATTTAATTGGGATAATTTAATATTTGGAATTGCGTAAATATTTGGAAATTGGGTTTAATGTGTATAAAAATGATTTATAAAGTTATATTAAATCATATTGGAGTTAGAACAATGTTTGTGAACTTTTAAAATTGAATTAAAAGTTAATTTGCGAAAATTGAATATTTTAATATTTAAACGATGAGTGAAAATAGCTATTTTTAAAACACTCGGATTTCGACGAAACCATTTTCATCGGATCCGTAATATTATATTATTGTAAGATTTCAAATTTCGTGTCAATCAGATTTACAGTTTGTCCGGGGCGAGTCAAAACGCATAGAAATTTGGTTTAAATCAATTTAATTTAAATTTGATCGTTTATTTCCGTAACTCGCAAAGATGATCGAATTGGCATCTGAAACCTATTCCATTGTGTCCATAACGTGGGGTAAACACTAGTAACGTTAGCCGGCACGCTTCGTTTGGAGTTCGAAAATTTTTGGGATGAATGGTGTTTTTGGAAATTTTCTATAAAAGCACCTCCTTGTTTTCATTTGCAAAAATAAACAAGACCCTAGGGTTTGAAGAGCCGCCCGCCACTAACACTATCAATGGCTGAAATACATCTTCCTTCATCCTCTATTTTCTTCAAATCTACACCACGATTGTAACGACCCAGGATTTCTAATAATTTAATTTTGAATACTTAATTAATTTTAAATATTAATAAGTGGAATTTATAAGTTGGATAATTTATTTTTCGAACATTGGATTTAATTTGATAATTAAATCGATAATTTAATAGTGAAATTCCAGAAATAATTGAAAATTGAGTTTAATATGATTGAAAATGATTTTTAAAATTTTATTTTATCATACTGGATTTATAGAAATGTTATAGAACTTTTAAAATTGAATTTAAAGTTTATTTGTGAAAATTGAATATTTTAATCTTTAATTATCGATTGAAAAATAGCCAATTTTCAGAAAGTCTCGGATTTCGGCGAAACCAGTTTCATCGGATCTATAATGTGATATTATTGTAAGATTTCAAATTTCAAGTCGATTGGATTTACCTTTTGTCCAGTACAAATTAAAACGCATCGAAATCGGTTTAAATCAGTTTAATTTAATTTGATCGTTTAATTCCATATCTCGCACAAATGATCGAATTAGCTTCCGAAACCGTTTCCATTGTGTCCGGAACGCAGGATAAACCCTAGGAACATCGGTTACCGTGAGTAAATCGGAGTTTTGTAAACCCGGATGAATAGTGTTCGTTTTATTTCTATAAATAGCCCCCTTTATTCACAAAATTGAGAAAAATAAAACCCTAAACCTGTCATCAGCCAGCCGCCACTAATGGAATCAATGGCCAGCAATCTCCAATCTTCATTCCTTAATCTCTTGCAATCCATTCAATATTTTTGAATACTTTCAAAATGAAAAACGTAGAGCACAAGGAAATCTAGAGATCCATACGGGAATGATGAAGGATGGAGCACCATGGCATCGCCAAAGTACCTGCGTTCGTGATGAGTTGCGCACGGTTTTCTAAGCCAAGGGGAGGGCCGAGCTTTGCAAGGTGGTAGCCGAAGGCGTGTGGGGCCATGGCCGTTCGAATGAAGTCACCTGATCAAGCTAGAAATCGACGTGGTGATGGCGAAATCGAGCCCTAGGTCGGCCTTCATGGGTTCGTGCTTACGTATCTAACTGGGAGGGAAGAAGCAATTTCAAGCGGCCACGATTTGATCTTGGAAATCTACGGCCTGGAATCGAGATTAGGGTTTAAATAAATTAAATAATTTGTAAATTGTTATATTAGAAATTGTATAAACTTTAAAATGGTATATCTCTTTGCTGCGAGGTCGAAAATTCCTGAAACGAAAAGCGTTGGCTTCGTATTAACGAGCACTACGTGATGGAGTTGGATGGAGACGATTGGAATCGGTGAGAATTTTGGGTAAAATTAAACGCCCGTTTAATTTTATTCGAAATAAAAGCTGAAAACGAAATTGAAAGCGAGGTGAGAACTTCTCACTCAATCGAACAGTTTCGATGTTTATTTTAAATAGTTAGATTTAAAATTGTTGATTGTATGCCTGAATGATGATTGTTATCTATTGATTGTTAAATAGACATTATACGCCGTTAGTAATTGGAGGTTATTTATTAAAAACATATACCGCGAATATTTCATAAACAATGAAATTGGTATTATATATAATATCAATATATATATATATATATATTTGCATATGTATATATTGCAGTTGTTGATTTCCCGCATTGTATAGCGGATGAGACCCTATTGCGCCGTCTATTAAGCGGATAATATTTTAAATCCCATATACCGCGATAATTCCGTACTGGAGCGGAATTGGTATTGTGCTAATGTTTGTGGATGCAGGGAAGCAGGTTGGAGGGATCCAACTGGATTCCTCAACTGTATTGATTTATTTACAGATATTTTGATATTTGTTGATTATCATATCGATATATCATATTTGGATGTCGTGATTGACTATTTGGTGCTGCTGCATCATCGGATCCATTTTTGAAGTTTTAAAATAATGATTTTTGGTTTTTAAAGGAATTTTTTTAAGTGATTTTCAAAAGTATACGTTTAATTGAATTTTGAATTGATTCATTTTAAATAATTAAAACGTTATAAATTTTTATGTTATAAAAATTAAGATTTTTGAGAAATATAACCGCAATGAGATTTTTGGAAATAAATAGTTAATTAATTTATAAAATGGTTTAATTGGGAATTTTGAGTTATTATAAACGGTTTATATAAGAGATTTATAAAATTGATATTTATAAATTAAAAATACTAGAATTATAAAACGAGTTTTTATAAGTAATAAAGTGAAATAAAAAAATGGATTTCATAAGTGAATTGAAATTTATAAATTTATGAAATATGAAGATATAAAATGGATAAATTTTGTAAAATATAAGATTTATAAGTAATCAACTTATAAATCGGATTTTGGCATTTAAAATGAGATGTAAAAAGGATTTTTTATAAATAAAAGTTTATAAAAATATAAATGGAGTTTATAAACGTTGTTTATAAATCCGAAATAAATTGAATTTGATAGGTTGGATATAGGAATATATGAAAGGAATTATATTCACGATTTTGGACAGTGAATATATTATTAAATGAAATGGATATGTTTTGGGGAAGGAATATTATAAAATGAAGTTGATGATTTTAAAGACGTTTTAAAATGCATTAAGTATCGAATATATAGATTTCAACATTCATTGTTGAAATAGACGTTTCGAGAAATAGAAAGAAATGGTGGACTATAACACTGTTGTTATAGTAAATGGTTTTCGAAAGGAAATGTTTTTATATAGTATTGGGATTTATATATTTATTTAAACTTTGAATCCCTATACTGGTGATTTTGGGTCGTCGTAACGATGTTTTACGTAACATTCGTTTTGGCCCAAACAAATGTGTTTAAGTGAATGTTTTCCTTAAAAGAATGAATTATATACTTAATTTTCGATTTAAGTATATTGAATATTTTCTAAATATTGAAAATAAATGGATTTGTGATGTACTTATTATTAAATAAGTATGGAAATATTTTTCCAATGTGAAATGAACGTTTTAGAATTTATCCTTGTAAAGATAAATTGAAAGTGAATATTTGAAATCGATTGAAAATCGTATATCATAAATATTTTGGGATTATAAATTCACTAAGGAATTTATAAAAGAAAGGGGAAATTGTTTAAAAATAAACGTTGATTTATTTTTAAAGTGTGGGAATAAATTTACGAATTTGGAACGTAAATATAAAATAAATCGGTAAGGATTTATTAAATTGGTTTAAATGAACCATGTTGAAATGAAAGAAATTCCGCGTAAGGAAAAGTGATTTGAAAATTGTTTTCAAATGGTTGAAGTGTGGAAAATTATATATCTAGTAAAGATATTTTGGAAAGTAAATAATTTGGGAAATTATTTGGATTTGGTGATGTTGAGCATGCCTATTGATAGTTAAATAATCCGACTATCAATATTTACCTTTAAATAGGTATTTGTTGTGAATTGCTTGAATTTGAATGCCACACTTATTTTTGAATAAGCGCTCACTATTCGGGTTAGCCGGGAAAGGACCTTGGGGTCGTATAACCCATTCCGAGTATGTGATACGTCGTAATGGATTGCATTTGATGACCGGTGTTGAAGACCGGATATTTGTGAAAACGGAAGGATTACCGTCGAGTTACTCTACATCGGCTGATCTCCGATATAGAGGTTTTATCACCCTTAGTGACGGGAAGTCCGATCGTGATTAGTGAATATCCGGATTGCAAGGACTTCTTTGTAAGTGCCTTCGGTTCTGTTCGATCCCGGAACAGACTTGTATGATTGTATGTCTGACATTGCAAATTGAGATATAAAGCTGATTTCTTTCAAATATATTTCTGTTGGTGGCGGCGAATTTATTCTCTTAGCTTAACACCCTTCTCTGAGACGTACGAGCTCAGAGGTTATATAGTTGAATGTTATTAGTGATATACTCCCAATTTGGTAGTGTGGCATGCTGAGTGTTGCTGTGAAATGATCATTGTGTTGATCATTTGTGATAGGATCATTTATTTGATCATTTATCTTGGTGATCATTTCTATGATAATTTGTAGACCCAAAGCACGGCTTTTGTATAAAGTGTGGCTTTGTGGACGAGACTTCGTCGGACCTCACACCCCAGAAATGGTCAAAACAGGAAGGATGCGGCAAGGTTATTAGGGGTAGCGCCCTTTAGTGTATGTCATTCCTTCTGGATAGAGGTGGTATCATGGTATGGAGCTCAGATATTTAACCTATGTTGTTGCTGCATATTTTGTGGTTGTTGGAAATCGAGGATCCTCGGATCGATCGGTTACGATCGGGGGATGACATATTCGTGTCAGTAGTTACCCACTTAGGGGTAACCCGGCCTTGTGTTGGTAGAGATCCGGTTTGGTTCTCGGGGACGTCCTTCCAGAGGCGTTCTCATGTGGCAATGGGAAGTTCCTTGGCCTGACCATTTGTTGGAAATCCAAAGAAACAATACGATCTTGTACGGTTTTAGTTGTATAACCTGCTATGGAATGTGGCGGTAACCTTCTATTGAACATAGTAGCTATAGTAGGCATACGATAATGGTCGTATGTTGGCTAAGATTTATATTCTACTTTCGAAATGATTTTTTTTTACACTATGCACTAGTAATAATATCAAATGTTCTTTTTAATGCGTATCAAGCATCTTTGACTATCGTAAGGAGAAATCTCCTCCGATTCTGCGTTTGCATTGTGTGTGTGTGCGGGAGGCCTTATGGTGGTCTCATTTTTAAAAGCATTGCGAATTGACTTTAAAAGTATTCCTCTATTTTGTTTTAAAAGATAAATAAACTGTTTTGAGTTCTCACACCAGTCACATGACTGACACGGAGTTTATGGTTTTCCTTCCTAAACTCTGGGTGCCCACCAATTTCCACACGGGCAGTCAAGAGTTAAGGTTTATCAGGATATTCAGGAGTTGCTGGAGGCAAGCTGGATGGCATGGCGTATTACTAGTATATAGTATTTCTTTTCCGCTGTTGATGTCATTTGTTGTTGTACACTCTGATGTAATGAATTGTAATGTAATAACTGATATAGTTCTTTGTTTAAAGATTATTCATTTATTTATTATTTGTTGTTCCGCTGCGAATTGTGAGATTCTGATGTTGTTCTGTTATTTCTTTCTGTTCCATTCTTTTCTCTTTAGTTTCTATCTTTTTCTCTCTTCTTCTACCTCTTTCTTCTTCTTAAACCATAATGGTTCGTTCTTCCATGCATCTTGAATATATAAATGGAGATTAGTGTCTATTCAAGGAGTACGAAAAAAGCGGACTATTACATTTGGTATCATAGCTTATGGTTAAGCGACAACCATGACTCTGTTGGGTTACTCATTAGAGATGGAGTCAGTAGTACTCTAGAATGAGTGAGAGTGTAATAATAACTATGAGCGCGTATTTGTTAGTGAATATAAAAAAATGTTTTATATTGTGTTTGCTTATCTGTTGAGCTGTTTGTGGATTCTGATCGGTGTGTGGGACGCCATATTATCGATAGGGATTTCTAAACACTTAAACGAGGCTTGTCGACATAGTATTATTTAAATTGGGTAAATGAAATAATTTTACCTTGATTATATTTTGTATATAAAGGAATAATTTTTCGGAATTATTAAAGTGTATATGAATTGATTGTTGATTGTTGAATAAGTTTAATAAAACCACAGTTGTAAAAGAATAATTGTATAAACAAATAAATCATAAGTGTGACGTTATAATTAAAATAATTTACAATTGTAAAATAACCTTATATATAAGAAGTGAAATTATATAAGTAAAAGGTTTGTAAACGTGATTTATAATCTGAAATAAAATTCCAGGGAATGGTTTTGAAAGGATTTGATATTTTGGGAAATTGTTTTGGAGAAATTAAAGCTCTAAACTCTTTTCGGTCGCTGGAAAATAATTTCGATGATAATCGCGACATCATTGGTGTTCATTTTCGGGTTTCCAAAAGAGGTATTGCTTCCAGATTATTTTAAATGAAGTTGTTTGGAAAATTTTAAGTTTGGTTTTGGAAATTAAAAAGATAATTTGAATTGATTTCAAAAATGGTTTTGAAAGTTTGAAAGGACTCTGGAATCCTATTTAAAATATTATGGGAATGATAAATGAATTGATAACTTATACAGATTGAATTTTAATAGGATAAATTTAACTTAAAGGATGGAGTTAAAATAAAGGAAGTGTAAGTAAATCAATAAAATCCAAGTTGAGATAAATTTGAGTTGTCATCAAAGACATGTAATTTGAAATTTAACAAAAGGAAAGTTAAATAAATTAATAAGTGAATTAATGAATAAGAATTTGAACTTGAGTTATATAAATGAAATTCAACTTTATATTGTTAAAGGAATTAGCAATTGAATTGATAAATGGATTGAATCTTAATCCATTAAATGTAAAGTGAATAAATTTGGTTGTATTGAATAAACATTGGTTGTTATTTGATTGTTGATTGATTGTATATAATTCATTAAGTGTTAATGAAATTGAATTGGCAAAATTGAAAGCTATGAAATTGAATTCAAATTGGAAGTAAATAAATTTGAATAGAATTGAATGTGAATTGGATTTAATTGTTGAATGTAAACTAACTGAAAATTGGACATGAATGAATGTTAGTAAATCCAATGTTAATGAATCAAATGTGATTTAAATTGAAAACCAGTTCATTGAATATTAATGAGAATATGAAAGAATATTGATTTGGTTATGGATGATAGTTGGTTGACGTTTGCATTTGTTGCTTTAGTTGCATTTGCTATATTATGCAGTTGTTATGTTGCTATATGTTGTATATTGATACTATTTTCATATATGCATGATTCTCATGTTGTTGTTGAGTGTTTAGTAGGTGCAGATCGCGTTTGCTTCGCATTTGAAGCTCGCTTCCGCGCTATATTAGCCGTATATGCTCGCTAATAATATAATAAAGTATATATCTCGGATTACATACCGTACTTTTACACTTTTTTCCCTGCGGGATGCCTCATCACTTGATGAGATGTATATTTGTGATATATATACTGTCATTTTTTTTGGATCGAGCCGCGCAAAGGAGACTATGGAGAATTTTTCCGAAAATTTAAGGCGTTAGAAAAAACTTGAGAAAATTGGAAAATTTTGAAAACTTTAATTTTGGTTTTGGAATTGAAAGTTAAACAATAGTAGTTGTTTTTTAAAAGGATAACTAAGTATGATTACAAAACTTAGTAAAGTATGGTAAGAAGTTTAAATTTGTTTTGGAAAGTTAATGAATTCTGTAACTTTTTCTTACTTGGTAATTTCGAGGACGAAATTCTTTTAAGGGGGGAAGTCTGTAACGACCCAGGATTTCTAATAATTTAAATTTGAATATTTAATTAATTTTAAATATTAATAAGTGGAATTTATAAGTTGGATAATTTATTTTTCGAACATTGGATTTAATTTGATAATTAAATCGATAATTTAATTGTGAAATTCCAGAAATAATTGAAAATTGAGTTTAATATGATTGAAAATGATTCGTAAAATTTTATTTTATCATACTGGAGTTATAGAAATGTTATAGAACTTTTAAAATTGAATTTAAAGTTTATTTGTGAAAATTGAATATTTTAATATTTAATTATCGACTGAAAAATAGCCAATTTTCAAAAAGTCTCGGATTTCGACGAAAATAGTTTCATCGGATCCGTAATGTGATATTGTTGTAAGATTTCAAATTTCAAGTCGATTGGATTTACCGTTTGTCCGGTACAAATTAAAACGCATCGAAATCTGTTTAAATCGGTTTAATTTAATTTGATCGTTTAATTCAATATCTCGCACAGATGATCGAATTAGCTTCCGAAACATGTTCCATTGTGTCCGGAACGCGGGATAAACCCGAGGAACCTCGGTTACCGTGCGTAAATCGGAGTTTTGAAAACCCGGATGAATAGTGTTCGTTTTATTTCTATAAATAGCCCCCTTTATTCACAAAATTGAGAAAAATAAAACCCTAAACCTATCATCAACCAGCCGCCACTAATGGAATCAATGGCCAGCAATCTCCAATCTTCATTCCTTAATCTCTTCCAATCCATTCAATATTTTTGAATACTTTCTAAATGAAAAACGTAGAGCACAAGGCAATCTAGAGATCCATACGGGAATGATGAAGGATGGAGCACCATGGCATTGCCAAAGTACCTGCGTTCGTGATGAGTTGCGCATAGTTTTCTGAGCCAAGGGGAGGGCCGAGCTTTGCAAGGTGGTAGCCGAAGGCGTGTGGGGCCATGGCCGTTAGAATGAAGTCACCTGATCATGCTTGAAATCGACGTGGTGATGGCGAAATCGAGCCCTAGGTCGGCCTTCATGGGTACGTGCTCACGTATCTAACTGGGAGGGAAGAAGCAATTTCAAGCGGCCACGATTTGATCTTGGAAATCTACGGGTTGGAATCGAGATTAGGGTTTAAATAAATTAAATAATTTGTAAATTGTTATATTAGAAATTGTATAAACTTTAAAATGGTATATCTCTTTGCTGCGAGGTCGAAAATTCCCGAAACGAAAAGCGTTGGCTTCGTATTAACGAGCACTACGCGATGGAGTTGGATTGGAGACGATTGGAATCGGTGAGAATTTCGGGTAAAATTAAATGCCCGTTTAATTTTATTCGAAATAAAAGCTGAAAACGAAATTGAAAGCGAGGTGAGAACTTCTCACTCAATCGAACAGTTTCGATGTTTATTTTAAATAGTTAGATTTAAAATTGTTGATTGTATGCCTGCATGATGATTGTTATCTATTGATTGTTAAATAGACATTATACGCCGTTAGTATGCGGAGGTTATTTATTAAAAACATATACCACGAATATTTCATAAACAGTGAAATTGGTATTATATATAATAGCAATATATATATATTGGCATATGTATATATTGCAGTTGTTGATTTCCTGCATTGTATAGCGGATGAGACCCTATTGCGCCGTCTATTAAGCGGATAATATTTTAAATCCCATATACCGTGATAATTCTGTACTGGAGTGGAATTGGTATTGTGCTAATGTTTGTGGATGCAGGGAAGCAGGTTGGAGGGATCCAACTGGATTCCTCAACTGTATTGATTTATTTACAGATATTTTGATATCTGTTGATTATCATATCGATATATGATATTTGGATGTCGTGATTGACTATTTGGTGCTGCTGCATCATCGGATCCATTTTTGAAGTTTTAAAATAATGATTTTTGGTTTTTGAAGGAATTTTTTTAAGTGATTTTCAAAAGTATACGTTTTATTAAATTTTGAATTGATTCATTTTAAATAATTAAAACGTTATAAATTTTTATGTTATAAAAATTAAGATTTTTGAGAAATATAACCGCAATGAGATTTTTGGAAATAAATAGTTAATTAATTTATAAAATGGTTTAATTGGGAATTTTGAGTTATTATAAACGGTTTATATAAGAGATTTATAAAATTGATATTTATAAATTAAAAATAATAGAATTATAAAACGAGTTTTTATAAGTAATAAATTGAAATAAAAAAATGGATTTCATAAGTGAATTGAAATTTATAAATTTATGAAATATGAAGATATTAAATGGATAAATTTTGTGAAATATAAGATTTATAAGTAATCAACTTATAAATCGGATTTTGGCATTTAAAATGAGATGTAAAACGGATTTTTTATAAATAAAAGTTTATAAAAATATAAATGGAGTTTATAAACGTTGTTTATAAATCCGAAATAAATTGAATTTGATAGGTTGGATATAGGAATATATGAAAGGAATTATATTCACGATTTTGGATAGTGAATATATTATTAAATGAAATGGATATGTTTTGGGGAAGGAATATTATAAAATGAAGTTGATGATTTTAAAGACATTTTAAAATGCATTAAGTATCGAATACATAGATTTCAACATTCATTGTTGAAATAGACGTTTCGAGAAATAGAAAGAAATGGTGGACTATAACACTGTTGTTATAGTAAATGGTTTCTGAAAGGAAATGTTTTTATATAGTATTGGGATTTATATATCTATTTAAACTTTGAATCCCTATACTGGTGATTTTGGGTCGTCGTAACGATGTTTTACGTAACATTCGTTTTGGCCCAAACAAATGTGTTTAAGTGAATGTTTTCCTTAAAAGAATGAATTATATACTTAATTTTCGATTTAAGTATATTGAATATTTTCTAAATATTGAAAATAAATGGATTTGTGATGTACTTATTATTAAATAAGTATGGAAATATTTTTCCAATGTGAAATGAACGTTTTAGAATTTATCCTTGTAAAGATAAATTGAAAGTGAATATTTGAAATCGATTGAAAATCGTATATCATAAATATTTTGGGATTATAAATTCACTAAGGAATTTATAAAAGAAAGGGGAAATTGTTTAAAAATAAACGTTGATTTATTTTTAAAGTGTGGGAATAAATTTACGAATTTGGAACGTAAATATAAAATAAATCGGTAAGGATTTATTAAATTGGTTTAAATGAACCATGTTGAAATGAAAGAAATTCTGCGTAAGGAAAAGTGATTTGAAAATTATTTTCAAATGGTTGAAGTGTGGAAAATTATATATCTAGTAAAGATATTTTGGAAAGTAAATAATTTGGGAAATTATTTGGATTTGGTGATGTTGAGCATGCCTATTGATAGTTAAATAATCCGACTATCAATATTTACCTTTAAATAGGTATTTGTTGTGAATTGCTTGAATTTGAATGCCACACTTATTTTTGAATCAGCGCTCACTATTCGGGTTAGCCGGGAAAGGACCTTGGGGTCGTATAACCCATTCCGAGTATGCGATATGTCGTAATGGATTGCATTTGAAGACCGGTGTTGAAGACCGGATATTTGTTAAAACGGAAGGATTACCGTCGAGTTACTCTACATCGGCTGATCTCCGATATAGAGGTTTTATCACCCTTGGTGACGGGAAGTCCGGTCATGATTAGTGAATATCCGGATTGCAAGGACTTCTTTGTAAGTGCCTTCGGTTCTGTTCGATCCCGGAACAGACTTGTATGATTGCATGTCTGACATTACAAATTGAGATATAAAGCTGATTTCTTTCAAATATATTTCTGTTGGTGGCGGAGAATTTATTCTCTTAGCTTAACACCCTTCTCTGAGACGTACGAGCTCAGAGGTTATATAGTTGAAGGTTATTAGTGATATACTCCCAATTTGGTAGTGTGGCATGCTGAGTGTTGCTGTGAAATGATCATTGTGTTGATCATTTGTGATAGGATCATTCATTTGATCATTTATCTTGGTGATCATTTCTATGATCATTTATTGACCCAAAGCACGGCTTTTGTATAAAGTGTGGCTTTGTGGACGAGACTTCGTCGGACCTCACGCCCCAGAAATGGTCAAAACAGGAAGGATGCGGCAAGGTTATTAGGGGTAGCGCCCTTAGTGTATGTCGTTCCTTCTGGATAGAGGTGGTATCGTGGTATGGAGCCCAGATATTTAACCTATGTTGTTGCTGCATATTTTGTGGTTGTTGGAAATCGAGGATCCTCGGATAGATCGGTTACGATCGGGGGATGACATATTCGTGTCAGTAGTTACCCACTTAGGGGTAACCCGGCCTTGTGTTGGTAGAGATCCGGTTTGGTTCTCGGGGACGTCCTTCCAGAGGCATTCTCATGTGGCAATGGGAAGTTCCTTGGCCTGACCATTTGTTGGAAATCCAAAGAAACAATACGATCTTGTACGGTTTTAGTTGTATAACCTGCTATGGAATGTGGCCGTAACCTTCTATTGAACATAGTAGCTATAGTAGGCATACGATAATGGTCGTATGTTGGCTAAGATTTATATTCTACTTTCGAAATGATTTTTTTTTACACTATGCACTAGTAATAATATCAAATGTTCTTTTTAATGCGTATCAAGCATCTTTGACTATCATAAGGAGAAATCTCCTCTGATTCTGCGTTTGCATTGTGTGTGTGTGCCGGAGGCCTTATGGTAGTCTCATTTTTAAAAGCATTGCGAATTGACTTTAAAAGTATTCCTCTATTTTGTTTTCAAAGATAAATAAACTGTTTTGATTTCTCACACCAGTCACATAACTGACTCGGAGTTTATTGTTTTCCTTCCTAAACTCTGGGTGCCCACCAATTTCCACACGGGCAGTCAAGAGTTAAGGTTTATCAGGATATTCAGGAGTTGCTGGAGGCAAGCTGGATGGCATGGCGTATTACTAGTATAGAGTATTTCTTTTCCGCCGTTGATGTCATTTGTTGTTGTACACTCTGATGTAATGAAATGTAATGTAATGTAATAACTGATATAGTTCTTTGTTTAATGATTATTCATTTATTTATTATATGTTGTTCCGCTGCGAATTGTGAGATTCTGATGTTGTTCTGTTATTTCTTTCTGTTCCGTTCTTTTCTCTTTAGTTTCTATCTTTTTCTCTCTTCTTCTACCTCTTTCTTCTCCTTAAACCATAATGGTTCGTTCTTCCGTGCATCTTGAATATATAAATGGAGATTAGTGTCTATTCAAGGAGTACGAAAAAAGCGGACTATTACAACGATTCAACAAGCTTCCAACTGCAAACTTGTAGAGCTTCGCGAGCTCTACAATTCCAACGGTGATGATTGAAAATGGAGCGGTAGATCAACGGCAATTCAAGCTAGAAGGCCTCACGTTCGCGCACGTTTCCCTATGAAAATAGACGACTGAGCTTGACAAAATTACAGCCGAGAGTGGAGCTCGTCATGGCGAGTTGAATGGCACCATTCGATCGATCTATTTTTGACCAAAGGAGGCGCGGCTATTAACCCTAAGTGGCGTCCTTTGGGTTGCTTGAACCTGGAGATGGAACGAACATGAGAGAGGAAGGGGAATGCGCGTGCAACGGCCTAATGAGATGGAATGAAAAAAAAACGTGCGGCCCAGATTATTCAAAGGTTATATAAAAAAAATTAGAAATTAATTTGCATATTAATTTGTATAATATTTAAAACACTGTATCTTGTTCATACAAGGTCGAAATTGCACGAAACGAATTGCGTTGGCTTCCTTTTGTCGAGAACTACGCAATGGAGTTGGTTTGGAGTCGTTTGGAGCTAGTAAAAATTTTGGGTAAAATTAAACGCGTGTTTAATTTTATTCGAAATAAAACGCTACAACTGTTATCGGAAACTCAAGATGAGAACTTCTCACTCAATCGAATTGTTTCGATTTAAATTTTAAAAAGTTAAATCTAAAATTTCTTGATTGTGTTGATTGTGTGATTGGATGATAATTATTATCTATTTTTTTGAAATAGACCATATGCGTCGTATATTAAGCGGATGTTATTTATTAAAAAAATATATACCGCGATAATTCCAACTTGCATGGAATTAGTATTATATATGTACTTGGAGTTGATTTCCCGCATTATATAGCGGATGAGGCCCTATTGCGCCGCATAATAGTGGATAATATTTTATAAATCTCATATACCGCGATATTCCGTCTTGAAGTAGAATTGGTATTGTGCTAACATCTTTGGATGCTGGGAAACAGGTTGGAGGGATCCAACTGGATTCCTCAAATGATTGAATTTGTTTCAATATTGTGTGTTGATCTATTTATAATCTGCGTGATTATCTTTGTGATTTAAATCGTTAAAGGCTAAATTTTGGCCGAATACATTTTTGGTATCGTTAGATGCCGAAAATAAATAAAATTTGATTTTTGAAAATTTAAGTTGAGAATTCATAACAAAATTTATTTTTGAAGTTGATTCATTATAAATAAATAAATGTTGAAATTTTATGTTATAAAAAAATTTATGATTTTTGGGAAATATACCGAAATGTGATTTTTGAAATAAGTGGTTGATTTATTTATAAAATGTTTTGAATTGGGATTTTGAATTATTATAAATGATTTATATAAAAGATTTATAAAATTGATATTTATAAATTAAAATATTGGAATTATAAAACGAGTTTTTATAAGTGTTAAAATGAAGTATAAATGGATTTCATAAGTGAATGAAATCTATAGATTTATAAACTGTGAAGTTATAAAATGAATAGATTTTGTAAAATAAAAGATTTATAAGTAATTAACTTATAAATTGGATTTTGGCGTGTAAATGGGATATGGATAGAATTTGTTAATAAAGTGATTTTATAAGTTGAAGTTGTTATAAAGTATAAATGGAATTTATAAACGTTGTTTAATAAATCCGAAATTGACTTATTTTGATAAGTTTAATTATTATAGCTTATTAAAGGAGATATATCCACGATTTGGGACAGTGGATAATCCTTTAAATAAAATATGTAGAAATTGAATTTGGTTAACGAAGTATATTGACGATTTTGTACAGTTAATAATATATTAAAGAAATATTTTGGGAAAGTGATATTTTAAATAGAATTAAAACAATTTAAAGATGTTTTAAAATGTGTTAAGTATCGAAACCATATATTTCAACATTCATTGTTGAAATAGAAGTTTTCGAGGAATAGAAGGAAATGGTGGACTATAACACTGTTGTTATAGTAAATGATTTCCAAAAGGAAAAGTTTTGTACAGTATTGGGGTTTATATATCTATCTTAATTTCAAATCCCTATACTAGTGATTTTGGGTTGTCGTAATGATGTTTTACATAACATTCGTTTTGACTCAAATAAACGTGTTTAAGAGAATAATTTCCTTAAAGAATAAAATATATACTTAATTTGGATTTAAGTATATTGAATATTTTCCAAATGTTGGAAATAAATGGATTTGTGAATTACTTATTGTTAAATAAGTATGGAAATAAATGTTTTCCAATATGAAGTGAATGTTTTAAGATTATATCTTTTAAAGATAAATTGAAAGTGAATAATTGAAATCGATTTGAAAAATGGTATAAAAAAGTGAATGTTTGGAAATGTAAATTCACAATGGAAATTTATAAGGGAATTTGTTTTAAAAATAAACATTGATTTATTTTTGAAGTGTGGAAATAAATTTACGAATTTGGGACGGAAATTTAAAATAAATCATTAAGGATTTATTTGATTGGTTTAAATGAACCATTTTGAAATGAAAGTTATAAAGGTGAAAAGTGATTTGAAATCTGTTTTTTCAAATGGTTGAAGTGTAGAAATTATATCTTGTAAAGATATTTTTGAAAATAAATAATTTGGGAAATTATTTGGAATCGGGCGATGTTGTGAATATTGATTGATAGTTAAATAACCTACTATCAATATTGACCCTTAAGTGGCTATTTGTTGTGAATTGGTTGAAATTGAATGCTACACTTATTTTTAAATTATTGCGCTCGTTATTCGGATTACCCATTCCGAATAGTGATACGACGTAATGGATGGCATTGAAGACCGGTGGTGAAGACCGGGTATTTGTGAAAATGATAGGATGACCGATCGATTGTCTCTGCACCGTTAGCTACGGTATAGAGATTTCCTTTGTGATGGGAAATTCGATCGGGATTGTGAATCCCCGGATTGCAAGGGCTTCTTTTGAAGTGCCTTCGGTACTGTTCGAGCGCGGAACAGACTTGTATGGTTACGTGTCTGACATTACATTTTTGAGATATAAAGAAGATTTCTTTCAAATACATCTCTGTTTGTTGCGGAGAATTTATTCTGTTAGCTTAACACCCTTCTCTGAGACGTACGAGCTCAGAGGTTTTGTAGTTGAAGGTTATCAGCGATATGTTCCCAATTTGGTAATGTGGCATGCTGAGTGTTGCTATGTGATGATTATTTATTGATCATTTGTTGATCAAAGCGTGGCTTTGTGAAAAAGCGTAGCTTTGTGGACAAGACTTCATCGGACCTCACACCCGGAAAATGGTCGAAACAGGAATACGCGGCAAGGTTATGAGGGACGCGCCCTTTAGGGTATGTCATTTCCTTATGGAAAAGGGTGGTGTCTGGTATGGATCCCTGAGGCTTAACCTATGTGGTTGCTCTAATCTCATTTTTCTATGTGGTTGTTGCTTGGTGATAGAGGGCCCTCGGTTAAAGGTCCTAAAGGACCGGGGAGTGGCATACTCGATAAGTAGTTACCTAGTTACAAAGGTAACCCGGCCTTATGTTGGCAGAGATCCAGTTAGGTTCTCGGGACGTCCCGCCAGAGGCGATCCCATGTGGCAGTACGAAGTTCCTTAGCCTGACCATTTGTTGGAAATCCAAAGAAACAATACGAGCATTGTACGGTTTTAGTTGTAGAACCTGCCATTTAATATGGTAGTTATAGCAGGCATAATATAATGGTACCTATGCTGGCTAAGATTTATATTCTATTTTCGAAATGCTTTCATCACTATGCACTAATAATAATATAAAAAAAATGATTTATTTTGCGTAGTAAGCATCTTTGACTATCATAAGGAGAAATCTCCTCCAATTCTGCGTTTGCATTGTGTGTGTGTGCGGGGAGGCCTTATGGTAGTTTCATTTTCCAAAAGCATTGCGGATATTTTCCACTTCTTTTGTTGTTGTTGTTTAAAAGGATAAATAACTGTTTTGAGTTCTCACACCAGTCGCATGACTGACCTGGAGTTTATTGTTCTCTTCATAAACTCTGGGTACCTATAATTTTCCACACGGGCAGTCTAGAGTCAGGTTATCAGGTCATTCTGGATTCAGAAGTGCTTTGGAGCTCAAGTGGCGAGCTGGATGGCGAGACGTATTACTTGTATATGATATTATCTTTCCGCTGTAAATTCACTTGTAAGGACATGTTTGTATAACTGTCCATTGTTTTGTCCTGTTGTATATTGTTGCTGTACAGTCTGATGATAATGTAATGTAATAACTAAGATAGTTCTTTGATTTAAAGATTATTAATTTATTTATTATATGTTGTTCCGCTGCGATATGTGAGATTCTGATATTGTTTCTGTTCTGTTTTCTTAATTCTTCTATCTTTTTCTTCTACCTCTTCTTTTTTACCTTAACAATTCGGTTTTCCGGCATTCGATTATACGGCATTTGATGCAGTGGACGTAAGAATGCCGACCTTCGGATCCTGACAAAATCGATCCGTTAAATGTGGTATCAGAGCATATGGTTAAGTGACAACCTTGGCTCTGTTTGGGGATTACTCATTAGAGATAGGGCAGTAGTACTCTAGAATGAGTTGAGTGTAATAATAGATATGAGCGCGTATTTGTTAGTGAATATGAAATTGTTTTGTATTGTGTTGACTTATCAGTTGATTGTTTATAGATTCTGGTCGGTGCAATCTAGCTAATTGTCATCGATAGGGGTTTCTAAACTCTTAAACGAGATAAATCGACATAGTATCATTTTAAATTGGGTAAATGAAATAATTTTACCTCGATTATATTTTATATATAAAGGAATAATTTTTCAGAATTATCAAAGTGTATGTAAAATTGAATTGTTTGATTGTTGAAAATGTAAGAAAATATATAAGTGAATCAAAGTTGTTCGAATAATATGAATATAAAAGCAACAATTGTATAAGTATAGAATTATAATTAAAATGATTTACAATTGTGGAATAATCTTGTATAAGTAAAGGGAAATAGTGAAATTATATAAGAAAGGATTTATAAATGTGATTTATAAATAAAAGAAAATTTTGAAAGAATTTAAAGCATTGGATTCACTACTGTTGCTGGGGAATAGTAAGGGTGATGACTTCAGCATCATCGGTATCATTTTCGAGTTTCTGTGTGATGGATTTGCTACCATAGTAAATTGAAATTGAATTTTGTTGTGATAAACAAATTTGAAATTAAAATCCAAGTTGAAATTGATAAATATAAGTTATCAAGTTTCGAACTTATAATATGAGATGATAAAATTTTAACTTTAGTAAAGTTGAAATAAATTTGAATTAGTATGATAAAATGTATGATGTGAAATTTAACTAAAGGAAGTTAAATAAATTAAATCAGATTTGGAAGTTGAATAATAAGTTGTATAACCTATTAAATGTGAAGATGTAAGTAAAACCAATTGTTAAAATGGTTAAACAACTTCGTTAAGCAAAACGAGGTATGAATCTGAATAAGTGATGAAATTGACTTTGGTAAAAGTTAAATAGAATTTACTTTGGAGTTGGAATTTGAATTGGATTTTAACTGGATTAGATATGTTGTTGAAATGGAAATTTAAGTTAAGTTAAACAAATGATGTTTAAAAGGAATATAACATAAGTAATGCTGAATGAAGTTGATTTTGGTATCGAAATGAATTAATGAAATGAAGTCATTAAATGGATGTGAACTTGAGTTATATAAATGAAATTCAACTAATGAATTGAATGTAAATCAATCGAATGTAAGTAAATTGATATGGAATAATGGATATAAGTGTTAATTCATTTAAGGCTAATTGAATGTTGAAACAAATTGAAGGTAAACAAAGTGAATATGAATGTTGAATGTAAAGTGAAAAAATTCAGTTGTGTTGGTTATACATTGGTTGTTAGATTATTGTTAATTGATTGAATAAAAATTCATATGCAATTGGATGAATAAAATTGAAAGCTAAAGCAATTAAATTCAAATTGGAAGTTAAGTAACTTTAAATTGAATGGAAATTGATTTGAATTGAAAGTAAACCAAATGTGAATGTAAATTAGTGAATGTAAACTAATTGAAAAATGAATAATTGAATGTCGTTGTATATTGATTGGTTGTAAACAATTACAAGTGATGTCGAAATCATATAAGTTGCTTATAAACCTTGTTTAGTATGCATTTCTTTTAATATGCATGTGCTGTAGTTGTTTAAAAGAGTAAAATGTTAATAACTTCTTATTATGTCACTTACATATTTATATTGAGTAAGTACAGGTACCGGGGCTACCGTTAGCAGGATATTGGTTGCGAAAAATGCTAAATATATAGCTGCTTTGCTTAAAAATGCTAAAAAGGTACGCCTACGCAATAAAAATAGGAAATATGAACTGTTTTTCTGTTTTTCCGACCGTGTGGGTCGATGTATATATATTTATATCTATCGTGATATTGTAAAAGCTCCTCCGTACAAAGGAGGTTATGGCAAAAAAAATTTGAAAATTTAAGGCGTTAGAAAACTTTCGGGAAATTTTGGAAAAAATTTTGAAAACTAAAAGTTTGATTTTTGAGTTATAAAAGCTAAACGATATAGTTGATTTTGAAAAGATAACTATATATGGATTTGAAAACTTAGTAAATATTTTGTAAGAAGTTTAACTACTGAATTTTCGGAAAAGTTAAACACTTAAGAGATTTGTAAAGTCTAATTTGGACGGTTTGTTTTGAAAAGGTAATGGATTTCAAATTTTTTCTTACTTGGTAGTTTCGAGGACGAAATTCTTTTAAGCGGGGAAGTTTGTAACCACTCAGAATTTCTGTCATTTGAAATTCACATATTTAATTGATTTTAAATATCAACAAGTAAAATTTATGAGTCGAATAATTTATTTTTCGAATATCTGGATTTAATTGGATAATTAAATCGATAATTTAATATTTAGAATTGCGTAAATATTTGAAAATTGGGTTTAATGTGTATAAAAAAGATTTATAAAGTTATATTAAATCATATTGGAGTTAGAACAATGTTTGTGAACTTTTAAAATTGAATTAAAAGTTAATTTGCGAAAATTGAATATTTTAATATTTAATCGACGAGTGAAAATAGCTATTTTTCAAACAGTCTCGGATTTTGAAGAAACCAATTTCAACGGATCCGTAATATTATACTATTGTAAGATTTCAAATTTCGTGTCAATCGGATTTACGATTTGTCCGGGGCGAGCCAAAACGCATAGAAATTTGGTTTAAATCGATTTAATTTAAATTTGATCGTTTATTTTCGTAACTCGCACAGATGATCGAATAGGCCTCCGAAACCTATTCCATTGTGTCCGAAACGTGGGGTAAACCCTAAAAACGCCAGCCGGCACGCTTCGTTTGGAGTTTGAAATTTTTTGGGATTAATAGTGTTTTTGGAAATTTTCTATAAAAGCACCTCCTTTTTTCATTTGCAAAAAGAAACAAGAACCTAGGGTTTGAAGAGCCGGCCGCCACTAACACTATCAATGGCTGAAATTCATCTTCATCCTTCCTCTAATTTCTTCAAATCTACACAACGATTCAGCAAGCTTCCAACTGCAAACTTGTAGAGCTTCGCGAGCTCTACGAATCCAACGGTGATGATTGAAAATGGAGCGGTAGATCAATGACAATTGGAGCTAGAAGGCCTCACATTCGCGCACGTTTCCCCATGAAAATAGTTGACCGAGCTTGACAAAATTGTAGCCGAGAGTGGAGCTCGTCATGGCGAGTTGAATGGCACCATTCGATCGATCTATTGATGACCAGAGGTGCGCGGCTATTAACCCAAAGTGGCGGCCTTTGGGTTGCTGAACCTAGAGATGGAACGAACGTGAGAGAGGAAGGGGAACGCGCGTGCAACGGCCTGATGTGATGGAATGAAGAAAAAACGTGCGGCCCAGATTATTCAAAGGTTATATAAAAAAAAAAGTTAGAAATTAATTTTTATATTAACTTTTATAAAATTTAAAACACTGTATCTTGTTCCTACGAGGTCAGAATTGCACGAAGCGAATTGAGTTGGCTTCGTTTTGTCGAGCACTACGCAATGGAGCTGGTTTGGAGTCATTTGGAGCTAGTGAAAATTTCGGGTAAAATTAAACGCGTGTTTAATTTTATTCGAAATAAAACGCTACAACTGTTATCGGAAACTCAACGTGAGAACTTCTCACTCAATCGAATTGTTTCGATTTAAATTTTAAATAGTTAAATTTAAAATTGCTTGATTGTGTTGATTGTGTGATTGGATGCTAATTATTATCTGTTGTTTTAAAATAGGCCATATGTGTCGTATATTAAGCGGATGTTATTTATTAAAAACATATACCGCGATAATTCCAACTTGTATGGAATTGGTATTATATATGTACTTGGAGTTGATTTCCCACATTATATAGCGGATGAGACCCTATTGCGCCGCATAATAGCGGATAATATTTTATACATCCCATATACCGCGATGTTCCGTCCTGAAGCGGAATTGGTATTGTGTTAACATCTTTGGATGCAGGGAAACAGGTTGAAGGGATCCAACTGGATTCCTCAAATGATTGAATTTATTTCAATGTTGTGTGTCGATCTATTTATAATCTGCGTGATTGTCTTTGTGATTTAAATCGTTAAAGGCTAAATTTTAGCCGAATATAATTTTGGTATCGTTGATGCTGAAAATAAATAAAATTTGATTTTTGAAAATTTAAGTTGAGAATTCATAACAAAATTTAATTTTGAAGTTGATTCATTTTAAATAAATGTTGAGATTTTATGTTATAAAAAAATTATGATTTTTGTGAAATATAACCGAAATGTGATTTTTGAAATAAGTGGTTGATTTATTTATAAAATGGTTTGAATTGGGATTTTGAATTATTATAAATGATTTATATAAAAGATTTATTAAATTGGTATTTATAAATTAAAATATTGGAATTATAAAACGAGTTTTTATGAGTGTTAAAATGAAGTATAAATGGATTTCATAAGTGAATGAAATCTATAGATTTATAAATTGTGAAGTTATAAAATGAATAGATTTTGTAAAATAAAAGATTTATAAGTAATTAACTTATAAATTGGACTTTGGCGTGTAAATGGGATATGGATAGAATTTGTTAATAAAGTGATTTTATAAGTTGAAGTTGTTATAAAGTATAAATGGAATTTATAAACGTTGTTTTATAAAATCCGAAATTGACTTATTTTGATAAGTTTAATTATTATAGCTTATTAAAGGAGATATATCCACGATTTGGGACAGTGCATAATCCTTTAAATAAAATATATAAAAATTGAATTTGGTTAACGAAGTATATTCACGATTTTGGATAGTGAATAATATATTTAAGAAATATTTTGGGAAAGTGATATTTTAAATAGAATTAAAACAATTTAAAGATGTTTTAAAATGTATTAAGTATCGAAACCATATATTTCAACATTCATTGTTGAAATAGACGTTTTCGAGGAATAGAAGGAAATGGTGGACTATGACATTGTTGTTATCGTAAATGATTTCTGAAAGGAAAAGTTTTGTAGTATTGGGGTTTATATATCTATCTTAATTTCAAATCCCTATACTAGTGATTTTGGGTTGTCGTAACGATGTTTTACGTAATATTTGTTTTGACTCAAATAAATGTGTTTAAGATAATGTTTTCCTTAAAGAATAAAATATATACTTAATTTGGATTTAAGTATATTGAATATTTTCCAAATGTTGGAAATAAATGGATTTGTGAATTACTTATTGTTAAATAAGTATGGAAATGTTTTCCAATATGAAGTGAATGTTTTGAGATTATATCTTTTAAAGATAAATTGAAAGTGAATAATTGAAATCGATTTGAAAAATGGTATAAAAAAATGAATGTTTGGAAATGTAAATTCACAATGGAAATTTATAAGGGAAATTTGTTTTAAAAATACATTGATTTATTTTTGAAGTGTGGAAATATATTGACGAATTTGGGATGTAAATTTAAAATAAACCGGTAAGGATTTATTTGATTGGTTTAAATGAACTATTTTGAAATGAAAGTTGTAAAGGTGAAAAGTGATTTGAAATCTGTTTTTTCAAATGGTTGAAGTGTGGAAATTATGTCTTGTAAAGATATTTTTGAAAATAAATTATTTGGAAAATTATTTGGAATCGGGCGATGTTGTGAATATTGATTGATAGTTAAATAACCGACTATCAATATTGACCCTTAAATGGCTATTTGTTGTGAATTGGTTGAAATTGAATGCTACACTTATTTTTAAATTATTGCACTCGTTATTCGGATTACCCATTCTGAATAGTGATACGACGTAATGGATAGCATTGAAGACCGGTGGTGAAGACCGGGTATTTGTGAAAACGATAGGATGACCTATCGATTGTCTCTGCACCGTTAGCTACGGTATAGAGATTTCCTTTGTGATGGGAAATTCGATGGGGATTGTGAATACCCGGATTGCAAGGGCTTCTTTTAAAGTGCCTTCGGTTTTGTTCGATCCCGGAATAGACATGTATGGTTACGTGTCTGACATTGCATTTTTAAGATATAAAGCAGATTTCTTTCAAATACATCTCTGTTGGTGGCGAAGAATTTATTCTCTTAGCTTAACACCCTTCTCTGAGACGTACGAGCTCAGATGTTTTGTAGTTGAAGGTTATCAGCGATATATTCCCAATTTGGTAATGTGACATGCTGAGTGTTGCTGTGTGATGATTATTTATTGATCATTTGTTGATCAAAGCGTGACTTTGTGAAAAAGCGTAGCTTTGTGGATGAGACTTCGTCAGACCTCACACCTCGGAAATGGTCGAGACAGGAATATGCGGCAAGATTATGAGGGTCGCGCCCTTTAGGGTATGTCATTTCCTTCTGAAAAAGGGTGGTGTCAGGTATGGAGCCCTGAGGCTTAACCTATGTGGTTGCTCCAATCTCATTTTTCTGTGTAGTTGTTGCTTGGTGATAGAGGGCCCTCGGTTAATGGTCCCAAAGGACCGAGGAGTGGCATACTCGAGAAGTAGTTACCTAGCTACAAAGGTAACCCGGCCTTGTGTTGGCAGAGATCTGGTTGGGTTCTCGAGACGTCCCGCCAGAGGCGATCCCATGTGGCAGTAGGAAGTTCCTTAGCCTGACCACTTGTTGGATATCCAAAGAAACAATACGAGCCTTGTACGGTTTTATTTGTAGAACCTGCCATTTAATATGGTAGCCATAGCAGGCATAATATAATGGTACCTATGCTGGCTAAGACTTATATTCTATTTTCGAAATGCTTTCATCACTATGCACTAATAATAATATCAAAAAAATGATTTGTTTTGCGTAGTAAGCGTCTTTGACTAACATAAGGAGAAATCTCCTCCAATTCTGCGTTTGCATTGTATGTGTGCGGGGAGGCCTTATGGTAGTTTCATTTTCCAAAAGCATTGCGGATATTTTCCACTTCTCTTGTTGTTGTTGTTGTTTAAAAGGATAAATAACTGTTTTGAGTTCTCACACCAGCCCCATGACTGACCTGGAGTTTATCGTTCTCTTCCTAAACTCTGGGTGCCCTTAATTTTCCACACGGGCAGTCTAGAGTCAGGTTATCAGGTCATTCTGGATTCAGAAGTGCTTTGGAGCTCAAGTGGCGAGCTGGATGGCGAGACGTATTACTTGTATATGATATTATCTTTCCGCTGTAAATTCACTTGTAAGGACATGTTTGTTTGACTGTCCATTGTTTTGTTGTGTTGTATATTGTTGATGTACGCTCTGATGATAATGTAATGTAATAAATAAGATAGTTCTTTGATTTAAAGATTATTCATTTATCTATTATATGTTGTTCCGCTGCGATATGTGAGATTCTGATATTGTTGCTGTTCTATTTTTTTACTTCTTCTATCTTTTTCTCCTACCTCTTCTTTTTAACCCTAACAATTCGGTTTTCCAGCATTCGATTATGCGGTATTTGATACAGTGGACGTAAGAATGCCGACCTTCGGATCTCGACAAAATCGATCTGTTACATAACTTGAGTCAAGGATTTCAAAATTTGAATTCAATTCAAAATTCAAACGATTACGATTATAACCCATGCCAATTCAATTTCGAGCTTCAAAATGAATTTCAAAATCAAGATGAATATGTAAACCAATTTTCAAATAATTTTGGCAATGGGAATAGTTTCAATAACGATATAATTGAATACCTAAGTTATCAACAAATTCAAAATGAAAGTTTTCATATTAATACTCATGACTTTGATTTTGTTGACCAAATGGAAAAAGATAATGGGGATTTAATACTTGAAAAATACAAAAAAAATTGTGAAAATCATAATCAAATCTCAATTTGCGAAGAACCAAGTAATAATCCAACATTTATCGAAATTGAAAATTCTTGTACTCAACAAATCCAAATCGAAAAATTTCAAGTTAATAATTATAAATTTGAATTTGTTGAGAAAATGAATGAAATTTACGATGACTACATGAATTTGTTGATTAAAACATTGGAAAATTTTCATGAGAAACAAAATCAAGTTTCAATGCGTGATGATTCAGACGATAATCCATATTTTACCTAAATCGATGATTTTCAAGTAACAACTTTTGAAATTGATAATGACGATCTTAATCAAGTTGATAAATATACGGTAATTAAGTTGGATTTCAAATCTTTTGAGGGTGTGGAACCAAATTTAAAATTCAATCTTCCTTTTCTCGATTTCGAAAATTTGAATACAATAACTTTGGATTTTGAACTTGAGATATGCAATGAAGTTGTTCATAATCCAACAAAGGAAGACGAATTTAACGAACATGATTTCCTTGGACTTTTTGAATATGAGTTGTTTGAGTCCAAAGGGACGATTTACATCACCATTTTGAAATTAAAAATTTTGAAGAACTTTTCAATGATTACTTGACTTTCAATTTGGTGAAAATAAACTTGAATTTCAATCAATCGTTATATCTACCCCAAAAAATCATCGAAAATAAAACAATTCGTATGATTTTTAATAAAACGACATTCGTTTTTTTAAAATCCACATTCACTTCAAAATCTTTTATGGTTTGGTTTTTCAAGCTTAAGTTGTGTCTCGTATACTTGACGAGACAAATGGATCGATCTTTGGAAGACCGTTTCATTTACTTTTTGACGATATACTTTCTAATGCCATGTAAATACATTTCATTTTCATGTAAATAATAATAAATGTTCCTTTCACTTGGGTTGACTGTGGGGACACAGTTAAAATCAAGTGTGGGGGGAGACTCGTCTTCTTCTTGATTTTTTAGGATTAATTTTTCATTTTTCTTCCAAAAACTCAAAAAAAATCAAAAACAAAAGAAGATTTTTTTTTAGCATTTTGATTTATTTTTAAAGAATCACTATAGGGTAAATATATGGTTTTGGTTTATTAAATTGAAATTTTTGAAAATTTATTTGTCTTAACAAAAGTAAAAATAAAGTTTGATTACAAATAACAATGGTTTAACTAGTATATAGGAAGATTCACATGTGATGATTATGAAATAAATCCTAATTGAAAATCTTTGTTTTAAAAAGTGGTTGATTTAAAGTAAAGATATAACATTTTTTTGTCTTCTAAGTTAAATGGTGCTAAGATGATTTTGCAAAACACTCTCTCTCTTAAATAAATAACATCCAAAGTATTTACTCTCATTTAAAAGTCCTCACGGTTATGCATGGGTGAATTACTTGGAATCTTTGATTATGTGCTTCTATACTCATTTAAAAGTCCTCACGATTGTGTATGTATGGAACACATGTGGAAAAAAACAAAAAACAAAAACAAAAAAAGCAGACTTAATAAAAACCACCTACGGTCGATAGGTGTATGCATGAAAGTGTGTGCACTCACCATGCTCTGTACTCCCCTCACATAAACCCGAAAGGCAGTGCATGGGTGGTATATCTGGCCTCAGTTTACCTGAGCTAGGTGTGTAATTTTTCTTGCAAATAATGAGAGAGCAAACAATTGAAATCCTAGCACTATTTTTAGTTATTTGATTTGATTTGTTATTGAAAAGAAATGAAAATACCACTTTGATAGACTTTGATAATCAACTATGGGTCCACTACATAGTTACACTGTGTTATTAACCAAAACAACGAGTTAAACTATAGTCTATTTGCTATGATAACTTGATTTTTGTAGGAAATTTTGACGAGTAAATGACATAAATTTTCAAGATAATAACCAAAATCTATGTTTAACTTATTCGTATCAATTTAAAAACAAATCCTTCATTGTAAATATTTTCAAAAACTCGCATTCATCTCTTTGTAAATAAATCTTGCATTTTGTAAATATTTTCATCCTGCATTTGGATTTTGTCGGTAGTATCCGTTGAAAACCCTCACGAGACAACACTTGTCCTACTGGGGACAGCCAGAGGTTTAACGGCTTGTTGCATACGCTCAAGGCAATCGTGCTCCCTACGAAAACGAATTTATCTTAGTTTTTCTTTATTCGAGAACGAATAAAAAGATAAGTGTGGGGGTATTTGATGTGAACATAATTGTGAATATTTTTACCACCATATTTAATCTATTTAAATTAAATAAATGATCATATATTTTAACATGTTTTAACCAAAGTCCATATTAATTCCAAATTATCACATATCCATATTTATATAGGGACAAAACGATCATTTGTATGCATATATTTCTTTGAGAAAAATTAATTGGAAATTTATATATATTTGTGTAGGAATTTAATCTCAAATATGAGTGGTTTCATGAAGACACATGTATGCACAACCTGAATATAAAGGAATGAAGATGGAAATAATTCAAAGTGATGATCATGAAGGAGCCCACCTACCCACTTCCTTAATGTACAAACTAGAAGCTAATGCACATGCTTATGGAATTAATGGCTTCATGTACACTTAAATGGGGATTATGACATGCTAATGATTACTTTGTGGCCACACTACCACATGGGCATTTTGGGCATTCCTCAAAAATACGAGTTAGGGTTTCATACATGTATAAATACCCATATGTTTCATGTAATCTCCTCCTCTCCCTTAGTCTCTTACTTAGTCTCTCTTTAGTTAGTTTTAGGCTCAAAATAAAACCAAGCTCTCTTCGTTCTTTTCATGGCTACTTAGCCATTTCTCTTTTATGTAATTTTTTTATGCAACTTCAATACATGTTTGTTTTCTTTTCATGCTTATTTACTTTCATGTTGTAGTGTAGATTGATTTTTTATGCAAGTAGAATGGTTTTTCTTTATATTTGCTTTCTTTTTCTTTTACTTTTTCTTTTTCTTGTTCTTTTTCTCTCATGTTGCAAGCTACATTTGTTCATATGATAACAAATATGAGAGGCTAAACCCCTTTAATTTAGGGGTAATGAAGCTCTCTAATCATGTAGATTCAACTTAATTTGATGTTTATGCTCTCTTTTTGTGCTTAATGAGAATTATTGAAGTGGTTTAATGATGTTGTTTAGCTTTGAATTTGATAGTCTATGTTGTTCATAACAAATAGGCTATGATTAAACAAATAAAACACAAATTGCCTCTTCATTTACATATGATTATGGAAAAGAAGTGATTGTTAAATTAAAATTTGATGGCTTATATTTCTAATTAATAGTTAATAGGCCATGCTTAAAATAGATTTTGCTTTCTACTTTATTGTCATATTTCATGAGATTTAAAAGTGTATTAGTGGTTGTGTTATAGTTTGATGGTTTATATTGAGCTAATTAATAGCACAAATATACCATACTTATGATAAGCACATCAACTAATTCACTAATGACAAGAAAAGAGAGATCATAACTTCATTTTGTTGATTAAGTGATCTAGAGAGTGGAAATTGCCTCTAAATTGTCTTAACACTCATATTTTTATCAATTTTCTTTTGCTTGTTTTTCTTCTTTTCTAGTTTAACATTCTCTTCAATCTCGGTTTAATTTGATTGAATAGATTTTTAAAATCATCAATTCCCTACGGATCGACCCGTATTCGCCACGTGCTACATTCGTACGCCGTGCGCTTGCGGTTATTTTATTTCTAAATTTTTCGATGGTTTTCTAACTCGATAGAAATTCCGTCGTTAAACACTTATGGTTTTATCGATTCATTCTTCTCTTTCGAGAAGAAGCATCTTCATGTCTATTCTGCTTCATATTACCGATATTGACTGATTCGTGTAGCTAGACTGACCTGTGTATCTATACTCGGGTCAGACCGAGTTGTTTCAGGTATCATCTATTGGACTTAGCTTGAAGTTGATGCTGGAAATCAACTCCCCTTCCTCTTGAGAAATTTCTGTTCTTCCGAATTATTTATATTTGATTCAATGTTTATGGTATGGTCGTGCACCACCTTTATTGTATTCATACTGTATTGTACTAAATGTGTATCAGTGTATATGTATTTACCTGATGTTGATTACTATTCCGTGATGTGCTTTACATTTAGTTATTGTATTTCATTCTGATAGATCCGTTAACTACCTATAGTTTTGGAGTAAGCATTTACTGGGTATGTCGATCCACTTGAGTAGAAAAAAAAGTTTATATTGCATTTATCGACGTATTCAGTAGATGTTTAAGACAAAATTATAGATAGTCGCCCTTAACCAGCCCTATTCTCCGCTTTGCTAGACTGAATTACTTGTTAATTCTCTTTACTAATGTGGGTCTCGGGGTGGGGCGTTACAAGTTGGTATGAATTGATCTTCTAAAACTTCTATGAATCTATCCCAAAAGAAATAATCTTTTGGAACATTTACGATGACAGAATCCCACCATGCAGCCGCACCCTTCTGTAATTTCCATAATGCCAAGAACCATTTTTGATCATCAGAAATGTCCAAACCTTTGAAAATTTTCTCACATGACAATATCAAGATTGTACTTCAATGATGGATTGGTACCCTTAAAAGGTTTTCCTCCTTGGTTTGTGTAGTCCTTGCATAGAGTGGTGAAGATTACTCAAGGATGCACTGGAGCTATTGCTGTAATATCTATTCAACCCATTCCAAAATTCAGGGCTCTTCCATTTATGGTTGTTTGTGCTACTGTTTCCTCTCCTTATACCCTCCTCTTACTCTTTCTTTGTACCTGAATAAAGTAAGACATCTTTAGAATACATAGAAGAGATTACCTTACGAAAAATAGCATAAAACCAAACATACTGATGCTGATCAAAACCATACGAAAACACAATCCCAAAAACTGAACTCATTCTAGGGTACTACTAACCCTATCTCTAATGAGTTGACCCCAACCAAAGCCTAGGCGTTGGCTCAACCTAAGCTCCAATACCAAGTGTGATAACCTTCCTTTCTTACACCCAAAGAAGACACTTAATATATCCTCGGTATTCATGTGCCAATCATCTAAGTGTCCGAAAGATGGATCGTGGGGTAAAGAAAATAAAAGACAAAGAAAAGAAATATAGATTTTTTCACAAACAATAGAGTTACATATTCATCGCAGAATAGTACATATGATTACTCCAAAATGCTATATCAAAGTTACAATAAGTATTATTCCCAATAAGGATAGCTATATCGGCCTACCTAAAGTACTAATACATAAGGTACAGTCACAAAGGAAATAAACATAACTACTAGATGCAGTGAAAGCTTCTACTCCATACTGCTTCCCAAAATGCTCCAAAGAAACCTGACTACTAGGGTAATCATAAAATTTGAGTACCCAAGTTTAAGGGAAAGAAATAAAACTTCGGGTCAGACATAGGTCTGGTGTGAGTAAAGCATAAGTTTAACATTGTGAAAACCTTCAAATTAAAGTCATCTCACAAGGCCACGCCACATATAAACATGGATGATTTTTTACCTTACAATCACCAGAACATTTCTATATAAAGTCCTTCGATATTATCGTAATGTCTAGGCTTAAAATAAATATGGAATCGTAGCCGAAATTGTTACATTATTAAATTCCAGAATAATAGGTATACAATCCAGTCCGAAGGCACATTTTGGGAAATGGATTCCAACTACGAAAGGGCAAGGGTCTACCCACCGAATCCGTACACCTCTAAATAAAATATACGTGAGGCTACAACAGGATGCACCTCAGCTATTCAGGACCCCCCCTACCCCTTACTGGGTAGCGTCGAATATAATCACCTCTTGGTTGTGATCAACAACCATAAATGGGATCCCAAGCATACATAAACCAAAGTTATCGCTCTAGATTTGGTGATGATCATGCCCTAATGAGAGCAACCCACATAGCCCTGCCGCATGTCCCTACTTTATTCAGTTACGGCTGTGAGGCTTGAGGATACGATAACCTTCCTTTAAGTAGACCATCTTGGAATGCTAACACCACCCTCCAGGCAACCAATGTAATGCTAGCATTCATCCATACAAGTTGCTCCAGGATCGAACAAACATTCCGCATTTACTATCTTCCATTTTAGAATCACCCTCAGGAAGAATAGTACATCTCCATAGCATACTTCATAACGATCCATCACAAATGTTATTAGTTTGGAGCTGTTCAGATAAATCATACATATGCGAAACCGGTGTCTCCAAACTACGTGATAATTCCCGGCTAACTCAATTCTGGTTCTTTTGGAAGTATGCAACCAGTATTCGAGTCCCCATCCGGTGAACTCTAATATGCACAACATACTTCTTGAGTTAAAACTAGTCAATTTATAAATAGCGGACAATCCGCAGCTTAGGGTAATTATACAGAGTTCGCATATGGATAGCCATATACTTAATTTAAACATTACCCATTGATAGGAATCAACCCTCTCAAATCTGTCACATTTTCGAAATTCTGGCCTTACTCTATCCCTCGCTAAGAAATAAATTCTAGATCTCACAAATAGAGGATCAACCTACCCTTCAATTTTTATTGCTAACTATGGGTTGATTTACTTCCATAAATTTGTTGTCACATTAACACTGGTTCCATTTTTTTATTTTTGAGGTTATGTAAGGGTAACCAATAAAGAAATCCCTTGACTTGAAACATTTTTGAAAAAGAACGGCAGTCTTAAAACAAATTGATATTTTGAAACAAAACGATTTTAAAATAAAAAACCTTATTAATTAATTAAATAACAAATTTAACCTTTATTAAATAATAATTGAATCTTAATTAAGCCTTAATTAACATCTTAATTAAATTAAAATTAATTAATAATTAATTAAATCCCTTTAATAAGCAACTAATTAGTAATTAATCTTTAATAAATAAATTAAAATAATTAACCCATAATTATTAATTAACATAAAAATTAACTTTAGTTAATTAACTTAATTGATTAACACTTAAGTATTTTTTTTAGCAAAGCTAGCTGGCTTTAATGTAGGCCATGCCAAAATTAAGTACTAATTAACACTTAAGTATTAATTACCTTTAACCAATAATTAAGTACTAATTACTTAATTAATTAACGAAATAATCATTTATAGAATAAATAATAATTTCCTTTTTAATTGATTAATACAAGTTTTAAAACATTTTCCAAAAAGATTTCTAAGTGAAAGCATTTATAATTTCGAAAAAAAATCATTTTCGCGAACTGCACTTATAGCGACTATCGCTATACGACCCGAAATTTCCAAACTTGAAATTTGTTTTCTAAGTCTTCTTTAAAACTTCAACATTTGGAAATAGCATAAATTTGTTGATTTTGAAACTAAACAAGTTTAAACTTAATTATATTTTCAAAATTAAAGTCCAGAGTTCAAAATTTCAAAGAGGTATTTCACAAGTCGCTTAAGTTCGCAAAAATGCTAACTTTATTAGCATGAAAAACGTATACAAAGATCATAACCAATATCACAACCACATAACAACAACATAATTCCAAACATAAGCAAAATCATACCTTACTAGTTTACTACACTTAACTTTCGATTTCAAGTTTATACAACACCGTATACAAGCATACTTATATGTAATCAAGCCAATAACATATCCATGTCAACTTATGCATAACCAATTCAACATCATAACTACTCAAATAAGCATCATATTTAATAGTTAAATATACATCATGTATAAAGTTAATAACTTTGAATAAAGGTGAGAACTTTACTCGCCGGAAATGAAGAAAATCAAACTAACTTCTTTTATAACTCGAACACAACCTAGGTTTTTGCTTTTAGCTTGGAAAAGTAGAGTCTTTGGTGGTCTTTAGTTGAAAAGTATCCAGCCTAGGGGGTCTTAGTGCTCGGCCAACATTTGGAAGGGTTATGGACTTGTTTTTGTGGGGAGGAAGTGTAGAAGTGGAAGGGAATAGTTTTAACAAGGATTTAATACTTAAAAAGACAATGGAACTAGATTTTTTACTTGGGAATTATTTTTAGATGCCATGGAAGTATACATGAAAGCTTTAGGATATAATTTGTGAAATAGAAATGAACGCAAAGTGGTGGAAATGTTAGGAAAATGCCTTATACACTAAGTGCATAAATCTGATTACCAATTACCCTAAAGTACTTAACCTCACCTATATTTTTGCCACATCACCATGCATGTCCCGCCCTCTTTAGCCAACGTTTTTTGCTTGTCTCCCCTTCATTTTTCCAAGCCAACATTCATTTATTACCTAAGTACTTCATGTTTCTAAAGATATTACAAGTTATGTCACTTTTATTTACATTTACATTTTGTTTTTTAACATTTACACAAAAAGGCATATCAAATGTTTTATATTTCTTAAGTTAATATATACATTTATATATTGGAAATCCTAACTCATTTATAAAAAGTGCGTGTTTGTGTTACAAAAATGTGCATATTTTTTTTTGACAACTTTTCGGCACCTAAAAGTCGAAAATTCGATAAACGATTTCCTGGCACATTTTCTATTTTTCATTGAACAAATTATTTTTGTAAATTTGAAAATGATTTCATCATTATTAATTATTATTTAAAAGAATTTTATTTTCATTATAATATCTATTATTTGAATATTTAAAATTTATTAAATATTCAAAAATCAAAGAAGTGAAATTTTGGGCCATTACAAAAACTATTTCACCATCTTTAGTTGTTAATTAAGAAGTTTATTTGAGTTGTAAAATACATTAATTAGTTAATAAAAATATATTTATATATTAATTATTAAGGTAATTAAATTTTGGGTCGTTATAGATAGTGTTATTTTATCCCATTTATTGATGACTGCTCTGATTTTGCTTATGTGTACCTAATGAAAAATAAAAGTGATGCATTAGATATGTTCAAATTATTTGTAATTGAACTTGAAAACAAATTTAGTAAGAAAGTTAAAAGATTATGTAGTGATGGTGGCACTGAATTTGAATTTTATATGTTTGCTGGATTTTATTACTCACATGGTATAATACATGAACGAATTTCACCTTAGTCACCTGAAATGAGTGGTAACACTAAAAGTATAATTAGGACTTTAACTGAATTAGCCGTATCTATTTTAATTGATTTAGGCATAGCATCACATTGGTAGGGGAATCTTGTTAACTGTACGTTATGTGTTGTACAGAATTTTGAAATCTAAGAGAAAAGTTTCTCCTTATAAGATTTTGAATAATCATAAACCATTTTTGTCATATTTTGGAACTTGGGGTTGTTTAACATATTTTTGTATACCTGACCTTAAAAGAACTAAATGAGAAAATAGAGCATATGAATGTGCATTTATTAGCTAATAGCAAAGCATATAGACTTTATGATCTGAATGCACATATTATAATAAAATCTTATGACACTAATTTTTTTGAACTAAAATTTCCTTTTAAATTAACGAATAGTTGGGGGCACATCAAGTAATATTATTCTCGTAAGAAGTGAAAAAATGATTGTTTTGAAAATGAACCTAAGAGGAGTAAAAGCACTAGAATCGGAAAAGTTAATAATTCGCATTTTTGTGCTTAAACTTTAGATGAGGACCCCTTAACCCTCCGATGAGACTTTTTTTTATTAGATGTCAATTTTTGGCAAGAGACTATAGATGGTGAGATGGATTCTCTTGAATACAATAAGATTGGCACTTAGTTGATTTACCACTTGTTGTAAGACCATAGGCTGTAAATGAGTACTTAAAAAGAAATTGAAATTCGATGGAATAGTTGATAAATATAAAGTCCGTATAATAGCTAATGGTTTTAAGCATGAAGTAGAATTACACATAAGCAAAATACATGGGCAAAAAATTTATATGGACCAGTCTGACGGTTTTCTAATACACGGGCAAGAACATAAGGTTTGCAAGTTAGACAAATATTTATATATTTTAAAATATGCACCTAAACAGTGGCAAGAAAAATTTAACAACTTGATTATTTCTCATGGTTTCAAAGTTAATGAGAACAATGTATTTATTACAAATATGAGAGCAAAATTTGCTTGATCATATGTTTGTGTGTAGAAGATCTACTTATTATTGGTTTAAATATTCATGTTACTAATACATTTAAACGTCTTTTAAGTGCCAACTTTGAGATGAAAGGCCTAGAAAAAGCTAGTGCAAACTTGATATTAAAATCACATGGTCTAATAAAGGAATTTTTTTAGATAAATCTCATTATATTAAGAATTTATTAAAGAAACACAATTACTATGACTGTAAATCTGCTTGTAAACCATATGATCCAAGTGTAAAACTATTTAAGAACACCCATGAACGTGTAAGAAAGTCTAACTATGCAAGCATTATTGGCAGCCTTTGGTATGCCACTGATTCTACTAGATCTAACACAGCATCTGTCATGGGATTATTATGCAGGTTTATAAGTATACCTAGTATTGAGCATTGGCATGCTATTGAAAAGGTCATGAGATACCTAAAATGAACCAAGAACTCTGGACTGTACTACGAAAAGTTTCTTGATGTTCTTGAAGGATACATTGATGAAGACTAAAATACTTTATTCGATGATTCTAAAGAAAGTAGCAGCGATATTTTAGCATAGCTAGTGAGGTTGTTTCTTGAAAATCCAAGAAGCAGACTATTTTGGCTGAGTTCACTATGGAGTCTGGGATGATAACACTAGTAATAGCTAGTGAAAAAAAGGATTAATTAAGAAATCTGGTAGTTGAGATTCTGTTACGGGAAAAACGAATACCAGCTATGTTGATCCATTAAGATAGTAATGTAACTATTGAAAAAATTATGAACCATTATTATAATGGTAAGAGACGACAGATACGTTGTAAGCACAAAACTGTAAGAGGCTTACTCTCTTAAGGTGCTATTAGAGTGGATCATATTCACAATGATGGAAACTTGGCAGACCTTTTGACGAAAGGATTGGTCAGAGAGAAAGTCCATAAAACATCCAAAAGGATGGAACTATTTCTCTTAGACACTAACATTGGTAACCAAACCTATATGATTGGAGATTCCAAGGACTAGGTTCATCGGATAAACAACAGGTTATGATGTGATAAGAGGTGAACATTTGATATTAAAAAATATTTAGAAACTTGTATTCCTATAGTGATTAGAGGATGAGGTAATCGAAACTCTTAATGAGATCTACACTTTATATTGAGTGGGGCACCTAGGTATAGGAGAATTCCTGATAGGCTCACCTTTCCGAATGTGGGAATGACGCCATTTCCTGTGAAAACTTTAGGACAAAAATTTTCTAAAGCGTTCACTAAATTGGAATAGACGTTGTAACAGTCTGCCCTTAATAAAACCCAAAAGTCATCGCCTTATAATAAGGACAGACTCATGATTACCATAAACGATAAATTGTCGAGGTAAAATTAGAAGAAAACACTAAACCAAGACATCGATGGTATCTCACAATAGAATGATAATATATAATATACTGAATACACATGAACAGAATAGAATGACAATATGTATGAAACCACACTCATAGAAGCAACTAATAAATGAATATTACTAAAAAGAGTTAGAATTCGTCAAATCCTAATAGCATGGAGTTCTAAATCAATATCTGATACAACAGTCTCATATAAATAATAATAGGCATGTCATGTACAACTAAAATATCAAGTATACATACAAAAAATTGATGTCATGCCTCTAAAGTGCTCCAGCTGCACATGCTGCTAGCGTATCCCCAGAAGCACCTAACTCCTAAAACTACACAGTCGAGTACCCAAGGGTTGTCATAACATAAATAGACAAAGGCAAAATGTAATTCATACTTAAATTGTGTAAGCATAACTTTCTCAAAGTACTATTTATCAAAACTATATATAAATAAACAAGAGACAAATAAATCACATTCGGCCCTCTCTACAAACGTGGCTTAGGGGTAATCTAGACTACATATATATGTCAAGTAAACCTATCCAAACAATAGGAAATCATACCATCACCTGCTATTGTCCAACAATTAATGAGTTGGCACAACTAATATAATGTGGCTCATACGTAACAGTATATACTGATATGGTAATGTAATATACAAATGCGAAGAAAACATAAATATCACAATTTGAGCATATCCTAGAATACACAAAAACATTATCAATAAACTAATATGCATGCACAATCATAAATATACATGACAAATAGTATGTAAATCGATACTCATCATTGCTGATAAGTGAAGTCTACAGTGGACACTAACCACTTCAATGATCCCTATGTAATGTCCATAATAAATAGAGTCGATGCCTAGTATTACCATAGACCCAAAGCTGCATCAAGTGTGATCGAACTCATGTAGATCTCACTGTACCCCATATCAAGCATATGTGATATATGACCTACTCTACCATAAGTTGATGGTCCAAAATAAACATAATTGCTAACTAATCATACCATAAATCCCAAGTTGCATCTTGATTGAACAAACTCGTATAGATATCACCGCTTCCCATATCAAGCATAAGTCATATATAACCTACTCGAGATCTCTGAAACCTTTATGAAGCTCACTGTACCCCGTATTGAGCATAAATTATATACGGTCTACCCATAGATGATCATCATCATCTCCCCCTTGGCCATAAAATATTTCTTAGTAAATTCGTAAAATGTCGCAACAAAAGAGAATGATGGACGTGTCCTGTATAATATGCTATTGGGACAACAAAAGGAAACCAATACTATATATATATCGAAATATAACATCAATTGATCAAATACTCCTATCAAAAACTATTATCCAAACTTTTGGGCAGGCTATATTCGAACTGAGTAGGCAAGTTAGACTCCTCTTTCATCGGGATCGACAAGTCATATTAACAATCACGAAGCTCAGAGATCAAGCGCAGATGATAATGTGAAGTAGTGTAGAAGTGAAAGTAGAAGATGGACTTAGTAAAACAATAAAAGTATGAAATTGTACCATTTACTGAAAATGGACCGGGTACAATCCATATTCACCAATTATTGATGGTACCGTATGGATATTACATTTCAACTTAATGGAAAATGATCGATATCCCAAAATCTACAAGCCGAATATACATGAAACTTTGGGAACATCGATATATTAAAAAGTGGAGCCTACCATATCGATCACCTACCAAAACAGGCATATAGAACGATCAATGCCAATCATTATTATGAAATATATGGGAACACAATCAATACCATGATTCTTCTGGATCTGGAGACTTCATTGTTCAAATTTCAGGAAGATATTTCACCGTCTTCCTCTAAAAATATAAACTTGATTGTTCATTTTCGGAATCTTTATGATGCTTGTTGCATTGCACTCATTTTTAACTAAGGGTTCTACACCAATCCATCCTTCTGTACTCGGTAGTTTAAGTGTTTAATAAATTTATTTCTCTCAAGTGATGTAGGCTTTCAACGCCGAACCGCTATAAATCGTTGTCTTCTCGTTATTGCTTATATTATGTTATTTGCTTGTTCGTTGCCTCTGTTTTCATGTATTATTCTTCATTTATCTCTCTACAAAATCTCTATTGCATGTTTTTGCTAACTTTTGGTGCAAACATTTTGATGCTTTCATTGAGATGGAGATTCTCAGCTCTATTTGGATCCCTTTGCTACTATTGGATTTCAAAAATCCTAGAAAGAGATTTATAATTATCTTTATGTAGTTTATCCTTTCTATTCAAATTTGCAAAAGTATAAGAAAACTATCAACCATGGTTAGGAATACCATATCTACCACTAAAAACGGAGAGGCAAACGAGAGCATCAACATCCAATAAGGAGGCCAAAGCAATCTAACAGTAGAAGTTTATGCATCCAATCCAGTTGACATGCATAATCTAGTTGATTTCATCACAAGAGTTAGTTTCCAAAATCTGATGAGAGAGCTCATGGGTAGTTGTTGATTGCTGTACCAGCAGATTCAAGCCAGCATCTATCTAATGAAAAAATTAGGGATCAACGATGCAGGAAAACTTGGAGGGAGCCATCTCCCTCTTCTACATCGGTGAGCTCAACTTCATCAGATGACTATCATAGACGTAGATGTCATAGAACCGATGTATGCCATGATGAAACATTAACATGCCATTATCCAACCGATTCAGATAGGCCGATGATGATCAGTACCGATCCATCTGGAACGATCGGTGCTGGTCCAACTTTTTGGAGGTGGGTTACAATAGATGATGGGAAGAATGCACATAGGTGATGCCTTGTTTGATCTTGATGATGGAGTTCAAGTTAATGCAAATCAATTACCCCTTTCGAATAACGATAATGTGACTACACACAATGCACATCGAGAGGATGTTGAGCCAAGGAGGAATGGAATGGCCTATAAACATCGACTGGATCATTCACGTGGGGTAGAGCACGACTACAGCTTGGTTCCAACTAACCAGACACTGAACTTGTCGGCAATGGTCAGACAGCTTGTAAGAGAAATCAAATGCTTGACCAATGATGATAGGGGAATCGCAATGAGCCATACCCCGTTCGTTGATAATATTTAACAGATAGAATATCCAAGGAGATTTAGCATGCCGTCGATGCCTTCCAACAAGGGAAAAACAAACCTCAAGCAGCAAATCATGAGATATAAATGGTTGATGGAATCTGCACATGCCGATGTTTCCATAAAATGTAGATGGTTTCCCATCACTCTTTCTGGCATAGCAACGATGTGGTTTACAAGGTTACCATTACGGTCGATTTCTAGATTTGACGATTTAGCAACGAAGTTTGGAGAGCAGTTTCATATGCACGCAACCCACCCCAAGGATGTAATGTCCCTATCAAGCATGATTCAAGCTGAAGGAGAATCACTGAAAGATTACTTAGAGAGCTTTCATATGGTTGTCAAAAAAGTCAGTAATCCAAAGGACCATTCAATATTAATGATGGTAATAATAGGGATTGATCTAGAATCTAAATTTGGCAATTGGTTAGCTTGCAAACCACCCACTACTGCTGGAGCATTTCTATGCAAAAGTAGCTTTGTATTTGAGGAAAGAGGAAGCTAGATGCTCTAGGAAGAAGAATCTCGATGGATCATGTGGGGAGGGAGTGTAGATTAATATTGAAGTGAAGTGGTCTAGGGAGAGTTCTGGAAAAGTTCAAGTAAAGTCCAAAATAAACCGAATCAGCAAAAGACAGGCGATGATTGGAACCGTAAAAGAAAAAGGGATTCTAAATGAGGGAGTCCAAGGATTCCAATGTATGATATCTACATACCACTGGATACGTCTCTAGAGAATGTCTACTTGTCTACATGCAATACCATGCAGTATAGGAAGCTATCTCCGAAGGAATTAATAGAGAAAGACTGGAGAATATTATCTGTTCCATAAATGTTACGGTAATGACACAATTGATTATAGGCATCTCCAGGACGTTATCAAGAAATTGATTTGAGAAATGAAGCTACAAAAATTTGTTAAAGCCCCTTAGGATGGCAGGCAGGGGACATCTGACCCCAACCGAAGTCAAGCACTGCATAGGGCTGAAGAGGCTGCATGAATTGGTGGAAGATTGGTGATAAATATAGTAGTTGGAGGACCGCATCCTACTGATAAGAGCTGACACGAGATAGACTGCTATGTTAGCCAATCAAGAAAATGAATTTTGAGTGTTGTTTGAGTACAGGGGATGGGGCTTCGAAAAAACAGCAGCATATAATGGCAGATGGCACTATTTTCAAATATAGAGATGCAGACAAGGTGGAGGCACCAACGATCAACCCAATAGTCATTTCAACCATGATAGGTCTGCCTTAGTGAGGAGGATCCTGATTGACTGTGGAATTGTAAATATAATTTTGAAAAAGGCTTACGATCAATTGAGGATGGAAGTCAAGGACTGAAAACCATCTAAAGCCACGTTCATGGCTTTAACGGTGTAGCGATCGAATTTGTCTGTTATGTCGAGTTTCCTATGGAATTTGAAATAGGTGAACGCACGAGAGTGTAGATGCTGCCACTTGTTGTTTTGGATGTTGACTCTCTATACAATGCTTTTCTTAGCTGACCAACCCTAGCAGAATTTAGGCAGCTCTTGCTCCGTGGTGTTCGACTTTAAAATTCCCAACTTACAGTGGCATAGTAGTTGTGCATGGAGATCGGGTGACCGGACGTGCCTACTATATGGCTGAGTTGAGGAGCACTCAACGAAAGGAGAAAGATAAGGGTGTGGACAAGTCTCTCCGCATCCAAGTCACTGAAGGTTGGCAACCAGCGCTTGGGCCTTAACTCAGGTTCCATGGTTGGTTATATAAAGACATGGATCCAAGGGATGACGAAGGGAAGCCCAAAGAGACCAAGGTTCCATTGGCAGAGCTAACGATTAACATCACGGACATCCACGACGACCCGTCATGGGTCCTAAAGATCGAATCACTGCTCAGCCCCCCAATGATGAAAAAACTTGCTAGTTTTCTCTGAGTGAATTTTAACATGTTCGCTTGGACTCACTCTGGCATATATGGGATCTCGGCTACTATTGTGAGCCATGCATTAAGTATCGACCAAAGGCGTGTCCTGATAAAACAGAAAAGGCATGGCATGGATCCGGAAAGACCTATCACCCTTAAAGAGGGGTGAATAGGCTCAACAACAATGGGTTTATCCACGATGTCTTCTACCTAGAATGGGTATCTAATCAGGTACTTGTGAAAAGACAAAGGGAAAGTGGAGAACGTGCGTTGACTATTCAGACTTAAACAAGGCATGTCCGAAAGACAGTTTTCTACTTCTAAGGATCGACCAGCTGGTGGACTCAACCGTAGGACACGAGTTGCTACCTTTCGTGGAAGTGTACTCCAAATATAATCAAATCTTGATGCACATCCCCAACTAGGAACATACCAGCTTTATTACGAACTTGGGATTGTATTGTATATGGTAGGCCATTCAGATTGAAGAATGCTGAAGCAACTTATCAATGCCTGGTCAATCGAACGTTTAAAGATCAGATTGGGAAGGCGAGAGAGGTATATGTGGATGATATGCTCGTGAATTCACGATGATCAAGCAGCCACAATAGAGACTTAATAGAGATGTTTGATATCCTTCAATATTACAAAATGAAGATCAATCCTCTGAAATGTTCCTTTGGCATTGCATCGGGAAAATTATTGGGTTTTATTGTCAATGCTCACGGAATCGAAGCTAATCCTAAAAAGATTCGAGAAATTCACAACATCTAGGTGCTAAAGACTATCAAACAAGTACATAGCCAAAAAGGGAAGGTTGCCACCCTAAGTCGATTATTTTCGAAGCCACCGGTAAATGTGTTCCTCCCATTGACATGATTAGAAGAGGGAAAAGAAACTTTGAATGGGCGTGGGATAGTAAAGTCACATTCCAAGGTTTGGTGAACCATTAAGAGAGCTATCTCGTCTTGTTAAAGCCGATGGATTATGAAGACTTGTATATCTACTTGGCCATATCAGCACACGCTATAAGTTCCATACTGCGAAGAGAGTAGAATCGGGAGACAAGTCTATTATCTTTGCAAGCGATGGGAAGGAGCTGAAAGGAACTGTCCGAAGATAAAGAAATTGGTGTATCGCTTGTTGATTGCTTCATAAAAGCTCCACCCCTATTTTTTGGCTCCTCCCATCAATGTCTACACCAATACGCCGTTACAACGGTCTTGTAGCGACCTAAGACATCTGAAAGGTTACTGAAGATGAACATCGAATAGAGCCAATTCGACATCACTTATCTCCCTCTAAGAGCTATCCAAGGATAGGCATTGGTAGACTTTATAGCATAATACACTACATAGGATGATCTCCCAAAGAACGGTGGATCCCCTACTATTCGGTGGAAGTATACGGATAGAGCATCAAATGATCGGTGTTCTAGAGCCGGAGCTATCCTAGTAACTCTAGAGGACCGATCAGTCAACTACGCTTTGAAGCTTGAATTCAATGCAATGAACAAAAAAGTTAAGGATAAAGCTTTGATTGTTGGACTTAAACTTGCTAGAGAATTAAGAATAAAACCTCTTGAAATCTTATGCGATTCTGAGTTGGTGGTATACCAACCCAGAGGTGATTACAAGGCTAAAGGACAACGACTCGACCGTACCTTATCCAAGTTCAAGAGCTATTAACTGACTTTGAGTATTATGACATCACGCACATTCCTCCGGATTAAAACAAAGAGGCCGACCCATTGGCAAAGTTTGCTAGCACCAGGGATGCACAACAAATGGGCTTGGTTCCAACCAAAGTATTAGATGCTCTAAGCATAAACTAGTTGGAAATTGATTGGATACTAGATATGGAGCCTAAAAAGGATTCGTGAATGACTCCATTTAAAGATTATTTGCTACGGCGAGTCCTTCCCGAATAGAGGAATGAAAGGGGACAAATCCTTCGTAAAGTTTTGCGATATATCATTCGGGAAGAAGTCATATATAGAAAGGGTTTTTCCATTCCCCTGGACCTGTGTATCGCCCGTGATTCAATAAAAGGAGTCCCAAGGGAAGTTCATAAAGAGGAACGTGGCAATTACAATGGCGGGCAAACCCTAGCGAAGAAAATACTTCGATATGGGTATTACAAAACAATTGTCAACTGTGATGCTACTGACTATGCTAAAGGACGTGAAATGTGCCAGATGTATGCGGAAGTTCCGAGAACTCTGCCGATGGAAATAGCACAAATGGTCAGTCCATGGCCGTTTGCCACATGGGATATAGATTTTATCGGTTCTTTGCTGATCTATAAAGGTGGTGTAAAGTACGCCATCATAGTAGTTAATTACTTCACCAAATAGGTCGAAGTGGAACCATTAACCACGATCATGACAAATAAACTAATCTACTTCATTTTCTAGAACATCATCTATTGTATTTTCCTTCCATAAACCATTGCAACTTATAATGGAACTCAATTCGACAGCGTTGAATTCAAAGATTTCTGCCGTCAGCACTATATTGAAAAGAGATTTGTGGCAGTTGCTTACCCTTAAGAAAATGGACAAGTGGAAGCTATGAACAAAATCGTAAAGTTCATTCAGAAGAAACGTTGGGTAAAGGCTAGAGGCAACTGAATGGATGAACCTCCAACAGCATTATAGGCTTACAGAACCATCCATAAGTCTATGACTGGCCATATTTTATTTGCTCTTGCCTACGATTCCGAAGCCATTATTCTTTTTTAACTCGAAGTCTCTTCTCGTCGAGTAACCTACTATGACTCTACAACGAATAGAGATCTCCTTTTAGAATATCTAGAATTGGTAGATTAGAAGTGCAAAGAAGTTGATTTAAGGCCAGCTGCACATCAGTGCCAAGTTGTCTGATACTACAGCACTAAAGTTAGACCTAGGACCTTTGAAATCGATGATCTCATCTTGAAATCGGTTTTTCCCGTCCCATCACACATGAATCCTACTTAGGAAGGATTGTACGTCATTGAAAATAATGCTTGGAGAAGGTAATTTCAAGCTAGCGACTGTTGATGGTGTCACATTCCCAAGGGCGTGACTAGCGAGCATTTACGAAGCTATTTTGGTTAATATATTCTTTTTTCATTTAGTTGAATTTAATTTCCGAATTTTCTTTAGCATTTGATTTTCCTGATATGTAATAAGACAGGTTATGTCATTTCTTTCCATTTGGAAAATAAAATTTTGAAATTTCCTTCATATCTATAATTGTTGTAGCATTGCATATTAGTTGTGATACCCGATTAACTAATATTGACGTGTCCGAGCCGGTTCCCAGAGTTTGGAGCTAGCTGGTTACACAAGTTCATGACTAAACTAAACAAAATGAATGTGGTCCGACCGTTCATTTGGTGATTCTCGTTCACAACCCGATAGTCGGAGTATCTAATGGGAAACGGATACCGCTTGACCATCCAATAATCAAATTAATCCCACCAAGGGATAGGATAGAAATAAATCAAAAGCGATCATGACATGACCGATCGCTCGCTGTGTCAAACCCTGACTTAGGGGCAAATTAATAAATTAAGGAAAGTCAGAGTGTGGACTGAAGTACAAACACAAGTTAGGTGTGACTCGATAACCCAGCAACTAACTATTATCCACAAAGTGCGAATATCAGTATATGAGTGTTATTCGACAACTCACTATTCTATAAATTCTGACCTGAAACCGACATGAGGAATATAAACTCGCTAAGGATGGAGTTCGACCACTCACTATCTTACTCTGCTAACTTGAAACTGGGAGAAGGAGTATAATCACTTAAACCGCTTAGTTTGACGGCGTAACACTTGGGCTCGAGCCTAGTGTTTGGTTCAACTTGAGGCCACGACCACATGGAGGCCTTGAGCAAAAATTAACAGACGATTATCCAAATTAACGAGCAATGTATTACAAGTACGTTGAATGGAAAATGTAATAGCTCAACTACTTAAGAAAATTCATAAAAGAGTTCAACAAAAGTAAAAGAACTTTATTTACATAAGCTTGGAAAGTCAAGTACAAATATTCAAAGCAAAAGAATAAAAAAATGGGGGCCGATCCTGTATAAATTCGACCAACAAAACCCATAAGGCTTTGGGAGCATGGGTGCATGTGATGAATCACTTGCACCTCGGCTTTCTTTTCTTTTTCTTGGAATCGGGAGAGATTTCACTCGAACTTTCTACACTCCTCTTCTGCCATCTCTTCCCTCTTCCTTGACCTTTAATCGGAGTAGACTGGGTTGACTTAGTAGGTGCATCTTGAGTATGTTTAGTTTGAGGTGCGGAGGCATCCACGATTTCCTCAGGAAAAATAATGGAGATGTGAGGGAACGGTCTCCATTTTCTCTTTCTTAACTTTTGCCTCGAGGGCATTATTCGCTTTTCTTACATAGAGTGGCCTAACAAGTGTTGGGGAGCTCCAATAATCACAACATCGTCATCAATAGGAATCCCTTAAGGTGGACGCTTTCTTCCCTCAACAAAACGTCCACCAGTTGCTCATCGATCATAAAATCTTCCTCTTCTAGGACATCATGGGTTGTTGTCGATGCCAAAGCTGTAGCATGAAAGTAACTGTGCGGATCGTGCTATATGAAATTATATTTAACTAGTGCGGAAATAAACTAAGTTACTATAGTAAAGTAAATAAGTAAAATAAAACAAGCACACCAGGGATTTTTATACTGGTTCGAACTTCCCGTTCTACGTCCAGTCCCAGACTCCTTTTGGAATTTCAACTACAACAACCCTCACTTAACCCGGAGGAACAGGTTTACACAACCCTTGAACAACAGAATGAAGGACCTGAGCAGCAGAGCAGGATTTCACCTCAACAGCCGAAGAGGACTTCAACTTATACAGAATGTGTATGACACAATGTGTTCATAATAACACGAATTTGTCTCTTGATAGTACAAATTTCCTATAATCTTTCTCCTTTATGATATATGTGTGAATGCGTGAAGATTAAGGAAGTAGGAAATGAATTTGAATGATGTTGAAAGCACAAATGTATTAGAATAAGGAATTTCAAGAATAGAATGATAATAAATTTAATTAGTGTTTTTAAACTTGATTCTAATGTGTTTATATAGATAGTAAATAGTTGCAATTTTTCATAAGGAGTTATCATCAAGAGTTATTTTTGTCTGTTAGATTAAGGATCGCACCTCTTCATGAATGGAAATGTCTTTTCAAAAAAATAGCCGTTGTAAATATTCAGACGTCTGAAATTAAAAATTCATACTTCTGAAATGCAACGAAATCAAAACAGAAAGAAAATGGGCAAAAAATTGTTATATTTAGACGTCTGAAATATAACTTTCAGACATCTGAATATTGTAGTTTACAATATTTGAACTTCTAGAATCAGACGTCTGGAACGAGGCATTCAAACGTCTGAATGTAACATAAAAAATGAGATTTTCTTTTTGAAACAAATAAATGAAAGGATAATGCAATATATATCACATAGGAGAGATTTTATCATATTTTAACTTCTAGACACAGACTCGATACATGCCTAAAGATGAAGCTCATTTGAATCTGATCTTTGATTGATTCCTGTAAAAACAAGTTAGTATAATAAAGTTGCTATAGTCAAAATATCGTAATTACGAGATATCGTAAATACGAAGTTCCAACATTCTCCCCCTTCTTGACGATGACAACTATATACAATATAAGCATATATAACAGAAAATAGAGTTATATTAACTCCCCCTTACTATAAGCTCTCACTCAGTATAAACTCCCCCTATATATCTCCCCCTTTGACATCGACAAAAGAAGGAAAGTTTAAAAAACATAAACAAGGAGTAACAATATCAGAGGAGCATCAGAATCATTTCTAGATACAAGGAGCAAATAGTAGCACATGTTTAAGTTACACACCGAAGGAAATAGTAGCAAATGTTTTAAAGTTACATACCAAAGAAAAATAGTAGCAAATATTTTAAAGTTACATACCAAAATAGACAATAGGAATAAACAAGCACTTCAAAAAGATACGTTATGAAATACTGAAGTGAAAGATTTATACCACCACCATTTTAGAAAGAAGTACTAGGATGATCATCACTTTCCTCATCATCGACATCATCATCATCGTTAGTACCAGAGTTGGATGACCACTGAAATGGTGCGCGATTAAAGACCTCGGTAGAAGTGGAAGATGAGCAACCAATACGTTCCCAAATTTTATTTAGGAAGCCACGAATAGAATTAAACTTCTTCTTGGTATGCTTTTCTAATCTCTCAATCTTGGTGTTGAGTTTAGCCTGATTTTGAGAGATTGTAACAAAGGCTTGTTTGGGTGTTGATTCAAGAGAAAGTACTTCTATGTTATCATCATCATGCTCGGGAGCTTGTGGAGCAATGTGGTGATAATGTTGATGAGGTTGAGGTATATTTTGATCCTGATTTGTGATCCATTCTTGAAAAGAAATAAAGTTAAGGTTTTGAGGATGCTTAGGCAAGTTCATCAACCCTAAAGTTTTGGATCCTAACTCTTTTATAGGTGAAAATTATGATTCCGGAAAAGTTACTCCATAATTTCTAAGAATTTTCATTATATATGCACCATAATGAAAAGTTTTATAATGATGACGACGATTAACATCCATAAACTCTTTAAGAATAACACGACCCCAATTTATAGATTGTTTCGAATATATGGCATACAAAGCATGGAAGTTTAGTTTGTTGATAACTTCATAACTTTCGGTTCGTGGTAAGAAGGAACGAATCAAGGCTCTATGTGGAATACGGGCTTATGGCCGGAGATTGACATATGTAAGCCTAGTGATATCATCGGAAAGGAACCTATGGGAGACTTCATCTCTATGTCCAAAGAGAGTGAAGCTTCAATTTCATCCAAATCTGTTCCGGATGAAGGACATTGCAAAATATCTCCAAGACGAACTAAGGGAAGACAGATTTTAACACCACATGCCCAAGTCCAAATACAGTCTTCTCTATTATGGGGATGATGATGGTCTAAGTACATATTGGCATAGAATAATTTAACTAAAAGATGATTTGTCTTAACATTGTTTGCAAAAAAGGATAAGAGAGATTCTAACCCACTTGGGTGAGCAATTTGTTGAATCCTATAAGGTTCAAATTCGTCAAATTTGACAAAAGCTCCCGGGAAGAAACCAGACCTATCCATTTGAGAAAATCTTTTCTTAGCTTCATCATTCCATAGCCATTGATCTATATTTGTTGTAGATGAAGAACTTGGAGCTCTTGGACGTTTTGTTTTTGGAGGCATTGGGGATTGTTGTTTAAATTTTTGAAGATTAAAGGTCTAAAAATGGAGTTTTGAAGATTGGAAAAGGTGCTAGTTCGGATGTAGTGGGAGATGAAGTAGAAGATAGAAGTAATTAAGGTGGTTGGTGGTTGGAAAAATTTGAAAAACTCCTTGAATTGTAAATCCTCAGTTGAATTCAAACGTCTGGAATTCCAATTTCAGACGTCTGAAATTCCAATTTCAGACGTCTGAAATTGTAAAATGTGAAATAGAAGAAAAATAGTGTAATTTGATGTACTTTCAGACGTCTGAAATAGAGTGTTCAGACGTCTGAATCTGAGTGAAGAAAAAATTCTTCTACAATATACAGACGTCTGAAACATCTATTTCAGACATCTAAAATATGTATTTCAGACATTGTTCCATAAATTAATGATGAAGACATTGATATATATATATTTGTGATATAGAATAATATTTTTAAATGATTTACAAAATATAAATATGATTATTTAATAACAAGAAATATAGATGAAAGAAATAAATCATTTATCCGAAATACTCGGAGTCTTGCATTCTTTCGGTTCTATCCTGGTTATCTCTGTGTATGGTCGTATTGGAGACCAGTATTGTTGACGTTTCCAAGAATTCGGAGAAACCGGAGGTCGTTGTGGACTTGGCTCCCATGGATTTGAAGATGAACGTTGGACTACATCTTTCTTTGGAGATGTACCACAGAATTTTAATGCCACTTGTTCAATAAAACTAAGTCGTTTGGCATTAAATTTCTGTTCGCAATACATTTCTCGCTGCAAATCCAACTGTTCTTTCTGGTAATGATGAATCTCGGATATTTTTTCTTTGGCTGACGGAGAACCGAAGAAAAGAAACGTCGGGATTACTTCTTTTCTGGCGTATAACCAGAATGTTCGTGTGAAGGATGAGGTCTATCCCGTTCACGTGGTGTTGTTGTTGCCAAATTTTCGATAGAAGATGCAGAATAACTCGATGGAGTATTGTCCGAGTCGGAGTTGGTGTTGTAAACCATTGAGAGAAGGAGGTAAAACATTTTGAAATCCATTGCAATAAGAAAATAGAAACTATTTGGTAATAAGAGATACTAAGTTTGTACGTATAAATAGAAGAGCAAAGGTTTATGTTTAGAATTTTTTTAAACTATTTGGTAATAAGAGATACTAAGTTTGTACGTATAAATGGAAGAGCAAAGGTTTATATTTAGAATTTTTTTTTGTTAAGGAATGAGTGGCTGAAAGACATAGTTTAATAATACTCATTCGTTAAAATAGGAAGGAGAATAAAAGGTAAGGAATGAAAAGAATATCAACCAAATAAAAGATTTTAATTATGAAATCTCAAATAGTTAATAGTAAAAAAATATGAAATCAAGACCACATAATTTGAATATGTAAAAAAATTTATAGATTTCTAGGAGAGACAATACCAAGCTCTCGTCTTAGTTTGATAAAAATATCTTCCAAAAGTGGTTTTTACAAAATATCAGCCAACTGATTTTCAGAAGAAACAAAATCTAAATTGATTGTTCCTTTTTCAACATTGTCACGAAGAAAATGATGACGTATGTCGATATATTTTGTTCGTGAATGATTGATAGGATTTTTAGACAAGTTAATAGCACTAGAGTTGTCACAATATGTAGTTGAATTTGATAAATTTATATTGAAATCTTTAAGTGTTTGTTGCATATATATTGTTTGAATATAAGCCAAAGCAGTAGAAATATATTCTGCTTCACATGTAGAAAGAGAAACATAGTTTTGTTTCTTACTAAACCAAGATACAAGTGATTTTCCAATAAAATGGCACGTACCACTTGTACTTTTCTAATTTGTTCGAGAGCCACCGAAATCAGCATCACTATATGAAACTAATTCGAATGGACATTCTTTAGGATAGAATAGACCGAAATCTTTTGTGTTTGTAAGATAACGTAATTTACGTTTTACTGCTTTTAAATCTGATTCCTTTGGATTGGCTTGGAATCTAGCACACAAACAGACACTCATCATTATGTCAGGACGACTTGCAGTTAAATATAGTAATGATCCAATCATACTTCGGTAAAATTTCTGATCTACACGCTTGCCATTGTCATCTTTTTCAAGATGTGTCATTGTACTCATTGGAGTTGGTTTGGCAGAAGTATTTTCCATTCCGAAACGTTTGATTAAATTATTACAATATTTTTCTTGATTAGTGAATATGCCATTTTGAAGTTGTTTAATTTGTAAACCAAGAAAATATGTTAATTCTCCCATGTGAGACATTTCAAATTCCTTGGTCATTATGTCGGAGAAGTCCTGACACAACTTGTCATTAGTAGAACAAAAAAAGATATCATCAACATAAATTTGAACTATTAAAATATCCTTCTTTGAATGTTTAATAAAAAGTGTTTGATCAACTTTTCCAATTTGAAATCCTGAGGAAATTAGATAAGTCTTTAATCGATCATACCAAGCACGTGGTGCTTGTTTTAAACCGTAAAGAGCTTCCTTAAGTTTATAAACATGATTAGGAAATTTCTCGTGAATAAATAAGGGAGGTTGCTCAACAAACACTTTTTCTTTTATATAGCCATTCAGAAAAGCACTTTTAACGTCCATTTGATATAGTTTGAAATTCGTATTACTTCTAGTCTTGCAACCGGAGCAAACATTTCTTCATAGTCAATTCCTTCTTCTTGATTATATCCTTGTGCAACTAACCCTGCTTTATTTCTAGTGATGCTACCTTGTTCATCCGCTTTGTTCTTGTAGACCCATTTGGTTCCAATAATAGCTTGATCACTTGGTCTAGGAACTAATTCCCAAACTTCATTGCGTTCAAACTGGTTTAGTTCTTCTTGCATTGCAATTATCCAGTAGTCATCTTGGAAGCTTCTTTGGAATTCTTTGGTTCGATATTAGAAAGGAATGCTATGTGGCCCATTTGATTTAGTTGATTTCTAGTTCGTACATTTGAATTAATTTCTCCAATAATATTTTGAACAGGGTGATCCCGTAATATTTTTGGTAGAGATCTTAATTCATCATTATTATCAACAATGTTTTCATCAATTTCTAAGTTTGTAGATTCCGTATTTGTAATGTTATCTGGAAAATCTTCATCATCTTCTATACTTGGTTTTTGTAGAAAATTTTCATTGAAAGATACGTGTAATGTTTCTTCAACGGTATTAGATCTTTTATTAAATACGCGATAAGCTTTGCTACGATCTGAGTATCCTAGAAAGATTCCTTCGTCAGATTTCGCAACGAATTTACCAAGCTGATCTTTTGTATTTAATATAAAACATTTTGAACCAAAAACTTTAAAATAATAAATCTTTGGTTTTCTTCCAGTAAAAATTTATAAGAAGTTTTTTTCACTAGAGGTCGAATGGAAACATGATTCAAAACATAACAAGCAGTTGCAACAGCTTCTGCCCAAAAATGTTTTGGAAGAGTACTTCCATTTAACAAAGTTCGTGCACATTCTTGTAAAGTTCTGTTTTTACGTTCTGCAACTCCATTTTGTTGTGGAGTTCTAGAAAACGAAAAATTATGAAAAATACATTTTTTTTACAAAAATGATCAAAGACTTCGTTTTCAAATTCTCCTCCATGATCACTTCTTATATTCTTTATCTTTAAACCTTTTAAATTTTGAATTCGTTTGACAAAAATTTTAAAATGCTCAAACGTATCGGTTTTGTTTCTCATAAAAATGGTCCAAGTATATCTAGAAAAATCATCTACTATTACAAGCACATATTTATTATGCCTTAAGGATTGAACTTGAGTTGACCCAAATAAATCCATGTGTATTAATTCAAGTGGTTGTAATGTAGAGATAACTTTCTTAGATTTAAAAGATGATTTGGTTAATTTTCCTAATTGACATGCATCACAAATGTGATTAATTTTGAAGTTCATTTTTGGTAATCCTCTGACTAAATCATTTTTAGAAAGTTTGTTTATAGTTTTGAATTTGATATGACAGAATCTTTTGTGCCATAGCCAAGGATCATTTTCATTAGCTATTAAGCACATATCTGAATTGTGATTGATTTTCATATTCAGAACATAGATATTTCTGTCTCTATTTCCTTCAAATATAAGATTTTGATTTTTATCAAAAATGCTACACTTATCTTCAGAAAAGGAGATTTTGAAACCTTTGTCACATAACTGGCTGATACTTAAAAGATTGTGTTTTAAATTTTTGACTAGTAAAACATTAGAAATAAGAGGTAAATTAGATGTACCGAAATTGCTGACATCGCCTTTTCCAATGATATATCCTTTGGAATTGTCTCCAAAAGTGACTGAGCCTCCATTTGAGTAAGTAATGTTTGATAGCATATTCTTGTCTCCAGTCATATGTTTTGAGAAACCGCGGTCGAGTATCCATTTTCCTCTCTTTTTAAGTGGGTCCTACAAAAAATAATAATAATATTGGTACCCCCTTTGTGATAGGGTCCTAAGAGTTAGGTCTTAGGAAACCAAACCCAAATGGGTTCAGTATCCCCCTTACAAATATAATTTTTATTTTTATGAACAGTTTCAAAGAAGTTGTTTATATATTTATTCCTAATCAAACTATTGTTTGTTTTAGGAATCCATATTTTTATGGTTTTAGAATTATTTTTCCTTTTTGGATAAGTATTAGAATTAGAAAATTTTCTCCAATTTTCCTTTTTAGGTGAAGATTTCTTAGTGTATCCTAATCCCTTCTTATTAGAAGTGGATTAAGAATTTTTAATGATATTGGATGAATTTTATGTACCTTTATTAAAATTAGAAATATTTCTAGTAATATTATCGAACTTCGTTTTGAGGCAAGTATTATCTAATTCTATCATTTTGATTTTAGTTTTTAGCTCATGATTTTCATAGACAAGAGAGTCATTCTTTTATTTTTGAGTTTCTATTTCTTGACTTAATAAGGTAAGTTGAGAGTTATCATTAGAAAGGATATATTGAAGTGTAACGACCCGCAAATCCGTACCCCTTGAGTCAACACTATTATACAACAATCAACTCAAGTTGAACAGAAATACGAACCATTTGGGTTAAAGAAGAAGAGGTAGAAGAAGAGAAAACAAAATCAACATCAGAATCTAACCATCGCAGCGGAATAAAATATAATAGATAGTAAATAATCTTTACTCAAAATAAAAAATATCAGTTTACATATATTACATCATCAGAGTACATCAGTCACAACTCATATCAATAACATACAATGGGTACACAACAACTCAACACTATATATATACAAGTACGAGAATACGTATCGTCATCCAGCTCGCCTCCTGAACTCCACAGCATCATATCCTGTATTCTATAATACTTGGTCTGACCCGAGCATTATAGTTAAATAACACCCGAGTCAGTCTGGAATACCAGCGTGAGAAAATCACACCCAATTGATTATTAAAGTTTCAAAAATCTTTGAAAACAAAAGCATCTCGTAAGACCACGCCACAAATAAACATGTCGGGTTTTTACCTTACGATAGCTAAAACACTTTTTATAGAAATCCTCTGATATTATAATAGGGCCTATATACAAATACTTATAAAATAGCTGAAATTGTTACATGATTGAATTCTAGCTACTAGCCACAAAAGTGGGTAATACAAACAAAACTCGTACAAGGCTCGTAGGGAGAATGGATTTCCAACAATGACTAGCCACTGGGGTACCACCTGTCACAGTACGGGGCCTAGATCACCGTACCGAGGATTACTCCCTTCATCCCGTGCAACACAAGGCCGGAACCATTCCTTACTGAACAGTCCCGAACAAGATAAACCCCGTGGTTGGCGCGACCAACCACCCACTAAGCCGAAATATATAAAAAGGGACATCTAGACAGGGGAAATGTCTTGTCCTGCTTGGGCATGACCCACCTAACCTTGCTGCATATCCCCTGATTTTCAGTCATTCCCATTTGATGAGGCTTGAGGCTAAGCGTTACCTTTTAGAACGTTTCACTTAGAATGCCCATCGCCCACCTGACGACGTTTCACAAGCATTCATCCATACAAGTCCGTCCCGGGTTCGAACGGAACCCAAGGCACTATTCCTACTACATCCATTTTGGAAATATCCTCAGGATTAGTAGCGACTAGCCCTTGCTCTTCACCGCTCCATCTTCGAATCCAAAATCGTTTACACGAACCGTACAAACTGGATCGAAGTGGTTTTCGAGAAATAAATCTCGATCTCGGTCTCTTCGAAACGATCAGCGCATTTGTCCAATATTGATAGTCGGTTATTTAACTATCAATTAATATTCACAAACAACATCAACCAATAAATAATTTCCCAAATTATTTATTTATTTCAAAATATCCTCAAAGATAGATATATTTCTATTTCCAATCCTTTGAAAACATTTTTCAAAACCATCTTACTTTCAGAATAAACTTTCCCAAATATTTTATATCTCCTCTGAAATCACCAAGCACAAAACTAGATTTTTAAAATAATTTAAAACACTTCACTTTGAAATATATATATATATATATACTTTAAAACATTTAAGTTAAAAACTACTTTGATAATTTGTTAAAACCACATACTATATAAATATTTGAAAATAAAGTTACTTAATAATATATATAACTAGATTTCCACTTTTGAAACAAAATACCAAGTCACTTTTTAAAATAATTACTGCTATAATAGATTTAAGGAAATACTTACTCTAGAATTTAAATATTAGAAATAATAAATTTTCAAAACATACCTTTTAAAACAAATTTAAAACTAGTAACTTACATTTAAAAACTTACTATGAAAACGTACTTGGTTATCCAGGGAGAATATCCAAATTTAACCACTTAAATCAACTTTCCCAAATTGTTTTCAAGTTTATCCCATTTAAATAAATTTCTTTAATTACTTAATTCATTTCAAAATTTATTATGTAGGGACTTAATTATTGTTGCTACTATTATTTTTTATTTCATTTTAAAACTTTTAACTGAAATATACAAATTCCAGATTTTTCCCTACTTTTCCTTTATTCTTCCAATAATTCAAATCTTAGCTTTTAAATAAATGTTTTGTTCTTTTAAATAATAACACTGAATTTTAAAATTCATCAACTTCCTGTTTATTCAAATTTCCCTTTCATCCTCAGGATTCACTTATTAGAATTTTAAAGTTACTTTATTTCTTTCCAAGTCATTCTTAAATTTATTCTATAATTATTTCACTTGCAATTTTACTTCTTTCATTTTCATTCAAAAATCACATTTTATATTTTTGGTAATTCATTATTTCCCGATTATAACAATCGAGCCATAGCATCCAATATTTCCCATAATTCATTACAGAATATCAAATATTCAGAACAGAGAATATTAAATAATTAAATAAAGTTGAGGGGTCCAGTTGGATCCCTCCAACCTGTTTTCCATGCATTCACAGACGTTAGCATCACATAATATGCCAAGTTCAAATTATACTATACTACATCACATCAATCAATTCAAACACAATCGATTATTTAAATTTAATCATTTAAATTTAAATTTAAACTGAGTGAGATTAACTCACCTTTTGCCCCTTTTAATTTGCCACCCTATCCAACTCGACTTGTTTTCATGACCTTTAACCTTGAATAAACATTGGATTCATTTTGTTAATACCCGAATAAGTCGAACCAATAATTTCCATTTGCTAACTTTAATTTAATTAACCAATAACTTCTTTTAAACTAAATCTTGTTTACTTAATTTAGTTTTAGAAACTAAAATAAATTAAATATGTTAATAGAACAAAGTAATCGCCTTAAAAATTATTATTATTATTATTATTATTATTATTTTCTTTGAAACTACTTATCAAATATCTGTATAGGTTTAAAATCCCAATTTTATAAAGATTCTGCAGCATCCTAAAATTCCTATATTTCAAATCTGTCTATATATAAATTCTTCAACACTTAAAGTTTCAATTTTCAAAATCACACACACACATATATATATATATATATACATATGCTTTCTGGTTTAAACCTTATATACATACATACATATATATATATATATATATATTCAATTAAAACGGGAATAGTTTTATACTTACTGAAGTACTATCATCTTTTTCTCCGTATATATATTAACCTTAAATCAGTTTTAAATTTGAAAATAAATTGTTAACATACCTTACTGCCACAGAAATACCCTAACCTCCCAAGCCATAGCTAGTTACCCTCTTTTCAAACTGGCTGCCCTCCCCATCGAAAATGCCTGCGAGCGAGACCCTAATTCAGAATCGATGAAATCGAATTCGCTTCCAAACCCTGAGCTCTTGCGTCGTCTGCTGCCTAATCACGACCGTCACTGCCAAAAATCAATGTCGCACTCCTTCTATGACCGCGACCTCAAACTGCATGTGACTCAGTAGTGTCCCGATCACCTCCTAGATGCCGAGCCTCACCAAAATCACCCTATCCCCTTTTGACCACAAAAGCCACCGCAACCCCCACCATCGTACGCCCAAACCTCAATTTCCGCTCTAGCCTCGGCCATGAATTTCGTGGCCTACCCTCAAGCAAACTCCATGACCCCACTGACCATCGCCGACCTGCTCTGCACTCGCCCTCCAACCGCTCATGCTATTGTGATTTTAATCGTGCGAATTTTTTTTTTCCTTTATGATCTAAATCGATTTCGCTTCTTTTTTTTTAGAATCGAATGGGTTTCGATTATGAACAGGAAGAAGAAAGGGGATTGCGAAAGAGTTAAAGAGAGCAGTAGCGTGATTCTCTGATTGCAATTAGTTCGGCCATGATATTTATTTCTCTTTTTTTTTTTTAAAAGATCTCGGTTTTGATCTGAAGGATAAGGCTTCGGCCAAATTATAAAAGTAAAAACGAAGCTTGCGTTAAAAGCCAGGGTGTGTGACTTCCATAAAAAGATTTGACTAAGTAAACTAAATTTAATTAGCTTTCTTTATGTAGTTATGGGTTGAACGAACAAACGGTAACTCCGAACCTTGCGAAAATCGAAATCCGACAAAAATAAAATATTACGGATCCAATGGAACAGGTTTCATTGAATTCCGAAACTGTGCCTCGGAGGGCTATGTTTAAATTCAATTTAAATGATTAAATTTCAAAACTGACCAATTCAGCGCTAGATTCAATTTTAACACTCCTATTATATTCAGTGTTGTCAATATAAATTTTATAAGCCTTCAAATTATTTTTAACATGCTTAAAATCTCAGGTTTTCATATCTTATTCAATTCAAATTATTTAATTCAACGATTTAATTGTCAAATAAATTGTGATATCCGTAATTCAAGTTAAAATTAATCTATTGAATATTTAAAATCAATTAAATATTCCGATTTAAATTGCTTAAAAATTCCGGGTCGTCACATTCCTCCCCTCTTAAAAGAATTTCGTCCCCGAAATTACTAACTAGGAAGAATGGCCCAAAACCCGTTACTTTTCCCAAAACCAAACAGTTTCTAACAATTCAACAACTTACCAACTATCTGTTATAAAAGATCCATTATCATTCTTATTAACTTCCAACCTTTCCCTAGTTCCAAACCATACCATTTTTTTAACCATTCAAGTTTCAATTTAAAACCAAATTTTGAATTATCAAAATTTTCTCAAAATTTTTCTAACTTCCTAAATTTCCGAAAAATTTCGCCAGCGTCTCCTTTGCGCGGCTAGCTCGGTACAACTACAAAATGGCTCTACGGCCTCCCAAATCCAAAAAGAAAACAAAAAGCCAAGTGGCTCAATCCAAATCCAAATCCCAATCAATTTTCATACCAAATTTAAATACATACCTTTTATCGGGCAATTCCAATTTATCTTCTGAAATCAAAATCAATTCTCTTTTCACTTTATATTACCTGCATATCCGACTAAGTAGTAATATCCAATCACAACATTTCAAAACATTTTACTGACTTCCTTACCAATATCAATATCTATTTATCCAAATATTAACTTGGAATATATTTATATTATCAATTTCCAATTAAGAATTCACTATTCCTTTCTTAAGTTTAGTATAAGTATTTAATATGCTTTTTATATTCATTATCAACTTACCACTTCAGTTTATATCATTTCTGTTCAAATTAATTCTTTCATTTTCATATGAATTCAATTTATCTCTAACTTGAAACATTTGAATTTTATTTTTCGTTTATTACTAATTCATGTCATTACTTTAGTTAGTTTCATTTACTAATTAATTTCAATTTCTAGTTTGAAATCGTTTTGCTGTTAACTAAATTTTCCAAAAATCTTCATAAATTTTCAAACTCCCAAAATTTCTGAAAATTTTTGGCAGAGTCCCCTTTGTACGGAGGAGCTTTTGCAATTTGACAAAAGAGATAAATATATATACATCGACCCACACGGTCGGAAAAACAAAAAACAGTTCATATTTCCTATTTAATTGCGTAGGCGTACCTTATTTAGCATTTTAAGCAAGCAGCTTATTATTTTTAGCAAATAGCCCAACCAAAATCCAGCCATACGGCTTCCAGGTACCTGTATTTGCTCAATTTAAACATGTAAGTGCCAAATATATGCAGTTTAACTATATTTCACTTATTTATAATAGTTAAAACATATAAATTCTAAAAGAAACTCATACCAAACATTTTTCTGTAAGCAATTTATATAGTTTCCATGCTGATTCAACTGTTCCAATTTATTTATAACCACTTTCACTCAATTCGGGTGGTTTTCGATTCATTCGTATACAATTCCATCAATTTGAATGGTTTAGAATTCAATTGCTTACTTTTATTTTATTCTTAAGCAAATTGAACTCATATTTAATTCAATTGCTTTCAAAATCAATTTATTTTACTTCTATCAACTCATAGAAATTTTAATTACTTCCATTTAGATCCAATGATATTTATTCTATGCAAATTTAACAAGATCTATGTGAACAACCAAATATTTATGTTTTATAGCCAGTTTAAATGGATTTCAACTCGATTTATACTTAATCCTGTTTCATTCTCAAATTTATTCATAATCTAAATATTCTCATTTCAATGTATATCAAATTTTGAATACATTCACTTGTATTTCATTTTATTACCAAACTAGTTCATCCAAAACTATTAATAGCCTAGGTTCATCTTCATTACTAATTAAATCCCCTCTTATCTTAATCTAGTCACAATCATTTATTTAGCTCGACACATTCCATTTAAGTTTCCATTTACAATCCATTCATTGACATTTCATTCCATATTTGTTTATTCCAAACTATTTTATTTAGCTCGAAGACAATCCAAGCTATTTCATTCAATGGCCATTTCTCAACTTATTTAAACCACATTTCATTTCATACTTATTTATTCCATCATTTATTTATTCAATATAATTAGTTTATCCACATTCAATTCATTTTAAATGTTTATTTCCTTAAATATTATTTACAACCCACCAAATTTATTTATTCATTTTTTACTTGGTTTAAATTCCATCCAATATCTTTAAACTTGGTTTTTAAGTTGAACTCAATTCAACTTTCCTTCATTCATTTAGCTTAAGTCCATTAACCTCAATTTATTCAAATTTTACACTTAAACTCATTTTCCTTTTACAAGTAAATTTTCTCTTTTCAATTTAACTTGATTTTATTCTAATCCAATCCCATTTTAAATCTGCAAATTTCATTTGATTGGTTATTATAAAATTTAACTTTCCAGATTCAACTCATTCCATTTATTACCTGGCTGTTTTCCAGGTTATCTTCACTTATTTGGGTTTTATTTGCACATTCAAACCATTGCTATTTTAATCCATTTACATTTTTTTTATTTGATACATTACCAATTATATTTAATTTTTTAACACTTCAAGTTAAATTTTAAATTTATATCTCAAGTTTTGAATCCACTATCCCTTTTTAAATTACCATTCACTTTTAAATTACCATAACTTACATTGCAATTTCATTCACAAATCAATCAATTAATTTCAAGGCCACGTTTAATTGTATTTATTTTCTTCATCGACAATGCAAGTCAAATTTAATTATAGTTTGAATTTTTATTTTCAAACCTCATCATAAACTCACAATTCAATTTCATTAACTAATTTATTAACAATTTAGTTCTCTCCTTTCCATAGCAAAATACTTGATTTTATTTCCAAATATCACTTCATTTGATCTTCTTAAGTTCAATATTTTATAATTCAAGTTTGGATTCCCTTTTCATTTTTCAATTCATCAAAATATTAAATTTGGGCTTTGTATTCCATTTTCAATTTAATAAGTCACAACTTATCGTTTTATACAATTTTACTTCATCATAAACTTGAATATATTCATCCTTTATATGCTATTCTGATTTATTTAACTCAATCTAACTCTTACCCAATTTATTTCTTACCCCACTTATTTTCCAGTTATCCAGGTAAGAATTTAATTACATTCATTAATTAAATTGAATTCTTATTCCAATTCAATTTTACTTTAACTCGGATTTATTTAACTCAATTCGATTTCAACTTAATTCGAATACAACTGGATATTATTTAAGCTTATTCAATTAATTTCAATCCAGTCAAATTTTTATTTCCAAATCCAAGTTAATTCACTTTCAACTTTTCTCTTTAAATTTAAATTCCAACCTTCAAAGCTTATATTCCACTTCTGATTTAAAAATCATCTCAATTTATAAGCTTACAACTTATCTCATCAGAATTTTATACACCCGGCTTTTGATTTCAAATTATTTTGAAATTTCCAACATTTCAAAATCACACTTCTCAAAAATTAAACCAACCCTGGTTTTATTCCCAACAAATTTCCTTTGGAATTTCAAAAACAACTTGCTGTTCTAAACAAAATCAATTTGGTAGCATTTCTTCACTTAGAAATTCGAAAACGAATACTGATGATGCGGCCGTCATCATCAGAATTATTTTCCAATAATCCAAGTGATTTCAATGCTATATCACCTTCAAAATCCATTTCAAACAAATTTCCTTTCAGAAATGCCTCCAAACAATGATGCCATCATTTATCATTAAAAATACTTCCAAATCCCCGGGATTTAAATTTCCAAATCTTGCTTAAATAAGTTTTAACTACATTTCTTTTGTACAGTGTATGCTTATACAAATTCTCACTTGATTACATTTAAATTTTATATTTACATTTATAATTCATATTTATACATTTCATTTCATTATGAATTTATTTCCTTCAAACTTTGGTTTTTTTTTTTTCAATTTCTAGTTAAATTTTCATTTAACAATGATAATACTTTAATATTATCATTTCTAACATCCAAGCAACCATATATTAGCTAAATAGCTTACAAAAAATTTCTTTATATCGAAAATATATTTTTGGGTAAAATTATTTCATTTACCCATATTTAAAACAATACCGTGTCGATTTCTCTATTCAAATGTTTATAAACCCATTCGATACAGTTGCGCAGACTGTGTCGACGAAGGTTCATATGCTACTCAATAAGTCAACCAACACAATATTAAAACAATTTATATTCACTAACAAATACGCGCTCATATCTATTAATACGCTCAAACTCATTATAGAGTACTACGGACTCTATTTTATGAGTAATTCCCACCAGAGCCAAGGTTATCGCCAACCTAAGCTCTGATACCAAGTGTAAAGACCCGCAAATCCGTACCCCTTGAGTCAACACTATTCTACAACAATCAACTCAAGTTGAACAGAAATACGAACCATTTGGGTTAAAGAAGAAGAGGTAGAAGAAGAGAAAACAAAATCAACATCAGAATCTAACCATCGCAGCGGAATAAAATATAATAGATAGTAAATAATCTTTACTCAAAATCAAATATATCAGCTTACATATATTACATCATCAGAGTACATCAGTCACAACTCATATCAATAACATACAATGGGTACACAACAACTCAACACTATATATATACAAGTACGAGAATACGTATCGTCATCCAGCTCGTCTCCTGAACTCCACAGCATCATATCCTGTATTCTATAATACTCGGTCTGACCCGAGCATTATAGTTAAATAACACCCGAGTGAGTCTGGAATACCAGCGTGAGAAAATCACACCCAATTGATTATTAAAGTTTCAAAAATCTTTGAAAACAAAAGCATCTCGTAAGACCACGCCACAAATAAACATGTCGGGTTTTTACCTTACGATAGCTAAAACACTTTTTATAGAAATCCTCTGATATTATAATAGGGCCTATATACAAATACTTATAAAATAGATGAAATTGTTACATGATTAAATTCTAGCTACTAGCCACAAAAGTGGGTAATACAAACAAAACTCGTACAAGGCTCGTAGGGAGAATGGATTTCCAACAATGACTAGGCACTGGGGTACCACCTGTCACAGTACGGGGCCTAGATCACCGTACCGAGGATTCCTCCCTTCATCCCCTGCAACACAAGGCCGGAACAATTCCTTACGGAACAGTCCCGAACAAGATAAACCCGGTGGTTGGCGCGACCAACCACCCACTAAGCCGAAATATATAAAAAGGGACATCTAGACAGGGGAAATATCTTGTCCTGCTTGGGCATGACCCACCTAACCTTGCTGCATATCCCCTGATTTTCAGTCATTCCCATTTGATGAGGCTTGAGGCTAAGCGTTACCTTTTAGAATGTTTCACTTAGAATGCCCATCGCCCACCTGACGACGTTTCGCAAGCATTCATCCATACAAGTCCGTCCCGGGTTCGAACGGAACCCAAGGCACTATTCCTACTACATCCATTTTGGAAATATCCTCAGGATTAGTAGCGACTAGCCCTTGCTCTTCACTACTCCATCTTCGAATCAAAAATCGTTTACACGAACCGTACAAACCGGATCGAATTGGTTTTCGAGAAATAAATCTCGATCCCGGTCTCTTCGAAACGATCAGTGCATTTGTCCAATATTGATAGTCAGTTATTTAACTATCAATTAATATTCACAAACAACATCAACCAATAAATAATTTCCCAAATTATTTATTTATCTCAAAATATCCTCAAAGATAGATATATTTCTATTTCCAATCCTTTGAAAACATTTTTCAAAACCATCTTCCTTTCAGAATAAACTTTCCCAAATATTTTATATCTCCTCTGAAATCACCAAGCACAAAACTAGATTTTTAAAATAATTTAAAACACTTCACTTTGAAATATATATATATATATATACACACACACACACTTTAAAACATTTAAGTTAAAAACTACTTTGATAATTTGTTAAAACCACATAATATATAAATATTTGAAAATAAAGTTACTTAATAATATATATAACTAGATTTCCACTTTTGAAACAAAATACCAAGTCACTTTTTAAAATAATTACTACTATAATAGATTTAAGGAAATACTTACTCTAGAATTTAAATATTAGAAATAATAAATTTTCAAAACATACCTTTTAAAACAAATTTAAAACTAGTAACTTACGTTTAAAAACTTACTATGAAAACGTACTTGGTTATCCAGGGAGAATATCCAAATTTAACCACTTAAATCAACTTTCCCAAATTGTTTTCAAGTTTATCCCATTTAAATAAATTTCTTTAATTACTTAATTCATTTCAAAATTTATTATGTAGGGACTTAATTATTGTTGCTACTATTATTTTTTATTTCATTTTAAAACTTTTAACTGAAATATACAAATTCCAGATTTTTCCCTACTTTTCCTTTATTCTTCCAATAATTCAAATCTTAGCTTTTAAATAAATGTTTTGTTCTTTTAAATAATAACACTGAATTTTAAAATTCATCAACTTCCTGTTTATTCAAATTTCCTTTTCATCCTCAGGATTCACTTATTAGAATTTTAAAGTTACTTTATTTCTTTCCAAGTCATTCTTAAATTTATTCTATAATTATTTCACTTGCAATTTTACTTCTTTCATTTTCATTCAAAAATCACATTTTATATTTTTGGTAATTCATTATTTCCCGATTATAACAATCGAGCCATAGCATCCAATATTTCCCCATAATTCATTACAGAATATCAAATATTCAGAACAGAGAATATTAAATAATTAAATAAAGTTGAGGGGTCCAGTTGGATCCCTCTAACCTGTTTTCCCTGCATTCACAGACGTTAGCATCACATAATATGCCAAGTTCAAATTATACTATACTACATCACATCAATCAATTCAAACACAATCGATTATTTAAATTTAATCATTTAAATTTAAATTTAAACTGAGTGAGATTAACTCACCTTTTGCCCCTTTTAATTTGCCACCCTATCCAACTCGACTTGTTTTCATGACCTTTAACCTTGAATAAACATTGGATTCATTTTGTTAATACCCGAATAAGTCGAACCAATAATTTCCATTTGCTAACTTTAATTTAATTAACCAATAACTTCTTTTAAACTAAATCTTGTTTACTTAATTTAGTTTTAGAAACTAAAATAAATTAAATATGTTAATAGAACAAAGTAATCGCCTTAAAAATTATTATTATTATTATTATTATTATTATTATTATTATTATTATTATTTTCTTTGAAACTACTTATCAAATATCTGTATAGGTTTAAAATCCCAATTTTATAAAGATTTTACAGCATCCTAAAATTCCTATATTTCAAATCTGTCTATATATAAATTCTTCAACACTTAAAGTTTCAATTTTCAAAATCACACACATATATATACATATGCTTTATGGTTTAAACCTTATATACAAACATATATATATATATATATATATTCAATTAAAACGGGAATAGTTTTATACTTACTGAAGTACTATCATCTTTTTCTCCGTATATATATTAACCTTAAATCAGTTTTAAATTTGAAAATAAATTGTTAACATACCTTACTGCCAAAGAAATACCCTAACCTCCCAAGCCATAGCTAGTTACCCTCTTTTCAAACTGGCTGCCCTCCCCATCGATAATGCCTGCGAGCGAGACCCTAATTCAGAATCGATGAAATCGAATTCGCTTCCAAACCCTGAGCTCTTGCGTCGTCTGCTGCCAAATCACGACCGTCACTGCCAAAAATCAATGTCGCACTCATTCTATGACCGCGACCTCAAACTGCATGTGACCCAGTAGTGTCCCGATCACCTCCTAGATGCCGAGCCTCACCAAAATCACCCTATCCCCTTTTGACCACAAAAGCCACCGCAACCCCCACCATCGTACGCCCAAACCTCAATTTCCGCTCTAGCCTCGGCCATGAATTTCGTGGCCTACCCTCAAGCAAACTCCATGACCCCACTGACCATCGCCGACCTGCACTGCACTCGCCCTCCAACCGCTCATGCTATTGTGATTTTAATCGCGCGAATTTTTTTTTCCTTTACGATCTAAATTGATTTCGCTTCTTTTTTTTTTAGAATCGAATGGGTTTCGATTATGAACAGGAAGAAGAAAGGGGATTGCGAAAGAGTTAAAGAGAGCAGTAGCGTGATTCTCTGATTGCAATTAGTTCGGCCATGATATTTATTTCTCTTTTTTTTTGAAAGATCTCGGTTTTGATCTGAAGGATAAGGCTTCGGCCAAATTATAAAAGTAAAAACGAAGCTTGCGTTAAAAGCCAGGGTGTGTGACTTCCATAAAAAGATTTGACTAAGTAAATTAAATTTAATTAGCTTTCTTTATGTAGTTATGGGTTGAACGAACAAACGGTAACTCCGAACCCTGCGAAAATCGAAATCCGACAAAAATAAAATATTACGGATCCAATGGAACAGGTTTCATTGAATTCCGAAACTATGCCTCGGAGGGCTATGTTTAAATTCAATTTAAATGATTAAATTTCAAAACTGACCAATTCAGCGCTAGATTCAATTTTAACACTCCTATTATATTCAGTGTTGTCAATATAAATTTTATAAGCCTTCAAATTATTTTTAACATGCTTAAAATCTCAGGTTTTCATATCTTATTCAATTCAAATTATTTAATTCAACGATTTAATTGTCAAATAAATTGTGATATCCGTAATTCAAGTTAACATTACTCTATTGAATATTTAAAATCAATTAAATATTCCGATTTAAATTGCTTAAAAATTCTGGGTTGTCACATGAAGTTTTCTAAGTTCTTCTTCTAATATTTTCTTTTCGTCATTAAGCATATCTCTCTCGAATTCTGCTTTTCTTTGATTTTCTAGAGCCTCTTTATATTTTCTTTTGATGCTTTTTAAGGTATCAAGAAGTTCTGAATTAATTTCAATCATATCATCAAAAGTAAGATCATTTACCTCACTATCTGTAGCCATGAAACAGACATTTGCTTGTTCTTTCTTACTATCACTGCTGCTTTCTGAAGAAGAAGAATTCGAGTCATCCCATGTTACTGAAAATGCTTTTCTTTTAGACTTGTCCTTTCGATTCTTATTGTGATATGTCTTCTTTTGTTCTGGACAATCTTTTTGCATGTGTCCTTTCTTATGGCAATTAAAGCATTCTAGTATTGATGAAGATGGCTTATTGTTGTTGAAGTTTCTTTTTTCGTTGTTTTGATTTCCATTTCTGTACTTTAAAAACTTTTTAAAGGTTTTAGAAATGAATGCTATATCTTCTTCATCCGACTCTGATTCTCTTTTTTCAGCATGGAATGCATATTCCTTTACTCTTGTGCTTGTACTCTTTTAGCCTGCAAATTTACTTCATAGGACATTAGATTTCCTATCAACTCTTCTGGTTTCATGGTAGAAAGATCATTAGCTTCTTCAATAGCTAAGACTTTTCTTTCCCATTCATCCGTTAAAGAGTTAAGGATTTTTGAAATAATATCAAAATCAGAATACTTTTCTCCAAGTCCTAGTAAAGAGTGATATATATCTTGAAATCTAGAGTACATATCATTTATAGATTCATCCTGCTTCATTCTAAAATTTTGAAATTGACTTTTGAGCATGGATATTTTGCTTTGTTTAACCTTGTTAGTCCCTTCGTGAGTAACTTTAAGTGTTCTCTATATTTCATAAGCAGTTATGCACATGCTAATACGGTTAAACTCATTTCTATCTAAAGCACAAAATAACATATTCATAGCTTTGGCATTTGCAGTAGCATCTAGTTTTTGTGTGTTTGACCATGTAGAGTATTCTATCGTAGGAATATTATACTCTGTTTGAGTGATATTCCATGAGTCAAAACCACTTTCTTGCATATAAATACGCATACGAGTTGCCCAATAGTTGTAATTCATGCCATTGAATAGTGGAGGTCGTGCAGTAGATTGACCTTCATTAAAACTAGTGTTAGTGACAGTGTTAATAGTGCTGGTGTTTTCCATCTTAGCAAAATCTCAGATAACTGTGTAACGGTTATAAGATGCCTACTCTGATACTAATTGAAAGTAACTGTGCGGATTGTGCTATATGAAATTATATTTAACTAGTGCGGAAATAAACTAAGTTACTATAGTAAAGTAAATAAGTAAAATAAAACAAGCACACCAGGAATTTTTATACTGGTTTGAACTTCTCGTTCTACGTCCAATCCCAGACTCCTTCTGGAATTTCAACTACAACAACCCTCACTTAACCCGGAGGAACAGGTTTACACAACCCTTGAATAATAGAACAAGGGACCTGAGCAGCAGAACAGGATTTCGCCTCAACAGCCGAAGAGGACTTCAACTTATACAGAATGTATATGAAACAATGTGTTCTTAATAACATGAATTTGTCTCTTAATAGTACAAATTTCCTATAATCTTTCTCCATTATGATATATGTGTGAATGCATGAAGATTAAGGAAGTAGGAAATGAATTTGAATGATGTTGAAAACACAAATGTATTAGAATCAAGAATTTCAAGATTAGAATGATAATTAATTGAATTAGTGTTTTTAAAACTTGATTCTAATGTGTTTATATAGATAGTAAATAGTTGCAATTGTTCATGAAGAGTTATCATCAAGAGTTATGTTTATCTATTGGATTAAAGATCGCACCTCTTCATGAATGGAAATGTCTTTTCAAAAAAATAGCCGTTGTAAATATTCAGACGTCTGAAATTAAAAATTTAGACTTCTGAAATGCAACGAAATCACAACAGAAAGAAAATGGGCAAAGAATGTTATATTTAGATGTCTGAAATATAACTTTCAAACGTCTGAATGTTGTAGTTTACAATATTTAAACTTCCAGAATCAGACGTCTGGAACGAGGCATTCAGACGTCTGAATGTAACATAAAAAATGAGATTTTCTTTTTGAAACAAATAAATGAAGGGATAATGCAATATATATAATATAGGAGAGATTTTAACATATTTTAACTTCTAGACACAGACTCGATACATACCTAAAGATGAAGCTCATTTGAATCTGATCTTTGATTGATTCCTGTAAAAACAAGTTAGTATAATATAGTTGCTATGGTCGAAATTTAGTAATTACGAGATATCGTAAATACGAAGTCCCAACAAAACAAACTCCATTGTTGGCACCAAAGGTCCTAGTTAAGATTCTTGAGGAAGAGGTGGAACAACAATCGGTGGATCTAAACCTGAGGAAATATAACTAGAAAGATTAAATATATCGACTTGGAACACTCCATCTTTCTGAAGGACATGTGAGTTTAATGAAAACCTTACCTAGATTGATCCCCCATGTGAGCAGGAGTGCCACTGGCAATTCCTTCCATACTCAGGGTAGACCATTAGATGTAGCAATATGGAGCTTCTCCGTATTATAGACAGGCTCAATAGAAGAATCCACAGTGTTGTTAGGAATAGCTTGGGTCACAGGATTTTTGTCATCTGCGACATTGTGTGACATGGATCTAGAACCTTGACCAACTTCATGTTGAGAGGTTGGGGCATGCTCTTTTTGGAGTATAAGTTGGGTTTCAGTAGAACTTTGGGTTCATCTTGTAATAGAATTTTGCCTTCCAGCCTCATCAAATCAATTTGTTCAGTGCTGAGAGCCTCCTTCTCCTTCTGAACAAGATGCTCCCAAGCACATACAAGATGGTAAGGGTAGCCACCCTCGAAGTCACTTCGAGTTTATGTAAATTAGGATGTTGGAATTGTAAAGAATGAGCAGTGGATCTGATTCCTTCACAACAAACTCCTTGCTTTTTCTCTCGCGGTCTTACCTTCTCTTTTAACAAGGGTATCGATGTCATTGGCCTTTTCGATAGCCTCTTATCTTTCAAGAACGATGGTAACCAATTCCGCACAGGCGTCCTGATCAATTATCTATTCCTCCTCTTTATCTTTGGATTCACGCTCAAACTTAGTTTTTTACTCAACTGCGCTTTCGACTGCTTCTTTTTCTAGCACCAATTTATGATTCTGATGATGAAGCGCTTCAACCTCAGCCAAGTGCCTAGTCTTCTCATCTTCGAGTGTCTTAACTGGCATTTCTGCTTTTCTCTCTGCTTCTGTCTATGAGCTACTTAAAGATTCTAACTCATTGGTTAGAGTTTTGATGATCTACTTTCTCTAGGCCTCTTAGCATTTCAACTTCTCAATCTCTATAGCTCTCGCCCAATATACTTTAGAAATCCTCTCCGTCGCTCCCTCCACTCGTTATACTGCTTGTGGATATCATTCACAAAATCCGTAGTCATTTGCTAGACTTTTTAGGAACTTTCTTAATATTAGGTACAAAGAAATTCTACCATGACATACATTTGGAAAATCGAACTTAAGTTGGGACTTGCGAGTGGCGACATCGGATTGTTGAAATTCAGTGACAACTTAGGTGTCAGCGCTTTCTTTGCCCGACCTTTGTTGGTGAACATCATGACTTCGGCGATCATTGGGTCACTGGGGATGAGGTGAAACAATGGATTGTGAAGAAACTGAAGTGAAAGAAGGACCACAAAAAGTGTCAATACAAGGAACGTCGCAGCAGTCTCATTGTCTTTAAGAATCTTTAGAGGTAAGAGATATAGATTTGGAACGATATCTATCATGGGAAGGCCTATCTCTATCGCCTATATTCTAGTAATTTCGATCCCGGTTGGATCAATAGCTAGGTTCATATAAATGACCACTACCTTGGCGATACTAGCTAGAACGAGAACCAAGATTCTGGCATGATATTTCCCGTAGAGACTGAAACATGTGCTTCTTCCTCATTATTATTTCTGTAAAGAAAGACAAAAAATAAATGAACCCTAATTATTGAAGGATTCGAAATAAGTGCAATGCAATATTGTGAAGTGCGTGTGAATGTGCACGTCGTTGTAACTCCCCAACGGACAAGTTAGTGAAGCTTTACTGTAAGAGTAACCTCTCCACTAGTGGTAGTACGGATTCCAGCCCCCGCTCTAAAAGGAGACTCTGATCCAATGACACTCATGTTAGTAAAATAAAAGGCATCAACTTCATCTAGTATCAAAAGATCAGATAATGTCCCAGTTTTTTCATCTAAGTGTTCTGAAGGTTGAGAAGTGGACTAATCCAGAATAACCTATGGATTGATGGATAGCTTGTGCTATTTAAAGAGGCAGCTCTTAGGGAACCTGCAAACAAACTTCTTCTTTTTTCTTTTTTCGAGAGCGGAGGGGCTGCGAGGTTTGCAAATATCCGGCCATAGACCTAAAAATAGAACCCATGCAATCACCAACAAGTTTGTCACCTTATCTCCCACTGTGTCTTTACTAGTAGTTTCCTGAGCCCCTTAATTAGAGGCACGATAGGATCATCTTGATGGCCTTCGTTACCATCCGCATCCCGTTGTTCTGCCTATAACTTCGGAAGTAACCGGTAACCCTATGCTACGACCCTCTTCCATTAGGCAGTAGGTAATGAGACGTTCATCACTAAGGGGATTCTCAATATCTTTATCTTTTGGTGGAATCCTTTTGAGTGCCAAGACCGCATCTGTATATTGTTTTCCATCGGATTATGGATAAGAGTGTGCACAAACCAGACAAAATTTCTTAATTCGGGATAGGACCTAGCTATAAGCACTCGAGAAATTAAGCAAGGAGTAATACTTACATCCTTCTAACCATCGTCTGCTAAAGCCGGGCAGGTAGTGAATATAGAACCACTCGATTTTGAAAGAGCTCACTTGTTCCAAGTACCAGTCAGGATTTGGTGCTTCTGAGCTAACTCAAGAAATGTGAACGAAAGGCTTCCCTTTGATCGCTTGAAGGTGAAAAGAAATCGAATGTCTTCAAGAGATGGAGGATGAAAAATCACTCCACGAATGCCATGTAGGTATAGTTAAGCAAAGAACGGCCATTTGGATGCAATGGTGCCGGTGCTACCCTCATATGATGTAGCATCTCTCGGAAAATTAATTGAAGGGTGGAACACATTCTGCTCAATACATGAACTTGTTGTATGTAGTGAACCCTTCAGGTGGCATACGAGATCCATCATCCCGAGTCAGGACTCCAATGTCATCAAACTTAATCCCATGTTTGGCACAAATTCTGTGAGGAAAGGCTTCGTTAATTTTTAAAGCCACAGAATCCTCCGGATTTTCCAAAGATATAGTGTCTTCTAGATTGTCAAGAGCAGGGTCTATCACTTCTGCTTGAAGGACAGGAATGACAGATAAAAGGTCGAGTGATGGACAAGAACTTTCCAATTGTTGAACTTGATTTCCATAAGAGAATTCATCGGAAGCAGCTGCTGAGCTTGATTCATCATTCGTACTGTTATGTTGTGAAATCATTTTAGAAGACATGATAGCTAAATGCCCCAAGCGTCTAGAAATCATGAGTACTAAACTCAGTGGATAAACATCATTAGAAAAATTAACCTTTTTCCCCCATGCAAAGTGTGTCCTAGTGCAAAGTGGTGCAGTGTCGTGCAATGCAATAAAAATAGTTCAGAATTAAAGACTTTGATTGTGATGAGATTACGGGGTTCGATAGGAGTGACCATCATTGTAGTCCGTCTCATCCGATTCTCTATGTCAATGGAAAAGGGTCAGTCTAATCATTGGGATCAGTTGTTGGCATGTCAAAGTTTGAATTATGCATTTAGAAGTGGATGAGGTTCAAAAAAATTTCAAAGGCATCGGTAACAAGCACATAAATATGCAGGAAATTGGTCGAGTTCATTCCACGGTTAGATTGTCATATACGTCTAATATGTAGTCCGTTTCGTATGCAAGTCATGTATGACCATTCAAGCATTCAAGGCCGAAGCTCATCACAAAGTTCTATTCAAAATTAAAATTTGAGAATTTTAGGTGTATTCATCCAAGTTAAACCAACAACCAATCTAAAATAAAGTAACAACTGATCGTTCCCAATATGCCTGATCGGTCATTTATGCACAATCATTTCATAACCAATCATTCTTCAACCGATTGTTCACCAGCGGACCATTGCAATCGATCCAACTTGGACTCCGGTTCCACACTTCACTCCAATTCAAGACTCAAAACACCGATAAAGAAAACGATCGGCCAAAAACTCTAAAAAAAATGACCAGTCCAAATTCTCTTCACAATTCAAAACCAATCCATCATAATGATTGGTCAATCTCCATTTCATTCCCTTATGCTAACAATTTCACCACATCCACCTCGGTGGAAACGATCGCAACAGTCCATGTTTTGGAACTCCAAGAATGATCGGCTGAGAATGATCTTCTACCTTTGGCCTCAAACAAGCGCATTCGATCCAATCCCAACACTATATCATCATCTCCCCCTGTGCTCCAACAGATCGGATCACCATGTCCTAAATCATGCAAACTAGAATGAGATCCCATCATTTCATCACTAACTTCTAACAAGTAAGAAAAAATCGAATCTACCTATGTACCAAAGTGAAAAAGCAAAGACGATTTGGATTCGAATAAGAAACAAGATCAGTATGTGATGGAGGCAATGATGGTTGATGGAGCAAGGGATCAGACAGATCTACGGAGATGGTTATTAGATAGGTATGGACTAGGATCGAAAAGCTAAGTGAATCTATGATGAAGGAAAAGATGAAGATTGGTTTTTTTTCCCATTTTTTGGTTCGGCTAGCAATGGTATAAAATGAAATGAAGTGAAGTAAATGATCTAAGTAGCCAATTATATATATGAAGGAAGCGATACGAACAATTGAAGTTTGCAAGTCAGTAGAACCCCAGTCGATAAATGATCAAGTACGATCATCTTACGATGGCCCAACACTGATCCACTCTTCTTAACCTACAATTCAATCAAATGGCCAAATCAAGAAATGATCGGTCGTGGTCATTCTGTGGTGGATGTATGTCGACCCTTCTCTTTAATATAGAGTGCAATTGGTTCATTCAACATATAGTTAGATCATGTACGATCCAAAACTAATGGCTAGGGAATGATCCACCTTCTTCTTTTCAGGCTAAAAATGGAGAGAGGGGGGAGAATAATCAGATATGATCCAATCTCACCATATTAAAAATGGATCAAGTACAATCAATTTACCTAATGGATTCATGCCGATCCATCTTAGAAAAATGAAAATGATTGAATTGCATTCCACCAAATTAGCAATGACCTGTTAGCATACCAACGCATTCGAAAGCTAATGACAAGCACATATACTTGAACATGCACGTGTGCATCCTAAAAACTCGATTTCTTAAAATCGATAGAAACTAAATTCTCACCTGGAGTTATCAAAGAATGAATCAGATCAGATAATAGAGGCCTGCTAGCTTAATGGAACTGGGCATAGATATTAAATGGTAAATTACAATTTAGAATTCATACCATTGGAAATCATTCAATCGTCATGTCAAACAAAAAGAGATACGACTCTTCAAGGAAAGCAATTCATCAAAGGTGAAGGATCGATTTTACCCTAGAGGGGGGGTGAATAGAGTGATGCTATTAATTATAAAAATTTATTGCGGAAGCTTATAACATTATTTCAACACAAATATATCAAAATAATAGCAGCATAGATAATAGCAGAATAATAAATGCAGAAATAGAACGACACAGAATTTACCCAGCTTCGGCAAAACCCTGCCTACGTGCAGCCCCCAAGGTTTCTACTAGAATTTAAGCATTCAGACGCTTACACACGTAAACTCGCGACACCCGCTATTAACTAGTCTTAACTCTACGCTCAAAACCATGCCACAACTCAGCTACTGAGTTGCGAACTATCAAACTACGCCACGTCGTTTGTCCCCAAGTCACGTGACTATAAATTACAACGGTTTAAAATGGAAAATACAATTTAAACACAATTTAAAACAAAAAACAAAGCCCTAATTATAGCCCTTTAATTATAAACTAACACTAAAGAATAAGGCCGGCCCAATTTGAAATATTATTCTCTTTATTTTATTAGTCCGCTTCCTTGTGAAAAATGGTGGCTTCCTGTTCGTTCTCGTTCGTTTCCTCTTTGATAAAAAATTAGGGTTTTGAACAAATTTAAAGATGCCGACTTTAATCAGATCGATCGAGTAATTGATTTCAATTTCCTTGCTCTGTCGATTGATCGTCTCTTGAGATGCTTTTGGCTGCTTCTATTTGATTGAGTTCGACTTTGATTCGGGTATGTAATTTATGCTTTTTCCCTCTGGTTTGAATACTTGAAATCGATGGATTGGAAACTACCGATGATGAATAGGATTTATAGAAGTCGAATTCCTATATTTGCGTTCGTCTGATAGTTGTTTGATTTCGTCAATACTACGCTCGTCCATACGATCTTCATTTGGATGCTTGAGATTGATTACTGACTTTTTCAGTTTACTTGAATAACAAAGTGTTGATTTGAACTGTTCGTTTTTCTTGGTCATCGCGGTTTCGATTCTGGTTTGACGATGTTGATTTCGTTTGTGGCCACCACGATTTCGATTTTAGTTGACTTCGATCGCTTGATTTGATTATGTTGATTTTGGCATTAACTTGTTCAATTTGCAACTGTTTTGGTTTCTGGCCCTTTGTTCATTAGCCGGTTCACTGCTTGGTTTTGATTTGGCCTGACATTGTCACTTGTAGTTGTAGTGTTTCAGTCTTTAACTTGTACTCTATACATTTGCATTGTTGGTCTTGTATCACATGCTGTTCATTAGTCTTCGACCCAGTTCATGTGTACATGATGTGTGCTGTGCATTTGTCGTTGAATTGAGTACATTTGCGTTGTGTTCATTGTGTAGCATGCGCGACCTGATCTGATGCATGTTGTATCTGCATTCACCACTTTTTGTACACTTTCATTCTGCTGTGTCTTCATGTAGTTTGTACACTTTGTTGATGATGGTTTGACTGTTGAACTTGGTTTGGATTTGTGGTCTTGTGTCATAGTTTGTATTCTCTGGTTTGATGAAGTTTCATGTTGCCACCTCTAGTTTACCTTGAACTTCAACTGTGCTCGAGTCTGGTTCATGTTGTATTGTGTTCTGTGTTTCCAGTCATCATTTCCGGATTTAGTAGTTCGCATTGATTTCCACTTGTATACATACATACAGTTATGTGTGTATATAGATGTGTGCATATAAAGTCTTTGGATAGTTTGTACCACTTCCTTTATGCACTTGTGTTGTTCGTCAATTCATGTACTCTGGTTGTCGTGTATGTGAAGCAGTGTTGCACTCCTTTGTGCTCGACTCTGGCCATTTGTGTTTACTGCCTCTTTGATCATTTTGGGATTTAACTATTGATCCATAATTTCGAACTTGTTGTATAATTTACTCCTTTTGTCATCTGCACTGTTGCTTGTTTCATTGACGATGCTATGTGCTTGTTGCATTTCAACTTGGAACTTCATTTAGATTTTTGGAATTGCACCTGTGTTGAATCCAGCTTGGAGCTCGGGTTTGACCTTGTGACGATATTGTGACATTATTTTTATTGCACTTGAGTTGACCCGGCTTTTTGGGTTTGACCTTTGCTCACCTCCCCCTGTAATTTTATCAAGTGTATATATCGATGTGCACGGCCTTGTGTCATGTGCAGTGATACACTGTGCATGTCACAAGCTGTTCGTGTATGATGAATTCAAATTTAAATGATGACGAACAACCCAAATAACTGAGACAAATAAATTTTCCAAAATCATATTTTATTTTATACTGCAAAAATATTTTATTTTCAATTTTACTGCGTCAATATTTATTTTTACAGATTGCTCAGATGTTGGATTCAATTTGGAATGAAGTTGAAGATAAAATACGAGTTGAGTGAACGAGTGAGTGAATAAGTGATATGTAGTGAGGTCAAATGTAAATGTGAATCGTGATGCAATCAAAATTGTATTGTAATTGAAGTTGTGTATATATATAGTGAGAGCTTGAAATTTGTGCTATTCAAAAATTGTAATAAATATTTGTTTGAATAAAATTTCTGTTTGAATTCAAATTCTATGTTATTTATTTTATTCAGCAATATATTTATTTTATCTATGAAAAATAAAATAGCACATTAACAAATACATTTAAATGAATGTATATATGTTTATTATCATCAAACAAAAATCATATACTCGCATATTCAACAATCTCCCCCTTTTGAGGATAACAAACATATACTTAAGATTTTGAATTTGTTAAATGTATTTGATCATTCAATTTGCTCCCCCTATTTGAATGCTTCCTCTCTACACAAAGCTCCCCCTTCATATATGCATACAATTAAAAATATGCTAATGAGCCTAGATGCAAATAGAAAATATTATATGCATACAATTAAAAATACGCAAATGAGCCTAGATGCAAATAGAAAATATTTGACCTTTATTTGTTAAAATCTTAAATTTTCTCTCCCTCTTTTGCTATCAGCAAAAGAGTAATGGTGTTCGAAAAATAGACATAAAGTGATAGATATTAATACAACATTAAAACTCAATCGAATATAAATATTAAATTTCAATAAAAAATCAAAAAAAAATCATAAATACTCTGTTATGCGCATATTCCACTTTTAGAGTGATGTAAATGATGTCATCATACAAAACCATATAGTTGTGTCTATTTATGGTATATTTATATCAGGAATTTGAATATCTACTAATCATGCATAACCGTTAGGACTTTTAAATGAGATTAGTAGTATTCCAATTTTATTTTTAAAAAATGAATTCAAGTATCTTCTAACCATGCATAACCGTCAGGACTTTTAAATGGGATTAGAATCAACTTGTTTATTTAAAAAATCAATTTTGATATGCGTTCCATACATGCATAACCGTGAGGACTTTTGAATGAGCATGGAAGCACATAACAAATTCTAAGTAATTCACCCATGCATAACCGTGAGGACTTTTAAATGAGAGTGAATACTTTGGATTTTATTTTATTATTATTATAATTTTTTTATTAAAAAAATATAAAATGAAAAATGAATGATTCCTGCTTAAAGTACCACATATCGGCAAACTATATTGAATTTTGATGAGTGATGGTCATTAGAAATATGATAGAACTCGAAATGGTCATGGAATATTTATCAATAAAGACTTTTTATAACTCCAGTTTAAATTTCTAAAGAAATTTACTAATTATACCGCCTTAAGTTATAATATATGATTAATATCAACACTCATCACTTTTTTCAATTACTATTTACTTTTTCGATAATTAATAGGGAGGAAAAAATGTTAAATATTTAGAAAATCAAATTTCTAAAACACCTAAGCTGAGAGGTAGTTTACAAAAACTTTTTGGTAGGGGTTTTGTAAAAATGTCTGCCAATTGAGAATTGGTTGAATTGAAATTTATGCAGATATTTTCCTTGGAAATATGATCTCTAATTAAATGATGTCTAACATCTATATGTTTTGTTCGTGAGTGATGTACAGGATTATTTGTTAGATCAATTGCGCTTTTGCTATCACACATTAGTGGTACAAGTTTAAAATTTAGAACATAGTCTTGCAAAGTTTGTATCATCCATAAGTTTTGAGCAGAGCAACCACTCAGAGCAATGTACTCTGCCTCTGTGGTGGATAACGCAATACAATTCTGTTTTCTACTTGACCATGCAACTAATGAATGTCCTAACATAAAGCATGCACCACAAGTACTTTTTCTATCAACTAGACTTCCAACATAGTCCGCATCTGAAAATCCTTTTAATTCAAAATTATCATTTGTTGGATACCAAAGACCAAACCGTGGGGTGTGCAACAAATATTTTATAATTCTCTTAACGGCTTTTAAATGAGATTCTTTTGGGTTAGATTGAAATCGTGTACACATGCAGACAGAAAACATGATGTCAGGTCTAGAGGCGGTAAGATAAAGGAGTGATCCAATCATACCTCTATATTGCTTTTGATCAACTGCCATACCTTTTTCATCATTGCCAAGTTTAATTGTTGTGCCCATGGGGGTTCTAGCTGGTTTAGCATCTTTTAATCCAAATTTGTTGACAAGTTCCCTAATATATTTTATTGGAGAAATGAATGTACCTTTATCGCTTTGTTTGACTTGAAATCCTGAAAAGAATTTTAACTCTCCAACAAAGCTCATTTCAAACTTTTCCTGCATAACTTTTTCGAATTTTTCATACAACAAATTGTTAGTAGCACCATAAATGATGTCATCAACGTATATTTGAACAATCAAAAGATCATCGTTTTCATGCAACAGAAATAGTGTGGTGTGTACACAGCCCTTTTTGAACCCATTTTCAAGAAGATAAGTACTAAGGCATTCATACCAAGCTCTAGGAGCTTGTTTTAATCCATATAATGCCTTTCTAAGCTTATATACATGGTTAGGATATTCGTGACCTTCAAAACCTTCTGGTTGTTCAACAAATACATCTTCTTTTAAAATTCCGTTAAGAAAGGCACTTTTAATATCCATTTGTCTTAATTCAAATCCTTTGTAACAAGCAAAAGCTAACAATATCCTAATTGATTCTAGTCTAGCTACTGGTGCAAAAGTTTCATCAAAGTCAACTCCATCAATTTGATTATATCCTTTAGCGACTAATCTAGCTTTATGTCTGATCACATTTCCAGATTCATCATACTTATTTTTGAAAATCCATTTTGTTCCTACGACTGGATAATCCTTAGGTCTAAGTGCTAGACTCCAAACATCATTTCGCTCAAATTGATTTAGCTCTTCTTGCATAGCCATAAACCTGTTTTCATCATTAAGAGCTGTATCTATGTCGTTGGGTTCTATTTCTGAAATAAATCCACTATATAGACACAGATCACACAAATTTCTAAAGGAGGAACGAGTTTGAGCACCTATTATAGGATTTCCTATTATCAATTCTATAGGATGATCTACTTTGAATTTCAATCTCCCTGGATCTAGATTCCTTCGGACTTCTTTTGTTGTTGCAGTTTCTTTTGGTTTTTCATTCTCATCTTTTTCGTTCTCCTCTTCAACATTGCTTTTGACCATTTACTGTTCATTAATGCATTCATTAAACTCCACATTGATTGACTCCACAATTGTTTTATTCCTTTTGTTGTAGACTCTATAAGCTTTGCTTCTAGAATAGTATCCCATGAATATGCCTTCATCGGCTTTTTCTTTGAATTTTCCTAATTGATCACTTGTGTTGAGAATATAGCACGGACACCCAAATACTTTGAAGTAAGCAATGTTTGGTTTATTTTTGAACCATAGCTCATAGGGTGTTTTGTTAAGAATCGGTCTAATCATAACTCTATTCATTACATAACAAGCTGTATTTACTGCTTCTGCCCAAAAATGCAAAGGTAGCTCATACTCATTTATCATAGACCTAGCTAACTCTTGCAATGTTCGATTCTTTCTTTCAACCACTCCATTTTGTTGTGGAGTACGTGGTGCAGAAAATTCTTGTTTAAGTCCATTTTCATCACAAAAGTTTTCAAATTCAAAATTTTCAAATTCTCCACCATGATCACTTCTTAACAAAACAATAGGAACTCCTTTTTCATTTTGAACTAATTTTGTGAATTTTGTGAAGTATGAAAAAGTTTCTGATTTTTTAGCCAAGAAATATACCCATGTATATCTTGAGTAATCGTCAACTAACACAAAGCAATATTTCTTACCACCTAAGCTAGAGATGTCGTTAGGTCCAAACAGATCCATATGAACTAGTTCAAGAACTCTAGAAGTGCTTACATTGTTTTCGGCATGAAATGATGATTTTTAAGTTTTCCCAAGGCACATGATTTACATAAATTTTCTGTTTTGAAATCATGTGATGGCAACCCTCTTACCAAAATTTTCCTTTTTAATTTATTTAACAAATTCATGCTACCATGCCCTAATCGTCTATGCCATAAATTTACTTCTATATCCTTAGCTACCAAACATTTTGGATGGGTGAGATCACCAAAAGACAGAGAATATATATTACCTTTCCTCTTACCTGAAAATAAGATTTCTTTTGATGATTTGTCAATAATTTGGCACAAGTCCGAATCAAAAATAACATTCATACCTTTATCACATAGCTGGCTGATTGATATCAAATTGTGGTGCAGATTTTCAACATATAGTACATCATTTAAAGTAAATATATTGTTACCTGCTTTACCGTTACCGACATTTCTACACTTGTCGTTGTTACCCATTGTGACTCTACCACCTCTGTACTTTTCTAGGCTATGAAACTTTGATTTATCGCCTGTCATGTGCCAGGAACAGCTAGAATCCAAGCACCATTGCTGTTGTTCCTTAGCCTTCCATCATACGTACACAAGAAGAGAGTTTAGTGACCTATTTGTTTTTATAGGTCCATGATTGTTAGTGGTAATTGATTTTGACAAATAATTTTGTGGAGACCCAAAACTATTTATATATGTTCCTTTCGGCACCCAAATTTGTTTAACTTTTAAAGATTTTATATTTGTGCCTTTTGGAACACAAACTGGAATCATTTTCACGTGTTTGGGACTGTACCAGCAATTTTTTTGATTGTGTCCAAATTTTCTACAAATTGTGCACATTGAATTTACTTGACTAATCTTATTTCTAACATTTTTAGATTTATACCCAAGTCCTTGTCTAACTGTATTCATAGTTTGTTTTCCTAATAGAATGTTCAACGATTTATCACTTTTTGAAGATTTATCTAAAGTCGTTGATAGTTGTTGGACTTGTGTTTTGAGAGATTCATTTTTGTTTAACAATTGTGTGCACCTTTCAATAGAATTTTCTCGTCTTGTATTTTCACTTTCTTTCAAAACCAGAATTTCATGTTCAACTGATTTTATATTAATTTTTGATTTTTTAATTTCTTCTTCAAACAATGGACACTTGTCACACTTAGGGCACTTATTTTGATAGTTTTTAACTAATTGTTCAAGCTGATCATTTACTTCAATCAAACTATCTCTTTGTGATTCTATTTTAGCATATTTCTCCCTAAGTCATTTAAAGCACTCATTTACCTTGTGAAAATATATAAGTAATTCTGAATGAGTAAGTTTTGATACCTCACTTGGCTCGTCATCATCACTGTCAGTTATTTCACCATGAAGACACAAATTTGCTTTTTCACTCTCACTGCCAGTGCTATCACTTCCATCTTCGTCGTTTTCATCCCAAGTAGCTGCAAAACTTCTCATTTTCAGTTTCTTTCCTTGGTTGAGTCGATTTTGGGGACAATATGGCTTGATATGACCGGGTTTATTGTATTTGTGACAAATGATTTTCTGCTCTTCTGGGTTGTCTTATGCTTTGTTTAATCTGCTCTTTACTTGTTGATTTTTGACCGGATTGCCATATTTGTGATACCACCTTTTGAATCTTCTTATTAATAGTGCTAGTTCTGCTTCACCATCATCATCATCATCTTCACTTTCAGTTGTCCCTTTAAGAGCTATTGATTTCTTTCCAGTGTCTCCTCCTTCACGCTCTTTGTTGAATTTCATCTCTAGCTCGTATGTGGTGAGGTTTTCGATGAGTTCTTCGACTTTCATTTGTTTCAAATCTTTTGATTCTTGAATGGCAGTTACTTTGGCTTCAAAACTTCGTGGAAGGACTCTGAGGATTTTTCAGACTATCTTCAATTCAATGTATGATTTTCCGAGAGCTTTTAATCTGTATACGATATTGGAAAGCCGTCCGTACATCTCTTTAACATTTCTTCCTTGGCCATTGTAAAATTCTCGTATTCGCTACTCAGCATGGCAAGGCAAGATTCCTTGGCTTGAGATGTTCCTTCGTGAGTTACTTCTAGTGTGTGCCATATTTCCTGCGCAGTTAGACAATGTGTGACACGATTAAATTCAACCTGAACTAATGAACAAATAATCGAATTCATCGCTTTGGCATTAGTAATCTGTAACTTATTTTCTAAATCTGTCCACTGATTCTACCGTTTATTTATTTCCTGATTATTTTCAATTATAGTCGGTGCTTTACACCCTGTCTCAACAATATCCCAAGCGTCAATGGTTTTTAGAAAAATTTCCATCCTATTTTTCCAGTAATCATATTCACCATTGAACATTGGTGGTCTAACTATGGACTGACCCTCTGCAAAAGCATTATTAAAAGAAGCCATTTTAAAAGTTCAAAATTTTTAAACAAAATTGGTTTTTGAAAAAAATAGAATTTTTAAAAACAAAAGTTGACTTCTATTCCTAGCTTTGATACCACTTGAAGGATCGATTTCACCCTAGAGGGGGTGAATAGGGTGATGCTATTAATTACAAAAATTTATTACGGAAGCTTATAAAATTATTTCAACACAGATATATCAAAATAATAGCAGCATAGATAATAGCAGAATAATAAATGCAGAAATAGAACGACACGGAATCTACCCAGCTCCGGCAAAACTCTGCCTCCGTGTTGCCCCCAAGTTTTCTACTAGAAATTAAGCCGTCAGACGCTTACACACGTAAACTTGCGACACCTGCTATTGACTAGCCTTAACTCTACGTTCAAAACCCTGCCACAACTCAGCCACTGAGTTGCGAATTCTCAAACTACGCCACGTACTTTGTCCCTTAGTCACATGACTAGAAATTACAACGGTTTAAAATGGAAAATACAATTTAAAACAAAAAAATACCCTAGTTATAGCCCTTTTATTATAAACCAACACTAAAGAATAAGGCCGGCCCAATTTGAAATATTATTCTCTTTATTTTATCGGTCCGCTTCCTTGCGAAAAATGGTAGCCTCATGTTCGTTCTCGTTCTTTCCTCTCTGATTAAAAATTAGGATTTTGAACAAATTTGAAGATGCCGACTTTAATCAGATCGATCGAGTAATTTATTTTGATTTCCTTGCTCTTTCGATCGATCGTCTCTTGAGATGCTTTCGGTTGCTTCTATTTGATTGAGTTCGACTTTGATTCGGGTACGTAATTTATGCTTTTTCTCTCTGGTTTGAATACTTGAACTCGATGGATTTGAGACTACGATGATGAATGGGATTTATAGAAGTCGAATTCCTATATTTTCGTTCATCTGATAGTTGTTTGATTTCGTCAATACTATGCTCGGCCATTCGATCTTCTTTTGGATGATTGAGTTTGATTACTGACTTTTTCAATTTACTTGAATAACACGATGTTGATTTTGAACTGTTCGTTTTTATTGGTCATCACGGTTTCGATTCTGATTTGACAATGTTGATTACGTTTGTGACCACCATGATTTCGATTTCTGTTGACTTCGGTCACTTAATTTGATTATGTTGATTTTGGCATTAACTTGTTCAACTTGCAACTATTTTGGTTTCTGGCCCTTTGTTTATTAGTTGGTTCACTGCTTGGTTTTGATTTGGCCTGACATTGTCACTTGTAGTTGTAGTGTTGTAGTCTTTAACTTGTACTCTATACAGTTGCATTGTTGGTCTTGTATCACATGTTGTTCATTAGTCTTCGACCCAGTTCATGTGTACTTGATGTATGTTGTGCATTTGTAGTTGAATTGAGTACATTTGCATTGTGTTCATTGTGTAGCATACGCGATCTGATCTGATGCATGTTGTATCTGCATTCAGCACTGTTTGTACACTTTCATTCCGCTGTGTCTTCATGTAGTTTGTACCACTTGTTGATGATGCTTTGACTGTTGAACTTGGTTTGGAATTGTGGTCTTGTGTCATAGTTTGTATTCTCTGGTTTGATGAAGTTTCATTTTGCCACCTATAGTTTACCTTGAACTTCAACCCTGCTCGAGTCTGGTTCATGTTGTATATAGGTGTGTGCATATGAAGTCTTTGGATAGTTTGTACCACTGCCTTTATGCACTTGCGTTGTTTGTCAATTCATGTACTCTACTTGTCATGTATGTGAAGTAGTGTTGCATTCCTTTGTGCTCGACTCTGGTCGTTTGTGTTTACTGCCTGTTTGATCATTTTTGGGATTTAACTATTGATCCATGATTTCGAACTTGCTGTATAATTTACTCCTTTGGTCATCTGCACTGTTGCTTGTTTCATTGACGTTGCTATGTGCTTGCTGCATTTCAACTTGATCTTCATCTTGATTTTTGGAATTGCACCTGTGTTGAATCTAGCTTGGAGCTTGGGTTTGACCTTGTACTGATATTGTGGCATTATTTTTATTGCACTTGAGTTGAACCCGGCTTTTTGGGTTTGACTTGTGCTCACCTGTCCTTGTAATTTTATCAAGTGTATATATTGGTGTGCATGGCCTTGTGGCATGTACAGTGATACACTGTGCATGTCACAAGCCGTTCGTGTGTGATGAATTCAAATTTAAATAATGACGAACAACCGAAATAACCGAGGAAAATAAAATTTCCAAAATCACGTTTTATTTTATACTGCAAAATTATTTTATTTTCAATTTTACTGCGTCAATATTTATATTTGCAGACTGCTCAGATGCTGGATTCAATTTAGAATGAAGTTGAAGATAAAATAGGAGTTGCGTGCATTAGTGGGTGAATGAGTCATATGTAGTGAGGCCAAATGTAAATGTGAATCATGATGTAGTCAAAATTGTATTGTAATTGAAGTTGTGTATATATGTATAGTGAGAGCTTGAAATTTGTATTATTCAAAAATTGTAATAAATATTTGTTTGAATAAAATTTCTATTTGAATTCAAATTCCATGTTATTTATTTTATTCAGCAAAATATTTATTTAATCTATGAAAAACAAAATAGTACATTAACAAATACGTCTAAATGAATGTATATATGTCTGTTATCATCAAACAAGAATCATATACTCGCATATTCAACAAAAGGGATGACAGCTTTTTAGAGTGCTGAGTTGATTCCTTTCCGATGATTGTAACTTGCATCGATTCAAAGTATGTCATGTTGAAACAAGATGTACTTTAGGGGGCAACTATTTTCCAGCCTTTTAACCTTGCTATATTCGAACTAATTAGAAAAGTTAGACTCGAATGTCATCTGGATCGACAAGTCGGATTGATAATCTAGAAGCCAGAGATCAAGCACGGATGATAATATGAAGCAATGGCGTAGTGAAAGCAGAAGACGGACCCAATAGAACTGAAAATGGATGAAAATGGACGAAAATGGATCGGGTACAATCCATATTCACTAATTATGGATCATACCGTCGATATTACATTTCAACTCAATGGAAGACGATCGATATCTCAAAATCTACTGGTCGAATATACATGAAACTTTGGGAACATCAGTATATTAAAGAGTGGAACCCACCATGTTGATCACACGCCAAAACGGGCCCAAAGAATGATTGGTACTGATCGTTATTATGAAAAATGTGAGACCCGAGACGGATACCATGACTTCTTCTAGATCTAGAGACTCCATTGCCGAAATTTCAAGAAGATATTTCACCGTCTTCCCCTATAAATATAATCTTGATTGTTCATTTTTAGGATCTTTACGTTGCTTGTTGCCTTACACTCTTTTGTAACTAGGGGTTCTACTCTGATCCATCGTTCTGTATTCAGCAGTTCAAGTGTTTAATAAAGTTATTTCTTTAAAGTGGACGTAAGCTTTCAATGCCGAACCACTATAGATCATAGTCTTTACATTATTTCTTATATTATGCTATTTTCTTATTTGTTTCCCCTGTTTTCATTTACTATTACACATTTATTTCTCTACATAATCTTTATTGGGTGTTTATGCCAACTTTTGGTGCAACACAAACGAACACTGATGTCTTGTCATTGTCTATCTATACGGATGGTCTCTCCTGAAAGACTGATAATATGCATGGCCACTAGTATATGGCCAATATGATGTATGATCATTAATAAAAGCTCAATACAATATACAGTCGCTAATATAAGACAAATACAACTTTTCAACTATATACGCCATGGGGTCAACCCCTAATGAACGGATTAACTCCATTCGGCTACACACGCTTGTCGGACATGATCATGTAACCAATTGCTATATTGACCCCATGCCCAATTGTTTATTATTCCAATGGAATCATTTAATATTCACATTCAAATCTCGAGCTTCACCTTGCATCCACTTTCTTGAGTAGCCCGAAGCCTGTTCGAAGTCATGACAAGACCCTATGAATAACTACAATCGAATGGGGATGAAATTCCCTAAAGTTATCCCCTACTCAGGCATTCAGTCGACTGAGATTTTCATTCGATTGAATGAAACCAGTCGATTGAACCCAATTTTCGCTTATCTTCTGTTTTAGGCTCCACCATTGGGACCAATTTTCACATTCATTCAGTCGACTAGATTTCCCTTCAATCGACTGAAATTGCCAAGCTCTAGGCAATAAGCCTAGGGTCGGGAGGAATCACACAAACGGTAGCCGAATTCGAGTTCATTGGTTGATGTTTTACAAGTTGTTCCTTATGTGTTTGAAACCGATTTTGACACTAAATCCACTCTTTGCATGCGTAAAGTTCTAGGGTGATTACAACGACCCGGATCCCTTTAACAGCACCACAATGCATTTAACCATCCATATATCCTTAGGTGATGACCACACTTTCTAGCACACTAATTTGTGCACATCAACACATGCGTACACAAAAACATTCTCCACAGTAATCACGTTTCAGACTTCAGCAGAGCGATTACTCGCCCGATGTACTCTCATGTAACTTAGTGCATGCAATAGTCGCTATGGCTACGTGAATAGCCTATAACACACTTGTATCAATTGACTTATCTATACAATCAGACAATTAAATATATAAATAAACGAACTACACAACAATTCTAACCACAATACATAAATTATTATATATGTCAAAATAGACGCATAAGTATACTTATATACGTACATGTACATTTAAATTAGTAGTTAATTTATTACTAATCAAATCTAACTTTTATTTTTCTAAATATTTTCAATAAAAAGTAAAACAACATTTTATATTATTTTGTAAAATCTCATATCACTTTATAAAAATACGAAACTAGCTTATAAATCTATTTAATTTTTTAAATACTAAATCTCTTCATTTATAATTAAGTATTTCTTTCAGAAATATTTTATGAAACCTTATAACCATATTATAAAACATCTTCTTCATATTATTTTATAAAATTTTATATTCTTTATCGAAATATCACTTTCATGCCATTTTATAAAATCACTTGTCTTATAAAACACCACTTTTATACTATTCTATAAAACCAGTTATTTAATAAAACATCACTTTTACTTATAAAACTAGTTCTTTACATAAATAATATTTCTAAATAAAGCATTCACTTACAAAAGTCATTTTTTTACTTTAAACAATATATTTAGAAGTACTAATTAAGCTTTATTAATCACTTAGTTAGCTTGCTAACTTTTCTAAAACCATTAAATTAGTTTTATTATTGCTAACAAATGACATGCACATAATTACGCTATCTAATTAGTTTCCAATCCATTACAACATCACATATAATCATTTAACTAACCCAAATTCAAATTATATGGTTTAGATTATAAAATCATGCACGCATGGATGATATGTTTTCTATCTTAGATAGCTATCGCTGTCACTCTCTGAATCATATTTTAGATTATGAAATTATAACTACCATACCATCAATCAAACACATAAGACAAGCAACTACCATTCAATAACAATCAACATCAATAAATAAAAAGCAACACAAAAAAATAGAAAACAATGATAAGCAATAATAACTAGCATACAAATTATTAAACATGCAAGCAAGCAACAAAATCAAAAAGAACCAAAATCAACCAACAAAAAAATCAAATAACAACAAACAGTAGCAAGCAAACATAAGTAGTAGCAACAACAGTAAACAACAAACAATAATAAGCAACAAGCAATGATCAATCCACAGCAAACAGCAATGTCAAATTAACAAGCAATAGAAATGCAACTTCCCCCATTTGGAGGTCCAAAATTGACCACTACGAATGCTGCAGTCATCCGTAGTTATTAATTCTTAGTGACCAAATGCGGAAATGTTAGATACATTGATATACCAGAAACACATGAATATGAAAAGTTTTGAAACTAAACTTAAAGAAATTTCTGATTTCATAACAAATAGCATTTCAAATTCATTACATAATCTCAATTCATAAACCACGTTCAGAGAAATATATTTATTACAAATTACACCAAGAGCGACATATAAAGATGCCCCTTGGTTGTTCAGAGTCCAAATATAGGCAATCAAACAATTTTGATATTTCATCCAATTACACAGTGGAATCAAACAGAAAGAACTCCTACTAGTTAGCTTGCCTCCTACATGTCTCCAGAAGCTTATTCATCAAAAGGAGAACTTGAAAACCTTAACTCTCAAACCACTCAAAATCAATTGAGCGCCCGAGAGTTAAAGGGAAAACATAAACTTCAAGTCAGATCAAATGTAACAACCCGAAATTTTTGATCTCGAAAATTCTAGATAGTTATGAAAAAAAGAAAGAGATAGAAGAAGAAGAAAAAGAACAGAAACACCAACATCTCACATTCGCAGCGGATAAAATATAATAATAAATAATATCAGTTTACAAAGAATAATATTCTGTCGATTACATTTTAATACATCAGAGTTACACATTTAAACAGACACTGAATATACACAATTTACCATGCCTCAGATATACAATAATATAATTACAGCGGAAATATTTTATACGTTCTTTCCATCCAGCGCGCCTCTTGAGCTCCCAAACGTCCTTACCTGAAAATATGTAATACTCGGTCTGACCCGAGCATTACACCAAAGTAACACCCGGGTCAGGCTGGAAACTAGCGTGAGTAAACTCATCTAACATGGAATACAAAGCATATAGTTTATAAAAACCCGGGGTAACTCGTTTCAATTCACAAAGCCACAATTAATTATAGGCATCACTTATTTCACATATAAGTTTCTAAATACCGAAGATTTAGATTTAAAATAGTCAAATTCCTCCAAATCACTTCACTCCAGCATAAAGATTTACATATCGATCAATCTATAAAATTCAAAGTGGTTTTGGGTATTTCCTAATACCCGACCCCTGTCTCTTCGAGTCTCGTGTCATCCTAACCCAAGTTGTCACCACCCAACTTCCAAACTCCAGGAAGTTGCATCGCTAATAAGAAAGAAAGGGATAGAGAATAGAAAGAAAGAGAAGAAGAAGAAAACAACACATCAGAATCTAAACAGCGGAACGAATAAATTATATTAATAACATGAAATATTTACATAGTTTACAACTTCTATCAGAGTTACACAGATAATACAATCCATACTAGACAGTTATAAACACCTGTCTAGTTATTACAACTCAAATCAATACAAGAAACAACTCAGAGAAAACACACAGCGGAAAACTATATATATCTACACGCAGAAGCCTCCTGCTCCATTGCTCCTCCACAATTCGTCAAAGCTAACCCGAATCCTAACCTGAATCCCTTGGCTACTCGTAAAAATTTGAGTACCCAAGAGTTTATGAAAACAAAAAATAAACTCCGGGTCAGACATGGGTCTGGTGTGAGTAACATGTTAAAGTTGCTTAACTTTCAAAAGCCTTTAAAAGAAAGGTATCACGTAAGACTTCCCACATATAGACATGGAAAAGTTTTTACCTTACTCTAACCAAAACTTTTGATAGGAAATCCGATGATATTATAATAGGTCTAGGGTTTTCAAGTTTTTCAAGTAAATATGAAATAGCCGAAATTATTACATTATTAAATTCCAGCTACTAACCATAAAAGTGGGCAATACAATCAAAACCGTTGGCACCCTTGATTATCCTCAAATTAATCACCTTAATTAATCACCCTTGATTAATTATCCCTTAATTACATTCAAGTAATTATCTTTAATTACTTTTACAAATTAATTATCCTTAACCAAAATCAGTAATTAACCTTTAATTACTTCATAAATTAATTAATTATAATTAATTATATTAATGCTTAATTAATTACATCAATTAATTACTTCCTTAATCACCTATCATTGATTAATTAATCCTAATTAATTAATCCTTAATTACATCATTAATTATATTAATTAATGATTCTTAATTTCATTTAAATTAATTACTTATTTAAATTAATTACATTAAGTAATTAACCTTAATTAAGCCGCAATTATTAATCATTCTTGATTAATTACATTTAGTAATTAATTACCCTTAAGTACTTCCTTAATTAATTACATTTAATAAATAATTATATTTATTAATCACTTCTTGATTAATTTCATTAGTAATTAATTACCTTTAATTTATTACACCTCTTAATTATTTTCAAAAGACTTAATTAATCAATGCTTACATTAATTACACTAAGTAATTAATTATTAACTACTTTCACAAAGTAATTATCCTCATTATTATTTACACAAAGTATTTAACCCAAAATACCATACTTAATTTAATTACCTCCGGTAAATTACTTAACTTAATTACTTCTCTAAGTAATTATTTCTCAATGATTACTTATCAACCCATCTAAAGACTATTCTAAATTAATTAAACTAAATTAATTAATTTAAACTAATCCAATTAATAAATTAATTATAAAGAGTAATTAATATCTTTAATTATTTCCATAAAGTAATCATTCTTAATTAAGTTTCATAATTGATTATCTAAATTAATTAATCCAATTAATTATCAAAATTAATTACATTAATTAATAAATAAATAATCACAAGTTAATGACCTTCATTAACTTATTAACAAATTCTTAATTACCTTTCTTAAGTAATTAACTTAAATTAATTACTAATTAAATTAACCTTAATTAATTTCAAATCTTTAATTAATTAAACAAATTAATTAATTAAATTATTTAAATTACCTTACTAATTTAATGAAATAAAAATCATTAAATTTTTAATTTACTTTAAAATAAAACATTACTTTTTAATGATTACTTTATCATTAACAAAATAATTTAAAACAATTTAACTTAAAATTTGTTTCAAATTACATTTAAAATTTAAAATTTAAAATTAAATTAAACTTAACTTTAACAAAGTTTTAAAACATTCAAAACCTTTAAAATCTTATGCTAAAGATTTCTTATTATATAAAAGAAGTTAAAAGAAATTTAAACCCCAAATTCATTTCAAGATACAAATCATATATAAATTAGATTTACATTCAAAGTTGTATTAAAACAATTTAAATTTTAGAAACTTCCCATATTTCTAAATTATGATTTAAATCTGAATTTGAATCTAGATTTAAACCAAAGTTAAATCTCAACTTTTATTTTTAAGCTTTTATTTTAAACTTAAACTATTTAAACCCCTTTTTAGATTGTTTGAATATTTTAATTTATAAAATTTAAATTACCTTTTAAACTGGAATTCAAACTTAGTTTTGAATCCATACTCAGAATTTAAGCTTTAAAGTTTATTTTAAAACTTGATTCAAATTTTGCTTTTAAATTTTAGAGTTGAAACATTCAGGTTTCTTTGGAAACCTGTAACCACTAAGATACCCGAGTCCACCCTTGTCTACTTTGAGTAAAACTCAGATCCGCTTCAAGTAAAAATGCCAATTACTCGAGTAGTAACACGAGACAAACTACAATGCAACCCAAACAAAACACCTGTTACCATCTTCTTCACCCGTGCATATGCACGGTGATCTTGGCCACCTCCGGCCACTACCCAGGCAACAAGAAGGTCAACACTTGCACCCCGATCCACCCAAGATCATCAGAACCCCACAAAAATCATCAAATCGAGCTTGAGTTTCCAAACCGAAACCTGAAACAACTACAACAGTTTTAAGCTTCAAACCCCAAACCTATCAAATCATTCATCCTATCACCTCCGGCTATAGGAAGCTTAGCACCGCCGCCAATCACTTCTTCTACACCCAAACAGCCATCACCCCAAAAATCTTAACACTCGGTCCACTGTGGTCTCCCCACAGATCAAATCATGCTGTACCTAAAACTAGGACAAGGCTTTTCCCCTCTTACTACCCAGAAGAAGAAAAACAAAAACACTGCACAAAATCCCAATTCTAAAAATTGAAATTTTTGTTTTACAAATCACAACTTAGTTTAGCTTCAGATCTATTCACCTGAAACTAAGAAATATCAACTTGGATTTGTCTAATTTAGTTTACTTTTTTATATATATTTTTTCCAGTAAAACTGCAGGTATTGTTTTCTTTCTTTTCTCTTTTTTTTTCTTTTCTTGAACAAAATCTTTATCTTATCTTTTATGATATATTAAACATACATTAATCAAATCTCTTGTATTAGTAAAAATAAATTTTAAAAACACTTAAGTTTTCTTTTAAAACTTTGGACCTGGAACTTAGTAAAACAAGTACTGTATTAATTTTAAAACAGTAAGTTTATACTTAATACCAAATACTCTATACAAATCAATTACACGAACAAACATACATCATCATCATAACCATACTTGAGTTTTTAATCTACTGAGGTTAATCATTCAAATTAACATGATATCCAGGTAATTATATACAAGTCAAATATCAAACAACAGATTCATACTAAAACTGTTGAAAAGAAAAATGAATGTTACTCACAAACACACAAATCAACATTCTATCAGATATATAAACTCACAAGCATATTCATTTCTGTCATAAATCAAATTATACTTAAGTTTATTTTAAGAAAAAAAATTACTCGCCAAGGAAAATGAGGACAGAGCCTATAATTTGAAAAACTTTTGATAAACATGGGTGCCTCTCTGCTTTGAAACTGTAATTTGCATGCTTATGGAATTTTGAAATCTGAGTTGCATACTTTAAACTTAGATGCAGATTTGAACAAAGCATATTGCAGAAGCCAAACCCAAATTTAAGAAAAAATGCAGGCCATTCAAAACTTGCTTCAGATCTCACTTTTATTTCCAAGTAAAGAAATGCAGAGGCTACTTGTTTGATCATGCAGGCAAATCTTTTGTATTTGAAAATGGTTTATAGAGGATTTGCTTGCATTACAGATTCAGGTTGATGGAATTTACAGGTTGAAAATGCTTTTGCATTTTGAATTTGAGGATTTTCTTGCTGTGATTAAGGAGGGGTTTCAGATTTGATTTATTGAAAATGAATTAAAGTATATTGATTTGGGTTTTGAGAATTTGTAATACAACTTTTGTTTCAGATTTGATTTTAGCTGAGAAATTTTTTCTTAACTTTTGAAAAAATGAGCATTAGAAAAAAATGAGTGTGAAGAAACATGCTTATATAAGATAAAAATGATTTATTAAAAATATAAAAGAAAAATAAAAATAAAAGCCACTTGTTAAAATCTTCAACACTTGTCAAATTAAGTAGTTTAATTGTTTACACTTGTCTCATTAATTGATTAAAATGTTAACATTTGTTTTATACTTATGTTACTTATTATTTTTAATTTAAAGATAAATAAAATCCTCTTCCTTTATTTAAATACATATAAAGTAGTTTACATAAATGAAATGATATGTATTTCTTTTTAGATGAAGTAAAGCAATTTATAAAACATGAAAGCTCACTTACAAAATTTAAATATGGTTATTCGTATATGTTTATCCATTTGAATTTCAAAATGAATTCAAATTCAAATGCTATTTATACCTTTTAAAAATTCCAATTTTAAAACTAATTTATATTAACATATTAAATTTGACAATAATAAATTTGTCTTTTAAAACATATCTACATTTATACATTTATTATTACTAAAAAATAACATATTTATTAATTTTAAATCATTTATAAAAGAAATCATAAATTACATATCTTATTTATCTTAATTAAAGAATTAATGTTTAATATATAAAAAGTATCTTAAATTTTCATATAATTCCAAACTATAATTATTAAGCTATATTTAAAACAAATAAAATAAACTTTTGTTTTATCTTATTAAAATTTAAACTATATTTAAAATACAATTATACAATTTAAAACAATTACTTTAAGTATTTTAAACCAATTAGTTATTTATTAAATAAATAATAATCTCCAAATTATTAAATGAATATTAGAATTTTAAAAACCATATTTTATTTGTTCATTTAGGTTCAAATCAAACTTATCCATTCGCAATATATATATATATATATATATATATATATATACATACATACATTATAAATAGGAATACAATTATTAGCTTTTAAAAGATAAAATTCATCAATTGCACATTTATTTAATTGGATTATTAAATCAAGTAAATTTTTATTAAAATTTTATCAAATCAATTTAATTTTAAATACAGATTATTAAATTGATATTGCTAAAATTTCCGGGATATCACATTCCTCCCCCCCTTAAAAGAATTTCGTCCCCGAAATTTAAAAGCAAAGGTAATTTAATAACCCATTTAAAATTTAAAATTTTAAATCACAAACATGCATCAATCATATGCTAACAACCATATCAACCAATTTATTTAATCAAACAAATTTAATTATCCAGAAAAATTCTAGATAAAAATTCTTAAGTTTCCCCAAGTATATATATACACCGGGATACTCTTCCTACAGAATCCAAACAATCTAAACTACAAAGCTACAGAGCTTCTACTCATCTAGATTTTTAGAACTAGACAAGATATCAGACTACAAACGAGTCTGACTCAACCACTAAACCTTCTTGAACAGCTGGTTCCACTTCCAGAGATAACTCATACACGCACTCCCTCAAAGATACGTGAAACTCATAAATCCAATTATCCAAACTGGCAATTCAACTTTTGAAATTCAAACACTAATCCAACCAAAACACAGAAGAGATCCAAACAAAACTCCAATTCCGAAATCCAAATTCCTTCGTCTCTTATCTCCAAAACTCTTCTGACGATCCCGGGCTGCCTAAATCCAAACTGATCAGCTCAACTCTTGCTGATTCCTCTACAAACAATCTAGACCAAAAATAATCCAACACAACGATCTCCTCAAGATCAACCAAGACTAAGATCACCAACTCTATTCTTCAAACATCAGAAGAACAAACTTACTTCTTCTATTAGGAAAGACAAATCAGAAACATTCCCAAACGACTTCCGCTGCACAATCCTGATCTGGCACATAAGACACTTCTGATGAAGAATATGAGCACAAACTGGACATCACTTCCCAGAAATATGGCTCAACATATCCAAGAAAACTCAGATGTTTCACCAATCCTGATCTGCCTCTCCAAACCTATCTCGAGAAACCATCCTTCTACTAGCTGATCCACCGGTAGCACTCCTAGAATCCGGTCGATAAGAAAACTCAATCTTCGGAAGTAGACAAATTTCCGACTTCTCATAAGACAACCAAAAATTATTCAATACCTCAAAAGAATACTCAAACTATCGCAAATCACTTTTGCGATCAATAGGGACCAATTCCTAAACAAAACTGTTCTCTCTTTACCAAACAGAACAGCTTACTCTTAATTAGCCAATCCAATAAAGTATTGGGTCCACTCTGCTGCTTCTGAACTCTACCTTCAGAAACTACTCAGCCAGAAAACGTCTGCCAACACAGACACTCCGAGTTGCACTGCTGACTCTAATGCCAAAACTTCCTTGCCTGAAGCTCTTCGAGAAACTCGGCCCACAAAGCCAACCACCACATCCTGCTGAACTCAGCCACAACACCGAAGTAGACACACTTCCTAACTCGTTCCAAAGAAAACATCTTCGGAGACATCCATATCTACTGCATCTCATCACGCAGCTACCACTTCCTGAGGTATCAAAATACCGTCACACACTTCTGCCAACCAACAGATCCAAACTCAACTCATCCACCTTCAAAGATGAACTCTGAACCTTAACAGGTTACCTTCAGAGATCGATTAAATCTCTACACTCTGCACAACTCACTCGAGACGGTATTAGGTCTACAGTCTCAACAAATACTCTTCCAACATCAAACATTCAAACTCCAACCAATGGTAGTAATCGTGTTACACACACACTACCTTATCTACCTTTATAACTTATGTCAGAAAATCTGAACAGGTATCCCAACAGATAGGTAGAAATAATAAATATATATAGATATATATCAAAACTACAAATACGCTCTCTCAAGATGGACACCACTCCAGAGCCTAGGTATTCACTCAACCTAATGCTCTGATACCAACTATCACGACCCAACTTCCAAACTCCAGGAAGTTGCATCGCTAATAAGAAAGAAAGGGATAGAGAATAGAAAGAAAGAGAAGAAGAAGAAAACAACACATCAGAATCTAAACAGCGGAACGAATAAATTATATTAATAACATGAAATATTTACATAGTTTACAACTTCTATCAGAGTTACACAGATAATACAATCCATACTAGACAGTTATAAACACCTGTCTAGTTATTACAACTCAAATCAAAACAAGAAACAACTCAGAGAAAACACACAGCGGAAAACTATATATATCTACACGCAGAAGCCTCCTGCTCCATTGCTCCTCCACAATTCGTCAAAGCTAACCCGAATCCTAACCTGAATCCCTTGGCTACTCGTAAAAATTTGAGTACCCAAGAGTTTATGAAAACAAAAAATAAACTCCGGGTCAGACATGGGTCTGGTGTGAGTAACATGTTAAAGTTGCTTAACTTTCAAAAACCTTTAAAAGAAAGGTATCACGTAAGACTTCCCACATATAGACATGGAAAAGTTTTTACCTTACTCTAACCAAAACTTTTGATAGGAAATCCGATGATATTATAATAGGTCTAGGGTTTTCAAGTAAATATGAAATAGCCGAAATTGTTACGTTATTAAATTCTAGCTACTAGCCACAAAAGTGGGTAATACAATCACAACCGTTGGCACTTATTGGATTTTGGATTCCATACAATGGCAGGGCTACTGGGGTACCGTCCGTCACAGTACCTGGCCTAGATCACCGTACCGAGGAGTACTCCCACTCCCCTGCAACACAAGGCCAGACCCATTCCTTACTGAATAGTTCCGAACAAGACAACCCTGGCAGTTGTCGCGATTCAACCGCCCACACAGCCGAAATAAAAAGGGACCTCTAGACAGGGATCAATCTTGCTCTCCGGTGGGAGCTACCCACGAAGCCTTGCGGCACCCCCCTGTTTTAGCCATTCCCGGTTGATGAGGCTTGAAGCTACGATTACCTTTATAGGACATCAAATCTTAGAATGCTCATCGTCCGCCTGACGATGTGCCGAAAGCATTCAATCCATACAAGTTCGTTCCGGGTTCGAACGAAACCGAAGGCACTATCTCGTTGCACTCATTATTGGAACCACCCTCAGAGCCAACGACCATAGCCCTTGCACTCTGATTCACCATCTCGAATCTATAAGCATTATTCCGTCAAACTCATTACGGAATCACCCACAGAGTTATACTGACGTATAGCCCTTACACCTCGAGTCTTCACTTGCTCTACTTAGATTAACGACGTAACGTTAATTGGAATCGATGTGGTTTTCGGATATCCAAATATGGAAACCCGATCCCGGTCTCATCGAAATCCAAAGCGTGTCTTTTAGGTCCAAGTTGTTTTAAGTTTAAAACAATTCAATCTAATTATCCATATACACACTGATAGATAATTCATATCATCATAATAGATAATCAACAACATTATCATAAATAAGTAATCATCACAAATTGATAATCTATATTATCATTACCAATAGATACTTATATCGTCATCACAATGCAACCAATGCATCCATAACACACAACACTATTTATCTCATGTATGAGATTCAAACCATTCAGGGTAAACCATATCATTCATTCATAAGCAAAGTCTTATAATCACATCATCTATAATTAATTTAAATTAAATTAAATTAATTACTTCTATGTCTAATTAATTTAAAGTGAATTAAATTAATCACCTACCTTTAATTAATTTAAAATGAATTAAATTAATTACTTCCTCATTTAAAACTTGCTTACTTAACCCTTAATTGATTACCAATCAATTAAATAATTATCCTCAAATTAATCACCTTAATTAATCACCCTTGATTAATTATCCCTTAATTACATTCAAGTAATTATCTTTAATTAATTTTACAAATTAATTATCCTTAACCAAAATCAGTAATTAACCTTTAATTACTTCATAAATTAATTAATTATAATTAATTATATTAATGCTTAATTAATTACATCAATTAATTACTTCCTTAATCACTTATCATTGATTAATTAATCCTAATTAATTAATCCTTAATTACATCATTAATTATATTAATTAATGATTCTTAATTTCATTTAAATTAATTACTTATTTAAATTAATTACATTAAGTAATTAACCTTAATTAAACCGCAATTATTAATCATTCTTGATTAATTACATTTAGTAATTAATTACCCTTAAGTACTTCCTTAATTAATTACATTTAATAAATAATTATATTTATTAATCACTTCTTGATTAATTTCATTAGTAATTAATTACCTTTAATTTATTACACCACTTAATTATTTTCAAAAGACTTAATTAATCAATGCTTAAATTAATTACACTAAGTAATTAATTATTAATTACTTTCACAAAGTAATTATCCTCATTATTATTTACACAAAGTATTTAACCCAAAATACCATACTTAATTTAATTACCTCCGGTAAATTACTTAACTTAATTACTTCTCTAAGTAATTATTTCTCAATGATTACTTATCAACCCATCTAAAGACTACTCTAAATTAATTAAACTAAATTAATTAATTTAAACTAATCCAATTATTAAATTAATTACAAAGAGTAATTAATATCTTTAATTATTTCCATAAAGTAATCATTTTTAATTAAGTTTCTTAATTGATTATCAAAATTAATTAATCCAATTAATTATCAAAATTAATTACATTAATTAATAAATAAATGCTCACAAGTTAATGACCTTCATTAACTTATTAACAAATTCTTAATTACCTTTCTTAAGTAATTAACTTAAATTAATTACTAATTTAATTAACCCTAATTAATTTCAAATCTTTAATTAATTAAACAAATTAATTAATTAAATTATTTAAATTACCTTACTAATTTAATGAAACAAAAATCATTAAATTTTTAATTTACATTAAAATAAAACATTACTTTTTAATGATTACTTTATCATTAACAAAATAATTTAAAACAATTTAACTTAAAATTTGTTTCAAATTACATTTTAAATTTAAAATTTAAAATGAAATTAAACTTAACTTTAACAAAGTATTAAAACATTCAAAACCTTTAAAATCTTATACTAAAGATTTCTTATTTTATAAAAGAAGTTAAAAGAAATTTGAACCCCAAATTCATTTCAAGATACAAATCATATATAAATTAGCTTTACATTCAAAGTTGTATTAAAACAATTTAAATTTTAGAAACTTCCCATATTTCTAAATTATGATTTAAATCTGAATTTGAATCTAGATTTAAACCAAAGTTAAATCTCTACTTTTATTTTTAAGCTTTACTTTAAACTTAAACTATTTAAACCCCTTTTTAGATTGTTTGAATATTTTAATTTATAAAATTTAAATTACATTTTAAACTGGAATTCAAACTTGGTTTTGAATCCATACTCAGAATTTAAGCTTTAAAGTTTATTTTAAAACTTGATTCAAATTTTGCTTTTAAATTTTAGAGTTGAAACATTCAGGTTTCTTTGGAAACCTGTAACCACTAAGATACCCGAGTCCACCCTTGTCTACTTTGAGTAAAACTCAGATCCGCTTCGAGTAAAAATGCCAATTACTCGAGTAGTAACCCGAGATAAACTACACTGCAACCCAAACAAAACACCTGTTACCATCTTCTTCACCGTGCATATGCACGGTGATCTTGGCCACCTCCGGCCACTACCCAGGCAACAAGAATGTCAACGCTTGCACCCGGATCCACCCACGATCATCAGAACCCCACAAAAATCATCAAATCGAGCTTGAGTTTCCAAACCGAAACCTGAAACAACTACAACAGTTTTAAGCTTCAAACCCCAAACCTGTCAAATCATTCATCCTATCACCTCCGGCTATAGGAAGCTTAGCACCGCCGCCAATCACTTCTTCTACACCCAAGCAGCCATCACCTCGAAAATCTTAACACTTGGTCCACTGTGGTCTCCCCACAGATCAAATTATGTGGTACCTAAAACTAGGACAAGGCTTTTCCCCTCTTACTACCCAGAAGAAGAAAAACAAAAACACTGCACAAAATCCAATTCTAAAAATTGAAAATTTTGTTTTAGAAATCACAACTTAGTTTTAGCTTCAGATCTATTCACCTGAAACTATGAAATATCAACTTGGATTTGTCTAATTTATTTTACTTTGTTATATTATTATTTCTCAGTAAAACTGCAAGTATTGTTTTCTTTCTTTTCTCTTTTTTTTTCTTTTCTTGAACAAAATCTTTAACTTATCTTTTATGATATATTAAACATACATTAATCAAATCTCTTGTATTAGTAAAGATAAATTTTAAAAACACTTAAGTTTACTTTTAAAACTTTGGACCTGGAACTTAGTAAAACAAGTACTGTAATAATTTTAAAACAGTAAGTTTATACTTAATACCAAATACTCAATACAAATCAATTACACGAACAAACATACATCATCATCATAACCATACTTGAGTTTTTAATCTACTGAGGTTAATCATTCAAATTAACATGATATCCAGGTAAATATATACAAGTCATATAAAACAACAGATTCATACTAAAACTGTTGAAAAGAAAAATGAATGTTACTCACAAACACACAAATCAACATTCTATCAGATATATAAACTCACAAGCATATTCATTTCTGTCATAAATCAAATTATACTTAAGTTTATTTTAAGAAAAAAAATTACTCGCCAAGGAAAATGAGGACAGAGCCTATAATTTGAAAAACTTTTGATAAACATGGGTGCCTCTCTGCTTTGAAACTGTAATTTGCATGCTTATGGAATTTTGAAAACTGAGTTGCAGACTTTAAACTTGGATGCAGATTTGAACAAAGCATATTGCAGAAGCCAAACCCAAATTTAAGAAAAAATGCAGGCCATTCAAAACTTGCTTCAGATCTCACTTTTATTTCCAGGTAAAGAAATGCAGAGGCTACTTGTTTGATCATGCAGGCAAATCTTTTGTATTTGAAAATGGTTTATAGAGGATTTGCTCGCATTACAGATTCAGGTTGATGGAATTTACAGGTTGAAAATGCTTTTGCATTTTGAATTTGAGGATTTGCTTGCTGTGATTAAGGAGGGGTTTCAGATTTGATTTATTGAAAATGAATTAAAGTATATTGATTTGGGTTTTGAGAATTTGGAATACAACTTTTGTTTCAGATTTGATTTTAGTTGAGGAATTTTTTCTTAACTTTTGAAAAAATGAGCATTAGAAAAAAATGAGTGTGAAGAAACATGCTTATATAAGATAAAAATGATTTATTAAAAATATAAAAGAAAAATAAAAATAAAAGACACTTGTTAAAATCTTCAACACTTGTCAAATTAAGTAGTTTAATTGTTTACACTTGTCTCATTAATTGATTAAAATGTTAACATTTGTTTTATGCTTATGTTACTTATTATTTTTAATTTAAAGATAAATAAAATCCTCTTCCTTTATTTAAATACATATAAAGTAGTTTACATAAATGAAGTGATATGTATTTCTTTTTAGATGAAGTAAAACAATTTAGAAAACATGAAAGCTCACTTACAAAATTTAAATATGGTTATTCATATATGTTTATTCATTTGAATTTCAAAATGAATTCAAATTCAAATGCTATTTATATTTATACCTTTTAAAAATTCCAATTTTAAAACTAATTTATATTAACATATTAAATTTGACAATAATAAATTTGTCTTTTAAAACATATCTACATTTATACATTTATTATTCCTAGAAAATAACATATTTATTAATTTTAAATCATTTATAAAAGAAATCATAAATTACATATCTTATTTATCTTAATTAAAAGAATTAGTGTTTAATATATAAAAAGTATCTTAAATTTTCATATAATTCCAAATTATAACTATTAAGCTATGTTTAAACCAAATAAAATAAACTTTTGTTTTATCTTATTAAAATTTAAACTATATTTAAAATACAATTATACAATTTAAAACAATTACTTTAAGTATTTTAAACCAATTAGTTATTTATTAAATAAACAATAATCTCCAAATTATTAAATGAATATTAGAAATTTAAAAACCATATTTTATTTGTTCATTTAGCTTCAAATCAAACTTATCCATTCACAATATACACACACACACACACACACACACACACACATACATTATAAATAGGAATACAATTATTAGCTTTTAAAAGATAAAATTCATCAATTGCACATTTATTTAGTTGGACTATTAAATCAAGTAAATTTTTTTAAAATTTTATATAATTAATTTAATTTTAAATACAGATTATTAAATTGATATTGCTAAAATTCCCGGGATATCACACAAGTTATGCAAATGAAATACACAACATTCCATATCAGAGATAACAACTCATTCAAAGCCATCCAATACCATTCAATCGTCCATAAGCAAATTTGATCACTTCCAAATTATTTCAATTTATTCTAATTGAATTTCTAACCTCAATCACTTAGATTCTTTCATTTAACATTTATTAATTCCAAATCAATTAATTAGTCAATCCTTCATTATTCATCTTAATTAATCACCCTGGATTAATTATTTTTCAATTACATTCAAGTATTTATCTTTAACAAATTTCACAATATTAATTATTCTTAACCAAAATCAATAAGCAATCTTAATTACTTCATAAATTAATTAACTATATTAATTACATTAATTCTTAATTACTTATATTAATTAATTTTCCATAAGTCACTTATTATAGATTAATTAATCATTCGTTAATTACATCACTAATTATATGAATTAAGGATTTCCAATTTGTATTTAATTTATCCTAGTCAAAATTTAATTACATTAATTAAAACACGGTATTAATCATTTCTGATTAATCCCAAACTGTAATTAACTAACTCTTTTTATTTACTTCAATAAATAAATCAATTACTCCTTAATTAACCATCTTAATTAATCTCTCGATTAATTTCACAAAGTAATTATATTTTATTAATTACATTAATCAATTATCTATCGAACCATCCATTGATTGTTTTAAATTAATCAAACTTAATTAATTAACTTAAACCTTCATTAATTAATTCAAAACCGTTAATTACTAAATTAATCAACCCAAATCATTAATTAATTGAATCAATTAATTATACATTTTAATTACCCTTCTACTTTGATGAATCACAAATCATTAAGCCCTTATTAACAATGAAAACATTTTCGTATTTATGACTTAAGTTTTCAAATAAATTTAAAACCCAAATACTTCGAGTCAAAACACAATTAACTCGAGAGACAACCAAAACTAAAATCACCAGATCATCAGTACACATCCAAAAATTCAATCATTCATCTAATTGTTTAAATTTAACCATTTAAATTCAAATAAAAAATCCAACAGAGTGAGATTGCTCACCTTTGATTTTGGTTTGCAATCCACTTAAATTCGATTTTGTCTTCACAGTTTTGACCTTGTATAAATATAATATATATTTATTAACACTTGAATCTTAGATCAAAATTTTATTATCATTTACTTATTTAATTTAACTTACAAATTGACTTAAATTCTTAAACTAAGAACTACCTTAAACATATATTTTTAGTCCAAAAATTAAATAAGTTACTTGAAAGAGTTTAATCCACCACATCCATCATTTTTCATTTAAATCCTTATATTTTCAAACTCTATAGTAACTTCTGTTACTTATATATGTATATACATTATATAAATTCATATAAATTCTATAGCATTAAAATCATATGTTTTTTTTTCTCCTTGTTCATATCAATATTTCAGTTTTAAGCCTTATAAAATCAAATCTGTTTAGGAAATGACAACTTCAACTTACGGTTTCAAAAATCTACCTGACTGTATACATTTTTTTTATAACATGTACTGCTTTTTCTTAATTCCGTAAGGATACAAGAATCTTGAAAATTATTCCCATAGTTAAACCTTTCAATTCTCAAATCCAAGAAGAAATAAGAAACAAGAATACTGCTCACCCCAAACTGTCGACATCGAAGACGACCTGAGTCCCACTGTTGATCATCGAGAGTACACCTCATGCCTCCAAAACTTCGACCTTCCATTCATCTGCTCGTGTGTTCAAGCGAGTTGCCATCCTCAAAGCCCTCGCCGCCCCGATTAACTCGCTGTGCCCCGCATTCACGCCTTGCAGCCACCATCAAGATCTCCTCCTTGCCCTCTCGCGCGAACGCGACTTCGCCTTTACTTCGAGAATCACCAAATCACGAGCATCCCGCCTTTTTACTCATGAACGCTCCTTTTTTTCGAACTCGATTCACCACCACATGAATACATCGCGGCCACACGCAAGCTCGAGCTTGCCTCGGCTCGTCGATTTGGTCAGAGGATAGAGAATAGAAATCGCAATTTTGAACGAGACGAATTGATTTGGGAATTTCAGGCTGAGTCGACTTCGGCCATTTTTTCATATATGCATTCGATTTTCTGCTGGAAGATAGAGAGGGATGAAGACATAAAATAAAGATAGGAATGGCTTCTTGAATACGCCTGATTATTATATAATTAAGTATGAAAATATCTCGTGTTCCATAACACGAAATACCGAACCCCGAATCAGACATGCCGAAAGGCGTTTATAAGGTTTTACCCACATTCCAAACACAATGGAATGTGTTTCGGATGCTAATTCGATCATATGCACGAGTTACGGAAGTAAACGATCAATTTTAAATCAAATCGATTAAAATAGTTTTCTATGCGTTTTGAGCTGCCAGGGTCAAACGATAACTCCGATTGCTACGAAAATTGAAATCCGATAATAACTATCATGGATCCAATGGAACCGGTTTCATCGAGTTACGAGACTGTGCCTCGAAAGGCTATTTTTAAATTCAATTTAAACGATATAATTTCAAAACTGAACAAATTAGCTTTAAAATTTCAATCATTCTATTATCTTCAGTATCATTGTTATAAATTTTATAAGCCTTCAAATTATTTAAACAGGCTTAGAAATGTCAGATTCAACAATTTACCCAATTTCAATTATTAAATTCAATATTTAAACTATATAATTCAATGATTTAATTATCAAGTAAATATTGATATCTGGAATTCAAGTTAAAATTAACTTTTAAATTTTTTAAAATCAATTAACTATTCAATTTTAAATTGTTAGAAATTCCTGGTCGTCACATTCCTCCCCTCTTAAAAGAATTTCGTCCCTGAAATTACTAGTTAGGAAGAATGATTCAAAACCCGTTTACCTTTTTCCAAAACTCACAATTCAACATCCTACCAACTATCTTTTATTAAAGACTCACAATCACCTTAACCAACTTCCCAAAACCTTCTATAGTTTCAAACAACACCCTTTTGCTCAATAGTTTAAATTTCAATTTAAAACCAAATTTTGAATTATCAAAATTTTCTCAAAATTTTTCTAACTCTCTAAATTTCCGAAAATTTTTGCCAGCATCTCCTTTGCGTGGCTAACTCGGTACAACTACAAAATTCCTCTACGGACTCCCAAATTCCAAAAGAAAACAAAACGTCAAGTGGCTAGATCAAAAACCCAATCCAATTTCATACAGAAATTTAAATACATACCTTTTAGTCGGGCAGTTCAAATTATCTCCCAAAATCAAAACCATTTTCCCATTTCCTTTTAATACCTGCATATCTTACTAAGAAACAATATTCAGTCGTAACCTTTCAAATCATTTTATACATTTCCTTATAGAAGTTTTCACATCTACTTCTATTCAACTTAGTTTTCCCATTCCTATATGAATTCAATTTGTTTTCAATTTTGAATATTGAATTTATCTTTCATTTATAACTGATTCATATCATTATTGTAAATTAGTTTCATCCACTAGTTTACTTTAATTTCCAATTTAAAATCGTTTTGTTGTTAACAAAAAATTTTCCCAAAAATTTTCAAAAATTTTCTAACTCCCAAAATTTTCGAAATTTTTTGGCAGAGTCCCCTTTGTACGGAGGAGCTTTTGCAATTTAACAAGAGATACAAATATATATACATCGACCCACACGGTCGGAAAAAGCAAAAACAGTTCATATTTCCTATTTTTATTGCATAGGCGTACCTCTATTTAGCATTTTAAGCAAGCGGCTTATTATTAGTGCATTTAACGCGTCCAAATCCAGCCAAACGGCTTCTTAGCACCTGTACTTACTCAATTTAAACATGTAAGCACTATATATATGAAGTTTATAACATTTCTCTTACTTAAATAACTACAACACATCAATTCTAAAAGAAATGCATTCTAAATAACTTCCACGAGCAATTTATATGATTTCAAAACTAATTCAATTGCTTTCAACCAATTTATATACCATCAATTGATTTTTAATTTCTTACATTCAATTGTTTGCAACTTAATTTCTTACATTCAATTGATTTTTAATCCAAACAAGCTCATATTCACTTCAAATGATTCAAAATCAATTTTATTTAACTTCTCTCAACCCATATAATTTTTAATTACTTTTGTTTACAACAACGACAACTGTTTTTAGGCAAATTCGACGATACTCGCTTAATAGCGTATCTATTTCAGTTTATAACTACGTTAAATTAATTTCAACTCATCATGTACTTAATTCCGTTTCATTTCTAATTTATTCACCAACCATACATTGCATTTCATTCATCTCAGCATTGGTTTCATTTTAAAACTATTTCATTGAGCTTGACAACATTCAATGCTTATACTAATATCCATTTCCCAAAAATAAATTTAACCCAAACCTTTTATTTAATAACCATCCATTCTTATAACCCAATACCAACTAAAACTTTGATTTAATTTTTATTCAAGCAGACTTCATCCATTTATTATTTAATTCGATTAATCTATTTATTCACCCCATATTTAAATTTTTAATTCACTTACTTAGTTCAATTTCGAATTTATTTTATTAATACAAAGCCATTCTCAATTTATTTCTAACTTGGGTTTTATTTGCAACTCAAACCATTTCTATTATAATCCACTTTCATTTCATTCGACAACACTTCCATTATATCTAATTTACTTGCAATTTACATTTAATATTATTTATAACACATTTGAATTTTATTTGTAATTCAAACCATTACTATTTCGATCTAACTCTATTTTTTTTACAACATCTCTTCTTATTTAATTCATTATTAAACCCAAGTCGAATTCTATTTACAATTCGAATTCATTTCCAAACTCCATCATTAAATTCAATCCATTTTATTTAACCAAGTTAAATTTTATTAACATACTCTATCGAATAATTATTTAGCCAATTAGCTTACTTCTAATTTTTAAATAAATATTCGATTTTAATTACAAAAGTCACTTCATTAATTTTTTTTTCGAGTTCAATTTTTTTTTATAATTCCACTTTGGATTTAATTTTATTTTCCCGAAATTCCAACACTTTTATTTTAAAAATTTAGAAATACTTTCAAATTCACATCATACTATTAAAATAGCCCTTTTATAAAAATACTTCTTATACTTTATGTCTCAACCAGTCCATCCTTATTCTCATAGAAATTTAGTCATACGTTGATCAGGCGTAGGACAGAAAATCTATAAGTACTTGGTAAACCTGTTTTCAACATCTATTGAAAATATTTGGAAAATAATTTCATTGAAAATATAGAAAATAGTTTTTGAACATAGAGGAAATATCTTTGGTGAGAATGCTCTGGAAATCATCACTCCCATCCATGGTCGCAGTTACATCCTGGGTTACGTTGCCATCGCAGCAAAAGTCCATGTAACTGTAGGCACTCCGCGCCCCTCGATTACGCCATGGAACCCACAACAGATCGTAGTTACATTCTAGGGTTACGTTGCCATCGCAGCAAAAGTCCATGTAACTGTTGGCTCTTGGCGGCACACACGATTTTCGCTGTCAAAATGAAACTTCTCTACTCCTACATAGGTCGCCGTCTACCGATATAAAATAAAACGCAGACTGTTGGCTCTCAGCGGCACACACGACTTTCGCTATGTTTCCATAGGTCGCAGTTACATCCTGGGTTACGTTGCCATCGCAGCAAAAGTCCATGTAATTGTTGGCTCTCAGCGGCATGCACGACTTTCGCTATGGTATACTCTACTCATAATCCTTAGGGACTAGTTTTGTCCGGACTCCTCACACGATCTACTTTAGAACCCCCATTGGGGCTCAAGGAAGCACCACCCGGCGGCACTCCTGAGAACTTCATTTCAAGGGAGTGCCTTTTTCCCCAGAGCCATCATCAAAACACTTTATACTATACACGTATAGTATCTTTCAAATCATACACCTAGTATGACCTCATACAAAGCTCCTTTACACAAAATCGATTATCCCAAAATGGATAATTCTCAAAGTAGGCTTTCCAAATTTCAATATTGATTTTACCCAAAAATCAAAAGCCTTTCTAAATCCAAAGGTTCTCAAAACCTTTTCCAAAATCCTCAAAAGATCCTTTATATATATATATATATATATATATATATATATATATATATATATATATATATATATATATATAATTTTTTTAAAACTTTGGATCATTTCAATCTTGTATAAAAGTCCTTTTATACTTCAAACATTTTCAAAATCCTTTCCTTCTGGCAATAGATTCAACAAGGGGATATTTATCTTATATATAACAAAGATATATAACTTTGTTTATTCAAAATCAAATATTCAAATTTGATTACTCTTCATTGATTGTTTGCCAAATCAATTTCCTTTCTATTCACATTCACTTTTACATTTGCCTTAATCCCCATTTGGATTATCACTTCAATTCTTATCTCAATTGGGTATTTAATCAATAACAGTTTAAACTCTGAGCTGTTTATTTTTAGAAAATAGCTTGAAATTTTTTATAAATGGATAAGTGGTTGAAAAATAATTATTAGTTTGCAAAATAGTTATAAAATAGGTAACTAATTGTAAAATAGTTGGTAAATAGTTAAATAATTATAAAAATTTAGATAATTGTAAAATAGTTGTAAAATAGAAATTAGTTGGTGAAATAGTTGAAAAATAGTATTTAGTTTATAAAACAGTTACAAAATAGTTAAATAACTCCAAAAGTAGTTATAAGATAGTTTTGGGTTTAATAAGAAAGGTTGTATATATAATAAATAACTTGGAAATATAGATTTATACTAAAACAATTTATTTAAAAAATAGTCTAGAGTCAAACCGTTCAATTTCCAATCTCCATTCTCGTCAATTCAATTTAAATTTTCACTTCCATTTTAAATTGACCCACGATAACTCCAATTTCCATTGGACTTGATTCAATCCCAATTCAAGTCGAATCAATCCTAATTTTTCCCAATTTAAATCAAATTCCATTTGATTTTAAATCCTGTTCAACTTAAATTATAATTTCAAATTATTCCAATCAATTTAGACTTATATCAAATTGAATCCACTTCAATTTCAAATCATTTCAATCACTGCTTGAATTTAATCCCAATTCCCATTCAAATTTTAAACCACCCTTGGTTTTAATTTCAAAACAAATCCCTTAAAAAAAATCCAAACGTTTCTTGTTTTTAAAATAAGACTATATTCGAAATAGTCTAAATTATATTATTTGTTATTTTCTTTAACTCTTTGAAACGATTGATTGTTTTTAAACTTAGGTTTTTAAAACTTCAAAATTTTAAAACCTACTTTAATTTAGAAGTTATATAGATCTTATAAATTTACTTCATTTGGCTTACTCAATAACAAATATATCATTATTGATCACAAAAACTATTTATGTTAATACCAAGGTAATCATATCTAGATACCCATTTTCTTTTTATATTATTCTTCCTTCTATAAATTCAAGATTAAATTTCAGTTTAAATACATTTCAAACTTACCTTTATTTAAGGCTCTTAAACAATTTAATTTTTGAATTCTAATTTTAGAATTTCATTTTCTATTAAATAAATTTTAATTTGGTTGTATTTTATTTTTTACTTGATTTAATTCCAATTCAAGACTTGAATTTGGTTGTATTATATTACTTCTTAATTTTAATTTCAATAATTTAACAACCAAACGCCTTAATATTTATTAGAATGAAATATTTCTTTATATATCAAAACATGCTTTTATATAAAATCATTAAAAACCTTTATACAAGAAAATAACAAGTACGCTTTAATATATATATATATATATATATATATATATATATATATTCAACTCATTCTGGAGTACTACGGACTCTGTTTAATGAGTAATCCCACCAGAGCCAAGGTTCTCGCTTAACCTTTCAGCTCTGATACCAACAGTAACGACCGAAAATTTTCGATCCCGAAAATTCCAGATAGTTATGAAAAAAAGAAAGGGATAGAAGAAGAAGAACAGAAACACCAACATCTCACATTCACAGCGGATAAAATATAAAAATAAATAATATCAGTTTACAAAGAATAATATTCTGTCGATTACATTTTAATACATCGGAGTTACACATTTATACAGACATTGAATATACACAATTTACCATGCCTCAGATATACAATAATATAATTACAGCGGAAGTATTCTATACGTTCTTGCCATCTAGCTCGCCTCCTGAGCTCCTGAACGTCCTTACTTGAAAATCTATAATAATCGGTCTGACCCGAGCATTACACCAAAGTAACACCCGGGTGAGGCTGGAAACTAGGGTGAGTAAACCCATCTAACATGGAATACAAAGCATACAATTTATAAAAACCCGGGATAACTCGTTTCAATTCACAAAGCCACAATTAATTATAGGCATCACTTATTTCACATATAAGTTTCTAAATGCCGAAGATTTAGATTTAAAATTGTAACGACCCGCTATTTTGGACTATTCGCATCCGCACATGTCGAACTTGAATAATTCAAAATACCGAATTGTTAATTTAAAATTTGGAAAAACTCAGATATACAGTAAATAAATAATCACAGAAACACAGACACAGAGTAATAATATGCAGCGGAAGTAAAAGAGATAGTAGTTCATGAAGCTACTATATAAATATATAAGATACATCAGATTTTACAGCAGAAGAGTAACACGATACATCAAATACAAATCAAAATACATCACTGGAATCATCGAATACTGAAGCAGGATAGATGGATGGATCTTCAAGCAAAGCTCCAACTCGAGAGGTGAGTCTTGAGATCCGAACCTCTCAGTCTGACCCGAGCGTAAAGCAAATACAAAACACTCGAGTCAGGATTAATATTCTCATATCAATAAATCCAACTCAAGTGAAATAGCAATCGAAATACAAGTAACTTAAAGGATGTTGGAATCACCATCCTCTAAGGATCCGTTAAACTATCTACTATGTAGTAGTATACGCTAAATAGATAATGTCTATCAGCAATATAAAGTATCAAAATAGTGTTAAGGCGTTACCATTATCCCCCTTAACACATTTTTATATAAATGTCATAGTCTATACAGCACTGTAAACTCCACCGTAAACTGGTGGGATATCAGGGAGTACTCCATAGGTATAACACAAAACAAATTCGTAGTGGTCGCGCATATAGGGATTCAAGTATGACAAGGCACATGAGGCAATACCCAAGGTAGTGAAACTACCATTCGCCTGATCCGGACTGGCGAGAACGCATCGCTGCAGCGATCGCAACACCACGAAACAACACTCCTGAAATTCCGAGGGTGCACCAATCAATCACAAGTAATGAGTAGTAGTTACGAAGAAGTGTGTTCGCTCGAGGTGGCTAACCCCATTTGGCCCGGCACGGCTCCTGATTTTAGTCATTTCCAATTTGACACAAATGTCAAGGCTATCCATTATCGTTCTCTTTCTTCAGTCATCACGTACAACATTCCAACCACTTCATTCTGGATCATCACTCCGCGTATAGTTATTAAAGTGGTTTTCGGTTTAGATAGAGAGTATATCCATAACCGATTCCGGTATCTTTAATAACTTTCGTTTTATTACACCGATTGGTCATTTAATAAATTTCAAAACCAAATTAATTTCAATTTCAACTTCAATTCGTAAACCAACATTTCATTTGTCTTTCTAAATCAATTTCCAAAATTTACGTTCAACTTTCCAAATTTCCATTTCAAAATCTTACAATTCAATTTCAATTTTATTTAAACAATTCAAATATTAATTCAAGTTCGTATATAAATTTCATTCCGAAATCATTTAATTTAATTTAATTTAACATTCAAATCAATTCAACTTCATTTATCGATTTCATTCAATGTCTGTTAAGTAAATTAATCCTTCAGAACAACTTCTATTTAAATTCCAATTCATTTAAATCAATTACTTACGTTCAACTTCATTTTATCAAAACTTCAAATTGAAATAAATTAAATTCGTCAAATCAATTCTTTAAATTACAAGTCTTACGTTAATTTCAATAAATCCTATTCATTTCAATAAATCACATTTTATTTCTGGTTAAAGAAATTTAGTTTTCACTTATTTATTGACTTCGTTACAAATTTCAAACTCAATTAATAAAGAACTAAATTTCACATAATCGAGAAGTTTAAATTTCACTTATTAACTTACTCAAATAATTTTTCCAAACTTTAATAAATAAAGAAACTCGATTTCATTTATTAACGAAGTTCAAATCCACTTATTTAAAAGTTCAATTTCTCTTATTAAAGAATTCAATTTTTTATTCAATTATCAAATAATTAAATCTTATTCAATTATTAAATAATTTTTATCTTAATTATTAATACTTTCAAAACTTAATAATTACAAACTTGATTATAAATTCAAAATTAATTATTAAATCATTTCCACTTAATTATAAATTCGAACTTAATCATCAAAACATTTCAACTTAATTATAAATTCAAATTAATAATTTCAAACTTAAATATAATTTCAAACTTAATTACAATTTCAAATTTAATTATTAAATGATTTCAAACTTAATAATTTCAAAACTCAATTATTACTAATTCCAAATTATTTATTAATAATTCCAAATTTAATTATTATATAATTAAATTTCAAGCAACGTTCTTTCATCAATTACTATGTTAATAATTGCTTCATATTTCAATCTTTACATTTTCCTTTAAAAATTCAAATTCCAACTTCATTTCAAAACTTATTCTTTACTCGAATAAAATCATTATTTTACTTTTAAACCAAATTATTGACCAATCGGATTGATTAAATTCTCTATCCTAAGTCAAATTCATTTTTGGGTATTTATCATTTCAACCCGATTCCAATTTCAATTCAAGATCAAGCATAATAAAGGGAACTTGCAGTGTGATAACTGGGATAGTGTCAAAGTAAATAAACAAGCAATAACAACAATCAATAACAATCCAAAAACCAATTCAATAATCCCGAAATAATCGTATTAATTCACATTATTGTTTGTGTGAATTAATATAATTATTTCTAGAATCTACACCATCATTTCATGTAGATTAAAGATTATTACATTACGGTTCTTCACTTGTCATCAACTACAATTTCATACATCATCAATTTAAAAAATATACATTCAGTGATTCAAGGTGTAATCAACCAAATCCTACGTGTCAATTAATTTTACATTTAAAAGGGGTCATATTACACAAATGTCATATAATCAATTTACACATATGTCGTTTCAAATTTTTAACTATCTTACGTCAAATTCAATTGCATAATATTTATCACTTTATATATTACAATTTACATCCAATATAAACAACAATCAATCAATCCATTATCAACCAAATTGTACTCATCGCATAAATAATTAACAGATAATGGTGTCAGATGTCATAGGTGAACAGATACAGGTAATAGCATACATAACAGTGTAAATAACTAACAGCATCATATTTCAATTGTCGTTTCAATTGAAATCGAATTTAATAAATAAAAGAATATTAACCGTGAGTAATTGCTCACCTTTCGAGGATAGAGACGAAGAAAGTGAGATGAGTTACGAATCCAAGCACGAAATCCAAAACAAATCAAAGTTGGCAAGGATCGACGAACGAAGCTGTTAAATAGGAATGCACGAAATCAAATCAGAACAGGATCGATGAAGATAATTGGTATAAGTGACTTATAAATATATTGCTATACATAACTATGTATATCAAGTCATATTCTATATCCAACATATATTAAAATAAGATATATATATGTAAATATATTATATTTATTTACAAATCAATGTTAATTTAAATATACATACATATACATATATATAACTGATATGACTAAACGATCTCTTTTATAAAATAATATAATGCAAACACTATTATATTTAAAAATGCACGTACTATACCATAAGTATATATACACGACCGTTATATACCTCTTCCATTTTATTATTTAAAATTTGTAAGAATATACTTTGAACCAGACATTTATATGTAAAGAAAACAAACTCATGTAAACTACTATTCATCCTATATAAACCTATAATTTCATATATTTCTGAAAACACGATAATTAATCTAGTTTATAACATAGACAATATATATTTTATAAATATTGTCAATTTCGGAAACTGTTTATAGCTTTTTGATAAATATAAATATAGCCAGAATTTATATCTATTGTTTACATACTTTAACATATAAAAGCTGTCACGACTGTGCATGTACACTGTACTAAAGTTCAAAAATCACTATACAGCAAAACTTAAATATAAACACTTATAATATATAAAAACATATGCGTATAAACCTATACAAGCCCAGGCAGATAAAAATCAATATTCATTTCAAACTCTAAACAACACTATAAGCAACGCTTGTAAACAATTTCTTTTTACGTTAAAATTGAACTGACTTATCATTCAGTTACAAAAATACTAATACACTTATATAAATGCTGACACCCACTAACGTATAAACCATACTAAAACTATATATATAGTATAATATGGTACAAGCAACCCTTAGAATTTGCAGCTATATATATATATATATATATATATATATATATATATATATATATATATATATATATATATATATGTATGTATGTATGTATGAAAACAATACGTATGTACGGTAAAATCTGATGCTTAATAAAATGCAGCACACCTTGATATATTATATAAAATATTTAAATATGTACAGGAACCGTTATATAACTATATAAATCTATACTCCAATATGACACACAAATTGTATTCAAACATATTTTTCAACATTTGTAAGCTTTATATATAGACAGATATATGACTTATGTATGTAAACTGAATAAGTATAATTTATTGTGTTTATAAACTTTTCAAAACAAACCTATAATATATATGCATGGACCGCTCCTTTGACCAAAGAGGAAGATCTGGTTGTTGCTGCTAGCCGGGAGGAAGAGGCATGGTGGATGAAGCTCGGCCAGGGTAGCACGAGGCAGAGGCGAGAGGAAACTGACGTGGGTCGAGTGTGGGCTGACGATGATACAAGAGATAGGAAACTTGAGATGTCTCGGAGGGTCTGCGACTTTGGCCGATTGTGAAGGCGAGAGTAGGACATTAGGACGCGGAGGCCGAGGGGAGAGCCAAGGGGTGATGGGTGGTGAAGAGAAGGGGTCTCGGCTCGGGTCTGTAGTTTGAAGCTAAGATGGAGAGGAGGAAGATTAAGAGGAAAGGTGGGGAGCTGAAGCATCAACGTTTGCTTTTCATAATTTTTTTTTTTTAATAAAGAGAAGAGGAATGAATGAGTTTGAAAGAGGGAAGGGACGCAAGCTATTGAAGAAAAGAATAAATGGGCATGCTTGAAAGGATAACAGTAATTGAAAAATGAACCGCAAATTTTTAATTTATTGAACATAGGAAATTTCAAGAGTCAACATTGATATCTGTATATAATAAAAGCTAAGGGACATCTGTTACACTGTGGAAATTTTTGAGTAGATACAAGAACCAAAAGCCCCAACGCGTACCGATACGAAAGGCGTTTCGCAAAGTGCAACGTACCCCGCACTCCGAATTTGACAATTTAATATACCATATGGATCAGCACGATGAGACGATTAAAACGGCATACGGATATCAGTCGTACGATTTGAATTATAAAAATTTGAAATTTTATAATAGCGGAAAATGCATAAAATTCGCAGAAAAATAAGATCGACGGAGCCAAAAATGTCCGAATTTGGAAAAATGACAAACTGACATCTTGCTCAGAAGATGGTTTAGAATTTTTCTATGTAAAAATATTTTGGTTTTGAAAACGTTTTATTTTCGTCGCTTTTTAACTGATTAAATTGAAGTAAATTTACGCGCGAAATAAACTTTCATATTTTCGGACGAAAATTTACCCGTTGCTATATTTAACTGGACGCATTCCAAATATCAAATTTATATTTCAAAATTTTATCGTTTAAATTCCCATGAAATTTCAATTAATAACGTTATTAAAACCGGTTAAATTTTACGGGTCGTTACACTCTCACCCACTCAAAAATTTTCGTCCCCGAAAAGGAAGGAAGTAGGAGGATAGAAACAACCAAAAGAAAATAGACTTGAATTCCAAAATAAAATAATTAATTTAAACCATATAGATTTCAATTTAAATCAATTAATGTTCAACAATTGATTTTTAAAATTCAACGTTTCCATGAAGTTGATTTGATTTCACATTTATTAATGTTAGATACAAAAGGTTTCTTTCAAATGAAATTGAATTTAAATTCAATTAATTCGAAATACTCACTTACGTTGATTTAATTCAATTTATTAGCTTTCAAATAATTTTTTTTTCTATTAATCATACCTATTACATAACTTATTATTCAATCTATCTCCATAAACGTTTTATAATCAAAATTTAAGCGAATAACATTTATTATACGCACTCACGTTTTATTTATAAAGACAATTTATATTGTATATTATCCAAATTTTCTTAAATTAACAATTTTAAAGATCTTACATTTGAATGGTCATTGATTATAATCTTACTTTATTCGACAAATTTAATTCTTCTTTATTCCAAATTATTATTAAATTTATTCTACTTAAAATATCTTATCACCAATATGAAGTATATTTACAATTTATTTGTTCCTTCAACATCATTTTATACTATATAATATTCAATTACATAGTTAACTTTTGAAAATTTAGGCAAGTTATATAAAATGAGATTGAGTATTATACAAGTAAATTTTCCCAATTTTAATTATTAGGCTTAATTATTTATTCAAAATTTCGATTTCATTTTATAATTGAAATTATCTTTTAACATAAATTTAAGAATTAAATTTTCGAGTAACTTCAATTTATTTGGAGAAAAATATATATATGTATATACATACTATATCAAATCAGATTTAAATCATATATCAATATTTATATTACAAATCAAATCATATTTTAAGAAATTTAAATCGATTTAATTTCCAAAACAAAACTGTAGCAAAGCTACGAATTGGTCTCTCTCCTTTGAAACTCGAAAATGAATGTCGACGATACGGCCGTCATCACCGAAATTATTTTCCAGCGACAAAGAGAAGAGCACTGATTTAAACATTTAAAATTCCTTGAAAATGGTTTCTATTTGAAAATATTTTAAATAATATACGTTTAAACCCTAAAAACCAAAGTTCGAAACCACCGGAAATTAAATTCTCAAATTCTAATTTAAATACATTTCAAATTCCAAATCAAATTATAACTAACTTTTATAAATTCATTTATTTATATTATGCAATAGTCAATGGTTTATAATACAATAAATGAAAATCAAATATTATCATTTCGGCCAACAAATTCATTAACAATTTAATTTCAAAAAAATTATATTTATATAATATAATCAGTTAAAATTATATTATTTATCAAATTTGAAACAATATTGTGTCAGTTTGCTCTGCTCAAGTGTTTTAGAAATTCTATCGATAGCGTTGATCAGACGAATCGATCGAAAATCCAAATCAACATCAACAACTCAAACAACACAATATATATTAAAACATTTTTGACATTAATTTACAAATACAATTCCTCGCTCGACGATACAAGAATGGATTTCAAAATAAGTATAGTGATTTTAAATTTGATAGAAATCAAATCAAGAGAATTTGGATTTGATAATAAGTCCGAACAGAAATTAAGATAATTCAATTAACATAATCGGAAGATAGATAGCTGATTTAATTCACAGGCAACCTTAACTTGGTCGACCGTAACTTCAAGAATAAGATCGATGCTGAATTCCGAGGTAAATCGGCATTTAATCTCAAGAATAGAATTCAGGTATAGCAGGAAATATATAGCATCGTAAACCGAGGATACATATAAATCTCCGGTGAATTGATGCTATTGCAAATAAGTTTCTCCTATTTACAAATAATTCGAAGGTTGGCGAGACCTCCGATTCATTATAAGGATCATTCGAAGTTGAGTTATGCGATACTCCAGAATTCAGACAAATTCGAATAGCGAGGGACAAGAATGAATTTTGAAACCGCAGGGAACGTTCCAAAATTCAAAGGAATTAAGTTAAAGGAAGAGATTGAAACTCGAATGAGAGTGATTTTGTAAATACATTTACCCTTATATGCTAAGTTTTGCCTAGAGCTACCAAAAGCTCTTATACCAACTGTAACGACCCGCTATTTTGGACTATTCACATCCGCACATGTCGAACTTGAATAATTCAAAATACCGAATTGTTAATTTAAAATTTGGCAAAACTCAGATATACAGTAAATAAATAATCACAGAAACATAGACACAGAGTAATAATATGCAGCGGAAGTAAAAGAGATAGTAGTTCATGAAGCTACTATATAAATATATAAGATACATCAGATTTTACAGCAGAAGAGTAACACGATACATCAAATACAAATCAAAATACATCACTGGAATCATCGAATACTGAAGCATGATAGATGGATGGATCTTCAAGCAAAGCTCCAACTCCAAAGGTGAGTCTTGAAAGCTGAACCTCTCAGTCTGACCCGAGCATAAAGCAAATACAAAACACTCGAGTCAGGATTAATATTCTCATATCAATAAATCCAACTCAAGTGAAATAGCAATCGAAATACAAGTAACTTAAAGGATGTTGGAATCACCATCCTCTAAGGATCCGTTAAACTATCTACTATGTAGTAGTATACGCTAAATAGATAATGTCTATCAGTAATATAAAGTATCAAAATAGTGTTAAGGCGTTACCATTATCCCCCTTAACACGTTTTTATATAAATGTCATAGTCTATACAGCATTGTAAACTCCACCGTAAACTGGTGGGATATCATGGAGTACTCCATAGGTATAACACAAAACAAATTCGTAGTGGTCGCGTATATAGGGATACAAGTATGACAAGGCACATGAGGCAATACCCAAGGTAGTGAAACTACCATTCGCCTGATCCGGACTGGTGAGAACGCATCGCCGCAGCGATCGCATTACCGCGAAACAACACTCCTGAAATTCCGAGGGTGCACCAATCAATCACAAGTAATGAGTAGTAGTTACGAAGAAGTGTGTTCGCTCGAGATGGCTAACCCCATTTGGCCCGGCACGGCTCCTGATTTTAGTCATTTCCAATTTGACACAAATGTCAAGGCTATCCATTATCGTTCTCTTTCTTCAGTCATCACGTACATCATTCCAACCACTTCATTCTGGATCATCACTCCGCGTATAGTTATTAAAGTGGTTTTCGGTTTAGATAGAGAGTATATCCATAACCGATTCCGGTTCTTTAATAACTTTCGTTTTATTACACCGATTGGTCATTTAATAAATTTCAAAACCAAATCAATTTCAATTTCAACTTCAATTCGTAAACCAACGTTTCATTTGTCTTTCTAAATCAATTTCCAAAATTTACGTTCAACTTTCCAACTTTCCATTTCAAAGTCTTACAATTCAATTTCAATTTTATTTAAACAATTCAAATATTAATTCAAGTTCGTATATAAATTTCATTCCGAAATCATTTAATTTAATTTAATTTAACATTCAAATCAATTCAACTTCATTTATCGATTTCATTCAATGTCCGTTAAGTAAATTAATCCTTCAAAACAACTTCTATTTAAATTCCAATTCATTTAAATCAATTACTTACGTTCAACTTCATTTTATCAAAACTTCAAATTGAAATAAATTAAATTCGTCAAATCAATTCTTTAAATTACAAGTCTTACGTTAATTTCAATAAATCCTATTCATTTCAATAAATCACATTTTATTTCTGGTTAAAGAAATTCAGTTTTCACTTATTTATTGACTTCGTTACAAATTTCAAACTCAATTAATAAAGAACTAAATTTCACATAATCGAGAAGTTTAAATTTCACTTATTAACTTACTCAAATAATTTTTCCAAACTTTAATAAATAAAGAAACTCGATTTCATTTATTAACGAAGTTCAAATCCACTTATTTAAAAGTTCAATTTCTCTTATTAAAGAATTCAATTTTTTATTCAATTATCAAATAATTAAATCTTATTCAATTATTAAATAATTTTTATCTTAATTATTAATACTTTCAAAACTTAATAATTACAAACTTGATTATAAATTCAAAGTTAATTATTAAATCATTTCCACTTAATTATAAATTCGAACTTAATCATCAAAACATTTCAACTTAATTATAAATTCAAATTAATAATTTCAAACCTAAATATAATTTCAAACTTAATTACAATTTCAAATTTAATTATTAAATGATTTCAAACTTAATAATTTCAAAACTCAATTATTACTAATTCCAATTTATTTATTAATAATTCCAAATTTAATTATTATATAATTAAATTTCAAGCAACGTTCTTTCATCAATTACTATGTTAATAATTGCTTCATATTTCAATCTTTACATTTTCCTTTAAAAATTCAAATTCCAACTTCATTTCAAAACTTATTCTTTACTCGAATAAAATCATTATTTTACTTTTAAACCAAATTATTGACCAATCGGATTGATTAAATTCTCTATCCTAAGTCAAATTCATTTTTGGGTATTTATCATTTCAACCCGATTCCAATTTCAATTCAAGATCAAGCATAATAAAGGGAACTTGCAGTGTGATAACTGGGATAGTGTCAAAGTAAATAAACAAGCAATAACAACAATCAATAACAATCCAAAAACCAATTCAATAATCCCGAAATAATCGTATTAATTCACATTATTGTTTGTGTGAATTAATATAATTATTTCTAGAATCTACACCATCATTTCATGTAGATTAAAGATTATTACATTACGGTTCTTCACTTGTCATCAACTACAATTTCATACATCATCAATTTAAAAAATATACATTCAGTGATTCAAGGTGTAATCAACCAAATCCTACGTGTCAATTAATTTTACATTTAAAAGGGGTCATATTACACAAATGTCATATAATCAATTTACACATATGTCGTTTCAAATTTTTAACTATCTTACGTCAAATTCAATTGCATAATATTTATCACTTTATATATTACAATTTACATCCAATATAAACAACAATCAATCAATCCATTATCAACCAAATTGTACTCATCGCATAAATAATTAACAGATAATGGTGTCAGATGTCATAGGTGAACAGATACAGGTAATAGCATACATAACAGTGTAAATAACTAACAGCATCATATTTCAATTGTCGTTTCAATTGAAATCGAATTTAATAAATAAAAGAATATTAACCGTGAGTAATTGCTCACCTTTCGAGGATAGAGACGAAGAAAGTGAGATGAGTTACGAATCCAAGCACGAAATCCAAAACAAATCAAAGTTGGCAAGGATCGACGAACGAAGCTGTTAAATAGGAATGCACGAAATCAAATCAGAACAGGATCGATGAAGATAATTGGTATAAGTGGCTTATAGATATATTGCTATACATAACTATATATATCAAGTCATATTCTATATCCAACATATATTAAAATAAGATATATATATATATATATGTAAATATATTATATTTATTTACAAATCAATGTTAATTTAAATATACATACATATACATATATATAACTGATATGACTAAATGATCTCTTTTATAAAATAATATAATGCAAACACTATTATATTTAAAAATGCACGTACTATACCATAAGTATATATACACGACCGTTGTATACCTCTTCCATTTTATTATTTAAAATTTGTAAGAATATACTTTGAACCAGACATTTATATGTAAAGAAAACAAACTCATGTAAATAACTATTCATCCTATATAAACCTATAATTTCATATATTTCTGAAAACACGATAATTAATCTAGTTTATAACATAGACAATATATATTTTATAAATATTGTCAATTTCGGAAACTGTTTATAGCTTTTTGATAAATATAAATATAGACAGAATTTATATCTATTGTTTACATACTTTAACATATAAAAGCTGTCACGACTGTGCATGTACACTGTACTAAAGTTCAAAAATCACTATACAGCAAAACTTAAATATAAACACTTATAATATATAAAAACATATGCGTATAAACCTATACAAGCTCAGGCAGATAAAAATCAATATTCATTTCAAACTCCAAACAACACTATAAGCAACGCTTGTAAACAATTTCTTTTTACGTTAAAATTGAACTGACTTATCATTCAGTTACAAAAATACTAATACACTTATATAAATGCTGACACCCACTAACGTATAAACCATACTAAAACTATATATATAGTATAATATGGTACAAGCAACCCTTAGAATTTGCAGCTATCTACATATATATATATATGAAAACAATCACGTATGTACGGTAAAATCTGATGCTTAATAAAATGTAGCACACCTTGATATATTATATAAAATATTTAAATATGTACAGGAACCGTTATATAACTATATAAATCTATACTCCAATATGACACACAAATTGTATTCAAACATATTTTTCAACATTTGTAAGCTTTATATATAGACAGATATATGACTTATGTATGTAAACTGAATAAGTATAATTTATTGTGTTTATAAACTTTTCAAAACAAACCTATAATATATATGCATGGACCGCTCCTTTGACCAAAGAGGAAGATCTGGTTGTTGCTGCTAGCCAGGAGGAAGAGGCATGGTGGATGAAGCTCGGCCAGGGTAGCACGAGGCAGAGGCGAGAAGAAACTGACGTGGGTCGAGTGTGGGCTGACGATGATACAAGAGATAGGAAACTTGAGATGTCTCGGAGGGTCTGCGACTTTGGCCGATTGTGAAGGCGAGAGTAGGACATTAGGACGCGGAGGCCGAGGGGAGAGCCAAGGGGTGATGGGTGGTGAAGAGAAGGGGTCTCGGCTCGGGTCTGTAGTTTGAAGCTAAGATGGGGAGGAGGAAGATTAAGAGGAAAGGTGGGAAGCTGAAGCATCAACGTTTGCTTTTCATAATTTTTTTTTTAATAAAGAGAAGAGGAATGAATGAGTTTGAAATAGGGAAGGGACGCAAGCTATTGAAGAAAAGAATAAATGGGCATGCTTGAAAGGATAACAGTAATTGAAAAATGAACCGCAAATTTTTAATTTATTGAACATAGGAAATTTCAAGAGTCAACATTGATATCTGTATATAATAAAATCTAAGGGACATCTGTTACACTGTGGAAATTTTTGAGTAGATACAAGAACCAAAAGCCCCAACGCGTACCGATACGAAAGGTGTTTCGCAAAGTGCAACGTACCCCGGACTCCGAATTTGATAATTTAATATACCATATGGATCAGCACGATGAGACGATTAAAACGGCATACGGATATCAGTGGTACGATTTGAATTATAAAAATTCAAAATTTTATAATAGCGGAAAATGCATAAAAATCGCAGAAAAATAAGATCGACGGAGCCAAAAATGTCCGAATTTGGAAAAATAACAAACTGACATCTTGCTCAGAAGATGGTTTAGAATTTTTCTATGTAAAAATATTTTGGTTTTGAAAACGTTTTATTTTCGTCGCTTTTTAACTGATTAAATTGAAGTAAATTTACGCGCGAAATAAACTTTCATGTTTTCGGACGAAAATTTACCCATTGCTATATTTAACTGGACGCATTCCAAATATCAAATTTATATTTCAAAATTTATCGTTTAAATTCCCATGAAATTTCAATTAATAACGTTATTAAAACCGGTTAAATTTTACGGGTCGTTACACTCTCCCCCACTCAAAACTTTTCGTCCCCGAAAAGGAAGGAAGTAGGAGGATAGAAACAACCAAAAGAAAATAGACTTGAATTCCAAAATAAAATAATTAATTTAAACCATATAGATTTCAATTTAAATCAATTAATGTTCAACAATTGATTTTTAAAATTCAACGTTTCCATTAAGTTGATTTGATTTCACATTTATTAATGTTAGATACAAAAGGTTTCTTTCAAATGAAATTGAATTTAAATTCAATTAATTCGAAATACTCACTTACGTTGATTTAATTCAATTTATTAGCTTTCAAATAATTTTTTTTCTATTAATCAAACCTATTACATAACTTATTATTCAATCTATCTCCATAAACGTTTTATAAGTAAAATTTAAGCGAATATCATTTATTATACGCACTCACGTTTTATTTATAAAGACAATTTATATTGTATATTATCCAAATTTTCTTAAATTAACAATTTTAAAGGTCTTACATTTGAATGGTCATTGATTATAATCTTACATTATTCGACAAATTTAATTCTTCTTTATTCCAAATTATTATTAAATTTATTCTACTTAAAATATCTTATCACCAATATGAAGTTTATTTACAATTTATTTGTTCCTTCAACATCATTTTATACTATATAATATTCAATTACATAGTTAACTTTGGAAAATTTAGGTAAGTTATATAGAATGAGATTGAGTATTATACAAGTAAATTTTCCCAATTTTAATTATTAGGCTTAATTATTTATTCAAAATTTCGATTTCATTTTATAATTGAAATTATCTTTTAACATAAATTTAAGAATTAAATTTTCGAGTAACTTCAATTTATTTGGAGAAAAAAATATATATGTATATACATACTATATCAAATCAGATTTAAATCATATATCAATATTTATATTACAAATCAAATCATATTTTAAGAAATTTAAATCGATTTAATTTCCAAAACAAAACTTTAGCAAAGCTACGAATTGGTCTCTCCCCTTTGAAACTCGAAAATGAATGTCGAGGATACGGCCGTCATCACCGAAATTATTTTTCAGCGACAAAGAGAAGAGCACTGATTTAAACATTTAAAATTCCTTGAAAATGGTTTCTATTTGAAAATATTTTAAATAATATACGTTTAAACCTTAAAAACCAAAGTTCGAAACCACCGGAAATTAAATTCTCGAATTCTAATTTAAATACATTTCAAATTCCAAATCAAATTATAACTAAGTTTTATAAATTCATTTATTTATATTATGCAATAGTCAATGGTTTATAATACAATAAATGAAAATCAAATATTATCATTTCGGCCAACAAATTCATTAACAATTTAATTTCAAAAAAATTATATTTATATAATATAATCAGTTAAAATTATCTTATTTATCAAATTTGAAACAATATTGTGTCAGTTTGCTCTGCTCAAGTGTTTTAGAAATTCTATCGATAGCGTTGATCGGACGAATCTATCGAAAATCCAAATCAACATCAACAACTCAAACAACACAATATATATTAAAACATTTTTGACATTAATTTACAAATACACTTCCTCGCTCGACGATACAAGAATGGATTTCAGAATAAGTATAGTGATTTTAAATTTGATAGAAATCAAATCAAGAGAATTTGGATTTAATAATAAGTCCGAACAGAAATTAAGATAATTCAATTAACAGAATCGGAAGATAGATAGCTGATTTAATTCACAGGCAACCTTAACCTGGTCGACCGTAACTTCAAGAATAAGATCGATGCTGAATTCCGAGGTAAATCGGCATCTAATCTCCAGAATAGAATTCAGGTATAGCAGGAAATATATAGCATCGTAAACCGAGGATACATATAAATCTCCGGTGAATTGATGCTATTGCAAATAAGTTTCTCCTATTTACAAATAATTCGAAGGTTGGCGAGACCTCCGATTCATTATAAGGATCATTCGAAGTTGAGTTATGCGATACTCCAGAATTCAGACAAATTCGAATAGCGAGGGACAAGAATGAATTTTGAAACCGCAGGGAACGTTCCAAAATTCAAAGGAATTAAGTTAAAGGAAGAGATTGAAACTCGAATGAGAGTGATTCTGTAAATACATTTACCCTTATATGCTAAGTTTTGCCTAGAGCTACCAAAAGCTCTTATACCAACTGTAACGACCCGCTATTTTGGACTATTCACATCCGCACATGTGGGACTTGAATAATTCAAAATACCGAATTGTTAATTTAAAATTTGGCAAAACTCAGATATACAGTAAATAAATAATCACAGAAACATAGACACAGAGTAATAATATGCAGCGGAAGTAAAAGAGATAGTAGTTCATGAAGCTACTATATAAATATATAAGATACATCAGATTTTACAGCAGAAGAGTAACACGATACATCAAATACAAATCAAAATACATCACTGGAATCATCGAATACTGAAGCATGATAGATGGATGGATCTTCAAGCAAAGCTCCAACTCCAAAGGTGAGTCTTGAAAGCTGAACCTCTCAGTCTGACCCGAGCATAAAGCAAATACAAAACACTCGAGTCAGAATTAATATTCTCATATCAATAAATCCAACTCAAGTGAAATAGCAATCGAAATACAAGTAACTTAAAGGATGTTGGAATCACCATCCTCTAAGGATCCGTTAAACTATCTACTATGCAGTAGTATACGCTAAATAGATAATGTCTATCAGTAATATAAAGTATCAAAATAGTGTTAAGGCGTTACCATTATCCCCCTTAACACGTTTTTATATAAATGTCATAGTCTATACAGCACTGTAAACTCCACCGTAAACTGGTGGGATATCATGGAGTACTCCATAGGTATAACACAAAACAAATTCGTAGTGGTCGCGTATATAGGGATACAAGTATGACAAGGCACATGAGGCAATACCCAAGGTAGTGAAACTACCATTCGCCTGATCCGGACTGGTGAGAACGCATCGCCGCAGCGATCGCAACACCGTGAAACAACACTCCTGAAATTCCGAGGGTGCACCAATCAATCACAAGTAATGAGTAGTAGTTACGAAGAAGTGTGTTCGCTCGAGATGGCTAACCCCATTTGGCCCGGCACGGCTCCTGATTTTAGTCATTTCCAATTTGACACAAATGTCAAGGCTATCCATTATCGCTCTCTTTCTTCAGTCATCACGTACATCATTCCAACCACTTCATTCTGGATCATCACTCCGCGTATAGTTATTAAAGTGGTTTTCGGTTTAGATAGAGAGTATATCCATAACTGATTCCGGTTCTTTAATAACTTTCGTTTTATTACACCGATTGGTCATTTAATAAATTTCAAAACCAAATCAATTTCAATTTCAACTTCAATTCGTAAACCAACATTTCATTTGTCTTTCTAAATCAATTTCCAAAATTTACGTTCAACTTTCCAAATTTCCATTTCAAAGTCTTACAATTCAATTTCAATTTTATTTAAACAATTCAAATATTAATTCAAGTTCGTATATAAATTTCATTCCGAAATCATTTAATTTAATTTAATTTAACATTCAAATCAATTCAACTTCATTTATCGATTTCATTCAATGTCCGTTAAGTAAATTAATCCTTCAAAACAACTTCTATTTAAATTCCAATTCATTTAAATCAATTACTTACGTTCAACTTCATTTTATCAAAACTTCAAATTGAAATAAATTAAATTCGTCAAATCAATTCTTTAAATTACAAGTCTTACGTTAATTTCAATAAATCCTATTCATTTCAATAAATCACATTTTATTTCTGGTTAAAGAAATTCAGTTTTCACTTATTTATTGACTTCGTTACAAATTTCAAACTCAATTAATAAAGAACTAAATTTCACATAATCGAGAAGTTTAAATTTCACTTATTAACTTACTCAAATAATTTTTCCAAACTTTAATAAATAAAGAAACTCGATTTCATTTATTAACGAAGTTCAAATCCACTTATTTAAAAGTTCAATTTCTCTTATTAAAGAATTCAATTTTTTATTCAATTATCAAATAATTAAATCTTATTCAATTATTAAATAATTTTTATCTTAATTATTAATACTTTCAAAACTTAATAATTACAAACTTGATTATAAATTCAAAATTAATTATTAAATCATTTCCACTTAATTATAAATTCGAACTTAATCATCAAATCATTTCAACTTAATTATAAATTCAAATTAATAATTTCAAACTTAAATATAATTTCAAACTTAATTACAATTTCAAATTTAATTATTAAATGATTTCAAACTTAATAATTTCAAAACTCAATTATTATTAATTCCAAATTATTTATTAATAATTCCAAATTTAATTATTATATAATTAAATTTCAAGCAACGTTCTTTCATCAAATACTATGTTAATAATTGCTTCATATTTCAATCTTTACATTTTCCTTTAAAAATTCAAATTCCAACTTCATTTCAAAACTTATTCTTTACTCGAATAAAATCATTATTTTATTTTTAAACCAAATTATTGACCAATCGATTGATTAAATTCTCTATCCTAAGTCAAATTCATTTTTGGGTATTTATCATTTCAACCCGATTCCAATTTCAATTCAAGATCAAGCATAATAAAGGGAACTTGCAGTGTGATAACTGGGATAGTGTCAAAGTAAATAAACAAGCAATAACAACAATCAATAACAATCCAAAAATCAATTCAATAATCCCGAAATAATCGTATTAATTCACATTATTGTTTGTGTGAATTAATATAATTATTTCTAGAATCTACACTATCATTCCATGTAGATTAAAGATTATTACATTACGGTTCTTCACTTGTCATCAACTACAATTTCATACATCATCAATTTAAAAAATATACATTCAGTGATTCAAGGTGTAATCAACCAAATCCTACGTGTCAATTAATTTTACATTTAAAAGGGGTCATATTACACAAATGTCATATAATCAATTTACACATATGTCGTTTCAAATTTTTAACTATCTTACGTCAAATTCAATTGCATAATATTTATCACTTTATATATTACAATTTACATCCAATATAAACAACAATCAATCAATCCATTATCAACCAAATTGTACTCATCGCATAAATAATTAACAGATAATGGTGTCAGATGTCATAGGTGAACAGATACAGGTAATAGCATACATAACAGTGTAAATAACTAACAGCATCATATTTCAATTGTCGTTTCAATTGAAATCGAATTTAATAAATAAAAGAATATTAACCATGAGTGATTGCTCACCTTTCGAGGCTAGAGACGAAGAAAGTGAGATGAGTTACGAATCCAAGCACGAAATCCAAAGCAAATCAAAGTTGGCAAGGATCGACGAACGAAGCTGATAAATAGGAATGCACGAAATCAAATCAGAACAGGATCGATGAAGATAATTGGTATAAGTGACTTATAGATATATTGCTATACATAACTATGTATATCAAGTCATATTCTATATCCAACATATATTAAAATAAGATATATATATATGTAAATATATTATATTTATTTACAAATCAATGTTAATTTAAATATACATACATATACATATATATAACTGATATGACTAAATGATCTCTTTTATAAAATAATATAATGCAAACACTATTATATTTAAAAATGCACGTACTATACCATAAGTATATATACACGACCGTTATATACCTCTTCCATTTTATTATTTAAAATTTGTAAGAATATACTTTGAACCAGACATTTATATGTAAAGAAAACAAACTCATGTAAACTACTATTCATCCTATATAAACCTATAATTTCATATATTTCTGAAAACACGATAATTAATCTAGTTTATAACATAGACAATATATATTTTATAAATATTGTCAATTTCGGAAACTGTTTATAGCTTGTTGATAAATATAAATATAGCCATAATTTATATCTATTGTTTACATAATTTAACATATAAAAGCTGTCACGACTGTGCATGTACACTGTACTAAAGTTCAAAAATCACTATACAGCAAAACTTAAATATAAACACTTATAATATATAAAAACATAGGCGTATAAACCTATACAAGCTCAGGCAGATAAAAATCAATATTCATTTCAAACTCCAAACAACACTATAAGCAACGCTTGTAAACTATTTCTTTTTACGTTAAAATTGAACCGACTTATCATTCAGTTACAAAAATACTAATACACTTATATAAATGCTGACACCCACTAACGTATAAACCATACTAAAACTATATACATAGTATAATATGGTACAAGCAACCCTTCGAATTTGCAGCTATCTACATATATATATGAAAACAATCACGTATGTACGTTAAAATCTGATGCTTAATAAAATGAAGCACACCTTGATATATTATATAAAATATTTAAATATGTACAGGAACCGTTATATAACTATATAAATCTATACTCCAGTATGACACACAAATTGTATTCAAACATATTTTTCAACATTTGTAAGCTTTATATATAGACAGATATATGACTTATGTATGTAAACTGAATAAGTATAATTTATTGTGTTTATAAACTTTTCAAAACAAACCTATAATATATATGCATGGACCGCTCCTTTGACCAAAGAGGAAGATATGGTTGTTGCTGCTAGCCGGGAGGAAGAGGCATGGTGGATGAAGCTCGGCCAGGGTAGCACGAGGCAGAGGCGAGAGGAAACTGACGTGGGTCGAGTGTGGGCTGATGATGATACAAGAGATAGGAAACTTGAGATGTGTCGGAGGGTCTGCGACTTTGGCCGATTGTGAAGGCGAGAGTAGGACATTAGGACGCGGAGGCCGAGGGGAGAGCCAAGGGATGATGGGTGGTGAAGAGAAGGGGTCTCGGCTCGGGTCTGTAGTTTGAAGCTAAGATGGAGAGGAGGAAGGTTAAGAGGAAAGGTGGGGAGCTGAAGCATCAACGTTTGCTTTTCATAATTTTTTTTTGTTAATAAAGAGAAGAGGAATGAATGAGTTTGAAAGAGGGAAGGGACGCAAGCTATTGAAGAAAAGAATAAATGGGCATGCTTGAAAGGATAACGGTAATTGAAAAATGAACCGCAAATTTTTAATTTATTGAACATAGGAAATTTCAAGAGTCAACATTGATATCTGTATATAATAAAAGCTAAGGGACATCTGTTACACTGTGGAAATTTTTGAGTAGATACAAGAACCAAAAGCCCCAACGCGTACCGATACGAAAGGCGTTTCGCAAAGTGCAACGTACCCCGGACTCCGAATTTGACAATTTAATATACCATATGGATCAGCACGATGAGACGATTAAAATGGCATACGGATATCAGTGGTACGATTTGAATTATAAAAATTCGAAATTTTATAATAGCGGAAAATGCATAAAAATCGCAGAAAAATAAAATCGACGGAGCCAAAGATGTCCGAATTTGGAAAAACGACAAACTGACATCTTGCTCAGAAGATGGTTTAGAATTTTTCTATGTAAAAATATTTTGGTTTTGAAAACATTTTATTTTCGTCCCTTTTTAACTGATTAAATTGAAGTAAATTTACGCGCGAAATAAACTTTCATATTTTCGGATGAAAATTTACCCGTTGCTATATTTAACTGGACGCACTCCAAATATCAAATTTATATTTGAAAATTTTATCGTTTAGATTCCCATGAAATTTCAATTAATAACGTTACTAAAACCGGTTAAATTTTACGGGTCGTTACAAAAATAGTCCAATTCCTCCAACTCACTTCACTCCTGCATAAAGATTTACATATCAATCTATAAAAATTCGAAGTGGTTTTGGGTATTTCCTAACACCCGACCCCGGTCTCTTCGAGTCTCGTGTCATCCTAACCCAAGTTATCCAAATGAAATACGCAACATTCCATATCAGAGATAACAACTTATTCAAAGCATCCAATACCATTCAATCATAAGAAAATTTGATCACTTCCAAATTAATTCAATTGATTCTAATTGAATTTCTAACCTCAATCACTTAGATTATTTCATTTAACATTTATTAATTCCAAATCAATTAATTAGTCAACCCTTCATTATTCATCATAATTAATCACCCTGGATTAATTATTTTTCAATTACATTCAAGTATTTATCTTTAACTAATTTCACAATATTAATTATTCTTAACCAAAATCAATAAGCAACCTTAATTACTTAATACATTAATTAACCAGATTAATTACATTAATTCTTAATTACTTGTATTAATTAATTTTCCATAAGTCACTTATTATTGATTAATTTATCGATCGTTAATTACATCATTAATTATATGAATTAAGGATTTCCAATTTGTATTTAATTTATCCTAATCAAAATTTAATTACATTAATTAAAACACAGTATTAATCATTTTTAATTAATCCCAAACTGTAATTAACTAACTCTTTTTATTTACTTTATTAAATAAATCAATTACTCCTTAAATAACCATCTTAATTAATCTCTCGATTAATTTCACAAAGTAATTATATTTTATTAATTACATTAAGTAATTATCTATCAAACTATCCATTGATTATTTTAAATTAATCAAGCTTAATTAATTAACTTAAACCTTCATTAATTAATTCAAAACCCTTAATTACTAAATTAATCAACCTAAATCATTAATTAATTGAATTGATTAATTATACATTTTAATTACCCCTCTAATTTGATGAATCACAAATCATTAAGCCCTTATTAACAATGAAAACATTTTCGTATTTATGACTTAAGTTTTAAAATAAATTTAAAACCCAAATACTCCGAGTCAAAACACAATTAACTCGAGAGACAACCAAAACTAAAATCACCAGATCATCAGTACACATCCAAAACTTCAATCATTCATCCAATTATATAAATTTAACCATTTAAATTCAAATAAAAATCCGACAGAGTAAGATTTACTCACCTTTGATTTTGGTTTGCAATCCACTTAAATTCGATTTTGTCTTCACAGTTTTGAACTTGTATAAATATCATATAAATTGATTAACACTTGAATCTTAAATCAACAATTTATTATCATTTACTTATTTAATTTGACTTATAATTTGACTTATATTCTTAAACTAAGAACTACATTAAACATATATTTTTAGTCTAAAAATTAAATAAGTTAATTGAAACAGTTTAATCCACCACATCCATCATTTTTCATTTAAATCCTTATATTTTCAAAATCTATAGTAACTTCTATTACTTATATATGTATATACATTATATAAATTTATATAAATTCTATAGCATTAAAAATCTTATGTTTTTTTCTCCTTTTTCATGTCAATATTTCAGTTTTAAGCCTTATAAATTTGAATCTGTTTGGGAAATCACAACTTCAACTTACGGTTTCAAAAATCTACCTGACTGTATACATTTTTTTTATAACATGTACTGCTTTTTCTTACTTCCGTAAGAACACAAGGATCTTGAAAATTATTCCCATAGTTAAACCTTTCAATTCTCAAATCCAAGAAGAAATAAGAAACAAGAATACTGCTCACCCAAAACTGTCGACATCGAAGTCGCCGCGAATCCCACTGTTAATCATCGAGAGTACACCTCAAGCCTTCAAAACTTTGACCTTCCCATCATCTGCTCATGTTTACAAGCGAGTTCTCGTCCTCAAAGCCTTCGCCGCCCCGATTAACTCGCCATGCCCCGCATTCACGCCTTCCAGCCACCATCAAGATCTCCTCCTTTCCATCTCGTGCGAACGCGGCTTCGACTTGATTTCGAGAATCCCCAAAACGCGAGCGTCCCGCCTTTTTACTCGCGACCGCTCCTCTTTGTCGAACTCGATTCACCACCACATGAATACGTCGCGGCCTCACGTGAGCTCGAGCTTGCCTTAGCTCTTCGATTTGGTCAGAGGATAGAGAATAGAAATCGCAATTTTGAATGAGACGAATTGATTTGGGAATTTCAGGTAGAGTCGGCTTCGGCCATTTTTTGTATATGTGTTCGATTTTCTGCTGGAAGATAGAGAGGGACAAAGACGTAAAATAAAGATAGGAATGGCTTCTTGAATACGCCTGATTATTATATAATTAAATATGAAAATATCTCGTGTTCCATAACACGAAATCTCGAACCTCGAATCAGACATGACGGCAGACGTTTATAAGGTTTTACCCGCATTCCGAACACAATGGAACGTGTTTCGAAAGCTAATTCGATCTTATGCGCGAGTTACGGAAGTAAACGATCAATTTTAAATCAAATCGATTAAAATAGTTTTCTATGCGTTTTGAGCTGCCAGGGTCAAACGACAAATCCGATTGCTACGAAAATTGAAATACGATAATAACTAACTATAACGGATCCATTGGAACCAATTTCGTCCAATTCCGAGACTGTGCCTCGGAAGGCTATTTTTAAATTTAATTTAAACGATAAAATTTCAAAACTGAACAAATTACCTTTAAATTAAATTTCAATCATTCTATTATCTTCAGTATCATCGTTATAAATTTTATAAGCCTTCAAATTATTTAAACAGGCTCAGAATTTTCAGATTCAACAATTTACCCAATTTCAATTATTAAATTCAATATTTAAACTATATAATTCAATGATTTAATTATCAAGTAAATGTTGATATTTGGAATTCAAGTTAAAATTAACTTTTAAATATTTTAAAATCAATTAACTATTCTAATTTTAAATTGTTAGAAATTCCGGGTCGTCACATAAAAAGTCTAGTGTGAATAATAATCTACCATCTTGAACCATATAGATATATAGTAAGACCACGCCGCTTAGCAAAACGCGTTTTTCCCATACTAGTGTCATAACCCAATTTATAATAACCATATACTCTGCACCTACATCCATAATGGTTAAGCCATAACATAATAAAATGTATCATGAAGATATGCAAACGTGTAGTTTGCTCTGGATTTTCCATCCGCGTTCACCTGACTATCTATCTCAAGTTATAGTTTCTAGGGTCACTATTAAACTATTAGTTTTCATAGGCTGGCTAATAATCTGTTCCAAGCTAATGGAATGTCTGTCGGTTTTATAGTTTTTTACGAGATCACAAAAAACCTATTGGTGTTTACCAATAACATCATCCGACCATAATTTTCATGGTGTCACTATGAACCTATTGGATTCTTCAGTAACATATCTCTTGTCATAGTTTTCATGGGCCGACTATGAACCTATTGATCTCTATCAATAACCTGTTCTGGAAATAGTTTTCATGAGATCACTAAGAACCTATTAGCCCCTACCAATAACAATTTCCATAACATAGTTTTCATGGGCTTACAAAGAACCTGTCCAAACTAATATTTTTTGATCAGTCTTAGACATCCTGTATTCTGGTCTATTTGACTCCTGTATGAAATTCTACTCACGCTAGAGTTAAGTCAATGTATATTCACTACTGGGTCAACCTAGCCTGTTATTTTGCCCTTTAACAACCCAAAATGCAGTTATGGGTTAATAGTGAAGTAAATATGATTACACAAGCATATATGATAATTGATCAAATAAAATAACAACATAAACATCAATGGTTTAATTCCTTGTCATCGTTTTCGGTTGAAATTTGGTTAATACCCTTAACCCATTATTTTTAGCAAGGAAAGCTTCCACTAAAATTCCAAGGTTAAATGCCTTTTCGAAACTCCTTTATATTGCCATGTGTTTACTTTTAAAAAGGAGTTAGCGTTCTTTAATTCAAACACTAAGGCTTTCGACTATATCCTTTGTATCATTAAGACCTTAGACATTCTCTTTTGCAACCATCCATCAGACCTTTCGAACACTTGGAAACGTTCCTTTTGAAAAACTTAAAAACATGCCTTTCGAAACACTTAAAAACATACCTTTCAAAAGCAGCGGGTTCAAGTAAAAAGTTATGAAAGCATAGCTTCGAAATCAATTAAAAGTATCACTTTCGAAACCACTAATTGTGAACAAAATAAACTTCAAAGTACAAAAGGAACCACGTTTGAAAGTTACCCTTTCGAAAGACCTATAGTGATGGCAACATGCTCCTGCATGTGCACTTGGGTTTAAATAAGTGGCTTCAACCAAGTCGAAAGGTATGGGAGCGGCGCCCACCCTTTCACATGTATAGGTTAAAAGAAAAGCAACTGCAATGGTTGTAGAAGGCGATCGATTCAAAACACTACCCTCTGAACTTATCAATTCACAGAGTTATAAAAGCGGCTTCATACTAAGGCCAAAGGTTCTAATGCAGCCAACGGGTATCAAAGGTGTTTAAAAGCAGAACCCTTTCGAACATACTAAATCAAAGGTTTGTTTATAGATTCGAAACCTAAAAATACAACTTCACCCTTTACGCATGTATACTTTTGACACCATTGCTACCTTTCTCATAGGTCATATACACTTCATACCACTAACTTGATACCATGTATGCTGGCACCGAAAGGATGCCGAAGGGTTAGAGGAGTACATATGAGATCGAAAGCCGGCAAGGTTAAGTGGCGAAGGTGTAATTTAGATAAAAACTGAATTTTTGCTTATTAAAGAAAATACTTTTCACCTCCATCAATATTTGTCTCAATCTTATTGGTTTAGAAAACTTCATAAATTTCCTTTTTCAAAATTTGCTGCCAAAATCAAATTTGGATATGAAATAACTTAATACCTATTCCCTTCTCCTCAACAAAATATTAAAACATTTAAATCCTCAAACTTAAATAATTTATTACCCATTGTAATGCACTTAGGAAAAATCCCCAAAATCACCATAATTCATAAAATATGTTTTCTAACATATATAAATTTTTGACCTAAAAACATATTTTAATTGCCTTAAATAATTAATACCAAAATTCATTATTTTCTCTTATAGAAAATTCTTAATAAATTGTCCACGGCTTGGAATTTAATGAAAATTTAAAGCCCTCTCCGAAATAATGTTTTACATAACGTATTCAAAAATCATGGCAATTGGAAATTATTTTGTATGATTTTAGTCGTGAAACCGAATTAGATTATTCCACAACATCCTTTTTAAAAATTATAACATGGCATTTAAATCAAAACATATCATCATTTATCTAATTATATGGATTGAACCTCAAATCGAAATTTAGAACATTCAGGATAACTTATGTAAGATGCTTAAATCATTATTCACCTTGTTTGGATAAGGAACTTGAGATTTGTTCTTACTTTAATCATCCTAGCTTGAATCTTAGCCAATAATTGATTTTTCGGCTCCTCTTCACCTAGGGTTATAGTCGGCTTTGTTTTTGCCTTTTGTTTTTGTTTTTTTTTGTGAGAATGTAAATGAGAATGAGAATGTTATAAGGGGTTATGGGGTTCGGCCATTTCCATATTGTCGTTACCTTAATCTCTTAAGTATTTAACTTATAAACCATTCTTATACATTGATTCAGTTAAGACACGACCTTAATTCGTTTTCAAATCTCAATTCCCCAATCACTCTAGTCTTTACATTATTTTATTTAATTTATCTAATTAAACCTCCTGAATAATACTATTTAACATTAAGGGTGTTACGGGCTTCCCTCCTTAAAGAATTTCGTCCTCAAAATTCAAAAAGGACTAAATACTAATCATATCAATCATCTATGACATCTCCTAACTGTCATACTAGCCTACCTGACTAGGAAATGGTCTACATAAAGTAAATATAGAACATACCATTAAGGCAGATCAAGATAAGTATCTCTAACCGGGACTTCTATCTCCCAAGTGCAGTCCTTCTCATTATCGCTCCGTTGAACTTTACTAACTTGACTGTCTTATTTCTTAACCTCTTCTCATCTCTCGTTGCAGCCCGAACTGGTTGCCTAACAAAAGTCGGATCCAGTTCTACTATTATGTCTTCCAATGCAGGTAGAGGGATAGTAGTCTCTGGATCATATACATACTTATAAAGAAGAGACACATGAAACACATTATGGACACCTGCCAAACTGTTGGGCAACTCTACTTTATATGCGAGCTTTTTGATCCTCTTGATAATTGGGAACAGTCCAACATATCTCGGTGTTAGTTTCCCTGACTTCTCGAATCGCGCCACACCATTCATCGATGACACATTAATGAAAACTCTATCTCCAACTAAGAATTCTAGATCATTACTCCTCTTATCCGCGTAACTCTTTTGTTTAGAATGAGGTTCCTTCATCCTGCCTTTGATCAACTCAATCTTCTCTGTTGCCTCTCTTTCTAAATCTGGACCTATGACTAATCTGTCTCCGGTTTCTAATCAACATGCTGATGATTTGCGTGGCCTTTCATACAAAGCTTCTAAAGACGCCTTTCTTATACTAGTCTAATAACTATTATTATAGGAAAACTCAACTATGTGTAGGTGATCTTCCCACGATCCACTAAAATCTAGTACATAAGCTTTTAACAAATCCTCGAGTACCTTGTTGACTCTCTCTGTCTGCTTGTCTGTTTGAGGGTGATATGTAGTACTCATCTCGAGCTTGGTACCTAACACATCATGTAGACTAATCCATAACTCGCTGGTAAACAAAGTATCTGTATCACAAACTATACTACCAGGAATCCCATGTAGTCTAACTATGTTCTTCATGAGCAATTTAGCCAAAATAGGTGTTGTCTTGGTTGACCTAACTGGAATGAAATGGACACTCTTGGTCAATCTGTTCACTGTGACCCATATACTTTCATTTCCTTGATTCGATCTTGGCAACCCGTCTATAAAATCCATGGATATCAAATCCCATTTACAAATCGGTATCTCCAAAGGTTGAGGCAACCTGATCGACTTCTGATGTTCGGCCTTCACTTGTTGACTGTTCATATGCTACTTTACCCACAAGCTAACAACCCTCTTCATACCATCCTAGTAGAAACTCCTCTTCATATCCCGATACATCTGGATCCTCCAAGATGAATAATAAACTTCAATCGATGACATTCTCTAAGGGCTTCCTTCCTTAGGTTTTCTACATCTGGTACACACAACCATCCCATCTTTCTCACCCATTACCTCTGGTTAAGACTTAAATCTTTCAGGTCATCAATCTCAATTCTGTCTTCTAACCTTCTAATTTTCTTAGCTAACACTAGTTCATCCTTCTACTTAGATGCAATCCTTTCGATCAGTACTGGTTGGACTTCCAAGAAGGATAACATGGCAGTGCTCTGACTAGATCTTATGGTCGATCTTAACTGCATACTACAAGTAGTCAAAGCCTCCAGGTCCTATCATTCTATTAACAAAACTAACACCATGTTCTAATGAGCTTTGATAAGAGCATCTGCTACCTTATTTCCTTTTCTCGACGTATACTCTATACAAAAACCATAAGCTGCTATAAACTCCACCCACCTCTACTGTCTCATAATCAACTCCTTCTAAGAAAATAAGTACCTTAAGGACTTATGATCTATGTATAACTCAAATCTCTCCCCTAAGAGATAATATCTCCATACTTTCAATGCGAAGATCACTTCCGCTAACTCTAAATCATGAGTAGGATATCTCATTTCATGTGGTCTAAGCTAGCGTGAAGTGTAGCAATAATTTTACCTTTTTGCATCAATACAGCTCTCAATTCGGTTCTATATGCATCTATATACACCATTAATCTCTGAATCCTATCTGGAACTAATAACACAGGCGCATTCGTCAATAAGTGCTTTAACTTAAGGAATGCTTCCTCACATTTTTCAGACCAAATAACTTTATGTCCTTCCTAGTTAGCTTAGACAAAGGCGCTACTATCCATGATAAATCCTTAATAAACCTCCGACAGTAACCAGCAAGCCCAAGAAAACTTTCGATCTAAGTAACCATAATTGGTCTCTTTCATCCTTAGAGTATATTAAGATGTAATATATGAATACCAAAACAATATTATCCAAATGCTCTTGAAAAATACATTTCGTCAAATCCATTAAGAAAGCTAGCACATTCATTAACCCGAATGCAATCACTTACCGCTCATACGAACCATACTAGTCTGTAATGCCATCGATGGAATACTGTCCTCTGCCATTTTCGGCTGATGGAAACATGTCGCCAAATCCAATTGGGAAAATACTCTGGCTCCACTCAACTGATCAAATAAATTATCGATTCATGCCAAAGGATACCTATTCATGATTGTCTTCTCATTTAACTTACGATAGTCGATACACATCCTTAACAACCTATCTAGTTTCTTCACGAATATCGCAGCCAATCTCCATGGCAAACTGCTTGATTTAATGAAATTCTTTCATTCTAAATCCACTACCTGCACTTTTAATTCCTTCATCTCGGTAGGTGTCCTCGTGCTAGGTGGTCTAATTAATGGTTCTGCTTCGAGCATAAGATATATCCAAAATTTAATGGCTCGCTTCAGTATTAGTCCTGTGACTAGCTCAAAAACATTTGCAAACTCTCTTGCTACCAACACCTAATCTAATCTTTCTTCTGCTTCCATTGCATTCAGCAAGGCACAAGCAATTTAGTTTAACACTCTACCGAGTATATAACTCGGTAATGACTATTATGGTGTCTTAGCGATATTTTCCTATCTTGGCAAAATATCCTAGTACCATATCTATCTAACCAATTCATATCCAAAATGATCCCGAAACCAACAAAATCAAAAACATACAAACTGTGTGCAAACTTATGCCCTTCAATTTCTAACTGGTCACATCTTATCCCCAAAGTTGCATACCCTCTTATCGGATTCGCAACCCATAAGGAAGTAATAAGGTATGAGGGTTTTAAACATAAATTATCTATAAAATACTGAGATATGAATGAATTTAATGCACCAGTATCAAATTGTACCCTAATTGGTATACTATAAATCAAAAGGGTACCTTCAATCACAGTCTTTCCCTTCTCCGTAGCTGTTGGTCTAGAAGATGATGGTTCCAAGGCATAAACCATTCCCTTGTCCGCTCTGACTGGTTATGGACATTGATTCTTGTAGTTTCCATTCTGATCATAGTTGAAGCAATTCACTCCTTTCTTATCTGTAACCTTCTTCCCTTTTCCAGTTCAATGTTAATGAGCAAAAAGCCCTTTCTTGTTACACTTGTAGCAAATTGCATCCGCCTTCCCTTTCTTTGCAGCTCCTCCTTTTGAGCTCCTTTCTTCTTAAAGAATTTCCTCTTCCTGCCCTGAGAATCTTGGGTTTCAACCTACTTCTCTTTCCCAAAAGTAGAAAGCTTCTTTCATTTCTGATTGCCATCTCCACTACAGTTGTACTTGGACCACCGAGATGTGGCATAGTCGCCCTAGCAACCTTAGGTCTTAACCGTCGAATAAGCTTCTCATTCCTTTTGAAAATAATGTCAAAGGTAGCATATCCGTATTCGGACAACTCATCAAACTTCATAGCATACTCAATCGCCGACATCTCAACTTACACTAAGTCCATGAACTTCCTCAACAATACTGAATTAAAAACTTTAAACTAGAACCTCCCCTCGAATTCCTTTGAAACTCTAACCAAGTCAACTCTTCATTGGGAACTCCCTCGGTAATACCACTCCACCAATAAAGTGTTTCTCTTTGCAACTATATAGAAGCAAGTCTCCTCTTCTTCTCATCATCTAATCCCAAGTTAGCTAAATCCTTTTATAGTGCAATAACTAGTTTTATACTTCAATAGCATCCTCTATCCCCAAAAACGACTTCCCACCACGACCGATGTAATCTCGGCTCAGCTTGGTATAGTTATTACAAACTTGGGCTCCGAGATTAACTCCTCCAACATTCACGGCATTTCCTCCAACTACCCATGCAGCTGCTCCAGCTTGCATTAGATTGATGAAGAACTGATACATCATCTCCATATTTACTAGTGGGGTTCCAGCACCTACATTGGCATTTGCATTTGAATTAGCAATTGCTTATCGATCTGAATTCATCATGGTATTGGATCGAGCATTTCCATTAGTTGCGGTGATTCTTCACCTAGATTACCTCCTCCATTTCTTGCCTCCTTATCTTCCTTTCTCGAATATCTGCATACGAACCTTAGAAAGACACCCAAGAATGGTCTAAAAGAGAGGGGAATACATAATTATATATATAACAAATGCGAGTACGTTACTATAGTGTTAATCTAAACCTCGGTATCATTTTCTGATTCATTGGGTTAAGTTATGAAAATCGTTTAGGTTCAAATTTCTTTTCATTTTACATAAACCTATGCTCAGATACCAATTTGTAACATCCCCGATTTGGACATCCAAACCTAACCACTACGGATGTTCCAGTCATCCATGGTTATTAATTCTCAGTGACTAAATGCTGTAATGTTAGATACATTGATATATTAGAAACATATGAATATGAAAAATTTTAAAACTCAATTTAGACAAATTTCTCATTTCATTACAAATAGCATTCAGATTCATTACATAATCCCAATTTTTAAATCACGTTTAGAGAAATATAGTTAGTATAAATTACGCCAAGAGCGACATATAAAGAAGCCCACTTTGGTTGATCAAAGTTTAAATATAGGTAACTAAAAAACTTTGCCATTTCATCCAATTACACAATGAAATCAAAAAGAAAGAACTCATAATAGCTAGCTTTTCTCCTGCACGTCTCCAAAATCCTATTCCTCTAATGGAGAACCTGAAAACTCTAACTCTCAAAATACTCAAAATCAATCGAGCACCCGAGAGTTTAAGGGGAAAACTTAAAATTCGAGTCAGACAAAAATTCTGGTGTGAATAATAATCTACCATCTTGAACCATATAAATATATAGCAAGACCAAGCCGCTTAGCAGAACGTATTTTCCCTGTACTAATATCCTAACCCAGTTTATAACAACCATATACTATGCACCTGCATCCACAATGGTTAAGACATAACATAATAAAATGTATCATGATGATATGAAAACATGCAATATGCTCTGGATTTCGCATCCATATCCACTTAACTATCTGTCTCAAGTTATAGTTTCTAGGGTGACTATTAACCCATTCGTCTTCATGGGCTGATTAATAATGTGTACCAAGTTTACAGGCTATCCATCCGTTTCATATTTTCTATGGGATCGCTAAATACCTAATGGTGTCCACCAATAACATCATCGAATCATAGGTGTCATAGGGTTACTATGAACCTATTGGATTCTCTAATAACATCTCTCATGTCATAGTTTTCATGGACTGACTATGAACCTATCGATCTCTATCAATTACCTGTCACGGACATAGTTTTCATGGGATCACTAAGAACCTCTTGTCCCGTGCTAATAACAATTTCCATAATATAGTTTTCATGTGCTTACTATGAACCTGTCTAAACAAATAACCTTTTGACCAGTCTTGTGCATCATATACTCTGGTCTGTCTGACCTCTTGGGTGAAATTCTACTCATGGAGGAGTTAGTTTAATGTATATTCATATTGGGTCAACCTAGCCTGTTATTCTGTGCTTAATATCCCATAATGCGATTAAGGATTAATAATGAAAAGAATATGACTATACAAGCATACATGATAACTAATTAAATATCACAACAATATAAACATCCATGGTTTAATGCCTTGTGATCATTTTCAAATGAAATTTGGTTAACACCCTTAACCTATTATTTTTAGCAAGGAAAGATTCCTCTAAAATTTCAAGTTTAAATGCAATTTCGAAACTCCTTTATATTGCCGTGTGTTTACTTATAAAAATGAATTAGGGTTCTTTAATTTGAACACTAAGGCTTTCGACTATATCCTTTGAATCATTACTTAAAACCTTAGGCATTCTCTTTCGAAACCATCTAGCATACCTTTCGAACAGTTGGAAACGTTTCTTTCAAAACACTTAAAAATATGCCTTTTGAACCAACTAAAAACATACCTTTCAAAAGCATTGGGTTAAAGTAAAAATTAATTGAAGCATAGCTTCGAAACCAATTAAAAGTAGCACTTTCTAAATCATTGATTGAAGAAAAAACAAACATCAAACTATAAAATGGAACACTTTCAAAAGACCTATAGTGACAGCAACATGCTTCAGCATGCATACTTTGGTTTAACTAAGCCGTTTAACCATATCGAATGGTATGGGAGCAGCAATCACCCTACCGCATGTATAAGTTAAAAGAAAAGCGGCTTCAATGGTTGTGGAAGGCTATCAATTAGAAACTGTACCCTATGAACCCGTTGATTCAAAGAGTTATAAAAGCGGCCTCTTACTAAGGCGAAAGGTTCTAATGCGGCAGCTAGGGTATCGAAGGTGTTCAAAAGCAGCAACCCTTTCAAAGATACTAAATCAAAGGTAGGTTTATAGATTCGAAACCTGGAAATACAACTACACCACTTACGCATGCATACTTTCGACACCTTTGCTACCTTTCTCATAGGTCCAATACACTTCATACCACCAGCTTGATAACATGTATATTAGCACCGAATGGATGCCGAAGGGTTAGAGTAGTACATATGAGATCGAAAGCCGGCAAGGTTAAGTGATGAAGGTGTAATTTAGATGAAAACTACATTTTTGCTTATTAAAAAAAAATACTTTTCACCTACCATCAGTATTTGTCTCAATCTTATTCGTTTAGAAAACTTTCGATATCATTTTTCAAATTTTGCTGCCAAAATCAAATTTGGATTTGAAATAATTTAACACTTAGGCCCTTCTCCCTAATAGAACATTTAAGTCCTCCAACTTAAATAATTTAATATCCATAGTAATACACTTAGAAAAAATCCCCAAAATTACCATAATTCATATTAAATATGTTTTCTAACAAATATAAATTTCAGACCCGAAAACATTATTCAATTGCCTTAAATAATTTGAACTTAAACTTCACTATTTTCTCTCAAGGAAAATTCATAATAAATTATCCATAGCTTTTAATATTATGAAAATTTAAAGCTATCTCCAAAATAATGTTTTACATAACATATTAAAAAATCATTGCATTTGGGAATCATTTTGCATGATTTTAGCCTTAAAACCAAACTAGATTATTAGAAAAAATCCATGTTTAAAATTATAACATGGCATTTAAGTCAAAAAATATCATCATTCATCCAATCATACGGCTTAGACCTCAAACCCAAATTTAAATCATTTAAGATGACTTATATAAGTTGGTTTAGCTCGTTATTCACCTTGTTTGGATAGGAACTTGAGGTTTGTTCTTGCTTTAATCTTCCTAGATTGAATCTTAGCCTCTAATTGATTTTTGAGCTTCTCTTCACCTAGGTTTATGGCCGACCTTGTTTTTCCTTTTATTTATATGTATGTTTTTGTACGAATTCAAATGAGAATAAGAATGTTGCAAGGGGTTTTAGGAGTTATGCGGTTCGGCCATTCCCATGTTTCCTTACCTTATTCTCCTAAGTCATTAACTTATAAACCATCCTTATATATTCATTTAGTTAAGGCACAACCTTAATTTGTTTTCAAATCTCGATTCACTTATCGATATAGTCTCTATATTATTCTATTTAATTTATCTAATTAATTCTCCTAAATAATGCTATTTAAAATTAGTACAAGAAAGCATAAAATGAAATGTTCAAAAGGATTTTATACCAACATGCACGGTAACCAAATCAAGAGTCAAACGCGTATGCTAAACGATAAACTCCAATGAGTCCATTCGTTATTCAAAAGAAACAAACGTCCAAGTGGTGTAACCGCTTTTGTGAATATATTATGCGAAAGACTATTACACCTCCCTCTATAGAAAGGAAAACCATGTCGTATGCTGGATCACTATGTCTCTAAACTCTCAAATAAATCCAAGCATCCAATAACTCAACTTTCCTTTTCATTCAAACATAACTCATTCTCCAGAGGAGAAAAAACTAATTAAATTATCATTAAATGATGATCTATAATTGCATTGGTTTGCTTAGGTTCAAACCAACGTAACCGCATAATGTTAATAAGGATAATAAACTAAATTCACTTTGCCTAGGCAAGTACCATCTCATCATTTAAAAGATTATCTGACTTGCCATAAAACTAGTCAAGAAATCCTTCCCTGAACTAACCCATGCAATGAAAACTAAATTACACTAAAATTTCATAATAACCAAAGATCATCCCAAAATGACACAATGCCTTGCCCTTCATTTGCTTGCAAAATTTCTTTATTAAATCAGGTCGACCACCTCACTTCTTTCATGCAAACTCTGATCTGATTCCTTGATCCGACTACTGAGATCCCCTCACACTACTAGGGTTGTGCTTAGGAAATATTTCAGTCATCTTAAGAATCTGAATCAAGTGGTCACCTTTCAAAATCAAGTGAAAAATCCTTTCCTACTTGGTGTAAATAACCAAGAAACTCTATGCTCGAACTATATGTTAAGACGTGGCACGCGAATGGACCAATCTTTAGAAAATATCCCTTTTGGCATAAGGGATTACTCCCATCACCTAAGGTTGACTAATACAGAGAAAAACAATTTTAACATGAATGGCTTTAGCGAAACACCTATAAGTCATCCGCTTGTTCTTTTCTCATTACTGGGCATTCATCGAACCCTACCTAGATCTAAATCCAAGTCACACTTCATCGACAAAACCCACTCAACTTGAAAGCTCGTGCATCAAGTGAGAATGATAGCACTCTCGATCTCTTTACCTCAGCTTTAACTATAGTGACTTATACAAGGTTTTTCTTTATTGAAGAACTTACCTACTATGAAAGGTGTTAAGTTTAGCCTATCTACCATGTAAATAGCAATTGATAAAATATACTGCTTAAGTGTTGGAAGGAACGGAAGTGAGTTTCCAAAAATAGAGCATACCTCATGACATAAGCCTCTTTCATTTCTCTTGAGTTGTAGACCTGCTAAGACCCGATAATGCACGTAAGACACAAGTCATCATCACTTACTCACCCTTCGAAAATGTAACACGATCCTTCTTAGGTGATCAAGAAAATCGCAATTGAAGGACTTACGCATCACTTTAGCTGGATGACATTTCGTAGTGAAGTGCCCCTATATGGCACTAGAGTGACATACTAGGTTAGCTTCCATTTTCGAATAAGCTCGATCTTCCTTGTATCATGGTCTTTATGTTTCGGTTGGAGCTTCGGTTGCATTCCACTTTCGCTACCTTAAATGGTATCTCATGGGCATTCTCACGAAGGAGAACTATCTTAATAAGACTTTCAAATGTAGCCTAACATGGATAAGACTATGCAATAAATCCTCAACTGATGCTTATGATCAAAGGCAAATCTCTTTTCCCACAATAGTGGAGTATCGATCATCTCAAATCCCTAAAAACAAGGTTGAGTTGGTCAACACTCCTTTTCTGACAAGCCGCCTCCTTAAGATGGATGGAATGCTAAAACTACATGCCTTTTTCAATCGTAGAAATGAAACATAACCAAAGAGATGTCTAAATTAATTCCAAATCATTGGACTTCTCATTGGTGACACTGACACTACATCGTACCCAGTCAAAATCTTCCTTCTCCAAATGCCGATAAAAAATCTTCCTTACGAAAACATTCTCTAGACCTATATCGATGGAAGCGCTCTCATGAACATGTCCCAGATCAAGCCTCGGCAATAGTGTTAGGACTTAAATATAGCTTCCTTGTAGGACTAAGGAAATTCTGACACTGCTTCAAAGAGTCTAAAGTAGGTGGAGCTAGAAATACCAATGCCCTAAGGGCCACAACACTTCTAATACCAACGCATATGCTGGAAATTTTCACTGATGGCATAACATCTTTTAGGGTAACTAAATGGTCTCTAAACAAATTAGGCATCTTAGATTGCCTATTCATAGTCACCTATGCACTCGTGCTCATACTAATAGCCTGATGAAGATACCCTAACAACTAGCGATAGAAACAAATCAAGTCCAGAAGACAAGCATTGTAAACTATATAATATAGGAGAAATACATAGGTACGCTCTCTCTACATGTCCCTTTTATAGATTGGTTAGCTCAAACTGGTCCACATGGTCCAAGTGTTGAGCCTAAGCACTGATACCAAATGTAACAACATGCCTTTTGTTAAACCCAAAAGTCATCAGCTCATAACAATGATAGACTCAGGAATACCACAAAAGACATATTGTCGTGGTGAAATTAGAACAAAACACTAAAATAATACATCGATGGGATCTCACAACAGAATGATAACGCTAAATATATTGAATATACATGAACACAATAGAATGGTAATATATAAGAGACCACACTAGAGGAAGCAACTGATAAACAAATATCAGTGCAGAAACTCAGAATACGTCAACTCACAGCAACATGGAGTTCTAATAATACAACAGTCTCATAAATAGAACAATAGGTTTTTCATATGCTACTACAATATTAAGTATAGATATCCAAAATAGATGACATACCTCCAAAGTGCTTCAACTGAACATTCTGCCCGCGTTCCCCAAAAGCACCTGAGTCATAAAACTACACAGTTGAGTTCTCGAGAATTGTCATGACATAAACAGACAAAGACAAAATAGTCAGACTTAAAGCCAGCTGTGAGAGGAACTATCTCAAAATACTATATATTAAACTATTTACAAAGAACATGAGACAAATAAATCTCAGTCGGCCCTCTCCAAAAATGTGGCTCAAAGGTAATCCGGACTGTCAATAAACAAGTAAAGTAAACCCATCCAAACTATAGGAAATCATACCATAACCTTATCTTCTCCTGTAATTGACGAGTCTGCACAACTAAAATAACGGGCCTTATATATAACTGTAAATATTGATAAGGTAATATAATATACAAATGAGAGAAATTATAAATATCAAAATACAAGCATATTTTATAATACACAATAATGTTATCAATTAACTAATATAGCATGTACAATCAGAATGATACACGACTAATAGTGTGTATAAATTGATACACATCAATGCTGATGAGTGTAGTACAAAGTAGATTTTAACTGTGATTCAGTGATCCATATATATTGTCCATAATAAATAGTCATCTAATTATACCATAGACCCAAGCCGCATCTGGTGTGATCGAACTCGTGTTGATCTCACCTTACCCTACATCGAGCATAAGTGATATGTGCCCTACTCTAGATATCTAACACACACACACACACACACACACACACACACACACACACATATATATATCTCAGTGCAATCCAATGATTCCCATTGAGGGCCCAGAATCAATAGATTTTGTACCTAATTGTACCATGGGCCCAGAGTCGCATCCTGATTGTACGAACTCATATAGATCTTATCGTACCCCAGATCGAGCATAAGTGATATACGACCTGCTATAGATATATGAAACTAGTGTGAACCTCACCGTACCCCATATTAAGCATGAGTAATATATGCTCCACCCATAGATGATTGTCATCATCTCCTTCTAGACCATCAAGGATTTCTTAGCAAATTTGCATCTACAAAAGAGTACAACAGGCATGTCCCGTATAACCGTCGGGACCACAAAGGAACCCTGATACTGTATATATATATATATCAAAATACAAGATCACGTAATCAATTATCATAAAGGAAGATCGATATCTCGTCACAATTCATCTACACAGATGGCCTCTGCTAAAAGACCGATAATATGCATGGCCGGTAATATAAGGCCAATACAATTTATGATCACTAAAATAACATCAGTATGATGCACGGTCACTAATTTAAGACTAATACAATTTATCAGCTATACAAGCCCCGAAGTCAACCCACAAAGGTACGGATTAACTCCATTTGACTGCACACGCTCTTCGAACATGATCATGTGACCAATCTCTTTACCCACCCCGATCGATTGCTGTTTATTCCAAATGAACCACTTAACATTCGCAACTGAATCCTGAGCTTTGCCTTGCATCCACTTTCTCGAGTAGCTCAAAGTCTCTTCAAAGTCGTTCCAAGGCCCTATGAATAACCACAATTGAACGGGGATGAAATCCCTCAAAGTCATCCCCTACCTAAGTGTTTGTTCGATCTAATAAAACCAGTCGAATGAGCCAATTTTCCCCAATCCTCCATTTAGGCACCCAACTGCACTCATTCGTTCTACAAGATTTCTTTCGGTTCTAGCAGTGAGACTAGGGCTGGGAGGAATCTCCCAAATGGTAATCGATTCGCATACCGTTTCCTTCGATACTTCGTTCGATGAGCCGCCTTGCCTCCCGAGCCTGTCTCCACCCCCTCATACCCTTTTTGGAGTTCATTGGTTGACATTTTGGAAGTGGTTCCTTATGTGTTTGAAAACTTATTCCAACACGAAATACACTCTTTGCACGCATAGTGTTCAACGGGTGACTATATCGACTCGAATCTCTCTAACAATCCTAAGGCGCGCTCAACCATCCATCTAGCCTTATGTGATGCCTACACGTGAAAGCATACTCATTCGTGCACATAGGCACATGCATACACAAACATACTTCTCAATTTAAGTCGCATTTCATACTTCATCGGAGCAACTACTCGGATTTGCGTACTCTCACGCAGCTTAGCGCAAGTGATAGTCGCTATAGTTATGTGAAATACCCGTAACCCACTTGTATCATTAATTTATCTATATAATCAAACAATTGCATACATATATAAATAAACGAACTACTTAACAATCCTAACAACAATACAAAAATTGTTATATATCTTTAGATACATGTATTTGTATACTTGACCATAGTCATTACATACACTTACATTAGATAAGTAATTAATTTATTACTTATCAAATCTTACTTTTATTTATTAAATATTTTCAATAAAGTAAAAAAACATTTTATACCGATATGCAAAATCTCATATCATTTTATTAAAATATAATACTATTTTATAAATCTATTTGAGCCTTCGAAATTATTACACTATGATTTCTGCAAAGTACAAATTGTTGATATTCAAATGGAAAGTTTATTGGCTTGTACTTCTGAAACCTATGTTTTGGCTTGTAACAAAAATATACATTCCGATAGCATAAAACAATGTGCCAACCAAGGCCGAGATCATAATTCTGCTGAGGTAAGAAGCCTGACCTAGAATATCAGTTGCCAGAGTCTAAAAAACCTCAAACAACAACAATCAACGGCTTAGATAACTTAAGCCGAGACTAGCAGTCCAAATGTTAAGGACACCCAAAAGCTATATATAAAAGTGCCATGTCTACAATCTGCATCAATTCATACTTAACCAGATGATGGCACGTGTTCAAATCAAGACTGCTCATAGTCAGCCGGATCATTAATCCAAAGAGATGGCACTCAACCAATGGCTTCATGATATGCTGGCCATAAATAGGTGGCAATCCCAAGGCATAAAGAATCTGCTGGAACATAACAAACAAAAATGAGAGAGTACTTTACAATATTATCGCTCTGACCAAAAATCATAAATGTCGAATACACTTAGATTCAATGTAATAAGCCTCTCGTCTATACAAAGAGTGACAAAATAAGGCAAGGATAGTGGACGTAGGAACTTTCGACCTGAACCACTATAAAAGTCTCGGTGTCATTTACTTTCAGCTCGTTTCTTCTTTACCATTCCTCATCCTAACTCACTACTTCAATATGTAGTAGTTCCAGCAATACAACATCTCGTCTCGGTATTCTCATATGTAGGACCTATAATCAAACCAACGTTTCGAGCTAGACCTTCGGACCTCAAGGTGTTGGTGTGGACGAAAATTTGCACTAATATTTTTAGCATAGAAGGAGGGCCAAGCCACCGCATTTATTTTCCTTTTAGAGATCCAACAAAGCCTTTTAACCGGGTATGTCTAGTCCTGTAAAAAAGGAGTCATCTCGAAACCACACCTTAACCTTCAGATTCATCTCATTGAAGAAAACAACAACGAAAGATTGGTCACCCTCATTTCAGAGAAGGAAAATGGTCAAGTATATTATTCTATCATAGCTTCTCAAATCAAGAAATTTTGGGATATCTTCAGGAATCCCTCTATGAATCTACCCAACTTCAAAAAATCATAAAGCCCTCCATCATGAAGTTAAAGATCTTTCCATTGAGTTTCTAAAATATGAAGGTTTAAAGCCCTCTAATAAGAGGACCACCCCAGACACTCAAGATGGTGAGTCTCGAAAGAAATTAAAATGTGATCAAATTCTTACTTCCCTCAGCTATAATCTGTCTCAGATCTTTCTAAGGACCTGCACAGAGATCCATTATCCTAATTATCCCCTTTCCACCACAGAAGATCCAAAAGGAAAGAACAGTTATATTTATCATCAAGTAAATGGACATAAAATAGGTAAGTGCTGAAAGCACTCTTATGTAGTCAAGGAATTTATAAATAGAGGGAAGTTGACTAAGTTTATTAAACAATAAGCTGAATATCTTATTTTGGAACTTTTTTTTACCCTGCTATGTTTTCATAACTTCAAAACAAGTTCATGTAAATCTTTCAAATAAATGCATATGGCATTTTTCTACAAAAGATGGAAATGCATGAAGAATCGCTTTAAAAAAATTCTCGGTCAAATGAAAGATGCCACTCCAACCACCCCGATCCTTTCTATTATATCCTATCCTACAAAATGTCTAAAATCTAAAGAACACTTTATGGTCTCGAAAGTTTTGAAGTTTTGATTGGTCGGTCTTGACCATCCCATTCCGGTGAAACTCTTCTTCAGTACAATCTAATTCACTAAGTCTTCCTCTAAGAAGTGCACCTATATCTCAGCATTCACGGTATCTCTTTTGGTACGTTCTTTCTTGTTAAGAACTTTTGCATACCATATTTATGCCTAGAATTAGAAATTAAAACTCTGTTATTGAGCCGTCGAGGTTATTGTAGAGTTTCACTTTACCCGGTTTAAGTGAAGCCCTCCCACTAATCTGATGAGACTAATGAAAGGTTTTCACTTTACTAAGTCTAGTCTCTTTTACCAAATTCAAATTAAAAACTTTCTGCCAAAATAGGTAATCATGTGAGTTCAAAAAGATTTTTACAAAACATTTTTGAAACTACCCCTTTAAAAATATATAATAATTTATATCTCTCTTCATAAAGTTTAATCTTTTCCTTCAAACTCTTTGAAAAACAAGGTAATTTATAAATTACGTAATTTCAAGAACCTTCTTTAAAATATATTCCAAAACTGCTCCATTTCAAAGAATACATGTTTCTCTTTACTAACTAATAACCAACATCACTATTAATTAAAAAATGTATTTTAAAAGGTCGATGCCAAAAGCAGGCGAAAGTGGTTGTAGATGGCTGATTCCAACATAAAAGTGGTTGTAGATGGTCGATGCCAGTTAATGTAGCTAAAGATTTTAGACCCAACGAGACGTTGGTAGGCCTCGCCATAAGAGCTTCGCTACAATATGTGCCACAAAGTGTGAATCCATATCACCTTAGTTTAAAATGTCATCGAAAAGTCGAATGCATGCTAATAGTGAGTCATGATCAGTGTAACCGTCCATTAGGTAGATTCCCATATAGATTAGAGTTTGATCGATTCCCTACTAGAATAGAGAAACCGGTCGATTCCCATATAGATTAGAGTTAGGTTTATTCCGAACTAGAATAGAGAAAAGGTAGACTCCTATACAAATAAGAAAAAGGTATATTCCCAAATAGATTAGAAATCGGTAGATTCCCGTACAGATAAGAAACAAGTAGATTCTGGTATAGATTAGAAATGGGTAAAGTCTAATATAAATTAGAGTCTAATATAAATTAGAGTCGGGTAGATTCCTACATAGGTTAGAATTGTGTAGATTCCTAATTAGATTAGAGTGTTGGATAGATTCCAAATTAGATTAGAGTTGGGTAGATTCCTAATTAGATTAGGATGCTGGGTAGATTCCCAATTAGATTAGAATGATATGTAGATTTCTGATTAGTTCAGAATGGTGGGTAGATACCTAATCAGATCAGAACGTTCGGTAGATTCCCAATTAGATAAAAAGGATGAGTAGATTCCTAATAAAAATAGAATATTGGGAGAAGTTGCTAAGACAAGACATTAAGTAGCTTCTTGGTAAACTGAAAAGAAGGATGAACATAGAATCAAAATAAGACAAAACTCTTGATTGTGCTAACTCGGTTCCCTTTGGACAAGAACCCGACCATAAAGGACGTTTGGATCCGAAACTTTATCTTAATAGAAATTTACCCTGGGAAAAAGATACCCTACAAAAGGATGAAAACGAAACGAAGCTCATTCAAGCAAACCGACAGCATATGAAATAAAATTGAAGAGGATAGAGATTCTTCATATATATTTGATTCAAGAAAATGTTACAAGGATAGGCTGAAAGAAACATCTAAAGAAATAGTATTACAAAGAATTAATTACAAAATCAAAAACATTAGTAGGTAAGGTATAAAGGAAAAAGGAGAGATCCACCCAAACTAGGCAAACCGAGATGATAAATCCTGATTTTTAAAACAATTTGGATATTCATGGTCATGGAAGGAACATATTAGCACCGACATACTCAATATCCTTTCCTCTCTTCATTTAAAAGGAATTGCCATTATCATAACCCGAAACCACATATAGGTTTGAGGCTTACTCTTCTCCAAGATAATCTAGCTCTTAGTCTTTATACCTAGCTTTGACTCAAGAAAATTGCTATTAGCCACAAAAGCCGTAATTGTTACTTTCAACTTTTAGAGATCGACTACCATGTCCTTGTAAGATTGGTAAAGAGAAGCATAGTCTCGTCGGATCCTTGAACAATTCATGTAGGATACTCTCTAAAAAACGTCAACTTAAGATTATCTGAGATAAAAGATGGAAAAGGAAGGATTCCATATCAGTTACCCTAGTTTGATATAGCATATAATAATTGCATTATATTGAATGAGAATTCAAATATATCCAAGTCGTGGAAGGGTTTCATTCAAGAAAAAGAGAGAAATTAGACAAGACGATAGTTACAAAGGTCATTACAAAGGAAATTTACAACATGTCTCCTCCATTAAAAATATTATCAGAGGTATCTTCTTGTACCTCCTCATCAGCCGTAATTTCCTCTTCCTCCCTTACCGAGCTTTCAGATTCCTCCTCCTCCCCTATTGGGATCTCGACTACAAAGGCCTCTGTATCCTTCTCTTTCTAGCATTCCTCATATTTCCTAGAATTATTAACCTTAACTATGGTGCTGTGTAGTTAATGCGCTCGATAGAATCAAGCGGTGGAGGTGCAAAAATTAACAGCAGGGATACAGCGAGGATATAGTGGGATATAGCGGATAGCTCTAAAATAGCATATAAAACTCGTACTTAATGTTTTTATAAATATATAAATGGTAATTAAATGAAAAATTATCATTCAATTGAATTATAATTAATACATAAATGATTTTAAACAAAAAACATGTGCGAATATACTTTAAACAAACGTAAAACTGTTATATATAACATAATTGAATTTAGTAGAATACTAGAGTATTTTCATTTCTGAAAATATATTAAAAATTAAATCAAATAAATTAGTTTCATAATTTTTATAATGTATAAATGCGATTTTTTAATTCATTTTATTAAAGAAGATATAGCGGAAATAGCAAAATATAGCGGGAATAACGGGATATAGCGGAAATAGCGGGGATTAAAGCGAAAATGTTATATTTTGGGGCTATATGGAAAAATCATAGCGGTAGAAATCCACTATGAGATATTGCGGGGTTATAGCGGTGTAATAACGGGGCATTTACTATATGGCTATGGTGACATTATTTCTGAGATACGAGAGAGAGGCATGTCTTGATCTTGTTGGTGAGTGTAGGCATCAAACAAAACTTGAAAGGCTCGCCTACTAGCTTAACTATTATGCTCTTCTCTAGCGATGTAATGTTCTATGTCAATCACCCCAGCTTCGGATTTCTTCATCCTTTTCCTTTAGGGCTTTCCTAAGAGTCTCGATCCTACGATCCTTCTCTCCCATAATCCTACCTGATTCCTCAACTTGTAGTCATGTCTTAAACCTTAGCCCTAAACTCCACGAACCACTTTTTTGTCTCTTCGACAGAAGCCACTTTTTCCTCAATCTTCAACCACCTATGTTAAAGGACTATAAACTGAGTAAGGACAAATATTTAAATTATAAACTTTTATACGAACTTCCCATTTACCATGATACTCTATCGAAGGACATATTCAACCGTCTTACAGATGCTATGAACAGAGGTGGGAAGCCTAGTATGTGCTTCAATGATGGCAGAAGAAAGACCACCTTCAAAAGCGGCCCTTGTGATCTCTATGGCTTGCTTGTTCTTCTTAGAAAGCAGACCCAATACTATTTTAGGGCTTTCAACATAGGAAGGTTTAGAGAACTTTTGTTTCTTCAAGTGAACAGCCTCTTTGTCGAAAGATAGCAGCTTGGACCTTTACTTGATCGCTTTTCACTTCTCTTAGGAGCCAGCTTTCTTGGAAAGCCCTATAACAGGAAAAGAAGATAAGATTAAAATCAAGATTGAGACTAAAATTTATGATTAAGAATATTAAGCAAGAAAATCTAATGATTAAATAGCGAACCCCTTATCCTCACCTTCTCCAGGATCAGATTCGTTTTCATCTCCACGGGCGACGATCATAGTAGAAGCTTCAACATGCTTTTTAGAAGGCTTAAATCTAGCAAGATTAGTAGAAGAGGATGCCTGATCCATGGCTTTTAGCTTGCTCATAGTAAGAACTCAGTGTCGTTATCACCAAGGAATGGAATCTGCATAACTTCTTCATACTTATCTTTAAACTCACTAACGAGTGCCGAATCACTACTCTTTTCGGGTCTCACTAATTACGTTCCAACAAAATAAAATGACATGGTTCAGAATATGAATAAGACTGAAAAAAAGAGGAGTATCTAATCACATACAAGCATTACTGAAAGAAGTGATGAATAGGTTAGAGGAAGCTTTTACCAGAAAACATTGGCGTGGTGTTATTTTTTTAAAGGGATGCTCTAAGGGAGACATCCTTAAGAACTTGAGGAAATATGTATAAATTCCTAAAAGTCTCAAAATCCAACAAATTGAAAATATAATTGATCTCGACAACAGATATGTTTCGATAACCCTTTTAAGAATATAAGATCTCCATAGCAGATAAAGTTGAGTAAGAGGTAGCTAGAAGTTGGAAAGGGTTGAGGTTATATAACTCAAGACATCAATAACACAAAGAAGCAAGGGGCAAGAAGATCTCGTGTCCCATTCTTTACTAACCACCCAAAATATCTTTTGGGAGGATCGTTAAAATGCAACCTGGCCTAGGAAGCAAGCGTCTTCACTCCAATAATTACATAGGAAGACAAAATTTCATTAAGAACTTGTTGTTCTACAACAGGAGCATCCATTTCTAGCTTAAGAAAAAAGAAGAAAAATGTTCAATTGGAAAATGAAGAATCATCATTATTTCTAGAATAAAGATTAAGAAAACTAAACTTGATTTAAGTTCTTGGATAAGCAATGGAAGGAAAAACATCAATGGCTATACCAATAATCGTAGTAAGAAAAACAAAGTTGAAAAGGATTTACTTGTTTGTGAACATGTATTGGAAGAAGAATCAAAGAAAGCTTGAGAATGTTAATGGTAGTTTGGCAAGTTGAACAACTGAAAAGAAAAGAGAAACAGGGGAGGGATGCTTATATTAAAAGGAATGGCATATACTAAGGAAAGAGAAGTTATCCACCATGGATTTAGTATGGCAAAGAATATCTAGAGGCCACCTTGTCAGATGCCAAGTCACCCTTGCGCATGAAAAGAGAGACACCTTTTGAAGATAACCAATCAACTGACAACATTTGTGACAATATTAAATGCAAAACCAAAACCCATTCCTCAAAGGTCTAGTCCTGAATGATCACTTACCAGTTCGCACTACAAACAAAGTTTTGACCTCGTGATCCCAAATTAGATTTTACCTTTCGGCATTCGCTTACCCCTTAGCCTTGTTGGCTTCAAGTGTTGAGCAACGTTTTTGAAAAAAAATTAGCTTCAAATGACAAGCATCGTTTAAGTTTTGACCTACCGTACCAAACTAGATTTTTCCTCTTGACATCGTAACAATTTTGCTTAACACTTGGCCTAGATGGCTTCAAGTGATAAGCATAGTTTTCAAAGAATTTGACCTCACGATCTCAAATTATATTTTGCCTCTCGGCACTGAAATAGTTTCGCTTGTCGCTTAGTCTTGATAGCGACTGACAAAGTTTCCAAAAGTTTTGACCTCTTGGCCTAAAGTTAGATTTTTCCTTTGGTACCAAAACAAAGTAGCTTTGTTTATTACATAGCCCAAATGGCATCGAACATTAAGTAAAATTTCAAGCATTTTGGCATCATGGCCCCAGATTAGATTTTTCCATTCGGCACCAAAACAGTTTCGTCTAATGTTTAGCATGAGAATCTTCAAATGGGAAGTGCATATTTTCAAAAGTTCTGACCTTATGGTCCCAAATTAGATTTCACTTTTAGCATCCAAGCAATTCGCTTACCATCTAGTCTGCATAGCTTCGGGTGGAAGATATGATTTCAAAAGTTTTTGACCTCATGGTCCAAGTTAAAATTTCATTCCTTTAGTTTTCAAAACCATCAACCAACCAAATCTTCGCTTCAGGGCACTGATTTAAGTGTTTTCAAAACACATTCGTAAGATTAGTTTTTTTACGAGTTGTATATGTGGAGCAGTGTTCCCGAAAGCTTGGAATCAACATTGCGATGGGAACGGAATAAACAAGCCAAGGATTAAACCAAATATGACACTAACCTTTCCAAGTTCCACCCCATATCGATTATATGAGGTGAACATTAGGGGGGCATGTATTACATTCTAATTTCTACAAAGTACAAATTTATAATATTCGAAAGAAAATCTCATTGGCTTATAATTTTAAGGCTTACCTTTTATTTCTAAGGAAAATATGCAATCCAAGAGCATGAACCAATGTGTCAACCAAGGCCGAGATCATAATTCATCTGAGGCAAGAAGCCAGACGGAGAGCATCGTTGTTGAATCCTAAAATAATTCAACAAACAACAACAATCAACGGCTTAGATAGCCCAAGAGGAAACTAACGGTCATGGTGAATAAAGGTCATCCAAAAGCTATATATAAAAGCGTCACGTCGACAATCCACATCACATCACACTAAACCAGATGATGACAAGCGTTCGAATCAAAACCACTCGTAGTCAGCCAGATTATTAATCCAAAGAGTAGGCGCCCAACCAATGGCATCACGGCATGCTGGCTATAAATAGGCAGCAATCCCAAGGCAAAAAGGATTATCTAGCACATAACAAACATAACATATATAGTACTTTCCTATATTAGAGATCTAACCAAAAACTCATTAATGGCAGAAACGCTTAGATTCAATATAATAAGTCTCTTGGCTATATGAAGAGTGACTAAATAAGAAAAGGACAATGGACATTGGGACTTTCGACCCGAACCACTGTAAAAGTCTCGATGCTATTTACTTTTAGCACTTTACTTCCTCCCTATTCCTTATCCTAATTCAGTAGTTCAACATGTAGTAGTTCCAGCAATAAAATATCTTGTCACGGTATTATCATATCCGAGAACTATAATCAAACCAACTTTTGGGGCTAGACCTTCGAACCTCGGGATGTTGGTGTAGACGAAATCCTACACTAATAGACATACTAAATCTCGTCATTTATAACTAAGTATTTCTTTCATAAATATTTTATAAACCTTATAACCATCTTATAAAATTTTCTTCATACTATTTTATAAGATCGTATACTCTTTATAAAATATCTCTTTCACACCATTTTATAAAATCACTCATCTTATAAATCACCACTTTTTCACTATTTAAAAAATCGCTTATTTCATAAAACTTCACTTTTATTTACAAAACTAGTTCTTTGCATAAATAATATTTATAAATAACCCATTTACTTATAAAAATCATTTCTTTACTTTAAACAATATTTATAGGTACTAATTAAGCTTGATTAACCACTTTAACTTTCTAAAACCATTAAATTAGGGTTATTTTACTAATAAATGACGTGGACTTAATTATGCCATCCACTTAGTCTCTAATCCATTACAACATCACATATAATCATTAGTTGACCCAAAACCAAATTCTAAGGTTGCTACATGATGATTTAGGGTTCTAACAAATTACGCGATGTTGCTAACGTGTTTAAACTTAAAAATCAGCCTGATTACATTACTACATTCTTCAAATCATTTCATGAAGCTCCATAATCATCAATGCACAATTATATGAAGTATAGTACTTAAATATATATGGAGAATCATCCCACTACCTTGCTTTTCTCCAAACCACGCTCCAATCACCAAACCCAATCTTTTCCCTATCATGAATTTCAAAATGAACACCCAATCTCTATTTCAAGCTTATTGCTTCATGGGTTTTGCAGAGAACTAAAAGAGTGAAATTATATTGATTTTTATTTGATTTTAAAAAATTTATTTGATGGGTTGGTGCTTAGGATTAGAAGTGGATTAAGAGGAGTTTAGGAAAATAATTAAAGTAGAGGGATGAAATGAAAAATGAACGAAGTGTTTAGCCACATATAAGCTAATTTAGGGAAGCTAGTGGGCTTAGCCCAATTTTCTTCATCTAGAGCTTTTCATCCCCGAAAATCATCGACGCCAAATATAAACAAGTTTATACCTATTTTACTCACGTTCAAAAAGTGAAATCAACTACGTGTATATTGAGTCTCAATTCGCTTGCTTGTAAAAGCCGAGTACAAGAGGCATTCCGTTACTTAACGAGTAAATATTTAAATTGATTATTTAAATATTCGATCGTTAAAATTACGCGGTATTACTTATGTGAATGTCCATTAACGCACGGGCTAGTTGAAAGCACTTTAGAAAGGTTGTGTGTGGTTTAATGTTGGAGATAGATTTCAAGACCATGTGTCAATCTTGTATATTCTGAATCTTATGCAAATGTTCAAATTGAAAGATACATTTCTTTACGCCCAATCCTATATTTTTAGAAATTGCTTGAAATTGTTTTTTAATAATTCGAGTGATGCATTGTTAGAATTTTAAGTGAATTAATTTAAAAAAATTAATGGTAATAATGAATGGCGTTGTATAATGATAATATCTTTATGGGCAATTATTATTGGGCCTTTACAAAAATTAATGGTAACTAAATTCGTAATGAATGACATTGTATAACGATAATATACTTATGAACTACTATTATTGAGCCATTGCAGATAGTAATAAAATTTGTAATGAATGACGTTGTATAACAGTAATATATATATATATATAAGCTATTATTGATCCATTGCAAAATTAATGGTAATAAAATTCATAATGAATGAGAACAATTTCATATCTGTTAACATTCCCTCATTTTGGTATTGCAAACTATTTACATTCCGCCTAATTGAATGATAGATACACAGAAGGAAAAATATAAGACAACATATAATTTTCTTTCTTTTTTTTCTTCTCCTCCCTTTTCCATTTCGCTCTTCGCAAAATTCTTCCAAGCAATTAAATCAAAAAGTGCCAACTTCAGAATGATTTACTATCGTACAAACAGCAAATCGATTAAATTTTAGAGGTTGTTTTATACTAGGGATGATGCGATTGACAGTTAGCCTTCACCTTGAGGCTAAGTCGCGAATCGACTTAATGAAAAATGACAAAGTACGTGGCTCAGCCATTTCCATCAGTTAGATCCAACACACACATCGTGTGTGCGTGTGTATGTATGCATGTATGTCTAGGATCAGCTACACCTCAGTTTTGTTACAACTCAAAAATCCATTAATTTTAGCCACATATTTCGAATTAATTAACATACCTTCTCTATCTTAAAGTGAGAAGAGAGAGAATGTATATTATTTAATTCAGAACATGTGGTCGAAGTCAAGGGGATTTGAGGTATAGCCATTGCTTGTCCGCACAACACACAATATATATATATGTGTGTGTGTGTATGAACAAAAAGTTGTAAATGAAGAAAAGATGAGGATGAACGAAGAAAAGAGTACTTAGGTTAAAATTAAACTCTGACTCTATAAAGTCATACGTTTCCATTCTATTTTTCTAGTTTACTGTCGTTTCCCTCTTTTATTTTTGTTCTTTCCTTTTTGATTTTGAGATCTGAGTTAGTTGATAATTTCGAATTTATTTTGAATACTTTAGTATGAAAATTTTGGTCAAAACTTAAATAGATTTGATTAAAATCACTAAAATAAAAATCGTCGAGTATTTACGTGGAAAATGATGCACATAACTACATAGATAAAAGTTTACATGGAATAAATACATAAATTTCTATTTCTAATTCTTTTTTTCCACATTTAAAGCAATACTAAACTTCTCATTGAATTTGATTTGAAGGACTAATGTTTATGTTTATATTGGAACCTACAGATCGATAATAATCCAACTTTATTCTAACTTTCATGGTTGCATTGACATTTTTATTTTTATTGTACTTCTGATTTTGATTTATATTTTTTTTTAATTTTACATTTTTAAAGTTGGGACTGCAAAATTTGAAGTGGTGAAAAAATAAAAATAAATTAAAGAATGGAAAAGATATGGGATAAGCAATATAAAATACTCATATATAGACAATCATCATTGTCCCCGTGGTTAAGTGATTCGACTTTGGTGCGAGAAGTCACAAGTTCGAAACTTGCGTAGCGTGATTCGAACATATATTGACATGTGATGTGTATTATGTTATCTCAGTGACATGTTGTATCTAAGTGTCATTTCAAAAAAAATACTCATGTATAACTGTTAAATCATTCAACCATGTATTCAAAACTTGATCCTATTACCCCACTTTTGACATTGATGTTATATTATGATGATATCAATGTTCGAATTGAATTAGTAAAGCATTAATATTGGGTATTGTTATTGACATTTCAGTTTTGGATATGAGGAAGCCAAATTTCATGTGGACTCCCTACAAAATTAGTTGCTACGAGGGGTACACATACTTTTAATCAAATGTATATTTTTACCACTTTTACTCTTAGTTAAAATATAAATATCCTAAACGCCTTGATTTACTCACTCCTCCTTCCTTTTTTTTTAAAAATAAAATAAGGGCGAGAATAAAAAATTCTTCGATCTTCACAATCAGATCCAAACTTTGCTAAGAAGGTGATAGAAAGACAATTTCTTAAGCAAATTTATTGCGTATTTTTTAACTACGATAAAAGTTGGGTTTGATTTTACTGGGTTGAATGCGTTCTTGAGTAAGAAAATAATTTTATCTCTTTCTCATTTGCAATTCCCTCTGGATGTGAATTTAAATTCTCTATTACTTAACTAATAATTTTGGAAAATAAATGATAATTAAAGAAAAATTAGGATAAATAAGAGAAATGATAATTAGGTCATTTTGATTGTAAGTTTATGTAGGGACTAGTTTGAGTTATATCATTCATAATAAAAAACTTTTTAATAAAAAAGCCCTCTCATATCCAAATGTGCAGTGTCAATAACAATCCCTTTAATATTTAAACTATTCGTTTTGAATTTCATAATTTAAATTATGGATTATCCAATTACTATTAAGAGCCCATTTTAGTTCGAACTTAGCCTTTTGTTATTGTGACAGTGACTGTCGGCATAGCCTGCAATAGGCTCGCAGAATGCTCGTACGAAATGACATTATGCTTGCCTTTCTCATATAAGACGAAAGTATGAATGAGTTGTTAAGTATTATGTTTCGTAGAACCTTTGTTTCCTACGTCGGGTTTATTTTCTGTTTACAACCTCCATAAACTTGTCTTCACACACTCGTTCTTATTATGAGTGTTACGGCACACGCTTTGCGCGTGATGATCGCACATGCTTCGTGAGTAAATTGATTTTTTTTACAAATTACATGTGTTTAACGTATTTAAGAGATATAATTTTCTTAAATGTGTAGCTATGTTTTTACGTTGAAATGATATGCAATCAGATTTAATTTCACTTCTAAGTTGGAATGTTTAATTTTTTGCTAGGTTGAATTTTCATTAATAAAGAGCGAAAATATATAGAAAGTTTAATTGTTAGATCATATAGTTAAGTGATACTAAGTTTGGTAATATATGTAGGAGAGCGTGTTGAACTTGCAAAAAAGTATAGTTGCTTGATTCTGTCTTTAAGTGATAGTAACATTTGGTAATATCTATAGAGAGGCTTTTCTTCAAGTTTACGCTGATAGAACAAAGAAAAAGAGAAAATCGATAAGATATAAAAAAAATTGAATGATATATTACTTACCACTTCAGAAGTAAATTTATCATCCCAACCATAATCATCTTTCGAGGGAGATTTTTTATCCTCATTTGTTGATTTCTGGACACACTATCTTTTTAATATATAGAGTAAAGTAATAACAAAGTGATGACTGGCTTGTACTTTTGAATTTTTGTTTAAGAAGCATAATCTCTATGCATATTTAAAAATAAAAATAACATGAAAAAAGAATAAATTTTAAACGATCGGTTGATTTTATATCAATAAATAATATGTTATCATGATATTATTTTAAGAATGTACAAAGTTATGCACTTAAATAAACAATACAAACTATAAAAAATGCAAATTACCTTTCTAATATAAAACAGAGGTATAGAAGTCGTAGTTGCAGAAATGATTTTTTCCTTATAGAATAAGATTAAAATATATTTAAAAATAAAAATAACATGAAAAAAGAATAAATTTTCATCGATCAGTTAATTTTGTGTCCGTAAATTACATCTAATCATGAAATTATTTTGAGAATACACGGAGAAATGCATTTAAATAAACAGTATAAACAAATTCTAAAAAGTGCAAAATACGTTTTTAATATAAAACAGAAGTGTAAAAGTTGCAGTCGCCAAAATGATTTTTTTTCCTGTAGAATAAGATTGAAATATATGTGCAAGATAAGGCTATAGTGTAAAGCAAAGTTTCAATGGTATAATGACACTAGCATAAAGCTGTGGAGATTAACGACGGCAAACATGAAGCGCGTCCTAAAAATACAATGGTGGTGAGATCTTTGCATGGAGATGACATAAGAGAGAAGTGGAAAAGGAAAGAGTGGAAAAAGATATGAATATAGATGGATAGAGTGAGTGGCGTTTATAGAATTTGATAGATATTTTTAGAATGATATATTTATTTTACGAAGTTTGAATATTGTATGTTGGATCGATTAAGAGTTATGAATATGCATGCCACATCTATTTTAACTCATCTGCAGTACTATCATAACTCATTTAGTGATTCAAAAAATTTCGGATCGAATGTGAAAAAAATGTAAAGTCTAAAGAAATCTTAACTGACCGATATGGTCAAATATTATGTAACGTTATACACGGTATATACTACCGAGTGATATTTAATGGTCATAAATACTCTAATATGTTTTTTATTGAAAAGTTAATAGAGCGATATCACCGCTATATATACAACATATTGTATTTTTCAGTTTATAAACATAATTGTATAAGTTATATGGTTGTTGGCCATAATTGTATAACATAATATGATTGCTGTCCTTAATTTTTCTATGTGTTAATTCTCATAATTGTATAACCTTATATCAACCACTTGCTTGATGGTGCAGTAAATTGATATAATAACGGCATTATTTAATTAATGCATATTAATTTCACCTTTTAGCATTTTATTCCTCTTCCTTTAAATCTATTTTTGCACTCATTAAGTTTCTCATACATCTACATTTCGATATTTGTATCATTTAATCATCGTTTAATACATAACTTAAAATTCATAAATTTTCATATATGATATACAATAAATTTAGATATATTCATTTGTTTAAATTAGTTAATCGGAATCAACTAATTAAATTGTTTTTAACATTGTAAAACCATTTTCGTTTTGATATTTGTATCATTTATTCATAGTTTATTGCATAAAATTAATTGAATATATGTTTATTTGTTTGTTTTGATATTAATTCACAGTTTAGATCATAAATCTTTATATATGGTATACAATAAATCAAGATATATTCATTTGTTTAAATAAATTGTACGTTAACATTATTTTTCATGCCTCAAATAAAAAGCAATTTTGGAATTTTGCGGTCGGACCCAAAGTGTATGGATGGACTTTCGGTTAATTATATTTGTCCTATGTACAGAAATGAAATACGACTAAGTGCCCAGGTGTGGATATATTATACGTTGTTAACGATAAAAATTGGTTTAACGCTAACACCCGGTGTATCTCGTGATGAAGTGAAAGCACCACCCGTTTATACGGGAAACAAAGTAAAAAGGAAAATAGCCGAAAAGTAAAAGAGACAGAGATTTTTATAGTGGTTCGGCTTCTATTAAGCCTACATCCACTTTACATTTTCCATTATCTTCTTTGTACACACTTTTACAAGATTACAGCACTTTTACAGCACGATCTCTCGATTACAACACCTTTACAACACGATCTTACAATTACAACACGATCAGAGAAAGAAGTTATAACTTTGATGGTGAATTGCTCTTCAAATCTCTCTTGAATGAAGTGGATCTCTTGATGAAGAATCTTCGATGGTCGAAGTGTTGGAGGAGTAGAGAAAACTGCAGAGTATCGGCGTCTTGGAATCCGAAAAAGTCCCTCCCTAGTTGGAGTTCATGTCGTATCTATAGGAGTTTCTGGGCATAAGTCGTGAACGACCTAAAATAGGTCGTAGGTCGTGTGGACGACCTAACATAGGTCGTAGGTCGTGGATAGCTGAGTTACGACCTAAAGGGATGGGTTGAAGGTTGTTGGCGACCTAACTGAGTAGCAAAGGAAGAAGTCACGACCTAAGGAATCGCGATCTAAAGGAGTGGCGACCTAAGGATGCTGAGGAATGTCTTTATAGGTCGTGAGCGACCTAAATGATAACGGTGTGAGGTGGGACGAGTTAAAGGAATTGCAACCTCACTGAATAGTTGTTAGGTCGTTAGGAATTGCTTTAGGTCGTTATGGCATTAGGTCGCGGAGTTAGGTCGCGGAGTTAGGTCGCGGGAAGTTAGGTCGCAAACTAGTTAGGTCGCACGAGTTTCTGGGTGCTCTTCTTGTTAGGTCGGTAGGTGTTAGGTCGCTAGATTGTTACTTGATAGGTCGCTTCCCATGCTGAGTCGCTCCAATCTTTAAGTCGTAGGTCGCTAACTTGTTAGGTCGGGTATAATGCTTGCCGCATTAACTCGCTGAGTTTCTTTAGCTTGTTGGATACTCCATGCCCTAGGTCGCATACCGTTTTGGACGGGACGCAGCCCCGCACCCCGCTGGGGGCGCTGCCCCCTGGACCCCTGTGACCTGACCGAGCATGTCGAACACCGTAGCGGTGGCATTGCCCCCGCACCCCCACCTTGGGGGGTTGGCACACCCCCTGGACCCCCCTCCGTAGGGGATCTTAGATGAGAAATCTTTCAACAGAACTTGCCTTATTGAGATGCTGAGTTGACCAATCTTTGAGGCGAGCTATCTTTGGTTTTCTCGGTCGATCTTTTGATATCACGGTCTTGCTGAAAAAGGCGGGATAACATTTGCCCCCCAAAACATGCTTTGTGGTAGGAAGGTGCGCTTTGTAATGCCAGAATCTGGACGTTCATATCCTGTTGATAACCTATAAAGGAATTGACAGTTTCATATGGCCCCAAATGATGACCGTTCGGGATTGATCTATTTGGGATGAAGCGCGGTCGTTCATGGTCAAGCGCTTTACTTCAAATGACGACCTTTCGTGGTCGAGTCATTTGACGTGAAGTGCGGCCCTGTGCGGTCAAGCGTCTAAATTCATGCGACGATCGTTCAGGACCGGGTCATTTGTGGCGAAATGTGATCATTCATGGTCAAGCGCTTTACTTCGAATGGCGACCATTCGGGGTCGATCCATTTGTGGTAAAGTGCGGCCCTGAGCGATCAAGTGGTAAAGCGCGGCCGCTCGCGGTCAAGCGCTTAACTTCAAATGACGATCGTCCGGGATTGAGCCATTTGAGGTGAAGCACGGCCGTCCGTGGTCAAGCACTCAACTTTATATGATGGTCAGGATCAAGCCAAGTGAGATGAAATGCAACCGTCCACAGTCAAGCGCTTTACTTCAAACGACGACCATTCGGAGTCGGGCCATTTGATGTGAAAGTGCGACTGTTGGCAGTGTGAAGCGCGGCCGTTCATGGTCAAGCGCTTAACTTCAAACGACGACCATTCGTGATCGAGTCATTTGAGGTCAAGTGCGGCCCTATGCGGTCAAGCACCTAAATCTATGTGACGGTCGCTTAGGATCGAGTTATGGATTAAAGCGCGGCCGACCACAGTCCAGCGACTGTTGGCGGTCAAGCACATAAATCCACGAGTTTTTGACTATTCAAAGTCGGGTGCCTGTTCATAGGACTTAATCATTGAGACTGTTCGAAGTCGGGTGCCTGTTCGTAGGGCTTGATGATGCCTGTTCGCAGGGCTTACACATTTCAAAATCATGAAAAATCACATATTCAACTGAAAAGTTGTCAAGTAGGAATGTCTGAAAAAGTCAAATCCAAACATTCGAAGCAAATCGTGAAAGCAATGTGGAATCAAATCCAAACATCGGAAGCCAATCATGAAAGCACAGTGGAATTAAATCCAAACATCAGAGGCAAAACATGAAAGCAAAGTAGAGTCAAACTCAAACATCAAAAGAAAAACATGAAAGCCATGTAGAGTCAAACTCAATCATCAGAAACAAATCATGGAAGCAACGCAGAGTCAATCTCAATCATCAGAAACAAATCATGAAAGCAATGTCAAGCCTAATCCAAACGTAGAAGGCAAAGTAATCAGTCATCAGAAGTAAAATACAAAAGTAAAGTAGTCAACCATCAGAAGTAAAATTCAAAAGCAAAGAATTGACGTCCAAGTGCAAACATCTACATCAGTATGATTTATAGTTGTATCAGAGCATGCCTGGGGATCGATCGTGGTCTCACACATGTGTGAACAACTTAATTGTGTTGATGTAGATTTTTCCACTCATTCGTCATAACCTCAATTATTCGATAATAGGCCGGCGCTTTGATCCTGAGGTGTCTCCAGTTGGTGCAGGTGGTTGTTCTTGTTTCACCCTTGCAGTCTTCTTTTTCACATATTGAGATAGCAAACCATCCCGGATATGCCCCTCAATTTCATCTTTCAAGTGTCTGCAGTCATTCGTACTATGACCATTTAGCTCATGGAACAAGCAATACTTGTCCAACTTTTTCTCGCTGTTAGTTGGATCTCTCTTTATTGGCTTTCGATAAGGAACCTGTCCCTTGGTTTCTTGGTAAATCCGCTCCAGAGTCTCATTTAACTCAGTGTATGAGGTGAATCTTGATCCTCTTTGCTGTCGTGTTGATTTTTCGTTGTTATCCTCAACTTTTCGTTTACCTTTCTTATTTTCTGCACCTTTCTCGGGAGGATTACCACCTTTGATTGCAAAAACATCGATTCCTTCCCCTTCCTCTGTTTTAGCCTTCGCGTCTTCTAACTGCAAGAACCCTTCAGCCTCATGGAAAAATTCTCCATAATCCATAGGAGGGTCTATGGTCAATGAATTCTTGAACTCTGTGCCGTTAGCTATGCCCGACACGGCCGCCATTAGAACCATGGATGGATCTGGTCGGTCCACTGATGCCGCAGCTGCGTTGAATCGCGTTAAAAAGCTTCTTAGAGATTCTCCAGTTCTTTGCTTTAGTGATGTCAAACTCATAACATTCTTGGGCCTCGAGATGTAGACCCTGAATTGTCTCATAAATTTTTCGATCAAATCATTCCAAGTCTTGATCAATCCATTCTCTAATTGTTTGAACCATAGTGACGCAATATCTGTCAAGTATAATGGAAAGCACCGGGCCATCACTTCCTCTGATGCCCCCAGCACTTCCATATGCCTCATATATTTTGTCAGATGAACTGTAGGGTCATTCCTTCCATTATACATATCCAACGATGGTAGCTTAAAGTCTGGTGGGTTCCTAGCTCGTTTGATTGCTGTGGTAAAAGGACTCCTATTCACGTCCTCCAAGTCCTTGTTTACCAAACCACCTCTCATAGCCTTTTTGACCATCTCCACTAACCTGTTGTTGTCGCCAAGTGATTGTCCTCGTCCAACGCTTTCATCTTGCCCCCCGAGTTCACGAGGGGATAGTGGAATCTGTTCTTCCGGTTGAACTTCTGTTCCACTTTGATTCTGCGCTCCAAGTTGCCCAATCTGATTAAACAAACTCTGGATCAAATCTTCTTGCCTCTTCATCATTGCCTCCGTCTCGTCTCTTGTAACGAAGGCTGAAGTGTGGCTCGCTCTCGAAGAAGCCTCTTGACTTCCTTCGTGCTCACTATTCTCCGGTCTTTGCAATCTACTGGATCGCCTTACCATGATTCTTCAGATTTCAGTCTCAATCTCCCGGATTCAAGTCTTGATTAATAGGATTCCTGAGTTCGTTTCTCAGTGAAAGCATCAAAATGTTAACGATAAAAATTGGTTTAACGCTAACACCTGGTGTATCTCGTGATAAAGTGAAAGCACCACCCGTTTATACGGGAAAAAAGTGAAAAGGAAAATAGCCGAAAAGTAAAAGAGACAGAGATTTTTATAGTGGTTCGGCTTCTAGTAAGCCTACATCCACTTTACATTTTCCATTATCTTCTTTGTACACACTTTTACAAGATTACAGCACTTTTACAGCACGATCTCTCGATTACAACACCTTTACAACACGATCTTACAATTACAATACGATCGGAGAAAGAAGTTAGAACTTTGATGGTGAATTGCTCTTCAAATATCTCTTGAATGAAGTGGATCTCTTGATGAAGAATCTTCGATGGTCGAAGTGTTGGAGGAGTAGAGAAAACTGCAGAGTATCGGCGTCATGGAATCCGAAAAAGTCCCCCCTAGTTGGAGTTCATGCCGTATTTATAGGAGTTTCTGGGCATAAGTCGTGAACGACCTAAAGTAGGTCGTAGGTCGTGTGAACGACCTAAGGTAGGTCGTAGGTCGTGGATAGCTGAGTTACGACCTAAAGGGATGGGTTGAAGGTTGTTGGCGACCTAACTGAGTAGCAAAGGAAGAAGTCACGACCTAAGGAATCGCGATCTAAAGGAGTGGCGACCTAAGGATGCTGAGGAATGTCTTTATAGGTCGTGAGCGGCCTAAATGATAACGGTGTGAGGTGGGATGAGTTAAAGGAATTGCGACCTAACTGAATAGTTGTTAGGTCGTTAGGAACTGCTTTTGGTCGTTATGGTATTAGGTCGTGGAGTTAGGTCGCGGAGTTAGGTCGCGGGAAGTTAGGTCGCGAACTAGTTAGGTCGCACAAGTTTCTGGGTGCTCTACTTGTTAGGTCGCTAGGTGTTAGGTCACTAGATTGTTACTTGATAGGTCGCTTCCCATGCTGAGTCGCTCCAATCTTTAAGTCGTATGTCGCTAACTTGTTAGGTCCGGTATAATGCTTGTCGCACTAACTCGCCGAGTTGCTTTAGCTTGTTGGATACTCCATGCCCTAGGTCGCATACCGTTTTGGACGGGGCGCTGCCCCACACCCCGCCAGTGGCGCTGCCCCTTGGATCCCTGCGACCTGACCGGACAGGTCAAACACCGTAGCGGTGGCGTTGCCCCCGCACCCCCACCTTGGGGTGTTGGCACCCCCCCTCGGACCCCCCCTCCGTAGGGGATCTTAGATGAGAAATCTTTCAACAGAACTTGTCTTATTGAGATGCTGAGTTGACCAAACTTTGAGACGAGCTATCTTTGGTTTTCTCGGTCGATCTTTTGATATCACCGCCATGCTGAAAAAGGCGGGATAACATACGTGGAGTCCAAATCATATTATTCTAATATTTAAATTTAATTGTACTTAAATATTAGATAAAGGATGTATGGGTCCTTTAGGTTCAAAAACGAGATTTGGATTTTTCTAAACAATGTGCTAAACGCGCTGGAATGGAGAAATTGATCGGTTAAAAAGATGGCATAAAACGCGGAACAATTTTTTCTTGTTTTTCTCACTTTTTGGATAGAAATAGAGAGTGTATTTTTCCCTTTTTCCCTGAAAATTGCACAAGCCCAAGCCAAACAAAAGAGACTCTAGATTGTTTTTTGAAAGTGTTCACTTATGAAAAGTATACCTTGTATAGTTGTATGGTTGAGTCCAACTTTTGTTTGTTTATTGAAATGTTTTTCATAGAAAATACAAGTATGGATGAAATTTCATTGATAGAGGATTTTGTATGGCAAATATAGCAAGTGGCAAGTAGGTGGATTGAGTTCATGTACACAGAAAAGACATATATGAGAAAGGGATCAAACGTATAATGTGGTACATGTATGAGCCTGACTAATCATCGCCAGCATTCAATAAAACGCCATTTCATTAGATCGCATAACTTTTGGACAATTATGCTGAGTCAGAGATGTTCATTTTATGCCAGACGATATTGGTGGACACACTTGTACCATTGTGTCCCTGTCTAGTTTTAGAACATGATAAGCATAAACCGACTCTTCTACCACTCTAAAAACCAACTCATGAATAGCAAGCAATAGGCAATAGTATGATAGTGGTGTGTATATGTCTGTCTCTCTCCAACGCTGCCCCTTTCGCATATCCGTCTCATATGTTTTCTTCACTCAGATTAATGGTTACCAACGAAATTCCATCTCAACAGTTGTTAATAAACGATATAAAGATATACTCTTGTTCCTTTAACCGACTTCATTTATTTATTTGAGGATGATAAATTGTTGCCTATCCCTTTTCACTTCAATTTGGATTATTGAATATCACAGACATCCAGATATACGTTGCATATATCCCCGTGGTAACCTCATGAATAAGCTACCACTGCCCATGCTGCCCCTCCTACCATGTCTGTAGCCCTAAAAAAATAAAATAAAAAATAAATAAATAAATAAATAAATATATATATATATATATATATAAAAGGACGTTCTTATTAGTTTTGTTTGGTGGCTGGTTTTTTTCTTCTAGGTATATGGGTGGACATGCTAAGTTTAAAGTGGTGAAAAGGGAAGAAGTGAACTGAACTGAACGATTGATACGAATGATGTTTAAGCCATCTTCGTTAAACTTGAGCTCATTTAGTTAAATCTTAAATTTGCTCTCATTTAGCCAACTCTAGCACAATGAAATTGATATTTTAAATCCATGATTAAAATATGATGGAGCATGAACACTATATTCTACATGCCTCATGCATCCACTGAAATCCAACATTTAATCTGTCACGATGGCTTCAGTTTGTTCATATCCAAATTCTATGAAAGCAATTTCCATTCCTACACCAAAAAACGTTTTTCCTACATCAAAGATCTTTAAATTATTTTAAAAGACAAAATTGATCTTATTCTTCATTGCAATGATAAAATGATGTTTTTTTTTTTATACATTAAACAGCTCTAATAAAAAACCTAAATAGGTAAAACAATAAAATTCGAGCAAACCTTACTACCAAAATTTATCATGATCAAGCTACACCAATCATCATCCCCTCATGCTCTTCTTGAGCTCATCGCTCCCATTCTCAATTGATTTAGGTTTAGACAATCCGTACTCAGTATTCCACACACACACATATGTATGTATATGTATGTATGTATGTATGTATGTATATGTGTGTGTGTGTGTATATATATGTATATGTATGTATGTATATGTATATGTATATGTATATATATGCAAAATTTTGAAATATTTAGCCCATTCCAAATCCCAAAGCAATGTGTGTCACCGTCAATTTAAAAGTAATTTTTGATGGAGTTAAATGTTTCAAAATATTTTAAATTTTGCGTAGATTATATTTCTAACAAATATAAGACATACATACACACACACACACACACATATATATATCACTACAACCTGAAATTATTTGCATAAAAAGAAAGGAGGAGGATGAGAGGGGGATAAATAAGAGGGAGATCTTGATCCTTTACACACATACACATGCACATGTAGATATTTATATGTATACTGTTATACCTTAGTTTTTACTCGGTTTTTTTTTTTTAACAAGAATTATATAAATAAACAACACTAGCTGTCAACAAGCCTGACAGCTAACCAACAGTAAAAGAAACCCAAAACCCGGCGAAGCAAGCTGAAACAGGAAAAAACAAAATAAGACAGGAAAAAACGAATAAATCAGCCGACAGAAGGCAAAAAGACAAAACACGGCGAAGAAGCCGCTAATAAACACAACAAAATCGTAATAAGCGGAAATAGCTGCCGACGGTTCCTCCCAGAGGAGGAAGCAATACAAAAGGATGAGATCCAGCAAAGGCAGCCGAAAAAGAGAACGGCGAAAACAAGAACCAGAACAGCGACCACCCAAATCCAAGCATAATAGAAGAAATAACAGACCCCATACCAAACCTATAAAACCAGAGCCTGCAACCAGAAGCCACTAAATCAGAGGAAAAATTAGGGGGGGGGGGGGATTACGGAGTCGGTTAAGCCAGAACCACCTGGCTTAAGGACGTTCATCAACCAACTCCCGCCCTATTGGGAGGCTGAGAATAGAAAATAGATAACAGAGCCACTAGATGGCCAGAACGAGAGCTAATCGATCCCTTGAAAGGTCTGCCTCGAAAAGCTAGAAAAACATCATTCCTAACCCGGCGAATAACGGAGACGGGATCCATGGTAGTTTCCTCAAAAATTGCCTTATTCCGCGCACACCATAGGTGCCAGCAGATCAGATAAGGAATTAAGCGAAAAAAATAGAACGAAGAGATTTACCTTTGATACTGTTCCACCAGGTCAACTGTAAATCCTCCGACGAGTTGTTGCTACCTCTGATACCTAAAAGATTACCGAAATAATTCCAACAGGATCTGGCTGAGAAACCGGTAAAGATTAAATGATCCAAAGATTCCGAATTCCCGTTGCCGCAACACCTGCAACGGGAAACAAAAGGAATACCAATCCGCTGAAGGTTCTCATCAACTGGCAATCCCTTATGAAGGGTTCGCCACATGAACGGAGACACTTTAGGAGGGATTCTGGCATCCCATATGAAGGAGAATATATGGAGAACGGGGGATGACAGACGAGCCGAACTCCAAGCTTTCAAGATGGAAAACGAACCACCATCCCAACCGGATTGGCCGCCGTGGGAGTCAGAGAAAGGTTTGACCGATTGCATGTGCTTTCAAGTTTCACTAGCGAAGGAAGGAGATCCGGAAAAGCCTGCGGAGGCCAGACTATGGTACTTGGCTCGGGGAACTTCGTCCAAAGGGAATCGTTAGTCCCAAACCTGTGCCACGGCTTGTAAACAAAAGCCGCACAAATATCCTTAAGATTTCGCAATCCAAGCCCGCCTTCGTTCTTGGGGCGACACACCACGTCCCATGAGACCCAATGATGACGGTGATTGTCAATTTTTGACCCCCAGAAGAATGAAGAAGCCAAAGATTGGAAAGACCTGAAGAAAGAGGCGGTAGGGGAAATCGCTGCGAAGACATGAGCACCCAGCGAGCCTAACACCGACTTGATAAGAACCAATCTTCCTGCCTGAGATAGAATCGAAGCATTCCAACTAATGATCTTTCCCCTAACCTTATCCGTCAGAGGATCGAATAGGGCGTTAAGTTTCCGGCCCCTGTAGAGAACAATACCCAAGTATGGAAGCGGTAGGGAAGCCGCCCTGAATCCTGTGAACGAATGGAACCAGGAAACCCTGGAAGGATCCATATCCTTCGCATGAACGAAGAAACTCTTCGACGAGTTAACGAGCTGGCCCGAGCATCGCTCGTACTGATGGATAAAGCGAATCAGGCGACGAACAGACGGCCGGTTACCGTTGGAGAAAATGACCATGTCATCTGCAAAGGATAAGGAGGAAACGAGCGGGCACCTACTCGGAAGACCAAATCGGTGAACCTGGCCGAAAATCGTTAGGGTGTGGAACCCTCGTATGAAAGCTTCAGCCGCTATCACGAAAAGAGAAGGCGATAGAGGATCACCCTGACGGAGACCCCTACCAGCCCTGAAGAATCCATTGGCCGATCCATTAATGAGGACGGAAAACCAACAGTTAGAGATAAGTCTCCAAACCAAATCGATAAGGGTTTCTGGTAGCCCAAATGCACGCAGAACTCTAATGATGAAAAACCACGACATACGATCATAAGCCTTCTCCATATCAAGTTTGAAAACAACATTAGAACCTCTAATCTTCCTGTCAATCTGGGAAATCAGTTACTGGGCTAACAGGACATTATCAGTGATTAGACGACCCTTCACAAAAACTGCCTGAGAGGAGGAGATGATACGATCAAGGAACGGAGCCAAACGAGTGGCCAACACCTTAGAAATAACTTTGTTGGAGAAATTACATAAGCTGATGGGACGAAATTCCGCGCATGACCGAGGGAAATCACACTTCGGTATTAAGACCAAGTTGGTGGAAGACCAACTAATGGGGAAAAGACTGGCGGCAAAGAATTGCTGGACAGCTAAACAAAAATCCGACTGAATGATAGGCCACACACTCTGATAGAAAGAACCGTTGAAACCATCCGGACCGCAAGCACTGTCCTTGCTAAGGGCAAAGACGCAAGCACGGATTTCCTCCGGAGTTGGCGGAGCATGTAATCTTTAACCAATCTTAAACTTTCCATGAATATTAAACAGCAATAAATATATTGTATATACTTTTGCAGGACACTCCTTGGCATACCAAATTGATGGATAAGCCCATATACCGAAGTATAGACAATATCTGGGAAAAGTAGTCACTCGGCTAGCAAAATACCGAAGGACTAGGACCTCAAAAAGGTATCATCCGAAAGCTGATGGAAAAGAAGGGCATTAAAGCCGAAGACCTTTAACGAAACAATCATGATAGATGGAACAGATAGCCCAAAGTATTTACAGTACATATGGATTTCCACATTCGGAAACAATATAGGAGACGACAACTTATCAATCCATGCCAATTTGTAAGTAGCCAGATGACGCAGATTTTCAAATCCAAGCCCTACAAGCAAGCTCATTAGCAATCTTAGAGAAAGCATCCATATCAACACAACAAGATGCCCATAAATAGTTGTTGACCTCGATGAAAAAGGATCTTTTTGGGTCCAACATAATTCTGTACTAAGTAAAATTGTAATTTCCTATATTATGCCCATACCAAAGCTCTTTAATGGTGGACTTGGCTGACTCATCATTATAACAGCCTCTCGGCTATGTAGTAGAACTCTAGTGAGAGAAAGTATAATGGACGTAGGATTTTAGTCCAAAACACTATAATTCCCAATATCTTCACTTTCAATACTTTATTTATATTTTACTTGCTGCAACTAGTCTCAGCTCAGTCGGGATAAATAAAATCTCGGTATTAACCCTTAAAATAATATAACTTCCAACCTTTACCAAAACCCTTCGGTAATCAGCCTATCGAAACACTTGCAAACCTCCTTGGTAGAAGCTTTCCCTTCGATCTTTGGGGTATTGGTGTGTCATATGTCTAATGAAAAACCTATTTAGCTATCTCGAATCAAAAGAACCATGTAGTTTAAATAGGCACCCATCCTTTGAAGAAGGTCAAACAGCGATAACTCTCATAGCACAATTCTTCAAAAACACTAATGCAAATCCCTTTTGAAGTTGTTATACCATCAAAAATTCTCTAAAATCACTAGCTCTTCGAAAAATAAAATTTAATAAAATTAGAAATGGAAAATATCGAGCCTCTCTGCAACATATTCTTTAAATAACTTTTATTACGGACAACAATATCGAAACACAAAGATGCACTAGAAGGTGAATAACTAGGAAGAGTCGATGAATTCGACATAGTACCACCACCACCATTTTCTAATGAAGAACTCTTAGCCTTGATAGTAAAAAGGAAGAATGCATTCTTCTTATACACTTGAAAACAAATTATACTTTGAAGATTGAAAAAGGTTTCAACCACGATAACTTTATTCTCAAGCACATAAAAAATCTCAATGGACGAACGAATAAGTTGAGATCAAAACCAACAAATTTCATTCTTTAAATCATAAAAATCAGTGGAAAACCAAGTGTTGAAAGTATTATCATCGAATACAAACAAAGCAAGAAGACTATTCTCGCCATTGTAAAAGAAAAAATATCAACAAAATATGTTTTGTTCGGATTGTCAATTTACTCAACCAAAGTACCTTTTTTTTATACAACAAAAATTAGCAAAAAAACAGTTTTTTTCGAAAATGATACATATTGAAAATAAAGTTTATAACTAAAAATTGATCCTCAAATTAACAAAACTAATACTCAAACAGAATTAATTAAATGTTGATACTAAAAACATTAATTCAGCTCATTGATTGTTTGGTGCGTATCATCATATTTACTCTGTAACAACTTCATTTTTTTGTACTCAAAAAACAAACAAAACATTTAAAAAAATTCCACACTACATTATTGCAAAAAATGAAACTTAAAAACTAATCCTCACTGAACTTAACACAACATATATTTTCAATCAAAGCAATATGAATGTAAGAAAAAAACCGGTTAGAAAAATGCGTGCTTCAAATTGTTATTTTATTATAGTATAACAATTTTCTTTATATAGAAAAAATTCAAAAACAAAAAAAAAGTAAAAAAAAAAAAATTCAAAACTGATAGCACATATTATAAACCTAATACTAAAATCTGATCGTTAAACTAATAACAAAAATAATACTCAAACAGAGTTCACTGAATGTTTGATACCGCTGAAACACTAATTCAATTTTCATCCAAAGCAACATGAATCTAAGAAATAGATCAGTGAACAAAAACTAAAAACATTCAATTTAAAACAAATAATAAAACATTGCTACATAAAAAGATAAAACAAAAAACACATGCTGCGAGTGCACAAATTTGCCATGGAATATGAAAGAAGAAAACGAAACAACAAAATTAAATTCAATTTTTAAAAAGAAAATCAAGAAAATTTTATAAATAACCAAATTAAAACTCTGAAAGAAAAAAGAGAAAAAAATTAGAATCATAGCTAAGTCTGAAAATTTCCCGTGTCGAATGGAAAGAAACGAGAATCTAAATTAGAATAATACGAATAGATGGCACACGAGAATAAGAAGAATAAAGAAGAGAATTTAAATTTAAATGCGTCGAAGAGAAAGTGGAGAAGAATTACACAAGAATAAAACAAGCTCGAAGAAGAAAATACGAAAGCATGCGACAGACAAATGGGGCTTTTTAAAATATTTTAACGATTTTGTTCTTGGCAATAAAATACTTGTGAGTTATTCTAGTAATAATTAAAAAATCCTGTAATTTTGTTCTAGAGAATATTTTCCTATTTTATAAATGGGATGCTTTTGTAATGTAATTCTTTTTTACCTGCATCAACTACTTTAAGGTGAATATTTTAATTATTTATGAGTTATGGAGCATTGATAATATTCACAACACATGCCATCAGGGTCCTATATGTTAGTTTTGATACCTGACTTCGAGCCCTAGCTAGAAGAAGAAAACATCACAAAGCATGGAGGAAGATGAAGCACCGAAGACCTAACCCTATGTCAAAGTCACATCTTGTAGGATGAGAATGTTGGTGATTTAGTGATTGAGGAAGGCTGAACTAGAAATTTCGTTTGGTGGAGGAGAGGATCTGGTTTGGTGAAGTTGGAGCAGCTGATCTTCATTTGGAGAAGTAATATTTGAACCGGTGTTGAAGCAGTGATTTCTTTCAGAGTTTGGAAGCGGAGCAGCGTTGGTTCGAAGCGATGAAGTGATGAAGACCGAACCAAATTTTTCGTTCGGTGAATCGATGAAGACCGAACCAAACTGAGATGCCGGACCAAAATGAATCGATGCCGATCCAGATTTCTCGTTCGGGCATTGGCTGCCAAACCAAATACCTAGCTTTGCCAAACCAAACACGTTGACCTATGCTGGACCAAAAGTGTACTGAACCAAATTAAGCTGGACTAGATGCATGCCGAACCAAGTAGTACCGCTCCAGATGTTTGGTTCGGGAATTACGCTTTGCTGGACTAGATTTGCCGAATCAAACCTTAGGGCTGCTATATAGCAGCTACCCTTCCTCATATGTTCACTCTATAAATAGTGGAGCTATCAGACAATAATGTAGCCATTATAGAGAGCTGAAACTCTACAAATTTTTTTCTATATTATTAATTCTTTTATGCATAACCTCCAAAAGTGAATCAATCTTGTAATTCAATTCTTTCGGTGATTAATAAAATTTCCTTTCCCGACGTGGACGTAAGTCGCCTCGCAGTAGTGGAACCGCTATAAATACCGGTGTAATTTTTTTTTTTTGCATTGCATAGATCTGTGATTGTCTGTTTTGGTTTTAATCTCTGTTTCGCCTCACTACAGTCACGATACGGTTGTTTTCCATTGCGTTGGGTTTTTTATTCTCTTAGACTGATCATCTAAATGGATTTTCCCCAACACTATAGCTATAGGAAAGGTGAGTACTATGTTTTGGAGAAGAATAGAATGGAAATAGTTTAACAAGTATTAAGTCATAATTTATTATTCTTGTGGATTTTTTGGAAATGTCCTAAAAATTTGTTTTATTGATGTAGTTGTTATTTGTTATTATGTTACATTGCTAAATATCTAATCACGTATGGTTTTAATTTATTTAGTGTATGGCACATCTTTTAAAACACTTAATATTGAAAAAAACGCTAGTACTATGCGTACCCCAATTCAGTATATATTTACATGATCAAAACAAGGTCAAATTCATATCATATGTAACAAAATATACTCCATGGACAAGCACTATTGTCTCAGTGGTTAAGTGATTCAATTTTGATGCGAGATACCACAAGTTCGAAACTTACGTAGAATGATTCAAACATTTCTTGACACATAATTCTAAACATGTGTTCTTAATTCACACTTTTTATTTATTTAAATGGTTTATATTGCCTTACACAATTTAAACTTAAATTTTGTAAAACATGATATTAACCATCTTTACACCTAAGATTTAATAAATTTATTTCGTAACGATCTGTTTGATCACTCGTTTTCATATTTGCGGTCTCTATGTCTATATTTATTTGTGTACAAAACTTTTGTATGCAAATGTCTGCAAAATAAAGTGAATCCTTAGTCGTCTAGTTACCTCTTTTACTAATCTTGGTGTGATTTGAATTTATCATGACATTTATAAACATAAATTGTACATTATCTTGGAACATGTGAACACCAATAGGTGAAATAACAACTTGTATATGCTTTTGCTTTTAGGAATAATGTTAATTTTGCTTCCTTCTATTTTTGAAAATTTTAAAACTCTTACTTTCAAATTCAACTAATTTTAAAACTACTAGAAGATACATTTGATTTAAAAGTAAATTTATTGGTGAATATATGTATTTTAGTTAATTCGAAATTTACATGTTTTTTTTAATTTTAATTGATTTTTGATTTCCTTAATGATTTCAATTTAAGTTAAATGGGGAATGAATATTTATGCATCCTTCCATCTTTAATATTAAATTAGTTAATTATTATTAGATATTTAAATAAGTGTTAATTAAAGTTTTTAATTAGGTTTGAAGAGTATTGATTCGAGAATCAAAAAGCAGCTAATTCTCTAATTTATGTTGGAATAAAATATAATGATGAATAGTATTCAAATATCAATAATCATACCTTTTACTTAAAAATAACAATTACTAAAAGAATAATATTGAAATGTTAGATGGAAGGAGGTGAAAATTTGGATGGATATTAAGATATTCACTCCTGATTAACCTTAATTTTGAGAAATTATTCAGATTTGGGGATCAACAATTCGGGATTTTGACGACGAAAAGGGGAAAAGTTTTTAGAGGAGTATAAAAGCATGTTAAGGAAAAGAGAAGAATTATAATTATGAAATAGCCCTTGGTAATTTTATATTAATTTTATATGGGAAGAACTAATGATTAGGTTATTCTCATAGAAAAATCATCAAATTAAAGATGCAAAATTTTCACCCATTTATTCATATCAATTTCCCATCATTAATTTCCAATAAGAAAAAAAATGGTCAAGGAGTTAATATCTTAGTTGTATAACAAAAATGGCAAAATACTTTTATAACACAATGTCAAGCACATAATTATAAATAGACATAAGCATAAGTTCTTTATTGTTAGAACATATTCTCACATATGTCCACCCATATCACACTTCAAATGGTTTATCCTTTACAAATAAGAATAGAAGGCGGTCAATACCAAATGATACGTGAAGCAATCAAAGCATTAAATAAAAGTTTCACCTTACATTATATTGAAATATAAAATCTATTATATGTACTTGAAACTGGAAATGGAATTAATTGGAACACAAATAAATAATACAAGAAAATAACACACGAACGATGAATGTATTCAAATTAGTTTGACTTCAAATTCAAATTTAGTTTAGTTAATATCATTATCGTAAGTTTATTTCAGCCTAAGTTTCATATAAAATTAAACATAATTTCATCCGTAAATAAGATTGTATTTTCATATATCTATAAACATTGGAATCATAGAGGGATATTTTTAAGAACTTTAGTATCATTAGTTTTTGTAATTGTAAAAAAATAAAAAAGGGTTTGTGCCAAAACTATTTTTCAAAACAACATCAATATTAAAATAATAACCCTTCATATTTTAAAACTATTTTAAACTACGAGAATATATGTTTAGTTTATATATTTTATAAATTTATTAGAGTATATGCATAATTATTTGATATGTTTGATTTTTAGTTTGGATGAAAGTTGACATTATAGGACGACGAATCACTTCGAATTTACATTATAAAATTAGGCATATATATGAATCTCCCCAGAGCTACTTTCTTAACAGTTTGAACACCAAAGATTATTAGCAATGGATAGTTGTAGTTGTGCGTGTACAAAAACTTATTTCATTTCTTTCATATTTGGATTCAAGTATTGTATGTGAACATATATGTCAAATAATATGCAATAAAATGATTTTCCGTAAATGCTTATTCACACATGTACGACGAATGTGTCTGCCACTAACAATTTTAATATGTAAACAAACATCAACTGTGAAGGATTATCAAATATCTATACCACTGATAAAGTGATTAATTTATGTCAATTCTATTTACTTTCAAATTTATATAATTAGTTAAATTAATGTTATTAATCGAGATTAAATTTATTAGCAGAAATAGTTACACTTTAATTCTCTTAAATGACAATTAATTAAAGAACTGTTATAGAATAAAGAAAATAGGAAGCCATTAGAGAGAGAGACAGAAGACGTATTATTTATTCCTGAGAATAGATTATCTATTTACATTACATTAGTATCTTTATATAGAGGCCTAGGAGCTTGGGGTAGAACTAATCCCACGATGTGGGACTAAATACAAAACAGTATATAGCATATTCACTATTTATATTTACATATATTATAACACTCCCCCTTGAATATGCGTCTTCAAAATCTTGAATCCTCTGATAACTAGAAATTATCTGTTTCGAAACGTGTATGATGATTGCTCCCCCTCATTATTATCTTGCTTGCATTTATCCATTCAGTCGATATAGATATTGTCCGTTGCCTCATTAAATTCCTCTATAAGGAAAACCCAATGGGAAAAACCTTGAAAGAGGAAAAGAGTACAACTTGTGAAATCATAAATATCATACTGAAAATGATATTCCTTCTAAGAGTTTGATACTTTGGGATCAAAATAATGCCTCATTAAAACCTTACTAAGAAAAACCCAATGGGAAAAATCTTAGTGAAGGAAAAAGTGTACAATGACATATTTTATATTCTTAATTTTTTAAATAAAGCTTGATACTTCTGGATCAAACTAATGCCTCATTAAAACCTTACTAAGTAAAACCTATGGGAAAAATCTTAGTGAAGGAAAAAAGTGCATTATAATATACTTATGAATGCTCCCCCTGATTTTAAATTTTCTTCTGAATTCATATTCGTCTTTTGATAACTCAAATTGGTTATAGATACTTCAGGATCCATAAATATGTATCTCATTAATAATACAATTTATTAATAGTTTCCTTCGATACAATCAAATTTTCTAAGATTGTTTCTTCCAAATATGGTTTGCATTTTATGCATTTTATATGCTACTTTTATGAAAAAAAACACTTCATGTGCTTTCATTTTTTTTTTGTGCTTCAAATTAGTTTTGCGCATTGTAACTATACATCTTTTATGAATATTAAACATTTCATTACAACATTACTAGAAAGCAGGAAGTAATCTATTCATCTTGAAGTATATCAAGATTTTCATTACAACAATACTTAGAAGTAATTTGTAATCTATACTTCATGTCTTTTGCATTCTTTATAACTACAAAAGTTATATATATTCTTCAGAAATTTGTATACTTTAATAAGTATTTACATATCGCAACTATCACTTCAATGGATATTAAGAGTTTCATTACAACGATACTTAAAAATAGGAAGTAATTTAATTATCATGAATTTATATCAACATTTTCATTACAACAATACTTAAAAGTAGGTTGAAATCTACTCTCCTTGTTCTTTGCATTCTTTATAACAATGAAAGTTATTTATATTCTTCAGGAATTTGTATACTTTCATTATTTATAATGTTTTAAACAATATTTATACCTTCAGGGTATTTTAAGTGTTTCAAACACTTTCACTGCTTCAATCAATTCAATTATTCATAAAAACATGATGCCTGGAGCATTTAACACGATGTAGCACTACATGTGCTTCAGCAATTTCAGTGTGTTTTTCTATTATATATATGTGTGTGTGTTGTGAACTACAGGTTCACATTTCTTATTTAGGAGAATTTCATGATGGCCAATCATGTTTCTCTAATCCAGGATCTTCAATCCATTTATAAACATAAGCGCTTTATTATTTATAAATTTATCATCGATGATTATTTCTTGTCAGTTCTAAACATGATTTATTGAGATCTCTTTAATTATCATGTTTTAGGTACCTAACCCATTTGTAGGATTATTTGACAATCATGTCATGGATCTCTTTCAGAGCACCCTTAAGAGTTTCTTCATGAACAATCACCTCCTTTATTTGGCATCTTTATTACTTACTCCAAAAAAATTTGAACTGACTTTTGAACCATATTTCAGATATGGTTTACAAATTTTGATCCTTCAGGGATTCGAATCTATATTGGAGAAAGTCTATTAAGGATAATATTGATAATATTTTGCATCATTGTATATTTTAACAAATATTTAACACCGATGATCAAAATGAACTTGTATTCCTTTATCCTCTCCCTTAATGATGACAATTGTCACATTAAACTATAATCCTCTTTAGATTCTCATTTTGATCCACTATCACATTTCTACCAGCAAATACATTATATGTATATTAGTTATAGGAGGATGATCCTTTTATTAGTTAATAAGATGCATTCAATTGATATAACTTATTAGAGTTTGTTCTTATTCATTGATCTAGAGAACTGGACGAATTTACTTATTGTATAGATCATTTGAATACATACACGACTTCAGGTCATTCAACATTTCTGTTGATTGAATTTTAAATCACTAAATAATATCCATACATAATCTGTATGATGAGCTCATAACAAACTTCAGGTTGTTAACTAAATATTTACATATATGGATATATACGTGCGTCCACGTATTGCATATATATTATAATTTTGCATATTCTTTCTCTTTTGAATTAGTGATTTTTTATTATAAAAAAAATATTGCAAGGATTCAAACTATTGATTTCTATTTATAGATCAATGTCAATGTGAATCCGTCAAAACCGCATGATAATGTTCAAAACAAATGGTTGGAAGCACATCGAACTTCTGATACGAACAAAATATACACACAACTTAAAGTTGTTAAGTTTTATTCCTTAATTATATCCCAAATATCAAATTTCTATGCATTTATTCGGTTTAATAAAATTACCGAATATATAAACAAATCTCTTCTAGAGATATGTTATCATTTTCTAATTTATAAATTTCTTCTAGAGATATTTTAGTATCATCACTTCTGGAGTGAACTTATCTCTTATATATATATATATATATATATATATATGCATTATTGGAATGTCGTATCAATATACAATATTTCTTTTATATAAATTACATAATCACTACTTTTACAGTGGCATAAAATATCTCTACTGGAGATTTTGTTGTAACTGTCTTTGAAATGGCATATCAAACTTTAAATACAGTAACAAAATTAGATTCACCAAATGAAAGTAAGATGTAAGAGATAAAACCACTACTTCTGGAGTGTAATATTGGCATACAATATCCTTTTTGTTAAAAAAAAATTATTGTTATTGCTTCAAAAAAAATTTATATGGTTATTCCTTCAGGGAATATAGTGTTTCCTTTTCAGGAATTGCAATGTAAAAAAAATAAAATTTCTATAACATCTCTTCTGGGATGTTATATTTTGTAATATAAATATAAATAAATCTCTAAAACATCTTTTCAAGAGATTAATACACACACATCCAATGATGTTTGATATATCATATAACATAATATCTTCAGGATATTTGGTTAATATAATATAAATATGAAGATATAAGGTAAGGTATAACTCATTTGGAGATTTTTGTAATCTCTTGAATGCAGCATTATTATCTCATATGATAATATATTATTTTCCTTTAACTTCTCCAAGAAGTACAACCTTATCATTTTACACAATTTCAATAGAGCTTCGGGCTTCTAATTCATGAACTTCAAGTTCACTAATTTATTATGAACTACGGGTTCTCAAATTTTGTGTAAACTGCCTTTTTTTTAAGAAGCTTGTACATTTTGACAAATTAAAATAAATACTGACAAGAATTCGATCTTGTAAAGTTTGTCAGAAAATCTTTTCATAATTCCAGACTTCAGGCCTTGGACTTTGAGTTATACAACTTCTATTAAAATAATTCCTTTGAGTTGTTAAACCTATTTTTTCCGTTATAATAGACATTACTTGTAAAAATAAATACATCAAATAGTAAATCATACGTCTATTCTTATTCCAAACACAAACATACAACGTCATTTAATTTACAATAATCAATGCATTTAATGCATTTATGACAATAAATGATTTAATTTATTATCATAACACTTGCACTTAATTCATTTGTGATAAAAATAACTATAATTAACCTTTATGTGGTTCAGGATATAACTACTGTCATAGCAAAATAATTTCATTATAAATATATGAACTAATTGAACAAACAGTACTCAAAGTAACACAATTTCATCTCAAATATAGGTTCAATATTACTCAATAATAAAATTAAAATGATTATCTTAAAGCGAAACTTTATTTCCCAATAATCAGAATTTGTAAATAAATAAAATTATCTCAGATCTATCCATATTATTCATAATCATAAATAACTATAAATCTCAGATCCAAATCATTATTATTTTCATAAGAAAACTAACTTCATAATTATTTACCAAATATATCAAAACAAACATGTAAATCTTCAAATCAACACAAGTTATTTTAGAAATTTATGAAATTAAGATTACTTCAGATCTATTATATTTGATCTATTATATTTTACCTTTTGAAAAGTGATTGGATGCATGGAAGAAGGAAAAAAATTAGGAAATAAACTTCCTATTAGAATGCCTTATTTTTAATTAAAAAGAAAGAGAGTGGAAGAGTGGATATGTTTCTATATACTTATTTGGTTTAGTAAAAACACCAAATATATCAACAAATCTCTTTTGGAGATTTTTTTTTTTAATATATTATTTTCACTACTTCTGGAGTGAACAAGTTTCTATACATTTATTTGATTTAGTAATTAATACCATTGGCAAATATTTTTAAAACTTCAGGTTCCAATTTTACTTTAAAAAAGGTCTTTGTTTAGTACTTTAGATTCTAAATGGTACAACTTGATTTTCATTATCAAACTTCAGGTTTGATTGCAATTGAAATTTATCATAATCTGAATTAGATTTTCTAACAATTCAAAGCTTCACATCTCAAATTTATATATTTGAGTTTTGATATATAATCCTTTTTTTAGTTAGAACTTCTGGTTCTTTATTTTGAGGAAGCTTGTAATTTACTGATCTATGAAAACTGCAGGTTCTCAATTATTATTTTCCTTTTTTTTTTAAAGGAAATATTGGAAGATATTAAGCTTATCATGTAATCTTTTACTAATGTTTCCATTCACTTAATACGATCTTCTAGATACGTATTATATTTATATTTGTTTCTCTTAGAAACAATAAAATATTTCTTCTGGAAATATAAACCATATATCAAAATAATTTTCAAATTCTTCATTCAAATCTAAATCAAATCAAAAGGTTTTCAAAATGAAAACTCCATTTACCAACCATGTTTGATTTCCTAAATCCATGTCCAAACTAAATACAATCAAATTAAAAAAAATTTCTTTAATCAACAATATCAAATTTTGTCAAGTTCAAACTTGCATTCCAAAATAAATGAACTAAAAATAAAATAAAAATAAGTATGATATTGAGATCTACAATATAATAAGATCATAAAAATAGCAAAAAAAAAAAAAAATAGATCTGAAATATAATAACTAACAAAATAAGAATCAGATCTCAAAGTTTAGATCTATATAAGATCTAAAATTATAAGACTAATATAATAAAATTTAAAAAAATAAGACAACATATTCAGATCTGAAGAAGTAGATCTATAATGGAATGAGATATAAAAAAATATGATTTGAAAGATTAAATCATCAGAAAAATGACTTACCGTCATGAGATCTATAATTGCATCTGGAAAAGAATAGATATGATTTCATGATCACAATTGTAGATCCATAATCTTTTTTTTGTATAGATCGTGCTGATAACGTGTTATAGAATAAAGAAAATAGGAAGCCATTAGAGAGAGAGGCAGAAGACATATTATTTATTCCTGAGAATAGATTATCTATTTACATTACATTAGCACCTTTATATAGAGGCCTAGGAGCATGTGGTAGAACTAATCCCACGATGTGGGACTAAATACAAAACAGTATATAGCATATTCACTATTTATATTTACATATATTATAACAAGAACTAGTTTATAACTAATTATTCTTTTTCATTGATTTCATCTCATTTTAGAAGCATCATAAGTTTTAATTTTACAAGGGATTATGTGGTTTCCATTGTTTCACAACTTCAATAATAAATAGAATAATTGGAATTTACCACCTATTCTTAACAAATACTTTTATTCTCATATATTTAGCGGTAGGATAAAATAAATGAGAAAAGTATAGTTGTAGATAATTTTCTTCAACACATTAACTGAAATATATTCAGGATAGTATTTTCTAAACTTCTAAAGGCAATATTATGTTTCACATATTTGTTTGTCCTTGAAGGACAACATCGTAGACTATAAATATAGACATGATTATAATTTCATTTTTTACATGTATAAAAACCAAATTTTATTGTAAATACTATGCTGCATTGATATTTAATATACATACAAAAATATTATGAGTGTTCATATTGACAGTTGATTGGTACTTAAGAAAAAAGTCATATCCAATGTCTGATTCGATCTCTAATGAAAATTCAATTTCAATATTAGAAGTCATAATACTACATGAATAATAAAAATGAATGAAGGTTGATTATATAAAAGCGACAAGGTGAAAGGTTGGTTATTGAATAATGAGTCGACTTTAAATCTGAAATATGTTTCAATGTGGAATCAAGTAATAAATGATGTTAGTTTATCGAAGGAGGAGAAGTATACCCTATGCTCCTATTTAGTGGATTTTAGTGACTTTTTAGGAAAATTATAAACCTATTTAATGTACATAATTAGAATGCAAGTTTTATCCTTTTTTTTTTGAATGGAAAATGGTAAACTTTATAGTTGAGCAATACTTAATTTCTACATGTTTTAGCTCACAAACAAAAAAGTTAACTTTGGCCATTTCCTTCATTTGATAAAATCAATAATTTGTCACAGACCACTCCTACTTTCATATCAATAATTATTACTTCCCCACATATGTTGGTGTCCACTTTGAAAAATCTTTGTTATGCTTTAAAATATAATCATCTACAAAATTTGTTCGGACAATAAGAGAAGAAGCAATAGTAATAGTTTATTTTTAACAATTCCTATATTTGACTGTGTTACCTTCAATTAAATATCATCCAATTTATCTCTATGTGTATTCGCAAGTAGTTTACAATATACTTACACTATTTCGCTTTGAATTACACTTGTTATTGTATTGTTTCAGTTTTCTATCAGCATGTACATTGGAAGTAAAAGAAAAATCAGCTGTTTCAAAAATTTGACAACATATTGTTTATTACATATGATTTACATGCCTATTACACTATATGTAGTTGAAACATAGTTTTTCAATGTTAATATAATATTATACTAAATTAGTTTGTACAGTGTAGCATTAAAAAGCGCAAGAGTGAAAATGTTGGTATGTTTATTTGAATCGAACTTAGTACATTATTTAACTTTGAGCATCGCTTCTTCATTTCAAGTTTTGAACACTATTAACTTAGCAATCTATGTGCGTATTTAATTTCACATGTTAAATAAACATTGGATAAACCCATTATGTCACTTTCATTTGATAATAAGCATGCTTAATAATGGATGCTTACCAAGTTAAAAATAATTGACAGTAGATTTTATTTTGTTTGTATAAAATCATTTTGCTTTAAAAATGTAATCTTATACTTTGTGCACATCAAGATTAGTAAACAAATTTATCAACAAAAGTTTCAATAGTTTTTTTTTTAACCAAAATAATAGCTTCCATATAAACTCAACCAAAAGCTGTCAACATGCCTGACAGGTAACCAAAATAATCGAAAAAGAAATACAACATCGAGATCTCACAGCATAGAAAAGAAAGAAACACCCAGAAGGGACAAATAGAACCTTTCAAGAGGCAAGGCGAAGAATCTCTGGCCCAACCACACAACACACCCGATGAGCTCCTGGTTCAACCGCACATCCAACACCGTAATCGAGCTCCGGCAAGGCCACCGCCCGACGACGATGTTGATGGATCAACACCCAAAGAAAAGCAAGCCCAACCACCGCTCCTCCAAACTAGCAGGAGAAAACAGACAGCACCCCTTAAACTGAAAGACCGACAACTGGAAAGCGATAAAGAGATCCTTGAAGCAAACTCCCAGCAGAAGAAGAAAACAGAGGAACAATCCACCACGGAAAAGCAAGAACCTGGAAGCAATAGACATACCGTGAAAAATAAAAGGGGGGGTTGGGGAGATGATGGTCAAGGGGAGACTAGGAAGCCAGAACCACCAGTCTCCGTGTAGACAATCATCCAATTCCCGCTCTATACGAAGACTGAGAGCAGGATATAGATAGGAGGTTAACTAATCGGCCAGAGCGAGCACTGACTGATCCTCTGAATGGACGACTCCGAAAAGCTAAGAAAACATCCTCTCTTACCCGCCGAATAACGGATAGGGGATCCATAGGAACCTCATCAAAAATTGCCTTATTCCGTGCACACCAGACCTGCCAACAGATCAGACAAGGAATCAAACGAAAAAGGATAGATCGAAGAGATTTCCCAGAGCAATCAAACCACCAGGTAGATAGCAAATCATTTGACGAGGCAATGGTGCCACGGATACCCAATAAATTACCGAAATAATTCCAACAGGATCTGGAACACCAGCCAACGAAGAGCAGATGATTGATCGATTCTGTTTCCCCGTTGCCGCAGCACCTGCATCGGGAGACCAACGGAATACCAATCCGCTGGAGGTTCTCATCAACCGATAACCCATTATGGAATAATCGCCACATGAGAAGAGAGACTTTTGGAGGAATCCGGACATCCCAAATGAAGGAATAAAGAGGAATGATAGGAGAAGGAGTGCGGGAAGATCTCCATGCCTTAAGAATAGAGAATGGACCACCATCCCAACCGGATTGGCCGCCATGAGAATCAACAAAAAATTTGACTGATTGCATATGCTTCCAAGTCTCATTGGCGTAACTTGGAGAGCCTGCATAACCAGAAGATGCCAGTCTCCGGTACTTAGCATGGAGGAACTTGGCCCATAAGGAGGCGTTAGTACCGAACCTGTACCACAACTTACAAGTGAACGCCAAACAGACGTCTTTCGGATTCCGCAAACCTAAGCCACCCTCCGACTTAGGACGGCAGATAATATCCCAAGACACCCAGTGGTGTCGGCGATTGTCACCCTCCGAACCCCAGAAGAAAGAGGATGCCAAGGATTGGAACGAACGAAAGAAGCAAGCAGTAGGGGTCATAGCGGCGAAGATATGAGTACCCATAGAGCTCAGAACCGATCGAATGAGCACTAATCTACCAGCTTGAGACAGAAGGGACGCATTCCAGCGGATAATCTTACCCCTTACCTTATCCGTAAGAGGATCGAAGATGGCGTTAAGTTTCCTTCCTCGATATAGAACTATACCCAAATAAGGAAGGGGAAGGGAAGCGGCCTTGAATCCAGTATAGGATTCAACCCAAGAAACTCTCACTTGGTCCATGTCCTTCGCATGCACGAAGCAACTCTTCGCAGAGTTGACCAATTGGCCCGAGCATCTCTCGTATAACTTAATGAACCGAATAAGGCGGCTAATAGAGGACCTAGATCCGTTGGAGAAAATGACTATGTCATCCGCGAAGGATAAAGAGGAAACAAGAGGACACCGACTCGGGATACCGAATCGCTGAATTTGACCAAATACCGTCATAGTGTGAATGCCACGTATGAATGCCTCGGCCGCGATAACGAAAAGAGAAGGAGATAGAGGGTCTCCTTGACGGATACATCTACCAGCTTTGAAAAAGCCATTGGCCGATCCGTTAATGAGTACAGAATACCAACAGTTGGAAATAAGTCTCCAAACCAAATCTATAAGGGTTTCAGGGAAACCGAAAGCGCTAAGAACCTTGATGATGAAAAACCAGGACATACGGTCATAGGCCTTTTCCATATCAAGTTTGAAAATAATGTTAGAACCCCTGACCTTACGGTCAATCCGAGAAACAAATTCTTGGGCTAGTAGGACGTTATCAGTGATCAAACGACCTTTAACAAAACCCGCTTGAGAGGAAGAGATAATGCGGTCAAGGTAAGGAGCCATACGGGTGGCCAAAACCTTGGAAATCACTTTGTTGGCGAAGTTACAAAGGCTGATGGGCCGGAACTCCGAACACGTCCGAGGATAATCACACTTTGGAATAAGGACCAAATTCGTGGATGACCAGCTAATGGGAAGATCGGCCCCGGAAAAGAAATGCTGAATTGCTAGACAAAAATCAGCCTGGATGATATGCCAAGTAGTACGAAAAAAGGACCCATTAAAACCATCTGGTCCACAGGCACTATCCTTACTAAGAGCAAAAACACAGGCACGAACCTCTTCTGACGAAGGCGGGGATGCCAAGTCTACACTTCCCCCATCAGGAACTAACCGAGGAATGAAAGAAAGGATGTCCGAATCCGGAACGGATACGGAAGGAGAACCCAGATATGATTGAAAATGAGAGACTACAACCTCTATGACTTCAACAGGGGTCGATGCCACAGATTGGTCTGTTCTGACTATTTCGCGAATAGAAAGCAAATTAGCTTTCTTGCGAATTGACGAGTGGAAAAATTTGGAGTTCGAATCACCTTCAACCACCCACTTGATCCGCGCTTTTTGACGAAGATAGGAATTCTCAATACAAAGTTCCGAAGAGAAAGACAATTGAGCGCAAGCCCAAAGCTCCCTATTTTCCGCCGAAGGACACTCGTCGAACAATGCTTCGGCAAGAATCAGAGACTCTTCTGCCGCACGCACCCTGTCGAAAATATTCCGGAAAACAAGGGAATTCCACGTCTTGAGGGATGCCTTAAGACGCTTCAGTTTCCCAGAGAAAGCCCCCATGGGAGCAGCCATAATGGGAGAGGACCACGATTCCTCAACCACCTGAAGAAAGCTATGATGAGAACTCCACATGCTAAGATAACGGAAAGAAGAAGGTCCTGATAAAGATCGCGAAGCGCACCGAAGAACAAGAGGCGCATGATCAGAGCAAGACCGGTGAAGATGAGAAATAGAGAAAGAGTAAGGGAGGTTGAACCAATCAGCAGATCCAAAAATCCTATCCAACCTAGATAGGATCCGGTTCGGACCTTCCTGATTGTTAGACCAAGTAAAAGCGGATCCGACGAATGGCATTTCAGATAACCCAGATCTCGCAACGAAGGAGTTGAAATCTGAAACCGAGAGACGATTGACGGCGGCCCCTCCCAATTTTTCTGACTGACTAGCGACAACGTTAAAGTCGCCACCCACAACCGAAATCGAGCAACCATAGTCAGCTAGAGACAATATGTCATCCCATAGAGATAATCTCTCTAATCGGTCACACTTGGCGTATACCGCCGAAAAAATGAAAGGCTGAGGGGAGAAGGAGGAAGAACATAAGATAGAAAGGAGTTGTGACGAGTCAAAAATCGGGCGGACATTGCAATCTTTGGACCAAAGGATCCAGATTTTACCCGAAACATTAGATAAAGCACCACCATAACCTAACGACAACACGACCTTCGTGATCTCACCGGGACCCACAAAAGGCTCTAAAATAGCCACCAAACCAACGGAATGCTTACGGACAATCCGCTTAAGCCGAGCGGAAGAAGCTTCGTTGCCAATACCTCGAATATTCCAGAAAAGAAAGTTCGACATGAAGTCAAGACCGAAGAGAGAAATAGATAACAACAAATGAAAACACACAGACGGAAATCAGATAAGGTATAAGGAGGATAGAGCGGATCTATCAATCTGCTCTGTCGCCGCTATAGAGCGAGTACGAATAGTGCGAGGAATGGACGAAGCGACACGCGATCTACGGCTAGAAGATCTGCGAATAGGCTGATGCGAAGGGCTGGACACCGAAGACACAACTAACCCCGCCATCGAACCGGGCATAAGAGAAGACGAGCTGGATGGGATAGAGTTCTCTGTAAGACGGGATAGCCGATCATTAATCAACGCAATTTCCTCAACAGAAAGCATCGGAATAACGATCGATAGAGCACAGGGAGACGAAGCGAGAGAACAACGGGAGGAGCAACAAACAGGCGATGGGACAGGAGGAGCCGGGATAGATAGAGGATATCGATAATATGTAGGGGAGCTGAAAAGACGCATCCCACGATGATGTAGGAACCTAACCCAAGCCGAACTGCCATAGGTAAGGCAGCCCCGCGAGACAGGTGAGGTACGCTGGGTGGACCTAGCAGAAATATCACCCGATCGAGTCGCAATTGACTGGTAATATTCCAGTCTGACCGCATAGCGTACTGCAGCAGGGTAAACTATGCACTCAGGAATGGAACACCGCCTGAGCCAATCGACCCAGACCGGGTAATATCTCCGTAGAGCCCCATGGGGACCAAGAAAAAAATACAGACGAAAAGCCACTAACGACACAGACCTGGCCTCGCTATGGCTTAGACTATAATACCAACACGGGAAGCCACACTGTTCACTACGAACGGGGTTCGCAATGCCAAAGTGACCTGACACGTCACCAACCATTAGAGTGGTAACAGTGTCAGGGAGCACACGCCGAAGCGCATCATGGCTCATAACCAACCAGAATGAAACAACAGAAACAAGCCGACAAGGAACCAATATCCCATAATCAACGGCTAATAGAATATGCACTACCAAGAAACTCACCTTGCCAGCTGCCAAAGTACAAACTTGCATCTGAGCGACGACGAACACAATAGAGCTGCCCATCTCAACCTGACATATCAAAAAGCCACTGGCCTGCTGCAACAACGCAACAGGAAATACCAGGCAATCACCCGAAGGAATCAAACCATACAACACAACCAACTGACTGCCAACTAGCTGACCATGCCCACGAGACGGCAAAGCCCTATCTAAGCCACACAAAATATAATCCAGAAACCACTGCAGCAAACCAAAACGACCCACAACCACATCAAACGACCAATGCCGACGATCGCAAACCACCTTCTCAACCAGCGCATTACCAAACAACACATCATGACTTGAAGAGGTGATGAAATCCCCTTCAGTCAAGGAAGCAACCGGTCGATCATCTGTCTTGAGAACAAGACAACACAATTCGTCTTCGAGCAACCCCCCTTGAGAACCGGAATCCACCATGACTTTCACAGGACAGAGATCCACACCAGGTGGACTCGATGAGGAGGAGAGCTCCTCATCAGACACAAAGATATCAAACCCAACATTGCCACAAAGCAACGACCCCACCATCAACGGCAGCACCCCCCTAGGCTCCTCTTCACAAGAAACAGAGAAGATGAGCTTCGGTTCGAAAAGGGGGATGAAATCCCTTTTCTGGATCCCACCAGCAAAAGCAAGAGGAGAACACGGTACCACCGACCAACCCCTATCCTCTACAAGGCGATGTCGGCGCGGCAACCGAGATTGCAGACCATCACCCCAAACGGGTAAGAGCTCCATAAAGCAACAATCAACCCATACAAAACGAGATCTGCATAAAGCCCCAAAATCCACCAAACAGAAAACCCTCACCTCGATCGATTTAACGCCAGAAAAAATCACCGAGCATGGCCCTGTAACCAAAGCCGATAAGGCTAAACCAATAGCTTCGAACGACGGACAACTGCGCACAAAGGAACCGGAAAGGAGAAACTCTCCCACGTTCGAGATAGGCAACGGATCTATCAACCAAGAAACAAGAATCGGTAGATCCGAAAAGAAAATCAGTAAAAGAAGCAGTAGTAATAAAACCAAAAGAGAAGAAGAGCCGAACAATCGAAGAAAAAAGCAGTAGAGAGAGAGAAAAGCTCAGTGACCAGTCGCCATTAATTAGACCGTTGAGTTTTTTTATAAAAAAGGAGGAAAGTTTCAGTAGTATTCATGAAATAGCTAATATGAATAACAACCATCTATGAACATAACTTTCATATTAATGTAACAAAAAAAGTATACATGCACCATTAATAAAAAAGTAAATGATGAACCCCGTGTAAATCGCACGGATTTGCACTAGCCCATTATTAGAATTGAGTATTATAGATGAGAGTGAATTTGAACATAGAATTCAATGGTTCGCACATTGAACTTTTATATAATAGAATATATAAGCTTTCAACAAGTTCTTACACGTGTATTATTAAATATAGATTTGGTTTATTGGAAGATCTAGTGAGTAATTGAGTAGTTGGAGGACATGCAACTGTAGACGTAAATGGTTGAAGCATTAACGACGGTACAAGTGCAGCATAAAGAAATTCCGATTAAGATATTTCAGCATTAAGTCTTAATAATTTATATACGATCCTTTTATTTTTAGTTATTTTTATTTTTTTTGGAAAAAACAGGAGAACCCGGCATTAAATGCGTTCTAGGTGAAGCGTTCGTGTGATCAGTCAATTCGTTCAACCACCGTGTATAAACTAGCATTAAATGCGAGGCCCTAAAATAAAGGACATATACTCTATTTATTTACCGGAGAAGTTGACAGTCTCAGTCTGCATGCTTTTTGGTGCAATGCATCTCAAATAGTACATAGCTGGTTAACTGAATGTGATCTTTCAACTAATTGCCTTACAGTATTAATTAGCAGTTAGCAAGTAGTTGTCTTCTGTTTGATTTACAGCTAGCTTTGCGCATGCATGCAGGATCAACTAAATGTATCAAAAAAGTAAGTCATATCTATGTATCTAAGCAATTTCCAAACTATATTGAATTAAGGTATTTGCAGGCTGGAAGTGCATGTGCAGTATTTCATTTGACCTAAAATTCACGATAAGAAATGATAATGCATACAGGCGGCCATTGTGAATAAGTGAATAGGACGATATACTTGAATTATTTCAAACCTGGACAAATTTTGAACAAATTCTTGCCCTATAAACAACAAGTTTGGTTTAGTTTTTAAGACTAAATTTTAACCCCAAATTTACCTGGGAACCTAGTATTTTCTGTGCCCAAGGCTTCATAAATTAAGTTTTGCACTTTCTCAAATGAGTGCGAGTGGGGATTATGACAACTGATTGTGAAGGTGTGGAGACGACAATGATCGTGGAGGAAGTGGTCAAATTAGGGGTTTGTCTAGCTGTTACGGTGCTTGAAGAAATCGGGCAACGATGGTTGGTGGGGAAAAGATGATGATCGGTGAATATTCAACAATAATGGGTGGAATATGCAACGGAGGAGGATGACTTGGGGGTTCAACAATAATAGATGGAATATGCAACGCCATTGCTTAGCACATTAGCTCGTTACCATTTGACAAACATAGGTGCACGACTCTCAAAACTCAACCAGATCCTAATAGTTAAAATTTCATAATTTGTCGGTGCGCAACTACAAGTGCCATATCATTTGCTTAATTAAAATCTGAATTCGATCTTCCATAGCGACATCTTTGAGCAGTGATTTACTGTGCACTATCCTCTGTTCATCGTCATATTGTAACTAATATGTCTAGATCTTAGTCGAAGGTAATTAGATGTCTAATGTATAAGTTTAATCAACATATACCAATGACTAGTATTGCTTGAGCCAAACATCGCATGATTCTATGTTTTTTTTTTATTTTTTATTGTTTATTTATTTTTTGAATATATTCGGGAGAATTTGTCAGACTGGTAAACTACTGAGGATGATTAAGTTATCATTACAAGAACGGCATCTGATAGCGACGGCTTTTAGCCGTCGTCAGCCGACCCTAAAAGCCGACGGCTTTAGCGACGGCTCCGTCACATAAACAGCGACGGCTCGCGACTGCAAATGTGCCACGTGGAAATTTTTCAACGTTTAATTGGACGTCGCTAGCCGTCGCTAATCTGTGCAACATGGTCATCGCTAATCTGTGCAACATGGACGTCGCAAGCCGTCGCCAGCCATCGCTAATCTGAACACAATGTCCGTCGTCAGCCGTCGCTAATCTGTGCAAAATGGCCGTCGCCAACCGTCGCCAGCCGTCGCTATACTGAAGTAAATTCTGTGCACTTGCACAGCCTATATACACTTCAAACAATAACCATCAAATACCATCATCACAGCCACTATAGACTATATTCATCAACTATAACCATCATATATCCATCATATAACATCACTATACATTCAAACAATATAAAATCCAACAAAACCAAACAATAACATATACAATTCCAACAACAATACATATCATGTCAACCAAACTACATAGTTTTTCAACCAAACTAAAATATGTACATAGTTTCCCAACCAAAATATGTACAAAGTTTCCAACCACAACTACAAACCGTTAACCCAAACAAACCGTTAACACAACTAGAAGTCATCAAAATATGTACATAATATCTTGAAATATATATACACCAAACCAACCAAAATGTGTATATACCAAACTGTAACATGAGCAAACAAGCATACCTACTCCTCACCATCGCTGCCATCCTCTCTAGGCATCTTCCCATGCTGTTGCAAATAACTTGCAATCCGCTCATCTAGCTGTTGCTCGAAAAAACTCTTCTTCCAATCATTTATTTCATCCACTGTTTTCTTCAACCGAGCAATCTCCTTTTCTTGCTGGGACCTCCTGTATGCACTCTACATTCTCGTCGCCTGTAAAATAGTTCATAATTATATATATATATATATATATATATATATATATATAATATTATTAAAATTATTTAACGATTCATATGCATATGTAAATTTATATATTAGTACATGTTAAAATTTACCTCAAGATTTCCATAGCTATACCGTCGATTGTTCCGAGAAGGCGGGTCAATAATAGCATCCCAGATAGTGTTCGCCTCCTCTAGCGTAAGCTCCTCCCGACCAGTGGACTGTGCTACCCGAGCCTGCTCAGCTTCGTACCTCTCGTGCGATTACAAACAATTTTTTTTACACGTTCAAAACCGAATTTCAAGTTGTTGAAAATAAAATAAGACAGCATATTGTTATTAACAATAAATTAGTTTACCATTACGGATTGGGATTTGTCATCCGTCCACTCGTACGAAACATTGCCTTCTTCATCAGTCCTATCCACGGCATGCGTCACCTTGAACAACTCGGCCATAGTGGGCTCGCGGTAGTATCTCGCGGCCTAAAAATATATAAATATTATTGTTAATCTGATTATAAAATATTTTAATAAAATATAAACACAGTTTATAAATTTAATTACCAGCTCTCTCTTATGCTCCTAGAAGGATTTGGAGCCACCACGGTGCAATGCAGGATATTTATTGCTGTTAGCCCGGTTCCGCGTAGATAATTCCTACAAATTAAGATAAATTATCACGTATATATCTTGCAAGATTTATATTAGATTTAAATAACAAAGTAAACATATATTACTTACTTTTGCTGCCGTACTGTCCCAAAACCGAATAAAATCAGTCCATACACCGTCACCCATGCAGTTCGGCTTTTTTTGTGAATCTTAGCCTTGGACAATGTATCCCTGTAATTTTTCCTCATTCGTTTGTTCCAGTGATTTAAGAAAACGTCCATGTCGTCATGGTCAATGCGGACTGCAGCCTGTAAATTAAAATTATTTTAAGTTATATAGATTATATTAATTTACAACTGAAATTCAAACTACTACTTACAAGTAAGTCGGTCTGTATTGCGTTCTTGACATGAAAGGGGATGTCGTCCCAGCGAGGCCAACAACCATCCATCCAGCTCTGAAAAAGCCTTCCTCAAAACCTGTAGAATATAATCTGATACCTCAAAGCCCCTGCAAAAGTTATGATATACCTGTTTAGTGGATTTTAAAACTTATACTTTAAATAAAATTGATACTTACCCGGCACTTTTAGGAACAACTTCTGCCATCGGACGTTAGTCCGGTGCAGTGCCACTACCACCTGCATCGGGAGATGGGGATGACGTGCCTGTCATACTTCGTCTCCTGCCAGACATATCTACTATAGAAAAACAATATCATCACAGAACAATTATAGAAATTCACTACTACATAGCATGTTTCAATCACTTTCACAGAAACAATTATAAAAATTTACTAGTACAAAACATGGATAAAAATTAAATAAATGATCATCACAGAACAATAATAGAAATTCACTACTACATAGCATGTTTCAATCACTTTCACAGAACAATTACAAAAATTTACTAGTACAAAACATGGATAAAAATTAACTAAATGATCATCACAGAACAATTACAGAAATTTACTATTACATAGCATGTTTCAATCACTATCACATAACAATTATATCAATAATGATCAGTCTTCATCGTTTTCTGATTTAGACTCATTCTCGTATTCTATCTCATTTTCTTCGGTACTTTCGAATGCATCAAATAAGACGTTCGATTCATCATTCAAAGGCCCTACATCAATATCATCAGTCATTATTATTTCTGTATTTGGTTCAAGATCGGCTTGATATGCTACTTCATCTGAAATATTATTTACATCAAACGTAAACCTTGGTTTTGTTTTGAAAACAGCAGACTAATCCGCTTTATCTCTTTTCAAAGATGGATACGGAGCAAAATAAACTTGTAACGCTTACTTGGCTAATACAAAAGGATCGTACTTATAGTAGTGTGATGTATGCCTTATTTCAATAAGTTTATACTCTTTATGCACATTGATTCTGGAACCAGGAACGTTACTGAACCAATTGCACTTAAATAAAAAACCTTTTCTAAAGGTTCAACATAATATGTCAACTCTAGAATCTGTGTTAAGACGCTGTAAAAATCTTTTAAATGCTCATCTGGATCATCACTGCCTTTGACAAATACCCCGCTGTTATATGTTAATTTTTCAGCCCCGTAATCTTTCGTGTTTAACTTAAACCCATTAACGAAGAATATTGGACAAGTCTTCACATTTCTTTTCGGTCCAATCGCAAGATGTCTTAAGCCTTCATCAACGACATAGTTTTTTGGCTCATAAACATAGTTTAAAAACCATTTGACAAATTCTTTACTGAGATCGCCAGATGGATACTGTGATTCGTAGATACTGCATATATGTAATATGTGTTATAATTATTATGGACGTACAATTAAACTACAAGTGAATTAATTATTACCTGACAAATGGTGCGACTTCGACACAATTTAAAAGAACATATATGTGTGCTACATGGTGGTCTCTATCGTCCAACCATATTTCCACACATTTTCCACCAGGTCTACCATGTTGTCTAAAACAGATAACATTGTTTGAGAAGAATTTTGTTCAACGACTTCGTCATTTCGAGGAACAGTTACAAACGATAAGTTCACATCGTCTTTGAAGTACTGAGAGAAAAAAAAAATGAGGCTTCTTCTTCAAGATACGATTTGCATATCGAACCCTCAACTCGGGCTTTATGTCAAATCTTCTTCTTCAGATGATTCAAGTACCTATTAAGATATCATTACATATTTAGATATACAAATTTGAATTTGAAATTGACATGAACATTGCACATGTTAATTTACCTCTCAAACGGATATATCCATCCATATTGCACAGGACCTCGAAAAAGTGCTTCGGATGGAAGATGAATAGGTAAATGCTCCATTACGTTAAAGAAACCAAGCGGAAGTATTTTCTCCAGTTTGCATAGCATTATGGGTATTTCTACTTCAAGTTTATGTATACAGTCCACCTTTAATGTTGTCGAACAAAGCTGTTTATAAAACAAATATAACTCTGTTATAACGTTCCATATTTTTACGGGCAAGAGTTCTTTGAAAGCCACGGGTAGTAAATATTCCATCATGATATGACAACCGTGACTTTTTGTCCCACTCAGTTTACTATTTTTGAAGTCAACACATCTACGAAGATTGGAAGAAATCCCATAGGGAAATCTTAATTCTTCCACCCACTTTAGCACGAGTTTTGCTTGCTTATTGTCTAGCTCATAGCATGCTTTCGGTTTTTTATTGTCAATAGGCTTCATATGAAGTTCCGGGCGCTTACAATAGTTTGTTATATCAAGCCTTGAATTCAAATCGTCCTTGGTTTTGCCCTTTACATTCAAAATTGTATTAAACAGATTATCAAACACGTCCTTTTCGTTGTGCATCACGTCAATATTATGTCGGAGTAAGAGATCTTTCCAATATGGTAACTCCCAAAATATACTTTTTTTGCACCAATTGTGAACGTCTGACTTTCCTAGGATTTCAGTCTGCACTCCAGTTTCATGTATCTTTGGATAGTCTCTTACAATTTCGTATACTTCCTCGCTTGACCAAACCTTGGATGGTTTCAGATTCTCTTCTCTGTTAGGTATGAAAATTTTCTTATCTCTTCTAAAAGTACGATTGGGATGAAGAAAACACCGATGACAATCAAACCACAAAACTTTCTTCCCATATCATAACGAAAATGCTTGTGTTTCTTCCATACAATAAGGGCATGCTAGACAACCGACCGTACTCCAACTAGAAAGCATTCCGTATGCATGGAAATCATTAGTAGTCCATAACAAAGAAGTGAATAACCGAAGAAAAAAAATTGTTGATGCATCGTAAGTTTTGACTCCTTCATTCCACAGTTTCTTCAACTCTTCAATCAATGGTTGTAAATAAACATCAATTCCTTGGGTTAGATCATGAGGGCCGGGAACGACAGTGGTGAGAAACATATATGGTGTCTTCATACACATCCATGGAGGTAAATTATACGGAGTAATGATAATTGGCCAGGATGAATATTTACTACCAAACTGTGAAAATGGTGAAAATCCATCCGTACATAAACAAAGTATGACATTACAGCTTTCCGTAGCAAATGCGGGATAAGTCTTATCGAAATGTTTACATGCTTCTCCGTCGGATGGATGTATCAAAGTTCCTTCTTCCGCTGTTCTCACACTATGCCATCGCATATGACAGGCCGTAGCAGAAGTTGCATATAATCTTTGAAGTCTGGGAGTGATGGGTAAATAATGCATTCTCTTGTACGGGACTTCTTTCCCTTTCTTCTTTCTTGGTTTGTATCTTTCTTCGTTACATATTTTGCATTTTATGAGGTCAACGTTGTCTTTCCAATACAACATGCAACCTTTCACACATGCATCTATCTTCTCGTACGGTAGACCGAAAGAGGACATTAATTTTTTTACTTTATAATGACTATCGCACATCATATTATTGGGTGACATGTGTCGTTTTGCAGCTTGTACAACTGCTGCAAATGCAGCCTCCGTAAGGTTGAATTTTGATTTCATAGTTATGTATTCAGCGGTTACCGAAAGTTCGGTTCCGCTTTTACATCCGTCCCACAACGACCTCTTAGCAGAATCCAACAAATCATATATTTTTTTAGCTCCCGCAGTCGGTTCTTCGTCGACATTTGCTTCTTCATCGACAGCTTCAGTTGTAGGAAACATTGATCGCGCTGCAACATCCATCATATTTTCTATCGGATTCGTCATCATATTACCGTCCTCTAACACTTCAGTATTAGGTGTAGCTTTAATAAGTTCTCCATGAGGATCCCAGAAATAATAATCAGGCGCGAAACCATACTGATACAAATGTACTTCAACTATATCTGGTTTCCAATGCTTCAAATGTTGGCACTTACTACACGGGCAACGAATTTCTATGTTGTTTCGGTCATTAGATATAGCAAATATAATAAATTCGCGTACACCGTTGTAGAAATGTTGCTTTATTGATCCCTTCTTTCCAGTTCTGACTTCATACATCCAAGTATGGTTGAGAAAATAATTGAACATTTTTGCTGATTTGAAAATGTATGTTAGACAATTTAAATCTTAATTTTCAACCATTCTCCATTGTAAACAGTTCATCGTTGTAGAAAATTCAAAATAAAAACTTCACTTTATTTTTTTATTTTTTGGTATTTTGGTTTTCACTTCGGTGGTCAGTCATCTTACTTCCCATTACAAACACAATAATGTAGTTACATTTTATAAATCATTTCAGATTAAACGGCTCAACAAAATTTCGGCAGCACTTCCCTTCTATTCCCTGTATCGTACACAAATGCGTGTACACAGGGAACGTAAAGGAAGTGCTGTCGAAATTTTGTAACCATTTAAAATGAAATGATTTATAATATGTAATTACTTTATTGTGTTTGTAACTTGTCCAATACAGGGACAAATCCGACGAATATTGTATCAGATGAATATAAATGTCAGTTCCGTTACAAAACGAACATCCATATAACGGTCATATACCACACTTGCCAAATGGGGCCAAAGTCAATCTAAGGGATAAAAAAATTTCTTTAAATTTTATCAAATATTGTTGTTCTTTTCAAATTTTGACAATATTTCAACTATTTAAATTTTATCAAATATTGTTGTTCTTTTCAAATTTGTGCATTTAAATTTTAGTTCAACATTCAATTAACAATTTTAGTTCAATATTCATTTCTTTATTTTTTTACGACATAGATTTTAGCGGAATGTTTGTTGTTGTTATATTCATTTCTTAATTTCTTTACAAAATCGATTTTAGTACAATATCAGTTGTTTTTAAAGTCATTTCCTAATATTTTTCCTTTAAAAAAATGAGATATTTGCAGAATTTTTAATGTTCTCATATTATTTTTTAATTTTTTGTATAAACTTTATTTTTGTACAATATAGACAACCTTTTGCATTTTGGCCGTCGCTAGCCATCGCTGGCCGTCGCTAGCAATCGCTAAAATTATTAAAATGACCGTAGCTAGCCGTCGCTCAATCAACAAGATAAATAGAAGAATTATCAATGAAGATAATAAGAAAACAACAAAATCTAATTATCAAATAGATAATTAGAAAACAATAAAAATCTAATTATTAAATAAAAATTTGTCAATTTAAATTCACTTAACAAATTAAATTTGTAATTTATCAATTTCATAAACTATGAAATACTTTCATGTAAATTTATCAATAACCAAGTTAATCATTAATATATACTAATTTTTCATCTAACACAACTAACCATGTTAATCGCCAACACTAATTATCTACATCAACCATTTATTCAACTTCATGATAAACTAATTAATCTAATACCTAATTTAACTTCATGATAATAAACTAATTAATCTACCAAATCAACATACAACACTACTAATACCTAATTTAACAACACTACTAATACCTAATTTAACAACAAATCCTAATTTAACAACAAACCAATTTAATTAGGAATTGAAGTAAACCTAAAAAACATCAAATTTACATTCAAAATGGAGATTAGAAGCATACCTAGGCCAATTTGGGTGATTTGGAGGCGGTGAAAGACGGGGCGGCGGCTGCTGTGACGGGAGGCGGCGGATTGGGGGGAAGGAGGGTTTGGTTTTTGTGGGAAAATAGTGAAAATCTGGTCAAGGGAAGAAACCTGTATATTCCGTTTAGCGACGGCTAGCGACGACCGTATTTTTTAGCCGTCGCCATCCGTCGCAAAGGCCCGTCGCTAAACGAAGCCTTTCTAGCAGTGTATGTCTATCTAATTCAACTCATAACGTATATTACCCTCGGTTATTATTTTTTGTGAAAATGCGTGTAAGGCAGGAGAATGATGTCGAAGGAGGGGTATCTTGTCATGAATATCTCATGTGTTTTAGATCATATGCAACTATTGTTGTTACTTACATAATTAAATTTCATGTTCTGGAGATTGTAGATGGTGAATCCTTGTGGTCAAGGACGAACCCAACGAGGGGTGTGAGTAGAGACCACGACCCCATTTAATCTTTAAAAAAAATTCCTAAGGATTTTTTTTGTTTTAGTTTAAGCTCATAGTGCAGAAGTTAAATATTTTTAACGCATATGTATTGATATTTACAGTGTTTTTGTCTAAAACTTGACAATGTGGGACTTTGTATGCTAGAATTAAAACAATTGAAGGGTAAATTAATAAAAACTTTTAATTTTGCCTCCCCCCTCCGTGTTGAGTAATCCCCCCGTTGGTCAAATCATGGTTTCGTCCCTGCTTATGGCCAAAGTGGATATGAAAATAAAATAATGAAAAACAAGCAACTTTTGGAATGTTCTACCATAAAGCAATCAATTAGATACTTGGAAGCATATTCTAAAACGCAGGGAAATGGGTAAATTATGTATGGCTAGAAAGTTTAAGGAAGTGAAAGAAGTTTATAGTTTGACCATTGGTTTAAGCATGAGTCATTTATTGATAAATTGGGATGGAATAACTTGTTGATTATGGGGAGAGATGACACCACAATATCTTCAATTATTAAAGGTAATCAGTGCAATTCATATATGCATCCAATCACATAAACTTCCTATATAGATAACAGTGCAGATAGAGATTACTAGGAATGGTCAATTAGAAAAAATGGCAAAGTTTTATTTAAGTGGACATGAGAATTTATCAGAGGCAACCATCAGTCGAGTGGTACAAATGGATTTGAAACAAAGCAAATTGCCCTAAAATGTCATTCAATGCTTGCTTTGCAATTTCCAATGGTCTGCCTAGTAAAATGAGAACAAGCAAGTAGGGAAGAAGACAATATAAAATGCACTTTGTGTAACATAGAAGCAGAGACACGTGAGCATCTGTTCTTTGAATGTATTTATTCATCTTATGTGTGGAATGCAACATTGAGTAAATTAGGACTTAAACATGGCAGCAATATAAAACTAAAGGATGTGATGCATTTAATCATGACAAAGTTCAATGCTAACTCAGTGGAAAGAGATATGCACATATTTACTAATTACAACTATAAATCATATCAAAAAAGAATGTAATCTTAGAGTGCATGAAAGCAAATCAACCAAGCAAGAGAAGAAATGGATATTCATTGAATAAGAATGTAATATTTTGCTAGAGAAAGTTAAGAAAAGGGTTAAAAATCAATCAGCCTTCAAGTACTTATCTGAATAGTGGATTCGTGATGCAAACAGTATATAGAATATAGTAGTTTAAGACTTTTGTATGATGATAATAAACATGTGTGTGTGAGTTTGTGTTTGTTATAGTACTATTGCAATATTATAGAATGAAATAAATTAAAATAATACAATTTCATTTCAACAAATATTTATTTCAATAAGATTTCAGTAGTACACACAATTACCACAAGAGCTTATACACTACTTTAAATACAATATTCTATATAAAATATTCATTTATGATAATATTTTACATTCTCATATACAACACACTTTCAAATACAACAATTTGTAATCACTCCTAACATCACTCACTCAAATTCAATTTTTATCTTCTTGCTCCAGTTTTTCTTTTCCAGTCATCTGTTTTGCCTGTCAAATAACAATACAACAAAAAAATAAAAAAAACAAATTCAGATCTAAAATTCAAGTGCAGTAGTGGGCAAGCCAAAACAAGTAAGCAGAACCAGATTAGGTACATGTATAGCAAGGTCAAGCCCAAAGGCTCACCATAATACTTATGGTAGAAACATCAAAAGTAAATGAGATGACCACCCTACACCTCCAACACCCAAATGGATAATCAAATGCACTGATGCGGCATCCGACCGATGTAGAACAGTTATCCAATGTGAAAAGAAAAGAAACGAACATGAAACCTATCGTATATCCAACAACATATCAAATAAAATATAATAGTCATCATAGATGTAAAATAGCAGAGACAGTAATAACTAAGTGATCAAAATATGAGTGTATAGATCCACGGAGTGATACAACGATGGAGTTTATACAAATGAAAATCAACTTAAGATAAATGTCTTTAAACCAAAAATAGCCAACACTGCCTAGGCTGAACAGTGTCACACAGCGGAATAAGCAATAATAAGTCCATATTATATGTGAGCGCTCCTACCTGCTCGTCCTCTGTACTGGCCATCACCAAGGTCCCGCTTCGCACCTACCCTCACCAAGGCCCCACGTTTCATGACCATCACCAAGATGCCTCTAAACTACTGGTAACTCTTACGATCCTCCGATACATAAAATACGCGTCATAACAAAAATTACATAACGTCAAGGCCTAAAACAGTTCAAAATGCACATAAGGTCACGCCCAAAGTAATACTTCAAGATTAACACAAGTCTAAAAGAAGAAATGCACAAAACATGGTGAATATGGAGCAAACAGTCAAAGTACACAAAGGCGCAACGGATCAGCAAATAAATAAACAACAAGTACATGCACAGACCAGCATAATCAGACAAGCAAGCATCAGAATCAATACAAAACAACAAAGCGGCTCACAAGGCCAAACTGATGCTTGAGTACACAAGGGTAAACACTGACTGGTGTAACAACAAGTGCATAAACCAAAAGCCAAACACACAAGGGCATAGCAAAATATGCAAGCAAGACCAAGTACAGCAACAAGCAAAATACAAGGTGCTTCAATTCACACATTGCATCTTGAACATATACACAAAGAAAAGGCAAATAAATGTCATAACACAAAAACATGGACAAGTACACATAGTCATGCATGCAAAACCATAAAAGGAAGCAAGGTAGAAATGTACAAGAGCACATACAACAAGAAAATGCACTAATGCACTTATATACACACATATATGCATATACATATGGTTAACAAGAAAATTTTTCAATTCCTCAAAATAGAGTTTATAGTATCAGTAATTCTTTTGTGACCACCTTACGAATAAGTGAAGGTGGCTAACACTTTATGAGTAGGTAAGATGGTCGAAAAAACCTCTTTAGCACCTTTCGACACAATCGAAAGGCCTAATTTTCCTTCCTTTCGAGTTGATTGGTTTGTGACTCTGTCAAAACCACCTTTCGACACTGACAAGATGGTTTGAGTTAAGGACTTAATGGTTGTGACGACCCGCAAATCCATACCCTTTGAATCGACAATAATCCACACATGTCCGACCCAAAAAATACAGACTGACAGAAAGTCAAGAGAAAGAAAAGAAGAGAGAAGAAGAGAAGAGAAGAAAGAGAGAAGATAGAACAAAACAGAACAATACAGAATCTCACACCGCAGCGGAAAACATATAATATCATATCAATGATCTTTACAAAATAGAAACTGTATATATGCACATCAATCAGAGTTCAACAATCAATCAATAGTTATCAAATTGAACAGTTATAATAACATGTTCTCACAATTGCCGATAATATACAACAACAAACAAAGCACAACGAATAATCAAAACAAGTACGTGCATATGAAAATGAACATCTCCGGCTCTCCTACTGAAGCTCCAAAAGCACCAAATCTGAACATGTAAATATACTCGGTCTAACCTGAGCATTGAAAGAGAAGAACGCCCGGATCAGTCTGGTAAACTTGCGTGAGAAACACACAACTAAATTTATTAAATTACCAGAACTTTTCCTTTATCAAAACAAAAGTATCTCGTAAGACAAGTCCACACATAAACACAGACATGTTTTACCATACGGTAACTAAAACATAACATATCAAATCCTCTTATATTATAATAGTGTCTATAATATACAAATAATATTAATCATAGTTGAAATTATTACATTGATTAAATTCCAGCATATAGCCCAATTGGTAATACAATCAAAATGGAAAGCACATAGTGGAGTTTGGATTTCCATACAAATGACCAGGTGAAGAGACTACCTTCCGGTAGTACATCTGTAGAAGAATGTATCGAGAAACCATCACAAATTTCTCTACCAACGCAAGACCGGCCCACCTCTATAACTAGATGGTACCGAATATGTCATCCTCCAGTAATTACCGACCTTTACAGAGGGCCCTCTAGCATACAAACCACAATAATTAGATACACGACGTCATAGCGTGTAAAGATATATCTAGAAGAGGATGATCATATCCTAATGGGAGCGATCCACTTAGCCCTGCTGCATCTAACCCTGTTTTGGTCATTTCCGGTTGATGAGGCTAGATGTAATGATTACCTTTCACAAATCACAATCACATCACTTTGAATGCCACACGGCCATTTCCGTCGACTACTAATTACCTTCCACAAAAATAAATCCCTTAAGCTCGTACGTCTCAAGGAGGGCATTAACCTAAGAGAAGTCGCCTTCTCCGCCACCACTAATGTACGTTTGTAAAAACCAGTGTACGTAATCTTTAGAAATGAAATGTCAAACAAATATCCACACAAGTTGTCCAGGAACAGGAAAAACTGAAGGTACTTTCCTACCACATCCTGTTGGGAAATCCCTAGGATTAGTAGCGAATAGTCCTTGCATTGGATATTTCATAATAAAGAGACTGCTGCTACTGGATGTATATTGGGATTTTAACCCCAAACGATCAACAGCAGTCCCCCACTATGAAAATCCGGAATAACAATATCATCACAAGCACCCTGCACAATCGTCGTATATACGTTGGTCCGAAGCGGTTTTCAGATAAATCTGATCCCGCTTTCTTCGCACCAACAATGCAAAAGCATTTCACAACCTCACACAGAAACTAAGTCTCATAAACTTATCACGTCTCCAACTTTCAACTTGCCATCCTTCGGGCCAAGAAGGAAGCTCGATAGATTGGAGTAATACTCCGCACTATACGAATCCACATCCTCAACACAAATGATAATCAAGCCTACACAGATGGCTACATACTAAGTGTACGACTAAATAGTTCCCACATCAAATTGAGGAACTAAAATTTTGGCCAATTTGATAGTCGGTTATTTAACTATCAAAGCAAACAAACAAATATTTAACACCATATGCAATCACTAGGCCCTTTTAATTAATCTTTTATTAATTAAATCATTTGCCAAATATTCACTTCAAATTATCTTTAAAAAGATATATCTTCAAAAATCATTTCAACACTGGAAAACATTTCCAAATACTTATTTAATAATAAGTTATTCACAACTCAATTTATATTTTCAACACATACAAAATATTACATATACTTAAATCACGATTAAGTATATATTTTATTCTATAAGGAAAATGTTCTCTTTAAACATATTTATTTGAATATTGCGTAAAACATCGTTACGACAACCCAAAATCACTAGTATAGGGGTTTGAAAATAAGATAGATATATAAATCCCATATACTATACAAAGCATTTCCTTTCGAAAATCATTTACTATAACAATAGTGTTATAGTCCATCATTTCCTTATACTTTTCGAAAACGTCTATTTCAATAATGAATGTTGAAATCTATGATTTCGATACTTAACACCTTTTAAAACAACTTTAAGACATTTTATTCCATTTAAAATATCACTTCCCAAAACATTTCTTTAATATATTATTCACTGTCCAAAATCGTGAATATAAATCGTTTACCAAATTTAATATTATTTCAATATTTATTTTAAAGGATAATTCATTGTCAAAAATCGTGAATAAAATTCTTTTAAATAAATTCTATATTTAACTTATCAAAATAAATTGATTTCGGATTTATAAAACAATGTTTATAAATTCGATTTATATTTTATGAAAACTCCAATATACAAAATTCCTTTACTAACCAATTCCATTTATAACTCAATTATAAACCAAAAAGCTAAATTATAAGTTAACAACTTATAATTCATTTATTTTAAAAATCATTCATTTTATGATATCCTCGATTATAAATCTGTAAATCTTATTTACTAATAAAACCCATTTATAACTTCATTTTAACATTTACAAATCTCTTTTACAATTTCGTCATTTCGATTTATAAAAATCCAATTTTATAAATCTTATATAAACCTTTTATAATAAATTCAAAAATCACCATTTAAACTATTTTATTAAAAAATCAGCTTCATATTTCCAAAAATAACATTTCAACTACATTTCTCAGAAACTAATTTCAATTATATTTCACAAACATCATAATTTTTATAACAATAAAAATTATAACTTTCATTGATTTAAATAAATCAATTTCCCTAACAATTAAAAATTCAATAGAACTTATATTTTAAAAATCACTATAAAATCCTTTCAAATTTGGAAATCATCACTTTAACATTTTTAAATTCCAAAAATAGGCCCAATGCTGCAACAGAACTAAATACAATAATCACGGCATCCAAAACATCATATATCATATGATAACAGAACATATCACAATATCTGTAAAATAAAACCAATACTGGTGAGGAATCTAGTTGAATCCCTCCAACCTGTCACCTGCAACAAATATACATACTAAAATATATGTACAATGTCCGCTTCAAGGCAAACGTGCGTACAAGGGTCATCCGCTCATACACGAGAACGTATAGGGTCATCTGCTCCACTAGGAAGGTTTATATCCAAATACCAATCAATATATCATATATCATCCAAACAGTCATCAGTCATCATATAATAAATTATTTCTCACTTATATAAAATATTAGTGAGTCAGAAAGAATGAGTTGTACTCACATTGCGTCCAATAACAGTTTTAGTGTTTTATTCCGAATAAAATTAAACAAGTGTTTAATTTTATCCAAAATTCACACTAGCTCCAATAAACTCCAAAGCAGCTCTAAAATGTAGTGCTCGTCAACATGGTTCCAACGCAATTCATTTCGTGCAAAATGGACCTCATATGAAAAAGTTACAGCGTTTAAAAGTTTATATGAATTTTAAATATAATTTACAATTTCTTATACATACATACATACATACATATATATATATATCCTTAAATCGCATCTGGGCCACTCATTTTCGAATGCAGATCTCGGCCGCATGAAATTTCTTCTTCCGCATCAAGTCGTACGCGTTCGAACGAAACCCTTAGCCGCCCCCTACTCCGAATTTTCGCGACCAATTCGAACGCTGAGATGTTGATTAGGGACCGCCATTGCAAAGCTCGCACTCCCCTCCACCATTAGCCGAAAACCGGTCACACTCAGCTGCTCCCTTGCGTTGATTTTCATGCACGAACCCTAGGGGAACGTGGCCCCTTATCTCTTCCCCTTGTGAATGATAACGTAGATCGACCGTTGGATTTGTAGCTCTCGTTACCCTCTACAACTTTGCAGTTGAACACTTTTCGAATTGATTGATGGATTTAAAGAAAAGGAAGGAAGAACGTCGTGCATTTCTGGCCATAGAACGTTAATGGCGGTGGCTAGGGTTTACCCTATATTTGTGAAAAAGTAAAAAAAGATGGCCTTTTATAGAAAATTTGACAACACTATTCATCCGGAAATATTTCGAACTCGAAACGAAGCATGCCGCCTGGCGTTTATAATGTTTTATTCCTATTCCGAACGCAATGGAATATATATCGGGAGCCAATTCGATCATATTTGGAAGATAGGTTTTCAAATCAAATTATTTAAATTTAAATTTCACTTAAACCGATTTCTACGCGTTTTAGCTTGCCCCGGACGAGCCGTAAACCCGATTGACAAGAAATTTGAAATCTTACAATAATTTAACATTACGGATCCAATGGAACTTGTTTCATCGAAATCCGAGACTGTTTGAAAAATGACTATTTTCACTCGTCAATAAATATTAAGATATTCAATTTTTACAACTTGACTTTTAGTTCAATTTTAAAAAGTTCTCTAACATCATTCTAATTCAAATAGAATTTAATATAACTTTATATTTTCATTCATGTTAAATTCAATTTCCAATTATTTACGCAATTTCAAATATTAAATCAACAATTTAATTATCCAATTAAATCCTTATATTTCAAATATAAGTTATTCGACTTATAAAATTAACTTATGAATGTTTAAAATAAATTAAATATATGAATTTCAAATGTTAAAATTCTGGGTCGTTACAATGGTTTCTAGAAATAGTTGAGTGGGAAAGGTTTTAACTTCGTCGTAGCGTAGGCACGTGTTATCTTGTGGATTTGAGCTAAAACCTTAGGAAATGTGTAAACTAGAGGTTTTTACTCAGTCGAAGGGTATCCTTTCGATTAGTTTGATAGTTGTTTGACATATCTATATAAAATAAGAAACTCATAATTACTATGTTATCATGATTAGCTTAATCTACCTTTTATTGAACTCAGTTGTACAGATTGACCAAATCCGTAATTTGATTTGAGAAATTGGGTTTACAAGCTTTTATAATATACAAGTTAGAAGTGAAAGAAATCGAATCCCCTAAACTTGACCCTTAGGGTCTTATTTATAGGTGCGGGTTAGCACCTTTCGACTAAGTGCTTTCAATACGGTTGGAAGGTTTTCTTTTCTGCTTTCGTGCGCATCTCTTGAGTCACACCTTTTTACCTAGTCGAAAAGTCAAAAGGATTATATGGCCTTCCTGTCGCTACCGTTGAAGATTAGACTTTCCCCTATTTTGCTTCATTCCTTTCGACTTTGTCGGAAGGCTAACTGCTTTTTTGTTTCTGACTTCATCGAATGGTATTACTTGGCCACTTTCGACTCTATCGAAAGGTATACAATTGCGCTCTTCCTTTAGCTATAATATGCCATGTAAATTGATAAAGGAGTAGGCTTCTGTTGCTATCAAAACATGTGCTTTGTGGGTTTCAAATGAGTCGAAGCACTATTAAGAAATTAGCTGCAGATAACATCATTTGAAAGCACTCAATCTGAATGGTGCGGAACCTTATATTTCTTCTTTATAAGTGAGGATGGCTTAAACCAACTCAAAAGGCTAAATATGCTTTTGAAAAGGTTGACTAGGTTGAATGTTCTTCTGGTGAAGGCAAACAAAGACGAAACTAATCGTTTCGAATAGCTTGTTGAACATGCAGAAGGTATGCTATTATTCGTCTTCAAAAGGTACCTTTCATCCTCTTCGAAAGCTGTAAACTCGTTAAAGATCGCGCTCAGAAGGTACCGTTCGACCTCGTCGAAAGCTCTTATTTGACGTCTTCAGAAAGTATTTATGTTGCTCTCTGGTCTCCATCAATGCTCTTGCTCCTTCTTTCATACCTTCACTCTTGAGAGTATTTTATGGTTAACATTTAGCCCCCTAGTTTGAAAGAAGCTTTTGTTCTTTAGGACATATATTCCAAAGAATTCCGTTATGTGTTTCCTGTAAAATATATAATAACTCCTATTAGGGTCGTAACCTTGTTATGAAAGCATAATGGGCAACTTTTTAATTCATGACACCATCTTGTTATTTTTTTGGAAGAGCATTCAAATTATTATGTGACCAAATATGAAATGATATCACTATCTTGTTATTTTTTTTGGAAGAGCATTCAAATTATTATATGACCAAATATGAAATGTTATAACCTGGCTTGTTTTCATTAATTTAAGTAAATAAACCTTCCCAAAAAGGCCATTGTTTACTCCAAATCCACTGTTCTTAGGTTACTTTTCTTCCGTCACCAGGGATTGATTCGTCATTTTTGGTGGTTTTACCCTGCTTCCCTATTATGACTTTATTTTATCCCTGCACTATATCAACAAATCGAAAGATAATTTAACATTGATGTTGTATGAAAATTAGCGAACTCTTACTCCCTTTTACCATCATTTTCGAACAAAAAGGAATAAAGTCTTCTTGATAAGGAACTCTTTTTCTGAATTCTCATCTAATATTGGTGCAGAAATATTAAATTTTCAAATAAACCTTGGTTCAAAATTTAAAGGTTCATTGAGAAAATTCGTAGATCCAAAAATTCAATGGGAAATTCATAACCCATCATGAGAATTCAACAAAGAAATCAAGAATTTATAAAACCAGAAAACCACTACGAAAGAGACCGAAAATCCATGCATTCAGCAATGTAACCAGAAACATGCGAGGATTTCATCGTTCAATTAAACTGTCTTAAACTTTATCTGATACTGACGCAGAGTCAAAAATTCAATAAAAAGTCTATGAATCGTCGTGGAAATTCAATAAATAATTCAAGAAATCAAGAATTCATGAAAACAAGAAATCGATAAGAAATCATTATGAAAATCCATTAGGGAAATCAAGCGTATAACTTCCACAATTCATCATAAAAGTCGGTATGGAAATTTAGAATTCTCAAGACCAGAAACTCAGTGTGAATCATCATGAAAACTCAATAATAAAATTAGGAATATAAAATCCGCAAATCATCATAAAAGTCAACATGGAAATTTAGAATTCTCAAGACCAGAAATTCAATAAGAAATCATCATGAAATCTCAATAATAAGGAAATTAGGAATATAAAATCCACAAATCATCAAAAAAGTGAACATGGAAATCTAGAACTCTTAAGATCAAATAAGAAATCTTTATGAAAAAAATAACAAAACTGAAAGTTCATGAAATCAGGAATCCAACCAAAATCTTGTCAGGATCTCATCTGACGAATAGATTACTCAAAATTTAATACAATATAAACACAAAATCAAAAATTTGTCTAGTAATGGTAAACTTAATAGATTCAACCAAAATATTCCTATGCTTACCTAGCCTTAATTCTAAAGTTATTCCTAAAATACTATGCCAGAGATTTTTTTAAAACTTATACCTTAAATAGCGATGAGCATCATATCAATAGATGTGTAGTTCTTAAAGTGCCTATAAGTTAGTAGTATAATTGTTATACTAGAGCCGCGTAGTTCCGTAAGGCCATGTAGTTATTTGGAATAGTAGTTTCATAGTACCGGTCAGCCATTCGAAGTAGTTGTTCCGGACCAACCGTTCACCAGGTAGTTCCATTCGGTTGTCCAGCTTTTCAGCTGTTTAACCGTTCAGCAAGTATTACTGTTCATTTGACCGGTCGTTCAGTAATGCAAGCTCCGTTTGACTAGTCGGTTTTTCAGCAGTGAAAGTTCCGTCCTACTGCTTGGCCATTCAGCAATGCAATGGTCCAAATAACATATCAATATATATAATACACACACACACACACACACACTCTTTTATCGTAAAGGGCCACCTTATTCTAAGGGCTCAGGAGTGTTTTACTTGATTTATTCTTCAAACAAAGTCACTTGCATCTCTGTAGTAAAAATTTGTTATCTATTTCATTCCTTCAGTTCCAGTACAGATCTTTATTTTCCATTTCGTGTTACAGATTTCTTTAACCATTTTCTTCCCTTGTGTTTCCTTTTAGGGTGTAGACTTCTCAATCTTTGATTGTGAGAGTCATTTTCTTGAAATCAGATTTTTTTTAAAGGGTTTGAGTTGATCCTTTGTCCTTCTTGATTGTAGTCTTGAATGTCTTATTTTTTCTTAATTATTGCATTGGACATCTTCATCAGCTTTTGTGTATAACCCTTTCTTAGATTTCATATTTGTTCAAAATGATGGATAGATTTCCCTCTTTAACCCTCTATTCTCGTGGGTTTTGACTTTTGTGTTGAGTTACAGACACCTTTGTCTTTCTTCAACTGTTTGGTGCCCCCTCTGGGCTTCTCTTGGCTATAAGGGATGTAGTGTATGTTAAGTCGACCTTCTTCTAAAAGATTGTTGATGGATGCTTAACTGGCCCTCTCTTTAAGAGGTGATTTGGACTGTAGGGGTTCTTTGGTGGGTGCTTGATCTGACCTTTCCCCTAAGAGGTGAATTGGACATTAGAGGTCTTATTTATGGGTGCTTGAGCTGACCCTCCCTCTAAGAGGTGAACTGGATGTTAGAGGTTTTATCCCTCCCTCTAGGAGGTGCTCTGGAGTGGACGTCGGAGGATCATTCTCAAAAACATTTTTCTCCAGAGTAGACGTCGGAGTCTCATTCTCAAAAACATTTCGCTCTAAAGTGGACGTCGAAGGAACATTCTCAAAAACATTTCGCTCCACAGTGGACGTCGAAGGCCCATTCTCAAAAACGATATATATATATATACATATATATATATATATTAGAAGTTTTCCTTCTTCTCTTTAAGAGGTACTTCTAGAGAAGGATTAAATAGTTTTATACCTACTTTCCATGAGATATGAAAGTAATTTTGATCTTCCCTTTAAGAGGTATAAAAATAGTTTTGGAAACTTGATTTGAAAGAATAGTTCCTTAGATAATTGTGAAAATCTCTTTTGGTCTATAGAACTTTTGAAATAGGACATTCTTTGATAAATCTTGAAATTATTCATGAAATTTAATTTTTCTTCTAAAAGACTTTGTATATAATAATTTTGGTGAAGAGATTCTTTCTCCGCATTATTACCAGAGGCAATTTTTAAATCATTCTGATTATGGAAACACAAATCTCAGATTAGAGACTAAATGTTCATGATTCATGAATGAATAGTTCTTTAATTGATAATAAGTATCTTGCTAAAATTTTGTAATAAGTTTTTTCTCTAAAAATTTTCCATCGATAGGCATAAGTTCTCCTTTTGTTAATAACTTTAGAAAGCTTCGAAAATACTCTTGTGAAGGCATGGCCAGTTCAAAATTCTTGATGCACATTAACTAATGCCAAATGGTATTCTTTAAAGATTGTGCAACTAAACAGGTTCTTAATTTCCCATATTTATATGGTAAGTAGAGATAAACTTTTTCGACTTTTGAAAGAAACTCTCTTGAAAACATCTTTAGGAAAAATCATCACGAATGGTAAGATAACTGATTAAAAATAGATTCAACGTTCATAGTATATGTGGTTATATTCCCATAGGTTTTGCTCAGTAAAAGAGATGTCTTGTTTGTGAGTTTGAAAAGCCATGATACATGGACTAATAGGCTTTCATGAATAAGGGCATGCTTTTCCTAAAAATTCCCTCTTTTGAAGAGTTTCAGATATTTATTCTTCTTGACTCTACAGTTGAAGCTTGGCTACAATCCAGGGTTCCATGGTAGTAAATCTTTATGCCACTCTAATTCAAGCTCTAAGATGAAGATGAGCTATCTCGTTTTCAGCATTTAAGTAGTCTTTCTTAAGTGAATAAAAGTTTGTTGTGCTTCAAGGGTATGCTGAATGTCATGGACTGGTTTTGTTTCTACCTATAATGACACTTGAATTTGTATTAATATATGATCAATCCAAATTAAAATTCAAATTAAAAAAGTTATAAGCAAAGGAAATTTATAGTAGACTGATGCTGCAGCACTTTAGGGTTTAATAAGTCGTTAAGCTGCTATTCCCTTATAGAAAAAGTTAGTTCTTAAGCACCTAGGCCATTCTCTTTTTTGCATAGGAAGTCCTTTACATTTCTTATTGAACTCTTTTAGAAATCCTGACTTGACCATGTTTTGGATCAAACTTGACAAGACATTCATCAGTCTTATGCCCATTTGCTTTATGGTAGTCGTAATAATCCTTCCCTTTGCTTGCATCAGTATGGCTTGATACATTGTAAGTAATTGAAAACCTTTCCGACTCTTTTGCTATAGTGAAAATATGAGAAAGGGGTTTGTTCAAACTCACATAGTTGGATTCAAAAATCTATCTTTAACTCTTTCTTCTACTTTTCTTTTCTTTCAATCTCTTACTAGGGGATTCCGGGTCGATCTCTTCATCTCTTTGTTTCTATTGGGATGCCCTCGTTGCAGGATGCCTTTTTTCCATTTGAATATATTTCTTGGCCTGAAAATAGAAGTTTCACAAACCTCTACATCTATGAATAAGAAGTTCTTCCCAGAAAGGGGTTTGTTTGATTAGCCCTGGCCGAATTTCTATCAACTTGTCTCTATTGGTTGCATTTTTTGCTTTTAATGCTTCTGTATTGAACCACTTTAAGTGCTCATCTAGTGGTTCTCCCAATTTTTGTTTGATAGTAGCTGATAGACAAAAGTTCATTGTTAGGTCTTTTAATATATAAAATTGCATCACGAAATCATAAGAAAATTGTTCCCAAGAATGGATGGTTTCATTTGGTAATTCCCGTACCATTTGATAGTTTCTCCTTGAAAAGTTATCGGGAATAGTTTGCATCAAACCGGTCCCGAGGCATTATGTAAGTTCATCCAGTTTTCAAAAGATGCAAGGTGATCATCTAGATTAGTAGTTCCATCATACTTCAGTAGGGGAATTTGAATGTGAAGGGAATGCTAGCTGCTATAATTTTCCTTTTGCAAGATAACATATTTCCCTAATTTATTGAGTACATCATTTATAATATCCCCTGTGACTTGGTTGTGAATGTTGTTGTGGTGATTCTCACTGTCCTCCATGGTTAAACTTTTTGATAGCTCAATGGTCCTCTTAGCCTGAGTTCCTTGATTCTCATATCGATTGTTAGTTGGGGATTGTGCTTTGTCTACTCCTTCCATAATCTTTAACGACCCTTGAGATGGTGCTCTTTCAAGAAGCTCTTGCATGGCTATCATTCGTTGTTGTGGATTTTGGACTTAATCTCATTGTTTTCCAATCTTATCAGGGTTGAAGGTTGTCAGTTTCCATATTCTCTAAGTTCAGGACTATACCATTTTCCAAAGTTGATTATAATGCAGCTTCTTCGTTAAAGATGTTGTTATTACCCCTTGCTCTTACCATTTTCTTCTCTTGAATGAAGAACTCTATGAAATTAATCTGCGATGAAAGTTACTGGGAATTGGAGGTTCAAGCCCTTATTTTAGCACTAAAAATGTTAACACGAAAACTTGTCAACACCTCAAAATAGGGTTTAAGTATGAGCGATTCTTTTATGACCACCTTTCGAACAAGTGAAGGTAGCTAACACTTTTTGAGTAGGTAAAATGGTCGAAAACACCTCTTTATTACATTTCGACACATTTGAAAAGCCAACTTTTCCTTCAGAAAATCCTTCCGAATTGAATGGTTTGCGACTCTATCGAAACCACCTTTTGACAATGACAAGATGGCCTAAGTTGGGGATTTAATGGTTTCTGAAAATAGTTAAGCAAGAATGGTTTCGACTTTGTCGAAAGGGTGGGTAATTGTTATCTTGTGGATTTGAGCTAAAACCCTTAGGAAATGTGTGAACCAGGGGTTTCGGCTCAGTCGAAGGGTATCCTTTCGACTAGTTTGATAGTTGATTGACATACTTGTATAAAGTAAGAAACTTAGATTACTATGTAAACAGGATTAGCGTAATCTCCCTTTTATTGCACTCAGTTGTACAAATTGACGAAATCCCCATATTGATTTTATAATTAGGGTTTCAAGCTTTTAGAATATACAAGTTAGAAGTGAAAGAAATCGGATGACCTTAACTTGACCCTTAAGGTCCTTTTTATAGGTGCCGGTCAAAACCTTTTGGCCAAGTGCTTTCGATATGGTCGGAAGGTTTGCTTTCCTACTTTCATGCGCATCTCTTAAGTCATACCTTTCGACCTAGTCGAAAGGTCGAAAGGGTTATATGGCCATCCTTTCGCTACAATTGAAGACTAGGCTTCCACCTAATTTTCATTATTCCTTTCGACTTCGTCAGAAGGCTAATTGCTTTATTATTTCTGACTTCATCGAAAGGTACTGCTTGGTCTCTTTCGACTCCGTCGAAAGGTGTATAATTGTGCTCTTTCTTTAGCTATAATATGCCGTTAAAATTGTTAAAGGAGTAGGATTTCGATGCTGTCGAAACATGTGCTTTTTGGGTTTCGAATGAGTCGAAGCACTATTACGAAATTAGCTGCATATTAGATTATTTGAAAGTGCTCTATTTGACTAGTGTGGAACCTTACATTTCTTCCTTCTTAAGTGAGGATTACTTAAACTAACTCGAAAGGCTAATATATTCTTTCAAAAGGGTTGACTCGGCTGAACGTTTTTTTGTTGAAGGCAAATAAAGACAAAACCAATCGTTTTGAATGGCATGGTGCACATGCAGAAGGTATGCTATTCTTTGCTTTGAAAGGCACTTCGTCCTCTTCGAAAGCTGTAAACTTGTTAATGATCGTCATCAGAAAGTACCTTTCGACCTCGTCGAATGCTCTTATTTGACGTCTTCAGAATTTCTGTTGCTTTCTGATCTCCATCAATGCTCTTGCTCCTTCTTTCATACCTTCACTCTTGAAGGTATTTTATGGTTAACACATACACATACACACACACACACACATATATAGACTGGAAGGAATAATGAAGTGTACAAAGGAGCATCACAATGTCGAACCAGCCTAAACATTCAAATAAAAAGCTATGTTGAACAAGTCGAAATATTAAAAATTCAAAAAATCTGGCCAAAGTCGAAATATTGAAAAATTCAAAAGTCAGCTGAAGTTACAAATATATTAGAGATAAACAAGTTAATGATCGCAAAACCAGAGACCAAAGAATCAATAGTTAAGATTAAAAGCTCAATCGAAAGTTGAAATATTCAAAGCAAATTGTTTTGAAATATATATAAAACTTAGAAGAATTTTTCACAGTCCTACTCTTTAAATACCCAATTTATCATCGATAATTTTTCTTAAGTCGAGTTCAATACTAAAAATCAGAGAAATCAAAATCATACCAAATTATCAATCGGAGAATCACTCGACCATTGAAGCAAATGAAGGCATGAATCTTTAGGCAATTAAAGCAATTGATCGACAAAGAGACATATGCGTAATTTCATCAATCGATTGCAAATTGACAGCTTCAAATTAAGAAACCCTAGAAAATAAAAGGAAGAAGTTCGACATTAAAAAGAAAAAGGAACCAGGTTTGAAAAATAAAGAAGAACATGCTAAAGTGCGCATTCTCTTCTCTTTTAATTGGGCCGTTTTTTTCTCTTATACTGAATTACTAAATTAGGCTTTTCTTTCGTTTATTATTGTATTTATGTTTTACTTTTATAAAACTATAATTTATAAGTAGGATTGGACTATGAGGTCTATTTTGAGAAATTCGCAACTCGAGTATAGAGTTAATGCAGGTTTTCAAGCTTAAGGTTAGAATAGTCAGGAAGCGATAGTCACAAGTTTACAGGGTATGTATACGATTGTTTAATCTTAGTAGAAATCTTGGGGCAGAAGTAGAGAAGTATTGCTGAAGCTGGGTTGATTCGACTATTGTTTTTATTTTTGCATCTACTCTATTATTGTCTATGTTGAAACTATTATTATTCTATGAATTTATTATAAACCCTATTCACCTCCCTTTAGGGTTAATTCGTATGATGAATCAAATCTCAGACAATACACTGGCGTAAATGCAGATTAGGTTTTGCAAACATGTCCAAGTACAATGAAAACAAAGTGAGTAGTCATGGTGATGAAGCCTTAATTGAGCCAATGTTTAATAGGAACCAACTGCTTGACAAATTCAGTTTAGCTGAATTAATAGATCCGAGTTGCAATAATCTCATATCTTACAATATCATTGTGAATAAATCTCAAGTTAAGGAATTCGGTGAAGCTCGAGAACAACGAATCATTTAGAAGCAAATTCATAGATGTGAAGTGGATTTAATGCTTGCCTTTCATATTAGAAAGAGGTAAACAGAGTATAAGATGAGAGGTGGAAGTAGAAGGATTAAATTTTGTCACCATGGGTTAAAAGAGAGATAAAATCGGTTGTTGTTTTGATACCATAGCTAGAGTTAAGTATGTTATTAGTAACTTGTTGTATTTCATAGTCAAATTGGGTCTCAGGCCTTGTATTTTGATTTATATTCAAAAAAATTCGTGTGGACAAACCATGATAAGAATATAACGTACTCACAAGTCATAAGAGCATAACACAAAGTCAAAATGAGATCTTCAATTCGATAAAGATATAATTACCTATAAAGCATGTTAGTGGCTCATTTTGTGCAGTTCATCAAAACGATAAACTTGTATATCCTCCTTTTGTCACTCTATGCTAATAATTCGTTCATAAGGATGGTGAACATTATGCACACCATTCTAAAGATGATGTCAGGATCGTATTCTCAAAACTATCGATCTTGCATGGTTTAAAATTATAATCAGCATCATGGTTTCCAAATATCTCTATCAATAAGATATATTCCAATTAATCAAAAGCATTTAATACTTAAAACCATGAAGTCGTTTGGATAAAGACAAAACTAAACATATGTTGGACCATGTCCATTAGGCAAAAGATAACTGGAGAAAATTCAAAAAAAAAAACAAACAAACTCCTTGTTTGTTGTAAAAGATTTTAATTTGTGTCATAATAATAATACTTTCCATGTTGAATCAAATTTAATATTTATGTGATTCTGCTTCGACAAACTTCATTTAGTTTTTTTCTTCATATTAATACATTCAAATATTTAATAACACTAGTTTCAGTGATTGTTTTTAATTGGACGTCATATGTTTTAGAATGTTTGTAGTTACGTGAAAAATACATGTAATACACACATCCTCCCATGTAATACGCACACAAATCAGTCTCAGTGTGTGTATATATATAACATAAATAAACAGCAGTCTCAAAAAATTTATTCAATTTAACAAAACATCAATCTCAAAATATTTATTTAATTTAACAAAACATCAGTCTCAAAATGTTTATTAAATTTAACAAATTCAATTCAACCTTATGTATATTGGCCTACATAGTCATTTTATTTTGTTATAAAACTGCAATCTAACATCAGTAATCGATAAAACCAAAAATAAGTATATTATTTGATTAGTAAAAACTAAAAATATTCTACTAAATACTAAACTATAATAAAAACCAATACAATATTATAAAAGTTATAAACAATGATAAATATTGTTACGATAATTACTCAAGAAAATTAATTTTAATATCTACAACACAATTTGGATAACAAATATTTAATTTAATAATTAATAAATTGAAAATTGAAAGCAAATTTTATTTTAGAACTGAAAGCAATTACTAAAATTGTATCAAATATTTTTTTTTAATATCATTACATAAAATGATAGCATGATACTAAAAAAATGAGTATAAAATACTACTTTTAAAGCTGAAAGCTACCACTTTGCACTCTCAAGTTTAACTTTATGAGTAATACAATAAATTAAAAGAAAGGAATAAAAGTTTTAAAGTGATTCGGCTAGAATTTTAAGCCTACATTCACTGTCAACTTTATTTTGCTTAATCTTTACAAGAGCAACCGAAGTATAATTGATTTCGGATCTAAAAAAGATAGAACTCGAAAATGGTAAAATCTCCTGCTAAAGTTCAAAAGGTTCCAAAGTCCATCTTTCATAGCTCTAAGGAGTGTACTTATAGTTCAAATGCTCCACAGAAATCTAAAGTATTTGTTTGAACGATTAAATACTCAAATCCAAAGTTTAACATGAAGAATCGATCAAAACGTTCAAATTCCAATAATTATGGCTCAGTAACGACCCATTAGTCAGTACTGACCGATTGTATTGACTCCACATTGTACTTTCTTTGGAAACACAAGTCTTAAGCCTATTTCATGCAAAGTTTTGGGAACCACTATGGGTTGGTACCAACTTATATAGGTCGGTATTGAACCCATATCACTTCGACAAGGTCATTGAATTCACCTTCAAGTTTTGGCCACTACACTGATTAGGGTGGGTTCTCTTCTACTCCATATATATTACGGACAAATTTTCGACTGTCTCAGAACAGACTCAAATAGATGAAACAGACTGCATAATGATGAAGGAATGTTCGGGGAGCTTGGAAGATGTTAAGATCGAAGAAATCAAAGATTTAGCCAAGCATCAAAAATGCAAATCAGATTTGTACCGAGAAGATTCAGGTTGGTAACGACATGATATTCAACTCCAACATGATTAGAACTTTCTTGAATAATGATATGAAGAAGCTCTGGAAGTTTGATGGAATTTTGAAGAGCCAAATTAGGTTGGTACCGACCTAATTTGGTTGACACTGATCTGATTATGAGACTTGGAATGGCAATAAATAGATGAAAGGAGCCCAAACATAATGTCAAAATTTGCTTTGGATGAATTTTTTTAGTTTAGTATCAACCCGATTCAGGTTGGTTGCCGACCTCTTTTGATGACCACCGACTTGAAATAAAGACTTGATTTAGAAAGGCAACGATGAGGAGGACCTATTGCAAGAATAAAAAGTGGTATCGAATGTAGATATTCAGGTCAGCATTGACCTGATTTTTCTCCCTACAATTATTGTGGCATGACCTGGTCTATCTGCTTGATATTCATATGTCGGAGATTTGATGTTTTCATACCTAGATGGCGAGATATATGCTAGATTTTGCCTATAAATATGAAGCTACTTGCAACTAGAAAATGGATTGGCATTTTTTAAGATCTAAGTTCTGTCTTCTTCAACCTTCACTCTTCAAAACTTAATCAAATCCAAGATCTACTAGACTGTGATTGGATTTGAGTTATATTTCTTTGCATTTGAGAGAGAAAAAAAGATTATAAGGTTAAAGTAGGTGTAGGCCACAGATTTGTTGAACCTCTTTAAAATGTGCTTCTGCGTTCTTATTTTCTTTCAATATTTGCTTATTTGATTTGGATTTATCTACTTTGAGTTGTTGTGCCATTTTCCAATGCAAGATTATTGGTGCTTTCATTGAGATAGAGCTGTATTTGACTGCCTAGATCTGAAGTTTAAAAGAGATGAAGAAGCCTTCTACTAGATCGGTCACAGGACTAATTCAACTAGAGCATTGGGGAAGCTAGCAGTGTGCTCAAGTTCAAATCCACTATGTGACCAAAGAGGAGACGAAGAAGATGGTGAAAGATATGCAAGAAAGAATAATAGCTTGATAGTAGGACATGATAGATAGACTTTTTAGAAGGATGGATCAACAAGGAACAACCAAAGCAACTAGAACTCAGAACCGAATGGCATAAACCAATAAGGGAGCATCTGGAGTTGGATTGAAGCAAAGTGCAACTGAACCACCATGACTAGAACAGGTCGATACTGATCTGAATCAAGTCAGTTTCGATCTAAATTTACTTGGTGGCACTATTGGTTTATGTTTAGGGCGAGCAGTGATGCCGAGAGAGGATGATGTTGGAACCAGAAATGCAAATGCACAACAACTAGAGGAGTATATGCTAGAGTTTTCCCCATAGGAACAGAGGGCATAATGAAGTTGGAGGTGTAGATTACAATGAGACGTGTATCCAGAGGAGTATGAGCTGATGTTTCCCTAAAGGAACAAGGGGCAAAATATTGCATGGATCAAAGACTTCCATTCGACATCAACAACCTAATGGATGAGACGATCAGAAGAATAGTGGGAGATGGACCTCAAACCGGAGTTTGGAGGATGTAATAGGAATCTATATACCTTTAACGTATAATACTTGAGGAATCCGCCAGATTTCAAGCTTCCAATGCAAGACCTATACAATGAAATGACAAATCCGACTGTTCATCTAATGAGAGACATCCGACATATGGAGGTGCTAGTACTTCTAAGGAACTAATGGGACATTGTTCCTACTATACTTGATGGAGTTTGCATGTGGTTTAGGCAGTTAGAGAATGAGTCCATCAACATGTAGGCCAGATTAGTGGAAAAGTTCTTAAGATAGTTTAAGACCAAAGAATTTGATGATGCTATAGAGTGTGAAGCATAAGGCTGGGGAGACCTAAAGATTTATTTGAATAGGTTTGACGTAGTAGGTGATGCAGTTCATAAAAAAATCTATCAATTATTCCAATGGTTGTAGTGTCTGCAGATCTAAGTAAGACTAACTTCAAAATTGCTTTGGACAGAGATCCCTTGATGGATCTTATGAAACTTTACCATAAGACCGAGAGATATTTATGTCAGGAGGACGCTGAAGCTGAGAATCTGAAGATAATGTTGTAAATGATGGAAGACCATCCAAAGCTGGATACAATATAGACAGTAAAAAGCGTAAAGCTGAAGATAGCTTCGAAAAACCAAACAGACAAAGAATGGAGCCAAAATTCTCTTCCTATATTGACCTAACTAAAACATCAGAGAGTATTTACTTACACATTCGGGAGCAGATCCTTTACCAAAAGTCGGTTACGGGAGAGCCTACGGATTGGAAGAAAAAGTTCAAAAGGTTTTTCATTTTCCATGAGATGGGTAGATATGAAAAGATCGAGTCCAGATACCTTCATGATATAATAGAAGGGAAGGTTAAGAAGAACAAGCTATAATAATGTTAGGAATCAAATTGGAATGGTGTGGCAGGTGCAACCACCATCTAATGAACGCATTTGGATATGACAACAAAGCTGGGTCGACAATGATAATCTCTTGATTAGGAAAGAAAAGAGTCATATTTGATTTCTTATTTTTTTTCTTTCCATTCTGAATAAAGAATACAAAAATAACCTTGAGCCACCGAACTTGTACGAGGCCTCGATTTGTCTCTAGGCATGCTCTTAGTTGAATGTATGGGATGGATACTTAGGATAATTGTTTGTTGCTTTGATTTGGATTTTACAAACGAGTATTTAACTTTGAATACTAATAGAATGAGACGGTTGATATTGGTTGAACATGGTAGCCCTATTCGAAGAGACAAGACAATGGCCATATGGTAGAAGTCCCATTGATGGAGAGCAAGTGGATTAGACTTGTATGAACAACTAGCTAGGATATCATTTCAATATGGTATAAGTCCCCACATCATGGAGTGAGCAAAAGGACTTGCTAGGACATCGGGTCATTGAAGAGCGAGTGAATTGGTCTCGACATGGATCGGAGAGATCGAACGTTAGATTGGACGTTAAATGATCTAGAGAGATTGAACCTCAAACTGGATGTTGAATGATCCAAAGAGATCGGACCCTGTGGTGGATGTTTACTTGACCTTAGGGTTTGAATGCCTTGTAATTAGACTAGAATAGATATATCTGGATGAACATAAGATGATTTCGATATGTGATATGATAACTTTGGATGAAAGCGGACTGACTATGATTTATAGCTAACACTTAAGTAAGGACTAGGTCCACAGATAATGGCCTATAATGATCTTTGATTTGTAGGTGAATCCCAAGGAACACTATAGTTTGGATTGATGGATAGCAGGAGAGCTCGATCGCTAATGATTGATCACTTATGGAACTTGCTCTTGAGCAAAGCACACCTTACATTCATAAGACGTACTTTAGAGAACAAGTGTTACAGCCAAATTTTCCACTGTCTCGGAACAAACTTAAACATACGAAGTTAACAGAAAACCGATGGAATGAGTCGAGGGCTTGGAAGATGTCAAAATTAAAGAAATCAAAGATTTGGCGAAGCATCAGAAATGCAAATCAAGTTGGTATCGACGTGATTCAGGTTGGTACTTACATGATTTTCACCGATTTGATTCATTCCAACTTGATTAGAACTACTTAGAATGATGATATGAAGAGACTCGGGAAGTTTGAGGAATTTTGAAGTGCCAAATTAGGTTGTACCGACCAAATTTAGCTTGGACTGATCTTATTCTAAGACTTGGAATGGTAATAGATGGATGAAAAGAGCTGAAATGTGAGGGAAAAATGAGCTCTTGATGTAAAAATTCAGGTTGGTACCAACCTCGTTCTGGTTGGTGCCGACCTCTTTAGATGAGGACTGATCTGAAATGAAGAATTGATTCAACAAGGAAATGATGAGAAGGACCTGTACAAAAGGAAAAAGTGGTATCAAATGTACATATTCAGGCTGGTACTAACCTGATCAGGTTGGTACTGACCTGATTATTCAACCTAAAATTCTTTCGGTGTGACCTGGTTTACCTGCTTGATATTCGAATCTTGGAGATTTGACATAAGATCTATGCTGGATTATGCCTATAAATATGAAGCTCTTTGCAACTAGAAAAGGGATGGCATTTTTGAGATCTAAGTTCTACCTTCAACCTTTACTCTTCAAAACTCAACCAAATCCGAGATCTATTAGATTATGGCCGGATTTGAGTTACATTTCTTTCTATTTCTGATAGAATTAAAAAAATTATAAGATAAAGCAGATGTAGGCCTTAAATTTTTCGAACTACTGTAAAAGTGCTTATATGTTCTTATTATCTTTTGATATTTGCTTGTTTGTTTTGGATTTGTCTACTTTGGGGTGTTTTGCTATTTTCCGATGCAACAATATGATTAGACCCATATGGTTGACCCATATAGCTTGAGTATTTTATCCCAAACTACTTGAATCTTGAAATTTTGGCACTATATATGTCTTTCAATATTCTTGATTCATTTATCCATCATTTCATAAACCAAACCCATCGAAATATTGCATCGTTCAAATACCAAATAACGTATGCCTCCAAAGTGTGCTTTTGTGAACATAAAGTGTACTTTGTATGGAGATAATCAACATAACACAAATCCAGATCTGTAGAGACGTTTATATCTTCTAAAATGTCTTTGTGAAGCATTGCATCTCTTTTGATAATAGTAGTACATCGCTTTAAATAGTTGTAGAGTCACTTACCTTAAGAAAGTACAGAAGTTGTGTTCGTCCACTTGGATTCTTCTCTTAACTCTGAGGTTCTCTGAAAACTAACAGGTTTCCCTGGTCAGTTAGAATTTAGTCTTTCCTTTTTCTCATCGTTGATTCATTAATTCATCCTCATTTTTATACACTCATATGGTTTGGTACCATTCCATATGGATAAGTATCTATCCATGTGGAACTTTGAGTATTATTTTAAATACTTCGAATTTTTTTTCTCACTTTTCAAATGTTTCTTCTTCTTTCTTACGCCCTTGCGATTTTGAGACTAGACAACTTCATCATCGCTGCAAACTCCATCGCAATGCCTCCTTCACTGAATCTCGACCAAATCTCGTCGTTGATCCATTCCTGTATCACCAACCGAATTGACCAAAGCTAAACCTTGAGCTCTCTCTAATCTTTGGCATCATTACCATTTTACTTTTCAATACTAGATCTCAATATTGATTAAGGGGACTACCATTGATCTTGGCCATCTTGGCTTCAATATTTCGACTCTAACTTCACATTCATCATTGCCACATCCACTTGCCGCTGAGCTACCTTCATGCTTAATCCCTCCGCACATCATCAATAACCTTATCTTCAATTCAAGAACACCGAAGAAACTAGTGATAGAAATGGTGGAGAGGAGAGAAAAACCTTGTGTTGGAATTGCCAAGGAGATGGGTCGTCAAAGAGTGTTTGTGCGTGCAATATGTGAAGTTCACACGTTGAGCGCTTTCAGTTGTCAACACATTTTGGGATCTCCATTCCATTGGCACCAAGAATAAAATATCACATATCTGTTGTCCTATAATGAGAGGCTCTGTATCACTTTAGATAATAATTTAAAGTAAGCGCTATGTTAATGAGTAACATCAGACACATAGTTCCATTGCGTGCCAAAGCTCCTTTGCCAGTGCAACAGGGCCATCTAGATAGTGCATCTATTCATCATGCAAAGATACAACACACACCATATAAATTAAATCACATATCATAACCCTGGTTGATGTAAAGAACTCGATTGTTTAATACATGTCAACATCCATTGGATTCTCTACGTCGAATGCAAGGGATCTAATTAAAATCAAACCAAATTCAAACCATACCTAATCATGCTCATATCTTAAGCTTTTAGTATAAATGGATTTTTTAAGACATTCAAGATGTCTCTTTTCTACATCAAGGCCTTCATGCTTTTGAGTACAAGCTTTTCTTCTGTCCCAACCACAACTTTAACTCCATCTAGGGCTAGGAAACCGTGACTTCAACCTGAATAGAATCTAAAAATCGCTACATATATTGGTGAGAGAGTGCCTCATGTTGACATGCTCTAAATATCAATCTAGTTGGTGTCTCTATCCTCGATAACCCTTTGCATTCCTCATATTTAAGGCTAACTTAAGAGGACAAAAGGGTTTGGGAGCGCCATTCCCTGTGGAAGAAATTTGATTCTTCTACCATATTAGAAAGCGCACAATCCTTTAGCTGTTTGTACATCATGCAACTGATAATGTGCCTTTCTGGAGTAGTCCCACCATTTTATCATTTTCAAAGTCCGATTCTCCAGCTTCTCAAGCTTTCTCCTACTTAACTTAATTTGAGTCGGTATGCTGCCATCAACTGTAGATACATGATCTTCATCCAATATCTAAGTAGGGTACCTACATTTGAAGAGATCCGTTACGTCTACAATTTCAAAAAGAGGTCTGATGACTCGTCTCTCACATTAATGGGGCAATACCCGACTGGTAAGTAGTCGTTCTTCTCCATAACAAGCTCAGCAAGTTCAAGGATGAATATTTATTTGTTTGTTTTCCAATCAATTTTGCATAGAAGTGGATATCTGGATGTAGGTTCCATTTTCACGCCCTAGTCCATTGGAATCCACCTTATTAAATTAATTTTTTCCTGTAAATTTTGGATATCCCTTGTAGAATTACTAAATCCGCTCTAGCAAGCACACTCAAATTCCTCAAAATCATTCCTATAGAAGATGGAAAAAGAACAACCTTCTTACAGACCTTAGATTCTGCACTTCAAACTACTGGGCAATGGCCAAATAGTTGGCTACAATCCCCTTGCAGCCAAAGTCACACTAGCTTCCCCAGCTGCTTCAGATGTCAAGGAAAACATCCAGTCCGGGCATATTAAGATATTCCAAATGCGATTGAAGATGTCCATGAAATTGATGATGAGGGGATTAGAGGATTATTAGAGAAGAAAGAAATATAGGAGATATCATTAAAGAAGAAGTAGGAGGTGAAGAGGAAGAAGAAGAAGAAGGAGAAGAGGAGGAAGAAGATAATCACAATGACTACAGTGACAATGAGGAGGATTCCACTTGTAAAATCAATACTCTAGAAGACATCACTCCAAGAGCATCCAAGCGTATAATACTAAAGATCCAGACTCTAAGATTGATGACCGAGCCTTAATAGTGTCCTATCAGAGGATTATTCCTCGACATATCTATGTTGGAAATCTGTGGCGACATCCAATCTCGACAATGTCCCTAGCATTGTCGAACCTGAGTTCGATCTTGATCTCCAAACATCTAATTTTCAATTTAGCACCAATGTACCTATTACTTCTGTGGAGGAAGTTACTTTGATTTCTCAACCTCACAAGCATGGTCAGTAGAATCACAGAAACCCATCGACACTTCCAAAAAAGACTAGGATCACAAGCGTGCTCACTTTGCATGCTCCTTTTCAAATTCCAGGAATTAACATTCATTTTCTATTTTAGTTACAATAGTTGAATGCAGGTTTGTAACTTGGAGAAGAAATCTACTAGCAGTCGCCCTTCTCTCCAACGAACGGATACTTATTACAGATTGGACTCCCATTAGAAATCTGACTATGAATGAAAAAGGGAAATAAATGAGAGAGGGAATACATGGAAAGAGAAGAGGATGAAAGACGAAAGAGTTGCTCTGGGCATGACATGTGTCGAGACCACTCTAGGTCCAAGAATAGCTCCAATTCACCGCACTAGGCATGATCGCTGCTTCTAATGGATTAAACACTTATTTTGATAAGCTCAGCTCCCCAAAAGGATAAACATCAATCCCACCTCCTCTTCCTCCTTATGCCTTGGCTCTAACCCCACCTAGATCCAAAACAGCTCAAATCATCTTTGCTCCCTGAACAACGGCAGAGAAAAGAACAAATCACCACTACCACTAGCCTTCTACCTCCATATTCAAGTTCTCCAACCTCTAACATTCTTAAAGAATGTGAAATTGTACATATTAAGATAAACCTCACTGGGCACAAGTTCATGTATAACGTGAAGAACATCCCTCAAGGACTTGGAGACTAAACTGCCCCTTACAAAGAGCAAGTGGAGTAGTTTAATCCGTGGAGGAACAAACTTGTAGGCTTGGTACAAGAAGAATTGCTTAGTAGTAATGGAGTGATGTAAGGAGGGCAAGAGGGATAAGAAAATCAAGAAAAACCTCTTCGATCAAATAGAGAATCCAGAGAAATTGCTTACTGCAAAGGACAAGGCACTCAAAGAGGCCAAAGGCAAGCACAAAGGTACAATCAAGGTTATGGAAGCCAAGATGAAAATTATGTACAAACACGTTTAGGAACTTACGTCGGACTGGCGATTTAACAAAAGAAAGAGACGCACTTCAAATGAGGATGGGCATCAAAATTAAGAAGCTTAAAATGGATCTTATGCGCGAGAAAGATGAAAAGAACATGGCTCTCGAGAACGTCCAGATTTACTCTGAATAAATTTATGATTTGTCGAAAGGGAAGAAGATGCTTGAGGATGACATCACTAAGCTAGGAACCCATCTTACTCGAGTAGAACAATAAAAATTCGAATTTCAAAACAATATTGACTCGATGATCCTATGCTTTTGAGTCAACTTTGTCGGGTCTGGCAACATCAGATGGTTGGAGGAGGATTATCTCGAGATGTTGGCAACATCTATTAGGAAATCCTAAAGAAAAAGATAGAAGAGAACGAAGCATAGGTAGATGAAGATGCAATCAAAGCTTTCATGCTTGACGAGTTTGGCTTGGAAGCCTTCGTCGAGGGCCAGACAATGCGGAATGCTAAAGCCGATCTCTTACATAGGCGCTCATTAGGGCTTCTGCTGAGACTTGCACTAAGATTTAGGTGGAAGATAGCACCCCCATCACCAAGGAGTCCCAAGTCAATGTTACCACTTCTAAGGTGGCTATCTATACGGATACCATTATTCCTAAGTCTGCGTTAGTTCCACCGGTCAATGCTGCTGCCACTTCATCTTCCGAGGGATACAACCCGATGACCATAGATTCGTCCATCCTCCAACTGCCCCAACTCTCCCACTAATCTAGGGGGAGGGAGAGATCAAGAGCTATTCTCACATCTAAATAACGACTCAAAAAGGTATATCTCTCGCTTCTCTTATCTTATAAAAACTTCATTTGTCTTCTGAAGGCATCTATAATCTCTTCTCATATCTTTAGCAACTTTTAGGTCATCCACCCATAGTTCCTCCACTAGGTGTAATCCTTGCGTCGAGCCTTGAATCCTCCATTACTACTTCCATCATAGTCTTAACACCTCTATTGGTTTCCATCTTCACCGTTGGATCTGTCCTCATTCTTGATGTCGAGAATGTTGGGGCTCAAATGAGGAAGGCTTTGGATGAAACTGAGGCAACAAATGATGATGAAGAGGTCATTATCACAATAGAAATGTGGAATAAACTATCCATTGAAGAGAGGAAAGTCGTTGATCTCTTAAAGTAGAAGGATGTCAATAAAGAACTAGGCCTAGAGAGAATATCCATCCTCAGTCATCAGTAGTGTAACACTTTTAACTTTTAGTAACATTATTCAGGAGATTTAATTAGATAAATTAAAAAGAATAATGTGAAAATCAGAGTGATAATGGGATAGAGATTTTAAAATTTAAAATAGAGGCCAAGCTTAATTAATAAATTAAAGAACGGGCTTATAAGTGGTTTTGTATGTTAATTAGGAGAGCAGTTAACGCGGGGGCTTAATGGATAAATTGCACACCATAATCCCATTACAATTAAATCTCATTTTCCTTTACCATTCTTGTTCATTTTTCTCAAAAACACAAAACGTAAATCAAAGCTCAAATCCAGCCATTACCTAAGGAAGAAAAAAGGGAAATTAAATTTATGCTAAGCAATCAAGCAAAGGGAATTAATCAAGGATTAAATCTTAAATTCCTTATTCTAATCAAGGTGAATAATAATCAAAACCATCTCTATTTTGTTTTTATAATCATTTGATTTTGGGTTTAATTTTAAATCCATTACAATTATTTTTATGATGATATGCTTAGATTTCATGATATGACATATTCAAACAAGTTTATTTGTTGATTGTTTTACACAATTTTAAGTCTAAAATCGTTTGTTTTGGGTTCAAATTCCATGAGGAATTCATATGTTATGTAAAACATATTTGTAGATGGGTTTAATTTCAGTAATTTTCCAAGCTATGGAAAATTTATTATGGATTTTCAGAGAATAAAATGAATAATTTTGGTTTAAATTTTTTTGCCTAGTATGTGGAAGAATTGTGGTCTGAAATTTCTATATGTTAGATAACATATTAAAAGCCAATTTTTGCTGATTTTTTCTAATTAATTTACTGTGGAAAACAAATTATTCTAGATGAATGGCTTAAATATTTTATTTGTTTTGCTTAATGGAAGGGCTTAATTGCTAAATTAATTCTTTCTTAGATCTGAATTAATTGTGGCAGTTTTTAAGAAAGAATTTGAAAAATTTATGGCAACCAATTAATTGTTTACTAGTAGGCAGGTTAGTTAAAAAGCAATTACTTTAAAAGGTATTAAAACAGTCATTTTCCAGAAATGATGTTTCGCTACTTTCAGAAGCATTCAGAAGCTACCTTTCAACCCTATGCTTCCGCCTCAACCAAATTGAAACCAACCAAGCCAAAATCAATACACAAGGTATCAATATGTTAGTACGTAGTGGATTGGAGAAATGAGGAACGCATGATATCGAAACTAATGCTTTGTAAGGAGTCAAAGCATTTGTTTTACTCCCTAAAGATATATGCTTTCCTTGATGTCAAAAGGATGCTTTCGAAAGGGTCAAAACCTATTTAAATAAATTTTGAAAATGTTGTTGCCTTTTTGTTTCGAAGAGATAGCTTTCATATGTTTCGCTTTGTTTTTAAATCAAAGCTTTCAAAAGGGTAGTTTCAACCCAATTGAAACCCTACTGCTGACCTTACGCCTTTTGAATGGATTGAAGCCATCAACTAGATCGAAAGTGTAACGACCCGTAATTTCGCTACTTCGAAAATGAGAGATTTCGTTTGTTTTAAAGTTAAAAAAGGTTTAAAACCTAAATAAACAAGTTATATATAGACAATGATAGAGAAGTTATTTATTCTTATAGATAATAAATTAAAAAGTATAAATTTGGATTTTAGAACAAATCAACAAAAGTTAAGTTTTGCTAAGTATAAATAAATGCTTAAATAAATAGGTCTAAATGTTTATTTAAAAATATAAATCTTATTGAAAACATCTAATAAAGATAATAAAAGTATATTAAAATACTTATAAGTATGTTAATAATTGTTTTACAAAAATAACCAAATTTTGTCGCATTTTGTCAGTTTTACATACACCGTAAAATTAGAGATTTTGGTATTATTTAAATATGATTTTAAAATATAAAGAGACTTGTTTTAATTTATTTAAAGAAGTAAAAAGTTCATTTTTAAATTTGGTTTACATAAATAAATAGTTTAACTAAAACGTCAAAATATGACCGTAAAATATTTTGTCGGAAAACGACGTTTTGTCGATTAAAAGTTGTCGCAACGTCGCCGCATCTTTATTTTCTTATATAGGAACATATATTCAAATAGTATAAGTATTAATTAATTTACTAATCAAGTTTACTTTTACTAAATAAGGTTAGAAACTTCTAGAAGCAATTAAGAAAAGTAAGTAAGAATTAAGAAAAGTAAGTAAGAAAAGTCAAAAGTAAACATCAAATCAATATCAAATCAAAGCCAACATAATTATGATATTCTTTACTTAATATCTAAGTGAAAATGACATAAAGTAATGATTTGAAATGTGATGTTAAGTGTTGAAAAAAAATAAGAATGCTTAAGAAGTAAGTAAGGGTATTTTGGTCTTTTTACAAAATATTATTTTAATCCAAAACTTTTTCTATAAATAAGACCACCATTCTTCCACTTTATTTTACACCATTTTCTATCTTCTTCTTCTTTCTTGAAGCTCTCTTTAATGGCTTCTTCTTCTCTTCCAAATCCTTACTAACTTTTTCAAAACCATATCAAATCAACTCCAAACACCACCAAACCTTGCCAAAGACCTTAGAATACCATTAGAACATGGTTTAGCATCTAAAAAGTGAAGAAACAAAGAGGAAGAGGAGGAGGAAGGTGTGGCCGAACCTATAGTGGAGGAGGAGCAAGTTGTGAAGCTTCGAAGCGAGAAAAAGGGAAGGAAGTGCTGCCGGAATCAAAAGGAAAGTCTACGGAAAAGATTTGGTGAAGATAAGAGAGTTTAAGTGAAGTGTTGTTTGTAAATGAATGTTGGTAGGAAGTTAATCTTTTGGTCAAAAGGTGAGTACTCTTATTTACTAATTAATCCATAAGTTATTCCAAGTATAATGATTTGAAAGTATAAACATGTTGAATGTTTGAATGTTTGATAACTTGGTTGCAAAATTGGTTGATTATATGATTGTTTATGTGATTGATAACTTGGTTTGATAAATGATAAGAGAAATGGTTAGTAAGCAAAGTTAATTACATGAGAATTAAAATCCATACAAATGTGTGTGGAAATATTTAGCCTCTTAATGATTTTAAATAAGTTAAAAGAGTTTAAATATGGTTTAAAAAGAATTCGAAGTGCTTCGGACAAGTTCCGAAGCAATTCTCAAAATTGGTCAAAACCGAGCTTGTCGCGTAGTGGCGGTTCGTAAATTTCGACCCGTAACTTCAAATTGATGTAGAGAATGATTTATAACTCGGATTTCTTCGAAATAAAAATTATTTGGTTTACAATGATAATAGTTTTCCAACGAAGAAAGAAAATCAAGATTTCGTCAAGTATATTTTAAAATATGTCCAAAACAATTTTCTAAAAACATCGCGGTTTTGCAGTTCGGAATCCAAAACGGGATTTCTTTATAAATGATATTTTTAAAGTATTAAAAATATGAAATAAATTTGATAAATCTATTTAAATGATTTAAAAGAGATTTGGATTGGAAAATATGAATTATCGAATGTTTTAAAAGTTGTTTAAATCAAATAAGCTTATATAGCACTTTCCGCAGCACTTTTATGCTGTGAATTCTATAACTTTTGGAATATGAGTTTAAATGTAACGACGTTTCCCAGAATCAATTGTGAATGTTTTGGAAAGGATAATTAAGAATTTTGAAAAGATAATTTGGAATATTTATAAGCAATTCTAAAATAAAGCTGAAAATCTGAGTATGCGGAAACGACTAGTACATTTGTCCCACCTGTGAGATCTGGGAAGGTAAACAAGGTGTTTAACTAAGGTTAGGGATGGAGCAACCAGTGCCCTGAACTTACCTGGCCTATGTTTTCTCTTCTTAGGCGAGGGGTGGAATAGATCGAAAGGAAAGCCCGGATGCTCTAAAAAGATCATATTTAAATTTTTCTAAGATAAAAGAAAAGAAAACCCCTTCAAAATAATTTTCGAGATAAAATATATCGAAGATAAAAATAGTTAAAGACAAAGATATTCAAAATGTAGGATTACTTGCCACTAGTCCCTAGAGGTGAAACTTGCCATTAGTCCCTAGAGGTGAAACTTGCCATTAGTCCCTAGAGGTGAAACTTTCCATTAGTCCCTGGAGGTGAAATTTACCATATTTATGATGGCAATAGTGCTCTATTATGAAAATCTTTGATTAGCAAGAATATGATTTGAAGTTAAGAAAGAAATCTTTGATTTAGATTTAATGAATGATTTGGGAATATTTTCCCTAAGTTAAAAGTTATAACTTAAGTGTAAGAAATCTTTGATTGAGATTAAACGAATGATTTGGAAAGATTTTCCTAAGTAAAGAAGAAAATGATTTAGAATTATTCCAAGATTTAAGAAAGGTTTAAATAAATCAAATGATTGATAAATGAGGCTTAATGATTCCATATACATTTGAAATGAAAATGGAATAAATTGAAAAGATTGTATCTGAGATAGATATTTGATTTGATAAAAGATGAAGTAATTGATTGATGATTGATATCCACTTATGAACTTAACATCTTTTAAAGCGATGATTGGTTTCGAAGGAACCGGAGTCGGATTTGATTAATTCCTATCCGAAAACCACTTCGAACCAATGTATACGTTCGGAAGTGAAGACATGTTGAAGATGATGATTATTGAAGACCGTGGATCTTTATAGCGTGAAGACTGCTTGTTGAACATGCTCTGGTTGGCCACCATTATAGAGTTATTTATAGCAGTGGTCTCCTCGTGATGGAGATTTTTTCGGATTGCAAGGGCTTCTCGCCTAGTAATGGCCGAGGAAAGTGCCTTCGGTTTCGTTCAGTCCTAGAACGAACTTGTATAGATGTTTGTCTGACATTGTATTCTAAATCACATTTGAGTGGTTTCTATAAATGTATATCAGTTGGTGGCGGAGAAGGCAACTTCTTTTAGCTTAACACCCTTTCCCGAGACATACGTGCTCAGGAAGTTATACTTTTCTAGAAATCAGTCGTGTGACGTGGAATGACAATGTGGCATTCAAAGTGGAACTTGTTATGAAAAAGCGTGGCTTTGTATGAAAAAAAAAGCGTGGCTTTGTATGAAAAAAAGCGTGGCTTTGTTTGAATTGAGCGTAGCCTCGCGAGCCTCACACCCCGGTTATGATGGGATTCTATGTGGTCAGATGTATGCTCGCATTTCAGGTAGTAGTGATTTGGGTTATCAGATGTTCTGAGCCCTAGGTACCAGATGCATCTGGGCCTCATGGCAGGGATGTGCGAAGTCTGAGTCATTGGATGTTATTCGCAGATTGCATCCACTTTTAGCCATTTATGTTGTTGTATAACGGCGTCTGAGTCATGGACGTAAGCCGTGGATACAGATTGATCTTTCCACTAGTTTCCTATCATGTTGGAAATCCAAACCCAATACGGTACATACGGTTTTGATTGTATTCCCAAAATAGCTGTAATGACTTGCAAACATTTCAGCTACCCCCTTCTGGTATCATATATTCCGTTCGGTATATTCCGTTGACCCAGTCCGGATATATTCTGTTAGACTTAGTCCAGATATTGGTACCTTATTTGAATAAGTTTATTTGAAAAGTGTTTTCAAAAGAATGTCATTAAAAATAATATCAAGTGATTTTTGGTATGAAGCGTTTTGGTTATCATAAGGTAAAAACCCGTCCGTGTTTATGTATGGTCGTGGTCTTATGAGATACCATTCTTTTCAAAGGTTTTGATAATATAGTCATTTAAACTTCGAGTATCTCACGCTGTTTTATCAAGCCTGATCCGGGTATTTTTAATACTCGGGTCAGATCCGAGTAGTTTCAGGTTTAGTTGAAGACGGTTGGAGTTTCCAGAGGAGAACTGGAGATCTTCATCATCGTATGGACGTATTCTATCTTTATCCGCTTTGCTTAGTGTATTTTGTTTAATGTTTGTCAGCAATTGTAAGGACAGATGTTTATAACTGTCCAAGCTGAATTTAGGTTAGACTCTGATATTGTATTTAAAATTTTCCGCTGTAAAGATTATTATTGAAATAATATATGTTATTCCATTCGTGTGAGATTCTGTTCTGTCTTTATTTTCTTTCTACCCTTAATGATCCGCTTATTCGTGCAATTTGAGTTTGACATGTGTGGTTTATTGTCGATTCAAAGGGTATGGAAAAGTGGTTCGTTACATTTGGTATCAGAGCTGAAGGTTAAGCGAGAACCTTGGCTTTGGTTGGGTAAAGACTCATCAGAGATAGGGTTAGTAATACCCTAGGATGAGTAACTCATTAGGGATAGGGTTAGTAACACCCTAGAATGAGTTTGAGTGTATTATATATGAGCGCGTATTTGTTAGTAACTAATAAAATGTTTTGTGTTGATTTATCTATTGAGTGATTTATAGATTCTGATCGATGCGCTTGATCACCGTTATCGATGAGGGTTCCTAAACACTTAAACAAGGCGAACCGACACACTAATTTTGAAGAAAATGGTAAATGAAATAATTTTACCTAGGATTATATTTTGAATATAAAGTACATTTTTTTGAAAAGCTGTATAGTTAGAAATCAGGATTAGTGAAATTTAAATATGAACGTCTTGTGATTAGAATTTCACAGTTTGACTATAAGATGTTTCATAAAGATAATCGATAAGCAAGAAATCTGATAAGGTAATTAAGATCTTTAATACTTATTCTAAAATAACAAATTAAGAAATGATAATGTTAAGTTACTATCATAAATTTATCAATTGTTTGATTTAAAGGTTTAAGTACAAATACCTTGTGAATTAAGTTTCACGATTTGACTATAGGGTGTTTGATAGTAAGATTTGTTTAAGGAATGAGAATTTAAGTTCGAGTAAAACAATTGTGGTAATTTAAATGAAGATTAATTAATATAAGATAAAATGAATTTATAAGATAGGTTTTACAAAGTAATCTCTAAAGGATTTTGAAAATGGTATTATTTCAAATATAAAAAGAGGTGTTTTATGATAACTAATTCGATTGACTCGAAAATAAACTAAAAATGGGCAAGTGATGTGTTCGGATGGTAAGCACTTCTCTTAAGTATTACTCTTCTTGTGAAGAGGATATATGATATTATTGGTAGTACCCAGTTCCTTGGATTGTTTTGGAGTTACTCAATCTATATAATTTTCTTAAGTTAAAATAATGTGAATCATTAATTAGTAATCTTTATAAAAGTGTTTAAACTAAAGATAAATTGGAATCGCTAATTGATAAGATAAAAGCGGGATTCTCGACGATTTTGGACAGTCGAAAATTTCCGAATCACACCAAACTCAAATCTAAGAATTTGTGAAAACTTTTGTAAAAAGGTTGTGAAATATTCTGAGTAAATGAAATTGGATAAGTATAAATGTGATTATAAATAAAAAAGGGGAAGTTATAACCTAGAAAATGTTTTATTAATAAAGTCCAACATTAATTAAGAATTTGGACTTAAGTCTTTAAAAGTGATTGATTTGCATAAGTTATAAGATGTAATCAACTTAAGCGATAGTTTTATGAAATGATTCATAAATAATATTAGTGTTAAAAGAAATATACTAAGTTGAAGAATCGTGGGAAGAAAAATTATAATAGAGAAAAATCATCTTTTGGGTGAAAAATGGTTTCTTTGGAATATTTTCCTTTAATAAAAATATTTGGAAATAAATAATTAAAGGGATTATATAAAGAAGCACCTTTATAAAGTGTTTGAGCTTAAGATAAAAGTTTAGAAAGTTTTTTTGAGAGTTAATTAATACATATGTTATATGTAGATCATTTCGTCACACAAATGTTGATCTAATATTCGAGTTTGGAACTTTGAGGTGTTTACACCGATCCGAAAAAGGATTTATCACTCGATTCTTGACGACGAACATTGATTAGGGTTTATGGTTGGGTACTTGAGTTTTCTATCATAGTTTAGCACTATGCAAGGAAAGCAAAGGTTTTTGAGCAAAGAGCCTGATTAAAGTCCGCACTAGAGGATCGGGGGATCGATACTAGTTCGGAAATAAAGTTGTGTATTCGAATAGGAGATCGAATAAGATATTTTTATACGGATGATCTGTGTATATTATATGGAATTAAGTTTAAAAATAAATGTTTTAGGCAAACTTTTGTTTGGGCAATTTCGAGGACGAAATTCTTTTAAGTAGGGGAGAATGTAACGACCCGTAATTTCGCTACTTCGAAAATGAGAGATTTCGTTTGTTTTAAAGTTAAAAAAGGTTTAAAACCTAAATAAACAAGTTATATATAGACAATGATAGAGAAGTTATTTATTCTTATAGATAATAAATTAAAAAGTATAAATTTGGATTTTAGAACAAATCAACAAAAGTTAAGTTTTGCTAAGTATAAATAAATGCTTAAATAAATAGGTCTAAATGTTTATTTAAAAATATAAATCTTATTGAAAACATCTAATAAAGATAATAAAAGTATATTAAAATACTTATAAGTATGTTAATAATTGTTTTACAAAAATAACCAAATTTTGTCGCATTTTGTCAGTTTTACATACACCGTAAAATTAGAGATTTTGGTATTATTTAAATATGATTTTAAAATATAAAGAGACTTGTTTTAATTTATTTAAAGAAGTAAAAAGTTCATTTTTAAATTTGGTTTACATAAATAAATAGTTTAACTAAAACGTCAAAATATGACCGTAAAATATTTTGTCGGAAAACGACGTTTTGTCGATTAAAAGTTGTCGCAACGTCGCCGCATCTTTATTTTCTTATATAGGAACATATATTCAAATAGTATAAGTATTAATTAATTTACTAATCAAGTTTACTTTTACTAAATAAGGTTAGAAACTTCTAGAAGCAATTAAGAAAAGTAAGTAAGAATTAAGAAAAGTAAGTAAGAAAAGTCAAAAGTAAACATCAAATCAATATCAAATCAAAGCCAACATAATTATGATATTCTTTACTTAATATCTAAGTGAAAATGACATAAAGTAATGATTTGAAATGTGATGTTAAGTGTTGAAAAAAAATAAGAATGCTTAAGAAGTAAGTAAGGGTATTTTGGTCTTTTTACAAAATATTATTTTAATCCAAAACTTTTTCTATAAATAAGACCACCATTCTTCCACTTTATTTTACACCATTTTCTATCTTCTTCTTCTTTCTTGAAGCTCTCTTTAATGGCTTCTTCTTCTCTTCCAAATCCTTACTAACTTTTTCAAAACCATATCAAATCAACTCCAAACACCACCAAACCTTGCCAAAGACCTTAGAATACCATTAGAACATGGTTTAGCATCTAAAAAGTGAAGAAACAAAGAGGAAGAGGAGGAGGAAGGTGTGGCCGAACCTATAGTGGAGGAGGAGCAAGTTGTGAAGCTTCGAAGCGAGAAAAAGGGAAGGAAGTGCTGCCGGAATCAAAAGGAAAGTCTACGGAAAAGATTTGGTGAAGATAAGAGAGTTTAAGTGAAGTGTTGTTTGTAAATGAATGTTGGTAGGAAGTTAATCTTTTGGTCAAAAGGTGAGTACTCTTATTTACTAATTAATCCATAAGTTATTCCAAGTATAATGATTTGAAAGTATAAACATGTTGAATGTTTGAATGTTTGATAACTTGGTTGCAAAATTGGTTGATTATATGATTGTTTATGTGATTGATAACTTGGTTTGATAAATGATAAGAGAAATGGTTAGTAAGCAAAGTTAATTACATGAGAATTAAAATCCATACAAATGTGTGTGGAAATATTTAGCCTCTTAATGATTTTAAATAAGTTAAAAGAGTTTAAATATGGTTTAAAAAGAATTCGAAGTGCTTCGGACAAGTTCCGAAGCAATTCTCAAAATTGGTCAAAACCGAGCTTGTCGCGTAGTGGCGGTTCGTAAATTTCGACCCGTAACTTCAAATTGATGTAGAGAATGATTTATAACTCGGATTTCTTCGAAATAAAAATTATTTGGTTTACAATGATAATAGTTTTCCAACGAAGAAAGAAAATCAAGATTTCGTCAAGTATATTTTAAAATATGTCCAAAACAATTTTCTAAAAACATCGCGGTTTTGCAGTTCGGAATCCAAAACGGGATTTCTTTATAAATGATATTTTTAAAGTATTAAAAATATGAAATAAATTTGATAAATCTATTTAAATGATTTAAAAGAGATTTGGATTGGAAAATATGAATTATCGAATGTTTTAAAAGTTGTTTAAATCAAATAAGCTTATATAGCACTTTCCGCAGCACTTTTATGCTGTGAATTCTATAACTTTTGGAATATGAGTTTAAATGTAACGACGTTTCCCAGAATCAATTGTGAATGTTTTGGAAAGGATAATTAAGAATTTTGAAAAGATAATTTGGAATATTTATAAGCAATTCTAAAATAAAGCTGAAAATCTGAGTATGCGGAAACGACTAGTACATTTGTCCCACCTGTGAGATCTGGGAAGGTAAACAAGGTGTTTAACTAAGGTTAGGGATGGAGCAACCAGTGCCCTGAACTTACCTGGCCTATGTTTTCTCTTCTTAGGCGAGGGGTGGAATAGATCGAAAGGAAAGCCCGGATGCTCTAAAAAGATCATATTTAAATTTTTCTAAGATAAAAGAAAAGAAAACCCCTTCAAAATAATTTTCGAGATAAAATATATCGAAGATAAAAATAGTTAAAGACAAAGATATTCAAAATGTAGGATTACTTGCCACTAGTCCCTAGAGGTGAAACTTGCCATTAGTCCCTAGAGGTGAAACTTGCCATTAGTCCCTAGAGGTGAAACTTTCCATTAGTCCCTGGAGGTGAAATTTACCATATTTATGATGGCAATAGTGCTCTATTATGAAAATCTTTGATTAGCAAGAATATGATTTGAAGTTAAGAAAGAAATCTTTGATTTAGATTTAATGAATGATTTGGGAATATTTTCCCTAAGTTAAAAGTTATAACTTAAGTGTAAGAAATCTTTGATTGAGATTAAACGAATGATTTGGAAAGATTTTCCTAAGTAAAGAAGAAAATGATTTAGAATTATTCCAAGATTTAAGAAAGGTTTAAATAAATCAAATGATTGATAAATGAGGCTTAATGATTCCATATACATTTGAAATGAAAATGGAATAAATTGAAAAGATTGTATCTGAGATAGATATTTGATTTGATAAAAGATGAAGTAATTGATTGATGATTGATATCCACTTATGAACTTAACATCTTTTAAAGCGATGATTGGTTTCGAAGGAACCGGAGTCGGATTTGATTAATTCCTATCCGAAAACCACTTCGAACCAATGTATACGTTCGGAAGTGAAGACATGTTGAAGATGATGATTATTGAAGACCGTGGATCTTTATAGCGTGAAGACTGCTTGTTGAACATGCTCTGGTTGGCCACCATTATAGAGTTATTTATAGCAGTGGTCTCCTCGTGATGGAGATTTTTTCGGATTGCAAGGGCTTCTCGCCTAGTAATGGCCGAGGAAAGTGCCTTCGGTTTCGTTCAGTCCTAGAACGAACTTGTATAGATGTTTGTCTGACATTGTATTCTAAATCACATTTGAGTGGTTTCTATAAATGTATATCAGTTGGTGGCGGAGAAGGCAACTTCTTTTAGCTTAACACCCTTTCCCGAGACATACGTGCTCAGGAAGTTATACTTTTCTAGAAATCAGTCGTGTGACGTGGAATGACAATGTGGCATTCAAAGTGGAACTTGTTATGAAAAAGCGTGGCTTTGTATGAAAAAAAAAGCGTGGCTTTGTATGAAAAAAAGCGTGGCTTTGTTTGAATTGAGCGTAGCCTCGCGAGCCTCACACCCCGGTTATGATGGGATTCTATGTGGTCAGATGTATGCTCGCATTTCAGGTAGTAGTGATTTGGGTTATCAGATGTTCTGAGCCCTAGGTACCAGATGCATCTGGGCCTCATGGCAGGGATGTGCGAAGTCTGAGTCATTGGATGTTATTCGCAGATTGCATCCACTTTTAGCCATTTATGTTGTTGTATAACGGCGTCTGAGTCATGGACGTAAGCCGTGGATACAGATTGATCTTTCCACTAGTTTCCTATCATGTTGGAAATCCAAACCCAATACGGTACATACGGTTTTGATTGTATTCCCAAAATAGCTGTAATGACTTGCAAACATTTCAGCTACCCCCTTCTGGTATCATATATTCCGTTCGGTATATTCCGTTGACCCAGTCCGGATATATTCTGTTAGACTTAGTCCAGATATTGGTACCTTATTTGAATAAGTTTATTTGAAAAGTGTTTTCAAAAGAATGTCATTAAAAATAATATCAAGTGATTTTTGGTATGAAGCGTTTTGGTTATCATAAGGTAAAAACCCGTCCGTGTTTATGTATGGTCGTGGTCTTATGAGATACCATTCTTTTCAAAGGTTTTGATAATATAGTCATTTAAACTTCGAGTATCTCACGCTGTTTTATCAAGCCTGATCCGGGTATTTTTAATACTCGGGTCAGATCCGAGTAGTTTCAGGTTTAGTTGAAGACGGTTGGAGTTTCCAGAGGAGAACTGGAGATCTTCATCATCGTATGGACGTATTCTATCTTTATCCGCTTTGCTTAGTGTATTTTGTTTAATGTTTGTCAGCAATTGTAAGGACAGATGTTTATAACTGTCCAAGCTGAATTTAGGTTAGACTCTGATATTGTATTTAAAATTTTCCGCTGTAAAGATTATTATTGAAATAATATATGTTATTCCATTCGTGTGAGATTCTGTTCTGTCTTTATTTTCTTTCTACCCTTAATGATCCGCTTATTCGTGCAATTTGAGTTTGACATGTGTGGTTTATTGTCGATTCAAAGGGTATGGAAAAGTGGTTCGTTACAGAAAGGTAGCTTTTGTTTTATAAATAAAGTAAGCCACTTTCTATAGCTTTTGAATGGGTTAATGGTTTCAAAGGCAATGGCTTCGAAAGGGGTTTCGAAGCTATCCATCAAATGTTTTACTTAAGTGATTTAAGCTTTCGAAAGGATGGTTCTGAAGCCATCTTTTTCCCGAACTTTTTTACATAAAGGCTAATGGTTATGAAAGGGGTACTTTTGTTTATATTCACTTTGACCTAAAAGATATTTTTAAAGATAAACACAATCGTTTCAAAAGGGGTACTTTCAATAGTTTCGAAGCTATGCTTATAAGAGTTAATAAGTAATACTTTTATACTTTCGAAAGGTACATTTTGAGGGCTTCGAAATAGATGATTTAAAGTATTTCGAAAGATATATGCTTATTATTTTAGAAGATTTGAATTTTCGAAGGAGGTTATCCAATGGTGTTGAAAGTAAAAGTTAGAGGTTTCGAAAGCCTTAGTTTTCAAAGCACAGAACCCACCCTCATTTTTAAAGGAAAACCATGGCAAAATAGAGGAGATTAAAAATAGCTTTTAAGTATAAAGTTTTTGAAGAAGCATTCCTTGATTAAATAATAGGTTAAAGGGGTTAACCATGTTTTATATGAAAATGATTTCAAGTATATTAAACTATAGATGTTGTTAATTATTATGTTAATGTGTTTGCTTCTTCTACTTTACATATTCACTTTAATATGGACCCATAACTCTATTTTAGGGACAAATGGCAGAATAACTGGCTAGGTTGACCCAGTAGTGGATATAAATTGAGTTAACTCCTGAATGGGTAGAATTGCATCTAGGAGGTCAAATAGACCAAAATATAGGATGGCCTAAATACTGATTCATGAAGTTGTCAAATAGACAAGTTTATAGTAAATGCATGAAAACTATGTTTAGGAAAAGTTACCGGCATGGGTCAATAGGTTTATAGTGAACCCATGATTACTATACCTAGATTAAGTTATTGAAAGAAGTCAATAGGTTCATTGTAAATCCATGAAAACTATGATAAGAGGGAAGTTATTGGAGATATCAATAGGTTCAGGCAGAATTGATGAACATTGATGAACAAGGATGTTACTGGCATCGTCAAATAGGTTCTTGGTGATACTACGAAAACTATGAAACCAGACGGGAAGTGTATAAGCTTTAAGCATGTTATTAGTTAGCCCATGAAAACTATTAGGCTAATAGTAACCTAAGAAACTATAACTGAGATAGATAGTAAAAATGAATGAGAATGGGCAATCCAGAATTGATTTACTCATTTTCATATCATCATAATATTTTGATTTTCTATGTTATAACCATTGTGGATATAGGAGCATGGTATAGGATTTTTATAAAGTTTTGGGATAAGACAATAGTGGGGGAAAAATCCATTCCACCAAGCGGCATGGTCTCATAGATATCTAAATTGTTTGAGATGGTAGATTATTATTCATACCAGGCTTTACGTCTGACTCGAAGTTTATGTTTCCCCTTAAACTCTCATGTGCTTAATTGATTTTGAGTAGTTTGAGAGTTGAGGTTTTCAGGTTCTCCTTAGATGAATAAGCTTCTAGAGACATGCAAGAGCCAAGATAGCTATTATGAGTTCTTTTCTATTTTGATTGCACTTTGTTTCGTTGTAAAGGCAAAGTTGTTTAATTGCCTAGTTGTATACTCTGATCTTCCAAGTCGGCATCTTCATATGTCGCTCTTGGCATATGTTGTAATAATTATATTTGTTCTGAATGTGGTTCTCGAATATGGGGTAATGTAATGATTATTGAAATGATTTGAAATGGAATATGAAAGCTGTTTTATGACATTTTTTTTCCATATCCACGTATTTCTTTTATATCATGCATCTAACATTATCGTATTTGGTTGCCAAGGATTAATAACTATGGATGACTACAACAACCATAGCCATTAGTTTTAGGCCTCCAAGCTGGGAATATTACAAGTTGGTATCAGAGCATAGATTTATGAAAAATCCTAAGAATTTAAACCTAATTTTTTTCAAAACATAATCTAATGAATCAGAAAATAAGATCGAGGTTTGGGATAACGCTATAGTAACATATTTTTATTTGATATATATATATATATACGTATATGTATATATACATACATATATAAGTACGTATTCCCCTCTCTCTTAGACCGTTCTTCTGGATCTTACTAAGACTCATATGTAGATTTATGAGAAGGAAGATATGGAGGCAAGAATCGGAAGAGGAAATCTTGGTGGAGGAAGCACTACAACAATTGGAAATGCTTGACCCACTAGGAGGAACTCGGGTCGACAGGCTAATGCTAACCAAAATGCAGATGTAAATGTGGGTGCTGAAAATCCACTAGTGGATATGGGGACAATGTACCCGTTCTTTGTCAATCAGATGAAAGAAGGAGCTATTGTTGGAGTTGCTAGGAATGTTGGAGGAGCTAATCCTGTAGCTCCAATTGGGAATAGTTATGCTAAGTTAAGTAGAAACTACACACCTTATTGGTGGGAAGCCGTTTATGGGAAAAGAGGATGCTATAGAAGTGGAGAATTGGTTGTTGCATTATGAGAGAATCTTCGCTGATTTGGGATTGTATGATGAGTAGAAGAGAAGGATGGCCTCTAGGCAGTGGCAATGGAAGCACCCCATTGGTGGAATAGTGTTATTACTGGAGTTCCAAAGGAAGAGTTTACTTGGGCATAATTTCGAAGGGGATTTGAACAAAGGTTTTTTTTTCTAAAGTTGCCAAGTCAGCATTGTTGAGGAAGTTTGTGGATTTGGTGCAGGGAGAAATGTTGGTAATTGAGTATGCTACTATGTTTAATGAGCTATCCCGATATGGGTATGCTACTATGTTTAGTGAGATGTCCCGATATGGGTATGCTACTATAAACCCCGTCATCATGAGGAATGAGAGGTTCATTAGGGGATTGAGACCTAAGATTGCTACGGATACCTTGACACATCTTCGTGATCCTTGTAATGTAGTTGTGGAGATGACAATTCGACATGAGGAGATGCTTACTATCTGTGCGAAAGAAAAGCCGGTTGAAACCTAAGGTTCTCGGAGAAAGAAGAGAATGTTCTTTAAGAAGAATGGAGCCTAGAAGGGAGAAGCCTCTAAGAAGGAAAAGCTTGATTTAGTTTGCTTCTAATGTGACAAGAAAGGTCATTATGTTCATGAGTGCTGGCTAGGTAAGGGGCAGAAGGTTGCAGAAAAGAAAGGTGCAAAATGCTTCAACTGTGATCATGTTAGGCATTGAAGAATCAATGTCCCGAACCAATCAAAGCGAACAAGGGAACTATTTTTGGGTCCATCATCTGGTAGGCCAACTTCTGCTGAAAAAGGAAAGATTTTGATGGAAGGTACGCTTTTGATTCAGAGTATACCAGTTAGCATACTATTTGATACCGGTGCCTCACAGTCATTTATATCTCAGCACTTAGTTGATAAGTTATGCTCAAAACCTATATACCTTATTACTTCCTTAAGGGTTGCGAATCAGATAGGAGAGTATGCAACTCTTGGACTAAGATGTGACCGATTAGAACTTGATTTGTTAGGCTATAAGTTTGCATGCAGTTTGTATGTTTTTGATTTCGTAGATTTCAAGATCATTTTGGGTATGGATTGGTTGGGTAAATATGCTGCTAGGATATTTTCCCAGGATAGGGAAATATCATTGAGACACCCTGATAGTCATAACCGGATCATATTCTCAGTGGAGAATTCTAACCAAAGAGTTTGTGCTTTGTTAACTGCTATGGAAGTGGGCTAAAAGTTAAGGTTCGAGTAGTAAGAGAGTTTGTAGATATCTTTGAGCCGGTTACAAGATTACCACTGAAACGAGCTGTTGACTTTTGAATAGATCTTGTACCAGGAGTTAAACCTGTAAGTATACCACCTAGTATGATGACACCGACCGAGATGAGCGGGTTGAAGGTGCAGCTAGTGGATCAAGAAGGGAGTATTTTTATTAGACCAAACAGTTCACCTTGGAGAGCGGCCATGGTGTTCATGAAGAAACCTGATAGGTAATTGAGGATGTCATCGATTATCATAAGTTGAATGAGAGGACAATTAAGAACAAGTATCCTTTATCGAGAATTGTGATTTATTTGATCAGTTGTGTGGAGCCGGAGTGTTACCCTAGTTGGATTTGGCGATAGTTTTCCATCAGTTAAGAGTGACAAAAGACTGTATTCCATTGACAGCATTTCAAACTAGCCATGGTTCGTATAAGTGGCTAGTAATGCCATTCGGGTTAATGAACACACTTGCTTTCTTCGTTGATTTGTTGAACCGATTTTTCTGAGAGTACTTGGATAGGTTTATGTTGGTACTTATAGATGGTATTTTAGTATACTCAAAGGATGAAAGGGAGTGTGAAGATCGTCTTAGAATGATGCTTGAGATGCTGAGGCAGCATCAGCTGAAGGAGAAGTTTTCCAAGTATCATTTTTAGAAGAAAGAGGTTAAGTTTCTTAGTCACGTGATTTAAGAGAAGGCTTGTCAGTCAATCCAAATAAAATCGAAGTTGTTAACAATTGGAAGAGAGCAGAGATGGGGATTGAGATTAGAAGTTTTCTTGGACTTGCTGGCTATTACCGGAGATTCATTAAGGACTTCTCGTGGATAGCAGCACCGTTAACTAAGTTAACTTGGAAGGATTTGAAGTTTGTCTAGTCTAACAAATGTGACGAAGCTTTCCTTAAGTTAAAACTTTTGTTAACCAATGCACCTGTGTTAGATGTTCCAGACGGAAATCAAGGGTTGATGTGTATACCGAAGCATGTGGAACATGATTAGGAGCTGTGTTGATGCAAAAGGGTAATGTCATTGCCTACGCTTCACAACATCTTATACGGCATGAAGTAAGATATCTTACTCATGATTTGGAGTTGTCTATGGTGATCTTTATGTTGAAGATTTAGAGAAATTATCTCTTAGGGGATAGATTTGAGCTATACATGGATCATAAGTCCTTAAGGTATTTATTCTCTCAGAAGGAGTTGAACATGAGGCAACAGAGAGAGCTGGAGTTTTTGCTGCTTATGATTTTGGTATAGAGTATACTCCTGGGAAAGGAAATAATGTAGCGGATACTCTAAGAAGAAGATATCAAAATGTGGTGTTATTTATGTTGGCAGAATGGAAGGATTTAGAAGTTTTGACTACTTGTAGTGTGCAGTGAAGATCGACTATAATTCTAGTCAAAGCAACGCCATGTTGTCCTATTTAGAAGTTTGACCAATGTTGATCGAAAAGATTGTTGGTAGTAGAAAGAGAATCCATTATTAGCTGGGAAGATTAGAAGGCTTGAAATTGGAACTGAGATCTATGATCTAAAGGATTTTAGTCTTGACAAAAGGGGATAGTTTAGAAAGAAGGGATGGTTATGTGTTATGAATGTTGAGGACTTAAGGAAAGAAGTTCTTGGGAAATGTCATTGATCGAAGTTTACGATTCATCCTAAAGGTACCAAGATGTATCAAGATATGAAGAGGAGCTTCTATTGGGAAGGTATGAAAATGGATGTTGGCTTGTGAGTTAGGAAATGTGCAAACTGTCAATAAGTGAAGGCCAAACATCAAAAGCCAAGTGGGTTGCTTCAACCTTTAGAGGTTCCAGTTTGGAAATAGGATTCGATTTCCATGGATTTTATAGACTGGTTTCCACGTTCAAATAGAGGAAATGAAATTTAATGGGTCATTTTGGATAGGCTGACCAAGAGTGAACATTTCGTTCCATTTAAGTGAAACAAGATTGAACCCTTTTTAGCTAAACTGTTCATGAAGAATATAGTTAGACTACATGGAATTCCTAGTAGTATAGTCAGTGACTGTGATGCTTCATTCACTAGTGAATTCTAGAAGAGTTTACAGGATGTGTTGGTTACCAAGCTTAAGATGAGTACTGCATATCACCCTTAGAAGGATGGGTAGACAGAGAGAGTCAATAAGATACTCAAGGATTCGTAAAGAGCTTATGAATTGGACATTAGTGGATCATGGGAAGATCACCTACACTTAGTGGATTTTCCTACAATAATAGTTATCAGAGTAGTATAGGAATGGTGCCTTTTGAAGCTTTGTATGGAAGGCCATGCAAATCAAAAGCATGTTGGTTAGAGATCGGAAAAAGATTAGTCTTAGGTGCAAATCTGGTTAGAGAGGCGCCAAAGAAGATTGAGTTGATCCGAGGAAGGATGAAGGAAGCTCAGTTCAGACAGACGAGTTATGCAGATAAGAGGCGTAAAGACCTAGAATTCTTATTTAGGGACATGGTTTTCATTAAGGTGTCACCGATGAAGGGTGCAGTACGATTTGGAAAATTCAGGAAACTGACCCTGAGATATGTTGGTATGTTCTATGTTATAGAGGATCAGGAAGCTTGCAAACAGAATAGAGATGCCAAGTGGTATGGCAGTTGTCCATAATGTGTTTCATGCATTCTCATCTTTGCAAGTATGTGCATTATCCGAAGAATGCTATTCCTCCTATAGGGTTGGAAGATTTGATAGTAGAACCGAATTTGAATTTTATTAGACAACCAATTCGGGTAGTAGCAAGAAATGAGTAAAGATTGAGGAACAAGATAGCCAAGTTGGTGAGAGTTTAGTGGAGCGGCAATGAGAAGGACTATAATTAGGAGACAGAAGACAGGATTAGAGATACTTATACTAATCTGCTTTGAGGATATGTCCATATTAGCTTTATATAGACAGTTGATAGTTAGGTAGGTTAGTATGGTTGTTAGGAACTACTATAGATGATTGCTATGTTTATTATTTAGTCCTTACTGAATTTTAAGGACAAAATTCTTTAAGGTGGGGAACCTGTAACACCTCTAATTTTTAATAACATTATTCAGGAGATTTAATTAGACAAATTAAGTTGAATAATGTAAATATTAGAGTGATAAGAGGATTGAGATGTGAAAATTTAAAATAGAGGCCAAGCTTAATTAATAAATTAAAGAATTAGCTTATAAATGGTTTTGTATGTTAATTAGGAGGGAAATTGACGTGAGGGCTTAATAGGTAAATGGTGTTACCTTTAAATCTCGTTTCCTTTACCATTCACATTTATTTTTCTTAAGAACACTAAAACATAAATCAAAAGCTCAAATTTAGCCGTTACCTAGGGAAGAAAAAGGAGAAATCATATTTAAGCTAAGCAATCAAGCAAGGGGAATTATTCAAGGATCAAATCTCAAATTCCTTATCCTAATCGAGGTATACAATAATCAAACCATCTCTATTTTGTTTATATGATCATTTGATTTCGGGTTTAAGTTTAAATCCATTATGATTATTTTTGACGGTGATACGCTTGGATTTCATGATATGATATATTCAAATAAGTCTGTTTGATAATTTTTTACACGGTTTTAAGGTAAAATTATTTGTTTTGGATTTCGAATGCCATGAGGAATTTATACGTTATGTAAAACATTATTTTGGAGATGGGGTTAATTTTCTGTATTCTTTGAAATTATGGAAAATTAATTATGAATATTCAAAGGAGAAAACAAATAATTTGGGTTTAAATTTTTTGGCTAGTATAAAGAATAATTTGTATCTGAAATTTCTATATGTTAGATAACATAGTAAAAGTGAATTTCTTTGATTTTTAGGGATTTTTTCTAAGTAATTTAATATGGAAATCAAATTATTCTAGATGATGGACTTAAATGTTTTATTTGTTTTGCTTAATCGAAGGGCTTAGTTACTAAATTAATTCTTGTTTAGATCTAAAATAATTGTTGTAGTTTTTTAGAAAGAATTTGAAAAGTTTATGGCAATCAATTAATTATTTACAAATAGACAGGTTAGTTAAAAAGCAATTACTTCAAAAGGCATTAAAATAGTCTTTTTCTAGAAATGTTATTTTGCCATTTTCGAAAGCTACCTTTCGACCATATGCTTCCGCCCCAACCAAGTCGAAACCAATCAAGCTGAAAGAAATAAACAAGGTATCGATATGTTAGTATGTAGTGGATTGGAGAAAGGTAGAAGGCATGGTGTCGAAACCAATGCTTTCGAAGGGGTTGAAGCCTTGTTTTAGTCTCAATGATATACATTTTCCTTCTTTTCAAAAGGATGCTTTCGAAGAGGTTAAATAACTTTTGAAAATGTTGTCGCCTTTTCATTTCGAAGAGATAGCTTTTGAATGACTTGCCTTGTTTTTAAATCATAGATTTCAAAAGGGTAGTTTCAACCCAATCGAAACCATAGTGCCGACCTTACGCCTTTCGAATGGATTGAAGTCATCTACAAGATTGAAAGGCAGCTTTTGTTTTAAAAATAAAGTAAGCCGCTTCCTATAGATTTTGAATGGGTTAATGGTTTTGAAGGCAATAGCTTCAAAAGGTGTTTCAAAGCTATCCTTCAAATTTTTTACTTAAGCGATTTAAGCTTTCAAAAGGATGATTCAGAAGCCATCAGTTTCCCCCAAACTCTTTTATATAATGGTTAATGGTTTCGAAAGGAGTACTTTGGTTTATATTATTTTTGACCTAAAATATATTTTTTAAGATAAACCCAATGCTTCTAAGAGTTAATATGTAATACTTTAATACTTTCAAAAGGTATATTTTGTGGGTTTTGAAAGAGCAGGTTTAAAGTGTTTTGAAAGGCATATGCTTAGTGTTTTGAAAAGAAGATTTGGATGCTTTCGAAGGAGGTTGTCCAATGGTTTCGAAAGTAAAAGTTAGAGGTTTTGAAAGCCGTAGTTTTCAAAGAAAGAAACTAATCTCACTTTTAAAGGAAAACCATGGAAAAATAAAGGAGTTTAATATAAGTTTTAAGTATGAAGTTTTTGAAGAAGATTTCCTTGATAAAATAATAGGTTAAAGGAATTAACCATGTTGAAATTGATTTCAAGGATATTAAACCATAGATGTTAGTGATTATTATGTTAATATGTTTGCTTCTTCTAGTTCACATAATCATTTCAATATGAACCCTTAATTCTATTTTGAGGAGAAAGGGCAGAATAACCAGCTAGGTTGACCCAATAGCTAATATAAATTGAGTTAACTCCTAAATGAGTAGAACTACAACTAGAAGGTTTGTTAGGCCAAAATATAGGATGCCAAAATACCAATTAAAGAAGTTATCAGATAGATAGGTTTATGGTATGTAATAACCCTGTATTTTGTGATTATTTTAATTATCTATTTTAATTATTTTAAATTGAATATTCTGATTTGAATACTTTATTTTATTTATCTAAAATCAATAATTTTGTTATTTTAAATATATATTATGATTTTTATGTGAATTAGAATTTCAAACATGAATAAATTGAATATTTCCAAAAAATGTGAATTTTGGGTCAATATGGTCAAACTTTGACTTTTAAATTTAAAATTAAAATATCTGAATTTTTATCTTTTATTATGAAAATAAATTAGGTTTCAGGAATACTGCTTTTTTTTCGTTGAAATCTGATTTATATTGTGAAACTTATGCTTTTTACAATATTGTATGTACATTGTTTTATTTAACAATATTCTTTATTTTAATTTATATAAATAATATTTTTGTTTGTCAAAACAAGTTGTAATATGTGTAATATGACAAGTTATGTATTTATTTTATTTTTAAAACATTTTTAAAGAGTTGTTATAATTTTCTAATGTTTATTGTAATATCGTTTTCAATTTTTTGAAGTCTAGTTTCAATTATATCGCTATTTTCTTATTTATTTTATATTTTTCTTTAAATTATTTATTTATTTTCTTTTTAATTTTATTTTGTTCAGTATTTTATTTTATTTTCTAAATTTTATTTAGTTTATTTTAATTTAAAATAGAAAGAAATATAAAGAGTTAAAGCCCTTTCATATGCCACGACTTTTCATTTGCCTCTTGTCCTTTCACTTTGCTTTTGGCTTTTCATTGGGTTTAGTCGTTCATTCTTTTGTATTGCCATGACTTCCACATTCACATTCACATGAATTTTTTTTTCCTCTCATCACTCAACTCACGGCTATGAGGAGAAAAAGAAAAAACCTAAATGTTCATGGCATCCTTTATCCCATTTTATATTCTTTTTCTATGATTTTTGCTTCCTCCTTTGCATAGCTTTGCTCAGCCCCACTCTCCACTATCACCATCGACCATCACCTCCTCCATCTCTAGCTACAACATCAGCCTCTCCTCTTACAAAAGGTAGGCCGTGAACACTTGATGATAATAGCACCATAAAAGTAATGCAACACTCCTTGAAAACATGATAGTCGAGCCAAAATTCACCATCACCTTCATAGTTCACCTCAGCCACTCCCTAAGCCGCCGCCACCAGCCTCTCCACCACCTCTGGCCGCAACACCAGCCACCACCAGACCTGCACATTCCAAGGTCGAGCCCAATACATGACTGGCCGAACCTAGGAGGTGCACCCAAAACTCCTTTTGCCTTGACCATTTGTATTCCATATTTTATAACTTCCACCCCTTCATTTCTTGCTTGTCGTGCCTTTATTGATCCATATGCTAGCCATAACACAGCCATGGCCGTGCACTTATGACACCTAGATGGAGCTTAGTGTGCATGTGGCAAGCCATATTGCTTTGGTCAAGCAAAGTTGATGTAAAAGCTAGGTGATGTTCTTTGTTAATTCAAAAATTCCAATTGTTTCAATATATTTTGTATTGAATTCATATGTTTATATTATCTTGTTTTTTATTGTATACAAGATCATCATCTAGGCTCCCATTCATTCAAATCAAAAGTCGTGCTGTATCGTGCTTGTCGTGCCTTCGGAATCGTTTTGTGTGTCGTAGTGGTCTTCAGCTTGAAATGGTGAGTCTTTCGCACTTCGACATTTCTACTCATGAAATGGTGAATCAATAACAAGCGTTTAGTAAATAAAAATGTTTATGCAAGTAAATGATGATTATATGACATGCTATGCCATGTTATTACCATGTTAACTCTGTTAATTATCACCTGACATATGACATATGACATTACATTGTGACAATGACATTGTTTATGCATATATTCACACTGCAAGTTCCCTTTTGGAATAGAATCACTATGGGTTGAAATGATACATACCCGAATGGACTTTAGAATAGGGAAAAATCGTTATGGGCTGAAATGATAGGCCTGAGCGATTTATATTTGTTTTTATTTACTTGGGATTGCGGGTTTGAAATGATAGAACATGGGTTTTGTTTTCAAACTGCGGATTGAAATGATATATATCGATATCACTTGACCTAGGTTAGAAAATTATATACAGACCCCGTGGTATATTTTAAATGATTTTTATATAGATATGTATTTTTAAAATATAAAATTTTGATTTAAAAAAATATATTTTATGGTTTTAAGAAAGTTAAATATTAAGTCTTGAAATTTTGAATTTAAGTGAATTTAAGTATGTGAATTTGAAGTAATTGTGATTTTGACTTTAAATTTATATTTTAAAAATGTAAGTAAATAATGTAAATTAAATTTAAAGTTTGAAATGATATTTGAAATAAGATATTAAGTTTTATTAAATTTATAAGTTAATAAACAGTAAAATTTTGACTTAATAAATAAATTGAGTTTTAAATTGGATATTTGATTTAAAAATTTTGTTGTGATAAATCGTATGTTAAAATTATTAAATGTGAAATTCTGAAGTCTAGAAATATGATTTATAAGTTTAAAATAACAAAAATTGAAGTTTTATTGTTTTTGAAAGGTTATAAAATAAGGAATTTTTAATAGCATTTCCAAAATGCTGTAGTCTTATGACAGCATTTTTAAATGCTGTTATTTTTAAATTTAACTATGTTGAAATAACTAAATATCTATTACGATATTTTACAAATGGCATTATTCCTGAACTAAACTATTTTGGAAACTATAAGCTATGATAGCACTTTGAAAATGCTGTCGTTGCTATAATTTGACAATGTTTTGAAATGTCATAGATTTTAACACTATTTGAGTTATATTTTAAAAGTGTTAAATGATTTAACTTTTGGAATGGATTATTTGTGAAATTTAGGTGGTTTTTAACATAATTTAATATTTAAATTTGAATTTCAAATGAATTTAAATTGAATTTGAATTTAAATAAGGTTTACTTGGTTATGTGTTAATTTGAATGAAATGAAATGAGATAAACGAATTTTTGAATGAAATTTTGAGATGTGTTTTGAAATGATATTTAAATGATATCTATGATTTTAAAATGATATTTAAAATTGAATATTTTAATGTAAGAATGATAATGAATTTATAATGGATATGAAAGGAAATGATTTTGAAATGGTTTTGAATGACGTAATCTTTATTTTGGTAAAGAATGTGAATTTGGAATGATATTTGATTTAGATTTATTCGATTTATTCGATAAATGAATACTTAAAGTTTATATTAGTATGAAATGATATTTAGTTTACTGGTAATTTAATTTTATTTAAAATATTATTGGTTTTAGGAATGAATATTCAAAAACTAAGTAATAACAAAGTTAAATTTGAGATATATGAAAATTTAAAATTTAATTTTGAAATATGTATTTGAAATTTTATATGATTTGAAATCGTTGCTGGGAAATTGAATTGAAACTGATGGTTTGAATTGAATTAAATTGGAAATTTGAAGATTTGGGTTTAATTGAATAAATTTGTAAAATGTAAAGAATTAAAGGAATGTTTCATGATTTCAAATGTATGATTTCGAAATGTTATGATTTTCAAAGTGTAATGATTTCAAGTATTTTGGTTTCAAAAGAGTTATTTGAAAGTATTATGATTTTTAAAAATGAGTATATGTTTAAAATGGAAATGATATAGTGTAAACTATTTCGATTTGAATTTAGTTTGGAAATGAAATAATTTGATTTTTAAAGTATAAACTATTTTGAAAAGGCCACGGCGTTATAATAACGCTTGGTTGTTAAAGAGACCGGGATCGGAAGTTGTCAAACTCTCTACCAACTCCGAAAACCACTTTAACAACTTTTTACGCGGTGGAGATTCCAGAATGAAGTAGGATGGTGGCGACGTTCTTGAGGTATATTACGTGGACCCAACTCCTATGAGTTAGCATAAGGTGGCTAAAATAGGAGTGATCTAGGGCCAAGTGATATCATTCCTCCGATGGGAGTGTGTTCCGTGGTGGGCGTATGTGGCTGCTACGTTACCACCAGCCCGTGTACGTAATTGGTATATCTACCTTGGCATTGCCTCGTGTGCCGTGTCACCTACCATAGCGAGCCTTACTACGAGTTTGTTTTTCTCCCGTAGCCCATGGAGTATTTAGGGTAGTCTCACAATCTGGAGATACGTTGATACTGGAAGGACTGCTGGGACTATTACGTGTTGGGGGCTATATGGGTAACCCTTCAACGCTATTTAAAAGTAAGTTTATTTTATGGTAGACATTTTTATAATAGCGCAATATTACTACATAGTAAATAGTTTAACGGATCCTTAGAGGATGGGCAATCCCAAGCATCCTTTAAGTTCATGATGCATTTTAATATTGTTCACTTGAGTTGATTTAGGGTTCATAAGTATTTATGTCCTGACTCGAGTGTTTTGTGTTTTGCTTTATGCTCGAGTCAGACTGAGTGATTCAACATTCAAGACTCACCTTCGGAGTTGGAGCTTTGCTTGATGATCCAACCATCTAATTTGCTTTCAGTATCCAGCAATTCTAGTGATGTATTCTGATTTGCACCCATGTATCTTGTTAGTCTTCCGTTGTATCTTGTTTAACTCTGATGTATCTTATTTTTATATAGTTGCTTCATGAACTACTCTTTTTTTAATTCCGCTGCAATATTATTTACTCTGTGTCTGTGATATGTGATGATTTAATTACTGAATATTATGAGATATGCCAAATTTTATTTACAACACGGTATTTTGAGCAATTCAATTCCGACATGTGTAGATGCGAATGGTTGAAAATATCAGGTCATTACATTTGGTATCAGAGCTTTGGTAGCTCTAGGCAAACTCAGCATGTATGGTAAATGCATTTACAGAATCACTTCATTCGAGTTTGAATCTCTTCCTTTTTGACTCGATTCCTTTGAGTTTTGGAACATTCCCTATGGTTCCAAAATCCATTCGTGTCCCTCTTATTCGTCTTCTTTTGATTTTGGAGTATCCCATAACTCCACTTTGAATGATCTTTATAACGTGTTGGAAGTGTCGACAATCATATTGATTTGCAAAGGGGTGAAACTCCTTTACAACAGCGTCGATTCACCAGAGATTTTATATCCTCGGTTTAGCTGCTAATATCTCTTATTATCCCAAATTCTATTTCTTGAGATCGAATGTTGATTTACCCCATAAATCAACATCGATCTTATTCTTTAAGTCACGGTTGACCCGGTTAAGGTTGTCCGCGGTTTATATAAGCATATCCATCTTCCTATTCTGTTATTTAATCATCTCATCCTTGTTTCCAACTTATCTTCAAATCATTCTTGAAGTGTATCTGTAAACTAAAATTTAAAATGTTTTATATATTGTGTTGTTTTAGTTGTTGATGTTGATTTGGGTTTCAGATCGATTCGTCTGATCAATGATATGAATAAGATTTCCAAAACGCTTGAACAGAGCACACTGACACAATATGTTTTTTTTAAATTTAGTGAGGAATAAATTTCTAACTATATAATAAATCATTTTCTGGATTTTATTGAATTGGTTGTTAAGAAATAATATTTGATTTTATATATCATTATCTCTAGTTTCATATATAAATAATTGAACTATAAACATGGTTATAAATTTACTTGAAAGTTTAAAATGAATTTAGAACAAGAATTTGAGAATTTAATTTTCGATGGATTTAAAACGTTGTATTCAAAGTTTTAAAGGATATACTATTTAAAGTATTTTCAAATAGAAATTTGTTTCCGAAGAATTTTAAAGTTTAAAATTAGTGCTCTTCCCTTTGTTGCTGGAAAATAACTTCGGTGATGACTACAGCATCATCGACATTCATTTTCGAGTTTCGAAGTGAAGAGACCGTTCTATAATCTTGCTACAGTTTTTGTTTTGGGAAATTTAATTGATTTGAATTTCTAAAATAAGACTGGATTTATAGCATATGCTGATATATGATTTAAATTTGAATGGATATATATATATATATATATATATATATATAGTATATGTGCATTTATTTATCTCTAAATAGTTTGGAATTTATCGAAAATTTAATTCCTAAATTTTATCTTGAAAGATAATTTATATGTACAATTTCAAGATTTGGATAAATATTCAAGCTTGAAATGATTAAATTAGAAAGTTTTATTTGTATAATACACAATTTCACTCCAACATAACTTACCTAAATTATACAGAAATTGAATATGTAATTGAATAATATAAAATATAAAAAGAATTTTTTTAAATAAAATTCGAGTGCATATAATAAATGTTATACACTTAAATTTTAGTTACAAAAAGATAAATAGTGGTAAATTAAGAAAAAAGGGCAATGGAATAATTTACAATATAAAATGATGTTAAAGGAACTAAGAATAAACTAAAGCAGTTTTAATAAGTGTAAATATGTTTGACATAGGTGATAAAATATATTGAGAGGAATAAATTTAAATGTTAATTAGGAATAAAGAAGAATTAATTTATTGAGTACATTTTGAGTATAATAAATGATTTTCAATACCCTGATTTTAGAGATTGTTTATTTAAGATAATTGGATGATAAGATAATGAAATTAGAGATGATTAAGATTTATTTAACTTATGTAAAATTAATTTTCAACTCAAGTTGAAATTTTCATGGTTTCAAATTTATTATCTTATTTTGTTTTCAAACTATCTTTTGATTGACTTTATTTCCCTTATCTTGCTATAGAATAGGGAGGCTATTGCTTATACCAGTCTGTTTAAAAATCTTTCTATAATCCTTGATAACCTTTGGTACTCATTTTTAAATCTGAGCACTGCTTGCCATCTACAGACCGTCGGTCAAACAGAAAGAGTGAATCAGATTCTAGAAGATCTTTTTCGTGCTTATGTTCTTGATTCTGGAGGATCTTGGGAAGATCATCTCCACCTTGTTATACTTACCTATAACAACAGTTATCAGGTATAATTTCAATTTTTTTATCATCTTGTTTTAATCATATTTCATTTTATCTTTTTCTGTTCTTTCCCGTACCTCATTCCTTTTTGAGGATGAAAAGTTTTTAGTGAGGGAGAGTATAATAACCCTGTATTTTGTGATTATTTTAATTGTTTATTTTGATCATTTTAAATTGAATTTTCTGATTTATATACTTTATTTTATTTATTTAAAATGAATAATTTTGTTATTTTAAATATATATTTTTATTTTTATGTGAATTAGAATTTCAACATGAATAAATTTTAAATATTTTAATTTTCGAACTATTATCTTTTATTATGAAAATAAATTAAATTTCAAGAATATTGCTTTTCATTTTGTTGAAATCTGATTTATATTGTGAAAGTTATGCTTTTTACAATATTGTATGCACATAGTTTTATTTAACAATATTGTTTATTTTTATTTATATAAATAATATTTTTATTTTTCAAAACAAGATCTAATATGTGTAATATGATAAGTTATGTATTTATTTTATTTTTAAAACATTTTTAAAGTGTTGTTATAATTTTCTAATGTTTATTGTAATATCATTTTCAATTTTTAAAGTCTAGTTTCCATTATATAGCTGCTTTCGTATTTATTTTATATTTTTCTTTAAATTATTTATTATTTTCTTTTTCATTTTATTTTATTTTCTGAATTGTATTTAGTTTAATTTAATTTAGAAGAAAAGGAAATATAAAGAGTCAAAGCCCTTTCATATGCCATGACTTTTCATTTGCCTCTTGTCCTTTCACTTTGCTTTTGGCTTTTCATTGGGTTTAGCCATTCAATCTTTTGTGTTGCCATGACTTCTTATTCACATTCACATGAATTTTTTCTTCTCAACACTCAACTCACGGCTAAGAGGAGAAAAAGAAAAAAATGTTGATGGCTTCCTTTATCTCATTTTCTATTCTTTTTCTATGATTTTTGCTTCCTCCTTTGCAAAGCTTTGCTCGGCCCCACTCTCCACTATCACCACCGACCATCACCTCCTCCATCTCCAGCTACAACATCAGCCTCTCCTTTGAAAAAAAGCTGGCTGTGACCACTTGATGATAATAGCACCACAAAAGCAATGCAACACTCCTTGAAAACATGCTGGTCGAGCCAAAAATAACCATCACCTTCATAGTTCACCTCAGCCACTCCCTTAGCCGCCGCCACCAGCCTCTTCACCACCTCTGGCCGGAACTCTAGCCACCACCAGACCTACACATGCCAAGGCCGAGCCCAATACATGACTGGCCGAGCCTAGGAGATGCACCTAAAATTCCTTTTGCCTTGACCATTTGTATTCCATATGTTATAACTTCCACCCCTTCATTTCTTGCTTGTCGTGCCTTTATTGATCCATACACTAGCCATAACACAGCCACGGCTGAGCACTTATGACACTTAGGCCGAGCTTAGTGTGCATGTGACAAGCCATGTTGCCATGGTCAAGCAAAATTGATGTAAAAGCTAGGTGATGTTCTTTGTTAATTCAAAAATTCCAATTGTTTCAATATATGTTGTATTGAATTCATATGTTTGTATTATCTTGTTTATTTATTGTATACAAGATCATCATCTAGGCTCCCGTTCATTCAAATCAAAAGTCGTGTTGTATCGTGCTTGTCGTGCCTTTGGAATCGTTTTGTGTGTCGTAGTGGTCTTCAGCTTGAAAAGGTGAGTCTTTCTCACTCTGACATTTCTACTTATGAAATGGTGAATCGATAACAAGTGTTTAGTAAATAAAAATGTTTATTCAAGTAAATGATGATTATATGATATGCTATGTCATGTTATTACCATGTTAACTCTGTTAATTATCACCTGACATATGATATATGACATTACATTGTGACATTGGCATTGTTTATATTGTTTATGCATATATTCACACTGCAAGTTCCCTGTTAGAATAGAATCACTATGGGTTGAAATGATACATACCCGAACGGACATTAGAATAGAGAAAAATCGTTATGGGCTGAAATGATAGGCCTGAGCGATTTTTATTTGTTCTTATTTAATTGGGATTGCGGGTTTGAAATGATAAACCCGGGTTTTCTTTTTAAACTGTGGATTGAAATGATATATATCCGTATCACTTGACCTAGATTAGAAAATTATATACAGATACCGTGGTATATTTTACACGATTTTTACATAGATATGTATTTTTATAATCGAAATTTTGATTTAATAATATATATTTTATGGTTTTAAGAAAGTTAAATATTAAGTCTTGAAATTGTGAATTTAAGTGAATTTAAGTATGTGAATTTGAAGTAATTGTCATTTTGACTTTAAATTTATATTTTAAAAATGTAAGTAAATAATATAATTAAATTTAAAGTTTGAAATGATATTTGAAATAAGATGTTAAGTTTTATTAAATTTATAATTAATAAATGGTGAAATTTTGACTTATAAATGGATTGAGTTTTAATTGGATATTTGATTTAAAAATTTTTTTGTAAGAAATCATATGTTAAAATTATTAAATGTGAAATTTTGAAGTCTAGAAATATGATTTATAAGTTTAAAATAATAAAAATTGAAGTTTTATTGTTTTTGAAATGTTAAAATAAAACCTGGAATTTATAATAGCATTTCCAAAATGCTGTAGTCTTATGACAGCATTTTTAAATGCTGTTGTTTTTGAATTTAACTATGTTGAAATAACTAAATATATATTACGTCATTTTATAAATGCCGTTATTCCTGAACTAAACTATTTTGAAAAGTATAAGCTAATATAGCACTTTAAAAATGCTGTCGTTGCTATAATTTGACAATGTTTTGAAATGTAATAGATTTTAACACTATTTGAGTTATATTTAAAAGTGTTAAATGATTTAACTTTTGGAATTGATTATTTGTGACATAATTTAGTATTTATATTTGAATTTCAAAGGATTTTATATTGAATTTTAATTTAAATAAGGTTTACTTGGTTATGTGTTAATTTGAATGAAATGAAATGAGATAAATGAAATTTTGAAATGTGTTTTGTAATGATATTTAAATGATATCTATGATTTTAAAATGATATTTAAAATTGAATATTTGAATGTAAGAATGATAATGAATTTGTAATGGATTTGAAAGGAAATGCTTTTGAAATGGTTTTGAATGACATAATCTTTATTTTGTTAAAGAATGTGCATTTGGAATGATATTTGATTTTGATTTATTCGATTTATTCGATAAATGAATATTTAAAGTTTATATTAGTATGAAAGGATATTTAGTTTACTGGTAATTTGAGTTTATTTAAAATATTAATGGATTTATGAAATGAATATTCCAAAACTAAGTAATAATGAAGTTAAATTTGAGATATATGAAATTTTAAAATTTAGTTTTGAAATATGTATTTGAAATTGACATGATTTGAAATGGTTGATGGGAAATTGAATTGAAACTGATGGTCTACATTGAATTAAATTGGAAATTTGAAAATTTGGGTTTAATTGAATAAATTTGCACAATGTAAAGAATTAAAGGAATGTTTCATGATTTCAAATGTATGATTTCGAAATGTTATGATTTTCAAAGTGTAATGATTTCAAGTATTTTGGTTTCGAAAGAGTTATAACTTTGAAAGTATTATGATTTTTAAAAATGAGTATATGCTTGAAATGGAAATGATATAGTATAAACTATTTTGATTTGAATTTAGTTTGGAAATGAAATGGTTTGACTTTTGAAGTATAAACTGTTTTGAAATGACCATGGCATTATAATAACGTTTGGTTGTTAAAGAGACCGAGATCGGAAGTTGTCATACTCTCTGCCAACTCTGAAAACCACTTTAACAACTGTGTATGCAGTAGAGATTCCAGAATGAAGTAGGATGGCGGCGACGTTCTTGAGGTATATTACGTGGACTCAACTCCCATGAGTTGGCATAAGGTGGCTAAAACAGGAGCGATCTCAGGCCAAGTGAGGTCATTCCACCGATCGGACATATTTCTTCGATACTATATTCTTACTTGTGGTTGATTTGATGGCCATCCTCCGATTTTGATTTAGGAGTGTGTTCCGAGGTGGGCGTATGTGGCTGCTACGTTACCACCAGCACATGTGTATAATTGGTATATCCACCCTGGCATCGCCTTGTGTGCCGTGTCACCTACCATAGCGAGCCTTACTACGAGTTTGTTTTTCTCCCGTAGCAGATGGAGTATTTAGGGTAGTCTCCCGATCTGGAGATACGCTGATACTGGATGGACTACTGGGACTATTACGTGTTGGGGGCTATATGGGTAACCCTTCAACGCTATTTAAAAGTAAGTTTATTTTACTATAGACATTTTATAATAGCGCAATATTACTACATAGTAAATAGTCTAACGGATCCTTAGAGGATGGGTGATCCCAAGCATCCTTTATGTTCCCGATGCATTTTATTAATATTCACTTGAGTTTATTTACTGTTCATAAGTATTTATGTCCCGACTCGAGTGTTTTGTGTTTTTCTTTACACTCGAGCCAGACTGAGTGATTCAGCATTCAAGGCTCACCTTCAGAGTTGGAGCTTTGCTTGAAGATCCAGCCATCTAATTTGCTTTCAGTATCCAGTGATTCCAGTGATGTATTCTAATTTGTACCTGATGTATCTTGTTACTCTACTGTTGTATCTTGTTTAACTCTTATGTATCTTATTTTTATATAGTTGTTTCATGAACTACTATCTCTTTTTTTTAATTCCGCTACATTATAATTTACTTTATGTTTGTGATCTGTGATGATTTATTTACTGAATATTCTGAGATTTGCTAAATTTTATTTACAATGCCGTATTTTGAGCAATTCAAGTCCGACATGTGCGGATGCGAATGGTTGAAAATATCGGGTCATTACATAGTAAATCCTCGAAAACTATGTTTATGAAAAGTTATTGGCAAGGGAAAATAGATTTGTGGTGAACCGATGAAAACTGTATCTAGATTTGTTATTGACAGAAATCAGTTGGTTCATAATCAACCTATGAAAAGTATGACAAAGGGGAAGTTAATGGAGATACCAATAGGTTTTGGGAGAACACATGAACAAGAAAGTTATTGACAGGGGCCAATAAGTTTTTAATTGTAACGACCTGATTTTTCGACTTCCGAAAGTCGACATCGATATGTCCACTATATCAAATGCCACACAGTCGAATGCCCAAAAACCGAACTGTTAGGGTTAAAGAAGAAGAAGGTAGAAGAAGAAACAGAAACAATAACAGAATCTCACATTTCGCAGCGGAACAACATATAATATATCAATGAATAATCTTGAAAACAAAGAATCATATCTGTTATTACATTACAAGACATTACGTTATCAGAGTGTACGACAACAAACAGCGGAAAGAAAAATTACATAAATAAGTGATATGCTTCGCTATCCAGCTTGCTCCTGATCTCCACGGCAACTCCTGAATTCCAGAATGACCTGATAACCTGACTCTAGACTGCTCGTGTGGAAATTGGTGCGCACCCAGAGTTTAGAAAGGGAACAGTAAACTCCAGGTCAGTCGTGGGACTGGTGTGAGATTTTTAAAACATTTATTTTCACAAAGAAAATAAAAAGAAATCAGCTATGCTTTTTTTTTAAATGAAACTGCCACATGGCCTCCCGCCACACACACAATGCAAACACACACTTGGGGGAGATTTCTCCTTATAATAGTCAAACATGCTTAATACGCGAAAACCTTTGGATATTATTTTTAGTGCATATGCAGAAAAATTTCGAAAGTATAATATTAATCTTAGTCAGCATGGGCATTTCACACTTATGCCAACAATAGCTACCATGTTCAATAGCACGTTACCGCCATATTTCAGGGTAGGTTATACAACTAAAAACGTACAGGGCGACCCATATTGTTTATTTGGATTTCCAACAAATTGTCAGGCTAAGGAACTTCCTACACCGAAATGGGTGCACCTCTAGAAGGACGCCCCCGAGAACCAAACCGGATTTCTGTTGACACAAGGCCGAGTTACCACACGCTTCTGGGTGCAATGAAGCTGTAACTTGTTAACTCCACACAAAAAATAGTATGCCATCCCCAGTCGTTACCGACCTTTATTCGAGGATCCTCAACCACAAAGCAACAACCACAAAGTATAATAATTTGCTGCATCACTATAGGAAAAATATCTGGGCTCCATACCATGATATCACCTCTTATCCAGAAGAAAATGGACATACCCTAGGGGCGCGACCCCTAAAAAAAAACCTTGCCGCAACATTCCTGTTTCAACCATTTCCGGGTTGTGAGGCTCGACGAAGTCTCGGCCACAAAGCTACGCTTTTTTGCAAAGCCTTGCTTCGATCAACAAATGATCAGCAGCACTTCGTATGCCATATTACCAAATTGGGAATGCATCACTAGTAACCATCAACTACATAACCTCTGAGCTCGTACGTCTCAGAGAAGGGTGTTAAGCTAAGAGAATAAATTCTCCGCCACCAACAGAAATGTATTTGATAGAAACCAGCTTTACATCTCAATTTGTAACGTCAGACACACTTCCATACTAGTCTATTCTGGGTTCGAACAGAATCGAAGGCACTTCCGAAGAAGCCCTTGCAATCCGGGTATTTACAATCCCGATCGGACTTCCCATCACTTAGGGAATCTCTATACTTTAGCTACTCAGTGCAGAGACAATCGATAGCTCATCCTATCATTCTCGCAAATATCCGGTCTTCACCACCAGTTTTCAAATGCAATCCCATTTCGTCATATCATTATTCAGAATGTGTTTTATGACACAAAGGTCCTCTCCCGGCTAATCCGAATAACGAGCGCTTATTTTTTTAAAATAAGTGTTCATTCGGATTTCAACAAATCACAACAACTCTTCACTTCGATCTTTTAAATAAAAGATCTATCACAAATCACAAGGGTTCGATGTGGTTTTCGGATATCCACTTGGAATCCGACCCCAGGTCGCATCGAAATTCAAACGCCATTTAAAGGCAAATATTGATAGTCGGTTATTTAACTATCAATCAACATTCACAACAATCACTTGATTTCAAATAATTTTCCCAATTATTTATTTTCAAAATTTCTTCGCAAGGTACATTTTCACACTTCGACCATTTGAAAAAATAATTCAAATCACTTTTCACGCGCGGAATAAAATTACCGAAATCATTTATTTCCACTGAAACATCTGCTAAGTTCGAATACTTTAAAATAATTTAAATTTCTTATCCAAACATATATATTTGGAAAATATTTAGATAGGACTATTTTAAAGCATTTGCTTAAACATTTGTTATGAAACTATTATACTAATATCTTTATAAAAAACTTCAAATCCAAATTAACTTTAAAATAAAGTTAGTAGGTCGGGTATAACTATTTAAATAACCACTTTCTAAAACAAATATCAACTAAATCTTTAAATAATCACTTCTATGATTGATTAAATAAATCTTTACTCTAAAGATTTTTCAAATAACCCAAGTAAATTATTTCTCTAAAATATTCATTTTAAAACCAATTTGGAACTTTTATTTATATTTTAAAAGCTATTTTCAAAACATACTTGGCTTTCCAGGGAAAATACACTTTCATTTCAAAATGGTCCGCTTAGACCAATTTAATAAACCCTTCTCGATTTATTTTAGATTTACATTCCAAATTCATAAATCCTTTTCCACACTTTAAAAATAAACCAACTTTGTTTTTCAAACAATTTCCCTTTCCTTTATAGATTCCATTATGAATTCAAATTTCCAAATATCCATTGATATACGATTTTCAATCGATTCCCAAATATTCACTTTCAACACCAAATTAATTTACAAATTGATTTCCAAAATTTGTTTCAAACACCCAAATCAATTTCCAAATGGATTTCCCAAAGGTTTATTTTCAATCACCAAAATCAATTTCCAATTTGATTTCTAAATTTTGTTTCAAACATCGAATCAAATTTCAATTTGATTTCTAACGATTTATTTTCAAGTACCAAATCAATTTTCAATGGATTTCCCAATTTATCATCTTTTAAAATAAATCCCTTTATTTTCTTCCAAACTTTTTAAAATCCATATTTTAAATAAACTCTTCAACTTCTCAACAACATTTCTCGAAATCCATTTATAAAAAATCTTTCCTAATATTTTGTAATTTATTCAATAGGATTTCACTATAGATTTTCTACTTAAATTCAAAAATCCTATTTTATTTATTTCTGGTATCTTACGATACCAAAAATATATTCGGCTAAATTTAAGCCTACAATGATTCCAATTACAATAAATCACACAGAGATTATAAATAATTTAACACACAACAAATGAAACAAATTCAATTGTTTGAGGAATCCAGTTGGATCCCTCCAACCTGTTTTCCCTGCATCCACAGACGTTAGCACAACAATTTAAATACCAATTGCACTTCGAGGTGGAATATCGCGGTATATGGGATTTATAAAATATATCCGCTATTATGCGATGCAATAGGGTCTCATCTGCTATATAATGCGGGAAATCAACTACAAATACATATATAATACCAATTCCACTTCAAGGTGGAATATCGCGGTATATGGGTTTTATAAAATATTATCTGCTATTATGCGGCGCATAGGGTCTATTTCAAAACAAATAATAACAACCATCATTCAAACACACAATCAACAATTTAAATTTAACTATTTAAAATTAAAAAAACCCTTTGTTTGAGTGAGAAGATCTCTCCTTTTATTTTGCTATTTGCAATCCATTTCCACTCCAGTCATTCCTTCACGATTTAAGACCTTGTAACAATATTATAAGGTTTTATTAATATTAGAATAATTGAGCAATTCATTTGCCATTTAATAAATTTATTTTAACTTATTTTCCTTTAAATAAATATTTTTCTAGCAACAAAATCATTATTTAAGTTTGTTAACAAATTAATCTCCACAATTTTGACCTTGTACAATCAATTTATACAACTTATTAATATTCGAAAAAGAATTGAACGATTAATTTTCCATTTACTAAATTTAATTACTAATGATTTGATATAACTCAAAAATTAAATTTTTTAACAATTTTTCTTTTGTTTAACAAAATACTTTCTTTTGAAACCGTATATACACACTTATAAAAATAACTATATTGGTTTTGATTTTATATAACTACTTAAACATTTAAAATTCCTATTTAGTTTCCAGGATCTTATACATACAGATCAATTTCTGTTTCAAGCTTTTATATATTCGAATGGAAATATTTTGATTTTTAAAATTATCTGTAGAAATAATTTTCCGTTTTTCAAACATTAAAACTAAATAGAACTTCCTTTACTGTTCTATTCTTCACTGTTTAGCCCAATATTCAAAACAAAATTTATTTACTGCATGTTATTCTAACTTATATTTACAAATAAAAATATATAAAATTCAACAAATATATGTTTAATACCTTATCGCAACACCCAACATTGCCGAGACCCACCAACTGACACCCACGAGACCCCCCTGCTCCAATCGAGACCTGCAACCCTTGCCCAAAGCTTCGCCTGAACGCGAATCTCCTATCCCCAGATTAGAAACCGCTATCTCGGCCTCAACCCTGCGCGAGCCTCCATACGTGCTGCCTTAGCTTCGCCCTCCTCTGCCACCGATCGTTGCACTAGCAGTCTCGCATTCCACGGCCTCACCCAAACCTCAATCGTGATTCCTGTTGCTACCCAAACCCTAGAGTTGCACGCATGAGCGTGCGTTGAACACCTCTCCCTCACGCGATTCTTAAATTTCGGTCGTTGCCATTAATCTTCTGTAACCTTGATTTGAATTGCGAACAAAATATACTTTTTTTCTTTGGATTGAAGGAGATAAAGCATTGTGCTTTTTAAGATTGGAGAATAGTAGCTTGAACTGGAAGGAGATAATCGCGGCCATTAATTTTTTCTCTGTTCTACTTTTCTTTCTGCATTTGAAATGATTTGCCTGAGCTTTGTAAAGAAATGGGAGACAAGGTGTACGTGACTTTGCAAAGAGTAGGTCGGCTTGCTCAGGAATAGAGTGGCTGAGATGAAAGAGTTTCGGCTGTGATTTGTGTGTATAAATTTATATTTAAATTAAATCGATTAATTATTGTCTAGACGTTTATATCTCGTACGATTATAGGATAGCTTCGAAAGCTACGAAATTTGAAATCATGTAGTAATTCAATATTGCGGATCCCATGGAACTGGTTTCGTCGAATTCCGAGACTGTGCCTCGGAAGGCTATTTTTAAATATCGATTCAAACGATATAATTTCAAAACTGATTAATTAGCTTTCAAATTAAATTCTGAAGCTTCCATTACCTTCAGTATTACTAATATAAATTTTCTATGCCATCAAATTATTTTTAACAGCTTAAAATTGAAGATTCAAATTTTTACTCAACTTCAATAAATTAAATTCAATAATTAAATTGCCAAATTCATAGTTAATTTTGAAATTCAAGTTAAACTGGCATCTAAATATTTAAAATCAATTAAATATTTCGATTTCAAATGCTCAAAATTCTGGGTCGTCACATCCTTCCCCCCTTAAAAAAATTTCGTCCCGATATTACTAGTTAAGAAGAATGATCCTCGACCCGTTCAATATTTACCCAAAACCAAACAATTTTATCAATTTATCAACCCAAATCTTTTTATTTAAGTCCCATCATTAATTCAATTAACATTCCAACTTCAATTATAAGTTCCAAACAACATTATTTACTTCACAATTCAAATTCAAATTTTTTAAACTTTCAAAATTTTCTCAAAATTTTTCTAACTCTTGAAATTTTCGAAAACTTTCGCCAGCGTGTCCTTTGTGCGGCTAGCTCGGTACAACTACAAAATGCCTCCATGGGCTACCAAATTCCAAAAGAAAATCAATAAGCCAAGTGGCTAGATCAAAAACCCAATCAAATTTTATACTGAAATTAAAATACATACCTTTTTGTCGAGCAATTCAAATTTATCTTCTGAAATCAAAATCGATTTTTCCCAATTGCTTTATAATACATGTATATCCAATTTAACCATTTCCAACTATAGATTCCAAAATCATTTTATAAATTTCCTTACAGAAGTTTCATACATACTTCTATTCAAATTAGTTTTCCCATTACCATATGAGTTCAATTTATCTTCAACTCTGAATATTGAATTTTATCTTCCATTTATAACTGATTCATATTATTATTTTAAATTAGTTTCATTCACTAATTTAGTTCAATTTGCAATTTGAAATCGTTTGTCGCTAACAAAAAAAATTCAAAAATTTTCTAACTCCCAAAATTTTCAAAAAATTTTGGCAGAGTCTCCCTTGTATGGAGGAGCTTTTGCAATTTGACAATAGATATAAATATATATACATCGACCCACCCGGTCGGAAAAATAAAAAACAGTTCATATTTCCTATTTTTATTGCGTAGGCGTACCTTATTTATCATTTTTAACCAAAGCGTTTTATTATTAGCATTTTAGCGCGACCAAATCCAGCCAAACGGCCCCCCTGCTCCTGTACTTACTCAATTTAAACACATAAGTAACATATATAGGAAATTCACTTACCTTTCACTCATTTTCAATAGTAAACACATAGTTTTCACAAGCAATACATTCAAAATCATTCCCATAAGCAATTTATAAGGTTTCAATACAAATTTAATTTCTTACAACTACATCACATATCATTTCTATTCAATTTCAATGGTTTACAACACATTTTCTTTCATTCAATTCATTTTTAAACGAAACGAACTCATATCCATTTCAATTGATTAAAAAATCAATTTTATTGCCTTTCATTAACTCAAAGAATTTTATGCAATCTCGTTTGCGTCAAATGACAACCATTTCTATGCAAATTTCGACGATATTCACTTAATAGAATATCCAATCTAGTTTATAACTAATTTAAATTGTTACTAACTCAATTTATTCTTTATTCTATGTCATTTCCAATTGATTTCGTTCAATTCATTTTGCATTTCATTAATCAAATAAGTTTCATTCAAAACCATTCCATAACACTTGACGACGACCATTTCACAATTTTACTTAAGTCGAGCTTTTATCCAATATTTACTTAAGTTATTTTTATTCAAAACTCAAGTTCATTTTCCTTGTTAACAATTTCCAATTTTAAATCCTTGATTTGATCTTTCATTTATCAAATTCATTCCATCTACTAATTTAATTAAATTTGTTTTATTCACTTATCCATTTTAAATTTCAAATTTCCATTCTCAATTTATCTCGAATTCATTTTATCAATAAGAAGGAAATTTTCAATTTATTTCTATTTACTTGAATTTATCGGCAAATTCAAACCATTTTTATTTAATTCACAATTCAAGTTTTAGTTTAACTAATTTAACTTCCCTATTTCATGAATTAATTAACTATCATATTAGTTTACTTGAATTCAATCCATTTTATTTTTATTTTTTTCCAAGTTTGGATTTTTATTCAACTTGATCCAAATCAAATCTTATTTGAATTTATAAAACTCATTTATACATTCACATTACCAATTTCATTCCATTAATGAATTTTATTCCAAATTATAAATCACATTTACAATTTACATTTACAATTCCCATTTGTATATGAATTCATTCCCTTATCCTTTCAACTCATATTTATAAATTTCATTTGTTTAATGAATTTATCTCCAAATCTTTGGTTATACCATTATTTCTTATTAAATTTCCATACAATAATGAGGATAATTCAATATCACCACTTCCTAACAACCAAGAAACCATATATCATAAAAATTTGCAGAAAATCATTTTTTTATATACTAAAATAGTTTTGGGTAAAATTATTTCATGTACCCTATTTTAAAACAATACTGTGTCGATTTATCTTGTTTAAGAGTTTAGAAACCCCTATCGATACAGTTGGCCAAACTGCACCGACCAGAATCTATAAACAATCAACCGATAAGTCAAAACAATATAAAACAATTTTATATTCACTAACAAATACGCGCTCATATATATAATTACACTCAAAATCATTCTAGAGTACTGCTGACTCTATCTCCAGTGAGTATCACCCAACAGAGCCAAGTTTATTGCTTAACCAAATGCTCTGATACCACATTGTAACGACCCGATTTTTCGACTTTCGAAAGTCAACATCGATACGTCCACTGTATCAAATGCCGCATAGTCGAATGCCCAAAAACCGAACCGTTAGGGTTAAAGAAGAAGAAGGTAGAAGAAGAAATAGAAACAATAACAGAATCTCACATTTCGCAGCGGAACAACATATAATATATCAATGAATAATCTTGAAAACAAAGAATCATATCTGTTATTACATTACAAGACATTACGTTATCAGAGTGTACGACAACAAACAGCGGAAAGAAATATTACATAAATAAGTGATACGCTTCGCTATCCAGCTTGCTCCTGATCTCCACGGCAACTCCTGAATTCCAGAATGACCTGATAACCTGACTCTAGACTGCTCGTGTGGAAATTGGTGCGCACCCAGAGTTTAGAAAGGGAACAGTAAACTCCAGGTCAGTCGTGGGACTGGTGTGAGATTTTTAAAACATTTATTTTCACAAAGAAAATAAAAAGAAATCAGCTATGCTTTTTTTTTAAATGAAACTGCCACAAGGCCTCCCGCCACACACACAATGCAAACACACACTTGGGGGAGATTTCTCCTTATGATAGTCAAACATGCTTAATATGCGAAAACCTTTGGATATTATTTTTAGTGCATATGCAGAAAAATTTGAAAGTATAATATTAATCTTAGTCAGCATGGGCATTTCATATGCCAACAATAGCTACCATGTTCAATAGCACGTTACCGCCATATTTCAGGGTAGGTTATGCAACTAAAAAGGTACAGGGCGACCCATATTGTTTATTTTGATTTCCAACAAATGGTCAGGCTAAGGAACTTCCTACACCGAAATGGGTGCACCTCTAGAAGGACGCCCCCGAGAACGAAATCGGATTTCTGTTGACACAAGGCCGAGTTACCACACGCTTCTGGGTGCAATGAAGCTGTAACTTGTTAACTCCACACAAAAAATAGTATGCCATCCCCAGTCGTTACCGACCTTTATTCGAGGATCCTCAACCACAAAGCAACAACCACAAAGTACAATAATTTGCTGCATCACTATAGGAAAAATATCTGGGCTCCATACCATGATATCACCTCTTATCCAGAAGAAAATGGACTTACCCTAGGGGCGCGACCCCTAAAAAAAAACCTTGCCGCAACATTCTTGTTTCGACCATTTTCGGTTGTGAGGCTCGACGAAGTCTCGTCCACAAAGCTACGCTTTTTCACAAAGCCATGCTTCGATCAACAAATGATCAACAACACTTCGTATGCCACATTACCAAATTGGAAATGTATCACTAGTAACCATCAACTACATAACCTCTGAGCTCGTACGTCTCAGAGAAGGGTGTTAAGCTAAGAGAGTGAATTCTCCGCCAACAATAGAAATGTATTTGATAGAAACCAGCTTTACATCTCAATTTGTAACGTCAGACACACTTCCATACAAGTCTGTTCTGGGTTCGAACAGAACCGAAGGCACTTCCGAAGAAGCCCTTGCAATCCGGGTATTCACAATCCCAATCGGACTTCCCATCACTTAGGGAAACTCTATACTTTAGCTACTCAGTGCAGAGACAATCGATAGGCCATCCTATCATTCTCGCAAATACCCGGTCTTCACCACCGATCTTCAAATGCAATCCCATTTCGTCGTATCATTATTCGGAATGGGTTTTATGACACAAAGGTCCTCCCCCGGCTAATCCGAATAACGAGCGCCTATTTTTTTTTAAATAAGTGTTCATTCGGATTTCAACAAATCACAACAATTCATCACTTCGATCTTTTAAATAAAAGATCTATCACAAATCACAAGGGTTCGATGTGGTTTTTGGATATCCACTTGGAATCCGACCCCTGGTCGCATCGAAATTCAAACGCCATTTAAAGGCAAATATTGATAGTCGGTTATTTAACTATCAATCAACTTTCACAACAATCACTGGATTTCAAATAATTTTCCCAATTATTTATTTTCAAAATATCTTCGCAAGATATATTTTCACACTTCGACCATTTGAAGAAAAAAATTCAAATCACTTTTCACGCGCGGAATAAAATTCCCGAAATCATTTATTTCCACTGAAAAATCTGCCAAGTTCGAACACTTTAAAATAATTTAAATTTCTTATCCAAACATATATATTTGGAAAATATTTAGATAAGACTATTTTAAAGCATTTTCTTAAATATTTGTTATGAAACTATTATAATAATATCTTTATAAAAAACTTCAAATCCAAATTAACTTTAAAATAAAGTTAGTAGGTCGGGTATAACTATTTAAATAACCACTTTCTAAAACAAATATCAGTTAAATCTTTAAATAATCACTTCTATAATTAATTAAATAAATCTTTACTCTAAAGATTTTTCAAATAACCCAAGTAAATTAATTCTCTAAAATATTCTTTTTAAAACCAACTTTGGAACTTTAATTTATATTTTAAAAGCTATTTTCAAAACATACTTGGCTTTCCAGAGAAAATACACTTTGATTTCAAAATGGTCCACTTAGACCAATTTAATAAACCCTTCTCGATTTATTTAGATTTACATTCCAAATTCGTAAATCCTTTTCCACACTTTAAAAATAAACCAACTTTGTTTTTAAAACAATTTCCCTTTCCTTTATAGATTCCATTGGGAATTCAAATTTCCAAATATCCATTGATATACGATTTTCAAATCGATTCCTAAATATTCACTTTCAACACCAAATCAATTTACAAATTGATTTCAAAAATTTGTTTCAAACAGCCAAATCAATTTCCAAATGGATTTCCCAAAGGTTTATTTTCAATCACCAAAATCAATTTCCAATTTGATTTATAAATTTTGTTTCAAACATTGAATCAAATTTCAATTTGATTTCTAAAGATTTAATTCAAGTACCAAATCAATTTTCAATGGATTTCCCAATTTATCATCTTTTAAAATAAATCCCTTTATTTTCTTCCAAACTATTTAAAATCCATATTTTAAATAAATTCTTCAACTTCTCAACAACATTTCTCGAAATCCATTTATAAAATATCTTTCCTCATATTTAGAAATTTATTCAGTAGGATTTCACTATAGATTTTCTACTTAAATTCAAAAATCCTATTTTATTTATTTCTGGTATCTTACGATACCAAAAATATATTCGGCTAAATTTAAGCCTACAATGATTCCAATTACAATAAATCACACAGAGATTACAAATAATTTAACACACAACAAATGAAACAAATTCAATTGTTCGAGGAATCCAGTTGGATCCCTCCAACCTGTTTTCCCTGCATCCACAGACGTTAGCACAACAATTTAAATACGAATTGCACTTCGAGGTGGAATATCGCGGTATATGCGATTTATAAAATATATCCGCTATTATGCGGCGCAATAGGGCCTCATCCACTATATAGTGCAGGAAATCAACTACAAATACATATATAATACCAATTCCACTTCAAGGTGGAATATCGCGGTATATGGGTTTAATAAAATATTATCCGCTATTATGCGGCGCATAGGGTCTATTTCAAAACAAATAATAACAACCATCATCTAAACACACAATCAACAGTTTTAAATTTAACTATTTAAAATTAAACAAAACCCTTTGTTTGAGTGAGAAGATCTCACCTTTTATTTTGCTGTTTGCAATCCATTTCCATTCCAGTCATTCCTTCACGATTTAAGACCTTGTAACAATATTATAAGATTTTATTAATATTAGAATAATTGAGCAATTCAACTTCCATTTAATAAATTTATTCTAACTTATTTTCCTTTAAATAAATATTTTTTTAGCAACAAAATCATTATTTAAGTTTGTTAACAAATTAATCTTCACAATTTTGACCTTGTACAATCAATTTAACAACTTATTAATATTAGAAAAAAAAAATTGAACGATTAGTTTTCCATTTACTAAATTTAATTACTAACTATTTGATTTAACTCAAAGATTAAACTTTTTAACAAATTTTCTTTTTTTCAACAAAATACTTACTTTTGAAACCATACATACATACTTATAAAAATAACTATATTGGTTTTGATTTTACATAACTACTTAAACATTTAAAATTCCTATTTAGTTTCAACGATCTTATACATACACATCAATTTCTGCTTCAAGCTTTTATATATTCGAATGGAAACATTTTTATTTTTAAAATTATCTGTAGAAATAATTTTCTGTTTTTCAAACCTTAAAACTAAAAAGAACTTCCTTTACTGTTTTATTCTTCACTGTTTAGCCCAATATTCAAAACAAAATTTATTTACTTCATGTTTTTCTAACTTATATTTGCAGATACAAATATATAAAATTCAACAAATATATGTTTAATACCTTACTGCAACACCCAACATTGCCGAGACCCACCAACTGACACCCACGAGACCCCCCTGCTCCAATCGCGACCTGCAACCCTTGCCCAAAGCTTTGCCTGAACGTGAATCTCCTATCCCCAGATTCGAAACCCTATCTCGGCCTCAACCCTGTGCGAGCCTCCATACGCACTGCCTTAGCTTCGCCCTCCTCTGCCATCGATCGTCGCACCCGCAATCTCGCGTTCCACGGCCTCACCCAAACGTCGATCGCGATTCCTGTTGCCACCCAAACCCTAGAGCTGCGTGCGCGAGCGTGCGTTAAACCCGTCTCCCTCACGCGATTCTTAAATTTCGGTTGCTGCCGTTAATCTTATGTAACCTTGATTTGAATTGCGAAAGAAATTTACTTTTTTTCTTCGGATTGAAAGAGATAAAGCATCATGCTTTATAAGATTGAAGAATAGTAGCTTGAACTGGAAAGAGATAATCGCGGCTATTAATTTTTTTTCCGTTCTACTTTTCTTTCGGCGTTTGAAATGATTTGCGTGAGCTTTGTAAAGAAATGGGGAGACAAGGAGTACGTGACTTTGCAGAGAGTAGGTCGACTTGCTCAGGAATAGAGTGGCTGAGATGAAAGATTTTCGGCTGTGATTTGAGTGTATAAATTTATATTTAAATTAAATCGATTAACTATTGTATAGATGTTTATATCTCGTACGATCACACGATAGCTCCGAAAGCTACGAAATTTGAAATCCGGTAATAATTCAATATTATGGATCCCATGGAACTGGTTTCGTCGAATTCCGAGACTGTGCCTCGGAAGGCTATTTTTATACATCGATTCAAACGATAAAAATTCAAAACTGATTAATTAGCTTTCAAATTAAATTCTGAAGCTTCCATTAGCTTCAGTATTATCAGTATAAATTTTCTAAGCCATCAAACCATTTTTAACAGTTTAAAATTGAAGATTAAAATTTTTACTCAACTTCAATAAATTAAATTCAATAATTAAATTGCCAAATTCATAGTTAATTTTGAAATTCAAGTTAAACTGACATCCAAATATTTAAAATCAATTAAATATTTTGATTTCAAATGTTCAAAATTCTGGGTCGTCACATTAGTGATCTCATGAATAATATGAAACTGGACACGGAGTCAATAAGCATTAAATATGTTATTAGTCAGCCCATGAAAACTATTAGGTTAATAGTGACCCAAGAAACTATAACTAAGATAGATGGTCAAAATGAATGGGGATGGGTAATCCAGAATTGATTTACTCATTTGCATATCATTATAATATTTTGAATTGTTATGTTTTAACCTTTATGGATGCAGGAGGCACAGTATATGGTTTTTATAAAGTTTTGAGATAAGATAATAGTGAGGGGAAAAATCATTCCACCAAGCGACGTCGTCTGATTAGTTATCTAAATGGTTTGAGATGGTAGATTATTATTCATCCCAGACTTTATGTCTGACTCGAAGTTTATGTTTCCCCTTAAACTCTTGGGTGCTCAATTGATTTTGAGTAGTTTGAGTATTGGAGTTTTCAGGTTCTCCTTAGACGAATAAGCTTTCGGAGACGTGCTAGAGGCAAGATAGCTATTAAGAGTTTTTTTCTATTTTGATTTCGCTATATTTTGTTGTAAAGGCAAAGTCTTCCAAGTTATATACTCTGACCATCCAAGGGGGCATCCTCATATGTCGCTCTTGGCGTATGTTGTAATAATTAATTTTCTCCAAACGTGGTTCTTGGATTCGGGGTTATGTATTGAATGCTGAAATGATTTGAAATGGAATGTAAAAGCTGTTATAAAATTTTAATTTTTTTCCATATCCATATGTTTCTGTAATATCAATGCATCTAACATTACCGTATTTGGTCGTCGAGGATCAATAACTATGGACGACTGCAACATCCATAGCTGTTAATATTTGGCTTCCAAGCGGAGGATGTTATAGGTAGCTTTTTCCATTCTCCCTTTTCCATGAAGTCGTCATCCACTCCTACCATTTTTGTTTCTCTAATACCTTCAAGCACCCAAGTTCACCCAAATAACCCACTCTACTGGACAACCAAGGAGGAGGCTTTACATTTTGAGAAAAGCACTACAGAGAAAAAGTGGGTCACGGCGAGAAAGCATCGTGCTAAGTAGTAGACCAAAAGGAAAAAAGGAGAAGAAGTGAATGATTGACCCTTGTAGCCTTTTTACTTTTGGATCTCTCTGGCTGTTTTGTATATAGATTAGTGTACTGCATGTTTTTTTCCTACTCTTTTTATGCAATAAAGTTTAAGTAGTGAATGTTATTATTTCTAATATTTGTCTCATTTGGTTTGTTGCACTTTACTCTTTCTTTCCCACGTGCTTGCCTACAAATACAAACATGTAATCATCTATGATGTAATTACTTATATATTATACCAGCCTATATGCTCTTCTTAATTGTAACTTTGTACATATAATTAAGTTTCTAGGATTGCTCAGCATTGTGATAACTTAGTTTTTCGCACCAAAATTTGGCACGAACCCCAATAGAGATTTTGTACAAAAATAAATGAAGAAAATAAAATAAATACAAAGGAAACAAGCAATAAAATAAAAGAAAATCAAAGCAATTAAATAGCGGTTCGGCGTTGTTTTCCTACGTCCACTTTGAATAGACAACTTTCTTAATCACTTTGTCAACTAAGTACAATAGGGATTAGACGAAAATCCTTAGTTATAATAGAGTACGATGCGACAAGCAATGTAAAGGTTCTGAAAATGAACAATCAAGCCTGTTTTTATAGAGGAAGATGGCAAAATATCTCCTAGAAAATTCAGTAGAAGGATCTCCAATAACATATGGACCTATAAGAGGGATCACATTACCCAAATCCTAAGAAATATGGATCAGTGTCGATCCCCATTCCTTAGGAATTTGGTGGTGCGATCTCTTTAGGAGCTTCTCTATGTTGTAATATGCATAGCCTTAAGTTTCATGCCAATTGGTTTTATAGAACTTGAGTTATTGCTCAATCATTGTTGCAACATGTTATGCCTCCTAATTCTGGCTGACCCTTATGGAGGGAAGAGAGCCGATCCCACTTGCCTTGTCCTTTTGAGGTACGATCCCTAGGGTAGGCTCCCTAGGGTCCCCATATCTTACTTCCAAAGTCTCATATGCATTCGACTTCTGGCTCTTGAGATATCGATTGTTTCCATTGAATTGCACTTGTTTGGCTGAAATAGGCCGATCTCTATGTTGTAGAGTGATTATAGCCAATCTGTTCCCTATATTAAACTATATTGCATACTTAGAACGTTCTTTATAGCATATCTCTTCATTTCGTTTGATCATGGCTTCATACTACCACATGTACACGACTTCTGAACCCCATAATCATCACTTTAGACTCATTGGCCTTAACGACAGTCGAATCTAACTTGTCCAATAATAACGTTAATTTTTTTATTTAATTATTTTCGTTTCGAATTTGTTTTTCATCCATAACTTCTTTGTATGGACACCGATCACAAAACAGCAAATATGAAATTTGCTTAGAATTTTTCCACGAACCCAATGGTGCAAGTTTCATGGTTAAATTCCATCATTTGCAATAATTTCATTTTCGATGCCTAATTAACTAACTAAATATTTAGTTAAGTAACCAACATCAAATTACAGGGTGTTACATTCTTCCCTCCTTAGAAAGAGTTTCATCCTTAAAATTTCACTAATGACTAAGTCAAGATTTTGGCTCCTAATTATCTTAACACAATCAATGAGTGTCAACCAATTTTGCAACCAAAACGTACATAAGTGCATAGTGTATTACTGCATCTCCACATAGAAAAAACGTAAGCAAAATGATTCTAAATCAGATCCTCCTATATGAATGCGTTTATTTTGAAACATTTCTGAAAAATATGATGCAAACAACCAACATATATAGCACAGTTCTTTATGTATGCAGCTTTTTGAAAAATCTTTTCAACAAAAACCGTCGTGCTACTACAAATAGAAGTATCAAGAAACAAATTTTGCATCCACTTCCCACCATCCAATAATCTAATGCATCAAAAAATTGCTTCCCAAACTTTCCTCCTATTCCGAAAAAGGAAATTAGGTGGAGAATTTAATATCTTACCACACTATAATCCAAATTTTCCTCGTATAAGACGTATAAGGAGGCTTATTTTCAAGCTCTAAAATGGAATTAAGTCTAAAAAATAGACTTGTGGGCGTTGTCGACAAGGTACGAAAATAGAAATTCCAAGGCTAAAATAGGTTTTCCCTTGTTATCGCTTGCGGTTATCGCATCGTCGACCCTAATCTACTACTAAATTTGCAAATTCTAACACTATTTACCTTCCCTACGTCTAGCATAGGGCCTTCAAAATCAAAGTTTTCACAAAAATATTTGGCACTTTTTAAATTTATACCTCATTTGGAAAACAAAATCCTAAAGTACTTAGACACGCATTTTCCATTGAAATAAAATTTTGAATAAAAACTCTAAAATTAATTTAAGAGTCAAAAATAAGTAAAACACAAAAAATATCTTTCTTTCTTTCTTTTTTTTCAAAATTGAACTTTTAAAATCAAGGGAATTATTATTAAAATACTTTCCTTCTCAAATTTTTTGATAAATAATGCCATAATTTCATCTTAGTCAAAAGTCGGTTATACGCTAAACACATAAACACAATTACAAAATTCTACAACTAACTTTTACCCTAAATTTTGGCATTTTATTAAAAATGTCAACACATCTATTATTCAAAAAATGCCTCTTCTCCTCTTATAAATATATAAAACATTTAAGTTCCATACCTTAAATAATTTCATATGCTTATTAAACATTTAGGAACAAAATTTTCCATAAATCATTTGTTAAATATTTTCTAACATATATTAATTTCTGACCCAAAAATAATATAAATTAGCCGTATTTATTTTAAACCCAGTTAAACATTTTCTTTACCAGAAAATTAATATTAAATCCACATTAATTCAAAAAATTATGAAATTTGATACCCATCTTTAAAAATGTTATTTTTGACCTTATCTCAAAATCTCAAGGCAATTTGATGTCATCTAATATGGTTTTTTCATTAAAGCTTATCATAAAATCCATATGAAATAGAATAAATCATTAACAAGCATATATATCCATTTTAACAATTAAAAAACATGGCAATATACTTTGCAAAAATATTTGGACATGATCTAGAAACCAAAAAAATTAAAATTACAAGATGAGCCTATTATTCATCTTCAGCTTGTGATTAAGGAGTCGAGATTTGATCTTGGATTAAACTGCTTATGCTTTTTCCTCTTATCTTCTTCTTGTTTTTCCTTAATGGTGGCCGGCCTCTCTTTGTATTTGAATTTTTTTTGAACGTGTAAATTGAATAGGCATGAAAGGTCTAGGGTATTAGAACATATGTTATTCCTACTTTTCCCCTTATCTATTTGCCTTACTTATTTCATTTTAATTTCTTTTAGTTCACTGCCTTAAATTGGCACGGCTACCTCTACCAAAAAGAATCTCAATCCTATAACCATTTCATTATTTCATTTAATTTAACTAATTAAATGTCCTAAATAATGCTAATCAAAATTAGGTCGTCATAGACACCCCTCCATAAAGAATTTCATCCTCGAAGTTATGATAAGGTACACAACAAATCAATCACAAAGTTAAAACATACCATGAAATAAATCAGGATAAGCGTCTCTAATCCTACTCTCAGTTTTCCAAGTATAGTCTCTCTCATCATCGCTCCATTGAACCTTAGTTAGTCTGATTGTCTTGTTCCTTAGCCTCTTCTTATCTCTCGTGACTAATTGGCTTTCTAGCTATAGTCAAGTTCAGTTCCACTACTAAGTACTCTAAAACAGTCGGTGCCATAGTAGTCTCTGGATCTCGAATACACTTTCTCAGATGAGAAATATGAAAAACATCATGGACTCTTACTAAACTGTTCGATTACTCTACTCCATATGCGAGTTTTCCGATCTTTTCTACAATAGGAAATGGTCCAACGAATCTTGGTGCAAATTTCCCTGATTTTCCAAGTCGAATTACACCTTTCATTAGTGATACCTTAAGGAAAAAATAATCTCTTACTGCGAACTTCAAATCCTTCTGTCTTCTATTAGCATAACTCTTCTACCTAGACTGAGTTTCCTTCATTCTAGCTCGAATTAACTCAATCTTCTCTGCAGCTTCTCTAACTAAATCTAGACCAAGAACTAACCTATCCTCGGTCTCTAACCAACAAACTGTAGATTTGCAAGGCCTTCCATACAAAGCTTCAAACGGTGCCATCTCTATACTAGCATGATAACTGTTATTATTGGAAAACTCGACTAAGTGTAGATGGCCTTTCCATGATCCCTCAAAATCTAGCACACAAGCTTGTAACAAATCTTCTAAGACTTTGTTAACTCTTTCCGTTTGCCCATCGGTCTGTGGATGGTAAGTATTACTTTTCTTGAACTTGGTACTTAAAGCACCCTGTAGGCTCTTCTAGAACTCGCTGCTGAATAAGGAGTCTCTATCACTTACACGGAATTCCATGCAGTCTAACCACATTCGTCATAAACAACTTGGCTAAAATAGGTGCCGTCCTGGTTGACTTAACTAGAATGAAATGGGCACTCTTGGTCAACCTGTCCAATATGATCCAAATGCTTTCATTTCCTCTATTCGACCTTAGCAACCCATCTGCAAAATCCATTGAAATAGAATCCTACTTCCATACAGGAATATCTAAAAGTTGAAGTAACCCACTTGGTTTCTAATGTTTGGCTTTTACCTATCGACAATTCAGACACTACTTCACGCATAAGCCTACATCTCTCTTCACACCTTCACAAAGGAAACTCCTCTTCATGTCCTGATACGTCTTAGTTCCTCTCGGATGAGTAGTGAACTTCGAAAAATGGCATTCTTTAAGAACTTCCTTCCTTATGTTTCCCACATTTGGAACACATGACCTTCCTTTCTTCCTTAACCACCCATTCTGGTCAAGACTAAATTTTTTTCAAGTCATCGCTCTCTATTCCATCCCTTTACTTTCTGATCCGTTCTAGTAATAATGGATCCTTCCTCTGCTTAGAAGCAATCTTTTCGATTATCACTTGTCGAACTTTGGAACATGACAACATAGTAGTCTCCTTACTAGATCTAGCTTCAGATCTCCACTGTACTCTACATGTCATCAACTCTTCCAAATCTTTCCACTCAGCTATCAGCCAACACCGTGTTCTGATGTCTTCTGCTAAATGCATTCGCAACCTTGTTGCCTTCTCCTAGTGTGTACTCAGTACCAAAATTATAAGCAGCTATAAACTCTAACCACCTTTGTTGTCTCATATTCAGCTCCTTCTAAGAGGATAAATACCCCAGCAACTTATAATCCGTATACAATTAAAATTTCTCTCCAAAAAGTTAATATCTACACATCTTCAATGCAAAAATTACCGTAGCTAATTCCAAATCATGCATTGGGTAACTAACCTCAAATCGTCTAAGATGCCCAGAAGCATATGCAATCACTTTACCTCTCTGCATTGACATAGCTCCTAACCCTGTTCCACACGCATTTGTGTAAACCACTTAGTCTTGATTCCCTTCTGGAACAACTAACATAGGTGCATTAGTCAATAAGTGTTTTAGCTTCTGGAATGCCTCCTCACATTTATCAGTCCAAACGAACTTCACATCCTTTTGCGTTAGCTTTGTCATCGTTGCTGCTATCCATGAAACATCCTTTCTGAATCTCTTATAAGACCCCGTTAATCCAAGAAAACTTTTTATCTCAGCCACTATCTCAGGTCTCTTCCAATTATTTACTACTTCAATCTTAGTTAGAAAAAACAACCTTTCTCTAAGACTACATGGACAAGAAACTTTACTTACTTCTTGCAGAAATGACACTTCAAAATTTTTGCCTTCGGTTGATGCTACCTTAACGTCTCAAGCACCACTCTATGGTGATCTTCATGCTCTCTTTCACCCTTAGAATATATCAGAACATCGCCTGTGAAAACCATCATTAACCTATCCAAATGCTCTTGAAAAATTCAGTTCATTAAATCTACAAAGAATGTTGGTGCATTAGTTAGTCTGAACGACATTACTAACCATTTGTACGATCCATATCCAGTCCTAAACGCCATCAAATGAATACTATCCTATGCTACTTTAAGCTGATGGAACCCTGTCGCTAAATTCAACTTGGAAAATACTTTAGCTCCACTCAGTTAGTCGAACAAATCGTCAATTCTAGGCAATGGGTATCGATTCTTTATCGTCTTCTCATTCAACTTACGATAATCGATACATAACCTTAAAGATTCGTCCGGCTTCTTAACAAATATTGTGGCTTCTCCTAAAGATGAACTTCTTAGTTTGATAAAATATTTACTTTGCAAATCCACCAATTGCACCTTCAACTCCCTCATCTCAGTAGTGTCATCCTGCTTAGTTGTCTACTCATCAGTTCTAATCTTGGTACCAAATCTATCTGAAATTCAATGGCTCGTATCGGCGGCAATCCAACTACAGGTTTAAAGACATCTATAAATTCTCTAACAATGAAAACGCGACTTAACTCGTCTTCTACCTCCAAAACACCGAACAAAGCATTAACCTCAAAACTACAATTTTCTACGGAGTATATTATCCGATCACTGATTGCTAAAATCATGGTGTCTAAGCCATATTTTCCTATTATGGAAAATATCCTAGCATCGTATTTACTTAACCAATCCATACTTAAAACAATTCTGAACCCTACGAAATCAAACACATGCAAACTACAAACAAATGTATGACGTAATAATTCAAACTCTAGGTGGTCACATCTCATCCCAAGAGTCGCATACCTTCCTATCGGATTTGCAACCCTTAAGGAAGTAACAACTTACGAGGGTTCTAAGTTAAGCTTATCTGCCAAACAATAAGATATAATAGAATGCAAGGCACGAGTATTAAATAAAACACTAACTGATATACCATGAATCATTAGCGTACCTCCCAACACAACCTTTCCCTTTTCCTCTACCGTTGGCCTCGAGGTAGCTGGCTCCAATGCAAACACTTCGCCCTTGCCATCCTTAGCTGGCTCTCCACATTGGTTCTTATAATGTCCAATATGATCATAGTTTAACATCTAATATTCTTCTTTCTAATCACCTTCTTTCCATCTCCTAAGTGACATTCATTTGTGAATTTCCATTTCTTATCACACTTATAGCAAACAACCTCCACCTTTTCCTTCTGGGCAGCTCCACCTTCTAAGCTCCCTTTTTACAGAAAAACTTTCTTTTATGACTCTGCCCTAGTTGGACTTCCTTTTCCTTATTACTTACCAAAAAAGGAGGCATCTCCTCATGCCTCAAAGCCATTTCCACTACAACGTCACATAGATCCCTCATATGCGGTAATGTGGCCTTAGCAAGCTCGGGATTCAACCCCCTAATGAAATTTTCATTTCTCTTAATAATAGTAACCATAGTAGCATAACCATACCTAGCTAGCTCCTCAAACCTCATTGCATACTCCAGCACAGTCATGTCTCCCTGCTCTAACTCAGTAAACATCCCGAGTAGAGTTGATTTAGCGATTTCCGATATAAACCTTTCCTCAATTCTCCTTTTGAACTCGACCCATGTCATTGTCTCCTCACTAACTTCGATCGTAACACCGTTCCACTAATACAACACGACTCCTTGTAGTTGTCTAGAAGCAAGCCTTTTCTTTTGCTTAATACTGAGCCCTAGATCAGCGAAAATCCTCTTGCAATGAAGCAAGCAGTTCTTTACTTCGATTGCGTCTTCCATATCAATAAGCGGCTTTCCTCCCAGTCGAGCATAATCTCTGCTCAAAATAGCATAGTTGCTGACCACTGGAGCTTCTTGATTTCCTCCTCCAACTACTCCAGCAGCAACTCCCGCTTGCATCATGTTTACAAACAACTGATACATCGCTCCCGTGTTAACATGAAGGACTCCAACACCCATATTTCTAGCTTGTGCCTGACCTGGATTTCTCATGGTATTAGGTCTGGCATTTCCATTTGTTGCTTCCCCCACCAAGGTTAACTCTTCCACTTCTATCATCCATACCTGCATTCGAGCCTTTGTAGGATACAAACGAATAGCCTAAGAGAAATAGGATAATAGAGATATAGCATATACTTGTACAAAGCAAATACAAGTAAGTTACTATAGCTTTATCCCATACCCCAACCTTTCTTCTAATTCCTGAGGATTATGTTTTCAGAATCATTTTAGTTTAAGGTTTTTCACAAACCTATTCTCTGATACCAAATTGTAAAATCCCCTATCTTGAGAACCAAAGCTAAGTGCTGCAGATGCTGCAGTCATCTATAGTATTAACTTTCGGAGACAAAATATGGTAATGTTAATGCATCGATAATATCAGAAGCACATGAATATGAAACAAAATTACAGATTTCAAAAGCAAATTTTCTGATTACATTTTATAAAACATGTTTCATATACCATTACATAATCTCAATCGTTTTCCAAGTTCAGATCGAATATACTTATTACATAAATACGCCAAGAGCAACATATGAAGATGCCCCCTTGGATGACTAGAGTACTAAATAGTCATATCAGATTAAATACAACATAGCGGAAATAAAAAAAACAACTCCTAAATATAGCTAACATCAGCCCCATGCTTGTTTCGGAAGCATTATTCGTCTAGCTACTAAAATCTGTAAATCCTCAACTCTTAACCTACTCAAATCAATTTTGAGCACCCGATAGTTTAAGGGGAAAGACATAAACTTCAAGTTAGACATAAAGCTTGGTGTGACTAATACTATATTTCTCGGATATATGATATTATGTGAGACCATGCCGCATAGCGGAACGGGTTTCCCTTCACCAATATTCCTTTTTAAAAAGTATCTTTTGCAAATCAAATCCTCCAACCGAATTGGCTAAAACAATAATAGCAATATCATGTACGCATACAATTCATGTAATAAATGGACTATCTGTCCAAACACTATAGTTTTGTTTAGCTAATTACTAACCTTTGGCTAATTCAGGCCTACCAGTCAAAATAAAAAAAAAAGCCTAACTTCTGTTAGATACTCTTCTAGATGGTTTGTCCCTAACTTCCTTCTCCCAGGGTCAACTGATCCTAATGGTTTTTCGAGCTCGCTAATAACCAATCTCTACACTGATTCCTCTCTATGTGTAATAACAATTTAGTCTAACCTATGATAAAGCCCTTAACACTGGAATTTTGGACTTATATTAGCTAGGGGCTACTAGTTAAAGTAGAAGGCATGATCCCATAACACCCCCATCTGGTATTCTATTATCTGAGTCATTTTACTTAGGGCCATCCACCCTTAAAATTTTCCTTGAAAACATTTCTTTCAAATTGATTTAACCTTTTAAATCATTCTTAAACAAGGAAAATATATTCTATGCTTTACTCAAATCACTTTGCCACGTTATATATATATACTTTACACAAAACATTGTTGATGAAAATATTTGAAACCTTTGAAAGTACCCCTTTCGAAATCATTAAAAGCACCACTTTTGATACAAGTAAACTACTTTACTTTATAACGTAGGCCGAAGGCCAAAACATAACTTTTGAAACCATTTACATTGAACATTTAGCAAGCATTGAAATCATCTCTTTCGAAAGCATTATGATACCTTAGAGATCCTCTTTTCAAAATAATTTAACATGCCTTTCGATACCATTGGAAAACTTCCATTTAAAACCTTTCGAAAACATTAGGGAACTACACACTCAAAAACTTTATCTTAAACCTTTCAAAAGCATTAAGTCCTTTACATAAATCAAACCTTTTAAAGCATTTAGGTTCAAGTAAAATTTGTGGAACAACCTTTTCAAACCATGTAAAACATTCCTTTCAAAACCTTTGAGTTTAACTTTCAATAGAACAAAGGGTCTAAGTTGCAAACACTCTTTGGAAAACAATTTTCTAAGTAAAAGAAGTGGACGGTGTCGAAACCAATCCCTTCGAAAGCATTGGAGAAGCGATGTAGGCTTTAAAACAAAGAAACCCTTTCGAAGGCATTAGGTTTTAACCCACTTGAAAAATTCTTGTAAAATAAAGGCACAACCTCTTTGAAACCATTCTTTAAAACCATTTGACCAAGTCGAAAGCCATCTAGGTCGAAAGCTGTAACGAAGGCGAATTTCACTACTTTCATTTACGAATATTAATCAATTTTATATATTCAAATGATATTTTTTATAATCAGAATAAAACTTTTTTAAATTATAAATACAAATTGTGAAATAGTTTTCAAATTTAGTTTACAAAAATATATAGTTCAATGAAAATCAGAAAATATGACCAGAAACCATTATTCGAATATTCGGCGTTTCATCATATGAAAGCTATTCGAAATGTTCTATACTCATTTTTAAATGCATATTCACATATATGCAAAAAGTGTGAACATATATTAGTCAATTAGTTGGGGTTAAGTATAATTAAATTTAGTTAAGTAAGTTAAATATATATATCACATCAGGGGAGACATGTTTAAACTTAATGGCAACTAAAGGACATTTTGCCATCTTTTCATGTTTTCACGATAATTTAGAAATTCAGAAAGGGGGAGACAAGGAGACATGGCATGGTGAGATGGCATAAGAAGGAAGAGGGTAAAGTATGAAAGGTAGTTTGGTAATTAAACATGTTATCATAATATATGAACTAAATTTCCTAATTTTTATCACACTTTCTCATTTTCATTTCCATTTGAAAAATTTTCCAAAGATTCAAAGAAAAACATCCACGGCTTCTCTATTTAGTTTTTAGGTTTTAAGTTTTTAAAAATCAAATTCTTACATTAAAAACTTAGTTATAAATCACTTGTTTTAAGCTCCACTTTCTCCATTTTTACTTCAAATTCACCTGACCTGGACGTCTTTTAAAATGCTCCAAATCAAGATTTTCATTCTGTAAAACCATGTCTAATTTCAATGGCTACATTTTTTATGTGGAACATCTTTCCAAATATTAGGTCTATTAATGTCAAAATCCTCGTTTATTTGCAAAGTGTTTTTGGACTCAGAGATCCAAGTCCGAGTCCAAAAATGGTCCTTTTTATTTTGACATATCTTTATCATTTCAAATTATAGAGGAAAGAATTTCCTAAAGCGTACCTTTTGACCAATTTTCCAAAATCCCAGAATTACATGTACAAAAATCGAGGGGAAACTGACTTATTTTCGAGTAGATTTTGTGATTTTCCAAGCTTTTTGAATTTCAAATTGTTTCAAGATTTTGAAAGATTTCGATAAGTAAAATTTTTACTTTATGGAAAAACTTTTATCTTTATATGTATTTACTTATTGGTGGTAAAATAAGTGGATTGTTTGGTTGGATTATTGTGTGGTTTGAGTTGTGGTTTAGATTTTTACTTGGGAATCAAAGGCTTAGGTGATGTATTTGGTTATAAAGACGTGATATTTCGTTGTCCTGTGAAGGTGATATGTTTATGGATGGTTAGACATGTGTATGCGATGTATGCTAAAAAAAATTAACATTTGAACTTGTTAAGCGACATGGAAATTCCTTGGATTCAAATTTGTTTTAGTCACCTTGTTTTTAAAAAAAGTTTTATAACGCTTTCTAACTTTAGTTTTTCTCCAAAAACTTTACGCTAAGTTCGTAAAGTAATTCAACGTAAAGGTAAGAGTGTTAAAGGATATTTGAGATGTTATACAAGTTTGAAAGTTATGGTATTCGGAGCGATGGTCGCTATGTATGCAATTTCGCTTAAAAATCCAATTTTTGAAATTTTTTGTTTCATTAACTTATAGTGTTATGAAATTGTTTAATAAAGTTATTAATGATGTTTTATAAAGTTAATTAATTTTTTAAATAATTTAATTTTTGTTAATTAATTTTAAATAATTAATTAAGATTAAATAGGGTTTAAGTCAGAGCTGGGGACACCGCGACGAAGTCGGAGGTGATGGCCAATTTGAGTGATCGTGGCCGTGGTTGTGTGAGGCGACAAGTTTTGGTGGCGGAAAATGGGTTTGCACGTGCTGGAGATTGCGTCTATTATGGTTGAAGGTTAGGATATTTACGTTTTTACCCTCGATTTGTCTTTTAGTTTAATTTTAAAATTTAAAATTTATAACTAGCATAAATTTTTTCATACGAGCTCCGACCGACGAGCGGCTACTTCCGTTGGGCTCGTATCAAAATTTCGAATAACATAAAATTGATTTGGTTGAATTTGAAGACTGTTGGAATTTTGGGCTTTTATTGGATTTTTATTCGGCTATAACTCAAAGGTGGGTGATCTAACCCACTCACATAATACTCTATCATCTTATGTTAGTTGACTTAAATTTATGAGGTAATAAGAATTTTATTGGTTACTGTTTGGTAGTTTAAATGACACTATAATTGAAATTGAATTTGTATTGAATTAAATTGATATTTAAATTAATATTGAATTAATTGCTAGTTAAATACCGAAAATTGATAATCAGTAACTATTGTGGTATATTGGTTGATTTGGATGTTAATTGTTATTATATGTTTATTGATCGATGATGGATGTATTGTTGTTTATTTATTTGACTTATTCCTGTTATTACCTATTTATGTATTGACATCGTTTATATTATTATTTGGACCATCAGAAAGGAACTAAGTAATAGGTTGAAATGATATATACCTATGACACCTAGATTTGGATTGAAATGATATATATCCAACCATGTAATTAAATTGATTAAATGATCGCTTGGCCATATGGTAGAAAATTATATACGGACACCGGACTAGTTAAATTAAATGGTTTTAAAATCTTGAATTTGTATTTTGACTAAATGATATTGTTTTAAAGGAAATAAATTATGGATTTATAGGAATTGAATTATTTCTAATTCAAGCTTTGAAATGTTGAAACTGAAATTGGTTAAAAGGAATTCTTTTAAAGAATTGAAATTGAAATGTGAAGTATAATCGATATATGACTGCAATTTTGGAAATTGAATTATTTTAAAATTTTGGATCTTAAAATCGAACAATGAAGTTTAATTGTAACACCCTGCATTTTTATATAATTAAAATTTAGCGTATAAAGATAAGTAATAGAATTAAACATTTTTGGAATTATCAGAATATGGCTTTGGAATTTGTACCGTTACGTCCGCGGTGATTTTCTTATTAGGTTCCATATATAACTTTTCAAAATCTAAGCCAATCTGAAGAAATTAGCAACAAAAGAGATTCAAGTAACCAAACTAAAAAATATATAATACGAATATGGGCCGACTAAAAGGTCGACCCAATAGGCACAACGGTCGACCGCTTGCTATGGGCGGTCGACCGCCTGGTTGACCCGTGTATGACGTGGGCGAATTTTCATCTAGGTACACGCCACGATGTTTTTTCGCGTTTTTGTGAAATCATAGCCCTACGTTCTTCAATTCTTTGGCTCCGAACGACCTTGTAACGTGGTAGCTTTAGGTTTAATCCAAGAACCCAACAGCCTGAGGTCCCCAAGCTCCAATGAAAATTGGACCCCAGGCTTAGCTATCTTCTCACAATTAGGTTTTTCTCCCATGGATTCATTGCCCAAGGATGAAACCTAAATAGAAAATATTTCGGTGGGTTTTGGGCCTATGGCTGAACCCTAAAAAGAAAATAATTTCTTGGGAGAAAATCTTCTAAATTAAAATATTATACACCTTGCAAGAAGGGGATTCAGTTGGACTATGGAGCCAAGCGGAGCACAAGCGGAGCTAAGGACAACATGTGAGTGGATTTATTTATATATCTTCTAAGTTTAAGACACATTATCATTAGATTCCCGTTTAGAAAATTTTCTATAGTAATTATTCATATTAATTAAATTATGATAATTATAAGAAAACTTGTAGTTTATTTATAGTATTATTATTTGTACACTATTTTCTATGCCTTATTTACATCCTTTTCTACATTTTGGATTTTTATGCAAGCGTTAGTTTTCTTCTTTCCTCTCCTTTTTCTTCGCATATGGATTAGAATAGATTAAATGTGAACATGGATTAAAAAATTCAGAATAAAGAAACGAAGGAAATTAGATGTAAAATAATAAAAGTTGAGGAATAGAATTACTGTTATAAATTGCATTAAAACGGGAAAAGTTAATTTAGGAGTAATTATTAGATTAACTGGTCCGTTTAGAAAATAGGATACAATTCCATAACTTAATATCTAAAAGATAACGATAAACATAGCTACCAGAATAAAAGAAATAAACGGGGGAATTAATGTAAAATAGAGAAAGCACTGTATTTTACACTACTCCAAAATAATAAAAGAGATATCTTCAAGTTACGGATTATTGTTTATAATATTATTCAACTTTAAGATATGGAAATGGATTATATAGTTTTCATAACCAACCAAATAAAATAGGATTACTTCCAAAAATAGCAGACAATAAAGTAAAGTATGATTTGAAATAAGAAAATTACTAATTTAAAAAATTTAGGCTATATAAAATTAATGAGCCTAAGTCTGCATTTACGGCATAGGCTATTTAACTAGGCAATAATCATAATAAGTGAATTATGTGATATTAAGGAATTACAAAAAATTCTATATCATAATAAAGAAGGCAGACTAGAGCAGGCAAGAAATGCTTGTAATTATATAACGGACTATAAAAGAAGTAAAGGTAATAATTACAAGTAGAATTATAACATAGGTTATAATTATGAAATAAGAATAGAAAAGCTTATCGTGAAACTTATAATAAATTGGTAAGTAATGATAGTAGAGAGTAATGATAGAAGCTTATTTTAACAACTTATATTAAGTCGATAAGCAAATAAAATAGAAATAATAAAATAGGCTTATTATTGAACTTAAGGATTTATATATTAAGTTAAATAAGCAAGATAATGAATGTGGCTCGTACTAACAACATTCCCTATTAGACCTATGGTTATCTCACAATAGTTAGAAGAGACGCGAGGGAAAGAATATGCTAATTAAATTAAAATAAGTAGCCAAAAGAATAAGAAAGCAAACAAATTCAAATTAAAAGATTAGACTTAAGGTCCATAAGAAGAATCGAAATGCGTTTGGAGTAGCCAAAGGATGAAGCGCCAAACGAAGCAATTCATCACAGATCTCAGCAATGGAGAAGCATGTCCAACTTAGTATTTTTGGGCTTTAAAGAAGTACGAGACTTCAACGGAACGTGAGGATACACTAGGATGGCCCTCTGGGTAGGCCTAATGAAGCTGTATTCCCGGATGCAAGTCTGTAGGTGTTCCATCAAGAGAGTATGCCTTGATTGAATTTGCATTATAGGCCTAACAAAGCGGACCTTTGTAGATAGTCAGAAGGGCTTGGGGTTCGGAGTAGGTAATTCGTATGTCCAGTACTTGCAAGTAAGTTTAAGGATAGTCGCATGCGGATATCGGCCAGCATCAAGACCAAGAGCGATTTTGGGAAAGACTAGAGTTAACTAACAGGCCAGTGATTCATTCACTATCGAGACATTGGATGTGGGGCACCGCCATTGAATGTTAGATTATTTGTAGTAGGGCACAACCACTTAAATATTTAGAAGTCTTTCGATTAGTTGCGGGGTGACAGAGTGGTGCCGTAGCCACGATGAGAAAGAGACAGACCAATTAGCATTTCTGTACTGTAGGCTTAACAATGCAGTCCTTAACGGATATAGAAAATCCTCGACCGAGTTCCATACATTGTAGACCTTATTGGCGGGATTCAAATGGTAGATAGAATGAATACGCAGTCCTCAATGTACGGACTGGGTGGTACATTGTGGATGCCGGAGCACTAGTATAGACTATTACAGATGCGATTTACGTTTTCATAGTAAATTGTGGAGCATCAGTATTATAAGCCTTACGAAGAAGTCCTTTATAGATGTAGCTACAAAATGCTCATAGAGCAAAAGGATGGGTTATCTGTATTATAGGCATTACGAAGCAGTCCTTTATAGATATAACTACAGAGCAGGATGATGGAGCATCTATATTATAGTCCTTACGAAGTAGTCCTTTACAGGTTTAGTTACAGAACGCTCTCGAAGCAAGGCGACGGAGCCCTTTTCGAGGAGGATACGGAAAGTACCATGGGTGGTATCCAGGACCAATATCATCATTGGGCATATAGCTACATATGTGTTTATATTAATTATTAGGTTTTAATCTACTATGGAGTAGATAGGCACGATTCACGAATATAGGTGAAAATATTATAAACTAATGAACCTAATATAAGAGTAAATGGAAATAAAATGATATATGTGGAATTAAGCCTAGAAATATATAATTTGTCCATTCATCAGAACTTTTGTTCTGACCCCCTCCTCATAACATCCTACGGGTTAGGTAGATGACAGACACTTCTAAGCTATATAGCACTTTCTAAGGAAGTGTTATTATTTGGATGAGAATTTACTTACTATTATTTTTTATCAATTCCGTTGCGAGAAAATTAATTGAGCTTTGATATATTTATCTTTGCCTATTTGTAGGATTCCAAATACCCAACTCGTACTTCAATGGGCTTGGGTTTTAGCACTCCTGTGAAAAATTAGAACCCATTGGAATTTGGTTTGTTACATTTAGTATCAGAGCCTAGGTTTAGGATTCTTAGGTAGATAGTGAGTGAACGTGTCTATATTTTTAATAAAATATATACTAAAAATCCAAATAGTCCCCAGTTATAGACTTTAACATATAGGAAGTTTTTAGAAGTATAATTGTGCGTTATTCGCTAGTTGGGTTTGGGATGGCCCAACGGTGTTGATCCCTAAGTTATTACAGATGTATAGTGTACAATAAGCTATATTTAGAGAGAAGATTGGTATCCGTATGTTATAAGAAGTGGGAAGGTTCCCTAGGTATAATAGGAAGAGTATTTCTATTTTGGAAGGAATAAGAGATTTTAGTAAGGAAATGAGATTTCCAACGTTTAGGAAAGATATTCCTAGGGTAGTAAGAAGAAATTCTACTTTATGTTTAGCCCAATGAAACTTTTGGAATTGAAATGTTGAAAAATATAATTGTTAATATGTTTGAGGAAATAAATATTGGGTTTTTGAAAAAATAGTGGTATGAAATTTTAATTGGTTTTTATGTGATGTAAATTTTGTTAAAAGTGAGATTCCTTCTTAGGAATTATAGAGCATGTATAGCTCGCTAGTTTTTTTGTAGGTGAACAAAGATTTTAAATATAAAAACCTAGAGTGTGTTAAGTATTGAGAACGTAGGTTACAACATTTATTGTTGAAATAGATGTTTTCATGTAAAATAAAGGACGCATAGACTATGACATTATTGTTATAGCAGGTGACCCCCAAAGAAAATGTTTTTACATAACATATGAGATTTATTAATATTTATTTAATTGAATCCATATGCTAGTATTTTTTTGGGTTGTAATAACGGTGTTTTACGCAACATCTGTTTTGACCCAAATAAAAATGTGTTTTGAAGATAATTTCAAAGTATAGGAATAAAGTGGTTTGTAAGTACACTTATTATTTAAATAAGTATATGAAAATGTTTTCTAGTTAGAAAAATATTAAAAAAAGTTTTGAAAATGAGTTCTTTTGAAAAAAGATGTAAGTTAAGTATTAGGAAATTAATAAATTTCGTAGGAAATGTCTATTATAAGTGAATATAGATTAAAAAATACTTTAATCTATTAGAATGAAAGGAATAATGATTTAATTTTCTATGGAACCGAAACATAAATAAAGATATTTTGTGCAAGTTATAAGGAATATGTGAAAGAGATGTACACGGTACAGAAAGCACCATATTTTGTATCGCCTATTTCGATAAAATATGAAATAAGTTTTCTATTATTTCACATAAACATGAAATCCTCTTTTGAAGGATTCATAGAAGGTTTTAGCATTAATGGTTTCCCATAAGAGAAAGTAGTTCCAATAAATTAAGGTATAAAGCCATTAGGTGTAAAAAGAAGTGTAATAATTAGAGACAATGTTAGCTAGAAGGGATATTATAGAGAGCCTTAGTAGGAAAGCTAAGCAATGGAAATTTCATATTTTTCCATTGATTATGTGCATTTTTTGCTTGCCTTTGTAGAAAGTCCCCATTTGTAGTAAGTTAGAAAATCCTCCAAGGTTAGGGAATTAGAAGAGTAGGAAAGTTAAGGGATTTTTGATAAAATAATTGTTCTTATCTACTCCAGTTTTTGTAAATTTAAAAATCTATGAATTGAAGATGTTTTGAAAACATGTAAGGACATTTTGGAAGTCAAGAAACGAAAAATGTTTTAAGAACAAGCAAAGCATGTTTTAAAGAAAAATGGTTTGGTGAAAAAGTAAATAGTTTTTGGAAGAGAAAAATTTAGCAAACAGTTAAATTTAAAAAGTCCAAAATATTTTTAAGGAAAGCTATAAAGGCCTTTAAAAGAAAAGGAGGAATAAGTTTGGAACTTAGAATTTGTAAGATTTCTCCTCTAGGTTTGGGGAATTATTTAAATTAAAAAAGTTGTAAAGATGGAAGTCTAGAAGGATAAAATGTTAAGTCACACATTTAATGGCAAGAATTTTGGAATTTTATGTTTCAAAAATTTAGAAGCTTTAACCTCTAAAATAAAATGATAAATACCAAACCAAACTTTTGAATATGGTGTAGATAGGAATCATTTCCTAGGTATGATGGGAAAAAAGGTAAGGCTATGTAGGAGATAGCAGTGATTACTTTTAGTAATAATAATAAAAGTTCTCGTAAAGTGTAAAAGACACTGGTGAGAACCTAGGAATGTTGCTTCATGTGTGTAGAGTATAGAAGAATAGTGAAGTGATATTAGTAAGATAGTAAGAACATGTGGTTGTGATAAATAGACCTTAGTTGGGGAAAATGAAAGATAATGATAAAGAGAGGATTTCCCAAGCTTAGTTGTCTTTTTAGATAGAGACTGCACAGGTTGAAATCTGGATTCATTGGCGTTAATGAGACATAGTTATTCCTTTTAAGCATGGAATAGAAGAGATAAATAGATCTTACTCATCATGAGTAATACCTCAAAAGTTGGTAATAAGTAATAGATGGCAGGAGGAGTATATGAGTTACTTGGATTCCTAGAATAGGATCTTTCTACGTCAGAGTGGATATGGTCCTAGACCTCCTAGCCCTAGTTGACAGTTTGGTTTAGTTACTATATTAAAAGCAGAGTAAAAGAAAATAAAAGCTAACTAAAAAAAAAACAGTAAGATCTAAAGAAAGCAACAGAAATGTCAAAAGAAATAAATGAGAATTGCAAAAGAAAAATACATCTTTCCCATAAATTAAGCTTGGGAAAAAGTTTGAAAAGATTTAAAAAGCTATTTTATAATGTAAAATGTGCTTGGGAAAATAAATATCGATTTTTATAGGATGGTAACCCAAAAATTCCAAGTATGGGTAAAGATGTGCGTAAAGGAAAATCGAAGAAATATTAATTTTCTCCGTTTTCTGTCTTCTTTTTAACATAAGAACTCGAATTAAAAAAAATGGATTTTTTTGAAATTCAAATATTAAAAGTTGTGTGTTAGGATTTGAATGAAAAATTGTTGAACTATATACCTATTTAATCGAAGTATGGGAAAAATTGAGTGAAAAACGTTTATTTTTAAAGAAAATGCATTCATATAGAAATTGCAAGTATATTTAGATTGTGTGCATCATGTTTTAAAAGTAAAATTAAAAAAAAAAAGCATTCATGTAGAAGGTACGACTTAGCAATTTATGTATATGCACATATTTTGTCTTGAAAAACACATTTGCATGAAAGCACGGATGGTTGCAAAATTGGATGAGCACAAAATGGTTGTAATTAATGCAAGAGATTACGTAATGTTTACCCTTGTCAAATTTCGGGGACGAAATTTCCTAAGAGTGGGAGAATGTAACAACCCACATTTTTATATAATAAAATTTAGCATATAACGATAAGTACTAAATTAAACATTTTCGGAATTATCAGAACATGGCTTTTGAACATGTACCATTGCGTCGAGGGTGATTTTCAGATCAGTTTCCATATATAACTTGTCAAAATCCAAGCCAATATGAAGAAGTTACGAATGAAACAGAATCAAGTAACTGAATGAAAAAAATATAATATGAATATGAGCGGACCAATAGGTCGACCCAATAGGCACAACGGTCGACAACATGGTCTACCGCTTGCTAAGGGCGGTCGACCCGCATACGACCAGGATGAATTTTCGTCCAGGTACATGTAATGACCTTTTTTCACGTTTTTGCATGATTTAAGACTTATGTTCTTCAATCCTTTGGCTCCGAACGACCCTGCGGCATGGTGGCTCCAGGTTCAATCTAAGAATCCAATGGTCTGTGTTCCCCAAGCTCCAATATAAATAGGACCCTAAGCCTAGCTATCTTCTCACAATTAGATTTTTCTCTCATGGGTTCATTGCCCAAGGCTGAACCCTAAATAGAATATATTTTCTTGGGTTCTTGGCCTAAGGCTGAACCCCAAAAAGAAAATAATTTCTAAGGAGAAGATCTTCTAAACGAAAATATTGTACACCTTGGATGAAGGGGATTCGAAAAGACTGTGGAGCCAAGCGGAGCGCAAGCGAAGCTAAGGACGACAGGTGTGTGGATATATTTATATATCTTTTAAATTTAAGACATATTATCGTTAGATTCCCGTTTAGAAAATTTTATTCAATAATTAATCATATTATTTAAATAATGTTGAATTATAAAAAAACTTGTGGTTTATTTATAGTATTAGTATTTATACACTATTTTCTATGCCTTATTTACATCCTTTTCTATGTTTGGGGTTTTAATGCAAGCGTCTATTTTCTTCAATCCTCTTCTTTTTCTTAGCGTATGGATTTGAATAGACTAAACGTGAATATGGATTAAATAATTAAGAATACTGAAATGAAGGAAATTAGATGTAAAATAATAAAAGTTGAGGAATAGAATTACTATAATAAATTGCATTAAAATGAGAAAAGTTAATTTGGGAGTAATCATTACATTAATTGGTTTGTTTAGAATATAGGATACATTTCCATAACTTAATATCTAAAAGATAATGATTAACGCAACTGAAAGGATAAAGAGAAATAGGAATGGGGAATTAGTGTAAAATAGAGAAACCACTGTATTTTACACTACTCCAAATAATAAAAGAAATATCTTGTAGTTACGGATTATTGTTTATAGTATTATTCAATATTAAGATATGGAAATGGATTATGTAATTTTCATAACCAACAAATAAAATAAGATTACTTCCTAAAATAGCACATAATAAAATAAAGTATGATTTGAAACAAGAAAATTATTAATTTAAGAATTTGAGGCTATAAAAAATTAATGAGCCAAAGTCTGCATTTACTTCGCACACTATTAACTAGGTAAATATGAAGATAAGTGAATTATGTAATATTAAAGATTTAAAGAAAATTCTATATCATAGTAAAAGAAGCCAGACTAGAGCAACGCTTGTTATTATATAACTGACGATAAAAGAAGAAAAAGTAGAAATAACATGTAGAGTTATAACATAGGTTATAATTATGAAATAAGAACGGAAAAGCTTATCCTGAAACTTATAATAAATTGGTATGCAATGATAGTAGAGAATAATGATAGAAGCTTTTTTAAACAACTTATATTAAACTGATAAGCAAATAAAACAGAAATAATTAAAGAGGCTTATTTTATTGAACTTGACGATTTACATATAAAGTTAGATAAGCAAGATAATGAATGTGGCTTATATTAACAACATTCCCTATTAGACCTATGGTTATCTCGCAATATTTAGAAGTGAGACAAGGGCAAGAATATGCTAATTAAATTAAAATAAGTAGCCAATAGAATAAGAAAGCAAACTAAATGCAAATTAAGAGATTGGACTTAGGGTCTAATCGAAGAATCAAAATGCATTTGGAGCAGCCCAAAGGATGAAGCGTCTAACGAAGTAATTCATTATCAATTTTAGTAATGGGGAAGCATGTCCAACTTAGTATTTTTAGACTTCAAGGGAGTACGAGATATCAACGGGGCATGAGGATACTCCAGGGTGGCCATCTGGGAAGGCCTAACGAAGCCGTATCCCCGAAGGCAGGTCTGTACTTGTTCCATCAAGAGAGTATGCCTTGACTGAATTTGCATTATAGGCATAATGAAGCAGACCTTTATAGGCAGTCAAAAGGGCTTGGTGTACGGAGTAGGGTATTCGTATGTCCAATACTTGCAAATAAGTTTGAGGATAGTCGCATGCGGATATCGGCCATCATCATGACCAAGAGCGATTTTTGGAAAGACTAGAGTTAAACCTACAAGCCAATGATTCTTTAACTACCGAGACATTGGGTAGGGGACACCACTAATTGGATGTTAGATTGTTTGCAGTAGGTCACGACCACTTAGATCTTTAGAAGTCTTTTTATTAGTTGAAGGGTGGCTGCGTGGGGCTATAGCAACGATGAGAAAGAGACAGACCAACTAGAATATCTATATCGTAGGCATAACGAAGCAGTCCTTTACGGATATAGAAAATCCTGACTAAGTTCCGTACAAGGTAGACCTTGTTGGCAGGATTCAGATAGTGGACAGAACGATTGTGTAGTCCTCAATGTACGCATTGGGTGGTACATTTTGGATGCCCGAGCACTGGTATAGACTAATGCATACATGATTTAACGTTTTCATAGTAAGTAGTGGAGCATCTACATTGCAGGCCTTATGAATCAGTCCTTTACAGATGTAGCTACGAAACACTCGAGGAGCGAAACGATGGAGTATCTGTATTGATGGCCTATGAAGCAGTCTTTACAGATATAACTACGGAGCAAGAAGATGGAGCATTTGTATTGTGAGCCTTATGAAGCAGTCCTTTACAGATGTAGTTATAAAACATTCTCAAAGAAAGTCAATGCAGACCTTTTCTAGGAGGATACAGAAGGTACCATGGATGGTACCTAAGACCAATATGATCATTGGGCATATAGCTACATATATGTATATATATTAGTTATTAGGTTTTAATCTACTATGGAGCAGATGGGCACGATTCAGAATAGAAGTGAGAATATTGTGACCTAATGAACCTAATATAAGAGTAAATGGAAATAAAACGATACATATGGAATTAAGCCTAGAAGTATATAATTTATCCATTCACCAGAACATTTATTCTAACCCACTCCTCATAACATCGTACACGTTAGGTAGATAGCAGAGACTTCTCAGTTATGTGACACTTGCTTAGGAAGTGTTATTATTTGGGTGAGTATTTACTTACTATTATATTTTAATCAATTCCGCTATGAGATAATTAATTGAGCTCTGATATATTTATCTTGCCTATTTGCAGGATACCAGACACCCTAGGCTTGGGTTTTAGCATTATGCGAAAATCCGGACCCACTAGAATTCGGTTTGTTACATTAATTTGATTTAAGTGTTTTAAATCAGTAAATTGAAATTGGACTTGAAATCTATATGAATTGACATTGTTTAAAATAAGAATTGGATTGAAATTTAAATCATTGAATTGAATTGTTGAATCGAATTTAAAGTTAAAAATGAACATTTCAAAAATTGAAGTTAATTTTAATTGAAGTTGAAATCAAGTTGATTTGAAACTGAATCGAACCGAGTCAATTGAATTGAAAGGTCGAAAGTTGAGCTTTGTTGAATTGAAATTTGGATATAGGCCCATATTTGTTGAAATGGAAAGAAGCAGTTTTATTTAATATTATTTCAAAAATAAATTATTTTAATATAAATTGTTTAAAATCATTTTTTTATATTCAAATTGTTCAGGGTTTCCAAACTATTTTACTACATAAATCATTTACAATACTTAAACCATTTTATGTTAAACGTTCCATATCTCTAAACTATTTAAACTATTTTAAACTATTTATAACTATTCAAACTATTTTCTAAAATTTCAAACCGTGCAAGTTGGAATGTTTATTTTTAAATCATTGATTTAAAAGTGAATGTGGTTAAATGAGGTTATAAATTAAGTTGGAATTGGAAGTGATATTTTCAAGTGACATCGACATATTTCGAGTAAAAATGGTATTTTGAAATGAAGTGATATTTTTGAAGCGAATATGATATTTTGATATCAAATATGAATCGGTTTTAAAATGTAAAAAAACCAACTGGTGTGAAAAATGACGTTTGGTTGTTAAAGAGACCGGGGCCTCTTATTGGCATTCTCTCTGTTGATATTGGAACCACTTTAACAACTATGTACGTGTTAGATGATCCTGCATGAGTGCTTGGATTTCGTGAACATTTTTTGGATTTGAAGAAAGAGAACGATGATGGATGACCCCAGCACTTGTGTTAATTTGAAATGACTAAAACAAGATGGCTTTTCGGGACTAAGTGGGCTAGCAACATCTAGTAGACACACCTCTTCGTATTACTATATTGATGTTGGCTTGATCGATGCACCTTGATTTGATTTTTGGGGTATTGGACGTGGTGGGTGGATGTGGCTATGATGCGTTACCACTAGCCCTACGATCCAAATTGTAGTATCCTACCTTAGGCATTGCCTCACGTGCTTTGTCATACTTTTACCCAGATATGTGCCCACTATGATTTTGTTTTAGTATGGAACCTATCGGGGACTCACTGGCTACCGATGTTACTGGTTGTGCTACATGACCTGCATAGACTACCTGACTAAAAATGTGTTAAGGGGGATTAATGTAAAGCCTTAACGCTATTTTAATATTTATTTTATTGTTAGACGCTATATATATAACGTATCTTACTACATATAGATAGTTTAACGGATCCTTAAGAGATGGAAAAATTCCATAACGTCTCTTAATTTATTGCACTAACGTTATACACTTGATAGAGATGTAAAATTCCATAAACATATTAAAATCCATTACACTCGTATTTACTTGTTTTTGATTAACTTACATAAGAACATTTAGTTCTGACTCAAGTGTTATGTCTTTTCATTACGTTCGTGTCAGCCTTAGCATTTCAATGTTTGAAGACATCATTTTGGAGGATGAAGACGGAGTTGTATATTATATTATTAGTATTATTCTGCTGCATCATTATTGGTATGTTATTGTTTGTATTCTGATTATATTGTAAAAAATTATGTAATCAAATGTATATTGTAAAACAGCTTCATCAACTGTTTATTTGATTATTATGTTTGTAATTCTGCTCGAGGTTCTGTGTTTTGTTTCCTTTCTTTTCTCTTGTTTTCTTGTTAAATCCCATTGATAATCTTCGCTTTTGAATGGTTTGAGTTAGACATGTGTGGTTTATTGTCGATTTAAACAGTCCAAAAACGTGGGTCTTGGCATATTCTATAACACCCCGATATTTTATTGGAAATTTAATTAAAAAGAAAGTAAAAGCGCATTTGGTACAGTGATAAAGGCACATGTTAACTTCCTTATTGACCAGGGATCAAGTCCCGTTGTCGCCTAAAATCTGGAGCAATGTTTTTTTAGCTGGTTTGATTCCAGCGATTTTCCTACATATTTTAGCTTTAGTTCTAACATGTGACGGCTACCCATTCGCTCCAGTGATGCAATAGGATGAGATGGCTAATTTTTTTTGGTTCAGTGATTTATATGGGCTAGAATGGATAACCATTAAAGCGTGAAAGAACCATATTTAATCTGAAATAATCTAATCGATTATATTCACTCAAACAATCAATAAGTAAACCCTCTAACCTAAACCTAATCTCTTATTCAGCCATAACCATAATTCTATAGTAAAATTAGTGTGTATTATTCTTCCTCCTTTTCTCTACTAAATAAACAAATCACTACCAAATTAAATTATCTATATAAATTCAAGCAATTTAGGGATTTAGATGAATCAAAAGGAGAAATATCAAAGCAAATATTTTTTCAAATTTATGCAAGCTCAAGTGCCAGGTGAGTGGGTATTAATATGAAATAGAAAAATAAAGTAGTTTAATTTCAGTTCTTTTCTGGCACGTTAATATGAATTAATTTCTGTTATTAATTGAGAATAGATGTAAATTATTGCAACTTCTTCTTCCTCTTCCACTTCTCCAATCTAATTCATGTTTGGTTTAAAACATAGAACATATCAATTGTCTATTCACGTTTTATGGCATAAATAAGAATGAAATTTATGTAAATTACTGTATCTTCTTCTTTCCCCACTTCTCAATTCAAATTCATGCTTGGGTTCAAATTTGGAATGAACAAATTGTTATTCATGTATCATGGCATAAATAAGATTGGTTTAATTAAATTGAAGTAGAATTGTTATTTGATTTCTAAAGGTAGAACATGTTAGTTGAATAAATTCGGAATATGTTACTTGAATAAAACTATGGTTTTGATTGATATAATTACATAATATTGAATATGGTTTTGGAACAAAATTGGAAAGCCTAATTGGCAGCATAATTGCTTATTTCATATGTGGCCTAAAAATGTAGAAGTGTAAATTTGTGTAATTAAATGTTTTGTGGCTATGAGATAATTTTTTTGCATAGATTAAATCTCTAAAAGCAGAACGTAAATTAGGGTGCAAAAAAATGTAAATTAAATGGACCCTAAAGGCTAGAGTAAATCTGTAACAAAATGGCATAAAAATTATAGACAAATCATACAAACTAAAAAAGCGTGAAATTGAAATACTATTTACGTAAGAAAAAAGGAAATTGTGAAATGACCACATTGGATGTAAAAATGGCCTAAAGCAGATTAATAGAAATAAACAGTATGTAAATTGTAACGGTAAAATTAGTTATTTTAGAAGTGATTTTATAGGCAAACCTTGCAAAGGTCTGGATAGGTGTTCCATGTAGTTAACACCAACATATAGTTTTGGTTGTACATACTAGGAGCGGGCAAGAAGGTTCGCAAGGATGTTTGTTACCTTTCATAGGTTGCTAGTGCGCATGATAGATAGTATCCGCAATCGTAGGAGTCTTCAGGCAGATCGACGCGGATAGAACATGACAAGTGCGCTCCGACGTAGGCATCTTTAGGCAGATCATTGGAGGATTTTGCATAACCAACCTAACTACGGGCGCTCTTTTGGAGGACCAACACTTTTGATAGAGGTAAGTCCACGTTGATGACCAAGGAGATAAGAGGATAGGAGTCCAGTTTGGCAGAGCCTGAGCGTAACTTCGGGGCCCTATGAGGTTGTTTGAATCACCTCCAGTCAAACATAAGAGGCATTTAGTCATAGTACAAGGGTGAAGAGCACGAATTTCACGCTGTAGCACATGGATAGGTAAGGACAGTAGGCCTGACATGCCAATTGACGTTTAGTATTACTGCATGGTCGACTTCCCTAGAGTGACAACAGACTTTGGCTCTTAGAAACTATAGTTAAGAAAGATTCACTGCGTTATATTATTCACCCTCTAAGATATCAGGGGAAGACCTAGAATTAAACTGTTTCATTCTTTCCGCTTCATTTTATTTCTCATTCACCAGACTTTATGTTTGACCCATTCCTATTTTTCCTATTTTCCCCAAGTCACAGAAGGGTAGGTCTAGGTTGTAGTTCTTTGCAGCTTGGAGGGTAATTGGAGAATCTATTATCTTCAGTTTTTGTTTTTTTGTTTCATGTACTTCGTTTCTTCTTTTCATACTTTACTCTATATATGGGGACTTATATTATGAACTTTGTTATGTTTTATGTTTTGGTGGATACTACTTGGTACTTTTGATTTCAGAAATAAGTTTGGGATAATGTTGTTTTCAGTAAAGCTGTTTTGCTATTAATTAATAATCTGTAAAAGTTTTCTTCCGTAGTAATATTTTAATCATTTTATAAAGTTGCCTTAGTCTTCGTGTTATGTTATGAATTTTTATTTCACCCGACCACCCGTATTTTCAGTCATGTTCGATATTTGGGGTACCTAGAGGTGCGTGGTGTCCCAATTTGTATCAGAGCTAAGGTTTCAGTTATCCAAAAAGTATTTTTAAAATATAAAGTTTTTCGAATAATTTTTAAAGGATATTCCAAATAATACTTATAAAAGTATATGTATATATTTTGCAAAGAAAAAGAAATTTTAGAAATGGGTCCCTCGTATCTCTTCCTCCCCATCTATTGAACTATTTGTGGAGTACATAGTCCCATCTTTTTAATATCCACTGAAAGAAATGACTGAACCGTAAGATATTCCTGAAGTTCTAGACCTTAATATGCTTGCTTGGTTCAAACGTAATTTGCAGACTATTGGTCGAGCAAAGCCACCAGCTAGGGATGCTGCTCCGATGGAAGGGGCTCCAGCGCGTCCGCCAGGCATTCCTGATTTTTCCAAGTTATGCAAGGACTATACCAGCTTAGGAGGCAAGCCATTTCTTGGCACTAAGTCATATACTGAGGCAAGAGCTTGGATCATTGTGGATAGTGGAGACTGAGGCTGATAATTTGACTTGTGTAGATTTTTGTATTAGGTTCGATAGGAAATTCTTATCGCATGCTGATTTTTAACAATGGAATTTCTATCAGATTAGAAAACCGCTGATAAGTTTCAAATTAAAATTTACCGCAAGCGCACAATGTACAATTTTAGTACGTGGCGAGTACGTGTCGAAACGCAGGGAATTTTTAAGATTTTGAAATTTTCAATTCAACAAAAGTAGACCAAAGTGAGAGGAAATAGTTAACTACAAAAAGAAGCTAAATCTACGATTGAAATGTGATTTAAAAACTACTAGACTATAGAACAATTTAGAGACAAATCCACTCTCATATTTTTTTAAATCAACAAACAAATAATTTATGATCTTTAGCTTTGATATTAAGTGAAATAATTGATATATTTATCATAAATATGGTTTGTTTATGTTATTAATTAACATAAATCAAACCATCAAACTATAATACAACAAATAAACCACTTATCAATTCTCATGAAAATGAAGCCAAAGCAAAAGCTATTTTAAGTATGATCTATTTACTGTTGTAACTAGTAATATAGATCATCAAATTTCATTTTTACTTTCATTTCAAAATCAAAAATTAAATAGCAAATGATGATGCAAATTGTGTTTATGTTGAATAAGAATAGCTCATTTTCTTAAGCAATATATGCTATCAAACCCACTTGTATAAACTTATATCAAAATTTACTTTCATGAAGCACAAGATAAAGAGATCATAAACCATAAAAATGTGTAAATTACATAATATTTGAGAGCTTCATTACCCCCAAATTGAAGGGGTTTAGCGACTCATTTGTGTTATCAAATCAACACATGTAAGTTTCAACATTGAAAAGCAAAGCGAAGTAGAAATTAAACAAAGAAAATGAGATTAACTACTTGCATGAAATAACATCAAACTAATTGCATGAATATAAATCTAAGCTATGAACATAAAAAGAAAGAGAGTATAGAAATAAACATTAACAATAAAACAAAGAAAATCATGTAGAAAAAAGTGGAGAAAGAGCTTGGAAGCCATTTTTATTTCACTTTGATTTTTGTTTACAACTTGCTAATTTCCTAAGCAAATATATGATAGAGTAGAAGATATTTACATGTACATAAGAGGACAATTTATACATGCATAAAACCCTAATTCAATTTTTAGGGTGCTTTATAAATTTTCCTTTAGGAAGAGTTGCCACCAAGTAACCATTAGCCACTAATTAATCTCATGAAGCATTAACCTCCATTTAGTTGTTCATTAGCTTCTAATTGTAGATTCAGGCATGTGGGGAAGGGGGGGGGGGGGGTTACTTCCATGATCTTGGACTTGAATTATTTCCTTCTTCTTTCCTTTGTATTCATTTGAGCATGCATATATCTTCATGAATCCCTCTTCCATATGCATCAAAAATTCCTATAAAAATCATAAAAAAATGTCCAAGTAAAAATTCTCAAATTGACACATGCACAAAAATGACCATTTTTCTCCAGAATGGAGATGAATATACGATTATTTGAAAACAATTGAATTTTGATATTAATCATGTTAAAATGCCCAAAGATGATACTTATTTAAATAAAAAGAGGTAAAATATGGATGCATATATATGCACATTTACGTGCACATTAGCTAAAGAAGGAGTGCAGCTAGAGAAATTTATACTGCTCAAGAAAGGGGATATGACAGTTAAGGAACATGTTAAACAATTAAATGATCTTGCCAGATTTGGACTAGACCTAATCAATACTCCTCACAGTAAGGTGCCGATGTTCGCTAAGGGTTTCAGTTAGTCATTGTGGAGTTTGGCGGTGAGCCACGTTCCGATGGGAGCCACTTTTGAGGGATTGGTAGAGATGGCTTTATTTGTTGATGCTGAGAAGAAAGGAGATGTGGCACAGAAGAATGATGAGAAGAAGTAGTGGAAAGGAAAGTGGAGAGGATGAGGATGGTCAGGTGGAAAAAAGAAAGTTCCAAGGAAGGACTGGAAGTGCAATACTTGTGGGAAACCAGGTCATCTTTCTAAGGATTGTAGAGGGGTAGAAAAGCGACCGAGACTGAGGTGTTGTCTTTGCGCTCAACTGGAGCATATGAAAAAGGAGTGTCCTTCGAAGCCTAAGGACAGTTCACAGACACTTTATAGCCTACTCAGGCTTATGCTCTAGAGGTAGCTCCTTCCTCTAGTACTTGTCCGGTTATGGACAAGGGAAAGAAGGTGATCATCGAAGGTGTGGTATCTATCTCTAATTTTCCCATTCGTACCCTATTTGATTCTAGAGTTTAGCACGCTTTTATATCTAATACTCTGGTAGAGGGTCTTGGTCTTGATGCTTGCTTAGTTACTGACCCGGTAGTAGTATCAAATCCTGTAGGAGGATCGACCTACTTGTCCATGTTATTTTCGGATTTGAAATTGTTTATTTTAGGGGTTGAGTTTGACTGTAGTGCCTTTGTATTGGGATTTTTCAGGTTCGAGTTCATTCTTGCTATGGATTGGCTATCCATGTATGGAGCTGTTCTTGATTGCGATAAGAGGGAAGTGAGGTTTTGCACTTGTAGTGGACGTACCTTATAGGTATCTTGTGATCTTAGAGGATCGGTTCTGTTGAGCTACCTTTATTCTCTTGATTTATCGCTCGATATTTTAAGTTCGATACCCGTTGTTATATTTTTCATGTGTGTTCGAGGAGGTTACTGGCTTTCCATCTCGATGAGAGATCAATTTCAAGATTTATCTTGTCGATAATGCCAAATCGGTTGCTTTACCAGTAAGGCATATGGCTTCTAAGGAACGTCATGAGTTAAGCAAGCAGATTGGAGAGCTTTTGGAGAAGGGCTTCATTCATAGGAGCATTTGTGAGTGGGGCGCACCCGTCGTCTTTGCCACTAAGGCGGATGGCTCTCTTAGGCTTTGCGTAGATTATAGGGAGCTTAATAAGCTGATGAAGAAGAATCATTATCCTCTCTCCCGTAAGACGATCTCTTCAACCAGCTAGTAGGAGCCAAGGCATTTTCGCAGCTCAATTTGGCGATGGATTTCATCAGTTGCGTGTGGAAGAGGATAACATCGAGAAGACTGCGTTTAGGACTCCAGATGGGTTATTTGAGCGATTAGTCATGCTATTTGGTCTAACCAATGCTCCAGCATATTTTTTGTACCTGATGAGTCGAGTATTTCGCGTATCGTTGAACAAGTTTGTGGTGGTGTTTATCGATGACATTTTTGTTTATTCGCAAAGCAAGGAGGAGCATACTGTTTACTTGGAAGAAATGCTTCGGACCCAAGGAGCATGTAAGTTGAAGGTGAAGTTCTCCAAGTGCCACTTTTAGAGGGATGAGGTTCGCTTTTAGCTACACATCATTTCGGAGGTTGGACTTGTAGTAGATCCGGCGAAAGTAACAGCAGTATGGGATTGGTAGACCCTTAAGAATGCCACGGATATAAGGAGTTTCCTTGGTCTTGCGGGCTACTATAGGAAGTTGATTAATGACTTCGCTAGGATATCATCTCCACTTACCCGCCTTACCAAGAAGAACTTAGCTTTTATTTGGGATGCCAAGTGTGAGGATGCCTTTGGTCGATTGAAGGATTCTTTGACTAACACGCGCATATTGGTATTAGCTGATGGAACAAGCCTTTCTCAGTTTATATAGACGCTTATGGTACGGGCTATGGGTAGTGCTGATGCAAGAGGGTAGGCCTGTGTACTATGCAAGAAGACAGTTGAAAACGCCAGAGAAGAGCTACCCGACGCATGATCTTGAGTTGGCAGCTATAGTTTTTGCTATCAAGTCTTGGAGGCACTATCTCTTAGGAGAAAGATTTGAGGTTTTCATGGATCATAAGTCTTTGATGTATCCATTCTATCAGAAAGACTTGAATTTGAGACACCAAAGATGGATGGAGTTTTTAGCCTTTTATAAATTTGAGATTTCTTGTACCCCTGGCGAGGGTAATGTAGTGGAAGATGCACTGAGTAGACGCAAAGTGGTTTTAAGTCCTCTATTTTTGGAATGGAAGCATTTGGAGTACATCACTACCTTTGATTTTAGACCTCCATCGGATTTAGCTCTGGGATTGTTAGCAACCCTTGACTTCCAGCCTACTTTAATGGAGCATATTAGAGTAAGGCATGGTAGGGACGAAGAGTTAAAGGACATTTTAGATAAGCTTGGTAGAGGAGAGCCATCACCATACCTTAAGCACTATACCATGGACACCAGGGGATGGCTTAGAAGGGATGTTAGACTTCGTATACCCCATAGTAAGGATTTAGTAAATATGGGGTTGGCCAAGTCACATCATTCTAGGATAACAGTTGTAACAACCTTAGTTTTAACGAGTGCTATTAATATTAAATTATAACGGCAGTTACAATTTAATATTGAGAATTAAATACAGTTGGAGTTTTAAGTTATTTATTTGAAATAAACAATGAAGTTTGGGAATAAAAGGTGAGAATAAAGTTTTAGAAGCCTTTTTATTGTGGTTTGAGTTAAGAATAAATGGGAAATGATTTTTATTTCGCGGTAGTGTAATAATCTTATTAATTATTCCCATTTAGCTTTTATTAATAATTTTTAAAAGAAGTAATTAATTTTAAAGGTGGTTTATTTAAAATAAAAAGGTGTAAATTTGTTGTAATTCTGTTTTGGCCATAAATAAGGTTTGGAAATGGTTTGAAATATTTTTCTGAGTGAGAAAGGTATTTTTGTCGAATTTTAAAAGATACAGATGGAGACTTTTGCATTTAATTTGAGTAATTATTGTATTTTTGGAAATTAAGAGTTTTAATAATAAAATTGTTTTCTCAATTTTTTTTAATCTTTTTATATGTTCGAAATATATTTTATTATTTATGTTTGTGAGTTTACAAATTTTATTTGTGTAAAATTGGTGGAAAACGGCTTTTGTTCTTTTATATAATGTAAATATGAAGCCTTTTGACTTAAGTTTTAATTAATGAAGCCTTAACCATTTTTATTTTCTTTTCATTTTTATGTTAAGCCCATTAGGACTTAACTAGGTTAAGAAAAAGGAAAACTAAGCTTTTGTAATTCATTTCTCTACAATGCCTTCCTCTTTCTCAAAACTATAATATCGAAACCAATTTCTCTTGTAAACCCTAGCCTAAAATCTTCAAATTAAACTCAAATTTAGTATTTAAAAGATCAAATTAGAGATAAATCAATAGGTAATCAAAATCTAAAACCTTTCGTCCGTCAAAAATTAAGTTTTGAAGATGATTCTCCATTAACAGTACTCGTTTCTTCTTGCATGTCTCTATTTCTTATTTTTACAGGATTTTGTAGCTTAAATTTAGGCAAAGCTTCAACCTTTCAGGTAATAATCCGGATTTTTGCTTTGATATAGCAAGACGAGTTAATAACTCACATTTTCCAGCTATTTCAATGCTCAAAGCGAAGTTTTTGTGCAAAATACGTACTCTGTAAATAATTTTTGTTTCAGTTTTTCCCTCTTATGAAATATGATCAGAGTCTTTACTTTGCATGCTTGTAACTTCCAATTCCAGCAACAAAATGCTGCTGGATTTCTTCCAGTTTGTAGCTTAAACGTTGCTCTATATGCCTGCAAAATTTGGTGGAAAAATACTTCATTTGCTATGTCAAAAGTTCGCCTGAAAATCAGTTCTTCGCCAGGAAAATACCTAGAAAGAAAATCGACTGAGAAGACCTCATAGGTCAACCATACGGTCGACCTAGAGACAAGTGAAGTCGACCTGGTGGTCGAACTAAGGGGCCTTGGTTTCCTAAGCTATTTTGTGTTGCTTCTTTTTGTTTTCGATTTTGTTCCTACCTGTTTTCCTAGCCATTGCTTCACATTTTCAAGATGTTTTTATTATGTTTTGAGAGTTATGATGCCTAACTATTGGCTAGCTAAATTTTGAGTATTTGAAAGTCAAATTTGAATTGAATTTAAACTGAATTTGAATTGATTTTTGAGTTGAATTTGAATTGAATTGGAGTTATAGTTTTGAGTATTTTATTGGTTTTTCATTATTTCGGAGCACGAATTTCTCCAATCAATTTTGGAAATAATTTTTATATAAAAGGGGCAATTCAAATTATTATTATATAGTATTTAAAAGTATTTCCAAACATAAAAATCTATTTATTCTCTATAATAATGGAATTTCTAAATACGCTTTTCAAAACTGCTTATGTAAATTGGTTTTAAAGGCTTATTTTCTAAAGTAAATTATTTTAAATATAAAGTACTCATTTTTGAACTATTTGAGCGTGTGATAAAGAGAATTAAGTGATTTAGTAAAACAAGTGGTATGGGACACGTGCATTCACTATTTCGGTTAATTTTGGACTTGTACGATCGAAACTATGCGAGTTTTGCCATTTAATGGTGTATTTTGTGTTTTATAATTCCTAGTTATTGGAATTATTCAGGATAGTCAATATTTGGCAAGTTTTATTGATTGAGATCTCCTATTCTAATAGTTATGGTCGATGAGAGCCATGAGGATGTTTTTTTATACTTGTCGATGAGATGAGACAAGTCATGAGTTTTTTGAGGTTTTTGAGTTCTCTAATGTGATATTGGTTAGTGGTTAGTAAACCGTTTAGTGAGAACATATGGTATAGGATGCACATTAGCACTTCTTATGTTCCTAGCTTAGAGTTTGTGACACATTCTAGGTTATGCCAATACTAGAGTTGTTGTGCTCATATTGGACCGTTGGTTCCAATCTTTATCGAGCTATTGGGCTCATCACGAGTTTATGTGACTTCGGTCGTTGGAGTTTTATGACTTCAGTTGTCTGGGATTTACGACTTCGGTCATCTGGGATAGGTACCTATAATTTATATAGTACTAGACAAGAATTTTGTACATGCATATTTTGAGATTTGAGCTATTGGGTTCTTATGGGCTGTTGGGTCCATCCTTTTTATTACGCTGTTGGGTCCATTCTTTCATTGGGCAGCTGGGTCCATACTTGAGATTTAAGTTTTCCGTCTTCGGTGTTTTTATATAAGATTTATAGTCTCCTCCTTCTTCACACACACACAGATATATATATATATATATATATATATATATATATATATATATATGAGTTTGTCATTTGGCATATTTTGATTTTTGAGATCACTCTATTTTGAGTTTATATTTGTGTTTTCCATTTATGGAATTTCTTGAGTTTTGAATTTGAGAGTTCTCCTTTTTAGGGGACGTGGTTCATTGAAACCAATATAGATGTTTTGGGATGTGGCCGCTGATATGAGGCATTTATTTCTATATGTGAGCATTATTGTTGAGTGACCTCTTTTGAGGTCTTTCTATACTTAAGTGACACTGGTCCACTTAAGTCATGAGTGTTCTATCTATTGCCACTTCTCATTCGAGAAGAATTATCATCTTATATCATATGCTTCATATTAACATCTATTCTTATTAACTGATTGTTTTAGCTAGATTGATCCGTGTATTTTATACTCCGGTCAGATCGAGTTGTTTCAGGTTAGCTATCAGTTGTGGGACTTAGCTTTGATGCATCTGCTTGGGTATAAGCCTAACATTTTTGTGTAGTTTATATTTCTTTCCGCTTGACACTAATGTGTATTCTGGTTAGATGTATATCAGTGTGGTCTTTGAACCACTTTTGTGTATCATTTGGTATTGTGCTGGGATGTATCAGCGTATTTATATTTACATATATGATGTTTACTGTTCTATGATGTGATATGCATTCTGTTATTGTATTATAGTCCGATAGATCCATTGGAAACCTATAGTTTTGTATTAAGCATTTATTGGATATGCAGATCCACGAAAAAAAATATGGAGCATTTATCGATGTGTTCAATAGATCTTTAAGACAAAATTATAGATGGTCGCTCCTAACTAGCTCAATTCTTCGCATTAGAAGATAGAATTACCTAGTGATTCTCTTTGTTAATGTGGGTCTCGGAGTGGGGCGTCACAACAGTGCACCTCGGTGGTGATCAGATGTACCGGGATATGAAAGAGGGTATTCTATTGGCCCGAAATGAGGAAGAGGGCAGTAGAGTATGTATCGAACTGCATCACTTACCAAAGGGTAAAGGCATAATAGATATTCCATTACGGAAATAGGAGAGTGTCTCTATGGAATTCGTGGATGGATTACCAAGGTCACGGAGAGGGAACATGAGCATTTGGGTCATTATGGATAGGCTAACAAAAAGCTCTCATTTTATACCCATTAAGAGTAATAGGACGGTAGCTTCTTTGGTGACTCTTTATGTAAAGGAGATAGTTGAGCTTCATGGAGTTCCCGCCAGCATTGTGAATGACAGAGATCCATTATTCACCTACAATTTTTGAAGGAGTCTTCAGCTAGCCTTGGGAATGGAATTGAATCTGAGCATGGCATATCACCCTTAGACAGATGGACAAACTGAGAGGGTAAATAGGGTTTTGGAAGATTTGCTCAAATTGTGCATCATTAACTTTGTAGGCTCTTTAGAACACCATCTACCTTTGGTGGAGTTTGCGTATAATAATAGTTATCAAGAAAGCATTGTGATGGCATCGTTCGAGGCCCTCAATGGCAGACCATATAGATCACCAACCTGTTGGTGGGATACCACTGATAGGATCTTGCTTGGACCAGACTTGACGAGGGAAACTTCCAAGAAGGTGGATTTGATTTGCAAGAGGTTAAAGACTACACAAGATAGAAAAATTCATATGCCGATAGAAGATGTTTAGATTTGGAGTTTAAGGTTGGAGATATGGTTTTCGTTAAGGTTTCTCCTTTGAGATATGTTATGAGATTTGGCTCAGTGGGTAAGTTGGCATCGAGATTTGTAGGACCCTTCCCCATTGCTACACGGATTGGAAAAGTGCGATACAGAATTGATCTTCCAGATAAGTTGGAAGGAGATAACAATGTTTTTCATATTTCGTATCTGGGGAAGTATCTACATGATTCCACAGTAGTAGTCGAACCCGATGAGTTAAGGGAAGTGGAGGTAGAGCGCGAATCACTTGTGCATCATACACCCACTCATATTTTGGAACATAGATTCAAGAGATTACGCAACAAGGAAGTTCGTCTACTGAAGGTTCAGTGGGGAGATGACCCAAGGAGTGCACATGAAAATCTGAGGAGAGAATTCGAACTTCTTATCCTATTCTATTTGAAGGTATGCTATAAATATCCTATCTTTGATCTTTGATCCTTCCTTAGTTAGGGTCGAAGATAATCTTTAGGTGAAACCTATGGATGGTAGCTTGGTTGTAAACATGTCATTTAGGCATGTTATGTTTGATGGATGAAATTGATTGCAAGTGGATGCCAATGTTTGCAAATGGATGCATTGCATGCAGTAGATAGATATTTATGAGGATAGTCGGCCAACTAGGTACACACATCTGCATATGTGTGCCAGTTATCTATTGCATTTGCACATGGTTGTGTGTGTGTTTATATCCATGTGTATATATAAATGGATGTTCCATATGAATGGTGCATTTTGGTGAATGATTGAAACATACATACAGAATTATCAATTACACTAGGGTAATTGCATACATTTGGTAGCATGGCATAAGCATACTTGCATTACAGAAGGTCAACTGAATCAGTATGCCGACTACCTTTTCGCATTAGGTAAGTTCATATGCATTTCATTTTGTATAGATCATAAATTGTACTAGTTAAAAATAAGGACAATGGTAGAAATGGATTATGGCTAAGTATACGGATGTAGTTCTTAGATGTTGGTTGTTAATTACGTTTTTTTTTTCTTTGGAGATTTCGGGGACAAAATCCTTTAAGGGGAAGAATGTAACACCTAGATATTTTATGAGAAATATAATTAAAAAGAAATTAAAAGCTCATTTGGTACAGTGGTAAAGGCACATGTTGTCTTCCTTAGTGACCAGGGATTAAGTCCAGTTGTCGCACAAAATCTTGAGTGACGTTTTCCTTCGCTGGTTTGTTTCCAGCAATTTTCCTATGTATTTCAACGTTGTTTCTAACATGTGGTGGCTTCGCATTCATTCCAGTGATGTAATAGGATGAGACGGCTAAATTTTATTGGTTGAGTGATGTGTATGGGCTAGAATAGATAAAAATTTAGTGTATGAAAGAAACATATTTAATCTAGAATAATCTAATGGATTATATTCACTTAAACAATGTATAAATAAACCATCTAAGCTAAACCTAATCTCTTATTCAGTCGTTGCCATAATTCTATAGTAAAATTGGTGTGTATTATTCTTCCTCCTTTTCTCTACTAAATAAACAAATTTCTACCAAATTAAATTATCTATATATATTCAAGAAATTTCGGTAATTTAGAAGAATCAAAGGGAGAAAGATTAAAGCAAAGCTTTTTTCAAATTTATGCAAGCTTAAGTGCTGGGTGAGTAGGAATTAGTACGAAATAGAAAAATAAAGTAGCTTTCTTTTCTGGCATGTTAATATGAATTAATTTCTGTTATTAATTGGGAATAGATGTAATTTATTGTAATTTCTTCTTGTTCTTCCACTTCTCAAATCTTATTTAGGGATTGTTTAAAATATAGGACATATAAATTGTCTATTCATGTTTTATGGCATAAATAAGATTGAAACTTATGTAAACTATCGTATCTTCTTCTTTTTCCACTTCTCAATTCTATTTCATGTTTGGGTTGAATTTGAAACAAACAAAATGTTATTCACGTTTCATGGCTTAAATAAGATTGGTCTAATTAAATGGAATTAGAATTGTTGTTCAATTTCTTATGGTAGAACAGGTTGGTTGAATAAATTTAGAATATTTTACTTGAATAAAATTATGTTTTTGATTGATATAATTACATAATTTTGAATATGGTTTTGGACCAAAATTGGAAATCTGATTGGCATAATTGTTTGTTTCATATGTGGCCTAAAAATGTAAAAGTGGAATTTTAGATAATTAAATGGTTTGTGGCTATTCGATAAAAATTTGTATCAACTAAATCTCTAAAAGGAGAACGTAAATTAGGATGGAAAAAATGTAAATTAAATGGACCTTAAAGGCTAGTTCAAATCTGTAATAAAATGGCATAAAAATTACAAACAAACCATATGGACCGAACATACGTAAAATTAAAATAACATTTATGTAAGAAAAAGTGAAATTGCGAAATAACCAAGTAGGATCTAATAATGGCCTAAAGAAGATTAATGGATGTAAACAGTGCTGAGTCAAGATTTTTATAGAGTTTTGATTTCTGACAAAGGAATAAGCCGTGATCGACAAAAAGAAGTTATTCATTTAAGAAACACAAAGAGCTCCATATATTAGAGGTTGATTATTTGGTATGTTAGTAATTTATGTTAAAATCTATCCTCAAATAATCATATAACTTCAATCTTTCAATATATATACATATGCACATTAACTGTGCAAATTGGACTAAACCGGTCGACCGGTTGAAAATAAGGTGGTCGACCGTTTTTGCCCAGAATGCACAGATAACATGCACACATGTACATAACGTATATATATTTGAATTCCTGTCTACCGGTCCATTTTTGACCTGTCGACCGTTTTTAAACAGAAAGCAACTTTTTCAAAAGACACTTCTCTTCTCCAAAGGTTGCATCTCCTATCTTTCATCAATGATCATAACTCTTAATGGCAACTGTTCACAAAGAGTTACAACTATTTTTCTCTATATATACTCATCTAAATCATTGATTCAAACACAAGTTTTTACACGATCATATATGCTCTCTAATCTAATCTCTAACACTCCTGCATTCTAAAAATTAATTTAGCTTATTGAATCATTGAAATTATTTCATATCTTTTGATTCAATAAGTAAATACCTTCTTTAATCTTTACAAAACATCATTCATATTCTTTGAGGATAAGATTATAGGAAGGGTGTATTACTAGTGACAAATCCGTGTTTTCAAGAACACAAGTTGTCAACAACAATTGTATTTGTTTTTGTTGAAGTCCTCGTGTTGTAAGAGGCAAGTGTTGAAGTCCTCGGTGTTGTAAGAGGCAAGTGTTGAAGTCCTCAGTGTATTAGAGGCGTGAAATCCCGTTCGGCTGTTCGGGTATTGTAAACCTGTTCCTCCGGGTGAAGCGAGGTAGTTAATAGTGAAAATCCAGATAGGAGTCTGGGACTGGACGTAGGACGGTGCTCCGAACCAGTATAAAAATCTCTGGTGTGATTTTTCTATTTTTATTTTTACTTTGCTACTATCATCTATTTTCCGCATTTATATTATTGTCCATATTACACGATCCGTGTGTACTATATTAGCACATATAATTGTATACACACCGCACTTTCAATTGGTATCGGAGCATAGCGACTTTCATTTGGTATCAGAGCCTGGTTTTCTAGAGATCGTAACAACATCCTAGAATAAATGGCTACAAAGAGATCTAGTCAAGGAAATAAGAAGAGGAAGAGCAATAAAGAACAATCAAAGGAGCAAACAAACAAATGCTTCATGGCAAAAGATAACGAGGTTAGTGATCTAACTTTTGATGATATGATAGAAATAAATTCAGAACTTCTAGACACTTTAAAAAGTCTCAAAAGAAAATATAAGGAAGCTTTGGAAAATCAGAAGAAAGCAGAATTCGAAAGAGATATGCTTAAAGACGAGAAGAGAATATTAGAAGAAGAACTTGAGAAAATTCAAGATTCAGACAATTCTCAACTCGCTCTATTAAGTCAAGAAATAGAAGCTCAAAAAGAAAAGAATAATGCTCTAGCTTCTGAAAATCATGAGTTAAAAACAAAAATTAAAATTGTTGAGTTAGATAACACTAGTCTCAAAACTAAGCTTGATGACATTACTAAAAATATTTCCAATTTTAATAAAGGGAGAGAAAATTTATCCAGGATTATTGAAAATTCTCAACCTGCTTCAAATAAGAAGGGAATAGGTTATGTTAAGAATTCAAAAGCTCACAATGATAGAAGTGGTGTAGGCTATAAACAAGCTAAAAGTAAAAATAGTACTAGATATGCATTCATGTATACTAACTTTAGTGCTGGTACTAGTAATCAAGATAGTTTTAAAACCAGTTATAGTCATAATAGTACTTTATTTAGAAATGATAGAAATTATTCTTCAAGTACTAAGCTAATGACTAATAGTATTAAGATATGGGTTCCATCTAATATGATTGATCATGATAAACAACTTTATATTAGCAACTATTATAAGAATGTAATTTGTAATGAGAATTATATTTATAAAGGTTCAACCACACCCAAATGGGTATGGTTTCCAAAGACCTAACCCCCCGGACCCTAACATAGTAAGTGGGTACCGAAAATTATTATTATTTTTTGCAGGTACTCAGAAGGAAAATGATAGATTTTGGAATTTCAAAGAATGTTCCATGTGTTTAATAGAATTACGTGCTTACAATAAAATATGGACTTCGGTAAATATGGTAAAATTTATTTTACTTTTCCTTCATAATTAATAATGAGTTTATCTCGTTATATACAAGATATTTTATATAATTTTATATATTTCCCCATTCTTTTTTATAATGACAAAGGGGGAGAAATTCATATGCATATAAATAGAGGGAGATATTATACTTAGGGGGAGATGTTATACTTAGGTGGAACTTTAAAGATATTATCTGGCACTTGTACTAAATATTGTCGTATTTTAATTCATACTAGACTTGTGTGTATTATCATCTTGTGTGAATGTTACTCTTGATCTATGGTAGTAGTTTTATGTTGCTTATAATCTCTTTTACATCCTCCATTTAAACAACTCTTTTTTGTCGATGACAAAGGGGGAGAAAATTGTGCTAACAGTATATATGCAGGACACAATCTCAGGGGGATATCTTATACAGGGGAAGATTCATAAATATGTTGTCATCAATCAAAAAGGGGGAGAATGTCGAGTCAAGATTTTTATAGAGTTTTGATTTCTGACAAAGGAATAAGCCGTGATCGACAAAAAGAAGTTATTCATTTAAGAAACACAAAGAGCTCCATATATTAGAGGTTGATTATTTGGTATGTTAGTAATTTATGTTAAAATCTATCCTCAAATAATCATATAACTTCAATCTTTCAATATATATACATATGCACATTAACTGTGCAAATTGGACTAAACCGGTCGACCGGTTGAAAATAAGGTGGTCGACCGTTTTTGCCCAGAATGCACAGATAACATGCACACATGCACATAACGTATATATATTTGAATTCCTGTCTACCGGTCCATTTTTTACCTGTCGACCGTTTTTAAACAGAAAGCAACTTTTTCAAAAGACACTTCTCTTCTCCAAAGGTTGCATCTCCTATCTTTCATCAATGATCATAACTCTTAATGGCAACTGTTCACAAAGAGTTACAACTATTTTTCTCTATATATACTCATCTAAATCATTGATTCAAACACAAGTTTTTACACGATCATATATGCTCTCTAATCTAATCTCTAACACTCCTGCATTCTAAAAATTAATTTAGCTTATTGAATCATTGAAATTATTTCATATCTTTTGATTCAATAAGTAAATACCTTCTTTAATCTTTACAAAACATCATTCATATTCTTTGAGGATAAGATTATAGGAAGGGTGTATTACTAGTGACAAATCCGTGTTTTCAAGAACACAAGTTGTCAACAACAATTGTATTTGTTTTTGTTGAAGTCCTCGTGTTGTAAGAGGCAAGTGTTGAAGTCCTCGGTGTTGTAAGAGGCAAGTGTTGAAGTCCTCAGTGTATTAGAGGCGTGAAATCCCGTTCGGCTGTTCGGGTATTGTAAACCTGTTCCTCCGGGTGAAGCGAGGTAGTTAATAGTGAAAATCCAGATAGGAGTCTGGGACTGGACGTAGGACGGTGCTCCGAACCAGTATAAAAATCTCTGGTGTGATTTTTCTATTTTTATTTTTACTTTGCTACTATCATCTATTTTCCGCATTTATATTATTGTCCATATTACACGATCCGTGTGTACTATATTAGCACATATAATTGTATACACACCGCACTTTCAATTGGTATCGGAGCATAGCGACTTTCAAACAGTATGTAAACTGTAATGGCAAAATTAAGTAATCTAGAAGCGATTTGGTAGGCAGACCTTGTAAAGGTCTGGATAGGCGTTTCATGTATTTAGGACCAAAATTTAGTTTTGGCTGTACGTACTAGGAGGGGGCAAGTAGGTTCGCAAGGATGTTTGTTACCTTTCATAGGTTGCTAGTACGTAGGATAGATGATCCGCAATCATAGGCTTCTTCAGGTAGATCGATGCAGACAGAACAGGACAAGTGTGCTCCGATGTAGGTTTCGTTAGGCAGATCGTTGGAGGATTTTGCACAGCTAACCTAGCTGCGGGTGCCCTTTCGGAGGCCTATCACTTTGGATAGGGGCAAGTCCACATTGGTGATCGAGGAGACAGGAGAATAAGAGTCCAGTTTTGTGGAGCCTAAGCGCCACTTTGCGGTCCTATAAGGTTGTTTAAGTCGGCGTTGGTTAGATGTAAGAGGAATTTAAAGTGCATGGGTGAAGAGCATGACTTTCATGATGTAGCCCGTGGATAGGTAAGGACAGCAGGTCCAACAGTCCGATTGACATTTAGTATTACTGCATAGTCGACTTCCCTATAGTGGCAGTAGACTTTGGCTTCTTAGGAACTATATCTAAGAAGGATTCACTGCATTATATTATTTACCCTCTATGATATCCAAGGAAGACGTGGAACTAAACTATTTTATTCTTTCTGCTTCATTTTATTTCTCGTTCACCAGACTTTATGCCCAATCCACTACTTTTTTTTCTATTTTCCCCAAACCACGGACGGGCAGGCTTAGGTTGTAGTTCTTTGCAGCTTAGAGGGTCATTGGAGCAGTTGTTATCTCTAGCTTTTGTTTCTTTTTTTCATATACTTCATTTCTCTTCTCCGTACTTTACTCTATTTATGGGGTCTATACTGTGAACTTTGTTATATTTTATGCTTTGGTGGTGACTACTTGGTACTTTTGGTTTCAGAAATAAATTTGCGATAATGTTGTTTTTAATGAAGCTGTTTTTCTATTAGTTTATAACTAGCGAAAGTTTTCTTCGCTGTAATATTTTAATCGTTTTATGCTATTTCCTTAGTCTTTGTGCTATGTTATGGATTTTTATTTCACCGGACCACATGTACTTCTAGTCATGGCCGATTTTCGGAGTGCATAGAGATGCGAGTTGTCACATGTTCAGTACTATCCAATCAGAGGTAGGCCGGTCTTGTGTTGGAAGGGGATCCCTGTGAGGTCGTCGGTACATTTTCTAGATGTGTACTGTGATAGGTAGTGCTCCAGTGCCTTCTCATAGTGTGGAATCCAATCTCCAATACATGCCTTTACGATTTTGATTGTAGAGCCTAATATGCTGGAATTTAATAATGGTAACAATTTCGGCTATTTTTGTATATTAATTTTGAACGTTTTGACATTATTATAATATCATTGGATTTTTTATAAAAAGTATTTTGGTTATCCTAAGGTAAAAGCTCGTCCGTGTTTATGTACGGTGTGGTCATACGAGACATCTTTGATTTTAAAAGGGTTTCAAAATATAATAATTCATTTGTTTGAGTTTACTCACACAAGACCCTTGCCTGATCTGGAGTTTTATTTTCTTTCCCTAAAATTCTTGGGTTCTCAAATTCTTATGGCTAGCCAAGTAGTTCAGGATTTTCTCATGGATGCATTTTGGAGGAGCTTGGAGTAGGAGGCTTCATTGATAGCTACTTCTTATCTTGTTTTCGCTGTATTATATGTATCTTATATTAGTTAGGTAGGGACGGGCTGTTACAACTGTCCTAAGGTAGAATTTCTATTTGTATGACTTTGATGTATCATTTTGAAATGACCTTGTAAAGTATTATGTTGATTAATATATGTTTTTCCATTACGTTGTGAGATTCTGCTATTGTCTAGTTTCTTCTATATTCTATCTTTTTTCTTTCCCCTAACAATCTGTCTTTCCAACACTTAGTTGTTCGGCAGATGAATACCGTGGATGTGTTAGTTTTGAATTCTAAGGTTCAAAAAGGCGGGTAAATACAAAAACTTTCTTTTCAAAAGCAAAGCAGGCGCATTTCCTTTTAAAAGAAAAACAAGGCTTTGACTACTTCGGAAACCCTACTTTGACTATATACCTTACGGCCATGTAAATTCATTATGTGCTAAGTCTTTGATACCTTCCGCATTGGTTTCGATGGAGATGGAGGCAGAAGTACCTAATCGAAAGGTTGGTGCCGAAAGTGGAGACACAAGAAAATCATGGTAAAACTAATTTTTAACTTTAAAAAGTAATTCATTTTCAACTAACCCGCTTTATTCATCAACACATGATTGGTTACAAATTTCTTTTCTAGATTCTTTTCTAAAAGTGCTACCGAAATTTCAAAAGTATATAATTTAAAATGTTTATAAAACGCCCTTTCTCTTATAAATATATCGAACATTTAAGTCCCATGGCTTAAATAATTTTATATACTTCTTAAACACTTAGGAAAATTCAACAAAAATTCCCATAAATCAATTTTAATGTATTTTCTAACATATATTAATTTCTAATCCAAAAACAATAATTAACCACATTTAATTTTAAGCCCCATTAACCATTTTCTTCACCAAAAAATTACTAAAAATCCTTATTAAATCAGAAAATTGTGTAACCCATCTTTAAATTATTATTTCCAACCTTATCTCAAAATAATAAGGAATTTGAATGTCATCTAATATAGTTTTCACATTAAAACTTTTCATATAATCCATATGAAATAGCATAAATCATCAACAAGTGTATATATATATATATATATATATATATATTTCAACAATCATAAACATAGCAACATACTTTGCAAAAATATTCATGTCTAACCTAAAGACCAAAAACATCAAAAATACGAGTTGTAACCTTTTATTCACCTTTATCTTGTGATTAAGGAGTTGATATTTGATCTTGGATTAAGTTGGTTAAGCTTCTTCCTCTTATCTTACACTTTTTTCCCCTTTATGGTGGTCGGCCTCTCTTAGTATTTGATTTTGTTTTGAACATATCAAATGAATGGGCATGAAGGGTTTAGTGTATTGGAACATATCTTATTCCTACTTTGCCTCTTATTTATTTTCCTTACCTATTTCATTTTAGTTTCTCTTAATTCATTGTTTTAAATTGGCACAGCTACCTCTATTAACACAAATCTCAATCCCTTAACAATTTCATTATTTCTTTTAATTTAACTAACTAACTGTCCTAAATAATGTTAATCAAAATTAGGGTCATTACACTATAGTTGGAGAAGTCCCCCATTGTAATGACATAGAATTTCTAAAGTTTTGAACGGGAATATTCAATTTGTTTAAATATTCAATTTGATTCTAATTTAATGCATAATAAGAAAATCAATTTTGGATAAAATAACTTGATTTTTAATGATATATTTTAAATTAATTTATCGGAATTATCCATAATTTTTAATTTAAAAAATATTTAAATTATCGTTTGACGTATTTTACAACAAATGTTATTTGTTTTTAAAACAAAACAGAATAAGATAAAAAGTGTATTTTATTGCAGTTTTGGGATCATGTCGCATTGCGATGCGCGATTATATTTTCATTTCTATCATTAGCGGTCCATATGTAAACGTGATTCTATGTAAAGGAGTACTGCAAAACATTCTTTTCAAACCTTTTCCAAATCAAATTCAAATTTTTCAACAAGCTATTTATGTGATTTGATTTAGATGAGATGGTTATCTTTAATTGTGGATTTTGCTTTGTTTGAGTTGGAAATAATGAGTATTGTTGGTTATAAGTATGCATTAAGACATCACACTTCTCTTTATTTGACTTCTGCATTTAAATTTTTCCTCCTCCTTTTTCTTCCTTCTTCATTAAATGAGAAAAACCTCCATCCCCCCACTTCAAAATTCATTATCTTTAAATTTACTCACTTTTAGCCAAATCTCCCTACTACAATTTTTTTGTTGAGGTCTCCAATAATTTTAAAAAAAAGTCCCTCGATGTTTCTTTGAGCATGGTGATGGGAATTGCTCAAAAACAATGGATGTCGAGAAATGATGGAAATTCGGCGATCATGAAATGGTGAATGGAAGGTATGAGTGTGTTTATATCGTCGAGTGGTAATTTTTATTGGCGGTTTCATAATTTTGGTGGTCTATGGTAATCGTGGTGGGAGACAAACATTTTCCATTCATCTAGTAATTTCCAATGAATCGACGGTCAAGGAGAGAAATGGCAGTAATTGGAGGAGGCTTTGGTGATGGCGAAGCCATAAGTGGTGATCAATGAAGGTCCAGTGGCGTGAGGTGTTAGTTTGAGCTCAAGTTAAGGTTTATTGGTGTATGGGATTTTGGGTTCGTAATTGTCATTGATAGGGGAGTTATAGTGCATCGAGCATAGCAAGGTGGTGGTCGAAGATGTATATAGTTTAGGCGGTCGCGGTGGCATAGGTGGCTGCAATGATCGTTGGTCGAGGCTATAGGTGGGACTCGGTTTTGGGCATATGTTCATTTCCTGGACACGATGTCGAATGGAGGTGGAATAGGTCAATTTTGATGGAGATGGACTAAGACAAGGTGGTAAGGTTGGTTGGACATGGTTCATGAACAGGAGATTGCTGGTGATCATAGATCGACGAGCAATGGATTGGTTGGCCGTGCCAGTGAAGCATGCATATGCCCATTCATGTACAGGATTTGAAATGTTGATTTGGGTGAGAAGCATATGCAGGTTTGTTTATAGGAGTTGGGCTGGGCTTGGGATGTTGGGTGAGAATATATTTTAGTTATTGTTTATAATTTTAAAACTAAGTATGTTGAACTTGGAAAATAACCATTTTACTTTGACTCATATTAACGCATAAAACACTATGGTATAAGTAGTTGATATCTTTAATGTAGTATGATAAAATAATAGCGACTGAATATTACTATGTTGTTTAAATAAAAATGTGGTTAAATTAATTATACTTCATTTATGATATCTACCTGGCAGAATAAAACACCATTCAACTATAATTAGATTGAATAGATTATTGTAGGAATCTATTGGGCAAAATAAATCCCCGTTCTAAGAATGCAAAGTAAAATGATTATTTTCAAGTTAATTAATATGTGGATTAACCAATATTGGAAAAATGATGTGTTAACTATTGATTTTTACCTGTTGAGTTCCAAAAGCTTGGCAGCCTGGTCACATTAGGTATGACATTGATACATGTTAAAAGTCAAATCTGTTTATTTATTTATAAAGGTAATAGTAGCATTGGTTAAGCGTTATGATAGCCTTAGACCTCGTTATAGTACTTTGAAAAAAATTTGTTTGTTGTTTTTGATTTAAAAATGGTTTTGATTTGAACAATGATTTTAAATATAATTTGGGAATTTTCTATGGCGTTTATTTACAAATGGTTTTTGAACTTCTCTATTTTAAAAGTATTTCGAGAAATATCTATTTTTCAGGAAAATTAATATAGGGAATTTATCATTTGTAATAAAGTGATTCTGTTATTGAAGAGGATGGAAATATTTTTGAATAAATATTGGCGAATGTTTTATATGAAATGTTGAATATAAGATAGATGTACAAATGGTATTTTATAAATAAAAAGAGATTTATAAATAATATTTTTTAACTATAAGGGTAAATTTATAAATAATGTTTATACAAGGAGTTTGTAAATATAAAAGAGATTTATGAAAAAAAGTTTTTAAATAGACAAGAGGTTTATAAAAAAAATGATACTTGGTAATGGAGTTTGATAAATGATATTTTGTAAAGTAGAAGGGGTTTATAAATAATTTTCGATACTTATAAAAGAAGTATTATGGAAAATTTTAGACAATTATGAAAGGAGTTTTATAAATAATTTTAGATTAAAAGAAGTTTTGTAATTAGTTCTAGATATTTATAAAAGGATATTTATAAATAATTTCAGAGGTTCATTAAAGAAGTTTCACAAATTAAACCAGAACTTTATAAAAGGACTTGTAAATATGGAATGGGTTTATAAAAAGGGAAGTTTATAAAAGGAGTGCGATTTGATTTTGATAAATATTCCTTCTTAATTATGGTGGTGTGGAAGCATTCTTTCCATACTTAACACCAAAGGAAAAGTGGTTTGGGTTTAAATTAATAATGTTTTAAATGACATTTGCTTTGGCCTAGTTAAATATGATTTTGGAAAAATGGAAAATGTATTCTAAGTACTGAAAGTGAAATGTTTTGTGAATATACTTACACCGCTGAGATAACTGTATGCATATTTTTCAAGTATTTTCATGGTGATTTTTAATTAATGAAAAGATTAAGTAAAGAGAATAAGTGGCTGCTTATGTGTTTAACCATGCTTGGTTTCTTATGAAATTAAGTCCCTGACTTGATTTTTTTTGTTTATTTGATTGTTAAATAACCTACTATAAAATCTTGGCCAAATATAACTTTGGAAATAGCTTGATGAAAAACAAGAATTATATGGTAAAGTTATCTTCAGTAATGTTATACTGTACATATAAACACATTGTGTTCTTCGAGGATAAATGATAAGGAAATCTGTCCGCTTAAACGGTTAGAAGGTGATCTCTGCTCTCATATATTTTCCATTTATTTTCAAAAGAACAGAAGTTGAGTTTACCGAAATCTATTGATTGATCTGGGAGCCCGTAGTAAGCAGGGGAGTGCATTTATATGAGATGACTTAAAACCGTAACCACTACAAAGCCATATAATTATCGATGCTTTGTAAGAGGTTCAATATTGGTTCAAGATGATGGAATCGAAGGTGGAGTTCTTTGAAGTGCAATGGCTGCTTACTATTGTTCCTGAGGATTCCAAAAAAATATATAGTGGAAGTATGCCTTCGGTTTGTTCATATCCCGAATGACTTATATGGATGAATGCCGGCATTTCATTGTGCTTTAAGGGCAATGTTATCATTCCAAGTGGGATTTTCTAAAGGGAAATAAAGTAATCGCGACCGCACAAGCCTCATAACCCAAAATGACTAAAACAAGGGTTATCTTCAAGCTATGTGGTGCTCAACATTAGGAGCATCATTCCTCAATCTAGGTTCGATATTTATGGATTTTGGTATGCATGCGCATGGAAAAGAGTAGGGCGGGTGCAATAGGTTTACAGCCTTGGTGCCTCAGGGATGGTGCAATACGGCTTGTCATGTCAGAGGGAAGTCCAGCTCTGATTCGCGGCAGTCAATAGGTTCGACTTCGTTACATTTTTCTAGAGGTGCATTGTGGCAGGCAGTACCCCAACTGCCTTGTCATTGAGGGAATCCAGTTTCCAATGCGATCTTTATGGACCTAGTTATGCCCGAATATGCAGGAATGTGAGATGCAAGTATTTTAGCTATGTTATACATTTATTTTAACCCTAGACATTACTGTAATATCGATGGATTTCCTATAAAAATGGTTTGGTTGTCGTAAGGTAAAAACCCGTCCATCTTTATGTGCGACATGGTCTTATGAGATAACTTTATTTTTGAAAGGTTTTATAATATTAAAAGTCCATTTGATTATGTTTCTCACATTGGTTTACTAGTCTAATCCAAGCATTATTTTCTTATAACACTTGGGTCTGCCCTGGCATATTTCCAGATTAGTTTTTGATGCTTTGGATTGGAGCTTTAGGAGACGAGTTGGATGCTGTAACAACCAGGTATTTTCAACCATTCACATCCATTATAAGTGTATAGGTAGACACTCATGTCGGAATTGGATTGCTTAAAATACCGCGTTGTAAATAAAAATTTGGCAAATCTCAGAATATACAGTAAATAAAAATCACAGATCACAGACACAGAGTAATAATAGTGCAGCGGAAGTAAAAGAAATAGTAGTTCATGAAGCTACTATGTAAATATATCAGAGTTAAATAAAATACAACAGAAGAAATAAAGTACAAAGGAAGTCTCACTACATAGAAGTCTACTAATACAAGAGCTGAAAGGAACAACAGACTGCAAAAGATGAAACTTGACAAGTAAATAATCTCCAGGGATTTTCAATCTCCAGAAAGTGGAAATCCAAATATGTGAATACTCAGGCTGACCCGAGCGTAAATAAAAATACAAACACTCGAGTCAGGACATACATACTTATACAATGTAAACCAACTCAAGTGAACTGTAGTAAAGGTACAAGTAACTTAGAAGATGCTTGGGACCGCCCATCCTCTAAGGATCCGTTAAACTATTTACTATGTAGTAATATACGCTATATACAGTAGTGTCTAATCAGTAAAGTATAATCATATAGAAAATAGCGTTAAGGGGATGGTGAACCTTAACGCGGTCGGATCTTTAAAACCAAAATCGTAGTGGGCTCGATATAAGGAGATGACACGGCACGCGAGGCAATGCCAGGGTGGATACACCATTTGCACTCCCGGACCGGTGGTGACGGCAAGCCAGCAGCTTCCGCCCACCTCGAACAATACCCCCGAATCAAAGTGGCGCCACATATCGAATCACAAAAGTAATAGAATGGTTTTCGATGGAGCATGCTCGATGAAAGGGTGCGACCCTTTGTGTAGCCCGGTATAGCTCCTGTTTTAGTCATTTATGCCAACTCACGGGAGTTGGGTCCATGTAATATACCTCGAGAACGTCGCCACCATCCTACTTCATTCTGGAATCTCCACCGCGTACACAGTTGTTAAAGTGGTTTTCGGTATTGGCCGGCTATAAGACAATATCCGATCCCGGTCTCTTTAACAACCAATCGTTATTATAACCCGTAGTTATAACTTTTAAAACAATATTTATACTTCAAAATAAAATATCATTTCTACCCAAATCTTTATCAAAATAAAGATCAAATCATTCCAAAATATCATATCTTTCAGATCTTCTTTTCAAATCATTTTAATATCAAAATATCATATCTTTCAAAACTCCATTTTCAAATCATTTTAATATATCAAAATATCTATCTTTTCAAAACCACATTTCAATCATTTAATATATCAAAATATCATCTCTTTTCAAAACCACATTCATTTCAAATCATTATTCATTTTATTTAATTTAAAATACCATTTCAGTTCACATTTCAAAACAGTTTATATTCCAGAAAATCTTTTTAACCATAAAAATGAAGTTATTTTGTTTAATAATTATATTATTAAATTTCCAAAATTTTCAACTTGCAAAGTTCATTTATTCACTTAAGTCTATCAAAACAGTGAAAAATCCCTTTTCGTGGCATTTAGAAAACGCTACGGAAAGATACATTCAAAACAGTTCAATTTAACGAAAGACAACATTTTAAAATGTTGTAATAGGGTTTACTTAAATTTCAAATAAACTTAGTTAAATTCAGAAATTATAGCACTTACAATAATTTCTATAATAGTTTTTAATTCAATAGCTTTTTAGTTCATTATCATCAACTACAGCATTTACAAATGCTGTAACATCATCTACATTGTAATTTGTAGCATCTCAAAAATGCAGTAAATTTACTTCAAATATTCAATAAAATTTCTCAACCAATTATATTTTTATTTAAAACATTTTTAACTTATAAAATCATACATTTTCACATTTATAAACATCATTTAATTTTCCTCAAGTTCATGATTTTATAAAGTTCAATTTTCATTCAAAAATCAAGATTTAATAATATTTCACTTATTAAAATGAAATGTTCAATTTTAAATCCATTACATTAAATTTCAACTTAACACTTAAGTTCAAATTCTCAAATATAACTAAAAATTCATTTTTAAGTCAAACTCATAAATTTCCAATTTTAGTTATATTTCAAAATTTCAACTTAATGTTCATTCATTTCACATTTCAACTTTATTAAAATCATTAATATGAAAAAAAATCACTTTAAATTCATTTAAATTCAAAGTATCATAAATTTATCGTAATTTCATATTCAATTTAATTCCCAGTTATAATTAAATCAAATTTTCCAAAATAACTTACATTTAAAATTGTCTAACTTTTCATTAATTCATTTCACTTACAATTATTCAAAAAATCAATAATATTTTACAAAAATCCCTTTTTAGTTATATTTAAATCAAAATATTTTAATATTTACATTTCTAAAATAATTTTAAAAATTTTAGAAAAACATATATTAACTACGGTTCTGTATAAAATTTTCTACGCTAGGTAAAGTGATACGGGTAATATATCATTTCAACCCGTAATTTACAAAAAAAAATCCGGGTTTTATCATTTCAAACCCGCACTCCCAAGTAAATAAAAATAAATTGAAAATCATTCAGGCCTATCATTTCAGCCCATAACAATTTTCCCTTATTCTAAAGTCCGTTCGGGTATGTATCATTTCACCCCATAGTGATTCTAATCTAAAGGGAACTTGCAGTGTGATAAACTGATAAAAATAGTAGAACAACATAATATAACAGTAACAGATGTTATAACAGGTGTTTAAGCATGGGTGAACATCATAAAATAATAATATAGCAGGTGTAACATGATAATGCATTTTACAGATTCAAAAGGGGTCAATTTACTAGTTATATATATACATATTGTCTGGTGAGAATAACTCACAGGTTTGAGCTGAAGACACAACGACGAATTGCACAAATGTGATCTACACAAGCACAAAAGCACGACCCAGATTCGAATGGAGGAGCCAAATGTCAAATTCCTTGGATACACATCAAAAAAAAATATAACAACGATGAGTTTCAAAACCAAAATACGATAAACTGCGCTAGAATAAACTGCACAGACCAGACAGTGAACAGATAACTCCTAAGTTAATGGATTCCGACTGCGACAAACGTAATAAAATCATATATTAACATTTACGTCGTTATGTATTCGCGTTGAAAATTATTTAAAAATTTGGTTGTCATTACAATTTCAGTTTATATATATATATATATATATATATATATATATATATATATATATATATATACTTACACACACACACACACACACACACACACATATATATATATATATAACAGGCAAACATGAATTCCTTAATTCATTATAAAAATCGAACTAACTTGATATATAAAATTATACACGCGGACAAACTTACAAGTTTACAGCTCAACGTTCAAATCCTATGTTTACTGTTACCTTTTCTTCTTTTTTTATATAATTTTTTTTTATAATAACGCATGCAACTTCGGGAAAAGAATCCAAAACCGACACAAACCCTCATTCATTATGCATATACTCACTGTACCAAATATATTCAATTTGTGGCACTCAAGCTTGTACCACTTCCATTTTTTTATATTGCACGCAACTAGGCAGTGGAGAAAACAAAACAAAATAAAATGTTCAGCCATAACTTTACCATTTAGTATATATAGGTGTAACATATATGTATGCAGTGCCAAGTTATCACCTTCACTTATTTTTATAATTTTTTTATATAAATAACGCACGCGACTTCCAGAGAAAGAAAAAAGAAGAAATATATATATATATATTCAATGTATCCAAAACCATTCAATGTTTGCATGCAGGGCCATTCGCATGCAAGCTTGTATCCCTTCAATTTTATTTTATATTTGATGCACGCAGCAAGAAGAAGAGAGAAAAGAGGAAAAAAAAACAAAAGAACTCACCGCACAGGGCTGAGGTGGCAGTGGCGTAGGTGGCGTCGGGGGATGATCGGTGGCGTGGCTGCCGTGGAAGGGGAGTTGCGGTGGTCAGGAAGGTGGTGCGGTGCTTGGTACAGGGGAGAGGGGGTTTGTTTTGTAAGTTGGATCGGCTGTTGCCTTCTTCCTTTTTTTTTTATTTGGATGTGAAAAGATGCTGAAGGAGGAAGTTGAACACGAGAGAAAAGTGGTGAAGCCTCTTATTTTTATACTTAGTTTAGATTGCGTAAGTGATTCCAAGGAGGGGAAATCTAAGTTTAAGGTAACCGGTTGATATCTTAAAACGTACAATAAATTTGTGTAACGTACCAATAAATTGTGTAACGTACCAATTAATTGTGTAACGTACCAATTAATTTTGTAACGTACCAATTAATCGTGTAACGTACCAATTAATCGTGTAACGTACCAATTAATCGTGTAACGTACCAACTAATTTTTAGGCTACAGCTGTTAAACACGTTCAGGAATTTAAATTTTGAATTCTAATCAATTAATTTCAGTTTATAACGGCAACTAATAAATTTATATACGGACCCGTTATATACACACAAAACAGCGCGTAACTTCCACATTGGACCTCCAAATTCAGCAAATAAGGTATCGTTACACTCGCCTTGTCAGCACGAGTCTAATAATATAAAGAAAAATCACGTTTGTTCGTTCAAATAAATATTCATTTTCTGAAATTTGCGGTCGCTGATACCGCTAATTGGACCATATAAAACTAATTTAATGCGTTAACGTTACCGGAAGTCTTCAACAGACGTTATTATATTTTTATTATAAATCTCACTTAAATATTACAACATAAAATAATGACATTCCAAAAATAAAATTTATGCAAATTAATTGCCAAAATACGTTACCCACAAATTTAATAGGTTATTTTATTTAAAAGTTATTTTATTCAAAAAAATCTAGATAGTTACAACAAATTCTTACGTTATTAAAATTTTAGTTTCAATTTGTCGCTAACTTCCGCAGGAATCCAATTTATTAGCAGTAAATTTCTCTGGTCGTTACAGATGCCTCCAAGACATACTTATGTATCTTTATTTCTGCTGCATTGGTTTGTTGATTTTATCAACGTTTGTGAGGATAGGCTGTTATAAAAGTTTTGGTAGGTGAAAGTTAGTTTACTCGAATTTTGTACATATATGATGGTTTTGCTTTATAAAGACCATTGAGATATTATATGTTATTCGTCATGTTGTGAGATTCTATTATGTCTTTTCGTTTATTCATCCCAACAATCTTCTTTTCGGAACTTGAATGTTCGAAACATGAATATCATGGATGTATTGGTGTTGTCTTTTGAGGGGCGAAAAGGCCTGTCGTTACACACCTCAATAGTACGTATACACAATTGCTTGTAGCCTCTAGGTTAAGGCAGACTTCTATTGTGTAAACTACTGCCTTGCATTAACCCATACTAAACCAAGCCTTTTATCCTTAAAATAAATATTAGGCTAGGCCCACTAATTCACGACCTTTATAAACATGTTATTGAGGCCATATAATTAAGTTTATTTATTAGTATTCATTTATTTACTTGCTTTGAATTCATGCATATCCTATATAATTATTTCTTATATTCTTCATTTCTATTTAGGTCACTTAAACGTCAACTATTTCCTTACTTTCAATTAATTTCCCACCATAAATGGTCATCGTTATACAAATTGGACCAAAACTAATGACATTTATTTATTTGTTTCAAATCTAATTTATTAGTTTAATTCTGCAATTAATCTCATTAAATGCATCTATGTCCTCATTTGATTTTTGTTACTTCCTATTAGCTGCGCATTTATTTTCCATTAACATTGCAATCATCATTCACTAATGTGAAATCTATAACTCCTTTTACATTGCAGCCACTTAACTCTGTTATTCATTATGTTACTAACTTTCAAACATTCTAATTGTAGTTAATGCAATTACCGACCTGAATTTATCTGTTACTCTTTATAGTTTACCTTTTATATGTATTTAAATTTAAATTTCTACATTAAGAAATCATAGAATATACACTTACGTGTAAATTCTACAAAGAATGTTTGTTTCCACATTTTAACCTATTGGAGTCATCCTTCCCAAAAAATAAAATTATTACTGTTATAACTTTCCATAAACTACCTAAAAGTGGGAATTTTTCTTCGTTTGAAATTACAAGGAATTATCCCTTTTATTTCTATTGAAATAGACAATGTATACTCTAGAAAAGGACATCCATAATTTACATTTCCATTTCTTCCAGACATATTCTTTATCATTCCAAGCGATGCACTTTTTATACATAGTAGCGAAATTTGACTGTCTATGGAAATTTACATGGAAAAGATATAACCAAATTATACAGTCAATGTTCCCAATAAATTAAAACATAGAAACTAACATTTCAACTCAATCTTGGGCATTCCTAATGAATGGTTAATAATTTGATAACCAATTAATATAAAACTGTTATAAGTTTTGCAATTCTATCCACATCACTTTACAATTTTTAGGGAGTAATTTATCAAAATTTCCAGATTAGGGTGTATATGTCATTTCTTTACAATTTCATAACTTGCAGAATATGTAGGCGAGATTTCAACTAAATTCATTCATTTTAAGCCTGCAATTCAATGGTTGTTGCATAGGCATAGAATCAAATAAATTCAACTATATAAATTTCAGTGTTTTATATAAATCATATAATTTTCCACTCAGCTTTCTACCTTTCCAAATCTCCAAATCTGAATTCATCCTTTTAATTGACTCTTTTTCCTTCTCAACCCAAAATTATGTATGGAAAGATATATACACACCCATTGGTATAACATATTTGAGAGGAGCTTTGAGTTACGTGGAATTTAGATTTATAATTATAAAGTTTACCTTTTCCAAAGAACTGATTCATTTCTTCTCTTTTTTTATTTAATGCCCTTCTTTCAATATATATAGCAGTATTTTTATAATTTCTAGAAACACTAGAGAAGGCAAAATGATAGAGCTTTTTTGCTCTGTTTAGAAAATATAAGAAGAAATGAGAGGGGCTAGGTCTGTATATACAAACGCTCAAACTAATTATGTCCGTTAAATTAGAATTTATTAAATTCGGGTCATTAAGCCAAGGTTAAACCCTAGCCGCCATGAACTGAACTGATCGACCGCTGCCCATAGGTGACCTAATAAGGCTTTCGACCGGTGGTGGTCCGGCATTTATTATTATTTATTTCCTTACTATCTTTTTATTATTTTTGATCCGAAACCTTCAAACATCGATAACTTCTTCGTATGAACACCAATTGTGAAGCTTTACATATAAAAGTTGCTTAGAAAATCACCACGAATCCAATGGTGTAAGTTTCATGGCCAAATTTTGATGTTTTCTCAAATTACATTTTTGAGCCTTATTGATTATTTACTATTTTATTTTACGGAATGTTACATTCTCTCCCTCTAAAAGAATTTTATCCCTTAAATTCCCTAAGTACTGAATCATATAACATAGCATGCAACCATTTTAAACTATCCAGTCAATTTGTGTACAACTAATTTTGCAGTCAAATTGTACAAGTGCATGATGTAATAATACTAAATCGTTGCCTCCTAAATGATAGCATTTTTTAAAACAAATTTTCAATATATGATGCAAACAACCTATACATACTTGAAGTTCTATATGTATGCAAGTTTTCGAAAGCCAAAATCTTTGTATTCACACAACAAATTCCCCACTCCTACGAATAGGAGTATGGTTCGACCTATTTTGCATCCAATCCCAACCATCCAATACTTAACAAATAATTTCTAACATCCAAAATTTTGAAAATCTAACTTTCCTGTGACGCCCCACCTCTATACCCACGCTAGCCAAGAACACTACGGTGTAGTGCTGTCAACTAGCACGGAGAATAAGGCTGTTGAGGAGCGGCCATCAATAGTTGGCCTTACACTAGTATTGGTTATCTCGATGGGAGTGATATATAAATATATATATTCTTTCATTTTTCATCTCTGATTTATTTTCTCCCATCGACATACCCCAATTCTAGTATAAAACGAACTACGATGGTTCGTAATAGTTTAGAACAGTAAATATAAAATAACAACACAGATAATATAAATGCGGAACACAGATGAAACAGAAAGTCTCATATATATATATAATAACTGATGTCAGTTACAATACATTCACACGGTACATATGATACAACTACAACAGTCGACTAAGGAAGTTACATATACAAGTACATTAACGTATTTAATATACAGGAACACATATCTTCCTATACAATTTTACAGACTACTACAAATGACGACGACTACTCCAAAAGATATGAAAGAACTTCATAGCTCTAGCAGCAACCCAAAGCAGAATATCTACAACCTGGAATACTCGGTCTGACCCGAGTATTAAATTCAAAAGAAAATAATACTCGGGTCAGTCTAATTCAAACTCAGTTATTAGTGCACAGAAGCAATAATAATCAAATAATGAATAGACGACAGTAATTAAACCAAGTCAGAATGCAATTCAGAAATATTGAATTGAAATAAACATAACAGTTCAAATCATTGAAATATCAATTAAAATATTAATTCATGTAGGGCTGCAGTACACGCACGCGTGCACTGCCTCGCTACTACAGAATATGGAATACGCAAAGAGATCCATAAGTCAAAACAAATAGAATATCATACACGCCATACCGTGTGGCTGCAGTTCACGCTTGCGTGCACTGCCTTGCCACTATGGTGATAATGTACCCAAAAAAACTCAATACCGTGTGGCTGCAGTTCACGCTTGCGTGCATTGCCTTGCCACTATAGTAATGATGTACCCAATCGGGCACAAGGTCAAACCCAAAATAAAAAGACGGGTTCAACACAGGTGAAATTCCAAAATCAATATGAAACTCAGGTGACATGCACAAACACAGGAACATGTCAGAGAAACAAGTCATAACAATAAAGCTAAGTCACTTACGAAATGCAGAGGTCAAGTCAGTGACTCAACACAACTGCAACAACAACAAAAATGAAACTGCGGCCACCACATGAACAAAACAGTGCATGTTCCAAACTACAAAGTGATCAAGGCATGAACCAGACAAGTACTCAAGGGATGCAGCTCACAATCAAATAAAACCATGTATACAAAAAAACATGGTTCAGGAAAGCAACCAAAACAATATACATGAGGAAGCAGTGCATACAATATACTGGGGAAACTCAAATATCATGCACCAGAATGTAAACAACATGTGCACGACCAGTTCCAGTTAAATTGGTAGTAATGAAACTGCAATTATCAAAATGAAGCAAGAAAACTTCAAAATGCAGAGAGTCAAAGAAGGTGATCAAAGAATCAAAAGTCATAGCTGTGGCAACCCTGTGGATACGTAGATACACAGCGTGCATATATATGTGTGCCGCAAGACTCGAGTGCAAAGCAACGACAATGATATGACTTAATAAGGACCAAACTTATATGCAATCCCAATTGTGCACAAATGAATGTACATTACAAACTGCACATGAACAAAATGAATCAAAGGTGCAACATGGAACTGCATATGGACAAAAAGCATCAGAGGTGTAATATGGAACTGCATATGGCAGTGGTATAACTTCGAGATAATACCCCATGTTTAACTGAAAACAGTGACATGATGAATATGTATACGAACTGAATGGTCAGGCAATATACTTCAGGTTAAAACATATGAGCAGCTACCTTAACAAGTAAAGACCACAAGCCAAAGTTAACAGCAACTAGTAGAACAAATGAAGATGCGAACACATGAAATGTAATAAGGTGCTTGGGCAAGCTCTTGTTCCAGTATGCATATATACTAACTCTTACCAAAGTATGTGACTAGGCCAAATTATAAATGAAATGTCAATAGCCCAAAACATTAAGGAGCAAATGATGAAGCTCCAGATCAGCATAAGTTCAAAGAATTGCATATGGTCTAGCAACAGTATAAGGGAACAAACTTGGCAATGCTAAAAGACCAATACACGTGACTACACAGTGCAAACAAAAGCACAAAGTGAAACTGGACAGTGGTCGAAGTAACAGGGCAAACAAATAAATCAATGCAAAACATCATTAAGGCATTCTTATATTTTATTTTTATTTTCAAAAACAAAGACAACTGCAATCACAAATTGTTAAATGCCCAAAGTCAGTGATATCAAATTTATGGCCGAAGATACTTCCAACACAGGGGATCACATATATAAAATCAATTGACCGAAGTCACTAAAAGCAATTGCTTAGCATACATATGAACAGGTTTCATATGTATACAAACACAAAGTCAATGAAGACTACAGACCGAACCAAGGTAAGCAGAGTCAAGACACACACCACAAACACAAGACTACAGGTAAAATGAGCATGTGAATGCATAAGAGTTGTAACAAGCTTAACACATAAATACTTATATGCAGTAGTTATACAACTAATGCAACGAATTAGAATACTAACAGAAGGTGCCCAGTGATAAAATCACATATTTGAAGTAACCAACGTCACCAAAGAAATCACAGTAGCAAGTTCAACTTTGAAAGCCCAAAATCATCCCATAACCAACATCATGACCCGAAGTCAGGTGATAGTCAAGTCAAAGCAAGAACAAAATTCACTTTAATGCCGATGCCAACCAAAAAATTTCAAAGTCATTTACAGTTCAAATTACACCGTAACCCAGCTGCAATTATCAATTAACTATTCAAAGCCGAAAGTCAATCAAGCATTCAAACTCGAGTAAATGGAAAACATCAGAGAAATCAACAATATCAAACCACAATTTAACAGCTGAAAACCCAAGTGACCAAAGTAAAGTTACACAGCAACAAAATCATACGAAGAAAAAGAAACCGAAGAACCAATGGAGCGTTCGAATTAGATGCGAGTGATAAGTATCACTCACCTTTGTAAAACGAGGCAGCCGAGGGGAGACGAAGCCATGGTCCTCACGAAGACGTTCGAAGCCATCAACGTCGGCATCTTCAATTTCGAAAAGCCCTAATCTATGAGTGACGAAGAGGAGGCCGCCATTATTTTCCTTTCGGTGGTTTTAGGTTTGCAAACGAAAAAATAAGAAAAATGAATAAAAATTAAAAAAAAAGGGGATGGGTTATTTGTTTTGAGAATTAACACGGCATCAAAATTGATGGGCCGAGATTTAATGCTAAAGCCCAAAATTCCTTTTTAACAATTTATAAAAGAATTTTAATTCAAATTTTAAAACTTAAATCGGCAATAAGAGAAAATATTAATCGTTTAATGTCGATTATAAATCGACACGAAATACAGGGTTGTTACATTTCCTATATCTCCATTTTTATATTGGAAAAGGAATTTAAATGAAGAATTTTACATTTCCACCATTCTCTAGGACACCAATTCCGTTGTACCTTGGAACTTTCTCTTTTCCTCTTAAATCTTTTTCAACTTTTCCAAGTACGATTTTCATAAGGAGGTTTATTCTTTAAATTTAAAGATAGAATTATTTTTAACAACAAGTTTTAATTACTATAACGAGCTATAGAAATAGCAATTCCAAAGATAAAATATCTTCCTCCCTTGTTATCATCAATGTTTTGTGTGTAGTCTTCCATATTAAATAATAAAAGTCATATTAACCAACATATCGACCCTCCCAATGCTAAGCATGTGGCACTTAAAAATTAGAAAATTTCCCATTTTCGGTTAAATTTTTTTCCCATTTTATCAAATTTGCAATATAATTTGAAAATATGAATTTTTGTAAAGCGAAAATGTAACGGCCTGTATTTTGGCTATTTTAAGTTATTAAATTTAATGTAATTATTAGATAAATATAGGTTGAAATAAAAATTTAATGATTTATTAATACTGGTTTATGTATAATTAAATTGATTAAAATTTAATACTGAGAATTATTTAAATAATTTGATTCTAGATTCAAGAAGATTGAAAATGATATCGAAAATTGATTTAAATTTTATTCAAAATATAAATGAAATGGTTAACATTTACAATTGGATTTAAATGTGGATAATTAAAAATTGGAAATCTTATATTTTAATTGACCTGTAAAAATAGCCATTTTGGCCGCTGTCTCTGATTTCGATGAATCGAGTTTCGTCGAATCCGTAATAGTGAATTATTTTTGGATTTCAAGTTTCGCAGCGATTGGACTTGTCGTTTGGCCTTACGAGCTTAAAATGCGTTGAGATTTAATTTAAATTTAATTAAGATAATCGACTTTGAAAAGCTTTCTTTCGCATACGATCGAATTAAGCCTCGAAACTATTCCATTGTTTTCAGAATGGAGGTAGAACATTAAGAACGCCAGGCGGCACGTTTTGTTTGGAGCTCGAAAATTCAGGCGTTTAAGGGCAAGATATTTTCTTATTAACAATATTACATTATTTTCCATTCAAATATGTCGTACGAGCACATCACTGCCATATCTCTCTCCCACTTCCCTCATTTTCATACCAAGCCTAATTTAAAAATAAAAACACATCCGACCTAAAAAAACGGTCGATCGTTTAAAAAAAAGAGATTGAGCAAGGATAGATGAGTAGAACGGAGTTGCGCTAGCAAGTACATGATGTCAACTGAATAAGCGATGCACGATGGAGGCATCTAATCGAGGAGGAGGGCAAGTCGAATCTTGCACGTGCAAGGATAGAAGGGACGGTCACTATGTGCTGCGGCGGTGCTTGCGATGAATGACGGTGGAGGCGGGCTGCGAGGGCGATCGAGAAAAAAAATGCAAAGAGGAAATCGCGTTTGGTGTTCATCTGAGTAGGGTCTTGTGGTTTAGCTGTGATTATGATGGTACTTATGCTTAATCACTAAAATTATTTAAGTCATATTAAGCAATTTATCCCAAGTGTTTAATAATTTATAACTTATTCGTTCAAGGTCAAATTTGCGTGCTGCCTGCTACGATGGAATTGTATCGACGAAGGCCACGGCTTGGAATGGAAATTTAATTTATTTGAAGCCGAAAGAATTTTCGGTTTCAAATAAAAAGGTGAGTGTTTATACGCTCACAATTGACTAAAATAAAATTTTGTTAGTTAAATTTATATTCTGAAGTGGTATGAAATTTATTGGCTCTTGTTTGGTAGGTTTAATTATCATTTATATTGATATATGAATTAATTGATAGAACTAAAATTGACCGTTAAAATAAATTTAAATTTAATATGCGGTATTATACTCAATATTGATAATTATAAAATTTTGTGAATTGTATTGACTGTATGGATGATTGGTTGTGATGGATGCTATCGGTTGTTAATTTGAATGTTTATTTATTTTCATAGTTCATGTTATCATCTCGTATATAATTTATAGCGTATAAGACGGTTAATTGAATTATTTCAAATAAGCTAAGAAATTGGTTGAAATGATATATACCTATGACATCTATTTTGGATTGAAATGATATGTATCTATCCTTAAAATTAAATTGTAATAATTACCCACTTGGACATAGGTTAGAAAATTATATACAGACATCGGGTTGGTTAAATTAAATGATTTTAAAATTGTTTGAAATTATTTAAGTGAATTGATTTTAAGAATGAAATTTAATTTATGGAAATTGAATTATTTTGAATTGAAGCTCGAAATGTTGGAATTCAAACTTGATAAACGAAATTGTTTAATTAATCAAAATTTAGATTTTAAGTTAAAATTTGAAATACGGCGTTAGTTTTCGAAAGGTGATTTGTTTTAAAAGATTGTTCTTTTATACGAACTATGAATATTTCTAAGAAAAATTGACATGAAATGATATTTTAAATTTGAGTTTGGAATTAATAATTTGGATTTAAAATTGGTATTGAAAGTAAATTTGATTTAAGTGTTTAAATCGATATTTTGAAATCGAATTTTGAATCGGAACTGAAATTGGAAATTAATTTGAAATTGGAATTTAAATTAATTTGGATTTGGAATTGTAATTCGAAATTCGAAATTGGGATTTAAATTAATATGGAAATGGAAATTTAAAGAAATTTGTGAATTGAAATCGAAATTTATGTGGAATCGGAATTTATTCGAGTTGGATTCGGAATTAAATCGATTAAATGGAAATGGTATTTGGGATTGATTTGGGTAGGAACTAGGAAGTTGACCAATTTGACATTGGAATTATATTTTTAAATGAATATTTTAGTATAAATGATTTAAAATCTATATTCTTTAAATATTTCAATTATTTTGATTTTCCAAACTATTTTACTATATAAACTATTTTTATATTCAATTTATTTTCGATTTAATATTTAAATATTTCTATTAAACTATTTTAACTATTTTTAACTATTTAAAATATTTTCTAAAATTCAAATTGGTTAAAGGGTAAAAAAATTATATTTAAATCTTGGATTTGAATACGAACTAGGTTAAAGTGAAGAATATAGCCTAAATTGAATTCGAATTAAATTTTGGAAGTAAAATCGATTTATCCGACAAAAGTGATAATTATGTATATATGATGATTTTGAAATGGATTGGATTTTGAAACGAATATGATCACTACATCACAGATAGGATTTTGTATCTACATTATTTAATACGGCTGTAAGCAGTATTAAAATTTGATATGGCTTATAGCCGTATCAAAATCTATGCCTCTTTTCGTGGGAATATTTTCCCCAAAACGCACACCCTCCCTCCTTTTTTATTTCCAGTTTATTTTTTTCCCGTGCTTATTTAGGGTTGACGATCTTCTCGAATTCTATCACTGCTCTCAATAACCTCGATCGATCAAAAGTTCCACGTCTTCTCGAAATCGATCACTGCTCTCAGGTAACCTCGCTTTGTATTTGTTAGTGCCTCTTTACAACACCGTACCTAATTCTATTACCTTGCTTATTTAGTAATTTTGAAGAATTTGAATTTTGAGTTTCAACTTTTTGTAACGACCCAGAATTTTGAATAATTTAATTTGAAAATATTTAATTAATTTGAAATATTTGAATGATGGTTTGGATTGAATTTCAATATAACTTTGAATTTGGCGATTAAATTATAGAGTTTAATCTATTGGAAGTTGAATAAAAATTTGATTCTTCAATTTTAAGCTGACTAAAAATATTTCAAAGGATTGTAAAATTCATATTGATAATATTGAAGATTATAGAAGTTTCAGAATTTAATTTGAAAATGATTTGTTCAGTTTTGAAATTATATCGTTTGAATCGATATTTAAAAATAGCCGTCCGTGGCACAGTCTCGGAATTCGACGAAACCAGTTCCATTGGGTCCGTAATATTGAATTATTCTCGGATTTCAAATTTCGTATTTTTCGGAGTTTATATGTGAGCACACGACGTGTAAACGCATTGAATTTTTATCGAGATTCAATTTAAATTTAAATTTTAAAATGGTCAACAACACACCAAGTTCGTCCTAAAATTATGCCTAAATCGCGCCTAGTATCACTAAAGGAGATCGTGTAAGCAGACCTATTCCCTGAAACATCACGTACCCCTGTCTCCCTCCTTCCCATTTTAAATATCCTTCTTCGGTTTTGAAAATCTCAAACAAAATCAATGGCCATCGTCTCCTCTTTCTAATTCAACCAAGACCATTTCTTCTATCGTTCAAACATCCTAAATAAATAAAAATGGCCGCCGCTTCTTTTGCTCCTTTTCGTTCAAAATCAAAATTTAATGGCCGAAGCCCTAAATCGATCGCGAGCTTAAGGTGGGGGCGCGCGCGCTAGGCCACGAGGTGGGGTGTCGGTGGCGGCGGGCCTGAGTCGCGAGGGTCGTGTGTCGACTCGAATACGATGGAGAGGTCGTGATTTTCTTTCGCAAAGCAAGTCTGGACTGTTCGCGATGGGATGGAGGCGCATTTCTTCGAGCATCAGTGGAAGGCAACTCGCGATCGAGTGATAGGGATTCACGGTGGCAAGGGCTGCGATTCAAGTGAAAGCAGTTGGGGATTTCGAATGGCAGTGAGGCAATCTCGTGGATACATCGGCGAACTTATGATGGCATCACGTGGATAGGGGATCGACGGTATCAGGTTTCGATGCAGGGCAGTCGCGAGATATTGTAAGATATTTTTTAAATCTATTTTGTTCAATTTGAATTTAAAAATGAATTTGAATGCTTGTATATTTATGCAGTAAAGAAAATAATATTGGTGCATATGGAAAATTACTTGGTTTTTCTTAGTTTAAAATTTATTGTTTAGATAAAATAAAATCTATTAGATAGAAATTTTATATTTACTACAGCGATAGATTATTTGTTCGGTTCAAACAATTTATTTAAAAGAAATTGATTTAAAGATATTAATTCAAAGTAATAATTAGTTAAATAAATTTATTAAAGGAGAACTTAGTTTAAAACGAAACTATCAGAATTAAACCATTAAAAACGGAAATTGGTTATTTAATTGGTTCGAATATTTATTAATTTGTATAATATTTATACAAGGTATAAATCAAGAAAATCAAGATGGAAAATGGATTGCTAATAAAAGCAAAGGTGAGAACTTCTCACTCAAAAAGGGTTTATTTAAATTTTTAAATAGTTAAATTTAAAATTGTTTAGTTGTGTTGATTGAATGCTTGAATGATGATTGTTATATATATACATATATATATTGGATGTGAATAGACCCTATACGCCGTTAGTAAGCGGAGGTTATTTATTAAACCCATATACCGCGATATTCCACCTTGAAGTGGAATTGGTATTATATTAGTATATAGCAATATATATATATATATATATATATATATATATATATTGGCATATGTATATATTGCAGTTGATTGATTTCCCGCATTGTATAGCGGATGAGACCCTATTGCGCCGCCTATTAAGCGGATAATATTTATTAAATCCCATATACCGCGATATTCCACCTCGAAGTGGAATGGGTATTGTGATAATGTCTGTGGATGCAGGAAAACAGGTTGGAGGGATCCAACTGGATTCCTCACAAATTTTTATTTGATTCAGATATTGTGATATTTGATTGTTTATCATATCGATATATGATATTGGAAAGTCGTGATTGACTATTAGATGTGTTGCATCATCGAATCCAATTTTGAAGTTTAAAAATAACGATTTTGATTTTTAAGGGATTTCTAAAGTGATTTTTGAAAGTATATGTTTATAAAAATATTTTTGGAATTAATTCATCTTAAATAAATAAACGTTATAATTTTAATATTATAAAAATTATGATTTTTGAGAAATACAGTTAAAAGTTTATTTTTGAAAATATGGGATTGATGATTTTATAAAATAGTTAAAAAAATTGGGATTTCTGAATTTATTATAAAAAGTTTAAAAAAAAATAGGATTCGTGAAATTTGATTATTTTATAAATCAAAATGATGAATTATAAAGGAGTTTAAAGATGTTTTAAAAGAATAATAAGAATTGATCCATATAAAAGATTTATAAATTGATATTTATAAATTTAGAATATCTTGAATTATAAAATGAGCTTTTATAAGTGTTAGAATGAATTGTGAATGAATTTCATAAATGAATGAAATTTATAGAATTATAACGGTGAAGTTATAAATGGAATTTTATAAACAGTAGGTTTATAAAATTTGTGAAGTTATTTAAAGGAATAGATTTGGATAAATAAATGAATCTTATAAGTTATAAGATTTATAATTATGAAGTTTAAAGGAATGATTTTGTAAACAAATAAATTATAAGCATTTAACTTATAATATGGACTTCCGGTATATAATTGAGTTGTAAATCGAATAAGTTAATAAAGGAAATTTATAAGAGGAAGTGTTATAAAATAAATAGAAATGGAATTTATAAACATTATTTTATAAATCCGCAACGACTTATTTTGATCAGTAAAATTGTTGTAATTTGTTAATGGAGTTATATTCACGTTTTAGATAGTGAATAATCCTTTGAAACAAAATGAATAGAAATGATAAAAATTGGTTAACAAGTATATTCACATTTTTGAATAGTGAATAATATGTTAAAGAAATGGTTTTGAATGTGATGTTTTAAATAGAATTAAAACGATCTAAAAATGTTTTAAAATGTATTAACTGTCGAAACCATAGATTTCAACATTCATTGTTGAAATAGACGTTTTCGAGAAATAGAAGGAAATGGTAGATTATAACACTGTTGTTATAGTAAATGATTTCCGAAAGGAAATGGTTTGTATAGTATTGGGATTTATATATCTATTTTAATTTCGAATCCCTATACTAGTGATTTTGGGTTGTCGTAACGATGTTTTGTACAACATTCGTTTTGGCCCAAATAAATATGTTTAAGAGAATGATTTTCTTAAAGAATGAAATATATACTTAATTTCGATTTAAGTATATTGAATATTTTCCAAGTATAGAAAATAAAAAGACTTGTGAATTACTTATAAATAAATAAGTATGGAAATGTTTTTCCGATGTGAAATGAAAAGTTTAGAGAATTTATCTTTTTGAAGATTAATTGAAAATGAATAATGGAAATTGTATATTCATAAATATTTTTGGAAATATAAATTCAATATGGAATTTATAAATGAAACTTGGAATTCGTTTTAAAAATAAATATCGAATGATTTTGAAGAATGGAAAATATATATATATATCTTGTAAAGATATTTTTGGGAAATAAATAATTTGGAAAATTATTTGGAATCTGGTGATGTTGGCATATCCATTGATAGTTCAATAACCGACTATCAATATTTACCTTTGAATAGGTATTTGTTGTGATTGGCTTGAATTTGAATGCCACACTTATTTTTTAAAATAAGCGCTCACTATTCGGGTTAACCGGGAAAGGACCTTGGGGTCGTATAACCCATTCCGAATATGTGATACGTCGTTATGAATTGTATTTGAAGACCGGTGTTGAAGACCGGATATTTTTGAAAACGAAAGGGTTTCTTGTTGATTGTCTCTGCACTGGCTGATCCCTGGTATAGAGATCTCCATATGTGATGGGAAATTCGGACGTGATTAGAGATTATCCGGGTTGCAAGGACTTCTTTGTAAGTGCCTTCGGTTCTGTTCGAGCCCGGAACAGACTTGTATGGATAGTATGTCTGACATTACAAGTTGAGATATAAAGCTGATTTCTTTCAAATATATTTCTGTTGGTGGCGGAGAATTTATTCTCTTAGCTTAACACCCTTCTTTGAGACGTACGAGCTCAAAGGTTATATAGTTGAAGGTTATCAGCAATATATTCCCAATTTGGTAATGTGACATGCTGAGTGTTGCTGTGAAATGATCATTGTGTTGATTATTTGTGATAGGATCATTTGTTTGATCGTCTATCTTGGTGATCATTTCTATGATCATTTGTTGACCCAAAGCATGACTTTGTATACAGTGTGGGTTTGTGGACGAGACTTCGTCGAGCCTCACACCCCGAAATGGTCAAAACAGGAAAGATGCGGCAAGGTTATGAGGGGTAGCTCCCTTTAGGGTATGTGCATTTCCTTTTGGAAAAGGGTGGTATCATGGTATGGAGCCCAGATACTTACTCATGTTGAAACACTTATTTATTATGGTGTGATGTTGATTAGAGAGCTCTCGGATAAAGGTCCCAAAGGACCGGGGGATGGCATACTCGTGTCAGTTGTTACCTAGTTTGAAAGGTAACCCGACGTTGTGTTGGCAGAGATCCGGTTAGGTTCTCGGGGACGTCCTTCCAGAGGCGTTCTCATGTGGCAATGGGAAGTTCCTTGGCCTGACCATTTGTTGGAAATCCAAAGAAACAATACAATCTTGTACGGTTTTAGTTGTTGAACCTGCTTCCTCAGGAGGTAGCTATAGTAGGCATAATATAATGGTACCTATGCTGGCTAAGATTTATATTCTACTTTCGAAATGTTTTCTACACTATGCACTAATAATAATATCAAATGTTTCTTTTAATGCGTATCAAGCATCTTTGACTAACATAAGAAGAAATCTCCTCCAAGTCTGCGTTTGCATTGTGTGTGTGGCGGGAGGTCTTATGGTAGTCTCATTTTTAAAAGCATTGCGAATTGACTTTAAAAATATTCCTCTATTTTGATTTTAAAGAAAAAAATAAACTGTTTTAGTTCTCATACCAGTCACATGACTGACTCGGAGTTTATTGTTTTCCTTCCTAAACTCTGGGTGCCCACCAATTTCCACACGGGCAGTCAAGAGTTAAGGTTTATCAGGATATTCTGGAATTCAGGAGTTGCTGGAGGCAAACTGGATGGCATGGCGTATTATTAGTATATAGTATTCTTTTTCCGCTGTTTGTTTGTTTGTTGTTGTACACTCTGATGTAATGTAATGTAATAACTGATATAGTCCTTTGTTTAAAGATTATTCATTTATCTATTATATGTTGTTCCGCTACGAATTGTGAGATTCTGATGTTGTTCTGTTGTTTTCTTTCCGTTCTATTTTTCTTTCTCTCTTCTTCTACCTCTTCTTTTCCTCTTTCTTCTTTCTTAAACCCTCGGTGTTCAGTTTTCCGGCATCCGACTGATCGGCATTCGATACAGTGGACGTATTGATGTCGGATTTCGGGAGTCGAAGAATCGGGTCCTGACAATGTGGTATCAGAGCTTATGGTTAAGCGACAACCATGGTCTGTTGGGTATTACTCATTAGAGACAGAGTCAGCAGTACTCTAGAATGACTTTGAGTGTAATAATAGATATGAGCGCGTATTTGTTAGTGAATATAGAATGGTTTTTGAATCGGGTGAATAAGATAATTTTGCCCAAAACTATTTTTTTATATAGAGAAGAAATGATTTTCTACGAATTATTATAGTATATGGTTGCATGATTTTTAGGAAGTAATAATATTAAATTATTATCATTATTATATGAAATTAAGTAAGAAACAAATTGTATAGCCAAAGAATTGAGATAAATTCATTTGACAAATGAAATTTATAAATATGAATAAGAAAATATAAGGAAATGAATTCATATATGGATTAAAAAAATTTGTGAATATAAATTGTTATTGAATTTAGAAATAAAATGGATTGAATTCAAGTAAACTAACGTGATAAATTATTAATTCGTGGACTAATGAATTGGTTAAATTAATGTTTAGTCGTGAGCTAAATTGGAAGACAAATTTGAATTTGTGTATAAATTCAGGTAAGTAAAAGAAATAAATTGAAATTCCCTTTGTTAGTAATTAAGTAAATTCGAGATGAATTGAAAATGGAAATTGAAATTTAAAATGAATTAGTGAATGAAACTAATTTAAAGTAGTAATATGAATTAGCAAATGAAAGTTGATCGTTAGAATTCAATATTTAGAATTGAGAATTGAATTCGAATAAAATTGAAATTGTGAATTCAATTCAAATGAAATTGAAATGTAAATTTGAATAGAAATGAATATGTAACTTCAATAGAGAAGTAAAAATGTATAAGAAGCATATGTTGGAAATTTTGTAATGGAATTAGCAAAATGGTTTGAATGTTGGAATTGGATATTATGGATAGCAGGATATACAGGTGTATTAAAAGAAATGGAATTGGGATTTTGATTTCAAAGATAAAATTGAATTGCTCGACAAAAAGGTACGTATTTCAATTTCAGTATGAAATTTGGTGATTTTCTTCTCTAGCCACTTGGCTTTCTCTTTTCTTTTTGATTCTGAGGGGCCGTGGTGCCATTTTGTAGTCGTACCGAGCTAGCCGCGCAAAGGAGGCGCTGGCGAAATTTTTCGAAAATTTCGGGTGTTAGAAAATTTTTGAGAAATTTTGAAAGTTTGAAATTTAAATTTAAATTTGAATTGTTAGGAGAGCAATGTTGGTTGAAACTTATAATTGAAGTTGGAAAGCTAGTTAAAATGATAATGAATCTCTAATAAAAAGATTTAGGTTAGTAAGTTGATAAAACTACTTGAATTGTGAAAAATAGTAGACGGATTAAGGATCGTTCTTCTTAACTTGTAATTTCGGGACGAAATTATTTTAAGGGGGGAAGATTATAACGACCCAAAATTTTGAATAATTTAATTTGAAAATATTTAATTAATTTGAAATATTTGAATGTTGGTTTGGATAGAATTTCAATATAACTTTGAATTTGGCGATTAAATTATAGAGTTTAATCTATTGGAAGTTGAATAAAAATTTGATTCTTCAATTTTACGCTGATTAAAAATATTTCAAAGGATTGTAAAATTCATATTGATAATATTGAAGATTATAGAAGTTTCAGAATTTAATTTGAAAGTGATTTGTTCAGTTTTGAAATTATATCGTTTGAATCGATATTTAAAAATAGTCGTCCGAGGCACAGTCTCGGAATTCGACGAAACCAGTTCCATTGGGTCCGTAATATTGAATTATTCTCGGATTTCAAATTTCGTATTTTTCGGAGTTTATATGTGAGCACACGACGTGTAAAGCATTGAATTTTTATCGAGATTCAATTTAAATTTAAAATTTAAAATGGTCAACAACACACCACGTTTGTCCTAAAAATATGCCTAAAATCGCGCCTAGTATCACTGAAGGAGATCGTGTTAGCAGACCTATTCCCTGAAACATCACGTACCCCTGTCTCCCTCCTTCCCATTTTAGATCTTCGGTTTTGAAAATCTCAAACAAAATCAATGGCCATCGTCTCCTCTTTCTAATTCAACCGAGACCATTTCTTCTATCGTTCAAACATCCCAAATAAAAAAAATGGCTGCCGCTTCTTTTGCTCCTTTTCGTTCAAAATCAAAATTTAATGGCCAAAGCCCTAAATCGATCGCGAGCTTAAGGTGGGGGCGCGCGCGCTAGGCCGCGAGGTGGAGTGTCGGTGGCGGCGGGCCTGAGTCGCGAGGGTCGTGTGTCGACTCGAATACGATGGAGAGGTCGCGATTTTCTTTCGCAAAGCAAGTCTGGACTGTTCGCGATGGGATGGAGGCGCATTTCTTCGAGCATCAGTGGAAGGCAACTCGCGATCGAGTGATTGGGATTCACGGTGGCAAGGGCTGCGATTCAAGTGAAAGCACTTGGGGATTTCGAATGGCAGTGAGGCGATCTCGTGGATACAGCGGCGAACTTATGATGGCATCGCGTGGATAGGGGATCGACGGTATCAGGTTTCGATGCAGGGCATTCGCGAGATACTATAAGATATTTTTTAAATCTATTTTGTTCAATTTGAATTTAAAAATGAATTTGAATGCTTGTATATTTATGCAGTAAAGAAAATAATATTGGTGCATATGGAAAATTATTTGGTTTTTCTTAGTTTAAAATTTAATTTTTAGATAAAATAAAATCTATTAGATAGAAATTTTATATTTATTGCAGCGATAGATTATTTGTTCGGTTCAAACAATTTATTTAAAAGAAATTGATTTAAAGATTTTAATTCGAAGTAATAATTAGTTAAATAAATTTATTAAAGGAGAAATTGGTTTAAAACGAAACTATCAGAATTAAACCATTAAAAACGGAAATTGGTTATTTAATTGGTTCGAATATTTATTAATTTGTATAATATTTATACAAGGTATAAATCAAGAAAATCAAGTTGGAAAATGGATTGCTAATAAAAGCAAAGGTAAGAACTTATCACTCAAAAAGGGTTTATTTAAATTTTTAAATAGTTAAATTTAAAATTGTTTAGTTGTGTTGATTGAATGCTTGAATGATGATTGTTATATATATACATATATATATTGGATGTGAATAGACCCTATACGCCGTTAGTAAGCGGAGGTTATTTATTAAACCCATATACCGCGATATTCCACCTTGAAGTGGAATTGGTATTATATTAGTATATAGCAATATATATATATATATATATATTGGCATATGTATATATTGTAGTTGATTGATTTCCCGCATTGTATAGCGGATGAGACCCTATTGCGCCGCCTATTAAGCGGATAATATTTATTAAATCCCATATACCGCGATATTCCACCTCGAAGTGGAATGGGTATTGTGCTAATGTCTGTGGATGCAGGGAAACAGGTTGGACGGATCCAACTGGATTCCTCACAAATTTTTATTTGATTCAGATATTGTGATATTTGATTGTTTATCATATCGGTATATGATATTGGAAAGTCGTGATTGACTATTAGATGTGTTGCATCATCGAATCCAATTTTGAAGTTTAAAAATAACGATTTTGATTTTTAAGGGATTTCTAAAGTGATTTTTGAAAGTATATGTTTATAAAAATATTTTTGGAATTAATTCATCTTAAATAAATAAACGTTATAATTTTAATATTATAAAAATTATGATTTTTGAGAAATACAGTTAAAAGTTGATTTTTGAAAATATGGGATTGATGATTTTATAAAATAGTTAAAAAAATTGGGATTTCTGAATTTATTATAAAAAGTTTAAAAAAAATAGGATTCGTGAAATTTGATTATTTTATAAATCAAAATGATGAATTATAAAGGAGTTTAAAGATGTTTTAAAAGAATAATATAAATTGATCCATATAAAGATTTATAAATTGATATTTATAAATTTAGAATATCTTGAATTATAAAACGAGCTTTTATAAGTGTTAGAATGAATTGTGAATGAATTTCATAAATGAATGAAATTTATAGAATTATAACGGTGAAGTTATAAATGGAATTTTATAAACAGTAGGTTTATAAAATTTGTGAAGTTATATAAAGGAATAGATTTGGATAAATAAATGAATCTTATAAGTTATAAGATTTATAATTATGAAGTTTAAAGGAACGATTTTGTAAACAAATAAATTATAAGCATTTAACTTATAATATGGACTTCCGGTATATAATTGAGTTGTAAATCGAATAAGTTAATAAAGGAAATTTATAAGAGGAAGTGTTATAAAATAAATAGAAATGGAATTTATAAACAATATTTTATAAATCCGCAACAACTTATTTTGATAAGTAAAATTGTTGTAATTTGTTAATGGAGTTATATTCACGTTTTAGACAGTGAATAATCCTTTGAAACAAAATGAATAGAAATGATAAAAATTGGTTAACAAGTATATTCACGTTTTTGAATAGTGAATAATATGTTAAAGAAATGGTTTTGAATGTGATGTTTTAAATAGAATTAAAACGATCTAAAACTGTTTTAAAATGTATTAACTATCGAAACCATAGATTTCAACATTCATTGTTGAAATAGACATTTTCGAGAAATAGAAGGAAATGGTAGATTATAACATTGTTGTTATAGTAAATGATTTCCGAAAGGAAATGGTTTGTATAGCATTGGGATTTATATATCTATTTTAATTTCGAATCCCTATACTAGTGATTTTGGGTTGTCGTAACGATGTTTTATACAACATTCGTTTTGGCCCAAATAAATATGTTTAAGAGAATGATTTCCTTAAAGAATGAAATATATACTTAATTTCGATTTAAGTATATTGAATATTTTCCAAGTATAGAAAATAAAAAGACTTGTGAATTACTTATAAATAAATAAGTATGGAAATGTTTTTCCGATGTGAAATGAAAAGTTTAGAGAATTTATCTTTTTGAAGATAAATTGAAAATGAATAATGGAAATTGTATATCCATAAATATTTTTGGAAATATAAATTCAATATGGAATTTATAAATGAAACTTGGAATTCGTTTTAAAAATAAATATCGAATGATTTTGAAGAATGGAAAATATATATATCTTGTAAAGATATTTTTGGGAAATAAATAATTTGGAAAATTATTTAGAATCTGGTGATGTTGGCATATCCATTGATAGTTCAATAACCGACTATCAATATTTACCTTTGAATAGGTATTTGTTGTGATTCGCTTGAATTTGAATGCCACACTTATTTTTTTAAAATAAGCGCTCACTATTTGGGTTAACCGGGAAAGGACCTTGGGGTCGTATAACCCATTCCGAATATGTGATACGTCGTTATGAATTGCATTTGAAGACCGGTGTTGAAGACCGGATATTTTCGAAAATGAAAGGGTTTCTTGTTGATTGTCTCTGCACTGGCTGATCCCCGGTATAGAGATCTCCATATGTGATGGGAAATTCGGACGTGATTAGAGATTATCCGGATTGCAAGGACTTCTTTGTAAGTGCCTTCGGTTCTGTTCGAGCCCGGAACAGACTTGTATGGATAGTATGTCTGACATTACAAGTTGAGATATAAAGCTGATTTCTTTCAAATATATTTCTATTGGTGGCGGAGAATTTATTCTCTTAGCTTAACACCCTTCGTTGAGACGTACGAGCTCAGAGGTTATATAGTTGAAGGTTATCAGCAATATATTCCCAATTTGGTAATGTGACATGCGGAGTGTTGCTGTGAAATGATCATTGTGTTGATTATTTGTGATAGGATCATTTGTTTGATCGTCTATCTTGGTGATCATTTCTATGATCATTTGTTGACCCAAAGCATGACTTTGTATAAAGCGTGGCTTTGTGGACGAGACTTCGTCGAGCCTCACACCCCGGAATGGTCAAAACAGGAAAGATGCGGCAAGGTTATGAGGGGTAGCACCCTTTAGGGTATGTGCATTTCCTTCTGGAAAAGGGTGGTATCATGGTATGGAGCCCAGATGCTTACTAGTGTTGAAACACTTATTTATTATGGTGTGATGTTGATTAGAGAGCTCTCGGATAAAGGTCCCAAAGGACCGGGGGATGGCATACTCGTGTCAGTTGTTACCTAGTTTGAAAGGTAAGCTGGCCTTGTGTTAGCAGAGATCCGGTTAGGTTCTCGGGGACGTCCTTCCAGAGGCGTCCTCATGTGGAAATGGGAAGTTCCTTGGCCTGACCATTTGTTGGAAATCTAATGAAACAATACGATCTTGTACGGTTTTAGTTGTAGAACCTGCTTCCTCAGGAGGTAGCTATAGTAGGCATAATATAATGGTACCTATGCTGGCTAAGATTTATATTCTACTTTCGAAATGTTTTCTACACTATGCACTAATAATAATATCAAATGTTTCTTTTAATGCGTATCAAGCATCTTTGACTAACATAAGAAGAAATCTCCTCCAAGTCTGCGTTTGCATTGTGTGTGTGGCGGGAGGTCTTATGGTAGTCTCATTTCTAAAAGCACTGCGAATTGACTTTAAAAATATTCCTCTATTTTGATTTTAAAGAAAAAAAATAAACTGTTTTAGTTCTCACACCAGTCACATGAATGACTCGGAGTTTATTGTTTTCCTTCCTAAACTCTGGGTGCCCACCAATTTCCACACGGGCAGTCAAGAGTTAAGGTTTATCAGGATATTCTGGAATTCAGGAGTTGCTGGAGGCAAACTGGATGGCATGGCGTATTATTAGTATATAGTATTCTTTTTCCGCTGTTTGTTTGTTTGTTGTTGTATACTCTGATGTAATGTAATGTAATAACTGATATAGTCCTTTGTTTAAAGATTATTCATTTATCTATTATATGTTGTTCCGCTGCGAATTGTAAGATTCTGATGTTGTTCTGTTGTTTTCTTTTCGTTCTGTTTTTCTTTCTCTCTTCTTCTACCTCTTCTTTTCCTCTTTCTTCTTTCTTAAACCCTCAGTGTTCGGTTTTCCGGCATCCGACTGATCGGCATTCGATATAGTGGACGTATTGATGTCGGATTTCGGGAGTCGAAGAATCGGGTCCTGACACTTTTTGTTACACTGGTTGTGGCTTGGATTGATGAAAGATTTATGCGAATACGAAGTTATGAACACTTTGCCATATACTGTTATCCATTGTTTTTACACATGATTTATGGGTATTCTTATTCATGAAGGTATTATTAAAATAGTGAAAAAATTACTAGATACCCAACATAAAATAATGGGTTCAAATGAATATTTGTTACTTGATTCATTATATGATTTGAAAGTAAAGACTAAGAGCCTAAATTGTGTTTAGAAGAGTGTTTCCAAGCGGATTGAAGAATGATTGAGTCGACCTTGATGGTCGAGCTGATAGTGGAATCCTCATCCAATGGCACCTAATCTACGCCCTACATTAGGGAAAGGTCAATGTTCTACTTAAAACCGAAGGGCAGAACAATCTTTTTTTAGGGTGGTATTTTTAGTTCATGTATACAAGATGCACATATTCTTACTTACCGTAGCTTTATTGAAAAGAAGAAAGGTCCGGTACTAACAATTCAAATGTACACAAAATTGACATGATGTACACAAGCATGTATTATCTCATTTATATTCAAATATATGAATGAAAAATCATTGCGCTGATATAAACTTGAAAGCATAAACCTCAAACTAAAGCACTCAAAGAGTAATATAGCAGTAATATATGAAGTAGATCTTCTACCTGCTTACTGGCTAGATGTAACATTATTTGACAGTGGCTGAAATGATTACCAACTGCTCGGCATCTATCTGAAAATTCCATGGTCCAACAAGTCTGTGCCCCTAACCTGAGTCACTGCAAGTGGAATAATATTTGATTTTACTATAAGGGTCTCAATAGATATTTACTAGATACTATTTATATAATTACATATTGGTATATTTAGCTTGAAAGGAACCAACGAGATTTTAATAATATTATTTTAGGATTGAATGATTTTATATATGCAATTTCTTTAATTAATTTTAATTAGTTTTCAAACACTAGTTATAAATTAAATAACAATTTAGATTTTAAAGAGTATCTTAAAAAACAAAATCTCATATTGACTTTTTTAAGAACAAAATATAAATTAAGTTTTAAGTAATTTTATAATTAATTCTTTTTAAATTACATTGGGTAATTATTCTAAATTAATTATATTAATTAATTAATCCTTAATAAATTAATCCTAACCTCTTAATTAAATTAAGATCTCAATTAACTTAAGATAAACCATTTATCTTAATTATAAATTTTTAATTACGTCATTATATTTCGAACCACTCAGAGATCTAAATAATTAATATAAAATTATTTTAAATCAAACAAATTTTGAAAACATTATAACTTTTAAAATTTCAACCTTTGAAATTACTTGAAACTTGTTCCATACATATATTTTTAGGAACTTGTTTAATAATTTGTTATTAACAAATTATTTTAAACATTTTATCATCATCTAAATTTGGTTTTTAAAAAATCTTAAAAATCAACTTAATAACTTTAAGTTCAACAACATTTATTATATAGAGAAAATGGTTTAAAACTTAAAGGAAAACTTGACTTATACTTTTAAAACTAATAGAACAAATACCTTAGAAAAACTCGAGTGAAACCCGAGCTAAAATCTGGGAATCCTCGTGCAATACCCGAGTCATCTTTCCCCTCTTTTCTTTCTTTTTACTTTGTCAAATTTTCAACAATTTAACCCACGACAACGCCCCTGAAAAATACACGAGCCAAAATCGATTCTACTCGATACCATTCCCGAGTTGCCATCTTCTTCTCCCCTCCCAAGCAGATTTCCACACTAGCTTCTTTTTGAAGTAAGCATACCCTTACGATGGTCGCGGCCTTGTTGATGTTGCTGCAACTCATGTGCACCTTGTAAAATTTTATTTCCACATCCCGTACAAACGTACTGAGACCACAGATGCTTTGACTCATGGCTCTGAATCTGGAAATCATTGAGTTTAGTTGTGACATCTGTAATGCCATCGAACTAGAGATTGTTTACAATGGAAACACAAGGCTCCATAACATTCACTGCTTGAGATATTTTCTTTCTCAGATTCACTGTTAACATATAAAAATCAGCATTAGATAATTTATATTAGGACTGTAGTAATTTTATAAGTTAAGTTTGAAAATTAAATACCATAATTCATGATGTCTCGGAGATGGTTGTTTGCTTTGAGTCTAAACATGGAAAGCCAATTACTTACCAAATGTGTCATATCTACAAATTCCATACAAAAATTGATAAGAATTGTTGCAATTTATTGTACTGAACTAAAAATATTCAGCTACTAATTTAAACATCAAATAATTACTGACTACTTTAACTTGAAAGAAAAACTCATCTGTTTTGATTAATATTTACCAATTTAATTGCCCTGCAGATTAAATTTACCCAGATGAAAACAAAGATATTTCCATAAAATGAATTAATGAACCAATTAATATGTTGTTTTCAGTCATGACATAAATCATAGAAAGATTCAGGTTCCTGTTGTTAGTACTTCAGTGGCATATGAAACATTTGTAATTGGAACTCCAACAACACCATTATTTTGTACATCCATTGCAACTAATATAGGATGAAAAATAATAATATTCAGTTTCAAATGATACGAGTAACATGAATCGTGTAATCCTGGAGCTAACAACTTATAAATATGAAATAGTTTGAGGAAGCAGATTAGGTAGTTTGAAAGTTTGGTGTAGGCAGTTATGACATGTAACATTGTCAGCCGTTTCAATATTTGGTTAGGATTAATTGACCTTACATTATCTTAATTAATGGTTCTAAATATGGTAGTTCGTAGGAAAATGTAGCCACAGCTAACGCCATCTACATTATCTTAATGAAGCCAGTAAACTAACCCAAGGCATACTCATATATTCTAATAAACATGCAGGCACATTCTCAATCATACAACACATTTCACACCACAACATCATAGATGATCACATGCTACTCAGATATAACAAGTTTAAGGGTTTATAAAGGTAGTTTGCTCACCTGAAATCATGAAACAGAGAAGAACATTGAAGTTTTGCCTAGAAATGATTTTTGAAAAATTGGGAAAACTTGGTTTTCTGATTTACTTTGATTTTGGTTTGTTACTGAGTTGATCTTGATGTTGAGTTTCCTTTGAACTTGAATTTGCTTCTTGAATTTACTGCATGCCTTGATTTCCAGACTGGAACTCAAACTGTTGTTTTGAATTTGAATTGCATCTTAGAATCATGTTTGTGGCCTTTAGTTTACTTTCCAGGTTTTGATTTTAAACTTGCTTGAAACAGATTTGAAAGGAAGCTTGATTTGTTTTCAGGTTGGTTTCCAGTTTGAAAATTTTGAGGTGATTTTGTTTTGAATTTTTGATTCTCCTTTATGTTTTAATTCTTAGTTTTGAGTTTTGTTCTCTTTTCATCTGGTTTGTTGATCTATAGTTCTGTTTTTTCAAATTTGATGAAGAAAAAAAAAAGGAGACTTAGTTGAAAAATGAAGAATCCTGGTTTTAGATTGAAAAGAAATGAAATTGTCTTTCTTTTTTAATACATTTTAATATTTTGAATATTTTTGACAATTGAATCATATTTCTTCTTTTCCCAACATGATAAATGTGTTCACTCATGGTATCAGACATGAAGAGTATAACACAAACTTCTCAAACTGTCAGCAAATATACTTCTCAAATTGTCATTAGCGTTTATTTTTTTGGTACGACACAAACTTCTCAAACTGTCTTTTGTACTACTATGATTTATACCCATTTTTATGTTTGCAGCTTGAATCAGGAATGATCTTTATGCAATCTTTGGTGCTAGCTAATTTTATTTGGTTTAGCAAGAAGTGTAGCAAGAGATTTGGAGTAATTCATTTGCAAAAGGTTTAGCTAGAGACACTGTTATAAATGTTATACTCTGGGTTCTATTGAACATCTTAAGGTCTTGTATTGATATTGTGACTTGTGTAGCTCTTGTTTTGAGCTTAACTTCATATTTGTACTAAATGCTAGTATGTACTATTTTTCGTGTTATGTAATGATATTGTTAAGTTATTATGCACTGCAATGCGGATTATTGAGTCATTTGAATGTGCGCTGCCTATAATATTATTTGTTTTCTAATATCATTTGAGTGCGGAATTTTATATATGTATGTGTAATTGACTACTTAGATACGGCTTCTGGCCGTATCTAATGTGTCAATTAGATACAGCTAAAATGGCGTATCTAATTGATACATTAGATACAGCTATTAGCCGTCTCTAATGAGACAATTAGATACGGCCTTAGGCCGTATCTAACTTGCTCATTAGATACGGCTATTAGCCGTATCTAATGGATGAATTAGATACGGCCAAAGGCAGTATCTAATTGTCCCATTAGATACGGCTAATAGCCGTATCAAAATAATTAGCTCGCCATATTTGGATATGGCTAAAAGCCGTATCTAATCTTATTAGATACGGCTTTTAGCCGTATCAAAACATCATTTATGGTGTAGTGGATATTGTGATATCAACTGCAAATTGTTTACAAAATGTAAAAGAACCAACCGGTATGTAAAATGACGATTGTTTGTTAAAGAGACCGAGGACTCTTACTGAAATACACTCTTTCAATATTGGAACCACTTTAACAACCGTGTACGTGGTGGATGATATCCAGAATGTAGTGGTTGAATTGGCGACATTTACTGGAATGAAGTAAGAGAACGATGATGGATAGCCTTTACATTCGTGTCACAATTAAAATGATAAAACAGGAGCCTATGTCTAGCCAATGAGGTTAGCTACCTCTAGCGACATTGATCCCTCATATTACTATTTTGGTTTTGGATTCGATGGGTGCACCTTATTTATCGTTTGGATTGATTGTCGCGGTCAGCCATCGATGCGTTACAACCAGCCAGAAAGGGTAAACTGGTAGAATCCTACCTTGTGCATTGCCTCAAGAGCCTTGTCATATTTATCCCTATATGAGCCCATTACGATTTTGGTTTAAAAGTGTAAAAATATGTTAAGGTGGATCAATGTAAAGTCTTAATGTTAGTTTGATATTTATTTTACTAACAGACATTATCTATTATAGCGTATACTATATATATATATATTAAAATAGTTTTACGGATACTTTGGAGATGGAAAATCACGTAACATCCCTTAAGTTATTGCACTCGTATTTGTGGTATTGATTTTACTTATATAAGAGTATTTTAGTCCCGACTTGAGTGTTTTGTCTTTTCATTACGCTCGGGTCGGTACTGAGTTTTTTTTAGCGTATTGAAGAATATTCTCTGGAGGACGAAGATGGAGTTTTGGTATATTATTATTATTCCCTACACCATGTTATTCTACTGTATTGATTATTTATCTTGATGTATAAATATAACTATGATAAATGTGTGTAGATTATGCTCAGATGTATAGTAAACAGTGTTTTTTGAATTATTTATTGATTATCATATTTTATCGTTTCTGTTGTGAGATTCTGCTTTTTCTCTTTTTATTTTTCTTACTTAACCCTATTGATTATCTACATTACGAATTGTTTAAGTCGGACATGTGTGGATTATTGTCGATTTAAACCTTTCGAAATACGGGTCGTCATAGTTGTTATCAAAGCGAAGGATTAGCGATAACCTTGGGTTTTTGGGGGTTTGATTCATTAAAGATAGGGCAGTAATACCCTAGAATGAGTCTGTTGAGAGTATATACATGAAAGACCGTACTTATTAGTGCTATAAAATGTTTTATATAGTGTTTGCTTATCCATCGAGTTGTTTATGAATTTCGGTCGATGTATGGGACGCCGTGTTAAAGATATGGGCTTCTAAACATTTAAACGGGGCAAGTCGACGTAATATTGTTTTAAAATTGGGTAAATGAAATAATTTTCCTAAATTATATTATATATGTAGAATGATAAATTTTTAATGAATGATAGTTATTATCAATGATTATTGGTTGAATTATAAAAGTAAAAACGAGTACTTGATGATTTTATTTGCAAAATATTTGTTAATTAAATTGGATTGAAATCAGATTAAAATAAAAATTATTTGGAGTAACAAATTTCTAAATTAAAGAATATTTTCATAATGAAGTAACGAAATTGTATGAGTATACTTAAATATAACATATAAATAGAAGTGATTTTTAAAAACTGAGAATTTTAGAATTTAATATCCTTTGTATTTTCAAAATTGTTTTTGAAGCCTTAAAAATTAGTATTAATATTATTTGAAAGGTTTTGACTAGAAAAATATTTTGAAAAGATTCTTGAAGGAAATAAAAGCATTAAACTCACTAGGTCGCTGGAAAATAATTCTGGGGATGACTGCAGCATCACCAATGTTCATTTTCGAGTTTTTAAGTGAAGATTGCTACCATAAGGAATTTAATTTTCGATTAAACAAGTTTTTATGGTGAAAAATATTCTAAGTATGATTTAATAAATATATAAAAATAGTTTTGAACTTATAATTGAAAATAATATATAAAGAGTAAGTTATAACATTAAAATTAAAAATAGTATTGAAAAGAAATAAGTTTATAACTTATAAAGTTGAAAAGGAAAATGAAACAAAATTTAGAATGGTTAAAAAATTTGTCAAACAAATAGAAGAAAGAAAAATTTGAATTCTAGATGCAAATAAAATAATTGACTTAAGCATTGTTAAATTAAATAGAGTTGAGGTAAATAAAATATATTTAACTCATGAAAGCTTAAATAAAAATGAATTGCATTTGAAATGAAATAGAAAAAATAACGAAATGAAATTCTAAGAAGTTAATTTGTATAACTTATAGATTTGAGAATTGATAAGCTTAAAAAACGAATTTAAATTTGTAAATTAGAGATGATAATAAAATTTAACTTGAATAAAATTAAATGAAATGATTAATGGATTAAAAATAAAGATGAGGTTTTAATTATTATTAAATAAAATTGAATTTGATATTAGGTGAATTAGATAAATTATTAAAGTGAGTTTAATCCATTTAAGCTATAAAATGAATTAATCAAATGAATATGAACTTGAATTTTTAAATAAAATGTAATTTAAGTGTGTAATAAAATGAATAAAAATAAATGAATGTAAGTAATAATTATGTTGGTTAATTGAATTTAATATAAACTGGATATAAATAAATAAAATGCAAGAGGAATGAGTTTAAAAAATTAATGTTAACTAATATAGTATGGAATAAGTTATTGGAATAAATTTGAAATTAAAATCGACTTAAGAGAGGTTAAATGAATTGATTGTGAAAAAACTATTGTTGTGAATTGAGTTATAAAAGTAATTTTTTCTTTGCTAAATTAATAATATGAATTTGAATAAATGAAGTGAATTGATGAATTAATAATAACTTAAGATATGAAGTAATGATAATAAAAGTGAGTGTTGTTGTATAACACATTTGTAATAAACTTAGATAATTTATAAACGATGATAATATTAACTAAAAAGGGATACATTAAGTGGAATAAAATTTTATAAATGATTCATAAATAAATTTATATAAAATAGGTTAAACAAAAAAGTGAAACAAATTGGAATTTCACAAATTGAATTGAATAAAAATTGAATATAATGAATTTGTAACGAATGTTGATAAATTGGTAGAAATCAATGGAATGTAAACCAATTAAAAGTGGATGAAACAAAATAAATAAATGAAACAAATCGATTGAATGTAAATATATATTGAATTGTAATAAATCAAATATGAATGCAATAAATATTGATTGGAAGAAAATGAGTTGAAACCAAATTAGTTGAATGTTAATCAATTAAAAGAAAATGAATTGATTAATCATACGTTGTATGATTAATGAATGAGTATTAATAAGTGAATAAGAATTAATTTTAAATATATGGAATGTGGAATGGATTAAATTACTTAAGTGATATTAATTATTTAAATTATTGAAATGAAATAATGAAAGTGAAGAAAGAAAAATGAATGTGACCATCAACGAGTGTAAATAATAGAATGTGAATTAGTTAATGTTGATAAGTGCATGGAAATTAATTAGAAGTAAATGAATTGAATGAAAAATCAATTGAATGTGAATCTAATTGAATAAAAGTTGATTTAATGAAAATAAATTGAAATGAATCAATTCAAATGTTAATGAAATGAATATCAATAAGAACGAAGGGTATAAATTAAAAAATAATTTGGCATTGGATAATGAAAATTCACATGGTTATGAATTAACTGGATTAATTGGATGGATATTGATGGTTGGATGGTTTCTTTTGTTGCAGACCATTGTTTTTACTATTATGATTGCATATGATTGTTGTATGTTATGTAGTTATGCTTGTATTTGTTGTTTGGATTCAAAAATCCATGTCATAGGGTTGTATTAGACTTCTATATGCTTCTATACCATTATATGCAACTAATATCATAAATTGAGTTGAGATAGGTACATATGAAGACCGTTTGGGGGCGTATACGCAGATTCATATGCTTTTGCTTGCTTAGTACGAGCGGACTCGCTCGTATTATTAATAATAAGGTACTTTCTCAGATTACATACCGCGATTTTATATTTTTGCCCTTCGGGATGCCTCATCATTGAGATGAGATGTATATTTGATATATATTGGTTATATTTGTGTTATATATTAAATTGTAAAATTTTCCCGATCAAGCCGCGCAAAGGAGACTCTGCCGAAATTTTTCGTAAATCTTGGAGTTAGAAAAATTCCAAAGTTTTAAAAATTTTATAATTTGTTTTCCTATATGTATTATATTTTCATAATCGATATCGGAAAGGCGTAGTAGAAGCATAGTAATTGCTTCGCAAATAAGATGGTTATGTTTTATAAGCTAATTACTTCAAGAAAATATATTGTATGTTAAATTCTCACTTAACGCCTTTTCGAGGACGAAAAGTTTTGAGTGGGGAAGTATGGAACGACTTTTATTTTGGCTATATTAAGCAATTAAATTTAATGTAATTATTGGATAAATATAGGTAGAAATAAAAATTTAATGATTTATTAATATTGGTTTATGGATAGTCAAATTGTTTACAATTTAATATTGGAAGTTATTTGAATAATTTGATTCTGGATTTAAGATGATTGAAAATAATATCAGAAATTGATTTAAATTTTATTCGAAATATGAATGAAGACGGTTAACATTTAAAATTGGATTTAAATATGGATAATTAAAAATTGGAAATCATATATTTTAATTAACGAGTAAAAATTGCCATTTTGGCCACTTTCTCAAATTTCGACGAAACGGCTTTCATCAGATCCGTAATAGTGAATTATTATTGGATTTCAAGTTTCGTAGCGATCGGACTTGTCGTTTGGCCATACGAGCTCGAAACGCGTTGAGATTTAATTTCGAATTTAATTAAAATAATCAACTTTGAAAAGCTATCTTCTGCATACGATCGAATTAAGCCTCGAAACTATTGCCATAGTGTTCGGAATGGAGGTAGAACATTAGGAACGCTAGGTGACATGTTTTGTTCGAAGTTCGAAAATTCGGGCGTTTAAGGGCGAGATATTTCCTCATTAACAATATTATATTATTTTCCATTCAAATATCTCGTACAAGCACATTACTGCCGTATCTCTCTCCCACATCCCTCTTTTTCAAATCGATCCTAATTTATAAAATCACTAGATCTAAAAAGTAAAAACACATCCGACCTAAAAAAATACTACTGATCGTTTAAAAAAAGAGATCGAGCAAGGAGAGACGAGTAGAATGGAGTTGAGTTAGCAAGTACGCGATGTCGACCGATTGAGCGACGCACGATGGAGGCATCTGATTGAGGAGGAGGGCGAGTCAAATCTCGTGTGCACAAGCATAAAAGGGATGGTCATTGTATGTTGCGACGGTGCTTGCGATGAACGAAGGTGGCTGCTGGCGCTCGGTGGAGGCAGGGTGCGAGGGCGATTGGGAAAAAAATGCAAAGAGGAAATCGCATTTGGTGTTCATTTGAGTAGGGTCTCGTGGTTTAGCTGTGATTATGATGGTACTTATGCTTAATCACTAAAATTATTTAAGTTATATTAAGTAATTTATCACAAGTGTTTAATAATTTGTAATTTATTCATTCAAGGTCAAATTTACGTGCTGCCTGCTACGTTGGAATCATATCGACGAAGGCCACGGCTTGGAATTGAAACCGAATTTATTTGAAGCTGAAGGAATTTTCGGTTTCAAATAAAAAAGTGAGTATTTACACGCTCACAATTGACTAAAATAAATTTTTGTTAGTTGAATTTATATTCTGAAATGATATGAAATTTATTGGTTGTTGTTTGGTAGGTTTAATTATCATTTATATTGATATATGAATTATTAATAGAATTTAAATTGACCGTTAAAATAAATTTAAATTTAATTAGCGGTATTATACTGGATATTGATAATTATAAAAAATTTGTGAATTATATTGACTGTATGGATGATTGGTTGTGATAGATGCTATTGGTTTTTAATTTGGATGTTTATTTATTTTGATACTTCGTGTTACCATCCCGCATATAATTTATAGTGTATAAGACTGTAAATTGAATTATTTTGAATAAACTAAGAAATAGCTTGAATGATATACACCTATGACATCTATTTTGGATTGAAATGATATATATCTATCCTTGAAATTAAATTGAAATGATTATCCACTTGGCCATAGGTTAGAAAATTATATATGGACACCGGGTTGGTTAAATTAAATGATTTTAATAGTGTTTGAAATTATTTAAATGAATTTATTTTAAGAAAGAATAGAGATTACACCAGTTTGGGTGGGAAGCCGTTCTTGGGAACGAGGAGTGTTATAGAGGTTCAGAATTGGCTGTTGCATTGTGAGCGAATATTTTCTGATATAAGTTTGAATGACGAACAAAAGAGAAGGTTAGCCTCTAGGCAGTTACAGGAATCGGCACTACACTAGTGGAACAGTGTTACTACCGGAATGCCGAAAGAGCAATTAACTTGGGCTGATTTTAAAAAAGATTTGAGCAAAAGTTTGTATCTAAGTTTAACAAGTCTGAGTTGATGAGAAAATTTATGGATATAGTGCAAGGGGATATTATCAGTAGTTGGGTATATTACTAAGTTTGAAGAGCTATCTAGATATGGGTATGCCCTTATAGATACTGACAAAAAGAAGAATGAGAACTTTATTTAGGGACCGAGGCCTGAGCTTGCTAGAATGACTATGTCACACGTCCATGATCCTTGTAATACAGTAATGGAGATGGCTATTCGCCATGAGGAGTTACCTGCTGAACTAGCTAAAGAAAAATCAGTAGGAACCCAGGGTTCTCAAGGGAAGAAGAGGATGTTCTTTAAAAAGAAGGGAGCCTAGAAGGGAGACGCTATCAAGAAGTCTAAGGATGAGGTTGTTTGCAGTAAGTATGACAAGACCGGTTAAGAAGAATGTGAAATGCTTCAACTATGATAAAGTTGAGCATTACAAGAATAAGTATCCATAGCCTGTTAGGGAGGACAAAAGAAAAGTTTTTGCTTTAGGACTAGCTAGGCCTGCTATAGTAGATAAGGGAAAGACTGTAATGGAAGATATGCTTTTGATTCAGAGTATTTCTGTTAGAGTACTTTCTGATACCGGTGCATCACATTCATTTATTTCCCAGTCTTTGCTTGATAGATTATGTTTACAATCCACCTACATTGTTACTTCCTTAAGGGTTCCGAATACTATAAGAGGATATGCGACTCTAGGATTGGGATGTGACCAGTTAGGACTTGACTTGTTAGGACATAAATTTGCATGCATCTTGTATGTTATATATTTTGTAGATTTCGGGGACATTTTGGGTATGGATTTGTTGAGTGGGTATAAGGCTAGAACATCTTGCCAGGATAGAGAAATATCACCGAGACCCCCTGATAGTCATAATCGAGTGATATTCTCAGTAGAGAATACTTAACAGAGTGTTAGTTCTATGCTTAATACTATGGAGATAGGAAATGAGTTAAGGCAACTTCAGGTACTAAGAAAATTTGTCGATGTATTTGAAACCGTCACTGGATTACCCCCTAAAAGCGTTGTTTTGTTTAGAAGAGATCTTGTGCCCGGAGCTGAACCTGTGAGTAGAACACCTAGTAGGATGACACCAACTTAGATGAAAGAATTGAAGGTGCAGCTAGTGGATCTAGGAGGAAAGAATTTTATCATACCAAGCAGTTCGCCTTGTGGAGCGGCCGTGGTGTTTGTGAAGAAACCGAATTGGTCTTTAAGATGTGTATTGATTACCGTAAGCTGAATGAAAGGCCATAAAGAATAAGTATCCTTTGCTAAGAATAGAAGATCTGTTCGATAAGCTGAGTGGAGCCAGAGTGCTTTCCCAGTTGGACTTAGCGACATATTCCCATCAGTTAAGTATGGCGGAGTATAGTATTCCTTTGACAACATTTCAAACTAGATATGGTTCATACGAGTGGTTGGTAATACGATTTGGATTAACTAATGCACCGGCTTTCTTCATAGACTTGATGAACCGGGTTTTCCAAGAGCATTTGGATAGGTTCGTGTTGGTATTCATAGATGACATTTTGATGTACTTATAAGAAGAAAGAGAGCATGAGATTCATCTTAGAGTGGCGCTTGAGATGCAGGCACAGAATCAGCTAAAGGCGAAGTTTTCTAACTGTCATTTTTGGAAGAAAGAGGTTAAGTTTCTGGGTCATATGTTTTAGAAGAAGGATTGTCTGTTGATCCAGTTAAGATCAAATCTGTCAATGATTGCAAGAGACCTGAGAAGGTAACCATGATCAGGAGTTTTCTTGGACTTGCTGGCTATTACTGGAGATCCATTAAGGATATCTCAAGGATAGCAGTGCCTTTGACTAAGCTTACCAAGAAGTGAAGTTTATTTGGTCCAAAAATGTGAGGAAGCACTCCTTAAGTTAAAACATTTGTTGACCAATGCTCCAGTGTTAGTAGTTCCAGGTGGTAACCAAGGGTTGGTAGTATGCACTAATGCATGTGGAATCAGTTTGGGAGCAGAAGGGCAAAGCTATTGCTTACGCATCTAGGCAGCTTAGATCGCACGAAGTAAGATATCGTAGTCATGACTTGGAGTTCACTGTGGTGATCTTTGCCTTGAAGATTTAGAGGCATTATCTCTTAGGGGAGAGATTTGAGTTGTTTATCGATCATAAGTCATTGAAGTATTTATTCTCTCAGAAGGAGTTAGATATGAGGTGGCAGAGATGGCTGGAATTTTTGGTTGCCTATGATTTCAGTATAGAGTATACTCTAGGGAAACGAAACAAGGTAGCAGATGCTCTTAGTAGAAAGCAACATAATATGGTATTGGTTATGTTGGAAGAGTGGAAAGATTTAGAAGCTTTAGCCAGTTGTGGTGTGCAGATAAGATCAACTGTTGTATCTAGTTAGTGTAACGCTATGTTATCTTGTTTAGAAGTTCGACCGGTATTGACCGAGAGAATCTCTACTGAGCAGAAGGAAGATTCGGTATTAGCTGACAGAATAAGAAGTGTAATGACCCGATTTTTTTTGACGTCCAAAACCGACATCAATACGTCCACTGTATTAAATGCCGAATAATCGAATGCCGAAAAAACAAACCGTTAGGGTTAAATAAGAAGGAATTAGAAGAAGAGGAAACAAAACAACAACAGAATCTTACCATCGCAGCGGAATAAAATAAAATCGATAATAACTGAGCTTTACATAAAAGAAACTATATATGTTTTATACATTACATCATTAGAGTACATCAAAACCAAAACAATTACTGGAAAGTTATAATTGACTTGTCCTTACAAAAGCTGACTATATAGCCTTACTACTCAGTGGAAAATACTTCAAATACGTACGATATGTCTTGCCATCCAGCTCGTCTCTTGAACTCCAGCATTCCATCCAGAATCTGTACTCTGTAGTACTCGGTCTGACCCGAGCATTATAGTTAAATAACACCCAAGTCAGTCTGGAAAACCAGCGTGAGAAAAACATACTCAAATGGATTATTAAAATTTTCAAAATCATTTGAAAATAAAAGGTATCACGTAAGACCACACCATAAATAAACATGCCAGGTTTTTACCTTACGATAACCAAAACATTTCTTATAAAATTCTCTGATATTAATGTAGTGTCTGTATACAAATACTTATCTAAATAACCAAAAATTTTACATTATTAAATTCCAACTACTAGCCAAAAAGTGGGTTCTACAAGAAAAAACTGTAAACGCACGTAGGGAGAATGGATTTCCATCAATGACAGGGCTACAGGGGTACCGTCCATCACAGTACGTGCCCTAGATGACCGTACCAAGGATCCATCCTGATCCCTTGCATCACAAGACCAAAGCAACCCCTTATTTGATAGTCTGAAAAAGTTCACCCCGCGGTTGCCCACACAGCCGAAAAAAGGGACATCTAGACAAGGGTGACCTTACCCTAATTGGTTGCTAGGCACTTAGCCTTGTGTGCACCTCCTTTGTTTTAGTCATTCTCGGTTGATGAGGCTCGAGTCCATGCTTTACCTTTTTAGCACACAATCACTTAGAATGCTCATCGTCCTCTTGACGATGTTCTGAAAGTATTCATCCATACAATTCCATTCCGGGTCCAAATGGAATCGAATGCGCTACTCCAACTACAACTGTTTTGGAATCACCTTATGGGTTAGTAGCGATTAGCCCTTGCACTTCACTGCTCCATTTTGACTCCAAGCTCTTGTCTTCATCACAGAACGTTCAAATCGAATTGATGTGGTTTTTGGGAATTTAATCCTGATCTCGGAATCTTCGAAACGATTTGCGCATTTGCCGATATTGATAGTCGGTTAATAACTATCAAATAGCATTCACAAACAATGATCAGACTTTAAATAAATTTCAGAATTATTTATTTCAAAATAACTTCGCAAGTTATTTTTCCATACTTCAACCCTTTGAAAATAGTTTCAAAACATTTTTCTCTCATGGAATAAAATTCCTAAATATTATTTATTTCCACTGAAAATCACTAAGTCCAAATACTTTTAATTTTAAAATAATTTAAATCACTTTATTCTAAAATATACTTTAAACATTTTAATTTAAAACCACTCAAACACTTTATTCTAAAATATATACTTTAAAAATATTTAAAGTGAAACTACTTTATAAAATATAAAACTAATTTTTTTAAATAAAACTTAAGCCAAACTAAATTTTAAAATAAGAGTTACGAAATCCTATACAAGTTTTCTAATAAAAATTTGACCAAACTATCTTTAAAATAAAATACTTTATAAAATATAAATATTAATAATTATCTTTAAAATCATAATACTAGTCAAACCTTTCAAATAATTACTATTATAGTTAAAGAAATATTTACTCTGAAAATTTTAAACAACTTAAATAATAATTTCTCAAAACCATTCTTTTAGAACAACTTTAAAACCTTTAACTTATACTTAAAAATCTGCATGAAAAACGTACTTGTCTTTTCAGGGAAATACACTTCTCCTTCACATCCCTTTAAAAATAAATCATATTCATTTTAAAAAAAAAATACCCATTCCTTTTCAAATTCCCATCGTGAATTTATACTCCCAATATCCAATGAAATCTTATTTCACTTTATAAACCCAGTTTATAAATTCCATAGTCTCACTCCTTTTAAATCACAATTCCAAACACTTTGTCAATCTCCAAATCGATTTCCAGATTTACATAATTTTAAAATAAATTCCTTCACTTACTCAATTTATTTCAAGACCCATTGATTTCAGATTTTACTTCTTAATTATGATTTAAAACTTATTTAACTGAAAATACCAATTTCATAGTTTTCCAAATTCGTTCTTTATCCTTTCCAACAAATTTAAATCTTGAATTTTAAAATAAATTCTTTATCCCTTTAAATAATATCATTTAAGTTTTAAAATTCATGATCTCCCCTATTTATTCCAAATTTCCTTTCCCATACTCAGAATTTATTTATTAGGATTTAGAAATCACTTTTATTCTTTTCCAATTCATTCTTTAATTTATTCAAATTCTCTATAATTATTTTACTTAAAAATTCTCTCTTTTATTTTCTCATCAAAAATCCAATCTATATATTTTTGATAACTCAATATACCCAAATATATTCAATCAAACCATAGCATCCAATATTTCAATTACTAATATAGGCTATCTCAGATAATCAAATCATATCACAGAATATTAAAACAAATCTAAATATTTTAAGGAATCCAATTAGAACCCTTTAACCTGTTTCCCTACATCCACATATGTTAGCACAATATAATAATATCAATTCCACTTCGAGGTGGAATATCGTGGTACATGGGTTTATATCATCTCATCCGCTATTATGTGGCGCATAAGGTCTCATCCACTATATAATGTAGGAAATCAATCATTCTAATATATATATATATATTACTATATAATATACCGCATCCAATAAATTCAATCATTCAACCTAATATTTAAATTTAACTATTTAAATTTAAATAATAATCCAAATGAATGAGATTAACTCACCTTTGCCCTTTTTAATTTGCAATCTGTTTCAATTCCGGCTTGTTTCTCCACGATGCATAAACATTTTATGGTTTATTAACATTTGAAATAACCTACAAATAATTTACCATTTAAAATTCCTATTTCTAAAGCTTATATATATATTATTTTCTGTTTTACTATTTATCTATTTAATTTTTAAAAAAAAACAATTTATACCTTCTGTAAATAAATTTTCTATTTAACTATACTATCCATATAAATTACTGCTTTCCTATATATACACACACATGTGTATATTTTTCCTCTTTAGTAAATAAAAAAATATGAATTTACTTTACTGTAATTTTCTTCCTCTTGTAAATCAAAACAGTTTGGAACTTAATTTAAAATAAAATTAACTTTTCAAATCAAATAAGTTAAAATCAATTCAGAAATACCTTAACTGTCTACCCGCGGACCCATTCTACGATGATTGCACGCCAACGGCCCCGACTCTCCCTTCCACCGCAGTCGACTCCAACCGTAACAGGAATTCGCCGAGTTCCCTCCTATATGTGCAACCTAAGTCGTGACGTCGACCAACCCACAGCGAAGCCGCCGTCAATCGGTGAACCTAGAGAAACCGATGCCATGCCCTAACCACTCGCAAATCTTGACTAAGCCATCGACCTCCACCTGCCCTTGTGAGAATATTGCTTCCTCACGCCTTCCACCTCCAGTCGTTTCCACCACGTCGCGGCCAGAGACGCGTTACCCAAATCGATCGCACTTCGATTCGAATTTCTTAGGTTAATGATGTAGGGGAAATGCTGATTTGGTTTTCGAATCTGGAAGAACGAGAGTAGAGGAGCACGGTTATAACATATATATTTTTTGGAACGAAATTTTTTTATTTGGCCATCTCGATTTTAGTTTGAGAGAAAAAGGACATTTGGAATGAAATTAAAGAAGGCGGTAGACACGTATACTTAAGGGATGAAACGCGTTTAAATTTGTCGTTTGTATGAGAATATATACTTTTAATTTAAATTCAAATTCAAATCGTCTCGGTGTTGCAACTCACAATCTCGATCCAATCGAGGCGTGCCGCTAGGGGTTTATAATGTTATACCCCTATTCTGAACATAACGGAAAAAGTTTCGAGGCCAAATTCGATCGTATAGAGAAGATGGCTTTTTGGACCAGTTATAGTATTAAATTTTCATCGCGTTTACCTATCGTACGACCAAATGATCACTCCAAACACTGCGAAAATTGAAATCTGATAATAGCACACTATTACGGATCCAATGGAACTGGTTTTATCGAATTCCTAGACTGTGCCTCGGAAGGCAAATTTAAATATCGATTTAAACGATTTAAATTCAAAACTGAACAAATCACTTTCAAATTTAATTTTAAAAGTTCTATCACTTTCAGTATTATCAATTTAAATTTTACCAGCCTTCAAATTATATTTAACAGGCTTAGCACTTCAGATTCAACTATTTAAACCCTCTTTCAAATAATTAATTAATAGTTTAATTGCCAAATAAACAGTGATATTTGAAATTCAAGTTAAGCGAACTTTCAAGTATTTAAAATCAATTAAATATTCCAATTTCAAATATCCAGAAATTCCGGGTCATCACATTCCTCCCCTCTTAAAAGAATTTTGTCCCTGAAATTACTAGTTAAGAGGAATGATCCTTAAATCGTTAACTATTTTCCCAATCCAAATAGTTTTTATCAACTTCCCAAAACCAAATGTTTTTATAACAATACCCAAAACCATTGTAACGATCCATTTTTTCAACTTTCGAAAGTCAACATAAATAAGTCCACTATATCAAATGTCGTACAATCGAATGCGGAAAAACCAAACCGTTAGGGTTAAAGAAGAAGAATATAGAAGAAGGAACAGAAATAATAAACAAAATCTCACTTTTCGCAGTGGAACAAATATAATAGACAAATGAATAATCTTTAAAACAAAAGCACTATATTAGTTTATACACCACATTATCAGAGTTTACAATGACACCATTCAACACTAGAAATTTACAACAACTAATCCAAGTTAAATTCTGAACCTACAGCCATCCCAGCGAATCGAACACTACATAGTATAAGTGATACGTCTCACCATCCAGATTTAACCCCAGATCTCCACTGCAACTTCCTGACTTTGCTCCCGAATAACTGATAACCTGACTCTAGACCGCCCGTGTGGAAAATTATGGGCACCTAGAGTTTAGAAAGGGAACAATGAACTCCAGGTCATTCATGGGACTGGTGTGAGATCTTAAAAACAATTATTTTCACAAAGAAAGGAAAAGAAATCCGCTATGATTTTTTGAAAAATGAAACTATCATAAGGTCTCCCACCACAACATAATGAAAACGCAGAATTGGAGCAGATTTCTCCTTATGATATTCAAACATGCTTCATATGCAAAATCCTTTGATATTATTATTATTAGTGCATAGTGTGGAAAACATTTGGAAAGTATACTATTAATCTTAGCCAGCATAGGCATTTCCACTTATGCCTACTATAACTACCATGTTCAATAGCAGGTTATCGCCACATTCCATGGCAGGTTATACAACTAAAATCATAGAGGGCGCGTATTTTTCTTTGGATTTCCAACAAATGGTCAGGCTAAGGAACTTCCTACTGCCGCATGGATACGCCTATGGAGGGACGTCCCGAGAACCTACCCGGATCTCTACCAACATAAGGCCGGGTTACCTCTGTAACTAGGTAACTACTACCCGAGTATGCCGTTCCCCGGTCATTTGTGACCTTTATCCGAGGATCCTGAACCACAAAGCAACAAACACAAAGTATAATAAATTTGTAGCAACCACATAGGTAAATATCTGGGCTCCATACCATGACACCACCCTTTTCCAAAAGGAAATGACATACCCTAAAGGGCGCGACCCTCATAACCTTGCCGCATTCTTCCTGTTTTGATCATATTCAGGGTGTGAGGTCCAACAAAGTCTCATCCACAAAGCTACACTTATCACAAAGTCATGCTTCTATCAACAAATGATCAGCAGCACTTCGTATGCCACACTACCAAGTTGGGAATGTATCACTAGTAACCATCAACTACATAACCTCTGAGCTCGTACGTCTCAAAGAAGGGTGTTAACCTAAGAGAATAAATTCTCCGCCACCAACAGAAATGTATTTGATAGAAACCAGCTTTACATCTCAAAGTGTAATGTCAGACACACATCCATATAAGTCCATTCCGGGATCGAACGGAACCGAAGGCACTTTAAAGTAGCCCTTGCAAATCTGGATATTCACTAATCACGTCCGAAAATCCCCATCACAAAGGGTGATAAAATCTCTATACCGGAGCTACCCGGTGCAAAGACATTCGACAGGTAATCCTTTCGCTTTCGAAAGTACGGTCTTCAACACCATCTACAAATGCTATCCCATTTCGTCGTATCATTATTCGGAATGGGTTTTATGACACAAAGTCCTCTCTCGGCTAATCCGAATAACGAGCGCTTATTTAAAAATAAGTCTTACATTCAGATTCAAACAAATCAAAACAAATTTCCATTTTGATCTTTTAAACAAAAGATCCATCACAATCACAAAGGTTCGATGTGGTTTTCGGATATCTACTTGGAATCCGACCCCTAGTCGCATCGAAATTCAAATGCCGTTAAAAGGCCAATATTGATAGTCGGTTATTTAACTATCAATTAACATTCACAACAATCACCAAGATTTAAATAATAATTTTTTTCTAAATATTTTTTCAAAATATCTTCGCAAGATATAATTTTAACACTTCAACCATTCGAAAACAAATTTCAAATCAATTTCTATATTTCAATCCTTTGAAAACAAATTTCAAATCATTTTCCTTAAGCGGAATATATTTCCAAATATTTATTCATTTCCACTGAAAATATACCGAGTTCAAATACTTTAAAATAATTTATATCACTTATTCAAAATATTCTTGGAGACATTTAAAATAAAACTACCTTTACTTAAATATTAGTTATGAAAATATTATATTAATTATCACAAATATAAGACTTCAAGTCCAAACTAATTTTAAAATAAAATTAGTAGATAGAGTATAAGTATTTAAATAACTATTTTCTAAATCAAATATCAATTTAATCTTTAAATAACCCCTTCTATATTTAATTAAATAAATCTTTACTTTAAAGATTTAAAATAATTCCCAAAAATAATTTCTCCAACAATATTCTTTATAAACAATTTCTAGAATACTTAATTTATACTTCAAAAGCTACTTTAAAAATATACTCGGCTTTCCAGGGAAGAATTCCCTTTCCCTTTCAAAATGGTCCATTTAAAACAAATAATAAATCTTCTCGATTTATTTTAATTTACATTTCAAATCTGTAAATTTATTTCCACACTTTAAAAAAATAAACCGATATTTATTTTTAAAACAAAATTCCCTTTCTTTTATAAAATTTCCATTGTAGATTTTGAACTTTCAAATATCCACTGATATACGATTTTCAAATCGTTTTCCAAATATTCGCTTTCAAACACCAAATAAAATTTCAAATTGATTTCTAATTTTATTTTTCAATATCGAATCAAATTTGCCAAATCGATTGCCCAATGATTTATTTTAAAGCACCAAATCAATTTCAATTCGATTTCCCAATTTATTTCCAAAACACCAAATCAAATTTCCAAATCGATTCCTAAAATTTATTTTAATTTCAAACTAAATCCCAAATCGATTTCTAAAATTTATTTCAACTCCAAATTAAATCCCAAATTTAATTTCTAAATTTATTTTCTTTTGAAATAAATTGCTTTATCTCTTTCAAAAATTTAAAATCTGTATTTGAAATAAATTCTTCAACTATTGAATAATATTACTCGAAATCCATTTATTAAACTTTTCCCATATTTTTGGAATTTATTCAACAAGTTTTCAAAATAAAACTTTATCTCTTTAAATTTATTCTTTTAAATTCACCCAATTCTGTTAAATGAATTTATTATAAATTTTCTACCTGAATTTCAAAAATACAATTTTATTTATTTCTGATATCCTACGGTACCAAAAATATATTCTGCTAAACTACAGCCTTCAATGATTTCAATCACAAATATGGTCATGCACAGATTATAAATAATCAACACATAATATTGAAACAAATTCAAATGTTTTGAGGAATCCAGTTGGATCCCTCCAACATGTTTCCCTGCATCCACAGACGTTAGCACAACAATTAAATACCCATTCCACTTCGAGATGAAATATCGCGGTATATGGGATTTATAAAAAATCATCCACTATTATACGACGCATAGGGTCTCATCCGCTATATAATGCGGGAAATCAATCACTCCAAATACATATATATTACCAATTCCACTTCGAGGTGTCATATCGCGGTATATGGGTTTAATATAATACCATCCGCTATTATGCGGCGCATAGGGTCTAATTCAATACAACTAGTAATAATTAATCATCCAAGCACACAAACAACCATTATAAATTTAACTATTTAAAATTAAATCAAAAAAATTTTTAATTGAGTGAGAAGATCTCACCTCTAATTTGCAATCCATTCCAACTCATTTCCATTCCAGCTTGTTTCTTCATTTTAGACCTTGTATCAATCAATTATATAATTTCTTGATATCTAAATAAATTGAACAATTTATTTCCTTTTAACAATTTAATCAACCAGCGATTTTTGTTTTCAACTATACTTTTTATTTTAAATCAATTCCTTTTAATAATTTATTTAACAAAATTTTAAAATTAATACTAAATTTCCTTTTAAATAAATTAATCAACTAAAATTCTAGTTTAAACAAAAAAAATTTCCTTTTAAAAATATTCTTTATTAACTAGAAATAATAAAATAAATTGATTGAACAAATTCATCATCTTAAAGTACCTAGCAAATTAAAATATATGTATGTTTACTGTTATACATTAAATTATGTGTGAATATACATATATATTTAACCGTACTGACTATTTTAAAATTTAATAATACGATTTTAAAGTGTGTATACAATCAATATATATTTTTTCCTTTCGAAACTACCTAAAATTAGAATCTTAATTTATTGATTCAAAAATCCAATTTTTTTTATTTTTTTAATATATATAACTTTTCAAATTCTTTTGTATGAATTTCCTGTCTTTCTACAATTAAAATGGAAATGCATATATATACATCTACATACACACACACACACATATATATATATATTTAATCAGAAATAGCAAAAAGATAAATTCAAACATTACTGCCATACCTTTCTCGATCACGACTAGGCGAACAACCGCCACAACTTCAGGTCGTCGAATCTTTCACCCATATTGAAATTGATTTTCGAGACTTCTTCCTACCGACACACGCGACTCGAGCTCTGTAACGACCTGATATTTTCAACCATTCGCATCCAAACATGCCGGAATTGAATTGCTCAAAATACCAGATTGTAAGTTTATATTTGGAAAAAATCAACATATACAGTAAATACATAATCACAGAATCACAGACACAGAGTAATAATATGCAGCGGAAGCAAAATATGGTAGTTTATGAAGCTACTATATATATAACAGAGTTAAATAAGTTACAACAGAAGTCTCGAATACAATAGTCAAATACAAGATCAGAATACATCATTGGAATCAACTAAATATCTGAAAACTGGATAAATAGCTAGATCTCCAAGTGAAGCTCCAACTTCAAAGGTAAGTCTCAAAAGATGAACCACTCAGTCTGACCCAAGCGTAAAGCAAAAATAGAACACTCGAGTCAGAACTAACATTCTTATATCAATAAATCCAACTCAAGTTAAATAACAACCGAAATACAAGTAACTCAAAGGATGTTTGGGATAACCATCCTCTAAGGATCCATTAAACTGTCTACTATGTAGAATACACGCTAAGTAGATAATGTCTATCAGTAATATAAAGTATCAAAATAGCGTTAAGGCGTTACCATTATCCCCCTTAACAAATTTTATATAAGCGTCATAGTCTATACAGCACTATAAACTCCACCGTAAACTAGTGGGATATCAAGGAGTACTCCATAGGTATAATACAAAACAAATCTTAGTGGTTGCATATAGGGATATGAGTATGACAAGGCACATGAGGCAATACCCAAGGTAGTGAGACTACCGTTTGCCTGATCCGGACTGGTGAGAACGCATCGCCACAACGATCACAACACCACGAAACAACACTCCCACTTCAAGGGTGCGCACATATCAATAACAAGTAATGAATAGTTTACGAAGAAGTGTGTTCTCTCGAGGTGGCTAACCCCATTTGGCCCGTCACGGCTCCTGTTTTAGTCATTTTCAATTTGATACAAGTGTCAAGGCTATCCATTATCGTTCTTTCTTCAATCATCACGTACATCATTCCAACTACTTCATTCTGGATCACACTCTGCGTATAGTTATTAAAGTGGTTTCGGTTGAGACAGAGAGTATGTCCATAACTGATTACGGTTTCTTTAATAACTTCCGTAATTATTACACCGATTGGTCTTTTAATAAATTTCAAAAACCAAATCAATTTCAATCTCACTTACAGTTTGAAAGCGAACATTTCATTCGTCTTTCTATATCAATTTCTATAATTACGTTTCAAAACTTCCAAATTAACCATTTCAAAACTCTATAATTCAACTTCAATTTTTTATTTAAAACAATTCAAATATTGATTTAAATTCATATATAGGTTTCATTCCATAATCATTTAAATTAAGTTAATTTAACATTCAAAACAATTTAAACTCATTGATGGTTTCATTCAGTAATCATTTAAATTAAGTAAATTTATCATTTCAAAATAATTTCAACTGAATTTTCAATTCATTAAATCATTTACTTAAGTTTACCTGCATTATATCAAAACTTATTAATTGAATTAAATTAAATTAGTCAAATTAAATTCTTTAAATTACAAGCCTCATATTAATTTCCATCAATCACATTTTATTTCTTATTAAAGAAATTCAATTTCACTTATTTAACAAATTTCAAAACTTAATTATTAAAGAAACTCAATTTCACTTATTAAAGAATTCAATTTCACTTATTAAAGAATTCAATTTTATTTAATTATTAAATAATTTCAAAACTTAATTTAATAATTTACTTAAATTTAAATAACATTCTTCATCAAACACTTTGTTAGCCATAATACCTTAGAAATCAAAATTTATAAATCATAATGCTTGGAATCATAACACTTCCCACTTAACTATTTAAATATAAATAATAGTATATATAATAAAATAGTTTATAATTTAAAATAGTTTATATAAAAATAGTTATCATTTAAAATAGTTTATATTAAAAATAATTTATATTAAAATAGTTTATATGAAATAAATTTATATAGTTTTAAATACAATTTGAAATACCTTATATAATAAAATAGTTTTCTCAAATTTCACAAATCGATTCAAATCAACTCAATTTCCAAAATTCAAATTTAATCAAATCTCAAATCATCAATTTAATTTATTTCAGTTTCTCAATAAACCATTTCAAATTATATCAATTTCAAATACAGATTTTTAACCACAAAATAAACCATTTCAATTTAAATTTTCAAAGCTTTAAATATTGAAACATTCCAAAACAAGATTTGATAATTCCATATATATATATCATATTCACTATATAGCTTAAAATCAAGAATTTTACTATATATAAAATAATCATTTATATAATATTAAAATCAATATTTATATAAAACCATCTATTTCTTTCCAAAACCATAGAAATAATTTGCAAAATATTTATATATATGTATATACACCAACGGTTTCTGTATATAATTTCTTATCCTATGGTTAAGTGATACGGATATTTATTATTTCAATCCATAATTTAAATATTTACAGGTGTATATATAACATTTCAACCCGTAATCCCAAATTCATTTCAAATGAAAATCGCTTGGGTTAATCATTTCAACCCATAACGATTTACTTCTATTCTACAGATCGTTCGGGTGAATATCATTCCAACATATAGCGATTCTATACTAACAGGGAACTTGCAAAGTAATAACAGATATAACAATATAACATGCATATATCATCAATATAAATAACAGATAATGGTGTCAGATGTTAAAGGTGAACTGATACAGGTAATAACATATATATAACAGTGTAAATAACTAACAGCGACATATTCAATTGTCGTTTCAATTCAAATCAAATTTAATAAATAAAAGAACATTAATCGTGAGTGATTGCTCACCTTTAGAGGTTAGGGAGATGGACAATGAGGTTGATTAGCGAAATGCAAGCACGACTTCCAACTCAAAGCTAGATGGACATGATTCGACGAACAAAGCTGATATTTTGAATTGATGAGAATGAATTAGAATCATCTGGATAGAGACAGTATATATATTATCACTTTTCCATGAAATCAATATCAAATTTGAGACGCATATATATATATATATATATATATATATATATATATGATTAAAATCATTATTTACATTTAAAACACATATAAAATAAAACCTATTTTCTCACATGAGCAAAATATATACATATATAGTCTTTTAGAGCCCAATACCTAAAACTGATATTTCCCAAATACATATATTTAAACCGTTAAAGCTATAAATAAATAAAGTATAACACAAAGTAAATGAAAAATAACAACATATGTATTTCTTAAAATAAGGGCAACTTATAATATAACAGCTAAAAATATGTGTATATATAAATCAAAGAAACAAAAGAGGTGCTGCTAACTTAGGTTCATATAAAATCTTAATTTTTCAATATGTATACACATCAGCCAATTCATCTATTCAAACAAATTTTGAAAACACACACACACACATATATGTATATATATTTATATTTATATATATAAGCTCACTTTATAGTTATTATTAGCATTAACATATATGTAAAATAAAGTGGCATAAAAAATCGACTACGGTTCACAGAAGTAAAACATATAGGTGTACTGGATCGATATATATAGTACTTTTATATATATATAAGCCTCAGGAAGAATGGAAGCAACTTCCCAGATTTGAAATAAATTTATAACTTTTATAAATTTACATATATACGTACTTTTTTTCAACAAGACAATAAATTCTAAAACAATAGAAAATCAAAGTGTACATATGTACTATAATTTGATACCAAAAATATACCTTTAAACAAGCACACATAAATCTCTGTCTGTTATATGCTTAAACACATATAAAAAATACCAACACGTACATAAAAAAATATTTAAACAATAGTGGGAATATAGGGCAAACTTTTAATACATAGAACAAATATAGCCATGTTGATTATTTCAAAAAATTGGGGATGTGGTGTCAGGTTTATACACAATGTGTTTTTGTTGTGAAATATTGGCCTGTGTGCTTTCGTTCATGCATTTCTAGCAAGCAAAATATTTACGTATTGTATAATAAACTATGTTTAACGCATCCTTATGTTAAACGTATTTAAATGAAAGTAAATTTATAAGAAAACTATATGAAAAGGTTTTTTTATATTAATAAATACATCATTAAAGTTGCTTGCGTATGGGGTTTGTCACCTTTCCAATGTCAGTGCTGCTAGTTGTGAGTGTGCGCACGGAAGAACAAGGAAGAGGCGGGGTAGTTGAGGTTGCTGACTCGATGGTGATGGGATGAGGAAGCATGCACGCGCGGACATAGGAGGATAGCGGGTTGCGTGCGTGGTCGAGCTCGGTTTGCATGGGCTTCGGCAGGTAGAGACGTTGAAAAAGTAAGGAGGAATTTATGTAGGCGGAGGTTGTGCTAGGCGTTTGTGGCGGATTGGGTTGGCTACCCTGGGTGCTTGGAGATCTGGAACACGGTCGGGAATGGTGGCGGGTCGTGGAGGAGAGGTCATGCGGGAGGGAGAGGGAAAGGATATGGCCGAAGGCGGTGGTCGAAGCATTGGCAGCTCGGCTGTGCTTGCTGGTGAGGAGAGAGGAAGAGGCACGGTTCGACATTGTTGCACGCATGCAGGAAGAAGGGAGGACGGAGAAAATTTGAAGAGGATGTATAATAATTTATCACAACAAATCAAAGAAAACAATAAATATGTAACGACCCGTAAAATTTTGTCGTTTTATTTATTTAATTAATTAAATTTTGTGAAATTTTAAATAATAAAATTTTGAAATATAAAATTAATATTTGGAATGCGCCTAGTTAAACATAGCAACCGGTAAATTTTCATTCGAAAATATGAAAGTTTATTTTCGTGCGTAAATTTATTTCAATTAAATCAGTTAGAAATTGATGAAAATAAAACGTTTTCGAAAACTAAATATTTTTATATAGAAAAATTCCAAATCATCTTCTAAGCAAGACGCCATTTTTCTTTTTTCCAAATTCGGACTTCTTTAACTCCGTCAATCTTATTTTTCTGCGTTTTTGCTGCATTTTCCGCCGGTAGAAAATTCGAATTTTTATAATTTAGTCGTATCTCTGATATCTGTACATCGTTTTGATCGTCTCTCCATACTGATCGCAACAGTATATTCGATTGTGTGTTTCAGTGTCCGGTACGCGGTGAAATCCGCGATACCGTTTGCCGTATCGGTACCCGTATTTGTGTCTTTTCATTCTCTTGTCTTTTCAATTACCAGGCCGTCTAACCATTTGCCTTTGTTAAATTTTGAAGCTCGAGTTGGCCTTTCACATCTCATTAATTTTATTGTGCCTTTACTTGGCTTTTCGGTTCAAAGAGAAAACAAACTAATATAAGCCTATATGTAAATCTGGAAACTTTCTCCAATTATTTTCCTTTCGTTCTTCTTCAACAAAGTTATTAAGAGTTTTCAATTTACTTCCCCTTCATCCTCTAGAGTCGGTCACCTCCACAGCCTTCTCCACCCTCACCCATGCAAGCACCGCAGCAACCACCGAGATCACCGACTTCCTTTCATATTCTCGACGCTCCTCCCACTAGCGACAAGTCGTGCCTCCAACCACTGATCCATGCCTCAACTTCACCCATGCACGACTATGGTTCACCGTCACAAGCTTCCTCCACCACCCATCCATAAACGCTGCCGCCACCTTTTCTTCCTCCTCCCCTCCCTCTTACGCCGAACCACCAACCCACTGTCCTCCGTAACTTCGTACAACATCACTGACCCGCCTCGCGAGCACAGCTCGACCTCACGCCCAGATCGTATCAGCCACTCGGCATCAAGCCGAGTCCACCCTATTGCAGCAACAACTTACTCCCTCTACCATGATCTAGCAACCAACACATGAACATCCGGCTAGAGGCTATCGCCTCGGCTTGCCTCTATTGCACCATCTTCTGCTATAATTGAGTTTATATATAGAGGTAATATGTGTTTTTTTTTTTTTGCAAGTTCTATACTAACAGGTTAAATATATTATATATTATTATGTCGCAATTTATAGGTTGTACTGTACATAATATCTATAAGGTTAATTCACTTATTCTGTTTATATATTTAATATATATGTATTTGTATAGTACTATCATGATAATATTTATATTTTTTTCAATTGTTATATATCACTCTTTTTGTATGCTCTATTTCTGATGATGGTATTTACCTATTTATAAATGTTATACCAAGCTGTTGTCCACTTAGTTGGGTACGGTTGTTTATATAATTGGGTATAAGTCATATATTAAGTTTTTTTTAGATATGTCAGATAATACCAAGTTTATATAAATATACTTTTTTTTTTCAATTCTTTGTTCACTTTATTTATTTATTTTTATCGCAGTTTGTTTGGGGTTAGATATTTATATTACGGTTTTTACATGTGTTTAATACATGGATTTCATAGTCAAATCCGTTGTAAATAAGTTGTACTTGCGGCATTATTTTATACATGTGTTGGTTACATTAATTTTATAATATATTGATATATATGCATAGAGTGCCAGTGAGTGTGTATGGATGGCACCGACTTATAATGTAAATTCACAGTAATTCTATCAGGAAAATTTATTTTGAATTTATATTGAAACTTATTGTATATATATTTTGGGTTGCGTATATTATATAAATGGTGGTTTTTCCTTTTCTGTATGTATATAAATATAAAATATATTATAAGTATTTTTTTTCTTTTCATTTTGAAGTATATGTATATATAAGTAATTATTTCATATATGTTATGTATATATCGAGTTTAATATTTATGTTTTAGTGTAAAAAAACAATAATTTTGGAACACATGTATATTTAATTTAATATGTATTTGAAATTCAGAATGTAATTTTTTTATATAAATAATTTTATAATAGTTATATATGTAAGTTCTCGTGTAATGTTTATCATCACTGATACAGTTCTGATTTGATTTCGTCAATTCTCATCAATCAGTATGTCCGTCGAGTTCATATCCATCTAGCTTTGATTCGTGCTTGGACTTATAGCTCATCTCATTCTCGTTCATCTCTAGCCTCGAAAGGTGAGCAATCACTCACTATTAATGTTCTTTTATTTATTAAATTTGATTTCAATTGAAACGACAATCGAAATATGCTGCTGTTAGTTATTTATACTGTTATATATGTTATTACCTGTATCAGTTCACCTGTGACATCTGACACCATTATCTGTTATGAGTACAATGGTAATCCAGTTTGGTTGATAAATGTTTGATTGTTTGATGTTGACATTGGACGTTAAAGTGTTAATGTTGTAAGTGATAAATAATTTGAAATTGAAATTGATATAGGATAGTTAGATTTGATATATGTGTTAAATTTGATTAGATGACATTTGTATAATATGACCCTTTAAATGTTTAAATTATTTGACACGTAAAAATATGGTTAATTACACTTTGAACCATTTAAATGTATGTTGTATAAATTGATGTAGTATAAAATTGAATAATAGATATTGAATGAAGAACCGTGTTAATAATAGTGTAATAATCTTTAATTCTACATGAAATGATAGTGTAGATTCTAGAAATAATTATATTAATTTGCATAAACAACAAATGTAAATTAATACGATTATTTTGGGATTATTAAATAAATTATTAGATTGTTATTGATGGTTGTTATTGCTTGTTTATTTACTTTGACACCATCCCAGTTATCACACTACAAGTTCCCTTTCCTATGCTTTGATTTTTGAATTGAATTGGAATCGGGTTGAAATGATAAATACCCAATTGAACTTTGACTTAGGATAGAGAATTAAATAAAATCCGATTGGTCAATAATTTGATTTCAAATAAAATAAAGATTTTATTGAATAATAATAAGGTTTTGAAATAAAATTCGAATTTAAATTTTGATGAAAGGAAAACGTTAATATTTGAAATATGAAACGAAATATTAACGTAGTAATTGATGAAAGAACGTTGTTTAAAAATTAATTATTTAATAATTAAATCTGGAATTATTAATAATTAAGTTTTGGAATTATTAATAATTAAGTTTTGAAATTAGTAAAAATTAAGTTTTGAAATTATTTGATAATTAAAATCAAATTATTTAATAATTAAAATAAATTGAATTATTTATTAAGGGAAATTGAATTTCTTGAATAAGTGAAACTAAGTTTCTTTATTAACTGAGTTTTGGAATTTGTAACTAAGTAAATAAATAAGTGAAACTGAATTTCTTTAGCAAGAAAAAAATGCGTTTATTGAAATAAATGTAAGACTTGTAATTTAAAGAATATTGAATTTCTTTAACAAGAAATAAAATCCGTTTATTGAAATAAATGTAAGACTTGTAGTTTAAAGAATTTGATTTGACGAATGTAACTTAATCCAATTTGTAAGCTTTGATATAATGAAGTTGAACTTAAGTAATTGATTTGAAATAAGTTGGAATTTGAATAGAAATGTTTAAAGGATAAATTAGTGTAACGAATATTGAATGAAATCAATAAATGAGTTAAATCGATTTGAACGTTAAATTTAGTTTATTTTAAATGATTATGGAATGAAACTTATATAAGAATTTTGATGTATATTTGAATTGTTTAAATTTGACTTTTGAAATTGAAATATAGAATTTTGACATGGAAATTTGGAAGTTTTGAAATGTAAATTATGGAAATTGATTTAGAAAGAAAAATGAAATGTGGTTTACAAGTTCTAATTGAAATTGAGTTTGATTTGGTTTTGAAATATTTTAAACGACCAATCGGTGTAATAATTACGAAAGTTAATAAAGAGACCAAAATCGGTTAGGGACATGCTCACTGTTTTAACTGAAAACCACTTTAACAACTATACGCGGAGTGTGATCCAGAATGAAGTGGTTGGAATGATGTACGTGATGACTGAAGAAAGAGAACGTTAATGGATAGCCTTGACACTTGTGTCAAATTGGAAATGACTAAAACAAGAGCCGTGCCGGGCCAAACGGGGTTAGCTACCTCGACCGAACATACTTCTTCGTAAACTACTCATTACTTGTTATTGATTGGTGCGCACCTTGTATTAGGAGTCTTGTTTCGCGGTGTTGCGACCGCTGCGGCGATGCGTTCTCACCAGTCCGGATCAGGCAAACGGTAGTTTCAGTACTTTGGGTATCGTCTCATGTGCCTTGTCATACTTGAATCCCTGTATACGCGACCACTACGAATTGGTTTTGTCTTATACCTATGGAGTACTCCCTGATATCCCACTAGTTTACGGTGGAGTTTACAGTGCTGTATAGTCTATAACACATATATAAAATGTGTTAAGGGGGATAATGGTATCGCTTTAACACTACTTTGATACTTTATATTACTGATAGACATTATCTACTTAGTGTACACTACTACATAGTAGAGAGTTTAACGGATCCTTAGAGGATGGTTATTCCAACGTCCTTTGAGTTACTTGTATTTCAGTTGTTATTTCACTTGAGTTGGATTTATTGATATAAGAATGTTAATCCCGACTCGAGTGTTTTGTATTTTTCTTTACGCTCGGGTCAGACTGAGTGTACCAATATTCGAGACTCACCTTTGGAGTTGGAGCTTCGCTTGGAGATCCGGCTATCTATCTAGCTTTCAGATATTCAGTTGATTCTAGTGATATATTCTGATTCTTGTATTTGACTATTGTATTCGAAACTTCTATTGTAACATATTTAACTCTATTATATATATAGTAGCTTCATGAACTACTATCTTTTGTTTCCGCTGCGTTTATTACTCCGTGTCTGTGATCTGTGATTATTTATTTACCGTATATACTCAGTTTTTCCAAATTTAAATTAACAATTCGGTATTTTGAATTATTCAAGTCCGAAATGTGCCGATGCAAATAGTCCAAAATAGCGGGTCGTTACAGTTGGTATCAGAGCTTTGGTAGCTCTACGAAAAAATCAGCATATAGGGTAAATGTATTTACAGAAACACTTTCATTCGAGTTTGAATCTCTTTCTTTTGACTCGTTCCTTTGAATTTTCAGAACATCCCTCAGTTCTGAAATTCATTCTTGTCCCTCACTATTCGTATTCTTCTGAATTCCGGAATATCCCATAATTCCACTTCGAATGATCTTTATAATGAATCGACGATCTCGTCAATCTTCGAATTATTTGTAAATGGGTGAAACTCCTTTACAATAGGCATTGATTTACCGGAGATTTCTGAATCCTCGGTTTACGATGCTATCAATCTCCTGTTATGCTTGAACTCTAGCTCTTGTGGTTGAATGTCAAATTGCCTCGGAATTCTACATCAATCTATTTCTTTTAGTCACGGTCGACCCGGTTAAGGTTGCTCGTGAATTAAATAAGCTTATCTATCTCCCAATTTTGTTGATTGGATCATCTTATCTTTTGTTTCGAACTTGTATTCGAATCAGAATTCTCTTTAATTTGAGTCCATCAAATTTGAATCTCTGTCCTTGCTTTGAAAAATCCATTCATGTATCGTCGAGCGAGAAAGTGTATTTGTGAATCAATATTAAAAATGTTAAATATATATTGTGTTGTTTGAGTTGTTGATGTTGATTTGGGTTTCCAGTCGATTCGTTTGATCAACGCTATCGATAGGATTTCCAAAACACTTTAACAGAGCAAACTGACACAATATTGTTTTCAAATTTGGTAAATGAAATAAAATTGTGTATGATTATATATATATATATATATATATATATATATAAGAAAATTTTATGATAATGGTTAAATGAATTGGTTAACTAAATGATGTTATTTGATTTTCATTTATTGTTTTGTAAACCATTGATTTACCAACATATAAATAAACGGAATTATAAAACTTGGTTTGTAAATTGATTTGGAAATTTAAATTAATGTAAATCAGGAATTTGAGAATTTGATTTTCGGTGATTTCAAACTTTGATTTTTAAAGTTTTAAAGCGTATAGTATTTAAAATATGTTCAAATAGAAATCGTTTCAAAGAGTTTTAATTGGTTAAATCTGTACTCTTCTATTTTGTCGTTGGAAAATAATTTCGGTGATAACGCCACATCATCGACATTTATTTTCGAGCTTTGAAGTGGAGAGACCATCAGTAGCTTGCTACACTTTTGTTTTGTAATGAATTTGATTTGAATTTCTAAAAGTATTACTTGATTTGAAAATATATATATTAGTATTTGATTTAGATTTGACTTGGATATATATTATGTATATAATTATCTTTAAATTGTTTGAAGTTAAACGGAAATTTGATTCTTAAATTTGGGTAAAAGATGATTTCAATTATGAATGAAACCAAAATTTTGAAGTAATATTTAAACTTAAGAGAATTGAATTAGAAATTTACTTGTATAATACTCAATTGCATTCAATACAACTTACCTAAATTGCTCAAAAGTTAATTATGTAATTGGATAGTATACAATATGAAATGTCTTTATAAATAAAATTTGAGTGCGTACAATAAATGTTTTACCGTTAAATTTTATGGGCATTTTACCAGAAGGACAAACTTTGCAGTCCAATTAGTTTCTAGGACACACATTCAAAGAAATTACTTTCAAGGCCAAAATCAGCAGAATAATTACTTTCAAGGACAAAGTCAGCAATCCAATTACTTTCAAGGACATAATTTCATAGGTTTTTAGGCCCTAAAAACTAATTATTTTGTGTTTTGTCCTTGACAGTAATTATTTCAGTTTTGTGTCCTAGAAACTAATTTCACTTGCTAAAGAGGCCCTTGTGGATAATTTCCACTAAATTTTAATCATAAAATGTTATGGAGATAAATAGAATAATAAGTTAATTGAATAATAGATGTGATTAATAAAATAAAAAATTTGTTTTGAAACTTAATAAATTGAAATTAAATCAACTTAATGAGGTATCTTGAATTAATTGAATTTCATTTCGAAAGAAACTTTTTGTACCTAACATTAATAAATGTGAAAAAAATTAATTTAATGGAAACCTTGAATTTAAAAACAAATTGTTGAATATAAATTTATTTAAATTGAAATTTTTATGGTTTAAATTAATTGTTTTATTTTGTAAATCAAGTCTATTTTCTTCTAGTTGTTTCAATTCTCCTACCTTCTTTCTTTTCGAGGACGAAAAGTTTTGAGTGGGGGAGAGTGTGACGATCCATAAAATTTTGTCATTTTATTTATTTAATTAATTGAATTTTGTGGAATTTTAAATAATAAAATTTTGAAATATAAATTTAATATTTGGAATGCTTCTAGTTAAACATAGCAACCGGTAAATTTTCATCCGAAAATATGAAAGTTTATTTTCGTGCGTAAATTTATTTCAATTTAATCACTTAGAAATTGATGAAAATAAAACGTTTTCGAAACCTAAATATTTTTATATATAAAAATTCCAAATCATCTTCTGAGCAAGACGACATTTTTCGTTTTTCCAAATTCGAACTTCTTTAACTCCGTCGATCTTATTTTTCTGCATTTTTGCTGCATTTTCCGCCGGTAGAAAGTTTGAACTTTTATAATTTAATCGTACCTTTGATATCTGTACACCATTTTGATCGTCTCTCCATACCGATCGCAACAGTATATTTGATTGTGTCTTTCAGTGTCCGTTACGCGGCGAAATCCGCGATACGGTTTGCCGTATCGGTACCCGTATTTGTGTCTTTTCATTCTCTTGTCTTTTCAATTACCCCACCGTCTAACTAGTTGCCTTTATTAAATTTCGAAGCTCGAGTTGGCCTTTCACATCTCATTAATTTTATTATGCCTTTACTTGGGTTTTCGGTTTAAAGAGAAAACAAACTAATATAAGCCTATATGTAAATCTGGGAACTTTCTCATATTCTTTTCCTTTCGTTCTTCTTCAACAAAGTTACTGAGAGTTTTCAATTTACTTCCCCTTCATCCTCTTGAGTCGGTCACCTCCACATCCTTCTCCACCCTCACCCATGCAAGCACCGCAGCAACCACCGAGATCACCGACTTCCTTTCACATTCCCGACGCTCCTCCCACCAGCGACAAGTCGTGCCTCCAGCCACTGATCCATGCCTCAACTTCACCCATGCGCGGCTATGGCCCACTGTCACAAGCATCCTCAACCACCCATCCATAATTGCTGCCGCCACCTTTCCTCCTTCCTCCACTCTCTCTTGCGCCGAACCACCAACCCACTGTCCTCCGTAACTTCGGACAACATCACTGACTCGCCTCGCGAGCACAGCTCTACCTCACGCCCAGATCGTATCAGCCACTCGGCATCAAGCCGAGGCCACCCTATTGCAGCAGCAACTTACTCCCTCTACCGCGATATAGCAGCCAACGCACGGACCTCCGCCTATAGGCTCTCGCCTTGGCTTGCCTCTGTTGCACCCTCTTATGCTATAATTGAGTTTATATATGTAGGTAATATTTTTTTTTTGTTTTTTTTGCAAGTTTTATACTAACATGTGAAATATATTATATATTATCATGTGGGTTGGGTTGATATGGTTCATATATGTTCACAATATATAGGTTGTACTGTATATAATATTATAAGGTTAATTCATTTATTTTGTTTATATATTTAATGTATATGTATTCGTATAGTACTATCATGATAATATTTATATTTTTGCAAATGTTATATATCACTCTTTTTGTATACTCTCTTTCTGATGATGGTATTTACATATTTATAAATGTTATACCAAGCTGTTATCCATTTAGTTGGGTATGGTTGTTTATATAATTGGGTATAAGTTATATATTAAGTTGTTTTCAGATATGTCAGATTATATCAAGTTTATATAAATATAGATTTTTTTTTAATTCTTTGTTCACTTTTTTATTTATTTATTTTTTGTCACAGTTTGTTTGGGGTTAGATATTTATATTACGGTTTGTACATGTGTTAAATACATGGATTTCATAGTCAAATCTGTTGTAAATAAGTTGTATTTGCGGCATTATTTTATACATATATTAGTTACATTAATTTTATAATATATTGATATATAGGTATAGCGTGCCAGTGAGTGTGTATGGATGACACTGACTTATAATGTAAATTCGTAGTAATTCTATCAGGAAAATTTATTTTGAATTTATATTGAAACTTATTGTATATATATTTTGGGTTGCGTATATTATATAAGTGGTGGTTTTTCCTTTTTTTATGTATATAAATATAAAATATATTATAAGTATTTTTTTCTTTTTGTTTAAGTATATGTATATATAAGTAATTATTTCATATATGTTATGTATATATTGAGTTTAATATTTATGGTTTTGGTGTAAAAAACAATAATTTTGGAACACATGTATATTTAATTTACTATGTATTTGAAATTAAGAATATAAACTTTTTATATAAATAGTTATATATATAATTCTATATGTAAGTTCTCGTGTATTGTTTATCATCACCGATATAGTTTTGATCTGATTTCGTCAATTCTCATCTATCAGTTTGTCCATCGAGTTCATATCCATCTAGCTTTGATTCGTGCCTGGACTCGTAGCTCATCTTATTCTCATTCATCTCTAGCCTCGAAAGGTGAGCAATCACTCACGATTAACGTTCTTTTATTTATTAAATTTGATTTCAATTGAAACGACAATTGAAATATGCTGCTGCTAGTTATTTACACTGTTATATATGTTATTATCTGTATCAGTTCACATGTGACATCTGACACCATTATCTGTTATGAATACAGTGATAATCCAGTTTGGTTGATAAATGTTTGATTGTTTGATATTGATATTGGACGTTAAATTGTTAATGTTGTAAGTGATAAATAATTTGAAATTGAAATTGACGTTGGATAGTTAGATTTGATATATGTGTTAAATTTGATTAGATGACATTTGTATAATATGACCCTTTAAATGTTTAAATTATTTGACATGTAAAAATATGGTTAATTAGTCTTTGAACCATTTAAATGTATGTTGTATAAATTGATGTAATATAGAATTGAATAATAGATATCGAATGAAGATCCGTGTTAATAATAGTGTAATAATCTTTAATCTGCATGAAATGATAGTTTAGATTCTAGAAATAATTAAATTAATTTGCATAAACAACAAATGTAAATTAATCCGATTATTTCAGGATTATTAAATAAATTATTGGATTGTTATTGATGTTTGCTATTGCTTGTTTATTTACTTTGACACAATCCCAGTTATTACACTGCAAGTTCCCTTTGCTATGCTTTGATTTTTGAATTGAATTGGAATCGGGTTGAATTGATAAATACCCAATTGAACTTTGACTTAGGATAGAGAATTAAATAAAACCCGATTGGTCAATAATTTGATTTAAAATAAAATAAAGATTTTATTGAATAATATAAGGTTTTGAAATAAAATTGGAATTTAAATTTTGATGAAAGGAAAATGTTAATACTTGAAATATGAAACGAAATATTAACGTAGTAATTGATGAAAGAATGTTGTTTAAAAATTAATCATTTAATAATTAAATTTGGAATTACTAATAATTATGTTTTGGAATTATTAATAATTAAGTTTTGAAATTATTTGATAATTAAAATCGAATCATTTAATAATTAAATTGAATTGAATTGAATTCTTTATTAAGTGAAATTGAATTTCTTGAATAAGTGAAACTAAGTTTCTTTATTAACTGAGTTTTGGAATTTGTAACTAAGTAAATAAATAAGTGAAATTGAATTTCTTTAACAAGAAAAAAATGCGTTTATTGAAATAAATGTAAGACTTGTAATTTAAAGAATATTGAATTTCTTTAACTAGAAATAAAATGTGTTTATTGAAATAAATGTAAGACTTGTAATTTAAAGAATTTGATTTGACGAATGTAACTTTATCCAATTTGTAAGCTTTGATATAATGAAGTTGGACTTAAGTAATTGATTTGAAATAAGTTGGAATTTAAATAGAAATAGTTTAAAGGATAAACTAATGTGACGAATATTGAATGAAATCGATAAATGAGTTAAATCGATTTGAACGTTAAATAAAGTTTATTTTAAATGATTATGGAATGAAACTTATATATGAATTTAAATGTATATTTGAATTGTTTAAATTTAACTTTTGAAATTGAATTATAGAATTTTGAAATGGAAATTTGGAAGTTTTGAAACGTAAATTATGGAAATTGATTTAGAAAAATGAAATGTGGTTTACAAGTTCTAATTGAATTTGATTTGGTTTTGAAATATATTAAACGACCAATCGGTGTAATAATTACGAAAGTTATTAAAGAGATCGGAATCGGTTAGGGACATACTCACTGTCTAAACCGAAAACCACTTTAATTACTATAAGCGGAGTGTGATCCAGAATGAAGACGTTGTAATGATGTATGTGATGACTGAAGAAAGAGAACGATAACGGATAGCCTTGACACTTGTGCCAAATTGGAAATGACTAAAATAGGTGTCGTGCCGAGGCAAATGGGGTTAGCTACCTCGAGCGAACACACTTCTTCGTAAACTACTCATTACTTGTTATTGATTGGTGCGCACCCTTGAATTTGGAGTGTTGTTTCGTGGTGCTGCGATCATTGCGGTGATGCGTTCTCACCAGTCCGGATCAGGAAAACGGTAGTTTCACTACCTTGGGTATCGCCTCATATGTCTTGTCATAATTGAATTCCTATATACGCGACCACTACGAGTTGGTTTTGTGTTATACCTATGGAGTACTCTCTGATATCCCACTAGTTTACGGCGGAGTTTACAGTGCTGTATAGTCTATAACACTTATATAAAATGTGTTAAGGGGGATAATGGTAATGCCTTAACACTATTTTGATACTTTATATTACTGATACACATTATCTACTTAGCGTACACTATTACATAGTAGATAGTTTAACGGATCCTTAAAGGATGGTTATTCCAACGTCCATTGAGTTACTTGTATTTCAGTTGTTATTTCACTTGAATTGGATTTATTGATATAAGAATGTTAATCCCGACTCGAGTGTTTTTTTTTTGCTTTACGCTCGGGTCAGACTCAGTGTACCAGTATTCGAGACTCACCTTTGGAGTTGGAGCTTCGCTTGGAGATCCGGCTATCTATCCAGCTTTCGGATATTCAGTTGATTCTAGTGATATATTCAGATTCTTGGATTTGACTATTGTATTCGAAACTTCTGTTGTAACATATTTAACTCTATATTTTGTTTCCGCTGCATTTATTACTCTGTGTCTATGATATGTGATAATTTATTTACTGTATATGCTTAGTTTTGCCAAATTTAAATTAACAATTCGGTATTCTGAATTATTCAAGTCCTACATGTGCAGATGCGAATAGTCCAAAATAACGGGTCGTTACAAAATACAAGCAAGCATAAAAATGAAACCGAAAGGAAAGAGGAATGGACACATAAATTTCTAGACTCGGGAATTGCCTTTTCTGGTAATAGTAAAAGTGTATATGGCTATTGGTATGAGTTGAGGCAAACGAATGGACAAGGAGACTAAAAGAGATCGAATACCGAACCGATACGGGAGGCGTTTCGTAGATTACACCGGACACCGGCTTCAAAGTAGATAAACGAATATACTGATGAGATCAGCACGATGAAACCATCAAAACGGCATACGGATATCAGTGGTACGATTGAATTATAAAAATTTGAATTTTCTACTAGCGGGAAAAATGCAGCAAAAACACAGAAAAATAAGATCGACGGAGCTAAAGAAGTCCAAATTTGGAAAAATGAAAAATGACGTCTCAGTCAGAAGATGATTTAGAATTTTTCTATGTAAAAATATTCAGGTTTCGAAAATATTTTATTTTCATCAATTCCTAACTGATTAAATTGAAATAAAATTACACACAAAATAAACTTTCGTATTTTTGGATGAAAGTTTACCAGGTGCTATGTTTAACTAGGCGCATTTCAAATGTAAAATTTTTATTTCAAATTTTTATTATTTAAAATTTCAAAAAAAAATTCAATTTATTAAATTAATAAAACCATCAGAATTTACGGGTCGTTTCACTCTCCCCCACTCAAAACTTTTTGTCCCCAAAAAGGAAGGAGGTAGGAGAATAGAAACAACCAGAAAAAATAGACTCGAATTACAAAGTAAAACAATTAATTTAAAACCATAAATTTTTGATTTATATTAATTTATATTCAATAATCACTTTTAAATTCATATTATTGAGTTGATTTAATCTCCATTTAATAACTTCTTCAAAACAAAAATTGTTTAATTTATCTCATTTATTCATTATCTTATTATCCAATTATCCTCAATTAACAATTTTCTAAAATCATAAATTTGAATAGTCATTTATAATAATTATATCTGATTCAACAAATTTATTTCCTCTTTATTTCAAATTATTATTAAATTTATTCCACTTAATGTGTCTTATCACATATATTAGGTATATTTACACTTATTATAACCACTCAAATTTATTTATACATACCTTTAACATCATTTTATACTATATATTATTCAATTACATAGTTAACTTTCAGAAATTTAGGGAAGTTATATATGGAATGCAATTGGGTATTATACAAATAAAATTTTACAATTCAGTTATTTCAAGTTAAATATTCATTCAAAATCTTTGCCTTCATTTTATAATTGAAAACATCTTTTAACATAAATTTAAGAATTAAGTTTCCGATTTTACTTCAATAATTTATAGATAAATATATCTATATATATCAAATCAAATATATATATAATCATATACCTGTATACAATATATTATAGATCAAGTCATACTTTAGAAACTTAAATTGATTAATTTTCCAGACAAAAGTATGACAAAGCTACAGAATGGTCTCTCCACTTCAAAACTCGAAATTGAATGTCGATGATGTGGCCACCATCACCAAAATTTATTTTCAAGTGACAAAATAGGAGAGCACTGATTTAAACATTTATAATTTTCTTTTGGAACAAATTTTCATTCGAAAATACTTTAAACAATATACCTTTTAAAATTTTAAATCCCAAGTTCGAAACCGTCGGAAATTAAATTCTTAGTTTCTTTGTTTAAGTTAACTTCAATTTCCAAATTTATTTATAACCATGATCTATTGTTCAATTATTTATATATATGAGACAAAAGCCAATGGTTTACAAAACAACAAATGAAAATCAAATATTACCATTTTGTTGACCCTTTCATTTAATAATTTAGAAAATTTATTTAAATAAATATAATCACACAAAATTTATTTTATTTACAAATTTTGAAAACAATATTGTATCAGTTTTCTCTGTTCAAGTGTTTTGGAAATCCTATCGATAACGCTAATCGGACGATTCGATCGAAAATCCAAACCAACATCAACAACTCAAACCCCAAAATATATAAAATATTTTAAATATAGATTTACAAATACACTTCCTTGCTCGACAATATAGAAATAAATTTCAAATCAAGGATAGAGATCCAAATCTGATGGACTCAAATCAAAGAGAATTTTGATTCGAAGAGGGGTTCGAAACAAAGATAAGGTGATTATATAACGAAATAGGAAGATGGATAAGTTTATATAAATCACGGGCAACCTTAACCGGGTCAACCGTGACTTCAAGAATAAGATCGATGCAGAATTCCGAGGTAAATCTGCATTCGATCTCAAGAAATAGAATTCAGACATAGCTGGAGATAGATAGCATCGCAAACGAAGGATATAGAAATCTCTGGTAAATCAATGCCTATTATAAAGGAGTTTCACCCATTTACAAATCATTCGAAGATTGGCGAGACTGCCGATTCATTATAAAGATTATTCGAAGTGGAGTTACAAGACACTCCAGAATTAAAAGAAGACGAATAGTGAGGGACACGAATGAATTTTGGAACTGCAGAGAATGTTCCAAAATTCAAAGGAATTGAGTCAAAAGGAAGAGATTCAAACTCGAATGGAAGTGATTCTGTAAATTCATTTACCATATATGCAGAGTTTTGCCTAGAGCTACCAAAGCTCTGATACCAAATGTAACGACCTAATATTTTCAACCATTCGCATCTAAACATGCCGGAATTGAATTGCTCAAAATACTAGATTGTAAGTTTATATTTGGCAAAACTCAGCATATACAGTAAATAAATAATCACAGAATCATAGACACAGCGTAATAATATGCAACGGTAGCAAAAGATAGTTGTTCATGAAGCTACTATATATATATAACAGAGTTAAACAAGTTACAATAGAAGTCTCGAATACAATAGTCAAATACAAGATCAGAATACATCATTGAAATCAACTGAATATCTCAAAGATGGATAGATAGCTGGATCTCCAAGCGAAGAACCAACTCCAAAGGTGAGTCTCAAAAGTTGAACCACTCAGTCTGACCTGAGCGTAAAGCAAAATACAAAACACTCGAGTCAGGATTAACATTCTTATATCAATAAATCCAACTCCAGTGAAATAACAACTGAAATAGAAGTAAATCAAAGGATGTTTGGGATAACCATCCTCTAAGGATCTGTTAAACTATCTACTATGTAGTAGTATACGCTAAGTAGATAATGTCTATCAGTAATATAAAGTATCAAAATAGCGTTAAGGCGTTACCATTATCCCCCTTAACACATTTTATATAAGCATCATAGTCTATACAGCACTATAAACTCCACCGTAAACTAGTGGGACATCAGGGGGTACTCCATAGGTATAACACAAAACAAATCGTAGTGGTCGCGTATAGGGATACGAGTATGACAAGGCACATAAGGCAATACCCAAGGTAGTGAGACTACCGTTTGCCTGATACGGACTGGTGAGAATGAATCGCCGCAATGATCGCAACACCGTCAAACAACACTCCCAATTCAAGAGTACGCACCAATCGATAACAAGTAATGAGTAGTTTACAAAGAAGTGTGTTCGCTCGAGGTGGCTAACCCCATTTTGCCCGGCATGGCTCCTGTTTTAGTCATTTCCAATTTGACACAAGTGTCAAGGCTATCCATTATCGTTCTCTTTCTTCAGTCATCTCGTACATCATTCCAACCACTTCATTCTGGATCACACTCTGCACATAGTTACTAAAGTGATTTTCGATTTAGACAGAGAGTATGCCCATAACCGATTCCGGTTTCTTTAATAACTTCCGTAATTATTACACCGATTGGTCTTTTAATAAATTTCGAAAACCAAATCAATTTCAATCTCACTTAAAATTTGAAAGCCAACATTTCATTCGTCTTTCTATATCAATTTCTATAATTTACGCTTCAAAACTTTCAATTAACCATTTCAGAACTCTATAATTCAACTTCAATTTTTTATTTAAAACAATTCAAATATTGATTTAAATTCATATATAGGTTTCATTCCATAATCATTTAAATTAAGTTAATTTAACATTCGAAACAATTTAAATTCATTGATGGATTCATTCAGTAATCATATAAATTAAGTAAATTTATAATTTCAAATTAATTTCAATTGAATTTCGAATTCATTAAATCAATTACTTAAGTTTACCTACATTATATCAAAACTTATGAATTGAATTAAATTAAATTAGTCAAATTAAATTCTTTAAATTACAAGTCTCATATTAATTTCCATCAATCACATTTTATTTCTTATTAAAGAAATTCAATTTCGCTTATTTACTTATTTAACAAATTTCAAAACTTAATTATTAAAGAAACTCAATTTCACTTATTAAAGAATTCAATTTTATTTAATTATTAAATAATTTCAAAACTTAATTTAATAGTCTACTTAAATTTAAACAACATTCTTCATCAAACACTTTGTTAATCATAATACTTTGGAAATCAAAATTTAGAAATCATAATGCTTGGAATCATAACACTTCCCACCTAACTGTTTAAATATAAATAATAGTATGTATAATAAAATAGTTTATTTTAAAATAGTTTGTATGAAAATAGTATCATTTAAAATAGTTTATATTAAAAATAATTTATATTAAAATAGTTTATATGAAATAAATTTAAATAGTTTTCTCACATTTCATAAATCGATTCAAATCAACTCAATTTCCAAAATTCAAATTTAATCAAATCCCAAATCATCAATTTAATTTATTTCTGTTTCTCAATAAACCATTTTAAATTATATCGATTTCAAATACAGATTTTTAACCACAAAATAAATGATTTCAATTTCAATACTTTCAAAGCTTTATATATTCAAACATTCCAAAACAAGATTTGATAATTCCATATATATATATATATATATATTTATATCAAATTCACTATATAGCTTAAAATCAAGAATTCTACTATATATAAAATAATCACTTATATAATATTAAAATAAATATTTATATAAAACCATATATTTCTTTCCAAAACCAAAGAAATCATTTTCAAAATTAATTTCCTATCCTATGGTTAAGTGTATGGATATTTATCATTTCAATCCATAATTTAAATATTTACGGGTGTATATATATATATCATTTCAACCGGTAATCCCAAATTCATTTCAAATGAAAATCGCTTGGGTTAACCATTTGAACCCATAACGATTTTCTTCTATTCTACAGATCGTTCGGGTGAATATCATTTCAACCCATAGTGATTCTATACTAACAGGGAACTTGCAAAGTGACGACAGATATAATAATAATATAACAGGCATATATCATCAAAATAAATAACAGATAATGGTGTCAGATGTCAAAGGTGAACTGATACAGGTAATAGCATATATATAACAGTGTAAATAACTAACAACAGCATATTCAATTGTCATTTCAATTGAAATCAAATTTAATAAATAAAAGAATATTAATCGTGAGTGATTGCTCACCTTTCGACGTTAGAGAGATAAACAATGAGGTTGAGTAGCAAAATGCAAGCACGACTTCCAACTCAAAGCTAGATGGACATGATTCGACGAACAAAGCTGATGGTTTGAATTGATGAGAATGAATTAGAATCATCTGGATAGAGAAGGTATATATATTATCACTATTCCATGAACTCAATATCAAATTTGAGACGAATATTAATATATATATATATATATATAATTAAAATCATTGTTTACATTTAAAACACATATAAAATAAAACATATTTTCTCACATAAGCAAAATATATACATAAATAGTCTTTTAGAGCCCAATACCAAAAACTGATATTTCCCAAACACATATATTTAAACTGTTAAAGCTGTAAATAAATAAAGTAAAACACAAAGTAACTGTAAAATAATAGCATATGTATTTCTTAAAATATGGGAAACTTATAATATAACAGCTAAAAATATGTATATATATATTAATCAAAGAAACAAAAGAGGTGTTGCTAACTTAGGTTCATATAAAATCTTAATTTACTAATATACATAAAGAGTCAGCCAATGCCACTATTCAAACAAATTTCGAAAACATATATATATATATATATATATATATATATATATATATATATATGCTCACTTTATAATTATTATTAGCATTAGCATATATGTAAAACAAAGCAGCATAACAAATCGACTACGATTTAAGAAGTAAAACATATAAATGTACTGGATCGATATATATAGTACTTTTATATATATAAGCCTCAGGAAGAATGGAAGTAACTTTCTAGATTTGAAATAAATTTATAACTTTTATAACTTTACATATATACGTACTTTTTTTTCTACAAGACAATAAATTTTAAAATAATATAAAATCAAAGTGTACATATATACTATAATTTGATACCAAAAATATAACTTTAAACATGCATATCTAAATCTCTGTCTGTGCATAAAAAGATCCATACTTAAACTATGTTATATTCTTAAACACATATAAAAAATACTAACACACTATATAAAAATATGTATAAACAATAGTGGGAATATATTGCAAACTTTTAATACATAGAACAAACAGAGCCATGTTGATTGTTGCAAAAGATTGGGGATGAGGTGTCAGGTATATACACAATGTGTTTTTGTTGTGAAATATTGGCCCGTGTGCTTTCGTTTACGCATTTTGTAGGAAGCAAAATATTTACATATTGTATAATAAACTATATTTAACGCATCCTTATGTTAAACGTATTTAAATGAAAGTAAAGTTATTTGAAAGCTATATGGAAAGGGTTTTTTTAGGTCAATATATACATCAACAAAATTGCTTACGTATGGGGTTTGTCACCATGCCAATGTCAGTGCTGCGAGTTGTGAGCGTGCGCACGGAAGAACAAGGAAGAGGCGAGGTAGGTGAGGTTGCTGACTCGGTGGTGATGGGATGTGGAAGCATGCACGGCGGACATGGGAGGCTTCATGCGGGAGGACAGCGGGTTGCATGCATGGTCGAACTTGGTCTGCATGGGCTTCGGCAGGTAGAGACGTTGACAAAGTAAGGAGGAATTTGTGCAGGCGGAGGTTGTGCTAGGCGTTGGTGGCGGATTGGGTTGGCTACATTAGGTGCTTGGAGATCTGGAGCACGGTCATGAATGGTGGCGGGTCGCGGAGGAGAGGTTATGCGGGAGGGAGAGGGAAAGGACATGGCCGACGGCGGCGGTCGAAGCATTGGTAGCTAGGCTGTGCTTGCTGGTGAGGAGAGAGGAAGAGGCACGATTCGACATTGTTGCACGCACGTGGGAAGAAGGGAAGATGGAGAAGATTTGAAGTGGATGTATAATAATTTATCACCACAAATCAAAGAAAATAACAAATACAAGCAAGCATAAAAATAAAACCGTAAGGAAAGAGGAACGGACACATTAATTTCTAGACTCGGGAATTGCCTTTTCTGGGAAATAGTAAAAGTCTATACGGCTATTGGTTTGAGTTGAGGCAAACGAATGGACAGGGAGACCGAAAGAGATCGAATACCGAACCAATACGATAGGCGTTTCGCAGATTACACCACACACCAGCTTCAAAGTACATAAACGAATATACCACTGAGATCAGCATGATGAAACGATCAAAATGGCATACGGATATCAGTGGTATGATTGAATTATAAAAATTCGAATTTTCTACCAGCGGAAAAAATGAAGCAAAAACGCAGAAAAATAAGATCGACGGAGCTAAAGAAGTCCGAATTTGGAATAACGAAAAATGACTCAGTAAGAAGATGATTTAGAATTTTTCTATGTAAAAATATCGAGGCTTCGAAAACATTTTATTTTCATCAATTCCTAACTGATTAAATTGAATTAAAATTACACACGAAAATAAACTTTTGTATTTTCGGATGAAAATTTACCAGTTGCTATGTTTAACTAGGCGCATCTCAAATATTAAATTTTTATTTCAAAATTTTATTATTTAAAATTTCAAAAAAAATTAAATTTATTAAATTAATAAAACCATCAAAATTTACGGGTCGTTACACTCTTCCCCACTCAAAACTTTTCGTTCCCGAAAAGGAAGGGGGTAGGAGAATAGAAACAACCAGAAAAAATAGACTCGAATTACAAAATAAAACAATTAATTTAAAACCATAAAATTTCGATTTATATTAATTTATATTCAATAATCACTTTTAAATTCAAAGTATATTATTTAATTGATTTAATTTCAATTTATTAACTTCTTCAAAACAAAATTAGTTTAATTTATCTCATTTATTCATTATCTTATTATCCAATTACCTCAATTAACAATTTTACAAAATCATAAATTTGAATAGCTATTTATCATAATTATATTTTATTCAACAAATTTAATTCCTCTTTATTTCAAATTATTATTAAATTTATTCCACTTAATGTATATTATCACATATATTAGGTATATTTACACTTATTATAACTACTCAAATTTATTATACATTCCTTTAACATTATTTTATACTGTATAGTATTCAATTACAAAGTTAACTTTTAGAAATTTAGGGAAGTTATATATGGAATGCAATTGGGTATTATACAAATAAAATTTTACAATTCAGTTATTTCAAGTAAAATATTTATTCAAAATCTTTGCCTTCATTTTATAATTGAAAACATATTTTAACATAAATTTAAGAATTAAGTTTCCAATTTCACTTCAACAATTTAGAGTTAAATATATCTATATATATATCAAATCAAATATATATATATAATGTAAGGACCCGATTCTTCGACCTCCGAAAATTCAACATCGATACTCACTTTATCGACTGCCGAGCAATCGAACGACGGAAAACCGAACACTGAGGGTTTAAGAAGAAGAAAAGAAAGAAGAAGAGATAAGAAGATAGAAAATAGAGAGAAAAGAACATAGAAAATAGAACAGAACAGAAAACAACAGAACAATAACAGAATCTCACAATTCGCAGCGGAACAACACATAATAATAAATGAATAATCTTTAAACAAAGAACTATATCAGTTATTACATTTTATACATCACATTACATTACATCATCATCAGAGTGTACAACAACAAACAACAACAAACAGTGCAGCGGAAAAAGAAAAACTATATACTAATAATACGCCATGCCATCCATCTTGCCTCCAGCAACTCCAGAATATCCAGAATATCCTGATAAACCTAACTCTTAACTGCCCGTGTGGAAATTGGTGGGCACCCAGAGTTTAGGAAGGAAAACAATAAACTCCGAGTCAGTTATGTGACTGGTGTGAGAACTCAAAACAGTTTATTTATCTTTAAAAATCAAAATAGAGGAATATTTTTAAAATCAATTCGCAATGCTTTTAAGAATGAGACTACCATAAGGCCTCCCGCACACACACACACAATGCAAACGCAGAATCGGAGGAGATTTCTCCTTATGATAGTCAAAGATGCTTGATACGCATTAAAAGAACATTTGATATTATTACTAGTGCATAGTGTAGAGAAAATTCATTTCGAAAATAAAGATATAAATCTTAGCCGACATAGACATTTCGAACTATGCCTACTATAGCTAACTATGTTCAATAGCAGGTTACCGCCACATTCCATAGCAGGTTATACAACTAAAACCGTACAAGTCTCGTATTGTTTTTTTGGATTTCCAACGAATGATTAGGCCAAGGAACTTCCCATTGCCACATGAGAATGCCTCTGGATTGACATCCCCGAGAACCAAACCGGATCTCTACCAACACAAGGCCGGGTTACCCCTAACTGAGTAACAACTGACCGAATATGCCATCCCCCGGTCCTTTGGGACCTTTCAACCGGGCGCTCGCAATCAATTCACACAATCATAAAGTGTTTTCAACATGAGTAAGTATCTAGGCTCCATACCATGATACCACCCTTTTCCAGAAGGAAATGCACATATCCTAAAGGGCGCTACCCCTCATAACCTTGCCGCATCTTTCCTGTTTTGACCATTCCCGAGGTGTGAGGCTCGACGAAGTCACGTCCACTAAAACATACTTTATACAAAAGTCATGCTTTGGGTCAACAAATGATCATAGAAATGATCACTAGGATAGACGACCAAATAAATGATCCTATCACAAATAATCAACACAATGATCATTTCACAGCAACACTCAGCATGTCACATTACCAAATTGGGAATATACCGCTGATAACATTCAACTACATAACCTCTGAGCTCGTACGTCTCAGAGAAGGGTGTTAAGCTAAAAGAATAAATTCTCCGCCACCAACAGAAATATATTTGAATGAAATAGGCTTTATATCTCAATTTGTAATGTCAGACATACAATCCATACAAGTCTGTTCCGGGCTCGAACAAAACCGAAGGCACTTACAATAAGTCCTTGCAATCCGGATGTCCACAATCCTGATCGGATTTCCCATCACATATGGAGAACTCAATACCGTAGCTACTCGGTGCAGAGTCAATAGACAGGTCATCCTATCGCTCTCGCAAATACCGGGTCTTCAACACCAATCTTCAATGCTATCATTTACGTCGTATCACATATTCGGAATGGGTTATACGACCCCATGGTCCTTTCCCGGTTAACCCGAATAGTGAGCGCTTATTCAAAAATAAGTGTGGCATTCAAATTCAAACAAATCACATCAATTACCCATTCAAAGGGAAATATTGATAGTCGGTTATTGAACTATCAATGGATATGCACAACATCACCAGATTCCAAATAATTTTCCAAATTATTTATTTTCCAAAAACATCTTTACAAGATATATAATTCAATATCTCAAAAATAAATCAATATTTATTTTTAACAAATTCCACTTTCTTTTATAAATTCCTTAGTGAATTTATAATCCAAAATATCTATGAATATTCGATTTCAATTATTCATTTCAATTTATCTTCAAAAAGATAGATTCTCAAAACGTTTCATTTCACATTGGAAAAACATTTCCATACTTACTTATTATGTAATTCACAATCTTCTATTTTCAACACTTGGAAAATATTCAATATACTTAAATCGAAATTAAGTATATATTTCATTCTTTAAGGAAATCATTCTCTTAAACATATTTATTTGGGCCAAAACGAATGTTACGTAAAACATCGTTACGACAACCCAAATCACTAGTATAAGGATTCGAAATTAAAATAGATATATAAATCCCAATACTACACAAAACATTTCCTTTCGGAAATCATTTACTATAACAACAGTGTTATAGTCCACCATTTCCTTCTATTTCTCGAAAACGTTTATTTCAACAATAAATGTTGAAATCTATGGTTTCGAATCTCAACACATTTTAAAACATCGTTAGATCGTTTTAATTCTATTTAAAACATCACATTCAAAACAATTTCTTTAACATATTATTCACTATTCAAAAACGTGAATATACTACGTTAACGAATTTCATCATTTCTATACATTTTATTTCAAAGGATTATTCACAGTCAAAAACGTGAATATAACTCCATTAATAAGTTATAACAATTAACTTATCAAAATAAGTCGTTGCAAATTTATAAAACAATGTTTATAAATTCCTTTATTACCCTATATTCAATTCATAACTCAATTATATACCAAAGGTTCATACTATAAGTTAAATACTTATAATTTATTTGTTTGCAAAAATCGTTCCGTTAAACTTCATAATTATAAATCTTATAACTTATACGATTCAATTATTTATCCAAATCTATTCTTTCAACACTTTATAAATTTTATAAACCTACTGCTTATAAAATTCTATTTATAACTTCACCGTTTATAATTCTATAAATTTCATTCATTTATGAAATTCATTTACAATTCATTCTAACACTTATAAAAACTCGTTTTATAATTTCAATATTTCGATTTATAAATATCCATTTATAAATCTCTTATATAAATCAATTCATATTAATATTTCAAAACGTCTTTAAACTCCTTTAAAAACTTCATTATTTTTATTTATAAAATAATCAAATTTTATAAATCCTATTTTTAAAACTTTTTATTTATAATAAATCCAAAAATCCAATTTAAACTATTTTATAAAATCATTAACCCATATTTTCGCAAAAATCAATCTTTAACCGTATTTCTCAAAATCATAATTTTTATAACTTTAAAAATTATAACGTTTATTTATTTAAAATGGATCGGTTCCAAAAAATATTTTATAAACGTTTTCTTTCAAAAATCACTTTAAAAATCATTTTAAAATCCCAAATTTGGTTCAATGATGCTAAATACCAAATAGTCAATCACGACAACAACGATATCATATATCGATATGATAATCCATCAAATATCAAAATATCTGAATTTAAATAAAAACTGTTGAGGAATCCAGTTGGATCCCTCCAACCTGTTTTCCTGCATCCACAAATATTAGCACAATACCAATTCCGCTCCAGTACGGAATTATCGCGGTATATGAGATTTAAAATATTATCCGCTTAATAGACGGCGCAATAGGGTCTCATCCGCTAAAAAATGCGGGAAATCAACAACTGCAATATATACATATGCCAATATATATATATATATTGCTATTATATATAATACCAATTTCACTGTTTATGAAATATTCGCGGTATATGTTTTTAATAAATAACATACGCTTACTAACGGCGCATAATGTCTATTTTAACAATCAATAGATAACAATCATCATTCAAACATGCATTCAAATATTTTAAATCTAACTATTTAGAATTAAAATCGAAACCGATTCGATTGAGTGAGAAGTTCTCACCTTGATTTCAGTTTCGTTTTAGCGATTTATTTCGAATAAAATTAAACGGACGTTTAATTTTACCCGAAATTCTCACTAACTCCAAACGACTCCAATCCAATTCCATCGCGTAGAGCTCGTCCATACGATTCCAACGCAACTAGTTTCGTGCGTTTTCGACCTCGTATGAAAAAGATATGAATTTTTAAAGTTTTACGAATTTTTTTATAACAAATTACAACATAATTATAAAATTTTCAAACCTAACTAATTACAGGCCGTTGATTTCCTGCAACCTGATCAAGACCGTGCATTTCATCTTCCTTCACGCGCGCGTCCATCAGTAAGAGGCCGAACCCATGACATTAAATTAGGGTTTAAATTTTTCAACCTCAATACTTGATGATACTTCGATCAGGGAACGCCAATGGAAGCGCCTCCATCCCCTCCATGCTCGGCTCCATCCTCATGAAGCTCGGTCCCCTATGTTGCACGCAAAACGAGGACATGCGGCCCACGAATGCGGCCACTTTCCCCCCTCCACGCGACGCCAAACTCCATCATCACCGTATGGATCTAACGAGCTCGAGACGCTCCACAACTTTCATGTTAAACACTTCTTCTAATTGTTTGTAGATTGGGAGAGATTGAGGGGGAAAGGAGAATGATTTCTGGCCTTTGGTTTCTATGGTGGCGGCTAGGTTTAGGAATTAGGGTTTTATTATTTTTTTTCTAATTTATGAGAGAGGGGGGTTATTTATAGGAAAATCGATCGACACTATTCATTCCGGAAAATTCCGAACTCCGATTTACGCGCCGAAACTGACGTTCCTAGGGTTTATCCCGCGTTCCGGACACAATGGAACAGGTTTCGAAAGCTAATTCGGACATCTGTGCGAGTTATGGCAATAAATGTTCAATTTGAATTAAACCGATTTAAACGATTTTCTAGGCGTTTTAATTTGTACCGGACAAACGGTAAATCCGATTGACACGAAATTTGAAACCTTACATTAATATCACATTATGGATCCGATGAAACTGGTTTCGTCAAAATCCGACACTGTTTGAAAAATGGCTATTTTAACTCGCCAAATTAATACTAAAAACAATTCGATGCGTTTCGAGCTGCTACGATCAAACGGTAACTCCGATTGCTACGAAAATTGAAATCCGGTAATAACTAACTATTACGGATCCAATGAAACTAGTTTCGTCCAATTCCGAGACTGTTTAAAAATTGGCTATTTTACAGTCGATAATTAAATATTAAAATATTCAATTTTCACAAATTAACTCTTAATTCGATTTTAAAAGTTCTAAAATATTGTTCTAACTTCAACATGATAAAATAAAATTTTACAAATCATTTTCAATCATATTTAACTCAATTTTCAATTATTTCCATAATTTAACATATTAAATAATCGATTTAATTATCCAATTAAATCCAATTATTCGAAATAAAATTTATTCGACTTATAAATCTCACTTATTAATATTTAAAATTAATTAAATATTCAAATTTTAATTAATAAAAATTCTGGGTCGTTACAATCTTCCCCCCTTAAAAGAATTTCGTCCTCGAAATTAACAAGTAAGAAAAGTTACAGAATTTATTAACTTTCCATAATTCATAGCCAAACTTCTTCCAATAACTTTACTAAGTTTTCAAATCATACTTAGTTGTCTTTTCAAAAACAACTACTATTGTTTAACTTTCAACTCCAAATCAAAGTTAAAATTTTCACAATTTTCCAATTTTCTCAAAAAAATATTCTAACGCCTTAAATTTTCGGAAAAATTCGCCATAGTCTCCTTTGCGTGGCTCGATCCGAAAAAAAATGACAGTATATATATCACAAATATACATCTCATCAAGTAATGAGGCATCCCGCAGGGAAAAAGTATAAAAGTACGGTATGTAATCCGAGATATGTACCTTATATTCTATTAGCAAGCATATACGGCTAATATAGCGCGAAAGCGAGCTCCAAATGCGAAGCAAACGCGATCCGCACCTACTAAACACTCAACAAACAACATGAGAACATGCATATAGATAATAGTATCGATATACATCATATAGCAACATAATAACTATATATGCCAACATAGGAAATGAAACAAAAGCAATAAATGCAAACATCAACCAACTATCATCCAACTAATTCATAACCAATAAATATTCATTCATATTCTCATTAATATTCAATGAATTGGGTTTTCAATTTAATCACATTTGATTCATTAACAGTGGATGTTTAGTAACATTCATTTTCAATTAGTTTATATTCACTAATTCATATTCAAGTTGGTTCACTTCCAAATCAAATTCACTTCTACTTAAGATTAACTTCTTCTAATTGGATTCCAATTACTTTAACTTTCAATTTCATTAACATTTAATGAATTATATACAATCAACTAACAATCATATATCAACCAAAGTATATCAATTACAACCAAATTCCTTTGCTTATATTCATTTTGGTTTATGTGACGACCGCCCATGACTCCCGCACCAAAACAAGAGAATAGTGCGCTGAAAGGTGTGCCAGGCAGCCATGGATGATAGTCAGGGTAAAAATAAAATCGAAGAATCTCTATCGTAACTCACAGCGCATGGATAAAATACAATAGAGAAATATATAGTGAAGTCTCATAACAGGAAATCATCATATAAGCATCACAGAAGTTTTATACAATCATCTCAACAAATCCATACATCAAGACCTCACTACAAGCACTCATCAAATACAGCAGCGGATACCCAGTACATATAAGAAAATAATATGCATAGCCTCCTGCTCGTCTTCGTCATCTTCAACGTAGAAACTCCAAGCACAGCACCTGCCACCTGTTACCTAGTCTGCCCATCCCAACATGGATGAACAGCCCAAGGTAATAAGAGGAGACATAAAACCTTGAGTCAGACAAAGTCTTAGTGAGCAGTAAATTAACAATCAAGCATACCAAAAGAGCATAAGGAAATAAAAGGAATAGGAACCAAACCATCCCACTCCACCTCTTTCTACAGTGATAGCCCCCAGACACACACTAAAGAGAAGCAAGCATAACATAGCAGATAAGTAAGGTAAAGCAATAACCACTCGAGTCAAGGACGATGTTTTCCAAATACAAACCCCCAAGGCCTAAACCAAGATCAGATAAGCACCCAGAAAACACCGCTCTTGAAGCCGAATGATGATACAACCAAACATCCAAACATCCATGACTCTGGCTATCACTGTTATCATTGCCTTGATTTCACCGTTAGTTGAATGACCGCCTGTCAAGGGCTAATGGTAACCCCGGTCTAGACATAACTCCGCACGTCATCGTGACCCGTGCCTAAGCCGAACGCATCAGCCCAGAGTACTAGCACGTCATCATGACCCGTGCCTGGAACGTCATCGTGACCCGTTCCAACGTACCCTTGCTTTGAGTATGCTAGAACCTTCAACAACGATGAGATCTTAGCCTCCTAGTCATCCTCCTCGACGACCATCCATACTAGCTCAAGCGCCTCTCAAGCTAACCATTATCCACCCCAACCCGGACCGCATCACCGAGTTATAACTTTGCACGTCGTCATGACCCGTGCTTGGAACGTCTTCGTGACCCGTCCCATCACAACATATGTCTTGCCTCATCACATCATAGCAAAGTCTCTCAACTTGGAACGTCATCATGACCCGTCCCATCTCAACACAAGCCTTGCCTCATCATATCATCGCAAAGTCCCAACTCAACCATGCTTTGCCTCTTCGCATCACGGCAAAGTCCCATCATCGAATCCATCCATATGAGCTTTCACATCCGCTTCATATGCCATCGGCAGCTTTCAACATTCAAGAGCCTTTCCACTTAGCTTTTGAATCATCTTCACCATCTTGTTCCAAATCAACTACAAGCTAACTTGGAGCAATCCAATCTAACATACATTCAAACATTCAAGCATTCAAACAAGATATATTAAGCAATATCAACTATAATGGCAATTTCGTAAATAAGTGAGCAAAAGTCCAACATATGTGAAATCATAGTTTTTAGCATAGGTCTATCAAATCTAAAACATGGGTTTTATCTCTAATACTTGTTAAATCAACTTTCATAGATAAACATCTTCAAATATGATGGATCTACATGCAGACTTATGGAAAATGCGAGAAAACGCTAACTTTAACACACAAACATATCACCAACTCCATATACTCCTTTGGATCCGCGTGAGAGATAACTACCACTCACCAAATCACCAAAACAACCTAAAATCAATCAACTTCAGATCTGGACAGCAAGGACTTGAGCTTGATCCGGAGAAATTTCACTTGAAACGGTGAAATCTAGCTTCTTCGGATGAAAATCTTCAACTTTGGATCTTCGATCTTTGATCTTGTTCTTCGATCTTCAATGGATGTTAGCACTTGATGGAAGTAGGGAAAGAAGATGAAGAAATGTTGCAGTCGAGTCTTCAAAATGGCAGCACTTCGTCGCTTCGAAATCCGGTGCCAAAAAGTGAGCCGAACACCTCTATTTATAGGCTGGATCCCCCATGAGTCGTCGCCCATAACTCGTCGCCGACCCAACTCCTGAGTCGCCCCCGACTCATCCCATGCCGACTCAACAACTCCAACGACCTATGCCTAGCCGACTCAACACAGGCCATTCACACGACTTAACAACCCAGGCCGACTCATCAACACACTGCCGACCTATACGACTCAACTACCTACGAGACACGACTTAGCGACTTAACCTTATAGCCGACCTAACGACACACACGACCCAACACCCTACCGACTCAACATAAGTCGGTCACGGCTTAACCAATGCCCACCATCTCCATATTGGGTGCCGATCTAACCTCCTACCGACCCAAGGACCTAACGACTCATCACCTTAACACCTAGCCGACTCACGACTCATCAGTCATACGACCTACCCCAGCCGACTCAACTGCACAACCTTCTGACTCAAGCCAACGACTCAACATCTGCCGACTTATCTCAACTCCGAGTCAAACGACTCATCACACCAGGCCGACTTATCCTAGACACGATCTAACTAGCCTTTGCCGACTCAACATGAGTCGTTCGCGACTCATTACCCTGCCGACCTAAGCCTAATCCTTATCCCACGAGACACGAGTTAACTTCTATGAGTCGGCCAACCCTTAAACCACCAACCTCCTTAAGTCGGCAACGTTTTAACTCTTAAGTCGGTCGCTCCCTTATCTCGGCCAACACTCTAAACCGCAACCCCTCCTTGAGCCGGTCCCCTATGAGTCGTTAACGACTTAAGACCCTATTAACTCGAGCGCGACTCAACACTTGAGTCGGTTCCCTATAAGTCGGCCACTAACTTAGGTCGTTCCAACACTTCAACTCTTAACTCGGCAAACCCCATGAGTCGGTCACTCATACACAACCCATTCTATGAGTCGGTCACGACTCAAGCCTTAACTCGGCAACATCTTAGGTCGTAACCTCCTTAACCCGGCCACCTTCCTTAAGTCGTAGCTCATGCACGCCCTATCCTATGAGTCGGTCACGACTCAACCCCATGAGTCGGTTACGACTCATCACTTCAACACACAAGTTACTCTCCATACGACTCAGGCTAGAGGCAATCCAAACAACACTATCGACCTGCAAATTCTACGATCTATCGACACGTAAAATACGGGTCGTTACATTCTCTCCCCCTTAGGAATTTCGCCCCCGAAATTCCAAGCAAACAACAGCAATCACAATCATTCCGCATGCCTACCATCCATAGCAATCAACAAACCATGCATCCAATTCTAACCTAGTATGCAGAATTCTATGACTTAGAACAAGCTACAAATTCATGAGATGTCACGACACTTTAGGGCCATACCTCGAAGAGTCCGGGATGAGCTGCCTTCATCCTCTCTTCCTCCTCCCATGTACAGTCGTTAACATCATCACTCCATTGTATCTTGAGCAACGTAATCGTCTTCCTCCTAAGCTGTTTCGTATCGGTTTCAACAATACGAAGCGGCTTACGAGGTCTCGTAACCACTGGATCAACCTCTAAGTCTTCACAGCTATCAGCAGAAACCACCGTACTTGGGTCGTGCACATACTTCCGTAGATAAGATACATGAAAAACATTGTGCACACCCGCCATCTTTTCCGGTAACTCCAATCTATAAGCGAGCTTTCCAATTCGCTCGATAATCGGGAATGGTCCAACGAATCTTGGAGTTAACTTTCCTTTGTTCCCGAATCTAATAACATTCTTCAATGGAGAAATCTTCACAAAAACCATATCGCCTACGTCGAACTCCAAATCCTTTCGACGATTATCAGCATAACTTTTCTGACGATCTTGGGCTGCTTTCATTCTTTGCCGGATGATCTCTATACAGTCTGAAGTCTGTCGAATCATCTCTGGCCCAAGTATCGGCTTTTCTCCAGCTTCCAACCAACATGTCGGAGAGTTACACGGTCTTCCATATAATGCCTCATATGGTGCCATACCAATACTCGACTGATAACTGTTATTATAGGCAAACTCCACCAAATGAAGGTGATCTTCCCATGATCCTCCGAAGTCCAAAACACAAGCTCTAAGAAGATCTTCCAAAACCCGGTTGACTCTCTCAGTCTGACCATCTGTCTGAGGGTGATAAGCTGTACTCAAACACAACTCAGTTCCCAAAACTTCCTGGAAGCTCTTCCAAAATCCACTAGTGAACAACGGATCTCGATCGCTCACTATACTCTTCGGAACACCATGGAATCGAACAATCCACTTCACATACAACTCAGCCAACTTCGATGCAGTTCTAGTCGATCGAACAGGAATGAACCTTGCACTCTTGGTCAAACGATCTACAATGACCCAAATCCCTTCATTCCCTGCCCTGGTTCTAGGTAGACCATCAATAAAATCCATCGACACTTGCTCCCACTTCCACGTAGGAACCTCTAATGGCTGAAGTAATCCACTGGGCTTCTTCTGCTCAGCTTTCACCAACTGGCAATTCATACACTTGGAAATAAAATTTCCAACTTCCTTCTTCATACCTTCCCAGTAGTAAGCTCTCTTCATATCCCGATACATCTTATTTCCACCTGGATGAATTGTCAACTTCGAGTGATGACTTTCCCTCAGAACTTCATCTCTCAATCCATCAATATCGGGAACAACCAATCGTCCTTGCTTTCGAAGCCAACCCTCTCGATCGACCTCGAATCCTTTATCCTTCTCTGGTTCCAATCCAGATTCCAAATCACGGATAATCTTGACAAGCTTATCATCTTTCTTTTGGCTCTCGCCAATCCTTTCCACTAAAGTAGGCCTTATTGATAAGTTTGCCAACATCTCAGGTTCCAACTCGCATCTAGGCCTGAAATCAAACCCAGCCAAATACTCAAGACTCTTCCATTCCGAAAACATGGCTCCCAATCCTGCATGTCTTCGACTTAACGCATCAGCTACTGCGTTACCTTTTCCCGGAGTATAGGCTATACCAAAATCATAAGATGCTAGAAACTCTAACCACCGTTGCTGTCGAAGATTCAAATCCTTTTGGGAGAACAGATACTTCAACGACTTATGATCTGTAAACAACTCAAATCTAACTCCCAATAGGTAGTGTCTCCACATCTTCAAAGCAAACACTATCGCCGCTAACTCCAAATCATGAGTTGGATAATTCCTTTCATGCGGCTTCAGTTGTCGACTAGCATACGCAACAACTTTATCCTTCTGCATTAGCACCGCTCCCAGTCCAGTGCCACATGCATCGGTGTAAACCACCATCTCCTCATTCCCACTTGGAATAGTCAATACAGGAGCACTCGTCAGTCGCTCTTTCAGGATTACGAAAGCTTGCTCACACTTATCATCCCATCTGAACACTTGGTTCTTCTTCGTCAATCCTGTCAACGGTGCAGCTATCTTGGAAAAGTCTTTGATAAACCGACGATAATATCCTGCTAATCCAAGAAAACTTCTCACATCAGATGCATTCTTAGGTCTAACCCAATCCTGGATCACTGCCACCTTAGCGGGGTCAACCGCTATTCCATTTCCAGAGATAACATGGCCTAAGAACCTCACTTCACTCTTCCAGAAGTGACACTTCGAAAACTTAGCCTTCAGCTGATGTTTCCGTAAGATCCCCAAAACAACCTTCAAGTGCGTCTTGTGCTCTTCCTCAGTTCTGGAATAAACCAAAATATCATCCACGAACACAAGCACGAACTTATTCAACTGATCTCTGAATACTCTATTCATAAGATCCACAAAATATGCTGGCGCGTTAGTCAACCCAAACGGCATTACCAGCCACTCATAAAACCCGGATGGTGTCCTGAAAGCAGTCTTCGACACATTATCCCTTGCCACTCTCAACTGGTGAAATCCCGTTGCCAAATCCATCTGAGAAAACACCTTAGCCTCGTGAAGCTGATCAAACAAGTCATCTATTCTCGGCAATGGATACTTGTTCTTCCTAGTCAACTTATTCAGCTCACGATAATCAACACACAACCTCAACGATCCATCCGCTTTGGTTGCGAACACAACGGGCGCACCCCATTCGGACACACTTCTCCGAATGAATCCTTTCCGTAAAAGGTCATCAACTTGCACCTTCAGCTCTTGCTTCTCCCTCGGTGCCATCCGCCTAAGAGGCATCACAACAGGTCTGGCTCCCTCAACTAGATCGATACGAAACTCGATCTCCCTATGCGGCGGCAACCCTTTGACCTCGTCAAAGACATCCTCAAATCCATTCACAACAGGCACCGACGACAGTCCATCCCGTGGAACCACCAGCGAATACATGAAGCTCATGAAGACGCCTTCTTCATGCTTACATCGTATCACAACCTTTCGCCCTTCCACATTCCCGACTGTCACCTCCAGCCTCTCACAATCAATCCTAGCCGCATACTTCCTAAGCCAGTCCATACCCAAAATAATTCCGAACCCCGCAAAGTTCAGAACAAAGCAATCACAAACAAACGAGCAATCATGACTCGACACAACTAGACCACGGCATATCATACACAAACATGACGAACCCCCAACTGGATTAGTCACCACCAATGGCCTATCAACAATGTCCGGTTTCAAACCTAACCGGCCTACCAAATCATCACAAACAAAAGAATGCGACGCTCCAGTGTCAAACAACACTCTAACTGGAACACCACAGATGGAAAGAGTACCTTGAACCACCACACTCTTCCCCTTCTCTTCAGCAGTAGGAGCTCTTGAAGACGACGGCACAACTTCCAAAGCATAGGCTTGCACAACCTGCCTATCTTTCCTCGGTTCTGGACAGTCCTTCTTAATGTGTCCCAGCCTATCACAGTTGTAACACTTCAACTGCACCTTCGGATTCTTGCAATCCCGAGAGAGATGACCCTTCTGACGACAGTTATAACAAGTCACCTCGCCTTTTGGCTTCTTCTGACCATCCTTTCCCTTCTGTTGCTGCTGCTTCCTCTTCTTGTTGCCACTCTGCTGTGGTTTAGATCCTTCCCTGGTTACAGCAACAACAGAACTTTCCCTAGGAAACAAACTCTCATGCCTCAGAGCTTTCTCCACCAGCTTCTCAAATGGATCGTCCAGATGATCCACTAACTGCCTTCCTAGATAAGCATCCAGACCAGTCACAAACTTTTCATTCTTCTGGTAGGGAGAATCAATGTACGATCTGGCATACTTGGACAAAGCTTCAAACTCAGAAATATACTCAAGAACTGGTCTCCCACCTTGCTTGAGCTCTACAAACCTCTTGAACAAAACAGACTTCTGAGCCGTAGAGATGAACTTGGCTTCAAATCTAACTTGGAATTGCTCCCAAGTAATCTCTTCTTCTGGGGTATCAATGGTGATAGAATTCCACCAATCAGCAGCTCTTCCCTGAAGCTGTCTCGATGCAAGCTTTCTCTTAGTTGCATCCTCAATCCCTAAGTCACCAAAGATCCTTCGACATGCATCAATCCATCTCTGCACCTCAATAGCCGACTCCGTCCCCAAGAAAGCTTTTCCTCCAAGAGAAGTATAATCCTTGCAAAGCTTAGCAAAATCCACCGGTCTTGGAGCTTGAACTTGAACTCCCACATCCACTGATGATCCTGAAGCTGGTATCCTTCTCATGATCGAAGTCATCATCGCTTCGAACATAGTTCCATAATCAACAGCTCCTTCATCAGCACGGCTTTCCCTTGCAGCTGGTCTCCCTCTTCGACTCATCCTTAATATCTGTAATAAGAATGATTAGAACACCTTAAGAAACAACTGCATAAGGAGTTCAAATCCTTCTAGGCTACTATATTATATATAGTAATCACCCATCAAAATACAATTACGTCTCTCATACGTAGTTACGTCAGCGAGCGTTGGCTGAAATCGATTAACCAAAGCTCCGATACCAAATGTGACGACCGCCCATGACTCCCGCACCAAAACAAGAGAATAGTGCGCTGAAAGGTGTGCCAGGCAGCCATGGATGATAGTCAGGGTAAAAATAAAATCGAAGAATCTCTATCGTAACTCACAGCGCATGGATAAAATACAATAGAGAAATATATAGTGAAGTCTCATAACAGGAAATCATCATATAAGCATCACAGAAGTTTTATACAATCATCTCAACAAATCCATACATCAAGACCTCACTACAAGCACTCATCAAATACAGCAGCGGATACCCAGTACATATAAGAAAATAATATGCATAGCCTCCTGCTCGTCTTCGTCATCTTCAACGTAGAAACTCCAAGCACAGCACCTGCCACCTGTTACCTAGTCTGCCCATCCCAACATGGATGAACAGCCCAAGGTAATAAGAGGAGACATAAAACCTTGAGTCAGACAAAGTCTTAGTGAGCAGTAAATTAACAATCAAGCATACCAAAAGAGCATAAGGAAATAAAAGGAATAGGAACCAAACCATCCCACTCCACCTCTTTCTACAGTGATAGCCCCCAGACACACACTAAAGAGAAGCAAGCATAACATAGCAGATAAGTAAGGTAAAGCAATAACCACTCGAGTCAAGGACGATGTTTTCCAAATACAAACCCCCAAGGCCTAAACCAAGATCAGATAAGCACCCAGAAAACACCGCTCTTGAAGCCGAATGATGATACAACCAAACATCCAAACATCCATGACTCTGGCTATCACTGTTATCATTGCCTTGATTTCACCGTTAGTTGAATGACCGCCTGTCAAGGGCTAATGGTAACCCCGGTCTAGACATAACTCCGCACGTCATCGTGACCCGTGCCTAAGCCGAACGCATCAGCCCAGAGTACTAGCACGTCATCATGACCCGTGCCTGGAACGTCATCGTGACCCGTTCCAACGTACCCTTGCTTTGAGTATGCTAGAACCTTCAACAACGATGAGATCTTAGCCTCCTAGTCATCCTCCTCGACGACCATCCATACTAGCTCAAGCGCCTCTCAAGCTAACCATTATCCACCCCAACCCGGACCGCATCACCGAGTTATAACTTTGCACGTCGTCATGACCCGTGCTTGGAACGTCTTCGTGACCCGTCCCATCACAACATATGTCTTGCCTCATCACATCATAGCAAAGTCTCTCAACTTGGAACGTCATCATGACCCGTCCCATCTCAACACAAGCCTTGCCTCATCATATCATCGCAAAGTCCCAACTCAACCATGCTTTGCCTCTTCGCATCACGGCAAAGTCCCATCATCGAATCCATCCATATGAGCTTTCACATCCGCTTCATATGCCATCGGCAGCTTTCAACATTCAAGAGCCTTTCCACTTAGCTTTTGAATCATCTTCACCATCTTGTTCCAAATCAACTACAAGCTAACTTGGAGCAATCCAATCTAACATACATTCAAACATTCAAGCATTCAAACAAGATATATTAAGCAATATCAACTATAATGGCAATTTCGTAAATAAGTGAGCAAAAGTCCAACATATGTGAAATCATAGTTTTTAGCATAGGTCTATCAAATCTAAAACATGGGTTTTATCTCTAATACTTGTTAAATCAACTTTCATAGATAAACATCTTCAAATATGATGGATCTACATGCAGACTTATGGAAAATGCGAGAAAACGCTAACTTTAACACACAAACATATCACCAACTCCATATACTCCTTTGGATCCGCGTGAGAGATAACTACCACTCACCAAATCACCAAAACAACCTAAAATCAATCAACTTCAGATCTGGACAGCAAGGACTTGAGCTTGATCCGGAGAAATTTCACTTGAAACGGTGAAATCTAGCTTCTTCGGATGAAAATCTTCAACTTTGGATCTTCGATCTTTGATCTTGTTCTTCGATCTTCAATGGATGTTAGCACTTGATGGAAGTAGGGAAAGAAGATGAAGAAATGTTGCAGTCGAGTCTTCAAAATGGCAGCACTTCGTCGCTTCGAAATCCGGTGCCAAAAAGTGAGCCGAACACCTCTATTTATAGGCTGGATCCCCCATGAGTCGTCGCCCATAACTCGTCGCCGACCCAACTCCTGAGTCGCCCCCGACTCATCCCATGCCGACTCAACAACTCCAACGACCTATGCCTAGCCGACTCAACACAGGCCATTCACACGACTTAACAACCCAGGCCGACTCATCAACACACTGCCGACCTATACGACTCAACTACCTACGAGACACGACTTAGCGACTTAACCTTATAGCCGACCTAACGACACACACGACCCAACACCCTACCGACTCAACATAAGTCGGTCACGGCTTAACCAATGCCCACCATCTCCATATTGGGTGCCGATCTAACCTCCTACCGACCCAAGGACCTAACGACTCATCACCTTAACACCTAGCCGACTCACGACTCATCAGTCATACGACCTACCCCAGCCGACTCAACTGCACAACCTTCTGACTCAAGCCAACGACTCAACATCTGCCGACTTATCTCAACTCCGAGTCAAACGACTCATCACACCAGGCCGACTTATCCTAGACACGATCTAACTAGCCTTTGCCGACTCAACATGAGTCGTTCGCGACTCATTACCCTGCCGACCTAAGCCTAATCCTTATCCCACGAGACACGAGTTAACTTCTATGAGTCGGCCAACCCTTAAACCACCAACCTCCTTAAGTCGGCAACGTTTTAACTCTTAAGTCGGTCGCTCCCTTATCTCGGCCAACACTCTAAACCGCAACCCCTCCTTGAGCCGGTCCCCTATGAGTCGTTAACGACTTAAGACCCTATTAACTCGAGCGCGACTCAACACTTGAGTCGGTTCCCTATAAGTCGGCCACTAACTTAGGTCGTTCCAACACTTCAACTCTTAACTCGGCAAACCCCATGAGTCGGTCACTCATACACAACCCATTCTATGAGTCGGTCACGACTCAAGCCTTAACTCGGCAACATCTTAGGTCGTAACCTCCTTAACCCGGCCACCTTCCTTAAGTCGTAGCTCATGCACGCCCTATCCTATGAGTCGGTCACGACTCAACCCCATGAGTCGGTTACGACTCATCACTTCAACACACAAGTTACTCTCCATACGACTCAGGCTAGAGGCAATCCAAACAACACTATCGACCTGCAAATTCTACGATCTATCGACACGTAAAATACGGGTCGTTACAGTTTAACACCATCACTTTCAATTGGTTTAATCAAATTGATTTTCATTCAATTATTCAACTTCCAATAACATTAGATTTTAATGAATTAACAGTTATATTCATTATTTCATATCAATTATTCACATTTAATTGATTTACATTCAATCATTAATTTAATTCAATCACAAAAGTTGAATTTCATTTACATAACTTAAGTTCATTTTTATTACAACTCATATTCATAAATATATTCATATAGTTTCACTTCTTATATATATAAGATTTTTTTCACAATTGTTAATCACTTTAATTATAATTCAATTCTTATAATTCATTTGCTTAGATTATTCAAACAACTAAACAATCAACTTATATACACTTTAATAATTCTGAAAAATTATTTCTTCATATACAAAATATACTCAGGGTAAAATTATTTCATTTACCCAATTTAAAACAATATTGTGTCGAATTGTTCTATTCAAGTGTTTATAAACCCCTTCGATTCAGTTTCGAGGCTGCGCCGACGAAGGTTCATATACCACTCAACAAACCAATCATCACAATATAAAACAATTTCATGTTCACTAACAAATACGCACTCATAGCTATTATTACACTCAAACTCATTCTAGAGTACTACTGACTCTATCTCTAATGAGTAATACCCAACAGAACCATGGTTGTCGCTTAACCATATGCTCCGATACCAGATGTAAGGACCCGATTCTTCGACCTCCGAAAATTCAACATCGATACTCACTTTATCGACTGCCGAGCAATCGAACGACGGAAAACCGAACACTGAGGGTTTAAGAAGAAGAAAAGAAAGAAGAAGAGATAAGAAGATAGAAAATAGAGAGAAATGAACATAGAAAATAGAACGGAACAGAAAACAACAGAACAATAACAGAATCTCACAATTTGCAGCGGAACAACACATAATAATAAATGAATAATCTTTAAACAAAGAACTATATCAGTTATTACATTTTATACATCACATTACATTACATCATCATCAGAGTGTACAACAACAAACAACAACAAACAGTGCAGCGGAAAAAGAAATACTATATACTAATAATACGCCATGCCATCCATCTTGCCTCCAGCAACTCCAGAATATCCAGAATATCCTGATAAACCTAACTCTTAACTGCCCGTGTGGAAATTGGTGGGCACCCAGAGTTTAGGAAGGAAAACAATAAACTCCGAGTCAGTCATGTGACTGGTGTGAGAACTCAAAACAGTTTATTTATCTTTAAAAATCAAAATAGAGGTATATTTTTAAAATCAATTCGCAATGCTTTTAAGAATGAGACTACCATAAGACCTCCCGCACACACACACAATGCAAACGCAGAATCGGAGGAGATTTCTCCTTATGATAGTCAAAGATGCTTGATACGCATTAAAAGAACATTTGATATTATTACTAGTGCATAGTGTAGAGAAAATTCATTTCGAAAATAAAGATATAAATCTTAGCCGACATAGACATTTCGAACTATGCCTACTATAGCTAACTATGTTCAATAGCAGGTTACCGCCACATTCCATAGCAGGTTATACAACTAAAACCGTACAAGTCTCGTATTGTTTCTTTGGATTTCCAACGAATGATCAGGCCAAGGAACTTCCCATTGCCACATGAGAATGCCTCTGGATGGACATCCCCGAGAACCAAACCGGATCTCTACCAACACAAGGCCGGGTTTCCCCTAACTGAGTAACAACTGACCGAATATGCCATCCCCCGGTCCTTTGGGACCTTTCAACCGAGCGCTCGCAATCAATTCACACAATCATAAAGTGTTTTCAACATGAGTAAGTATCTGGGCTCCATACCATGATACCACCCTTTTCCAGAAGGAAATGCACATATCCTAAAGGGCGCTACCCCTCATAACCTTGCCGCATCTTTCCTGTTTTGACCATTCCCGAGGTGTGAGGCTCGACGAAGTCACGTCCACAAAAACATACTTTATACAAAAGCCATGCTTTGGGTCAACAAATGATCATAGAAATGATCACTAGGATAGACGATCAAATAAATGATCCTATCACAAATAATCAACACAATGATCATTTCACAGCAACACTCAGCATGTCACATTACCAAATTGGGAATATATCGCTGATAACATTCAACTACATAACCTCTGAGCTCGTACGTCTCAGAGAAGGGTGTTAAGCTAAAAGAATAAATTCTCCGCCACCAACAGAAATATATTTGAATGAAATCGGCTTTATATCTCAATTTGTAATGTCAGACATACAATCCATACAAGTCTGTTCCGGGTTCGAACAAAACCGAAGGCACTTACAAGAAGTCCTTGCAATCCGGATATCCACAATCCTGATAGGATTTCCCATCACATATGGAGAACTCAATACCGTAGCTACTCGGTGCAGAGTCAATCGACAGGTCATCCTATCGCTCTCGCAAATACCGGGTCTTCAACACCGATCTTCAATGCTATCATTTACGTCGTATCACATATTCGGAATGGGTTATACGACCCCATGGTCCTTTCCCGGTTAACCCGAATAGTGAGCGCTTATTCAAAAATAAGTGTGGCATTCAAATTCAAACAAATCACATCAATTACCCATTCAAAGGGAAATATTGATAGTCGGTTATTGAACTATCAATGGATATGCACAACATCACCAGATTCCAAATAATTTTCCAAATTATTTATTTTCCAAAAATATCTTTACAAGATATATAATTCATTATCTCAAAAATAAATCAATATTTATTTTTAACAAATTCCACTTTCTTTTATAAATTCCTTAGTGAATTTATAATCCAAAATATCTATGAATATTCGATTTCAATTATTCATTTCAATTTATCTTCAAAAAGATAGATTCTCAAAACGTTTCATTTCACCTTGGAAAAACATTTCCATACTTACTTATTAAGTAATTCACAATCTTTTATTTTCAACACTTGGAAAATATTCAATATACTTAAATCGAAATTAAGTATATATTTCATTCTTTAAGGAAATCATTCTCTTAAACATATTTATTTGGGCCAAAACGAATGTTACGTAAAACATCGTTACGACAACCCAAAATCACTAGTATAGGGATTCGAAATTAAAATAGATATATAAATCCCAATACTATACAAAACATTTCCTTTCGGAAATCATTTACTATAACAACAGTGTTATAGTCCACCATTTCCTTCTATTTCTCGAAAACGTTTATTTCAACAATAAATGTTGAAATCTATGGTTTCTAATCTCAACACATTTTAAAACATCGTTAGATCGTTTTAATTCTATTTAAAACATCACATTCAAAACAATTTCTTTAACATATTATTCACTATTCAAAAACGTGAATATACTACGTTAACGAATTTCATCATTTCTATACATTTTATTTCAAAGGATTATTCACAGTCAAAAACGTGAATATAACTCCATTAATAAGTTATAACAATTAACTTATCAAAATAAGTCGTTGCAAATTTATAAAACAATGTTTATAAATTACTTTATTACCCTATATTCAATTCATAACTCAATTATATACCAAAGGTTCATATTATAAGCTAAATACTTATAATTTATTTGTTTGCAAAAGTCGTTCCTTTGAACTTCATAATTATAAATCTTATAACTTATACGATTCAATTATTTATCCAAATCTATTCTTTCAACACTTTATAAATTTTATAAACCTACTACTTATAAAATTCCATTTATAACTTCACCGTTTATAATTCTATAAATTTCATTCATTTATGAAATTCATTTACAATTCATTATAACACTTATAAAAACTCGTTTTATAATTTCAATATTTCGATTTATAAATATCCATTTATAAATCTCTTATATAAATCAATTCATATTAATATTTCAAAACGTCTTTAAACTCCTTTAAAAACTTCATCATTTTGATTTATAAAATAATCAAATTTTATAAATCCTATTTTTAAACTTTTTTTTATAATAAATCCAAAAACCCAATTTAAACTATTTTATAAAATCATTAACCCATATTTTCTCAAAAAACAATCCTTAACCGTATTTCTCAAAATCATAATTTTTATAACTTTAAAAATTATAACGTTTATTTATTTAAAATGGATCAGTTCCAAAAAATATTTTATAAACGTTTTCTTTCAAAAATCATTTTAAAAATCATTTTAAAATCCCAAATTTGGTTCAATGATGCTACATACCAAATAGTCAATCACGACAACAATGATATCATATATTGATATGATAATCCATCAAATATCAAAATATCTGAATTTAAATAAAAACTGTTGAGGAATCCAGTTGGATCCCTCCAACCTGTTTTCCTGCATCCACAAACATTAGCACAATACCAATTCCGCTCCAGTACGGAATTATCGCGGTATATGGGATTTAAAATATTATCCGCTTAATAGACGGCGCAATAGGGTCCCATCCGCTAAAAAATGCGGGAAATCAACAACTGCAATATATACATATGCCAATATATATATATTGCTATTATATATAATACCAATTTCACTGTTTATGAAATATTCGCGGTATATGTTTTTAATAAATAACATCCGCTTACTAACGGCGCATAATATCTATTTTAACAATCAATAGATAACAATCATCATTCAAACATGCATTCAAATATTTTAAATCTAACTATTTAAAATTAAAATCGAAACCGATTCGATTGAGTGAGAAGTTCTCACCTTGATTTCAATTTCGTTTTAGCGATTTATTTCGAATAAAATTAAACGGACGTTTAATTTTACCCAAAATTCTCACTAACTCCAAATGACTCCAATCCAATTCCATCGCGTAGTGCTCGTCCATACGATCCCAACGCAACTGGTTTCGCGCGTTTTCGACCTCGTATGAAAAAGATATGAATTTTTAAAGTTTTACGAATTTTTTATAACAAATTACAACATAATTATAAAATTTTCAAACCTAACTAATTACAGGCCGTTGATTTCCTGCAACCTTATCAAGACCGTGCATTTCATCTTCCTTCACGCGCGCGTCCATCAGTAAGAGGCCGAACCCATGACATTAAATTAGGGTTTAAATTTTTCAACCTCAATACTTGATGATACTTCGATCAGGGAACGCCAATGGAAGCGCCTCCATCCCCTCCATATTCGGCTCCATCCTCATGAAGCTCGGTCCCCTATGTTGCACGCAAAACGAGGACATGCGGCCCACGAATGCGGCCACTTTCCCCCCTCCACGCGACGCCAAACTCCATCATCACCGTATGGATCTAACAAGCTCGAGACGCTCCACAACTTTCATGTTAAACACTTCTTCTAATTGTTTGTAGATTGGGAGAGATTGAGGGGGAAAGGAGAATGATTTCTGGCCTTTGGTTTCTATGGTGGCGGCTAGGTTTAGGAATTAGGGTTTTATTATTTTTTTTCTAATTTATGAGAGAGGGGGGCTATTTATAGGAAAATCGATCGACACTATTCTTTCCGGAAATTCCGAATTCCGATTTACGCGCCGAAACTGACGTTCCTAGGGTTTATCCCGCATTCCGGACACAATGGAACAGGATTCGAAAGCTAATTCGGACATCTGTGCGAGTTATGGCAATAAACGTTCAATTTGAATTAAACCGATTTAAACGATTTTCTAGGCGTTTTAATTTGTACCGGACAAACGGTAAATCCGATTGACACGAAATTTGAAACCTTACAATAATATCATATTACGGATCCGATGAAACTGGTTTCGTCAAAATCCGACACTGTTTGAAAAATGGCTATTTTAACTCGCCAAATTAATACTAAAAACAATTCGATGCGTTTCGAGCTGCTACGATCAAACGGTAACTCCGATTGTTACGAAAATTGAAATCCGATAATAACTAACTATTACGGATCCAATGAAACTAGTTTCGTCCAATTCCGAGACTGTTCAAAAATTGGCTATTTTATAGTCGATAATTAAATATTAAAATATTCAATTTTCACAAATTAACTTTTAATTCGATTTTAAAAGTTCTAAAATATCGTTCTAACTTCAACATGATAAAATAAAATTTTACAAATCATTTTCAATCATATTTAACTCAATTTTCAATTATTTCCATAATTTAACATATTAAATTATCGATTTAATTATCCAATTAAATCCAATTATTCGAAATAAAATTTATTCGACTTATAAATCTCACTTATTAATATTTAAAATTAATTAAATATTCAAATTTTAATTAATAAAAATTCTGGGTCGTTACAATTAATCATACACCTGTATACAATATATTATACATCAAGTCATACTTTAGAAATTTAAATTGATTAATTTTTCAGACAAAAGTACAGCAAAGCTACAGAATGGCCTCTCCACTTTTGAAACTCGAAATTGAATGTCGATGATGTAGACACCATCACCGAAATTTATTTTCCAGTGACAAAACAGGAGAGCACTGATTTAAACATTTAAAATTTTCTTTTGGAACAAATTTTTATTCGAAAATACTTTAAATAATATACCTTTTAAAATTTTAAATCCAAAGTTCGAAACCGTTGGAAATTAAATTCTTAGTTTCTTTGTTTAAGTTAATTTCAATTTCCAAATTTATCTATAACCATGATCTATAGTTCAATTATTTACATATATGACACAAAAGCCAATGGTTTACAAAACAATAAATGAAAATCAAATATTACCACTTTGTTGACCCATTCATTTAATAATTTAGAAAATTCACTTATATAAAATATAATCACACAAAATTTATTTTATTTACAAATTTTGAAAACAATATTGTGTCAGTTTGCTCTGTTCAAGTGTTTTGGAAATCCAATCGACAACGCTGACCAGACGAATCGATCGACCATCCAAATCAACGTCAACAACTCAAACCACACAATATATAAAACATTTTAAATATAGATTTACAAATACACTTCCTTGCTCGACAATACAGAAATAAATTTCAAAGCAAGGATAGAGATTCAAATTTTATGGACTCAAATCAAAGAGAATTTTGATTCGAAGATAGGTTCAAAACAAAGATAAGGTGATTCAAATTTTATGGACTCAAATCACTGGCAACCTTAACCGTGTCAATCGTGACTTCAAGAATAAGATCGATGCAGAATTCCGAGGTAAATCTACATTCGATCTTATGAAATAGAATTCAGACATAGCAGGAGATAGATAGCATCGCAAACCGAGGATGCAGAAATCTCCAGTAAATCAATGCCTATTGTAAAGGAGTTTCACCCATTTACAAATCATTCGAAGATTGGCGAGACTGCCGATTCAATATAAAGATCATTCGAAGTGGAGTTACGAGATACTCCAGAATTAAAAGAAGACGAATAGTGAGGGACACAAATGAATTTTGGAACCGTAGGGAATGTTCCATAATTCAAAGGAATCGAGTCAAAAGGAAGAGATTCAAACTCGAATGTAAGTGATTCTGTAAATACATTACCCTATATGCAGAGTTTTGCCTAGAGCTACCAAAGCTCTGATACCAAATTTAAAGACCTGACATTTTTAACCGTTCGCATCCAAACATGCCGAAATTGAATTGCTCAAAATACCACATTGTAAGTTTATATTTGGCAAAACTCAACATATACAATAAATAAATAATCATAGAATCACAGACACAGAGTAATAATATGCAGCGGAAACAAAAGATAGTAGTTCATGAAGCTACTATATATATAACCGAGTAAAATAAGCTACAATAGAAGTCTCGAATACAATAGTCAAATACAAGATCAGAATACATCAGTGGAATCAATTGAATATCTGAAAGCTGGATAGATAGGTGGATCTCCAAGCGAAGCTCCAACTCCAAAGGTGAGTCTCAAAAGCTGAACCACTCAGTCTGACCCGAGCGTAAAGCAAAACATAAAACACTCGAGTCAGGACTAACATTCTTATATCAATAAATCCAACTCAAGTGAAATAACAACTGAAATACAAGTAACTCAAAGGATGTCTAGGAAAACCATCCTCTAAGGATCCGTTAAACTATCTACTATGTAGTAGTATACGCTAAGTAGATAATGTCTATCAGTAATATAAAGCATCAAAATAGCGTTAAGGCGTTACCATTATCCCCATTAACTAATTTTATATAAGCGTCATAGTCTATACAACACTGTAAACTCCACCGTAAACTAGTGGGATATCAAGGAGTACTCCATAGGTAAAACACAAAACAAATCGTAGTGGTTGCGTATAGGGATACGAGTATGACAAGGCACACGAGGCAATACCCAAGGTAGTGAGACTACCGTTTGCCTGATCCGGACTGGTGAGAACGCATCGCCGCAACGATCGCAACACCGCGAAACAACACTCCCAATTCAAGGGTGCGCACCAATCAATAACAAGTAACGAGTAGTTGGCGCAGCGAATTTACTATGATGCGCTAATAATGCTTTCTTCCTCACGAAATGGTGATTTCGTGTCAATTAAACCGATGAAACGATAAATGCCCAATTCCGTTGATCGTGACGATGTCGGAATCTAGCTATCTCCAACCTGTTGATCTCGCAAGATACCGTGTTGAAAGATTTATAATTCGATCGTTGATCACTCGCAAGTGATACCGAGAATTGGCTTCTACTTCGTTGATTCGCGCACGAATAACCCGAAGAAGGAAAGAAGAAGGAGATCGCACTCAACTTCAACAATGGTGGCAAAAGCTCACACAAAAATTTTATTCAAAAATCAACTCCCTTTACATATGACAACACACCCCTATTTATAGGAATTTACAACTCACACGACTCAACATATACGACTGAATCGTATATGACTCACGACTTAACAATACAACATCACACGCGACTCAACAACACAACAGACGACATACGACTTACGAGTTACATGACTTAACATCATACAACATAACAACATACATGCGACTTACATCATACGACTCAACAATACAACACACGACATACGACTCAACAATATACGCGACTCAACCAGATAGCATAGCTTCAGGAACGACTTAGCGACATAAACTTTAGAATGACTTAAGTGACCTAAGCTTCATGCGACTTAAGAGAATAACAAAGCTTCATGCGACATACGACTTAAGAAATGTAGCATAACTTAACAGCTTAAGGAATCAGCCTTCATGCGACATAGGAACCCGTGCGACATAAGCGACATAGCGACATAAGAACCCATGCGACATAAGAACATAGCGACCTAACTGAGCGACTTAAGAAACGTGACCTTGTTTTCCTGAGCCGCTAGCTTCATAGGTCGGTAGGTCGTTGAGCAACTTATGGTTGAGCGACTTAAGGCCGTTGAGCGACTTATCATCATGGTGCGCTGCATCATTCTCCCTTGGTTAAAAAGAATTCGACCCCGAATTTACACTTTTCTCCTCTTCGACATGCTTATTCTCATGATATGGAACCAAGTGTTTGACGTTGAAAACGTCGGCAGTATGGATATGATCCGGCAATCTTAATTGATAAGCATTCTCATTAATCTTTTTCACGACTTCCAAAGGACCAATCTTTACAACAGCTAGTTTGTTGTAAGTGCCAATAGGAAATCGATCCTTGGTCAATACCGCATATACAAAATCTCCTTCTTTGAATTCAACATTTTGTCGTTTAATATCTGCTGATTGCTTATATTTCTCATTCGTCTTTAGCAATCATTCCCGCACAACCTTGTGGCACTCTTGAAATTCATTCACATAATCACTAGCTCGTTTGATCACTCCTTTCTGCTGTTGTACTATAGATAAATCCAATGGTCCCTTAGGAATTGTTGAGTAAACAATCTGGAATGGACTGAACCCCGTGCTACGATTAACTGCATGGTTTTGTGCAAACTCAGCTTGACACGGTTTGGAATCCCAACTCTTCAAATTGTCATTCACGAGGCATCTCAATAGATTACCTAGGGATCTATTCACAACTTCTGTCTGTCCATCCGTCTGTGGATGATAAGCACTACTAAATTTCATCTTTGTCCCGACCATTCTCCATAGACTCATCCAAAAATGAGTCAGAAAACGAGTGTCTCTATCCGATACAATAGATTCAGGCAACCCATAAAGACGATAGATCTCTCTGAAGTATAACTGTGCGACATTTAACTGCATCTGCCGTCTTCTTGCGTGCAATAAAATGTACCATTTTTGAAAACCGATCAACCACTACATAGATAGAATCATTACCACGTTGCGTCCTCGGCAAACCCAATACAAAGTCCATACTAACATCCACCTATGGTTTAGTAGGTATAAGAAACGACATATATAAACCTGCATTTGTTGCGGTTCCCTTTGAAACTTGACAAATATGGCACCTCTGAACAAACTTTTCAACTTCCTTCCTCATTGATGGCTAAAAATAAGACTTTGAGATCAACTGCATAGTACGGTCGTGACCCACATGTCCTTCTTCATGTAATTCTTTGATGATTTTCATTCGTAGACTGCAATCCGGAATACACAACTGATTCCCCTTGAATAGAAAACCTTCAACCAGCATATATCCATCCACGCTTCCCTTCTTGACTTCGTCTAGGATTTCGGAAAAATATGAATCTGAAGTAAGCAAATCTGGAAGTAAGTCAAAACCCATCACCTCTACTCGCATGGTTGTTAGTAAATTCTCCCTTCGACTCAACGCATCGGCGATGCGATTAGCTACTCTGGACTTGTGTTTTACGACGAATGTAAATTGCTACAAATAAGCTATCCACGATGCATGCCTAGCTGCAATTTTATTCTGCCCTTGCAAATGTTTCAACGCTTCATGGTCCGTATACAAAACAAATTCTTTGTGGAACAAGTAATGTCTCCAATGCTTCACTGCCTGCACAATAGCATAAAACTCCACATCATAAGTATCGTATCTCATCTTTTCTCCAGAAAATTTTTGGCTGAAATACGCAAGTGGACGACAATTCTGAATCAACACTCCTCCAATTCCAACTTTTGATGCATTCGTATGTAACTCAAATAGTAATTGAAAATCTGGCAACACTAGAATCGGTGCTGAAGTTAAAAGTTCCTTGATTTGCTCAAAAGCAGACCCTGCTTCTTCCGTCCATGAAAACTGCTTTCCTTTCATACAATCAGTAACAGGAGCCATCACACTACTAAAGTGCGGTATAAATCTTCGATAAAATGAAGCTAACCCATGTAAACTTCTGACTTCTGTTATAGTTTGGGGTTGTGGCCAATTTCTGATTACGGTTGCTTTACTCTGGTCCACTTGTATCCCTTCCTTCGACACGACATATCCCAGAAATAAAACACTTGGCGTCATGAACACGCGTTTCTTCGTCACTGCATAGAACTGTTCTTGACGAAGAATAGTTAACACCTTTCGCAAATGTTGAATGTGCTCCTCTGTGCTAGGACTATGTATCAAGATATCATCAAAGTAAACTACAACAAACTTCCCGATGTAAGGTTTGAAAATTTGATTCATCACTCTCATAAATGTACTAGGTGCATTAGATAAACCCAATGGCATGACAAGCCATTCATATAATCCTTCCCGAGTCTTGAATGCTGTCTTCCATTCATCATCTGGTCTTATGTGAATCTGATGATAACCACTCTTAAGATCGATCTTCGAAAAGATTACGGACCCACTAAGTTGATCCAATAGATCATCAAGTCTTGTCATAGGAAATCTGTATCTGACAGTTATTTTGTTGAGTGCCCTGCTGTCGGTACACATTCTCCATGAACCATCTTTCTTCGGTACCAACAGAGCTGGTACAGCACAAGGACTGAGACTCTCTCGAACACGCCCTTGCTTAAGCAACTCCTCAACCTGTCTCCTCAACTCTTCATGCTCCTTTGGACTCATACGATAATATGGCCTATGCGGTAAAACAACACCTAGCACTAGATCAATTTGATGTTGTATATCCCTTAGTGGTGGTAATTCCTTGAGTAATTCCGCAGGAAAGACATCTTCAAATTCATTCAACACCGGTTTAACTTCTGCAGGAATTTCAAGATCTTCACTTGTTTCATACCCAAATAACATAAACAATTCAGCACTATCTTTCGCTTCTTCAACAAATTCTTTCGTAGATAATAGACTAGTTGATTCCACCTTCTACTCTGACTTGCTTTCACCTTGTTCACGCTTCTTAGGAACTAAGGTAATTTGAGTTCCTTCGAACATGAAACTGTAGCTGTTAGTGCAACCATTATGTTGTACAGCTCTATCGTATTGCCACGGTCTTCCCAAAAGTAGATGACACGCATCCATGTCAACAACATCACACCATATATCATCTTTGTACTTCTTCCCAATAGAAAATGTAACAAATGCTCATCTTCCCACTGTCACTTCTCCACCTTTCTTTAGCCATGCCAGTTTATAAGGTCTATGGTGTTTTTCAGTCTTCGACCCTAACTTCGTGACGGCTTCTTTAGAAATAATGTTATCGCAGCTTCCCACATCAATAACAAATCGACAAACCTTTCCAAGATAGTACATGTAGACTAAAAGATATTGCTTCTTAGCCAACTAGAATCATTCTCTTGCTTTGGCACTAGACAAGACCTCCTTATCATCAAGTTACACCCTTCGTCTCCTGACACAACTTCTTCATCTTCTTCAAACTTCGATGGTTAAGAATAATCAATCTCAGCTTCCACGTCCTCATACTCACATTCCTCTGCAACTAATGCTCTCTTCTTTGGCTTTGTACATTCATTACTTTTATGGCCAAACTCCTGACAATTATAGCACTTGATACTGTTATTGACCTTTGCTTTAGCGGCTTCATTGATAATTGGTTTATTGACTGCCTTGGAAACATTAGCACTGCTACTAGCACCTTTATTCTGATTGTTATAACCTACAAACACACCAACTCCTCGTCTCCCTTGTTTCTCCCAAGCTAGAGATTTCTGATGTGCTTCAGCAACAGATATTGGACTGAACATATTAATCATGTCTTGAATTTGCGTTCCTAACCCTCCAATATATCTAGCCGTTAGTTGTTCCTCGGTTTCCATAATATCATTCCTTGCAATCAATTGATAGAATTCATCTGCATAATCATTCACTGTCCTCGTCCCTTGTCTCAAATTCTGCAAACGTTGATACATAAGAGATTGGTAATTGTACGGCAAGAAAGTTGCTTTCATCATCTTCCTCATCTTCTACCAAGTGACAACTTTTGATTTTCCTATTCTCTCCCGAGTTAGTTCAGTTTTCTGCCACCAAGCCATAGCTCTTCCCCTTAGTCTTGTAGCAACTAATTGGACTCTGCGATTCTTAGGCACCTCCTTGAATTTTAAAATTTCTTCAACACTCGACAACCAATCAAGAAATTCTTCTACTTGCATACCACATTTGAATTCTGGAATTTCCATCCTCATACCTGACTCCCATTTACGATCATTTTCCGAATTAAGATATTGATTTCGCACTTAGCCTCGATTTTGATAATGAATACTAGCTCCATCACCATCCTCCTCAAAATCATATGTACTTCGATATCGATCCCGATTATCTACATCTCTACGACCATACATGTCCCTTCTACCCTGTCTTTCAGCATCACGATAAGGTTCATTGTCAAACCCACGTTGAGTTCTTCCCTCTTCATGTCGATACCCATGGTGTTCTCGCGTCATTGAAACTGAAGATTCTCTCCTATCTCGATAAGACTGGGGTGACATTCTCCTTTCTCCCGAAATCGATGGTGAAACCCTGTTTCCACTATGGTTCGACACTGGTGACGTTCTCCTTTGATTTGGATTCATGTCATTCATCAATTTCTCCAACTTTTCAATACCCTTATTGAACTTTTCATTAATACTTTGCTCTATCTGCTCAGCTTCTTGTCTTCTATACACATCTTCAACAAGATGATAGTGATTAGCACGTCTTGGAGGCATGTTCCTTCACAATCTCGGTTCTTGAACTTGGCTCCGATCTAACTTCCTTTAACTCGCTCGGCTCCAATCCGGCCTTGATCTTACTTAGCTTTGATACCAAACTAGTGCAACGGATTTACTATGACGCGCTAACAATGCTTTCTTCCTCACGAAATGGTGATTTCGTGTCAATTAAACCGATGAAACGATAAATGCCCAATTCCGTTGACGTGAAGATGTCGGAATCTAGCTATCTCCAACCCGTTGATCTCGCAAGATACCGTGTTGAAAGATCTACAATTCGATCATTGATCACTCGCAAGTGATACCGAGTATTGGCTTCTACTTCGTTGATTCACGCACGAATAACCCGAAGAAGGAAAGAAGAAGGAGATCGCACTCAACTTCAACAGTGGTGGCAAAAGCTCACACACAAATTTTATTCAAAAATCAACTCCCTTTACAAGTGACAACACACCTCTATTTATAGGAATTTACAACTCACACGACTCAACATATAAGATTTAATCATATACGACTCATGACTTAACAATACAACATCACACGCGACTCAACAACACAATAAATGACATACGACTTACGAGTTACACGATTTAACATCATACAACATAACAACATACATGCGACGTACATCATACGACTCAACTATATACGCGACTCAACTAGATAGCATAGCTTTAGAAACGACTTAGCGCCTTAAGCTTCCGAATGACTTAAGCGACCTAAGCTTCATGCGACTTAAGAGAATAACATAGCTTCATGCGACATACGACTTTAGAAATGCAGCATAACTTAACAGCTTAAGGAATCAGCCTTTATGCGACATAAGAACCCATGCGACATAAGCGACATAGCGACAGAAGAACCCATGCGACATAAGAACATAGTGACCTAACTGAGTGACTTAAGAAACGCGACCTTGTTTTCCTGAGCCGTTAGCTTCATAGGTAGGTCGTTGAGCGGCTTATGGTTGAGCGACTTAAGGCCGTTGAGCGACTTATCATCATGGTGCGCTACATCAGTAGTTTACGAAGAAGTGTGTTCGCTCGAGGTGTCTAACCCCATTTGGCCCAGCACGGCTCCTGTTTTAGTCATTTCCAATTTGACACAAGTGTCAAGGCTATCCATTATCGTTCTCTTCCTTCAGTCATCACGTACATCATTCCAACCACTTTATTCTGGATCACACTCCGCATATAGTTATTAAAGTAGTTTTCGGTTTAGATAGAGAGTATGTCCATAACCGATTCCGGTTTCTTTAGTAACTTCCGTAATTATTACCCCAATTGGTCTTTTAATAAATTTCAAAAACCAAATAAATTTCAATCTCACTTAGAATTTGAAAGCCAACATTTCATTCGTCTTTCTATATCAATTTCTATAATTTACGTTTCAAAACTTCCAAATTAACCATTTCAAAACTCTATAATTCAACTTCAATTTTTTATTTGGAACAATTCAAATATTAATTTAAATTCATATATAGGTTTCATTCCATAATCATTTAAATTAAGTTAATTTAACATTCAAAACAATTTAAATTCATTGATGGATTCATTCATTAATCATTTAAATTAAGTAAATTTATAATTTCAAAATAATTTCAATTGAATTTCCAATTCATTAATCAACTACTTAGGTTTACCTACATTATATCAAAACCTATGAATTGATTTAAATTAAATTAGTCAAATTAAATTCTTTAAATTACAAATCTCGTATTAATTTCCATCAATCACATTTTATTTCTTATTAAAGCAATTCAATTTCACTTATTTACTTATTTAACAAATTTCAAATCTTAATTATTAAAGAAACTCAATTTCACTTATTAAAGAATTCAATTTCACTTATTAAAGAATTCAAATTTATTTATTATTAAATAATTTCAAAACTTAATTTAGTAATTTACTTAAATTTAAACAACATTCTTCGTCAAACACTTTGTCAATCATAACACTTTGGAAATCAAAATTTAAAAATCATAATGCTTGGAATCACAATACTTCCCACTTAACTGTTTAAATATAAATAATAGTATATATAATAAAATAATTTAAAATTTAAAATAGTTTATACAAAAATAGTTATCATTTAAAATAGTTTATATTAAAAATAATTTATATTAAAATAGTTTAAATGAAATAAATTTAAAAAGTTTTAAATATAATTTAAAATACCTTATATAATAAAATAGTTTTCTCAAATTTCATAAATCGATTCAAATCAACTCAATTTCCAAAATTCAAATTTAATCAAATCCCAAATCGTCAATTTAATTTATTTCAGTTTCTCAATAAACCATTTCAAATTATATCGATTTCAAATATAGATTTTTAACCATAAAATAAACCATTTCAATTTCAATACTTTCAAAGCTTTAAATATTCAAACATTCCAAAACAAGATTTGATATTTCCATATATATATATATATATATCAAATTCACTATATAGCTTAAAATCAAGAATTTTACTATACATAAAATAATCATTTATATAATATTAAAATCAATATTTATATAAAACCATATATTTCTTTCCAAAACCATAGAAATCATTTTCAAAATATTTATATATATAGACCAACGGTGTCTGTATATAATTTCCTATCCTATGGTTAGGTTATACGGATATTTATCATTTCAATTAATTTAAATATTTACGGTTATATATATATATATCGTTTCAACCCGTAATCCCAAATTTATTTCAAATGAAAATCGCTTGGGTTAATCATTTCAACCCATAACGATTTTCTTCTATTTTACAGATCGTTCGGATGAATAACTTTTCAACCCATAGTGATTCTATGCTAACAGAGATATTGCAAAGTGATAACAGATATAATAATAATATAAAAAGCATATATCATCAATGTAAATAACAAATAATGGTGTCAGATGTCAAATGTGAATTGATACAGGTAATAGCATATATATAGCAGTGTAAATAACTAACAACAGCATATTCAATTGTCGTTTCAATTGAAATCAAATTTAATAAATAAAAGACAGTAATCGTGGGTGATTGCTCACCTTTCGAGGTTAGAGAGATTGACAATGAGGTTGAGTAGCGAAATGCAAGCACGACTTCCAACTCAAAGCTAGATGAACATGATTCGACGAACAAAGCTGATAGTTTGAATTGATGAGAATGAATTAGAATCATCTGGATAGAGACAGTATATATATTATCACTCCACGAAATCAATATCAAATTTGAGACGAATATTAATATATATATATATATATAATTAAAATCATTGTTTACATTTAAAACACATATAAAATAAAACCTATTTTCTCACATCAGCAAAATATATACATATACAGTCTTTTAGAATCCAATACCTAAAATAGATATTTCCCAAACACATATATTTAAACTGTTGAAGCTGTAAATAAATAAAATATAACACAAAGTAACTGTAAAATTACAGCATATGTATTTCTTAAAATATGGGCAACTTATAATATAACAGCTAAAAATATGTATATATATAAATCAAAAAAACAAAAGAGGTGCTGCTAACTTAGGTTCATGTAAAATCTTAATTTACAATATTTATACACAATCAGCCAATGCCATTATTCAAACAAATTTTAAAAACATATATATATATATATATATTTATATATATATATATATATATGCTCACTTTATAATTATTATTAGCATTAACATATATATAAAACAAAGCAGCATAACAAATCGACTACGATTCACAGACGTAAAATATATAAGTGTACTGGGTCGATATATATAGTACTTTTATATATATAAGCCTCAGGAAGAATGGAAGTAACTTCCTAGATTTAAAATAAATTTATAACTTTACATGTATACGTAGTTTTTTTCTACAAGACAATAAATTTTAAAACAATATAAAATCAAAGTGTATATATATACTATAATTTGATACCAAAAATATGCCTTTAAACACTCATATCTAAATCTCTGTCCGTGCGTAAAAAGATCCATACTTAAAGTATGTTATATGCTTAAACACATATAAAAAATACTAACGCACTATATAAAAAAATATATAAACAATAGCGGGAATATAGTGCAAACTTTTAATACATAGAAAAAAGAGAGCCATGTTGATTATTGCAAAAAATTGGGGATGAGGTGTCAGGTATATACACAATGTGTTTTTGTTGTGAAATATTGGCATGTGTGCTTTCGTTCATGCATTTATAGCTACAAAATATTTACATATTGTATACTAAACTATATTTAACGCATCCTTATGTTAAACGTATTTGAATGAAAGTAAAGTTATATGAAAACTATATGGAAAGGTTTTTTTTAGATCAATATATACATCAATAAAATTACTGGCGTATGGGGTTTGTCACCTTGCCAATGTCAGTGCTGCCAGTTGTGAGTGAGCGCACGGAAGAACAAGGAAGAGGCGGGGTTGGTGAGGTTGCTGACTCGATGGTGATGGGATGAGGAAGCATGCATGGCAGACATGGGAGACTTCATGCGGGAGGATAGCGGGTTGCGTGCATGGTCGAGCTCGGTTTGCATGGGCTTCGGCAGGTAGAGACGTTGAAAAAGTAAGGAGGAATTTGTGTAGGCGGAGGTTGTGCTAGGCGTTGGTGGCGGATTGGGTTGGCTTCACTGGGTGCTTGGAGATCTGGAGCACAGTCGGGAATGGTGGCAGGTCGCTGAGGAGAGGTCATGTGGGAGGGAGAGGGAAAGAATATGGCCGAAGGCGGTGGTCGAAGCATTGGCAGCTCGGCTGTGCTGGCTGGTGAGGAGAGAGGAAGAGGCACGGTTCGACATTGTTGCACGCATGCAGGAAGAAGGGAGGATGAGCAGATTTGAAGAGGCTGTATAATAATTTTATCACCACAAATCAAAGAAAACAATAAATACAAGCAAGCATAAAAATGAAACCGAAAGGAAAGAGGAACAGACACATAAATTTCTAGACTCGGGAATTGCCATTTAGGGTAAATAGTAAAAGTCTATATGGCTATTGGTTTGAGTTGAGGCAAACGAATGGACAGGGAGACTAAAAGAGATCGAATACCGAACCGATACGGTAGGCGTTTTGCAGATTACACTGCACACCAGCTTCGAAGTAGATAAACGAATATACCGCTAAGATCAGCACGTTGAGAAAATCAAATGGCATACGGATATCAGTGTATGATTGAATTATAAAAATTCAAATTTTCTATTAGCAAAAAAATGCAGCAAAAAACGCAGAAAAATAAGATCGACGGAGCTAAAAAAGTCCGAATTTGGAATAATGAAAAATGACGTCTCAGTCAAAAGATGATTTAGAATTTTTCTATGTAAAAATATTCAGGTTTCGAAAACATTTTATTTTCATCAATTCCTAACTGATTAAATTTAAATAAAATTACACACAAAAATTAACTTTCGTATTTTCGGTTGAAAATTTACCAGTTGCTATGTTTAACTAGACGCGTTTCAAATATTAAATTTTTAATTCAAAATTTTATTATTTAAATTTCAAAAAAAATTCAATTTATTAAATTAATAAAACCATTAGAATTTACGGGTCGTTACACTCTCCCCCACCTAAACTTTTCGTCCCCGAAAAGAAAGGAGGTAGGAGAATAGAAAAAAAGACTCGAATTACGAAATAAAACAATGAATTTAAAACCATAAAATTTCGATTTGTATTAATTTATATTCAATAATCACTTTTAAAATCAAAGTATATTATTTAGTTGATTTAATTTTAATTTATTAACTACTTCAAAACAAAATTTGTTTAATTTATCTCATTTATTCATTATCTTATTATCCAATTATCCTCAATTAACAATTTTCTAAAATCATAAATTTGAATAGTCATTTATCAAAATTATATTTCATTCAACAAATTTAATTTCTCCTTATTTCAAATTATTAGCAAATTTATTCCACTTAATGTATCTTATCACATATATTAGGTATATTTGCACTTATTAAAACCACTCAAATTTATTTATACATTCCTTTAACATCATTTTATACCATATATTATTCAATTACATAGTTAACTTTTAGAAATTTAGGGAAGTTATATATGGAATGCAATTGGGTATTATGCAAATAAAATTTTACAATTCAGTTACTTCAAGTTAAATATTTATTCAAAATCTTTGCCTTCATTTTATAATTGAAAACATCTTTTAACATAAATTTAAGAATTAAGTTTCCGATTTCACTTCAACAATTTAGAGATAAATATATCTATATATATCAAATCAAATATATATATAATCATATACCTGTGTATACTATATTATAGATCAAGTCATACTTTAGAAATTTAAATTGATTAATTTTCCAGACAAAAGTATAGCAAAGCTACAGAATGGTCTCTCCACTTCGAAACTCGAAATTGAATGTCGATGATAATACCACCATCACCGAAATTTATTTTCCAGTGATAAAAAAGGAGAGCACTGATTTAAACATTTAAAATTTTCTTTCGGAACAAATTTTTATACGAAAATTCTTTTAATAATATAATTTTTAAAATTTTAAATCCAAAGTTCGAAACCGTCGGAAATTAAATTCTTAGTTTCTTTGTTTAAGTTAATTTCAATTTCCAAATTTATTTATAACCATGATCTATAGTTCAATTATTTATATATATGAGACAAAAGCCAATGTTTTACAAAACAATAAATGAAAATCAAATATTACCATTTTGTTGAACCATTCATTTAATAATTTAGAAAATTTACTTATATAAAATATAATCACACAAAATTTATTTTATTTACAAATTTTGAAAACAATAGTGTGTCAGTTTGCTCTGTTCATGTGTTTTGGAAATCCCATTGATAACGCTGATCAGGCGAATCGATCGAATATCCAAATCAACATCAACAACTCAAACCACACAATATATAAAACATTTTAAATATAGATTTACAAATACACTTCCTCGTTCAAAAATACAGAAATAATTTCAAAGCAAGTATAGAGATTCAAAATTGATGGACTCAAATCAAAGAGAATTTAGATTCGAAGATAGGTTCGAAACAAAGATAAGGTGATTAAATAACGGAATAGGAAGATGGTTAAGTTTATATAAATCACGGGCAACCTTAACTGGGTCAACCGTGACATCAAGAATAAGATTGGTGCAGAATTTCGAGGAAAATCTACATTCGATCTCAAGAAATAGAATTCATACATAGTAGGAGATAGATAGCATCGCAAACCGAGAATACATAAATCTCCGGTAAATTAATGTTTATATATATAAATTGAAACATACATGTGTATATATTTTTCCTCTTCAGTAAATAAAAAAATATGAATTTACTTTACTGTAATTTTCTTCCTCTTGTAAGTCAAAACAATTTGGAACTTAATTTAAAATAAAATTAACTTTTCAAATCAAATAAGCTAAAATCAATTCAGAAATAACTTAACTGTCAACCCGCGAACCCATTCTACCATGATTGCACGCCAACGGCCCCGTCTCTCCCTTCTACCGCAGTCGACTCCAACCGTAACAGGCATTCGCCGAGTTCCCTCCTACATGCGCAACCTAAGTCGTGACGTCGACCAACCCACAGCGAAGCAGCCATCAATCGGCGAACCTAGAGAAATCGATGCCATGCCTTAAACACTCACAAATCTTGACAAGTCGTCGACCTCCACCCGCCCTTGCGAGACTAGTGCTTCCTCACGCATTCCACCTCCAGTCCTTTCCACCACGTCGCGGCCAGAGACGCGTTACCCAAATCGATCGCGCTTCGATTCGAATTGCTTAGGTTAATGATTTTGGGGAAATGATGTGTGACGACCCAAACTCGATGTCCAATAAACGACATCAAATTCGCATCGCCAGAGCTTATAACAACAATTAGATGAATATAAAACAGCGGAACAGAATCAATATCATAAATAACATCACTGTTACAACATCAACATAATATCCATACTGCAACAGAGTACATAATACATACACTACAACTCCAATACAACATCATGATAATACAACAGTGATCATATATCCAAAAATTCTCAAATGAGAGAGATGATAACGAACTCCCAAAAGCTAACACCTGAAATCTCCAATAGCTCCTAAGATATATCCAAGATAAGAGCCCCAAAATACTGCTACTCCAAAATATAGAAACCTGCTACTAGGCTGCCCGTGTGGAAATAATAGGCACCCAGAGTTTAGGAAAGAAAACAATAAACTCCGGATCAGTCATGGGACTGGTATGAGTAAACAAAACAGTTGTATTTAAATAAACAAGATTTATAAAAGAATTTTTGGAATGCTTTTAAAAATGGAACTACCATAAGACCTCCCGCCACACACACAATGCAAACGCAGAACTGGAGGAGATTTCTTCTTATGATAGTTAAATATGCTTGGTACGAGAAAAGAGTTCTTTGATATTATTACTAGTGCATAGTGAAGTAAATCATTTCGAAAATAGAATATTAATCTTAGCCAGCATAGACATTTCGAACTATGCCTACTATAACTACTATCTAAACAGTGGTGACCACCATAAGTAAATGGCAGGTTCTACAACTAAAACCGTACAGGTTTTCGTATGGGAATTGGATTTCCAACAAATGGTCAGGCCAAGGAACTTCCCATTGCCACATGAGAACGCCTCTGGAAGGACGTCCCCGAGAACCAAACCGGATCTCTGCCAACACAAGGCCGGGTTACCCCTAACTGGGTAACTACTGACACGAGTATGCCATCTCCAGGTCGTAACCAACCTTTAACCGGGGCCCCAGCAACAAATCACAAAATCATATATATATATCTGCGATATCCACATAAGTTAAGTATCTGGGCTCCATACCATGATACCACTTCTATCCAGAAGGAAATGCACATACCCTAAGGGGTGCTACCCCAATTAACCTTGCCGCATCTTTCCTGTTTCGACCATTTCGGGGTGTGAGGTCCGACGAAGTCACGTCCACAAAAATACGCTTTATACAAAAGCTGTGCTTTGGGTCAACAAATGGTCATAGAAATGATCACCAAGATAGACGATCAAATAAATGATCCTATCACAAATGATCAACACAATGATCATTTCACAGCAACACTCAGCATGTCACATTACCAAATTGAGGATATATCGCTGATAACCTTCAACTATATAACCTCTGAGCTCGTACGTCTCAGAGAAGGGTGTTAAGCTAAAAGAATAAATTCTCCGCCACCAACAGAAATATATTTGAAAGAAATCGGCTTTATATCTCAATTTGTAATGTCAGACATACTATCCATACAAGTCTGTTCCGGGCTCGAACAGAACCGAAGGCACTTCCAAAGAAGTCCTTGCAATCCGGATATCCACAATCCTGATCGGATTCCCCATCACATATGGAGAACTCTATACCGGAGCAACTCGGTGCAGAGTCAATCGACAGATCATCCTATCGCTCTCGCAAATACCCGGTCTTCAACACCGGTCTTCGATTGCTATCCATAACGTCGAATCACATATTCGAAATGGGTTATATGACACAACGGTCCTTTCCCGGCTAATTCGAATAGTGGGTGTCAAATTTTAAAACGTGTGGATGTCATTCACAAATATTCACAGGTTCGATGTGGGTTTCGGATAACCAACTGAAATCCGATTCCCTGTCGCATCGAAGTTTAAATTTCCATTTTACGGCAAACAGGGTTTTCACATCACTATAGAACAAATCATAATCACAGTACAGTACATGGCCATTTATATCACATAGCATCACAAACAGAATAGAAATATTAATATCGTGCACAGCCATAGTTAATTTATTTTCGAATATGGTTTGAATAAATAATTTAAATCTTGATTAACTCGTTTTATTGTTTCAAAATTAGTTATTTAAATTAACCGCTAGATCTGGTTTGTCGATTTTTATTTATTTGGTTAACCAATTCTTGATTTACAAATTTATTTGAGCACTTAATTGTTTATCAATTAATTGTATATCACTCTTAATTTCTTTAAATCATTTATTAATACAAATTATTTACTTAAATTATCATAAAAATAAAAATCTGCTTCATACTGTAAAAATTGATTTATTGTTACATTGAAAGTTTGATGTAAATTAACTCAAGTTCTTATTTTAAATTTAATTCTTTAACTAAAGGGTTAATTTAAATTTTAAAACATTGTTAAAGAATTCAACCTTATAGTAAGTTTTTCACTCACATAATTTAACAGTGGTAAACTTATAAATATAAAAATTAACTTAACTTTGTACTTTGAAATTTTTGATTTGGGCCTACCCCTTTATAAAACACCCGAGTGAACCATTATTTTCCCCGAGCCAACCCACGTTTCTCTCGTCCTCTTCCCCGAGTTTCTCCACTTCTCCCTCGTCCCAGTTTCCTTTCTTCTTTCTGTCTCTTTTTTTTTTTTTAAAGCTATGTTTTAAAACCCAGATCCAACACCTTTTTGGAACGCGAGAAAAACCCGAAGCACGTTACATAATTTCTCGAGTTCCAACTCGAGTTCCAAGTCATCACTTCCCCTGATACTCAAAACACTGACACCATCACCACCGTGCACGTGCACGGTGGTTCGCCGCCGCACCCATGGCCATCTCGACCTCCAGCAAGTCGCGTTTCATCCCATAACTCAAAATCAAAAACAAATTCGAAGCCATCGCCTCGACATCAAAATATAACCAGTCACTCGAAAAACTGCAGTCGACCAAACCCACTAAAACGCCTCGCCACCACCTCATAGACCACTAGAGACGCCGCGACCTTGGCCACATCACGCTAACCCCATGTTTTTCCCTTCCCCTCGATGCCATGAAGCTCGATCAACTTGTGGTGACGAAATCACCATTTTTTTTTCGTACTGCAACTTCCAGTTTAAACCCTATTTTGGGTTCGAACGGCAACTTCACACATTCGAAATTTTATTTAATATTTTTCTTGTCATTATGGAAGTTCAAACTCACTTCAATTCAAATTACAACATCTATCATTAACTCGATCTCTGGAAATTCAAAGAAAACGATTTTGTGTTCATGCTCGAACTACTCTGTATATACCCAACTAAAAATCTTCATTTCTGTTGTAAAAATCATGATTTGTAATAATAATTTAAGCTATTAACTTGGATTAGCTTTTTATAATACTTGAATTTATCCAATTTCTTCTTGATTACCTGTAACCAAAGTTACAGTAGTTATATTTCTTCAAATCATGTTGAAACAAGTTTAAAAACTTGATTACAGATTCAACTGCTTGTTTGATTGAAGACTTGTATTACTTAACAATGTTCCAATGTAAATAATTTAAATTCTTTGAATAAATGATCAAGTGCTGTGATAAATACAGAGAAGATGAAATGCAGAGCATACAAAATCCTATTTATAAACTGAAGCATATACAACAGCTTATAAATGAAGTTTAAACTGTTTAAATAAATTTAAGCTATTAAGATTATTTTACTCACCTATTTGTTTTGAAACAGAAAGCACTATGGTTTTTGGAAGACTGCAGTTTAATTTTTTTCTGGTTTCTTTTCTTCTTTCAGTAATTTTGCCTTTCAACTTGTAATATATAAAGTGGTGCCTTTTTCTTTTTTTCTTTTTTTCTTTTCCAGGTTTGCAGAAGTTTGTTGAACGAAATAAAGAGGCAGGTTGATGTTTATATATAACAGATTGTGTACTGAGGCTTATTAAAACAAGTACAGAATAAACCATGCTAGAAGTAAAAGCATTGAATGCAGGTATGTTGCTTTGTAGAGGCTTGCATTTAATGTAAGCATGTTTTGTGATGCTTCTATCCTGTGTACTTATCTATCACAGCATGCTGTCTTGTTTATTTTGCTAATGTAAGAGTTTGTTTTATTTTCTTTTATTTTCTTTTGCTTACATATTTTAGTTGACTGGTTTGTAGTTACTTTGCTAATTTCAGCATATTTTGTTTTGTTTTAGGTTCTTAGACTTACCTGATTTGATTTATTAACATGTTTATTTGTTTGAATGTTTTACTTTCTTGCATTTTCTTTTATATGTACAGTTTATATTCTTTTTTTTTTAGGCTTAAACAATTTCTTGTTTTGTTGAATATTTAATTTCTTTATAACTTTTCAATTTTTATTTCAAAAAGTTCAAATATATTACTAAAATTTAAATTCATAATTTTCGGGATGTTACAATATCCCCTCCTTAAGAATATTTCATCCTCGAAATTGAAAGAGAGAGAAACGTAAACAAATAATATACGAATTTATAAATAAGGAAATGACTTACAGTTTTAAGTCGAGATGTCAATTCTGCATTTGGGATATGATTTCTTCATATTCTCTTTAGTCTCCCAAGTACAGTCCTTTGGATCGCCACTCCCTTTAACTTTGACCAATTTCACAATTTTGTTCCTCAATCGCTTCTCATCACGATCAACAATTTTCATCGGTTCCCTTCTAACTGCCAAATTGGGAGTGATTTCAAGATCCTGCCGAGCAGCTTCTTCAGTAATATCATCTGGATCGTGCACATATTTCCGAAGGTTAGAAATATGGAACACATCATGTACGCCAGACAACCAGCTGGGTAACTGCACTCTATATGCTAGGGAACCAATCCTTTCCAGAATAGGAAAAGGACCAATATAACGCGGTGCTAACTTTCCAGTTTTCCCGAATCTCAACACACCCCGCATTGGAGATACTTTCAGAAATACAGAATCTCCAACTTGAAATTCCAAATTTCTCCTTCGACAGTCATAGTAGCTCTTCTGACGGCTCTAGGCAGTTAATAACTTCTTTCGAATAAAATTTACCTTCTCAGTGGCTTCTTTTATCATATCTGGTCCAAGAACAAGTCTGTCACCTGATTCGATCCAGCATGTAGGTGATCGACACGGACGACCATATAAAGCTTCGAAAGGAGCCATTTCTAAACTGGCCTGATAACTGTTATTATAAGAGAATTCAACCAGATGCAAATGGTCCTCCCAAGAACCACCAAAATCATGAACACAAGCACGCAGTAGGTCTTCTAAAATTCGGTTAACTCTCTCAGTCTGTCCATCAGATTGCGGATGATAAGCAGTACTGAAATTTAATTTCGTTCCCAATGCATCCTGAAATGCTTCCCAAAATCTACTAGTGAAGATCGGGTCACGATCACTCACTATACTACTGGGAATACCATGGAGGCGAACAATTTCCTTTATATAAATACCTGCCAAGCTTGCTGCAGTCCGAGTAGATTTAACTGGAATGAAATGAGCATTTTTGGTTAGGCGATCCACAATAACCCAAATCGCTTCATTGCCTTTCTTGGTTCGTGGCAATCCGTCGATGAAATCCATCGATACCTGATCCCACTTCCATTTCGGTACTTCCAAAGGTTGAAGTAAACCGGCCACTTTCTTTTGGTCGCTCTTGATTTGCTGACAAGTAGCACAGGGACTCACATAAATAGATATGTCTCTCTTCATTGTCTTCCACCAGAATGTTCTTTTAACATCTCGATACATTTTGTTGACTCCTGGATGAATGCTGAATTTGGACTTGTGGCATTCGTCCAATACTTCACGTTTCAATTCTGGAATGTCAGGGACACAAATTCTGCCTTTTAATCTAATAACTTCTCTATTATCTATCTCAAAACTAGTATCTTCACCCTGGCATATTCTTTTATGGATTTCTCGAAGAAACTCATCTTCTTTCTGCCGTCTTGCAATCCTTTTGAGAAGAGTAGGAGTGATAACAAGATAAGCAAGAACAGCATAACTTCTGCTCAAAGCGTCTGCAACTACATTGGCCTTTCCGGGTGTATATAGAATATCTAAGTCATAAGATGCTAGAAATTCCAACCAACGTTGTTGTCGCAGATTCAGATCCTTCTGGGTGAAAAGGTATTTCAAGTTTTTATGATCGGTGAATAATTCGAATTTTTCACCTAAAACAAAGAGAGTTTATTAGGTATATTTCTTTAGTCAAATTAGTTTCATAAATCGTTAGGAAAGCTGAAAAGATTCTTACCCAGAAGATAATGTCGCCATATTTTCAAAGCGAAAACAACAGCCAAAAGTTCCAAATCGTGCGTTGGGTAGTTCTTCTCATGCGGACGTAATTGTCTACTCGCGTAGGCAACCACCTTTCCATTTTGCATTAATACTGCACCTTCCCCTTCACCACATGCATCAGTATAGACAGATAGGCCTCGGTTCCCGTTAACAATAGTGAGAACAGGAGCAGTGGTCAATCTCTTTTTCAACTCTTGAAAAACTTCCTCACATCTTGAAGTCCAAATGAACTTTGCATTCTTCATTGTTAACTTAGTCAGTGGACTAGCTAACTTAGAAAAATCTTGAACGAATTTCTGATAATAGCCTGCTAAACCCAAAAAGCTTCGAACTTCTCTTGGAGTAGTGGGTTGTTTCCAATCAAGAATAGCGGAAATTTTGCTAAGATCTACTGAAATTCCTTCTTCATTAACAATATGGCCAAGGAATTTGACTTCATTGACCCAGAAGTGGCATTGGAAAATTTTGCAAATAGAACATTTCTCCTTAAAATTTCTAAGACAATTCTAAGATGCTCGGCATGCTCTTCTTTAGTCTTAGAATAGATCAAAATATCATCAATGAATACAAGCACAAATTTATTCAAAACTTCCCGAAACACGCGAGTCATAAGATCTACGAAGTATGCTGGAGCATTGGTTAGCCCGAAAGGCATAACTAACCATTCATAGAACATATTTGGACCTCTGAAAGCAGTCAGATGGACACAATTTTCAGCGATTCGTAGTTGATGGAATCCCTGGGCTAGATCCATTTTTGAAAAGAAACGAGCGCCATGAAGTTGGTCGAATAGATCATCAATTCTTGGTAGAGGGAATTTATTCTTGAGAGTTTGTTTATTTAGATCGCGGTAATCTACACACAATCTCAAAGATCCGTCTGATTTGGCAACAAATACGACGGCTGAACCCCATTCAGAAACACTGGGTCGAATTAATCCTTTTGCTCGTAGCTCATCAGTTTGATGAACCAATTCAATCTTTTCCCTGGGTGCCATCCTGCGACTTGCGTGAACAACAGGACGAGTATTAGGTACAAGATCAATTCGGAATTCTATTTCTCGATGAGGAGGTAAAGATTTCACTTCTTCAAATACGTCGGAAAAATTCCGAACAACAGGTATAGACTGCAAAGTGGGTTCAAGATTTCCCAAAGTATATATCAATCTGTTGCTCCTTGGACTTGGATTCTCACAAGAGATTCCAATAAAATTTCCAAAACTTGTTTTGATTAAAACTGTCCGATTACTACACTCCAATATAGCATCGTATCTCGATAACCAGTTCATACCGAGTAAGATTCCAAATTCGTCAAATTCGAGGACATAAAGGTTGATAGGAAATTTATAGCTAGCATATGAAATAGGAACTCTCTTACAATATGAACTAAGATTTGCGGGACCTCCAACCGGATTTTTCACGCAAATAAGATCGTTAGCAAATTTAGTTTCAAGTCCCAATTCATTTACGGTTTGTTGGGAGATAAAGCTATGTGAAGCTCCTGTATCAAATAAAACTCTAACAGTTCTATTATTAATAGTAAGGTTACCTTTCAAAACACTTTTCCCTTTGTCAGCTTTTGAAGATGAGGGGTCCTCCTTTATCGTGTAAACTTTCGCCACCTGCGCTGGCTTCATCACTGGGCAATCTTTAACTAAATGTCCCGGTTTATGACAATTGTAACATTCTCTAGCTGGTTTCTTCGGTTTTGGGCAGTCATTTGAATAGTGGCCTTTCTCTTTGCAGTTGTAACAAGTGACATTTTCTGTTGCTCTTCCTTGAATGCTCCTCTTCTTCTCATTGCCTTGCCAAGGTTTCTTGCCTCCGAATTTTCGCTTTTTATAATTCTGACTACCTGAATTACCTTTCTCCATAGTTGCTTCTTGTATATCAAGAGTAGCGTACCTGTACCCCATATCTACCAAATCTGAAAAAGATTCTTTAACATGACCTGTCATTCTTCCATGATATTTCTGGTTCATTCCCCGGATAAACCTTTCGTTTTTCTTAAGAGGTGTATTTAGCAATTCCGGACCAAACCGAGATAGTTCGTTGAATTTATTCAAGTATTCTTCAAACGACAAACTTCCTTGCTTCAAATCCAGAAATTCCTGATACATTCTGGAAACTCCCGCTGATGGCATGTAACGTTTCTCAAACACTTCTTTAAAACGATCCCAAGTAAATTCTTCCTCGGGTTCATCTATAATGATGGTTTCCCACCAAGCTGAAGCTTCTCCTTGGAGTTGCCAAGAAGCTATAAGTCTTTTCTGCTCATCCTGCAATTTTAGCCCTTTAAAAATCTTTTCACACGATCTTACCCAAGCTTGAGCGTCAATAATTGACTCTTTGCCAATAAACGGTTTGCCACCAAGCTTTTCAAATTTCTTATATAATTCAGCCAAGTCCGGCTGCTGCTGAATTTCTATTACTGCTTCTGCGGCTGCGGGAATTTGATTTGGTGCTGCAGCATTGCCTTGACCCCTAATTCTTCCTCTGCGTCCACTCATTTTCACTATCTGAGATTAGTAAGAAAATTGATTTAGATATATAGACGAAATATCTTAAGGAATATCAGCAGTAAAAAGAAACAGACTAAGAAATTTCAAAGTTTCAATTTTGATTATACTCATTCTAGGGTATACTTCACCCTATCTCTAATGAGCCATCTAATGTGTTATACTCCGTAGCTAAAGTTCTTACTCAACCAACAGCTCTGATACCACTTTGTGACGACCCAAACTCGATGTCCAATAAACGACATCAAATTCGCATCGCCGGAGCTTATAACAACAATTAGATGAATATAAAACAGCGGAACAGAATCAATATCATAAATAACATCACTGTTACAACATCAACATAATATCCATACTGCAACAGAGTACATAATACATACACTACAACTCCAATACAACATCATGATAATACAACAGTGATCATATATCCAAAAATTCTCAAATGAGAGAGATGATAACGAACTCCCAAAAGCTAACACCTGAAATCTCCAATAGCTCCTAAGATATATCCAAGATAAGAGCTCCAAAATACTGCTACTCCAAAATATAGAAACCTGCTACTAGGCTGCCCGTGTGGAAATAATGGGCACCCAGAGTTTAGGAAAGAAAACAATAAACTCCGGATCAGTCATGGGACTGGTATGAGTAAACAAAACAGTTGTATCTAAATAAACAAGATTTATAAAAGAATTTTCGGAATGCTTTTAAAAATGGAACTACCATAAGACCTCTCGCCACACACACAATGCAAACGCAGAATTGGAGGAGATTTCTTCTTATGATAGTTAAATATGCTTGGTACGAGAAAAGAATTCTTTGATATTATTACTAGTGCATAGTGAAGTAAATCATTTCGAAAATAGAATAGTAATCTTAGCCAGCATAGACATTTCGAACTATGCCTACTATAGCTACTATCCAAACAGTGGTGACCACCATAAGTAAATGGCAGGTTCTACAACTAAAACCGTACAGGTTTTCGTATGGGAATTGGATTTCCAACAAATGGTCAGGCCAAGGAACTTCCCATTGCCACATGAGAACGCCTCTGGAAGGACGTCCCCGAGAACCAAACCGGATCTCTGCCAACACAAGGCCGGGTTACCCCTAACTGGGTAACTACTGACACGAGTATTCCATCTCCCGGTCGTAACCAACCTTTAACCGGGGCCCCAGCAACAAATCACAAAATCATATATATATATCTGCGATATCCACATAAGTTAAGTATCTGGGCTCCATACCATGATACCACTTCTATCCAGAAGGAAATGCACATACCCTAAGGGGTGCTACCCCCAATAACCTTGCCGCATCTTTCCTGTTTCGACCATTTCGGGGTGTGAGGTCCGACGAAGTCACGTCCACAAAAACACGCTTTATACAAAAGCTGTGCTTTGGGTCAACAAATGATCATAGAAATGATCACCAAGATAGACGATCAAATAAATGATCCTATCACAAATGATCAACACAATGATCATTTCACAGCAACACTCAGCATGTCACATTACCAAATTGAGGATATATCGCTGATAACCTTCAACTATATAACCTCTGAGCTCGTACGTCTCAGAGAAGGGTATTAAGCTAAAAGAATAAATTCTCCGCCACCAACAGAAATATATTTGAAAGAAATCGGCTTTATATCTCAATTTGTAATGTCAGACATACTATCCATACAAGTCTGTTCCGGGCTCGAACAGAACCGAAGGCACTTCCAAAGAAGTCCTTGCAATCCGGATATCCACAATCCTGATCGGATTCCCCATCACATATGGAGAACTCTATACCGGAGCAACTCGGTGCAGAGTCAATCGACAGATCATCCTATCGCTCTCGCAAATACCCGGTCTTCAACACCGGTCTTCGATTGCTATCCATAACGTCGAATCACATATTCGAAATGGGTTATATGACACAACGGTCCTTTCCCGGCTAATTCAAATAGTGGGTGTCAAATTTTAAAACGTGTGGATGTCATTCACAAATATTCGCAGGTTCGATGTGGGTTTCGGATAACCAACTGAAATCCGATTCCCTGTCGCATCGAAGTTTAAATTTCCGTTTTACGGCAAACAGGGTTTTCACATCACTACAGAACAAATCATAATCACAGTACAGTACATGGCCATTTATATCACATAGCATCACAAACAGAATAGAAATATTAATATCGTGCACAGCCATAGTTAATTTATTTTCGAATATGGTTTGAATAAATAATTTAAATCTTGATTAACTCGTTTTATTGTTTCAAAATTAGTTATTTAAATTAACCGCTAGATCTGGTTTGTCGATTTTTATTTATTTGGTTAACCAATTCTTGATTTACAAATTTATTTGAGCACTTAATTGTTTATCAATTAATTGTATATCACTCTTAATTTCTTTAAATCATTTATTAATACAAACTATTTACTTAAATTATCATAAAAATAAAAATCTACTTCATACTGTAAAAATTGATTTATTGTTACATTGAAAGTTTGATGTAAATTAACTCAAGTTCTTATTTTAAATTTAATTCTTTAACTAAAGGGTTAATTTAAATTTTAAAACATTGTTAAAGAATTCAACCTTATAGTAAGTTTTTCACTCACATAATTTAACAGTGGTAAACTTATAAATATAAAAATTAACTTAACTTTGTACTTTGAAATTTTTGATTTGGGCCTACCCCTTTATAAAACACCCGAGTGAACCATTATTTTCCCCGAGCCAACCCACGTTTCTCTCGTCCTCTTCCCCGAGTTTCTCCACTTCTCCCTCGTCCCAGTTTCCTTTCTTCTTCCTGTCTCTCTGTTTTTCTTAAAGCTATGTTTTAAAACCCAGATCCAACACCTTTTTGGAACGCGAGAAAAACCCGAAGCACGCTACATAATTTCTCGAGTTCCAACTCGAGTTCCAAGTCATCACTTCCCCTGATACTCAAAACACTGACACCATCAACACCGTGCACGTGCATGGTGGTTCGCCGCCGCACCCATGGCCATCTCGACCTCCAACAAGTCGCGTTTCATCCCATAACTCAAAATCAAAAAAAAATTCGAAGCCATCGCCTCGACATCAAAATATAACCAGTCACTCGAAAAACTGCAGTCGACCAAACCCACTAAAACGCCTCGCCACCACCTCATAGACCACTAGAGACGCCGCGACCTTGGCCACATCACGCTAACCCCATGTTTTTCCCTTCCCCTCGATGCCATGAAGCTCGATCAACTTGTGGTGACGAAATCACCATTTTTTTTTCGTACTGCAACTTCTAGTTTAAACCCTATTTTGGGTTCGAACGGCAACTTCACACATTCGAAATTTTATTTAATATTTTTCTTGTCATTATGGAAGTTCAAACTCACTTCAATTCAAATTACAACATCTATCATTAACTCGATCTTTGGAAATTCAAAGAAAACAATTTTGTGTTCATGCTCGAACTGCTCTGTATATACCCAACTAAAAATCTTCATTTCTGTTGTAAAAATCATGATTTGTAATAATAATTTAAGCTATTAACTTGGATTAGCTTTTTATAATACTTGAATTTATCCAATTTCTTCTTGATTACCTGTAACCAAAGTTACAGTAGTTATATTTCTTCAAATCATGTTGAAACAAGTTTAAAAACTTGATTACAGATTCAACTGCTTGTTTGATTAAAGACTTGTATTACTTAACAATGTTCCAATGTAAATAATTTAAATTCTTTGAATAAATGATCAAGTGCTGTGATAAATACAGAGAAGATGAAATGCGGAGCATACAAAATCCTATTTATAAACTGAAGCATATACAACAGCTTATAAATGAAGTTTAAACTGTTTAAATAAATTTAAGCTATTAAGATTATTTTACTCACCTATTTGTTTTGAAACAGAAAGCACTATGGTTTTTGGAAGACTGCAGTTTAATTTTTTTCTGGTTTCTTTTCTTCTTTCAGTAATTTTGCCTTTCAACTTGTAATATATAAAGTGATGCCTTTTTCTTTTTTTCTTTTCCAGGTTTGCAGAAGTTTGTTGAACGAAATAAAGAGGCAGGTTGATGTTTATATATAACAGATTGTGTACTGAGGCTTATTAAAACAAGTACAGAATAAACCATGCTGGAAGTAAAAGCATTGAATGCAGGTATGTTGCTTTGTAGAGGCTTGCATTTAATGTAAGCATGTTTTGTGATGCTTCTATCCTGTGTACTTATCTATCACAGCATGCTGTCTTGTTTATTTTGCTAATGTAAGAGTTTGTTTTATTTTCTTTTATTTTCTTTTGCTTACATATTTTAGTTGACTGGTTTGTAGTTACTTTGCTAATTTCAGCATATTTTGTTTTGTTTTAGGTTCTTAGACTTACCTGATTTGATTTATTAACATGTTTATTTGTTTGAATGTTTTACTTTCTTGCATTTTCTTTTATATGTACAGTTTATATTCTTTTTTTTTTAGGCTTAAACAATTTCTTGTTTTGTTGAATATTTAATTTCTTTATAACTTTTCAATTTTTATTTCAAAAAGTTCAAATATATTACTAAAATTTAAATTCATAATTTTCGGGATGTTACATGATGACTTGGTTTTCGAATCTGGAAGAACGAGAGTGGAGGAGCACGGTTATAACATATTCTTTTTTTTGAACAATTTTTTTTATTTGGCCATCTCGATTTTAGTTTGAGAGAAAAAGGACATTTGGAATGAAATTAAAGAAGGCGGTAGACACGTATACTTAAGGGATGAAACGTGTTTAAATTTGTTGTTTGTATGAGCATGTATACATTTAATTTAAATTCAAATTAAAATCGTCTCGGTATCGCAACTCACAATCTCGATCCAATCGAGGCGTGCTGCTAGGGGTTTATACTGTTATACCCCTATTCCCAACGTAATGGAAAAAGTTTCGAGGCCAAATTCGATCGTATGGAGAAGATGGCTTTTTGGACCAATTATAATATTAAATTTTCATCGCGTTTACCTATCGTACGACCAAACGATCACTCCAAACACTGCGAAAATTTAAATGTAATGAGCCATAAATTTTCGATGTTAAATTTTGTTATTTTAATAATATTTTATGAGTTAATATTGAAAGAAATAAAATATTGCAATTTTGTAATGGAATGATAACTAAATTTAGACTGAAACAATGTTAATACAAGTCAATTGTCAACAATCTAAATGAAACTCCAATTCATTTTATTTAAGCATGATACGTTTGGTTATAAAACTAAATATAAGTAACAAATGTAAGCATTAAGTTATTGTACAAAATAGATAGTTAATGGTAATTAAATAAGATCAGTATTGTGTAAGGAATGATAATATGGGTGGTATTAATGGTTACACTGATTTATAGTGGGATGTAAAAGGTAATAAATTTATGTATAATTTGGGTAACAAAATAAGTTTATTTATGGGGTTAGATTGGTTATATTATTTCAGGCTATAAACCAAATAGAAGGGAACAAGCTTAAATCTTAAGGGTATAATAACAATTATTATATATTACCTAATTTATTGGTCAATCAATTTATTTGAAATAAAGTCCTCTTGAATGTGAAGTAATTTTAATACTGTTATGGAGGAAACGTTACTTAATGATTTTTAATTTTAGTAACGGAAGAGTGAATGAGAATTTACAGAGAACATAAATTATTTATAAGTAAAAAAGAATATATATTGAGCAAATTTATGATAACTGGATAATGTAGTGTTATTGGAAATTAATTAGTGTTATATATGGGATTTATACCTGGTTGGGCAAGTAGTAAACTTATAAATGAAAGAAAGTGAGTAGGTGACCCTTTATTTAGGTTATTTATTCATTTAGTATGTTAAATAAAAATTTGGGAATCAGATCTCAATTAAGGGAAATTAAGTTGTACGTTAATTTGAAATAAAATCTATTAAATAGTACATTTATAGGGAATGTAGTACGAATGGGTAGGGATTGTCAAATTTGGTCAAAAGGGATTGGACTTAGGAAACTTTGTTAATTGAGTTTAAAACCTTAATTAATACGCGTAATTGACAAGATTCACATTTTAGAAAAAATAACCGTTGATACAAATCTAAGATGTATATAGAAGTATTAATGTAGTGAAAGGCAAACAAATATTAACTATGTTATTTGTGTAATTATGGATAGGAATACCAAAGTCTAATTGTAGTAAGGAATATAAGTGGTAGAATAATAAAAAATTATGATTTTATTTTTGTTAACATATGTTAAGAGATATGTTTGTGATCTTAATTTGAACTTCTACTAATAACATGTATTATACTAAGATAAAAAAATGATAACATACGTCAGGTGTATTTAATGACATTGTTTGAATGTAATTAATAACGATGATTATAATAATAAATGTTAATAAAGAATAAGAATGGATAAGTTTAGTAAAAGAGTAAACATTCATTTAGTAAAAATGTTTGGCAACTGAAAGATTGATTGTAGAGATGAGAAACTATTATTTAGTAAGAAATATATATAATTACTGTTTGTAGCGAATAGTGCATTAATATGTTTAAATTACTATTAGATAGGAAATAATTGTTATACTTCTCATTACATTCAATTAGTCCATTTTGAAATTTAATCAACTGAAATTAATGTAATTGAAAATTTCCAATTAATAGGAGAGTGAATACTAATTGTAAATTAATAGGTGTAAATAAAAGCATCATATGTTTATGAAAATATAGGAAAAGTTTGATTTAATAAAAAGAAAATTTTACATCAAATAAAATGAATGTTTCATCTGTGAATGTACGTTTAATTTCATTAAAATAAGAACATAAATATTGATTTTAAAGAAAGAAATATATGTTTATTTGAACTGTGTTTTAGCGTACAGACTGATTACAAGAATAGGAAAATAATATATTTATTACGCTTGTGTATAAACAATAAATTTATAAACGTGTTTAAATAAACAATTGTTCTATTTCTTTATCCATTTTAGTTGTCTGTTTTAAAATCTAACTTTGTAAATAACTGCAATTAATGTAATTCAAATGTTTCAATTAAAAAGTAAGGAAACGTTGATTGCAATTAATAGATTTAATAAAAGAAACGCACGTTTTGTGTTAAACAAAAAAGGTGTTTTAATGGAAATAAAAGATCATTTTGAGAAAACAAAATTGAACGTTCTCTTTTTTAAGGTAAGTATAAATATTTTTTTTTTTGCGTAGATAAAAACCTAAATGCGTACAAATTTTTATTTCATTTGCAAACTTTTCCATTCCTACGTACATTCCCTTATCTATTATTAATGCCTGAAGCTTTAATAATAAAACGTGACATTTATTTTTGTCCCTCCACATTCATTTCCTAATTATAAATAGCCTACATCTTATTTCTTCTTCTACATTTTGTTTCTCCTAACACCTCATATTCAAAAGCTCTTATTCTTGTAACTCCAAAAGCATTATTTTATAAAAATGATTTTTTTTTTCATTTTTCGTACTGGAGAAGAACGAGGTCTTGTACCGTGCTAAAGCTTTTGCTGACGTGCTTATATTATTGTTAGGTATGTTTATTCGTTTGTTTAAATTAATTTTGTTTTCAAGCGATTTAACGCGTGTAACTTTCTCATACGAACTCCATTTCACACGCGATTTTTTTTGTTAGGATCATAATAAAATTCCGGATCTTTTGACGCGGGTTTGGACGAATTTGGAGGCTGTCCAATTTTTGGGTTTAAATTGAATTTTAATTCAATTTAGATTCAAAAAGTGATTGTTTTAACCCACTCACAACTTCTAAGTTTTCTTATGTTTGTTAAATTGGTTTAAGATATGAGTAAAAATTTATTTATGACTGTTTTGTATATTTGTTTTTCATCATCTCAGTTAAATCGCATTTATTTAATTTAACTGTTGATTAATTTTATTATTGCATATAAATCGACAGTTAAAATTTATTTATTTTGCACATAAACTGCTAGTTAAACAGTTATTTATTTATATATTTAATTTGAATATAAACTGTTCGTTGATACCTGTTATATTTTATATGCTCTATTGATGTTTGTTTAAATTGATGATGATTGAAATAAAATTGGTTGATGATTGATATTGGGTGAATGGATGGTGTGTTCTATATTATATAAACTGCAAAGTATTATGCATTCTCATTTCATCGGGATTGCGGTTTGAAATGATATACAACCGCATTTTTTTTATCTTTAAATTTGCGGATTGAAATGATAAATATCCGTATCACTTGACCATAGGATAGAAAATTATATACAGGCGCCACGGTATATATATAAAATTATTTTTGAAATGATTTCTATGGTTTGGATATGATACGGTTTAATAAATATTAATTTTGATCTTATATAAAATCTTATTTTATATATACATATATAGTTAAATTATTGAATTTAAGCTATGTATGAATTTATTAAATGGAAATAAATAAGTTGAAAAATGGAGTTTGATAATTTATATTTATGATTAAGTACAGGTTTAAGATATTGTGTGTGTGTGTATATATATATATATAGTTCTAAATAGTTCAAATCAATTAAGATTGGAAATTAAATTGGAAATTTATTTGGAATTGGACTTATTTAAAAATTAAACTCCACAAGTTGGTGTAAACTTATTAATCTTGGAAATTTTAAAGGCATGATATTTATAACTGGATTTTTATTCAAGATAAATTAAATGAATAATTCTAGTATAAATAAATGGAAGGAAATATTTAGTGTTAATAAATTGGGTTTTATTTTAAATGGTTATGGATCTATTATGTAAACGTTTCAAAACTAAATAATAGGACAATGAATTATTGAATAGAAATTCCCAACCTTAGTTTTGAAATTTATTAAATACTCAAAGTTTGAAAATATTGAAATCAAAGTGTTTTTATTAAAATTGAAAGTGAATCTAAAGGCTTTGGGTTTAGACTGAATTTAAAGTAAATAAAATTATAAAGGCGTGGAAATTATTTACTTTATAAAAAATTTTAAATTCAACTGTTTTATTTTATATACTGTTGAATATGCAAGCCATTTTAGTTTTGAAAGTTTATGTTTTAAAGCTATGAATTTCGAAGTATTATGTTTTGAAAGTTATAATTCAAATGTTTGGGTTTCAGATATTTTAAATTTTAAAGCAGTATGATTTTGAAAAAGATATATGTGAAATAAAGATGATATTATACTGATTTGGGTTAATAAATGATATCAAATTTATTTGGTTTTTAAAATGAAAAATGGTATCGTATTATATGGTTTTGAAACGGGTATGTATTCTGTTTTTGAAAGTAAAACTATTTTGATAAGACCGCGATGTTATAATAACGTTTGGTTGTTGAAGAGACCGGGATCGGAAGTTGTCATACTCTCTGCCAACTCCGAAAACCACTTTAACAACCGTGTACGCGGTGGAGATTCCAGAATGAAGTAGGATGGTGGCGGTGTTTCCTTTGAGGTAAATACGTAGACCCGACTCCCGTGAGTTGGCATAAGGTGGCTAAAACAGGAGCGATTCTCGGGCCAAGGAGGTTAGCGCCCTTTATCGGACACATCCCTTCGATACTATACTCTGACTTTGGATTGATTCGGTGGCCACCTTTATTTTTTTGATTTTGGGGGTGTTTGTTCGAGGTGGGCGGTAGCTGCGGCTATGCGTTACCGCCAGTCCGGATAGCAATTGGTATATCTACACTGGCATTGCCTAGTTGTGCCGTGTCACCTACCCTAGCGCGCCTTATACGATTTTGGTTTTGTACCATACCCATGGAGTGCCCTCTGACGACGGCCAGTACGGGGGAGATTACGGTACTGTATAGACTATGGGAATATATAACTGTGTTAAGGTGGAAAATGTAAAGCCTTAACGCTGTTTAAAAGTAAGTTTATTTTAAAATTAGACGCTAGTATAATAGCGAAATATACTACATAGTAGATAGTTTAACGGATCCTTAGGGGATGTAAATCTCGAGCATCTCTTAAGTTACTACACTCATATTTATCTCTGTTGATTTAACTTACATAAGATCTTTTAGTTCTGACTCGAGTGTTTTGTCTTTTCAATTCGCTCGGGTCAGTCCGAGCGTTTCAGGATTTGAAGATTTTATTCTGGAGGACGAAGATGAAGATTTGTAGTATTACTATCAATTATATTATCCACTACACCATTTGATTCCGCTGCATTGATATTTATTGGTATGTGAACTCTGATATTTATTGTATAAAGAAAAATCAAATGTTTTGTAAACAGTTTTATGAACTGTATATTTATTATTATATTTTATCGTTCTGCTGCAAGATTCTATTTCGTTTTTTCTTCTTTCTTCATCTTCTCTGTGTTTATCTTATTTACCCCATAACAATCCGTCCTTCCGTATGGTTTGAATTGGCAAGTGTGTCGATTTAAAGCGTGTGAAAAGGCGGGACGTTACATCTGGTATCTGAGCTTTGGTTTAGCGATAAACCTTAGCTTTGTGGGGTTTGACTCTTTACTAATAGGGAAGTAATACCCTATGGGAGTCGCTGAGTGTATATATATGAGAGAGCGTATTTGTTAGCGTTATAAAAAGATTTTAATATTGTGTTAATCTGTTTCGTTTTGTATTTATAAATTCTGGTTGGTGCATGGGACGTTATGACATCGATAGGGATTTCTAAACACTTAATAGAACATACCGACATAATATTTGTTTTTAATATAGGCGAATGAAATAATTTTGCCTATTATATTTTCTAAAAATAAAAAATTTCAAATGATATATGTATTTGGCTGCAATAGATTGGTTGTTAGATAATAAAGTGTATAAATAATAATAGAAATAAGATTGAAAAATAAAAAATATGAAATTTGGGAAATTTAGAACTTAAGATCCAGGGCTTGAAATTTCTTTCGAATAAATTTTGGAATATAATAATATTGTTTATAAGTACTTTCTGATATAAATATTTATTCTAATTCGGAAGAACTGTTTTAAAGAAGATTTTGGATAAAATAAGTTTTGTACTTTCCTCTCTGTCGTTGGAAAATAATTTCGGTAATGGCGGCCGTATCATCGACTTTCATTTTCTAGTTTCGAAGGGGGAAGGCCGCTGTAGTAGTTCTACTGCAGATTCATTTTTAAAAAATATATAAATTTTGAATTGTTTTAAATATAATTAGAGATATATAAGTTGTAAGAATATATTTATCCATTGTTTTAAAATAAATTGAAAATTTAACCCGGTATTAAATTCTTAAATTTCCATTAATTAACTGTTTCAATTATTGTAGTGAAATGAAAGGTAAGTAATTAATAATTGAAGCCTCTAATTTAGGTAAGAGATTTAAGGCTAAGTTATAAAGAAAATAAAAGGAAGTTGAAATTGTAACTTATAAGGAAAAGGTAAAAATTTATTGAACAATGAATTAATTAAAAGAAATGAGAAAACTTGTATAACTTTCAATTACATTCTTTAAAAGCATATATATAACTTACCAAATATTAAAAGTTGAAATGTTAATAAGAAAATGTAATAGATATTGTACAAGTAATAAATTTGAGGTAATGAAAGTAATTAATGAAATTCCTTAATAAATAGGAATTTGATGTTGTAATATTATAATCTTAAGTGTAATTGAAAAGACTACTAATTGAAATAGAAAGGTAGGTATTATAAATGGAAGAAAATAAATAAAATTAAGTAGTATATATGGAAGATAATAAACTTAAGTAAAAGATTGAAGCTATTTATTAATAAAATAAGAAGAAAATATGAATGCAGTAAATATATAAGTGTAGACTTAAATTAATGTATTAATGTGCTAAGAAATTGATTTGCACATGTATACTATAAACAAATGAAGTTATGCAATATGAAATGAAAAGAGAAAAATGAATTTTATATGTATAAGTATAAGCGCAAACAAGTGTAATGAACACTAAATTAATGAATGGAGATAAAAGTTGTAAGAAATAAATGTAAAGTAATAAATGAAATTTATAAGAATGAGCTTGATTTATTATTTGGAATTGTTGCTTGTTTGGTTTATGTTTGTTTGGGGTAAGATACTTTAAATTTTGGATTTGGATGAGTGAATAATCTATTTAGTTTTATATAAGGCTGCTGAGTAAAGATGCGCTAGTTGTTTATTCTTCATTCCGTGCAATTTAAAAGTTTTGAACACGAACAACTATTTGTTTGTTTGATTGAATGGTTGTTTTGTATTGTATATGCCGTTTGTTGAAATTGATGGTTGTTGTATTGATTTGTTGTTAGTGATTGAAACCACCTAAATATTTCATTTTTTATAAATTGTTAACCCTTTGGATTATATAAGAAAAATGCAGGTTATGGAAGCAATTGCTACTGCTTTTAGTTCCATAAATAAGCGTTATTGCCCGACAAATAGGTACGTTTTCGAATTACGGGTTTTAGTGTTATTATTTTGTTTTTTTTCCCGTGTTGGGATATATATTATTTTGAAATTATATGATATATATTGTTATAATTATTATTTTATTTTTCTTCCGAGTCTCTCCGTACAAAGGAGACTCTGTCGAAATTTTTCAAAAATTTCGGACTTAGAATTTTTTTTTTCCAAACTTTAATAATTTAAATATAAAATATTAAATAGTTATAAATTAGGATATATTATTTAAAGTAATTAATTATGTAAATTTATTTTTTTATAAAGTTAATGTTTTGGTAAGATGTATTGTTTTTATTTCATCTTTTTCCCTTTTTGGGGACGAAAAGTTTTGAGTGGGGGAGAGTGTAACGACCCATAAATTTTCGCTGTTAAATTTTTGTTATTTTAATAATATTTTATGAGTTAATATTGAAAGAAATAAAATATTGCAATTTTCTAATGGAATGATAACTAAATTTAGATGAAACAATGTTAATACAAGTCAATTGTCAACAATCTAAATGAAACTCCAATTCATTTTATTTAAGCATGATACGTTTGGTTATAAAACTGAATATAAGTAACAAATGTAAACATTTAGTTATTGTACAAAATAGACAATTAATGGTAATTAAATAAGATCAGTATTGTGTAAGGAATGATAGTATGGGTGGTATTAATGGTTACACTGATTTATAGTGGGATGTAAAAGGTAATAAATTTATGTATAATTTGGGTAATAAAATAAGTTTATTTATGGAGTTAGATTGGTTATATTATCTTAGGCTATAAACCAAATAGAAGAGAACAAGCGTAAATCTTAAGGGTATAATAACAATTATTATATATTACCTAATTTATTGGTCAATCAATTTATTTGAAATAAAGTCCTCTTGAATGTGAAGTAATTTTAATACTGTTATATAGGAAACGTTACTTAATGATTTTTAATTTTAGTAACGGAAGAGTGAATGAGAATTTACAGAGAACATAAATTATTTATAAGTAAAAAGGAATATATATTGAACAAATTTATGATAACTGGATAATGCAGTGTTATTGGAAATTAATTTGTGTTATATATGGGATTTATACCTGGGTGGGCAAGTAGTAAACTTATAAATGAAAAAAAGTGAGTAGGTGACCCTTTATTTAGGTTATTTATTCATTTAGTATGTTAAATAAAAATTTGAGAATCAGATATCAATTAAGGGAAATTAAGTTGTACGTTAATTTGAAATAAAATCTATTAAATAGTACATTTATAGGGAATGTAGTACGAATGGTTAGGGACTGTCAAATTTGGTAAAAAGGGATTGGACTTAGGAAACTTTGTTAATTGAGTTTAAAACCTTAATTAATACGCGTAATTGACAAGATTCACATTTTTGAAAAAATAACCGTTGATACAAGTCTAAGATGTATATAGAAGTATTAATGTAGTGAAAGACAAACAAATAATAATTATGTTATTTGTGTAATTATGGATAGGAATACCAAAGGCTAATTGTAGTAAGGAATATAAGTGGTAGAATAATAAAAATTTATGATTTTATTTTTGTTAACATATGTTAAGAGATATGTTTATGATCTTAATATGAACTTCTACTAATAACATGTATTACAGTAAGATAAAAAAATGATAACATACGTCAGGTGTATTTAATGACATTGTTTGAATGTAATTAATAATGGTGATTATAATAATAAATGTTAATATAGAATAAGAATGAATAAGTTTAGTAAAAGTGTAAATATTCATTTAGTAAAAATGTTTGGCAACTGAAAGGTTGAATGTAGAGATGAGAAACTATTATTTAGTAAGAAATATATATAATTACTGTTTGTAGCGAATAGTGTATTAATATGTTTAAATTACTATTAGATAGGAAATAATTGTTATACTTCTCATTACATTCATTTAGTCCATTTTGAAACTTAATCAACTGAAATTAATGTGATTGAAAATTTCCAATTAATAGGAGAGAAAATAGTAATTGTAAATTAATAGGTGTAAATAAAAGCAGCATATGTTTTGTGAAAATATAGGGATAGTTTGATTTAATAAAAAGAAAATTTAATATCAAATAAAATGAATGTTTCATCTGTGAATGTACGTTTAATTTCATTAAAATAAGAACAGAAAGATTGATTTTAAAGAAATAAATATATGTTTATTTGAACTGTGTTTTAGTTTACAGACTGATTACAAGAATAGGAAAATAATTTATTTATTACGCTTGTGTATAAACAATAAATTTATAAACGTGTTTAAATAAACAATTGTTCTATTTCTTTATCCATTTTAGTTGTCTGTTTTAAAATCTAACTTTGTAAGTAACTGCAATTAATGTAATTCAAATGTTTAAATTAAAAAGAAAGGAAACGTTGATTGCAATTAATAGATTTAATAAAAGAAACGCACGTTTTGTGTTAAACAAAAAGGGTGTTTTAATGGAAATTAAAGATCATTTTGAGAAAACAAAATTGAACGTTCTCATTTTTAAGGTAGGTATAATTTTTTTTTTGTGTAGATGAAAACCTAAATGCGTACAAAATTCTACTTTCGTTTGCAAACTTTTCCATTCGTACGTACATTCCCTTATCTATTATTAATGCCTGAAGCTTTAATAATAAAACGTGACATTTATTTTTGTCCCTCCACATTCATTTCCTAATTATAAATAACCTACATCTTATTTCTTCTTCTACATTTTGTTTCTCCTAACACCTCATATTCAAAAGCTCTTATTCTTGCAACTCCAAAAGCATACTTTTATAAAAATGATTTTTTTTCATTTTTCGTACTGGAGAAGAATGAGGTCATGTAGCGTGCTAAAGCTTTTGCTGACGTGGCTTATATTTTTGTTAGGTATGTTTATTTGTTTGTTTAAATTAATAATCGTGTAACTTTCTCATACAAACTCCGTTTCACACGCGATTTTTTTTGTTAGGATCATAATAAAATTTCGGATCTTTTGATGTTGGTTTGGACGAATTAGGGGACTGCCCAATTTTTGGGTTTAAATTTAATTTTAATTCAATTTAAATTCAAAAAGTGAGTGTTTTAACCCACTCACAACTTCTAAGTTTTCTTATGTTTGTTAAATTGGTTTAAGATATGAGTAGAAATTTATTTATGACTGTTTTGCATATATTTTTTTTCATCATCTCAGTTAAATCGCATTTATTTAATTTAACTGTTAATTAATTTTATTATTGCACATAAATTGACAGTTAAAATTTATTTATTTTGCATATAAACTGCTAATTAAACAGTTATTATTTATATATTTATTTTGAATATAAACTGTTCGTTGATACCTGTTATATTTTGTATGCTCTATTGATGTTTGTTTAAATTGATGATGATTGAAATAAAATTGGTTGATGATTGATATTGGGTGAATGGATGGTGTGTTCTATATTATATAAACTGCAAGGTATTATGCATTCTCATTTCATTCGGGATTGCGGTTTGAAATGATATACAACCGCATTTTTTTATTTTTAAATTTGCGGATTGAAATGATAAATCCGTATCACTTGACCATAGCATAGAAAATTATATACAGGCACCGCGGTATATATATAAAATAATTTTTGAAATGATTTCTATGGTTTGGATATGATGCGGTTTAATAAATATTAATTTTGATCTTATATAAAATCTTATTTTATATATACATATATAGTTAAATTATTGAATTTAAGTTATGTATGAATTTATTAAATGGAAATAAATAAGTTGAAAAATGGAGTTTGATAATTTATATTTATGATTAAGTACAGGTTTAAGATATTGTATGTGTGTATATATATAGCATTTTAAATAGTTCAAATCAATTTAGATTGGAAATTAAATTGGAAATTTATTTGGAATTGGGCATATTTAAAAATTAAACTCCACAAGTTGGTGTAAACTTATTAATCTTGAAAATTTTAAAGGTATGATATTTATAACTGGATTTTTATTCAAGATAAATTAAATGAATAATTCTAGTATAAATAAATGGAAGGAAATATTTAGTGTTAATAAATTGGGTTTTATTTTAAATGGTTATGGATCTATTATGTAAACGTTTCAAAACTAAATATAGGACAAAGAATTGTTGAATAGAAATTCCCAACCTTAGTTTTGAAATTTATTAAATACTCAAAGTTTGAAAATATTGAAATCAAAGTGTTTTTATTCAAACTGAAAGTGAATCTAAAGGCTATGGATTTAGACTGAATTTAAAGTAAATAAAATTATAAAGGCGTGGAAATTATTTACTTTATAAAAAAATTTTAAATTCAACTGTTTTATTTTATATACTGTTGAATACCCAAACCATTTAAGTTTTGAAAGTTATGGTTTTAAAGCTATGAATTTCGAAGTATTATGTTTTGAAAGTTATAATTCAAATGTTTGGGTTTCAGATATTATAAATTTTAAAGAAGTATGATTTTGAAAAAGATATATATGAAATAAAGATGATATTATACTGATTTTGGTTTATAAATGATACCAAATTTATTTGGTTTTTAAAACGAAAAATGGTATCGTATTATATGGTTTTCAAATTTGTATATATTCTGGTTTTGAAAGTAAAACTATTTTGATAAGACCGCGATGTTATAATAACGTTTGGTTGTTGAAGAGACCGGGATCGCAAGTTGTCGTACTCTCTGCCAACTCCGAAAACCACTTTAACAACCGTGTACGCGGTGGAATTTCCAGAATGAAGTAGGATGGTGGCGGCGTTTCCTTTGAGGTAAATACGTGGATCCGACTCCCATGAGTTGGCATAAGGTGGCTAAAACAGGAGCGATTCTCAGGCCAAGGGGGTTAGCGCCCTTTATCGGACACATCCCTTTGATACTATACTCTGACTTTGGATTGATTCGTTGGCCACCTTTATTTTTTGATTTTGGGGGTGTTTGTTCGAGGTGGGCGGTAGCTGCGGCTATGCGTTACCACCCTTCCGGATAGCAATTGGTATATCTACACTGGCATTTCCTAGTTGTGCCGTGTCACCTACCCTAGCGCGCCTTACTCGATTTTGGTTTTGTACCATAGCTATGGAGTGCCCTCTGAATAATTCTAGTATAAATAAATGGAAGGAAATATTTAGTGTTAATAAATTGGGTTTTATTTTAAATGGTTATGGATCTATTATGTAAACGTTTCAAAACTAAATATAGGACAAAGAATTGTTGAATAGAAATTCCCAACCTTAGTTTTGAAATTTATTAAATACTCAAAGTTTGAAAATATTGAAATCAAAGTGTTTTTATTCAAACTGAAAGTGAATCTAAAGGCTATGGATTTAGACTGAATTTAAAGTAAATAAAATTATAAAGGCGTGGAAATTATTTACTTTATAAAATTTTTTTAAATTCAACTGTTTTATTTTATATACTGTTGAATACCCAAACCATTTAAGTTTTGAAAGTTATGGTTTTAAAGCTATGAATTTCGAAGTATTATGTTTTGAAAGTTATAATTCAAATGTTTGGGTTTCAGATATTTTAAATTTTAAAGCAGTATGATTTTGAAAAAGATATATGTGAAATAAAGATGATATTATACTGATTTGGGTTAATAAATGATATCAAATTTATTTGGTTTTTAAAATGAAAAATGGTATCGTATTATATGGTTTTGAAACGGGTATGTATTCTGTTTTTGAAAGTAAAACTATTTTGATAAGACCGCGATGTTATAATAACGTTTGGTTGTTGAAGAGACCGGGATCGGAAGTTGTCCTACTCTCTGCCAACTCCGAAAACCACTTTAACAACCGTGTACGCGGTGGAGATTCCAGAATGAAGTAGGATGGTGGCGGTGTTTCCTTTGAGGTAAATACGTAGACCCGACTCCCGTGAGTTGGCATAAGGTGGCTAAAACAGGAGCGATTCTCGGGCCAAGGAGGTTAGCGCCCTTTATCGGACACATCCCTTCGATACTATACTCTGACTTTGGATTGATTCGGTGGCCACCTTTATTTTTTTGATTTTGGGGGTGTTTGTTCGAGGTGGGCGGTAGCTGCGGCTATGCCTTACCGCCAGTCCGGATAGCAATTGGTATATCTACACTGGCATTGCCTAGTTGTGCCGTGTCACCTACCCTAGCGCGCCTTATACGATTTTGGTTTTGTACCATACCCATGGAGTGCCCTCTGACGACGGCCAGTACGGGGGAGATTACGGTACTGTATAGACTATGGGAATATATAACTGTGTTAAGGTGGAAAATGTAAAGCCTTAACGCTGTTTAAAAGTAAGTTTATTTTAAAATTAGACGCTAGTATAATAGCGAAATATACTACATAGTAGATAGTTTAACGGATCCTTAGGGGATGTAAATCTCGAGCATCTCTTAAGTTACTTCACTCATATTTATCTCTGTTGATTTAACTTACATAAGATCTTTTAGTTCTGACTCGAGTGTTTTGTCTTTTCAATTCGCTCGGGTCAGTCCGAGCGTTTCAGGATTTGAAGATTTTATTCTGGAGGACGAAGATGAAGATTTGTAGTATTACTATCAATTATATTATCCACTACACCATTTGATTCCGCTGCATTGATATTTATTGGTATGTGAACTCTGATATTTATTGTATAAAGAAAAATTAAATGTTTTGTAAACAGTTTTATGAACTGTATATTTATTATTATATTTTATCGTTCTGCTGCAAGATTCTATTTTGTTTTTTCTTCTTTCTTCATCTTCTCTGTGTTTATCTTATTTACCCCATAACAATCCGCCCTTCCATATGGTTTGAATTGGCACGTGTGTCGATTTAAAGCGTGCGAAAAGGCGGGACGTTACATGAAATCTGATAATAGCACACTATTACGGATCCAATGGAACTAGTTTTATCGAATTCCGATACTGTGCCTCGGAAGGCTAATTTAAATATCGATTTAAACGATATAAATTCAAAACTGAACAAACCACTTTCAAATTTAATTTTAAAAGTTCTATCACTTTCAGTATTATCAACATAAATTTTACCACCCTTCAAATTATATTTAACGGGATTAACACTTCAGATTCAACTATTTAAACCCTTTTTCAGATTATTAATTTACTAGTTTAATTGCCAAATAAATAGTGATATTTGAAATTCAATATAAGCAAACTTTCAAATATTTAAAATCAATTAAATATTTCAATTTCAAATATCCAAAAATTCCGAGTCATCACATTCCTCCCATCTTGAAAGAATTTCATTCCTGAAATTACTAGTTAAGAGAAATGATCCTTAAATCATTAACTATTTTCCCAATCCAAATAGTTTTTATCAACTTTCCAAAACCAAACGTTTTTTTAACAATACCCAAAACCATTGTAACGATCCAATTTTTCGACTTTTGAAAGTCGACATCAATACGTCCATTATATCAAATGCCGCACAGTCGAATGCCGAAAAACCAAACCGTTAGGGTTAAAGAAGAAGAAGATAGAAGAAGAAACAGAAACAATAAACATAATCTCAATTTTCGCAGCGGAACAAATATAATAGATAAATGAATAATCTTTAAAACAAAAGCACTATATCAGTTTATACATCACATTATCGGAGTTTACAACGACACCATTCATCACTGGGCATTTACAACGACCAATCCAAGTTAAATTCTAAACCTGTAGTAATCCCAGCAAAGCGGACACTACATAATATAAGTGATACGTCTCCCTGTTTGCACCAAAATTGGTCACAACACTCTTCGGAAGTTTTTGAAGAGATGATGATGAAGAATATAAACTGAAAATGAATATTATCTAACAAAAACTCCAATCAACAGGAAAGTAAATGCGTAGATAAGCAATTTAGAGTGGTTCGGCGTGTTGCCTACGTCCACTATGAAGTTTTTTGCAGTTTTATTGATTCTCTTTCAATGATTACAAGTTGCTACAACAATCAACAGCAAGTTACAACTGGAAATTCGAAATTGGCAGCAATAATATGGTGTAGGATGTTGTAGATCTCGATCCGGCAGAGTCCGGGCGCTTGAGAATCCTAATAGTCCTTTTTCTGTAGGCTTTGGGGCTCTATTTATAGGCGTAGGAGGCTGAGACTTCGCTCAAATCTCGGGAGACTTTTTCCGGCACGTGAGTGGGCCCACATGACCAATCTCAGAAAGTATCGAGTCGATCTGTGATCGATACGAAATCATTTCCTATCGATCAAGATGATGTCCAATCGAGCTGAAATTTGGTGTGAATTTTCCTTGTCTCGTGTGCAATCTCCTGTGAAAATTTCATGGCATTTGGATCAGTAGATCTCTAGATATCATCGATACGAATTGAGTATTCTCGAGTGGCTGTTTCATTCGACTCAATGGCTTCGTGTCCATCCCTTCGAATCGATGGCTGCACGTGTTTTTGAGGTGACGTGGCGCGTGCATCTCGAATCGATCCACCTGTTTCTCCGGTTTGGCCGCGTCATATCCATGTATCTCGCTCCATTTGAATCGAAGGTGGTTGCTTTACACCAGGTCCACTTGTCCTTATGGATACGAACGAACCATTGGTCATGGTTTGGAACGAGTGCCTTTAATGGATACGGAGCAAGGTCGCCTGATGGATACGAAACAATATCTGGCCAATCGATACAAAACAAATACTCTGCCGAGGGACTCGAATGAGATCGAGTCGAATGTAGGTTCCCTGATGGATTCGAACATGACCGAGGCAAAGCCGATGGATGCGAAGTGGGCAATCTGTCGATGGATATGAAGTTGGGAGATGCCAATGGATTCGAATAAGGAGGATCCGATGGACTCGATTGAGATCGAGTCGAGCCGAGGCTTCCCGATGGATTCGAATTTGATCGATACGAACTCCGGCATTTCGATGGATACGAAGTTGCTGAAACATGATCGATACGAACGTGATCGATTCAAACCGGAGTTCGTTGATGGATATGAAATTAACAATCGCGATGGATATGAAAGCTGGGCCGTTTCCTATAGATTGAATCGATCCTAACATGAGCATATGAACTCGGATTGACTTGAAATTTGAAATGCCGACCTTCATGGCTTTGCTTGTCATGTCCTATCGATTGTAGCTCAATCTGGACTTGGACAAAATTCATCGATATCCATAGCGAAGCAATGTATAACCGATCTTTGAGGTGAGCTGTCTTTGGTTTTCGATCGATCTTTTAGTATCACGGATTTGCCAAAAAGCGGGATAACATTTGCCCCCCAAAGTACGTCTTGTGGAAACATGACGTGCTTTGAAAAGCTGTAGTCTTCACTTTGAACAGTCATTGCTTTTTTGTCGAAGGTTGTAACCTTGCATTGATATAACTGATTGCTGTATGATAATGACTAGCTATTTGTCGTCGTAATCGTAATGAGATGAGTATTCGATCCCGGTGAATGTTGAAAATCAAACATTAGTCCGACATACATGCATATATGTTAACTTGACTCTCGTTAACGTTGAGTGTTCATGAGTCGTTGTCAGTTTAGTTTGTTATCGAATTTCGTATAGATTCTCTCCTGAATCGACGTGAGATTTGAGTTGTAACAACGTTTGATGATTGTTTTTGACTATCCTCTTGTATCTATCCTCTCCTGAATCGATGTAAAAGGTTAAAAAGTAGTTTTTCATATCGATGCAAATCGAAACGATGGATACAAAATGATCGTTCATATCGATGAGTCTTGATGGATACGAAATATTCGTTCATATCGATGAGTTTTGATGGATACGAAATATTCGTTCGCATCGATGAGTTTTGAACTGTCGTGAGTTGATGGTTGCAAAATGACACTTCGATTCGATGGAGTTCGATGCTTTTAGTGCAGCCCTCGTTGTGTACTTCGAATCGATGAAGTCCAATGGTCACTTCGTCTCGATGAAGACACAGCCGATGGATTCGAAAGCAGCATTCGCATCGATCCATCATCTGCCCGTTTATGACCGATCACGTTGACTGGGAGGCGAAACGACCCAGTCACCCTTAAGGCTCCATATAAATACTTTGGACTTAGCCAAATTTTCACTTTTTCACTTTTACTGTTGGCTTATACTTTCTGCGCTTTCGTATCGATAGAGAGAACAGAAGAACGAACTACTCTGGCCTTCGAATCAATTCAATCCTTCTAGCCTTCACGTTCCAATTTTAACTTAGGTTATTAGTCAATTATGACTAAATCCGAGCGACGAAATTCGAACCTCAGATCCATCCCATTCTTGTTGATAATCGATTTGGGCAATGTCAAGGACAGATCTGGGCCATAGCTTGGTCGAGGATGGCCATGGTGATGCTCAAGTTGATTGGAGAAGAAATAGTTTGAGATACGGAGCAATCGATCGATTGTTGCTTGGCCTTCAGTTCATACCAATGAAAAGAAAGAACATGGCTTGGCTTCGTATCGATGATTGGGCGTAGGGTTCGTACCGATGCAGAGTGGAGGCAATTCGTATCGTTTATTTGTTATCAACACAAAACCATAAGGAAAATAATCGATACGAAGTTCTGGGTAAGCGACCGATGTGGACTTCATCATCTTCGATCAATACGAAGCATTGCCTCCCTTGATCGATACGAGGTTGCCAAGCCATGATCAATACAAAGTTCATACGAATCAATCGATGCGAAGCGCATCGATTCGAACCTGAACGATACGAAATGTATCGATTCGAATTTGATCGATACGAAATATATCAATTCGAACGAGATCGATACGAAAATGAGGCCTCTCTAACTCGATACGAATTTGAAATGCGGCGGCCGATTCCAAGTTGAAATTAAACAAATTTAGAGAATTTTTTGCGCATTAAAATATTTGACTCCGACGAGCTTCTGCCTTGCATGACTGAACTTGACCGCAGAACTGAATATTGGACTACCTTTCGAAGCTCGCCGATGGAACCGTAACTTAACAAAAATACAACGAACTTTAACTTGGATCGATCGTTTGCATCTGGATGGCACGGTTTTGACGGTCAGTGATGACTGTCATTTCTGGTCTGATTTTCAGAGTTTTGTCGTTCATACATTTCAGTTTATTCTGAAGTATTTGCTCAAGTGATGCACAACACTACACGACACATTCATGCACTTTACACTGGGGAATGCACGGGCTCTTTAGCATCTAAAGATGATTTCTCGTGAGTTAGCTAGTTATGGAAACTTCAAGTTCGCAGCAGCAAGAAACTCAGAGTTCAGGCCCCTCGTGCTAGAAGTACCAGAGATTGAGATTGAAGTTATCGCTCCAGCTCCGGATGAGTTACCTTACGCATCCTTCATTAGTAACCCATCAGACTCTGTTCCGTCCAACATTTCGAAAGACATGCTAGGAAGAATATGCTTAAGGCATGGTTTGTCAATGGACGACGTATTATTGCCGGGACCAAATGATAGACCGTACAATCCACTGGAGGGATATACCGCATTCAATCGCCACGCGTGCGCAGCTGGGACACTCCCTCCGTTCAACCAGTATATAAGAGAAATATTGTCGTTTTTGGGGAACGCCCCATCTCAGCTACATCCGAACGGATATGCGTCACTCAGTAGCATGTTCATTGCATTTATGGAGTATCTCTATCGACCTCCACTCCCGATTGAGATCAGATACTTGTTTAACTTCAAGAGTCGGGCTGATAGTCCATCTTTCACATTCCTAGAGGCGGTAAGAAATTGCCAAGTGGTCACAGGGGCTTGGACTAGATTGAGCTACTTCAAGACGGAGTGGTTTTATGCTAGGTGCCCCCCAAGGATTTGCTAGGCGATGGCTATTTAGACGTGAGTATTGCTATCTTTTCGGGTAGTTGACAAAACCGATGTAGATGAAGTCGAACTCACATCTCTTTTTCTTTTCAGCCATAATCCAGCGGCCCGAAGGTGAACGTTTCAAGGAGATAGTTCGATTCTTCCAAGAAATCCCAAGCGAAGAAAGGAATATCGAGTTGCTATTGACAGATAGGAATCTTAGGATTCTTAGGCTGATCGAACGAAGACAAAGTATAATGCTCGACGGTGTCTTAAGGTCTGCCTCGAAAGAACGAGTTAAACGAAGAAAACCTAAAAGTTGTCATAATTGAGGAGGCTGACTCCGAGAGAACTCACACCGATGAAAAACCATTGGGCGAATCTACGGATGTAGCCCAGGATACCAAAGAGCAAAGAAAAGGCAAGGCAACCGTTGTTAAGCCACCTAAAAAGGGAAGATGGAAATCGGTTGTCACGGCCCTACCCGCCTCCGGAATTAGAATTTCGGAGATGCCTCCCCCAAGAACTGAGAATCTTTGTGAAGGGCTCGCCGATCTTCCAATTTCGTACGATGTGTCCTTGCAGCATGATGCCGGATTGGACGAACTTTCAGAAGCCTTAGTTTTAAGCGAGTCTCTTCCCACTAGTGCGGTTGACACATCTGGTTGGTCGGGGGGTTGCACCTACATTCACACTTCACGGCACTACACGATTTCTGAGTGTAATACGCTCACTGTGAGAGATCACTAACTTCATTTTATGTTTTTGCTTCGCAGATACCATGTCTGGTCGAGGTTTAATGCTCGGTAGTCTTCGCAGTAAACGCAAGCCTTCTTCATATTATGAATCATATAGAAGAGAAGGAGATAGTGACTATGACCATGGGTACTCGAGTCCTGAGCGCTCTGACAGAGACAAAGGTTATAGGCATCGGTCTCGATCTCGCACGCCACCTTCTCGAGCTCCCGCACCGCCTCCGGTTCATGTTTCAAGGCCTCCAGAAACTTCACGGCACAAGCCGTCTTCCTAATCATCAAGGTCTGACACTCGTCGTAGAACGGAGATCACGCCCCCTTCCCCCCCGACAACAAAGCAGACATTGACTGAGCCTTCGGGGGAAGGAGCAGCGAGGCTTGCTCAACTAAAGAAAGATTTCCCTGAGATCTGCTTTGACGGGTTTGTCTTCCCCCCACGTCTAAAAAGGATACCGGCGTCAGTTGCACCTATGATACATGATTATCTCTCAGATATATTTTTCCAGTATCAGGAATGGTCAAAAACCGCAAAGAAAGCGTCAAAGGTGGCCTTTGACCTGGCGGTCGCGATTGAGAAGTTGAAGAAGGAACTTTGTCAAAAGGACCGAATTATTCAGGCGCTCGGCAGTGAGGTCGAGTCTTCTCGCAAATCAGAGATTGAGTTTCTTAGAAAAGCCGATGAAGCCCAGGCAACAATGGATAGGATGAAGCGCGAGCATTATGCTACGGTGGAGGACATGGGCCACCGAAACACCATTGTAACCACCGAGCGGGATGCGGCCTTGAAAGAGCTAAACAAGCTCAAGGCTAAAGTTTCGAATATTATGAAGGAGAGGGACACCACTAACATTTCTTCACAGGAAGCGTGCGATCAAGCGGTGGAGTTTCGGAGGGAAAGAGATGCGGCCTTGGAGAAGGTCCGCGAGATGGAAGCCGAAGTCGACGAGAAAGTTCGGTAGGCAGAGATCAAGCTCGAGACGGAGATTGAAGAGCTTCTCATTACTTATAATGCCAATGTACTAAGGCACAAAAATTTGGCGTGGCTCGATGATTATCCGACACACTTATTCAGCGCCTGGAATTTGTTTGTTGAAGAAGAGAAAGCAGCACAGTCGGGCGAAGCTTTTAATGAGTTCGAGTTGGAGAACCATATATTGAATGATGATGAGAAGAAGGTTCTCCACGATTTTATGATCTCTCGTGCAAAAGAGTGATTGGATATCCAACACTTAGAAGTTGGTGAGGGGTCTGGCGTCGCATACCCAGCTACAAGTTCTGAGATGATTACTTCATCTGGATCCGAGACGACGCCGGTGATTGAGCCGCAGCCAGTCCCAGGTTATGACACTGAGCAGCCACACTTATCCCCCATAAGGGAACATCCTTCAGAAGTTGTTCAGCCAGCCACGAGCCGAACTGAGGAAGGTACTCTGTACAAATCTTGTGTGTATTTGAAGTGAAGGGCTTGTTCTTGAAGTGTGTTCTGACAACTTCCTTTCTTTCTTGTCCAGTGAGTAATGTTACATCGACAGCGTCTCCTGCAGTCCAAGAGTCACATCAAGAACATGAGGCCATTATTACTGAAGCAATCATCACGACGACAGTCGCGCCGACCGGGATGACACAGGGGGGTTTAATTACTTTCGACGAACAGATGATGAATGAACTCTTAGGCCAACACAGTGACCCTTTAGCTGACATGCCATTTGTTCGTGGCGCGTTCCCACCTGCTTCCATTGCTTCGTCACAGTCCACCACTGCCTATCATGAAGCTCGTGCCGCTCGTGAAGCTGAGATACTTTCTCTAGTCAACGCAGAGATGGAGGCGGCAACACATGGTGGTAGTTCCGAGAGTGTTGCAATGGCGGTTGGCCCCACTCCTCTTGTGATGATATCTTCTAGGGACACGCTTGTCGGAACCAGCGCGCCCATTCCGCCCCCAGTGGTAGACCCGACTCCTCCGACTCCTCCAGAACAGAATATTCCTTTAAGTTCAAGCTCGGAGGAAGACGTCGATATCATGCGTTCATCAGAGGAAGATCCGCCAAAGGGTACGGGGTCGAAGCGGAAGATTGTTAGTGGTTCCGCGTCAAAGAAAAAGCCGAAGAAGAAAAAGTAGATAATCCTCCTCTGGCGCACTTTTGGAAGTTAGGAAGGCACTTTTATTTTTCTTTCATCGGCTATGTATAGGTGCAGGTTTGGCCACCTGCTAGTAGGAATTTTTGAAATAACTTGTACATGAATCTTCACATACAGTTAGTTGAAATGACATTTAGTTTCTTTGCTTCAACTCTCATTTCTTTTGTGCTTAAGTATTTGCAATATTTGGCTTTCAGTGCAGTATACTTGTGGTGTTTCTACCTTCAAGTTGAGTCAGTTTTATTTGCCAAGTCTGAAAATCTTGATCACATGTCGTGATTGATGAATGAGTTGAATTTTAGACATTGTATTGCTTCGGTTAATGATTAACACTTAAACTTTTACCCCCAGTTCCGGGGAACAGCATTTGTATTTCGGTGGTCGATCGCACCTATTGCAAATCTTGAGCACATGTCCACACTCCGGGAACTTAGGGTAATTTGTGATCGATAATCTGGTTCGTACTTTGGGAATTTGAGAGTTATCGATGTTTGTAATATCGTTTGCACTCCAGGAACTTTAACTTGGTATTTGTACTCTAATTCACACTCTGGGAATTTGGAGTCAGCATGTATATTTTGGTTCGCACTACGGGAACTTAGAATTGATGTTCGCACTCCAATTCACGCTCTGGGAACTTGGAGTTAGCATTGATGTTTCGGTTCGCACCCTGGGAACCTGGAATTGATGTTTCTACTCCAATTCACGCTATGAGAATTTGGAGTTAGCATTGATGTTTCGGTTCGCGCTCCGGGAACCTGAAATGGATGTTTATACTCCAATTCACGCTCTGGGAATTTTGAGTTAGCATTGATGTTTCGGTTCGTGCTCTGGGAACCTGGAATTGATGTTTATACTCCAATTCACGCTCTGGAATTTGGAGTAAGCCGCCAGATGGTCAGTCACATCTGTTTGAGCTTTTAAGGAATTCGTTCACACTCTGGGAACGATTTGATTTATCGGGATCGTGGATGGTCGGATCACATCCACCCGAGTTAACAAGCGAGGTCGTTAGACGGACGGGTCCATCCTCCTCAAACTTGGTTAGGATACAGCCGAAGTCGTTAGGCGGACGGGTCTACTCTCTCCGGAACTGCATTTATATGTTTATACTCCAACTCGCGCTCTAGGAGTTTGGAGTTGGTGTTTATGCTCCGGTTCGCGCTCTGGGAACCAAGAGTTGATGTTTATACTCCAATTCGCACTCTGGGAATTTGGAGTTGAGGTTTATACTCCGGTTCGCACTCTAGTAACCTAGAGTTGAGACTCTGGGAAAGTGGAGTTAGGATTTATACTCCGGTTCGCATTCTAGGAACCTAGAGTTGAGGTTTATACTCCAATTCGCACTATGGGAATTTTGAGTTAGGATTTATACTCCGGTTCGCACTCTGGGAACCTAGAGTTGATGATTATACTCCAATTCGCACTTTAGGAATTTGGACTTGATTGTAGGACTGTCGTGTGTCGGTCCAATTCAGCATTTGATGTGATGGCTTGCCCCTGAGCTGAGGTTTCACTTAGTGAGTGGTCGGTCGTATCATAGTCACTCACTATTTGAATAAATTCCATCACGCGATAGAACTTAGCTCTTCGTGCATCGTGATTGTTGAATGTTGCATTCGGTGAATCACAGCTGTAGCTTGAAGAGATAGTAATTCATTGCTGGAACGGAAAAACATGGCAAAGTCAGTGCCTTATTACAAATTCAAACTTCAAAATGCAAAGGAAATTGCAAAGTATTCATAGACTAGATAGAGCCTGTCATGTGTAATAGTGACGAAGATAATCGTCGTTCCAGGCTCCTGACAAAGTGGGTCCGCCGCTGACGGTGTTTATCTCTAGTCTCCCATCGGGACGGATAGCGTCCTCCTGTCTTGGACGATTGGGTTCATTATTTTGATTTGATGGGCCCGCTCCTCCAGGTTGCGGTGCCTGCACAAACTGTTCCAGCTTTCTTTCTCTAATCAATTTTTCTATGAGATCTTGTAAATGATGACATTCGTTTGTATTGTGCCCGTAGCTTTCATCAAACCTGCAAAATTTTCCTTTGTGAATTTGCCTCTCTGACGACGGTTTTGGAGTAGGTTTTTTGTATTGAATTATATTACAGGTTTGCAAATACAAGTTCTCTAGTGATGTATTCAAAGGAGTGTAACTGTCAAACATAGGTTCTTGCGCTGTGGGTCACGATTTTGATCTCGTTTTCTAGTTTGATTCACGCTCTCCCTTCGTTGGATTTGTTTGTTTTGGACGTTCAACTGAACTTTTCCAGAGCTCTCACCGGACTGTTTGATTGCGACATTGCTTTGGATCCCTTCCGCACTTGGCCCTGCATCAGTCTGCTTCCTAGACTGTTTCACATCTTCCCTTCTTAGGAATTGACCCGCCTTGGCGTGGAAACGGTCCAATGATGCTGGTGGTTTTCCAGCTAACCAGTTGCCAAACTCAGAGTCGGGGTCAATCCCCTTAGTCAACGCCATAAGGATGGAGTTATCGTCCGGATTGCTGATTTCTACACATGCAATATGAAATCTCTCTGAGTAGTGTCTGTACGTCTCTTCAGGAGCTTGGATGACGCTAAACAGAGTGTTGACGTCTTTTGGTCTTGCGACGTGCATGCGGAATTGCTCAACAAATTTCGTGGCCAACTAGTCGAATGAAGAGATGGATCGAGGTGGCAGTCGAGTGAACCACATGGTAGTGATGCCCCCAAGGATATAGGGAAACTATGACACTTCACTGCATTGTTAGCTCTAGCAGCGCTCATCGACTATTCATATTTCAAAATATGCTGGTTGTGGTCGGAGTTTCCCTCGTACATGGGTAGAGTCGGCATCCTGAATCGCCGTGGTGGTTCAGCAGTAAGAATATCGTCCGTATAAGGAGTGTGACTTCGGGAAATTTCCCAATCGTCATTGATGAGACCTTGGCTCTCACGGATCATCTGACGTATCATGGTCGGAAGATCCGGCATTTGTATGTTTTGCGCAGCTTGCGTCGGAGTGTGATTGAATCCCACATTTTGGGTTGGACCGGATGCTGTCGACGGTCCAAATCTTGCCTTCTTGGCTCATGGTCCTCTAGGACATATGGTTCAGGGGTACGCCCATGCTGATGACGGTCCGAGTTTGACTGATTTTGTGCATCGACTCCTGGATCAACTGCGATGTTAGTGGCGCAGTATTCTGTGGTGTAGTGAGGAGTGATACCCCCTCGGGAGGAGGGCCCGGTCTGGAAACTGGCCGATGGGCCAACTCTCAGTTGTCCAACGGTCATTGCCGGTTGATATCCTGTAGCTTGAATGTGACTCCCATCTAGCCGGGGTCGTGGAGATCGATGATGATAGTCAGAAGATGAAGAACTTTCGCTGGCGGAGTGAGAAGCATGGTCTCTTCTGGATCTCCTTCGCTTCTGGCGATTCAGCTGGTTGGTCAGCTCGGCGTTAGCGCGTAGTGTTCTGTTAGTTGTTGCCGACTCTTGGTCAGCTCTTGAAGCATCAGCTGCAACTCTTGTCGGGTAATTGGACCTGATGGTTCCGAGTGTCCAGTAGTGTCTTGGTTAGAGGGAGGTAGTGGCGCAGGATTCTGTCTATCCTGTTCCTCTTGATTGATAGCGTTAGAGGTGGTCCTTGTGCTAACCATCTTGAAGGTTGAATTCCATTCCCAGACTTTATGCAAATCTGAATAGAAGGGAAGGAACATGAATTTGTGATCCGGATCTCTCTCTTAGATTTATGCAATCCAGTATCGATGATAGATCCAACGAGCAGGAGAAAATCTGGGTTTTCCCAATGAAAGCACCAAAGTGTTTGCACCAAAATTGGTCACAACACTCTTCGGAAGTTTTTGAAGGGATAATAATGAAGAATATAAACTGAAAATGAGTATTATCTAACAAGAACTCCAATCAACAGGAAAGTAAATGCGTAGACAAGCAATTTAGAGTGGTTCGGCGTGTTGCCTACGTCCACTATAAAGTTTTTTGCAGTTTTATTGATTCTCTTTCAATGATTATAAGTTGTTACAGCAATCAACAGCAAGTTACAACTGGAAATTCGAAATTGACAGCAAGAATATGGTGTAGAATGATGGAGATCTCGATCCGGCAGAGTCTGGGCGCTTGAGAATCCCAAAAGTACTTTTTCTGTAGGCTTTGGGGCTCTATTTATAGGCGTAGGAGGCTGAGACTTCACTCAAATCTCGGGAGACTTTTTCTGGCACGTGAGTGGGCCGACGCGGCCAATCTTAGAAAGTATCGAGCCGATCGGTGATCGATATGAAATATCATGATGATGTCCAATCGACCTGAAATTTGGTGTGAATGTTCCTTGTCTCGTGTGCAATCTCCTGTGAAAATTTCAGGGCATTTGGATCAGTAGATCTCTAGATATCATCGATACGAATTGAGTATTCTCTAGTGGCTATTTCATTCGACTCCACGTCTTCGTGTCCATCCCTTCGAATCGATGGCTGCAATTGTTTTTTAGGTGACGTGGCGCGTGCATCTCGAATCGATCCACCTTTTTCTCCAGTTTGGCTGCGTCATCTCCATGTATCTCGCCCCATTTGAATCGAAGGCTGTTGCGTTAAACCAGGTCCACTTTTCCTTATGGATACGAATGAATCATTGGTCATGGCTTCGAACGAGAGCCTTTAATGGATACGGAGCAAGGTTGCCTGATGCATACGAAACAATATCTGGCCAATCGATATGAAACAAATACTCTGCCGAGGGACTCGAATGAGATCGAGTCGAATGTAGGCTCCCTGATGGAGTCGAACACGACCGAGGCGAAGCCGATGGATGCGAAGTGGGCTACCTGCCGACAGATATGAAAGTGGAAGATGCCAATGGATTCGAATAAGGAGGAGCCGATGGACTCGATTGAGTTCGAGTCGAGCCGAGGCTTCCCGATGGATTCGAACTTGATCGATACGAACTGCGGCACTTTGATGGATACGAAGTTGTTGAAACCTGGTCGATACGAATGTGATCGATTCGAACCGGAGTTCGTTGATGGATGCGAAATCAACAATGGCGATGGATATGAAAGCTGGGTCGTTTCCTCTAGATTGAATCGATCATAACATGAGCATATGAACTCGGATTGACTTGAAATTTGAAATGCTGACTTTCATGGCTTTGCTTGTCATGTCCTATCGATTGTAGCTCAATCTACACTCGGACAAAATTCATCGATATTCATAGCGAAGCAATGCATAACCGATCTTTGAGGTGAGCTGTCTTTGGTTTTCGATAGATCTTTTGGTACCACGGATTTGACAAAAAGCGAGATAACACTCGCCATCCAGCTTTAACTCTAGATCTCCATTGCAACTTCTTGACTTTGCTCTCGAATAACTGATAACCCGACTCTGGACCACCCGTGTGGAGAATTATGGGCACCCAGAGTTTAGAAAGGGAACACTAAACTCCAGGTCATTCATGGGACTGGTGTGAGATCTTAAAAATAGTTATTTTCACAAAGAAAGGAAAAGAAATCCGCTATGCTCTTTTGGAAACGAAACTACCATAAGGCTCCCACCATAACACAATGCAAACGCAGAATTGGAGCAGATTTCTCCTTATGGTAGTCAAACATGCTTGATACGCAAAATCCTTTGATATTATTATTATTAGTGCATAGTATGGAAAACATTTGGAAAGTATAATATTAATCTTAGCCAGCATAGGCATTTCCACTTATGCCTACTATAGCTACCATGTTCAATAGCAGGTTACCGCCACATTCCATGGCAGGTTATACAACTAAAATCGTACAAGGCACGTATTTTTCTTTGGATTTTCAACAAATGGTCAGGCTAAGGAACTTCCTACTGCCACATGGATACGCCTTTGGGGGGATGTCCCGAGAACCTACCCGGATCTCTGCCAACACAAGGCCGGGTTACCTCTATAACTAGGTAACTACTACTCTAGTATGCCATTCCACGGTCATTCGCGACCTTTATCCCAGGATCATGAACCAGAAAGCGACAACCACAAAGTATAATAAATTTGCAGCAACCACATAGGTTAAATATCTGGGCTCCATACCATGATACCACCCTTTTCCAAAAGGAAATGACATAACCTAAAGGGCGCGACCCTTATAACCTTGCCGCATTCTTCCTATTTTGACCATTTCCAGGGTGTGAGGTCCAACGAAGTCTCGTCCACAAAGCTACACTTTTCACAAAGTCATGCTTCGATCAACAAATGATCAGCAGCACTTCATATGCCACATTACCAAGTTGGGAATGTATCACTAGTAACCATCAACTACATAACCTCTGAGCTCGTACGTCTCAGAGAAGGGTGTTAACCTAAGAGAATAAATTCTCCGCCACCAACAGAAATGTATTTGGTAGAAACCAGCTTTACATCTCAAAGTGTAATGTCAGACACACGTCCATACAAGCCCGTTCCAGGATCGAACAGAACCGAAGGCACTTCAAAGAAGACCTTGCAAATACGGATATTCACTAATCACATCCGAAAATCCCCATCGCAACGGGTGATAAAATCTCTATACCGGAGCAACCCGGTGCATAAACATTCGACAGGTAATCCTTTCGCTTTCGAAAGTACCCGGTCTTTAACACCATCTTCAAATGCAATCTCATTTCGTCGTACCATTATTCGGAATGGGTTTTATGACACAAAGTCCTCTCTCGGCTAATCCGAATAACGAGCGCTTATTTTAAAATAAGTGTTACATTCAAATTCAAACAAATCACAACAAATTTCCATTTTGATCTTTTAAACAAAAGATCCATCACAATCATAATGGTTCGATGTGGTTTTCGGATATCTACTTGAAATCCGACCCCCGGTCGCATCGAAATTCAAATGCCATTAAAAGGCCAATATTGATAGTCAGTTATTTAACTATCAATCAACATTCAGAATAATCACCAAGATTTAAATAATAATTTTTTTCCAAATATTATTTTCAAAATTACATTACAAGATATAATTTTTAACATTCAACCATTCAAAAACAAATTCCACATCAATTTCTACATTTAAATCCTTTGAAAACAAATTTCAAAGCATTTTCCTTACGTGGAATATATTTCCAAATATTTGTTCATTTCCACTGAAAATCTACCGAGTTTAAATACTTTAAAATAATTTAAATCACTTATTCAAAATATTCTGGGATACATTTAAAATAGAACTACCTTTACTTAAATATTAGTTATGAAAATATTATACTAATTATCACAAATATAAGACTTCAAGTCCAAACTAATTTAAAATAAAATTAGTAGATAGAGTATAAGTATTTAAATAACTATTTTCTAAATCAAATATCAATTTAATCTTTAAAATAACCCCTTATATATTTAATTAAATAAATCTTTACTTTAAAGATTTAAAACAATTCGCAAAAATAATTTCTCCAACAATATTCTTTCAAATCAATTTCTAGAATACTTCATTTATACTTCAAAAGCAACTTTAAAAATATACTCGGCTTTCCAAGGAAGAATTCTCTTTCCCTTTCAAAATGGTCCATTTATAACAAATAATAAATCTTCTCGCTTTATTTTAACTTACATTCCAAATCTGTAAATTTCTTTCCACACTTTAAAAAAATAAACCGATATTTATTTTTAAAACATAATTCCCTTTCCTTTATAAATTTTCCATTGTAAATTTTAAACTTTCAAATATCCACTGATATACGGTTTTCAAATCGTTTTCCAAATATCGCTTTCAACCCCAAATCAAATTTCTAATTGATTTCTAATTTTATTTTTCCAATATCCAATCAAATTTTCCAAATCGATATCCTAAAGATTTATTTCAAAGCACCAAATCAATTTCAAATCGATTTCCCAATTTATTTCCAAAACACCAAATCAAATTTCCAAATCGATTCCTAAAATTCATTTTAATTTCAAACTAAATCCCAAATCGATTTCTAAAATTTATTTCAACTCCAAATTAAATCCCAAATTTAATTTCTAAATTCATTTCCTTTTAAAATAAATTCCTTTATCTCTTTCAAACATTTAAAATCCTTATTTTATAAAAATTCTTTAACTATTAAATAATATTACTCGAAATCCATTTATTAAACTTTTCCCATATTTTTGGAATTTATTCAATAAGTTTTCGAAATAAAACTTTATCTATTTAAATTTATTCTTTTAAATTCATCCAATTCTTTTAAATGAATTTATTATAAATTTTCTATTTGAATTTCAAAAATCCAATTTTATTTATTTCTGGTATCTTACGATACCAAAAATATATTCTGCTAAACTACAACCTTCAATGATTTCAATCAAAAATATGGTCACACACATATTATAAATAATCAACACATAATATAGAAACAAATTCAAATGTTTTGAGGAATCTAGTTGGATCCCTCCAACCTGTTTCCCTGCATCCACAGACGTTAGCACAACAAGTAAATACCCATTCCACTTCCAGGTGGAATATCGCGGTATATGGGATTTATAAAATATCATCCACTATTATACGACGCATAGGGTCTCATCCGTTATATAATGTGGGAAATCAATCACTCCAAATACATATATAATATTAATTCCACTTCAAGGTGTAATATCGCGGTATATGGGTCTAATATAATATCATCCGCTATTATGCGGTGCATACGGTCTAACAATACAACTAGTAATAATTAATCATCCAAGCGCACAAACAACCATTTTAAATTTAACTATTTAAAATTAAATCAGAAAAAATTTGATTGAGTGAGAAGATCTCACCTCTAATTTGCAATCCATTCCAACTCATTTCCGTTCCAGCTTGTTTCTTCATTTTAGACCTTGTATCAAACAATTATATAATTTTTTAATATCTAAATAAATTGAATAATTTATTTCCTTTTAATAAATATAATCAACCAGCAATTTTTGTTTTAAACTATACTTTTTATTTTAAATCAATTCCTTTTAATAATTTATTTAACAAAAATTTAAAATTAAAACTAAATTTCCTTTTAAATAAATTAATCAACTAAAATTCTAGTTTAAACAAAAAAATTCCTTTTAAAAATATTCCTTAGTAACTGGAAACAATTAAATAAATTGATTGAACAAATTCATCATCTTAAAGTACCTAGCAAATTAAAATATATGTATTTTTACTGTTATACATTAAATTATGTGTGAATATACATATATATTTAACAGTACCGACTATTTTAAAATTTGACAGTACGATTTTAAAGTGTGTATACAACCAATATTTTTTTCCCTTTCGAAACTACCTAAAATTAGAATCTTAATTTATCGATTCAAAAATCCAATTGTATATATATAACTTTTCAAATTCTTTTGTATGAATTTTCTTTCTTTCTATAATTAACATATATATACATCTACATATATATATTTATTTAATAAGAAATAAAAAAAATTCGAACCTTACTGCCATACCTTTCTCGATCACTACTCGGCGAACAACCACCACAACTGCAGGTCGTCGAATCTTTCACCCATATTGAATTCGATTTTCGAAAGTTCTTCCCAGCAATTCGCGCGACTCGAGCTCAGCCACGATCGAGCGCAGGCCGACCACCCACCGCGCACACACCCTGACATGCCACCATAGTTGCGTGAACTTGAGCCTTGCTGTGCGCCTCATACGGCGCGATCGCTACCATTACTGTCTCTTCTTCCCAGTCTCGATCTCCTCGACTTCGAGTATCGTGACCTGTCGCGATAGCCACCTCTTCCATACAATTGCTCTGCCATTGCAACACCAGTGCCGCCGCGCTCGAGCACGATGCCCCCTTCGCTTCTAGGAATTTACACTTCAACTCGCATTGGGGCGAAGAGATCGACCTTCTCTTCTTCTTCTTTTATATGATGAAACGCAGGGTCTCAATTTCATCAAGCTTGAGATGATTCGCGGCCAATGTTTGATTTCGTGCGGCCATTTTCTTCATTTATGTTTTCTGAAATAAAACATTTCGCCCCTTTCTTCATTTTATTTTTTGTTTGCTTCGAAAGCAGGGTGCTCAGCTAGTTGTAAAAGGAGAATGGGGGACCAAAGTTGAAACGAGTTTGATTGATCATTGTTAACGGGACACATGCTTGAAGAAACGTGTAATTTTTCTTTATGAAATATTATTATAATTAAATTTAAATTTAAATTTGAATTGCACCAATAAACGCAACTCAAAATCTCAACCTCCAATTGAGGCGTGCTGTCAGGCGTTTATAATATTCAACCCATATTCTGAACGCAATGGAAAAGGTTTTGGGTCCAAATTCGATCGTATGGAGAAGATAGCTTTTTGAACCTAGCTTCTTATATTGAATATTCGATTTAATTTCAGCGCGTTTGCTTATTGTATGGTCACACCACAACTCCAAACACTATGAAAATTGAAATCCTATAATAATACAACATTACGGATCCAATGAAACTGGTTTCGTCGAATTCCGAGACTATGCTTCGGGAGGCAATTTTTAAATATCGATTTAAACGATATAAATTTCAATACTGAACAAAACATTTCCAAATTCAATTCTGAAGCTTACATTATCTTCAGTACTGTCAATGTAAATTTTCTAAGCCATCGAATTATTTTTAAGAGGCTTAAAACTGAATATTCAATTTTTTACCCAATTTCAATAAATTAATTTCAATAATTTAATTGCCAATCCATAGTTATATCTGAAATTCAAGCTTAAAATATCCTATAATGTTTAAAATCAATTAAATATTTCAATTTCAAATGTTCAAAATTCTGGGTCGTCACATTCTTCCCGCCTTAAAAGAATTTCATCCCGATATTACTAGTTAAGAAGAATGATCCTTAACCCATTTATTATTTTCCCAAAACCAAAACAGTTTTATCAATTTTGCCAAAACAATCTTTTCATCAAAGCCACACTATCATTCTTATTACTTCATACCTTTCCAAACACTTTCATAGTTCTCAAACAATACTGTCTTCTTACAATTCAAATTTGAATTCAAATTTTTAATTTTCAAAATTTCCTCAAAATTTTTCTAACTCCCTAAATTTTCGAAATTTTTTGCCATTGTCTCCTTTGTGCGGCTAGCTCGGTATGACTACAAAATGCCACAATGGGCCCCAGATTTCAAAAGAAAACAAAAAGCCAAGTGGCTGGATAAGAAAATCATCAAATTTCATATATAGCAATTTAAATACATACGTTTTTCGAGCAACTCAAATTTATCTTCGAAATCAAAAATCCTAATTTATCTTTTGCCTTTAACACACCTGTATATTTTATTAGCAGCAGTATCCGATTACAACATTGAAAACCATTTTTCATTTTTCTTTACAAAAGTTTGAATACTTACTTCTTATAACATTTTTACTTCACTATTGACGTTATACATCCATTTTCAATCAAACTTACGTTTTCAATTTTATTTGAATTCAATTTACACTTCTAATTCAATTTGGATTCAATTTACCTTTTGAATATTGAATTTTATCAACTATATTTCATTCACAACTAATTCATATCACTATTTTAAATTAGTTTCATTTACTAATTCATTACAAATTCCAATTCATTTAATCTCAAACCATTTTTTATTTCCACTTTTATTATCTTTAGTTCACTTTGAACTAATTTTACAACTTGATTTTATTTCACACAATTCAAATTGGCTTTCAGTATTCAGTTTCAATTCCAGTTTTATTCTTTTGTTCATTTAAAAATTTATTTTCATTTCACCATTCTGGTTTATAACCACTTATTTTTAAACTAGATTTCAAATTCCATATGAATTTAATTCACCTTTCATTTATAAATATTGAATTCAATTCATTTCAAACCATATTTAATTTGTCACTACTTCAATTAATTTCACTTACTAATTTTAATAATTCGCTTTGATTATCACAAATCAAATTTAGTCCCAATTCCAGTTCTATTTACTTACAAATTCAAAATGAATTTCAACACTCAAATTCACTTTCATTTACTTGCAATTGTAAATTCATTTATTCATTCACAATTTTATTTTCCTCCTTAATAAATTTTATTCTATAACTACTTTTATCAGATTCCAGAGTCTTTCCAACATTTCAAAAATCAGTTTTGAAATCAATTCAAATTATCTTTTAGAATTTCCAAAACCAAACCCAGTTTTCCAAACAACTTCAATTTAAAATATTTTGGCAGCAATTCCTCACTTGGAGACTCGAAAATGAACATCGATGATGGTGCAGTCATCACCAAAGTTATTTCCCAGCGACCGAAAAGTGTTTAGAGCTTTAATCCCTTTAAAACATATTTTCCAAAACCTTTGAAAACTCATTTTCAACTCAAAAGGGATTTAATTTCCAAAATTTCAAATGCTTTCAAAAACATTTCCAGTTTCTGGAATTCTATTTTCAAATTACAAATCACATTTACGCTTTATATTTATAAATCTTCATTTGTATATGGATTTTATTCCTTAGCTTTTTGTTACGATTTCAATTTCTTATTCAGTAATCAACGATAGTAATTTAGATATTATCACTCCCCAACAACCAAGCAAACATATACTTCTATAATAATTTACAGAAAATTATTCCTTTTATATAAAAAAATAATTTGGGTAAAGTTATTTCATTTACCGATTTAAAACAATAATGTGTGGGTTTATCTCGTTTAAGAGTTTAGAAACCCCTATCGATACAGTTGGCCAAACTGCACCGACCATAATCTATGAACAATCAATCAATAAGTCAACACAATATAAAACAATTTTATATTCACTAACAAATACGCACTCATATCAATTATTACACTCAAACTCATTCTAGAGTACTACTGATTCTATCTCTAATGAGTATTCCCTACCAGAGCCAAGGTTGTCGCTTAACCAAATGCTCTGATACCACAATGCAATGACCAAATTTTTCGACTTCCAAAAGTCGACATTAAAACGTCCACTGTATCAAATGCCGCACAGTCGAATGCTGAAAAACCAAACCGTTAGGGTTAAAGAAGAAGAAGATAGAAGAAGAAACAGAAACAATAAACAGAATCTCACATTTCGCAGCGGAACAAATATAATAGATAAATGAATAATCTTTAAAACAAAAGCACTATATCAGTTTGTACATCATATTATCAGAGTTTACAACGACACCATTCAACACTAAGCATTTACAACAACTAATCCAAGTTAAATTCTGAGCCTACAGCAATCCCAGCGAAGCGGACACTACATAGTATAAGTGATAAGTCTCGCCATCTAGCTTTAACTCCAGATCTCCATAGCAACTTCTTGACTGCGCTCTCGAATAACTGATAACCTGACTCTAGACTGCCTGTATGGAAAATTATTGGCACACAGGGTTTAGAAAGGGAACAACAAACTCCAGTTCAGTCATGGGACTAGTGTGAGATCTTAAAAACTGTTATTTTCACAAAGAAAGGAAAAGAAATCTGCTATGCTTTTTTGAAAAATGGAACTACCATAAGGCCTCCCACCACACACACAATGCAAACGCTGAATTGGAGGAGATTTCTCCTTATGATAGTCAAACATGCTTGATACGCAAAATCCTTTGATATTATTATTATTACTGCATAGTGTGGCAAACATTTCAAAAGTATAATATTAATCTTTGCCAGCATAGGAATTTCGCACTTATGCCTACTATAGCTACCATGTTCAATAGCAGGTTACCGCCACATTCCATGGCAGGTTATACAACTAAAACCGTGCAGGGTGCGTATTGTTTCTTTGGATTTCCAACAAATGGCCAAGCTAAGGAACTTTCTACTGCCACATGGGTACACCTCTGGAGGGATGCCCCGAGAGCCTACCCGGATCTCTGCCAACACAAGGCTGTATTTCCTTTGTAACTAGGTAAATACTACTCGAGTATGCCATTCCTCGGTCATTTGTGACCTTTATCCGAGGATCTTGAACCACAGAGCAATAACCATATAGTATAATAAATTTGCAGCAACCACATAGGTTAAATATCTGGGCTCCATACCATGATACCACCATTTTCCATAAGGAAATGACATACCCTAAAGGGCGCGACCCTTATAACCTTGTCGCGTTCTTCCTGTTTTGACCATTTTCGGGGTGTGAGGTCCGACGAAGTTTCGTCCACAAAGCTACACTTTTCACAGAGTCATGCTTCGATCAATAAATGATCAACAACACTTCATATGCCACATTACCACGTTGGGAATGTATCATTAGTAACCATCAACTACATAACCTCTGAGCTCATACGTCTCAAAGAAGGGTGTTAAGCTTAGAGAATAAATTCTCTGCCACTTATAGAAATGTATTTGATAGAAACCAACTTTACATCTTAAAGTGTAATGTCAGACACACATCCATAAAAGTCCGTTACGGGATCAAACAGAACCGAAGGCACTTCAAAGAAGCCCTTGCAAATCCGGATATTCAATAATCACGTCCGAAAATCCCCATCACAAAAGGTGATAAAATCTCTATATCGGAGCAACCCGGTGCATAGACAATCGACAGGTAATCCTTTCGCTTTCGAAAATACCCGGTCTTCAACACCGTCTTCAAATGCAATCCCATTTCGTCGTATCATTATTCGAAATGGGTTTTATGACACAAAGTCCTCTCCCAGCTAATCCAAATAATGGGCGCTTATTTTAAAAATAAGTGTTACATTCAGATTCAAACAAACCACAACAAATTTCCATTTTGATCTTTTAAACAAAAGATCCATCACAATCACAAAGGTTCGATGTGGTTTTCGGATATCCACTTGGAATCCAACCCCCAATCGCATCGAAATTCAAATGCCATTAAAAGGCTAATATTGATAGTCGGTTATTTAACTATCAATCAACATCTACAACAATCATCAAGATTTAAATAATATTTTTTGTCCAAATATTATTTTGAAAATATCTTCGCAAGATATAATTTTAACACTTCAACCATTCGAAAACAAATTTGAAATCAATTTCTACATTTCAATCCTTTGAAAACAAATTTCAAACCATTTTTCTTACGCGGAATATAGTTCCAAATATTTATTCATTTCCACTGAAAATCTGCCGAGTTCAAATACTTTAAAATAATTTAAATCACTTATTCAAAATACTCTGGGAGACATTTAAAATAAAACTACCTTTACTTAAATATTAGTTATGAAAATATTGTACTATTATCACAAATATAGGACTTCAAGTCCAAACTAATTTTAAAATAAAATTATTAGATAGAGTCTAAGTATTTAAATAACTATTTTCTAAATCAAATATCAATTTAATACTTAAAATAATCCCTTCTATAATGAATTAAATAAATCTTTACTTTAAAGATTTAAAACAATTCCTAAAAATAATTTCTCCAACAATATTCTTTCAAATCAATTTCTAGAATACTTCATGTATACTTCAAAAGCTACTTTAAAAATATACTCGACTTTCCAGGGAAGAATTCTCCTTCCCTTTCAAAATGGTCCATTTAAAACAAATAATAAATCTTGTCGATTTATTTTAATTTACATTCCAAATACGTAAATTTCTTTCCACACTTTAAAAAATAAACCGATATTTATTTTTAAAACAAAATTCCCTTTCCTTTATCCCATTGTAAATTTTAAACTTTCAAATATCCACTGATATATGGTTTTCAAATCGTTTTCCAAATATTCACTTTTAAACACCAAATCAAATTTAAAATTGATTTCTAGTTTATTTTCCAATACCGAATCAAATTCTCCAAATCGATTTCCCAAAGATTTATCTCAAATCAATTTCAACTCGATTTCCCAATTTATTTCCAAAGCACCAAATCAAATTTCCAAATCGATTCCTAAAATTTATTTTAATTCCAAATTAAATCCCAAATCGATTTCTAAAATTTATTTCAACTCCAAATCAAATCCCAAATTTAATTTATAAATTTATTTCCTTTTGAAATTAATTCCTTTATCTCTTTCAAATATTTAAAATCCGTACTTTAAATAAATTCTTCAACTATTAAATAATATTACTCGAAGTCCATTTATTAAAGTTTCCCCATATTTTTCGAATTTATTCAATAAGTTTTCAAAATAAAAATTTATCTACTAAAATTTCTTCTTTTAAATTCACCCAATTCTTTTAAATGAATTTATTATAAATTTTCTACTTGAATTTCAAAAACCAATTTTATTTATTTCCGGTATCCTATGATACCAAAAATATATTCTTCTAAACTATAGCCTTCAACGATTTCAATCACAAATATGATCACACACAGATTATAAATAATCAACGCATAATATTGAAACAAATTCGAATGTTTTGTGGAATCTAATTGTATCCCTCCAACCTGTTTCCGTGCATCCACAGACGTTAGCACAACAATTAAATACCCATTCCACTTCGAGGTGGAGCATCGCGGTTTATGGGATTTATAAAATATCGTCCGCTATTATGCGGTACATTGGGTCTCATCCGCTATATAATGTGGGAAATCAATCACTCCAAATACATGATAATACCAATTCCATTACGAGGTGGAATATCGCGGTATACGGGTTTAATATAATATCATCCGTTATTATATGGCGCTTGGGGTTTAATTCAATACAACTAGTAATAGTTAATCATCCAAGCACACAATCAACCATTTTAAATTTAACTATTTAAAATTAAATCAGAAAAAAAAATTGACTGAGTGAGAAGATCTCACCTTTAATTTGCAATCCATTCCAACTCATTTACATTCCGGCTTATTTCTTTATTTTAGACCTTGTATCAAACAATTATGTAATTTATTAATATCTAAATAAATTGAACAATTTATTTCCTTTTAAAAAATTTAATCAACTAGTGATTTTTATTTTGAATTATACTTTTTATTTTAAATCAATTCCTTTTAATAATTTATTTAACAAAAATTTAAAATTAAAACTAAATTTACTTTTAAATAAATTAATCAACTAAAAATCTAGTTTAAACAATTTTTTTCATTTTAAAAATATTCTTTAGTAACTAGAAACAATTAAATAAATTGATTGAACAAATTCATCAACTTAAAGTACCTAGGAAATTAAAATATATGTATGTTTACTGTTATACATTAAATTATGTGTGAATATACATATATATTTAACCGTACTGACTATTTTAATATTTAACAATAGGATTTTAAAGTGTGTGTACAATCAATATTTTTTTTCCTTTTGAAACTACCTAAAATTAGAATCTTAATTTATCGATTCAAAAATCCAATTATATATATATATATATATATATATATATAACTTCTCAAAATCTTCTTCTTGAATTTCCTGTCTTTCTACAATTAAAATGGGCATGCATACATATACATATACATACATACATACATATATATATATATATATATTAAATCAGAAATAACAAAAAACAAATTCGAACCTTATTACTATACCTTTCTTGATCACGACTCGGCGAACAACCACCACAACTTCAGGTCGTCGAATCTTTCACCCATATTGAAATCGATTTTCAAGACTTCTTCCCACCGACGCACGTGACTCGAGCTTAGCCATGATCGAGCACAGGCCGACCACCCACCGCGCACACACTCTGACATGCCACCATGGTTGTGTGAACTTGATCCTTGTCGTGCGCCTGATACGGTACAATCATGAACATTACCGTCGCTTCTTCCCAGTCTCGATCTCCTCGACTTCGAGTATCACAACCTATCGCGATAGCCACCTCTTCCGGACAACCGCTCTGCCGTCGCAACGCCAGTGCCGCTGTGCTCAAGCACGATGCCCCCCTCCGCTTCTAGGAATTTACACTTCAACTCGCACTGGGGCGAAGAGATCAGCCTTCTCTTCTTTATATGAGGAAACGAAGTGTTTCAATTTCATCAAGCTTGAGATGATTCGTGGCAATTGTTTGATTTCGTATGGCCATTTTCTTCGTTTATGTTTTCTGAAATAAAACATTTTCCCCCTTTCTTCATTTTATTTTTTGTTTTCTTCGAAAACAGGGTACTCGGCTAGTTGTAATAGGAGAATGGGGGACCAAAGTAGAAACGTGTGTGATTGCTCACTGTTAAAGGGACACGTGCTTGAAGAAACGTGTAATTTTTCTTTATGAAACATTATTATATTTAAATTTAAATTTAAATTCGATTTGCCCCGATAAACACGACTCAAAATCACAACCACCAATTGTGGTGTTCCATCAGGCGTTTATAATGTTCAACCCCTATTTCGAACGCATTGGAAATAGTTTTGGGTCCAAAATCGATCGTATGGAGAAGATAGCTTTTTGAACCCAGCTTCTTATATTGAATTTTCGATTTAACTTCAACGTGTTTGGTTATTGTATGTTCACGCCATAACTTCAAACACTACGAAAATTGAAATCCGATAATAATACAACATTACGGATCCAATGAAACTAGTTTCGTCGAATTCCAAGACTGTGCCTCGGAAGGCTATTTTTAAATATCGATTTTCCAACGACCGAAAAGAGTTCAATGTTTTTATCACTTTAAAACCCTTCAAATATTTTTAAATTCCAAATCTTACTGGATTTTAATCCAATTCAAAAATATTTCTCAAATAATATCAGTATTATTTCTCCAAAACCTTTAAAACCATTTTCAAACCCGAAGGAATTTTGAACCTTTCCCGAACTTCCAAATTCCAAATTCCAAATCCTTCCAATTAATATTCAACTATTACTCTAGAATTTTACTTCATTTCATAAATAACATTTATAATTTTCATTTACAAATCCCATTTGTATATGAATTTATTTCTTAGCTTTTAGTTATGATTTCAATTTCTTATTCAACTTTTACACAACAATGATAATAATTTTAATATTATCGCTTCCTGACAACCAAGCAACCATATATAACTATAATAATTTATGGAAAAATTATTTCTTTCATATACAAAAATAATTTGGGTAAAATTATTTCATTTACCCTATTTTAAAATAATACTATGTCGGTTTATCTTGTTTAAGAGTTTAGAAACCCTATCACTGACATGGCGTCCCATGTATCGACCAGAATCCATAAACACTCAACCGATAAGTCAACATAGTATAAAAATAATTTTTATATTCACTAAAAAATATGCGCTCATATCTATTAGTACACTCAAACTCATTCTAGAGTACTATGGACTCTATTTCAACGAGTAATCCCCACCAAAGCCAAGGTTCTCGCTTAACCTTCAGCTCGGATACCAAGTGTAACGACCCGATTTTTTTTCGACGCCTGAAAATCGACATCAATTCGTCCACTGTATCAAATGCTGAACAATCAAATTCTGAGAAATTGGATCGTTAGGGTTAAAGAAGAAGGAGGTAGAAGAAGAGGAAACAAAACAACAAAAGAATCTTACCATCGCAGCAGAATAAAATATAATGGAAAATAACTGACCTTTACACAAAAGAAACTATATCCGTTTTATACATTACATACCCATGGTAAATCAAATACTGGAAAGTTATAATTGACTTGTCCTCAAAAAGGCTGACTATATAGCCTTACTGCATAATGGAAAATACTTCAAATACATATCATACGTCTCGCCATCCAGCTCCTCTCCTGAACTCCAGCAGTCCATCTAGAATCTGTACTCTACAATACTCGGTCTGACCCGAGCATTATAGTTAAGTAACACTCGAGTCAGTCTGAAAAACCAGCGTGAGAAAAACACACTCAAATGGATTATTAAAATTTTCAAAATCATTTGAAAATCAAAGGCATCCCGTAACACCACGCCGCAAATAAACATGCCGGGTTTTTACCTTACGATAACCCAAACATTTCTTATAAAATCCTTTGATATTATAGCAGTGTCTATATACAAATACTTATCCAAATAGCCGAAATTGTTACATTATTAAATTCCAGCTACTAGTCACAAAGTGGGTTCTACAAACAAAAACCGTAAACGCACGTAGGGAGAATGGATTTCCATCAATGGCAGGGCTACTGGGGTACCGCCCGTCACAGTACGTGGTCTAGATCGCCGTACCAAGGATCCACCCTCATCCTATGCATCAAAGGACCGGAGTTACCCCTTACTGGATAGTTCGAATATGTTCACCCCATGGTTGGATCACCAACCGCCCACACAGTCGGGAAAAAGGGACATCTAGACAGGGGTGACCTTACCCTAATTGGTTGCTTGCCACTTAGGCTTGTGTGCACCTCTCCTGTTTTAGCCATTCCTAGTTGAAGATCCTCGAGGCTATGTGTTACATTTTTAGCACACAATCACGTAGAATGCTCATTGTCCTCCCGATGATGTTCTGAAAGCATTCATCGATACAAGTCTGTTCCAGGTCCGAACGGAACCGAAGGCACTACTCCTACTACATTCATTTTGGAATCACCCTCGGGATTAGTACCAATTAGCCCTTGCACTTCACTGCTCCATCTTTGACTCCAAGTTCTTGTCTTCATCAAACGTTCAAACTGGATCGAAGTGGTTCTCGGGACAATAATCCCGTTTTCAGACACTTCGAAACGATCAGCGCATTGGCCAATATTGATAGTTCGTTATTTAACTATCAAATAGCATTCACAGACAACCATTAGACTTTAAATAATTTTCCAAATTATTTATTTCAAAACAACATCGCAAGTTATTTTTCCATACTTAAACCCTTTAAAAACAATTTCAAACCATCTTTCTCTCAAGGAATAAAATTCCCAACTATTATTTATTTCCACTGAAAATCACCAAGTCCAAATATTTTAGATTTTAAAATAATTTAAATCGCTTTATTCTAAAATATACTTTAAACATTTTAATTTAAAACCACTTAAACACTTTATTCAAAAATATATACTTTAAAAATATTTAAAGTAAAACTACTTTATAAATATAAAACTATATTTCTTTAAATAAAAGTTAAGCCAAACTAAATGCTAAAATAAGAGTTACGAAATTCTATACATGTTTTCAAATAAAACTTTAACTAAACTATCTTTAAAATAACACTACTTTATAAAATATAAATATTGATAATTACCTTTAAAATCATAATACTAGTCAAACCTTTCAAATAGTTACTACTATGGTTAAATAAATATTTACTCTTAAAATTTTAATCAACTTAAATAATAATTTCTCAAAAACATTCTTTTAAAACAACTTTAAAACCTTTAACTTATACTTACAAATCTACTTGAAAAGCGTACTTGGCTTGTCAGGGAAATACACTTTTCCTTCACATCCTTTTAAAAATAAATCACTATTTATTTTTTAAATGAATTACCCATTCCTTTTCAAATTCCCTTCGTGAATTTATATTTCCAATATCCACTGATATCTTATTTCACTTTAGAAACCCAGTTTATAAATTCCATAGTTTTACTCCTTTTAAATCACAGTTCTAAACACTTTATCAATCACCAAATCGATTTCCTAATTTGCTCCATTTTAAAATAAATTCCTTTACTTACTCAATTTACTTCAAAACCCATTGATTTTAGATTTTACTTCTTAATTACGATTTAAAATCTTATTTAACTAAAAATACCAATTTCATACTCCTCCAAATTCCTTCATTATCCTTTCTAATAAATTTAAACCTTGAATTTTAAGATAAATTCTTTATCCATTTAAATAATATCACTTATGTTTTAAAATTCACTATTTCCCCTTTTTATTCAAAATCTTCTTTCCCATACTCGGAATTTATTTATTAGGATTTAAAAATCACTTTTTTTCTTTTGCAATTCGTTATTTAATTCATTCAAATTCTCTATAAATATTTTACTTAAAAATTCTCTCTTTTATTTTCTCATCAAAAATCCAATCTATATATTTTTGATAACTCAATATACCCAAATATATTCAATCAAACCATAGCATCCAATATTTCAATTACCAATATAGTCTATCCAGATTACAAATCATATCATAAAATATTAAAACAAATCTAAATATTTTGAGGAATCCAAGTGGATCCCTCCCACATGTTTCCCTGCATCCACAGATGTTAGCACAGTATAATAATAGCAATTCCACTTCGAGGTGGAATATCGTGGTATATGGATTTATATCATCTCATCAACTATTATACGGCGCATAGGGTCTCATCCTCTATATAATGCAGGAAATCAATCACTACAATATATGTTACTATATAATTTACCGCATCCAATCAATTGAATCATTCAAGAAAATTTTTAAATTTAACCATTTAAATTTAAATAATAATCCAGATGGGTGAGATTAACTCACCTTTGCCCTCTTTAATTTGCAATCTGTTTCCATTCCTGCTTGTTTCTCCACGATTTTAGACCTTGCATAAACATTTTGTGGTTTATTAACATTTGAAATAATCTACAAATAATTTACCATTTAAAATTCCTATTTCTAAAGCTTTTATATATATTATTTTCTGTTTTACTGTTTGTTTATTTAATTTAAAAAACAGCAATCTTATACCTTCTGCAAAATAAATTTTCTATTTAACTATGCTATCCATATATATTATTGTTTGCCTATATATATATATATATTAAAATATACATGTGCATATATTTTTCCTCCTCAATAAATAACAAAAATATGAATTTACTTTACTATAATTTTCTTCCTTTTGTAAATCAAAACTGTTTGGAACTCTATTTAAAATAAAATTAACCTTCCCAAATCAAATAAGCTAAAATCACTTCAGAGAATAACTTAACTGTCTACCCACGAACCCATCCTACCATGATTGCATGCCAATGGCCCCGACTCACCCTTCCACCGCAGTCGACTCCAACCCTACCAGACATTTGTTGAGTTCCCTCCTACATGTGCAACCTAAGTTGTGATGTCGACCAGCCCATAGCGAAGCCGCCATCAATCAGCGAACCCAGAGAAACCGATGCCACGCCCTAACCCCTCGCAAATCTTGATTAAGCCGTCGAACTCCACCAGCCCTCGTGAGACCATTGCTTCCTCACGCCTTCGACCTCCAGTCCTCGCCACCATGTCACGACCAGAGATGCGTTACCCAAACTGATCTCGCTTCAATTCGAATTGCTTAGGTTAATGGTTTAGGGGAAATGATTATTTGGTTTTCGAATCTGGAAGAACGAGAGTGGAGGGGCACGGTGATAACATATTCTTTTTTTTCGAACAAAAACTTTTTATTTGGCCATCTCGATTTTAGTTTAAAAGAAAAAAGGACATTTGGAATGAAATTAAAGAAGGCAGTAGACATTTATACTTAGAGGATGAAACGTGTTTAAATTTGTCGTTTGTAAGATAATATATACATTTAATTTAAATTCAAATTCAAATCGTCTCGATTATCGCAACTTACAATCTCGATCTCCAATTGAGGCATGCCTCCAAGCATTTATAATGTTATACCCCAATTCTGAATGCAATGGAAAAAGTTTCGAGGCCAAATTCTATCATATGGTGAAGATAGCTTTTTGGACCAGTTATAATATTAAATTTTCAACGCGATTACCTATCGTACGACCAAACAATCGTTCCAAACACTATGAAAATTGAAATCTGATTATAGTACACTATTACGGATCCAATGGAACTGGTTTTGTTGAATTCCGAGACTGTTCCTCGAAAGGCTAATTTAAATATCGATTTAAACGATATAAATTCAAAACTGTTCAAATCACTTTCAAATTTAATTTTAAAAGTTCTACCACTTTCAATATTATCAATATAAATTTTACAAGCCTTTAAATTATATTTAGCAGTCTTAAAACTTCAGATTCAACTATTTAAACCCTTTTTCAAATTATTAATTTACTAGTTTAATTGCCAAACAAATAGTGATATTTGAAATTCAAGTTAAGCTAACTTTCAAATATTTTAAATCAATTAAATATTCCAATTTCAAATATTCAAAAATTCTGGGTCGTCACAAGAAGACTTAAGGTTGGAACGAAGATCAATGAATTAATGGACTTTAGCCTTGACCAGATAGGATGGCTAAGAAAGAAGGGACGGTTGTGTGTTCTGAATATGAAGGACTTAAGGAAAGAAGTTCTTGAAGAATGTCATCGATCTAAGTTTATGATTCATCTTGGAGGAATCAAGATGTATTAGGTTATGAAGAGGATCTTCTATTGGGAAGGCATTAAGAGGAATGTTGGCTTAAGGGCTAAACATGTGCAAACTGTCAACAAGTGAAAGCTGAATATCAAAAACAAGTGGGTTACTACAACCTTTAAAGATTCTAGTTTGGAAATAGTATTCGATAACCATGGATTTTAAAGATGGATTACCAAGATCAAATAGAGGTAATGGAAGTATATGGTTTAGAGTGGATAGATTAACCGAGAATGTCCATTTCATTCTAGTTAAATCTACCAGAATGGCACCTGCTTTAGCTAAACTGTTCCTGAAGAACATAGTTTGAGTGCATGGAGTTCCTAGTAGTATAGTCAGTGACAAAGATGCATTGTACACTAGTGAATTCTGGAAAATTATATTGGAAGTAATGGGTACCAAGCTTAATATGAGTACTGCATATGACTCTCAGACAGATGGGCAGACAGAGAGAGTCAATGAGGTACTCAAAGATTTATTGATATCTTGTGTATTAGACTTTGGTGGATCTTAGGGGGATCACCTACATTTGGTTGAGTTCTTTTATAATGATAGTTATCAGACAAGTATAATAATGGTGTCATTTGAAGCTTTGCATGGAAGACCATGTAAATCACCAGCAGTTTGGTTGGAGATTGGAGACAGATTAGTCTTAGGTCCAAATTTGGCTAGAGAGGCATCAGAGAAAATTGAGTTAATCTGGTGAAGGATGAAGGAAGCTCAGTCCAGACAAAAGAGTTATGTGGATAATAGGCGTAAGGACCTAGAATTCTAAGTTGGAGATAAGGTTTCATTAAGGTATCACTTACGAAGGGTGTGGTACGAATTGGAAAGTTGGGAAAGTTAACCCTAAGATATGTAGGTCCATTCCAGATTATAGAAAGGATTGGTAAGCTCGCATATAGAATTGAGTTGTCGAGCAGTTTGGTAGGTGCCTATAATGCATTTCATGTATGTCATCTTCACAAGTGTGTGCATGATCCAGAGACTACTATTCCTCCGACAAGGTTGGATGACTTAGTGGTAGAACTTAATTTGACTTTTGTTAGACAACCGGTTTGGGTTGTAGCTAGATATGAGAAGAGATTAAGGAACAAGGCAGTTAGGTAGTGAACGCTTAGCGGAGCGACAACAAGAAAGGCTGTACATGGGAAACATACGACAGGAGTAGAGATACTTGTCCTGATCCGCTTTAAGGGTATGCCTATATTAGATTTATACAGATAGTAGCTAGTCAGTTAAACTAGTATTATTGTTAGAAGTTGTTACAAATGATTGCTATGTTTAGTATTTAGTCCTTATTGAATTTCGAGGACAAAATTCTATAAGGGGGGAGCCTGTGACATTCCTAATTTTTGGTAACATTAATAAAAAGATTTAATTAGATAAATTAAAAAGAATAATGATGATAAGGGGAAGAGATTTGATTAAATTACATAATAGGGTCGTGCTTAACAAATTAAATGGGCTTTAAAATGGTTCATTTTTTAATTAAACTACACATGGGCACATTAGTAAATAGCCATTTATTTTACGTGGCTATATCCTTTTGTGATTGTCCATTCACGTTTCATGTTTCATTTCCACTTTCACAAACAAAAAATCTAAACCTTAAACTAAAGCCGGCCATTATCAAGGAGGAAAAGAGGAATTTTAATCCAAAGCTAAAGATCAAAGGCTAGGGAAGATTAATCAACAACAAATCTCAAATTCCATATTGAGTTTAGGTGAATATTAATTCTTACCATCCCTTTTGGTTTTATAATCATGTGATTTCAAATTTGAATATTTATTTTGTTTCCCTGATATATTGGATGATGATATGCTCAAATATGTGGATTGTTTGATTAAAACAATTAAACTATATGAAATCCGTATATTTTTAGGGTCAAATCCATGTTTTATTGATTTTAAAATGGAAATTTTTTATGTTAAGTAGAACACAATTTTGGAGATGGATTTCAATTATCAAAATTTTCCAAGCTATGGAAATTTTATTATGAATTTTTGATGGAAAATATGACAAAAATTAGTTTAAATATTTTGTATATTTCAGAAAGAAATTGGGTCTAAAATTTTAATATATTTGATTACATTATGAGTTTGAATTTCTGTGATTTTTGGGGATTTTTCGATTGATTTATTTAGGTGAATGAATTATTTTAAAGAAAGGGCTTTTTTGAAATATCGATTTTAGGTTATATAGAAAGGTTTTAACATTTAGATCCTTTAATTTAGGATCTAAATTAATGCAGTGGTTTCTAAAGTAAAGTATTTGAAAAGTTTTATGGCGGTAAATCAGTGTTTTTCAACAAGGCAAGTTGTTAAAAAGAAATTACTTAAAATTGCTATAATTTAGCCTTTATCGGAAATAGGTATTTCACCTTTAATGGAAAGTACCTTCGACTCCCTTGTTCCGCCTCATCATAATCAAAATTGCCACTGTCGATACCATCATAGTCAACCGATACATATAGAATCTACATGAAAATACATAGTGGATTGGAAGATTGGCGGAGGCCTTTGTGTCGAAGGGGAAGCCTCCGATGGGGTCGAAACATTACCTTGTATTAATAAGTTAAATTCCTTGCCTTGTTTTTCTTAAAACTTTCAACTTAATCGAAACTTATTTTTTTCGAAAGGGTGTATGTGTAGCTTTCAAAGAAGGTTAGCATGTAATACTAAAAGCACTAGGCTTCGAAGGAGATCTTTTCTTAGAAAGGGGTTAGTTTTGACCTAGTCGAAGCCTAGCCGCTACTCTACCATTAGACCATGTTGTCCAATAATAATTTTAAAAGGGGTTGCCCTTGTTTTACCAAAAAACAAACATTTTGTTTATTTTTTTCGAATGGGTTTTGGGATTTTGAAGGAGACAGAGTAGAAAGGGGTCCCTCCCCACACTTTCGAATTTTTGATTTTTAAGTCTTTTGCTTTCAAACTAGATGGCTTTGACACCATCAATTTTTCCCCTAAAACCACTTTTTGTTGGTTTCGGAAGATGTTCTTTCATATACATCCAATGTTTTCGAAAGGTTATTTCAATTGTTTTGAAACCTATGTTTTGAAGAATATTTTCTTGATACCATCGAAAGGCACCAATGGATTTAAAAAAGGATATTTTCCAAGTATTTCGAAAGGTACGTATACTGTGTTTTGAAAAGAAGTCTTTGCTTTCAAAGTAGGCTATCCATGATCTTGAAAGAGTTGTTTTTTATGATTTCAAAACACAACCCAGTCTCAATTATAAAAGTAATAACCATGGAAAAATAAAGATTTTTGAAATACTATTCACACTATTAGTAACCCATAACCCTATCTTGGAGAAAAGGCAGAATAATCAGTTAGGTTGACCCAATAGTGAATATAACTTAACAAACGTTAAATTCTTAACCTAATGATATATTGGCAGGGGCCAACTACAAGCCCATGAAAACTGATAGATATTGGCAAGGGCTAATAGGTTCATAGTCATCCTGTGAAAACTATGATTTGACATTGGCACGGGCCAGTAGGTTTGTAGTTAGCCCATGAAAAATATATCCGGATTATGATTTTGGCAGTCAGCCAATAGGTTCTTAGTTAGCCCATGAAAACTAGGATAATAAATAAGATATTGGAGCTACCAATATGTTCTTAGTGACCCATTAAAACTAAGTAATTGGACAGATAGTCCTTAACATTTAGCAAGTTAATAGTAACCCTAGAAACTATAATTGAGACAGATAGTCAGAATGAATGGGGATGGGTAATCCCAAACTGATTTTTTTTTTACATATCATCATAATGTTTTGAAAACTATGTTTTAACCGTTGTGGATGTTGGAGCATAGTATATGGTTTTATAAATGTTTAATGATATTAGTGAGGGGAAACCCGTTTCGCTAAGCGGCGTGGTCTCACTAGATATCTAAATGGTTTGGGATGGTAAATTATTATTCATACCAGGATTTATATCTGACTCAAAGTTTTTATTTTCCCCCTTAAACTCTCGAGTACTCAATTGATTTTGAGTAGGTTGAGAGTTAAGGTTTCTAAGTGTTCTTTTAGATAAATAAAACTTCGGAGGACGTGCATGAGGTTGATTTTTATTAGAGTCTTTTACTTCTGTTGTGTGTTTTGTTTGTAAAGAAAATTGTTTTCTTGCCTATCTATATACTTTGATCTACCAAGGGAGTATCTTCATATTTCGCTCTTGGCGTATTTTATGATAATTATATGTTACCTGAATATGGTCTGTGAATAGGGATTGTGTAATCAATTTGGAATATTTTTAATTGGGATGCGGAATTTGCTTTTTTGGTTGTTTAATTTTTTTCATATTCTTGTGTTTCTGTGTATCGATGTATCTAATATTGTCGTGTTTGGTCGTCGATGATTAATAACTATGGATGATTGCAGCATCTGTGACCATTAGTTTTGAGCCTCTAAATAGGAGGATGCTACATGTGTTCAGAAAATATAAGAAGTAAAGTTGACCTTTATAGGCTAGTTTTATAGGAGCTCGAATCAATTCTATTCCGAAGATTAATATTTATTAATCTAGGCCGTTGGGCCGAGGTTTAACCCTAGCCACCATGACCAAAACCAATTGATCGCTATTGTGACGACCCAGAATTTTGAACATTTGAAATAGAAATATTTAATTGATTTTAAATATTTGGAAGTTAGTTTAACTTGAATTTCAATTTTTACTATGAATTTGGAAATTTAATTATTGAATTTAATTTATTGAAATTGGGTAAAATATTGTTTCTTCATCTTTAAGCCTGTTAAAAATAATATAATGGCGTAGAAAATTTATATTGACAATACTGAAGATAATAGAAGCTTCAGAATTGAATTTGAAACTGGTTTGTTTAGTATTGAAATTTATATCGTTTAAATTAATATTTAAAAATAGCCTTTCGAAGCACAGTCTCGGATTTCGACGAAACCAGTTCCATTGGATCCGTAATAGTGTATTTTATCAGATTTCAATTTTCGTAGCATTCGGAGTTATTGTGTGGCCATACGATAAATAAACGCGCTGAAAATTTATATCGAGATTTATTTTTTTAACTGGTCCGAAAAGCTATCTTCTCCACATAATCAAATTTGGACTCGGAACCTTTTCCATTACGTTGGAAATAGGGGTATAACCTTATAAACGCCTGGCGGCACGCCTCGATAGGATGTAAAATTCTAAGGCTTCGAATAGAAAAAAATATACAAATACAAATTAAAAACAAAATAAACAAGTTCATTTTCATTCAAATTAAAAACGCAGAGCTTCAGATTAAAAATGGTCGAAGCCTGGGAAATCAAAATCCCAAAATAAATTCAAAAACAAAAATCCCGTTTCCTCTTTGAAATCAAAATCACGCGCATTCTCATTCTTACTAGGCATCAATGCTGGTAGATTTGAGATGTGGGAGTCACGAGCATGGGCGACTACGATGTCGTCAGCGTGGCGTCGAAGGTGGGGCATCGACTTAGGGGAGCTTCTCACCTAGGGTTCGTTTGGATTTAGCTTGTTCGCAAGGTTCTGGGAAGAGCATCGCAACCATCGCAATTTTGCGCGTGCGCTCGTGGCAGGTGGCCGATGTCGACTCGCGATCGGATCTCAGTGGTCACGATGGTTGACCAAGGATTGGCGACTCATGCAAGGGGCAGGAATGCTATCGAACTTTTGGAATGATAGCCGAGATCGAGATCTACATGATTACAGTAAGGTATGTACAAATTGTTTCAATTTAATTTAAATTTGAAAATTTATTTGAAAATGTACAGAAAATAGTAAAGTAAAAGTACAGTAAAGTGAAAAATTCTCTGATTGGCAGTTTTCAAAATGTCTGACTTAATTTGGTTAATAAACCGATTTGATTTATTTATGATACAAAAAGGGTTTTAAAGGGAAATGTTTGAAAATCAAATTATAAGTTTAAATTAAATAAATCTATTCAGTGGAAATTTATTATTCGATTTATTTCGAATATTAATCAACTGTAAAAATGTTTATACAAGGTCTAAAATGGAGAATCGAGCCAGAATGGGAATAGACTGCAAATTAAAATCTATGGTGAGATCTTCTCACTCAAATTAAATAATTGAAAATTACAGTTATTAATTGATTTTTGAATTATGATAGTTAAATTTCAAATGGTTGATTGTGTGCTTGAATGATAAATTATTATCTGTTGTATTGAAATAGACCCTATGCGCCGCATAATAGCGGAGGTTATTATATTTAAACTCATATACCACGATATTCCACCTCGAAGTGGAACTGGTATTATATATGTATTTGGAGTGATTGATTTCCCGAATTATATAGAGAATGAGACCCTATGCGCCGCATAATAGCGGATGATATTTTATAAATTCCATATACCGTGATATTCCCCCTCGAAGTGGAACTGGTATTTAATTGTTGTGCTAACGTCTGTGAATGCAGGGAAACGGGTTGGAGGGATCCAACTAGATTCCTCAAATATTGAATTTGTTTTATATGTTGTGTGTTGATAATCTCTGTGTGATTAAATTGCAATCGAAATCATTGCAGGCTAAAATTTAGCTGAATATATTTTTGGTATCGTAGGATACCAGAAATAAATAAAATTGGATTTTTGAAATTTAAGTAGAAAATCTATAGTAAATTAAATTTGGAGGAATTGATAAATTAAAAAAATTAAAAGGATAAACTTTTATTTTTGAATGCTATTGAATAAAAATTCCAAAACATGGGAAAAAGGCTTAATAAATGGATTTCAGGTAATATTATTCAAAGGTTGAATAATTTATTTAAAATATGTATTTTAAATAGTTTGGGAGAAATAAAGAGATGTATTTTAAAAGAAAATAAATTTGGGGAATCGATTTGAAATTGATTTGTTGTTTGAAAATAAATCTTTGGGAAATCAATTGAAAATTTGATTTGGTGTTGGAAATGAATCTGGAAAATCAATTTGAAAATTTTATTTGGTGTTGGAAAAGAATTTAGGAAATCAATTAGGAAATTGATTTGGTGTTGGAAATAAATTTGGAAATCAATTTGGGATTTGATTTGGTATTTGAAATAAATTTGGAAATCAATTTGAAAATTGATATGGTGTTGAAAGTGAATATTTGGGAATCGATTTGAAAATCGTAAATCAGTTGATATTTGGAAATCTAAATTCGCAATGGGAATTTGTAAAGGAAAGGGATTTTTTAAATAAAAAAATAAACATTGGGTTATTTTTAAAAGCGTGGAAAGGAATTTACGGATTTGGAACGTAAATTTAAAACAAATCGAGAAGGGTTTATTAATTGGTTTAAGTGGACCATTTTGAAATAGAAACCGTATTTTTTCATGGGAAGCCGAGTATATTTTCAAAGTAGCTTTGAAGTATAAAATAAAAGTTTTAAAGTTGTTTTAAAAGAATATTTTAGAGAAATTATTTCTTGAGTTTTTTTAAACCTTTGAAGTGAAGATTTATTTAATTGTTACTGAAGTGATTATTTAAAGATTTAATTGATATTTGATTTGGAAAAAGGTTGTTTGAATATTTATACCCTATCTGCTAATTTTATTTCTAAAGTCGGTTTTTGACTTGAAGTTTTATATAAGATATTAATATAATATTTTCAAAACAAATATTTGAGCAAGTGTTTTAAAATAGTTTTTATTCTAAATATTTCCAAGATATTTTGGATAAGTGAATTAAAGTATTTGAACTCGGCAGACTTTCAATAGAAATAAATAATATCGAGAATCTTATTCTGCGAGTGAAAAGTGATTTGAAATTGTTTTAAAATGGTTGAAGTGTTAAAATTATATCTTGCAAAGATATTTTGAAAGATAAATAATTTGGGAAAATTATCTATATCTGGTGATTGTTGTGAACGTTGATTGATGTTAAATAACCGACTATCAATATTGGCCTTTAAATGGCATTTGAATTTCGATGCGACCGGGTGTCGGATTCCAAATGGATATTCGAAAACCACATCGAATCTTTGTGATGGATTTTTTGTTTAAAAGATCAAAGTGGAAATTTGTTGTGATTTGTTTGAACTCTGAATGTAACACTTATTTTTAAAATAAGCGCTCTTTATTCGGATTAGCCGGAGATGAATTTATGTCACAAAACCCATTACGAATAATGATACGACGAAATAGGATTGCATTTGAAGATGGTGTTGAAGACCGGGTTTTTTCGAAAGCGAAAGGATTACCTGTCGAATGTCTCTGCACCAAGTTGCTCCGGTATAGAGATTTGATCACCCTTTATGATGGGGATTCCGGACGTGATTAGTGAATATCCGGATTTGCACGGGCTTCTTTGAAGTGCCTTCGTTTTCGTTCGATCCCGGAATGGACTTGTATGGATGTGTGTCTGACGTTACACTTTGAGATGTAAAGCTGGTTTCTATCAAATACATTTCTGTTGGTGGCGGAGAATTTATTGTCTTAGCTTAACACCCTTCTCTGAGAGTACGAGCTCAGAGGTTATGTAGTTGATGGTCACTAGTGATACATTCCTAATTTGGTAATGTGGCATATGAAGTGCTGCTGATCATTTGTTGATCGAAGCATGACTTTTGTGAAAAGCGTAGCTTTGTGGACGAGACTTTGTCGAGCCTCACAACACGGAAATGGTCGAAATAGGAATGTTGCGGCAAGGTTTTTAGGGTTCACGCCCCTAGGTTATGTCCATTTTCTCCTGGATAAGAGGTGATATCATGGTATGGAGCCTAGATATTTAACCTATGTGGTTGCTGAAAACTTATTGCTTTGTGGTTGTTGGTATCGAGCACTCTGATAAAGGTCGGTTACGACCGGGGATGGCATACTTATGTGGTAGTTACCTATGTTATAGCTTGGTTAAAGCGTGAGGTAACGTTGGCCTTGTTTGGCGGAGATCCAGTTAGGTTCTCGGAGGGCATCCTTCCAGAGTCATACCCATTTCGGTGTAGGAAGTTCCTTTGCCTGACCATTGTTGGAAATCCAAAGAAACAATACGCGCCCTGTACGGTTTTGGTTGTATAACCTGCCATGGAATGTGGCGGTAACCTGCTATTGAACATGGTAGCTATAGTAGGCATACGACGAAATGTTGTATGTTGCCTAAGATTAATATTATACTTTTGAAATGTTTTCTACAATATGCACTAATAATAATATCAAATGATTTTTGCATATCAAGCATTTTTGACTGTCATAAGGAGAAATCTCCTTCAAGTGTGCGTTTGCATTGTGTGTATGGCGGGAGGCCTTATGGCAGTTTCATTTTCCAAAGCATAGCGTATTTCTTTTTATTTTCTTTGTGAAAATAATTGTTTTTAAGATCTCACAATAATCCCTTGACTGACCTGGAGTTTATTGTTCCCTTTCTAAACTCTGGATGCCCACCAATTTTCCACACGGGCAGCCTAGAGTCAGGTTATCAGTTATTCTAGAGCGAAGTGAGAAAAGAGATGCTGTGGAGATTAGGGGAAAGCTGGATGGAGAAGCCTTTCACTAGTATATGTTATATTCTTTTCCACTATTTGTTGTAGTAACACTCTCATAATGTAATGTGATGTAATGTAATAACAGATATGATTCTTTGTTGTAAAGATATTCATTTATCTATTATATTTATTCCGCTATGAAATGTGAGATTCTGTTCATTGTTTCTGTTCTTCTCCTATCTTCTTCTTCTTAACCCTAACGGTTCGGTTTTTCGGCATTCGACTGTTTGGCATTTAACATAGTGGTCTTATTAATGTCGACTTTCGGAAGTCGAAAAATTGTGTCGTTACAATGTAGTACCAGAGCATTTGGTTAAGCGACTACCTTGGTTCTGGTGCGGGATTACTCATTAGAGATAGAGTCAGTGGTACTCTAGAATGAGTTTGAGTGTAATAATACATATGAGCGCGTATTTGTCAGTGAATATAAAATTGTTTTTTATTGTGTTGACTTTTCGATTGATTGTTTATAGATTCTGGTCGGTGCCGTTTGGCCAACTGTATCGATAGGGGTTTCTAAACTCTTAAACAAGATAAAGCGACACGATATTGTTTTAAAATAGTGTGAATGAAATAATTTTATCCAAACTATTTTTGTATAGAAAAGGAATAATTTTCCATAAATTATTATACTATATGGTTTCTTGGATGTTAGGAAGTGATAATACCATTGAGTATTGAATAGGAAATTGAAATCGTAACTCCAAAGTTAAGAAATAAAATCACATACAAACGGAATTTGAGAATGTAAATTGTAAATGTGATTTGTAATTTGGAATGGAATACCAAAGAAATGTTTTTGAAAAGAATTAAAAGGGTTTGAAAAGTTTTGAAATTTCGAGTTTGGAAATGATTTTCAAAGGTTCTAGAAAAATGTCTTTGAAAGGATAAAAGCTCTAAACTCTTTTCAGTCGCTGGAAAATAACTTCGGTGATGACTGCAGCGTCATCGATGTTCATTTTTGGGTTTCTAAGAGAGCGATTCCTGTCGAATTATTTTAAATGGAGGTTATTTACAAAATTGGATTTGGTTTTGGGAATTCAAAAGATAATTTGAACTGATTTAAAAAAAATGATTTTTGAATGTTGGAAAAAACTCTGGAATCTGATAAAAATAGTTATGATTTTTTTTTATTAAGGTGGAAAATAAAATTGTGAATGAATAAATGAATTTACAATTGCAAGTAAATGAACGTGAAATTGAATGTTGAAATTCATTTCTAAATTGTAGGTAAATAGAACTGGGATTGGAATTGAATTTGATTTGTGATAAATAAAGCAAAGTATTGAAACAAAATTAGTAAGTGGAACTAATCAAAGGAATGACAAAATTGAATATGGTTTGGAATGAATTGAATTCGATATTTATAAATGAAAGGTAAATTGAATTCATATAGAATTGAAAATCCAGTTTAAATAAATAGTCGTAAACCAAAGTGGTGAATTGGATTTAAATGTAATTGAAATACAAGCAAACGAAATTAAATATACGGTGTATATAGAATATTTATTGAACTTAAGAAGCAAATGGCAAAAATTCTTAAGTAAATTTTGAACTGAGGAAATATTCTAAGTTGATGATAGAGTAAAGATTAAACTGGAAATTTACAAAATAGTAATTAGATATTATTGCTAGTAGGATATACAGGTGATTTAAAGGAAAAGGAAATTGGATTTTGATTTCGAAGATAAATTTGGATTGCTCGAAAAAGGTATGTATTTAAATTTCTATATGAAATTTTATGATTTTCTAGACTAGCCGATTGTCCTTTTGTTTTCTTTTCATAATCTAGGGGCCTATTGAGGCATTTCGTAGTCGTAACGAGCTAGCCGCGCAATGGAGACGCTGGCGAAATTTTTCGAAAATTTAGAGAGATAGAAAAATTTTGAGGAAATTTTGAAAATTTAAATTTAAATTGTTAAAGAAAATGAGGTAGTTTGGAAATTATGGGAGGCTTGGAAAGTTAGTTGAAATGATGGTCTTTAATGAAAAGATTTGTTGGTAAGTTGATAAAACTATTTGGTTTTAGAAAGATAGCGAATGGGTTAAGGATCATTCGTCTTAACTAGTAATTTCGGGACGAAATTCTTTTAAGGGGGAAAGATGTGATGACCAAGAATTTTGAACATTTGAAATCGAAATATTTAATTGATTTTAAATATTTGGAAGTTAGTTTTACTTGAATTTCAATTTTTACTATGAACTGGTCAATTTAATTATTGAATTTAGTTTATTGAAATTGGGTAAATGTTGTATCTTCAGTTTTAAGCCTATTAAAAGTAATTTAATGGCTTAGAAAATTTATATTGATAATACTGAAGATAATAGAAGCTTCAGAATTGAATTTAAAACCGTTTTGTTCAGTATTGAAATTTATATCATTTAAATCGATTTTTAAAAATAGCCTTCCGAGGCACAGTCTCGGATTTCGACGAAACTTGTTCCATTGGATCCGTAATAGTGTATTATTATTGGATTTCATTTTTCGTAGAATTCAGAGCTGTTGTGTGGTCGTACGATAAGCAAACGCGCTGAAAATTTATATCTAAATTTAATTTTTAAATGTTCCGAAAAGCTATCTTCTCCACACGATCAAATTTGGACTCGAAACCTTTTCCATTGCGTTCGTAATAGGGGTATAACATTATAAATGCCCGACTGCACACCTCAATAGGATGTAAAATTTTAAGGCTTCGAATTTGAGACAATTCAAAATTTGAATTTATAAAATTAAATATTAATCGTATTAATGCACTTAAGCACTATGGCATTACACACGTAGAGATATTTCAACACATGTTCCCCTGCCATTTTAAAATGCGTATAAGTGTTTTCTTTTCATCTGTGAAAATAGAAAAAATATACGTATACGAACTAAAAAAAATACGCGAGTTCATTTTCATTCAAATTAAAAACACAGAGCTTCAGGTTAAAAATGGCCGAAGCCTGGGAAATCAAACTCCCAAAATAAATTCAAAAACAAAAATCTCGTTTCCTCTTTGAAATCAAAATCGCACCCCTTCTCGTTCGTACTAGGCATCAATGCTAGCAGATTTGGGATGTGGGAATTACGAGCAAGGGCGACTACGATGCCGTCTGCATGGCGTCGAAGGTGGGGCATCGAATTAGGGGAGCTGCTCAACTAGGGTTCGTTTGGATTTAGCTTGTTCGCAAGGATTTGGGAAGAGCATCACAACCATCGCAATTTGCCGCGTGCGCTCGAGGCAGTTGGCCGATGTCAACTCGCGATCGGAGCTCAGCGGTCACGATGGTTGACCAAAGATTGGCGAATCATGCAAGCGGCAGGAAAACTCTTGAGCTTTTGGAATGAAAGCCGAGATCGAGATCTATATGATTACAATAAGGTATTTACAAATTGTTTCAATTTAATTTAAATTTGAAAATGTAAAGAAAAAAGTAAAGTAAAAGTACAGTAAAGTGAAAAATTCTCTGATAGGCAGTTTTCAAAATGTCTGACTTAATTTGTTAATAATCCGATTTGATTTATTTATGATACAAAAAGGGTTTTAAAAGGAAAATGGTTGAAAATCAAATTATTAGTTTAAATTGAATAAATCTATTCAATGGAATTTATTATTCGATTTATTTCGAATATTAATCAACTGTAAAAATGTTTATACAAGGTCTAAAATGGACAATCAAGCCGGAATCAGAATGGACTGCAAATTAGAATCTAAGGTGAGATCTTCTCACTCAAATTAAATAATTGAAAATTTCAGTTACTAATTGATTTTTTAATTATGATAGTTAAATTTCAAATGGTTGATTGTGTGCTTGAATGATAAATTATTATCTGTTGTATTGAAATAGACCTTATGCGCCGCATAATAGTGGAGGTTATTATATTTAAACTCATATACCGCGATATTCCACCTCGAAGTGGAATTGGTATTATATATGTATTTGGAGTGATTGATTTCTCGAATTATATAGCGAATGAGACCCTATGCGCCGCATAATAGCGGATGATATTTTATAAATTCCGTATACCGTGATATTCCCCCTCGAAGTGGAATTGGTATTTAATTGTTGTGCTAACATCTGTGAATGCAGGGAAACGGGTTGGAGGGATCCAACAAGATTCCTCAAATATTGAATTTGTTTTATATGTTGTGTGTTGATAATCTCTGTGTGATTATATTGTAATCGAAATCATTGTAGGCTAAAATTTAGCTGAATATATTTTTGGTATCGTAGGATACCAGAAATGAATAAAATTGGATTTTTGAAATTTAAGTAGAAAATCTATAGTAAATTAAATTTGGAGGAATTGATAAATTAAAAAAAAAGGATAAACTTTTATTTTTCAATCCTATTGAATAAAAATTCCAAAACATGGGAAAAAGGCTTAATAAATGGATTTCGGGTGATATTATTCAAAGGTTGAATAATTTATTTAAAATGTGGATTTTAAATAGTTTGGGAGAAATAAAGAGATGTATTTTAAAAGAAAATAAATTTGGGGAATCGATTTGAAATTGATTTGTTGTTTGAAAATAAATCTTTGGGAAATCAATTTGAAAATTTGATTTGGTGTTGGAAATGAATTTAGAAAATCATTTTGAAAATTTGATTTGGTGTTGGAAAAGAATTTAGAAAATCAATTAGGAAATTGATTTGGTGATGGAAATAAATTTGGAAATCAATTTGGGATTTGATTTGGTATTTGAAATAAATTTGGAAATCAATTTGAAAATTAATATGGTGTTGAAAGTGAATATTTGGGAATCGATTTGAAAATCGTAAATCAATTGATATTTGGAAATCTAAATTTGCAATGGGAATTTGTGATGGAAAGGGATTTTTAAAAAAATAAATAAACATTGGGTTATTTTTAAAAGTGTGGAAAGGAATTTACGGATTTGGAACGTAAATTTAAAATAAATCGGGAAGGGTTTATTAATTGGTTTAAGTGGACCATTTTGAAATAGAAAGCGTATTTTTTTCATGGGAAGCCGAGTACATTTTCAAAGTAGCTTTGAAGTATAAAATAAAAGTTTTAAAGTTGTTTTTAAAAGAATATTTTAGAGAAATTATTTCTTGAGTTTTTTTTAAACCTTTAAAGTGAAGATTTATTTAATTATTACTGAAGTGATTATTTTAAAGATTTAATTGATATTTGAATTGGAAAAAGGTTATTTGAATATTTATACCCTATATGCTAATTTTATTTCTAAAATCGGTTTTTGACTTGAAGTTTTATATAAGATATTAATATAATATTCTCATAACAAATATTTGAGCAAGTGTTTTAAAATTGTTTTAATTTTAAATATTTCCAAGTGTATTTTGGATAAGTGAATTAAAGTATTTGAACTCGGTAGACTTTCAATAGAAATAAATAATATCGGGAATCTTATTCTGCGAGTGAAAAGTGATTTGAAATTTGTTTTCAAATGGTTGAAGTGTTAAAATTATATCTTGCAAAGATATTTTGAAAGATAAATAATTTGGGAAAATTATCTATATCTGGTGATTGTTGTGAACGTTGATTAATAGTTAAATAACCGACTATCATATACCGCGACATTCCACCTCGAAGTGGAATTGGTATTATATATGTATTTGGAGTGATTGATTTCCTACATTATATAGCGTATGAGACCCTATGCGCCACACAATAGCGGATGATATTTTATAAATTCCATATACCATGATATTCCACCTCGAAGTGGAATTGGTAATTAATTGTTGTGCTAACGTCTGTGAATGCAGGGAAACAGGTTGGAGGGATCCAACTGGATTCCTCAAATATCGAATTTGTTTCATATGTTGTGTGTTGATGATCTCTGTGTGATTATATTGCAATTGAAATCATTGTAGGCTAAAATTTAGCTGAATATATTTTTGGTATCGTGGGATACCAAAAAAGAATAAAATTGGATTTTTGAAATTTAAGTAGAAAATCTATAGTAAGTTAAATTTGGAGGAATTGATAAATTAAAAAAAATTAAAAGGATAAACTTTTATTTTTGAATCCTATTGAATAAAAATTCCCAAACATGGGAAAAATGCTTAACAAATGGATTTCTGGTAATATTATTCAAAGGTTGAAGAATTTATTTAAAATATGGATTTTAAATAGTTTGGGAGAAATAAAGAGATTTATTTTAAAAGAAAATAAATTTGAGAAATCGATTTGAAATCGATTCGGTGTTTGAAAATAAATCTTTAGGAAATCAATTTGAACATATGATTTGATGTTGGAAATGAATTTAGGAAATGAATTTGAAAATTTGATTTGGTGTTGGAAATGAATTTAGAAAATCTATTTGGAAATTGATTTGGTGTTGGAAATAAATTTGGGATTTGATTTGGTATTTGAAATAAATTTGAAAATCAATTTGAAAATTGATTCGTTGTTGAAAGTGAATATTTGGGAATTGATTTGAAAATCGTATATCAATTGATATTTTGAAATCTAAATTCACAATGGGAATTTGTAAATGAAAGGGAGTTTTGTTTTAAAAATAAACATTGGGTTACTTTTAAAAGTGTGGAAAGGAATATACGGATTTGGAACGTAAATTTAAAATAAATCGAGATGGGTTTATTAATTGGCTTAAATGGACCATTTTGAAATGGAAAGCATATGTTTTCATGGGAAGCCGAGTATATTTTCAAAGTAGCTTTGAAGTATGAAATAAAAGTTTAAAGTTTTTTTTAAAAGAATATCAAGGGAAATTATTTCTTGAGTTATTTTTAAATCTTTAAAGTGAAGATTTATTTAATTATTACAGAAGTGATTATTTTAAAGATTTAATTGATATTTGATTTGGAAAAAGGGTTATTTAAATATTTATACCCTATCTACTAATTTTATTTCTAAAGTTAGTTTTTGACTTGAAGTTTTATATAAGATATTAATATAATATTTTCATAAAAAATATTTGAGCAAGTGTTTTAAAATAGTTTATATTCTAAATATTTCCAAGTATATTTTGGATAAGTGATTTTAAGTATTTGAACTCGGCAGACTTTCAGTGGAAATAAATAATATCAGGAATCTTATTCCACGAGTGAAAAGTGATTTGAAATTTGTTTTCAAATGGTTGAAGTGTTAAAATTATATCTTCCAAAGATATTTTGAAAGATAAATAATTTGGGAAAGTTATCTAAATCTGATGATTGTTGTGAATGTTGATTGATAGTTAAATAACCGACTATCAATATTGGCCTTAAGTGGCATTTGAATTTCGATGCGACCGGGGTTCGGATTCCAAATGGATATTCGAAAACCACATCGAATCTTTTTGATGGATCTTTTGTTTAAAAGATCAAAGTGGAAATTTGTTGTGATTTGTTTGAAATCTGAATGTAACATTTATTTTTAAAATAAGCGCTCGTTAGATGGATTAGTCGGGAGAGAACTTTGTGTCATAAAACCCATTCCGAATATGATACGACGACGAAATAGGATTACATTTGAAGATGGTGTTGAAGACCTGGTATTTTCAAAAGTGAAAGGATTACCTGTCGAATGTCTATGCACCGAGTTGCTCTGGTATAGAGATTTGATCACCCTTTGTGATGGGGATTCCGCACGTGATTAGAATATCCGGATTTGCAAAGGCTTCTTTCAAATGCCTTCGGTTCCATTCGATCTCGAAGAGGACAAGTATGGATGTGTGTCTGACATTACACTTCGAGATGTAAAGCTGGTTTCTATCAAATACATTTCTGTTGGTCGCGGAGAATTTATTCTCTTAGCTTAACACCCTTCTCTAAGATGTACGAGCTCAGTGGTTTTGTAGTTGATGGATACTAGTGATACATTCCCAATTGGTAATGTGGTAAACGAAGTGCTACTGATCGTTTGTTGATTGAAGTATGGCTTTTGTGAAAAGCGTAGCTTTGTGGGCGAGACTTCATCGAGCCTCATACAGTAAGGTTTTTAGGTGTCGCCCCCTAGGGTATGTCCATTTTCTTCTGGATAAGAGGTGATATTATGGTATGGAGCCTAGATATTTAACCTATGTGCTATCTTCAAACTTATTTCTTTGTGGTTGTTGGTGTCGAGCGCTCGGATAAAGGTCGGTTACGACCGGGGATGGCATACTTGTATAGTAGTTACCTATGTTACTGCTTGGTTAAAGCGTGAGGTAACGTCGGCCTTGTTTTGCAGAGATCTGTTTAGGTTCTCGGGAGGCGTCCTTCCAGAGGCGTACCCATTTCAGTGTAGGAAGTTCCTTTGCCTTACCATTGTAGGAAATCCAAAGAAACAATACGTGCCCGGTACGGTTTTAGTTGTATAACCTGCCATGGAATGTGGCGGTAACCTGCTATTAAACATGGTAGCTATAGTAGGCTTACGACGAAATGTTGTATTCTGTCTAAGATTAATATTATACTTTCGAAATGTTTTCTACATAGTGCACTAATAATAATATCAAATCGTTTTCGCGTATCAATCATTTTTGACTGTCATAAGAAGAAATCTCCTCCAAATGTGCGTTTGCATTGTGTGTGTGGCGCGAGGCCTTATGGCAGTTTCATTTTCTAAAGCATGGCGGATTTCTTTTTATTTTCTTTGTGAAAATAACTGTTTTTAAGATCTCACACCAGTCCCATGATTGATCTGGAGTTTGTTGTTCCTTTTCTAAACTCTGGGTGCCCACCAATTTTCCACACGGGCAGCCTAGAGTCAGGTTATCAGTTATTCTGGAGCGAAGTCAGAAAAGAGATGCTGTGGAAATCAGGAGCAAGATGGATGGCGAAGCGTATCACTAGTACATGTTATATTCTTTTCCGCTGTTTGTTGTTGTAACACTCTGATAATGTAATATGATGTAATGTAATAACATATATGATTCTTTGTTTTAAAAATATTCATTTAGCTATTATATTTATTCCGCTGTGAAATGTGAGATTCTGTTTGTTGTTTATGTTCTTCTTCTATCTTCTTTTTCTTTAACCCTAACGGTTCGGTTTTTCGGCATTCAACTGTCCGACATTTAACATAGTGGTCGTATTAATGTTGACTTTCGAAAGTCGAAAAATCTCATCGTTACAGCTACCCATAGGCGGTCGACTACAAGTGATCAACCGACCTAGTATGATTATCGACCGATGTTGATCCAGCATTTATTATTTGTAATGACCTCCTATTTCGAACCATTCAAATCGACAATCATCCACATATGTTGGACTTGAATTGCACAAAAAAATAGATTGTTAATTTATATTTGGTAAAACATAGCATATACGATAAATCAATCAATCACAGAATCAATGACACAGAGTTATATAACAATAAGCAGCGGAATAGATAAATAGTAGTTAATGAAGCTATTACAGAATATAACAGCCTGAAACAAATACAACAGAAAATCTCAAGTACAAAGAACTCACTAATATAAAAGCAACTTACAAGCCTGAACATAAATAACTGGAAATATCTAGAAATAACAGGAAAGGCTGAATAGATAAGAGATCACCAAGCAAGCTCTAAGCTCCAAAGGTGAGTCTCAAATGCTGTGACACATAATTTGACCCGGGCATAAAGCAAAACACAAAACACTCGATTTCGGATTAACGTTATCATGTAAGTAAATTAACTCAATGAAATTCCCAAGAGAAATGCAATATAACTTAAAGGATGTTTGGGATTCCTATCCTTTAAGGATTCGTCAAAATATCCACATACACAAAACAATATGCTATGTAGATAACGTCTACAGTAAAGTAAAATATTAAAATAGCGTTAAGGCGTCACCCATATCCCCTTAACTCATTTTATATATATTCCGGTAGTCTATACATATACTATACGCTCCACCAAACCGATGGGATGCTCATGGAGCACTCTATAGGTACGGTACAAACCAAACTCATAGAAGGCGCGATAAGGCATGTGACAAGACACGCAAGGCAATGCCTTAGGTGGGATAATACCGTTTTGCACTCGGCTAGTGGTAACACATATCAGCTACTACCGCCCACCTCGAGAAACACTCCCAAATCAAAGGTGCATCCAATCAAATCACAAAGTAATAGAATGGTATCGAAGAAATATGCTCGATAGGGGGAGCGACCCCACTCGGCTCGGTATAGATCCTGTTTTAGCCACATCAAGCCGACTTAAAGGGGTCAGGGCATCATTCATACCTCATACAGACATTCGCCAAACTATCCTACTTCATTCTGGAATCTCCACCTTGTACACTGTAACAACCCGCATATTTAACGATTTTATATTTAAATGGTTTATTTAAGTATAGCGTCGTTAGTCGGATTTTGGGGTCCTAAATGTTACTTTCTGCAAACGGCCGAATTGGAGCTCGAAACCACTTCCATTGAGTTGAAAACATCGTTTGCGATCTTTTTGAGTATAATCTTTGATATGTTTGGAGTAAGTCGAATTTTGCTGCTTTTTCTAGTTGGGCTTTAGCTTTGGGTTCAGCCCCAAACCCCACTTAACCCTCTAACTCAGCCCATCTCCTCCCATTCATTCATTCCTACTCCTCTTCACTTCTAAACTCAAGCTCCAACTGAAATGGGGGAAAGGAAGAGGAAATAGAAACTCCCAAGCCCTAGTTGCTCTTGATAATCCAAATTCTTGCTCCAAATTCAAAGAGAAGGATAGGTAAGTTCATCTCCATCTTCTCCATCTCTTCTCCTCTTCAATCTCAGTAATTTCCTAACCCTAACTTAGGAAATACTTGCTTTGATTCTAAATTGAAGCTTGTAGTGTTGAAGTGGAGTGTAGTTGGTTGATTCCTTGCATTTGTGCTTCTTCATCTTCTTTGTATTGTGTAAAAAGGTGAGTTTCTAACTCACATCTATTTCTTTTGATATCATTGATGTTAGGAATGAATACCTAATATATGTTCATGTTCAATTGCTTTCGAATTGGATTGTTTTGGTGAAATTACCAAATATTGGATTTTGAAGCCAAATCTATGAAAAACCTTATATGGTTGATGCTTATGTTGTTCGGAGTGTTTGGGTGTGTTGTTAAGGTCGGGTAGTCGTTTGACGTAAGCCCATAATCAACACGCATCCGATCGCTTTCGATTTGCTTGGCCTTAGTTGGCCTAGGTTCAGGAATTGCCTGGCCATCTGGTTTCAGACGTCTGAAATGCCCATTTCAGACGTCTGAATATTGTCCTTGGAAGAAATTTACTTCTAGATTCAGACATCTGAATTTTATATTCCAGACGTCTGAATTGGTTAAATTTCGACCAGAAAGGAAATAGGCAAAATATTGCCTATTTCAGACGTCTGGATGGTTGGATTCAGACGTCTGAATTCTGTTGGGAAAAACCAATTGATTTCCAGATTTAGACGTCTGAATCCATTCTTTCAGACGTCTGAATATGCTGTTTTTGGCCTATTTGCCTTGTTCGTTTAATTTTCCAAATTTGATCGATGTATATTGATTCCAATTAGTTGCTTATGCATATTTGACCTTGATAATTCCTTTTTGAATTCATTCACGGGTTTTCATAAATTATTTCTTCAAATCGTATTAAAAGTTCGCTTCTCCGATTTATAAATTATATTTAAACCACATGTACAATTTCACACTTCGAGCGAAGTGGAAGGGTGATTAAATGGTTGGGCAAAACACGGACCATGAATCTGTGCGTTTATCTTTCCGATTAATCCCCGACCTATTCAATTGATCGTTTTGACCTTCGGGTTTGGTTAACCGATGATATGAGGTGAATTTTGTACTGCTTTGAGTGTGAAATAAACTAACGGATAGTAAACCGTTTAGTGCGAATGGGTGGTTATGGGACTCACGTTACCACTTTTCGGATTCCTTTCTGGGAGTTCGTGACACATATTGCCTTTGGGATAGTGTCTTCGGACTGTCTCCTTCTGGCTTGTTGCCTTTAGTATCGCTTTCGATGTTGGCCGTTATGCGCCACATGGGTGATATTGGGTTGCTATAGTATCACTTCCGATGTTGGCCGTTATGCGCCACATGGGTGATATTGGGTTGCTATTGTATCGCTTCCGATGTTGGCCGTTATGCGTCACATGGGTGATATTAGGTTGCCCTATTGTATTGCTTTCGGAGTTGGTCATTCGTTACCGCTCGAGCAATTTTTATGATGTTTCAATTGAGATGTATATTCCCTAGGTATCGCCCCTCGGTGTAGGTCTTTTTGAACCACACCATATGTAGTGATCACCTTGTGAACTTGTATACCATATTGGTATTTGTTATTTGCCTTTTGGCTTGTTTTGGGATATTCCTATCCTTTGTTTCTATGAGTTGCCGATGATATGAGGCTTTTTTGATTTGATATGATTCGTCTTAGGTTAGATGATTGTGTTATCTCTTTTAGAGATATTTGATATATATTGTGACCTTGCAGGTTTATTGTTGTTCAGTTTATCTAACTGATTTGTTTAGCTAGACTGACCCGGGTATTTTATACTCGGGTCAGACCAAGATGTTTCAGGTTAGGTGCTTTGGACATAGCCTCTTTTGCTTCCGCATGGACTATTCCGCTGACTCCTTTTTGTCTTAGCTTTTTGTGTAGTCCTTTCTGTTATAACTCTGATATGTATTCTATTGACTGGTCTGTATATTGTGGTTTGCTATACCACTTGACATGTATTATTTTGTATACTCTACTTTGTATCAGTATATGTGTGTATATGATGGTTTACTGTTCTGTGATGTATATTGCATTTGAGTTGTTATATTCTGTTCTGATAGATCCTCTAGCCACCTATGGTTTTGTTTTAAGTATTCATTGGATATGTCGATCTGTTGGGTATGATTATTGTCGGCGTATTTAATGGGTAATTAAAGCAAGGCCATAGATGGTCGCTCCTAAACAGCCTTATTCTCCGTGTTAGCAGATGGTATTAGCTATTAATACTCTTTGCTAGCGTGGGTATAGAGGTGGGGCGTCACAGCTTGGTATCAGAGCTGAGTTCAGAACAAAATATGATAAACACAGAACAGAGCACATATTACGATACATCAGAGTGTGATAAGTGATACAAATCTTTGAATCATCGTGTGTCTCTATTCCTTCTACCATCAAAGGTTAGATAGGATTTGTGAATATGCCTAGGAATGCATTTAAATTCCGTAGTAGTCCATATTGAATTATCTATCTAGGGAATAATCTTTACCTTATCTTAACTTTCAGCCTATGGCTGGAAGAGACGGAGGACGACGCTCGGATGCTGGGCATTATAGTGGCTCACATCCGGATGGCGTCTATATGTCTGCCGATCAGTTTTTAGAGTGGTTTAGGAGCACACAGCCTCCAGCTCCTACTCGAACATCTCCTCCATGCAAGTCCACCTTCGCAGGTTTGTGCAGTGATTTTTCTCATCTTGGAGGGAAGCCATTTAAAGGCTCCGAGATTGTTCTTGAGGTCCAAGTTTGGATTCGCTTGTACGAGCATGTTCTCTCTCGCATGGATCCTTCTGACAATGATAGAGTTATTGTAACTTCTAGCTTATTGCAAAAGCGTGCCCTTGATTGGTACGAGCTTCTTTTAGCTGAATTTGATGAGTCTGCTCTTTCTTGGACTCAGTTTCGGGAACAATTCGAACTCAAGTTCGTTCCTGAATCTGAGAAAGCTTTGTTGTCCCGGCGCTTTCTTGAATTGAAGCAAGGGGATTCTTCCGTTTCTGAATATGTTGCATCTTTCGAGGCCTTATCTAAGTATGGTCTTGAATTCATTAGTACCTCGTATAGGAAGAATCTGAAGTTTGTTTCTGGTCTTAAGAAATGTCTTAAGAATTCTTTAATGCTCCAGCTTAAGCATTCCTTTGAGGAGTTGGTTGATTCGGCACTTCATCTCGAAGCCTTCGAGAAGGAGTGTGATTGTGGGAATGATGTTGAGGTTTGCAAGAACCCCAACAAGAAGAAGTCTCCATCGGATAAGCGGGAATTTTTCCCATCCAAGAAGAAAAAGCCCGTTGAATCTAATTCTCAGCCTCAGTCTGCTGGAACACCTTCCACTCGGAAGTGTTTCAATTGTGGTTCCCCTGATCATATGATTCGAGCTTGCCCTAAGCCTCTCTTCTGTCATTATTGCAAGAAGGAAGGTCATCGTAGTTCCACTTGTCCCATTGCTCCGAATAATTCTCCATCTGGCAAGTTAAATTTAACAGATGCTTCTGGAGGTTCTTCTCAGGGATAAGGTATGTCTCCATCTATTTTGGAAAGTCTCTATTTTTCTTTGTGATCTCGATTTCCAATTTGATGGCATCATTTATTCTTTAAGCCCTTATGATGAGGAAAGTGTTGTTTCTCTCATTCTTGTAGTTTGAGAATTTTTTGGTATTTCTAGTCTTGTCTTAGGATTATCACCTAAGCAATCTTTTGTTGTAGTGTTAAGGTGTTTTTAGCTAGACCTTACCACCGGTTTTCATTTGGCTACGAGTTGCGGAAGTTAGGATTCTACTTACTACATTCCGCACTCGTTGTGGTTCTTATGAATGATTTGTTATGTCATTCAGTTGTCTAGCTCATTTCATCCATTTTATGAATCGAGTATTCTGCGAATATCTCGATGATTCCATTTTAGTATTTTATTGGTTTTGGATGGATATTAGCAATTTAAAATATTTGCAAATCTTTTTCATAAGAGTTATTTATAAGTATAAATGGGATTTTGTTCTTAAAACGAACAAAGTGAATTTTTAAAAGTTCTTAGAAACATGTTTATCTTATAAAAGATGGTTTTGTGATTGTATTGCCCATTAAGTGCTTTAAGAATTCTAGTCTATGCGCTTGATCAACGTTATCGATGGGAATCTCCTAAAAGCTTTGATGAGACACAATAAATTGATTTGAAATAAGAAAAATTTTCTCAAAATATAATTTCATGAAGGTAATTGAAATTTTGAAGCTTTAGCTTTTTGGTAAAGAATTTTATTTGAAAGTTTTAGCTTTTAAGGAAGTAGATTATTTGAAAGGACTCTTTTCCGATACTCTTATCTTGGGATTCCCGAAGGGAACCAAGACTTTATCTTTTGTTCCAAAGCTAATCGTGTTGGTTTGAATGTCGTTCCCTTGCAATAGAGAACGTGCTATCACTTATGTTTCTAAACCACTAAAGCTTACCGATACTAGATGTGCTACCTATAATCTAGTGCTTGCGGCTATTGTTTTCGTCTTTCGTATTTTGCATCATTACTTTTGGGTGAGGGATTTTGCTCTTCTCACCAATCACAATTTTGAAATGTTTATTTTCTCATAGGGAACCTAGTGTTGGTTCGAGTTCCTTGCATCTTATGATCTTGATGTTTTAATTCCCGAAAAGGGGATCGTGTTGCCAATGCATTTAGTTGTAAGCAGCAAGTGATTGTTTCTTTGTTGATGTCCGAATGGAATGGTCTTTTTACCAAGTTCATCGGACGTTTTGTTGTACTTCATTTTGTTGAGCTTTGGTTCATTTGACGTATTGTTTGTACCACGTCGGTGTTCCAAATTATTTTGAGCTTAGGAATCTATAGAATTCTCTGAGCAATCAAGTTCGGACTTATCCTTTCGTGCACTTTATGGTGAACTTCTTATTCTGTTATTCTTTTGTGTTAGTATGTTTGTGGGAGTTGGGAGAATCACCTACCTCTTGTAGAGTTCTCCTACAATAAAAGTTTTCAGCCTAGTGTTGGCATGGCTCCTTTCGAAGCTTTATACGGAAGGCCATGTCAATCACCTTCTTGTTGGTTGGAATCTGGGGAAAAGATTATTCTTGGTCCAGATTTTGTTCGTGATTCTTCCGAGAAGATTGATCTTATCTGGTTGAGAATGAAAGAGGCACAGAGTCGCCAGAGGTCCTACGCGGACAACCGTAGGAAGCCTCTCGAGTTCTCGATCGGTGATCTTGCTTTTATTCGTGTTTCTCCTTTGAAAGGGGTTGTGCGTTTCAGTACGACTGGAAAATTGGCTCCTCATTATATACGACCGTTTTCTATTACTGAACGTATTGGCCCTGTGGCTTATAGAGTTTCACTTCCAGCTCATTTATCTGGTATTCATGATGTGTTTCACGTCTCTCAACTTCGGAAGTGTCTTCGGGAGTCGGATTCGGTTACTTCTCCTGATTTGCAAGAGCTTGAGGTCTCACCGGACTTATCTATTGTGCCGCAGCCCATTCGCGTACTTGATACGGAGGTGCGACACCTTCGAAACAAGGACGTACCGCTCGTTAGGGTTCAATGGTCCGCTAATCCCAATACTGTACTTGGGAAAGCAGGGAGTTTATCGAGCAATCCTATCCGGGTTTTCTATCCTTGCTTTGAAATGGTGAGAATGTCTTTTCATTTCAAGCTTATTTCCTTTTCTTTTGAATGTTGTATGTATGTAGTTGTTACAAATATCGTCTCTAGAAATTGCGGGGACGCAATTTTGTTAGGAGGGGAGATCTGTAACAACCCGCATATTTAACGATTTTATATTTAAATGATTTATTTAAGTATAGCTTCGTTAGTCGGATTTTGGGGTCTGAAATGTTACTTTCTGCAAACGGCCGAATTGGAGCTCGAAACCACTTCCATTGAGTTCAAAACATCGTTTGCGATCTTTTTGAGTATAATCTTTGATATGTTTGGAGTAGGTCGAATTTTGCTACTTTTTCTAGTTGGGCTTTAGCTTTGGGTTCAGCCCCAAACCCCACTTAACCCTCTAACTCAGCCCATCTCCTCCCATTCATTCATTCCTACTCCTCTTCACTTCTAAGCTCAAGCTCCAACTGAAATGGGGGAAAGGAAGAGGAAATAGAAACTCCCAAGCCCTAGTTGCTCTTGATAATCCAAATTCTTGCTCCAAATTCAAAGAGAAGGATAGGTAAGTTCATCTCCATCTTCTCCATCTCTTCTCCTCTTCAATCTCAGTAATTTCCTAACCCTAACTTAGGAAATACTTGCTTTGATTCTAGATTGAAGCTTGTAGTGTTGAAGTGGAGTGTAGTTGGTTGATTCCTTGCATTTGTGCTTCTTCATCTTCTTTGTATTGTGTAAAAAGGTGAGTTTCTAACTCACATCTATTTCTTTTGATATCATTGATGTTAGGAATGAATTCCTAATATATGTTCATGTTCAATTGCTTTCGAATTGGATTGTTTTGGTGAAATTACCAAATATTGGATTTTGAAGCCAAATCTATGAAAAACCTTATATGGTTGATGTTTATGTTGTTCGGAGTGTTTGGGTGTGTTGTTAAGGTTGGGTAGTCGTTTGACGTAAGCCCATAATCAACACGCATCCGATCGCTTTCGATTTGCTTGGCCTTAGTTGGCCTAGGTTCAGGAATTGCCTGGCCATCTGGTTTCAGACGTCTGAAATGCCCATTTCAGACGTCTGAATATTGTCCTTGGAAGAAATTTACTTCCAGATTCAGACATCTGAATTTTATATTGCAGACGTCTGAATTGGTTAAATTTCGACCAGAAAGGAAATAGGCAAAATATTGCATATTTCAGACGTCTGGATGGTTGGATTCAGACGTCTGAATTCTGTTGGGAAAAACCAATTGATTTCCAGATTTAGACGTCTGAATCTATTCTTTCAGACGTCTGAATATGCTGTTTTTGGCCTATTTGCCTTGTTCGTTTAATTTTCCAAATTTGATCGATGTATATTGATTCCAATTAGTTGCTTATGCATATTTGACCTTGATAATTCCTTTTTGAATTCATTCACGGGTTTTTATAAATTATTTCCTCAAATCGTATTAAAAGTTCGCTTCTCCGATTTATAAATTCTATTTAAACCACACGTACAATTTCGCACTTCGAGCGAAGTGGAAGGGTGATTAAATGGTTGGGCAAAACAAGGACCATGAATCTGTGCGTTTATCTTTCCGATTAATCCCCGACCTATTCAATTGATCCTTTCGACCTTCGGGTTTGGTTTACCGATGATATGAGGTGAATTTTGTACTGCTTTGAGTGTGAAATAAACTAACGGATAGTAAACCGTTTAGTGCGAACGGATGGTTATGGGAGTCACGTTACCACTTTTCGGATTCCTTTCTGGTAGTTTGTGACACATATTGCCTTTGGGATAGTGTCTTCGGACTGTCTCCTTCTGGCTTGTTGCCTTTAGTATCGCTTTCGATGTTGGCCGTTATGCGCCACATGGGTGATATTGGGTTGCTATAGTATCGCTTCCGATGTTGGCCGTTATGCGCCACATGGGTGATATTGGGTTGCTATTGTATCGCTTCCGATGTTGGCCGTTATGCGCCACATGGGTGATATTAGGTTGCCCTATTGTATTGCTTTCGGAGTTGGTCATTCGTTACCGCTCGAGCAATTTTTATGATGTTTCAATTTAGATGTATATTCCCTAGGTATCGCCCCTCGGTGTAGGTCTTTTTGAACCACGCGATATGTAGTGATCACCTTGTGAACTTGTATACCATATTGGTATTTGTTATTTTCCTTTTGGCTTGTTTTGGGATATTCCTATCCTTTGTTTCTATGAGTTGCCGATGATATGAGGCTTGTTTGATTTGATATGATTCGTCTTATGTTAGATGATTGTGTTTTCTCTTTTAGAGATATTTGATATATATTGTGACCTTGCAGGTTTATTGTTGTTCAGTTTATCTAACTGATTTGTTTAGCTAGACTGACCCGGGTATTTTATACTCGGGTCAGACCGAGATGTTTCAGGTTAGGTGCTTTGGACTTAGCCTCTTTTGCTTCCGCATGGACTATTCCGCTGACTCCTTTTTGTCTTAGCTTTTTGTATAGTCCTTTCTGTTATAACTCTGATATGTATTCTATTGACTCGTCTGTATATTATGGTTTGCTATACCACTTGACATGTATTATTTTGTATACTCTACTTTGTATCAGTATATGTGTGTATATGATGGTTTACTGTTCTGTGATGTATATTGCATTTGAGTTGTTATATTCTGTTCTGATAGATCCTCTAGCCACCTATGGTTTTGTTTTAAGTATTCATTGGATATGTCGATCTGTTGGGTATGATTATTGTCGGCGTATTTATTGGGTAATTAAAGCAAGGCCATAGATGGTCGCTCCTAAACAGCCTTATTCTCCGTGTTAGCAGACGGTATTAGCTATTAATACTCTTTGCTAGCGTGGGTATAGAGGTGGGGCGTCACATACACAGTTGTTAAAGTGGTTTACGGTATTGGTAGAGAGTACGACAATATCTGATCTCGGTATCTTCAACAACCAAATGCTTATTTCACATCGTGGTCATTTTTCATTTCAAACAGTCCATACTTCATATCAAAATATCATATTCATTTCAAAATCATATCACTTTCGAAATCATATTCACTTTAGAAATCATATCACTTCCGAAGTCATGACTGACTTTAAATAATAATAGTTCCAACTTAAACGGTTGAATATTAAAAGTAGTATATATATATTGGAATAGTTATACATTAAAAATAGTTTATATTTAAAAATAGGTTATAGATTAAATAGTTTATATATTAAAAATAGTTTATATACTAAAATAGTTTCAAATTAGAATTATTTCTTCCAATTTCACATATCAATTCAATTCAACTTTTGTTTTAAAATTCAATTTAAATCGATCTTTGTTCAACCATTTTAATTAAAAAGTTAAATGTTTAATTCAAATTCTCGTAAAACCATTTTTGGTTTATATCGATTTCAAATCCAGGTTTGAACTACAAGTTTAAACAACTTCCAATTTAATAGGTTTCAAAGTTCGAATATTGAAACAATTTACAATAACTCAATTTGATAAATTTCGTTTATATTTGAAATATCAACTTTAAATTTTATTTATATTTGAAAATATTCAATTAATCATTTTAATAACATTTAAATAAAATCTCAAATTACAAATTTGAATAATGTCAATAATTAAATATCTAATTTTAATTATATTTAATCCTAAAATATTGACCTAATCACTTTTTATAATCAATTAAATAAAATTTCATATTACAAATTTAAATCAAAAATAAATATTTAACTTCAATTTTATTTGAATATGAAAATATTCATTTAATCACCTTTAATAAAAAATCAAGCTATCGTGTTATAAAATCATGTCTTTAAAATCTCAAATCAATAAGTTTTTGAATCAATTTTATTTAAATTCGATTCTTTAATAAATAAAATTACAAATCAGCTTTAATTTATCTTTCCCACATTTATTCATTAAAATTAATACAAAATTCTACTTAAAATATAAAAATAAATTTAAATACTTTAAAACATATTATATATATTTAAGTCATTAAAAAATCTATTTAAAAATATTAATATAAATTTTAAATAAGTATATAAACATATATAAATATATATGTTAATGAAATTAAATTTTGTTATATATTATTATATTAAATATTATAATTTAAATATTACAATAATTAAATCTTTTTTAAATCTTATTTTATATATTATAAAAATAATAAAGTTATAAGTAAAATATTATAATTTACGTTTTAAAACTGAACTAAAAATTTTGAAATTTCCAAATCATATAATTTTTAAAAATCTAAATTTTACACATATATCAAAAATTTTGAAATTTCCAAATCATATAATTTTTAAAAATCTAAATTTTACACATATATCAAAATTAAATATCTTTATATTAATTTTAAAAATCAATATGTATTAAAACCCATTTATTTCTTCTAAAACTTTAAAAATCGTTTTTCAAACTAGACCAACGGCGTCCATATATAATTTTCTATCCTATGGTCAAGTGATATGGATATTTATCATTTCAGTTTGCAATAACTTAAAACTTTATGGATATATCATTTCAACCCGCAATCCTAAAATTTCAAAATCAATAAAATCGATTAGGTTTATCATTTCAACCCACAACGATTTTCACTTAATATATAATATTGTTCGAGTATGTATCATGTCAAACCATAGGGATTTCATAAACTATAGTGACGTTGTAGAGTGGGAACAAATAAAATAATAGTATGAAACGACATAGCATATCGGCGACAATTATGATCATAATTAACAATTTAAATATAATATAAGGAAGGAGATTATTCGGCTATGGAGGAATTCGATCAATTTATTACTCATTCTAATTTGATTGAAATTCCTCTATCCAATAGAGATCTTACTTGGAGTAATAATAGGGAGTCTCCCTCCTTGGCTCTCTTAGATAGATTTTTCGTTAGTGATGAAATTGAGGATAAACTTCCTTTCTGTAGAGTGTCAGGTTTACCTTACACCCTTTCAGACCATTGTTCTATTATCCTTACTTGCGATCATCATAGAATTATTAGTAGATCTTTTAAATTTGAAAAAATGTGGCTTTTAGAACCATGTTTTTCAAATTTAATCATCAATAAATGGTTGCCTTTGAGTTATTATAGTTTTAAATATAATGATGGCTAAAGCTTTTGTGCTCAAACTTAGAAAACTTAGGATTTTTCTTAAAAATAGGAATAAAAATGCTTTTGGTAATATTAAAATTAAAAAAGAAAATATTCTTAATGAGATGCTTAAGCTAAATAAGATTGAAGAAACTAGACATTTAAGTTTTGGTGAGAGAAATGTTCTTAATAACTTAAAAGAAGAACTTGATTCTATACGGGAAAAAGAGGAAGCTATGTGGAAACAAAGATCGAAAACTCAATGAATCAATGAAGGTGATAATAATACCAAAAATTTTCATAATATAGCCAATAGTAGAAAACGTATCAATACAATTAAGTGGAAATTAGGTTGAAGGGCTTCTATTTGCAGGGTAATAAGTTTTAAGGACAACACTTCTAAATAATTAGTTTTAAGGACAATTTACAACATAATGATAAATTTATTTATCTTTTTAAGTTATACAGGAAAATGATAAATCCTTTTATCATTATTTCTGTATAACTGAAAATGATAAATTCTTTTATCTTTTTCCTGTAAAATGTCCTTAAAACTAATTTTTTAGAAGTAGTGTCCTTAAAACTTATTACCCTGCACAAATAAGCCCTTAAAGTAAAAATCCCCTACAATTAATTCGATTTGAGTTAATAATGTGGAATTAGTTGATCAACGTGATCTTAATAAGGCTTTCACTGAATATTATAAAAATATTTTTGGCAATAAAAATAAGCATAGAATTAGTGTTAGATGGATTGATCTTTATCCGTCTGACTCTAATATTAATCTTTCTGAGTTAGATCTTCCTTTTACCGAAGAGGAAATCCGAAAAGCCATTTTTGATTAACCAGGTGATAAATCTCCAGGTCCATACGGATTTCAAATTTTCTTTTACAAAACGTCTTGGGAAGTTTTAAAATTAGACTTAATTAGTATATTTAATGAATTCTATAATGGAAATCTCCAATTAGGTAGATTTAATTTTGCTAATGTTATTTTATTACATAAAAAAGTTGGTGCTAATACTTTAAAAGATTTTAGACCTATTTCATTGATTAATTGCACTGTTAAAATTATTTCTAAAGTTTTAGCTAATAGACTTAGTTTAAAAATGAATGACCTAATTGATGTTTCTCAGTCAGCTTTCATTAAAGGAAGAAATATCACAGATGGTGTAGCAGTTGTTCAAGAATACATTAATCTTTGTTGCAAGAATAATATTACTTGTGCTATTTTAAAATTAGACTTTGCTAAGGCTTTTGATTTGGTTGATTGGGATTTTTTATAGATATTTTTCATGCTAGTGGCTTCAGTAATAAATGGATTAACTGGATCATGAACTTGCTTAAAACCGGTAACTCTAGTATTATGGTTAATGGTATTTTAGGTAATAAAATTCAATCTAATAGAGGTTTGAGGCAAGGGGACCCTTTATCGCCCCTTTTGTTTAATTTAGCGGCTGACCTTTTTTATAAGATTATTAAAAATACTATTAACAATAATCTTCTAGGCAATATTGGTAATGATAGTTTTAGTTTTGGTCTATCAGTCCTTCAATTTGCAGATGATACTTTGCTTTTTTCCTTGCATCTTCCTAGACACATAATTGCTCTTAAGATTATTCTCTATAGTTTTGAACTTTTATCGGGTTTAAAAATAAATTTTGATAAAAGTTCTGTTTTAATTTTAAACGACTTGGATAAATTTGAAAATTTAGTTGCAAATACTTTAAATTGTAAAACTATGAATTTTCCGTTTGACTATCTTGGTTTTGTTATAAGACCTACCAAGCTTATGCACGATGATTGGTTAATGATCATTGATAAAATCAAAAATAGGATTACAAACTGGAATGGGAGATTATTATCTAGAGCAGGTAGAGCAGTTTTAATTAATTCTATTTTATCAGCTCTCCCTATCTACTGGATGTCGATGCATCTCTTTCCTGATTGGGTGATTGATAAAATAGATAAAATTAGAAGAGATTACCTTTGGAGTGGTGAAAATTCAAATAGTAGTATTAAATGTATAGTACATTGGGAAACTATCTGTAAGTCCAAAAAAGATGGTGGTTTAGGAGTCATTAATCATCGTAATATGAACTTGTCTCTTCTTGGTAAATGGTTATGGAAATTCAGAGATACCAATAATAACGCCTTTTGGAAGGAGATTATTTCTAAATATTATTACAATGGTAGTTACAATTTCTATCATATTAGTCCTTCGGTTACTCGTAAACAGTCGTACTTTTGGAAATCCATTTTAAAATGTAGTGAGATTTTTAAATTAGTTGTTAATATTTTTGTTCACTCTGGTAATAATACATCTTTTTGGCATGATAGTTGGATTTCAGCTACTCCTCTTAGGAATGAGTTCAAAGATTTGTATGATATTTGCAACTTTAAATATGAATTTATTTCTGAAGTTTTTAATTCTGAAAATGATCCTCCTTGGATTTTCAGTTTTAATAGAATTTTAGCAGGTTCAACCCTTAGACAGCTTAATTTGCTTTATGCTAGATTAAATCTTTATAATATGGAAATGAGAATGTTTATATTAGTTGGGAGTGGGATAAAAGCAAGAAATATTCCACAAATACCTTTTATAAATTTATTAACTTTTCGGGTGCAACTGATAATTGTTTTAAATTTATTTGGAAGACTAGCGCTCCTCCAAAGTCTAAAATTCACATATGGCTTATTATTCATGGTAAATTAAATATAATAGATTTTTTAAAAAGAAAAAATATTCACAGTGACAATAAATGTTATTTTTGTAATACTCATTTAGAAGATATTGATCATATTTACTTTGAATGCATGGGTACTCATTTTATACTTATGAATACCCTCAATATTTTCAAGTATAATTTAAGTTCTAGAGTTTCTGATTGTTTTTTTATTGGAATATTTTTAGATTTAAGTTTAAGAAGGATAATAGATACTTACTCGATACTCTTTTCACCATATGTAGTTGTATATTTGGTTTGAGAGAATAAAAAAATTTCTAATAATAACTTTACTCATTGTAATAATTTGATTTTTGTAATTTCATCTTTTTGCTTAAATTGGGTCTCTAATCCTAATTATAAATTAGCCAAAAATACTTGTTTAAGGAATATCTTAACAAGGTTAGTACTAATATTAATTATTCAAACATAACATTAATAGTTTTGACTTTAATAATAATTATATTAATGCCTTTTCTAACTTAAATGATGTTTACATGATGCATACTAATTTTCTTTCTATCATAGGTTCTTAAACTATTTCTAGTAATGATTAGTTTTTTGATCATTTACCTTTTTCTGTTTGGTTCATATTTCCTTTACTTTTAAGTATTGTTAGTTTTTGGTACTAGTTTATATTTGCTTTATTTTTCTCAATAGATTTTTCTCGCATATATGTATATAAATTCTATTTATATGCATATATGTGCTTCATACTAATTATTTTTCCTAGTTTTGTTTCAGGTTTGGATTAGGTAGGTTGCTAATTTATCTTTCAGGTTTACTGGATTGCTAGCATCTTTATATTGGTGTGCAGGATAGCTATTCCTAGGAGTTCTGTTGGCATCAGGCATTTCTTTCAGTTATTCCATGTCTTTAGATTTCATAGAGTTTCTATTCTGATGGCGCTGTCTTTCAGATTCTCGGGATTTTGTTGATTGTTTAGTTATCTAGGTACCTCCAACACCTTATTATCGGGCGGTGGCCTTACCGGAACTCGGTATAAGGGTGTAAAGGGCGGTGGCTTTGCCGGAGCTCATTTTAGGGGTACCTTTTTCTTTATTTGTTTCTGGTGCGTTGGACTTGTCACTTGCCAGGCATGTTGGCAGCACCATTTTATGTGTTTTATATATAGCACCATGTGTGCTCTCCTCTTTTATTAGAGGATCACACATTCCTCTCAAAAAAAAAATATACAAATAGGTTATTGGTGTCAATAATTCAATTAACAGAGGTAAAATTTTAACTAATAACATATCATACTCAACAATTTATTTACTAACAAATTAAATTTTAACAACACATTTCAATCGTCATTTCATGTGAATTTAATTTACTAAAGAAATGAATGTTAATCATGAGTGATAGCTCAGCTTTCAAGGATAGAGAAAAAACGAAAATGACAAGCAATAGACACAGATATGCGGCTATGGACACATATGCGAATATGTAGCAAACGGGACAATGACAACTAAGGAATTGCTGCGTTAATTTCTGGACAGCGGCATGCAAAATAACAAACTTTAATTCAAGAATCAAATATACCTATACATGCGATATATATATATATATATATATATATATATATATATATATATTCCAAAGCATAGTAGGATCTCAGGCAGAGTGAATGCAAATTGATATTTAAACTTCCACTTTCAGGCAGAATGAATTACTAAGCACTTCCACTTTCTCAGACCCGCTATATAATAGAAGGAGTAATGGTTTGGCCAGCAGTGGAGTTTGAAGGTTAGAGAGGGTGGCTACCGAGAGATGGATGGAAAGGGAAGCAAGATCAAAAATATTATATAATCAATATATATGTATATAGATATTTTAGGTGAAGGGCTGCATGTGTTATCGGTGGAGAGAGAGGCGGGCTGAGCGAGGTGAGGCGGGAATAGCGAGATAAGGCAGCAATAGAGGAAATAATGGTAGTCGGAGGCAGAGTATGAGGTCAGGCGGTGGTCAGTGAGCTATGGATACTAATTGGTGATTAGGTGGAGTGGCGGTTACTAGTGGGGTTGATGAGTGAGGGGAGATGACTTCGGAGTACTAGAGTCGGCAATGTGGAAGCGTGGGTTGCAGCAATGGAGATTAGGGGAGGATGGGTTGTTCGGTCGAGGGGACTGGGTGAATGCGGAGGCTAAGGTTGTCAGATCGGAGAAGGGGATGAGGTGGATGAGAGGGGGAGTTCGTGGGAGAGATGTGAGGGTGGAGTGTGAGAGGCAGTCATGTCAGCAGGGAAGTCTGTTGCAGGGTGAAGGGGTGCAGTAGATGTTGGGTATGGGTCTCGATGTGGAGAAGGTCGGCGAACTGTCAAGAGGTGGTAGGTCGAGGAAGGTTGAAGGTGGGATTGAGCGCGGTGGGAAGGTCGAGGTCTGGTGAGAAAACAAACTGGCTTGGTGATTGGCTGCGTGGTCATGCTTCAGCAGGGTGAAGGAAATATGTATGCTTCATATTTTTTTATTTCATTTTTAAGAGCGGAACAAATGAACAGAAATGAGAATGGAAAAACACAGCCAAATATATCGAGTATTTAGGGAATGACAAAAGCCACGAACGTGAATTCAAAAATTATGAAAACAAATGGTTGATTATATTCAACCGGTAGACGGATAAAAGGGAACAGGGAAACAAAAAGGTTAAAATTAGGTGTCGATACGGCTAATCATTTCATAGATTTTACAGCGTACCGGATGCCAAAATGCAAAAATGAATATACTACATAGATTAGCACGACGAGACGAACAGATTGGTACATAGATATTAGCATACGACCACCCTATCAAAACTCAATATTCGCTGCCAAAACTACTACTCAAATGCCGAAAATAATATAAACAGAGTTAGAGCAGTCCAAATCTTACAAAATAAAATATGACGTCTCACTCGCAAAATAGTAAATATTTTTCTTGTGTAAAAATTCTGATTTCAAAAATACATTATTTCCATCTGACTAAATTGATTCTAAATGTAAATTGAAAATTTCATAACAAAATAAACTTACATATTTTATGATGATAATATGACATTTGCTATGTTTAAATAGACGCATACCAAATCAAAAATTTCCATTAAAATTTTATTGTTATTTCTTGAAAAAATTAGTTAATTACATTATTTAAAAATCGTTAAAATTATCGTGGCATTACAGTCTCCCCCACTCAAAACATTTCGTCCTCGAAAAGGAATGAGATAGGAAAATAGAAGCAACAAAAATGAAAGATAGATTCGAAGTACACAGCACCAGATAATTAATTCGAAATCATATAAATTTCATTTTTGGACACCTTATTACTTACATTTTATATTGTATACTATTCAATTACCTATTCTCGTCATATTCAAACTTTTTCTAGGTAAGTTTTATTAATGCTTCTGAGCGTAATTGAGCACTATAGAAATTTACCTTTTTATTTTCAACAATCCTTTTAAGAAAAATCTAATTTGAATATTCTTTTACTTAAGTTTTCTCATGTATAACCTTCAATTACATATACACATTACATTTTAACTTTTTGAATAATTCAGGTAAGTTATATATGGCTTAGAATGAAACTGAGTATTATACAAATTAATTTCATCCTAGTTCAATTATTTTAAGTTATTTCAATTTCATTTCTCTTTTTAGACACTCCAATTATTCAAATTTTTTGCTTCATTTCAATAATAGAAAACTGTAACTTAATATAACTTAAGAGTTTAATTTCCTTCACTTCAAACCATTTTGATATATATATATATATATATATATATATATATATATATATTACATCGAATCATACATAATAAATTAAAATTAAATCCATTTTCCAAAATAAAAGCGTAGCAAAGCTACTAAGTGGTCATCCCCCTTGAGACTCGAAAATAAATGTCGATGATGCTGAAGTCATCACCGAAATTATTTTCTTGGGACATAAGAGGACAGTACTGGCTTACTTTTTTAAAATTGGTTGGAAACAATTTCCATTCAAAAATACCTTCAAGTAATATATTTTTCAAAACTTTGAAAGTCAAATTTTGAAAAGAACCGGAAAGTAAACTCTCAAATCTTTTATTTAAATTCATTTCATTTTCAAATCAAATTTATAAACCATGTTCATAAAATTTCTATTCCTTAAAACATACAACAATAGTTAATGGTTTAGGACTATTGACAAAACAATAAATGATAATCTAACTCTATCATTTTTAATAACGAATTCATATAAATATCGAATTGCAAAAAACTATACATTTATATATAAAATATAATCATACAAAAAATTATTTTATTTCGAATTTCAAGAACAATATTGTGTCAATTTTCCCTGTTCAAGTGTTTTGAAATTCATATCGATAGCATTGGCTAGACGAATCGATTGAAACCTAAAATTCAAACTTAACAACTCAAACAACACAATATAAAACATTTTTATACTAATTACAAATACGCTTCAAATACGCTAGCTCATAGGAAGGCTCAAGAATGGATTTTAGAACAAGGAAGCAGATTTAAATTTAGAGTAATCAAAGAGAATTCTAACTAAAAAGGTATACTAAAAAGGAAGACAAGAAAATTAAGTTACAAAAGAGGGAAGATGGATAGACTTATTTTAATCGCGGCGACCTTAACCGGTCAACCGAGACTCCATTTTCAAAAAAATGTCCAAGTAATCGGACATCATCTCTCCAAAAATGGCACTTCGAAAATTTGGCTTTTAAATGATGGCTCCTAAGATTTTGGAAAATATAGCTCAAATGAAACTCATGTTTCTTCTCAGACATTGAAAAGACGATATTATCATCAACGATAACCAGGGCGAACTTGATGAGAACATCGCGGAAAATGCGATTCAAGAGATCAACGAAGAAGGTAGGAGCATTGGTTAATCCAAAGGGCATGACTAAAATTCACAGAAACCATTCGTCTAGGAGGGAGAATAATAGGTCAAACTCCAGGAATAAGATCAATGTAGAATTCAATTTCTCGCTTGAGAGGGAGAGAAGTGACTTCACCAAAACATCAGGGTAATCCCTGATAGAGTCAAGATCTCTAGGCTGAGCATCAAGCGAAATGGTAAACTGCTTGAAAAATCCTTAGGCATTCGACATACGATCATATACCCTGGTCATCTACTAAAGAAATGATTCAGGTTTTGCAAGAAATAACAGCATCATAATGCTTTAATTAATCTCTCCCAAGTAAGATATCAAATGCATCAAAACCCAAAAAAAAGAAATCTTCGGTAAATCGATGCCTGTTTTAAAGGAGTTTCACCCCTTTACAAATCATTCTAAGGTTGGAGGGATAGCCGATGGAATTAGTCACACAAAGGGATGAAGTTGCCAACTGAGGTTGCAAAATATGTTCAAATTTATTGCATAAATCAACAGAAATAAAGCTATACTATGCTCAGTATCAAGAGGAACACGAATAGGAAAAGACACGAAAGGATTTCAAAACAAATGAAAAGTTCCCAAATTCAAAAGAAATCCTAATCCAAGAGGATGCTAACGAAGAATTTCAAGCTCGAACGAAGATGATTTTTTAATTCATTTATTCATTCTAGGATATTACTACCCTATCTTTAATGAGTTTTTATTCCATATGCTAACTTTTGCCTAAACTAGAGCTCCGATACCCAATGTAACAACCTTCCATTTCGAACCATTTGAATTGTCAATTATCCACACATATCAGACTTGAATTGCTCAAAACAACAGACTATTAAGTTATATTTGGAAAAAGTTAGCATCTACGGTAAATAAATCAATCACAGAATCATAGACACGGAGTTATATAATAATAAGCAGCGGAATAGATAAATAGTAGTTCATGAAGCTACTATAGAATATTAGAGTACGAAACAAATACGACGTAAAATCCCAAGTACAAATAAATCACTAATACAAAAGTAATGGACAAGTCTGAACTAAACGACTGGAAATATCTAGAAATAACTTGAAAGGCTGAATAGATAAGAGATCACCAAGCAGACTCCAAGCTCCAAGGATGAGTCTTAACTGCTATGACATTCAGTTTGACCCGATCACAAAGCAAAATGCAAAACACTCGAATACGGATTAACATTCTTATGCAAGTAAATCAACTTAAGTGAAACGCCCGAGAGAAATGCAATATAACTTTAAGAATGTTTGGGATTCCTATCCTTTAAGGATTCTTTAAACTATCTATATACATAGTACTATATGCTATATAGATAATATCTACAACAAAGAAAAATATTAAAATAGCATTAGGGCATTATTTGTATCCTCCCTAACCCATTATATATATATATATATATATATATATATATATTCTCGTAGTCTATACAGATACTTTAAGCTCCACCAAATCGGTGGGATACTCAAGGAGCACTCCATAGGTATGGTACAAACCAAACTCATAGAGGGTACGACAAGGCATGTGACAACGCAGGCGAGGCAATGCCCAGGGTAGGATACTACCGTTATGCACTCCCAGACTAGTGGTAACGCATAGAACCTACTACTACCCACCTCGAAACACACTCCCAAATCAAAGGTTTACCTAATCAAATCACAAAGTAATAGAATGATATCGAAGAAATTTGCCCGGTAGGGAAGCGACCTCACTTGGCCCGGTATAGATCATATTTTGCCACTTCAAGCTGAATCAAGGGAGTCAGGGCTGCATTCACACCTTATACAGACGTTCCCCAAACCATCCTACTTGGTTCTGGAATCTCCACCATACACATAGTTGTTAAAGTGGTTTTCGGTATTGGAAGAGAGCATGACAATATTCGATCCTGATCAATTTAACAACCAAACACTTATTTCACACCGTGGTCATTTTTTATTTCAAACAGTTCATACTTCATATCATAATATCATATTCATTTCAAAATCATACCACTTTCGAAATTATATTCAAGTTCGAAATCATATCACTTCTGAAATCATTATTCACTTTAAATCATAACAATTCCAACTTAAATAGTTGAATATTGAAAGTAGTAGATATATTGGAATAGTTATACATTAAAAATAGTTATTATTTAAAAACAGGTTATAGATTAAAGTAGTTTATACATGAAAAATAGTTTATATATTATAATAGTTCCAAATTAGAATCTTTTCTTCCAATTTAATAAATCAATTCAATTCCATATTAGTTCCAAAATTCGTTTAAATCGATCTTAGTTCAACCATTTCAATTAAAAAGCTAAAGGTTCAATTCAAATTATCATAAAACCATTTTTGATTTATATCGATTTCAAATCCAAGTTTGAACTAGAAATTCAAACCACTTCTAATTCAATAGGTTTCAAAGTTCAAACATCGAAACAATTTATAATAACTCAATTTGATAAATTTCAATTATATTTCAAATTTCAGCTTTAGTTTTTATTTATAATTGAAAAATATTCACTTAATCATTTTCATAACATTTTATTTTCAAGTTACAAATTTTAAGGTCACTAATCAAATATCTAACTTCGATTATGTTTAATTCTAAAATATTTACCTAATCACATTTTATAAGCATTTAAATAAAATTGCAAATTTAAATCAAAATTAAATATTGAATTTCAATTTTATTTAAATTTTAAAATATTCATTTAACCACCTTTAACCAAAAAATCAAATTATCAATTTGTGAAATCATATCTTTAAAACCTCAAATCAATAAGATTTCAAATCAATTTTATTTAAAGTCAATTATTAAATAAATTAAATCATAAATCAGCTTTTGTTTATCTTTCCCACATTTGTTTATTAAAGTTAATACAAAAATCTGTTTAAAGTATTAAAATAAATTTAAATACTTTGAAACATATTATATATATTTAAGTTATTACAATCTATTTAAAAATATAAATATAAACATTAAATAAATATTTAAATACATATATATATTAAATTAAATTTTATTAAATTTTATTAAATTAAATCATATTATAAATAAATCTATTTTAAAACTTGTTTTATATATTTTCAAAATAATAAATTTATAAGTAAAGTTTTATAATTTACATTTTAAAACTTAACTTGAAATTTTAAATTTTCCAAAACATATAATTTTCAAAAATCTAATTTTACACGTATATTAAAATTAAATATTTTTATATTATATGTTAAAAATCAATATTTATTAAAACCCGTCTATTTTCTTCCAAAACTTTAAAAATCGTTTTTCAAAGTTGACCAACGGTGTCCGTATATAATTTTTTATCCTATGGTCAAGTGATACGGATATTTATCATTTGAATCCGCAATAATTTAAAATTATAACGATATATATCATTTGAACTCGCAATCCTAAAATTTCAAAATCAATAAAATTGCTTGGGTTTATCATTTTAACCCACAATGATTTTCACTTAATTTGTAATATCGTTCGGGTATGTAACATTTCAACCCATAGGGATTTCCAACAGCATAGAAACTTGTAGAGTGAGAACAAATAAAACAATAGCATGAAATGTCGTAGCATACTGATGGTAATTATGATCATTATCAACAATCTAAATATAATATAAATATACTAACAGGTTATTGGTGTCAACAATTCAATTAACACAGGCAAACTTTTAACTAATAACATATAATACTCAATAATTTAATCACTAACAAATTAAATTTTAACAGCACATTTCAATCGTCATTTCATGTGAATTTAATTTACCAAAAAATGAATGTTAATCGTGAGTGATCGCTCACCATTCGAAGCTAGAGAAACAATGAGAATGACAAGAAATGGACACAGAAACGCGACTATGGACACAAACGCGGATACATAAAAAACGTGACAACGATAACCAAAGTAAATACTGCGATAAATTTTGAATACCGGTGAGCAAAACCAAAAACTTGAATTCAAGGATCAAATATATATAAATATGTACATACATACATACATACATACATACATACATACATACATAGATATATATATATATATATATATATATTTGTGTGCGTGTGTTATATATTCTAGCACAGCAGGCTTTCAGGCAGAATGAATACAACCTTATACTTAAACTTCCACTTTCAGGCAAAATGATTAACTAAGCACTTCCACTTTCTTAGACCCATTGTATAATAGGAGTGATGGTTCGGCCAGCAGTGGGGTTTGAAGGTTAGAGAGGGTGCTACTCGGAGATGGCTAGAGAGGGGAGCAAGATTGAAATAATATATAATCAGTACGCATCAATATACACCGACACACACACACACACACACACACACACACACACACACATATATATATATATATAGGTGAAGAGGTGCATGTGTTATCGGTAATGAGGGAGGTGGGCTGTGCGAGGTAAGGCAGAGGTAGAGGAAACAATGGCGGCCGGAGTTAGTGTGTGAGGTCAGGCGGTGGCTAGTGGGCTATGGCTGCTGCTTGGTGACTCGGTAGAGTGGTGGTTACTGGTGGGGTTGATGGGTAAGGGGAGATGGCTTCAGCGTGCTAGAGTCGGCAAGGTGGAAGGTTGGGCTGCTATAATGGAGATTAGGTGAGGATGGGTTGATCAGTCAAGGGGATTGGGTTAATGTGGAGGCGGAGGTTGTCAAGTCGGAGAAGGGGATAAGGTGGACGAGAGAAGGAGACGGCGGAGAGAGATACGAAGGGTGGAGTGTGCGGTGTTGCAGTAATCTCGGTAGGGAAGTGTGCTACTGAGTGAAGAGGTGCAGCCGATGGTGAGTATGGGTCTCGGTGTGGAGAATGTTGGCGAGCTGTCAAGAGGTGGCGCAAAGGAGGTAGGACGAGGTAGATTGATGGTGGGATTGGGTGCGATGGGAAGGTCGGGGTCGGGTGAGAAAACGAACGAGCTTGGTGATTGGTTGTGTGGACATGCTTTAGTAGGGAGAAGGAAATATGTATGCTTCATGTTTTTTTCATTTTTAAGAGCAAAACAAACGGACAGAAATGAGAATGGAAAAGGCACAACCAAAAATATTGAGTATCTAGGAAGTGAAAAGTCATGAACGTGAATTCAGAAATTATAAAAACAAGTGGCTGTTTATATTCAACTAGTAAACAAATAAAAGGGCATAGGGAAACCAAACGGCTTAAATTAGGTACCGATATAACTAATCGTTTCGCAGATTTCATCCCGTACCAGACACTGAAATGCACAAATCGATATACTACAGAGATCAACACAACGAGACGAACAGAATGGTACAAAATTATAAGCGAGACGACCATCCCACCAAAACTCGATATTCGTTGCCAAAACCGCCGTTTAAACACCGAAATTAATATAAACGGAGCTAGACAGTCAAAATCTTGCAAAACGTAATATGTCACCTCACTCAAAAATTAATAAATATTTTTCTTATGTAAATATTAAATTTTAAAATTATTTTATTTCCATCATATTTAACTGATTTTAAATTTAAATTGGAAATTTTACAACAGAATAAACTTACATATTTTATGGTGATAATCTGACATTTACAGTGTTTATATAGACGCATACCCAATATCAATTTTCCGTCGCAAAAATTATATTATTTATTTTCCTGAAAATTTTAGTTAATTACGTTGTTTAAAATTGTTAAAATTCTCGGGTCGCAACATTATTATTCATTAACTTAATTTCTTTTTAATTGCTTTCAATCTAAAACCTTTAAACTTTTATGACTTTTTCATTTAAACTTTGGTCGTAAAGATTTACATATGGAAATTGCCCGGAAAATTACCGCAAATCCAATGGTGTAAGTTTTACGACCAAATTTCAAAGTTTTCTCAAATTCTAATTTTGAGCGTTATTAATTATTTACCATTTGTTTTATGGAGTACTACAGGTGTCTTGCATCTTACCACCGACATCTAATTCTTTCTCGTATTATTATTGTTTCCTACATTCACGATAATGTTTCTAGCACTATTACTACCTTTTTGATAGCGACATTTCTTTAAATCACACTATTCGGTCATTCTTGACCATCATTAATCATTCCTTCAGCCAAATCTACCTCTTCAATCACAAAAACTGAGATGCCTTACGATAAAATTCTTTCAAAGTAGATGGTTCCTTTCTGTTCAACCACTACTAAAATTAGTATTTTGATGAAACCCATTTATTAATGTCGTAAAAAGTATCTTCTCCTTAGTGTTGTTCGCCTTTGTAGCTACAGCATAATATCTCTTTAGAAAGTCCTTTAAGGTCTCTACGGACCTTTGATGCATGTTTGATAATGACGTAACACCTTTCATTGAACACTATGCACTTAAAACCGTTCCATAAATATTACAGTCAACTGATTATAGGATGATATTGATCTAGGCTCCAACCGGCTAAACCACATCGATGTCAGTCCATCAAGAAAAATCAAAAAACATGTAGATTTGACAGCATCCACAGGCTTTATCCATGTGCCATCCGTACTTCAATAGATATTGCTAGGTCAATCATACCATTGTAGCTCTGCGTGGGTGGTGTTACCCAGTGGCTTGACCAGGTAAACAAAGACATGATGTGGAAGGCTCTTTCGGCACAACTGGGTCGTTCGACACAACTGGGTTTGCTCGGCACAACTGGGTCGCTCGGCACAACCGAGTCGCTCGGCACAACTTAGTCATTCAGCACAACTGGGTCGTTCGGCACAACTGGGTCGTTCGGCACAACTGGGTCGCTCGGCACAACTGGCTCGCTCGGCATTCCAGCCTCATTCGACATTCATTCCTCATTGGGCATTCCAGCCTCGTTCGGCATTCATGCCTCGTTGGGCATTCCAGCCTCGTTCGGCATTCATGCCTCCTTCACCATTCCAACCTCGTTCGGCATTCATGCCTCGTTGGTCATTCCAGCCTCTTTCGACATTCATGCCTCCTTCGGCATTCCTGCCTCGTTCCGCATTCATGTCTCGTTCGACATTCTAGCCTCGTTCGTTATTCCGGCCTGGTTCGGCATTCATGCCTCGTTCGGCATTGCATCCTCGTTTGGCACATGCCCTCACTCGGCATAAGCATGTCGTTTGGCATCTACCCTTGAACGGCATCGGATCTCGTTTGGCTTACACATTTCACTCAACATACTGCCTCGTTCGGCTTGAAGACATGGCTCGGCATTTGCCATTCGGCATTTGTGGCTCGGCACACATAAGTCACTCACCACAGGCCGAGGTATCTTGCTACTAGGCCCGTTAGGAAAGTCCAACCCATCAGTCTATAAATAGAAGGGCAGGGGCACAATGAAATGTACCTTTTTTCGGGAACACCGGGGAGACTCTGCCGTATTCAAGACTCATTCGACTTATCATTTTTACATAGCACTTGTATTCAAATAGTTGGTGTACGGATTGTATCTGTAATCAAATGTTTAGTAAAGCAATAAAGATTAACTTCAAAGTGGACGTAGAAAATTACGCGGAACCACTATAAATCTGGTGTTCTTGTTTTCTGCATTTAATTTAGCATACCGTTCTCTGTTTAAATTTACTTTCTTCATTAATATCTTTGCATAATCTTTATTAAGAGTGTTAGTGACCAATTCTGGTGCTAAAATTTTGGTGCTTTCACTGGGAATCGAATTCTCAGGCCGATAGGATCTACTTTGTAGCTACTGGATTGAAAAATCCCTCGAAGGAGATCCGACCTACTCATAGGACGCCCGTTGAATCTATTCAGAGTTTCGACCGACAACTCTACTATGGAAAGACCGTGTACCCGATCAGCCTCTCACAATGTGGACGTCCACGAGACTGCTAGCGTGCAACAAGTTGGACCTAGAAATCAACAAGCAAATTTAGTTGTAGGGACTACTGCACAAACTCTAACGAAAGTTATCACCAGGACGGAGTTCAATGATTTGATGAGGGAACTCAAGGAGAGTAGAAGGCAACTTTTTGAGCAGAATCAGGCCAACGCTAATCTCATGACTCAGCTGACTCAACAGCAGCATCAGAATACTGGAGGTAGCCCTGCTCCTTATTCTTCGTCTGATAGCTCGACCTCAGCCGATGAACCTCCTAGGCATAGACGCCGTAAGACTGAAGCTGCATAGGCAAGTGCCATTGATCGATCAACCAAGGATCAAGCATGTGAGGAGACCGGACGCCTGGCTCACCAAGATCCTAATGAAGCTGGCCTTCAAGATGCATGTTTGGCCGATGGCCAGCAGAGGGGACATCAACCCGAGCGGTCCCGTGGAACGGAACATGACCTTCCATCCTCCATACAAACTCCAGACTTATCAGCCATGGTCAGGAAGTTAATAAGAGAGAACCAAGGCTTGGCCAACGAAGATTGGGGAGTACCCAGGAATCATATTCCCTTCGTAGATATTATCCTGCAGGCCGATTATCCCAGGAAGTTCAGTATGCCAACTATACCGGCCTACGAAGTGAAGACTGATCCCAAATAGCACGTAATGAGGTATGAATGGATGATGCATTCTTCCCGAGTGAATGATGCGACCAAGTGTAGGTGCTTCCCAATCACTTTATCAGGAATTGCCACTATGTGGTTTATTCAACTTCCCCCGCGGTCTATATCCAGCCTTGACGAGTTGGCATTGAAATTTGTAGAACAACTTAGGATACATGCTACTCGTCCAAAGGATGTGATGTCCTTATCAAGTGTAATCCAACCCGCGGGAGAGTCATTGAAAATGTACTTACAGAGATTTCACGTTTCGGCCACTGAAGTTAGCAACCCTAACGACCATGCAATTTTAATGGCGGTAATGCGAGGTATAGATCCAGACTCGGAGTTTGGAGATTGATTGGAGGGAAATCCCCCAACTACGTTGAGCGATTCTATTCGAAAGCTCATCAGTTCATAAGAAGGGAGGAAGCCAGGTGGACCAGGCGAGATAAGGCACCGGGGCCTGGAGACTGTGAAAAGTTACATCGCCGTAAAGCAATCCGACGATAACTCATGAAAGGTTCAAGTCAACGTCTAGAATAAGCATGGGCAATCTAAAGGGTCTGAAGGAGGAAATCCTGGAAAGAAAAGAGAAATAGGGAAATGGAAGCTGAGGATTACAACCTACAACGAATACATCCCTTGAATACGTCTCTTGAGAATATCTATCTATCAACCTACAACACCTTTCAATACAGAAAGCCACATCCAAAGGAGTCCACAGAGGAACAGAAGCGGACGAGGAAGTACTGTCGCTTCCATGAGACTCACGGGTGTAGTACCGAGAAGTGTAGACACCTCCATGACGCCATAGAAAAGTTTATCAGGTAGAAAAAGCTGTAGTAATTTGTTAAGAACCCATAAGAGGGTAGGCAAGGAAAATCAGACCTCGGACGCAGGCCGGTTCCACGCCATCCGGAGGAACCTGTCCGAACCGTGGTTAGATTGATCATAAACACTATAGTCGGAGGACCTCACCCTGCAGACAAGAATTGGCAAGAGATGGAACGATATGCTACCTCCTTAAGGCATCGGAATTATGAATGTTGCTCGAATGTGGAAGATGGAACCCCCACAAAACAATAACGCATGATGATAGACGATATGGTGTTTAGGAGTCGAGATGTAGACAAGGCAGAGGCACCTACCATCGACTCGATGGTCAAATCTGCGACGATCGGGCCAGCATACGTCAAAATAATTTTAATTGATTGTGGAAGCTCTGTCATCATCATCTTCAAAAAGGCATATGACCAAATGAAGATGGAGACAAAAGACTTGAAGCCATCTAAAGCCTATATCCATGGCTTTAATGGTGCAACGGCTGACGCGATGGGGTATGTCGAGTTACCAGTTGAACTGGGAGAGGGTGAGCGTAGGAGAGTGCGAATCCTACGGTAGTGTTGGACGTTGACTCTCTATATAACGTATTTCTGGGTCGTTCGGCCCTGGCAGAGTTTAGGGCAGCTTTGGCCCCATGGTATTTGTCATTAAAATTTCCGACGAACAAAGGAGTCGATGTAGTGCATGGCGATCAGGTGACCGGTCGATTATGTTATGCGGCAACGCTGAGAGAGGCTCATCGAAGAGAGATAGGAAAAGTTGCGGACAACTCCGTCCACATCCAAAACCCTGACGATTGACAAGTAGTGCCCAAGCCCTGTCTCGGATAACAATCTCGGATCTATAGAGACATATATCTGAGAGATGATGATGGGGGACCTGAAGAAGTGAATTTAACACCGGCTGAATTGACGATTGACATTCCAGTTAGCCGGGGTTACCCATCACGAGTTCTTAATATTCGATCGCAACTTGACCCATCATTGACCGAGGATCTTACCAATTTTCTCCGAGCGAACCTGAATGTTTTCGCTTGGACACATTCTGATATGTGCGGGATTTCTCCCGCTATTGCGAGTCATATGTTGAACATAGACCCGAAGTATGTACCAGTAAAACAAAAACGGAGAGGCATGGACCCAGAGAGGTCAGCTACCTCAAAGAGGAGGTGGACAAACTCAAAGCCAATGGGTTCGTCTGCGACGCCCTCTACCCTGAATGGGTTACTAACCTGTTCTAGTGAGGAAAGCGAATGGGAAGTGGCGAACTTGCGTTGATTATTCTGATTTAAACAAAGCATGCCTGAAGGATAGTTTCTCTTTACCCAAAATCGACCAGCTGGTTGATCCAACAGCCGAACACGAGCTACTGTCATTTATGGATGCATACTCGGGATACAATCAAATCCCGATGTACATTCCAGTTCAAGAACACACCAGTTTTGTCACGGACGTTGGGTTATATTGCTATGTCGTGATACCCTTTGTATTGAAAAATGCGGGAGCAACTTATCAGCGTCTGGTGAACCGAATGTTTAAAGATCAGATTAGTAGAACGATGGAAGTCTATATGGATGACATGCTCGTGAAGTCACGAAAGTCAAACGACCACATTCGAGACTTAGCAGAGATGTTTGATATACTCAGGCATTATGAGCTGAAAATCAACCTTTGAAGTGTTCTTTTGGCGTTGCATCGGGAAGTTCTTGGGTTTCATTGTGAATGCGCGGGGAATAGAAGCTAACCCGGAGAAGATTCAGGCTATTCGGTACATATATGTGCCCAGAACTATAAAGCAAGTACAATGCTTGAATGGGAAGGTGGCCACGCTGAGTCGATTCATATCCAAAGCTACGGATAAATGAATTCCTTTCTTCGATATGGTAAAGAAAGGAAAGAGAAATTTCGAGTGGAAATCCGACTATGAGGAAGCATTTGGAGCTCTGGTTAGACATTTAGAAAGTCCCCTGATGCTATCAAAACCGATTGACCATGAAATGCTGTATGAATCCCTGGTTGTATCACAGCAAGCTATCAGTACGGCTTCGGTTCGTGAGGAGGACCGAGTTCAAAAGCTAGTGTATTATGTCAGTAAACGTTTGACGGGGGCAGAAAGATATTATCCCAAGATTGAGAAACTAGCTTACTGCTTGGTGAATGCAATAAGCAAGCTTCGTCCATACTTTCAGGCACACTCAGTCGGTGTTTACACTGATCAACCCTTGCGGTAGGTTCTCCAATGACCAGAGACCTCTGGAAGGATGTCAAAATGGAATACCAAGTTGAGTCAGTTCAATATTACTGACGCAGCGGATTATTCGAAACAAAACTTCAATCGGTGAAATGTAACAATCAGTGAGTTGAAGATACCAAAATGCCCAAGTTCGTTGATCCAAAGATACCGAACTCTAGCTATCTCAAACACGTTGATAGCGCACTATACCGTGTTCAAAGATCTACGATTCTTCGCACGTTGATCTAGCGCACTAGATTCCGTGAATCGGCTTCAACAAACGTGGATTCGAGCGCACTCGAATGACGTAAGTGGAGATAGGAGATTACACTCAACTACCAATTGGTATGAAAGCACAAAGCTAACAAAAGAGAATTTTATTCAAAAATCAACCTTTTTTTACAAATGACACACACGGCTATTTATAGCATTTACAACTCGCGCCACTTCTTAAGTCGTATGCGACTCATGAATAACCCCCCCGACTCATCATAAGTCGTTGCCGACTTAACGACACAACACAATTTACACGACTCAAAGATGTACGACTCAACTTATCTACTTACAGGACCGACTCAGGCTATTGCCGACTCAACATTTAGGTCGTACACGACTTAGTACTATACATATCTTACGACCTATACTAAGTCGGTAATGACTTATACACCCACGACTCAACACGACACTTCATCACACAACGACTCAACCGACTCAAGGCTTCACCGACTCATAGCCTCCCTTCGGCATGTCTCTTCAAGCGAGTTAACTCTGGCCGACTCATCTAGGTCGTGACTCGTTGACTCGTCACAGTCTCCTTTTGATAGCCAGTTAGCTCGGGAACGACTCATATCTTCACTGACTCGTTCACGACTCAAATTAGGTCGACTCATCATGAGTCGTAACTCGTTGACTCGGCACCCTTCCTCTTTGTATCCAGTTATCTCTTCCTTCAGTCTTTCCTTAGGTCGGAAACGACTCAAACCTGCATTGAGTTGTGGACGACTCATCATACTACACTGCGTGAGACTCCTGCTTAAAAATTGTACAACTTCTTCTCTGACCTTAGCTGCATCATCCTCCCCTGGTTGAGAAAAATTCGTCCTCGAATTTGTACATTCTTCTTTATCTGATTGTTTACCTTCGTAATATGGAACAAGATGTTTAACATTGAACACGTCAGACGTGTAAACATCTTCAGGTAGTTTCAACTTATAAGCATTTTCATTAATTTTCTTCACAATTTCAATCGGACCAATTTTTCGCGCTTTCAACTTGTTGTAAGCACCCACCGGAAATCGATCCTTTGTTAATACTGCATAAACCAAATCGCCTTCGTTAAATTCAACATTTCGTCGCTTCAAATCTGCAAACTTCTTATACTTCTCATTCGACTTTTCCAATCGTTCCTGAACGATTTTATGACAGTCAGTCAGCTCATCAACAAAATCAACAGCTCGTTTAACTGTCCCCTTCGACTGTGGTACTACTGCCAAATCCAACGGTCCCCTGGGTAAATTTGAATAAACAATCTGAAATGGACTGAATCCTGTGCTACGATTCACTGCATGATTATGTGCAAATTCAGCTTGGCATAACTTCATGTCCCAACTCTTCAGATTATCTTTCACCAAACATCGTAACAAATTCCCCAATGATCTGTTCACAACCTCGGTTTGACCATCTGTCTGCGGATGATACGCACTACTGAAATTCAACTTCGTTCCCACCATCTTCCACAAACTAAGCCAAAAATGACTCAAAAATCTAGTATCCCTGTCAGAAACAATAGATTCTGGTAAACCATGCAATCGATATACCTCCTTAAAGAATAATTGTGCCACTCGAACTGCATCCGCTGTCTTCTTGCAGGCAATAAAATGTGCCATCTTCGAAAACCTGTCCACCACAACAAATATCGAATCATTTCCCCTTTGAGTTCTAGGCAAACCCAAAACGAAATCCATGCTAATATCAACCCATGGCTTAGACGGTACAGGCAACGGCATATACAACCCTGCATTCGTCGCTGTTCCCTTTGACACCTGGCAAATATGGCATCTCTCCACGAATCTTTCAACCTCTTTTCTCATCGACGGCCAAAAGTAAGACTGTGAAATCAATTTCAAAGTACGATCACGGCCCACATGCCCTTCCTCGTGTAACTCTTTGACAATTTTCAACCTCAAACTACAGTCTGGAATACACAAACGATTCCCTTTAAACAGAAAACCATCAATCAACGTAAATTCATCGGTACTCTCACCCTTCACTTTCTCAACATATTTCACAAAGTAAGGATCTTCATTAATCATCTCCGGCAACATCTCAAAACCCGTCACTTCAACTTTCATTGTCGTTAATAAATGACTCCTCCTACTCAAAGCATCAGCTACCCGATTCGTCACCCCTGATTTGTGCTTAACGACAAAAGTAAACTGCTGTAAATATGCAATCCATGATGCATGTCTTGCTGAAATCTTGTCCTGCCCCTGTAGATGCTTCAATGCTTCATGATCAGTGTAAAGAACAAATTCCTTCTGAAATAGATAATGCCTCCAATGCTTGACAGCTTGTACAACAGCATAGAATTCAACGTCATATGTACTGTATCTCATCTTTGCCCCTGACAGCTTTTCGCTAAAATAAGCAACTGGCTTCCCATTCTGACTAAGAACTCCTCCAATACCAACCTTCGATGCATCAGTATGTAATTCAAATAACAATTGAAAATTAGGTAAAACAAGAATTGGTGCAGACGTCAACAATTCCTTGACCTTCTCAAAGGCAACCCCCGCTTCTTCCGACCATGTAAATTGTTTCCCTTTCATGCAATCAGTAACTGGAGCCATCACGCTACTGAAGTGTGGAATGAATCTTCGGTAGAATGATGCTAGCCCATGAAAACTTCTCACTTCCGTAATTGTCTTTGGCTGTGGCCAATTCCTGACTGCTTCAACTTTACTCTGGTCAACTTGAATACCTTCTCCTGAAACAACATAACCCAGAAATAAAACACTGTGCGTCATAAACACACATTTCTTCGTAGCAGCATAAAATTGTTCCTCACGAAGAATAATCAATACTTCCCTCAGATGTAGAACATGCTCCTCCGTACTCCTGCTGTATATCAAAATATCATCGAAATAAACCACGACGAACTTCCCAATGAATGGTCTAAAGATTTGATTCATCACCCGCATAAATGTACTAGGTGCATTAGACAAACCAAACGGCATAACCAACCATTCGTATAACCCCTCTCTTGTCTTGAAAGCTGTCTTCCATTCGTCACCTGGTCTAATTCGAATCTGGTGATAGCCACTCTTCAAATCAATCTTCGAAAAGATAGTTGCCCCACTCAACTGGTCTAACAAATCATCCAACCTCGGCATAGGAAATCTGTAACGAATAGTAATCTTGTTCAAAGCTCTACTATCTGTACACATTCTCCATGTTCCATCCTTCTTCGGCACCAACAAAGCTGGTACTGCACAAGGACTCAAGCTTTCCTGAACACGTCCCTGTTCTAATAACTCTTCCACCTGCCTTCGTAACTCTTCATGTTCCTTCGGACTCATTCGGTAATGTGGTCTATGTGGTAACACTGCTCCCGGAACAAGATCAATTTGATGTTGAATGTCTCTAAGTGGCGGTAACTCCTTAGGTAACTCCTCTGGAAAGACATCTTCAAATTCTTTCAAAATTGGCTTTGCTGCTTCTGGAATTTCAACTTCTTCACTACTCTCTCTCCCAATCAACAAAAATACTTCAGTCTCTTCCTCAACTTCCTTGACAAACTCCTTCAAAGTCAACAGAGTTTTCAATTCCTCAATCTCTTCTAGCTTGCTCTCCTTCTGTTGTTGCTTCTTAGGAACCAAAGTGATTTTAGTACCCTCGAACATGAAACTGTAACTGTTGGCACGACCATCATGCTGTACTGCTCTATCAAACTGCCATGGTCTGCCCAACAACAGATGACACACGTCCATGTCTACAACATCACACCAAATTTCATCTTTGTACTTCTTCCCAATAGAAAAATTAACACAAGCTCTTCGACACACTTTCACTTCACCACCCTTCCTTAACCATGCTAGCTTGTACGGTTTAGGATGTTTCTCAGTCTTCAAGTTCAATTTCCTCACTGCTTCTGTAGAAATAATATTATCACAACTTCCCGCATCAATAACGAACTTGCAGACTTTCCCCAGAATAGTGCATGTCGACTGAAAAATATTGCTTCTCAACCAACTAGAATCCTCTTCTTGCTTTGGTGTCAAACAACTTCTCCTCATCATAAGATTACAACCTTCATCTCCAAACAATTCTTCTTCCTCCTCAACATAAGGTGTATTTGAACATTCTGCCTCCTCACCGTCATCCTCCTCAACTTCTGCAACCATGGTTCTCTTCTTCGGCTTCGGACATTCATTGCTTTTCTGACCCAACTCCTGACAATTATAACACTTGAACCCACTGCTAACCTTCGCCTTCTCAGCCTCCTTCACCACTGGCTTTGAAACAGGTTTAGGAACATTAGAACTTCCACCAACACCCCTTGCTTGATTATTGGAATTAGTAAACACACCACCTCCACGCCTTCCTTGCTTCTCCCAAGCTAACGCTTTCTGATGTGCCTCTGCAACTGATCTAGGATCAAACATATTAACCATATCCTGGATCTGCATTCTCAATCCCCCAATGAATCTAGCAGTTAGCTGTTCCTCCGTTTCCATAATATCATTTCTGGCAATGAGTTGGTAAAATTCATCAGCATAATCACTAACAGACTTCGTCCCTTGCCTCAGATTCTGCAACCTTTGGTACATAAGTGATTGGTAATTATAAGGTAAGAAAGTAGATCTCATCAACTTCTTCATCTTATCCCATGATTCTATCTTTGACTTCCCCATTCTCTCCCTGGTTAGTTTAGTTTGCTGCCACCATGCCAAAGCTCTTCCCCTCAACCTAGTAGCAACCAACTTCACCCTTCGATTCTCCGGGACCTCCTTGAAATCAAAGATTTCCTCCACATTAGACAACCAATCTAAGAACTCTTCAGCAACCATCCCGCCTTTAAATTCCGGAATCTCCATTTTCATACCCGGTTCCCATCGACGATCATCTTCAACATCCCGATAAGAATTTCGAACTTGGTCTCGATCTCGATAATGAATACTAGCTCTATCACCTTCTTCAACAAAATCAAAGGTGCGTCTACATCGATCTCGACCATTATCATCCCTTCGTTCATGCATACTTCTTTGACTATGTCTCTCTTCATCTCTATATGCTTCATTGTCAAATTCACGTTGACTTCTTCTTTCTTCATGTGCATAGTCATGATGATCTCTTCGTGATGAAATTGACGTTTCTCTTCTATCTCTACAAGAATGTGGTGATACCCTCCTCGCTTCCGTAACCGATGGCGAAACTCGGTTTCCTCCATGGTTCGAGTTTGGTGATCTCCTCCTTTGATTCAAATCATTCATCAATTTCTCCAATTTACCAATGCCTTCATCAAACTTTTCATTAATACGTTGTTCCATAAGCTCGGCTTCTTCTCTACGATACAAAGCTTCAACGTTTTGATGACGATTAGCTCTCCTTGGTGGCATGATTGAAAATTTCATAAAACTTCAACAATTCGAATAAAAACTCCAAAGCTTTCACAAACAACAATTTCACAAGGCTCGGCCTTGAACTTAACTCGGCAACACTTAGATCGGCTCAACAATTCACGGCTCGACCTTACTACAACCCTTCAAGGCTTTAGCTCGGCAATGGTTTTACACGGCTCCACACTTCAAATCTTGGCGCGCAAAACTCCAGGACAAAATCCAAACAATATCCAACTCCTCGATCCAAAATGAAATGGATCAAACACTCCAAACTTGATGCAATTCAATATGAACACGATGAACAACTTCAAACTTCAAAAACTTCAAAAACTTGGCTCCAAGAATCAACTTAGCTATGATTGGCTAAGTATGGCTCCGATACCAATAATGACGCAGCGGATTATTCGAAACAAAACTTCAATCGGTGAAATGTAACAATCGGTGAGTTGAAGATACCAAAATGCCCAAGTTCGTTGATCCAAAGATACCGAACTCTAGCTATCTCAAACACGTTGATAGCGCACTATACCGTGTTCAAAGATCTACGATTCTTCGCACGTTGATCTAGCGCACTAGATTCCGTGAATCGGCTTCAACAAACGTGGATTCGAGCGCACTCGAATGACGTAAGTGGAGATAGGAGATTACACTCAACTACCAATTGGTATGAAAGCACAAAGCTAACAAAAGAGAATTTTATTCAAAAATCAACCTTTTTTTACAAATGACACACACGGCTATTTATAGCATTTACAACTCACGCCACTTCTTAAGTCGTATGCGACTCATGAAACCCCCCCCCCCCCCCCCGACTCATCATAAGTCGTTGCCGACTTAACGACACAACACAATTTACACGACTCAAAGATGTACGACTCAACTTATCTACTTACAGGACCGACTCAGGCTATTGCCGACTCAACATTTAGGTCGTACACGACTTAGTACTATACATATCTTACGACCTATACTAAGTCGGTAACGACTTATACACCCACGACTCAACACGACACTTCATCACACAACGACTCAACCGACTCAAGGCTTCACCGACTCATAGCCTCCCTTCGGCATGTCTCTTCAAGCGAGTTAACTCTGGCCGACTCATCTAGGTCGTGACTCGTTGACTCGTCACAGTCTCCTTTTGATAGCCAGTTAGCTCGGGAACGACTCATATCTTCACTGACTCGTTCACGACTCAAATTAGGTCGACTCATCATGAGTCGTAACTCGTTGACTCGGCACCCTTCCTCTTTGTATCCAGTTATCTCTTCCTTCAGTCTTTCCTTAGGTCGGAAACGACTCAAACCTGCATTGAGTTGTGGATGACTCATCATACTACACTGCGTGAGACTCCTGCTTAAAAATTGTACAACTTCTTCTCTGACCTTAGCTGCATCAATTACCTACCTGCCACGATGGGCCATACAAGGGCAAACGCTAGCAGACTTCATTGTTGAATTCACCATGTCAAACGAAACAAACGGTCACAATGTCATACCTCCCATTCGATGAAAGATGTACACCGATGGGGCATCTAACGACCGTTGTTCAAGGGCTGGCATAGTTCTTGTGACTCCTGAAAACAGATCGGTGTATTATGCTTTGAAGCTTGAATTTCCAGCAACAAATAACGAAGCCAAGTATGAAGCATTGATTGCTGGCTTGAGACTTATCAGAGAATTGGGGATAAGATCGATTGAAATCTTTTGTGAATCACAACTAGTGGTCTACCAAGTTCGAAGGACTATCAAGCGAAGGGACAGAGACTTGCCCCATACCTTGCATGGGTTCAAGAGCTGCTAGCGAATTTGCAGTATTATAATATTTCACATGTCCCGAGTGAACAAAACAGAGCAGCTGATTCGTTGGCAAAATTTGCGAGCATTGGAAATGCGCAGCAAATGGGATTTTTTCCTGTTAAAACCTTACATATTCCGAGCATAAATATGATGGAGGTAGATTTCATGTTAGAAACAGAAATCAAGAAGGAATCATGGTTGACCCTATTCAAGCAATACCTATTACACGGGCTCGTACCCGAAAGAAGGAGCGAGAGACGACAAGTCATTCGTAAGGCTTCTCAATATGTAATGCAGGATGGGGTAATGTATAGGAGGGGATTCTCGACCCCCTTACTCCGGTGTATATCCCATGATGAGATAAAACGAGTCCTGAAGAAAGTCCATGAAGGAGAATGTGGCGAACATAATAGGGGGTAGACATTAGCAAAGAAAATCCTACGCTATGGATATTATTGGCCGACAGTAAATCGGTACGCCGCAGACTATGTGAAAAGATGTGACAAATGTTATAAATATGCAAAAATCCCGAGAGCTCCGCTGACAGAACTCAATCAAATGGTTAGTCCCTGGCCGTTTGCAATGTGAAGGATCGACATAGTCGGTTCCTCACCCATATCCAAAGGTGGTGCGAAATATGCGATAGTTGCGGTCGATTACTTCAGCAAGTGGCAAAAGCAGAGCCTTTGGCCACTATCACCACCAAAAAGTCATTAATTTCGTTATACGAAATATTATATGTCGTTTTGGCCTTCCAAGGACCATCTTACAGATAATGGAACTCAATTCGAAAGGAAAGAGTTTAAAAGATATGGTTTTGAGAAAAAGTTTGCAACGGTTGCTCATCCAAAAGCCAATGGACAAGTGGAAGCCGTGAACAAAATAATCAAGTCCATATTGAAAAATCATTTGGAAAAGGCTAAAGGCAAGTGGGTGGATGAACTTCCAACAGCGCGTTGGGCTTATAGAACCACCCACAGGTCCGCTACTGGCCACACTCCATTCACATTGGCATATGGCATGGAAGCTGTTATACCCGTAGAACTTGAAGTTCCATCACATCGGGCAACTTATTATGACTCTGAGTCGAATGAGGATCTTTTGCTGGAATCACTGGACTTCATTGATGAAAAACGCGAAGAAGCTAATTTAAGAGCGGCTGCATACACACATCGAGTCGCTCGATATTATAATGAGAAGGTCCGACCGAGAATCTTCGATGTGGGTGACCTCATTTTGAATTGAGTTTTTCCAGTCCCATCATATGTGAACCCCGCATGGGAAGGTACATACGTCATCGAACGGAAGCTTGGAGAAGGCACTTTCAAGCTAGCGACCATTGATGGTGCGACACTCCGCCGAGCATGGGATAGCAAAAATTTGCAACATTATTATATTTAGTTCATTTCTTTCATATTTTTGTTGCAATTATTTCCAGCGTGTTTTTATTCTTAATTTATAGCATGTAATAAGACAATTTAGCTTGTTTGCATTAATAAAGGCTTGAAGCCATTTTTCCGTGGATTGTTGATGTTTCTGTGTATGATAACTCTATGGCAAACAGCTAAGAGGTACATTATTCTATCTGACGTACAAACGCGCACGAGAACTAAAAATCTTCAAATCCCTTGAGTGCGGACTGGAGTACTCTGAGTCCCCAGAGTGCGGACCAGAATACAAACGACTCAAAATCTCCAAGTCCCCTAACTGGGGAATGGAGTACTACGAGTCCCCTGAGTGCAGACAAGATTATAAACGCGTCAAAATCTCCAAGTCCCTTGAGTGCGGACTAGAGTACTCTGAGTCCCCTGAATGTGGACCGAAGTATAAACGAATCAAAATCTTCAAGTCCCCTGAGTGCGGACCTGAGTATAAATGACTCAAAATCTCCAGTTCCCCTGAGTGCGGACTGGAGTACTCTAAGTCGCCTGAGTGCAGACCAGAGTATAAACAACTCAAAATCTCCAAGTCCCCTGAGTGCGGACGGGAGTACTCTGAGTCCCCTGAGTGCGGATTGGAGTATAAACAGCTAAAAATCTTTAAGTCCTCGAAGTGCGAAATAGGACAAGAATGTCTTAAAGTCATCAAGTCCCTGGAGTACAGGCTAAAAAATATTCTAAGTGCTTGAACCATGGAATACAGGATGAACAACTCCAAAGAATTTCAGAGTTATATGAAGATAAATTGAGAAGTTTATGTAACTCACAATGGCTTGGGTTTCGACCACGATCACACAGAAAGCTGAACAATAAAAGTCTTTTGAAAGACAAAGAACTAAGCTTTATTTATTAAAAAATAAGTTTCTACTACAATTCCTCCAAAATTCAGAGTCAAAATTCTATTTACATGGACTACAAAAATAAATAAAAATAATAACATAATCTAAACTAACTCTCGATTGAACGATAGTAACAATTACTTCTTTGACTTCTTCCCAAACGACTCATCTCCCGTGCGTTTTCCCTCGGTAATTTTCTTTGATGAGGAGGTAGCAACTGAAGAAGTACGGGGAACTTCCATTGGCCTGGACCCGCCAGTGAGGATGAATTTCAACGGCTTGTTCAGAAGATCATCCAGGTCCACAACTTGAGGCTCGACTTTGATTTCGACCGTCCTTTTCTTTTCCTCCTCAAGCTGCTCCTTCATGCTCATTTTAGATGTATGTCCAGAGGCAACTGTAATCTCGATTTCATAACTCCCATCGATGGGAGAGGAAGTATTGGACTTATCCTCATAAAGCGCCCCAATCTCCTGAGCATCTGGACCGGGAGCCTCCCCTACAAGAGTAGCCTTACTGTTTTTCCCTTTACCTCCTTGGCATCATCGCTCCTTGGAGTGGGCTCGGGATCATAACGTCCTGCGCAAAATCATGGAAAACAAACAATAGAATACTATGACCTCTCGTCAAAAAAATGATGACTCTTGGAATTTCAAAATGAAGTGTCACATACCAGCTTCTGGTTGACTCTCAGCCATCCGAGGGATCGCACCCTCTGGAATGGAAGATAGAATGTGAACGCCGGGGCCAGGGTCCTTTGGGTCATAACCGATATGTTGCTCAAATGGATCAAGTATCGGCCAATCGGCCGACTGAGTAGGAGCATGAGCTGGAGACTCGATCTCGGATAGACCGGCAATAACATCTTTCCCTTTCGATGAAGAGGAGCCTTTGCATTAAAGAGCTTTCACTGTACACAGGTCTGAAGGCTCGTTTCCCTTAAGGAATTATTTTATTAAAGCATCTTCATTGACCTACTAGGTGCCAAGTTCGACCTTATGGATTTTTATTTAAATCTCCCACGCCTCGGCTAGGGATTCGAGGTAGCCCTCACCCAGAAAAGTTAAGTCTCGATGCACGAGGACATGGGTGTTGAATTCTGCAATCAATGGGTTGAACATGCATTTGGTCCCCTCCCTACCAGCCTCTTTAGCCGCTTCCAGGCGAGAGTTAATCTCCGCAGATGTTATTTTCTTTCTCTCTTCATGGGCTTCATCCTTTAGCATCCCGACCATAGAAAGTTCATCATAAAGCTTCGCCTTCAGAAGTCGTGTAGCAACAATCTCGTCGCAATATCGTTGCGACTCTTCTTGGGCAGCAGTGTTCTCTTCTCTTTCTTTGTGGAGTTGCTCTTCCAGTTCTTTGACTTGGAGGCCAAATGCATCCCTTTCTTTCTGCATCGAGTCCTTCTCTGGAGGAAGGGCCCTACAGCGTTGGACCGCCTTGTCAATTTCTTTTTTATGAGTTGACTCCACACGAGTGACGGCCTCGGCAATATCTTTAGCGCTCTACTAGGTGGCTTCAAGCTGAGACTTGTAAGGAGCAAGCTCTTCGTCCTAAGCTTTGATAAAGTCTTTATCATGGATAGCTTTAAGCTTCAGGTGATCGATCTCATACTAATGCTATATGGAAACTTCAGAAACTTTTTCGACTAAGTGCACGAACGCATCATGCTAAACATAGGCGTCGTTAGTGCAAGCGATAGCACTTTGCTTGACATGCCCTGGAATCTGGTGAATTGCCTAAAGGAATTTTAAGACATCAAAGCATATCTTCGAAAACGAGGTTTTAAGCTCAGCAAGTCGCTTAGAGACCGATGGATCGGATACGGGAGCAAGAGGAGTCTGCTTGGAGACTGCGGGTGTTCTCTGGGGATCTCGAGATTGCCTGGTAGTTGATGAACCAGATTGTTGATCCTGGTGGGCCTCAAGCTGGGACCCCTTATGTGCAATTTTCTCTTTGCTATGCTCTAGCTGAGAAGGAGGATCATGAGGGTAGGAGGATTGAATATAAGTCTTTCTTCGGTAGGACGATTCTCGATGGTGGTAGTCTCGATCGCCTGAGTCGTCTCTATCTCGACGCTAGCCGGAACCCGAATCTCGGTCGAATTGGTGAAAAATCAATGAACCGCGGAGGCGGTCAAGTCCATGCGTGCGCCCTATGTCACCTACACAGAGTGTAAGCAACGTCGAGTTAGCAAAGAGTAGAGTGATGATAGAAAGTTAAGTGCAAGGTGAAGTGCATGTGTTTGTGTGTGTCCTAGTGTTTCCTCCCGATGGATCAATTTCTTTACTAATAGGATTTTTATCTCCCTGGTTTTGGGCTTGAGCGCTTGTATCGCCTCTCATGGGCGAATGAAGCTTAAGCGCATCTGGATCGTCGAAACCATAGTTGAGCAGATCTTTAGGTATGGTGGGTTCGACAGGCCTTTCATAGAACTTTCTAAGTGCTGTGAGGAAGCTTCTTTCTCCGTTGGAATAAGGGTAACTTTAGAACTTCCACCCACTGTTTTCTTCCTCAGCTTGTATGTTAGTTTCTTCTATCTCTTCGAAGGGGAAGGCGATGTTTCAATGTCATGAACTTTAACTATCGGGTCTCGAGATGGACTAATATTTTCGCCCTATACTTCGGGCGTTTCGGTTTCTTTAATCTCCCTCTCCTTTAGTGTGTCAGGGGAGTTACGTCCTGAAGACTCGTCCTGCTTTTTTCCTTTTCTTGAAGCAGGCCTGGTTATGGTGACATCTTGGGGTAGGCTTATTCGACAACCTTTTCCCAGTAACCCAAATTTAATGAGCGACTCATTCGAAATGAGAGACCTGATGTCCTGGTCTTCTACGGGGAGAGCTCAGATCGCTTCGACAACTTCAGAATATCCAAGGCGCTTAGGACGAGGGTTGATACCTGTGAAAGTAGACAAAGGGTCGGAAAAGATGAAATTTTTTCCAAATTCATGTATAGAATCAGAAAAGGAACTCACTTCCTTCTACCAATCTCCTGGCGAAACCAGGGGGACAGCGCGCGTAGAGCCACTCTTACTTGTATTAGGCGAATTTGCTCCATGCCTCGAACAGGATTTGGCATTTACTATGTGGCTCGAGGAATATAAAATATGGGCTTTCTGACCGTATCTTGAAGAGATAAATGTAGCGGATATCGTCCGGAGTCGGAAGCCTAAAAAGGACACTCATGAAAAGAATACAAGTGTCATAAATGAATGCGTGGTTGTTCGGATGCAGTTGCGATGGGGCAACCTAGATATACTGCAACACGTCTTAAAGAAATAAGTTAAATAGTGGCACGCTGCCAACCCGACGGATGAATTTTTTACAAGCTGTATATCCGGCTGGGGGCAACTGTGGACGATCATTCCCCGATGGAACTAACACGTCGTCGAAGGGGATTCCATGGATAGAGCATATCCGACGGAGCATACTTTCGTTAATCATTGAGGCCTGGGAATCGATTGGGTTATTTAAGAAAATTGCTGCCTCCAGAGTTTCGGAAGCCAAATTGACAGATGTAGTCGCAGGGATAAGTAAGTCTTGAGCAGAGGTAGTTGACGGATTTAAAGTTCCTATAACTTCTTGTCGAGATGATGGCCTAGGTCTGTCCGAGATCGTAGTAGAGCTAGATTTCCTAGACATCTCTAATGAAGATTTAATCTGACATAGCACCTATTTTAACTTTACTTGAAAAAAATCGACATTAGACTTAATAACATAATTATTCCCCCCATGTAGTGTGTGAACTAGTGCGATCATTCAAATGTAAGTGCCAAGTAGTGAAAAGTCACTGGATTGATGAAATAAGTTTAAGCTTTGAATTGTCATCTTCGAAGACTATCATCGCTGACCGTCTATAAAAGCTTGTCGTAAGACGATTTATATTTTGAACTCGACATCGTCACTGCATTTGAAAGGTTATTAACTGTTAAGCAAGTTAAGTCCAAGTTTTTCGTTGTTTAAACACAAGATTTATTAGTCCGGATTATCCGATATGCTTTGTTGTTTGAGTATGTCCTTGTTCATTATCCTATGTTCAAGCATAAAATATGTGCTGAGTCAATTATGCATTAGGTTTGACTGATGTTGCTGTTGTACACAACCCTCCTACCTAACCACTTTATCGTTCGGCATTCAACTAGTCATGCCGAACTACAAACATGCCGAGCCACCTCGCTCGGCATTCTACCCTCAACACCACCACTCACCTACCACTCATTATTGTCGTTCGGCATGCGGAAAGACATGCCGAACCGTAAACATGCCAAGCCATGCCGTTCAGCACGCCACTCCACCAACTGTCCTCTTCATCATTCGGCATAAAGGAGTCATGCCGAATCACACTCACGCTGAGCCGCATCGCTCGCCATTCGACCCAGCTCTTACTTCTCCTCTACTTTCCCTCCTACCTCGTTCAGCATGAGGTAATCATGACGAGCCGTGGCCATGCCGAGCCGCATTGCTCGGCACACTAAACCTTAGCTCCAATTTCACTATAGTACTTCCCCTCCATCGCTCGGCATAAGAAAGTCACGCCGAGCCACCTCAGTACGTCTTCCACCAACTTCCTCCTTTAAACACCTCTATCATCCTCTTCTCTCCTCCACTCTGCCTAGCCTTAAACTCCTATAAAACACCCACGCTTCACCCTTAACTCCTCTCCTCCACGCGGTTATTACTGACCATGATTTTGCAGAGATTCACGAGTTCGAACCTCGTGCTAGGTTTCCTAATCGGGGTGAAGTGTTTAAGGGAAAGGTTTTCCTAAGAAATAAGACGAAGCTTTGGAAGATTCTGGAGTAGGGAGCGCAGTTCTTATTAGATTCGATTGATTGGAGAAGGAAGTGAGGCAACGCATGGTGTTTGAGAAGGGAAGGGAAGAGTAGATAATTCTATGAAGTCTGTTAAGAAGCAAGCTCGTAAGTATTGAAGAGTGGAGGTAAAAGTAAAAGAGAGAAGAAGAAGAAACCTTATCTTATATAGAGAGAAGAGAAGTCGAAGGGATGGTGACTGGTAGAACTGGTCAAAGCACCTCCCTCGTTCGGCATTAGTGTCGTTCGACATTTGTGTGCCGCTCGGCATCAGCCAAGTCGTTCGGCATTCATATGTCGTTCGACATTAGCATGTCGCTCGGCATACAATGCCTTGTTCGGCATTCAGGAGAAGCTACTATCGAGAAAACAATGCAAGAGCTTAAAGGGGTGTGTGGAATGCTCATGATTCAAAGCATATCATGTTCGTCCACATGATACACTTTGGGGGGCATTTGTTATCCAGTGGCTTGACCAGGTAAATAGAGACTTGACATGGAAGGCTCGATCGGCATAAGTGGGTCGTTCGGCACAGCTGGGTCGTTCGGCACAGCTGGGTCGTTCGGCACAACTGGGTCGTTCAGCACAACACAACTGGGTCGTTTGGCACAACTCGGTCGTTCGGCACAACACAACTGGGTCTTTCGGCACAACTGGGTCGCTCGACACAACTGGATCGCTCGACACAACGGCTCATTCAGCATTCCATCCTCGTTCGGCATTCATGCCTCGTTCGGTATTCCAGCCTCGTTCGACATTCATGCCTCGTTCGACATTCCAGCCTCGTTCGGCATTCATGCCTCGTTCGACATTCCCACCTCGTTCGGCATTCATGCCTCATTCGGTACATGGCCTCACTCGGCATAAGCATGCCATTCGACATCTCCCCTCGATCTGCATCGGATCTCGTTCGGCTTACACATTTCACTCAACATACTGCCTCGTTCGGCTTGGAGACATGGCTCGGCATTTTCCGTTTAGAATTTGTGGCTCGGCACACAAAATTCACTCACCACGGGCCGAGGTATCTTGCTACTAGGCCCGTTACGGAAGTCCAACCCATCTTCGTCTATAAATAGAAGGGCAGGGGCACAGTGAAATGGACCTTTTTTCGAGAACACCAGGGAGATTCTGCCGCATTCAAGACTCATTCAGGACTTTTCCTTTTTACTTAGTAGTTGTATTCAAATAGTTGGTGTATGGATTATATCTGTAATCAATTATTGAGTAAAGCAGTAAAAATTAAGTTCAAATTAGACTTAGGTAATTATGTCGAACCACTATAAATCTCATGTTCTTGTTTTCTGCATTTAATTTAGCATACTATTCTCTGTTTAAATTTACTTTCTTCATTAATCTCTCTACGCAATCTTTCTTAAGGGTGTTAGTGACCAATTCTGGTGCTAACAGGTGGCATCATGAATTTCATAGGATAGCTTGCTTATAGGATTTCTTTAGCGAATGAGGTTCAGTTTGCCAATGAACCCTAGTTGTCATTTTGTCATTGTTGTCTTTGGCTCATTAGCCTACTAGTCGTATTAGCTATGTAATTCTTTACTACATGGGCTAATTGGACGATAATCACAATGAACATCCCTGGATGTTTGGCCCAATAATAGTCGTGGTGGGTTGCATGACGTTTAGGTTCCTCCGTCTCTAGAGAAGCAGCTCATTCCGACCCTCCCTGGTGCCTTGATGGACTCCATCCCCTTTTTGCTTCCTCTGTAATATTAATATAAACACCACTAACATGGGTTCCATTAGCTTGTCCATGCCCCTCATCTCTAGCATCTTGTAATTCCACTACATAATTGTCTAGATGGATACTTTTCGATCAATCATATCGAACCATAAGGGTTAGTTGTTACCGAGCAATGTGGATGGTGGTATATCGCCTATAGTGTTCATTATATGCTTCTTCGTCACATTAACATCCTCCTTTCACATCTTTTGTTTAACCTTCTCTGGTGCAAAACCCCAAAATGTTGTCGTTTTGATTTCGATTATTTAATTAATTTTAAATATTTAAATAATTGTGCTTAAAAACTAAGTAACGTATATTCAAATGTAGGGATTATTTATATATTTGAATTGTGAATTAAATATTTATTAAATCGAATTAACATATTTATATAACTCTTTTTAATTAATAAATAATAATGGTAAACTCATTTTGTAAATTCATTTTCAGTACTAAATAGTTTGAATAAATAATAAGAAAATTAATTGCTAGTAAAATGACTTGATTTTTAGTGATATATTTAAATTTTTATTTATTATGCTTTTTCATCAGTTTTGATTTGGAAAATATTTAAATAAATGAGTGACATATTTTACAGCAAATGATCGTATTTTTAAAAATTTCATAGAATTAAATAATTTGTGTACTTTATTAGTGATTTGTTATAGTGTCACATTTTGGTGCATGATCATACTTTTATTTCTGTCATTGGCGATCCATACTCAAATGGAATATTATGTTGTACAATACCGCAAAATCTTCTTTTTAAAACTTTTTAAATCAAATCAAAATTCAAAATTTTTAGATAACTTTATGGTAATGTGATGGTTGGCTTGAGAATTTTGGTTTCTTGGAATCTTTGTTTAACTTGTTTTAAAGTAAAGTTTTTAGTTTTGGTTATAAAATTAGATAAACTCGCTTAAACTTTTCCCTTTTTCATTTTCACTTTCCTTCCTTCTTTATTTGTAGTAAAACAGATAATGTCCTCTTCGATACTTAACGAAAAACATTAAATTAGTTTGGTTTGTTAGTTTTTGCAAGTTCGTGAAACCCATATAAGTGATGAGGGATGTGGCATTGGTTTGGGTTGTTTGACAGTTTGGCTATGTGTAGTAGTGAACTAGAGTTAATGATCTATGGAGATTTAAGCGAAGTTAGTGGGATCAGGAAGTGGCATAATTTTTCTCATGCAAAGGCGAGCTGGGTATAGGAATTTGGTATGGCACGACATGCTATGGTAGATTGCAACTTTGGCTTTGGCATGTAGTGGATCTATAGCCATGAGGAGAATGAAGGAACAGGAGGTTAGATTGAGGTTGGAATCGAACCCGGGCATGAAGGAGAGTTATTGACGTTAATTGGATGTGCTTTGGTGCTTAGTGGCGAGAAGATAGGGCAGTGAACGCGAGGTAGTAGGTCCCATTGGTGATGGTGGAGCCAAGCTTGGTGTGGTTCGGATCTGTACTTTGAGTTCAGGAAGAGAGGAACAATGGTGCAAATCACACAGGATTTCCTTGAGTATTGCTCTATGTTGATGGATTTATGTGTATGGTAAGAATGGGTTCAGGCAGATCTTGTGTGCATGTTTTCTAATTTGGGATAAGTTGGATTTGGGGGTAACTAGCTTGATTTGGTATTTGATTAATTAATTAACTAATTTGATTAATCGAAATCTTATAAAATTCATACCTTGCTCATACGAAGTTGGTTTTGGACCCTGTTAGTTGCATTGGACTCGTATCGATGATATCTATGCACTGGAATTGGATTCGTCATTTTTGGAGCTATTATAATTTCGAGCTAAAATAGATTTAATCGAAACACCAAAGCACCAACTAGAATTTCGGTGAATTAACTCACCCTTAAATAAATTATATGATATCCGTGTTACAATATATTATTGTTAAATGCTTGGATGTTAGTTTATTATTTATCGTTTGAATTGTTCAGATTCCCGCTTTGGAAAGCGGATGACACAATGTATGATTTATAGAGAACACATGCGACTATATATTTTTGTTTGATCCCACTTGATAGCAGGTGCCATAAATAACCATTGTGTTGCGGGGACAAAAAGAATAAGTCATAGTGCTATCATAGGAAATAGGTCGCTACGGGACGCTTCAAAATGCATATATATATATATATATATATATGACATTTACCGGGGACTTTTGTAGAGAGACCTAAGGGGTTGTCTTACCAATGTTTATTTATGTATATATTCTTAAATTACTTATATTGTTGTTTTGTTGAAATATTTATGACATACTATTTGATTTTGGTTAGTGTCGTTATAGTGATTTTCGTTATACCGTCACTTCTGAAATATCATATCCTTAAAACCTTGTGTGTATTGAACTTATCCTTACATTTTTTCAAAATCAATGTTTTGTCCTGTTTTTGCACTTTGAAAGTTGTTTAAACTATATTTTTAAGTATTTTAAAATTTTTGAAGATAAAGGATAAATATTGATCAAAATATATAAAATAAGCTATAAATTTGATTAATTATCTTTTAGGATAATTAAAATTATTTTACTTTGTATAAAATTATAATTTTGATTTATTTTCTTTTGGATAACTAATGTTGTTTTGAATTTATAAAAGATTATAAATTTGATTTATTTTCCTTCGGGTTGATTAATATTGTTTCAAATTGATAAAAGATTATAAATTCGATTTATTTTCCTTCCAGATAATAAACTTTGTTTAAAATTTATAAAAGATTGTTTATAAATAAGAAATCATTCAAAAAGGAACTTTTATAAATAAAGATAAGTGTAAATTATTTTGGGTTTATAGTAAACAGTGTTTTAATGACAAATATTTATGGCCTTCCTTTTTAATACACTTAGAAATATAACTAGCTCTTTAAAGTGATTTTTAAAGGGTATTTTTAAAGTGTTTTACAAATATTTGTGATTTGAAAATCAAGCATAGGTGAGAAACAAACGTTTTAAAAGCTTGATCCTTTTATTGGTGACAAGTGTTTGTAATCTAATTTTCGTACATAATCATTGTTTAACCTCGATAGTTGATTTCTTAATTATGGATTCTGATATCCTCCTTTGTGTTTTGTCGAATCAAGATGATTTGTTTGCTCATTTAGGGCATTTAAATCCTTGCTATTCTTAAAGTTAAGAATGCTATCGAGTCAAGATAGGAAGCCACATTGCCCTAACTTGTCTAACTTCATCGTTTTCCCTTGGTAAGTTTTCAATAGTTGATTCATTGGCTATCAATTTTGATGTCCTTCTTTATGTTTTGTCAATCTATTACGATTTGTTGCTCTTTTTCTACGTTAGTATCAAACGCCCTAAATAACTGAAATCAAAGAGCGAATGGGAGCCAAGCTAGTTGAGTCGCACCCATTAAAGTATATTCAAATTTATCTAGACAGTTGTTGGTAGTATGCATGTGGTAATGTGTGTATATTCGGATGCCTGTGGATCTAACGGGGTCAAGCTTGGAAGTTCCTGGGAGTGTTGCTTGTTTGGCATGGGCTGTCCAGTACATTTTATCTTGAGGTATACTTTCAGTGTAGGGGGTGCACCCTCCTAGTCTTGTTGGATAAATTCATTCTCCTAGTTTGATTCGAACCATAGAGACAATCTTTTCTTAATTGCATCGATAAATGCCTTGAGCTCCTCTCTATGATTAATTATTTTTTTCTATTTTTTAATTTTGGGTTTTAATCTTATATGTGTCCATTCTTTCTTATTTGGATTATTCTTCTAATTTATTTTACATTTTTTGTGTATGGATGTTGTTTTTGTGAGTTAAAAGTCTGTTGCGTGTTCAACGACATGGTCTCATCGAATTATCAAATTTTCATCATATTTCTTGAGTTTTCTCTCGCTTGTTTTTCATACCGACCCATGTGTTATTTTATTATAATGCTTAGGTCAAACCGAATATTTTTCCAAGTTGTTATTTATGGGATAGGAAGCTCGTAGAGTAGAGCTACAAGTTCGCCTACCGTAGTATTTTTATTTTTTTGCTATATTATTAAATATTCCCATCGGAAATTTTATGGTTAGGAAGTTACAACTATCTAAGTTGATGAGGTTCATTTTTAACCTTGATATACCACGTATTTTAGAGTGATTATTTTTTTTATATAATATATATTGTAGTTCAACTAGGAAATTATGTTTTCCCTGTTCTTCTTCTTTATTTTACCCTAACAATCTACCATTCCGAGGATTGGATGTTCGACACATGAATACCGTGGATGCATTAATGCCAACTTTTGATGATCATAAAGGAGAATCATTACATTTATTTTTGGAGCTGAGGGTTAAGCGAGAACCTTGGCATTGGTGGGGTAAAGTCTTGGGGATAGGCTAAGTGACACCCTAGAAGGAGTTAAGAGTATTATAAACATGAGAGAATAATTGTTATTTCTATAAAAACATATTATGTTAATTAGTCTATTGAGTTGTTTATGAATTCTGGTTGAGACGTGGAATGCCACGATGTCGTATAGGGATTTCTAAACTCTCGTACAAGGCAAATAGACATGATACCGAGTTTTGAAAATTCGGTAAATAAAATATCTTACCTAAGGTTGTATATTCACATATATAAGTGAATAATTTTCGAATTGATATGGTTTTTTATGTTGTGTTTATTTGTTTGAAAATGATAATATTAATTTATAATCATTATTGTTTGACTTGTTATGCTCGGGTAGCTTCGGAGCATTGACTATTATTTGTTGATTGTGAATTTACGCTCGACCCGCTTATGAGTGTTTATTGTTTGATAATTTTAAGAATATTAAAATGAATCCCTTATGAATTAAATTTCATAGTTTGACTATAAGATGTTTGGAGAGAATGTTATGTTATAATTCATCTTTTAATAAAATTGTTTAGTTAATCTAAATGGGAAGATAAGGAAATTTAGAGGATAAATAATTATGAAAAGTTTATTATTGTTAACCCAAATAATGGATCAACACCCTGGATTGAGTATGAAAGCACCGGCCTATTTTATCAAGGCAAATAAAATAGAAAAAGCAATAGTAAATCCGCGAAAAGAATAAATGAACAAGATATTTTTATAGTGGTTCGACACTAATGAAGCCTATGTCCACTTTATAACTTTTTTTATCGACTGACTATAATTTCAAGTTGAATCTGATTACAAAGTGAATGAATCTTATAAGTTGGATTAAGCCACCAGTGTTAGAGTTCACTAGAGAATCTCAGTGAACCCTGTAGATGACTATTATATAGGAGGAGAAGAGTGGAGTAGTTTCTGCAGAGTTTTAACACTCAGTCCAGATGATCTTGTTTATATTACAAGTATGATTGTATTTATAGGATTTCGAAAGCTATTAGGCTAGGCCGCATTGCCAGATGCTTAAACGAACATACGAAAGTGCATTGAAAGTTTCATAGTGAACTGAGTCAATCCCATGGATCGCTAGCTATCCATGGGTTATGGGCCGTTGATGATTCAACTACTTGTGATGCTTCTCTTCATCCTCTTCTTTAAATTTCATGGCAATCTAGCACAATCATATGGATCGTTAGCGATCCATAGTTCATGGATCTCTAGTCGCCCATACTTAGTGGATTTTTGGACTTTGTCTTTTGGAGTTCATTTGTAGTCATGCGTTGATGCTCTCCATGTAATTTTATAGCTTGTTGCCTTGTTTTGATGACGATCAATACACTAGTTGCATTGGACTGCTGATTGAATTAGGCAAATGCTCACTTCTTGATCTAATTAGCTTGAAATTCCATCAAACATAGCTATCATTCCAAGAATTCCTATTGGATCATGATGCAAGAAGATTGGTGGAGATATGAGCAAAGCTTATGGATCGCTAGCAATCCATATGAGATGGATCTCTAGCAATCCATCACCATAGCATATTTTTGCTTTCTTTGTCTCTGATCGTTCTTGGTTGGTTCTTAAGTCCTTTTGGTAAGCTCTTAAGCTGTTCTGACTTCATGAAGCTGTTCCGGCCTCCTTTGAATTATGTTGGGTTAAAAATGCGGATAATGTTTGCCTTCCCCCTCGAGTATGCCTTCAATTGAAATAAGGCCTTCTTTGGAAGTAATTGCTTTTGAGTTCCCGCATAGTAAGGTTCAAGCGATCATGTTAGGGCCATCAAGTGAATTTGGCTTTGGCTGTTCAACTTTCTCTTGCCGCCCAAGCTAATTCCTTGCGACTCGATTGAAACTCGATCAAACCCTAAGTCCATCCATTCTATCACTGTCGCCGACCATCTACCACCGAAGCCTCTCACCATTGACAATTCTGAACTACGTCGTCACTTTGACTTCAAGCCTAGCTCCTAAAACCTTATCTTTTGGATCGCCGTCGACCTTCACTTGGACTACTGCTGACCTTTCTTATCATAGGCCGCCAGTCATTCCAAGTCCATTCGTGTCTTATTTCATATTCTTGATTATAGGTGGGTAATGTTGATTTTGTCCTTCATCTAGCAAATTGACGATGGGGTTGTATTGGTGATGATTGTCATGGAAAATTCGATTTGATTATGATTTTATGAAAGAAGATAGTAAATTGAGTCTTGATTTCTTCACGGAGCGACACTCAGGATTTACCTCGGCGCATGACATGTTTTGTTGTCTTCGTCCAAAGAATCAAAATTGACTTATATACTGGGATACATTATTGATACAACACAAATATTGCGAATTTGGTTTGATCCTTCCGGAGGGGAGTAATAGCTTAGGATAGCATCCCATGTGCAACTTATTTTGTTATCGCCTTTCAAAGAGTTTAGATTGGTCTTGTTATTGTACACTCGGTGTATCTGAACTGGGAATAGCTTTTCGTATCGCTTCGAATAACAAATCTGTTATCAATCGTTCATCGATAACGGGTAAGTGTAGAAGAAATAATTTCAAAAAATGATACGAAAAGCCCTTTTCATTCTCCACTATAAGCGAACTGTCTACACAGGATATAGCATTTGTAGTATTTAAGACATCAAGCTCTCCCACTTAGAGAACATAGTACACTTGCCTCGGTATATACTTAAAATCCGATATGTCGGTGTAAATTGATATTCACTCGGACTTCAAGAGTTATAGGTGAATTTTAAGTTAAAAATAGAATTACCTGACCGCGCTGGATGCAAGTTCTATTGTACAGAATGAAGTATCCATCTTCTTGTTGTAAGTCCTATGGAGGAAGTCGTGCTTAGAAGCTGAATCGTCCTCCGTCGCCCCTTCCTCATTTGCTTCACTAGCTGAATATAGTAAATTAGTTACGATTGGCCTAGTTTTAGACCAGCCTCCTTTGAATTTTAGAGTTTCTACTTAAACCACTAGAGAGAGATTCTTCTGTAATCTTCACTAAGGTTCTGCATAATATTTGATTGCAACACGACATTCCTTAGGACGATGTGCACCGTCCGGAGAAGAATGAGTTTGCCCATATCTCACCCCTGCGATACACTATTTGCCACTGGTACATGTGCTTAAATGGAGTAGTGGCTCCCTTCATTGATTTCTTGAAGGAAATTCTTTCGAAATTGGGAATTTACGCATTCCAAATTCATCCTAATGGATATGCAATCTTGACTTGACTTCATGTTCAGCTTATGCGAATATTTAATTATGCCTCGATTTTCGGTGAGTTGAGATATTTTTTCTCATTTAAGAAGAGAGATGAGTGCATATCCCTCGTTATGGTCAAGTCCTACAGGAATCGCAAGATCATGTTGTAGCTTCAAGGAAATCTGTCTCAATTCAGGACTCGGTACTTCTTTGTTAGACTTCCCATAGAGTTTAACCTTTGTCATACAACAAAAGGTATTTTCTCCCCTTCAGTTATTGAGTTTCGATACGATGCTATGAGATTTTTGACGGATCAAATACTTCTTGCAGTTATTCCGACACCGAATAAAAACTTATCACTTGACCAAATTTTCCATACCCTGAAGGCCGTAGATGCCAAGGAGAGATCGGTTAAACTTTTGTTAACGGACAAAAAATTGCTCTAGTATAGACTACTGCTTCCCGGGAGATTCACTTTTATCGTTGAAGTCCCATCTCCTTCCTGTTCAAGAGTTATGAGCATGTCCCACTTATTCATCGCATGGCTTTGAAAAAGGCGTTTTCTTAGAATTAGAATGTCCGTCTAACGAGTCAACCGAAGAGGCTGATGAGGTGTCACGACTGAAGCTAGCTGTCCAGCCAGAATGCCTCCAATTTTAGATGAAGTGGAAGAAGAGTTCAGGCAACGAGAGGCCAAGGATGTAGTGGCAACAGAAAAAGAGGAGGGTGAAGTCGAGAGCAGTAGTAGTCTTGATTCCTCCTCCAATGATGATGATTTCGATGCAGGTTCAGGTGACGGAGACTCCGAATCAAGTGATGAGACTCCAGGAATGAGTCTCGTTCTCCTGGATTCGCCTCCTCGAGAAATTAGCAATAAAGATGCTCCCCCAAAAGCCAAGAGAAATCAAGGTTCCATGACTAAAGTGCCGGCGTAGACTATGGGGATTTGAGGAACGTTTACGTTGATATCGATGAACTTATGGGGGAGGGTTTTGAACTCGAGAGAGCGTCTCCCCTCCTTGGTCATGTCTTGTCTAGAGTCAACCCTGTTTTTACCACGGTGGCTTCCCAATCCGGTTTGTGACATCCTTTTAGGCCCCCCAAGACACATGACATATTTCACTAGGGTCACATTCACTTACACGTGCATTATTTAGGGCTATTTCTCGTTGCTAAAGCTCTTTATTTATTCTTCAAGTCAATTTCCATGAGAGGCTATGGACTTTACGACAATCTCGAGCACTTCATCGATTCAAAACATTGGTCAAAACGTTCTACAAGTGGCTATTAGCCCCGTGAGACTAAGGAGGAATGGAGAAGGAAAAAAGACTTCGTGGTCGAAACTTGTTGCCGTAATGATAGAGAATGGGGTCGGATGTACAAAAGTGGCTATGAGAAGAGAAAACCCTCCAATGACCAAGAGGAACCATCTAACAAGTCAAAGGTTGATCGTAGTTCTCATCCTCCTAAGCATCAGGCTTCTCCCCGGTCCTATTTTATGACGGTCTTGAAGTTCCAGTTTATTCCTTTCAGGCTCCGTTTTCATCTCAAGCCCCATCGACTCATGTGGTGCCCGCTTTTGCTTCCTTATGTCCTCATAGGAGGCTGGCTTACATTCTATCGTCCAGTCCCCCTAGACTCGAAGCTACACTCCCTAAGTGGTTTTTAAAGGGACTTAAGCTTGATCGCGACCTTCACCTAGTCCGCAATGGTTCCTATATGCCCCGCTTTCAGGAGATTCAAAGAGATTTAGAGCAAGCCGAGGGATGGGAAAAGTTATGCAAACAGCTGGCCGACACGAACCGCAATAATTACCAAGAGATCTTCTCTTTTGAATCAGAGAAAGGCGATTTCGAGAGGGCATTAGTGGAATGTGATCCAGAACTAAGCGACTAATACAAGAGAGGGACGTGGCACTTCGGTAGAGTAAGAAAAGTGGCAGTTTGCTGAAGGGGATAAGATAGGCCCATGCGAAAATAAAGATCATGTTTCGAGATGAAATAAGAAGACCCACGCGGACGAAGTTAAGTTGAAAGAGGAGATGGAAGCACATGACGCGATTATTGAAGCTCAAAAAAAGACTATTGTTGATTTGGACAACTTATTTGTTTGATAATTGTTTTGTTCAAGTGCAGGGTCTGCGCCTACTACTTTGATTGTTATAACATCAATTTTGTTCTTTTTATAGGCCGATACTGTGTGGATATGGCCGCTACATTTTTAAATTTGTATAGAAAATGCTATAAGTGATACAATGTTAGCATTTTGATTGTAACTTTACCTTTTTACACATATACATTTCATGTTCTTATGCCAACTTTACTTATTGTTGTTTTATTTTATCAGATCTTGTGATTACTACCAAAATTCTTTGTTTGGAGTAACAGAACTGTGAAGTGCTTGGTTTTTGTTCTTGAGTATTTTCTTTGAGTATGGACCCCCAGTTCACGGGGCTGGTTACTCCGAACACTTGACGGATGACCGATTGACCCGACTGATTTTTTTTAAATGTCCATAATCGAATTCATTTTGTGGTTCCTATCTTTGGGAGCTTATGATTTGTATGGTTTGATTTCAAATTTATTGATGGTCAATAATTGGAACTTTCTGCTGACTCGTTGTAGTTTGACATCATTGGATTCATACCCATTGCTCCTGATAGTTGGAGTGTTGACTCTTGTTATACCTGCAATGGATGAGTTTCCCGGTATCGTTGGGGAAATATCGACACTTAAGAGTATGCATAGCTCATGGATTGCATAGCTTTTGAGAGTGCGTGCGGTTTATGGGGTGTGCGGCTTTTGGGATCGATATGACCCGGTGATCTGAAGCGGTTTGGAACTTCTCGATGTTGCTGATCTTTGGGCAACGTGAGGATTTTATGCTTCGAGGGCGTGATTCCATGTCTCAAAAGGTAATGCAAGGCTTATGTGAGTGCATGGCATTGATTTGAGCCTTTCGAGCGTCGTCGGAGTAACAACGGCTCTTAGAAGACGGGGATCAGGTTCCATTTATCCAACGGTTTGAGTCGATTTGCTTATGTCGACCCGATGGGTATGTGGGGCACATTTGAGCATGGTTCCATTATCTCAAGCAGCGGTTGGGTGGTTTTAAGCTGTTTTGACTCCATTGATTCAACATGTTACTTTTATGGACACAGTTTTATTTATTCAGAAAGCAAAGCAATTTTATTAAGAAAAGTTGGGAAAGTTCTACTTATTAACAATTCCCCTACTATTCCAGGATGGCTTATTTGCTGAAAATAAGAAGTATATAAGATTGTTTCAGTTAAACTAACAATGCACAATTCGCTGTTCCATGCTCGGGGAATTTGGATTCCATCGATGATTGTCAGTTTGAATGTTCCATCCCCTAGCTTTTAACTGATCACATACGGTCCTTCCAAGTTTGGCCCAAAGGTTCCCGGTATTCGATAGAATCATTTAAGGAAAAGGTGTCCCACTTCGAAAGTTTGGTTTTGAACTTTGGAGTTAAAGTACCATGTGACCCTTTTTTGTTGAGCAGCGGTCCTCAATTCGGTTTCTTCCCTCTTCTCGTCAATCATATCAAGTGACTCGAGTAGGTGCTACTAATTTTACCTCTAATTAAAATTCTGCCTTCGATGAGAGGGGACTTCTAGTTCTACGGGGATCATTGCTTCTGAACCATCTGCTAGGGAAAACGAGGTATGCCTGGGTGCTACTTTGTGTCTTGTTCTATAAGCCCATAGTGCAAGTGGAATTTCATCAACCCAATTCCCTTTAGCTTAGTTAGGTGCTTTTTGGTAGGGGACTTAACGATCTTGTTTATTGCTTCAACTTTCCCCTTTGCTTGTGGATGAGTGACTGCAGAAAAGCTCTTCTCGATACGGAAGAGTTTGCAAAAGTCTTTGAACTCGATGCTTTTAAATTGGGTCCTGTTAACAGTGATGATTTTCTATGGTACACAAAACTTGCAAATAATGTTTTTTGTAACAAAATTAATGACCTTCTTTGTAGTAATGGTGGACAATGGTTCTGCTTTGGCCTACTTGCTGAATTAGTCAATGGAAACTTGTAACAACCCGATATTTTCAGCCATTCGCAGACACACATGCCGGATTTGAATTGCACAAAATACCGCATTGTAAACAAATTTGGACCAAATGAAATACAATCACAGAATCACAGACATAGAAATATCAAAATAACTCACAACAGAAATTAAATACCATAGTAGTTCATGAAGCTACTATCACAAACTCTCAAAGCAATTACATAATAGCAGTTTGAAAACATATACAACAGAAATCTCAAATACATAGAAGTTTATAAATACCAGAGCTGAAATAGAATAACTGAAACTGAAAGGGAGTAGATAACTAGACAAGCAGAATCTCCAGCGATTCCTAGCTCCAGAAAGGAAATCCAAAGCTAAGCTGTAAATACTCGGGCTGACCCGAGCGTAAAGTAAAACACAAAACACTCGAGTCAGGACATATATACTTATATAATGCAAACCAACTCAAGTGAGTTGTAGTAGTAATGTACAATAACTTAAAGGATGCTTGGGATCGCCCATCCTTTAAGGTCAGTTAAACTATAAATTAAGTACATTCCGTGGTTAAAATTTCAAAATGGTATTTTATAATTCTAAATCAAATCTCATTTAAAAATTCAATATCATTTCAAATTCATATTGAAATATCAAAATATCATATCTTCCAAAACCTCATTGAGTTTTATTTAATTTAAATACCATTTAAAATCACAATTCAAAATGGTTTATATTTCAAATCAAAATACTCCATTTAATTCCAATTAAACCAATTAAATATTCCGTTTAAATCATTTAAATATTCCATTTAAATCATTTAAATATTCCATTTAAATCATTTAAAAGTGAAGTGATTATATATAATAATAAAATATCAAATTCTCATAAATTTAGCCTTTTCAAAGTTCACTTATTCTTTTAAATTTATCAAAACAGTATAAATTCAACTTTCGCGGCACTTAGAAGATGCTACGGAAAGTTATGTTTTAAAACAATTTATTTAACAAAAGACAGCATTTAAAATGCTATAATATGTTTAATTTAGTTCAAATAAAATCTTAGTTAATTTCAGCAACTACCGCACTTACAAAGTGCTATAATAGCCCTTAATTCAATTTACTCATTTAGTTCATTTCTATCGATTACAGCATTTACAAATGCTATAGTATCCTTACATTAAAAATAATAACATTTCAAAAATGCTGTTAATTAAATTCCAAATATTCAATATAATTTCAGAAACAATTAAATTTTAATTTAAATCATTTTAAACTTATAAAATCATATATTTTCACTTTTGAAACAATCACTTAAATACCCTTATATTCATGATTTTATAAAGTTAAATTTTCATTCAAAAATCAATTAATAATAATTTACTTATATAATTCAACATTCAATTTCAATTCTTTATAATTAAATTTTTAACTTAACACTTAAGTTTAAATTTTCAAATATAACTTATTTTTCATTTTATTTACTTAACTTAAAATTCATTTTTAAACAAAATTCACAAATTCCCAATCTAAGTTATATTTCAAAATTCAACTTAAATATTCATTTATTTAGCCTTTTAATTATTCAAAAAATCATTAACACTTTATAAAATCATTTTAAATTCATTTTAATTCAAATTTTAAATCTATTTATCATATTTTCTACTTAATTTAAATTCCATTTATAACCAAATAATAATTTTCAATATAACTTGTATTTCAAATTTCTAACTTTACCATTAATTAATTTCACTTATAAATTTTTAGAAAATCAACAATGCTTTATAAATAGTATTTTTAATTAATTTTAAATCAAAATATTATAATATTTACATTTTAAAAATACTTTAAAATTTTTAGAAATATATATATTAACCACGGGTCTGTATATCATTTTCTAGCCTAAGTAAAGTGATACAGAAAATATATCATTTCAATCCGTAATTTTACAAAGAAAACCCAAGTTTTATCATTTCAAACCCGCAGTCTCAAGTAAAATGAAATAACTAAAAATCGTTCAGGCCTATCATTTCAGCTCATAACGATTTTTACCTATTCTAAAGTCTGTTCGGGTATGTATCATTTCAACCCATAGTGATTCTAATCTAAAGAGGACTTGTAGTGTGATAAACTAATATAAATAACAAAATAGCGTAATATAACAGTAACAGATCGTATAACAGGTGTATAATCATGGGTGAACATCATATGATCATAGCATAGAAAATATATCATGGTGATATGTTTTACCGATTCAGTTGTGATCAGTTTACTTGTCATATAAGTATAAATTTGTGTGGTGAGAATTACTCACTTGTATAAGCTGGAGATGACAACCAAATACGCAAACAAAGATCTTCTAAGGCACGATAGCACGATAACTATTTGAGAGTGGGAGAGCAAAAGCTAATTGCCTTGTCAAATATCAAACAAAACAAAGTACAACATTAATTTCAAAACAAAATTTTACTAAACAATGCTACAAATAAATGTACAACACAAAGCCAAAGCTTTTGCACTTGCATTCAAAAACTTATGCTTCAGCCATACCTTGGAAAAGCATTGTTATTGGATGGATTAGGATCAGGTTTGGATCAGGTTAAGGGTACAAAGGTCAGCCATAACAATATATGAAGGAGTAGGGAGATATGTGTGTATGAACACACAAATTCAAGGCATAAAAGTGGATTTCAAGGCCATAAATGGTCTCGGCCAAGCATGTATGGGCAAGGCCTGATCTGGTGAGTGCATGGGGTGATGTGGGAAGGTCTCAGGCTTAGGTTTGTCTGGTGGTGGTGGTGCACAAGTCGGCCAAGGTGGTGGTTGGAGTGGTGGAAACAAGGGGAGTTCGGCTATAGTAATAAAGTGGAGTTTTCTTCATTTTCTTCGTGAATCATCAACTTGGATGGCCTCGGCCATGGGATGGCCATGGGAAGGAGGAGGCGGTTGTTGGTTGTGGTAGTGGAGAAGGCGGCCAAGGTGCTGGAGTTGGAGGGGCCGAACTATATAAGAGTAGATGCAAGTGCAAAAATCAACAAAACAATTGAAAAAATGAAAAAAAGACATGAAAATTTTACCAAACATTTTCTTCAGGTGCAGGCCGATTGTTTTTTTCACGTGAGAAGCTGAAGTGGAGTCGGCTGATCAAAGGGTAATATGGAAGCAAATTGAAGTGGTGTTGATTGGTGATGAAAAGGTGGAGAATATGAAGAGGCTAAGCACTTAAAAGGTCACAAACCTTTCAAATTTCCCTAATTCTTTTTAAATTTTTAAATACATGTAAAAATACATATAAACAAAAATAAAAACATAAAAATATAAGGAATTCATAAAAATAAATAAATAAATTTTAATTAAATATAATTAAATTAAGAAAATAGCAAAAATTGGAAACTAGGCTTTAAAATTTGAAAATAATTTCAATAAACTTTGGAAATTTTTTATCATCACTTCAAAATATTTAAAAGATAAAACATATACATAACATAACATATTTCACATATATATAAATTAGAATAAGATATGACAAATAAAACTATTATTTATATAAATTAAAATAAACAATATTGTTGAATAAATCAATTTATACACAATATTGTAAAAAACATAACTTTCTCAATATAAATCAGATTTCAACGAAACGAAAAGCAGTATTCTTGAATTTAATCTAATTACGTAATAAAAGATAAAATTAAAATATTCAAATATTTAAATTTTAAATTTAAAAGTCAAAGTTTGACTAATTTGACCAAAAATACACTTTTTTTTGGAAATATCCTATTTTGAAGTTATAATTCACACAAAAATCAAAATATACTTTTAAAATAACAAATATTATACATTTTAATAAATAAATAAAGTATTTAAATCAGGATTTTCAATTTAAATAATTAAAATAAATAATTAAAATAATCACAAAATACTGGGTTGTTATACTCTCCTTCACTCAAATATTTTTGTCCTTGAAAAGAACGAACAAGGAAAATAAGGAAAAGAAAGATAGTCAACAAATAGTACCTGGAAAAAATAATTCGGATTCGAATCACGAATGCTCTCTTCCATCTCCCAGGTAAAATTTCGATCATCAGTACCCTATTGTACCTCGATCAGACTAACAGATTCCTTCTTAGCTGCTTCCTACCTCTGTCGATAATACGAAGTGGCTTACTCTCGACAGTCAGATTAGGCTAAATATCTAAACTATCGATAGTAGAAGGCTAAACAATAAGATTTGAGTTATGAAGATACTAGAGAAGATGTGAGACATGGAATACATCATGCACTCCAGACGGCTTCTCGGCAAATCCAGATGATAAGCCAAAGAACCAACTCTTTCCACAAATGCGGAAAGCACCCTTGAAGGGGAAGAAGGAAGAAATAGTTAGAAGGTAAAGTAGGTTGAAAGACAAGGATGGACCATTATTTAAAACTATATAAGTTTCAATTTAAATTTTCATATTTAACATTTTGAACATTTTATAATATGATGAATGGTCATTTGATTCAAATTTGATAGTTCGAAGTAAAAAATATTTAAAACATTTTAAATTATTTAGAAAGGAAAAATAAATGATCAAAAATATCCTTTATATAATACTTTATCAAAATACTTTTATAACTCGATGTCTTAACAAGTTTACTTTTGTTCCTACGAACGCTGGCCATGCGTTGATCAGGCACAAAGCTAGAATTCTCCAGGTACTTAGTAGACTTGTTTCAACATCCAGTGTAAATACCGGAAAACCTTTTTTTAAACAGATATGGAAAGTACAGTCCAAACAAATCAACCAAACCAAACGTTTGTCTAACCATGGAACGCAGATACACAATGGTTGCGCCTGGATCCCCCAGGAAACATCCGTACCTGTAAGCGATCTCAGCCTGCGAATTACGCCATGATGACTAGTAAACCACAGATACACAATGGTTACGCTTGGATCCCCCAGAAAACATCCGAACCCTTAAGTTATCTCAGCCAGCGGATTTCGCTACTACTATGACCTACATAGATCGCAAGATACACAATGGTTACGTCTGGATCCGCTAGGAGACATCCGTCTCCCCCAGGCCATCTCAGCGAGGCGAATTACGCTATGCAGTCGCAAACATAAGACCATGGAGATCGCCATGGAATTCGGTGGACATTCGAGTGTCATATCCGGAAAACCCAAATCAAAGAGAATAATATCGATAGAATGAATCCACAGTGTGGCCACAAAGCAGATATCAAGCAGAAGGCACTTTCCATATCTTTACTTCGAAAATATGTATCATATAGTACCTTTCAAAATCACTTCCAAATATCATACTTATATAAAATCCATTTTATATAAGATTCCATTTTCAAATCAAATACTTTCCAAATCAGTAGTATATCAAATCATACTTATACAAACTTCGATTATATAAGATTTCACTTTACAAATAGAGTACCTTTTCCAAATCAACAGTTTTCAAATCCATTTCATACTTATACAAATCCATTTTATATAAGTTCGATAACTCCCAAATCATAGTATTTAAATAAACGAGGTTCTCCATTTCAAACCAATTCAATATCAATTCAGTTTCAAAATCATATATGACTTCGCCAAATCATTTCTTCCTAATTACAAGTATTCAGTTTCAAAGTTTCTTAAAACAATAGATTTAGAAAATAATCCAAATTTCCAAATCGACAAAATTTAGATCAAACAAATTCATTTCCATTTCAAACATATATTCACTTTCAAAAATCATAATACTTTCAAAGTTCTAAATCTTTCGAAACCAAAATATTTGAAATCATTACACTTTGAAAATCATAACCTTTCGAAATCATAAAACATTCCTTTAATTCTTTACATTTCACAAATTTATTCAGTTAAACCCAAATCTAAAATTTCCAGTTTTAATTCAATTCAAACCATCAGTTTCAATTCAATTTAGTTTTCCAACAAAACCATTTCAGATATTATCAAATTTCAAATAAAAATTTGACCATAAAATAAACTATTCAATCTTTAATATATTTCAAAGTTTAAATATACCATATTTCAAACTAAATTTTATAATTTCATATATCTCAAATTTTGCTTCATTATTACTTAGTTTTGAAATATTCAATTCATAAATCCGTCATTTCTAAAATAAACTCAAATTACAAGTAAACCAAATATCCTTTCAAAAAAATATTAACTTCAAATATTCATTTATCAAAATCAATTATCATTCCAAATTTACATTCTTTATCGAATAAAGATTAAATCATTTCCAAACCATTTCAATCATCAAAATATCTAAAATTGTTAAAAAGTTTAAAACCATAACTTTTTTTAAAACCTTCAAACTATTTATTTCTATATGAAAAATCCAATTTACCATTGGAAAGATTATTATTTTATATATATTCTAAAAATTTCAAATCTATATTTTATACCAGTATAATTCAAATTAGTCTTATTTATTTCACTCAACAAACAGTTTCAAACTTATATAAATCATATTACTTTATAATTTAATCATACCAAACTAAACATATATTCTTCATCAAATACCCTATACCTTTCAAAATTACTTAGCTTTGAAGAGTTAACCTTGATTTGGAAGTGCTCGAACCTTCAAAATAATCGAAGAAATCATAATCCCAATCCAAGAGTTGGAAATCACCAACAAACCAGTAAACCAATTCCAAAAGATAAAGTTATACCAAAACAAATCTGAATCTCGAGGGCTGAACATCGGCTTACTTTAAATCATTTCAAATATATATATATATATATATATATATATATATATATATATATATATACATACATATATCTTTCGAATATCAAACCATACTTCAAAATCTGAAATCAAAATTTGATTTCACAAAATCACTCGCATAGCAAAGCTACTAGAGTGGCCTCTCCCCTACCCAGAAACTCAAAAATCAATGTCGATGATGCATGCTTTCATCACCGAAATTATTTTTCAACGACATAAGTGGGTTCTGGACTTTTATTTTCTTGAAACTTCTTCGAAATCTCTTCGAAATCAGTGGAATTTATTCGAATACATTTGAAACATTTCTTATTCAGAAAATATATTTAAATCATATTATTATTATTATATATTTTCAAATCTTAAAAACGACACCGGAGTTCGATTCCTCAAAATTCAAATTCAAAACCCTTCAGTTATAAATCATTTTTATTTAAATAAAATTTCTTATAAATTTTCAAAATTTCAAATCCTTTCAAAACTTTAAATTTTCAAAGAAAGAAAAATATATAATCCTTATCGAAAAAATTTCACTTTTATATATGAAACGGGGTCATCCTTATGAAAATAATAATTTCGATGTATGCACAAATTCAAAATACAACCAAACATAAATTTCCAAGGGATGATTCATGGATGGATTTCAAACAAACAGAGATTCGAATTTAGAGGAACTCTAATCAAATAGAATTCTGGTTTGAAGATCAGCTCGAACGAAGATGAGATACTTTAATTTTGAAATAGAAGCTTGATAAGCCTTTATAAATCGTGGGCGACCTTAACCGGTCAACCGTGACTTCAGGAATATAATCAATTTGAAATCTAAGGCAAATCGACATTCGATCGCCAGAGATAGAATCCGAGTAGAGCAGGAGATAGATAGCATTATAAACTAAGGATATAGAAATCTTCGGTGAATCAATGCCAATTGTAAAGAAGTTTCACCCTTTACACATCATTCAAAGATTTGCGGAATTACCGATCTTCATAGAGGTCATTCAAAGTGGAGTTGTGGAATGCCCCAAAATCAAAAGGATAAAATAGGGAAGACCAGGCTGGATTTCAGAACAAGTGGGAGCGTTCCAAAGTTCAAGGAATCCTAATCGATAAGAATTCTGACCAAGGGATTTCTATCAAGGTGGATACAGAAGAAATGAAGTTTAGAAAATCTTAGTTTAAAAATAAGAAAATTTTTATACCAAAATAATCTTTAAAATCTTTTAAAATCATTTGGAAATCATTTTATACTTCGAAAATACGTTCTCTCACAAAGAAAGGATTTTGAGATTGATTTCACTCATTCTTGGACATTTCTACCCTATCTCTAATGATTTTTTGCTCCGCACATAATGGATCGCCTAAAACCAAAGCTCTGATACCAACTGTAACGACTCGATATTTTCAGTCATTCGCAGACACACATGTCGGACTTGAATTGCACAAAATACCGCATTGTAAATAAATTTGAAGCAAATGAAATAAATCACAGAATCACAGACACAGAAATATCATAATAACTCGCAGTGGAAATTAAATACCATAGTAGTTCATGAAGCTACTATAAAAACTCTCAAAACAATTACATAATAGCAGTTTGAAAACATATCCAACAGAAATCCCAAATACATAGAAGTTTATAAATACCAGAGCTGAAATAGAACAACTGAAACTGAAAGGGAGTAGATAACTAGACAAGCATAATCTCCTAGCTCCAGAAAAGAAATCCAAAGCTAAGCTGTAAATACTCAGGCTGACCCAAGCGTAAAGTAAAACACAAAACACTCGAGTCGGGACATATATACTTATATAATGTAAACCAACTCAAGTGAACTGTAGTAGTAATGTACAATAACTTAAAGAATGCTTGGGATCGCCCATCCTTTAAGGATCATTTAAACTATAAAGTAAATACATCCCGTGGTTAAAATTTCAAAATGATATTTTCTACTTCTAAATCAAATATCATTTCAAATTCATTTTGAAATATCAAAATATCATATCTTCCAAAACCTTATTCGGTTTTATTTAATTTATACACCATATCAAATCAAAATTCAAAATGGTTTGTATTTCAAATCAAAATACCCATTTAAACCAATTAAATATTCCAATTAAACCAATTAAATATTCCGTTTAAATCATTTAAATATTCCATTTAAATCATTTGAATATTCCATTTAAATCATTTAAAAGTGAAGTTATTATATTTAATAATCAAATATCAAATTCTTATAAATTTAGCCCTTTCAAAGTTCATTTATTCTTTTAAATATATCAAAATAGTATAAATTCAATTTTCGGAGCACTTAGTAGATGCTACGGAAAGTTGTGTTTTAAAACAATTCATCTAAGAAAAGACAGCATTTAAAATGCTGTAATAGGTTTAATTTAGTTCAAATAAAACCTTAGTTAATTTCAATAACTACAACACTTACAAAGTGCTATAATAGCCCTTAATTAAATTTAGCCATTTAGTTCATTTCTATCAAATACAGCATTTACAAATGCTGTAATATCCTTTACATTACAAATAGTAACATTTCAAAAGTTCTGTTAATTGAATTCCAAATATTCAATATAATTTCACAAACAATTAAATTTTTATTTAAATCATTTTAAACTTATAAAATCTTATATTTTCACTTTTAAAACAATAATTTAAATACCCTTATATTCATGATTTTATAAAGTTAAATTTTCATTCAAAAATCAATTAATAATAATTTACTTATATAATTCAACATTCAATTTCAATTCTTTATAATTAAAATTTTAACTTAACACTTAAGTTTAAATTTCCGAGTATAACTTATTTTTCATTTTATTTCTTAACTTAAAATTCATTTTTAAACAAAATTCACAAATTTCCAATCTAAGTTATATTTCAAAATTCAACTTAAATATTCATTTATTTAACCTTTTACTTATTCAAAAATCATTAACACTGTATAAAATCATTTTAAGTCCATTTTAATTCAAATTTTAAATATACTTATCATATTTCCTACTTAATTTAGATTCCATTTATAACCAAATCATAATTTTCAATATAACTTATATTTCAAATTTCTAACTTTACCATTAATTTATTTCACTTATAAATTTTTAGAAAATCAACAATGCTTTATAAAAATCACTTTTAATTAAGTTTAAATCAAAATATAATAATATTTACATTTCTAAAATACTTTAAATTTTGTAGAAATATATATATTAACCATGGGTCTGTATGTCATTTTCTAGCCTGGGTAAAGTGATATGGAAAATATATCATTTCAATCTGTAATTTTACAAAGAAAACCTGGATTTTATCATTTCAAACCAACAGTCCCAAGTAAAATGAAAAAATTAAAAATTGTTCAGGCCTATCATCACTGCCCATAACGATTTTTACCTATTCTAAAGTCTGTTCGGGTATGTATCATTCCATCCCATAGTGATTCTTATCTAGAGGGAATTTGAAGTGTGATAAACTGATATAAATAACAGAATAACATAATATAACAGTAACAGATAGTATAACAGGTGTATAAGCATGGGTGAACATCATATGATCATAGCATATAAAATATATCATGGTGATATGTTTTACAGATTCAGTTTTATCAGTTTGCTTGCCATATAAGTATAAATTTGTTTGGTGAGAATTACTCACTTGTATAAGCTGGAGATGACAACCAAATACACAAACAAAGATCTTTTAAGGCACGATAGCATGACAATTATTAGAGAGTGGGAGAGCTAAAGCTAATTGCCTTGTCAAATATCAAACAAAACAAAGTACAACATGAATTTCAAAACAAAATTTTACTAAACAATGCTAGAAATAAATGTACAACACAGAACCAAAGCTTTGCACTTGCATTCAAAAACTTATGCTTCAGCCATAGGTTGGAAAAATACTGTTATGGGATGGATTTGGATCAGATTGGATCAGGTTAAGGGTACAAAGGTCGGCCATAACAATAGATGAAGGAGTAGAGAGATATGTGTGTATGAACACACAAATTCAAGGCATAAAAGTGGATTTCAAGGCCTTAAATGGTTTCGGCCAAGCATGGATGGGCAAGACCTGATCTGGTGACTACATGGGTTGATGTGGGAGGGTCTCAGGCTTAGGTTTATCTGGTGGTTGTGGTGCACAAGTCGGCCAAGGTGGTGGTTGGAGTGGTGGAAACATGGTGAGTTCGGGTATAGCAATAAAGTGGAGTTTTCTTCATTTTCTTGGTTGTTCATCAATTTGGTTGGCCTCAGCTATGGAATGGCAGTGGTAAGGAGGAGATAGTGGCTGGTTGTTGTGGTGGTGGAGGCGGCCAAGGTGCTGGAGATGGAGGGGCCGAACTACATAAGAGTAGATGCAAGTGCAAAAATCAACAAAACAATGGAAAAAATGAAAAAAAGACATGAAAATTTTACCAAACTTTTGCTTCAGGTGTAGGCCGATTGTTTTTTTCACGTGAGAAACTGAAGTGGAGTCAGCTGAACAAAGGGTAATATGGCAGCAAATTGAAGTGGTGTTGATTGGTGATGAAAAGGTGGAGAATATGAAGAGGCTAAGCACTTAAAAGGTCACAAACCTTTCAAATTTCCTTAATTCTTTTTCAATTTTTAAATACATGTAAAAATACATATAAATAAAAATAAAAATAAAGACACAAAATATAAGGAATTCATAAAAATAAATAAATAATTTTTAATTAAATATAAATAAATTAAGAAAATAGCAAAAAATTGGAAACTAGGCTTTAAAATTTGAAAATAAATTCAATAAACTTTGGAAATTTTTTATCATCACTTTAAAATATTTAAAAGACAAAATATATACATAACATATTTCACATATATATAAATTAGAATAATATATGACAAATAAAACTATTATTTATATAAATTAAAATAAACAATATTGTTGAATAAATAAATTTATACACAATATTGTAAAAAGCATAACTTTCTCAATATAAATCAGATTTCAACGAAACAAAATGCAGTATTCTTAAAATTTAATCTAATTTCATAATAAAAGATAAAATTCAAAAATTCAAATATTTAAATTTAAATTCAAAGTTTGACTAATTTGACCAAAAATACACTTTTTTGGAAATATCCTATTTATTTAGGTTTGAAATTAGAATTCACATAAAAATCAAAATATACTTTTAAAATAACAAATATTATTCATTTTAATAAATAAATAAAGTATTTAAATCATGAGTTTTGATTTAAATAATTAAAATAAACAATTAAAATAATCACAAAATACTGGGTTGTTACAAAACTATAACATATTTACCCCCTCCTTTAGCTACTGGCAATATGCCAATTAGATCAATTCCTTATATTTCGAATGTCTATAGTTTGACCATCTGCATTAGCTCTATTGAGGTAGTTCTTTTGATCTTGCTGAATATTTGGTATCAGTCGCACCGTTTGGCGTAATTTGTTGCATCATAGTTTTCGTGGGCTAAAAATACCCATATTGGAGGATTTTCTTTGCAATGGTTTGCTCCTCGGTATAGTCTTCGCAATCGTCTTCGTGAACTTCTCTCAGGATCCTTTGAGCTTCGTCATCGATCACACATCTGACCAGAGGGGTTGAGGACCCCCTTTGATAGATTGTCCCATCCTGTCTTATGAATCATGGTGCCTTCCGAAGAAGCTTTTTCCACTAGTTCCTTTCTATAAGAAGAGTTCCTTTAAGAAAGTAGTCTTTGATAGGCATCATCCATGTTTCTGGTTCCATGGTGGTCTCAAAGATCCAGTTGACTTCCATTTAGCTTATGCTTAGAGTGGTCGTGGTTTCATCGATTGTGCTTTCTCGAAATTGGTCATTTTAGCCATGTAGACAGCTTTCGTGTTCTACTCCCTCAGGATGTGAGTTATTATGTAATGTTCGATGTTATTTAGCAACTCTTGCACTTTATATAGATACAGGGGAATGTTCTCCCCTCGAGCCTGGTATTTGCCTTTCACTCGATAGATGACTAATTGAGAGTTGCTATAGATGTGTGTGGATTTCATCTCCAACTCTTTCACAATTTTTAGCCTGGCTATCAATGCCTCATGTTCTACTTCATTATTTGTCGTTGGGAATTCTATCGTAACATGTTGCAGACGGCTTATCCTTTGGGAGTCTCAAGCACTACCTCCGCCCCCGAGCAGAAGTTGTTAGATGCACCATCGATGAAGAGCTTCCATTGTGTTTCCACTTCCGGCATTATTTCCTCTTCATTATCCAATATGGTAAATTCATCGATGAAATCTACAAATTCTTGCACATTGATTGCCTTTCTATGATGGTAAGTGATTTCATATTGACTCAATTCGACATTCCATTTGATGAGCCATTCTAAAGTCTCGAGGCTATACAATACTTGCTTCAAGGGTTGACCGGTCAACCCTTTTATCGGCTGTGCCTGGAAATATAGGCATAACTTCCTGGATGCGATCAAGAGACAATATGCTAACTTTTTCAATTTTGGATAATTTTTCATGACTCCAGTAAAACGTTTACTGATGTAATACATGGAGCGCTGGATCCTAGCTTCCTCACTTACAAGAGCGGCGCATAATGCACGAAGGAGACTGCTATGTTGTTGAACAAGTCCTCCGTCTACTAGCTTGAATAGGATTAGTGAGGTTTCCTTAAGTTGCAGAAACTCTTTGAATGCAGTTTGACAAGCCTCATTCCATTTGAAGTTCTTCTTTCCTTTCTTTGGTGCATCAACAAATGGTATACATTTGTCGGTGGCTTTTGAGATGAACCGGCTTAGTGCTTCAAATTTCCCATTTAAGCTTTGAAACTCCTTCCCGTTCTTTGGGGCTTCGACTTCTCATAGGGTAGTAATTTGCCATGGGTTTGCTTCGATACCTCTGGCACTCACTATGAATCCCAAGAACTTTCCGAAGGCTACCCCAAAGTGATATTTGATTGGATTGAGCTTTATCCCATATTTTTAGAATATTTCAAACATTTCGGCAAGATTATCTGATGATTGACAACTATTCGTGACTTAACCAATATGTCATCATATAGTCTTCTATGGTTTTTATAATTTGATGTTTGAACATGGCATTTACTAATATTTGGTAGGTTGCCCTAGCATTCTTTAAACTGAATGTCATTACTCTATAACGGTATAATCCTAGATCGGTAATGATGCTGGTTTTTTTCGATCAAGTTCATGCATCTAGATCAGGCTGTTTCCGAGTATACGTCAATAAATCATAATAGTTCATGTCCGGCTGTCCCATCCATAAGCTGGACAATTCTGGGCAGAGGAAAGCAATCTTTTGGGCATGCTTTGTTTAAGTCTAAGTAGTTGATATAAGTTCACCATTTCCCATTGGACTTCTTGACTAGAACCGAGTTAGATACCTATTTGGGGTAGGTCGCTCATGGATAAAATCATTGGACATCAGCTTGTCTACTTCTTCTCTCAACACCTTGGACCATTCGGAGCACACGTTTTGTCTCTTTCACTATATCGATGTGTACTTAGGATCAATGTTAAGTGCTTGATATAAAATTTCTAGTGATACCCCATAAATATCGAAATGTGTCCAGGCGAAAACATCCAAGTTAGTGGGAAGAAATTTAGCGAGTTTCGATCGCATCTTGTTTCTATGATGCAATCCAATTTTCAAGCCCCACATTGGGTCATCCATATCGATTGGGACGGACACTGTCAATTCTGTCGATGCTGCCCGATCCTCTCCTAAACTTTTCTTTCTATGGTCCAAAGCCTTGTCGAATTAGCTATGGCTCCCAAGCCAGGGGTGGCTCTATATTTTCTATTCGGCAGGTTAGCAAATGTAGAGAGTTCTCCCCACATTCTTCCCATTTTCCTCTCTCTTAGATTCGCGTAGTTCTACGATATAACTTTCTCCAGCGGCACTTTATTCTTCTTTAATCACCCCAAATTCGTTCTCCATTGGGAATTTAATGGTAAGGCACCACTGGGCTAAAGCAATTCTAAAATCCACCAGTGCAGGTTGCCCCAAGAAGGCATTGTATGCGGACATTTCGTCCACGATCATGAAGGTGTGGATGAGGGTGACTCTTCGACCGCCACACCTAAGTTCCACAAGCAAGTCAATAGTTCTGATGGGTTGTTTGGGTTCGCTGGTGAATCCTTGAATTTTGGTTTGGTGTGTGAAAACATCTTTCATGCCGATCTTTGTCTGATCAATAGTGCATTTAAAGAGGATATTCACAGTACTCCCGCTGTCTACAATACTGATCGAACCATGGTAGTTCTGATTCCTACTATCACTACCATGGGATCGAGAGTTGGTGCATCAATCCCTTTGGTATCCCAATTTCGAAATACTATATCATCATTTGGAATTTTCTACTGCTTGGTTGAGCTCCATCTTCTATCATGAGGAACAAATCCTATGGAGCGTGTTTCAAGGAGCTCACATACCGCTCCATTTATTTCCAACTTGAAACACCCTACACCCTTTAGTATACCTAGAAGGACACATTATAAGGCTTGGTGCATTGTAGTATAACTAAAGCTAATAGAGACTAAGATTCATAAGACAAATATAGAAAAAAAATAGCGGAAACTTAAAATAATAACTTGATTAAAACAAAAATTCATAACTGCTTCATAAATAAGTCAAATACGAAATACCATATGCATCTCTAAAAATGCAATATGTCTCCTAAAACAAAAACTCATAGTCTCAAAAATCAGAGTACATAATATCCCTCATAATAAGCCAGTACATAGAAAGACAAGAAGCTGAAAATAAAAGAAGTACATAGCATAAATATCCTTCAAGAAAACTCTAAGAAGCAGCAATCTATTGACTTCTCCCTTGATTGCCTATTGGGGGAATGGGGAAAATACAAGAGTGGGTCAGTGTAATGATCTTGTGAATGATTGTAATTGATAGAATCTTTAAGCAAGATAAAAGTAATAGACTCTATAACAGTTCTAGCATAAAGTAGGAGAAACAAACTGGAAATAAGCACGATTAAATATTGCACAATTTGTAAGATAGGTTAACTTTGATTTCTTGCACTTGTCCTTGAGTTCTGCTTTGATTAAGCTGAATTCCTAATCCTACAATTAGGATGTAACCCTAATTCTACCCTTTTTGATTAGCCTGCTAATCCATAGACCTTAATACGGATCAGACGCTATATAATCTCCTACATATCAGCCAATGGTATTTATGAAAGATGCACAGAGCAACCACTGTTGATCCGGACGACATATATAGTTCCTACAAAGAAGGAAATGGTGTCTACGAAAGACACCCATACTAAGCGCTTGGAACTCATAGGTATTACTCAACACCTGAATGGAAGTTTCATGTGCAAGTGCCACCATGCACATGCTAACATTTGATCCACCTATTAGGTCTTCTAATTACCTAAAACTCTAACATAAGCTTGGCCCTCAACCTACTTCAGCCTAACGTGAGATCACTATGTGTCCATAGAATCTATAGGGAAAATGCTGTTGGTACTAGCCCATCATCCAAACAATTTTTAATCGCGCTCCTTATCCAAATACCCCATGATTTGGACTTTTATTTGACCGATTACTACCATTCTTAGCATAAGTGTGCCGTCAGGCTAATGTCGGACTACCGTTTTTGTCTAATAGGGAATGCTATTTGGTACAAGTCCTACATTCATCTTTGCTTATTAACTTAGGTAAATCATTTAAATAAGTCTTTACATTTTTCTCTACCATATGTGCTTATTAATTTCTCCTAAGTTAAAATAAGCCTTATTCTGTTCTTTTTCTTATTATAACGTACGTTGTAATCTTGCTTATTACTCAACCCAAGGTCTAAGTGTGAAAATAAGCTTCTTTCATCTTTAGTCTTTTTAGTTATAAATCTAAGTTATAACCAAGCCAATGTTTTTAATTCAGTCCAATTAACGTCATAATTAGGCGTAATTTTGGTCCAATTCCACTTATATTATAGTCTTTGAAATTTACATCTTATATTCCATTATTTTAGTTTTCTTATAATCCATATTCGCATTAATCCTATTCTAGTCCATTAGAAGAAGGAGGAGGAATAAAAGAAAACTGAAAATAGAAGAAAATCGAAAGCGTAGAAACAAGATATAAATAACATATAGATAATAGTAAATAAACAAAAATACTGTAAATAAACTATAAATAAACGAAAAAGCTACAATTAACAGAAATAAACTAAAATTACTGAAAAGAATAGCTGAAAGGAAATGGATTGAAAATAGATCTAAAAACTGTAAATAAACTACTGAAAGGCTATTCTAAAAATCGTAGTAAAACTACAACTATTGGAAACCCTGTCATTTTAAATTACTAAAAGAAATCTTAAAATAATTACAATCACTCACCTCTGGTCCTAAGTTCTTCGTTTGGTCTTCCCAGATCTACTTGGTGTTGTAAAATTAATTTAATTTATAACAATTTTCTCCTTTGGAAAAATTATTCCGTTTAGGGTCCTACCTAGAAAGGTGAATCCAATTGGAGAAAATCTAGAATGTGAAAAAGTCTTTGGCCCATGGGTCTATTTGTATGGGTAGAAGTGGATCTCGGACCTTAAGATTCGGGGATTTAATAGGATGGAACCGCATCATAGGCTGAATAGGAATCATCAGATGCAAGAATGGAGGGACCGAATTAAAATAAAGAATGCAAAACACATCATTCAGTTAAAGAAAATAGCACCATCATTCGGACGAATGGAAAATCGTTCATTCGCCCCCAAAACAACAAGCATGTTGACCGAGCGGTCGACTTGCTTACACACACACATATATATTCCTGCTTATTTTGTTTATTTGATAACTTGGTCATATTTTCTCGGTTTCGGACGTTCTATATATGGAAATTGACCAGAAAATTACCACAAACATAATGATGCAACTTCCGTCGCTTAGTTCTGATAAATTTATAAACTATTTTATTATCTAATTAATTAACAAATTAATTATTAGGGGTTAAATTTTGGGTTGTTACATTCTTCCCTTCTTAAGGTATTTCATCCCCGAAATCTTTAAGGCTAAAAGAATGTACTAAATATTTTCATCCAATTCTACAACCAAGTACTCAATCATCAACCATCATCCATTGTCCTTAAGTTTTTCTAATGCAGTTTATGATACTTATGTAATTAGTGTAGTGTTAATGTTCCTAATTAATGCAAAAGTTTAGGCGGTCCACTTATCCAGTTGACCTCCTTTTATGCAATAATGTCTGTGCCATATATCCAAATGAATGCAAAAATTTCCTAATGATATTGATAATTCTCTATGCATGCTACAAACATCATCCAAATGCAATAATTATGTGATAAACCTCCATTTATAACAACCATGGAAATAAAATAATAATATGCACACATCCATATGCATATGCTCTAGTGTCCTAGTTAGGCCGATCCTTAAAGAATAATAGTGCCTAGTTTACGTATATGCATCCATTAGCATCCACTAGCAAACACATGTAACCACTAGAATACATCTTTCATAACATGTTCTATTAACAGGTTTACATCAAATCCAACCATCCATAGGTTAAATCCTAAGTTCTACCCTCTCAAAGGGTAAGAAAGGATAGATCCTATTCAAATCTAAAGATGCAGAAAGGAATTCTACTATCAAAAAGATGAGGATAGGAAGTACGAATCTTATCTTTTGCTTCCCAAGTGGCATCCGTAACATCATCTAACCATTGCAACTTCACCAGTGAAACCTCATTATTCCTTAGTCGCTTGGCGCCTCTTCCAACAACCTTTGTGGGGATATGCCGAACAGGAGCTTCCCTTTCTACCTCCACCTCCTCCAACTGACTTGGCTTTTCAATCTCCATCGAGTCATGTAAGCATATTTGCAAGTGTGAAACATGGAAACATCGAGCCTTACTCGGTAAGCCATCTTCCCAACTCTCTGTGTGATAGGAAATGGTCCAACAAATCTAGGGGCTAATTCTTCATTTGATTTGAATCTTACCACCTTCCTAAGTAGAGATACTTTAATAAAAACTAAGCCTCTAACCTCAAAATCTAAGTCTCCCCTCCGCTTGTATGCATATGACTTCTGTCTGTCATGGGCCATCTTCATCCTTCGTCGAATCAAATCCACCCTCTAAGAGGTCTCCCTAACCATATCAGGTCAAAGTAGTAACTTCTCCATAGACTGTACCCAATATGATGGGGACTTGCAAGGTCTTTCATATAAAGCCTCAAACGGTGCCATTCCTATAATTGTTTGGTAACTATTATTATACGCAAAGTCAACCAACGAAAGATGCACCCCCAATTTCCTCCAAAGTCCAAAATGTACATCCGTAGCAAATCCTCAATCACCCTCTGTACCCTCTCCAATTGGCCATCTATTTGGGGATGATAAGCCATACTCAACCTAAGTTGCATCCCTATCACCTCCTGTAAGCTTCTCCAAAATTCACTAGTGAAAATGGGATCTCTCTCACTAACAACGCTAGAAGGAACTCTGTGTGGATGGACTATCTCTCAAATGTACAAGGATGTCAAATATGAAGTCGTAAGCTTACTCTAAACTGGGATAAAGTGAGCACTCTTGATCAGTCTATCAGCAATCACCCAAATGATAGTGTTCCCCTTTCTAGAATGGAGTAAACCATCAATGAAATCCATAGAAATACCGTCCCACTTCCACTTCGGCACATCTAAGGCTGAAGTAATCCACCAGGCTTCTATTGCTCTACTTTTATCCTTTGGCATATGAGAACTTAGCTACGAATTCTGTCACATCCTTCTTTATACCACCCTAAAAGAACATCCTCTTCATATCCCGATACATTTCGTCACCACCCGGATGAATAGTCATATGGGAATGGTGCGCCTCCTCCAAAACTACTCTCAACAAGTCACTGGTGTGCGGAACACACTGCCTCCCATCTCTCCTAAGCCACCCTTTGCTATCTATGGAATAGCATTGGAGATGTCTCGAGACCTCTCCTCAGTTAATCCTATCCATAATGTCCCTGAGCTCTAAATCCTCCTGCTTCCTTGAGCTAATCTGATCAATACAGGTAAACTCACGAACAAAGGACTAAGGATTGCTTTCTTTCTACTCAATGCATCTACAACCATATTACCCTTTCTAGGGGTATAAGCTATCTCAAAATCATACGAGGCTAAAAACACCATCGACCTTTATTACCTCAAGTTCAAGTCCTTCTGCGGGAATAGGTACTTTAATGACTTATGGTCGGTAAAAAGCTCAAACCTCTCTCTAAGCAAGTAGTGCCTCTATGTCTTAGGTGCAAAAACTAAGGCAGCCAACTTCAAATCATAGGTAGGTAGTTCTTCTCAAGCCTCCTCAACTGCCTACTACCATAACACACTACCCTCGCTTCTTGCACCAACACCGCTCCTTGACCCATCCTACATGCATCAGTGTATACAGTGAAAGGCTTAGCTCCGTCGGGTAAAACTAACATTACTACACTAGTAAGGGCTCTTAATTGCAACAATCCACGTCCCACACGATTGTAAGCCATCTTCTCTGGTAGATTGTTTGCAATTGGACGTTCAATCCGCACAATCCATGTCCCACACGAAAGCTTTATTCTTCTTAGTAAGGCATGTCAGTGGTGCCGAAATCTTGGCAAAGTCCCTAATGAACTTCCTATAGTAGCCAGCCAATCCTAAGAAGCTCCTAACTTCAGTAACATTCTTGAGGGCCTTCCAATCTTGCACTGCAATAACCTTGGCAGGTCAACGACCAAACCTTGCTTCGAGACTATGTGCTCCAAGAAACGAACTTCCTTTCTCCAAAAATGACACTTTAAAAACATAGCTCTCAAATGATGACAACGAAGTGTGCTAAGAACCTCTTCCAAATGAATGGCATGCTCCTCTATATTTTTGGAAAATACCAAGATATCATATATGAATACTACCACAAACTTATTTAGGACATCCCTAAAAATGCGGCTCATCAAATCAACAAAATAGACTAGAGCATTGGTTAGCCCAAAAGGCATAACCAACCACTCGAAGAATCCTCCGGTGTCTTAAAGGCATCTTATCTATACTGTCATCAGCGACTCTAAGCTCATGGTATCTCGTGGCTAAATCGACCTGATAGAAAACCGAAGATCCTACCAATTGATCAAAAAGATCATCAATCCTAGGGAGTGGATATCGATTCTTCTTGGTTAGATTATTTAATTCCCTATAGTCCATGCAAAATCGGAGAGAACCATCTGCCTTAGTGGTGAAGACGACTGGCGGTCCCCACTCCGATATGCTCCTTCTAATGAATCCCTTATCAAAAAACTAACGAATCTGCTTGCTCAATTCTTTCCTATCCCTAGGTGCTATGTGCCTCACGGGTTATGCTACTAGCTTGGCATTCTCAATGAAATAAATCCTAAAGTCAATCTCTCTCTTATGGGGCAATCCCCTAACCTTCTCAAAGAAGTCTGCAAAATCCTTGACGATAGGAACTGAATGCAACTCTAATGACGATGAGTCGATAGAATAGAGAAAACTCAAAATGACTGACCCATGTAGGTCGCAAGATACCTCCAGAGTCCTACCACTACAAGTCTCAAGTCTAAAGACTCTCCTCTTGTTGTCTAATATAGCTCCTTATGTGGATAGCTAATCCATCCCCAAGATCATCCCATACCCCGAGAATCTCAAAACTTAGGCACCATAGTCAAATTCTATGCCTAGGATAAAGATTTTTAAACCCCTACAAAGTGTGTCGATCCTCCTATGTGGTTTGAAACAATAATGGGGTCTACTCCAAATGATATTTCCAAGTGCAAACAATCTACGAAAGAACTAGAGATAAAAGAATGTGATGCTCTAGAATCAAATAAAGTCCGAATTAGAAAATCAGATATAGAAATCAAACCTTCAACTGTGACTTTCCCACCTCTATTTGGAATGCAATTGGAAGGTGCTGCGTCTGACGCCTTAATCCGTGCAACTGGTGCACTTGCTTCTTAAGGACAACTCCTTCTCATATGACCGGGGCTGCCCAAAAGTGTAGCACTTCCCCTTCATCTTCTCCTTTCAGCAATTCTTGGCCGTATGTCCAACCTTCCCACAACTATGGCACTTTTTCCTCCCTTAATCTACTTCTGAGGGCCATCATCTTTCTTTTTCTTCGTTTTCTTTTCCCACCACTTCTTCTTTGAACCTTCTGATTAAACCTCCTCTTTAGACTCTCCCTCCTTGAATATATCCTACATAAGTGCCATCTCGATCAAAGACTCATAAGTTGCTCCTATCGGTGCATGAGTCAGCAATAATCCCTGAAGGGGTTAATTCAATCCCTTCGCAAACTTCATAGCTTTCTTGTATGACATGTTCACCAAATCTATACCTATTCGTGACAACCCATTGAATTTATTGATGTATTCCTTAATAGAAAAACTCCCTTGCATCAAATTAATAAACCTCTCTAGTTGAACACTCTCTTTCGCCTAAGACATAAACTTCCTATTGAATCGCTCCCGGAATCCATCCTAACTAACATTTCTACCCTCCAACTCGATCACCTCCCATCAATAAGATGCCTCCTCCTTTAGCTGCAAAGGAGCTAGCTGAATTCGCTGTTTACCATCCAATCCCAAAAGACTAAAAATCCTCTCTATGTCCCTAAGCCAAGCTCTAGCTTCTACAAAAGTCTTTTTATCAGAAAAGCCTTTCTTCCAAAACTCACAAAATATTTACAAAGCTTAGAGAAAATGATGGTGGCAAGTCGGTTGATGGGATTCCGACCCGCTGGTGCAGGATTGGACGCAGGCCTGTGCCCCTCTAGAGTCATGGCTTTTAAGTACATATGAAACCAGGTTAGGACTAGAATGCGGTCAACAAGGTTCAAGGCATGAGTCATTCTACGAAAAGAAAAAGATAGTTTAGGAAAGAGTGAAAGAGAGATTGAATGAGACTTATGAGGGGATGTTTATAAAAATTCTTTTATACTTAAAAATCATTTCAAAAAGTTCTTTTCTGAAAAATACTTTTAAAAAAAGTAATTTAGAAAATAATAACTTTTGTGGAATCATGTAACCTTAGGCTCTAATACCAAGTGAAACATCGCACATCTCTTAATATACCCAAAAGGACACATTAAAGGGCATGGTGCGTTGTAAGTATAATTAAAGCTAACAGAGACTAAGATTCACAAGACAAATATAAATAAAACACGGTGGAAACTTAAAATAATAACTTAATTAAAACAAAACTTCATAATTGCTTCATAAATAAGTCAAATACCAAATACCACATAGATGTCTGAAAATCGCATATGTCTCATGAAACTAAAACTCATAGTCTCAAAAATCAAAGTACATAATATCCGTCGTAATAAGCCAGTACATAGAAAGAACAGAAACTGAAAATAAAAGTACATGGTAGAAATCTCCTACAAGAAAACTCCAAGCAGCAGCAATTTACCGACTTCTCCCTTGATTTTCTATGGGAGAAAAAGGGTAAATAGAGGAGTGAGTCAGACTAAAAGTCTGGTGAATGATAGTAATTGCTTTAGTCTTTAAGCAAGGTAAAAGTAATAGACTCTACAACAGTTCAGACATAGTGTAGGAAAGAAATGGACTGGAAATAAGCACGATTAAATATTGCTTAATTTATAAGATAGGTTAGCTTTGATTGCTTGCACTTATCCTCGAGTTTTGCTTTGATTAGGCAGAACCGCTAATGCTGTAATTTGGATGTAACCCTAATTCTACCCTTTTTGATTCGCCTGTTACTCTACAAACCTTACTACAGACCAAATGGTATATAACTCCCTACACAACGGTATCTATGAAGATGCATAAAGCAACCACTGTGGATCCGGATGACCTATATACCTCCCTACACAGAAGGCAATAATGTCTATGAAAGACACCCATACTAAGCGCTTTGAACACATAGCTATTACGAAGCACCCGAATGGAAGTCGCACGCGTAACTGTCACCATACCCATGCTAAATTTTGCTCGACCTATTGGGTCTTCTTATTACCTCAAACTCCAGCATAAGCGTGCCCCTCATCCCACTTCAGTTTAACTTGAGATCACCGTGGGTCCATAGAATCTATAGCGGAAATGCTGTTGGTACTGACCCATCATCCAAACAATATCTAGTCGCGCCCGCTGTCCAAATCCCCCGTGATTTGTTATTTTATTTGACCAATTACCACCGTTCTTAGCATAGGCATGCCCTCATCTCACTTCTGACTAATATAGGACCACCGTTTTGTCTAATAGGGAATGTTATTTGGTACAGATCCCACTTTCATCTTTGCTTATTAACCTAGGTAATTATTTAAATAAGCCTTTACATTTTTCTCTACTATCTGTACATATTAATTTCTTCTAATTTTTAAAATACGCCTTATTATGTTCGTTTTCTCATTATAACCTATATTGTAATCATGCTTATTACTTAACCCAAAGTCTAAGTGTGAAAATAAGCTTCTTTCATCTTTTACTCTTTTTAGTTATAATTCTAAGTTATAACTAGGCCAATCTTTTTAATTCAGTCCAATTAACATCATAATTAGGCGTAATTTCAGTCCAATTCCATTTATATTACCGTCTTTGAAATTCACATCTTACATTCCATTATTTCAGTTTTCTTGCAAATTAATCCTTATTACAGTCTTTTATTGTTCCTTTTCTATATCTATTATGTGTGATGTTTCTCTGTCGGAACAGGGCTGGTGCTTTCAAACTCAAAACAAGGTGTTGCTCCATTTTTTGGGTCAACGTTATGGAGCTTTCACTGAGAAACTTGCAACTCAGAATCCAGATCTAGCTAATTACTTTGGATTGCATAGATCCAGAAGTTAGATCTCTACTTTCAACCTGTGTAGTTAATGCCCCGCTATTACCCCGCTATAACCCCGCAATATCTCATAGCGGATTTCTACCGCTACGATTTTTCCACATAGCCCCAAAATATAGCCTTTCCGCTTTAATCCCCTCTATTTCCGCTATATCCCATTGTTCCCGCTATATTTTGCTATTTCCGCTATATCTTCATTAATAAAAAGAATTAAAAAATTGCATTTATACATTGTAAAAATTATGAAATTAATTTATTAGATTTAATTTCTAATATATTTTCAGAAATGAAAATACTCTAATATTCTACTAAATTCAGTTATGTTATATAATATTTTTACATTTATTTAAAGTATATTCGCACTTGTTTTTTGTTTAAAATCATTGATGTATTAATTATAATTCAATTGAATGATAAATTTTCATTTAATTACCATTTATATATTTGTAAAAACATTACGTATGAGTTTTATATGCTATTTTAGAGCTATCCGCTATATCCTCGTTGTGTCCTCGCTGTATCCCCGCTATGACTTTTTGCGCCTCCACCGCTTTGAATGAATCTGCCGAGCGCTTTAACCACACAGCTTTCAAATCAAGATCCAGATCTAGCTATCTACTTTGGACTGCATAGATTCAGAAGTCAGATCCCCAGCCTTTACTTAAAGAACTCACTGTTTTAAAAGTCAATGGCTCCCGAAAGGAAAAGACTGCATGGTCTATAGGGGAAGTATTACCCACGGAAGGTGTTAGCCTCAAATAGGCTGAAGTAAATGCTACCAACTTTGGAAATCAAGCACCAGGGTCGCCTAGTCAGCATGAAGTTCTCACCTGGGATGAATTGAATAAGACGGCTAAAGAAATCAGTCAAAGAATGGAATATAGTCAAAAGGCCCTAATGGAAAAGCTCAACACATTGATAACTCTACAATCAAAGCCCTCCCTAAGGGTTATCCCTGAACAAGCTACTAACGTAGAGTAAGAAAACTCCTCTATTTCCAACTTGCATAGGAGAAACGGAAAGCAGCTCTTGAAAAGGGTAACAACTAGGTGTAGCCTGGAGGAGAATGAGAATACCCCACTTGACGCAAGAAAGCCAAATTTGAATTTGAATCAAGGGGCCAAAACCTCACTGGATGTCGTAGTTGTGAACCCCTCTGATTCAAAAGGCGAAGATTAGGGTGACCAAGTAAATGCGGATGCCAATGCATTCGATAACACTAGACACTACCAGACCGCCCTAGTTAGGCCAAATGCAAGCCAACGGGACCCTGTGGGAATGGCTCTCCCGAAGACAGGAGAGCCTAGGCATCAACCTACGCACGAAGATCATTTGCCTAACCACACGCTTGGTGTAGTGACAGATTGCTTCTCCCAGGACCACAAGACATTAAAGGCATATATAGCAGACATGGTCAAGCATCTGATGGATGAAATTGAAAATCAAAAGGATGATGAGTTGAGATCTTCCCCAAGTTGGCCCTTTTTACCGATGAGATCTTGAATGAAAGATACCCAGAAAAATGCACCATACCAATCATTCCCTCCTATGATGGAACTAAGGATCCAAAACCCCATTTGTACATATATATTTGGTATATGGACATAGAAAATGCTTTGAAAGTTGTACGCTTCCGTTGTTTCCCCATTTTTCTAGAAGGCGTTGCATCTATATGGTTCACTAAACTTCCGCCAGATCGATTTCTACCTTTGACGAACTTGCTGCAAAATTCCTTGATTAGTTCAGATTTCATACCACACAACCGAAGGATGTCATGTCTCTATCCGGACTGGTTTCAGGGAAAAATGATTCATTTAGATCATTTATTAGCTTATTCAATACAACGGTAATAGAAGTGAGCAACCCTAATAAAGACTGGTTTTTATAGCTTTAGTCCACGCTATCCATCCGAAGACGGAGTTCAGAATATGGATCACGATGAAACAACCCACCTACAAGAAATATTTCAACCATAAAATCTAGTACTTGAGGTTAGAAGAGGCGTAGGAACTGGAAAGAAAGGCTGCCGGAGTACAACATATGGACACCAAACAAAATGGCAGACGGTTAATCAAAACACACGCAACCTCGGGAATAACCAAGGGGCCGTAGGGAAGAATGGAAATCAAAAGAGGGGAAATCAAAACTCTGACAAGAAAAATGGCGGTGGCCACAACAAAAGGTTTAGAGAGTTTGGACCAGGAGACTGTACCCCATAAATGATGCTATGCAAAATATTTATCTCGCAACATAAGAAACTAAAAAGTATATAAAATCCCTCAAAAAGGAGGCAACAAAACAAAAAAAAGCGCTCAGGGAAATTCTGTCGCTTCCATGAGACATATGGATTCAACACAAACAAATTCCACCACCTTAAGGACCTTATCAAAGGATTAATCCGCGACAATAAGCTTGAGCAATATGTAAAAGGGCCACGAAAACCCTGCCAAGCCATAGTCCCTCAACCACCTATGGAACAAGGAAATTAGGCTGGGACTAGTGACCAAGGTTCTAAACGAATTGAATAAAGGCTCATTACCGGAACAATATCTGACCGTATGCTACACAAAGGAGTTGGGGGGAGATGGAGAGATACGCAAGCTCACTAAAGCATGCCCCGAAGGGATTGTGTTTGACAATAGATGGTGAAACTTCGGTCAAGCAATAGAAGGTGTTAAGCAACAATATAGTATTTCCCGATCATGATACCGAAGGAATTGAGGCTGAACTCTTGATCCCATGATGGTAATAGCAGGGATCTGCCTCGTAGTAGTCCAATGAATATTGGTTGATAGTGGAAGCTCGGTTAATATACTTTTCAAACATGCTCTCAATTAGATGAAGATAGGCATGAGAAGCGTATTTGCATGCCAAACGAAGATTCAGGGGTTTACTAGAGAGTCCAAGCAGCTGGTTAGAACCACTGACCTACCTGTTGAACTTGGAGAGGTAGAACAACGAGTCACCCTCATTTAGACTTTTGTGATTTTGGATGAAATGTAAGCATGCAATGCATTTCTAGGGCGGCCCACATTAGCCGACTTCAAGATAGCATTGATTCAATGGTGCATCAGGATGAAATTCCATACTGAGCATGGAATCGGGATTGTGAAAGGAGATCAAAGCGTTGCTCGAAAGTGTCATAATGCAGAATTAGGCGAATCTAGAGGAAAGGACAAAGGATATGGGGAAGGCCCTCCACATCCTTGAAACCTCTTAATAGCAAATACACAATGCCCTTAGCTTAAGGACCATAGATGATTCGACAAAGCTTTGGACCCTAGGAAGAAGAGCTCAGGGGAGGATCGGGTGGTACCATCTAAGCTGATGGTGTCCGTCACAGTCAGTATGGATGACCCCACGTGGGTCTTGAGAATCGGGTCGCATTTGGAAACAATATGCGTTTGGAATTGACCGAATTCCTTCGTTCCAAATTGGACGTATTTTCTTCGACACATGTCGATATACGTGGATTGTCAACTGAAATTGCCTGTCTTGCCCCCCGAATTCAGTCCAGTCAAACAAAAAAGGCGCAGCTTGGGCCCAGAGCGGTCCGAGGCATTAAGAGAGAAGGTGGATAAATTGATAGCCAACGGCTTCATTCGAGATGCATCTTACTCCAAATGGGTATCAAATCTAGTCCTAGTCAAGAAGTCTAAGGGAAAATAGCAAACCTGTATTTATTTTTCTGACCTCAACAAAGCCTGTCTAAAGAATAGCTTCCCGCTCTCCAGAATTGATCAATTGGTGGATGGAACAACAGGACATGAATTGCTGTCATATATGAATGCATACTCGGGCTATAACCAGATCCTAATGCATGAACTAGACAAAGAAAACGCCAACTTCATCACTGGTTTAGGATTATACTATTATAGAGTACTGCCATTTTTTCTGAAGAATGCAAGGGCCACGTACCAAAGACTGGTCAATACTATGTTCAAGCGCCAAATTGGGATAACAATGGAAGTTTATGTGGACGATATGTCAGTCAAATCTCGAGTAGCCGCTAGCCATCTAGATATCACGCTGAAATGTTGGAGATACTCCACAAATACGCAATGAAGCTCAACCCACTTAAATGTCACTTCGGGGTGGCCTTCGGGAAATTCTTCAAATTCATAGTGAACGCACGTGGCATTGAAGCAAATCCAAAGCAAATAATAGCGTTAAGGGAGGTCCAGGCCCTTAAGAACAAGAGAGAACTTCAAAGTTTTAATGGAAAAGTTGCAGCGCTCATTCGATTTACCTCAAAAGCTATAGACAAGTGTATACCGTTCTTTGATGCTCTAATGACGGGGAAGAAAAATATTGAAAGTACCGAAGCCTGTCAAACGGCCTTCGAAGAAATGCTGCGACACATGGAAACTCTGTCAATCTTATTGAAACCAGTCGATGAAGAAGACTAGTTTGTTTACTTAGCAATTTCCCTACGTGCATTGCGCGCGACTCTTATGTGGGAAGAAGCGAGAATCCAACGACCTACGTATTACATTAGCAAGCGATTCACTAGGGCTGAGAAGAACTACCCAAAACTAGAGAAGCTAGCTTATTACCATTTGATCGCATCCTGAAAATTGCAGTTGTATTTCCAGACGCATCCGATCAAGGTATTGACCGACCAGCCAGAAAAGATACTTTTGTACCGGCCAGAGACATCCGGACCATTGCTTAAGTGGAATATAGAATTGAGTCAATATGATATCACTTACTACCCAAGGAAAGCAATCAATGAGCAAGCATTGTCCGTCTTCTTTGATAAATTTACAATAAGAGAACATGAAGAGGATGTTCATTCAGAAGCGGACACATAATGAAAACTTTTCGTCGATGAATCATCAAACAATTCTATTCGGGGTGCAGCAGTAGTGCTGGAAACCCCCGAGGGGCGATACATTAGCTATGATCTACGCATGGAGTTCCCAGCTACAAATAACAAGGCAGGGCAAGAAGCACTAATCGTAGGGCTGAAGGTTGTGAAGAAACTCAAAATAAAGTCCGTTCATATATATAGTGAATCCCAGCTCGTCATATTTCAAGTAAAAGGAGAGTATCAAGCACGTGGGGAAAATATGGTCCCGTATTTGTCCAAAGTGCAATAGCTGTTGAGCGACGTCGAACATTACAAAATAACTCACATATCACAGGAGCAGATCACCAAGGCAGACTTTTTGGCTAAGTTGGCAAGCTCCGGGGAAGCCCAGTCGATGGGGGTGGTTCCCGTCGAAACTTTAAACCAATCAAAGCATTAACAAAATGGATGTTGAATGGATTCTCATGACCATGAGGGAACCAAACAGGTGGATGACACCAATAAAAGATTATCTCCTAGTGGGAACACTTCCAACAGATCGAAACCAATGAAAGAAATTACCCGGCAAGGCACTGCAGCTCGTGATACTGGATGGAATACTCTATCGATGCGGATTCTTGACCCTTCTTCTTAATTGTGCAATCGTTGATGAAGCACAACGAATCCTAGAAGAAGTGCATGAATATGAGTGCGGAGACCACACTAGGTGGCAGACACTGGCAAAGAAATTCATTCGATACAGGTACTTCTAGCCAATAGTAAATTGCAATGCCATAGATCATTCTAGGAGATGCGATTGATGCCAGAGGTTCAGCAAAATTAAGAGAAATTCTTCAACAGAACAGACACAGATGGTCACCCTATGGTATGGGGAATCTGTTTGATTTGCGTCCTTCCGATGGCAAAAGGAGAAGCCAAATATGTTATAGTGGCCATAGATTATTTCACGAAATGGGCAAAAGCGGAACCGCTGGCCACCACAACCACAAAGAAAGTTATTAACTTTGTTACTAAAAATATAATTTGTAGGTTTGGCATGCCACAAAAAATAACCACAGATAATGGAATGCAGTTCGAAAGCGCCAAGTTCAAAGACATCTACAAGTGCTTTTGGATTGAAAAGAGATTTTCTACAATGGCTCATCCATAGGAAAATGGGCAAGTGGAAGCAATAAATAAGATCATCAAGTCCACCATCAAAAAGCGACTGACAAATGAAAAGGAAAACTGGGTTGATGAGTATCCACTCGCACTATGGGCTTCCAAAACCACACACAAAGCCGCAACCGGCCATACCCCGTTCGCGTTGGTGTGTGGCTTAGAAGCAATGATTCCTGTTGAGCTGGTAGTCCCCTCACATTGAAGGCTTAATTTCCATAATAAACAAAACGAGCAACTACTACTCAAATAGTTAGATATGGTCAATGAAAGAGAGAGGAAGCAAAGTTGAGAATCGCTGCCCACCAAAAACGGGTCGTGTGATACTTCAACTCCAAAGCACACAGTCAAACCTTCAAAGTCGGCGATCTCTTGCTTAAGCGAGTTTACCCTATTTCAGGAGCCTTCAGACCGAATTGGAAGGACCATTTATCATTCATCAAAAAATTGGTAACGTGACTTTCAAGCTGACAACCATCGACGGGATCACAATTCCAAGGGCCTGGAACAGCGAATTGCTTTGCCAATATTTCATTTAAAAGAAACTTTATGTATTTTCAATTTTCAGCAAATAAACCATTACGGAAATGCCAATGGCATTCTAAATAGGCAAAGAATCTGTCGTGCTTTTCTTAATAAAGTTTGCTTCTTGATTCATCCAAATTATATTCATGATAATTACTCGACGAACCAGCAGAAGTAAACCGACTCAAACTGTTGGATCGGTGGAACCCAATCGTGACCCTCTGAAATATGATGTCGCCCCTGCTGCATCAGGAGGGCCACGTGTTCAAGTTTCTCACATTGTCTGGAGATAGGCAATGCCAAGTAACTCTAAATTCAATTTTCTCGCCCTGCCCGGAGATAGGCAACACCGAGGAACTCAAAACTCAAATTTCTCGCGATGCCTGGAGATAGGCAACACCGGTTAACTCCGAATTCAAGTTTCTCATGCAGCTCGAAGATAGGCATAGCCGAGGAACTAAAAACTCAAGTTTCTTGCATTGCTTGGAGATAGGCAATGCCCAGGAATACTAAATTCAAGTTTCTCGTGTTATCCGGAGATAAGCAACGTTGGGGAATTCCAAATTCTTGTTTTTCGCTTGTCTGAAGATAGGCAACACCGAGGAGCTCCAAATTCAAGTTTCTTACGTTGCCTAAAGATAGGCAATGCCAGGGAACTCCAAATTCAAGTTTCTCACGCTGCTTGGAGATTGTCAATGCCAAGGTACTCCGAATCCAATTTTCTCGGGTTGCCCGAAGATAGACAATGCCGGATAACTCCAAATTCAAGTTTCTCATCTTGCTTGGAGATAGGCAACGTCGAGAAACACAAAACGCTAGTTTCTCGTAGTGCCCGGAGATAGGAAACGCCGAGGAACTCAAAACTCAAGTTTCTCGCGCAGCCTGGAGATAGGCAACGCCGAGGAACCCTAAATTCCAGCTCCTCGCATTGGCCAAAGATAGAAAATGCCAAGGAATCACAGATACCGTGCGGTCGAGCTGACACTTCTCGCATTGCTCGGAGACGATGAATACTTGAAGTTTGTTTCAGAGTGAACCTTGTGAACTGGGAGGCATATATTTGTACGAAGACAGAATCACTAAAGTGCAAGGAGTCCGCAAGCCCTATCACTCCACACAATAATAAATTCACAAGATCTATCTCAAAAGTAAACAACGAGTCTAAACAAATTGAAGAAGTTTTTAAAATTGCCAAATGTTCCATTACGGTTCCATCACTTCAAATGACGTACTTCGGCTGTTGCCGTGGAACTAGCAAAGTATGAAATAAGACATGAACGTAGAATATACATGAAAATATAGGTAAAGATAAAGTCAAAATACTATTGTATTGCTTGTCATCTTATGTACAGGGGATCAAAATGTGGGGGCCAACCCACACAACACCGGCCAACAACAAAAAATATATATGTACAGATTCTATAACAAGGACATAAAGTCCAGATTCAAAAATTAACGACTTGGAAGGAAAATGAATCGAAAAGAAACAAAAAATGAAATGAGTCCAGCTTCCCGCAGGATGCATGACAAAGTTTGGTACTCCCTCATGTCGGTCGCTCGGCACTTCTTGCCATTGCTTCCCTTTCCACCTTTGGTTACCAGCTTCTACCTTTTTTCAAGATAGGTGTCATTGCCAGTAATATCAATATGAAGCTCAGTGGCAATCTCCTCCTCGTCATCGGATTATTTCTCAACAGAGCTGCCTATCCTCCTACGCTTCCTCGACTTCCAAGCTTTCTTCGAAGCCCTGACCGGCTCTATTTCTTTTTCTTAACAGTAACCAAATCTTGAGTTGTCTTATGTGCCTGGACCAGCTGTATCTCATGCACCTTGACCTCAATGCAGTTTATCACCTTTCAGAGATGCTGAAAGCTCGTCCGTAACACAGGGTGCCTTAATCTTCTCAGCATCTGGTCCTGGTTGTGAGCGAGATGCTGAGGTGCGAACAGGAGAAGGGATGGATACAATCTCAAAAGATGTAAAGATGGCCGCATGCACAAGCATTGAAGTAGCTGGCTTGGCCACTGGATAGGTGGATGGACTTATCAGACCGAAACTAAAAGCATTACGCTCATCTTGCTCTTGTGGTGTAAGATAGTGGTCCTCGAATTCGAGAGAAGCATGGGTGTTACCTGCGCCGGTGGAAGGGTCATGAATAGCAACCTCAAACTTGTCCCCTTCACCTTCTTTGGAAGGCTCTACCATATGAGGAACTACATCGAGCATCAAGCTTATTGGTTGATTATGAAGCTACCCAGATGGTTTTCGCACATCAGTGGTAGTAACCAAAGCCCCTACGATGGCCTCTCTCTCCCATTTAATCCGAAGAATCTCTTGACCTTCAAGTAATGCCTTTTTGGACTACTCGTTGAGATAGTCTTCCTACAAATCTTAGTCCGAATAAATGTCGCCATTCTCGGCGAAAGGGACAAGATTTCTTCACAAACGAGGGCAAGAGCGCATGGGAACTTTAGGCAAAGGTAGCAAAGGCTCCCCTGATGCAGTAAAGAGTTGACGTAAAAATTTAGGATCATTGCATCTAACTTTTCCATCTTATGATCAAAAATATGCTGGAGATCCTGATAATTTGTTGTCACCTCAGCCTTCTCCATCATGGCAACAGTTTTGTCGGCACTGAGTTGTGCGACCTGAGCCTGTAATTTTGCAATTGTCTTGGCTTGGTCTGAAATTGTTTTATTATACCCCTTAACGATCAGATTGTAGTCAGCAATTGTCTTCCTTTGAGCTTCAATGATAGCATTGCAAGCAAACACATCTTCCTTCAGCTTGGCTTCTTCCGCATGGGTCTTCTTGATTTCGTCTCTCCCGAAAATTTCAGACTTCTCATGTGCATTTTTCATCTCCTTCATTAGACTAGGAGTCCTCCAATCATCCCGAAGTGGCATCTCTTTCTTCTCCTCCAACTGCTTGATTTTGGCATCCAGGTCATTCAACAATATTTCAAAGTCATCTTTTCGGCTTCAAAGGAGAGGACTCCTGGTAGTTGTTCATACTGGTGTCTGATTATTGCCTGTAGAGCTTCTTCCACTTCTCAGCCTATTCCAAGTCATCTTGAATAGCCTTGAGGTGCGACACATAAGAGTCCCTGTGAATGGGGTGAATATCCAAATAAATTTAATGCCCCTTTGGAACCAACCTAGGAGAGCCACCTCAAGCCAAGGCTGGCCTGCATGAAGAGTGTAGGCTGGTCTTCGGTGGGGGTTAGAAGTGCCTGGGGCAGCAGCAACAATAGAAGAGGATGGAACATGTGTTGGTGGCAGAATTTGGGCAGAAGAGATAGGAACCCCCTGTGCCATAGAAGTATGCTTCAGAATAGGCTCGGAAGGATGGGAACGATGATCCAACTTTGGCTTCTTAGATGGTTCCTCCCTTTAATCATGAGATCTTCTTTTCTCGTACCCGCCATATTATGAACGGGACCTATCTCTTTCCTCTTCGCGGTAGGAATCTGCCTCAAGTTCTTTCCTTCACCTGTATTCATCTTCAGTCTCTTGGACTTGCTGACGGTTGAAAGAATGCTTCGGGTACTGCTGTTAATCGGTTTAAGCCTTGAAGTCATCATAAAAACCATGCCCTCTCGTCATATGTAGAAAAGAGCATGCACAAAAAAACTTCAAAAGCATACAAGGAGTTAAGTGAGCATGCGAGAGAATGACAGATAAGACTAAGTGCAATCCTACTGTGTTGTGTCATGCATTACAAATATAGGCTTAAGGCATTGTTACAAACCAAAGCAAACTACTGTCAAAGGGGGAATCAGACTGGCTTCGGCTGTTACAAGTAGATTTGGGCTGACGGATGGCGTGATATTGCCTAAATAGGACGACGTCACATCAAATTTGAAGTCATTCTTCATAAAAGCGTCGAGGTCGACGAATACATCACTAAAGTCTATAAGGTCTTCCCTGGCAGCCTTGCCAAGAGAATCTTGACGCCTACTATTATCTGGGGCCATGTCTTTATCGTCGATGTCAGAAGTGGATGAATCCGAAAGAATGGGAATCATGCCTGGCGTCTCATCGCATGATTCTGAGTGTTCAACTTTAGATTCTGAAGAAAATTAATCCCTAGCCGTGGTTTCAACACTGCTGCTTTCAAACTCCCCTTCCTCCTTCTCTAAGTCCATCGTGGCTTTCCCCTCTCTGCGCTCGGGTTCGACTTCTGGTTCCTCCTAGATTGGAGGCATTCTAGTGAAACCATTTAAACTGACCGCGGTATCCTCCTTTTAAGTCTCGTCGAGCAGGTTTTCGGAGGGGCCGCCTTTTTCAAGGCCTACATCAGAACCATGTAAAGTAGAAGATGGCCTTGCACGAACTCTGGCTTGACTGGGAGAGGGAACTTCACCCTGAGCAATGGGTCTGCCCAGAACTAATAGTCTGAATTGGTTGAAATTCTCATCAGTAAGCAAAACTCTAGTGCACCACTCCTTGGCATCAATAGCCTTTAGAGTTTGATGGGTTTCACTAAGAGTAGTGCCTTTATTTGGCCTTGGGATAACTGCAAAGAGCACGCAATCAGTTCGAAACTTTGTCACATCACCTTAAAGCTCAACGAGTGGAGAATAAGAAAACTTACCCATTGTCATCCATCGGCGATTAAATCCTTCGGGGTACCTAACGAAGAAGTACCGTGTCTTAAATTGCGATGAGTTGCTTTGTAGACGTAGGACAATCTTTCGATTCTACTGGGCCTCCATTATGACCAGAGAGGAGCAATCATCTCTCCTCTTGAAAGCCAAGAAGTACCACAACTCATCAAAACTCATAGTGTGACTGAACATCTGCATAAAAAGGATGTGCAGGCAAGTGAGGATGGCATAAGCATTCGGATGAAGCTGGAATCTGGCAATCCCCAAGTTCGAGAGTGTCTTGTGAAGGAAATCATCAAAAGGAGGGCACGGCTCCAAACACAAATGTCGATAAAAAGCTGTGAACCCGAGGCGAGGCATGTGAGAAACTCATCCTTCTCTTGTTGGCGCATGTCCTCTTCGGGGATCCCCTATTGTATACATATATTATGGAGGGCCTTGGTGTAGTCCACCGATAGAGCTTTTTTAGGCAGGTTGAGTAGGACTTGAAAGTAGGGAGGCATGAGATCAACTATGGGCCCAACCGGAACTAGTTGACTAAACTCTTCTTACGAGGCGGATGATGATTCAGCTTTGGAAGGCGTCGGGCTTCGTCCACTCGGCTTGCGATGTGTAGATGGCCACTTCATTCCATATGACAGAACTCACGTCCGTAAAAGGTTAGTTAACTCTATTGTAAAATCTATCCCATTTTCATGAGTTCCCCTATCATACTTAAACTTCAAGGTGACATGAATTTAAGATTAGCGCATTGGATTTCAAGTGTGAACTGGGGAAAGTGCAGTATGCTATCTACGTGGGGTAAACTTGGTGTTAGAAGTGCTGCAGACATCTTATCTATGTAGATAGTTCGATCGCAGTAGAAAGAGAGAAGAAATTCCTATGAAATTTTGCGTTCTACTTTTAGTTGTACTGCTTGCGCACTTACCCGTTATCAGTCGATGATTAATAACGGATCCATAGTCCGAAGTGACACAGAAAACTCCTTGTAATATGTAAAGCGAGGCTGATTCTGGTTAGATAGAAAAAGATAGCAAAATGCATCAAGCCTTGGGCCATATCCTGAATGTCGTTCTAAGAGATGACTTAAGACTCGATTTCCTATCTTCCTCCAAAGAACCACAATTAGCACGAAATCTTGTAGTCAACATCACAAGCTAAAGCTGCATGTTAAACCATCATACCAATGCAGCAATTAACAACTCAACCAAGCAAACCCACCTCAAATTGGTTTAATGGAACAAGAAGGATCGTGAATCAAGCTTGGCGAGCTACTGATCAAGGTTGTGGGCGAGCAAACAATAGGTCGGCTACAACAAATCTATGGATCGACTCGAGTTCGAGTAGGATGATGGATTGGCTAGGGCTTCATAAGATGGGCAACTAGAGGTGATGCTTGGGTAAGTTGGTGGTAAGAGGTTAAAGGTGGCTGGTCGAATTAGAGTAGATTTGTTCAAGATGAATCGCTGGAAGGAAGTTTGCTCGAAGAGGTTGCAATTGCCCCGGTCGTGTGCGGGAGACGATTTTGGCTTGGATATATGTAAGAGAAGAAAAAAGCAAAAAAATTAAAGTAATTGGGTCGCAAGCGACCTGACCTGGCTTCGAACTATGAAAGTTTCCCAGAGATAGGTCACTAGCGACCCATCTCACATGGATCGCTAGTGACCCATCGAAATATATATATATATATAATAAATATATTTATATACCTTTGTCATTTGTATGTTTAAGAAAAAGCTCTGCACAGTCACTTCAAATTCGGTCAATCATGACTGTATTTAGTGCATTCAAAATTGCCTTAATGTTACCATCTATATTTGAGTTCTCGGCCCCAAAATCGTCACTCTAGCGACATCGGCCAGGATGGTAGTGGATTCTGACTTCTTCTATCAATTCAATATAGCCAGGTTAAAATGTCAAATAACACTTTCCTCCCAAAGTATGTCTTGTGATGAACATGGCATACTTTGAACCGAAACAAGTTAGAGTCGTTGAAAAGAAATCCACCCAGTTTCCTGAATAGTTGTTATCCATCGGTCGAATTATTTTTCCAAGGTGTTGTATTTTTCATTAGTCGCCACGACGCTTGGTCAATTTACAATAGTATAAATCCAGGGTTATACTCCATCAGTTGATATATATAATCTGGTTCTATAAGACTAACAAGCTTTGGTTATCTGGTCTAACCTCGAACTTGAAGGCTTCAAGTTCGATTTTGATTTCTATCGATTTCAAAAATTTAACTTTTTGGATCATGCACATGCACGTTCATATGCACGTTCTTTGTTGTTAGCTTGCAGGCGTGTCCGTACATTCACGAGTCATCGCAAATTTTCACTGCATTTTGTATGTATATGCTTTTAATAATTCCCATGCTCATGTTGGTTTTCAAACATGCCCATAGCTAATCCCTCATTTCATTTAATTTTTTTAATTGTTTGTAGGGATCGGAATGCTTAGCCAATCCCTCTTTTCTGTTTCTTCTGCTTATAGGGATCGCCCTATTGCTAGCCGATCCATCTTTCTTTCTTTATGTTTATAGGGATCGACACCTTCTATTTCGATCCCTTCTCTTTATGTTTTGTGCGCCAAAAAAATAGGCCAATCGCCTAGTCCCAATATATAAAGTAACATACCCCCTTTCCATCCTTACTTGCTTCATTTTCCTACCATGCTTCGCATTACCGAACCCTCTCATTTCACTGTCAAAACCAAATCCTCCTTCCTTTCTCTACTTATCTTCAAAACTAAATCTTCCACTCTTTCAGTTTGTTCTTACAAATCAACTTCCCCTTATTTCCATTCCATTCATCTCCAAATTATTCACTGATTCCTCCAACACATATATATGCATAGGTAAGTTTTCTAGTCCTTATCTCTCGGTCCCATGACGAGATAATGGGTTCCATGCCCTCGGCGATTAGGATGGAGTTTAAGGCAATGATGAAACAAGGGTCGAAGTTGTTTGGAGAAGATGAAATGTTGGGTATGGAGGTTTTTGGAGCAAAAAAAGGAGGAGAAAGGAAGTAGTTTGCGGCATAGAGTTCGTTCGAGTGAGTTGAAGTATAGTATGTAAGGTAGAGGGTTTGATTGTTTTGTTGAATGGGAGTGATCGACGATGGAAGTCTAGTGATAGGTTAAAAATAACAAAGTAGAGGGTCGGTATGATCGGCTGAGTGGGAGAAAGGATCGGTGGAGTTGGATAATGTAAAGGGATTGGCAAATTTTGTTAAAGGAAGGGATCAACATCATTTGTTTGAAGTAAGGGATCAGTCCCATTGCTTTAGGGTAGGGATCGGCAGATATGGGTCGACATATAGGGGTTGGGATTTAGGGATCGACATATATGTCCTTGACTAAACCTTAGGCTTTAAATTGAACTTGAAATCTAATCCATAATCACTTGTTTGAGCATTTACGAACAATCCCATCTCAATGAACCTAGACATAAGACGACGATGAACAATAGGACTTGCACATTCATTATTATACTTGAAACTGAACGATTAAATCTTAGGGACTCAGAACATGAGCTAAAACTTAGCATATGGACTTGAATAATGGATTTCACACTCTGGTATGCCGATAGTAGATCCAAAAGCTTACAGAACCGATTAATCTCTTCGTCGGTTGAGACGGTCAGGGATGACGGTTACTCTGGTCGGTATCTAAAGTCATGACATTTTAATTTGCTTTTTTATTTCAAGCTGCTTATTTATGTAATACATTACACTAGCTCACACTTAGCATGGGGGACAGGTAAACTTTTCTAATCTTGACTATCAACTTAGTGTAGCTACAATGTCTTTTGGACCAGCCTTACAACATAACAATTTCGAAGCTGAGTCCTATTCCGTAGCCTTATCTAGTAAGATTACCCTGGTCATCAAACTAAACAAATGGAGGTTTCTAGCCTGTCAGCTAACCTTTTTTCTGATGTTCCCATCCTCTAGGCGGAAAATGTAAGTCCGGCGCCCAACGTTGTAGAAGGCGCTATACTCTTAGATAACCCGAAAGATTCTCAAGCCTCTAGAATTGGTGAGGCCGCCCTTCACAGGCTATGTTACGGACATGGAATTCCGTTCGAAAACGTCCTGGCTCCTTCAATAAATGACATGGCTCACTTGCCCCTAGAGGGGTACACATCATGCAATAAATTCATGTGTTGGGCTAGATTCGTGCCGCCCTTCAACTCTTTTATTCAGGAAATGTTAAGATATCTTGTAACAACTCCCACTCAACTTCACTCGAACAGCTACACCATTTTCCATTGAACTTTTTTACTATTCATGGGAATTCTATTCCGCCTGCCAACTCCTTAGGACATAAGGTTTATTTTTAACTTCAAATGAAGATCAGGAAGTCCTTTCTATGTTTCCCTTGAGTCACCCAACTATCACTTAATAGGTGCTTGGAACAAACTTTCCTTTTTCAAACATGAATGGTTCTACGTTCGACGTCCGCTTGGCTTTGCAAGGCGATTGTTGGAAGGATGTAAGTGTCATCTTTGCTTTATTTTCGAATTCTGTAATCCAAGTGATATTCTGGATCAATTAACATTCTAAATATCTAAAGGTGTCCACCCTTGTCCAGAGGGCTATAGTTTTTCAAGAGCGGTCTCTGCAATTCGTGCCACCCTTGTTGAAAACAAGGACATATGACTCTTCATAAGGGATGAGTTGTTATCTCTATTTGGGTTACTGGGAGAAGCCATATCAATGGGCTTCCTAGATGTGGTGCATTACAAAAAACTCTATAGAACAAGAAAGGGATATCAATAATCTTATCGTGCCCTCAATCAAGGGAACTCAAGGTGACGCTGAAGAAGGTGAATTAGGGGTACCCAGATCAATGAGCTTGGCAATGTTGATGCAGGCCTAGGAAAGGTGCTTGTGGTCAAACCTTTTGTAATAGCCTAAAACTTTTACTCATGATAATTAATTCGTTAATTAATTAAATAATAAAATAACTTTGTGAAATTATCAGAATTGAGCCATGGGAGTTCCACCATTGTGTGCGTGGTAAGTTCTGGTCAATTTTCATATATAGAACGTCAGAATCCAAGCTAAAATGAACAGGATATGAATAAAAAAATAAGCAGAAAAAAAGAAATATATATATGTATAGGCCAGGATGACTGGTCGGTCAACCTGGGCACAATGGCAGTCGATCCGCCTGTGTTCAGGAATGAAGAAATTTTTCTTCATTCTAGAGGCTTCCTATGATGTGTTTTGCATTCTTTATTTCAATCTGGTCCTTCTTTTCTTGCATCCAATGGCTCCTATTCAGCCTTTGACGTGGTTAAATCCTATTCAATCCCCAAATCCGACGGTCCGAGACCCACTTCTACCCCTATAAATAGAATCCTAGGCCTGACACTTTTTCTCATTCTAAGATTTTCTCCAATTGGGTTCACCTATTCAGGGAGGACCCTAAGAAGAATAATTTTCCAAAGAGGATATCATTTTAAATAAAAATATTTAACCACCCCAAGTGGATCCATGAAGGCCCAAAAGGAAGTGCTAAGGACCAGAGGTGAGTGATTGTAATTATTTTAAATTTCTTTAAGTAATTAAAAATAATAGGGTTTCCAATAGTTGTAGTTTTACTAAGATCTTTGGAGTAATCTTTTTAGTAATTTATTTACAGCTTTTAGAATTATTTTCAGTTAATTTTAGTTTATTTCTAGCTTTTCCATTTATTTACATTTTATTTACAGTATTTAGTTTATCTATTGTTATTTATGCGTTATTTACATCTTCATCTTACGCCTTGGATTTCCTTCTATTTTTAGTTTTCTTTTATTCCTCCTTCTTCTTCTTGTGTATGAATTAGAATAGAATTAATGCGAAATTGAATTAAATAATAAGAAATTTAAAATAATGGAATATTAGATGTAAATTATGAAGATTGTAATATAAATGGAATTGGACTGAAATTATGCCTAATTTTGATATTAATTGGACCAAATTAATGAGATTGGCCTAGTTATAACTTAGAATTATGGCTAAAAGAATAAACGAAGAAAAGAAGCTTATTTTCACACTTAAACCTTGGGTTAAGTAAGAAGGATGATTATAACGTAGGTTGTAATAAGAAATAGAACATAATAAGGCTTATTTTAAGACTTAGGATAAATTAATAAGCACGGATAGTAAGACCAAGAGTAAAGGCTTATTTAAATAATTTATCTATGTTAATAAGTAAGAATTAAAGTAGAAACTGTGCCAAATAACATTCCCCTATTAATTTCTATGGGTACAGTGTTTTGCATAAAACTGAAGTGAGATGAAGGGCATGCTTATACTAGTAGTGGTGGTAATTGGTCAATATAGAATGTTCAAATCATGAGGGATTTGGACAAGGGTGTTATTGGATATTGTTTGGGTGACGGGTCAGTACAGCATTACCCTATATTTTCTGTGGACATGGTGTTTCACATAATCCTGAAGTAAGACGAGGGGCACACTTATACCGAGTCGAGGTAATAATGGGGAAGCAACTGGTTGCATCAGCATAGTGCCAGCTACATTTGCGACTTCCAATTTATTGCTCAGTAATCGCTATGAGTTCCAAGCACTTAGTATGTCGTCATCCGTAGACACCATTATCTTCTATATAGGGAGCTATGTATCGTCTAGTCCACAATGGGTGCTTTCTATATCTTTCGTAGTTACCATTGGCTGTTGTGTAGGGAGTTATATAGCGTCTAGTCCGTTGTATGGTCTATGGAGTAGTAGGCCGATCAAAGGGTAGAATTAGGATTTCAGCCTAATTATAGGATTAGGAATTCAGCCTAATCAAGCAGCTGTCAAGGACAAGTGCAAATAATCAAAGTTGGTCTATCTTATCAATTGTAATAGTTTAATCGTATTTTTCAGTTTATCTCTTTCCTATTTCCTCTGTTTCCTTTTGTATATACTGGAACTATTAAAGACTCCATTACCTTTACTTTGCATAAATATTCTAGTAGTTACTATCACTCACCATACTTTCAGTCTGACCCACTCCTTTATTTTCCCTTTTCCCACATAGGCAATCAAGGGAGAGGGCTGTAGATTGTGGTTTCTTGGAGGATTTTGGGAGAAAATCTCTACTATGTATTTCTTTAATTCTCGCTTTAACTCTTTCTTTTTACTTGCTTATTATTAGGAATATTGTGTACTACGATTTCGAGAATATGATTTTTTTATTTCATGAGACATTTTGGTTTTTGAGACATGTATGTTATATTTACTATTAGACTTATTTGGTTTATGAGTAATTATGAAGATTTTTTTAAAATAAGTATTATTTTAATTTCTGCTGTTTTTCCAAGTTTTTTCTTGTGAATCTTAGTCTTTGTTAATTTCGGTTATACCTACAACGCACCACACCTTTTAATTTGTCCCATTAGGTACATTAAGGGGTGTGGGGTGTTTCACTTAGTATCGAAGCCTAAGTTTACAGGATTTCTAAAAATTTATTTTAAAAATAAAGTATTTCCAAAATAACTTATTTTAGAAAGTATTTTTCAGAAAAGAACTCTTATAAATGTTTTTAAGAATAAAAGAGTTTTTATAAAAGTCCCTTCATAAGTCTAGTTCAATCTCCCTTTGACTCTTTCCTAAACTATCTCTCTCTTTTCGTAAAATAGCTTATGCCCCAAACCTTCCTGAGCGCATTCCAGTACCAATCTTGTTTCATAGGTACTTATAAGCCATGATTCTAGAGGTGCACAGACCGACAGCCAATCCTACAACCGCTGGTGGGAAACCCATCAACCTACCTACCACCATCAATTTCTCTAAGCTTTATAATGATTTTGCGAGTTTGGGCGGAAAGACTTTTTCTAGCAAGGAGACTTTTGTGGAGGTGAGAGCATGGCTTAGGAATACCAAGAGGATATTTGGCTTACTAGAACTGGAGGAACAACGACGGGTTCAACTAGGCTCTTGGCAGGTGCAAGAGGAAGCTTCTTACTGGTGGGAGGTTGTTGAGTTGGAAGGAAGCGAAGTCTATTGGAATAGGTTTAGGAAGACGTTTGAGAGGAAGTTTCTGTCTCGGGTGGAAGATACTATTCAACTGGAGAGGTTTATCAATTTGAAGAAAGGGAGTTTTTCTGTCAAAGAATACATTAATCAATTCAATAAACTATTACAGTTTAGTATAGACTTAGTGAACGCGCCGCATAAAAAAGATATGAAGTTCACGAAGGGATTGAATCAACCCCTTCAGGGATTATTGTTGATTCATGTACCAATGTGAGCTACTTATGAGTATTTGGTCGAGAAGACGCTTATGTCAGATGCGGTCAAGGAAGGAGAGTATAAATAAGTGGTTAAGTCAGAAGATCCAAAGAATATGTGGTGGAGAATAACAAGGAGAACAAGAAAGGTGATGGCCCTCACAAGTAGATTAAGAAGGGATCGAAGTGCAATAGCTGTGGGATAGTTGGACATATCGCCAAAGATTGCAAAAGGGAAAAGATGAAGGAAAAGTGCTTCAATTACAGGCAGCCTGGTCATATGAGTGGGAGTTGTCCCCAAATAGCTAGTACGGGATTGAGTGCACCTGTGACGCCCCACCTCTATACCCACGCTAGACAAGAACATTACGGTGAATGCTGTCAACTAGCACGGAGAATAAGGCTGTTAAGGAGCGACCATCCTTGTAATTTCTTTGCGCGAGCACCAATATGTCAGATAATATAACATGCATTCTATTTCAAGAGGAAATCCGACATACCGACACAAACTCAAAGCTACTACACGGTGGCTATATAAATCCTTCGAAAAAAATATATATAAATAAGCATAACACAAATCAGTCACAGACAATTCGTATCACAAAGGCGGAATAAGATATGAATATTACACTAGAAAGTGTACATCAGAGTAGCGGTCTTAAAAGATCCACAATATCACAAAAGAATAGTTACACGAACTACACAAAAGAATAAGTATACATTATGGAGTCTATATCTCAAATGTATACAACAAAAACTACTAATCTAAGTAGTTAACCAAAAGCAAGAGAAATCAATCCCAAGAGAGAAGTCAAGCAGAAGCACCTGTAACATCTCGGTCTGACCCGAGTATTATTTAATAAGAAAATAATAAATGGATCAGTCTAACTATAAATATCAGATGAAACGATATAGAATAAGAGATATGACTAAACACATAATAATCACAATGCCAAGCTGTGATATATATATATATATATATATATATATATATATATATATATATATATATATATATATATATATATACTTAGTTGATAATCATCAAGAGATTAATCAATGTCACCAAATCTACACAAGAATCAAAGAAACGTCATACTCCTTATTTCGATCACCATACCATAAATATTGACGCTAATATCAATATCAATCACAAAAGTCAATGACACACAAATTCCAGAAGACTACACAAGAAATCCAAAAATCACTAAAGTCAATGACACACAAATTCACCAATGCATAAATATTGATAAAACTTATCAATGGAAATCACGAAAATTGGTGAAACACAAATTCTAGGAATCTACACAAGAAATCCAAAAATCACTAAAGTCAATGACACATAAATTCACCAATGCACAAATATTGATAAAACTTATCAGTGGAAATCACGAAAATTGGTGAAACACAAATTCTAGGAATCTACACAAGAAATCCAGAAATCACAAAGGGGGGAGGCCTATCACAAATGGGAGCATAAAGCTCACCAACACGTGTATCACAAACGGAATGCTAATTCCATGGTTGCTAACCATCACAAATTGAGCCGAAGCTCCACAAACGGCCCAAAGACCATGGGTTGCTACCCCACCAATTTGAGTCGAAACTCCACAAAACGGGGTTTAGTCTCCCTCGCAGACAAAGAGACATCGCACATTGCTAGTCTAAATCACAAAGATGATCGTCATGATCAACGAGAAGTGTCAATTACACTAAGCTGGTAAATATATGAGTTTAGCTTCATGTCCCATAACCACTAGCTTAACTTAAATATTTACGAACAAACTGTAGATCTCCACTAGAAAATTGTCACAAGAGTTTCAATCGAACAAGTCCAAGAATTAACCAACAAAGTGAACGCAAGCGTTTCATACCACTTGTTTTACTAAGTCGTTTAATTAGATTTCTCATACGAGTGATGTAAAGGTTTATATATACTAATAGATTGGAAAACGGTTTTATAAACGAATTTGGTATTAAAATAGTATTGAAATCGTTTGAGGAAAGAGTTTTGATATTTACTACTAGTATAGAAAACCTTTATATTTTTAAAGTGACAAAGCACAAGGGGGATTGTAGAAACAATCAATCATAAAGATCACATTCGAAGATGTGAATAAAAATCCAATGAAATCGATAAAGGATCCATCGAAGTGGATATATCTAAAATTCCCAAAGAAAATAAGTCATCAAAGATGATAATAAATGATGACAATAAATAGGATCATCACGAATCGATTTAAATTGGAAATTCAATCCAAAAAGGCAAATTGGACTCAAACAGCAGGTTCAGTCGACTGAACAGAGTTTTCAGTCGACTGACCCTGTGCCTGGAAACTTTCTAGGTTCAGGAAACTTTCTGTTTCCAGTTTCAGTCGACTGTGCAGAGTTTTTCAGTCGACTGAATCATGCCTGGAAACTCTCGGGTTTCAGGTTCAGTCGACTGAACAGAGTTTTCAGTCGACTGAATCATGCCTGGGCTGTTTTTCAGCCTTATTCAAATGAAGAGCAAACTCTTCCAAAATGCAACCGGACGAACATTGGCTCTAAGGGTTTATGCCAATCGGCAACCCAGCCCTATATGCTCCTCGATGCATCACCAAAAGCACGATCAAACATCCATAAAAGGATTTCACACAAATTTGACTTAAAAACCCAAAAATTGGAGTATTCACAAAACCAATCCAAAACAAGAGCAAATGCACATGAAGAAGTGTTAGGAATTCATACCCAACAACCAAAGATAATTATAGTCATAGATGTGAGATAAAAATCTCACCTTTTCACAAAATCGAACAAGAAGAAGCTTGAAAGGAAATGGAGAATCAACCTCTCTTCAACACAACCCAATTGAGCTTGAATCTAAGCTCAATAACAAGAACATTCCCAAGATTAGGTTTAGGAATTTCTGAAATTGGTAAGAGAATAAGTTGGAGAAGAAGAAGAGAAGCTTACCAATGGGTTCTTCTTGAGTTTGGAGCTAGGAATTTGATTTGCAAGGAAAACTAGGGTTTTGGAGTTTTAATTTCCAATCTCTCCCACCATTAATACTCTAAGAACTGAAATGAGAAGAGAATGAGGGTGAGTGGGGAAGAGTGGCTCAGATTTGAGCATAAGTTAACCTAGGGCTGAGCCCAAACCAAACCCAAAGTGAAAAGTAGCAAAAATCAACTTTCTCCAAACATATCGAAGCTTATACTCAAAAAGGTCGCAAACGGCATTTTGAACTCAATGGGAGTGGTCCCGAGTCCTAATTCGACCGTATGCAAAAAGTATCTTTTCGGACTAAAATCCGACTAACGATAAAATATTTAAATAAAATATTTAAATATAAAATCAATAAATATGCGGGTTGTTACAGACTCCCCTCCTTAAAGAAATTGCGTCCTCGCAATATTACAAGAAGAAGATATATAGTAACAACCATAAAAGCATATTCAACACAAAAGAAGTTTGAAATAAGAAGTTCACCTCAAAGAGCACGAGAAAGTAAGTCCAGATGTGTACGCTCGATGTACTCTCTAGATTCCCAAGAACAATCCTTAGGATTTGAAGACCATTGAACTTTAACAAGCGGAACATCTTTATTTCGAAGTCGTTTGACTTCCGAAGCAATGATACGAATAGGATGTTGCTCATAAGTTAAATTAGGCGAAACTTCAATCTCTTCCATAACACCAGGCTCAAGAATAGAATCGGAATCTCGAAGACATTTCCGAAGTTGAGAAACGTGAAACACGTCATGCATAGCAGAAAACTGAGCCGGTAATAAAAGGCGATAAGCCATGGAACCAATACGTTCGGTGATAGGAAATGGACCAATATATCGAGGCGCTAGTTTTCCCGATCGACTAAAACGTACAACACCTTTCATAGGTGAAACATGAATGAACACAAGATCTCCCACAGAAAATTCTAACTTCCTTCTCCGGTTGTTGGCATAGGATTTTTGTCTACTCTGGGCTTCTTTCATCCTATGATGAATAAGTTCAATTTTCTCTGTGGAATCACGAATATAATCTGGACCTAAAACCAGCTTCTCACCGGCCTCAAGCCAACAAGAAGGAGATCGGCATGGCCTTCCGTAGAGTGCCTCGAAAGGTGCCATACCAATACTAGATTGGAAGCTATTATTATAGGAAAATTCAACAAGTGAAATATGATCTTCCCAACTTCCACCAAAATCAAGAACACAAGCACGAAGAAGATCTTCAAGAGTTTGATTCACACGCTCAGTTTGTCCATCGTACTGGGGGTGATAAGCGGTGCTAAAATTAAGCCTCGTTCCTAAAGCTTTTTGAAGACTCTTCCAAAATCCACTAGTAAACAATGGATCATGATCACTAACAATAGAAGTAGGAACTCCATGCAATTTAACAATTTCTTTGATAAATATTTTGGCCAAAAGAGGAACGGTTCGATTAGACCGAACGGGAATAAAATGGGCAGATTTAGTAAGCCTATCAACAATCACCCATAAGCTATCATGACCCGAACGAGAACGGGTAAGGCCATCTATAAAATCCATGGGAATTTGGTCCCACTTCCAAATTGGAATTTCTAAAGGTTGCAATAACCCACCGGGCCTTTGATGTTCGGCCTTAACGAGTTGGCAAGTCATGCAACACTTAACAAAGTTATCAATATCGAGTTTCATTCCCTCCCAATAATAAAGTCGCTTCATATCCGCGTACATTTTACTACTACCGGGATGAATGGTAAATTTAGAGTGATGAGAATCTTCTAAAATATCTTTACGAAGATCACCAATATTTGGCACGACAAGTCTACCAAATTTCCGAGTGCCGCCACGAGAATCGATATCAAAGTCTTTCAAACCTTCAATACCAATTTTATCCTTAATATTTTGGCCAAGAAGAGCCAATTCGGGATCTAGCCTTTGAGCTTCAAGAATGCGGTCCAAAAGAGAAGGATGAGCCTCAAGGCTACATAAAACAAATGATGAGCATAACTCGGATACGCGGTCTCGACTCTCACAAGTGGATAAGATCTCGAGATCGTTCCATTCAGATATCTTCATAGGAACAACAGCTTGTTTACGGCTAAGAGCATCGGCGACAAGACTACCCTTACCGGGAGTATAAAGAATATCAAGATCATATGGTGCAAGAAATTCGAGCCAACGCTGTTGACGCAAATTAAGTTCCTTTTGAGAGAATAAATATTTCAAGGACTTATGATCTGTGTAAAGAACAAATTTCTCTCCTAAGAGATAATGACGCCAAATCCGAAGAGCAAAAACAATAGTCGCGAGCTCTAAATCATGAGTGGCATATCTAGTCTCAGCAGGCTTTAATTGCCTAGAAGCATAAGCAATAACACGTTCTTCTTTGCAAGAGAATGACATCCAAACCAATACGACTAGTATCGGTACAAATAGCAAAGTCTTGGTTCCCCTTTAGGAATCACAAGAATAAGAGTATCGAAAGGAAGAGTTCTTTTAAATAATCCTCTTTCCCGAAAAGTTAAAACTTTCAAAATTACATTTTTATTTTTATGTAATAATCTTTCTACAAAAATTTACATTTTTACAAGTCAATATATCGTGTCTGACTGTCTTATCAAAGCGTTTAGGAGATTCCTATCGATAACGTTGATCAAGCGCATCGACCAGAATTCTTAAAACACTAAATGGGCAATACAATCACAAAATCATATTCTATAGGATAAGTAAGTTTCTCAAAAACTTCTAAGAATATTCTTTGTTCGTGTTAAGAACAAAAAAATCAATTGTACTTATAAATAAATCTTATGAAAAAGATTTTCAAAATTTTAAATTTCTATTTTCATCCAAAATCAATAAATTCAAGAATAGTCTCACCGAAATATTCATAGAATACTCGATTAATAAAATGGATGAAATAAGCTAGACGAATCTAATGACATAATAAGTCATTCATAAGAATCGTAACGAGCGCGGAATGCGGTAAGTGGAATGCTAACTCCCGCAACTCGTAGCCAAACGAAAATCGGTGGCAAGGTCGAACTAGAAAGACCTTATCACCACACAAAAGATTTCTTAGGTGATAATTCTAAGACAAACTAAAAATTACCGGAAAATTCTCAAACTACATGAATGAGAGAAACAACACTTTCTTCATCATGCGGGCTTAAAGAATAAAATGAGGCCTTCAAAAATTTGAAATCGGAATCACAAGAAGAATAGAAATCTGCTTAACAGATAGAAAATGTCGAAGATGAATAGTCCACTAGGGACAAAGGATATGGCTTCATAATGAAAAAGCCAATCCTTTAACACAAATCAATCCCGAAGCCTAAGTAAAAATATCGGCTCGGAAAGAAAAATCACATAAAATAATTTCGACATCAATAGAAAGCAAATTGAGTGTTGCGGATCTACCATCCGGATTCGCAATTCTCAAGGAAGACATCAAGCCCAAAATTGTTTAAAGGGAAAGAATCAACAAGTTCTTTTGATATAAAATAGTGAGGAGGAACCCATATCAAAAAGAACACGAACAAGATAATCACAAAGCAAATGTCATCATGGATTGAATAAGAAATACCTTGACCAAGAGAAGTGTCACAAGGGGCTTGCACGACTTTCGACTTTCCCTCCCTCTTGCTAGGGAGTTTGGGACATGTAGATAAGTAATGACCCAAGCCTTTGCAACAGCGGCAATAGAGGGGTTTCGGGCACTTAACTACATAATGGTCCGTGGAACCACAATTGTAGCATTGTTTACGACTTGGGGTATGAGTCTTGGCTACCGAAGTTTCTTGTTCCACCTTCTTCTTGCTTTGAAGTATGGGGCAGACAGAAATATGATGACCTGTATTTCTGCAATAGCGACAAAAGAGTGGCACCGGACACTCCTTTGCATAGTGGTCCTTAGAATTACAATTGTAGCATCCTCCACGATAAGGGATTGGAGTCTCTGCTACAAAAGAAGTTCGCTTCACTCTTTTATTGGGATTAAGGCTCTTGAACTTAATATGCCTCTTCTTGGAAGTCCCAATATCACAAACACTTCCTTTACCAACCTCTTCATGAAGAAGAATAACATCCACAAGCTGATTGAAAGAAACTTCAAGTTTCAAAGGTAGAACCATATCGGGGTTCTTACTCAAAGCACAGATAAACTCTTGATTCTTTACAAGATCCAAAAGTTGTTGGGCGGTCATGGATGCGTCATCCAGAGAAGGTCTACTGGATTGACCAGCGCTAGGACTGCTAGAACTTACCATTTCCCTTCCTTTAGAAAAGAAAGAAGGAGAAAAGTTATTCTCAAAATAAATATCAAGCAATCTTGATAGACAAAACAAGGAATCATAAATGAAAATAGGATAGGACGGTACGTAGACCCGAATAAAATCCTAAAGCACGACTCCTAAGATGAACTTAGGACGATGATCCTTGTTATAATATTTCATATTGTTCCGAAGTTTGGCTCTGATACCATGCTGTGACGCCCCACCTCTATACCCACGCTAGACAAGAACATTACGGTGAATGCTGTCGACTAGCACGGAAAATAAGGCTGTTGAGGAGCGACCATCCTTGTAATTTCTTTGCGCGAGCACCGATATGTCAGATAATATAACATGCATTCTATTTCAAGAGGAAATCCGACATACCGACACAAACTCAAAGCTACTACACGGTGGCTATATAAATCCTTCAGAAAACAAATATAGAAATAAGCATAACACAAATCAGTCACAGACAATTCATATCACAAAGGCGGAATAAGATATGAATATTACACTAGAAAGTGTACATCAGAGTAGTGGTCTAAAAAGATCCACAATATCACAAAAGAATAGTTACACGAACTACACAAAAGAATAAGTATACATTATGGAGTCTATATCTCAAATGTATACAACAAAAACTACTAATCTAAGTAGTTAACCAAAAGCAAGAGAAATCAATCCCAAGAGAGAAGTCAAGCAGAAGCACCTGTAACATCTCGGTCTGACCCGAGTATTATTTAATAAGAAAATAATAAACGGATCAGTCTAACTATAAATATTAGATGAAACGATATAGAATAAGAGATATGACTAAACACATAATAATCACAATGCCAAGCTGTGATATATATATATATATATATATATATATATATACTTAGTTGATAATCATCAAGAGATTAATCAATGTCACCAAATCTACACAAGAATCAAAGAAACGTCATACTCTTAATTTCGATCACCATACCATAAATATTGACGCTAATATCAATATCAATCACAAAAGTCAATGACGCACAAATTCCAGAAGACTACACAAGAAATCCAAAAATCACTAAAGTCAATGACACACAAATTCACCAATGCACAAATATTGATAAAACTTATCAATGGAAATCACGAAAATTGGTGAAACACAAATTCTAGGAATCTACACAAGAAATCCAAAAATCACTAAAGTCAATGACACACAAATTCACCAATGCACAAATATTGATAAAACTTATCAATGGAAATCACGAAAATTGGTGGAACACAAATTCTAGGAATCTACATAAGAAATCCAAAAATCACAAAGGGGGGGAGGCCTATCACAAACGGGAGCATAAAGCTCACCAACACGTGTATCACAAACGGAATGCTAATTCCATGGTTGCTGACCATCACAAATTGAGCCGAAGCTCCACAAACGGCCCAAAGACCATGGGTTGCTACCCCACCAATTTGAGTCGAAACTCCACAAAACGGGGTTTAGTCTCCCTCGCAGACAAAGAGACATCGCACATTGCTAGTCTAAATCACAAAGATGATCGTCATGATCAACGAGAAGTGTCAATTACACTAAGCTAGTAAATATATGAGTTTAGCTTCATGTCCCATAACCACTAGCTTAACTTAAATATTTACGAACAAACTGTAGATCTCCACTAGAAAATTGTCACAAGAGTTTCAATCGAACAAGTCCAAGAATTAACCAACAAAGTGAACGCAAGCGTTTCATACCACTTGTTTTACTAAGTCGTTTAATTAGATTTCTCATACGAGTGAGGTAAAGGTTCATATATACTAATAGATTGGAAAACAGTTTTATAAACGAATTTGGTATTAAAATAGTATTGAAATCGTTTGAGGAAAGAGTTTTGATATTTACTACTAGTATAGAAAACCTTTATATTTTTAAAGTGACAAAGCACAAGGGGGATTGTAGAAACAATCAATCACAAAGATCACATTCGAAGATGTGAATAAAAATCCAATGAAATCGATAAATGATCCATCGAAGTGGATATATCTAAAATTCCCAAAGAAAATAAGTCATCAAAGATGATAATAAATGATGACAATAAATAGGATCATCACGAATCGATTTAAATTGGAAATTCAATCCAAAAAGGCAAATTGGACTCAAACAGCAGGTTCAGTCGACTGAACAGAGTTTTCAGTCGACTGACCCTGTGCCTGGAAACTTTCCAGGTTCAGGAAACTTTCTGTTTCCAGTTTCAGTCGACTGTGCAGAGTTTTTCAATCGACTGAATCATGCCTGGAAACTCTCGGGTTTCAGGTTCAGTCGACTGAACAGAGTTTTCAGTCGACTGAATCATGCCTGGGCTGTTTTTCAGCCTTATTCAAATGAAGAGCAAACTCTTCCAAAATGCAACCGGACGAACATTGGCACTAAGGGTTTATGCCAATCGGCAACCCGGCCCTATATGCTCCTCGATGCATCACCAAAAGCACGATCAAACATCCATAAAAGGATTTCACACAAATTTGTCTTAAAAACCCAAAAATTTGAGTATTCACAAAACCAATCCAAAACAAGAGCAAATGCACATGAAGAAGTGTTAGGAATTCATACCCAACAACCAAAGATAATTATAGTCATAGATGTGAGATAAAAATCTCACCTTTTCACAAAATCGAACAAGAAGAAGCTTGAAAGGAAATGGAGAATCAACCTCTCTTCAACACAACCCAATTGAGCTTGAATCTAAGCTCAAAAACAAGAACATTCCCAAGATTAGGTTTAGGAATTTCTGAAATTGGTAAGAGAATAAGTTGGAGAAGAAGAAGAGAAGCTTACCAATGGGTTCTTCTTGAGTTTGGAGCTAGGAATTTGATTTGCAAGGAAAACTAGGGTTTTGGAGTTTTAATTTCCAATCTCTCCCACCATTAATACTCTAAGAACTGAAATGAGAAGAGAATGAGGGTGAGTGGGGAAGAGTGGCTCAGATTTGAGCATAAGTTAACTTAGGGCTGAGCCCAAACCAAACCCAAAGTGAAAAGTAGCAAAAATCAACTTTCTCCAAACATATCGAAGCTTATACTCAAAAAGGTCGCAAACGACATTTTGAACTCAATGGGAGTGGTCTCGAGTCCTAATTCGACCGTATGCAAAAAGTAGCTTTTCGGACTAAAATCCGACTAACGATAAAATATTTAAATAAAATATTTAAATATAAAATCGATAAATATGCGGGTTGTTACAGCACCAGTCGCACAGATTCAAGCATTAGACGCGGAACCTTCTAGTAGCATTCCGAATATAGATAGGAAAGTCACAGTTGAAAGTTTGATTTCTATATTTGATTTTCTCATTTGGACTTTATTCGATTCTGGATCTTCATACACTTTTATTTCTAGTTCTCTTATGGATTGTTTGCACTTAGACATTTCTTTAGTAGTGGAACCATTGTTGTTTCAAACCCCATAGGTGGATCGACATGCTTGTTTATGGTTTGTAGGGGTTTGAAAATTTATATCATCGGCATAGAATTTGACTATGGTGCCTATGTTATAGGATACTTGGGGCATGGGATGATCTTGGTTATGGATTGGGTATCCACACATGGTGCTTTTTTAGGCTGCGAGAGGAGAGTCGTTAGATTGGAGCCTTGTAGTGGTAGGACTATCGAGGTATCATGCGACCTACAACGGTCAGTCTTATTGAGCTTTCTCTATTCTCTCGATTCATCTTCAATAGAGTTTGATTTAGTTCCTATTGTCAGAGATTTTCTCGATGTCTTTAAGAAGGTTAAGGGACTGCCCCTAAGAGAGAAATTGACTTCAAAATTTATTTGTCCGAGAATGATAAGCCGGCGGAATTACCTGTGAGGCACATGGCACCAAGGGAGAGAAAGAGTTGAGCAAACAAGTCGGCACGCTTTTGGAGAAGGGTTTTATAAGAACGAGCATATCGGAATGTGGAGCACCAGTCATCTTTGCTACTAAGACGGATGGTTCTCTTCGACTTTGTGATGATTATAGAGAATTAAATAAGCTCAATAAGAAGAACCGATATCCACTCCCTAGGATTGATGATCTTTTTGACCAATTAATTGGCTCTTCGGTTTTCTCTTAGCTTGATTTAGCCATGGGATTCTATCAGCTTAGGGTCGCCAATGACAGCATAGATAAGACTAAATTTAGGACTCCATACGAACTTTATGAGAGGTTGGTTATGACTTTTAGGCTAACCAATACTCCAGCCTACTTTGTTGACTTGATGAGCTACGTCTTTAGAGAAGTCCTAAATTAGTTCGTGGTGGTATTCGTGGATGACATCTTGGTATTTTCCAAGAATATGGAGGAGCATGCTGTTCATTTAGAGGAGGTTCTTCGCACACTTTGTAGTCATAAATTGAGAGCTAAGTTTTTGAAGTGTCACATTTGGAGAGAAGAAGTACGTTTCTAAGGGCATGTGGTCGCGAACAAAGGTTTGGCGGTTGACCTCGCTAAGGTGATAGCTGTACAAGATTGGAAGGCCCCAAGAACGTCACTTAAATTAGGAGCTTCCTAGGATTGGCTGGCTACTATAGGAAGTTCATTAGAGACTTTGCCAAGATTTCAGCACCACTCAAACGCCTTACTAAGAAGAATAAAGATTTCGTGTGGGACGTGGATTGTGAGGATTCCTTCACAAAGCTTAAGAGAGCCCTTACTAGTGCACCAATGTTAGTACTACCGAATAGAGCTAAGCCTTTTACTCTATACACCGATGCATGTGGGATGGGCCTAGGAGTGGTGTTGATGCAAGAAGGAAGGTTGGTATGTTATGGTATTAGGTAGTGAGGATGCATGAGAAGAACTACCCTGCAAATGATTTGGCGTTGGCCGTTATAGTTTTTGCACTCAAGTCTTGGACTCACTATTTGCTTGGAGAGAGGTTTAAGCTTTTCACCGACCACAATTCATTGAAGTACCAATTCTTACAAATGGACTTGAACTTGAGGAAACAGAGATGGCTGGAGTATTTTGCTTCATACGATTTTGAGATTTCTTATACCCCTGGCAAGGGCAATATGGTTGCGGATGCATTGAGTAGAAAGAAAGAAACCCTTAGTCCTTTATTCATGGAGTGGAGGAGCTTGGAGCTTATTTCTATTTTTAATTTTAAGCCCTCTACGGACATTACTCCCAGATTGTTCGTGACATTCAAGGTGAGGCCTAACCTTATAGATCAGATTGGCTCGAGGAAGCAAGGAGATTCGGAACTCATAGACATTATGGATAGGATTAGCCGAGAAGAGGTCACTAGACATCTCCAATGTTATTCCATTGATAACAAAGGTTGGCTTAGGAGAGATGGAGGCTTTGTGTTCCACGTGCTAGAGATTTGTTGAGATCGGTTTTTGAAGCAGCACACCATTTCTGTATGACTATTCATTTAGATAGTGATAAAATGTATCGGATATAAAGAGGATGTTCTTTTGGAATGGCATGAAGAAGGATGTAGTAGAGTTCGTAGCTAAGTGTCTAATATGCCAGAGGGTAAAGCCAGAGCAGCAGAATCCTGGTGGACTACATTAACCCTTAGATGTGCCAAAGTGGAAGTGGGACATCATTTCTATGGATTTTATAGATGGTTTGCCCCATTCTAGGAAGCAGAATACTAGAATTTGGGTGATTGTTGATCAATTGACCAAAAGAGTGCCCAATTCATCCCAGTTAAGAACAAGCGCACATCATATTTGGCATCCCTTAATGTTCGCGAGATAGTCCGACTTCAAGAAGTCTCTTTTAGTATAGTGAGTAATAGAAATCCCATTTTCACTAGTGAGTTTTGGAGGAGCTTACAGGAGGTGCTAGATATGCAACATAGATTGAGTGTGGCCTATCACTCTCAAGGGGATGGCCAAACAGAGAGAGTGAATAGAGTGCTTGAGGATTTGCTACATATGTGCATTTTGGACTTTGGAGGAACATAGGAGGAGCATCTTGCATTGGTTGTGTTTGTATATAATAACTGTTACCAAGCGAGCATTGGAATGGCACCATTTGAGTCTTTATATGAGAGACTTTACAAGCCCCCTTCATGTTGGATGGAGTCTATAGAGAAGTTTCTGCTTGGGCCTGACATAGTGAGGGAGATATTAGAGAGAGTGGATTTAATTCGGCGGAGAATGAAGGCGGCCCAAGATAGGTAGAATTCTTATGCGGATAAAAGGAGGAGAGACATTGAGTTTGAGGTGGGGGACTTAGTTTTTGTCAAAGTATCCCCACTTAGGAAGGTGGTAAGATTCACATCAAATGGAAAGTTAGCCCTCAGATTATTTGGACCATTCCCTACCACGGAGAGAGTGGGAAAGATGGATTATCGGGTGAACCTACCAGAGAGGCTCGCAGGTGTGCAAGAGGTTTTCCATGTTTCACACTTGCGAAAGTGCCTACATGACTCAACGGAGGTTGTAGATCCAAGTCAGTTAGAGGAGGTGGAAGTAGAAAAGGAAGCACCTATTCGGCATATCCCCACAAAGATTGTTGGAAGAGACATCAAGCAACTAAGTAATAAGGAGCTTCCGCTGGTGAAGGTGCAATGGGGAGAAGATGTTGCATATGCCACGTGGGAAGCTGAAGAGAAGATTCATTCTTCCTATCCTTGTCTTTTTTATAGTAAGTTTTTAGAATTTTATATTTCCATCTTTAGTTTTGAATAGGTTCTTTCCTTTATTATCTTTTGGGAGGGTAGAATTTGGATTTAACTATGGATGGTAGTATTGGATGTAAACATGTTATTAGAACATGTTAAGAATGATGTATGCTAGAGAGTGCAAGTGTTTGCTAGTGGTTGCTAATGGACGCATATATGTACACTAGGCACTATTATTCTTTAGGTATCGGCCTAACTAGGACACTAAAGCATAAGGATGTGTGCGCATTTTTATCCTAATTTTCATAGGTGCTACAAATGGATGTTTAACACATGATTGTTTCTTTGGATGATGTATGCAGCACACATATAGAACTATCAGTTATCATTAGGGAATTTTTGCATTCATTTGGATGCATGACACGGACACGATTGCAAAAAAAGAGGTCAACTAAATCAGTGGACCATCTAATCTTTTGCATTAGTTAGGGACATTGACACTACACTAACTGCATAAGTCTCATAAATCGCATTAGAAAAATTGAAGGATAATGGATGTAATGGGTGATGACTGAGTAGTTGGTTGTAGAACTTGGATGAAAACTTTTATTTCATTCTTCTATCCTCAAAGATTTCAAGGATGAAATCCTTTTAGGAGGTGATAAGGTAACAATCCAAAATTTTAAACCATGATAACTAATTCGTTAACTAATTAAATAATAAAATAACTCTATTAAATTATCAGAATTGAGCCATAGGAGTTACACCATTGTATCCGTGGTAATTTTCTGGTCAATTTCCATATATAGAACATCAGAATCCGGGCTAAAATGAACGAGATATGAATTAAACAAAATTAGTAGAAAAAAGAAAAAATATATATGTATAGGCCAGGTCGACCGATCGGTTGACCAGGGCACAAGGGCCTGTGTTCAAGAATGAAGAAAAATTTTCCTCGATCCAGAGACTTCTTATAACATGTTTTTCATTCTTTAGTTCAGTTCGGTCCTTCTATTCTTTCATCTGATGGCTCTTATCCAGCCTATGAAGTGGTTGCATCATATTCAATCCCTAAATCCAATGGTCTGAGATCCATTACTACTCCTATAAATAGAACCCTAGACACAACACTTTTCTCATTCTAAGATTTTCTCCTATTGGGTTCACCTATTTAGGAAGGACCCTAAGCAGAATAATTTTACAAGGAAGAAACCATTTTAAATAAAAATATTTAACAACCCCAAGTGGATGCGTGAAGGCCGAAAGGTAAGAGCTAAGAACCAGAGGTGAGTGATTATAATTATTTTAAATTTCTTTAAGTAATTAAAATAATATAGTTTCCCATAGTTATAGTTTTACTATGATTTTCAAAGTTACCTTTTTAGTAATTTATTTAAAGTTTTTAGAATTATTTTTTGTTTATTTCTAGCTTTTCCATTTATTTACAGTTTATTTACAGTATTTTAGTTTATTTACTGTGGTTTATGCGTTTTTACGTCTTCTTCTTACGCCTTGGATTTTCTTCTATTTTCAGTTTTCTTTTATTCCTCCTCCTTCTTCTTCTTCTTTAAATATGGATTAGAATATAGTTAACCTGAAATTGGATTAAATTATAAGAAATCTAAAATATTAGAGTATAAGATGTAAATTTGAAAGATGGTAATATAAATGGAATTGGATTTAAATTATGCCTAATTATATTAATTGGACTGAATTAAACAGATTAGCCTAGTAATAACTTAGAATTATAACTAAAAAGAATAAAAGAAGAAAAGAGGTTTATTTGCACGCTTAGACCTTGGGTTAAGTAATAAGCATGATTATAACATAGCTTATAATAAGAAATAGAACAGAATAAGGGTTATTTTAAAACTTAGGATAAATTAATAAGCACAGATAGTAAAAACAAGAGTAAAGGCTTATTTAAATAATTTATATAAGTTAATAAGTAAGAATTAAAGTAGGATCTGTACCAAATAGCATTCCCCTATTATTTTCTATGCGTACGGTGTTTCACATAAACCTGAAGTGAGATGAGGGGCATGCTTATGCTAGTAGTGGATCCATGAAGGCCCAAAAGGAAGAGCTAAGGACCAGAGGTGAGAAATTGTGATTATTTTAAATTTCTTTAAGTAATTTAAAATAATAGGTTTCAATAGTTGTAGTTTTACTAAGATCTTTGGAGTAATCATTTCAGTAATTTATTTACATCTTTCAGAATTATTTTCAGTTAATTTAGTTTATTTTTAGCTTTTTCATTTATTTACATTTTATTTACAGTATTTTAGTTTATCTACTATTATTTATGCGTTATTTACATCTTCATCTTACGCCTTGGATTTCCTTCTATTTTCATTTGTCTTTTGTTCCACCTCCTTCTTCTTCTTCATGTATGGATTAGATAGAATTAATGCGAAATTGAATTAAATTATAAGAAATTTAAAATAATGGAATATTAGATGTAAATTATAAAGACCGTAATATAAATGGAATTGGACTAAAATTATGCCTAATTTTGATATTAATTGGACTGAATTAAAGAGATTGTCCTAGTTATAACTTAGAATTATAACTAAAAAGAATAAACGAAGAAAAGAAGCTTATTTTCACACTTAAACCTTGGGTTAAGTAAGAAGGATGATTATAACATAGGTTATAATAAGAAATAGAACATAATAAGGCTTCTTTTAAGACATAGGATAACTTAATAAGCAAAGTTAGTAAGACCAAGAGTAAAGGCTTATTTAAATAATTTATCTAAGTTAATAAGTAAGAATTAAAGTAGGACCTGTACCAAATAGCATTCCTCTATTATTTTCTACGGGTACAGTGTTTCGCATAAAACTGAAGTGAGACGAGAAGCATGCTTATACTAGTAGTTGTGACAATTGGTCCATATAGAGATGTTCAAATCACGAGGGATTTGGACAAGGCGCTATTAGGTAATGTTTAGATAACCGACCAGTACAGCATTCCCCTATATTTTATATTGACATGGTGTTTCACATAATCCTGAAGTGAGACGAGGGCAGCGCTTATGCTAAGTCGAGGTAATAATACGACCCAATCGGTGGAGCAACACATAGCATGAGCATGGTGGCAGTTAGGCGTGTGACTTCCATTTTGGTTCTCAGTAATCACAATGAGTTCCAAGCGCTTAGTATGTGTTTCTTCCATAGAAACCATTGCCTTCTATGTAGGGAGCTATTTATCGTCTAGTCCACAGTGGGTGCTTTGTGTATCTTTCGTAGTTAACATTGACTGCTGTGCAGAGAGTTATATAGCGTCTAATCCGCAGTAAGGTCTATGGAGTAGCAGGCCGATCAAAAGGTAGAAATAGGATTTCAGCCTGGTTATAGGATTAGGAATTCAGCCTAATCAAACAGCCATCAAAGACAAGTGCAAACAATCAAAGTTTACCTATCTTATCGATTGTAATAGTTTAATAGTATTTGCTAGTTATCCCTTCCCTATTTCCTTTATTTCATTTTGTATATGCTAGAACTATTGAAGAGTCTATTAACTTTACTTTGCTTAAAAGATTCTAGTAGTTACTATAACTCACCAGATTTTTAGTCTGACCCACTCCTCTATTTTCCCTTTTTCCCCCATAGGTAGTCGATGGAGAGGTCTGTAGATTGCGGTTGCTTGAGAATTCTCAAAATCACGTGCACTTCACCACATGATTTTCATCTATCTTTTGTGCAGTAATCACACTTACTCTGGTATTTTGTTTTTTTGCAGGTACGATGTCTCAATCTTGAGCTTTTGATCACTTGAGGGGCTCTCCGTGCAATATGGATCCAGACGTCACTTAGAATAGGGTAGGCATAGAGAGAGGGATGACGATCGAAAAAGAAGTCATAACTCAAGGGAATCCTCATTTTTAAACATGAATCCCAATCTTCGTCATCCTATCAGAAAGTGCAACCTAATCTTCTTGTGCATAGTGGCGATCGGACCTCTTTTCACGGTCTTCCAACTACCGTACCGCTTGAGCAATATTCTTGCGCACCTAGCTCCAAGAAGTTCCCTGACCGTAGGTTGAGCAAACGTCCAACCTTTTTTTCGATCCATCCTTACCGACTGCCACACATAAAGCTTTCACGGTAGAAAAATTGGCCTTACTTAAGCTCATTTTACCAAAGATTTTTTTTGATAGGCTTATGTCTGTCCCCTTCATTCATACAATCCCAGGGAATGTCAAAGCAGTATCTCTCATATGCGTCAACGATGTTTTAATGCAACATGAATCATTCCAACAATTAGTAGAAAAAATCTTCGAGGTGTCTATCGAGCGACAGTATGAGATAGATCGTCTCAAGCTAGAGGCGATCCATGATAAAGATATAATTAAGCACCATGATAATGAGATCTCAGAGTTGACAATGAAATGAACTAAGCCAGAAAACAGTGCCAAGGAAACATCTGAGGCAGTGAGTCGTCTGGAAGCAGCCCATAAAAAGGAACTTGATGCTACCCTCAATCGCAGCCGTGCACTTGCCTTGGAAAACGAATCCTTGCAAAAGGAGAAAAATATCTAGGCCTACCATGCTGAGGAGCTTGGAGAGCTTCTTAAGAATGAGAGGGAAGAGAAAATAGAAGCTTAAGAAGAATAGCATGGGTATTGCGAAGAAGCTATTGAGGCACGGATTTTGAAGATAAACTTGATGAGCAACTTGCACAGGTTGAAGTCCTCAAAGATGACCTAAAGGAAGCATGCCGCAACGAGATGAGAGAATAGCTCAAGGCCCAAGTACAGGATGCCAAGGAAGACGGTCCAAATGAAATTAAGGACATGTTCGATCTTCTAATCATCGAATACAATGCTAAAGCCCTTCTCCGTCGTGATCCGAGCTTTCTTAGTAGGGGTTATCTTGAATAGCTCGCCGAGGCTTGGGAGTATATTAGTGAAATGAAAAGGAGAAACCTTGGCGAAACCAATTTAGATGAAGATAAATTAGTTTGGGAGATCATTCACAGAAATGATCCCCTAGACCTTGCCGCCCTAAATCTCCAATATTCAACATTCTAACATCTTTCGCAAAGGAAAAAATATTTCTGAGTCTTTAAAGTGTGATCCCAAGTGCCCCTCTTCTTTGCAAGTAGCTGGAGCACTTTCGGCCCAAAACAGGATCTAAGCTACAATTCAGACAAACTCGGTTATTAATCTGAAGTTCTCACCCATATTGTCGAAGGGGGACACCAGCGACGACTGAAAGTCATGTGGATGTTGGTATTCTGCACTACTTTCCACTTTTCGATCGATGACTTTCTTCATGTCCAATAGTCATGGGCTTATCTTCTTGTTTTTGTAAATCTATAAGTCTTTAGGGTCCCATCCAAACTCCAAAAGGTCATGCTTCCATGGAGAAACAATCAACATAAATAGAGATTCCAGTGACCACCAATGCTCCAAGACTCGACGCTCAAGTTATCGGAGCGTTCGATGATGAAAGAGCTAAAATCCCGCTCCCACTGGATGAATCTAATGATGTTGTGATTACTAGCGCCACTAAACACACCGATGAGATCGTCTAAAAGGAGTGCACTGAGAGAGGGGAGTTGTTGAAGAAACAAGCCAAAACTGAACCTGTTGATTTGGATATTGACGATCCTACCTGGCGGGTCGATTTTCGAAAAAAAACCTCCTACTCATGAAAGCTCTTCCAGTAAAGACGGTAAAGGATCGAGAAAATAGACAGATGGAAGATCAAGTGGCGCAACTCCTGAAAAATCCAAAAAGGAGATAAAACAAAAGAAATAGCCATCACTTCAACTTTGTTTGCACATAGCTTGTATAGCTATTTTTCTTTTGATTGGTCGTGGTAATACGGGTATGGATCATGTTTTCTGAATAAACTTGTATCACAATTTTGAAACTTATTATGCGAATAAAAGTTGTTTGTTTTCTGTTGAACCATCATGTGAATCGTTGTCTAAGTAGTTGAGCTATTACTTTCCATTCAATGCACTGGTAATTCATTGCTTATTGCTTTGGATGATAATCCGTTAATTCTATCCTAAGGCCTTAATTCGGTCGCGGCTCTTAGTCGTACCAAACATGAGGCTTGAGCCCTAATGTTATGCTGTTGGATTCAGTGATTTGAGGGATTATACTCTACTCCCGGTCCCAGGTAAGTGGAGCTCGACGATGGATACTCAAACTCTATCCTTTGCGAGTTTATTCTCCTTCTGTCAGTTTCAAGCCGAAGTTCATGAGATAGTGAGTGGTCAAACTGCACTTGCCTATTTGTTTGTACTCATATCCTCAATTTGGGGATAAGAGTTAGTTAGCTGGTGGTCGAATCGCACCCGGCTTGTGTTTACACTCCAATCTGCACTCTAGGGTCTTGGAGTTATTTTGGAAAATAGTCATATCATACTTTCATTAATAGGTTGATTTGTCCACAAGGTTCAAGGTTTAATTTGGCAAGTGATCGGTCCTGTCTTGATCGCTGGTTTATTTCAGTTCCATCACTTGGCAGTATTTGTTTAGTCATTAGATGGTCAATCACATCCATTCTTTGTTATGTATTTCGTCCATCAGGTGATGAACGAGAATTATCAAATGAATATTGGACCACGTTCACCTTGTTTAGTTCAAACGGGAACTAGCATAACAGTTAGTACCAAACTCTAGGAACCAGGACATTACGACATCAATCAATTTTGTAATGTAACTAACATGTAATGCTACAGCAAACACAGATATAAAGGAAGTTCAAAACTTTATTTGCTAAATGGAAGGAAATGACATAATTTGTCTTATTACTTATCCGGAAAATCAAATTCTAAAGAAAATTCTGAAAGTTGTATGATTTTATGATTTACTTTAGAATTTTCTTTGTTATTATTACAAGACCCACTCGCCTCTAGTTTTTTCCAAACCCTTCTTTTGAATGGATTTTATGATTTTGTTCATAGCTTTGACTAGCACATTTGCTTGATGGTAAGCAATTGTCGCAAATCTTTTTTCAATATGATGCCGATGGTAGAAGTCTTTGAACTCAACACTGCCAATTGAGTCTCGTTGTTTACTACAATAGTCCATGGAAGACCGAAATGACAAATGATGCTCTGTACAATGAAATTGATTACTTTCTTGGTTTTGACCATGGCCAAAGATTCCGCTTCGGTCCATTTGGTAAAGTAATCAACTGTGGCAATAGAATATTTCGCACCACCTTTGTAGATCGGGAAATAACTGATAATATCTATGCCATGTATGGCAAACGGCCTGGATTGACCATTTGCGTAATTTTCGTCGATGGAGTTCTTGCGAATTTTTCATGTGTTTCAATTGATGGTTGGCCAATAATACCTATAAGGAAGTAATTTCTTTGCTAGAATTTGCCACTTAATATGATCGCCGCATTCTCCTCCATGAACTTCTTTTAGGACTTAGTTTATTTAATTATGAGCGATGCACCGAAGTAGGAGAATGGAAAAACCCTTTCTGCACATAACTCCTTCTTGTATGATATATAGTGAAGCGTTATAAAGGACTTGTCACTTTTCATTCCTCTGTTCAGGAAGAACTCCCCATAGCAAATATATTTTAATCAGAGTCATCCACGATTCCTTCTCAGACTCCATCTCTAGTGCCCGGTCGGGTTCTATCAGGTTTATACTTAGGGCATTTAATACTTAGATAAGAACCAAGCCCATTTTTTGTGTGTACCCGGTGCTAGCAAACTTTGCCAATGAATAAGCCTCTCGGTTTGATCCTGAGGAATGTGCATAATGTCGTAGTACTCAAAATCAATCAAAAACTCTTGGACTTGTGTAAGGTATGGAGCAAGCCATTTTCCTTTAGCATGGTAATCTCCCCTGAGTTAGTAAACTTCCACTTGTGAGTGGCAAAAGATTTCAAGAGACTTTATTCCCTCTCGGGAGTTAAAGTCCAGCAATCAGAGCCTCGTACTCGGCTTCATTGTTTGTTACAGGGAAATCAAGCTTTAAAGCATGGCAAATTAATCGATCTTCGAAAGTTACAAGCACAATCCTAGCTATAGAATAATGATCGTTGGATGCTCCATTCGTATATAACTTCCATCTTATGGCAAGGGTTTCGCTGATCTTTGAGAAATCATCCTGCGTAGCAAATTTTTCTATTAAATTTGCTTGTGCCTGAACCTGGATAGCCCTTTGACGAGGATAAGTGATATTGAATTGGCTTAGCTAGATATACAACCTTCCAGATGTCTCTGGTCACTGCAAGATCTGTCGTAACGGCCGGTAAACATTGATAGGGTGTGCCTGGAAGTAATGGCGGAGCTTTCAGGATGCAATTAGAAAATATGCCAGTTTTCCTATCTTCGGATAGTTCCTTTCAGCTCTGATCAATCACTTGCTAACATAATATACCGGTCTCTGGATTCAATTCTCTTTGCGTAGCAATGCGTCACTTATAGCGTGTACCGACATGGTTAAATAGATATAAAAATCTTTATGATCCATTGGCTTTGATAAGATGGGTGGTTTCTCTAAGCGGTTCACCAAAGCTTGGAATGCTTCTTTACAATCCTGTGTCCATTTGAAATTCCTTTTTCCTCTCCTAATCAAATCAAAGACAGGAATGCATTTATTGGTAGCTTTGGAAATAAATCGGCTTAGGGCATCGACCTTTCCATTCAGACTCCGTAAATGTTTGATAGTATTTGGCACTTGGATATTGCGAATAGCCTGGATCTTGTTATGATTAACATCGATTTCGCGGGCATTAACAATAAAAATCAAGAACTTTCCTGATGTAACGCCACAGGAGCACTTTAGAGAATTAATCTTAATTTTATAATGCCGGAGGATGTCGAATATTTTTACCAAGTCTCTATTGTGGTCGCTAAACTGTCGTGACTGCATGAGCATATCATCCACATATACCTTCAACATTTTTCCGATCTGATCTTTAAACGTTTTGTTAACTAGGCACTAGTAGGCCACTCTTGCTTTCTTTAATCTAAACGGCATCACCACATAGGAATATAATCTAACTATGCTCTTGATTGAGAATGTGCATGGGGATTTGGTTATATGGTGAGTATGCATCCATGAAAGATAGCAATTCGTTTCCCAGGGTCAGGTCCACCAACTGGTCGATCCTTAGAAGTGGAAAGCTGTCTTTTAGGTATGCCTTGTTCAGGTCCGAGTAATCAACGCATGTTTGTCATTTTCCATTTGCCTTTCTCACAAGTACAGGTCTAGATACCCACTTAAGGTAGCGGGCGTCGCCAATAAACCAATTGTCTTTGAGGCTATCCACCTCCTCTTTGAGAGCGGCAGATCTCTCCGGATCTATGCCACATCTTTTTTGTTTCGCTGGGACATGCCTCGGGTCGATATTCAATGCATGGCTCACAATGGCTGGTGAGATCCCACACATTCAGAGTGAGTCCAAACGAACATGTCAAAATTCGCTTGAAGAAACCCATAAAGTTCTTTCATCATCGACGGCTGAGATACATCAGATCTTTAGGACCCGTTTCGAGTCATCGTCGGTAACTGTGATGGCAATCATCTACTCTGTTGTTGCACCCTTGATCTCTTTGGGCTCCTTATCGTCAACTCTTGGATCTATATCTCTATAGAACATAGAAGCCATGGTGGTGCCATGGCCAAGGCTCGGAAGCTAGTAGTTAATCGTTGATGGCTTGGATACAGACAAACTTGTCCACACCCTTACTTTTCTCCTTCCATTAAGCATCCCTTAACTCAGTTACATAATAGGTATGCGCAGTTACCTTATCGCCATGAACAACTTCGATGCCGTTATCTGTCGGGAACTTGAGAGATAAACACCATAGGGCGAGAGCTGCCTAGAACTCAGCTAGGGCCGGTCGGCCCAGATAAGCGATGTATGGAGAGTCAACACCCAAAACAACAAAAGGTACAATCTACATCCTCCTACAGTCACATACCCCCAACTCTATAAGTAATTCAACATAACCAACAACTTGAGTTGCAGCACCATTAAACCATGGATGCGGGATATAGACAGTTTCAAGACCTTGGCTTCCATCCTCATCTGATCATAAGCTTATTTGAAAATTATATTTACAGAATTCCACAATCAACCAATATCGTTCTCACTTAAGTGGGCTGATCATGGTCGAAATGACTATTCGATCGATCTTTGGAGCCTCTACCTTATCTGCATATCTGTTTCTAAACAAGATATCATCTACCACTATACGTTTCTATTTTGGCAGAGCTCCAACTTTCATATTTGAACAACATTCAAAATCCATGTGCTTAATCACATTAGCATAATGCTCCATTTCATGCCAACTCTTATCACCGAATGCAGTCCTTCGACTATTGTATTAATCGCCAATCTACAACCAGTCTACGCAGGCTCCTCGACCCTGTGTGGTGCTTGTTCTCGATTTGGGTTAAATGTACCATGCCAGCTAGGGATGACAATGGTGGGGGTCCAGTGCCCAAACCCGGTCGACCTAGCCCCTGTTTTGGGCTTTCCAGACTCGCCCCATTGTATCAGTGGGGCGGGTAGACCTATGACCCATTCTTGAGTGCTCCGGATATAGGGTCGGGTCGAGGCTCGGCTAACCCGCCCCAACCCCACCCGCACTACTAACATCTCATGAAACTGCTTTATTACTACATGATTTATTAATCTTCTTAGATATAAATGATTCTAGCATGGATATTAAAGTGTTCCAAACATAATCTATAGAAAAAATTAGAGTATTAAGTTGCGTCATTGATAATTATACAGTAACATATGTATATATATATATAAATATTCTATATTATTATTGTAGATATCATTTTTATTATCTTTCCTTAGATACTTTGCTTTTTGTATTTCATGCATTATTTAGTGATAATGAGTATAAACAAATAAATATATGTACATCGGGTCTTGGGTTCGGTCGGGTCTACCCTGACCTATACGGTTCCAGGGTACAGGGCAAAATTCCAGACCCGCACCGGTTCTTTGGGGCGGGTCTGGGGAAAGGTCTAAAAAATTCAAGACGGATATAGGGCACTAAAAACCCGACTCAATCCGCCCCATTGCCATTCCTATTGCCCTTAAACTTGCAGGGTTTTCACAAACTACTCTAACTTCCTTTTTGAATCAGCTTTACGATAATACCTAGGAGACGCCTGCATTCATTTGTGTTATGCCCATAAAATTTATGAAATCGAAAATATTTCTCGATTTGTTTCTGCTCTCTGTTGATTCTTTTGAAGGCGGTTTCCTACACTGCATGGTATTATAGGTAGATAAATAGATATTCTCTAAGAACGTACTAAGTGGCATGTAAGTATTGTACATTGAAATCCTAGCTTCCCTTTTCCAGAATCCCTCTTGTGTTATCTACTCCTTTCTCCGCCTTTCTTTTTTTGATTTTGTTCTGAAAATTCACCTGAATGTTTCTAGAGCTATCATTAGACTACTTTACAACAATATTACTCTGCACTCCCTCTCCACTCAGTGTCACGAAATTCTTCTTTCTAGAGGATCTGTCTTCCTCTATCCTTAAATATAAAGTCGCCTTTGCATAGAACCATTCCTATATTATGGGTGGCTTGCCAGCTAACCAATCGCCAAAATTAGATTTTGGGTCAATCCCTCTTATCATGGACATCAATGGTGCATGGTCCTTTGGATTACTAATTTCTGTAACAACTATATGGAATCTCTCCAAATAATCTTTCAATGATTCTCCCAAAGCATGGATCATGCTGGACAGGGACATCACATCTTTAGGGCAAGTTGCGTGCATTCAGAACTGCTCTACTAAGCTTATCGCCAAATCATCAAATCTAGAGATCGTCCACGAGGTAAACCTCGTAAACCCAATGTTTCTATTCCAAAGAGACTTATGGGAAAACATCTACACTTGGTTGCATAATCTGCTCGTGTGGAATCGATCAGCCATTCATATCTCATGTGAATGGTCTTCCTGTTGATTCCCTAAAGTCTCTGTGCGATATCCGTTTGTTCTACGACGCCGATGCCTATGATACTCATTCGATGAACTAGAACTCTCTTATGCAAAGTAAGTGGTGGGGTCTCCCTAGCGTTTTCTCACTCTTACCAACTGAGTTGGTTTATTAGGTTGATATTGGTATGAATCTGCTGATATAATTGTCGATGGCTATCCATTAGCTCTCCCATTAGATTTTGGAACTTGGCTACTGTAATAGAATCAATTGGATTCTGGACTTCACTTGGTTCAACATTCACATCCATTGGTTAACTGCTCAGGTCGCGTTGTTGAATACTATCATTCTCGTTTCCATCCACGTACTAAGAATTAGATCTAGTGTTGCTCACCATTGTTTATAGCTTTTCTTAGATTTTTGAACGTCTTAGTAGAACGAGCAAACTTCTTGAAGATAACTATGGATCTCCTTCAGTGGATTTATACAATGCAGTAGCAACAATGCTAATGAGCTGAGAATCAAGGTTCTCAATGGAAGCACCTAAACGTTTGCACCAAAAATTGGCACAAACACCCAATAGATACTTTTTTGAAAAGAAATAAAGGAGGAATAAAATGGAAACAATGGATAATAACAATGAAACAACAGTTAATTGAAAGAATAACACACACATAATGATTTATAGTGGTTCAACGTTGTTTGCCTACATCCACATTGAATACATTGATTTATTAATCACTTTAGAATCTGAGTATAGAAGGGATTGGATCAAAAACCTTTTTTTTTTTTGCAAGGCAAGCCGGTTTTATAGTGGGCCGTCCACTTTTATTACCAAAGTAATAAAGTTAAAGTACAGGAGAAAGGTAAAAGCACCTTAACTACTATGATGAAAAATTGAAAAAAACAGCACAGGTATGTGACAGACATGTCACAGTAACTAAAAAGCACCTAGTCTAGGACCCCTCAGGAGAGGAAGAAACACCAACGTCCGAAGATTTCAACGGGAGATTGCCACAAAGACCAGCAAAAGGCCTGAAATGGGAGGCAAGTCCCGGGTCATAGCCCGTAGCATCAGGAGAGTAAATGAAAGATCGATCCCAAGAAGTAACTGCTAACAAATCCGAATTCCTACTCACATCCACACCGTCGACATCAAGAACAAGAGCATCACCAGACGGACGGTAATAAAGGCATCTAAGGTCCATCTGATCATCAGAAACAAATCTGAAATATGAATTTGAAATAGGGTTAAATTTGACATCAGATATACGATCAACCCAACACCGCTCAGATTCATCCCAATCAATAGGATACCGAGAACAATCTGGATCATCTAAAGGAATAGAAGGGGTATCACAAGGAACCGCTACACCAGAAGGAGAGGCAGGCCTAACAACAGTAGGAGGCGGACCCGGATCAGACAAAGAAGCCTCGGGAGGGGAAGCGACATGAAGGATAGTGGCAAATGACTACGCAGCTTCCATCGATCCTTAGAAGACGAAAACTTGAGGTAGTATAAGGAGTCGATCAACTTAATATGCAAATGACCACGTAGCTTCCAGGTCTTACATAAAACCGAAGAAGCATCACGTAGTCGGTGACTTGGCTCAAGGAAGAAGCCAACCAAATAATCAGACCAGAAATCTACTCCAGCTTGCATAACCACCGGTGGTGGGATCATCACACCATTCTCTTCAATAATGTCAAATTCGATTGGTTTATAATCACCTGCATTACGCGGCAGAGAGTTGAAAAGAGAAGCCCATGGTTTGTGGCAAGTCGGAGATGAAGCAGTTGGACCAAGTTGAACATCAGCCGAGGGCAGAGCAGGATTAGCAACAGACTTTGAAGCATAAATGCTCTTTTCACTGACTAGAGGACCAATGGACTCAGAGGCAATAGCACAAATAGTTGGTGGGCGCTGTCCAAAATCAGTAACTGGACCGAAACCCACAATTCCATCTGACAAACTACGCAAATCTCCTTCACAGCAAACATTATTCAATTCTTTCAACCCCATATCACCAATCTAATTCGCTTGCCTACACACCATCGTACCCGGAGAAGGAGGAAGCAACCCAAACATAGGGGAATGCAATACAGTTCCAAAGGGGCTACTAGAACCATCAGTAGCGAAATCCACAGCAAGCAGATCAGGGCGTGCAATTGGAGATATGGGGGATCGGTAACTATTTAGAAGAGGTGGAAAATCAGCAGTAGACAGCAGCGAAAGGTTAGACGAAACTGCAGGCATATTTTTGAATGGCCTTCCAGAGCGAGTAGAGGAGGGGGAGATGGGGAACGAAGGAGGAGCGAAGGACATGAAAAAAGATGATGCGCGTGGAAGCTAGGGGGTGGACAAGAAAATCGCCTGGGAGACAAGAATTTTGAATCGCCAGGAAGCCATTATAGATGAAGCAACTAGCAGCATAAAGAATATAAAGCAACTAGCAGCTAGCAGCAAAAAGTCTCGAAGAACCCTGCTTGTATTTATGGATGAAGATGGCCAAATTGTCCCTCTTTAAACTCGGCAGAAAGACCCTCAAAATCATATGGGCCAACAAGGGGGGTCGCATGGCCCAATTCTCAAAGAAGAGGGATTGATACCGATCCCTTCTTTGGTATCGCTACAGTGGCTTCGTCATGCCAAATTATGTTTATTCCCCAAATTTCATACTGACTGGATCAGTGGAGCTCGAGTTGTTGCTTGATCTTTGCTTCATTATGGTTTGCGTGCTGCTTTCTGTCGATCTCTTCAAAGGGAAGTATACCGATCCCTCCAACTTTATCCCTTAAAAGTTCAATCCATACGGTAGGCTCCTTAGGATCCTCATGCCTTTCCCGTAAAATTCCACATGCTATGGACTTTTCGATCTTGAGACATTAATTTTTTTATAGGAATGCTCTCACACCCCAAAACATGCCAATCCCTATCATTGAAGCCAATTTATCATGATCCGTCCTTGGTGTTGAATCATATTTCATATTTTGAACACTCTGTCTTGCATATCCATTAGGTCCATTCAACATTGACTTCATGTTATTATTTGTACTTGACTTCTGGGCTCCATAATCATCACTTTAGAATTATCGGTCTTGATTGCAGTTGATTCTGACTTGTGCAAACGGTTCAATATCGTCAACTTAGAATGCTGGATAACACTTAAAGTCTTACCCATAGTTTATCACTAGTTAAGTGTCCGTATGAAATTTCCTTATTTATGTTGTTCCTCCATATATATTTATCTAGCAGTCTAATCCCATCTATAAAATCAACCAATAATAAAATAGGAACATATCTTCTACCATGTCATATGCCTTTCTACTAGCCTAAGGGAGATAACCAGTGATAACAATCAAAAACTCCAAAAGAAAATTTTGCTAGAAGTTTCCACTTATCATTAAATGGTGTTAATGATGTTGGGGCCCTAATCTCCTTACTAAATTAAGATAAACATCCTTAGTATGTTATTCCGCTTAGTTCTCCATCTTCCTAAATTCTCCTTCTTGGTTTTTAATAAATACGTACATCTATTACTTCAATTAATATATCTTTAATAATTGATCATTCGTTTCAAAGTTAGACCATCTCTATTCAATCCTCACTTAAATTCCTTTAAACCTGTTACCAGTTTCAAAATCCATCTATAATGCCGATGTTGTTCCTCCATCGTACTAAATTCCTTTACCAGTCCCTGCTTAATTCCTTTTAATTCTCTATTAATTACAAATTTATTGCCCATTAAACCTGTGATTAATGTCCATAAATCCTAGTTCTATTATAATTAATATAAATATCATTGTAAATTACATAAATTATGTACTTCTATTTTTATACGTTAAGCGTGGTTACACATGTTTTTATTTGTTAATTAAATGAGAATAATCATTTACACATTTTAGTATAACAAAGCTATCATTCTAAAAAGGATCATTGTAATAATTTTCCATAAATTAACCAAACTAAGATTTTTGCTACGTTTGAAATTACAAGGAATTCTTTCTTTTCATTTTATTGAAACAAACAGTGTAATTATGGAAAAGAATATCCATATCTTACACATCTCTTTCCCTTCTTGGTATATTCCTTATTAATTCAAAATTTGCACTTTTATACATATTTTGGAATTAGAAAATTTATGGAAGTTACTTAGAGACTGCTCTAAATTGATCAAAACATAGAAATTTACATTCCAAGTTAACTAGAGAAACCTAACTCATAACCCAATTATAATTCTGAAATATCTTCACAGCTTTACCAATATTCTACAATTAAATATTTAGGACCGATTTCAAATTTCTAAATCAGGCTATACATATTATTCTTATTTAATTCGTATCTTAAAACATTTACACTACTATACCTAGGTTGTGATACCTATCTACTCCATTAATAAAATTGGGTTTAGCCCTCACTATTCTTAAAACTAAAATTTCATGATTACAAAGTACCTTATCCGAGACTTCTATTTTTAAAATATAAACTTGAAAACCCATTTTGGCTATTTTCAAAAGTTGCGTAGTTCCAAAATGAGCCTTGAATTTTTTTTCCTTTTTCTAACCACCTTTTCCATTTTAATTTTCTTTTGCAACCGAGATTTATTTCTTTTTAATTCAAAACATTTAATACTCAATTATCAATACAAAACATAAATAAAAAATTCGAAAATTGCTTGATTCAATAAAGGAGCAAAGCAATTTCCATTCTCAAAAACCTTTTACAATATACAAAATGACCCGTATTATTTTTCAAATTTAATCTCCTTTAAACCCATCACAAAGATAATAATCCAAAATAATTGATTTTTCTTTATTAGTCATTTAATATTTCAAAGATATTTCTAGTTACAAGACAAGTCGACTTCAAACCATAATCTATTCATATGCATGCCAAATTCCTAATTTGTTTCCCTTTTATTACCATTTTTAAAAATAAATTCTAAAACGATTATATAAAATTATCATCCTCATATAAATGCTTTTCCTTATAACATTCACAAAATTATCCCATATCATTTACTATCATCTTTTAATTCCATCAAATAAAAAAAATCATAAGCATCTTCTATGACTTTAAACAATGAAAAGTGGTGTAGACAAGGATAACTTTTATCCTATTAATTTCTAACTAGATTACTGATTATGTTCAATATAAACACTTAATTCTATTTCTATCCAAATCTCCCAAAACTAACTCTATTTATTTTTCTCCTAACTAATTGGTCCCTACTTCAGCTGTTATTTTCCATAGTTTCCTTATACAGAAATGATCCTATTATTCTAGTTATTCTTATCCTTCTATTCTACATCCCATAAGTTAAGTAAGTTCCATTTCCATTTATCACCCCTTTTAGAAAGAATTTAAGAAAATAACTTTCGAATAGATGAAAAAATCATCAAGTCCAACCAACTATTTCACATTTATTTTAAAAACGAAGAATCCCTTTGTTTAAAATTCAAAAAAAATTAACTCAACCGATTTGAAATTTGAATTTCAAATATGAAAATTCTTTTTTACCAAAAAAATTTTAATCAAAAACTTTTGACTTAACAAAATATTAAATTACGAGTTCTCAAATTTCCTTAATTTTTTAAAACATCTTCTCAATAAATCCTTTGAAAAACTATTCGAAACATTTCTAGGAATCTTTCAAAAAAAAAATCTTATATTAAATTCTTTCCCATGGGGTTGGATTTAGAAATTGACTTTAATTGAGCTTCATATTGAACTTTCCTTCTTCCTTACCCAATCTTCATAAAAATCCAATTATCCCTTATAGTCATTAATGAACACCTTCTTATGGGAACATACTGCACCCCTTCTCCACTTCTTGCTCCATTCCTTTCTTCCGGATGTTTACAACGCATAGATTCTTACCTCCTATCTATATTTATATATTGGGCTAGGCCCACTAACCTTTGTCTGTATAATTAAGGCTATATAATTTACCCCGATGACAATTATACTGCCTAATAATATTTAATTACAATCTAACATGTTTGTTTGCTATTTCTATAAATGTTAATTGTCTGTAATAAATGATAATTATTCTAATGGACAATATTTAAAAAATACTTACTTATTCGTTTCAATTTTAACCATAATGCCTTCCTTATCTCTTGATGCCCTAATAATCTCTTTCATTGGTCCACTTATACCCTAATTGAATTCTTGTAACTCCTATTTATTGCACATTTACAGCCTTATTAACTTTAGAATTACAATCATTTTCCTCTACATTTCTTAAAGTAGCATTATGCGCTGAATTGGAAGATTTGCCAAGCGTATGTCTGCATATTCATAATAAAGTGTATATATTAGGTTTTTTGGAAAATTCTTTTCAAAAATAGCAAGTACATGTCTCATACATATATTATTCCTCGTTAATCGGTAACCTAGGCTCTGACAGCAAATGTAACAGCCTGCCCTGAAACATGGCAAAATTCGAACCCAGAAAAGGCCCATAAAAACATAAACCTATCTCGAAGCTAGCTGTTGGTTGGTAAAAAGAACAATACAGAGCTACTTATCTACACATTCATATCTCGCAACAAAAGGATAAAATATAATAACAATAGTACCCATTTTATCCAACTTCAAAATAACATAAAATACGTAACACAATACATATCCATAGTACGATATTTAAAAATATATCATTATACTTTAATGGGTACATAAGTAAATAAATAGGTAAATTTCCACAAGTTTTCTCCATGCCATCGCCTTCAACATCATCATCTTTCCTAACCTGTGTTGTAATGAGGAGGAAGTAAGAACATCATATGTCTAGCGAACAAAAATCTCGAGCCTTGCTATATTAGTACTTGGGCGTTATAATATAAATAGGAATATATCTTTCATTTCTACCTATAATGTAAGTCTTTTCAAATGTAAGCCCATAGGCTTTCCTAAAACTTAAATAATAGGCTTTCCAAATATAAGCCCATAACTAGCTTGTTATCATCCCAATAACCCATATCTATCATCTATAATGCCATATCAATGTAATAGATAATACTCAAGTCAATTAAAACCTTTTAATATGAATTAGGAGACTCGAACAATTTAATGCCTTATTTAAGGCAGGTCCATGTCATTTACTACCTATAATCCTAAGGCGGGCACCTCATTAGTAAGTATCCTGTTGACATTGCATGGAATCTCTCCGACCACTTGATACTTCCTATTGAAGCTGGATTGTAACGATCCACATATACGACCTTTAAAAGTCGACATTAATACATTCACGGTATTCACGTGCCGAACATCCAAGTGCTATACAAACAGATTGTTGGGGTGAAAGAAAACAAAATATAGAACATAATCTTACATCATGATGAGTAATACATAATATCCAAATGATCTTTACAAAAGAAAACTTTACAATAATCAGAGTCTAACCTATCATCGGCCTAGGCTGTTATAACAGTTTATCCTCACAAATGATAATCAATATATAATAAGATTATAGCGGAAAATAAATTACATTGATCCTTGGAGGCATCCAGCTCATTTCCTAAAGCTCTAAAGATTCCAAAGCTAACTCAGGAAAACTATTTGGGTTTGACCCAAGCATTTAAAGAAAATAACATCCATATTAGTCTAGTGAACTAGCGTGAGAAACTCAAAACATATGGATTGTCATATTTACAAAACCTTTGAAAAATAATGGCATCTTGTAAGACCATGCCGCATATAAACATGGGTAGGTTTTTACCTTATAATAACCAGAACATTTCAAATAGGAAATCTAGTGATATTATAATAATGTCAAGGGTTTAAAATAAATATATAACATAGCCAAAATGCTTGCGTCTCATGTTCCATCATATTTGGTATACAATTAAGTCTATAAAGGTATGTACTAAAAAATGAATTTCATACAATTGCAAGGCACCGAGGTGCCATCTATCACAGTACGACTCTAGAAAATGTAACGAGTGCCTTATACGGACCTCCTGCTAACATAGAACCGACCTATCCCTTCTTAGATAGTACCGAATATGCCCTCATCCTAGTCTTTTTGTAAACTTTTCCATGAGAGCTCTCATGCACTACCAAATCCATAAATAGTGATTTAAAAAGGTGATGTCCATACCCTAATGGATGCGACCCATATAGCCCTACCGCATCTCCCTTGATTTTAGTCATTATCGTGTTATGTGTCTCGAGGCCACGTTTTACCTTTTTAGCAAATCGCACTAGGAATGCTAACACTGCCCTCCATGCAACAATGTAATGCTAGCATTCATCCATACATGTTGTTCAAAATATGGGCAACCGTAGGTACTACTTCTACTACATCCATTTTGGAATCACCCTCAGGATTAGTAGCAAGTATCCCTTACACATTAAGGAAATCCCTCGTCTGTTCCATCATCTTTATGATGCCTCAAATTTAAACGCTTGGACCAATGCAGAGTAGTTTTCGGATAACTCATGCTTTGTAACAACCTGTAATTTTAGATAATTAATTTTTTAATTAAATAAGTTTGGAATTTAATGTTATGAAAAATTAAAAATTTAAGATTTAGTAATGAGAAAAATAAAGAGAATGTAAATTTTAATTATGTTATTTTAAGGTAATGGATGACTATTTGAATGTAATCTCAAGTAATTGAAATAACTGGAAAGTTATAATTGGCTATAAATTTTAAATGAGGAAATAAACTAAATGTGACATTAATTGGTGAAATGATAGGTAATTAATTGTAATTGAATAGAATCGGTGTTGTGTAAGTAGTTATAACAATTGTTTATAGATAATAAACTTATAGACGTGACTAAATTTAGAAAAGGGAACAATTGTTATTTGTTACCAAATTATTTAATTAGTTGAGTTAAATTGAAAATCAATTACAATTAAATATATTTAAATATTACGTTAATATAAGTTAAGACGATAACTGAAAATGTGAATATTATTAAATGTATAGAAATTTCAATTATATTCATAATGCAATAATTGATTTAAGAATAAGAGTGAAACAAAGATAAAAGAATTTAGTGGGACTTTAAATTATAATTAATGTGAAAATCGAAAAAAATTCAATATAATTGAAATATTGCAACTAATATGGAAAAGATGATATTGTAGAACATTAATGCAATATGACGTAAACCAATGTTAACTATGTCCATCAAGTAATGATTAACTGAATAAAAAGATTAAAATCTAATTAAATCAATTTATTTGACTTAGAATAAAATTTATTGGAATTAAATGTAATTAAATATTGTGGTTAATGTAAGAAAAGGAGTCTATAGTAGAAAATGAGGATAACAAGGGAGAAGCTATGTTAATAATTTCATAAGGTATTGGTTGATTTAATAGTAGGAATGTAAATCAAGATAAAAGAATAAAAATGAATAAGTTTAATAAAGGAGTAAACATATATTTATTTATTTTAAATGTTTGGTAGCTGAAAGTTTGATTGTAGAGACGAGAAACTATTATTTAGTAAGAATTATATCATTACCGTTTGCAACCCATAGTGTATAAATATGTTTAAACTATTAGATAGGAAATAATTGTTCTACTTCTCATTACATTCATTTAGTCCATTTTGAAACTTAATCAATAGAAATTAATGTTATTGAAAAATTTCAATTAATAGGAAAGAGAATACTAAATTGTAAATTAATAGGTGCAATTAAAAGTATCTTATGTTTTGTGAAAATAAAAGGAATGTTCGATTTAATGAAAAGAACATTTAGATCAAATAAAATGAATGTTTCATTTGCGATTGTAGGTTTAATTCCATTAAAAGAATGAAAGGATTGATTTTAAAGGAAGAAATATATGTTTACTTGAACTGTATTCTAGCTTACAAATTGATTAAAAGAATAGAAAAATAATCTATTTCAGTAAGATATTTATTACCCTTGTGCATGAACAACAAATTTATAAACATGTTTATATAAACAATTGTTCTATTTTTCATCCATTTTAGTTGTCTGTTTTTGAAATATAACTTTTTAAGTAATTGCAATTAACGTAACTCAAAATTCAAATAAAAGGAAAGAAAATGTTGATTTCAATGAATAGATTTAATAAAAGAAACTCACGTTTTATGTTAAACAAAAAAGTGTTTTAATCGAAAGTAAAGATTATTATGGGAAAACCAAATTGAACGTTTTCATTTTAAGGTAAGTATAAAAAAATTATTATGCATAGACAAAAACCTAAATGCGTACAAAATTGAATATTATTTAAGTTGATGAAGTTAATTTGGTTACATTTTCAAAAAATTGAATTTCAAAAGGTTGTGCGATATACATGTTCCCTTCATTTCTTTTGTTGTTAATTGTTGCTAAAAAAGTTACTTTATTATTAATATTTGATCCGTTCATTCCTCCTTTTATTTAATATCCAATTCTAGACTTTTAGGTTGCATTTAATTCTTGCCAACTCATTTTCACATGTACAAAAATTTGCTTCCCTTTGGTTCGCAAACTTTTCCATTCCTACGTACATTTCCTTATGCATTTTTTTTTTTTTTTTTTTTTTTTTTTGAAACTAGGGAAAACCTGGTCAATCACTACCGACATGCGGTTCCTGATCAGTAAACCTAGGGAATAGATGGAAGGCCCGCCACAACCACTATTCCAGGCTAGCCAGACCTTTCGGTTGACTTGGTGCAAGAGGCGCGAAAGTGAAACAACCTCCCACGTGAAAGGCATTTCTCCTCCCACACAAGGTGGGACTCGAACCTGAGACCTCCCACTTGGGAGGCGTATCACCCCACCACCGCACCAAGCCCGCGGCATTTCCTTATGCATTATTAATGCCTAGAGCTTTCAAAATAAAATGTTACATTTATTTTTGTCCCTCCACCTTCATTTCCAAATTATAAATAACCTATAGCTTATTTGTAATGGCCCGTTTTTCCGCACCATTTGAATTGACAACAAGCCACACTTGTCTAACTCAAATTGCATGGAAAAACGGATCATTATGGGTAGAAAGAAAATAAAGACAGAATAGAATCTCATACAAATGAAATAATGTACATTATCTCAGCAATAATCTTTATAGCGGAAAATTTAAAATATATTATCATAGTCCAGCCTAGATTCAGCCTGGATGGTTATAAAGCCCTATCCTTACAAATGCTGAAAAACAAAAAAATAAGTGCAATAGATGTAGCGGATAATACAATACATCCATACGACGATGAAGATCTCCTGCTCTCTTCTAGAAACTCCAACCGTCTTCAACTAAACTTGAAACTACTGAATCTGACCCGAGTATTAAAAATACCCGGATTAGGCTTGATAAACCAACATGAGATACTCAAAATTTTAAATGCATAGATCATGACGATGATATCAAAACCTTTGAAAAGAAGGGTATCTTATATAACCACGCCAACTTATAAACGCGGACGGGTTTTTACCTAATGATAACCAAAACACTTTACACCAAAATACACTTGATATTATTTCAATGACATTTCTTTGAAAACACTTTTCAAATAAACTTATTGAAAAACAGTATCAATACTTGGACTTAGTCCAAGATAATATATCCGGACTGGGCCAACGGAATATACCAAACCGAATATATGATACCAAAAGGAGTAGCTGCAATGTTTGCAAGTCACTACTGCTATTTTAGGAATACAATTAAAACCGTAAATCTCGTATTGGGATTGGAATTCCAACAAGATAGGGAACTAGTGGCCTTTTCTCCAATCCACGCATATCAAACAATGTTCCTGCGGTGTCTTAATCGCCTTTCTCAACTAATCACTTGAAACTGTACTTGCTATACTTCCACTAATAATCGGTAGTTCCCTGCTTTTCTCAAGCTAGCCACTTTATCAAAATGGGGCAATAAATGCCTTGAGGGACATTTTCCCCCAAAGGGCCCAACGTATTGGACACCACCGTACATACTCACTTGTTCTAATTTTTGTCTATCAGAACACATATTATACCATATCATCTTCCGAGATGTGAGGCTAGTGAGGCTATGCTCAATTTCTTCAATGCCACGCTTTTTATACAAAACCATGCTTTGATCATAATAGGTTCCACTTTGGATGCCACATTGTCTTTCCATATCACATGACTGATTTCTAAAAAAGTATAACTTCCTAAGCTCGTATGTCCCTGTAAGGTAGTTAAGCTAAGAGAAGTTTCCTTCTCCACAACCAACTAATATACATTTATAGATATCACTCAAATGTGATTTAGAATACAATGTCAGACAAACATCCATACAAGTTCATTCTAGGACTGAACGAAACCGAAGGCACTTTCCTACTGCCATTAGTAGTGAATCGTTCTTGCAAACCAAAAAATCTCCCCAACGAGGAGACCACTTCTATAAATAATCTATAATGGGTGTGACCTAGAGCATGTCAACAAGCAGTCCTCATGCTGTGAAGATCCTTGATCTTCAATAATCATCTTCTTCAACATGTCTTCACTTTCGAATGTATACATTGGTTCGAAGTGGTTTTAAAATAGGGATCACCCAAATCCGACCCCGATTCTTTCGAAGCTAAACATTGCTTTAAATATGTGGATGTCAATCATCAATCAATTAACTCATCTTTTATAAAATATCTTTCCTAGATATTTTATTTTCAATTTACTCCATTTTCTTTTCAAGAGTACGTGGAACTATTAAGCCTCATTTATTAAATCATTTGATTTTTTAAACCTCTTTAGATCATGGAATAATTCCAATCATTTTCTCTTTTACTTAGGAAAACTTATCCAAATCATTCGTTAAATCTTGATCAAAGATTTCTTATATTCAAGTTATAACTTTTAACTTAAGGAAAATATTTCTAAATCATTTATTAAATGTTAATCAAAGATTTTTTTTAATTTCAAATAATATTCTTACAAATCGAAGATTTTTATGACAGAGCGCTACTACCACCTTAGGTACGGTAAATTTCACCTCCAAGGACTAATGGCAAGTAATCCTACATCACGAAGAACTTTATCATCAATGATTATTGTCTTCAATATATTTTATTTCGAAAATTAGTTTGAAGAGGTTTTCGAATAGGAATCACCCAAATTCGATCCCGATTCCATCATTCCAACCATCGAATAAAAAGATGTCAAGTGGTTAATTAACGTTCAAAGAATTCTTTTATTTTATTTTATTTTGGAAATACTTAAATATGATCTTTTATAGCATTCGGGCTTTCCTTTGGATCTATTCCATTCCTCGTCTAAAAAGAGAAAATATAGGCCAGGTAAGTTCAGGGCATTGGTTGCACCATTACTAACCTAAGTTAAACACCTTATTTTATCTTCTTGGATCTCATGGACGGGACAAATGTACTAGTCATTTCTGCATATTTAGTTGGGTAATACATTCAGTAATCTTTACTTTTTGTTTAAGAGGTATAAACAATTCATCTTAATCATTTATTCAAACTCTTACTAAAACTTCCAAATCATATTTAAATTACTTAATTATTCTTTTTACATCATTTACAAAAGATTTAGCAAAAAATTGTTAAGTTTTAAACTATGTTTCAAAACTTGTTAAAAACTGCTGCGAAAAGTGATGCGAAAAGCGTTGCAAATAGTGTTTTAAAAGCTGTATTTTTCAAAATGACTTTTATATCATTTAAAAATTCATCTTTTCTACTTAAGTATCTTTTTAAAATATTTTAAAAGATTTTTTATAATTTATTACATATTTTTTAAACTTTTAAAATATCGTTTTAAAAGAAATCCTTTTCAAGGTTTGGAACTGCAAAACTTACGTTGTTTTTAGAAAATTGTTTTGGACATATTTTATAATATACACGATGAAATCTTGATTTTCTTTCTTTATTTTTTTAAACATGTTTAAATGTTTATAAAACATTTATAACTCACTATAAAACTATTTTCAAAAGGTCTAAGCATTCCATGTACACCATTTCATTTTCAAAAGGAAAGTGATTTCTTTTGTGCATATCGACGTGTATTAACACGACTTGGTAAAACAATTTAACAATCATATCAAACAATCAATATTTGATGATTAAAGCATATATAAGCGTCCATAGCAATCATAACATATCATCAAACATGTATATGTATAAATATAGATATTAAATAGAGTTTCTCACAATACACCAAAGCGATAAACTACCTACCAACGTTCTAATCAACCAACACTTCACTAATTACTTCCTACTCCATTGAACACTAGAAAAAAAACACCCTCTCCCTTCCAATAGCTTGGCCGAGGCTTGAGATGGAGGTTGGCCGAAATGATAGAGAAGAAGCGGTAGAGCTTTGAACTTGAATTCCCAAAAATCAGATCAAAAAATAAGCTATCTTGAATCTAATTTTAGGCCCTCTAAATCTAAAAATTTATAAAAGATTTTAACTAAAAAGTTGTTGAAAGTTATTTTTTATTGAATTTGAAATAAAGAATCATTTGAATCCATGTTTTATTGAGGAAGATATGATAGAATGAAGAAGATCTGTTGTCGAATTGACAAAAATGAAGCTAAAAATTATTCTTCAAAGAATTGAGATTCAGGTATAGAAAACCTCAACACTGATAAAGCGAGTAACATAGATGATCTAGCCTTTGGAATTTCATATGGTTTGAATAAAAAATGATTTTTAATTTGGATCATCTATGATTAAGTTTTTATCAAAAGAAATTGGGCTAATCTCTATCTTAAAAACAAGGCTAGAGAATGTATTGGAAAGAAGTAGATTTTTGATATAGTTAAATTAAGAATGTCACAAAATGGTCCACATAAAAGTAATAGAAATTGGAAAAATACATGATTTGGAAAAAATAATTTTTCATTTTGGCTCTGGTTTGAAGAAGTTATGGTCGAGAGAAGAAGAGGTAAAATATGGAGAAAATGTAACAACCCTGTTTTTTTATAATTATTTTAATTATATATTTTAATTATTTCCTAATTTAAAAACTTTATTTATTTAAAATGAATAAATTTTGTTATTTTAAATATAAATTTTGATTTTTGTGTGATTATAATTCCAAACCTGAATAAATGGAATATTTCCAAAAAAGTGGATTTCTGGTCAAAATGGTCAAACTTTGACTTTAAAATTTAAATATTTGAATTTTTGAATTTTATCTTTTGTTATGAAAATAGATTTAATTTCAAGAATAATGCTTTTCATTTCGTTGAAATCGGATTAATATTGTGAAAGTTATGCTTTTTACAATATTGTGTGTAAATTGTTTTATTTGACAAATTTGTTTATTTTAATATATATAAATAGTATTTTTGCTTGTAAAATCATGTTCTAATTTGTGTACCATGATATATTTTGCATATATTTTATTTTTAAAACATTTTTAAAGTATAGTTATAATGTTCTAATGTTGATTGTATATTGTTTTCAATCTTTAATTCTAGTTTCCATTAAATAAAGTATTTTCTTTATTTATTTCCTACTTTTCCTAAAACCATTTATTTATTCTACATAATATCTATCTCTACCTTAATTTTCTTATTTATACATTCATTTAGTAATTAAATGGATAGGTATTTAGATCCCTATTTATTTCTTGTAAAGAAATCTCAAATATATATATAGACACACACACACACAAACACACATATATATACACGTTATTGTTTTAAAAGTCATACCTCTAAATGTTTATTTTAATTAATATAAGTAATATTTTTGGTTGATATATCATGTTATAATTGTGAATATATATGTATCATTACATAATATGTATATATTTACAACATTTGTCCGTTTTTGTTTCATTTAATTTCGATATATACTTTGTAAATAAAGTAGCATACAAAGATGTAAATAGAAATTAATTTATACGTTTCTACAACCATTTTCATATTTATTTATATAGTGTTTATATAAATGATATTTATTTATTGAATTATTCCTTTGGCATATTTAATTTAAATAGATGGGAAACAAATTAAATTAAAGATATGTTACCTAATTTTAATTAAAGGCATGCGTTACGTTTTGATTTATTACCCTTTTTATCTTTCCATCCCTTAATTTTCTACTCTAACTTCTACAAAATTTTAGCCTTGATTTTTCTTTTTTTTTCTTGTTTCCAATCACACACAAAGTCTCTCGACTCCTTTTTTCATTTGTTTGCAAACAAAGAAATATATATACAAGATTTTTCTTCCTTAAATTGTGCCTTTTTAAATTTCCTAGCCTTTTATTCTCTAACCTATCCACAATTTCAGCCATACATACAAAAACCTAGCCTCCTCCATCATATTTCATGTGAGAAAATTATCTTTCCCACTTCATTTTCACGTAAGTCAGATCTAAAAAAAATTAGGTAATGTCTGCTTCCTTGGATCCATCATGCTTTTGCTCGGCCATTGCCCTCCAAAGACCACCACCACTTCTTTCCCATCTAATCCATGGCTTAACCACCATACTCCTTGGACCTAAAAGTGCCATGGCCTCCCCTTGAACAAAACATCACAAAAACTATGAAAAACTCCACAAAACCATGCGAACCAAGCACTATATGCAACACCACCTTCATTGCTTTCCACGGCCACCTACTTAACCACCACCACCATCAAGTACCACCTCTGAACACCATTACTAACCTCTGACCTGACCTATAGCAGCCTTTGGCTTAGCCCAAATATGCCTTTGACCGAGCCCAAGTTGAACCAACACCCTTTCTAGCCTTGCCTTTTGACCTTCCACACTTTGTAACTTCCAAACCCTTCCTATTCTTGACCAAGCGTTGTTATTTTCAGTCCAAACCTGATCCTTTACCACCTAAAACATGTCATGGCTGAACCAATTTAGCCTTAAGGTCGAGCACATGTTGAGTCAAGAGCAAGCAAAACTTGTTTGAAACTGGGTGATGTCTTTATCACTATTTCAATTTGTTTCAATAATTTTGGTATTGTATTTATATTTATGGATGGTCATTTTTTATTGTTATATAAAAGATATAAATCTTGGCTCTTCCCACTTGAATCAAATCGTGCTATCGTGGTTTTGGGATTCTCTTTTGTGTGTTTTGTTTGCGAACTCCAACTTTAAAGAGGTGAGTAATTCACACATGACATATAAGCCTATATAATTGTGAAGTGACACCAAGTGAATGTGTAGAAACTTTTATATTATGTTATACATGCCTGTGATATCATGTATATGATGTTAAACCCTGTTATTAACTTGTCACATCATCTATTATATTCGATTCTGTTGTATTGTTTATTTATTTTTGTTTCTCACACTGCAAGTTCCCTGAAGAATAGAATCACAATGGATTGAAATGATACATACCCGAACGGACTTTAGAATAGTGAAAATCATTATGGGCTGAAATGATAGGCCTGAGTGATTTTTATTTATTTGTATTTGCCTTGGGATTTTGGGTTTGAAATAATCAAAACCCAGAAATTTTACTGATTACAGATTTAAATGATAATTTCCGTATCACTTGATTTAGGTGTGAAATATTTTCCGAACCCGTGTTTGATTTCAAAATATGATTTCATGTAAATTTCATGTATTGTAAATGAAGGAAAAAATAATATGAAATTTGACTTATATTGGATTTAAATGGTTAAGCAGTGATTTTCTAAAAGGTTAAATGTTATAAGTTAATAGATGGTTTAAGTTGTAGTGTGAAAGTTGATTTAACTTAATAATGGGAATTTAAGTAAAAAAATTGAATTATACGCTTAACTTGGTAATTAATATAATTGATGTATGAGTTGGTTAAATATAAAGTAAAATAAAATATCAAGTTATTTGTAAAATAAAGTTAAGCAACTTACAGTGTATTTTGAATTTATGTAATTAGTTTAAAAAATTAAATAAAAGGATAGTTAAATGAAAATTTTGGAATTTAACTTCACTTGGAAATGTGGAATTTGTTTGAAATTAAAGGTTAAGTTAAGAAATTAAAAATGGAATTTAAGTTATATAAATAAAATGGAAATTAAGTTATATTTGGAAATGGTAATAAAAATTTTGGTGTTAAATAATTTGTTAAAATGTGAAGAATAGGAAATTGTACACTTGAATTTATTAAGCGAATTATTGAAAATTTGATTTTATTTATAGGAAATTTACTTTATAAAAATCATAAGTTAAAGGTATTTTAATGAACATTTTTGAGTGTTAAAATATGATTTTTATAATGTTTAAAGGGTCAAAATCAAAGTTTATTTGTGGTTGAAATTTTAATATTTGAAGTTTTTAACTGAATAAATGAACTCAGAAAAGGCTAATTTTTTGGGAATTGAATATTTGATTTGAAGGAATAATGACTTCACTTTTTAATGGTTTAAATGAATGATTTTAGTTCAGAATTATAAATTATTTTGAAATTTACAACCATTGGTACTCTGCTTTGTGTGTCATATGATTTCCTTGTGATTTTTTGATGCACACCTTTGATTTTAAAAGCGTGGCTAGAGGTGAGCCGTTATTGCAGCTCTACGTTACCCTAGTCACAATAATACTATTATTTGCATTGTTTACTTTAATATGGATATTTCTAGGATAGTGGTTATTACTACTTAATTGATCGTTTGACTCATCCTTAAAGGATGGGTGATCCCAAGCATCCTTTAAGTTATTGTGCATTGCTATTACAGTTCACTTGAGTTGGTTTACATTGTATAAGTATGTATGTCCTGACTCGAGTGTTTGTGTTTTACTTTACGCTCGGATCAGCCTGAGAATGACAACTTTGGATTCACTTTCGGGAGCTAGAGTTTAGCTGGAGCTTATCTGTCGATCTATTTGTCTACTTCTTCCAGTTATTTCCTATTCGGTATCTGTCTCTATATTATTGATTTATGTATCCAGACTTCTATTGTATCCATTTTAAACTATGATATTTCGTATATGTTTCGAGAGTTTGTATACAGTAGCTTCATGAACTACTATGGTATTTTATTTCCGCTACGAGTATTCTGATATTTCTATGTCTGTGATTCTGTGAATGATTTTATTTGCTCCAAATTTTATTGCAATATGTTGTTTTGAATTATTCAAGTCTGATATGTGTGGATTATTGTTGATTTGAATGGTCCAAAATAGTGGGCTGTTACATTTGGTATCAGAGCTTTGATTTTTAGCAAACCTTAGCCTGTGGAGCAAGAACTCATTAGAGATAGGGTAGAAATACCCTAGAATGAGTGAAATCAATCTCAGAATCATTTCTTTGAGAGAGAACGTATTTTCGAAGTATAAAATGATTTTCAAATGATTTTGAAGGTTTTTTAAAGATTATTTTGGTATAAATTTTCTTATTTTGAAATTTGGATTTTCTAAATTTCATCCCTTCTGTATCCACCTTGTTAGTGATCTCTTGGATAGGATTCTTATCGATTGGATTCCTTTGAACTTTGGAACGCTCCCACTTGTTCTGATATCCATTCCTATCTCCCATATTTGTATTCCTTTGATTTTGGAGCATTTCGTAACTCCATTTTTGAATGACCTTTATAAAGATCGGTGATTCCGCAAATCTTTGAATGAATTATAAAGGGGTGAAACTCCTTTACAATTGGCATTGATTCACCAGAGATTTCTGTATCCTCGGTTTACGATGCTATCTACCTTCTCCTACACCTGGATTCTATCTCTGGCGATCGAATGTCGATTTGCCTTAGGTTTCCGCATTGATTATATTCCTGAAGTGACGGTTGACCCGGTGAAGGTCACCCATGATTCATATAGGCTTATCATCTCTTATTTGGTAATTATCTCATCTTTGTTTGAGCTTATCTTCGAATTAGAATTCTATTTGATTTGAGTTCCTCTAAATTTGAATCTCTGTTTGTTTTGAAATCCATCCTTGAATCATCCCTTGAAAAAAATTTGTTGATTGTATTTTGAAATTGTGCATACACCGAAATTATTATTTTGATAAGGATGACCGCATTTTTATATAAAAATGAAATGTTTTTGATAAAGATTATATACCTTTTAAAAACGAGAGTCTGAAATTTTGAAAGGATTTGAAATTTTTAAAAGTAAGGAATTCGATTATATAAAAGGATTTAAAACTGAATGGTTTTGAATTTGAATTTCGAGGAATTGAACTCCGGTATTTTGAAATTTGGTTTTGAGATTTCAAAAATATACAATAATAATAATATGATTTAAAAGTATTTTTCGAATAGGAAATGTTTCGGATTTGATTTAGTATAATTCTATTTATAAAAATTGATTACTGATTTCCAACTTTTGGATTTGAAATATGATTTCTTCGACTATTTGAATGTTTGTACACTTCCAAATCAAGGTTACTTTACAAAGCTAAGTAATTTTGAAATGTATAAGGTATTTGATAAAGAAATATAAATTTTGTTTTGTATGATTAAAGTATAAAGTAATATGATTTATATAAGTTTGAAACTATTTTTTGAGTAAAATAAATAAGACTATTTTGAATTATACTAGTATGAAATAAAGATTTGAAATGTTATAAATAAAGTGTATGTATATATATATATATATAGAATAATAATCTTTCTGATGGTAAATTGTATTTTTCATATAGAAATAAATAGTTTGAAGGTTTTAAAAGGGATGGTTTTAAACTTAGTAACCAGTTTGGGTATAATTGATTTTGATAAAATATTGGTTTTGAAAATAGATTGGAATGTAAACCTAGAATTTACATAATGATTTTGGAAATGAACTGGTTTGACCTATATTATATCGATTTGGAACTTGGAATTATTTTCTAAACCTATTATTTTTGAAAACTTTGAAATTGAAGATGTTAATTTGGAAGAAATAACTTGGTAAAATCGTATAAGATTTTGAAACTGAATTGATATCGAAATGTACTTGATTTGGGTGTTGTCGAACTTATATAAAATGGATTTGTATAAGTACGATGTTGATTTGAAAACTATTGATTTGAAAGGGTACTCAATTTGGAAAGAAAAATCTTATATAATCGAAGTCTATATAAGTGTGATTTGATATATTATTGATTCTGGAAAGTATTCGATTTGAAAATGAAATCCTATATAATGGACTTTATACCAGGGTGATATTTGAAAGTGATTTGAAAAGGTATTGTATGATATATATTTTCGAAGTCAAGATATAGGAAGTGCCTTCTGCTTGATATCCGCTCTGTGGCCACATTGTGGATTCATCCTATTATTATTCTCCCTGATTTTGGTTTTCCAGATGTGATACTCGAGTGTCCCACCATGGAGATATCCATGGTTTTTCTTTTGAGCGCGACTGCATAGCGCAATTCACCTGGCTGAGCTGGCCTAGGGGTACGGATTGTTTCCTAGGGGATCCAGGCGTAATCATTGTGTATCCTGTAAACTATGTAGGTCGCATTAGTAGCGAAATCCGCCTGGCTGAGATTGCCTAGGGGTAAAGATTGTTTCCTGGGGGATCCAGGCGTAACCATTGTGTATCCTCCAGTCTACTAGTTATCATAGCGTAACTCGCAGGGCTGAGAAAGCTTGCGGATATGGATTGTTTCCTGGGGGATCCAGGCGTAACCATTGTGTATCTGTGAACCATGGTTAGACAAAGATTTTGGTTTGGTTGTTTTGTTTAGATTGTACTTTCCCTATCTGTTTTAAAAAGTTTTTCCAGTATTTTCACTGGATGTTGAAACAAGTCTACTAAATACCTAGAGAATTCTAGCTTTGCGCCTGATCAACGCATTGCCAGAGTCTGCAGGAACGAGGATAAACTTATTAAGACATCGAGTTATAAAAGTATTTTGAAAAAGTATTATATAAAAGATATTTTGATCATTTATTTTACCTTTCTAAATAATTGAAATTTATATAGCTTTAAAATAATGGTTCGTCCTTGTCTTCAACCTATTTTTCCCTCCTAACCATTCCTATTCTCCACCTTGTTAGACTTACCTATAACAACAGTTATCAGGAATAATTTTAATCTTCTTGTCATCTAGTCTTAGTCCTATTTCATTCTATTTTTTTCCGTGTTTTCCCGTACCTCGTTGCTTTTCGAGGATGAAAAGATATGAGTGGGGGAGAGTGTAACAACGCTGTTTTTTTATAATTACTTTAATTGTATATTTTAATTATTTTAATTTCCTGATTTAAAACTTTATTTTATTTATTTAAAATGAATAAAAAAATTTATTTTAAATATAAATTTTGATTTTTTGTGAATTATAATTCGAAACCTGAATAAATGGAATATTTCCAAAAAAGTGGATTTCTGGTTAAAATGGTCAAACTTTGACTTTTAAATTTTAAACTTAAAATTTTGAATTTTATCTTTTATTATGAAAATAGATTTAATATCAAGAATACTTCTTTTCGTTTCGTTGAAATCGGATTAATATTGTGAAAGTTATGCTTTTTACAATATTGTGTGTAAATTATTTTATTTAACAAATTTGTTTATTTTAATATATACAAATAATATTTTTGTTTGTAAAATCATGTTCTAATTTGTGTAACATGATATGTTTGCATTTATTTTATTTTTAAAACATTTTTAAAGTATAATTATAATGTTCAAATGTTCATTGTATATTGTTTTCAATCTTTAATTCTAGTTTCCATTAAATAAAGTATTTTCTTTATTTATTTCCTACTTTTCTTAAAACCAATTTTTTATTCTTCATAATATCTATCTCTACCTTATTTTTCTTATTTATACATTCATTTAGTAATTAAATGGATAAGTATTTAGATCCCTATTTATTTCTTGTAAAGAATCTCAAATATATATATATACACGTTATTGTTTTAAAAGGCATACCTTTAAATGTTTATTTTAATTAATATAAGTAATATTTATGGTTGATATATCATGTTATAATTGTGAATATATATGTAACATTACATGTTATGTGTATATTGACAACATTTGTCCGTTTTTGTTTCATTTAATTTGGATATATACTTTGTAAATTAGGTAGCATACAAAGATGTAAATAGCTACTAATTTATACGTTTCTATAACCGTTTTCTTATTTATTTATATAGTGTTTATATAAATGATATGCAATTATTGAATTATTCCTTTCGCGTATTTATTTTAAATAGATGGGAAACAAATTAAATTAAACATACGTTACCTATTTTTAATTAAAGGCATGCGTTACGTTTTGATTTATTACCCTTTTTATCTTTCCATCCCTTAATTTTCTACCCTAACTTCTCCAAAATTTTAGCCTTGATTTTTATTTTTTTTGTTTTTTCCAATCACACACAAAGTCTCTCAACTCCTCTTTTCATTTGTGTGCAAACAAAGAAAAATATATACAAGATTTTTCTTTCTTAAATTATGCCTTTTTAAATTTCCTAGCTTCTTTATTCTCTAACCTATCCACAATTTTAGCCGCACATACAAAAACCTAGCCACCTTCATCATATTTCACGTGAGAAAAATATCTGTCCCACTTCATTTTCACGCAAGTCAGATCTGAAAAAAAATTAGGTAATGTCTTCTTCCTTTTTTCAGTTTTTCTTTCCACTTTTATTGATTTTTCCTTGATTTTTTCCTTTGATCCATCATGTTTTTGCTCGGCCATTGCCCTCTACCGACCACCACCACTTCTTCCCCACCTAATCCATGGCCTACCCACCATACTCCTATGACTTGAAAGTGCCATGGCCTCCCCCTGTACAAAACTTCACAAAAACTATGAAAAACTCTACAAAACCGTGCTAACCGTGCCCTATATGCAACATCACCTTCATTGCTTGCCACGGCCACTTCCTTAGCCGCCACCACCATCAAGCACCACCTCTGAGCACCATTACTAACATCTGACCTGACCTGTAGCAGCCTATGGCTGAGCCCAAATATGCCTTTGACCAAGCCCAAGTTGAACCCAAACCCTTTCTAGTCTTGCCTTTTGACCTTCCACACTTTGTAACTTCCAAACCCCTCCTATTCTTGACCAAGCCTTGTTATTTTCAGTCCAAACCTGAACCTTTATTACTTGAAACATGTCATGGATGAAGCAATTTATCCTTAAGGCCGAGCATGTGTTGAGTCAAGAGCAAGCAAAACTTGTTTGAAACTTGGTGATGTCTTTGTTTATCTCTATTTCAATTTGTTTCAATAATTTTGATATTGTATTTATATTTATGGATGGTCTTGTTTTATTGTTATGTACAAGATATACATCTTGGCTCTTCCCACTTGAATCAAATCGTGCTATCGTGCTTTTTGGATTCTTTATTGTGTGTGTTGTTTGCGAACTCCAGCTTTAAAGAGGTGAGTAATTCACACATGACATATAAGCCTATATAATTGTGAAGTGACACCAAGTGAATGAGTAGAAACTTTTATATTATGTTATACCTGCCTATGATATCATGTATATGATGTTAAACCCTGCTATTAACTTGCCACATCATCTGTAATATTCTATTCTGTTATATTGTTTATTTATTTTTGTTTCTCACACTGCAAGATCCCTATAGAATAGAATTACTATGGGTTGAAATGATACATATCCGAACGGACTGTAGAATAGGGAAAAACATTATGGGATGAAATGATAGGTCTGAGTGATTTTTATTTATTTGTATTTGTCTTGGGATTTCGGGTTTGAAATAATCAAAACCTAAAAATTTTACTGATTACGGATTTAAATGATCATATTCGTATCACTTGATTTAGGTGTGAAATATTTTCCGGACCGGTGGTTGATTTCAAAATATGATTTCTTATAAATTTCATGTATTGTAAATGAAAGAAAAATAATATGAAATTTGACTTATATTGGATTTAAATGGTTAAGCAGTGATTTTCTAAAAGGTTAAATGTTATAAGTTAATAGATGGTTTAAGTTGTAGTGTGAAAGTTGATTTAACTTAATACTGGGAATTTAAATAAAAAATGGAATTATAAGCTTAACTTAGTAATTAATATAATTGATGTATGAATTGGTTAAATATAAAGTAAAAGAAAATATCAAGTTATTTGTAAAATAAAGTTAAGCAAGTTACAGTGTATTTTGAATTTATGTAATTAGTTTAAAAAATTAAATAAAAGGATAGTTAAATGAAAATTTTGGAATTTAACTTCACTTGGAAATGTGGAATTTGTTTGAAATTAAAGGTTAAGTTAAGAAATTAAAAATGGAATTTAAGTTATATAAATAAAATGGAAATTAAGTTATATTTGGAAATGGTAATAAAAATTTAAGTGTTAAATAATTTGTTAAAATGTGAAGAATAGGAAATTGTACACTTGAATTTATTATGTGAATTATTGAAAATTTGATTTTATTTATAGGAAATTTACTTTATAAAAATCATAAGTTAAAGGTATTTTAATGAACATTTTTGAGTGTTAAAATATGATTTTTGTAATGTTTAAAGGGTTAAAATCAAAGTTTATTTGTGGTTGAAATTTCAATGTTTGAAGTGTTTAACTAAATAAATGAACTCAGAAAAGGCTAAATTTTTTGGAATTGAATATTTGATTTGAAGGAATAACGACTTCACCTTTTAATGGTTTAAATGAATCATTTTAATTCGGAATTATAAATCATTTTGAAATTTATAACCACATGTACTTTGCTTTGTGTGACATGTGATTTCCTTGTGATTGTTTGATGCATACCTTTGATTTTAAGAGTGTGGCTAGAGGTGAGCGGTTACTGCAGCTCTATGTTACACTAGTCAAAATAACACTCTTATTTGCATTGTTTACTTTAATATGGATATTTCTAGGATAGTGGTTATCACTATTTAATTAATTGTTTGACTGATCCTTAAAGGATGGGCGATCCCAAGCATCCTTTAAGTTATTGTGCATTGCTATTACAGTTCACTTGAGTTAGTTTACATTGTATAAGTATGTATGTCCTGACTCAAGTGTTTGTATTCTACTTTACGCTCAGGTCAGCCTGAGAATGACAGCTTTGGATTCACTTTCTAGAGTTAGAGTTTAGCTGGAGCTTATCTGTCTATTTATTCGTCTACTTCATCCAGTTAGTTCCTATTCGGTATCTGTCTTTGTATTATTGATTTATGTATCCAGACTTCTATTGTATCCATTTTTAAACTATGATGTTTCGTATATGTTTTGAGAGTTTGTATACAGTAGCTTCATGAACTACTATGGTATTTTATTTTCACTGCGAGTATTCTAATATTTCTATGTCTGTGATTCTATGAATGATTTTATTTGCTCCAAATTTTATTTCAATCTGTTATATTGTATTATTTAAGTCTGACATGTGTGGATTATTTTCTATTTGAATGGTCCAAAATAGTAGGCCGTTATAGAAAAGATAAGTTTGAATTGAAGAGAATGAACATTGATTTCTTTTAAATATTTTGTAAATATTTTGACATTATTTCCTTCAATTTTTTTCCTAATGGTTAGAAGCCATTAAAGAGGAGAGGAAGAAGGCGAATAAGCTTAAGAAAAAAAGAAGAAAAAATGTGAGTTAAAGTGAAGAAGAAGGTGGTTATTTATAGAAAAAGAAAGTAGTGGTAATTTACCAAAATAACCTTTTACCAAATTATCAAACTAACTTTACTTCAAGCTAAAACAATCTCCACTTTTAAACACTTAAAATATTCCTTTTACTTCTTACTTTATGTCTTAGTCACTTAAAGACTAAGTAAAGAAAAGTAATTATTTTGTTGGATTTTGATGTGAGTTGGATTTGATGTTTACTTTTGACTTTTCTTAAACTGACTTACTTTTCTTAATGACATTCTACAATTTCATAATCTTATTTAGTAAAAGTGAACTTGGTTATTGAATTAATTAATACTTACTCTATTTGAATATATGTTTCTATATATGAAAATAAAGGTGGGACAACGTTGCGACAACTTTTAATCGACTTGATTTTCGACAAAATGTTTAACGGTCACATTTTGACGTTTTAGTTAAAATATTTATTTATGTAAATTAAATTTAAAACAAATTTTTATATTTCTATTTAAAAATAAAAACACTCATAAATAAATTAAAATAATTTATTTAACCATTGAAACATACTTTTCTGAAATCAGCATTTTGTCACCTTTGTCGATATAGGCAAATGTTATTTTTTTTTGTATACTTCTCTTTCCAAATTCTATCTAATATTATTGGAATCATATAACTTTATCTATAATTTATTTAAAATCACTTTAAATGGTATATTTTAAAGTGGTCAAATTCTAGGTTGTTACATTCTCCCCTACTAAAAAGAATTTCGTCTTTGAAATTACACCGAACCTAAAACTCACAATAGTTTGTCCAAACATTATTTTACCAACTTATTATACTAGATTACTTTTATCCAATATCTTATTCGATCTTCTATTCAAACCCACAACTTTTCTAACGAACTAGTATCGACGCCTTGATCCTCTAGTGCAGACTTTAATCAAGCTCTTTGCTCAAAAACCTTTGCTTTCCTTGCATAGCACTCAACTTTGATAGAAAACTCAAGTACCCAACCATAAACCCTAATTAATGTTCGTCATTAAGAATCGAGTGATAAATCCTTCTTGGAACCAGTGTAAATACCTCAATGTTTTAAACTCGAATCTTAGATAAAAATTTGTGCGATGAAATGATCTACATACTATATATGTATTTACCAACTTTATTAACTTTTCCTAAACTTTTACCTTAAGTTTAAACATTTTATAAAGGTGATTCTTTATATAATCTCTGTAGTTATTCATTTTCAAATATTTATCAAAGAGAAATATTCTACAGAAACTAATTTTCACTCAAAGGATAACTAATCTTTATAAAAAAGTTTTCCCGTGGTCTTTTAACTTGGTATATTCCCTTTAACACTAATATTATTTATGAATCATTTCGTAAAACTATTACTTAAGTATTACATCTTATAACTTATGTAAATCAATCATATTTTAAAGACTTAAGTCCAAATCCTTAATTAATGCTGGAATTCATTAATAAAACATTTTCCAGGTTATAATTACCTTTTTGAGGAGTCATTATTTTACTTAGTAGTTCATGACTTAAGTCTATATTTGTATGATATACCTTTACATCCTAAGATTATATATGAATCCAAATTTCAAATTGGTTTTACTTAAATCCGTCTGTCTAACAAATTTAGACTTTGTTGTAATTTACTATCATCTCAAATTCATAAATTATAAAGCTTATTTCTTATTTAATACTATTATTAATTTTCTAGCTTTGAAAAAAACAAATTTTAAAACCACCTGTAATTAAATCCTCATATGTTTAACTCTTAAATATTTTTTCCTTTATAAATCAGATTTATAAATTATCCTTATCTTATTTCATCTACTCAAAGTATTTCAAAATCTTATACCAACAGTTCTCATAAATTCCTTAGCTCTGAGTTAGGTGTGATTTATAAATTTTTGACTATCCAAAATCATCGAGAATCCCACTTTCTCTTGTCAATTAGTGATTCTAAATTATTTGGTTTAAACACTTTATAAAGATTATTAATCAATTTATCAGATAAAGAGTCACACTATCTCCTTAACATAAGAAACTTATATTGATCGTGTAACCCTAAAATAATGTCAAGCAATTAGATACTACAAATAGTATCATATATCCTCTTAACAAGAAGAGTAATACTTAAGAGAAGTGCTTACCATCTGAATACATCATTTGCCCATTTTTAATTTATTTTCGAGTTAATCGAATTAGTTATCATAAAATATCTCTTTTTATTTGAAATAATACCATTTTCAAAATCTTTTAGAGATTACTTTAACCTATTTTATAAATTCATTTTATAAATTTATCTTATATGTTCATTCCTTAAACAAATCTTATTATTAAACACCTTATAATCAAATCGTGAAACTAAATTCACAAGATATTTGTACTTAAACTCTTAAATCAAACAATTGATCAGTTTATGATAGTAACTTAATATTATCATTTCTTCATTAATTATTTTGGAATGAGTATTAAGGATCTTAGTTACCTTGTTACATTTCTTAATTATCGATTATCTTTATGAAATATCTCATAGTCAAACAGTGAAATTCTAATCACAAGATGTTCATATTTAAATTTCACTAATCCTGATATCTAACTATACAACTTTTTAGAATGTATACTTTATATGCAAAACATAATCCATTCACCAATTTTTTCAAAAGCAGCGTGTCGGTTTACCTTCTTTAAATGTTTAGGAACTCTCATCGATATCGGTGATTAGGTGCATCGATTGGAATCCATAAATCACTCAACAGATAAATCAACAGAAAATAATTTATTAGTCACTAATAAATACGCGCTCATATATACACTCAAAATCATTCCAGGGTGTTACTAACCATATCTCTAATGTGTCACTCATCCTAGGGTATTACTAAACCTATCTTTGATGAGTCTTTACCCCACCAAAGCCAAGGTTCTCGCTTAACCTTCAGCTGTGATACCAAATGTAATGGCCCATTTTCCGCATCCTTTGAATTGAAAATAAACCACATATGTCTAACTCAAATTGCACAAAAAGACGGATCATTAAGGGTAGAATGAAAATAAAGATAGAAGATAATCTCACATGAATGGAATGACATATATTATTTTAATAATAATCTTTACAGCGAAAAACTTTAAAATCTATTATCAAAGTCTAGTCTAGATTTAATCTAGACAGTTATAAACCTCTGTCCGTACAAATACTGAAAATGATAAAACAAGGGCAATAGATGTAGCGGATAATAGAATATGTCCATACGATGATGAAGATCTCCAGCTTCCCTTTGGAAACTCCAACCATCTTCAACTAAACCTGAACTACTAGGATTTTACCGGAGTATTAAAAAATACCTAGATCAGGCTTGATAAACCAGCATGAGATACTCGAAATTTTAAATGCATAGATCATGACGATGACACCAAAACCTTTGAAAAGAAGGATATCTCATAGGACCATACCCACACATAAACACGGACGGTTTTTTACCTTATGATAACCAAAACAATTCATACCACAATACATTTGATATTAGTTTTAACGATATTCCTTTGAAAACACTTTTGGAATAAACTTATTCCAGTAAGGTTCTATACCCGAACTAAGTCTAAGCTAATATATCCGGACTGGGTCAACAGAATATACCAAACGAAATATATGATATCAAAAGAGGTAGCTAAAATGTTTGCAAGTCATTACAGCTATTTTGGGTATACAATCAAAACCGTAAATCTCGTATTGGGATTGGATATCCAACATAATAGGGAACTAGTTGACTTTTTTCCAATCCATGCATAACAAACATAGTTCCCGCGTTGCCTTAATCGCCTTTCTCAAGCTAGTCACTTGGAACTTTACTTGCCATAATACTGATAACCGGTAGTTCCCTAATTTTCTCAAGCTAACCACTTTATCAAAATGTGGCAATAAATGCCTTAAGGGACGTTTTCCACCAAGGAGCCCAACTTGTCGGACACCACTATACATGCTCACTTATTCCGAATTTACACATAGTATCCCATATCATATTTTGGTATGTGAGGTTAGTGAGGCTATGCTCAATTTCTTCAAAGCCAAGCTTTTAATATAAAACCATGCTTTGATCATAATAGGTTCCACTTTGAATGCCACATTGTCATTCCACTTCACACGACTGATTTCTAAAAAATTATAACTTCCTCAGCTCGTATGTCTCGGGAAAGGGTGTAAAGCTAAGAGAAGTTGCCCTTTCTGCCACCGACTGTTATACATTTATAGAAACCACTTAAATGTGATTTAGAATACAATGTCAGACAAACATCCACACATGTTCGTTCTCGAACTGAATGAAACCAAAGGCACTCTCCTACTACCACTAGTAGCGAGTAGTCCTTGCAATCCAAAAAATCTCCACGATAAGGAGACCATTACTATAAACAACACTATAATAGGCGTGACCCAAAGCACGTCAAAGAAGTCCCCATGCTATGAAGATCATCAGTCTTCAATAATCATCATCTTCAACATGTCTTCACTTTCGAACGTGTACATTGGTTCGAAGTGGTTTCGGATAGGGATCACCCTAATACGACCCTAGTTCCTTCAAAGCCAATCATCACTTTAAAAGATGTTAAGTTCATATGTGGATATGAATCATCAATCAATTACTTCATCTTTTATAAAATATCTTTCATAGATATATTCTTTTCAATTTATTCCATTTTCTTTTCAAGAGTATATGGAATCATTAAGCCTCATTTATTAAATCATTTGATTTATTAAACCTCTTTAGATCTTTGAATAATTCCAATCATTTTCTCCTTTACTTAAGAAAACTTTTCCAAACCATTCGTTAAATCTTAATCAAAGATTTCTTATATCCAAGTTATAAAATTTAACTTTGTGAAAATATTTTTAAATAATTTATTAAATATTAATCAAAGATTTCATTTTTAATTTTAAATCATATTCTTGCAAATCGAAGATTTTTATGACAGAGCACACTGCCACATTAGATATAGAAAATTTCACCTCGAGGGACTAATGCAAGCAGTCTATATGGTGAAGTTGCATTTGGTAGCGTAATTCGAGGTGTAGTGATTACCTACAAACTACTTACAGTTTTGCTGCGATAGTAACACAACCATAGGGTGGCTACGATCGGTGGGGTTTCCATGGCGAAAGTCGAGAGGTGCGGATGCCTACAGTTTTCTTATGGATTTTACCAGGATGACGACGCAATCATCGTGTTAATTGCGACCCATGGTGGTGAATGGAGATGATACTTTCCACATCATTTTTGAAAAAGATTTTCAAGTATTTTCATAGGGTGTTTAAAACGGGTCTACTAAGTACTTATATAATTTTAGTCCTACACCTGATCCACGTATGACTAATTTCTGTGAGAACAAGGATGGACTTGTTTGGATATCGAGTTATGAAAAGTACCTTTATATAAAACTAGCTTGGTAATACTATATAATTTAAAGTGTTTTAAAATTGTATAATAAAAGAGTAAGGAGTTTAAATGTTTTAAAGGAATGATTTAATTAATAATAAATATCAAAATTAAAAAAATTCGCTTCGTTCCTTTTTGAGGATGAAAAGTTCTACGATGGGAGGAATGTGGCGAGCCAGATTTTCTGAAGTTGTTATTAGGTAATTAAATGAATTTAATTTTTGGAAATATAAATTCTTATTAATCGAATAAATTTTTTGATGTATGAAATATCTGAATATCTAAATTAATTGAAACCATATTAATGTTGAATTATAAATTCCCGGGTATGATAATTTTTTTAGATATATGTATATAAACTCCACCATTTAAATTCAAGATAAAATATCCATAAATATGTATATATATATAAATGTATACAAGCTTTATGATGTTGAAAAATGTATATACATATGTATAGATGTATAGTTATAAAAGTATAGTATACGGAAAAAAAAATGTGTACACATGAATGTATAAGACTCCAGATGGTTAAATTCCAAACTCATGATTTATATGTGTAAGTATATATATATGTGTGTGTGTGTGTGTGTGTGTGTGTGTGTGTGTGTGTGTGTGTGTGTATGTATATATGTATATATATGTGTAATAAATAGTGAAATATAAATATATGGGTATAAAGAGGCAGAATATGAAGTATACTTGTGAGTATATACTAAACTTAAGATAAAAATAAAGAAATACATGCAAATGGTTTTGTATATGTGTATGGGTGGTGTATATGAAGTATGTATGTTTATAAGGAGTAGTATACATATAAATCTATGTAAATATGAAAGTATATACACACACACACACAAGGGGACATTGAAATAAATGCACATCAAATCCAAGCCACAAAACATAACATCAAACACATATAAAATCAAATCAGATTTATATTAAATCAAGTTACATTTGTTCAAATCAAAAATAATATAAAATGAAAAAAAACTGTATAGGTATGTATATTTACCCTGTTCCTTTATCGTGCACTACACACTTCCACTCCCTATAAATGTACATAGATGTCACTGCCTTGTTTCTTTCATATATACTTCCATGTTCACTTACAAAAAAAACTGAACAAGAATCAAGACAGTAAAGAGTGGAAGCAAGAAGATACAAGTAGAGCAATAGTTTTATTTCAATAAGTCTATGAGTAACATAATCTTGTTGTGTATATATAATTTGTTTTTGGTTAAATCTTTGATATATGGAAATGACTATGAATTGATGTGAACCTGGTATGTATATTTGTAAGAATTATGCAACCTGTATCTCAAAGAATCATCCATCTCCTCTTCAGTTTCTTGTTTTTTCAAAAACAGAACATCTTTTAACTTCAAAAGTCAACATCTTATCAACCAATTAGTTTTAGAGTCTGATTCTAAAAGGGAAATTGTTTGTTTTGAGTTTATATCATTGTAAAATTTGTTTGGTTTTGACATTATTGAGTACAAAGTGAAAAAGGTTGAGATTACACGCACAAATGTTTGAAATATGAATATCATATTTTCATCAACAAATTTCGTGGGTGTGTTCGTTACTATAAATCATGAATTTTAAAGGGGGTTTGAATATTTTTATGTAAATATGGTGGTAGGAATCGGTAGATGTATGGAGGTGGGATTTTTGTCAATTTTTAGCGAGATGATCGATTTGGTGGTTTGTCGTTTGACATGGAGGAGGGTGAGGGGAAGGCACACACGAGAAAGATAGTTTTCCATTTTTCTATTGAGTGGGTTGGTCGGTTGGGGTAGTTGTAGGGTTTTAGTGACAGTTTAGGTGGTTTTCGTTTTCAAGGGACATGGCGATGAAAGTGGAAGATGCGATCGCGTGCACATGGGGGAAACGAGGGAGGAGGCTAGGGCGAAGGCGTCGATGAGGTCTAGTGATGGATGGCGGACCGAGGTGGAGTGGTGATTATGTAGCTGTTGTTCTTCGAACATGGGGTGGTGAGTGGCTCGATTTCGAACCTGGAGTTTGAACGTGGCTCCAGGTAGATGGACAAAGGAAGGAGGTCGTGGGTGATATAGGGGGATGGTCGCCGACGAGGTGGATGGCCGGAGTGTTGCGTGCATGTTTGCACGCATGTCTATGTGCATATCTTGTTTGGAAGTGAAGAACTGTAGGAAAGAAGGAAAGATAGGGGAAGGAGAGAATTGGGCCGGTAGTGGGCCAAAAGGAAAAGGAGATAAGGAAAAAGAGGAAGGAGAAAAGGGAAAAGAAGAAAAAGAAAAGGAAAAGCAAAGAAGGGAAAAATAAGAAAGAAAAATAGAAAGGAAAAAGAAAAGAGAGAAAAAAGAAAGAGGAAGAAAAAGGGAACTTATATGCTTTTTATGATAACCTAAAGTTTTAAAACTCTAGATCTATTGCTATTTTAAAGAAAAAACAACAAGAAGATTTTTACATCTAAATCTATCAATTGGTGTTATAAGTCAGTATTATGGATATTCCATAATGCAAAATTTATTGATATTTTATAATTAAAATAGGTGATAAATTATATTATTATTTGAATTAAAGTTAAATATTAAATAGAGTGTTAAATTTTAATTAATTAAAATAAAATATTGATAACTTCTTTAAATTGTAATCAATTTGGATTTAAAAACAAATGGATTCATTTAATAAAGGTTAATAAAATCCTGATATGTGAATTATTTTTACATTTGCTATTGATCGTTCAATTAGTTAACAATCCATATCTTGGCTTAATCCTATGGGATATTTATTTAAATTATTTTTGTTCTGTGTCACCAAGTGGTCAAACGAGTTAGAATAGTTAGGTTAAAGATATGGCTCCTTTTATTTGAAATATACGTTTGTAATAATTCACAACAAGTGAATATTGTCACCCTAATATAAATTGTTTATTTTAAACAATTTACCCTTTAAATTTATTGCTTGGATTCGAGGAGACCGGGGTTGGATATCAGCGTTATCCCGTACCACTTCGATTTGAAAATCACTACGAACCTTTACGGGTTTGGTATAGAGGTAATATGCTGGAACTGGATTAATTTAACAAATTTAACTATTTAAAAAAGTAATTGTACTTAGACATTATTATAATATCAATGGATTTATGTAAAAGTGTTTTGGTTATAAGCAGATAAAACTCATCGTGCCGTAAGAGTTACCTGTGTTTTCAAAAGGTTTTATCACTCAAGTATTTCAATTTAAGTGTGTTTACTCATGCTGCTTTCTAGCCTGACTCGGGTGTTACTTTATCGTAATGCTCGGGTCAGATCAAGTATTACAGGATTTCAGGTTAGGATGTTTTTAGGGTTCAGAAGACGAGTTGGATGGCAGAGACATATTTGACTATATTTCGCTGTGTATTGTAGATTGTATACCTATATTTAGGGACAAGTTATTATAACTGTCCAGATTTATTTTTTGATGATTGTACTCTGATAACTAGAATGGATATTGAAGTTATAGCTTTTTCTTTCTAAAAATGTTGTTATTGTATATTATATTTTTTTTCCACTGCGATTATGAGATTCTGTGTTGTTTTTTCTTATTCTATCTCTTTCTCATAAAATCCCTAACAATCGGCTATTTTCGGCACTCGATTGCTCGGCACTCTATACATTGGACGTATTACTATCGATTTTTGGGGGTTGAAAATAGTCCGGCCAGTACATGTCATATCCTCGTCTTAGTTGTTCTTCAATCTCTTCCTTAAGCCTCATCATGAGAAAAACGTAAGTATTAAAAGTTGTTTAACTTTTTTAATGCGAACTAATTATTATTTTAATAATATTTCTTATAACATAAATATCTTTTGCATATAAACTTTGATTCACGCGCGATTTCTTCTGTTGGATTCATATTTAAATTTCAGACAACATGAAATTGATTTAGTTGAATTTGAAAACTGTTGATTTATTGCGTTTCTGTTTAGATTTTTATGGGCTAAAATCAAAGGTGAGTGCTTTAACCCACTCACAACTACTAAATTACCTTATGTTAGTTAAATTGAATTTATGATGTGATTAGAAATAGATTGGTTGATGTTTGCTTATTTAAATTGTCATTCCTATTAAATCTTAATTTTATTGAATTTAACCGCCATTTAATTTAATATTGAATTTTAAATTTCCTGTTAATACCTATTATTAGTAATCAGTCAATTATTGTTATTTATTTGTTGATTTGAATGGTGATTGTGATGGATGTTACATTGTTGATATTGGATGACTAGACGCTATATTTATATTGTTATAACATTGCAAGTTCCCTTAGTTTAATCACCATGGGTTGAAATGATATATTCCCGAACGATCTATAAATTAGGGAACGTTATGTGCTGAAATGATAAACCCGAGCTATTTTAAGGATTTCGAATTTATTTTGGGATTGTGGGTTGAAATGATATGTACTAGAAAAATTTATAATATATGCAGATTGAGAAGATAAATATCCATATCACTTGACCATGAGGTAGAAAATTATATATGGATACTGATTGGTTAAAGTAAATGATTTTAAATCCTTCAAATTTGGATTCAATTAAATGATATTTTGAAATAAAAATTTGATTTGTGTAAACTAAATTGTTTTCGAAATCCAAGCCTTAAATGTTGAAATTTGAGGTGGTTTAATGAAAACTGAATTGGAAGTTTAAATTCAAGTTGGTGATTTGAAATATCAATATGGTCCTGGTTTGATGAAAAGGCGCAAATAGTTTATTTTGATATCAATTTCAAACTTAAGTATTTTAATATATATTATTCAAAGATCTATTATTCTAAAAATCCCGATTTTATGATTTTCAAACAATTAAACTAATTTAATCTATTTTCAACTATTTAAACTATTTTTAATCAATTTAAAATTATTTATAATTATCTTAATCTACTTTAATCTATTTTAACCATTGAAAACTATTTAACTATTGTAATCTAAAATTAATCTTATTTAATTAATTTTAAACTATTTAAACTATTTTAAAATATTATTAACTATTTTAATCCATTTTAAACTATTTTAAATCACTTAAACTATTTTATGGTATTTAAAACTATTTTAAAGTATTTTAACTATTTTAAAGTATTTTAACTATTTAAAACTATTTAAATTATTTATGACTGTCTAAACTATCTTTTAAGTTTCAATCTGTGTAAAGTTGAAGAGTTTATACTTAAATCCTTGATTTAACAACGAATATGATTAAATGATGTTATAACCCAAGTTGAGATTTAAAATGATATTTTCTAGTTAGATAATTGTTCTGAGTAAATATGATAATTTTAAATGAGGGTTTAACCTTTTTTGGAAAGTGTGATTTTGAAAGTAAATATGATTTAGAAAGTGATATGATTGCAAATGTGATATGATCTTGAAAATGATTTTGAGAATATGATATTTTGATATTAATTATGAATTTTCTTTTTTTGAAATGTAAAAGAACCATCCAGTGTGAAATAAGCATTTGGTTGTTAAAGTGACCAGGATCAGATATTGTCATACTCTCTGCCAATACCGAAAATCGCATTAACAACTATGTACATGGTGAAGACTCTAGAATGAAGTAGGATGGTTTGCTGTACGATTCTGTATGAGGTATTTACGTAGCCCTGACTCCCGTGAGTCAATTTAGATGTGACTAAACAAGAGCCATGCCGAGCCAAGTAAGGTTAATCCTTCTACCGAGCACATTTCTTCGATACCATATTATGACTTTGTGATTGATTTGGTGGCCACCCACTGATTTGATTTGGAAGTGTGTTCTGAGGTGGAAGATAGTAGATGTTATGCATTACCACAACTTTTGAATACTTATAAAAACATTTAAAAACTACCACAACTGCATCCATAGAGACTATAAAAACTTCCGTAGCGACCTGTTCGAATACATTTATAACTTCGAACTTTCGTTTAAATACTTATAAAAACATTTGAAAACACTTTTCAAAATATTTTAAATAGATATTTCTTTCTATTGCATAAAAATTTCCAGAACCGCATCCATAGCTACTGTCGCTATATGGACTATGGACTATAACTTTTAAAACTTTTTTTGTAAATCAAATAACTTCTAAATCACATTTATTTCTATATTTAAACCACTCTAATACTTTTTCTAAAGGTTTGAAAACAAAAGTCGTTCGAAAACCATTTCGAAACACTTTAGAAAGCAGAGTGATAAATCGCTTAGAAACAAGTTCGAGATATCAATATCACAATAAACCAATGAGTAGGTTAATTGTAAATAAGCAACATTCACTTTCACATACACAAGCATTTACATATCCAATAATATATGTAAATAAAAAACGAAATGGTGAGGATTCCTTTAGGATCCTTCTATAATATTTTTATTCTTTTAAATGCTTCAGTAAGGACCTGTTTACTACGAAGACACTTCGACTTCCATTCACCTTTCTTTTTTACTTTGCAACAAAATGGTTATTTATATCATCCACTTTCAAGTTAGAATTAAATGATACCAAGCATTATACACACATAAAAAATACATACATATAACACTGTCTACAAGCACTAAATTATTACAATATTTGCCAACTTTTAAACTAAATCAATGTTAAATTTCCCACTTTAATTCAAACCAAACGAAAGCCACCACCAACTAAACATCATACATAATCACAACAACTTGCTTAACACTTGAAAAGTACTTCCCTCCTCCCACAGTTCTCATGCAACCCCATCTCCCCTTAATTGTCATAACCATAGGCCATAAAAAGGGTTTGGGTGCTAATGTTTAGATTTTGTGGTGGTAGAGATGTTTACAAAAATATAAAGAGGATTCTTTTTGATTTTGATTCGATTTGGAGAAGATTTGAAGAAAGAAAAGAATAAAAAGGGGGAAGCAATTAATGAAAAGGTGATAAAGTAAAAGAAGAAAGTAAAAAATGGATTTATGAAAATGGAAAAATAAAGAGAGGCGTTCTTTTTATAAAAATACCTTCATTAGAAATTAGACAACACATATCATTTATATCACTTAAGCCATCACATCACAAAAAGAAGCACTTAAAATAAGAAAGGAAAAAGTCTCTCTATTACAAATGCTTACTTATTTTTTTATTTTTACTTTGAAATTTAAAATGATAATTAGATTTAAAAAATCCTTTTGATACTATTTGAATTATTATTATATTTGCTGTGACGCCCCACCTCTATAATCACACTAGCCAAGAACACTACAAGGTAATGTCGTCGACTAGCACTAAGACTATGGCTGTTGAGGAGCGACCATCTGTGTAATTGCTATGTCCGAGTACCAATATGTTAGATAGTATGTCATGCATCTCATTTCAAGAAGAAATCTGATCTATCAAATACAAACTCAAAGCTAATACACAGTGGCTATAAGGTCTTCGGAAACAAATATAAAATAAGAATAACATAAATCAGTCACAGATATTCATATCACTATGGCGGAAACAGATATGAATATTACACATAGAAGGGTACATCAAAGTAGTGGTCATACAAGATCCATTATGTCACAAAAGAATAGGTATAAGTGCTAGACAAAAGATTATGTATACGTCAAGGAGTCTCTATCTCGAATGTATAAAAACAAAAACTACTAAACTAAAGTAGTTAGCCAAAAGTCTGAAGATTGTCCCTGCTAAAACGTCAAATAGGTTCGAAAGCGATCGGACGAGCAATGGAGGCTAGGGATTTGTGCCAAGCGACAACCCGTCCCTATAGGCTCTTCAATAACGACATGTCCAAACATCCATAAAAGGATTTTCATATGTTTTGACTTCAAAATACCAATAATTGGAAAATTTACCAAACCAATTCAATTCAAATGCAAATGAACATGAAATAGATATTGGGAATTCATACCTAACAATCATCAAAGGTATTGACATACATGTGAGTTCAAGAACTCACCTTTAACTCAAAAAACAAGGAAAGAGAAGCTCTAAAACAAAGCAAGACCAATTCCTCTTCACTACACCTCTAGAATCTTCAATCTATTATCAAATGCAAAGATTTTCTAAGTTAGGTTATAGGAATTTATGAAAATTGAAGAGAGATTGAGATGGAAAAGATGAAGAGGATGCTTACCTAAGCTTCTCCTTGATTTTAGAACTAGAACTTGAATTTCCTAAGAATCTAGGGTTTAGGAATTTTGATTTCCCCTCTTTTCACCCATTTTCTCTTTAGCTTAAGTGTTAGGAAATGAAGAGTAGAATGAATGATGGGTAGAGCAGTTAGGGTATATGGTAGAGAAGTTTGGGTTCTCTTATTGGGTTAGCGGGTGAGAACCAAACTCAAAGTCCAAATGATAATACCAAAATCCTAATCAACTCCAAACATATCGATGTTTAAACAAGTTGTAGATGTCGTTTTGAACTCAATGGAAGTGGTCTCGATTCCGGATACAAGTTTTTACAAAATGTCACATTTCGGACATAGAATTAAAATAACGATGCTATATTCAAATAAAATATTTAAATATGAAATCGTAAAATATGCAGGTTGTTACAGACTCCCCTTCTTAAAGAAATTGCATCCTCGCGATACTTTAAGAAGAAAATAAAGAGTAACAAACACTCAAAGGCATAACAACACAAAAGAAAATTTTGAAATGAGAAGTTCACCTTAAGGAGCATGAGAAAGTAAGTCCGGATTTGTTCGCTCGATGAACTATCTAAATTCCCCAGAACAATCATTAGGATTTGAGGACCATTAATCTTTCACAAGCGGGACATCTTTATTACGAAGGCGTTTGACCTCCATAGCAATGATACAATAGGATGTTGCTCATATGCCAAACTAGGTGAAACCTCAATTACTTCAATAACACCGGGATCAAGGATAGAATCGGAATCCCTAAGGCATTTCCATAGTTCAGAGTCGTGGAATACGTCATGACTAACATAAAATTGAGCCGGTAATAAAAGGCGATAAGCCACGGAACTAATGTGTTCAGTGATGGGAAAAGGGCCAATATATCAAGGTGCTAATTTTCCCGAACGATTGAAATGCACAACACACTTCATAGGTGAAACACGAATGAACATTAAATCTCCTACAGAAAATTCTAATTTCCTTCTTCGGTTATCGGCATAGGATTTTTGTCTACTTTGAGCTTCTTTCATCCTATGATGAATAAGTCAATCTTTTTTGTTGAATCATGAATAAAATATGGACCGAAAACCAGCTTCTCACCGGCTTCTAGCCAACACGAAGGAGATCGACATGGCCTTCCGTAGAGTGCCTCGAAAGGTGCCATACCAATACCAGATTAGAAACTATTATTTTAAGAAAACTCAACAAGTGGAATATGATCTTCCGAACTTCCACCAAAATAAAGAATACATGCACAAAGAAGATCTTCAAGAAATTGATTCACACGTTTTTTTTTCATCGGATTGAGGATCATGAGCGGTGCTAAAATTAAGCTTCATTCCAAAATCTTTTTGAAGACCTTTCCAAAATCCACTAGTAAATAATGGATCATGATCACTAACAGTAGAAGTAGGAACTCCATGCAATATAACAATTTCTTTGACATAAAGTTTGGCCAAAGAGATACGTTCTGATTGGATCGGACGGGACTAAAATGGGCGGATTTGGTAAATTTATCTACTATCACCCTTAAAATGTCGTAACCCAAACGAGAATGAGGAAGACCATTAATAAAGTCCATGGAGACTTGACCACACTTCCAAACAGGAATGTCCAAAGGTTGTAATAACTCACCAGGCCTTTGATGCTCGGCCTTAACGAGTTGGCAAGTCATGCAACGCTTAATAAACTTAGCAATATCAGATTTCATTCCATCCCAATAATAAAGTCGTTTCATGTCCGCGTATATATTACTACTACCGGGATGAATGGTAAATTTTGAACAATGAGAATCTTCTAAGATGTCTTTACGAAGATCATTAATATTTGGCACAATAAGTCTACCAATTTTCAAATACATCCGCAAGCATCAATATCAAAGTCTTTCAAACCATCAATATTACTATCAATAAAACTTTGGCTATGATGAGCCAATTCGGGATCATGCTTTTGAGCTTCAAGAATGCGGTCTAAAAGAGATGGATGAGCCTCAAGACTACATAAAACAAGGGATGAACATGAATCAGATTCACGATCTTGAATCTCACAAGTGGACAAAGTCTCGAGATCATTCCATTCGAATATCATCATAGAAACAACCGCTTGTTGCTTTCGGCTAAGGGAATCAGCAACACGAGTCCCCGTTCCAGGAGTATAAAGAATATCAAGATCATAGGATGCAAGGAATTCAAGCCAACGTTGTTGATGCAAATTAAGCTCTTTTTAAGAGAATAAATACTTCAAGGATTTATGATTAGTGTAGAGAACAAATTTCTCTCCCAAAAGATAATGAAGCTAAATTCTAAGGGCAAAAATAATGGTCGTGAGTTCTAAATCATAAGTGGCATATCTAGTCTCGGCAGGCTTTACTTGCCCAGAAGCATAAGCGACAACACATTCCCTTTGCATGAGAACGGCTCCCAAATCAACACGAGTGGCATCGGTATAAACAATCAAGTCTTGGTTCCCCTTGGGAATCACAAGAATAGGAGCATCAGAGAGAAATTCTTTTAATTTCTGAAAAGAAGATTCATATTTGTTTGACCAAATGTACTTAACTTCTTTCTTTGTCAAACTAGTAAGTGGTACGAAAATATTAGAAAAGTATTTTATGAACCGACGGTAATAGCCCGCCAATCCAAGAAAGCTATAAATTTCCGTCATACTCTCTGGTCTCTTCCAATTTTGAATTGCTTCAATCTTTGAAGGATCCATGAAAATTCCGAATTAAGAATTAATATGTCCTAAAAATTTCACACGAGATTGCCAGAAGTGGCACTTAGAAAATTTTGCTTTCAATTGATTACTCCTAAGAGTTTCCAACACAATCCGAAGATTTTTTTCATGCTCATCCCTGGTTTTAGAATAAACAAGAATATCATCAATAAAGGTGAAAACAAATCGATTGAAGAAATCTTTGAAAAATCATTTCATAAGGTCAACGAAATAAGCTGGAGCATTCGCTAAACTAAATGGCATAACAAGCCATTCATAAGATCCATAACGAGTACGGAAATATGTTAAAGGAATGCTATCCTCTGCAATTTGGAGCTAATGAAAACTGTTGCTAAGTCTAGCTGTGAAAAGACACTACACCGCTATTTTGATCGAATAGATTATCAATCCAAGGCAGGGGGTGTTCATTCTTGACGGTAAGATCATTAAGCTTGCGGTAGTCAAAGCAAAGCCAAAGTGTACCATAAGATTTCTTCACAAAAATAGTTATAGCTCCCCAATGGGAGGAACTAGAATGAATAAATTGTTTTTCTTCTAATTCAAATAATTGTTTACGCATCTCCTTGTTTTCCTTATTGGACATACGATAAGGAGGACGAGTGATAGGTATAGCTACAAGGACTAGATTAATTCTGAACTCAATTGCTCACATAGGGCGTAATCCTAAAACAGGCTCAAATATATTAGGAAATTCACGAACAACGTGAATGAAGGAAATGACATCTTCCTCATCATTATTATCGTCATCATGTGGACTTAGAGAATATAAGGATGCTACCAAATTGGAATCTGAATCTTTAAGAACAATAGAAATCTGCTTGATAGGTTGAGGATGTCGAAGATGGACAGTCCCCTTGGGACATAGGATGTAGGCTTCATAGCGGTTAAGCCAATCCATTCCTAAAATCATTCCAAAGCCTAAGTAGCATGTAACATGAAAATCGGCTCGGAAAGCACAATCACATAAATTAATCTCGACATATTTACAAAGTAAATTGAGGGATGTGGATCCACCAACTGGATTCGCAATTCTCAGTGAAGTCATCAAGCCCATAACATTTAAAGACAGAGTATCTACCAGTCCTTTGATATAAAAGAGTGAGATGCACCCATATGAAAAAGAACTCGAATAGGACAATCAAGAAACATAATAATGCCATCAAGGATAGAATGAGAAATACCTTGACCAAGAGAAATGACACTAGGGGCTTGCATGACATTCAGCTTTCCCACTTTCTTGCTTTGAAGTTTGGGACATGAAGATATATAATGATCCGAACTTTTTCAATAGCGGCAAGAAATAGGCCTTGGACACCTATTTATATAGTGGTCTGTGGAACCGCAATTGTAGCATTCTCTACGATTTGGGATTACAGTCTTTGCTACCGCTATTGCTTGCTTCACTTTCTAGCTGGGATTAGGACTTTTATATAGAGAGGAATTCCTTTTATATAGAGAGGGATTCAAAAGATGCGACATAATCTGTAACAGAAGATTCACCTTGAATAAGGTCTATAAATCATCGGGCTAAAGTTATTTTTTTAGCTTTCGGCGCAAACTTTAACTCAAACCTTTCCCAAAATTGTTCCCAAGTAAGATCCGCTTCAACAATTTCAAAAACCAAAAGCTCGTACCAATCTAATGCCCTCTCCTGGAGCATGCTAGAAGCCACTTGGACTCTATGTAGATCTTTAGATTCATGCGACAAAAGATGCGGTCGCACGATCTAAGCCAAGCTTGGACTTCTACAATGCTTTTGGAACCCTTGAATAGCCTTCCATCCAAATTGGTATAATCACTGCACAAGCATGCAAACCAGGATTTTGGATAAATTGGCTCAGGATTGGTTCCGGTAGCTTGGGCATTCTTTACAAGATCAAAAAACGGTTGGGCAGACATGAATGCACCATCTTAAGGAGTAGGGCTGGATTAACCGGCACTGGGACGGCCTGGTCTAACCATTTCTCTTCTTTAAGAAAGAAAGAAAGAAGAGGGAAAAGGTAATTGTAACGACTCAGAATTATGGGAAATATAAATTTAATAATCCGTATAAATAATTTAACTGGTTTGATAATTTTTCTTTATAATTTTAATTTAAACCAATAAATTTATTCTTTTTAAAGGTTAATAAATATTTAATCAGATAATTGTGATCAATATCTTTCTGACAATTTAAAATATTGATAAGATTTATTTTTCAAAGCTAATTAAATTTTATTCTATTTATAATATATATATCTGATATATATTATGAATAGAAGATCTTGTATTTTAAACAAAAGATGAATTTTTAAATTGTAATATGTATGTTTGTATATGTTATAATTTGATATTGTTTTAAATTTAATTTAATCTATGGATAATTTTTATATGTATGAAATTATAATTTTAAGCTTTGTTTTAATTTATATTTTCAAAAGTTAATTTAGATTTGTCAAATTGTTTTCAATTATAAGATAATTGTTTGTTTTAAAATATAAGATTGTTATTTATTATTAAATAAGATAGTTTAAAAAGGGATTTAACCAAAGTTTGTTTTGCTTTCTTTTTAAATGCTTCAATTTAAAATGGTTATAAGTGTACAAAAATAAAAGTTTTAGATTTTAAATAACATGTATAAGATGTATATTTATATTTTTATTTATTAGTTTTAGAATAATTTCTTTTTAAAGTAAATTTATAAATACTTATGGAAACATTTATACATTTAGTAACTTAAGAAAGTAAGTTTATATTTACATTTAAACTAAGTAAAAACTAATTTAAAAACACTTAAAAAAAATATGTGTAGACATATTAACAAGTTAGTAACAATTGTAAAGCTATTAAAGAAATCAAATAACACATGTAAGAAGATTTAGGAATTAAAATGACAAATGTAATTCTTATGGGACAAGTGGCCTACATTTTTATTCATTTGAATTTAAACATAAAGAAAATTAGTTTTTTTTACAAACACTTTTACTCCTTTGTTTCCTTTCTTAACTCAAATAGAAATTTTTCTTTTTCAAAACTGAAATTTAAAATCCAAAAGCAAATGATCACCAAAACTGCATTTTTCAAAGCTGCAATTCAAATCTAAATCTGCAAAATGAAGTTCTTCTCAAAATCAAACCTGCATTTTCAAAATGAGATCAACCTGCAACTTCAACATGCAAAAGGGAGATCTGAATTTAATCAATCTGCAAATCAACAATGAAGCTACAAGTTCAAACTGCAATCAAAATTTCTGCAATTCATAAGGAGTTTTCAACATGCAAAGGGAAATCAACAGCATAATTAAAATCATTTTTCAAATTAAAAGTGGTCAAGCTGGGAAATGAAGTAAAACTGCCCTGCAAATTTTATAATCAAGTGAGTAAATTCTATTTTAAAGACAGTTTTGATTTAATCTATGATTGAATGTTGCATGCAAATGGATTAGATTTTGATGATCTATATTAGTCTATCTGAATGTATGTTTATGAAATAAAAAATAAAAAAAATATTGAATTGCCTGTAAAAAAATTAGAATGGATACAGTGTTTATTAAAAACAATTCAAATCCTTCAATAATCTCAAATAACTTGATTTTTAACACAAACCGGATTGTGATTTGTCGACGAAAGTTGTTTGCAATCACATAATTTATCATCTAAAAATAATTATAGGGTTATAAAATGAATGGGTTACTCATAATTTTCAAATTACAGTGGAAAAATCAAATTTGGGAAAATTTTTATGATTTCAAATTCTAGTTTTGAATTTGTAATTGAATTACATTTGGAAAGTTATGATTTTTAGAGCTTGTATCGTAATTTTAATTGTGTAATTAATTTGAATTTTTGGTTTGAATGTTATACTTAGTAATTTGAGTTGATACTTGGATCGAAGCTTGCATGTATGTTATAGATTAAGGGAAAAATGCAAGGGAATTTTTCAATGATCAATTTGTTCGAATTAGATTAAATTAGGGTTTAAGCTTGCTTTTTATTTGGCTTTACTGTTGAGATGATTGCGTCGCGAACGAAGGATTGGGGATGTTCGCACATGGAGGAAAATGGAGCTCGATTCATGGCGTTTCGATGGAGAGGTTGGCAAGGATCACAGTTGCCGTGATGGTCGGCGGTGGGTTTGGATTTGTACTCGTGTTTCTGTAGTTTCGTGCATGAAGATCAAATTTTGACTCGCGTGCTTATGGTTCGATCTGGTGTCATTTTCGAGTTCGCATGTGAACGTAGGATGGAGGGAGATCGACGCGCCGATCGTCGTTGGCCAGTGTGGCCGGTGCATGTGCACCGTGCACAGATGGTGTCACGTAGAAGTTCTGGAATTTGCGTTTGGGAAGACGAAGGCTTTCTCGGGTTGTGGTTCACGCTAGCATCGGGATTTTTAGGTGTTTTACTCGAGTATATTGGTTGTTGTGTTTTGTTAATACTGTATAATGTTAGATCTGTAAAATTTAAATAATGAAGTTGCAGATTTAACTTGCTCTTGAGGTAAATAAAATTAAACTTTGAACTATAAACAAGTTTTATAGAAGGAAACCAAAAATGCAAAGTAAAGCTTGTAGTTTAAAAAGTAATTGTTAATCAAGCTTTAAAAGTATAAACTGAATTTATCTTAAATTTTAAATTTGTTTTAAAATGAATTCTTTTTGAAAGAAATTTAATTTAATTACATTTAGGATTTTAAATTTAAAGAGGTATGTTTTGAATTTAAATATTGAACCAAAGTTTAAGTTAAATTTTTAAGTAATGATTTTAAAAACTAAGGTTTCAAATTTTATTTGAAATGAATAAGTTTAAAATTTGATAATTTAAAGTGTTTTAAATTTTAAAATTTGATTACCAAATGTCTCCTTTTCAAATAAGGTTATTATTATGATTTTGAAAACCAAATTGTTGAAATTTAATTTAATTTTAAATAATTTAATTATAAAGATAGATAGGGTTAATTTATCTTTGTTATTAATTTAAAAAAATACTTGATTTTATAATTTGTTAATAAGTAAAGATTTAATAAAAATTAATGTTTTCTTAATTAATTAAGGATTTTGAAATATAAGATGTTAATTAATTGTTTAATTAATTTTAAATAATTAGTTAAATATTTATTAATTTTAATAATCACTTAATTAAGGATTAATTAAGTGTAATTACTTAAATAAGTAATTAATGGTTAATTGTTGAATGTAATTAAGGAAGTTAATTACTTATGGAAGTAATTAATGGTAATTACTCATAGGAGTAATTAGTTGAAGTGATTATTGGGTAATCACTTGCTGTTATCAATTAAGGAATTGATTAACGTAATTGTTTGAAGTTAATTAATTATGGAGCAATTAATAAATTAAAGAATTAAGGATTGATTAATGATGAAAATAATTACTTGTTAGGTAATTAATTAAGAGAGTAATCAAGAGTTATTAATGAAGTAATTAGAGATAATTACTTATGAAAGTAATTAAGGATTAATCACAATAATTAATTTTAGTTAATTAATTATTGTGATTAATTAATCAATGAATGAGATTAATTTAATATTAATTAACTAAGTGTAATTAATTAAAATGAAATCAATGAATAAAGAAATTAATTAAATATTATTTGTTAATTTAAATTGATTAATAATTACTTAATGAAGTAATTAAAGATTGATTAATTAGATTAATTAATCAAGGGTTAACTTAATTAAATAAGAAGTTAATTAATTAAGATTAGTAATTACAAATTGTTTAATTACTGATTATGATTAATGAGTTGATTAATTACAAGTTAATTATTTAATTAAAGAGAATTATTAATTAATGGGGATCATTAATTAATGTAATTAATGATATTTATCAAGGTTGATTAATATAAGTGATTTATTTAAGAGTGATTAATTAATTGTAATTAATTAAGGTTTAATGTAATTAATTATGATTGATTTATTAATGAAAGTAAATGAAGGATCATTAATTTATTGTAATTAACGATAGTAATTAAAGGTTAATTACTGAATATGGTTAAGGATAATTACTTGAATGTAATTATAAGATAATTAATCAAGGAAGATTAATTCAAGAAGATCATTAAGAGATGATTAATTTATTTATTTGAAATAAATAAATGAAGAAGGATTATGGTAATCCAATTGATTAAGAATTAATCAATTTTGTTTTGGATAATTGATTAGTATTGGTTGATTGATAAATATTGGATGATCAATATTTGATGAGTGATATTGGGTGATTGATATTGGTTGATACTGAATGATTTGGATATCTATGATATGTGAAATGCTACTTTGTGAGATGAATGGTTGTTATGAATTATCTATTGTGATAATGTTATTCATCTATCTGTTATATATCATCCTGAATATGAGTTTAAATTTTTAAACCCTTAAGTACAACTTGGACATTAAAATGGCGTTTGGTTTCGGTGAGACCGGGATCGGGTTTCCATGTTTAGGATCCGACAACCCCTTCGATTCCGATTAAACGTTAGGTCGTGAATCCAAGTGGAGCAAGTGAAGACTCGAGGGCTATGAACTATACGTCAGTATAAATCTGTGGGTGATTCCGTAATGAGTTTGAAGGAATAGTACTTATAGGTTCGAGATGGTGATTTAGAGTGCATAGGCTATGGTCGTTGACTCTGAGGGTGATTCCAAAATGAGGGCAACGAGATAGTGCCTTCGGTTTCGTTCGAACCCGGAACGAACTTGTATGGATTGAATGCTTTCAGAACATCGTCATGTGGACGATGAGCATTCTAAGATAGATATGTTCTATAAAGGTAATCGCAGCCTCAAGCCTCATCAACCGGGAATGGCTAAAACAAGGGAGGTGCAGCAAGGCTAGGTGGGTAGCACCCATTTTAGGGTGAGGTCATCCCTGTCTAGATGTCCCTTTTTATTTCGGCTTAGTGGGTGATTGGTCGCGCCAACCGCGGGGTGATCTTACTTAGGACTGTCCAGTAAGGCACGGTCCCGGCTTTGTGTTGCAGGGGATTGGGAGTGATCCTCGGTACGGTGATCTAGGTCATGTACTGTGACGGGCGGTACCCCGGTAGCCCTGCCATTGATGGAAACCCATTTTCCCTATGAGAACCTAAAGTTTTGTTTGTATTACCCACTTTTGTCGCTAGTAGCTGGAATTTAATCATGTAACAATTTCGGCTATTTCTTATTTACTTGAAAACCCTAGACACTATTATAATATCACTGGATTTCCTATCAAATGTTTTGGCTAGCGTAAGGTAAAAACTTTTCCATGTTTATGTGTGGGAAGTCTTACGTGATACTTTTTATTTCCAAAGGTTTTTACTAAAATTAAGCAATTTTAAACCGTTTACTCACACCAGACTCCTGTCTGAACCGAGTGTTTATTTTCTGTTTTATTAACCACTTGGGTACTCATATTATGTATGAGTAGTCAAGTGATTCAGGTTTGCTTAACGAATTTTGAAGGAGATATGGAGAAGGAGGCTTCCACGTGTAGATATATTATGATTCCGCTGTGTTTGTTTGGTATCTGTATCTGTTGTACTTGAGTTATATAGTTAGACGGATGATTATAACTGTCTAATATGTGTTGTATAAGTTGTGTACTCTGATGTAATATGATACTATGTTATATTTTATGAGATATATTATATTTCATTCATTCCGCTGTGAGTCCTCTGATGTTGTTGTCTTTCTTCTTTCTCTTTCTTTTCTTCTTCTATCCCTTTCTTTCTTCAAGATGATGCGAATTTCTGGAGATGGGAAGTCGGATCGTCTCAGCTGGTATCAGAGCATTGGGTTAAGTGAATACCTAAGCTCTGGCGTGGTGTCTTTCTTGAGAGAGCGTACTCGTAATTTATATATATAACTATATATATATATATATATATATATATATATATATATATATATATATATCTACCTAATTTGTTAGGTTATCTGTTCGGATTTTCCAACATAAGTTATAGAGGTAGATGGAGTAGTGGTGTGTGTGTGTGTGTGTAACACGACTACCACTGATGGAAGGGGTCCATATGTTTGAGGTTGGAAGTATTTGTCGAGACTGTAGACCTAATTCAGTCTTGGGTGAGATTTGTAGTTTGGAGTAAGGATTTCTCTGATATCCGAAGGAAATCTTTTTAAAGATTCGGAGTTTATCTTTGAAGCGTAAGTTTGGGTCTGTCGGAAATGCAGAAGTAAGTGATGACATCTTGATAACTGCGTGATGAGATGCAGTATTCATGGATATTTTCGAAGATGTTTTCTCTTGAAGCAGTTTTAGAAGTTGATGTGGAGCAGTTTTTACCGGCCGCAGTGATGATTCGTTTGTATAGAAGTTATCTGGATCTTTAGCTAGGAGGTTGGCTGTTTTGGAATTTGAGACTAAGGTCTATAAGTTGTTTCGCTTTGGCATGGTATCATTTATCATTCCTTAAGGAAAGCAAAATGTTGATGCCTGGGTTTAGAGCCCGAATTTTTTGAGAGGATGTCTGCCATCTCGGAGGTCCGTTGTGTGGTTTGTTGATGGTTTTGGTTTTCGAGAATCCTTTGGATTAGAAATTTTTGGTTAGCTATGGTATCAATTCAACTTGAAGTGTTTGGTGTGCTGATGAGAAGTCTTTTAGCTTTGTAGTATCATCAAGGTAGAGTTTGGAAGTGGCAGTGTTGGTTGTTTCTCCGATGGTTCAGGAATCTTGGTGGTTCTTCTTTCAGCAGCCCGGGCAGTCGGTGAATGTTTCTTGAAAGGTTAACCTTGTTTGGAAAAGCTTAAAAGTTCTTCTAATTGGTATAGAGAGGACAGTTTCTTTGGAATCCGAATCAGGTTGGATCGCAAAAGTGACTTGCGATTTGTTTGGGAATTTGTCTTGGGCAATCTTTTGTTTGAGACTGAGGATTCTCATGTGGATAGGAGCTACAGAAGTGATCAGAAGTTTGTCTGCATCTGGAATTGAGTTCCATATTGTTTTAGTTCCAGAAGTGATTTTGGTAGTCAGCTTAGAAGGAAGAGTTAGTGTAGCAGCTCAGAATATTTTTTTTGGAATTTGGATTTGGTTAGATCTAGTTTCTGATTTGGATTTCTGTTATAAGGTTGTGTGACCGAGTCAGATGGGTCACTCGGATTTTATGGATTTGATGAACAAAGTTTCCCGGATATATTGGATAAGTTTATATTTGTGTTCATCAACAGTATTCTCATCTATTTCAGAATCAGAGTTGTGCAGCGGAAGCGAGGTAGCAGCTGTGCGAGGAAGGAAGCGAGTTTAGTCTACTATCGCTTGGGAAGTAGAGCTTGTGTTCTGGATTTCGACGGATCTTGGAAGACTTTTCTGTTAATTAGGATCTAGAAACTGGTTTGCTTTGGTCTAGTTGTTTCTGGAAGTATCAGCATAGGTTGAGCTGATCAGGAAGAGGATTGGCAGCCTAGGATTGTCTGTTGAGCTATGCAGATATGAGATAAGGAGTTTGGAATTCGAAGTTGGAGACTTCATTGTTGTTAACTTTTCTCTGGTTAAGAGAACAGTAATTGGATAAGATTGGATGGCTAGTTCGGGGGCATTTGAGATTTCCTATCTGTGTTTTTGATAGGATAAGGTTGAATTGCCAGTTTGGATAGCTGGAATTCATTGTATATCACGTATCCCTGAGGGAGTACGTGTATGATTCATTGTTGGTTGTTGAATATGTAGTTCAGTTGGATTTGGAAGTTGAGCTAGACTTGAGTATAGTCTGATGTTCTGTTCAGATTGATGGATCTAGAGATGAGAGGAGCTCTGGGTTATAGTGGTGTAGTTTGTTTAGCTTCTATAGAGCGAGTCTTTCGGTGATTTTTACTTAGGAAACTGGACATAGCGTTTGTGAGATTTATTCTGATTTGTGTCAGAATAATTAATTAGGATTGTTTATTTGATTGGTTGATATGGTTGTTAGTAACTGGTTGATAGGAATGCTTTACTGTTTAAAATTAAAACTTTTGCTGGGTTATTAAATTACCTTTGCTTTTAAATTTCGGGGACGAAATTCTTTTAAGGGGGAAGGATTGTAACGACCCGGAATTTTGGGCAATATAAATTTAATAATCTGTATAAATAATTTAACTGGTTTGATAATTTTTCTTTATAATTTTAAATTAAACCGATAAATTTATTCTTTTTAAAGGTTAATAAATATTTAATCTGATAATTGTGATCAATATCTTTCTCACAATTTAAAATATTGATAAGATTTATTTTTCAAAGCTAATGAAATTTTATTCTATTTATAATATATATATCTGATATATATTGTGAATAGAAGATCATGTGTTTTAAATAAAAGATGAATTTTTAAATTGTAATATATATGTTTGTATATGTTATAATTTGATATTATTTTAAATTTAATTTAATCTATGGATAATTTGTATATGTATGAAACTATAATTTTAAGCTTTGTTTTAATTTTTATTTTCAAAAGTTAATTTAGATTTGTCAAATTATTTTCAATTATAAGATAATTATTTGTTTTAAAATATAAGATTGTTATTTATTATTAAATAAGATAGTTTAAAAAGGGATTTAACCAAAGTTTGTTTTGCTTTCTTTTTAAATGCTTCAATTTAAAATGGTTATAAGTGTATAAAAATAAAAGTTCTAGATTTTAAGTAACATGCATAATATGTATATTTATATTTGTATTTATTAGTTTTAGAATAATTTCTTGTTAAAGTAAATTTATAAATACTTATGGAAACATTTATTCATTTAGTAACTTAAGAAAGTAAGTTTATATTTACATTTAAACTAAGTAAAAACTAATTTAAGAACACTTAAGAAAAATATGTGTAGACATATTAACAAGTTAGTAACAATTGTTAAGCTATTAAAGAAATCAAATAACACATGTAAGAAGATTTAGGAATTAAAATGACAAATGTAATTCTTATGGGAAAAGTGGCCTACATTTTTATTCATTTGAATTTAAACATAAAGAAAATTAGTTTTTTTTACAAACACTTTTACTCCTTTGTTTCCTTTCTTAACTCAAATAGAAATTTTTCTTTTTCAAAACTGAAATTTAAAACCCAAAAGCAAATGATCACCAAAACTGCATTTTTCAAAGCTGTAATTCAAATCTAAATCTGCAAAATGAAGTTCTTCTCAAAATCAAACCTGCATTTTCAAAATGAGATCAACCTGCTGCTTCAACATGTAAAAGGGAGATCTGAATTTAATCAATCTGCAAATCAACAATGAAGCTACAACTTCAAACTACAATCAAAATTTCTGTAATTCGTAAGGAGTTTTCAACATGCAAAGGGAAATAAACAGCATAATTAAAAGCATTTTTCAAATTAAAAGTGGTCAAGCATGGGAAATGAAGTAAAACTTCTCTGCAAATTTTATAATCAAGTGAGTAAATTCTATTTTAAAGACAGTTTTGATTTAATCTATGATTGAATGTTGCATGCAAATGGATTTGATTTTGATGATGTATATTAATCTATCGGAATGTATGTTTATAAAATAAAAATAATAATATTAAATTGCCTGTAAAAAAATTAGAATGGTTACAGTGTTTATTAAAAATAGTTCAAATCCTTCAATAATCTCCAATAACTTGATTTTTAACACAAACTGGATTGTGATTTGTTGATGAAAGTTGTTTGCAATCACATAATTTATCATCTAAAAATAATTATAGGGTTTTAAAATGAATGGGTTGCTCATAATTTTCAAATTACAGTGGAAAAATCAAATTTGGGCAAAATTTTATGATTTCAAATTCTAGTTTTGAATTTATAATTGAATTACAATTGGAAAGTTATGATTTTTAGAGCTTGTATCATAATTTTTAATTGTGTAATTAAGTTGAATTTTTGGTTTGAATGTTTTGGGGATTTTTATGGACTGCAGATGATATACTTAGTAATTTGAGTTGATACTTGGATCGAAGCTTGCATGTATGTTATAGATTAAGGGAAAAATGCAAGGGAATTTTTCCAATGATCAATTTGTTAGAATTAGATTAAATTAGGGTTTAAGCTTGCTTTTTATTTGGCTTTACTGTTTAGATGATTGCGTCGCGAATGAAGGATCGGGGGTGTTCGCACATGGAGGAAAATGGAGCTCGAGTCATGGCGTTTCGATGGAGAGATTGGCAAGGATCACCGTTTCCGTGATGGTCGGCGGAGGGTTTGGATTTGTACTCGTGTTTCTGCAGTTTCGTGCGTGAAGATCAAATTTTGACTCGCGTGCTTATGGTTCGATCTGGTGTCATTTTCGAGTTCGCATGTGAACATGGGATGGAGGGAGATCGACGCGCTGATCGTCGTTGGCCAGTGTGGCCGGTGTACGTGCACCGTGCACAGATGGTGTCAGGTAGAAGTTCTGGAATTTGCGTTTGGGAAGGCGATGGTTTTCTCGGGTTGTGGTTCACGCTAGCATCGGGTTGGTCTCGAAGGATTTGATGCTGTGTTTTCGCTTCGGGGTAGGCTCAGGATTTTTAGGTGTTTTACTCGAGTATATTGGTTGTTGTGTTTTGTTAATACGGTATAATGTTAGATCTGTAAAATTTAAATAATGAAGTTGCAGATTTAACTTGCTGTTGAGGTAAATAAAATTAAACTTTGAACTATAAACAAGTTTCATAGAAGGAAACCAAAAATGCAAAGTAAAGCTTGTAGTTTAAAAAGTAATTGTTAATCAAGCTTTAAAAGTATAAATTTAATTTATCTTAAATTTTAAAATTTGTTTAAAATGAATTCTTTTTGAAAGAAATTTAATTCAATTACATTTTGGATTTTAAATTTAAAGAGGTATGTTTTGAATTTAAATATTGAACCAAAGTTAAAGTAAAAATTTTAAGTAATGATTTTAAAAACTAAGGTTTCAAATTTTATTTGAAATGAATAAGTTTAAAATTTGATAATTTAAAGATTTTTAAATTTTTATATTTGATTACCAAATGTCTCCTTTTCAAATAAGGTGATTATTATGATTTTGAAAACCAAATTGAATAAATTTGTTTCAAATTATCGAAATTTAATTTAATTTCAAATAATTTAATTATAAAGATAGATAGGGTTAATTTATCTTTGTTATTAATTTAAAAAAAATACTTGATTTTATAATTTGTTAATAAGTAAAGATTTAATCAAGATTAATGTTTTCTTAATTAATTAAGGATTTTAAAATATAAGATGTTAATTAATTGTTTAATTAATTTTAAAGAATTAGTTAAATATTTATTAATTTTAATAATCACTTAATTATGGATTAATTAAGTGTAATTACTTAAATAAGTAATTAATGGTTAATTGTTGAATGTAATTAAGGAAGTTAATTATTTATGAAAGTAATTAATGGTAATTACTCATAGGAGTAATTAGTTGAAGTGATTATTAGGTAATCACTTGTTATCAATTAAGGAATTGATTAATGTAATTGTTTGAAGTTAATTAATTATGAAGCAATTAATAAATTAAAGAATTAGGGATTGATTAATGATGAAAATAATTACTTGTTAGGTAATTATTTAAGAGAGTAATCAAGAGTTATTAATGAAGTAATTAGAGATAATTACTTATGAAAGTAATTAAGGATTATTTATTTAATTAATTTTAGTTAATTAATTAATGTGATTAATTAATTAATGAGTGAAATTAATTTAATATTAATTAACTAAGTATAATTAACTAAAATGAAATCAATGAATAAAGCAATTAATTAAAGATTATTTGTTAATTTAAATTGATTAATAATTACTTAATGAAGTAACTAAAGGTTGATTAATTAGATTAATTAATCAAGGGTTAACTTAATTAAATAAGAAGTTAATTAATTAAGATTAGTAATTACAAATTGTTTAATTAGTGATTATGATGAATGAGTTGATTAATTACAAGTTAATTATTTAATTAAAGAGAATTATTAATTAATGGGGATCATTAATTAATGTAATTAATGATATTTATCAAGGTTGATTAATATAAGTGATTTATTTAAGAGTGATTAATTAATTGTAATTAAGTAAGGTTTAATGTTATTAATTATGACTGATTAATTAATGGAAGTAAATGAAGGGTCATTAATTTATTGTAATTAATGATAGTAATTAAAGGTTAATTACTGAATATGGTTAAGGATAATTACTTGAATGTAATTATAAGATAATTAATCGAGGAAGATTAATTGAAGAAGATCATTAAGAGTTGATTAATTTATTTATTGGAAATAAATAAATGAAGAAGGAATATGGTAATCCAATTGATTAAGAATTAATCAATTCTGTTTTGGATAATTGATCAGTATTGGTTGATTGATAGATATTGGATGATCAATATTGGATGAGTGATATTGGGTGATTGATATTGGTTGATACTGGATGATTTGGATATTTATGTTATGTGAAATGCTGCTTTGTGAGATGTATGGTTGTTATGAATTATCTATTGTGATAATGTTATTCATCTATCTGTTATATATCATCCTGAATATGAGTTTAAATTGTTAAACCCTTAAGTACAACTTGGACAATAAAATGGCGTTTGGTTTCGGTGAGACCGGGATCGGGTTTCCGTATTTGGGATCTGAAAACCACATCGACTCCAATTAAACGTTTGGTCGTGAATCCAAGTGGAGCAAGTGAAGACTCGAGGTGTAAGAACTATACGTCGGTATAACTCTATGGGTGATTCCATAATGAGTTTGATGGAATAGTACTAATAGGTTCGAGATGGTGATTTAGAGTGCAGGGGCTATGGTCGTTGACTTTGAGGGTGATTCCAAAATGAGGGCAACAAGATAGTGCCTTCGGTTTTGTTCGAACCCGGAACGAACTTGTATGGATTGAATGCTTTCATAACATCGTCAGGTGGACGATGAGCATTCTAAGATAGATATGTTCTATAAAGGTAATCGCAGCCTCAAGCCTCATCAACCGGAAATGACTAAAACAAGGGAGGTGCAGCAAGGCGAGGTGGGTAGCACCCATTTCAAGGTGAGGTCATCCCTGTCAAGATGTCCCTTTTTATTTTGGCTTAATGGGTGGTTGGTCGCGCCAACCACGGGGTGATCTTACTCGGGACTGTCCAGTAAGGGATGGTCTCGGCTTTGTGTTGTAGGGGATTGGGAGTGATCCTCATTACGGTGATCTAGGCCACGTACTGTGATGGGCGGTACCCCGGTAGCCCTGCCATTGATGGAAACTCATTTGCCCTACGAGACCCTACGGTTTTGTTTGTATTACCCACTTTTGTGGCTAGTCGCTGGAATTTAATCATGTAACAATTTCGGCTATTTCTTATTTACTTGAAAACCCTAGACACTATTATAATATCACTGGGTTTCCTATCAAATGTTTTGGTTAGCATAAGGTAAAAACTTTTCCATGTTTATGTGTGGGAAGTCTTACATGATACTTTTTCTTTCCAAAGGTTTTTTCTAAAATTAAGCAATTTTAAACCGTTTACTCACACCAGACCCCTGTCTGACCTGAGTATTTATTTTTTGTTTTATTAAACTCTTGGGTACTCATATTATGTATGAGTAGTCAAGTGATTCAGGTTTGCTTGATGAATTTTGAAGGAGATATGGAGCAGGAGGCTTCCACGTGTAGATATATTATGATTCCGTTGTGTTTGTTTGGTATCTATATCTGTTGTACTTGAGTTGTATAGTTAGACAGATGATTATAACTTTCTAATATGTGTTGTATAAGTTGTGTACTCTGATGTAATATGATACTATATTATATTTTATGTGATATATTATATTTTATTTGTTCCGCTGTGAGTCCTCTGATGTTGTTGTCTTTCTTCTTTCTCTTTTTTTTCTTCTTCTATCCCTTTCTTTCTTCAAGATGACGCGACTTTCTGGAGATAGAAAGTCGGGTCGTCTCAGTAATTCTCGGAATGAATTTCAAACAAACGTGATTGATAAAACAAGGCATCATAAAAGAATATAGGATAGAACGAGTCCTAAGAATCGAATTAAATCCTATGGTATGATTCCTAAGAGAGACTTAAGACAATGATCCTTGTCATAATATCCTATATTGTTTCGAAGTTTGGCTTCGATATCAAGCTGTGACGCCCCACCTCTATACTCACACTAGCCAAGAATACTACGGGGTAATGTCGTCGACTAGCACGAATAAGGCTATCGAGGAGCGACTATCTGTGTAATTGCTTTGTGCGAGTACCGATATGTCAGGTAGAATGTCATGCATCTCATTTCAATAGAAAATCTGATATATATCAAATACAAACACAAAGCTACTGCACAGCGGCTATGAGCTCTTCAAAAACAAATATAAAATATGCATAACATAAATCAGTCACAGATATTCATATCACTATGGCGGAAACAGATATGATTATAACATATAGAAGTGTACATCAAAGTAGTGGTCATACAAAATCCACTATATCTCAAAAGAATAGGTACATTTGCTAGACAAAAGAATATGTATACATCAAGGAGTCTCTATCTTGAATTTATAAAAACAAAAACTACTAAGCTAAAGTAGTTAGCCAAAAGTCAGAAGATAGTCCCCGCTAAGAAGTCAAGTGGGAGCATCTGTAACACCTCACTCTAGCCCGAGTATTATTTAAGAAGAAAAATAAATAAGCGGATCATTCTAACTATAAATATCATATAAAATGATATAGGATAAGAAATATGACAAATATATATATATATATATATGATAACAACAAAACTCATACAATATCTCAAATTTTCTCTAACACCAAAAAGAATATCATATCCTTTAGCTTATTCACCAAACCATAAATATTGACAAAATATATCAATGCAAATTGCAAAAGCGATGAATCATAAATTCCAAAAATCCATAATAGAAAATTCAGAAACATAAAGAGGAGGAGGCCAATCTCAAACGGGAGCATGAAGACTCACCAACAAATGTATCACAAATGGGTCGCTATCCCATAAATTGAGCCGGAGCTCCTCCAAACAGGGTATAGTCCCCTTTTGCAAACTGTGAGCAAAAGCTCCTTCTATGCGCAAAAGCTCCTCCAAACAGGGTGTTGTAACAATACGTAAATTTATAATAATTTTATTTGTTTTATTTATATATTTAACTGAAATTTTATGAAATTTTAAATAATAAAATTTTGCATAAAAATTATATATTTGGAATACGTCTGTTTTAACATAATAACCGGTAAATTTTCATCAGATAATTTGAAATTTATTTTATTGTGTAATTTTATTTAAATTTATATCAGTTAAAATGGGTGAAAATAAAATATTTTCTGAAACCTAAATATGTCAACATGAGTAAATTTATTTAGGACACTTTGAATCAGGCTGCGAAATTCATTTCGCAAAATTCGGTCGTTTCTAGCTCCGTTTTGATTTTTTCGTACGGGATTAGCAGTATTTTCAGTACCAATTATCGACTTTTGATCGGATGATCGTACCACTGATATCTATTTGCCATTCTGTTCGTCTCATCGTGTTGATCTCAGCACTATAATCATTTCTATAAATTGAGGTCTGATACGTAATGGTGACGAGGAAACAGCTCGTCATAACGGCACCCAAATTTGAATTTATATTTTTTTTGTGTTTCAAATCTGAAGCGTGATGTCTAAGCAAACAATAAATCGTTTTAAATATCCAAAGTATCACCGCACTCGACCGTTGGAATTTCACTGTTCTTTCTTCATTTATTTCGGTCGGAGTCTATTACGTGACTCTCCCTATTCATATCATTTTGAAAAAAAATAGCAGTTATTGTTCTGTTCTTCTCCCTCCCCTATTTTTTGCTCAACAGCCCAAAACCGAAGGCAGATCCCATCATCGACCTTTCCCCACATGCCTTCCTCTTCTTCTCTCCTTTTCTTATTTTTTGCACCACTCCATCATTCGATCTCCTCTCCCTCTCTTCCCTACAAAGCTTCCTGACCTTCCCTCCTCTCTTCGCCTTCCCCTTCCACCTCACTCGAGCTTGGCTCATCAGAATCCAAATGTCCAGTCGTGGCCACGTTTTCTCCAAGCACACCCGAAACCCCAAGCCTTCATCCTAGATTTCCGCCGCCCTTCTAGACCCAACCCAAAGCACCATCTCACCAAAGCGGCCACTCATCTACGTCACCGAATCCCTTTATCTCCACTACCTTCCAACTTGCTCAGGGGTAAGCTTCATTTCCTCTTTTCTTGATTCTCTATATATACATTTTTTATACTAATGATTATTTTATTGCCATGAATAGTGTGCTGTCAATATCATAGGATATAATCTTTGTTTACATAACTTATGTTTAATTATACACAAGTTTTACGTTTATATAACTTATGTGCACATGCCTAAGAGTGAAATAATGTTTGCAAAAGTTATATTTATGTTTATATATGACGTAGTTAGCTGTTTGAATACATATAAGCTTATATATTTTACTGTAGGTTAAAGAGGTAGTAAGGTATACATATTTAAAGGTACGAGTTTATAGTACATATATTATTTAACACATATGATCTTGGAAGAAGATTTTGTATGTTTACTATATATATGGTATAGAATGTTTATAAAATAGTTATTTATTATTTATTATTTTTATTAGGGCATTATATATTATAGGGTATAGATGGAGTTTATAAAAGTCACTACAATATATATACCACAATATGTATAGTGTTGTGATGTATACACCATAATATATATATATATATTATATTTTATTGTGTAAAGGTTTGTTTGTAAAAAAAATATAAACGTGTATATATATATATATATTAAGAACATATTGTATAAGTTATATAATACTATATCAAGTTATATTCACATGTATACATTATTGTGTGTGTGTGTGTATATATATATATAAAGCTATGTGGAAGGCCTATGTTAGTTTATAAAGATCGTTTGAATCCATATAACAGGTTAGAGTTATAAAATATAGGTAATGTATATTATTTATTTGTACGTATTTGTACGTATTTGTTGTTTATATATAGGGCACTTAAGCTATGATCTGTTGTATTAAATAGTTATAAGTTTTATAGTTTAACATATGCGTTCGTTTATATAACAAATTTGAGTCTGTTCATACAATATACGTAATGTTTATAAAGTATATAATTTAATATTTTATAAACATGCATAATACAATAATATAGATGTGTATATGTATATATACTTTTATGTTGTTGTTTGGTAATATGTAGATATTTTTGAAATCAGAAAGGAAAATACATTATATATGTATATATGTTACGTAGGTTATATGATAATATGTTAAATTATATATATATGTGATTGACCAGTTCATATTTCAGTTACATATATATATATATATATATGTGTGTGTGTGTGCTATTTTAAAATATATAACTTGTACGTAAGTTTTAATGGTTTACATGTACTTATTTAATATAGCAGCCATATGTAAATTTGTTAGCTTAAAATAAGGGTGATATCTTTGTTCTATAAATGCAAATTTTTAAAAATTGTCTTATATAATATAAATGGGTACAATGAATAATGATAGTTGTTGTAATGTGGGTTTTATAATTTTTGATTTTGAATATAATAATAATGTATATATGTTGAGATTAATAATTGTGTTTTAATTTGAATAATAGAATTTGAATTACATATATTTTCAATATAAATGTGTTCGGATATAAAATATGATATTATATATATAGTTATATGTAAATTCACTCATACCATTTAGTTTCATTGATCCATTTCTGATTTTTATCTCATCAATTTCTTATCTATCAGTTTGTTCGTCGAATTTGTGCCAATCTGGCATTGCTTTGGAATTCGTAGCTTATTTCCTTGTCAAATCTATCTAGCCTCGAAAGGTGAGAAATCACTCAAGATTAACGTTCTTATATTTATTCAATTCAATTTGAAGCGAAAATTGAAATATGTGGCTGTTAGTTATTTACATTGTTATATATATGCTATTATATGCTATCTTTTTAGTTGTGACATCTGACACCATTATCTGTTATTTATGTTGATGATATATGCATGTTGTGTTATTATCATATCTGTTATCGCTCTGCAAGTTCCCTGTTAATATAGAATTCACTATGGGTTGAAATGATACATACCCAAATAGACCTTAGAATAGGAGAAAATCGTTATGGGTGGAAATGATAGAGCCAAGCGATTTTCATTGATTTGAATTTGGGATTGCGGGTTGAAATGATATGCACCCGTATATATTTAAATTACAGATTGAAATGATAAACATCCGTATCACTTGACCATAGGATAGAAAATTATATAAAAACACCATGGTCTATATATACAAAAATATTTTGAGACGATTTCTATGGTTTTGGAAAGAAATATATGGCTTTATATAAATATTGATTTTGATAGAATATAAATGTAATTTTATAGATAGTAAATTCATGATTTTAAGCTATGTATAAATTTGTTTTAATATAAAATAAGTTTAAAATAAAGTTGATTTTGTTAAAATATAATATGGTTAAGAATTTATTTAATTTATATCTTAATATAGAGTTTATAATGATTTTTATAAATTAAGGTTGTTAATATAGTTTTGAAATTGATTTGGAAATTGATTCAATTAAGAATTATATTTAATAAGAATCCATTCAGAGCTTATTGAAATTGAGATTTTAAAAGAATATGATTATTATAAATTAATTCTGGTTTAAGGTGATTTAAATGAATATATCAAGTTTAAATAAATGGAAGGAATATTTATTTACTTGAATTTTAAAAGTTTTATTTAAATGATATTGGATTTATTAAGTAAATATTTCAAAACTAAATAGTAGTAAATTGAATTTGATATATATGAAATTACCAAATTTAGTTTTGAAATTATGGAATATTTAAAGCTTTGAAATATATGGAATTTTAAATGGTTTATTTGAGGTTCAAATCTGTATTCGAAATTCATATGAATTGAAATGATTATTGAAAACTAAATTGAGTTGAAATTTATGAATTGAGATTTGATTCAAATTGAATTTTGGATTCTAGTTGATTTGAATCAATTTATGAAGTTGAGGAAATTATTTTATTTTATAAGGTAATTTTATATTTAAAACTATTTTATTATATATACTATTGGAATATCTAAACTGTTTAAGGGGTGGAAGTTATGGTTCCGAAGCTATGAGTTCCAAAGTATTATGTTTTGAAAATGTTATATTTTGAAGTATTTGGGTTCGGAAGTGTTATAACTTTGAAAATACTATGATTTGGAAAATGGAAATGTGATACCGTATTTGTAACAACCCGCATATTTTACGATTTTATATTTAAATATTTTATTTAGATAAAGCATCGTTCGTCGGATTTTAATCCGAAAACCTACCATTGGCAAACAGTCGAATTTGGACTCGAGACAACTTCCATTCAGTTCAAAATGTTGTTTGCGACCTTTTTGAGTATAAACTTCGATATGTTTGGAGTTAGTAGAATTTTGCTACTTTTCACTTAGGGCTTTGGGTTGGGTTTTTAGCCCATTAACCCCACTTATCAACCTAGCTCCAACCGTCTTCTCTTCATTCCTTCATAATTTTCTAATACATTCAAGCTTCATCAAAAATGGGGGAAGAGAAAAAGAATTAGGAAATCCTAAGCCTAGTTTCCGTTTGCAAATTCAAGTTCTAGCTCCAAATTAATAGAAGAAGCTTTGGTAAGCCCTCTCTTCTTCTTCTGCTACTCATTCTCCTATCAATTTTAGAAATTCCTAAACCTAACTTAGGAAATGTTTCTCTTTTAAGCTTGGATTCAAGCTTGTTGGGTTGGAATTGAAGAGTGATTGTTCTTGCCATTGCTTTATAGCCTCTTCTTCATTTGTTTTGGGTTCAAAGGTGAGATTTTTATCTCACATCTATGTCTATATCTGTCTTTGTTGTTAGGTATGAATTCCTAACACTTATTGATGATCATTTTGCATTTGATTTGAATTAGTTTTATGAATATTCCAATTTTTAGTGTTTTGGAGTCAAATCTTTAAAAATCCTATCTTTAAGGTTTGAACATGTTTTTGGTGATGCATCGAGGAGCCCATAGGGTCGGTTGCCGATAGGTATAAACCCCTAGCGTCCGTGCTCGTTCGATTGCGATTTGTTGGGATTTTGTCCCTTGGGGGCTAGGCTAAGAATACTGAATTTTTAAGTTCAGTCGACTGAACAATCCAAGTCAGTCGACTGAACCAAACCCAGGAAATTTTCTGGGCAAGAGTCAGTCCACTGAACACTCTGAGTCAGTCGACTGAACCTAGAAATAGAGAGTTTCCAGGCATGATTCAGTCGACTGAACACTCTGAGTCAGTCGACTTAACCTAGAAACAGAAAGCTTCCGTGATCTGAGTCAGTCGACTAACCACTCTGGTCCAATCGATTGAATTTTCTGTTTTTGCCCAATTTGCCTTTTGGGTTTGAGTTTCCACTTTTTAATCGATTCTTCGTCCTCAGACTAATTGTTTTCACCTTGTTGGCTTCGATAATATCTCCGTTGGAACTTTTGGGAATATCCATTTTGATGGATTTGGTATCGATTTCTTTTGATTTAATTCACGTCTTCGAATGTGGATTTTGGTGATTGATTGCTTGTACAATCATTTCTTTGATTTGTCACTTTAAAAATAAAAGGTTTCATTACTAGTAGTAAATATCAAAACTCTTTCATCTAAACGATTTCAACACTATTTTATTACAAAGCTCATTTCTTAAATCGTTTTCCAATCTACTAGCATATACAAACCTTTATCTCACTCGTATGAGAAATCTAATTAAACGACTTAGTAAAACAAGTGGTATGAAATGCTTGCATTCACTTCGCTGGTTAATTCTTGGACTTGTTCAGTTGAATTTCTTGTGACAATTTTTTAGTAGAGATCTACAATTTGTTAGTAAATATCTAAGTTAAGCTAGTGGTTATGGACATGAATCTAAACTCGTATATTTACTAGCTTAGTGTAATTGACACTTCTTGATGATCGGTGATGATCATTTTTGTGATTTAGACTAGCGATATGCTATGTTTCTTTGTCCACGTAGGGGACGGTACCTCGTTTTCTTGAGTTTCGTCTCATTTGTTTTATAGGCTGACGACCTATGTATTATTTGGTGTTTCGACTCAATTTTTTTGGGCTAGCGACCAATGTTCTTTTATGGAGTTCGGTCCATCGGACATACCTTTGTACTACGTTGTTGCACCATCTTATCAGGATCATTGGGCGTACCGTTGTACTACGTCGTTGTTCTGAATTATTCGAGTTTCAGGTTCCTCGGGTGTACCGATATTGTACTACGGCGTTGCACCGGCTCTATGGTTAGTGACCATCGTATAGCGTCCCGTTTGTGATAGACGTGTTGGTGAGTTTTCATGCTCCCGTTTTGTGATAGGCCTCCCCCTTTTTGTGATTTCCATTGATGATTTCTAGAATTTGTGTTTCACAAATTTTCGTGATTTACATTGATAAGTTTTATAAATATTTGTGCATTGGCGAATTTGTGCGTCATTAAAATTAGTTATTTGCATAGATATAATTGTCAATATTTAAGGTTTGGTGAATAAAAATAAAGAGTATGACATTATTTTTGATCTTTGAGTAGATTCTTGTGATACTGATTAATCTCTTGTTGATTTCCATTTACATACTTATCATCGTATGGCCTTATGGTTATCATACGTTTTTGTCATATCTCTTATTCTATATCATTTTATCTGATATTTATAGCTAGACTGATCCGTTTATTATTATCTTATTAAATAATACTCGGGTCAGTCCGAGATGTTGCAGATGCTTCTGCTTGACTCCTCATCTGGGATTATTATTCTAACTTTTGGCTAACTACTTAGATTAGTAGTTTATTTTGTGTATACATTTGAGATACAGACTCCTTGATGTTTACATATTCTTTTGTCTAGCACTTGTAACTATTCTTTTATGATATTGTGGATCTTGATAGACCACTACTCTGATATACACTTTTATGTGTAATATTCATATCTGTTTCCGCCTTTGAGATATGAACTTCTGTGACTGATTTGTATTATGATATTTCTATATTTGTTTCCAAAGATTTTATATAGCCACTGTGTAGTATCTTAGAGTTTGTGTCGGTATGTCGGATTTCCTCTTGAGATGAAAATTTATATTTTTATCTGGCATATCGGTACTCGCACAAAGCAATTATACAGATGGTCGCTCCTCAACAGCCTTATTCTCCGCGCTAGTTGACGACATTACCCCGTAGTGTCCTTGGCTAGCGTGGGTATAGAGGTGGGGCGTCACGGCTTGGTATCAGAGCCAAACTTCGAAACAATGTAGAATAATTTAACAAGTATCATCGTCCTAAGTTCATCTTAGGAGTTGTGCCCTAGGATTTTATTCTGGTCTTCGAACCGTTCTATCCTATTTTCTTTGTGACATCTTGTTTTATCAATCATGATTGTTTGATAATTATTTTGTGAATAACCTTTTTCTTCTTTCTTTCTTTCTTAAAGAAGAGAAATGGTTAGACCTGGCCATCCCAACGTAGGTCAATCTAGTGCTACTCCTTAGGATGGAGTATATATGTCTGCCCAGCAGCTTTTAGATCTCGTGAAGAATGCTCAAGCTACCGGACCCAATCCATAGCCTACTCACCCTAAGTCTATATTCGCACGTTTGTGCAGTGACTATACCAACTTAGGTGGGAAGCCATTTAAGGGTTCCGAAAGCGTCATTCAAGTCCAAGCTTGGTGCAAAACATGCGATCACATCTTTACTCGCATGAATCTTATTGATCTTCACCGTGTCAATGTGGCTTCAAGTACGCTCCAAGAAAGAGCATTAAATTGGTATGAGATTCTTATTTCTGAAATTATTGAAGCGGATCTTACTTGGGAGAAATTCCAGGAACGATTCGAGTTAAAATTTGTCCCAGAAGCTGAGAAGGTGACATTGGCTCGTCGTTTCATAGACCTTGTTCAAGGTGAATCCTCCGTAGTAGACTGTCGCATCATTCGAGTCACTTTCTAAATACGGGGCCGAATATATAAACACCCCATTGAAGAAGAACCAAAATTTGTCTATGGCTTGAACAAAAATCTCAAGAAGCCATTACTTCTAAAATTAGAAGTTTCTTTTAATTAACTTGTTGATATCACTCTTCGACTTGAAGAGGCAAATAAAGAAAGTGATGTTGAAGTTGTGGGTGCCAGACCAAACTTCAACAACAACAAGTAAGGGGCTTGGAACACTTATTAACATAATGGTCCTTAGAACCACAATTATATCATTGCCCACCACTAGAGGTAGAAGTCTTAGCTACAGGAGTTGCTTGTCTCCCTTTCTTGTTGGGATAAGGACCTTTGAATTTATTAGCCCTCTTCATGATGATGAGGAAGATGTCATATCTCTTATTCACGTTGTTCGTGAATTTTCCGACATATTTGAGCCTGTTTTAGGATTACCACCTAAGCTAGCAATTGAGTTCAGAATTAATCTTATCCCTGGAGCTCTACCTATTACTCGTCCTCCTTATCTAATGTACAATAAAGAAAATGAGGAAATGCGCAAAAAATATCCGAATTGGAGACGAAGCAATTTATTCGCTCTAGTTCCTCGCCTTGGGGAGCTTCGGCTATTTTCGCGAAAAATCCGATGGTACACTTAGGCTTTGCGTTAACTACCGCAAGCTTAATGATCTTGCTATCAAGAATAAATATCCTTTACCTCGGATTGATGATCTATTCGATCAACTTAGTGGCGCCAAAGTCTTTTCACAATTAGACTTAGCAACCGGTTAAATCTTTTGCTATTCATGATGTTTTCCACGTCTTTTATCTATGGAAATGCCTTAAGGATTCCGATTTTATTCTTGAGCCCGGTGTTATTGAAGAAATTGATGTTTCACCGGATTTGACTTATGAGCAACATTTTATTCGTATCATTGCTTCGAAAGTTAAACGCCTTTGAAACAAAGATTTCCTTTTTTGTGAGAGTTCAATGGTTCTAAAATCCTAAGGATTTCTCTTGGGAATCCAGTGAATTCATCGAGCAAACACATTCGGGCTTACTCTTTCGTGCTCTTTATGGTGAACTTCTTATTTCAAATTTTCTTTTGTGTTGATATGCTTTTATGGTTGTTACTATTTATTTTCTTCTTAAGTTGTAAAAACCGCATATTTTACGATTGTATATTTAAATATTTTATTTATATGTAGCATCTTTCGTCGGACTTTAATCCGAAAACCTACTTTTTGCAAACAGTCGAATTTGGACTTAAGACCACTTCCATTGAGTTTAAATTTCTGTTTGCGACCTTTTTGAGTATAAACTTCGATTTGTTTGGAGTTAGTAGAATTTTGCTACTTTTCACTTTGGGCTTTGGGTATGGTTTTTAGCCCATTTACCCCACTTATCAACCTAGCTCCAACCCTCTTCTCTTCATTCCTTCATAATTTCCTAATACATTCAAGCTTCATCAAAAATGGGCGAAGAGAAAAAGAATTAGGAAATCCTAAGCCTAGTTTCCATTGGCAAATTCAAGTTCTAGCTCCAAATTAATAGAAGAAGTTTTGGTAAGCCCTCTCTTCTTCTTCTCCAACTCATTCTCCTATCAATTTCAGAAATTCCTAAACCTAACTTAGGAAATGTTTTTCTTTTAAGCTTAGATTCAAGCTTGTTGGGTTGGAATCGAAGAGTGATTGCTCTTGCCATTGCTCTATTGCCTCTTCTTCATTTGTTTTGGGTTTAAAGGTAAGACTTTTATCTCACAACTATGTCTATATCTATCTTTGTTGCTAGGTATGAATTCCTAACACTTATTGATGATCATTCGCTTTTAATTTGAATTGGTTACTATGAATATTCCAATTTTTGGTGTTTTGGAGTCAAATCTTCAAAAATCCTATCTTTGAGGTTTGAACATGTTTTTGATGATGCATCGAGGAGCCCATAGAACCGGGTTGCCGATAGGCGTAAACCCCTAGCGTCCGTGCTCGTTCGATTGCGATTTGTTGGGATTTTGCCCCTTGGAGGCTAGCTAGGAATATTGAATTTTTCAGTTCAGTCGACTGAACACTCTGAGTCAGTCGACTGAACCAAACCCAGGAAATTTCCTAGGCAAGAGTCAGTCGACCGAACACTCTAAGTCAGTCGATTGAACCTAGAAACAGAGAGTTTCCAGGCGTGATTCAGTCGACTTAACACTCTGAATCAGTCGACTAAACCATGAAACAAAAAGTTTCCAGGATCTGAGTCAGTCGACTGACCACTCTGGTCCAGTCAACTGAATTTGCTGTTTTTTTTCCCAATTTGCCTTTTGGGTTTGAGTTCCACTTTTTAATCGATTCTTCGTCCTCAGACTAGTTGTTATCACCTTGTCGGTTTTGATAACATCTCTGTTGGAACTTTTGGGAATATCCATTTTGATGGATTTGGTATTGATTTCTTTGGATTTAATTCACGTCTTCGAATGTGTATTTTGGTGATTGATTGTTTCTACAATCATTTCTTTGATTTGTCACTTTAAAAATATAAAGGTTTCATTACTAGTAGTAAATATCAAAACTCTTTCATCTAATGATTTCAACACTATTTTATTACAAAGCTCATTTCTTAAACCGTTTTCCAATCTACTAGCATATACAAACCTTTATCTCACTCGTATGAGAAATCTAATTAAACGACTTAGTAAAACAAGTGGTATGAAATGCTTGCGTTCACTTCATCGGTTAATTCTTGGACTTGTTCGGTTGAATCTCTTGTGACAATTTTCTAGTGGAGATCTACAATTTGTTCGTAAATATCTAAGTTAAGCTAGTGGTTATGGGACATGAAGCTAAACTCATATATTTACTAGCTTAGTGTAATTGACACTTCTTGACGATCGATGATGATCATTTTTGTGATTTAGACTAGCTATATGCTATGTTTCTTTGTCCACATAGGGGACGGTACCTCGTTTTTTTGAGTTTCGTCTAATTTCGTTTATAGGCTAACGACCTATGTATTATTTGGAGTTTCGACTCAATTTTTGTGGGCTAGCGACCCATGTTCTTTTATGGAGTTCGGTCCATCGGACCTACCTTTGTACTACGTTGTTGCACCAGCTTATCAGGATCATCGGGCGTGCAGTTGTACTACGTCTTGTTCCGAATTATTCGAGTTTCAGGTTCCTCGGGCGTATCGATATTGTACTACGTCGTTGCACCGGCTCTATGGTTACCGACCATGGGTTAGCGTACCATTTGTGATACACTTGTTGGTAAGTTTTCATGCTCCCGTTTTGTGATAGGCCTCCCCCTTTTTGTGATTTATGGATTTCCATTGATGATTTCTAGAATTTGTGTTCCACCAATTTTCGTGATTTACATTGATAAGTTTTATTAATATTTGTGCATTGGCGAATTTGTGTATCGTTAACTTTGGTGATTGGCATTGATATAATTGTCAATATTTATGGTTTGGTGAATAAAAATGAAGAGTATGACATCCTTTTTGATCTTTGAGAAGATTCTTGTGATATTGATTAATCTCTAGTTGCTTTCCAATTACATACATCACCGTATGGCCTTATGGTTATCATACTTTTTGTCATATCTCTTATTCTATATCATTTTATCTGATATTTATAGCTAAACTGATCCGTTTATTATTTTCTTATTAAAAAATACTCGGGTGAGACCAAGATGTTGCAGGTGCTTCTGCTTGACTCCTCATCTGGGATTATTATTCCAACTTTTGACTAACTACGTAGATTAGTAGTTTATTTTGTGTATACATTTGAGATATAGACTCCTTAATGTATACATATTCTTTTGTCTAGAATTTGTAACTATTCTTTTGTGATATTATGGATCTTGATAGGCCACTACTCTAATATACACTTTTATGTGTAATATTCATATCTGTTTCCGCCTTCGAGATATGAACTTCTGTGACTGATTTGTGTTATGATATCTCTATATTTGTTTCCGAATATTATATATAGCCACTGTGTAGTAGCTTTAAGTTTGTGTCGGTATGTCGGATTTCCTCTTGAGATGAAAAATTATATTTTTATTTGGCATATCGATACTCGCACAAAGCAATTATACAGATGGTCGCTCCTCAACAGCCATATTCTCCGCGCTAGTTGAAGGCATTACCCCGTAGTCTCCTTGGCTAGCGTGGGTATAGAGGTGGGGCGTCACAGTATTGATATAGTTTTGAAATGGAAATGTTATTTTGGTTTTGAAGTATACACTATTTGAAAATGACCGCGGTTTGGTTGTTAAAGAGACCGTGATCGGATGTTGTCAAACTCTCGGCCAACTTCGAAAACCACTTTAATAACAGTGGGTGGAGATTTCAGAATGAAGTAGGAGGGCGGCGACGTTCTATTGAGGTATGTACGTTGACCCGACTCCCGTGAGTTGGCATAAGGTGGCTAAAACAGGAGCGATTGACGGGCTAATGAGGTAGCTCCTCTGATCGGACACACTCCTTCGATACCATTCTATTACTTTGTGATTGATTGGGTGCACCTTTTATTTGGGACTGTGGCTCGAGGTGGGCGGTAGTGGCTATTATGCGTTACCATCGGTCCGGAAGCGTAATTGGTATATCTACCCTGACATTGCCTAGTTGTGCCATGTCACCTACCCTAGCTTGCCTTATATTTTGTTTTGTACCGTACCTATGGAGTGCCCTCTGATGACACCCAGTGCAGGTGAGATTATAGTACTATATAGATTATGGGAATGTATAAAATGTGTTAAGGTGGAAAATGTAAAGCCTTAACGCTATTTTTAAGATATATTATACTTTACTTTAGACATTATTATAATAATGTACACTACTACATAGTAGATAGTTTAATGGATTCTTAGAGGATGGTTATCCCAAACAACCTTTGAGTTACTTGTATTTCAGTAGTTATTTCACTTGAGTTGGATTTATTGATATAAGAATGTTAATCCTGACTCGAGTTTTTTGTGTTTTTCATTACGCTCGGATCAGACTGAGTGATTCATCTTTTGAGACTCACCTTTGGAGTTGGAGCTTCGCTTGAAGATCCAGCTATCTATCCAGCTTTCATATATTCGGTTGATTCTAATGATGTATTCTGATCTTGTATTGGACTATTGTATTCGAGACTTCTCTTGTATATTATCTGACTCTGATATATATATAGTAGCTTTATGAACTACTATTCATTTTGTTTCCACTGTATTATTGTTATATTACGCTGTGTCTATGATTCTGTGATTATTTTATTTACTGTATATGCTGAGTTTTGCCAAATAGAAATTAACAACTTGATATTCTGAGCAATTCAATTCCAGCATGTTTGGATGCGAATGGTTGAAAATATCGGGATGTTGTAGGTATAGTCCCCCTTTTGCGGACAAAGAGACATCGCATATCGCTAGTCTAAATCATCTGAGGATCATCATTGATCAACAAAAAGTATAAATTGCACTAAGCTAGTAAATAAGTGAGTTAGCTTTATGTCCCATAACCACTAGCTCAGCTTAAAGATTTACTAATAGATTTTAGATTTCCACGCGATAATTGTCACAAGATTTCAATTGAACAGGTCTAAGAATTAACCGATGAAGTAAACGCAAGCGTTTCACACCACTTGTTTTGCTAAGTCGTTTAATTGGATTTCTCATACGAATGAGGTAAAGATTTGTATAAACTAATAGATTAGAAAATGGTTTTAAAATCAAGATTTGTATTAAAAATAACTATTTACTACTAGCATGTAAACCTTTGCATTTTAAAAGTGACAAATCATAGAAACGATTGTAAAAGAATCTATCACCAAAACTTCACATTCGACGACGTGAATTAAATGTATGAAAATCGATATCAGATCCAGAAAAGAAGTCGTCAAGGTCGATAATAAATGACATGACCAACCTGATCAACCAAAAATTGATAAAATGGAAATCCACTCAAAAATAGGCAATTTGGCAGAAATTAACAGCATCATACATCTGGTGGCTTCCTGGACGTTTGAGCCGAAGGTCTGAAATTTTCTTCCATATGGCCCAGACGTCTAAGGAACAAATTTAGACATCTGAGCTGAACATCTGGAATTTTTATTCCGATGGTCAAGACGTTTGAGTATTTTCCCAAAATTCTGAGCTGAAGCTTAGGGCAAAAAAATCAGCCTAGGCCATTAATGACCAAATCGGTTCGGAAGCGATCGAACGAGCAATGGAGGCTAGGGATTTACGTCAAGTGACAACCCAGCCCTATAGACTCTTCAATACACTCCAAATGACATGTCCAAACATCCACAATATGATTTTCACAGATGTTGACTTCAAAATACCAGTTATTGGAAAATTCACCAAACGCAATTCAATTCAAAAGCAAATGAACATGAAATAGTGTTAGGAATTCATACCTGACAACCATCAAAGGTATAGACATAGATGTGAGTTCAAGAACTCACCTTTAACTCAAAAAAAACAAGGAATGAGAAGCTCTAAACAAAGAAAGACCAATTCCTCTTCACTACACCTTTAGGATCTTCAATTTATTATCAAATGCCAAGATTTTCTAAGTTAGGTTATAGGAATTTCTGAAATTTGAAGAGAGATTGAGATGGAAAAGATGAAGAGGATGCTTACCTAAGCTTGTTTTTTATTTTAGAACTAGAACTTGAATTTCCTAAGAATCTAGGGTTTAGGAATTTTGATTTCCTCTCTTTTCCCTCAATTTTCTCTTTAGCTTAAGTGTTAGGAAATGAAGAATAGAATGAATGAACAGTAGAGGTGTTAGGGTATTTGGCAGAGAAGTTTGGGTTCTCTTATTGGGTTAGTGGGCTAGAACCAAACCCAAAGTTCAAATGAAAATTCCAAAATCCTAATCACCTATGAACATATCGATGTTTATACTCAAACAAGTTGTAGACATTAATTTGAACTCAATTGAAGCAGTCTCGAGTCCGAATTCGACTGTTTACAAAAAGTCACATTTCTGTCTTGAAATTCAAATAATGATGCTACATTTAAATCAAATATTTAAATATGAAATCGTAAAATATGCAGGTTGTTACATTTGTATGCAAATGTAAACTTGTTGCACAACAAGTTTCAACGACCTTTGGACAATGAAAGGTCAAAAATCCAAAAACGATTTTGGATCACATTTTGATTTTTCTCAAACTAATTATTTTTGTAAACAAACTTTCAAAATTAGTTCACCGTATTATGTATTAGCTAAATGAGGGTTATTTGACAAATAAAAACCATTAATTAAACATTTAAAAGTAATTAAATATTCATAAAACATAGCGGAAAAATTCTGTATCATTACATTATTTCCTCCTTAAATGAATTTCAACCTCAATATTTCATCACAAACAACCAAAAACAAGCCATACCAATCCTTAACATTTCCCAAAAATGTTAGAAGACTAACAAACAAACTTAGAATTTGTCCAAGTTTACAACCGCCTCATCACATGGATGATAAACAATCTATTTCGCATACCTTATGCTCAATAGCCATAGGTGATTACTCAATCGATGATTTAAACTACCTCATGAAAAATAAAAGAATCGTCTACCCTCCTTAAAACGTTAAGGGTAAATATACTTAAGTCGTACGATGTATATAGACAATCCGTCCGCAATATCTGATTTGATCACTTACTCGAATACATAATATTTTCTTCCAAACAAGTATCGTTCGCCCAACTTCCCTACTGTGGACTCCGCTCGGGAACCTTGATTAGAAACCTCAGTTTTCTTGAATAGCCATATACTATAATAGACAACCTCGATACCATATCAAATACCCTTACCAAATGTTCGTTGTCAAGAATCGTATGATAGATCCTAATTCAGATCGGCGTGAATCACCTCAAAGTTATGTACTCAAATCTTGGAACAAGAATCATGCAAAGAAATAATCTACATACAATTTACGTACTTATTATTAATGGTTCTTACTTATACCCATTTTTTTATCTCTAAATCATTTATGAAACATGTCTTAAAAATACAACTTAAGTTTTAAACTTTTATAATACCCTACTGCACCATAAGAGTATATATAACTCTCTGGTGTAATCTTTTATCTTTTCCCTTAAATTAAGATACGGCTCAAAATAAATTTAGGAATATAACACGAGTCGACCTCCTCAGCCTCTTTACCTCTTTGGTCTGGCAAGTAGTTAAGAAGAATAGGACGCTGGTACCCAAACTCAGTCCTAAAGTCTAACTTTTCATACTCGTCTCAAGGTAAAGATGTTTAACCGGCACAATAAACATCAAATAGTTTATACAACTTAGATGTTAAAATAAAAAGTACGGTTTTAATAAAGCAATGCTTATTAAAACCTTCTTCTTAAATTTAACCCATTTAAAAACTTGTATTAAATTATTTCTACTCTAACCAACAGTGGCATAAATTTATATTATACATTTCATTAATCAACACATTCTTGTATCAAAATACCCTGTTTTAATCAACTTTCTTTAAGGAAATTGAGCAACTAAATATCTAGTTTTTGTTACAAAAGTTTTTTAATGACATTGATTATTTTAATCCACATAAAATATACATATAGACCAAGTAACACCAATATGATAGCAAGGAACTAGGTGTAACAAACCGTATATTTTACGATTGTATATTTAATGATTTATTTAAATATAGCATCATTAGTCGAATTAAAGTCCGAAATGTTACTTTTTGCAAACTGTCGAATTAGGATTCAAGACCACTTCCATAGTCCAAAATGCCGTTTGCGACCTTTTTGATTATAAGCATCGATATGTTTAGAGTTGAATTGCATTTTGCTATTTTTCTATTGGGTTATGGGTTTAGGTTTCCGTCCTTAAACTCATCTAATACCTAACTCTTCATCCAACTCCTCTTCTCTCATTCTCTTATTTTCTAACACTCAAGCTAAAAGAAAAATGGAGCAAGAGATAGGAAATTATAATTCCTAAACCCTAGTTTTGCTAAGAAATTCAAGTCTTGCTCTAAAATCAAAGAGAAGCTTAGGTAAGCATCCTCTTCACCTTCTCCATCTCAATCTCTCTTTAATTTTCAGAAATTCCTATAACCTAGCTTAGGAAATTCATTTCATTTGATAATTGATTGAAGATTCTAGAGGTGTTATTTAACAGAAATCAATATTTGCTTATTTTAGAGCTTCTCATTTTTATATTTGGGCTTATAGGTGAGTTCTTGAACTCACATCTATGTCTATAACTTTCTTTGTTGTTAGGTATAAATTCCTAACATCTATTCATGTTCATTTTCTTTTAATTTGAATTGATTTAGCAAATTTTCTAATTTTTGGTTTTGAAGTCCAATTTTATGAAAATCCTACTATGGATGTTTAGACATGTTTTTTGGGGTGTATCGAAGAGCCTATAAGGCTAGGTTGTCGCTTGGCATAAATCCCTAGTCTTCGTTGCTCGTCTGATCGCTCCCGAATTGTTTTGGCTATTATGGCCTAGGTAAATTATTGCCCAGAGCAGGCAACCAAACATCTGGAGGTAAGGTCCAGACGTCTGGTTATGCATTCATTAGAAAATGAATATATTATAGAAAATAAAAATGGCAGAGACTAATTCCAGACGTTTGAATTTATAGTTCAGACGTTTGGTAAGGGTTCAGACGTCTGGTCTTGTAATCTCAGACATTTGGGAAGTTTCCTAGAATATTTCCAGAAACCAAATCTAGATGTCCAGATGAACCCCCAGACGTCTAGAACTGCCCGGTTTTGCCTATTTGCCTATTTTTGTGTGAATTTCCAATTTTAATCGATTTTTGTTGATTCGATTAGTTGTTATCACTTTTATCGACTTTGATGACTTCTTTTTCTGGATTTTTGGGAATATCCATTTTGATGGATTTGGTATCGATTTCTACGGATTTGATTCATGTCTTCGAATGTGAATTTTTTGGTGATGGATTGTTTCTACAATCATTTTTATGGTTTGTCACTTCAAAACGCAAAGGTTTCTATATTAGTAGTAAATACTCAAACTGTTTCATCAAAACGATTTCAACATTTACTTTGAATATAAAGCTTATTTTTAAAATCCTTTTCTAATCTATTATTATATACAAACCTTTACCTCATTCGTATGAAAAATCTGATTAAACGACTTAGAAAAAAAGTGGTATAAAACGCTTGCGTTTTCATTGTCGGTTAATTCTTGGACTTGTTTGATTGAACTCTTATGACAATTTTCGAGTGGAAATCTATAATTGGTTTGTAAATATTTAAGTTAAGCCAGTGGCTATAGGACATGATGCTAAATTCATTTATTTACTAGCTTAGTGTAATTCACACTTCTTATTGATCAATGATGATATTTTTTGGTTTAAACTAGCGATATGCGATGCCTCTTTGTCCACATGGGGGACTGTACCTCGTTTTACTGAGTTTCGTCTCATTTCTTTTATAGGCTAATGACCTATGGGTTCTTTGGAGTTTCGAATCATTTTTATAGACAAGGAGGCCATGTCCTTTTATAGTGTTCGGTTCATCGGACGTACCGATATTGTACTACGTCATTATTCCGGCTTATCAGGATCATCAGATGTACCGTTATTGTACTACATCGTTGTTTCGGCTTATCAGGTTCATCGAGCGTAACGTTACTGTACTACGTCGTTGTTTCGAATTATTGGAGTTTCAAGTCCATCAGGCGTATCGTTATTTTACTACATCGATGTTCTAAACTATTTGAGTATCAGGTTCCTTGGGCGTACCATTAATGAACGACGCTGTTGCACTGGCTTTATGGTTAGCGACCATGGGATAGCGACCCGTTTGTGATACACATGTTGGTGAGTTTCATGCTCCATTTTTGATAAGCCTCCCCCTTTGTGATTTTTGGATTTCTAATTGATGCTTTCTAGAATATATATTTCATCAATTTTTGTGATTTATATTGATAAGTTGTATCAATGTTTATGGTTCGGTGAGCAAAATAAAGAATATGACATTCTTTTTGGTGTTTTGAGATTCATGAGATATTGTATGATTTTTGTCATTGTTAAATGTATAATTGTAACAGTATGGCATTATTGTTATCATATGTTTTTGTTATATCACTTATCATTTCTCGTTTTATATGATATTTATAGCTAGACTGGTCCGTTTTTTTATTTTCTTCTTAAATAATACTCGGGTCAGATCAAGGTACCTCAGGTGCCTCTACTTGAGTTCTTAACAGAGTCCGTCATCTGACTTTTGGCTAACTACTTAGCTTAGTAGTTTTTTCTTTTATACATTTGAGGTAAAGACTCCTTGATGTATACATATTCTTTTGTCTAGCACTTGTAACTATTCTTTTGTGATGTAGTGGATCTTACATGACCATTAATTTTGATGTACACTTCTATGTGTATATTCATATTTGATTCCGTCTTTGTGATATGAATATCCGTGACTGATAAATTTTATGCTTATTTTATATTTGTTTTCGAAGACTCACATAGCCACTGTGTAATAGCTTTAAGTTTGTACCGGTATGTCGAATTCTTTCTTGAAACGAAATGCATGTTATACTATCCGACGTATCGATACTCACGCAAAGCAATTACACAGATGGTCGCTACTCAACCGCCTTATTCTTCATGCTTATTGACGTCATTACTCCGTAGTGTCCTTGGCTAGTGTGATTATAGAGGTGGGGTGTCACAGCTTGGTATCAGAACCAAACTACAGAACAATATAGAATATTATAGCAAGGATCATCGTCCTAGGTCTTTCTTAGGAATCGTTCCTTAGGATTAATTCGAGTCATTGGACCCGTTCTATCCTATTTTCTTTTATGATGCCTTGTTTTATCAATCATGATTGTTTGATATTCATTCTGAGATTAACCGTTTTCTTCTTCTTTCATTCTTTCTTAAAGAAGAGAAATGGTTAGACCAGGTCGTCCCAACGTCGGTCAATCCAGTGCTATTCCTTAGGATGGAGTATTTATGTCTGCCCACTAGCTTTTAGATCTTGTAAAGAGTGATCAAGATGTTGGACCCATTCCAGAGCCTACTCATCCTAAATCTGGGTTTTCACGCTTGTGCAGAGATTATGGCGATTTGGACGGAAGGCCATTCAGGGGATCCGAAAGTGTTATAAAAATCCAAGCTTGGCTTAGATCATGCGACCACATCCTTTCTCACATGAATCTTGTTGGTCTCCATCGAGTCCAAGTGGCTTCTACCATGCTCTAAGAAAGAGCATTAGATTGGTATGAGCTTTTAGATTCATAGATTATCGAAGTGGATCTTACTTGGGAGCAATTCCAAGAAAAGTTCAAGTTTAAGTTTGGGCCGGAAGCTGAAAAAGTAACTTTGGCTCGGTGCTTTATTAACCTTTTTCAAGGTGAATCTTCTGTGATGGATTACATCGCTTCTTTTGAATCTCTCTACAAATATGGGGTCGAGTATATTAATACCCCATTGAAGAAAAATCAGTGGTTTGTCTATATGTTGAATAAGAACCTCAAAAATCCTTTACTCCTGAAACTTGAAGTTTCTTTTGATCAGCTTGTTGCAATCGCTCTTCGACTAGAAGAGGCCGATAAAGAAAGTGATGTTGAAGTTGTGGGTGCCAAATAGAACTTCAACAACAACAAGAAGAGGCCTATTAAGTTCAAGACTAATGCCAACAAGAAAGGGATGCAAACGACTTCGGCAGAAAAGACTCCTATCTCTAGTCGTGGGCAATGCTACAATTGTGGTTTTAAGGACCATTATGCTAATAGATGTACGAAACCTCACTTTTGTCGTTATTGCAAAAGTTCGAGTCATCTTCTATCTTCATGTCCCAAACTTCCAAGCAAGAGAGAGGAAAAACTGAATGTTGTGCGAGCACCTAGTAACACTTCTCTTAGTGAAGGTATTGCTCATTCTATCCTTGATGCATTATTATATTTCGTGATCATTCTATTCGTGTTCTTTTTGACACGGGTGCATCTCACTCTTTTATTTCAAAAGAGCTTGTTGATACCATTTCTTTAAATGTTATGTGCTTGATGACATCACTGAGAATTGCGAATCCGGTTGGTGGATCTTCAACACTCAGTTTTCTTTGTAAAGTGTCGAGATTATTTTATGTGATTATTCTTTCCGAGACTATTTTCATGTTATGCATTACTTAGGCTTCGGAATGATTTTGGGAATGGATTGGCTTAACAATTATGAAGCCTATATCCCATGTCCTGAGTGGACTATTCATCTTCGGCATCCTCAATCTGTTAAGCACATTTCTATTGTTCTTAAACATTCAGATTCTAATTTAGCTGCATTATTATATTCTCTAAACCGTCATGATGATGATGATGATAAGGAAGATGTCATTTCCCTCATTCACGTTACTCGTGAATTTCCCGACATATTTGAGCCCATTTTAGGATTACTACCTAAGCGAGCAATTGAGTTCGGGATTAATCTAATCCCTGGAGCTCAACCTATCATTCGTCCTCCTTATCGTATGTCCAATAAGGAAAATGTGGAGATGCGTAAACAATTATCCGAATTGAAGGAGAAGAAATTTATTCGTTCTAGTTCCTCTCCTTGGGGAGCTTCAGCTATTTTTGTAAAGAAATCTGATGGTACACTTAGGCTTTGCGTTGACTACCGCAAGCCTAATGATCTCACCGTTAAGAATAAATATCCTTTACCTCGGATTGATGCTTTATTTGATCAACTTAGTGGTGCTAGAGTATCTTCGCAGTTAGACTCGGCAACCAGTTTTCATCAGCTTCGTATTGCAGAGGATAGCATTCCTTTGACATCATTCCGTACTTGTTATGGATCTTATTAATGGCTTGTCATGCCATTTGGTTTAACAAATGCTCCAGCTTATTTCATTGACCTTATGAATCGAGTTTTCAAAGACTTCCTCGATCGATTTGTTCTCATCTTTATAGATGATATTCTTGTTTATTCTAAAATCGAGGAAGAGCATGAAAAACATCTTTGGATTGTACTGGAAACTCTTAGGGGCAATCTGTTGAAAGCTAAATTTTCTAAGTGCCACTACTGGAAATCTCGTATGAAATTTCTTGGTCATATTATATCTGAATCCGAAATTTCCATGGACCCTTCAAAGATTGAACTTATTCAAAATTGGAAGAGACCGGAGTGTGTGATGGAAATTCGTAGTTTCCTTGGATTGGCGAGCTATTACCGTCGGTTCATAAAAGCATTTTGTAAAATTTCCGTGCCTCTTTCTTATTTGACATAGAAGGGAGTTAAATATATTTGGTCAAACAAATGTGAAGCTTCTTTTAAGAAATTAAAAGAACTCCTTTTTGATGCTTTTATTCTTGTGATTCCCGAAGGGAACCAAGACTTTATTGTTTATGCCGATGCTAGTCGTGTTGGTTTGGGAGCCATTCTCATGCAAAGGGAACGTCTTATTGCTTTTGCTTCTAGGCAATTAATGCCTGCCGAGACTAGATATGCCGCTCATGATTTAGAGCTTGTGGCTATTGTTTTTGCCCTTAGAAGTTGGCATCATTATCTTTTGCGAGAGAAATTTGTTCTCTAAACCTATCATAAATCATTGAAGTATTTATTTTCTTAAAAGGAACTTAATTTGTATCAACAATGTTGGCTCGAGTTCCTTGCATCTTATGATCTTCATATTCTTTATATTCTCGGAAAGGGAAATTGTGTTGCCGATGTCCTTAGTCGCATGCAACAAGAAGTTGCTTCTATGATGATATCCGAATGGAATGACCTCAAGACTTTATCTTCTTATGAAATTCAAGATCGTGAATCCGATTCACGATCATCTCTTCTCTTATGTAGCCATGAGGCTCATCCATATATTTTAGACTGTATTCTTGATGCTCAAAAGCATGATCCCGGATTGGCTCATCTTAGCCAAAGTTGTAAAGATAGAAATATTGATGATTTGAAAGACTTTGAAATCGATGCTTGTGGAAGCATTCGAAAATTTGGTAGACTTATCATGCCAAATCATAGTGATCTTCCTAAAGACATTCTAGAAGATTCTCGTTGTTCTAAATTTACCTTCATCCCGGTAGTAGTAAATTGTACGTGGATATGAAGCGACTTTATTATTGGAATGGAATGAAATCTGATATTGTAACTTCAATAAGCGTTGCATGACTTGCCAACTCATTAAGGCCGAGCATCAAAGGCCCGGTGGGTTATTGCAACCTCTAGATATTCCTGTTTGGAAGTGGGATCAAGTCTCCATGGACTTTATTGATGGTCTTCGCCGTTCTCATTCGGTTCATGACAATTTGGGGGTGATAGTAGATAGACTTACAAAATTCGGCCATTTTATTCTTGTTCGATCTAATCGAACTGTACCTCTCTTGGCCAAACTCTATGTTAGAGAAATTGTTAAATTGCATGGAGTTCCTGCTTCTATTGTTAGTGATCGTTATCCATTATTTACTAGTGGGTTTTGTAAGTGTCTTTAAAAAGCTTTGGGAATGAAGCTTAATTTTTGCACCGCTTATCATCCTCGGTCTGATGGACAAACCGAGCATGTGAATCAAACTCTTGAAGATCTTTTTCGTGCGTGTGCTCTTGATTTTGGTGGAAGTTGGAAAAATCATATTTCTCTTATAGATTTTTCCTATAATAATAGATACCAATCTAGTATTGGTATGGAACTTTTCGAGGCACTCTATAGAAGGCCATGTCGATCTCCTTCTTGATGGCTTGAAGCTAGTGAGAAGCTAGTTTTAGGTTTAGATTTTATTCATGATTCCACGGAAATGATTGACCTTATTCGTCATAAGATGAAAGAAGCTCAGAGTAGACAAAAATCCTATGCCGATAGCCAAATAAGGAATTTAAACTTTTCTGTGGGAGATTTGGTGTTTGTTCTTGTTTCACCAATGAAGAGTGTTGTGTGTTTCAGTTGATCGGGAAAATTAGCACCTCGATATATTGGTTCATTTCCCATCATCGAACGCATTGGTTCCATGGCTTGTCTCCTTTTATTACCGGCTTAATTTTCTTCTATTCATGATGTATTCCACTTCTCTCAAATACGGAAACGCCTTAGGGATTCCAATTCTATTCTTGAGCCCGGTGTTATTGAAGAAATTAAAGTTTCACCAAATTTGACTTATGAGCAACATCCTATTCGTATCATTGCTACGGAGGTTAAACGGTTTCAAAATAAAGTTGTTCCGCTTGTGATAGTTCAATGGTCCTCTAATCCTAAGGATTGCTCTTGAGAATCCAAAGATTTCACCGAATGAACACATCTGGACTTACTCTCCCGAGATCTTTGAGATGAACTTCTTATTTCAAATTTTCTTTTGTTTTGATATGCTTTTATGGTTGTTACTCTTTATTTTCTTCTAAAGAATTGCAAAGGACACAATTTCTTTAAGGAGGGGAGTTTGTAACAACCCGCATATTTTACGATTGTATATTTAAATGATTTATTTAAATATAGCATCATTAATCGGATTAAATTCTGAAATGTTACCATTTGCAAACAGTCAAATTAGGACTCGAGACCACTTCCATTGAATCCAAAATGCCGTTGCGACCTTTTTGAGTATAAACATCGATATGTTTAGAGTTGATCTGAATTTTGCTATTTTTCTATTGGGGTTTGGGTTTGGGTTTCAACACTTAAACTCATTTAATACCCTAACTCATCATCTAACTCCTCATCACTCATTCTATGATTTCCTAACAATCAAGCTAAAAGAAAAATGGGGAAAGAGATAGGAAATTAGAATTCCTAAACCCTAGTTTTGCTAAGAAATTCAAGTTCCTGCTCTAAAATCAAAGAGAAGTGTAGGCAAGCATCCTCTTCACCTTCTCCATCTCAATCTCTCTTCAATTTTTAGAAATTCCTATAACCTAACTTAGGAAATTCATTTCATTTGATAATAGATTGAAAATTCTAGAGGTGTTATTGAAGAGAAATCAATCTTTGCTTGTTTTAGAGCTTCTCATTTTTATATTTGGGTTTAAAGATGAGTTCTTAAACTCACATCTATGTCTATAACCTTCTTTGTTGTTCGGTATGAATTCCTAACATCTATTCATGTTCATTTGCTTTTGATTTGAATTGATTTGGCGAATTATCCAATTTTTGGTTTTGAAGTCCAATTTTATGAAAATCCTACTATGGATGTTTGGACATGTTATTTGGAATGTATCGAAGAGCCTATAAGGCTGGGTTGTCGCTTGGCATAAATCCTTAGTCTTCGTTGCTCGTCCGATCACTCCTGAATCGTTTTGGTCATCATGGCCTAGGTAAATTGTTGCCTAGAGCAGGCAACCAGACGTATGGAGGTAAGGTCCAGACATCTGGTTATGTTTTTTCGAGAAAAAGAATATACGACAGAAAATAAAAATAGCAGAGACTAATTCCAGACGTCTGAATTTATAGTTCAGACGTCTGGTAGGAGTTCAGATGTTTAGTCTTGTAGTCTCAGACGTTTGGGAAGTTTTCTAGAATATTTCCAGAAACCAAATCCAGGCGTCTGGATGAACCCCCGAACGTCTAGAATTGTCCAGTTTTTCCCATTTGCCTATTTTTGTGTGAATTTTCAATTTTAATCGATTTTGTTGATACAATTAGTTGCTATCACTTTTATCAGTTTTGATGACCTCTTTTTTTGGACTTTTGGGAATATCCATTTTGATGGATTTGGTTTCGATTTCTATGGATTTGATTCACTTCTTCGAATGTGAATTTTTTGGTGATGGATTATTTCTGCGATCATTTCTATGATTTGTCACTACAAAACGCAAAGGTTTCTATATTAGTAGTAAATACTCAAACTCTTTCATCAAAACATTTCAACAATTACTTTTAAAACAAAGCTTGTTTTTAAAACCGATTTCCAATCTATTAGTATATACAAACCTTTACCTCATTCATATGAGAAATCTGATTAAATGACTTAGAAAAACAAGTGGTATGAAATGCTTGCGTTTTCTTTGCCAGTTAATTCTTGGACTTGTTCGATTGAACTCTTGTGACAATTTTCGAGTGGAAATCTATGATTGGTTCGTAAATATTCAAGTTAGGCCAGTGGTTATGGGACATGAAACTAAACTCATTTATTTACTAGCTTGGTGTAAGTCATACTTCTTATTGATCAATGATGATCATTTTATGGTTTAGACTAGCGATATGCATTGTCTCTTTGTCCACATGGGGGACTATACCTCATTTTATTGAGTTTCGTCTCATTTCTTTTATAGGCTAACGACCTATGAGTTCTTTGGAGTTTCGACTCATTTTTATGGGCTAGTGACCCATGTCCTTTTATGATGTTCGGTTCATCGGACGTACCATTATTGTACTAGATCATTGTTTCGGCTTATCAGGATCATCGGATGTACCGTTATTATACTACATCACTGTTCTGGCATATCAGGTTCATTCGGCATACCGTTATTATACTACGTCGTTGTTCCGAATTATTGGAGTTTCAAGTCCATCGGGCGTACCATTATTGTACTACGCCGATGTTCCAAACTATTAGTGTATCAGGTTCCTCCGGCGTACCGTTATTGTACTACGTCGTTACACCGGCTCTATGGTTAGCGACCATGGGATAGCGACCCCTTTGTGATACACATGTTGGTGAGCTTTCGTGCTCCATTTTTGATAGGCCTTGCCCCTTTGTGATTTATTGATTTCTAATTGATGATTTATAGAATATGTATTTCACCAATTTTTGTGATTTATATTGATAAGCTGTATCAATATTTATGGTTCGGTGAATAAAACAAAGAATATGACATTCTTTTTGGTGTTTTGAGATTTATGAGATATTGTATGATTTTTGTCATTGTTAAATGTATAGTTGTCACATTATCGCATTATTGTTATCATATGTTTTTGTTATATCTCTTATCATTTCTCATTTTATGTGATATTTATAGCTAGACTTGATTTGTTTATTACTTTCTTCTTAAATAATATTCGGATCAGACCAAGGTATTTCAGGTGCCTCTACTTGACTTCTTAACAGGGTCCGTCATCTGACTTTTGGGTAACTATTAGCTTAGTAGTTTTTGCTTTTATACATTCGAGATAGAGACTCCTTGATGTATACATATTCTTTTGTCTAGCACTTGTACCTATTCTTTTGTGATGTAGTGGATCTTACATGTCCACTACTTTGATGTACACTTCTATGTGTTATATTCATATCTGATTCCGCCTTTGTGATATGAATATCTTTGACTGATAAATGTTATGCTTATTTTATATTTGTTTCCGAAGACTCGCATAGCCACTATGTAGTAGTTTTGAGTTTATATCGGTATGTCGGATTTCCTCTTGAAATGAAATGCATGTTATACTATCCGTCATATCAGTACTCGCATAAAGCAATTACACAGATGGTCGCTCCTCAACAGCCTTATTCTTCATGCTAGTTAACGGCATTACTCCGTAATGTCCTCGACTAGTGTGAATATAGAAGTGGGGTGTCATACTAGGTCCTATCAAATAATATTTTACATCCCTTTACCAAGATGAGTAATACTTAAGAGAAGTATTTAACATCTGACCACGTATTTTGTCCATTTTAAGTCATTTCTGAGCCACTCGAGCTAGTTAATCAAAGCTACTTCTTCTGTTTCAAATCCTAATTTGGAACAATATTGTATATATGTCTTATATGTATTAAAAATAGCTTTATCACCTTATTTACTAAAACTTGCTATAGGTTCTTTCGATTCAAACGTGTTTCGATCATCCAATGAAAAAGAGAATAATTTACAAAGTGCACTATAACATTCGCCTAAGCAAACATCTGATTGTCGGTTAGAAGATTGTTTAAATTATCATAAAACTAGTCGAGACTCATTCTCTAAACTATCCAAAGAAAATATACCTTATTTAAAATTCTCTTTGAAATATTCATGCTTATAATTTCCTCCAACTAATACTATTATTACCTTTTCCAAAAATAATTTGAAATCTTTTTCGAAGACATGGGGATTTACATTCTCAAAAAATTCATCTTTATTTTATAAGACACGTTTTAATGCTAAATTTATATAATTACCTTTATACAATAACTTCCTTTATTAATAACCATTTTAACATAGTAAACTTGTTAAACCTACATTACTTATGAATGTCTTGTAGTCAAATCATGAAACCAAATTCGTAGGGTGTTCGTATTTAATTTAAAAAAAAAATGCTTAACTGGCCGAGCATGAATAATCAGTTAAATGATGATGAATAAATATCATCCTTTCCTAACAAACAATCACAACAGAAATAACTATATAATAATTTTCAAAATTATCCTTTTATATGTAAAATATAATCCTAGGTATTTACGAATTCCCAAACAATATAAAACATTTTAATACACTAACAAGTAAGCGCTCTCATATAATACACTCAAACTCATTTTAGGGTGCCACTTTCTCCATCTCTAAAGAGTTCACCCCACCAAGGCTAAGGTTCTCAGTGAACCTTCTGCTCTGACACTAAGTGTGACAACCCGCCTTTACAACCCTCAAAATTTGACACCGATACATCCATGGTATTCAAGTGTCGATCATCCAAGTGTCAAAAAGACAGATTACTTGGGTGAAAGAAAAGATAAGGTGTAACATAAGGTGTAACATAATCTTAGATCATGACGAGTAATATATAATATCCAAATGATCTTTACAAAAGAAAACTTTACAACAATTCTAACATATCATCAACCTGGACAGTTATAAAAGCTTGTCCTCACAAATGCATAAAAATATAAAATAAGAAATACAACAGAAAATAAAATACGTCTGGTCTTAGAGGCATCTATCTCGTCTCCTGAAACTTCAAAGTGTCCAAAGCGAACACTGGAAAAATGCTCAAGTTTGACCCTAGATTTGTAAGAATATAACACGCGGATCAATCTGGTAAACCAACATGATAAACTCAAATCATATGGATTGTTATATTTATAAAACCCTTTTAAAAGTAAAGGTATCTCGTATGACCATGCAGCATAAAAACATAGATAACCTTTTATGTTTCGACAACCAAACCATTTCAAATAGAAAATCCAGTGATATTATAATGATGTCTAGGGTTCAAAATAAATATATAACATAGCTAAAATGCTTGAATCTCATGTTCCAGCATATTTAGATACAACTAAGTCAGTAAAGGCATATATTAAAAAATGGATTCCACATAATGAAAAGCATTGGGGTAGCACCTATCATAGTACACCTCTAGGAAATGTACCGAGGGCCGCACATGGACCCCTTACTAAAATAGAACAGGCCTACCTCTTACAGGATAATATCGAATATGCAATCACTCTAGTTGCTTTGCAACCTTATCCTTGAGAGGTCTCATGCATATACAAAATCCATAAATAGTGATCTAGAAGGCTAATATCCATTCCCTAATGGGTATTACACACATAGCCCTAATACATCTTCCCTGATTGTAGTCATTATCGGGTTGTGAGGCACGAGGCTATGTTTTACCTTTTTAGCAAATCTATCTTGGAATGCTAACCCTCCTCTCCACGAAACAACGCAATGCCATATAAGTTATTCTGGATATGAATAAACCAAAGGCACTATTTCTACTACATCCGCTTTGGAATCCACCTTAGGATTAGTACAAGTAGTCCTTGCACTTGAAAGAACTAAATCATCGATTCCATCATCTTTAAGATGTCTCAAATTCAAACACTTATGCCGGTTCAAAGTGGTTTTCAAATAACTCATGATTATCCGACCCTGGTCTCTATGAACCAACAATCGATAGTTTTTTGTTGATCCGATCATGGTTCTTTCAGAACTAAGCAAACTATACAAGAGTCCCAAGGGTATCTATAATATACCCCTTAAAGCGAGATATGTTTAATCAAATGAGTTCTTCCAAAGGAATCTCAAACCATATTAAATCACAAAGCATTCATATACTTGCTAAGTCAAAACTGGTTAAGTTATTAATAGTGGACAAACTGCTACCTGGTGTAAGTACTGTTTGCATATGAAAAATCAGACATCTTATACTTATCGCCACTTGCTGATTTCAAATGGTATTATCCCTTGATTAATAGTGAAATCAGACAAGTTAGAAAACTACCCTTGGCCTATCGGGTCAAGGAGCTTTAAGAACTTCTTAAGAAAGAGAAGTAGGAGAAAACCGAATCTCAAGAAGAATTGCAAAGATATTGCGAAGAGGCTGTTGAGGCTCGGACTTCGAAGATTAAGCTTGATGAACCACTTGCTCAAATTGAAGTCCTTAAAGAAGAGCTGAGGTAAGCAGGCCGGAATGGGTAAAGAGAAAAGCTCGAGGCCCGGGTGGAGGATGCCAAGGAAGCTGGTTGAAATGAAATTAAAGACTTGTTCGATCCATTGATCGTTGAATACAATACTATAGTCATTATCCGCCACTATCTATGCTTTCTCAGTGTGGGTTATCTTGAGTTGCTTACTGATGTCTGGGAGTATATTATTGAAATGAAAAGGAGAACCCTCGGCGAAGCTGATTTAGACAAAAAAACTAGTACGGGATATTCTCCATGGGGATGAGCCTTTAGACCTTGCTCTGGGAGACTTCAATATTTTGACACTCTAGCACCCTCCGATAAAGGGAAAAACACTATCGAGTCTTCACAGTCCGATCCGAAAGGACCCTCTTCTTTTCAAGGAGCAGGAGCATTAGTTTCTCTCAGTCCGAGATAGGATCTAAGCTACGATCCGGACAAACCCATTTATGAATCTAAGGTGCTAACCCCTATTCCAGAAGAGGGCACTCCGATGACAACAGAGAGTCAGCCGGACATCGGTATTCCGCTCTACTCTTCACTTTTCAAGAGATTTTGTTCTTCATGTCCGATATTTATGGGCTTATCTTCTTATTTCAACGAATCTATAGGCCTTCCACGTCCAAGCAAACACCAAAAAGTAGTGCCGATGTGAAGCAAAAATCCACATCAACTAATATTTTGGTGGCCACAGACACTCTAGGACCCAACCCTTAAGTTACTGAAGCACTTGATGATGATAAAGCTAAAGAGCTGTAGTTGGCCGATGAGCTAGATGACATTGTAATTACTGGTGCTAGTGAACGTACCGATGAGCTCAGCTTAAAAGAACGCACTGAGAGGGAGGAATTATTGAAGAAAAACGCTGAGGCTGAACCTGCTAATGTGGAAGTTGACGATCAAAGTCTCGTCCTATTACAAGTCATCCAACTTGACGGATCGATTCCTCGAGAACTCCCTCCTTCTTCTGAAAGTTCTCCTACCAAGGGTGGCAAAGGACTAAGGGAAAGAATAGGTGGATGTTCGAAGGTTGGTACTCCTAAGAGATCCAGAAAGGATAAAGGGCAGAAGAAATAGCTATCACTCCGACTTAGTCTGAATATAGTTTGCATAACCGTTTTTCTCTTTTGTCGACTTGACTGTGCGAGTGTGGGCCCCGTTCTTGAATAAAGTTGTATCACCATTTTTTAAGTTTATTATGTAAATAAAAGTTCTTTGTTTTCTATCGAACTCTTATGTGAATTTTATTTAAGTGGTTGAGCTATTGCTTTCCATTCAATGTACTTGAAATTCATTGCTCGTGGCTTTGGATGATAATACAATGGTTATATCCCAAGGCCTTCATGTGGTCATGGTCTTGAATCGTACCAATAAGGGAGCTTAAGGCCTAATGTTACACTGTCGAATTCATTAGTTTGAATGATTAAACTCCCGCCACTAGTCTTGGGTTAGCAGAGTTAAACGGTGGACGACCGAACTCCATCCTTTGGAAGTTTATACTCCTCCTGTCGGTTTTAGGCAAAAGTTCATGGAATAGTGAGTAGTTGTAATGCACTCCTCTTTTTTTATATTCGTATCCACAATTTGGCGATAAGAGTTAGTTAGTTGGTGGTCGAATTGTACCCAGTTTTTGTGTATACTCTAGTCCACATTCTGGGGACTTAAAAGTTGTTTTGGAAAATTGTCGGACCATATTTTCCTTAATTGATTGATCTGCCCCAAGTCCAACGGCTAACTTAGTGAGCGATCGGTCATGTCATGATCCTTTATTATTCATAATTGTCCCATCATATGATAGGATTAAATTAGTCATTAGATGGTCGTACCATATCCATTTCTCCTTAACAATCCATCCATCGGTTTGTATATGTGAATTGTCAAATGAACTGTTGGACCATTCTCATTTCGTTTAGTTCAATAATGAACCCATGTAATCGGCTAGTTCCAAACTCTATTCATTGGGCATGTCAATACTAGTTAGTCTGGTATCGTGACAAATATGTAATGCTATAGCAAATATAGATATGAACGAAATTTCAAACTTTATTTGCCAAATCGAGAGAAATGACATAATTTGCCATATTACATATCTGGAAAAATAAATGTAAAGCAAATTGAAAAATTGAATATAACTAAATGAAAAGGAATAAACTAAGTGAAATAGCATCGTAAATGCTCGCTATTCCATGCCTTTAGAAGTGTGATGCCATCAACAGTCATTAGCTTAAAAGTTCCATGTCCAAGCCTTTGTTCAATGACGTATGGTCCTTCCTAATTAGGATTCACATGAGATGGTTCAGAAAAAACACATTTCAAGATGAGATTGCCGATTTCAAAGATTCTAGGTCAAACTTGTTGTTATAATATCAGGTGACTCGGTGTCAGTGCGTAGCTGCCCCCAAATCAGCTTCTTCACACTTCTCATCTACAAGTCTAAAGTTTCCAAGAGGATATCTTTATTCATCTAGGATTGTAATAGGTCACTCAATTGGTAGGGACTACGAGCCCAGAAGGAATAACAGCATCGAAACCGTAAGAAAGGACGAATGGAGTATGGCCAGTCATGGACTTGTGTGTGGTCCTATAAGCCTATAGTGTTGTCGGGATTTCATCTACCCACTTGCCTCTTGCTTTCTCCAACCGCTTCTTTAGAATGGACTTTATGATTTTGTTCATAGCTTTAACTTATCCATTGGCTTGAGTGAGTGACTATTGCAAATCTCTTTTCAATATAATGCCAACGGTAGAAGTCTTTGAATTCAGCATTGTCGCATTGAGTCCCATTACCTGTTACAATAGTTCATGGAAGACCGAAACGACAGACAATGTTCCAAACGATGAAATTGTTTGCTTTTTTGTTGTGATCGGTGCCATTGGTTCCACTTTGGCCCATTTGGTGAAGTAATCAACTGCGACAATAGTGTTCTCCGCACCTCCTTTAGAGATCGGTAAGGAACCGATAATATCTATACCCCATACGGAAAATGGCCATGGACTGACCATGTTTATAATTTCCATCGTAGGAGCTCTTTGAACTTTTACATATTTCTGGCACCTGTCACATCGCCATATATAATCATAGCATCTCGACTTACGATCGGTCGATAATACGTGTAATGGAGTATTTTCTTTGCTTAGTCGTCCAATGTGATCGCCACATTCTCCTTCTTGAACTTCCTTTAGGACTCGTTTTATTTCATCTTGAGTGAAACACCATAGTAGGGGAGCAGAAAAACCTTTCTATACATAATTCCCTCATGTATGATATACCATGAATCTTTATGAAGGACTTGTCATTTTTCATTCCTGCGTTCGGGAAGGATTCCATGTAGAAAATAAGATTTAATCAAAGTCATCCATACAGCTTCCCGGGCTCCGTGTCCAATACCTGGTCGATCTCCATCGGGCTTATGCTTAGAGTAACCTCGCCCATCTGTTGCGCATCCCCACTGCCAGCCAACTTTGCTAATGAATCAGCCTCTTTTTTTATCCTGAGGAATGTGCATAAAATCATAGTACTCAAAGTCAATCAATAATTCATGGACTTGGGTAAGATAGAGAGTACGTAATTGTACTTTAGCTTGTTAATCTCCCCTGACTTAGTATACTACCAATTGTGACTCCTGAAAGATTTCAAAAGACTTTATTCCCAGTTCTCTGTCGAGTTTAAGTCCAGCAATCAAAGCCTCAAACTTAGCTTCATTGTATATTGTTGGGAAATCATGCTTTAAAGCATAGAAAATTGACCGATTTTTGGGAGTTACAAGCACAATCCCAACTCCAGAAAACCAATCATTGGATGCTCCATCTGTATATAACCTCCACTGTATGCTAGGGGTTTTACCGCTCTGTGGGAAATTACCCAGCGTAGTAAATTCTACGATAAAATCCACCAGTGCCTGACCCTGGATAGCCCTCCAAAGAAGATAAGTGATGTCAAATTGGCTAAGTTCGATATTCCTCTTGAGTAATCTTTCATACGTCTCAAGTCGTTGTAGGACCTACCGTAACGGTTGGTCGGTGTAATTGTTGATAGGACACGCCTAAAAGTAAGGGTGAAGCTTTAGTCATGCAATCAACAAGCAGTATGCCATTTTCTCTACCTTTGGATAGATCCTTTCGGGTCGTGTTAATCGCCTGTTAACCTAATAGACCGGTCTTTGGATCTTATTCTCTTCACAAAGTAGTGTGACACTTATAGCATGCACTAACACGGCCAAGTAGATATATAAATCTTCATGATCTACCAGCTTTGACGAGATGAGAAGTTTCTCCAAGTGATGCACAAGCTTGAAAGGCATCTTTATAATCCTATGTCCATTCAAAATTCCTTCTTCCTCTTCTAATTAAGACAAAATACATTTATCGCCAGCTCTGGAAATAAATCGACTTAGGGCGACAATCTTCCCAATCAGGCTCGACACTTTTTGTAGTGTTTGGCACTTAGGTGTTGCAAATAGAATGGATCATCTCAGGATTAGCTTCGATTTCATAGGCATTAATAATGAAATTTATGAACTTTCATGATGCTCGGCCAAAAGAACACTTCAAAGGTTTTATCTTCATTTTGTAATATCGAAGAATATCAAATGTTTCTGCCAGGTCCCTAATAAGGTCAATAAACCATCGTGACTTCATGAGCATATCATCCATATATACCTCCATTGTTCTTCTAATTTAATCTTCAAACATTATGTTGACTAGACATTGGCAGGTTGCTCCTGCATTTTTTAGTCCAAAAGGCATTACCACATAGCAATATAATCTAGCATTGGTAATGAAACTAGTGTGTTCTTGATCGGAGATATGCATCAGGATCTGGTCATATCCAAAGTACGCATCCATAAAAGATAGTAATTCGTGTCTTACGGTTGAGTCTACTAGCTGGTCGATCCTTGGAAGGATATAGCTGTTTTTTGGGCATGCCTTGTTCAAATTTGTGTAATCAATGCATGCCTGCAATTTCCCATTTTCCTTTCTCACTAGTATAGGATTGGACACCCACTTAGGGTAGAGGGCATCATGGATAAACCCACTATCTTTGAACCTATCCACCACCTCTTTAAGAGTGGCAGATCTCACTGGATCCATGCAACGCATTTTTTGTTTCACCGGCATAGGCCTCGGGTCGATATTCAATACATGGCTCGCGATGGCAGGTGAGAACCCACACGTGTCGGAGTGAGTCCATGTGAACACGTGGAAATTCGCTCGGAGATATCTAGCAAGATCTTTGATCATTGGGTGGCAAAGATGTGATCAAATCTTTAGGGCACGTGATGGGTCATCGTGGCTGACTGTGATGTCAATCTTCAATTTAGTCGGTGCAGCCTTGGTCTCTTTGGTCTTCTCCTCATCATTACATGGATCTATGTCTCTATACAACCAGGTGTAGCGCCCGAGCAAAGGCTCAGGCACTGGTCGTTAATCTTCAGTGGCTTGGATGCACACCGACTTGTCCGCACCTTTACTCTTTTCCATTCGTTAAGAATCCCTCAATTTAGATATATAACAGACACGTTCGGTTGCCAGATCGCCATGAACAACTCGAACTCCATTATCTTTTGGGAACTTCAATGTCAAACACCATGGAGCAAGAGCTGCGTGGAAATCAGCTAGGGTCGGTCAGCCCAAAAAGGCGTTGTTTGGAGAATGAACATCCGAAACAAAAAAGGCAGTATCTGCACTCTCCTAAGGTCACCTCCTCTTAATTCTATGGGCGAATCAATATAATTAATAGCTTCAGTTGTAGCACCATTAAAGCCACGAATGCGGGATTTAGATGGTTTCAAGTCCTTTTCTTCCATCATTATTTGATCATAAGTTTTTTTTTAAATTATATTTACAAAACTTCAACAATCAACCAGTATCATTCTCTATAAAGCGGGGTCAATCATGGCTACAAATGACCATTGTGTCAATTATCAGAGCCTCCACCTTGTCTGCATCTCTGTTTCTAAACACATTATCATCTACAATTGTACGTTGCAATTTTACCAGAGCTCCATCTTCCGTGCTCGAACAATATTCAAAATTCACATGCTTAATCACGCTAATGTAGTGATCCATCTCATGCCAACTCCTATCAGCCGGATGTGGTCCTTCAACTATTGCATTGATTAATAATCTTCCACCAATCCGAGCACGCTCCTTAGCTCTTTGTTGTGCTTTTCCTCGTTAGGGTTGGGTGTTCCCTGCCCACAATCCTGCATTACAAACTGTTGTAACTTTCTTTCTTGAATCAGCTTTTTGATAATATCCTGGAGATGCCTGCATTCATTTGTGTTATGACCACAACATTCATGAAACTGACCATATTTTCTGGTCTATTTCTACCACTTCGTTGTTTCTTTCAGAGGCGGTTTCCCAATTTCATGGTGTTGCAAGTAGACATGTAGTTATTCTATAGTGATGTATCCAGTGGCGTGTAAGTATCATAGATCGAAATCCTAGGCTTCCCTCTTCCAGAATCCCTCTTTCGTTCTCAGCTCCTATCTCAGCCTTTCTTTTGTTGATTCGGTTTGTTCTGGACAATCACTTGAAATTTTCCAGACCTATCATCAGACTACTTTACTTCAATATTACTCTGTACTCCCTTTCCACTTGATCATGAAACATTCTTCTTCCTAGAGCATCTGGCTTCCTCCATCTTCGAATACTAACCGCCTTTGCATAAAAGCGTGCCAACGTTGTTAATGGCTTTCCAGCTAACCAATCGCCCAAATCAAACTCTGGATCAATCCCTCTTGTTATGGCCATCAAAATTGCATGGTCATTTAGAATATCGATTTCTATGACAGCTGTATGGAATCTCTCCAAGTAATCTTTCAGCGGTTCTCCCGGAGCATGGATAACATTGGATAGGTGTAACATTTCAGAATTTTAGCCAAGTTTAATTTAATAATTTAATTTAATTTTGGAATTTAATTGTGAAATTATTTGTGAATTAGTTAGAAATTTCCAGAATAAATAAAAAATTTAAATTATAAAATTTTGGCTTGAAATTTAAGGATAAGCATTTTATGAATAAAAATTGGATTTAAAAATAAATATATTGAAAATAAATTGGATTCGAAATTTTATTTTTAAGTTAATGAGAATTTGTTTCTAATTTTATTAAATATGCATTTTGATTTAAAAATGATGTTTTGAGTGTGATAATAAATTTTTCCAAAGGCTAATTAATTATGAAACTCTAATATATTTATTTATATGTAGTTAAATTTTTAAAACCATTTTTGCTTTAAAGGAGTACATAAATGATCAATAAAATAAATGTACTTATTTAGATAAGAAATATAATATTAAGTTATATTGAAAATATTATTTGTAGTATTTAACATATAGTAAAAGTTTGAATGTTGTTTAAAAGCTAAATTTTATAATATACACATGTGTATTATTTATTAAAGTATAATTTGTTTTAAAATTCAATTTTTCTTTAGATTTTATAAAAGATGATGCATTTATTGAATAATAGAAATTATATGTATGAAAACATTTGTTATAATAAGTGTAAACAAAAAAAATAAAATACATATGTTGAGATATGAAAATATACATTAATAAAGGTTTAAAACAAAAATTTACAAAATAATTTAGATTAAGGATTTAAAAACAAATTTTTTCACATAGGACATTTGTAAGGGAATTAAAATGTGTAATTGTACAAGTGTTGTTTTATGAGACAAGTGGCATTTATTTTGTTTAAAATGAATTAAATTTTATATTGAAAAATGAAAAATAGACTACATTCTTCTTTTCTCAAATCTAAAATAAGAAAACAAAAATCAAAATCAATACCAAAAAAAATCATCTAAACCTGAAACAAATCAGGTTATAAAATTCAATATCAAAAACCTGACCAAGTAAGAAAAAAAGAGAAATCATCTCAGGAAATTCAAACACTGTAAACAGCAATTCAAAATCTTCAAAATCCTAAAACAAGTCTAAATCTAAATCTGGAAATCAAGTTTCAGCCTTCAACCTGTTTTGTGTCTTTAGCAAGTTCAAGCATGCAATTCAAAATAGGTTGCAAAATGCAAATCCAAAGCCTGGGAATTAAGCCTGTAAGCAAAGCTTCAGATCAAAGCTTTAAAATCTTCAAATCTTGGAAATATCCAATCTTTTACAATTCCAAAAGACTGAAGCAAGTTAGGGTCAAGAAATTCAAGATCAGGCCCAATCAGCATTCCTTTTCCAGGCCCAAACATATTCATCTGTCCTCTGTCTTCAATCCAAGGTGAGCAAACCCTTAAACTCTTATATAATTGAAGTTGTTTGAATGAATGTGCATGAAAAATCTGTGTGTATATTAGTTTTGTTTGCTTGTGGATGTCTGGAAACCAGGAGGTTATACCTCTGTTCTTGATTCTGTTTTCAGAAACCTATTAAAATTTTGTTTGCTCCTTCCCTAATTCCTATTAAGCTTTAAGGTTCAAACCACAATTGTTTGTTTAAACATGTTTTAAGCATCAAAAAATAATTTTAAGCAAAATTAATTAAATTTTCTTATGAGAATTGGAAAAATACAGTTAAAACATAAAATTATGGCAAATTCATGTATCACGATTTTGAATTTCATTTACATCATCCAAATCCATTTCAAAAAAATGATTTTTAAAACAAAAATCAGAGTTTTTAGTTTCAAATTGTGGTCATTTTAGCTAGATGAACGGAATATGGTTTTTTATGAATTTCTGGTGATCGATGCGTGTTTGGGTATCGAGATTGTTTTCCGAGGTGCTGGAAGGATGGTTGAATTCGAGAAAAATGCTAGATGATTTTATAATTCATCCTGGGTGAAGATTGGAATCGATTTAGGGTTCTAACCCTGTATTTTGCAAATTTTATTCGCGAGGCTATAGTGTCATCATCGTAGCATTTCAGGTCATTGGACCTGGGGAAATCAAGACGTTGGATGTAGGGGAAACTTCGAGTGCAATTGCGTGACTTCTGATGGTCGGAAACAGGAGTTTGAGGCGATCTTTAGTGATTGCAGTTGTTCCAGATTTTGGGTCGAACAATGGGAATTCAAGTTCGTCAGTGTTTCACTATTCTGGGTGGTCAGGAGGCGCAACGGGATGGTGGTTGACTGGTGGAAGGTAGCGAAGTCGACCAGAGCTCATCGGAGCTCTGGTGCACGTGGATATAGGCATAGGTGTATCTGATGGTTTTGGAGAAGAAGTGGCTGGCTGCAGTCTAGTCTCGGGAAAAAGGTGATGTGTCTCGGGTGGGTTATCTAGTGGGTATGCGAATATATTACATTTTTAAATGTTAAGACAAAAATAAGTTTTTGAAAATATAAGGTGGCTCGGGAAAATTTCGCAGTGGACTCGAAGTGGCACTCGGGGAAATATCGTTTTGGCTCAGGAATTTAATACATGGATCGAGTCTTGTTTAAAAATTGAAGATTAAATAAATGTTAATTACAATTTAATTAAGTAAATAAGTTTTAAAGTGAATATAGATCAAGCCTTCAAAAGATTTTAAATAAATTTCTAAGACAGGAAATTATTGTCAAGGACAAAATTTCACAGCTTTTTAGCCTCAAGGACAGACCTTCAATATTTTATCTTGAAGGACAACTTTCTGTAGGTATCAGTTTTTAGTTATTGATAGAAGTTTTTAGGTATCAGTTTGTCGTTATCGATAGCAATTTTTAGGTATCAATTTTTAGCTCGGTAGCTGTTTTGTTGTCCTTATGAATAATTTTGAAAAAAGTTTATCCTCATGAATAATTTTTAGAAGAATATTTGTCCTTGTGGTAAAAATATTAATGTTGTGTCCTTGAGACACAAAATATACAAATATTTGTCCTTTAAATTAATTCCCCCTTTCTAAGATTGATTTCCATAAGATTATGTGTTTTTGAAACTTATTAATATGTACTTGTAATTCCAAGTGTTACACTTGTAATTTATAGGTAAAGCCAAGGAATTTTTTTTCCTATGATTCCTCAAAAAAATACTAAGCATTGAATTTAATAAGATTAAGTGATGATATTAAAATAAAGAAAAAATAGGTTTTCTTTTAACTAATTAAGTAATTTACGATATAAGTAATTAAGGTTAATTACCTAATGGAAAGCAATTGAGGTTAATAAATGGATGATTTATGATTGGTTAATCAAGTGATTAAGAATAATCACTTATAAATTAAGATTAATTAATTAATTAAATGAAGAATAATTAAGGGTTAATTAATTTATTAATTAATCTATTTAGGATAATTAATTAAGGGTAATTAAATAATTCTTTAATAATTAAGAGTTGATTGATTTATTAGTAAGGATAATTAATTAAAGAATAATTAAATAATTAAGGATTAATTATTTAATGATTAAAGATTTACTCATTTATTAATTAAGGTTGATTAATTAATAATTTAAAGTTAATTAATTTATAATTGATTAATTAACCTGGATTAGTGATTAATCTGGTTTCAATTAATCAGATGATCAATTAACCTTACTTATGGATGACTTTATTCTATTGAAGGCTATAAATTGTTGATATCTCTGTTGTGTGATGCTTTGTATTGTTTTAATTAAAGCTGTGATTAATGTAATTTGTTTTATCTACGGTGAACGTATGTTATTCATCTGTGTATCTATGTGTGGAAGATAAGCGTTATAGGATTATACCGCTTATCGATAATTGCTGTATTCGAATCTGTGATGATTGATAATGTTGCACTATTGGGTAAAGCCCCTGGACAACACTATACACACAAAAATATGGATTGCACGAGGAAATTGGTTAAGTCATAGATTTTTGAAATAGCTTAAAATTGAATTTGAATCCAAAAGTTTTGGAAATGGATTTGGGTTAAAAGTGAAAAGCATTTGAAAAGGAGTTTTGAAGATAAAAGTTATTTTGAATAACTTAATAAAATTTTGAAATTTAAATAATTTGATTTAAATTTGAATTCAAAATTTGAAATTAAATTCCATGTTTGGAAATTATAGTTTACAAGTTATAAATGTATTTATATAGGTTTAATCCATTTTAAAGGTATTGTTTTGAGAATTTGAAATTAACCCAAAGGCTTTAACTTGTATCAATGAAATCGAATTTTTCTTAAACGAAAACTATTTGTTTTCAAATAATAAAAGCTTTTATATATGGAAAGAATTCCCAATCTGTGTTGAAAGGATTTCAAGTTTGAAATGTAATTGTTTTCCAAGTTACGAATGAATCTTTGGAAATGGGTTTGAAAGCTACAAGTTAAATCTTTGATTTAAAGATTGAATGAGTTAATGGAAATTGTTTGAAAGCTATGAATGAATCTTTGTGAAAAATAGGTGAACTTTGTGAAATGAATCTTTTTGTTTGAAGATTTGGAAATGATAATTTCTTTAAACCATTTGAAAGGTTTTGGGTTTTTAAAGTTGTGACTTAACTAAAATCCCATATCCATATGTTTTTAAATATTGTGCTCATTATTCGGTTTAGCCGGGAGAGGACCATGTGTCATATAACCCATTCCGAATAATGATACGACGTTATGGATTACATTTAAAGACCAGTGGTGAAGACTGGGTGTTTTCGAGAATGAAAGGATAACCCGTCGAATGACTCTGCACTGAGTAGCTACGGTATAGAGATCTCCATATGTGATGGGGAGTCCGGTCGAGATTGTGAATATTCAGATTTATAAGGGCTTCTTTTGAAGTGCCTTCGATTCTGTTCGAACCCGGAACAGATTTGTACGGATGTGTGTCTGACATTACACTTTGAGATGTAAAACTGGTTTTTATCAAATACATTTCTGTTCGGTGGCGAAGATTTATTCTCTTAGCTTAACACCCTTCTCTGAGAGTACGAGCTCAGAGCTTATGTAGTTGATGGTTACTAGTGATACATTCCCTATTTGGTAATATGGCATACGAAGTGCTGCGGATCATTTGTTGATCAATGCAAGGCTTTGTGAAAAAGCATAGCTTTGTGAAAGAGACTGCATCAGGACCTCACACCCCAGAAATGGTCGAAACAGGAAAGATGCGGCAAGGTTGCAGGGGTCGCGCCACCAGGGTATGTCCATTCCTTCTGAAAAAGGGTGGTATCATGGTATGGAGCCCAGATACTTAACTCATGTGGACACTGTATATTTATTACTGTGTAATGTTGCTTTGTGGTTGAGGATCCTAGGATAAAGGTCGCAAACGACCGGGGATGGCATATGTTTAGGTATTACTCCCGGGCAGGGAGGAAACCGGCCTTGTGTTCGCAGAGAGCCGGGTAGGTTCTCAGGGCATCCCTCAAGATCCGTAACCATATGGCAATGGAAAGTTCCTTGGCCTGACCATTTGTTGGAAAATCCAATCTCCAATACGCGTCTTGTACGGTTTTAGTTGTATAACCTGCCATTTACTTATGGTGGTCACCACTGTTTTGATGGTAGCTATAGTAGGCATAGTTCGAAATGTCTATGCTGGCTAAGATTAATATTACACTTGCAAATGTTTTCCACTATGCACTAACAGTAATATCAAATGGTTTTCGTGTATGAAGCATTTTTGTCATGACCCGGTTTCCCGTACCCTTTGAATCGACAATAAGCCACACATGTCCAACTCAAATTGCACGAAAATACAGAACATGAAGGTTAATAAAGAAAAATAGATAGAACAGAATCTCACTCAAATGGAATAACATATAATATTGAACAAATATCTTTACAGCGGAAAACTTTAAAATACATATATCAGAGTCTAATCTAAATTCAACTTGGATAGTTATAAATATCTATTCTTACAACTGCTGAAAAACATCAAACAAAATACACTAAGTACAGCGGATAATAGAATATGCTCATACGTCAATGAAAATCTCCAGCTCTCCTCTAGAAATACCAAACGTCTTTGATTAACCTGAAACTACTCGGATCTGACCCGGGTATTGAAAACAAAGAGTATCTCATAAGACCACGCCCACACATAAACAAGGAAGGTTTTTACCTTATGATAACTAAAACACTTTTATGTCAAAACCTTTGATATTATTTCTAATGACATTCTTTGAAAAACATTTGCAAATAAACTTATTAATTTTAGCCGAAATTGTTACAATTATTAAATTCCAGCATACTAGGCTCTACAAACAAAACCGTAGGTTCTAATTGGAGAATGGATTTCCATACAAATGACCAGGCGAAGGATCTACCTTCCGAAATGGGTACACCTCTAGATGGATGTCCCGAGGCACAGAACATCTGCCCTCTACCAACACAAGACCGGCCTACCTCTTTAACTAGATAGTACCGAATATGTCATCCCCGTTCGTTACCGACCTTTAACCGAGAGCTCGTTTCCATACACCACATTAATTTACATCCCGAACGTCATAGCGGGAAAAAATATATCTAGAAGGGGATGACATACCCTAATTAGGAATGACCCACTTAGCCTTGCCATATCTAATCCTGTTTCGGTCATTTCCTATTTGATGAGGCTTGAGGCTACTATTATCTTTTCACAAAGCACACGTCACTTCTTTGAATGCCACATTGCCATTTCCATTGACTACTAATTGCCCTCCATAAAAATACAACCCTTGAGCTCGTATGTCTCAAGGAGGGTGTTAAGCTAAGAGAAGTTATCTTCTACGCCGCCACTGATGTACGTTTGTAAAAACCAATGTACATAATCTTTAGAATTGCAATATCGGGCAAACATCCATACAATTTGTCCAGGAACATGACAAACCGAATGCAATCCCCTACTACTACTAGTAGCGAGTAGTCCTTGCAATCCGCAAAATCTCCACAACGAGGAGACCACTTCTATATATAAATCGGGAGCTACCTAAAGCAAGTCAACAAGCAGTCCTCCCATCATAAAAATCCACGGTCTTCAATCATCTACAATATGTCTTCACGTTCGAACGTATACATTGGTTCAAAGTGGTTTTCGGATAGGAATTACCGAAATCCAACCCCGGTTCCTTCGAAATCGAATTATCGATAAAAAGTGAATATGAGTATATAGGATTTATTAAGTCTCTTTTCACTTTAATTCTTTCAGATGATTTCAAAATCTCTTCCTTTTGACTTAGGATAGTTTCTAAGAAATTCATTCTTTTGCTTTGGAAAATATCTCAAATTTCCTTACTTAATTCTTGATCAAATTCTTTAACTTTTATACGGGTCAAAAACAATGTTATTTAAGACATCGTTTACGATAAACCCTAAATCAATCTTAACAAACATTGTGAAGTAAATAGGATCATAGAAATCATTCATTTTGGAGATTTCTCAACTTTTGGATAATACCAATCTTCTTTTATTTTGGAAACTCAATACGAACTTTTTATTTAAGAGCATCTGGGCTTTCCTTTCGATCTGTTCCACCCCTCGTCCAAGAAAAGAAAACATAGGCCAGATAAGTTTAGAGCACTGGTTGCTCCATCCCTAACCTTAGTTAAAAACCTTGTTTTATCTTCCCAGATCTCACAGGTGGGACAAATGTACTAGTCATTTCCGCATACTCAGTTTGTTATTGCATTCAATATTCTTCAATCATTGTTTAAGTGTTATAAACAATTCATCTTAACCCTTTATTCAAAACTCTTATTAAAAATTAAATTCATCTTTAAACAACTTAACATTCCTTTTAAAAACATTCACAATTGATTCGAGGAGAAACTGTTATGTTTAAACTCTTATTCAAAAAGTTATACAATTCGCAGCATAAAAGTGCTGCGGAAAGTGCTATATAAGCTTATTTGATTTAAACAATTTTATACATTCGATAATTCATATTTTCCAAATCCAAATCTCCTTTAAACTATTTAAATAGATTTGTCAATTTTATTCCATATTTTTCCATAATTAAAAACATTCATTTAAACAGATTTCCTGTTATGGTCACTTAACTGCACTGGCGCGATTTTTTTGGAAAATTGATTTGGACTTAATTCACAATCTACTTATCGAAACTTTGATTTTCTTTCTTCGTTTAGAAGATATGGATATAATAGTACAGAGTTTTCTTATCTCGAAGAATTCCGAGCTATATTTCACCCTACACATTCTTTGAACTTTTAGCGTGAAATCGCGAACTACCGTTGCGTGACGCACCTAGTTTTAACTTATTTTTCAATATTTGAAATAATATATTCAAACTGAATTTTATCACTTATAAAATCATTACAAATAAATATTTTCACTTTTTAAAGCATTTAAAATGAATTTTTCACTATTTCATATTATAATATTATTATATTCCTATTATTTTAATATTAAATTCTAAATTCCAATTTCAATTCAATTTCAATTCTAACTTCAATTAAACGCATTTAAAACTTAGATTCAAATCTAATTTCAATTTAAAATTCAATTCATTCTCAAACTAAACTTCAATTTTCAAAACCAATTTCAATTTCAATTTCACTATTCATCTCAATTTCAATTCCAAATTAACTATCCTTTTCAAATCTGTTTCACTTTAAATTTCAAATTCTTTATTATTTTAACTTTAATTTCACTTCTGAATGAAAAGAGACTTATTTTTTCAAAATATCTCATATCATCGAAATATGGTCTTATCTAACAAAGGTGATTATTTAATCAAAATGAGCATAATCAAGTTTAACATTTATCACTAACATAATTATGGTCCATACATAAAGTAATATGATAAATAATCACAACCATAAACACTTGCAACTATTCAAACATAAAAACATATCTAAACATTCATAACAACACTTCAAAGGGGTGTATACTTGCATATGTAATAAAATGATTATAACAAAATCAAAATATTACCTTTTAAAAGTAGTGAGAATTTTCTCACCTTTAACCAAAATCGTTTCACTTCCTACCAACATTCTTATCCAAACCAACACTTCACTAAACATTTCTAAACCTTATCACAACCATGCTTCCAAGTGTTCGACCATCTCCACCTCCGCTTGCTTTGCTCACGGCCATGGCCCTCCTCCACCACCTTCCTCTCGACTTAAGCCCTTAAACACCTTCATACTCATGGCCTAAGGCCATTTCTTAAGAAGAGAAGAAGAAGAAGTGAATTAAGAAGAGGTTAGAGAGTAACAAGTGGATTAATGCTTAAGCACTCCACTATTTTTAACCCCCCCAACTCTCCTAAAGAGAGAAGCCATTAACATAACTTAAAGAAGAAGAAGAGAATGATTTGTGTGAAAACGGAAGAGATATGCATGGCTATTTATAGGAAAAAGTTTGGAATAAAATATTATTATGTAAAATGAAGAAACCTTACTTTTTTCAACACTTCACGTCACATTTCAAATCATGTTTTATGTCACTTCCACTTAAGGAGTAAGAAAACTAAAGTAATAATTATGTTTGGTTTGATTTGACATGTTTTGTCCTTTTGTGTTTACTTTTGCACTCTTTTTATATTTATGTAAATATTTTCAAAAGTAAACTCTTTTTGTCTTTAGTGCTAAATGTAGAATGTTTAAATAGTTTGTAAACTTGTATTTACATGTTAGAAAATGTATCAAGTTGCAACAACTTGTCAACGACTTATTTTGGTTGAAAACAGTGTTTTTGTCGACAAATTTTACAGTCAAAATTTGATGTTTTTATTAAGCTATATATTGAAGTAAACCAAACTTTAAAATGAACTTTTTAATCCGTTAAATATATTAAACCATGTCTCTTTATATTTTAAAATTATATTAAATTAATATCAAAATCTCTAATTTTACAACGTACATAAAACTGACAAAATGCGACAAATTTTGGTTATTTTTGTAAAACGATTATTAACATTCTTTTAAATATATAAATATACTTTTATTAAATTTATTAGATGTTTTAAATAATATTTAACTTATCAAATAAATGTTTAAATCCATTTATTTAAGCCTTTATTTGTTATTGACAAAACTTACCATTTGTTGATTTGTTCTAAAATCCAAATTTATACTTTTTAATTTATTATCCATAAGAATAGATAATTATTTATTATATATAACATATTTATTTAAGATTTAAATTCCTTTTAAATTTAAACGAATGAAATCTCTTATTTTCGAAGTAGTACAATTACGAGTCGTTGCAATTTTTGACTATCATAAGGAGGAATCTCCTCCAATTCTGCGTTTGCATGGAGTGTAAGGCAGGAGACCTTATGGTAGTTTCATTTTCCAAAAAAGCATTGCGGATTTAAATGTTTTAAATTCTTTTGTTGTTTGTTTAAAGAAAACTGTTTTTGTTTGCTCATACCAGTCCTATGACTGACCTGGAGTTTATTGTTCCCTTCCTAAACTCTGGGCGCCCAAAATTTTCCACACGGGCAGTCTGGAGTTGGGTTTTCTAGATAATCAAATAATAGGTATAGATTCGATAGCCATCGAAATCTTTGGTTTGGTAGCATTTGGAGATCTTCTTCAGTTTTTACATCTTTGAAGTTTTGGTTTGGCAATCGCATTCGGGATCGCATTTTCTACAAGTTCAACTTGATAATGATGGATTGAGCTTGAAGTTTAGAGCTTTGGCTTTGGAGTTTTGGTTTAGAGTTGCAGTTTTGGATTTTCTTGAACTCTTTGCTCATATCGAGATATTTCCACTGTGGTGTTGTGTTGTATACATTCTTTGATGGTGTTGGGTTGTTGTATCATGATGTATATCACATTGTACCTATATTATATATCAATGTTATCATCTTTTGTTCCACTGTGTTGTTTTTCATCTAATGTTGTTGCAAGCTCCGGCGATACGGATTCGATGTCGTTTGTCGGGCATCGAGTTCGGGTCGTCAGAATAGGAACCTTACATCCTTGGGGTGAGTTGCATACATATGGAACTGTTCTATAAACATTGTTTTCAAATCATCAAATTTAGAGATTGACTGTTGGGTAACCTCATAAACCACATTGTTGTGATTCCAAAGACGTTATAGGAAAATATCTGCACTTGGCTTCTTCATTTGCTTATGCAGAATCCATCATCCATTCATATCTTAAGATGTGCTCCATGGGGTTGGTTTTTACCTCGTAAGCAGGCATCGACGACATGTTAAACCTCCTTGGATACTCTGTATGTAGAATATTGTCAGTGAACGGGGTAAGGAATCTCAAGATTCCCAAGTCATCATTGTTCAAGCCTTGGCTCTCTCTCACTAACCGTCTAACCATAGCCAACAAATTCGGAATTTGGATAGTTGGTGCCAAGCAGTGGTGGTGTTCCACCTCATGTGAATGGTCCGGTCAATGTCTACCAGCTGTTCCATACCTTCTTGGTTCAACATCTTGCCGATGTATATCTTGTAAATTCACTTCATCATCATTCCAAGAATGCGACTAGTCAACATTCAACTAGACTCCATCATCTAATTTAGTCGCAACGGCACCAGCTTGACTCCCAGCATGTATAGGTAAGTTCCCTCCTCTAGAGGAGGGATCGTCATCGATCCCTATGGAGGGATCGACACCGATCGATGGTCGCAGACTAGAAAGATCTACCTATTGACGCCCCTAAATTTCTACGTGATATTAGTCTATTCTGCGATGCATATATCTTTGATACTTGTCCAATGAACGAGCTCTCCGATGCTGAGTAAGGGGCAGTGTTCCTCCTAGTTTACCTGGCTGTTGCTGACTGAGTTGGTTCATTAGGTTGATATTGGCTTGAATCTGCTAATTTAATTGTCGATGACCGTCCACTAGTTCTCTCATTAGATTCTAGAATTCAGCTCTTGTAATGGAATGAGATGGATTTCGAACTTCAACCGGATTAGCAATCACATCCATTAGTTGACTACTCGGGCCTTCTTTATGGATGCCAGCATTCTCATTTCCTTCTGCATTCTAAGAAGTAGATCTAGTGTTCATCACTATGTTGATAGCTTTGCTTAGATTTTGTCAAATCTAAACAGAACAAACAAAATTCCTGAAGACAATTGTAGATCTCTTTTGGGGGATATGTGCAATCCAATAGCAACAAAAGGATCCTAAAAGTTTGAGAATCAAGGTTCTTAGTGAAAGAACTAAAATGTCTGCATAAAAAATTGGCACAAACACCCAATAGAAATTTTGAAAAGAAATTAATAACGAATATAAAATAAGAATAGACGATAGTAACAAAGAAATAGTAGCAAATTGAGATAATGACACACACGTAGCAACTTAAAGTGGTTCTGTGTTGTTTGCCGACGTCCACTTTAAATAAATTGCTTTCTTAATCACTTTATAAACTGAGTACAATAATGATCGGATGAAAATCCTTAATTAAAAAAGAATATATAACAACTAGCCACATAGAAATCCTAAAAATGAACAACCAAGCTTGTATTTATAGAGGAAACTTTCCAAATATCTCCTCGAAAATTCGGCAGAGGGACCTTTAGAACCATGTGGACCCATACGATGGATCGCATAGCCCAATTCCTAAAGAAGAAGGATCGGTACCGATCCATACTTTGGTGGAATTTTGGGGTGCAATTCCTATGGTAGCTCCTTCATACCAAAATATGCTTAGACCCCAAATTTAGTAGAATTCGAGTTATTGCCAGATCTTTGCATCAGTATGGGTTGATTACTGGTTCCTGCCGATCCCTTCTAAGGGAAGTATATTGATCCCTCCAACTTCATCTTCTTGAGGCGTGATCCCTAGAGTAGGCTCCCGAGGACCCTCATATCTTGTTCATAAAATTTCATGTGCATTGGACTTGCAGATTTTGAGATATTGCTCGTTTTCTATTGAAATGCTCCTATTCCCTGAATCATACCGATCCATAAGATGGAAGCTAATTTATATCGATCCCTTCTATATATTGAACCACATTTCATACTTCAAAAATTCTTCCATGCATATCCATCACCTCAACTTCGACTTCGTGTTATTATTTGTGCTTGACCTCTAGGCCCTACAACCATCACTCCAGACTCGTCGGCCTTGACGGTAGTTGAATCTAAGTTGCAGTTCAATATAGTCGGTTGAAAATGGTAGATAATAATGTATATATATATATATATATTTGTTATTTGAATAAGCATTAAAACAATATAACTATTTACTTTTATATATGTATAATACATATATTGCATAAATATATATGTTAAATTAGATATTGATTAGATACATGATAATATAAATATATATATATATATAACATATATATACACACACATATAATATACAAAATTATATTTTTTATTTAATACAATATACACATATATTTTTTAGTAAGAAAATTATATATGTATGCGTATATGTGTATATGTATGCATGCATGTATGTATGTATGTATAATATATGTGTATTTATATGCATGTGTGTTTATATAAGTATATCAATTATGAAAAATTTATAGCATTTTAGATCCAATACACAACATACAAATTATTTTATTATAATTTTTTATTATTAAATTAAATATATACATATAAAGTTAAAATTATTTCCATGATAAAATTTTCACATTTTAAGTTTATTGAAATGTAGATATGACAGTAAAAAGTCACGGAAAAATTTCCATAATTCTCTAGGTCGAAATCACATTTTATGCTATTTAATTAATATCGGCATCATTATTAAATGATTTTTTAAATTAATACTATTGATTTTTAAAACCTAGGATTTCGGCTGAGTGATAGTGTATTGATGTAGAAATTTAATAAAATTTAAAATATAATTTTCAAAATATATGTTATTTTGTATGAATTATTCGACTTATATTTCGATTTAAATAATATTAAAATGAAAATAATTATTAAAAAATATTTTATTATTACATAAAATTATAATTAGTACAAATTTGCGTATATGAAATATAGGATCGGCTTTTAACAAAATATGATGGCATAACTAATTACAAATCAATTAGTTCACGTAATATGACTTATTAATCTAAGTATAATTAATGAATAAAATGATAAAAACTAAAATATATTTATTTGGCTATTTATACATCTGATTATATAAAAATGTTTTTTTTATTATACATACATACATATTACCATTCAATATGTGACAACATTCATACATATAGGAATCTTACCTAACTGACAGTATAATTATGATATATATAAAAAAACAATATAATATTATACATATACTATAAGTCTTATGAAATAACAAAACCATACCAAAACTTATGCTTTGAATTACACCTTACAATGACGAATATCCCTCCTTAGAACTCCTCTCAATTCGGTAGACTGTTAATCATTGAATTGTAGACCGTTGACTATACAATATTAGTTGATTTGAAATTACAACAAAACAGATTGATATATATTAGGGTTAGGAGTCCTTTTATAGTAGAAGGAATAGAGAGAAAGGAAGATCATATCTTTAATCCATTCTCTCAAAATCTGAGCCATTCTCCTAAGATACTCCTGCCCGATCTTTCAATCGCCCCACTACACGCTTGTTGCTTTCAAATGTATCATCATACATCATGAACTAATAGCCCATTTATTTCCAAATAAATATTACTAATTAAATCTCATTTAATTGCTTATCGATATGGCTTATCGATCGATGTATTTATAACTACTACAAATATATACAATAATATATATTCTTCAAATCATATAAAAGAAATATATTTAAAATTTCATAGATATTAATTAATCTAATTAATTTATAACAAGTATAAGCTAATTAAATCGTTTAGTCTAAAAGGAATTCATCATACTGGTTGGGTGATTCGTCAAGTGTAAATTTGCTCATCCATTTACATTGAACTATTCAAATATTAACGTTCACACGCCACTTAGCAGTTGGTATGACATTATGGTCAAATCTATCGCTTATTAAGTTTCGATAAAATCCAATTTTAATTAGTTAAGCGTTATCCACTTGGGACTATTATTTACACCAATTCTCTTCGTCAAAACTATCACTATGTACTTATTGAATTCGATAGTCAAATTCCAACATTATCTGTGTTCAAGTCTATAGTTTAAACATAAAGTTCTTGGTTCGATAATAAAATTTATTATTAACTGAAATGCTATGGCCAAAAACTTTGACTTTTAGTGAACTTAAGTTGACCATGATACTAACCTCATATGACCGAGTAGATGAATCCTCTCTTAAATAGTGCTTCACTGGCAATACTTTCGCTCGACCCAACTATAGTCGGTCAATGGATGCCATGTCAAGATTTGACTATAATCAAAACGGAGGTTTCATATTGGAGATCTATAATATTCTCAAGTCAAAAGAACTGTGCAAATCAGTCACATCGATATTTTCTATTTGACCTTAGTTATATTAACCAACAGAAAACTATTGAGTGAGTCGTTCCATAGTTATCCAATAACTATCAGCACATTACCCTTAGGTGTGTCCAACAATCATGACTAATATACTTCCTAGTACTTGGAGAGTGTAACGTTCTCTAGTCTCAAAAAATACATCGATATCCAGTCTCGATGCATCTTGACTGGGAACATCTAAAATGTATATTTACTTCATTCGCGGATGTACTACTTTGTAACTCTTATCACAAAACATACAATTTATGATTTTTATATGTAATATATTTTTAATAAATTAATTAAACACATATATCAAGTATGTAGTAGAAAGAAAACACCTTTTACTTCGAACAAGACTGTTTATCGAGTTAGATATATGTAAACAATTACATAATTACCTCTAACGCATGCCCCTAACTCTATCACTCTAGACGACATAGGATGTGGTACAAGTGTGTGTGAATTTTTAAGGTCCATTACCTAAGGGTTTTTGACCAATGTGTATCTACATTACAACATATATAGGGTACTACAAGGAACAAACTACGTATGGAACCTCACAAGTGACGATCAGCCACCACTCCTAGAGTTACCCAATAAGGAAACACTACCACCCGTTTCGCCATTTAATACTACTGTGGAGACGACTCCCTATTAATATCAGTGCCCTTAGGCTACTAAGGAACCTATTTTTCTCTAACTATGACTACTACACGTAATTCCCACTATGCATCGAGGGGGAATAACCAATGCAGACTTGTCATAGTGTCTCATCATCTCCATCTTCATCCACCTCTTGATCGTAGTGTTGGCCCCTAATTGCATGCGTCGGGATCCTCTAATACAAATGTATCACATCGAGTTAGAAATCGTGCATACCAGGATTCTTATTATATCGGAACACACTCTCTCAGGTATCCTCATTAGTGCTACACATCCACCATGGACCTCCTATGAGTGTTATTTGCGAAAAAATCGCCATTTCGAATAATCTAACCCCAAGTTGGGTAAACAACATTTACTCAATACCACATTAAACTAGCGTCCATTGTTAGGGAACTTGTTCCCCTACCATCCCTGACATATACAATTAGCACAAAATAAGCTCACCCATGCAATTTTATATATAATTTCTATTTGTAGGTTGGGCCTTAGGCTGAGGTTAAATTTTTGCATTTCACACGTTATCCGGTCGCCAGCTAACCCTAGCTGGTCGACCGTTGGGGACCAGCGGTCGACTGGTCGTAAAATAAAATTTAGGGTTTGTTTGATTTTAAATATTGATTTGAAAATTTCATCTAATTCATGTCATTAGTAGTTTTCAGTGAATCCTAATTACTAATTTGACCAGTCCATGCTTTCAATTTCAATATCAATTTAAATTAGGGTCTACCGATTTAGGATTTTATAGTTAGATTAACAAAAAGGGTGTATAAGGATCAGTCTCAGATTTAAACATTTACAGTGATTTCAATTCAATCCAGAAATATAAGATTCATTTACAATTTAAATTCTAAATTACAGACATCCTAAATTAGTTAGAATGGTTTGAACCTAAATGTAATTATCATCTAATCAAAATTGTTTCCACTCGCCTCAAGCCTAAGCACTTTTTATTCTCTATGCTTCAAAATTGTCTCTTCGAACGATCGCTCTGTGTTCCCTGTCTAGAACCAATTGCTTGCGTTCATATAGGTTTACTTTATTTGATTTTGAAGAATTTTAGGGTTAGAGGAGAGGTTAGAGTTGGACAAAAAAATTCTACAGTAAATGTTTCTGTAGATTTTAAGGGTAGGTTAGGCTTGAATTTATAGGGGTTTGCAAATAATTTAGGACATTGGATGCAGTCAAGAGAATCTTTTAGGTCGTCACATATCTTCATCTCTGCTTGGCCATGAAGTAAATAATCGCCGATATAACAAACGACTTTTCTGTACAGTTTAAGCGGACAATCAATCACTCATGACCTACTCATATTGAATGGAAAGGCGAAAGGTTAGGGAAAAGAAAGAAGATAAAAAAAATAAACAAGACAGAATCTCAGGGTGGCAAGAATAATCTATAATATACAACAAATCTTTACCTAAAGAAAAAAGTGATATGCATACACATAATCAGAGTATACTAAACTATTTCAGCCGGCACAATTATAACTACCTGTCTTTATAATTGTTGATAAATCCAACCAACCAACAACATAGCGGAACATGAAAAAATACGTAGATATGTCTGGGACCTCAGCTCGTCTCTTGAGCTCTAATGCATCCAACGCAATCTGTAAATATGCTCTATCTGACCCGAGCATTGAAAGAGAAGAACAGGTGGATCGGTCCGGCAAACCAACGTGAGAAAAACACACCCAAATGGAATTAAATGTAACATTCCCAGTTTTTTTAAGCCAAATTAATTAAGTAATTAATTTGATTTATTGATTAAATTAAGAATTAATTTGATACTTAATAAATTTTTGGAATTTAATTGTGAGTTTATTGGTAAGTTAATATGAAAATTTCCAAGATAAATAAAGATAAGTATTTTTGATAGAAAATTGATTTGGAAATTCAATAGATTGTGAATGGAAATTTTAATTTGGGAATTCCAAAATAAGTACCTTTGAAAATAAAATTGGATTTTATTAACTTTATATTTCAAAGGAACTAATATATATATATATATATATATATATATACACACACACATATATCTGTGTGTGTGTGTGTTTATTTATTTATGTATAATTAAATTTTAAATCATTTTCTTTAAATATTATATAAGTACAAAAATATAAAACATATGAATATAAATATAAAGCTTTGATATATATATATATATATATATATATCTTTTGGAAAACTAATAAGATAAACATTTGTAAAATATAATATAATAGCTAAGTTGCATATGAATTTGATAAAAAAAGATTTAAAACACATTTTCTTTTGAAATGAATAAATATAGTTTGTATATTTATGAATTTAAAGTGTAAAACATTTACATATGTTAAGATATAAAATATAAAACTAATATATATGTATATGTGATTATGTTAGTGTATAATTAATTTTTAAAACATTTTCTTTATAATTGAAATAAAATTTAGTTTTGTATACATTTAAAATGAACAGAAAATGTATTACATTATTTATATAAATTGATAAATCAAGGGTTAAAACAAAATTTATAAACTAATTAAAGATTAGGGTTTAAACATAATTTATAAATAAATTTAAGAAAGGGTTTAAACACAAATTATTTACATTTTGTCATTTGTAAAACAATAAGAAAAGGGATTAACAAGTGCATAGGAATTAAAAACATGCATATTACATGTGTTAACCAAATTAACAAGTGACGTTATGAATTTCTTTTAATTTGAATAAATAAATAAATGAGAAACCAAAGTATTCTTAGTTTTAAACCTCTCAAGCCTCAAAATCCACAAACCTGGTAACAAAGAAAACAAACCAGAAAATACAAAAGCAACAAAGCCTCACAAATTTTCAAATCTGGAAACAAATGATAAATGAAACTCAAAACAAAACATGAAATCAAAAGCTTTCAAGCCTGAAAGAATCAAAGCATGCAAATTGAATTCAACTCTATCAAGCTTCAAGAATCAAAACCAAAAAAATGAAATCAGAACCAAGTTCAAACCTGAAAGTAATTCAACCTTCACAAGATTCCAACCTAAAAACAAGATTAAGTTTTTAGATTCAAAGTAGCAAATCTGAATCAAACAACTAGCAACTCAAACTTAAGCAAGTATTAGATTCAAATTGCAACCTGAAATATAATCAAAGCAAGCAGGCAACAGATCAATTTCCAGATTCAAAGCAAACCTGCTCTCTATTCAAAGTCTCTCTGTTTTCATATCTTCAGGTGAGCAAACCACTATTTTAAACACTGAGTTTGTTTATTAACTTGATATATATGAAGTGAAGTAATGAAAATGTATTGCATATCTATATAAATATGTAAATATGCATGTGCTTGCTTGTGTGTATATGCATGTTGATGTTCTGTATAGGTTACAGATTTTAGACCCTGATAAAAAAATTCAAAATCCAAGCCTCTAATCTCTCTTAGGCTTTGATGTTCAAATAGAATGTGTTTCAATTAACACAACCTTAAATTTAAAAATATTTTTAGGTAAAATTGATAAAAGCATGATCTGGAAATTGAAAATACAGTGAAAAACTAAAAACATCCCAAAATTCGATTTTTAAGATTTCTCGATTTGATTATATAACCTGTATCGTCTTCAAAAATGATGATTTTTAAGACAAAAATCAAGATTTTTTGAGTTATATTAAATGAAAATTTCGGGGTTGAACGAAAAACATGCTTTGGGTGAATTCAATTAATCGGCGATGATGGGTGAGTCGTGGTCGTTCCTGGAGGGAGTAAGCGGGAGGTAGATCATCGGAAGAATAGCAGTGCTATATATTGTTCTCCGTGGAGGCAGTGAGTTGTTGATTTAGGGTTTCTGACTGGTCGATGATGTTTTAAAAAGTTAATGCGGCGTCGTGAATGGGTCGAAACCGATCGGACCAGGGGGGATCGGTGTGTGGATCGGAGGCCAAGGTTCTAACACGAGGCTGTGGTCTTCGGTGGTCGGTGGTGATAGGCCGAGGTGGTTTTATCAATTGGGTTTATTCCTGATTGGTTTCGAAAATTCATTTGATTTTGATTCCTAAGCGATTTCATAAATCTAGGTGCTCGATGTAACGACCCACTATTTTGGACCATTTAAATCGACAATAATCCACACATGTCAGACTTGAATAATTCAAAATAATAGGTTGTAATAAAATTTGGAGCAAATAAAATCATTTACAGAATCATAGACACAGAAATATTAGAATACTCGCAGCGGAAATAAAATATCATAGTTGTTCATGAAGCTACTATATACAAACTCTCAAAACATATACAAAATATCATAATTTAAGTGGATACAATAGAAGTTTGGATACATAAATCAATAATACAGAGACAGATACCTAATAGGAACTAACTGGAAGAAGTAGACGAATAGATAGACAGATAAGATCCAGCTAAAATCTAGCTCTAGAAAGTGAATCCGAAGCTGTCATTCTCAGGCTGACCCGAGCGTATAGTTGATTTGTATAGTTATTGTATACATGAGTATAATCTTCTAAAATTTTGATAATTAATTGAATTGGATGTTAAGAAATAATAATTGATTTATATATAGCTTGTAACCATTAGCTTTTGTTTCATATATAAAAATTTGGACTAGAAAACATGGTTATAAATTAATATGGAAATTTAAATGAGTTTAAAACAAGAAACTAAGAATTTCATTTTCGATGGTTTCAAACTTTGTGTTTAAAGTTTTAAAGGGCATATTATTTAAAGTATTTCAAGTAGAAATTATTTCAAAGAATTTTTAATTTGTAAATCAGTGCTTTTTTCTTTATCGTTGGAAAATAATTTCGTTGATGACTGCAGCATCATCGACATTTGTTTTCGAGTTTCGAAGTAATGAGACCATTCTATAGTTTTGCTACAGTCTTGCTTTGGAGAACTAAATTGATTTGGACTTCTAAAATATGACTTGATTTATATGTGATATATGATTTAAGATTTGACTTGATATATATTGTGTATATTTATTTATCTCTAAAGTTATAGTCGGAAATTTAATTCTTAAATTTTTATCTAAAAGGATAATTTCAATTATAAGATGAAACCAAAAATTATGGATAAATATTTAAGCTTGGATGATTGAATTAAGAAAATGTTATTTGTATAATATTCTATTGCATACCAGTATAACTTAGCTTAGTTATTTAAAGTTAACAATGTAATTGGATAATATACAATGTAAAAGGGATTTTATAAATAGAATTTGAGTGGTTATAACAAATGTTATACCCTTAAATTTTAGTTATAAAAGATTAATAGAGTTAAATAGAATGAAAGGTTAATTGAATAATTTACAATATAAAATGATGTTAAGGGAATTCACAAATAAATTGGAGTTATAATAAAATGTAAATGTATTTTAACTTATGTGATTAGGTATATTAAGTGGAATAAATCTAATAATAAGTTGGAATAAAGAAGGACTTAAATTTAGTGAATAAAGTATGAGTATAATACATGATTTTTCAAATAGATAATTTTAGAAATTGTTAAGATTTATTTAAGTGAGGTGAAATCCAGTATTTATCTAAGTTGAAATTTTCATAGTTTTAAATTTATTATCTTAATTTGTTTTCCAATCTCCTTGCTTTCAGGGTTATTCTTTTCCTCTTGTTTTAATCCTACTCCTTCTATCTTGTTTTTCTCTGTTTCCTTGCTTCATTCCTTTTCGAGGATGAAATTTTTGAGTAGGGGAGAGTGTAACAACCCGTAATTTTAGGAATATTTTAATTCGATTTTTATTTGAAAACTTTAATTTCTGGAATTTTCCAATGTAAGTTTGGAATTTTTGTAATTTATTTTCCAAATGCAATAAATAAACAATTTTTGAAATTTTATATTTTTGTCAAAATTTGAATTTCAGTTTAAATTTTAAAAAAATTGAATTTTTAAATTTTAATCTTTTTCTCCGAAGCAGAATATATTTATGATATCTGTTCTGCTTTTCGTTCCGTTATATTCTGATTTATGCTTTTCTAAATTAGATAAAGTACAGCGTTTTACACGTAGTTATTTTTGTATTTCAACTTCTATTTTTTTATGTTCATTTCTATATTTTTATGTTCTATGTTATGTTATTTTATTTTAGTTGCTTTGATCATTTATTGGATTTCTATTTGTTTATATCTTTTTATAAATGGCTGGAGAAAATCAAGGTGACACACGTTACACTTTTTAATTTCTTACCTTTTTATTTCCTACCTTCTTTATTTATTTTCTAGCCGTTTCCTCCTCATTCCTAGCCATGAATTACTCTACTCATAGCTGTGCATATCAAGTTGAAAATTCACGTAAAAAATTTATTTCCCATCTCTCATTTTTCATTTGCATGTAAGAATAAAATATATTGTACGTTTCTTTCTCCTTAACTTATGCCTTTCTTTTTCCTTAGCATTCATAGCTCCTTAGCTGTTTTTTTTTCTTATATAGCCGTGTATTTCCTTTTGCCATTCATGTACAAGAATATTTCATTTTCATCTCAATATCCTTACTTTTCATTTGCATTTGAGGATAAAATATATACAAGATTCTTTTCCTTTAATACAAAGTGTGACTTTTCTTTTTCTTACCACTCAAAATTCCACATTTATAGTCGTAAATTGCTCTTATCATTTGCATACAAAATTCCTCAAACATCTCTCATTTCATTCCATTTCTCATTTCATCCCTTGACAGAAAGAAAATTTTTATTAAATACATCAATTATTTGTTGCCTCTTTACTTTCCAAACCATTCAAACTCTTTCCTTTTATTGCCTAGCCTTTTTATTTTTTACCCTAGTCATTCACCTATTCTAGCCTTGTATTCCCCTATCAAATCTAGCACAAAATATTCTCATTTCCTCATTTTCATTGGCATTTAAGAATAATATATATATGTATATGTGTGTGTGTGTGTTTCTTTCTCTTTAATTCTTGCCTTTTTGTTTTCCTATAATTTACTCCTCTTTAGACGTTCAAATCTTTTCTTGCCATCCGCTCCACTTTATAAATCACGTACAAAACTTCCCAAAACGTCACATTTCTCATTTTGCATCTAAAAAAATACATCAAGCTCAAGAAATTTTCATGGCTTCTCCTTCTTCCTTCTTTGCATTTTGCCCATGCCTTGCGTTTCCATAACCTTATCACCTCCTTGGCACAAACTAGAGATGCACTTGACCCAAACAAAACCAAGGCTGAGCCCACTTGGTAGTTGAAGCAATGGTTATGTCATGTTATCTCATATTTCCTATTGTTTTAATTTCTATTCTTTTGTATTGAAATATATTCTTATATATGTTGTATTTGTTTGCATATGAGATTTGGATCTGACTCTTCGTTCACTTAAAAATACAATCGTGCTTTGTCATGCCATTTCGTGCTTTGTGGAGTTAGATGTGTGTTTGATTTTGATTCTAGCATTCAAAAAGGTGAGATTTTCACTCTAGACAACGTACTTTTATAATTGTGAAATGATGACAAGTGAATTGTAGAAATTATTATGCTATGTTCATACATGCCTGTGATTGATTATATGATGTTAATGCTATTTATATATTTGTTACATCATCTGTTATGATATTATATGCTATATTGTTATATTTATTTCCTGTTTATCACACTGCAAGTTTCCTATCACTATGGGTTGAAATGATACCTACCCGAACGGGCTTTAGGATAAGGAATATCACTATGGGCTGAAACGATAGGCTCGAGTGATTTTTTTATTGATTTTATTGTATTTATTTTTCTTGGGATTGCGGGGTTGAAATGATAAAACCCGAAATTTTCTTTTAAATTACGGATTGAAATGATACATATCCATATCACTTGACCTAGGTTAGAAAATATTATACAGGCTTATGGTTAATATTTTTAAAGTAATATTTTCCTAAAAATTTATTAAGTATTTTGAAATTTTGGAATATATCAAATTTTAACTTAAAATTTGATTTAAAGATTTAAAATATAAAGAGATATCGGTTTTTAAAAGTTAAAATGTTATAAGCTGATAATTGGTTTAAAGTGTAATTTAAAAATCTTTATTTGGTTTTAAATAGAAATTTAAAGATTTTTATTTGTAATAAATAATTTAATAATTAAAGTTGATTAATATGGAATTTTAAAATCTTGCCTTATAATTGGAATCAATCTTTAGTTTTGAAATGAGTATGGTTGCATAATAAATGATGTATTTTGAATTGAGAAAATGAAATATAGTTTTTAATTAATGCAAGAAACATGTAAAGTCCTAATTAATGAAAGAACATGTAAAGTTTTCAATTAATGCAAGAAACATGTAAAGTTTTAATTAATGAAAGAAACGTGTAAAATCCTTATTAATGAGAGAACTTGTAAAGTTTTTAATTAATGCAAGAAACATGTAAAGTTTTAATTAATGAAAGAAACGTGTAAGTTTTCAATTAATGCAAGAAACGTGTAAAGTTCTAATTAATGAAAGAACATGTAAAGTTTTTAATTAATGCAAGAAATATGTAAATTTTTAATTAATGAAAGAAACCTGTAAAGTACTGATTAAAGAAAGAAACATGTAAAGTTTTAATTAGTGTGGTATTGATTAAATTAATAAATGTTTTTTATTGTAATAGAAATGTAAATTAGAACGTACATTTGATAATATAAGTTTAAATTAATGTAATATTGATTAAAGTGATAATGCTCTTTATTGTAATAAATGTAAGTTAAAACGTACATTTGATATGTAAGTTGTAATTAATGTAAATGGCATATTTTAAATGATTAAATAATAAAGTTTCTTTATTGTAATACTAATGTAAGTTAATAAGGTACTTTTAACTTAATATAAGAATTTCAACTTTCAATTGTATATTACAGTACCAAAATTTATTTAACTATAAGGCTATGATAAAATGACCATGTTAAAATTTATAAGTATATAATTACTTTGGTTAAATAAAATGTTAAATGGAAAGTATTACATTCCAAAAATGGTATGATTCCTTAAGGTTACATTTCCAATGTATTGTGATTTTAAGCAATATGAATTCCAAATGATAACATTTCTAAATTATTAGGATTTCAAAGTATTATGGTTTCAAGGTGTTTGGTTTCAAAGTTGTTATAATTTGAAAGTAATATGATTTTGGAAATGAATTTATTAGAAATTGTACTTAATTAAGAATTATCTTCAAATATATTAATTTGAAGTTATTGAAATTGAAGATTTAAGAATATGACTTTATAAAGTGGCTTGGTTAAGACGATTTAAATGAATATTTCAAGTTTGATAAATTATAGGAATATTCAATGATTTGGAAATTTGGGTTTTATTTAAAGGATATATTGATTTGGTTTCGGAATCTAAATGATATATTATTACTTTGGTTTTGAAATGGATATGATATTTTGGTTTTAAAGTATAAATAATTTTGAAATAAATATCCATGGGTTATAATAACCGTTGGTTGTTGAAGAGACCGGGATCGGAAGTTATCATACTCTCTGCCAACTCCGAAAACCACTTTAACAACCGTGTACGCGGTGGAGATTCCAGAATGAAGTAGGATGGCGGCAGCGTTCCTTTGAGTTATATACGTGGACCCAACTCCCGTGAGTTGGCATAAGGTGGCTAAAACATGAGCGATTCCGAGCCAGTGAGGTAGCTCCTCTTATCGGACACACTTTTTAGATATTATATTCTAACTTTGAGATTGATTTAATGGCCACTTTTTATTTTATTTTATTTTGGGGGTGTGGCTCGAGGTGGGCGGTAGCTGCGCGCTATGCGTCACCACTAGTCTGGATAGTAATTGGTATATCTACCATGGCATTTCCTAGTTGTGCCGTGTCACCTACCCTAGCAAGCCTTGTACGAGTTTGATTTGTGTCATACCTATGGAGTATCTTCTCGTAGTCTCCCGATCAGGAGATATGCAGGTACTGTATAGACTACTGGCAGTATTACGTGTTAAGGGCTATATGGGTAACCCCTTAACGCTTGTAAGTTTATTTTACTATAGACATTATTATAATAGCGAAATATTGCTACATAGTAAATGGTTTAGTGGATCCTTAGAGGATGGGCTATCCCAAGCATCCTTTAAGTTACTTGTACCTTATATTACAGTTCACTTGAGTTGGTTTACATTTTATAAGTATGTATGTCCTGACTTGAGTGTTTTGTAGTTTTGCTTTACGCTCGGGTCAGACTGAGTGATACAACATTAGAGACTCACCTCTGGAGTTGAAGCTTCACTTGGAAACCCGGCTATCTATTTCGCTTTCAGTTATCCAGTTGATTCTGGTTATTCAGTTCATTCCAGTGATGGATTCTGTTTGTACTTGATATCATATTGAGACTTCTATATATTTATATAGTGGCTTTATGAACTACTATTTCTTTACTTCTGCTGCATTATATCACTCTGTGTCTGGGATTCTGTTATTTATTTACTGCATATAAAATTACATTTCGTTATTTTGAGCAATTCAAGTCCGACATGTGCGGATGCGAATGGTTGAAAATATTGGGACGTTACACTCGAGTAGGTTGGGGTGGTCGTCGATGATGTGTCGGAGGCTACGACAACGGTCGAAGGTCGTTCTGGGGATGGTGCACATGCACAAGTTTATTCATGTGTCTGTTGCTTACAGGCATTGGGAAGACGAAGTTGCTCGGGTTCGTACACGTGCAGCTGAGGGTTTGGCTCGAAGTTAATATGATGCAAGGTTACTCGAAGTTGAACTCGAGTTTACTTCGGGTTTGAATCGGGTTCAAGGTAATAGTTGTAAAAGTTTAAAATTTTAAAAATTTAAAACAAGTTTTCAAAGTTTGAATCAAATTTTAGCAAATTTGGTTAAATTAATCATTTTACAATATGTATTCATGTGTGGGTTAATTAAAGATTTAAGTTGATTTATGGCTTTATAAGACTAAGTTTTAAATTTAAATTGAATTTAGTTTAAATTATTATATGATAATGTTTTAAATTACTTGATCAAAAGAAGTTATAACTTGTTCTACTTAATTTGGTTAGGTTAAATGTTTTTTTACTTTAGAACTTAGATTTTATATAATTTAATTAAGTAAGTTAATTTTTAAGATAAAATGTTTTTAAATATGTTAATGATAGTTAAGTATTAATCAGGGATTAATTAATTTGTTAAGAATTAATTAATAAATGATGAGTTATTAAAGGATGATTACTTAATAAAATCAATTAAGTATAATTACTTGTTTTAATTAATAAAATATTATTACTTAAATAATTACTCTATGTAATTACATTAAAGAATGATTAATTAAGTAAAGTTTAAGTAATGACAAGTACTTAAGGGTAATTAATTACTTAATTAAAAGTAGTTAATTAATGATTAATAGTTGATTAATCAAGTAATTAAAGGATAATTTCTTTATTAATTCATTAAGGTAATTAATTTGAGGATATCTAATTAATTAATTAATATTAATTAATTTGTAATTAATTAAGGATAATTAATTCAGGGTTAATTAATTAATGTCATTAAGGATAATTAAAGATTAATTGTTTAATGATTAATGGTTGATTGATATTTTATTATTTAAAGTTTATTAATTAATGATTAACCAATTTATTAATTAAAGGTTAATTAATAAATGATCAAAAGTTAATTAATTGAAATGGTTTGTGAATAATTAATTTACTAAGTTTGGTAATTTATTCATAAGTGATTAATCTGATTTCAATTAATCACATGATTAATTGATCTTACTTATGGATGTTTGAATTGCGTCGAATGCTTTGAATTGTTTGATATCCCTGGTATGTGATGCTTTGTGATATGAATTTTTTTCATTTGAGTATGTGATGAATGTAATTTATTTATCTGTGATGAGTTTACATTATTATCTATGAATCTGTGAATGAAGATAAGCGTTATAGGATTATACTGCTTATCGATATTGCTGTGTTTGGATTGTAATGATATTGCACTATTGTGTAAAACCCCTGGACTACACTTTACACACACAAATATGGATTTCACGAGGAAATCGGTTAAGTCACAGATATTTTAAAATCTAAATATTATTTTGTTTAAAAGTTGGAGTTTAAACCCAAATGGTTTTGGAAATGGAATTGAATTGAATATGAAAAGCCTTTGAAAGGAAAGTTTTGAAATTGAAATTTAGTTTTGAATATACTATATCCTGTTAAATATTATTTGAAATTATTTTGGAAATCATGGGTTGAAAGGCTTGTACAATTTATGTAAATGGATATAAAACTATTTTAAATAGTATTTTTTTTGGGAATTTGAATATAATTTATATTAGAGCTGGCCAAAAATACGGTAGTTCGCTAATTTTCTGGTTTATACCTTTAAAAGGCTATAACTTGTGTATATTTGATCAGGTTTTTTTTTGAAATGAAAAGCGTTTGTTTTCAAATAATAAGGGCTTTCATATAAAGAGAGTACTTCCGGTTTTTGTTGAAATGGGTTTCAAATTTGAAATGGAATTGTTTTGAAAGCTATTGATGAATCTTTGTAAAAAAATTGGTGAACTTTGTTTTCAAGTTGAAGAGGATCTTAACGGTGTATCTTTTGTATAAAAGAATTGGAATTGGAATAGTTTCGAAAAAATATGAATGAATCTTTGTGAAAGATTGGTGAACTCTATGAAGTGAATCTTTTTGTTTAAAAGATTGAAAGTGGAAATTTGTTGCAAAATCATTCAAAAGAAAGGTTTTGGGCTTTAAGTTGAGACTTAACTAAGATCCCAATATCCATATGTTTTTAAATATTGCGCTCAATATTCGCTTTAGCCGGAAGAGGACTTTATGTCATATAACCCATTTCAAATAATGATACAACGTAAATGGATAGAATTTGAAGACTGGCAGTGAAGACCGGGTATTCGTGAGATCGAAAGGATAGCCTGTTGAATGTATCTGCACTGAGTCGTGCCGGTATAGAGATCTCCATATGTGATGGGGAGTCCAGATGTGATTAGAGATTATCCGGATTGCAAGGGCTTCTTTTAAAGTCCCTTCGGTTCTATTCGAACCCAGAACAGACTTATATGGATGTATGTCTGACGTTACACTTTGGGATGTAATACTGCTCTCTGTCAAATACATTTCTGTTTGGTGGCGGAAAATTTATTCTCTTAGCTTAACACCCTTCTCTGAGACATACGAGCTCACAGGTTATGTAGTTGATGGTTACTAGTAATACATTCCCAATTTGGTAATGTGGCATAAGAAGTGCTGTTGATCATGTGTTGAGCGAGGCATGTCTTTTGTTTAAAGCGTAGCTTTGTGGACGAGACCTCGTCGGGACCTCACACCTCGGAAATGGTCGAAATAGGAAGAATGTGCAAGGTTATGAGGGTCGTGCCCTTTAGGGTATGTCCATTTCCTTCTGGAAAAGGGTGGTATTATGGTATGGAGCCCAAATAATTAACCTATGTAGTTACTGCAAATTTATTACTTTGTGGTTGTTTCTTTGTGGTTGAGGGACCTCGGATAAAGGTTGGTAATGATCAGGGGATTGCATATTCGTGTAGTAGTTACCTAGTTATAGAGGTAACCCGGCCTTGTGTTGGCAGAGAGCTGATTAAGTTCTCGAGGCGTCCCTCTAGAGGCATACCCATGTGGCCCAGGAAGTTCCTTAGCCCAACCATTTGTTGGAAATCCAATCATCAATGCACTCCCTTTACGAGTGCAGTTGTATAACCTGCCATTCTTAAATGGTAGCTATAGCAGGCATAATATAATGGCACCTATGCAGGCTAAGATTAATATTATACTTTTGAAATTGTTTTCTGCACTATGCACTAATAATAATACCAAAAGTGATTTCGTGTATCAAGCATGTTTGACTATCATAAGGAGAAATCTCCTCCAATTGTGCGCTTGCATTGTGTGTGCGGGAAGGCCTTATGGTAGTTTCATTTTCCAAAAAGCATTGCAGATTTCTTTTAAATTCTTTTGTTTGCTTTTGATAAAGATAAACCATTTCGTTTGCTCACACACCAGTCCCATGACTGACTTGGAGTTTATTGTTCCCTTTCTAAACTCTGGGTGCCCATAATTTTCCACATGGGTAGCCTAGAGTTATATTTTTCAGATAATCAAATAGTAAGTGTAGATTCGATTTGGAGATCGCATTTGTTTCTCTTGGATTGGAGTTGCGTAAATTCAGCATTGATGGTGGTTCGAGATGATACCTTGGAGATCTTTAGAGCTTCGACAGTGGATTTAGATATTGGATTCTTTCTTTCTCTCTTGGAGACCATTTGGTGATATTGTTCCGCTACTATATCTTGTATCTTTAATAGTACTGATATTAGTTGTATTAATGTGTTGTATCAAATATTGTGTATCAATGATATATATTCTTTGTGTTCTGCAGTGTTGTTGTACTTAATGTGTTATAAACTCTGGCGCGAATCAGATTTCAACGGTTGAATCTGCGGCATTCGAATACGGGTGAAGTATGGATGTCGATTTTTGAACGCTGAAATTCAGGTCGTGACATTTAATATTTATCAAAAACTTTCAAATAAAGGTATCTCGTATGACCACGCCACATATAAACAAGGATGGGTTTTTCCAATGCGATAACCAAAGCATTTTCAATAGACAATCCAGCGATATTATCGTAATATCTAAGGGTCAAAGAAAAATAATAATAAAGTTGAAATTCTTGCAACACACATTTCAACATAGTTGGGCATCACTAATTCGGTACGGCGCTTATTGGAGAATGGATTCCACGCAATGACAAGGCCACTAGGGTACCGCCTATTACGGTGTGTCTTTAGATAAGATAACACCGAGGACCTCGCCAGGATCCCCTACCTACACAGAGCTGCCCTACCACTTAACTGGAATCACCGAATATGGTCACCCCCTGTTTAATAAGCCTTGAAGCACACAAATGAGAGATAATATAGACTTTATATAGGGATAATCATACCTTAATGTGAGAGATCCACTTAGCCCTGCCGCATCTCTCATATTTTAGTCATTTTCGGTTGATGAGGTTTGAGGCTACGTTTTACCTTTTATATAGCACTTCCCACTTGGAATGCTAATTCCGCCCTCCAAGCAGCAATGTAATGCCAGCATTCATCTATATAAGTTATCTAGAAGATGGACAAACTAAAGGCAATACTTCTACTACATCCATTTTGGAATTACCCTCAGGATTAGTAACAAGCATCCCTTGCACTACAAAGGGCGCCGTCTTCAAATTACATCCACATTAAGATGTCTTCACTTTGAAATGCTTGAGTTGGATCGAAGTTTTTTTAGGATAACATATCCAATCCAATTCTCTTTGAAAGAACATTCGATAGTTTTCGGTAAACTCAACGCCGGTTTTATAGGAAATACACAGTCAAAGATAAGAGCAGAGATCACCTCCTATCCGTTGGTGGATGGATTTCCTTATCCTTTGTCCTAGGAGAACGAAATAAGATTTATATGCACGGTACAGGATTATAGGAGATTACTATGCCGTATAACTCATGTGTTGCTCCTAGATATTTTCAAAGTTACGTTGCGGGTCCACATATGATAGTTGGTTATTTAACTATCCACCAACACACATCAAAATAAAGGATTTATTTCAAAAGGGAAAACTAATATTGGTTAAGCACATAAGTAACCACTAACCTCCTTAATTACTCTTTTCATTAATTAAATTCATTTTGGAAATACTTATATCAAAATCCGTTTACAAGGATAAATGCATAGAATGAAGGAACGTTTCCTATTTACACCATTTTAAAACCATTTATAAACTCCATTATAAATTTCTAAAATCCATTTATAAACTATTTTATAAGTCTCTAAAAACCATTAAAATGCCTCTAAATCATTTCTCAGATCATTTATAAACTCTTTATAAATCCACAAAACTAGTTATAAAATTCCTCTTGTAAAATTATAAACCCATTTCTAAAATTTGTTTATAAATATCTAACCATTTATGAAACTCCATTACCTTGTAAATAATCTTCCTATAAGTCTTCAAACCATTTTATAAAACTCCCCTTATAAAACTTAAGTCCATTTAAAAAACTCTATTTATGAGTCTTGAAAACATTTATGAATAAATAAAAATCAATTACACAAAAATACTATTAAATAATAATTAATATTAACAATAAATATTGTAAATAAATAATTACTTATTAAATAAAAAATAATAATTAATATTTTCCATAATAGTAATAATAAATTTCCAAAAACATTATTAATAAATCATTGTTACTAATTTCAGGCCATATTAATCATTTAAGTGAATAAATTTTCAAACATTAAAATATTGATAAATAGCTTCAAAACAACATTATATATAAACAAACAATCTTTAAAACAATATTAAATATAAATAATCCTAAAACAGTATTAAATATAAATAAATAACTTGGAAAAGGCAAATAGAAAGGTTGGAGTAAAACAGAAGTTAAATCCTTTAAAACAAAATATCTCTGAAACCCAATATAGATTTAAAATCATTTCCTATCTCCAAAAACCAACTCCAACTCAAATGGAAATTTATAGTATTTTTAAAATACAAATATGAGGCCAATAGCTACCCAACGTTTAACTAATATCCATAATGATTTTCTATCACTATAGGGTTTAACTTTTGAACATATTGTCATAATCAATGGAGCCAACAAATAGGTTTAATAACCAATAATTCATATGACAGGAATAATACTAATAAAATCAATAATGGCGAGGAATCCGGTTGGATCCCTCCAACCTGTCCCTTGCATCACAAATAGTATATATCATATAATATGGGTCATGCGCTACTATGCGGGTATATAAAAAAAGCTCATCCACTGCAGGGGCATGAATAAAAACCAAAACCAACTGATAAAACAATTGCTCATCCAGACATCCAATCAATAATTTTTATCAGCTATATAACATACTGATTGACAAAAAAGGTGAGTGTAACTTGCCAAAAATTTTTGTTGTCATCGAGGCATACCGGTTTGGAACAAAAATCGAATGACATCCGATTTTAGCCCAAATTTTCCGCATGCTCAAAATTCGAAAACTAGTTAAATTGAAAAGCTTCCATCATTACAAGCGCAACGCAAAAATACGCATCTCGGTTGGATCTCTTGAGAGAGGGCTATAGAAATTTTAATTTATCGATTCTAAATTTATAATTAATAAACTAATTATTGTTTAATTAACTGACTACCCAATAATAACAAATCTCCATACTCCTCACTCTCATTCGATTCCATAACCCACGCAACCACACCCATTCATCCATGCCGCCATCAGGGACCACTGGAACACGCCCCACTTCGCCCATGCCCAGCACCGACCACGAGCTCCCTACTGCCACTAACCTTGGCTCCTAATTCACTGCCATCGCCATCCTCAAGACTGAAACTACCGGTGTCGTTCATGCCAAATTCATGTCGCTACATGCAACCATAGGCCATGGAACTTCACCATGACATAACTCTCCCTTCGCTCGACACATATCCTTCAGACACCATTGCCAATCGGTCACCCCAGTCACCGCAATTGGTGACCAAAACTGCCTCCGTTCATCGAGGCGCAACCACCAGCTCCTCACAATCTAAAATAATCCAACCATACCTTAGGTTCACCTCGATGTCGGAAAAAAACTAAAGTTGGTGACTTCGCGTAAAAACCCTCAGATTGGTCCCGATGATCCTTGACCGTTCAATGAGATGATGATTTCAATTCAAAATTTTGAACTATTTCTCTGGTTTGGAGATGCGATTTATATAAGGGGAAGATGGAATGGGCTGAAATGTGTGAGAAGTATAGGTTAAGTGAGGGAAAGTATGGTTATAAAATAGAATATATATATATATATATATAATTTATATAGTAATATCGTACTATACCCTAAAAATATCGAAATCCAATCAAGGCATGCCGACTGGAATTATATACTAAGTAACCTTATTCCAAACATAATGGAACTAGTTTGCAGACCTAATTCTATCAGATATAAAAGATAGCTTTTGAAATTGAATTATATTATATTGATTTCCAATGATTAATTCCACACGTTAATTAAAACGAATTTTTAGCACAACCAAATAAATAACTATTAAACCTAAATTTTAAAAGTTTATTATTCCATTCTTATTTGTACTGAATTCGAATAAGATTTCCAAATAATTTTATTTCAAATTAAATCTAAGGTTAAATTATCTAAATATTCTCGTTATTTAAATTCATTACTCGAACAAAATCCTCTATTTTAAAATTAAGCAATTTGACTTGTAAAACTAAAATTTCAATATTCATAATTAATTAAATATTCTAAATTCGAATGATTGAAATTCTATGTCATTCTGTTCTTTCCCCCTTAAAAGAATTTCGCCCTCGAAATTAGCAAGCAAGAAAATGCCATAATCCCATTAACTTTCCAAAACCAATTAGCTGAAATAGATTATAAAATTTTCTATGTTTTTAAATTCATTAACAGCTTCTAACTAATATCATTCCAAATTATAACATAAAAAAATTCAATTTTTGATAACTAAAATCTTTTCAAAAAATTTCAAACTCTTCAATTTGTTGAAAATTTCGACAATGTCTCCTTTGCGCGATTTGTTCAGAAAAATTTGCAATATATACAATCACAAATATACATCTCATCTTCAAGGATGATGCATCCCTTGGGGAAAATTATAAAATATGACATGTAATCAAAGATGTGTACCTTTTATTACTATTAGCAAGCATATACAATCAATATATAATGCGAAAGCGAGCTCCAAATGTGAAGCATATGATATATGTACCTACTAATCACTCAACAACCAACGAGAACATGTATATAGAAAGTAATATCGATATATAACATAGACTATACAATAACCATATGCAAATGTAGAAAATGTAACCAGAGAAACCATCAAACAAATAATACCCATTCAATTAATTCATAACCATATCAATTTACATTTTCCAATGCCAACATTTACTTTATTAAAGCCCGTACGATGTACATATATCATCTATACGCAATGTGAAATCTAATCGCTCGCTCGATCACACGATTTAACTTCCGAGCTAGTATCCTTCACATAACCACTCTAGTGCGGACTCAGATCCAGTTCCTTGATTAGAAACTGCCATTCTCCTTACACACCCATGCACTATGATAGAGAATCACAAATAATCAAAAATCCATATCCAATGTTTACCATTGAGAATTGAGTGAATAACTCTAACTCGGACCGATGTAAATCATCTCAAAATCATATGTTCGAATCTGGATCAAATAGTTATGCAAATAAAATAATATACATACAACTTACGTACTTATTTCAATTGTATCTCAGTATTCAGATTATTTTATCTACATTCATTTATTCATAATCATTATTCACATTCCTTTATTCACATTCATTTATTACTTAATGTATTTCTTTCAATGCTAATGTCACTTAGAAACCATTCCATCATATATTACGTAAGTTTATTATAAACATTTTAGACAACACTTCTCATGTTTATTATCACTTCACAACAAAGATCATATACGCTTTCAATCAAATTTAATTTCATTTGACTCATTTCATTATTCGATTTCATTAATTCATTTCAAATCATAATCAATTTCATTTCAAAAATCGTTTCATTTAACTTAACTTAAGTTAAATTTAATTTCAAATTTATTGTTCTTGACATTCATATTCAAAAATTTAAAACTTTTGTTTAACTTATTATTCCTCAATTTATAAGCTACGAAAGTGAATTTTTATAACTTCAGCAAAATACTTAGACAAAAAATTTCAGAATTTAAACACTCTATTTTATATCAACTCTATTTGGAAATAATGGATAATATAATTTGAGGGAATTAGGCACAAGGACAAACTTTGAAAAAAATTTAGGCTGAAAAACACTAAGTCTCATTTTTGGGCTGAAGGAAAAACTTTGTAAAAAAAATTAAGCTAAAGGATAATGCTAGTTATAACAAGCATTATATTCAGTTTTTACACTACATTATATTCAGTTTTACACTGTACAAAATGCTACAAATGCTAGCTATATTGAGCATTATCCTTCGACCTAATTTTTTCAAAGTTTGTCCTTCAGCTTAAAAATGAAACTTGTTGTTCTTCAGTCTAATTTTTTTTCAAAGTTTGTCCTTGTGCCTATTTTCCACATATAATTTTGTATATAAATGATATTTGGGATTTAAATCATAACTTATTTTACCAAAACCAATCTCTTATAGTAGCAATCAATTCACTTAGAAACTCGAAAATGAATGCCTATAATGCTACCTTCATCATCGAAATTATTTTCCAACGACCAAAGTGATTTCAATGCTTTCAATCTTTTTTAAATTTCATTTTAAAAATATTTCCATTCTAAAGTATTTTCCAAATAATATTTTTACTATTTTCCAATTGAAAAACAATTTTCAAAATCAATGGGATTTAAAATCTCAAATCCTCAACTTTTAATCCTTTTTATTTACAACTCATATTTATAATTTCCCTTATATATAATGTCAGTATGTTTACATAAAACCATTTCCTAATTTTTTATCTTGCTTACATTATAATAATAACAACTTTTATTAGAATACAAACAACAAATGATAATAATCAATATTACTATTCACTAACACTCAAACATACCGTACATATTATCGTAATTGCTGAAAAAATTTCCTTCATATATTAAGTACAATTTCAAAAAAATATTGCATCGATTGGCCTTGTTCAAGTATTTAGACACCCCTATCAATAACGTTAACTACTCGTACTGACCAAAATACTTAAATCGCTCAACAGATCAATCAACACAATATAAAACATTTTTATATCACTAACAATTGCAGGCACAAATATATATACAGTCAAACTCATTTTAGGGTGCAACTAACCGAATCGCTAATGAGTAATCCCCACCAAAGCCAAGGTTTTCGCTTAACCACGCTCTGATACCACAGTGTAACAAACCAATTTTTCGTACTGTTTGAACGGACAATCGACTATCCATGACCTACTCAAATTGAATGGAAAGGCAGATAGTTAGGGAAAAGAAATAAGAAAGAAGATAAGAAGAAACTAAACAACATGGAATCTCACAGGGGAATTAATAATCTAAAACATACAACAAATCTTCACCTAAAGAAAAATATAATATGCATACACTAATCAGAGTATACTAACCTATTTCAGCGTGGATAGCTATAACATTTTTTCCTTACAATTGCTGATAAATGCAACCAACATACAACATAGTAAATCATAAAGAAATATGTAGATAAATCTTGGATCTCTAGCTTAACCCCTGAGCTCCAATGCACCCAAATCAACGTGTAAAAATATTCGGTCTGACTCGAACAATGAAAGAGAACAACAGCAAATCAGTCTGGTAAACCAGCATGTGAAAAACACACCTAATGGAATTTAATGTTTATCAAAACCTTTCAAATATAGATATCTCGTAACACCACGTTGTACATAAACGTGGATGGGTTTTTACTTCACGATAAACAAAACATTTTCTATAGAAAATCCAGTGATATTATCATAATGTCTAAAGGTCAAATTAAAAGATGAATATAGCTAAAATGCTTGCATCTTAATTTCAATATAGTTAGGCGTAACCAAGTCTGTACGACATTTATTGGATAATGGATTTCATACAATAATTGAGCTACTAAGTACATCTAGTCACGGTACATCTCTAGATAAAATAACATCGAGGACCTCGTTAGGATCCCTTGCTAACACTGGGTCGGCCTACCACTGAACTATTAGTACCAAATATGATCACCCCTTGTTTAATGGGCCGTAAAGCATATGCATGAGAGATGATATCAACTCTAGATAGGGATGATCATGCCTGATGGGAGCGAACCACTTAACCAGGCTGCATCTCTCCTGTTTTAGTCATTTTCGATTGATGAGGCTTGAGGCTACATTTTACCTTTATGTAGCACTTTCCACTTGGAATGCTAACACTGCCCTCCAGGCAGCAACGCAGTGCGAGCATTCATCCATACAAGTTGTCCAGGAGATGGACAAACTGAAGGCACTACTTCCACTACATCCATTTTGGAATCACCCCCAAGTTTAGTAGCAAGCAGCCCTTGCACTTTAAAGAGCTCCGTCATCAAATTCCATCATCTTTAAGATGTCTTTACTTAAAAACGCTTAAGTTAGATCGAAGTGGCTTTTGGATAACATATCTGATCCTGGTCCCTTCGAAATAATATTTTATAGTTTCCACTAAACTCAACCTTAGTTCTTTAGGAAATAAATAGTTAAAGACAAGAGCAAAGATCGCCTCCTAACCGTTAGTGCAGGGATTTCCTTATTGTTTGTCCTAGGAGAACAAAATAAGATTTATACGCACAATACAACATCATCGGAGAGGACTATATCACATAAATCACATGTCTCTCCTAGATATTTCCAAAGTTAGGTTTTGGGTCCATATTTTCCAGTCATTATTTAACTATCCACAAACGCACAACCAAATCAAGGATTTATTCCAAAAGGGAAAACCAACATCTGTTAAGCACATAGATAACCACTAGCCTCCTTAATTATTATTTTCATTAATTAAATTCATCTTCGAAATACTGTATAAAAATCATTTTAAAAGGATATTGTAACATCCCTCACTTGGAGGCCAAAAATTTTAGACTATGGATGCCGTAGCCATCCATAGTTACTAATCCTCGGTGACCAAACAAGGTAATGTTAGATGCATTGATATAACAGAAGCACATGGACATAGCAAAATTTTAAAATCACAAAACAACTTTCACATTCTGTTTCAAATCATTTCAATATTCATTACATAATTCTACATTCTTAAACCACGTTCATAGAAAATATAATTATTACAACATGCGCCAAGATTGGCATATGAAGATGTCCCATTAGATGCTCAGAGTATATATAACTAGGAAATTAATCAATTATGCCTTTACAACCAAAAAATAGTGGAATCAAAAGGAAAATAACTTCTAACAGCTATCTTGGCTCTTGCATGTCTCCAGAAGCTTGTTCGTCTTAGGAGAACCTGAAAACTTCAACCCTTAAACTACTCAAAATCAATTGAGCACCCGACAGTTTAAAGGGAAAAGATAAACTTCGAGTCAGACATAAAGCCTAGTATGAATAATAATCTAACATCTCAAACCATTTAGATATCTAGTGTTACTACGATGCTTAGCGGAACGGGTTTTCCCCTTGCTAATATCTTATCCAAATCTTTATAAAAACTATATATTGTTCTCCTGCATCCACAATGGTTAAACATAAAAATTAAAAATATCATGATAATATGCAAACAAGTAAATTAGTTTGACTATCTATCTCAATTATAGTTTCTACGGTGAATATAAACCAATAAGTTTTCATGGGCTAACTAATAACCTGTTTAATGTTTATGTACTCCCTGTCCGGTTTCATAGTTTTCATGGGATTACTAAGAACCTGTTGTCCCCGCCAATAACTTCCTTATTCATGGGTTCCTCCTAAACCTATTGGTATCTCCAATAACTTCGCTCTTATCGTAGTATTCATGGGTTGACTAGGAACCTATTGAATTCTGTCAATAACTTAATCCAGATATAGTTTTCATTGGTTCATCACAAACCTATTAGCCCCCGCCAATAACTCTTTATAAATATAGTTTTCATGGGTTTACTTTGAACTTATTGGTCCCTACCAATAACTCTCTTAACATAGTTTTTATGGGTTTACTATGAACCTGTCTATCTAAAAACTTCTTTAATAAGCATTTAGGCATCCTATGTTCTGGTCTTCTTGACCTCCTAGATGCAGTTCTACTCATTTAGGACTTAACTCAATTAATATTCAATATTGGGTCAACCTAGCTGGTTATTCTGCCATTTCTGCACAAAGTATAGTTATGGGTCCATTTTACAGTTAACACGTTTATTAGAAGAAGCAAGCATAATAACACAATAATACCAATATCTTGGTTTAATATCTTTGAAATCATTTCCATATAAAACATGGTTAATCCTTTAACCTATTATTTTATAAAGGAAAAATTCTTCAAAAACCTTATGCTTAAAAGCTATTTTAAAACTCCTTCATTATGCCATGGTTTTTCCTTTAAAAATGAGATTGGGTTCTTTGTTTGAAAACTAGGGTTTTCGAAACCTTAAACCTTTACTTTTGAAACCATTGGATAACATCCTTCGAAAATATTAAAAATTTCTTTTTCAAACACTAAGCATATTCCTTTCAAAGCACTTTAAATCATCTCTTTTGAAACCCTCAAAACATACCTTTTGAAAGTATTAAAGCATTACTTATTAACTCTTAGAAGCATAGCTTCAAAACCATTGAGTGTATCCTTTTCAAAACCATTGGGTTTATCTTTAAAATATGTTTTGAGTCAAAGTGAATATAAATGAAAGTACCTCTATCTTTACCATTAACTTTCATATAAAAGATTTAGGGAAAACCGATGGCCTCGGAACCATCCTTTCGAAAGCTTAAATTATTTAAGTAAATCAATTGAAGGTTAGCTTCGAAACCCCTTTCGAAATCATTGCCTTGGAAACCATTAACCCTTTCAAAAGCTTTAGGAAGTGGCTTAATTTATAAACAAAAGCTACCATTCGATTTAGTTAATGACTTCAATCCATTCGAAAGGCATAAGGTCTGCAGCAGGGTTTCGATTAGGTTGAAAGTATCCTTTCGAAAGCATTAGTTTAAAACAAGGAAACTATTTCGAAAGCTATATTTTCGAAACAAAAAGGCGACAACCTATTTAAAAGCTATTTACATGGGTTTCGCCCCATCAAAAACATCCTTTCGAAAACAAAGCAAGCACATATCTTTGGAGAATAAAACAAAGGCTTTGACCCCTTCGAAAGCATTGTTTCCGACACTATGCCTTCCTCCTTATTCCAATCCAGTATGTATCAACATATTGTTACCGTGTGGATTGATTTCGGCTTGGTTGGTTTCAAGTTGGTTGAGGCGGAAGCATAGGTCGAAGAGTAGCTTCTGAAGGTGGCAAAACAACATTTCTGAAATCAATTTATAAACCCAATTGTACATATTTTCCTTTGGAAATTTATAATAAATTTCCCATAGCTTGGAAAATTATAAATACTAAAAACCAACTCCAAAATCATGCTTTACATAATATATTAATTCCTCATGGCATTCAAAATTCAATAAAAATGATTTTATCCTTAAAACCATATAAAACTCTTATCAACCAATCTTGTTTGAATCGGACATGTCATAAAATCAAAGAATATAATCATCTAACATTACTATATTGGATTTAAACTTGAACTCGAAAATCAAATTATCATAGAAACAAAAATAGAGATGGTTTAGATTATTATTCACCTTGTAGGATAATGAACTTGAGATTTGATTGAGATTAATTCCCCTTGCGTACTTCCTTGACTATAATTTGATTTATCTCCTTTTCTTCCCTAGGTAATGGCTTTCTTTTTTTATTTTTATGTTTTGCGTTTTGTAAAAATGAACGTGAATAGCAAGGAAAAAAGATTTTAAGGTAATGAAATTATGGTGCGCAATTCCTAATATGCCCTTACATTAATTAATTAACGTATAAAGCCATTGATAAGCCCATTTATTTAATTAAACTTGGCCTTCCAAATCTTAATCCCTTTATCACTCCAATATTTACATTATTCTATTCAATTTATCTATTTAAATCTCCTGAATAATGCTATTAATAATTAGGGGTTTTACGGCGTAACACCCCATGCTTTAATGACGTGAAATCAATTGAATTAACATAATTGCAAAATAGTGAAAATATAAATGTCAAATATATGCATTTAAAAAAATTAAGCGGTTACATATATATATATATATGCAACCAATGAGTGTGTGATTAATTAACGAATCAATCAATTAAGAAAGGAATTAATTAAGAGACATAGAGGCTTCAATTAGTCACAGAATATGCCAATTTTATAACATTAATTGATTAAGGGATCTTTTAATAAAGGGAAATGTATGTGAGGAATATATTAAATGATAACATGCATATATTTATTTATTATTGACGCAATCAAATAATTATGAAATTAATTAAACATATTAAGTAAGCATCAATTAATAAAAGAGGGAAACTTATATATCAATTATTTGGGTAATGAATTGACGTTTTAAATATGTATAACTAATAAATGTGTGATTGAGTGATGGATAGGAATAAATTAAGATATCGATTAAAATGGGAAAATGTGTCAATTAATTAGTTGGCAATTAGTTGAGCGTTTTAAAAAGGGTGCCAAATAATCAAAGAATATACCATTTTTACAATTGCAAATAATGTAAATTAATTAGCTAGAAGAAAAAACCAATCATAGGATAATTTGTTTCCAAGTTAAAAAAATTGGAACGCGTACAAAAATCAAACAAACTGATTAGATTTGTGATGAAGGTAAATTAATTAGAATATATTAGAAGGCATAACTTTTGTATGCATTCAATTAATAGAGGTATTAATTGGCGTGTTCAAATAGGTATGAAATTACAATGTATAAGACTCAATTAATATTGGATATATGTATGTATGTATGTATGTATGTATGTATGTATGTATGTATGTATGTATGTATGTATGTATGTATGATCTAATTAATTGGATCATTAATGGGAGAATCTAATTTAAAAGGAAACCTGAATTAATAGGGTCGTATAACAAAGGAACAAATGAACAACGTTGGAGAGTCATACATTATAAGCTAACGTAAGCAAATCAAGTTCTGATGGTGAGGATTGTTTTTATGGTTAATCGGATGGTTCCTAGTTGTTCACTACACCTATAAATTGAACGTAACTTAACCCTAGCACACACTATCTTCTCTGAATTAGTTGTTGTCGTTTATAGCAAACTCCTCTTCTCATCTCCCTCTTCTTTTCTCCTCTGTTAATCAAATCTTTCCCCAAACAAAAAAATTAAGTAATGAAATACGTACAAACAAATCAAAGAATTGCGCAAACCAATCAAGGAATTTACAGCGAATCAAAAAGGGGAAAAAGCGGAGAAAAGCATAGCAAATTAAATGGGATAGAGATTAAAGCTAAGGACATGTGAGTGGATTTAAATATAAATATTTTACGTTAACCATATAGTATCGTTAGATTCCCTTTTAATTATTTTAATTCAGCATTTATTTCAATAATTAGTTCTACTAATTTTCTATAACTGTAAATTTTAAGAGAGCTTATATTTAGTTAAGATTTATATGGAAAAATAAGATAGCAATCCAATTAAATATGAATAATATTTTTCTTAACAGATATAGAGAAGGGCATAAGCCTAAAAGCAAGTAATTTACATTTATTTATTGTTATTTGCTGTTATTTACATCTATTTTAAGTTGGAATTTAGCCCATAAATATTAGATTCATTTTATTCCTTTTTATGCGAATAAAAGAGTAAATGAGAAGAATTCGCAAATATGGACTAAAATAAAGAAACATAAGGTTTACAGAAATTAGACGTAAAATAAGAAAAACTTAAATAAAAAAAGGAAAAGTGAAAATTTACAGTAAATCATGTTAAAAAGGGAGAAATAAATTGATTTGGAAGTTAGTAATAAATTATTTAGTTGGTTTAGAAAAGAGAATACATTTCCATAGTTTAATACTACAAAAATAACGATAAATGTAATTGCAAGAATAAAAGAAAGAAAAAGGGAATTTGTGTAAAATAGAGACATTTCTGTATTATACATCACCCAATAGTTAAAGAAAGAAATATCTTGCAGTCATGTGTTGTTGTTTATAGCATTGGTTAGTATTAAAATATAGAAATGGATTTTGGCACAGTTTTTGTAGCCAACTAAATAGAGTAGAACTACTTCCTAGAATAAAAAAGAATAACTTGAAGGATTAAGAAATTAAAGAAGAAGTAACTAAGTTAATTATTTGACAAGACTAGAAATGATAAATAGAAATGTGTATAGATCTGCATTTGCTGCGCCGATAATAGAATAAAAGCAAAGTAGTTATTACGATAAGTAAATTTGTGACAGTCGGACGTAGTCCAACCCAAGATTGGCATATAATATAAAAGAACTAAAGAGAATTCAATATCATAATAAGAGAAAACATACTAGAATAGAAAAGAGATTCTTGCAATTACATTCAATAAATGTAAATGATGAAAGAATACAGAAGCAACAACTGCAAGTATAATTATAACATAGATTATAATTAAAGATAACAGAAGAGGCTTATTTTAAAACTTACATTAAGTTAATAAGCAAACATAGAAACAGGGCCCATACCAACAGCATTCCCTTTCAATCGGGAACTGATGGTCTCAGAGTAGTTAGGTGAGGCTAGGACAAGCTTATGTTGATTAGGGTAAATAAGTAGCCAACAGGATAACAACAGTAAACTTAACTTGAATAAATAATTAGACATTAGGTCTAATAAAATAGTAAGATGCGTTTGGAGCAGCCCAAAGGATGATAGCCTAATGAAGTAGTCCTTTATAGATACAGAAAATCCCTCACTGGGTTCTGTACAAGGTAGACCATGTTAAGCAGGATTCAGTGAGTTGACAAAACGATTACGTATAGTCCCGAAGGTACGTATTGGGTGGTATATGTGGATGTCCGAGTGTTTGTATAGGCTAGTGTGGATGCAGTTTTACGTTTTCATAGCAGACGACGAAATATCTATGTTATATGCCTCACGAAACTGTCATTTACAGATGTAGTCATTGAACGCTCTAGGAGCAAGATGATGGAATCCTTTCTGAGGAGGATATGGAAGGAACTATGGGTAGTACCTAGGACCGATGCAGTTATTGGTCATATAGCTATAAATATATATATATATATATATATATATATATATATATATAAGTTATTAGGTTTTGATCTAATAGGGAGTAGATGGGTATGATTCATGCACAGAGACGAGAGTATTATGAACCCAATAAACCTAATATAATAGTAAATGGAAGTAAAACGGTATATGTAGAAATAAATAAGAAGTGTATAATTTGTCCATTCACCGGAACATTAGTTCAGACCCCCTCCTCATAATATCCTACAGGTTAGGTAGATGGCAGAAAATTTCCAGCTTTGAGACACTTGTTTAGAAAGTGTTATTATATGGGTGAGTATTTACTTACTATTATACGCTAGTCAGTTCCGTTGTTCGATATTTATCTGAGCTCTGATATATTTGTCTATGCCCATTTGTAGGATACCAGAAACCTAACACAGGCTTCAATAGGCTTGGATTTTAGCATTTTTGCGAAAAATCCGGATCCACTGGAATTCTGGTTGTTACATTTGGTATCAGAGCCTAGTTTTAGGGTTCTTAAATAAATAGAGAGTGAAAGTATATGTATTTTTAAAATATAAATATATTATATTGTATATACCTAGATCCATAGAAAAACCCACTTTTAAGAGAAACGACATATGTGAAGATTTTGAGTAATAGTTTTGTACAACAATATTAGGATTGTGAGAATCCAAGAGTTTTAGGCCCTAGAGTGGAAAAGTATGAGATGTACAATAGATTCAGCATAAAAATGAAAGTCCATATTTTAATACATGGAAATTGATAGTTGTTTCAGATTAGTGGGCGGGGAAGTAGTGCCATAGAATAAATAGAAGCACAAGAGAGGAAATGGATTTGGAACATATATAATTGGATTGAGAAGAATGAATTAGTGGGAATATTTGGGAAAGTATAAGGAAGTTAAGAACCCACTTTAAGTTTAGACCAATTATTATACTTTTATGAGTTTGAAAAAAAGAGGTTTAGAGAGTTTACAAGTTTTGAACTTAAAAGTTTACATTTTTAAATGTGTACTGTTTAAACATGGAAAATTATGTGAAAAAAAAATTTGAAAGAAAAAGAGACATGTTTGAGATTTTAAATTTTGAAAAAAATAAAAAAACATGTAAGTAACATATATGAAAAGTACATATTTGGTTTTGAAAAAAATACGTTGTTAAAATTTTGGAAATAGAGTAGATATTTGGAGGAAGTTTATTAATTGACATCTAATAATAGGTAACCGCACTAATGTAGTAAGAACTCAAATAAATCAAATAGAGATAAGAATCATTATAGATATATTTCAAATTTGACATGCTTTAATTCATTAGAATGAAGGAGTAATGGTATTGGTTTTTATGAATCATCCACATTATATATGTAGACGTTTTGTTGAAATAATAAGGAAAGTAAACATAGCGAAAGAGATGCACAAAATATGGAAAACGTTGTATTTCGTACTATCTATTTCAACCCAAAAATAAACAAAAACTCTTTGTTATTTCACAAAAAATGCACATTCTCCTTTGTAGTATTCATAGAAAACTTTAGGATTGACAACTTCTCTTATGATAAATAGTTCCAATGCATTAAAGTGTGAAATCTCAAGATAGAAAGTATTGTAATAAGAGGCTGTAATGACCCGTTAAATTCGATGATATTAAATGAGTTAATTTAATAGGATTTCTAATTTAATTTAGAATGAAATCCAAATGAATTAAGTGGAAAAGGATTCCCACCTGGTTATGGAATTTAATATGAGAAATTTATGAAAATGTTAAATGGTTTTATTGCAATGAAAGATTTTAAAGAGTAAATGAGAATAAATTAAGGAATCATATTAGTTCCAGTTAATAGATTACGACTTGAATGAGATTCCAATTTAATAAAACCATTTAAATGTTATGATTTGATTTTTATGGAATATGAGAAATACAAATGTAGGGATTTGATTAATATATATGTTATTTGTTCAGGGTATTGAATAAAATTGGGAATCCAATTTAAATTAATGATAATAACGTTGATATTAGTTAATAAATAAATTTCAATGCAATGCCCATATATGAATGAAATGAAATGAATGTACGTAAAATGTATACTAGGTTATTTGTCAAATAGGAGGAAAGAAGAATGAATATCGAATTGATTTATGAATAAATATATATATTAAATAGTAATGAAATGCAAAGTAAATGGCGATTGTATAAAACCAATACAATAAGATTTTCTAATAATAACTAAGTGTAGACGGGTGAAATAGAGTTAATGACTATAATTATTGTACGTTACTTATTTTATTAGTTGTCAATGTTAATCTGGAATCAAATTCAATTTATCCCCAAAATTACTGCAGTTAAAGTGGAATAAATTGGTAATTGAAGAATGTTGGATCCAAATAAGTTGTAACCAAGGAAAATCCCATTTTTAATAAACTATGTGGGAAAAGAAATGAAACCAAAATGAAAAAAATGTGAAAATATAAAATGTAATGAAATTCTAAGTAATAATGACTTTGTTAGTTAAGTGGAAACTGATTTAATATTAAGTTGTAACTGGATAAAAATCAAATTTATTTGGAATTGATTTGCAATCAATTGAATTTATTGCAATTAAATGAATTCAATATTTAAAATAATTATGTAAATATTATTTGGAAGAAATTGAAGTTATTTGGGTAATAAGTATTGTAATTGGCTAATTTAGATACTTTAAAGTGAAACGGAAATTATTAACGCAATAGTTTGATTGCAATATTTAATTCATCTAATTGATGATAAAGATTTGTTAGATTTATTTAATAAGAATTTTGGGCATTTAATAGGTAATTGCTGATTTTGAATCGTATTAAAGGGATTTCTGAAATCAAAATTTAGCAACTATTAAACCATTATAATTGATTTAGAATATAAAGAGTTGTCTATTTAAGTGAGTTAAAATTTTGAAATTGCGTTGTTGCAATTAAATGGGAAATAAAACGTTAAGGATAACCAGTATTCAAGATTTACGATCTATTTAGTATATTAATTGTAACTGATAATCAACTGCAATAAATAATAAATAATTATTACGTTAACGTTAATTGAAGTTATATTTGAAATTTAATATTTAGGAATTATGTAAATATAAGTTCAGATGAAATTGGAAATATTTACATATTGAAATATGAATCCAATGATAAATTCTTCTATTTGACAATAATAATGGAAAGTAAATTTAATTAAAATTTTGGAAATTTAATTTATAATTTGGTGAAATTAATGAAATTTGGGGATTTATAAAATTTTAAATTCGACAAGTTAAATTTTGTTTAAATTAGTATAGGTGATTTGAAAAATTTATAATAATAAGAATCGTCAATTATCAAAAAGAAATGGGAAATTTGATTTAATTGACTAATTGTTAATTTATTTAATTAATATAAAAATAGTCGTTTCTGTCACGGACTCGAATTTCGACGAAACTAGTTTCATCGGATCCGTATCAGTGAATTATTGTAGGGTTTCAAATTTCGTATCGATCGGACCTGTCATGTGATCGTACGGACGCGAAACGCCTTGAAATCAATTTTTTTAAAATCAATTTGAAATCAATTTGGGAATTTTGTTTTCAGCATAACTTCTTCATACTATCGAATTTGGACGTGAAACTTTTTCCATCACGTTCAGAATATTTTTAAATACCTATTTGGATATATGGGTTTAATAAATTTCGTTCCGAGGTCAGAACGGGCTTTTTGGGCCAACTACCATTTAGCACGTTCGTAATTCGTGCCCACCTAGCCTACTACAATTTGTCTATATATATGCTGTGATAAACCCTAGCCTCCATCTTCTATCATTTGTCTGTACGTTCATTTTCTTCATTTCTTTCTCTTCCTCAATGATTGCAAAAACCTAGATCTATCTATAGTTCAAAAATCAAAAGTGAAAATTCAAACTCTCCAGAAAAATTCCAAAAATTTATATACTGATACTCTCGACGAGCGTAATCCAATGGTGTTGTTCGTTTTCCGATTTGAGTTATCGTTTGCTCGTAAATTTGTCTTTTATCTTCGGCCGTTCATCAACGCCGCGACAAACTTGGTCAGATCGGGAAACGGTTTCTGGGTTTTAACGAGGGAACGTAGGGAAGGTGATCTGTGGTAATGGTTCGCTGTTTCAATGGTTGGATGTGGCGCAATTGTCGAATTTGGGTTGGATAAGGGGGCGGCGACCGGCTCTGGAGGCCACGTGGGCGAGTCGCAGGGGCATAGATTGGAGCGGCATGAGTAGAGGTGAACGATAGCATAGGTGGGTGATGCTCTGGTGGTCGATGGCGTTTGAAAATCATGGTCAAAGTGGCGGTGCAGATGGGTTCCGTTGCTTCTGTGCGCGTTTGAAAATCTGGAGAGGAACGTGGAAGTTGTTGACGTGGCAGTTGGTAGGTGGTGATTTGTTTTCTTTTATTTATTTTTAATTTAAAGTTTCAAATCGTTTAAAGATGATAACTTTCTCATACGACCTCCGTTTCTCACAAAATTTCTTTCGTTAGGATCGTAATTTAATTTCGGATCTGTTGACGCTGGTTTGGACAGATTTGGAGACCGTCAGATTTTTGGGTTTAAATCGAATTTAAATTCGATTTAAATCGCAAAGGTGAGTGTTTTAACCCACTCACAACTACTAAAAGTTTTTATGTTTGTTAAATTTATTTTAGATATGAGTAGAAATTTATTTATGACTGTTTGGCATGTTTTATTCATCATATCTGTTAAATCGCATTTATTTAATATAACTGTTCATTAAATTTTATTACTGCATATAGATTGACAGTTATAGTTATTTATTTGCATATAAACTGTTAGTTTAATAGTTGTTAAATTTTATTTTGAATAAAACTGCCAGTTATTACCTGTTATATATTATCAGATATATATTGATATTGATTTATTATTGGATAATGATTGTGATTTGGACGATGGATGATTTTGATGAATGAATGTTTTATTGTATATCATTAAACTGCAAGTTATCATGCATTTTCCAGTTCATTCGGGATTGTGGTTTGAAATGATATACAACCGCAAAATTTTATTTTTAAATTGCGGATTGAAATGATAAATATCCGTATCACTTGACCATAGGATAGAAAATTTATATACAGGCACCGTGGTCTATATATAAAATATTTTAAAGTGATTTCTATGGTTTGTATGGAATACGGTTTATAATTTTTAATTTTGATATTTTCTTCTATATATATACATATGAAGTTAGAGATTTTGAATTTAAGCTGTGTATAAATCTCTTAAATAAAAAGGGAAAAATTGAGAAAATGGAGTTTGATAATTATATCATATGTTTAATGTTTAAGTTTGGAAATTTTAAGATATGATATTTATAACTGGACTTTTTCAAGATAATTAAAAATGAATATGTTAGTATAAATTAAATTGAAGAAAATATTTAATTGTTAGAAATTGGAGTTTTATTTATGGATTTTATGTAAATATTCAAGACTAAATAATAGTACGTTTAATTTGCTGAAAGAAAATTTTCCAACTTTAGTTTTGAAATATTAATACTCCAAATGGATATATATACATATAGAAATTGAAGTAGTTTTGGAACTTGAAAGTGATATTTAAATTTTGGTTTAGACTTTAAATAAAGAAACATATTTGTAAAGCCATGGAAATTATTTTTCTTTATAAAGTTACCTTAAAGTTAAACCATTTATTTTATATACCGTTGAATATCCAAACCATTCAAGTTTTAGAAGTTATGGTTTTAAAAGTATGAATTCCGAAATATTATGTTTTGAAAGTATAATTCAAATGTTTGGTTTCCAGATATTTTAAATTTTAAACCAGTATGATTTTGGAAAAGGATTATATTTGAGATAAAATGATATCATATTATTTTAGGTTTTAATTTGATATCGTATGGGAAATTTTATTTTGGGTTTTAAAGTATAAACTATTTTTAGATGACCGCGGTGTTATAATAACGATGGGTTGGCAAAGATACCGGGATCGGATATGGACATACTCTCTGTTGATACTGAAAACCACTTTGACTAACCGTGTACGCGGTGGAGATTCCAGAATGAAGTAGGTTGGTGGCGACGTTTCCTGTAAGGTAAATACGTGGACCCAACTCCCGTGAGTTGGCATAAGGTGGCTAAAACAGGAGCGATTCTCGGGCCAATGAGGTCATTCCTCTGATCGAACGCACTCCTTCGATACTATACTCTGACTTTGGATTGTTTCGGTGGCCACTATTGATTTCTTTGATTTGGGGGTGTTTGTTCGAGGTGGGCGGTAGCTGCGGCTATGCGTTACCATCAGCCCGGATAGCAATTGGTATATCTACCCTGGCATTGCCTAGTTGTGCCGTGTCACCTACCCTACCGCGCCTTTACTACAAGTTTCTATTTGTGTCGTACCTATGGAGTATCCTCTGGTAGTCTCCCGATCAGGAGGTATTACGGTACTGTATAGACTATTGGCATTATTTGTGTTAAGGGCTATATGGGTAACCCCTTAACGCTATTAAAAAGTAAGTTTATTTTACAATTAGACACTGTTATAATAGCGCAATATACTACATAGTAAATAGTTTAACGGATCCTTAGGAGATGTAAATCCCGAGCATCTCTTGAGTTACTGTACTCATATTTATTTCTGTAAATTTAACTTACATAAGATCTTTTAGTTCTGACTCGAGTGTTTTTGTCTTTTCAAATTCGCTCGGGTCAGTCCGAGCGTTTCAGGATTTGAAGATTTAGCTCTGGAGGACGAAGACGAAGATTTGTATTATTATTTTTATAGTATTGCACTACACTCACACTATATTCCGCTGCATTGATATTATTGGTATGTGAACTCTGATATTTAATTGTATAAAGAAGAATCAAATGTTTTGTAAACAGTTTTATAAACTGTATATTTTATTATTATATTTTATCCTTCCGTTGTGAGATTCTGTTTGTTTTTTTTCTTCTCTGTTTTTCTTATTTACCCCATAACAATCCGCCCTTCCGTATGGTTTGAATTGGCACGTATGTCGATTTAAAGTGTGCGAAAAGGGTGTCGTTACAGTTGGTATCAGAGCTTTGGTTTAGCGATAAACCTTAGCTTTGTGGGGTTTGACTCTTTGTTAATAGGGTAGTAATACCCTATGGGAGTCGCTGAGTGTATATATATGAGAGAGCGTATTTGTTAGTGTTATAAAAAGGTTTTTATATTATGTTAATCTGTTCCGTTTTGTATTTATAAATTCTGGTTGGTGCATGGGACGCTGTGACATCAATAGGGATTTATAAACACTTAATAGGACAGACCGACATAATATTTGGTTTTAATATAGGTGAATGAAATAATTTTGTCTATTATATTTTCTATATATAAAAATATTTTATAAAGATATATATTTGGTTACTATAGATTGGGTGTTAGGTAAAAAAAAATCCGGGAAAAAATAATAATAATAATTGAAGCTAAGTTGAAATTATAATAAATCAAATTGGAGATTTTAAATTCCGGGGTTTTGGAAACTTCTTTCAAATGATTGGAATAAAATAATAATATTTTAGAAGTATTTTCTGATATAAGTTTTTCAATGTAACTTGAAAGAATTGTTTAAAGAAAATTTTGGAGAAAATAAATTTTGTACTTTCCTCTCTGTCGCTGGAAAATAATTTCGGTGATGGCGGCCGCATCATCGACTTTCATTTTCGAGTTCGAAGGGGAAAGGCTACTGTAGTGAATTCTACTGCAGATTTGTTTTGGAAATATCTAAAGGTTTAATTGTTTTAATTATAATTAGACGTATATAAGTTATAAAGATATATTTATCTATTGAAATTTAACCCAGTATTTACTTCTAAAATTTCCATTAATTAATTGTTTCATTTATGGTAGTGAAATAGAATTTAATTAAGAATTGAAACCTAAATAGAATAAGAGACTTTAATGCTAAGTTATAAAGGAAGTTAAAAAATTTAACTTATAAGAAAAGGTAAAGATTTATTGAACAATGAACATAATTAAAGGATGAGATAAAACTTGTATAAGTTCTTTTGCATTTTCTTTAACATATATAACTTACCAAATATTAAAAGTTGAAATGTTAAATAAGTGATTGGAATAGAATATTATACAAGTAGAAATTTTGGAAATAATGAAGTATTCAATGAATTGCTATTATAAATAAGAATTTAATGGTATAAACTTAAGTTATAATTGAAATTTTACCAAAATTAAAGGTAAGTATTATAAATAGATGATTTTAAATTTAAGTAAATAAAATGAAATTCTTTAATAAAATAAGGATTGATGTGTAGGGTTATTAACTTAAGTATGAATTAAATACTACTAGCTGAATATAACGGAAAGTAGGTAAATTAAATAAATGACTGCAAACCCTAGTTAAAGAATTTGTAAATTCCTTTACTAATAAGAAGGGATATTTTAGGGTTAAGAATTTAAGGGAATTAAAAAGGGTTACTATAAATAAGTAATAGAATTGTAAGCATGGAATAAAAGATTGAAATTGAGAAGTGTTAAATACAATACAAATAAAAGAAACTTACATGACCGGAATAAATAAATAATAAAAGTGAATAAATTGTAAGTAATAAGTAAAAATAAAGGATACAACCACTGACGAGAAAATAAAATTTGAAGTTGTTAGAAATAAATGTAAACTATAAAAAGGGAAATTTATGTGGTTTGAATAAAGGAAAGGAAATCAAACAACTAAAGTATGTAATGAATTGATATAAGTTAAATTGATTGGTTGGTTTGAATTGTTTTTGTTTGATTATGGTTGGTCGGGTAAGGAAATTTGAAGTAGTTGGATGAATAAATAATCTATTATGTTCCATCTAAGATTGTTGAGTAAATGATGCACTGGATAGTTATTTTTCATTCCGTACCATTTCAAGTTTTGAACCCGAACAACTATTTGCTTGTTTCACTGAATGGTTGTTTTGTTTTGTTGTGTATGCTGTTTGTTGAAATCGATGATTGTGTATTGATTATTGTTAGTAGTTGAAACTATGAAAATATTTCACTTTAATATAAATAGTTAACCTTTTAGACTTTTATAAGTGAAATGCAGGTTATGGAAGCAACTGCTACTGCTTTTGGTTCCATAATAATAAGCGTAATATGCCCGACAAATAGGAACGTTTCGGATTACGATTTATAACGCTATTTATATATTTTTCCCGTATTGGGATATATATTATTTTGAATATTATACATGATATTTGTTATATTTCAATACTATATTTTTCTCCCTTATTTTTCCTTTTCGGGGACGAAAAGTTTTGAGTTGGGGAGAGTGTAACGACCCGTTAAATTCGATGATATTAAATGAGTTAATTTAATAGGATTTCTAATTTAATTTAGAATGAAATCCAAATGAATTAAGTGGAAAAGGATTCTCACCTGGTTATGGAATTTAGTATGAGAAATTTATGAAAATGTTAAATGGTTTTATTGCAATGAAAGATTTTAAAGGGTAAATGAGAATAAATTAAGGAATCATATTAGTTCCAGTTAATAGATTACGACTTAAATGAGATTCCAATTTAATAAAACCATTTAAATGTTATGATTTGATTTTTATGGAATATGAGAAATACAAATGTAGGGATTTGATTAATATATATGTTATTTGTTCAGGGTATTGAATAAAATTGGGAATCCAATTTAAATTAATGATAATAACGTTGATATTAGTTAATAAATAAATTTCAATGCAATGCCCATATATGAATGAAATGAAATGAATGTATGTAAAATGTATACTAGGTTATTTGTCAAATAGGAGGAAAGAAGAATGAATATCGAATTGATTTATGAATAAATATATATATTAAATAGTAATGAAAAGCAAAGTAAATGGCGATTGTATAAAACCAATACAATAAGATTTTCTAATAATAACTGAGTGTAGACGGGTGAAATAGAGTTAATGACTATAATTATTGTACGTTACTTATTTTATTAGTTGTCAATGTTAATCTGGAATCAAATTCAATTTATCCCCAAATTACTGCAGTTAAAGTGGAATAAATTGGTAATTGAAGAATGTTGGATCCAAATAAGTTGTAACCAAGGAAAATCCCATTTTTAATAAACTATGTGGGAAAAGAAATGAAACCAAAATGAAAAAAATGTGAAAATATAAAATGTAATGAAATTCTAAGTAATAATGACTTTGTTAGTTAAGTGGAAACTGATTTAATATTAAGTTGTAATTGGATAAAAATCAAATTTATTTGGAATTGATTTGCAATCAATTGAATTTATTGCAATTAAATGGATTCAATATTTAAAATAATTATGTAAATATTATTTGGAAGAAATTGAAGTTATTTGGGTAATAAGTATTGTAATTGGCTAATTTAGATACTTTAAAGTGAAACGGAAATTATTAACGCAATAGTTTGATTGCAATATTTAATTCATCTAATTGATGATAAAGATTTGTTAGATTTATTAATAAGAATTTTGGGCATTTATGTAACGACTGCGATTTTCGTTCTTCGAAAATTCGACATCGACACTCACTTTATCGACTGTCGAGAAATCAAAGGCCGAAAACCGAGATGTTATGGGTTTTAAAAAGAAAAGAAAAGAAAGAAGAGAGAAAAAGAAGAAAGAAAAAGAAAAATAGAGGAAAAAGAGAATAAAGGAAAAAAAAAAAACAGAAGAACATCAGAATCTCACAATCCGCAGCGGAACAACATATAATAATAAATGAAAAATCTTTAAACAAAGAACTATATCAGTTATTACATTTCATCACATTATATTACATTACATCAAATCATCAGAGTGTACAACAACATACAACATCAAACAGTGCAGCGGAAAAAGAAATACTATATACTAGTAATACGCCATGCCATCCAGCTTGCCTCTAGCAACTCCAGAATATCCAGAATATCCTGATAAACCTAACTCTTAACTGCCCGTGTGGAAATTGGTGGGCACCCAGAGTTTAGGAAGGAAAACAATAAACTCCAAGTCAGTCATGTGACTGGTGTGAGAACTCAAAACAGTTTATTTATCTTTAAAATCAAAATAGAGGAATATTTTTAATTCAATTCGCTATGCTTTTAAAAATGAGACTACCATAAGGCCTCCCGCACACACACACATGCAAACGCAGAATCGGAGGAGATTTCTCCTTATGATAGATTTAAAATAACATTTGATATTATTATTAGTGTATAGTGTAGAAAAAATTCATTTCGAAAGTAGAATATAAATCTTAGCCAGCATAGACATTTCGAACTATGCCTACTATAGCTACCATCCAAACAGTGGTGACCACCATAAGTGAATAGCAGGTTCTACAACTAATACCGTACAAGTTTCGTATTGGGAATTGGATTTCCAACAAATGGTCAGGCCAAGGAACTTCCCATTGCCACTGAGAATGCCTCTGGAAATACATCCCCGAGAACCAAACCGGATCTCTGCCAACACAAGGCCGGGTTACCCCTAACTGGGTAACTACTGGCACGAGCACGCCATTCCCCGGTCCTTTAGGACCTTTTCAACCGAGCGCTCGATATCCAATTCACACAATCATAAAGTGTTTTCAACATGAGTAAGTATCTGGGCTCCATACCATGATACCACCCCTTTCCAGAAGGAAATGCACATACCCTAAGGGGAGCTACAGCAACCCCTAATAACCTTGCCGCATCTTTCCTGTTTTGACCATTTCCGGGATGTGAGGCTCGACGAATTCACGTCCACAAAAACATACTTTATACAAAAGCCATGCTTTGGGTCAATAAATGATCAACACAATGATCACTAAGATAGACGATCAAATAAATGATCCTATCACAAATAATCAACACAATGATCATTTCAGCATCACTCAGCATGTCACATTACCAAAATGGGATATATTGCTGATAACTTCAACTATATAACCTTTGAGCTCGTACGTCTCAAAGAAGGGTGTTAAGCAAAGAATAAATTCTCCGCCACCAACAGAAATATATTTGAATGAAATCGGCTTTATATCTCAAATTGTAATGTCAGGCATACAATCCATACAAGTCTGTTCCGGGATCGAACAAAACCGAAGGCACTTACAAAGAAGTCCTTGCAATCCGGATATTCACAATCCTGATCGGATTCACCATCACATATGGAGAACTCAATACCGTAGCTACTCGATGCAGAGTCAATCGATAGTTCATCCTATCACTCTTGCAAATACCGGTCTTCAACACCGATCTTCAAATGCAATTCACAACGACGTATCACATATTCGGAGTGGGTTATACGACCCCATGGTCCTTTCCCGGTTAACCCGAATAGTGAGCGCTTATTCAAAAATAAGTGTGCATTCAAATTCAATCAATTCACATCAAATACCCATTCAAAGGGAAATACTGATAGTCGGTTATTGAACTATCACTGGATATGCACACATCACCAGATTCCAAATAATTTTCCAAATTATTTATTTTCCAAAATATCTTTACAAGATATATATAATTTCAATACTTCAAAAATAAATCAATATTTATTTTTTAAACAATTCCACTTTCACATATAAATTCCATAATGAATTTATATTTCAAAATATCCACGCATATATGATTTTAATCATTCATTTCAATTTATCTTCAAAAAGATAAATTCAATATATTCACTTTATATTGGAAAACATTTCCATACTTATTTAAAAATAAGTAATTCACAAATCTTTTTATTTTCAACACTTAGAAAATATTCAATATACTTAAACCGAATTAAGTATATATTTCATTCTATTAAGAAAATCCTTTCTTAAACATATTTACTTGGGCCAAAACGAATGTTGCGTAAAACATCGTTACGACAACCCAAAATCACTAGTATAGGGATTCGAATTTAAAATAGATATATAAATCGCAATACTATCCAAAACATTTCCTTTCGGAAATCATTTACTATAACAACAGTGTTATAGTCCACTTTTTCCTTTTATTTCTCGAAACATCTATTTCAACAATAGATGTTGAAATCTATAGTTTCGAATCTCAACACATTTTAAAACATCGTTAGATCGTTTTAATTCTATTTAAAATATCACATTCAAAAACATTTCCTTTAACGTATTATTCACTATTCAAAACGTGAATATACTACGTTAATGAACATCATCCTTTTATTCATTTTAATTCAAAGGATTATTCACTATTCGAAAATGTGAATATAACTCCATTAATAGGTTTCAACAATTAACTTATCAAAATAAGTCGTTTGCGAATTTATAAAACAACGTTTATAAATTCCATATCTATTTATTTATAAAAACTTCCTTTTTATAAATTCCTTTATTAACCTATTCCCGTTTATAACTAAATTATAAACTAAACGTTCACATTATAAGTTAATTACTTATAAAACGATTATTTTACAAAATCGTTCTTTTTAAAGACTTTTCAATTTATAAACCTTATAACTTATAAGATTTATTTATTTAATCAATCTATTCTTCAAATAATTTCACCAAATTTATAAATCTTACTATTTATAAATTTCATTTATAACTTCACAGTTTATAATTCTATAAATTTCATTCTATTATGAAATTCATTTTCACTTCATTCAAACACTTATAAAAACTTGTTTTATAATGTCTGAATCTCAATTCATAAATATCCATTTATAAATCTTTTAATATAAATCAATTTATATTATTATTTTAAAACGTCTTTAATTTCCTTTATAATTTCACCATTCTGATTTATAAAATAATTAAATTTTATGAATCCTATATTTAAACTTTTCACAATAAATTCAAATTTCCCAATTTAAACTATTTTGTAAGATCATTGGTTCATATTTCTCAAAAATCAGTTTTTCTAACAATATTACACAAAAATTATAATTTTATAACTTCTAAAATTATAACATTTATTTATTTAATATGGATCAATTCCAAAAATAAAGTATATTTTCAAAAATCATTTTAAAAACATTTTTAAAATCCCAAATCTGGGTCCAATGATGCTACACACCAAATAGTCAATCACGACTACAACGATCTATCATATATCGTATATGATAATCAACGAATATCAAAATATCCATAATCAAATAAAAACTGTTGAGGAATCCAGTTGGATCCCTCCAACCTGTTTCCTGCATCCAAAAACATTAGCACAATACCAATTTCGCTCCAGTACGAAATTATCGCGGTATATGTTCTTATTAAATATTATCCGCTTAATAACGGCGTAATAGGGTCTCATCCGCTAAACAAAAAAATGCGGGAAATCAACAACTGCAATATATACATATGCCAATATATATATATTGATATTATATATAATACCAATTTCACTGTTTATGAAATATTCGCGGTATATGTTCTTATTAAATAACATCCGCTTACTAACGGCGCATAATGTCTATTTTAACAATCAATAATTTACAGTCATCATTCAAACATGCATTCAAATATTTTAAATGTAACTATTTAAAATAAAATCGAAATCTATTCGATTGAGTGAGAAGTTCTCACCTTGGTTTTAATTTCCGTTTTAGCGATTTATTTCGAATAAAATTAAACGCGCGTTTAATTTTACCCGAAATTCTCACTAACTCCAAACGACTCCAAACCAACTCCATCGCGTAGTGCTCGTCCATACGATTCCAACGCAACTGAGTTTGCATTTTTTCGACCTCGTATGAAAAAGATATCGCGTTTTAAAGTTACACGATTTTGAATTTTAAATTCAAACAAACAAAAAAACAAAAACAAAAAAAGAAAACACCTCACCACTTTAACACGCGGGCCCCACTCCACTACACCTTCTCTTCCGCACGCACAACAGCTCCCAGGTCGTTCACGCATAAATTTTGAACGCAAGAACCCAATTTTCCACTATCTAGGGTTTAGAGCAACGGAACCAAAACTCGACGAAACTCCATCATTCCACGACCGTTTGAAGCGCCATGCCAAGAGCCACCTTCGGCTACGACAAGGTGGAGCTCGGCCACCCCAAGCCTCCAGAAAACGACATTGAACGCGCCCCCTTTGCACGAAGATCCTTGCCAATCCGCTTCGCTAAATACGATCTTAACCGTTGGATTTAAAGATCTCCTCATGCTCTACAAGTTTGCTTTAGAAAGTTTTTCGAATTGAATGACGGATTGAAAGATAATGAGGGGAGAAGATCGATGTTTTCTGGCCATTAAAGGCAATAGTGGCGGCTGCAAATAAAATTAGGGTTTAATTTTTTTTTTTTTTTTTCAAGTGGGGGGGGTGCTATTTATAAGGAACCGTTCGACACTATTCACCCGGAAATTCCGAACTCCGATTTAGACGCCGTAACCAGCGTACCTAGGGTTTATCCCGCATTCCGGACACAATGGAACAGGTTTCGGAAGCTAATTCGGAAGTATGTGCGAGTTATGGCAGAAAACGTTCAATTTGAATTAAACCGATTTAAATCGATTTCTAGGCGTTTTAATTTGTACCGGACAAACGGTAAATCCAAACGACTTGAAATTTGAAACCTTACAATAATATCACATTACGGATCCGATGAAACTGGTTTCGTCGAAATCCGAGACTTTTTGAAAAATGGCTAATTTGACTCGCCAAATTTAAATTAAAAATAATTCGATGCGTTTCGAGCTGCCACGATCAAACGATAACTCCGATTGACACGAAAATTGAAATCCGGTAATAACTAACTATTACGGATCCAATGGAACTGGTTTCGTTCAATTCTGAGACTGTTCAAAAATTGGCTATTTTACAGTCGATTATTAAATATTAAAATATTCAATTTTCACAAATTTACTTTTAATTCGATTTTAAAAGTTCTAAAATATCATTCTAACTTCAATATGATAAAATAAAATTTTACAAATCATTTTCAATCATATTTAACTCTATTTTCAATTATTTCCATAATTTAACATGTTAAATTATTGATTTAATAATTCAATTAAATCCCATAAATCAAAATAAAATTTATTTGACTTATAAATTCATTTATAAATATTTAAAATAAATTAAATATTCAAATTTAAATTAATAAAAATTCTGGGTCGTTACAATCTTTCCCCCTTAAAAGAATTTCGTCATCGAAATTACAAGTAAGAAAGGTTACAAAATCTATTAACTTTCCAAAATTCATAATTAAACTTCTTACAAATCTTTACTAAGTTTTCAAATCATACTTAGTTATCTTTTCAAAAACAACTACTATTGTTTAACTTTCAATTCCAAATCAAAGTTTAAAGTTTTCAAAATTTTTCCAAAATTTTCTCAAATTTTTCTAACGCCTTAAATTTCCGAAAAAGTTCGCCATAGTCTCCTTTGCGCGGCTCGATCCAAAAAAAAAAATGACAGTATATATATCACAAATATACATCTCATCAAGTAATGAGGCATCCCGAAGGGAAAAAAGTATAAAAGTGCGATATTTAATCCGAGATATGTACCTTATATTTTATTAGCAAGCATATACGGCTAATATAGCGCAAAAGCGAACTCCAAATGCGAAGCAAACGCGATCCGCACCTACTAATCACTCAACAAACAACATGAGAACATGCACATATGCAAATAATCTCAATATACAACATATAGCAACATAACAACTACATAATATAGCAAATGCAATATATATTCAACCATCAACCAACTACACTCCATAACCAACAATATTCATTTATATTCTCATTAATATTTAATGAATTGGTTTTCACTTTAAATCACATTTGATTTATTTACATTGGATTTTATCAACATTCATTCTCAATTTTAATTAGTTTGCATTCACTAATTAAATCCAATTCACTTTCAATTCTATTCAAATTTATTTACTTTCAATTTGAATTCAATTTCATAGCTTTCAATTTCATTAACACTTAATGAACTTTATACAATCAATCAACATCCATATAGCAACCAAAGTATATTAATTATAACCAAATTCCTTTGCTTATATTTATTCTCATTCAATTTATTCAACTTCCAATAACATTAGATTTAATGAATTATCACTTATATTCATTATATCATATCAATCATTCACATTCAATTGATTAACATCCAATCCATTCATTCAATTCGATTACAAAGTTAAATTCTATTACATAGCTCAAGTTCATATTCATTTAATCCACTTGATTATTTACAACTCATATTCATATAATTTCACTTCTTACATATATAAGTTTATTTCACAATTGTAAATCACTTTAATTATAATTCTATTCTTATAATTCATTTGCTTATGCAATTACTCTTTATTTAGATTATTCAAACAACCTAACAATCAACTTATATACACTTTAATAATTCTGAAAAATTATTCCTTTACATATAAAAATATACTCAAGGTAAAATTATTTCATTTACCCAATTTAAAATCAATATTGTGCCGAATTGTTCTATTCAAGTGTTTAGAAACCCCTTCGGCATAGTTGTCGAGACCACGCTGACGAAGGTTCATATACCACTCAACAAACCAATCATCACAATATAAAACAATTTTATATTCACTAACAAATATGCTCTCATAGCTATTATTACACTCAAATTCATTCTAGAGTACTGCTGGCTCTATCTCTAATGAGTAATACCCAACAGAACCATGGTTGTCGCTTAACCATCAGCTCTGATACCAAATGTAACGACTGCGATTTTCGTTCTTCGAAAATTCGACATCGACACTCACTTTATCGACTGTCGAGAAATCAAAGGCCGAAAACCGAGATGTTATGGGTTTTAAAAAGAAAAGAAAAGAAAGAAGAGAGAAAAAGAAGAAAGAAAAAGAAAAATAGAGGAAAAAGAGAATAAAGGAAAAAAAAAGAAAAAAACAGAAGAACATCAGAATCTCACAATCCGCAGCGGAACAACATATAATAATAAATGAAAAATCTTTAAACAAAGAACTATATCAGTTATTACATTTCATCACATTATATTACATTACATCAAATCATCAGAGTGTACAACAACATACAACATCAAACAGTGCAGCGGAAAAAGAAATACTATATACTAGTAATACGCCATGCCATCCAGCTTGCCTCTAGCAACTCCAGAATATCCAGAATATCCTGATAAACCTAACTCTTAACTGCCCGTGTGGAAATTGGTGGGCACCCAGAGTTTAGGAAGGAAAACAATAAACTCCAAGTCAGTCATGTGACTGGTGTGAGAACTCAAAACAGTTTATTTATCTTTAAAATCAAAATAGAGGAATATTTTTAATTCAATTCGCTATGCTTTTAAAAATGAGACTACCATAAGGCCTCCCGCACACACACACATGCAAACGCAGAATCGGAGGAGATTTCTCCTTATGATAGATTTAAAATAACATTTGATATTATTATTAGTGTATAGTGTAGAAAAAATTCATTTCGAAAGTAGAATATAAATCTTAGCCAGCATAGACATTTCGAACTATGCCTACTATAGCTACCATCCAAACAGTGGTGACCACCATAAGTGAATAGCAGGTTCTACAACTAATACCGTACAAGTTTCGTATTGGGAATTGGATTTCCAACAAATGGTCAGGCCAAGGAACTTCCCATTGCCACTGAGAATGCCTCTGGAAAGACATCCCCGAGAACCAAACCGGATCTCTGCCAACACAAGGCCGGGTTACCCCTAACTGGGTAACTACTGACACGAGCACGCCATTCCCCGGTCCTTTAGGACCTTTTCAACCGAGCGCTCGATATCCAATTCACACAATCATAAAGTGTTTTCAACATGAGTAAGTATCTGGGCTCCATACCATGATACCACCCCTTTCCAGAAGGAAATGCACATACCCTAAGGGGAGCTACAGCAACCCCTAATAACCTTGCCGCATCTTTCCTGTTTTGACCATTTCCGGGATGTGAGGCTCGACGAATTCACGTCCACAAAAACATACTTTATACAAAAGCCATGCTTTGGGTCAATAAATGATCAACACAATGATCACTAAGATAGACGATCAAATAAATGATCCTATCACAAATAATCAACACAATGATCATTTCAGCATCACTCAGCATGTCACATTACCAAAATGGGATATATTGCTGATAACTTCAACTATATAACCTTTGAGCTCGTACGTCTCAAAGAAGGGTGTTAAGCAAAGAATAAATTCTCCGCCACCAACAGAAATATATTTGAATGAAATCGGCTTTATATCTCAAATTGTAATGTCAGGCATACAATCCATACAAGTCTGTTCCGGGATCGAACAGAACCGAAGGCACTTACAAAGAAGTCCTTGCAATCCGGATATTCACAATCCTGATCGGATTCACCATCACATATGGAGAACTCAATACCGTAGCTACTCGGTGCAGAGTCAATCGATAGTTCATCCTATCACTCTTGCAAATACCGGTCTTCAACACCGATCTTCAAATGCAATTCACAACGACGTATCACATATTCGGAGTGGGTTATACGACCCCATGGTCCTTTCCCGGTTAACCCGAATAGTGAGCGCTTATTCAAAAATAAGTGTGCATTCAAATTCAATCAATTCACATCAAATACCCATTCAAAGGGAAATACTGATAGTCGGTTATTGAACTATCACTGGATATGCACACATCACCAGATTCCAAATAATTTTCCAAATTATTTATTTTCCAAAATATCTTTACAAGATATATATAATTTCAATACTTCAAAAATAAATCAATATTTATTTTTTAAACAATTCCACTTTCACATATAAATTCCATAATGAATTTATATTTCAAAATATCCACGCATATATGATTTTAATCATTCATTTCAATTTATCTTCAAAAAGATAAATTCAATATATTCACTTTATATTGGAAAACATTTCCATACTTATTTAAAAATAAGTAATTCACAAATCTTTTTATTTTCAACACTTAGAAAATATTCAATATACTTAAACCGAATTAAGTATATATTTCATTCTATTAAGAAAATCCTTTCTTAAACATATTTACTTGGGCCAAAACGAATGTTGCGTAAAACATCGTTACGACAACCCAAAATCACTAGTATAGGGATTCGAATTTAAAATAGATACATAAATCGCAATACTATCCAAAACATTTCCTTTCGGAAATCATTTACTATAACAACAGTGTTATAGTCCACTTTTTCCTTTTATTTCTCGAAACATCTATTTCAACAATAGATGTTGAAATCTATAGTTTCGAATCTCAACACATTTTAAAACATCGTTAGATCGTTTTAATTCTATTTAAAATATCACATTCAAAAACATTTCCTTTAACGTATTATTCACTATTCAAAACGTGAATATACTACGTTAATGAACATCATCCTTTTATTCATTTTAATTCAAAGGATTATTCACTATTCAAAAATGTGAATATAACTCCATTAATAGGTTTCAACAATTAACTTATCAAAATAAGTCGTTTGCGAATTTATAAAACAACGTTTATAAATTCCATATCTATTTATTTATAAAAACTTCCTTTTTATAAATTCCTTTATTAACCTATTCCCGTTTATAACTAAATTATAAACTAAACGTTCACATTATAAGTTAATTACTTATAAAACGATTATTTTACAAAATCGTTCTTTTTAAAGACTTTTCAATTTATAAACCTTATAACTTATAAGATTTATTTATTTAATCAATCTATTCTTCAAATAATTTCACCAAATTTATAAATCTTACTATTTATAAATTTCATTTATAACTTCACAGTTTATAATTCTATAAATTTCATTCTATTATGAAATTCATTTTCACTTCATTCAAACACTTATAAAAACTTGTTTTATAATGTCTGAATCTCAATTCATAAATATCCATTTATAAATCTTTTAATATAAATCAATTTATATTATTATTTTAAAACGTCTTTAATTTCCTTTATAATTTCACCATTCTGATTTATAAAATAATTAAATTTTATGAATCCTATATTTAAACTTTTCACAATAAATTCAAATTTCCCAATTTAAACTATTTTATAAGATCATTGGTTCATATTTCTCAAAAATCAGTTTTTCTAACAATATTACACAAAAATTATAATTTTATAACTTCTAAAATTATAACGTTTATTTATTTAATATGGATCAATTCCAAAAATAAAGTATATTTTCAAAAATCATTTTAAAAACATTTTTAAAATCCCAAATCTGGGTCCAATGATGCTACACACCAAATAGTCAATCACGACTACAACGATCTATCATATATCGTATATGATAATCAACGAATATCAAAATATCCATAATCAAATAAAAACTGTTGAGGAATCCAGTTGGATCCCTCCAACATGTTTCCTGCATCCAAAAACATTAGCACAATACCAATTTCGCTCCAGTACGAAATTATCGCGGTATATGTTCTTATTAAATATTATCCGCTTAATAACGGCGTAATAGGGTCTCATCCGCTAAACAAAAAAATGCGGGAAATCAACAACTGCAATATATACATATGCCAATATATATATATATATTGATATTATATATAATACCAATTTCACTGTTTATGAAATATTCGCGGTATATGTTCTTATTAAATAACATCCGCTTACTAACGGCGCATAATGTCTATTTTAACAATCAATAATTTACAGTCATCATTCAAACATGCATTCAAATATTTTAAATGTAACTATTTAAAATAAAATCGAAATCTATTCGATTGAGTGAGAAGTTCTCACCTTGGTTTTAATTTCCGTTTTAGCGATTTATTTCGAATAAAATTAAACGCGCGTTTAATTTTACCCGAAATTCTCACTAACTCCAAACGACTCCAAACCAACTTCATCGCGTAGTGCTCGTCCATACGATTCCAACGCAACTGAGTTTGCATTTTTTCGACCTCGTATGAAAAAGATATCGCGTTTTAAAGTTACACGATTTTGAATTTTAAATTCAAACAAACAAAAAAACAAAAACAAAAAAAGAAAACACCTCACCACTTTAACACGCGGGCCCCACTCCACTACACCTTCTCTTCCGCACGCACAACGGCTCCCAGGTCGTTCACGCATAAATTTTGAACGCAAGAACCCAATTTTCCACTATCTAGGGTTTAGAGCAACGGAACCAAAACTCGACGAAACTCCATCATTCCACGACCGTTTGAAGCGCCATGCCAAGAGCCACCTTCGGCTACGACAAGGTGGAGCTCGGCCACCCCAAGCCTCCAGAAAACGACATTGAACGCGCCCCCTTTGCACGAAGATCCTTGCCAATCCGCTTCGCTAAATACGATCTTAACCGTTGGATTTAAAGATCTCCTCATGCTCTACAAGTTTGCTTTAGAAAGTTTTTCGAATTGAATGACGGATTGAAAGATAATGAGGGGAGAAGATCGATGTTTTCTGGCCATTAAAGGCAATAGTGGCGGCTGCAAATAAAATTAGGGTTTAATTTCTTTTTCTTTTTTTTCAAGTGGGGGGGGGGTGCTATTTATAAGGAACCGTTCGACACTATTCACCCGGAAATTCCGAACTCCGATTTAGACGCCGTAACCAGCGTACCTAGGGTTTATCCCGCGTTCCGGACACAATGGAACAGGTTTCGGAAGCTAATTCGGAAGTATGTGCGAGTTATGGCAGAAAACGTTCAATTTGAATTAAACCGATTTAAATCGATTTCTAGGCGTTTTAATTTGTACCGGACAAACGGTAAATCCAAACGACTTGAAATTTGAAACCTTACAATAATATCACATTACGGATCCGATGAAAATGGTTTCGTCGAAATCCGAGACTTTTTGAAAAATGGCTAATTTGACTCGCCAAATTTAAATTAAAAATAATTCGATGCATTTCGAGCTGCCACGATCAAACGATAACTCCGATTGACACGAAAATTGAAATCCGGTAATAACTAACTATTACGGATCCAATGGAACTGGTTTCGTTCAATTCTGAGACTGTTCAAAAATTGGCTATTTTACAGTCGATTATTAAATATTAAAATATTCAATTTTCACAAATTTACTTTTAATTCGATTTTAAAAGTTCTAAAATATCATTCTAACTTCAATATGATAAAATAAAATTTTACAAATCATTTTCAATCATATTTAACTCTATTTTCAATTATTTCCATAATTTAACATGTTAAATTATTGATTTAATAATTCAATTAAATCCCATAAATCAAAATAAAATTTATTTGACTTATAAATTCATTTATAAATATTTAAAATAAATTAAATATTCAAATTTAAATTAATAAAAATTCTGGGTCGTTACAATTTAATAGGTAATTGCTGATTTTGAATCGTATTAAAGGGATTTCTGAAATCAAAATTTAGCAACTATTAAACCATTGTAATTGATTTAGAATATAAAGAGTTGTCTATTTAAGTGAGTTAAAATTTTGAAATTGCGTTGTTGCAATTAAATGGGAAATAAAATGTTAAGGATAACCAGTATTAAAGATTTACCATCTATTTAGTATATTAATTGTAACTGATAATCAACTGCAATAAATAATAAATAATTATTACGTTAACGTTAATTGAAGTGATATTTGAAATTTAATATTTAGGAATTATGTAAATATAAGTTCAGATGAAATTGGAAATATTTACATATTGAAATATGAATCCAATGATAAATTCTTCTATTTGACAATAATAATGAAAGTAAATTTAATTAAAATTTTGGAAATTTAATTTATAATTTGGTGAAATTAATGAAATTTGGGGATTTATAAAATTTTTAATTCGACAAGTTAAATTTTGTTTAAATTAGTATAGGTGATTTGAAAATTTTATAATAATAAGAATCGTCAATTATCAAAAAGAAATGGGAATTTGATTTAATTGACTAATTGTTAATTTATTTAATTAATATAAAAATAGCCATTTCTGTCACAGACTCGGATTTCGACGAAACTAGTTTCATCGGATCCGCATCAGTGAATTATTGTAGGGTTTCAAATTTCGTATCGATCGGACCTGTCATTTGATCGTACGGACGCGAAACGCCTTGAAATCAATTTTTTTAAAATCAATTTGAAATCAATTTGTGAATTTTGTTTTCAGCATAACTTCTTCATACGATCGAATTTGGACATGAAACTTTTTCCATCACGTTCAGAATAGTTTTAAATACCTATTTGGATATAAGGGTTTAATAAATTTCGTTCCGGGGTCATAACGGGCTTTTTGGGCCAACTACCGTTTAGCACGTTCGTAATTCGTGCCCACCTAGCCTACCACAATTTGTCTATATATATGCTTTGATAAACCCTAGCCTCCATCTTCTATCATTTGTCTGTACATTCATTTTCTTCATTTCTTTCTCTTCCTCAATGGTTGCAAAAACCTAGATCTATCTACAGTTCAAAAATCAAAAGTGAAAATTCAAACTCTCTAGAAAAATTCCAAAAATTTATATGTTGATGCTCTCGACGAGCGTAATCCAATGGTGTTGTTCGTTTTCTGATTTGAGTTATCGTTTGCTCGTAAATTTGCCTTTTATCTTCGGTCGTTCATCAACGCCGCGACAAACTTGGTCAGATCGGGAAACGGTTTCTGGGTTTTGACGAGGGAACGTAGGGAAGGTGATCTGTGGTAATGGTTCGCTATTTCAATGGTTGGATGTGGCGCAATTGTCGAATTAGGGTTTGGATAAGGGGGCGGCGGCCGGCTCTGGAGGCCACGTGGGCGAGTAGCATGGGCATAGATTGGAGCGGCCTGAGTAGAGGTGAACGATGGCATAGGTGGGTGATGCTCTGGTGGTCGATGGCGTTTGAAAATCACGGTCAAAGTGGCGGTGCAGATGGGTTCCGTTGCTTCTGTGCGCGTTTGAAAATCTGGAGAGGAACGTGGAAGTTGTTGACGTGGATGGTAGGTGGTGATTTGTTTTCTTTTATTTATTTTTAATTTAAAGTTTCAAATCGTTTAAAGATGATAACTTTCTCATACGATCTCCGTTTCTCACGAAATTTCTTTCGTTAGGATCGTAATTTAATTTTGGGATCTGTTGACGCTGGTTTGGACAGATTTGGAGACCGTCAGATTTTTGGGTTTAAATCGAATTTAAATTCGATTTAAATCCCAAAGGTGAGTGTTTTAACCCACTCACAACTACTAAAAGTTTTTATGTTTGTTAAATTTATTTTAGATATGAGTAGAAATTTATTTATAACTGTTTGTTATGTTTTATTCATCATATCTGTTAAATCGCATTTATTTAATATAACTGTTCATTAAATTTTATTACTACATATAGATTGACAGTTATAGTTATTTATTTGCATATAAACTGTTAGTTTAATAGTTGTTAATTTTATTTTGAATAAAACTGCCAGTTATTACCTGTTATATATTATCAGATATATATTGATATTGATTTATTATTGGATGATGATTGTGATTTGGATGATGGATGATTTCGATGAATGAATGTTTTATTGTATATCATTAAACTGCAAGTTACCATGCATTTTCCATTTCATTCGGGATTGTGGTTTGAAATGATATACAACCGCAAAAATTTATTTTTAAATTGCGGATTGAAATGATAAATATCTGTATCACTTGACCATAGGATAGAAAATTTATATACAGGCACCGTGGTCTATATATAAAATATTTTAAAGTGATTTCTATGGTTTGTATGGAATGTGGTTTATAATTTTTAATTTTGATATTTTCTTCTATATATATACATATGAAGTTAGAGATTTTGAATTTAAGCTAAGTATAAATCTCTTAAATAAAAAGGGAAAAATTGAGAAAATGGAGTTTGATAATTATGTCATATGTTTAATGTTTAAGTTTGGAAATTTTAAGATATGATATTTATAACTGGAATTTTCCAAGATAATTAAAAATGAATATGTTAGTATAAATTAAATTGAAGAAAATATTTAATTGTTAGAAATTGGAGTTTTATTTATGGATTTTATGTAAATATTCAAGACTAAATAATAGTACGTTTAATTTGCTGAAAGAAAAATATCCAACTTTAGTTTTGAAATATTAATACTCCAAATGGATATATACACATATAGAAATTGAAGTAGTTTTGGAACTTGAAAGTGATATTTAAATTTTGGTTTAGACTTTAAATAAAGAAACATATTTGTAAAGCCATGGAAATTATTTTTCTGTACAAAGTTACCTTAAAGTTAAACCATTTATTTTATATACCGTTGAATATCCAAACCATTCATGTTTTAGAAGTTATGGTTTTAAAAGTATGAATTCCGAAATATTATGTTTTGAAAGTATAATTCAAATGTTTGGTTTCCAGATATTTTAAATTTTAAACCAGTATGATTTTGGAAAAGGATTATATTTGAGATAAAATGATATCATATTATTTTGGGTTTTAATTTGATATCGTATGGGAAATTTTATTTTGGGTTTTAAAGTATAAACTATTTTTAAATGACCGCGGTGTTATAATAACAATGGGTTGGCAAAGAGACCGGGATCGGATATGGACATACTCTCTGTCGACACCGAAAACCACTTTGACTAACCGTGTACGCGGTGGAGATTCCAGAATGAAGTAGGTTGGTGGCGACGTTTCCTGTAAGGTAAATACGTGGACCCAACTCCCATGAGTTGGCATAAGGTGGCTAAAACAGGAGCGATTCTCGGGCCAATGAGGTCATTCCTCTGATCGAACGCACTCCTTCGATACTATACTCTGACTTTGGATTGTTTCGGTGGCCACTATTGATTTCTTTGATTTGGGGGTGTTTGTTCGAGGTGGGCGGTAGCTGCGGCTATGCGTTACCATCAGCCCGGATAGCAATTGGTATATCTACCCTGGCATTGCCTAGTTGTGCCGTGTCACCTACCCTACCGCGCCTTTACTATGAGTTTCTATTTGTGTCGTACCTATGGAGTATCCTTTGGTTGCCTCCCGATCAGGAGGTATTACGGTACTGTATAGACTATTGGCATTATTTGTGTTAAGGGCTATATGGGTAACCCCTTAACGCTATTAAAAAGTAAGTTTATCTTACAATTAGACACTATTATAATAGCGCAATATACTACATAGTAAATAGTTTAACGGATCCTTAGGAGATGTAAATCCCGAGCATCTCTTGAGTTACTGTACTCATATTTATTTCTGTAAATTTAACTTACATAAGATCTTTTAGTTCTGACTCGAGTGTTTTTGTCTTTTCAAATTCGCTCGGGTCAGTCCGAATGTTACAGGATTTGAAGATTTAGCCCTGGAGGACAAAGACGAAGATTTGTATTATTATTTTTATAGTATTGCACTACACTCACACTATATTCCGCTGCATTGATATTATTGGTATGTGAACTCTGATATTTAATTGTATAAAGAAGAATCAAATGTTTTGTAAACAGTTTTATAAACTGTATATTTTATTATTATATTTTATCCTTCCGCAGTGAGATTCTGTTTGTTTCTTTTCTTCTCTGTTTTTCTTATTTACCCCATAACAATCCGCCCTTCCGTATGCTTTGAGTTGGCATGTGTGTCGATTTAAAGTGTGCGAAAAGGGGGTCGGTACAGAGGCCTTATTGTTGGGTAATAATAGTTATACTATAAAGAATATAATTAGAGAGGCTAAGCAAGAGAAAATAAATGTTTTCCCTTGTTATGCGCTGTAACAACCCGATATTTTCAGCCATTCGCATCCGCACATGTCGGACTTGAATTGCTCAAAATACCGCGTTGTAAATAAATTTGGAGTAAATGAAATACAATCACAGAATCACAGACACAGAAATATCATAATAACTCGCAGCGGAAATAAAATACATAGTAGTTCATGAAGCTACTACGGCAGAGTCTCAAACCAAATACATAATACAGTCTGAAAACAACATAATAGAAATCCCAATTACATAGAAGTTCACTAATACAAGAGATAAACTAGAACAGCTAAAACAGAGAGTAGATATAAATGTGATAAGCAGAAACTCCAGCAAAGACCAGCTCTAGAAAGAGAATCCAAAGCTGTGAATACTCAGGCTGACCCGAGCGTAAAGTAAAACACAAAACACTCGAGTCAGGAAAATATATACTTATATAATGTAAACCAACTCAAGTGAACTGTAGTAGAAGTACACAATAACTTAAAGGATGCTTGGGATCGCCCATCCTTTAAGAATCAGTTAAACTATAAATTTTACATCCCGTGGTTAAAATTTCAAAATGGTATTTTATACTTCCATTTCAAAATTCAATATCATTCAAATCCATTTCAAAATATCAAAAATATAATATCTTCCAAACCACATTCATTTTTGTTTAATTTAAATACCATTACAAAACACATTTCAAAATAGTTTATATTTCAAAACAAATTACTTCATTTTAAATCATAAAAATGAAGTTATCATATTTAATAATTAAATTATTAAATTTACAAAATTTTAGTCTGTCAAAATTCATTTATTAACTTAATTTATTAAAACAGATGAAAATTCAACTTTCGCAGCATTTAGAAATTGCTACGGAAAGTTACATTCAAAACAGTTCAATTTAACAAAAGATAGCATAAAAAAAATGCTGTGATAGGGTTACATTAGTTTCATATAAAACTTAGTTAAATTCAACAATTATAACATTTACAAAAATTCTATGATAGCCTTTAATTAAACTTAGCCATTTGGTTCATTATTATCAACTACAGCATTTACAAATGATGTGTTATCATTTACATTAGAATTAATAGCATTTCTGAAATGCAGTTAATTAACTTCAAATATTCAGTATAATTTCACAAATAATTATATTTTTATTTAAATCATTTTTAACTTATAAAATCATATAATTTCACTTTTAAAACAATCATTCAAATACCCTTATATTCATGATTTTATAAAGTTAAATCTCCATTCAAAAATCAAAATTTAATAATAATTCACTTATTAAATTCCAACATAAAATTTCAAATTCATTAAATTAAATTTAACTTAACACTTAAGTTTAAAATTTTCAAATATAACTTAGTTTCATTTTTATTTACTTAACTTAAAATTCACTTTTAAGCCAAATTCACAAATTTCCAATTTTAGTTATATTTCCAAATTTCAACCTAAATATTCATTCATTTCACATTTTAACTTTATTCCAAAATCATTAATGTATTACAAAATCATTTTAAATTAATTTCATTCAAAATATCATAAATTTATCATATTTTAAAATTTAATTTAAATTCCATTTATCACCAAATTATAATTTCCAAAATAACTTGCATTTCAGATTTCAAACTTTACCCTTTATTTATTTCACTTATAAATTTTCAGAAAATCAATAATGCTTTACAAATATCATTTTTAATCAAATTTAAATCAAAATATTATAATATTTACATTTCTAAAATAATTTAAATTTTTTAGAAAAACATATTTTAACAACGGGTCTGTATTTCATTTTCTAGCCTAGATGAAGTGATACGGGTAATATATCATTTCAACCCGTAATTTACAAAGAAAAACCGGGTTTGATCATTTCAAACCCGCAATCCCAAGTAAAAGAAAATAATTTAAAATCATTCAGGCCTATCATTTCAGTAACGATTTTCTCCTATTCTAAAGTTCGTTCGGGTATGTATCATTTCAACCCATAGTGATTCTAGTCTACAGGGAACTTGCAGTGTGATAAACTGATGAAAATAACAGAATAGCATGAATTAACAGTAACATATGGTATAAAAAGTGTAAATATAGGTGTGAACTTCATATGAATATAATATAGCAGTAATAACAGGATGATATGCATTTACAGATTCAGGTGATGTCAGTTTATCACTATATAAGTACATATTAGTCTGGTGAGATTTACTCACTGTTTTGAGCTGGAGACACAACGACGAATGCACGAATGAGATCCAAACAAGCACGATAACACGACACAAAGATGACTGGAAGAGCCAAAGATTAATTCTCCTTGGACACATGAGACAAAACAAATAAATATAACATAAGTTTTCAACCCAAATTCAATTAAACAAAGCTAGAAATGAATACACAAAACATCACCGAAGTGTTTGCACTTGCTTTCTACCACCTATGCTTCAACTCCAGATCTGAAATGGCACGGCTAAAGGCATGGTTTGGATCTGGTTTGGATTCTTAAAGGTGGGCCTAGCATGGCAAAATGATGGAGCAAAGATATATGAGCATGAACTAACACTACAAGGCAAATATCATGGATTCCTATGCACTAGAGGGCTCGGCCAAGGCCAAGGAGGGCATGGCCAGGTCTGTAGTGGGCTTGAGGATGATGTGGCAGTGGGATCAAGTCAGGAATTTGCTGGTGGTGGTGGTGTATAGTCGGCCAAAGTGATGGAGGAGGTGATGGAAGTAAGGTAGCTAGGCTATGTTAGATATAGGTGGAGTTTGCTTCATATTTTGGTGGATCATCAACATGGATGGCCTCGGCTCTGGAATGGAAGTGGAGAGGAGAGTATGGTGGCTGGAATAGGTGGTGGTGGAGGCGGCCAAGGCGCTGGAGATGGAGGGGCCAAACTGCATAAGAGATTGCAAGTGCAAAAATCAAGTAAATCCTGTAGAAAAGGTAAAAAGAAATGAAAGTTTTTATCAAAATCTCTTCTTGGAGATGGCCAAAACTTTTTTTAGAGTTTGAGAAGAAAAAATTCGTGAAAAATGAAGTAGAGAAGTGGTCGGCTGAAGGGAATGAGTTATGGCAGCAAATAATGAAAAGGTGATGGTTGAAATGTGAAAAGACAAGAAGACAAAAAGCCTTAAGCAAATCAAAGGTCGCAAAACTCTTCAAATTTCCACAATTTCTTTTGCAATTTTAAATAACTAAAAAATAAGTATAAATTCAGTTAAAAACACGAAAATTTAGTAAATAAACAAAAATAAATAATAAATATTAATTATATATAATTAAATTAAGAAAATAGCGAAGAAAATGTAAACTAGGCTAGAAAATTTGAAAATAAATGAAATGAACTTTGGAAAAATTTTGTTTACTTGAAAAATATTTATAAATAAATATAAAGACACAATAATAAAATGCATGCATAAAAATAAATAAATAAATTTTAGTTAAATATAATTTAAATGAAGAAAATAGCAAAAAATGGAAACTAGCCTTTAAAAATAGAAAATATATGCAATAAATTTTGGAAAAATTATATTATCACTTTAAAAATATTAAAAGAAAAAAATATAAATAAAATAACATATTAACACATATTAAATAAAATATAACAAAGAAAATATGATTTATATAATCTAAAATAGACAAAATTGCAAAATAAAACAAATTATACTCAAAATTAAAATGTGCATAACTTTCACAGTTTAACTCCGTTTTCAACGAAACAAAAAGCAGTATTCAAGTTGTTAAATCTATTTCCATAATAAAAGATAAAATTTAGGAGTTTAAATATTTAAATTTGAAATTTAAAAGTCAAAGTTTGACCAATTTGAACAGAAATTCATCTTTCAGTAAAATATCCAATTTATACCTGTTTGAAATTATAATTCACATAATAATCAACATTTATATTTAAAAATGTGAAATGTTTGAAATAAAATAAGTTTAAAATAATTTCAAAATAAAATAAAGTCAAATATTAAAATATATGAAAAATCTAGGGTTGTTACACTCTCCCCCACTCAAATCTTTTCGTCCTTGAAAAGGAAGGAATCGGAGAAACAACAAGAAAGAACAATTGGTTGGAAGACATCCTGAAAGAAGGTAGGGAAAAAGTAGTTAGGAGGGAAAGCAGGTTAAAAGACAAGGATGAACCATTATTTAAACCATTATACATTTCAATTAAAATTTCATAATATTTTAAACATTTTATAATACGATGAATAGTCATTTGATTCAAATCTGATGGTCCAAAGTAAACAATTTTTAAACATTTTAAATTTTTAGAAGGGAAAATAACTGATCAAAATATTCTTTATACAGTAATTTATCAAGATGATTTTATCAAAATACTTTTATAACTCGATGTCTTAACAAGTTTACTTTCGTTCCTGCAGACTCTGGCTATGCGTTGATCAGGCGCAAAGCTAGAATTCTCCAAGTACTTGGTAGACTTGTTTCAACACCCAGTGAAAATAGTGAAAACACTTTTAAAAACAGATATGGAAAGTACAATCCAAACAAATCAACCAAACCGAAACAGTTGTCTAACCATGGATCGCAGATACACAATGGTTACGCCTGGATCCCCAAGGAAACAATCTGTATCTGTAAGCTTTCTCAGCCCTGTGAGTTACGCCATGATGACGAGTAGAATGCAGGATACACAATGGTTACGCCTGGATCCCCCAGGAAACAATCCGTACCCCCAGGCAAGACTCAGCCAGGCACTTGCGCTACTCTTCGCGACCTACACAGATTGCAGGATACACAATGGTTACGCCTAGATCCCCCAGGAAACAATCCATACCCCCAGGCAAGACTCAGCCAGGCAATTGCGCTATGTAGTCGCGATCATAAGACCACGGGGATCGCTGTGGAATTCGATGGACACTCGAGTATCATAACCGAAAAACCCAAATCAAAGAGAGAGAATAATATCGATAGAATGAATCCACAGTGTGTGTAACAACCCGTATATTTATCGAGTTTGTATTTAAATATTTTATTTAAATATTAACTCGTTAATCGGATTTTGGTCCGAAAAGCTACTTTTTGCAAACGGTCAAATTAGGACTCGAGACCACTTCCATTGAGTTCGAAATGTCGTTTACAACTTTTTAAGTATAAACATCGATAGGTTTGGAGTTAGTGAAATTTCACTAACTTTTCCCGCTTTGGACTTTGGGTTAGTTTAGCCTATTAAGCCCAAGTTCCAACCCTCTTCTCCTCACTCTTCATAAACTTCCTAACTAATCAAGCTTTGGCATTAATGGTGGAGGGAATGGGAAATTAAAACTCCAAGCACAAATTCAATTGCAAATCCAACATTCAACTCCAAATTCAAGTAGAAGATATTGGATTCAAGCTTTGGATTGCTTCTCCTTGCTTTCAAGCTTCATCTTCATAAACTTTAGTGCAAAGGTGAGATTTTTATCTCACAAATCTAGTCTATATCAATATTGGACTGTTGGGAATGAATCCCTATCGTGTTTGCATGTATATTTGCATTTGGTTTGGATTGGGTTGGCGAAAAACTCCGATTTTTAGCGTTTTGGTGGATTTTCTGCTCCTAGGTCGTTCTGGCCTTACTAGCTCGTATCGGAGTTAGGTCGTAGGTCGCATGGGCCTTAGGTCGTAGGTCGCATGTGAGTCAACCCCTAGGTCGTTCTGGCCACTTTTCGTGTGTTTGGGTTTAGGTCGTTGGACCTTTAGGTCGTTGGACCTTTAGGTCGTTGACCCCCTTGAGTCGTTAACTAGTTAAGTCGCTCGCTACTTGACTCCATTAGGTCGCTCGTCACTGGATGCAGTTAGGTCGCTCGACTCCCTTACCCACTAGGTCGCGTACTTAGTTAGGTCGCGTGACCCTATAACTGTTAGGTCGTTAGACCGTTAACCCTATAGGTCGCTTGGCCTATTTGTTTAGGTCGTAGGTCGTTGGACCTTACCTCGATAGGTCGTTCCCACTTTTGGACGTGTGCACTCTAGGTCGCTAGACCGCCTCTCTTTAGGTCGCGTGACCCAATACAGTTAGGTCGTTTGACCTTATGTTCTTTTAGGTCGCGTCTCCTTTAGGTCGCGCCTCTTTTAGGTCGCGTCTCCTTTAGGCCACGCCTCTTTTAGGTCGTTCGAATGCTAGGTCGCTCGGCCCTTATTCCCTTAGGTCACTCGGTCTCGTTTATGACCATAGGTCGCTCACCCCCTCTTCCTTAAGTCGCGAGTCATCGTTAGGTCGCGAACACCTTTAGGTCGCTCGACCCTATCCCTCTAGGTCGTTAGACCTCATTTTGTCTTCACTAGGTCGTACCGTTTTGGTCGGGGCGCTGCCCCCTGGACCCCCGCGACCTGACCAGGCAGGTCGAACCCCGTAAGCGGTGGCGTTGCCCCCGCACCCCCACCTTGGGGGGTTGCCACCCCCCTGGACCCCCCTCCGTAGGGGATCTTATCTGAAAAACATTGAGCTGATTTCCTTGGATTTTATTCGCATCTCCGTATGCGATCTTTGTGGCTGATTGTTTCTACACTTGCTTATGTGTTTTGTCACTTTATAATATAAAGGTTTCAATACTAGTAGTAAATATCAAAACTCTTTTAACAAACAATTTCAACTCTATTTTTAATAACAAATCTCTTTTCTTAAACCATTTTCCAATCTATTAGTATATACAAGCCTTTACCTCACTCGGATGAGAAATCTAATTAAACGACTTAGTAAAACAAGTGGTATGAAACGCTTGCGTTCACTTCGTCGGTTAATTCTTGGACTTGTTCGATTGAACCTCTTGTGACAATTTTATTAGTGAAGATTTACAGTTTGTTCGTAAATATTTAAGTTAAGCAAGTGGTTATGGGACATGAAGCTAAACTTCTATATTTACTAGCTTAGTGTAATTGACACTTCTCGTTGATCTTGATGATCGCTTTATGAATTAGACTAGCAATTGCGCGATGTCTCTTTCATTGCAAGGTTAGACTAGACACCACTTGTGTGATTCCATTCACACATACCTTTCTACTTTTTGGTTAGTCTTGACCTCAATCTGTGTGATTCCATTCACACATGCGGGGTAGCTCCCCTTGGTCTTCGGACCGTCATGTGATAGGCCTCTTTCCCTTTTTATGATTTCTGGATTTCTCGTGTTGATTTCTGGAATTTATGTCATTGACTTGTTATGAGTACAAGTTTAGGGTATGATGCCCTCTTCGAATCTTTGAGAAGATTCTTGTGATATTGATTATCTCTTATTGATTGATCTTCTGTTGATCATTATTTACATACTTATAGTGGTATGTCGTTATGGATGTTTATGTTTATGCCATATCTTTTATGTTATATCATGTCATCTGATATTTATAGCTAGACTGATCCGTTTATTATTTTCTTAAATAATACTCGGGTCAGACCGAGATGTTACAGGTGCTTCTGCTTGACTTCTTCCCAGGGATTCATCACTCTGACTTTTGGCTAACTGTTTAGATTAGCAGTTTTTGTTGTATACACTTGAGATATAGACTCATAGTTGTATTCTTTTGTATAGCACGTGTTGCTATTCTTTTGTATTATCGTGGATCTTACTGACCACTACTCTGATGTACACTTTCATGTGTTAGTTATTTATTCATGTCTTCTTCCGCCTTTGTGATATGGATATCTGTGACTGATTTTTGATATGATTATTTCTATGTTTGTTTCCGAAGATTATTTATAGCCACCGTGTTATAAGCAATTACATGGATGGTCGCTCCTCAACAGCCTTATTCTCCGTGCTAGTTGACAGCACTACTCCGGAGTGTTCTTGGCTAGCGTGGGTATAGAGGTGGGGCGTCACAGCTTGGTATCAGAGCCAAACTTCGGAACAATGTAGAATAACTTAACAAGGATCAACGTCCTAAGTCTATCTTAGGAGTCATACCATAGGATTAATTCGAGTCTTCGTACCGATTCATCCTATTTCCTTTATGATTCCTTGTTTTATCTATCAAGATTGCTTGGTGTTCATTGGTGAATAACCTTCTTCCTTCTCTTCTTTCTTTCTTTAAGGAAGAGAATGTCTAGACCAGGCCGTCCCAGAACTGGATCATCTGGTGCTGCTCCTCCGGATGGAGTTTTTATGACTGCTCAACAGCTTCTTGATTTAGTAACTAATGCTCAAGCAGCTGGAGCTAACCCAGAACCCACTCACCCAAAGTCGGGATTTGCACGCTTGTGCAGCGATTACACCAACTTGGGTGGGAAGCCCTTCAAAGGTTCGGAAAATATCATCGAGGTCCAAGCTTGGTTAAAATCATGTGATCGAATCTTCTCTCGCATGAACCTTATCGATCTCCACCGCGTTCAGGTGGCTTCCAGCATGCTCCAGGAGAGAGCATTGGACTGGTACGAACTCCTTATTTCAGAAATTATTGAAGCGGATCTCACCTGGGAGCAATTTCAGGGACGCTTCGAATTAAAGTTTGTACCAGAAGCTGGGAAAGTAACCTTGGCTCGACGTTTTATAGACCTTGTTCAAGGTCAATCCTCTGTGACTGATTACGTCGCAGCCTTCGAGTCGCTTTCCAAATATGGGGTTGAATACATCAGCACCCCATTGAAGAAGAACCAGAGGTTCGTTTATGGCTTAAATAAGAATCTTAAGAAGCCACTGCTCCTGAAACTAGAAGTCGCATTTGATCAACTCGTCGATATCGCTCTTCGTCTTGAAGAGGCTGATAGAGAGAGTGATGTTGAAGTGGAAGGCGCTAAACCAAACTTCAACAACAAGAAGAGGCCAAACAAATTCAAGGGTCCTTATCCCAACAAAAAGGGTAAGCAGGCAACCCCTGCGGCAAAGTCTCCTTCTCCTAGTGGTGCGAGTTGCTTCAACTGTGGGTCTGGGGATCATTATGCGAATAAGTGCTCTAAGCCCAAATCTTGTCGCTATTGTAAGAGCCCGGATCACTTTATACATCAATGCCTCAAACGTAAAAGCAGGAATGAGGGAAAGTTAAATGTGGCTCAAGCCCCTGGCAACACATCTCGTGGCCAAGGTATTTCTCATTCCATTCTTGATGGTATTATTTTATTTCATGATCAACCTATTAGAGTTCTCTTTGATACGGGTGCATCCCATTCTTTTATATCAAAGGAACTGGTAGACACTTTTTCCTTAAGTGTTACTGCATTGATGACTTCTTTAAAAATTGCGAATCCTGTTGGTGGATCCGCAACTCTTAGTTTGCTTTGTAAAGATGTGGAGATTATTTTTTGCGATCTTTCTTTCCTAGCCGATTTGCATGTCATGCGTTACTTAGGCTTTGGAATAATTTTGGGAATGGATTGGCTTAACCGTTATCAAGCCCATATCCTATGTCCTGAACGGGCTATTCATCTCCGTCATCCACTATCTGTTAATCATATTTCTGTTAATCTTAAAGATTCAGAATCCTGTTTGGTGGCATCTTTATATTCTTTAAATCCTCGTGATAACGATGATGATGATGAAGATGATATTATTTCTCGTATTCATGTTGTTCGTGAATTTTCCGACATATTCGAGCCCGTTTTAGGTTTGCCACCTAAACGAGCAATTGAGTTCAGAATTAATCTTGTTTCTGGAGCTCAACCTATTACTCATCCTCCTTATCGCATGTCCAATAAGGAAAATGAGGAGATGCGTAAACAATTATCCGAGTTGGAGACGAGGCAATTTATTCGCTCTAGTTCCTCGCCTTGGGGAGCTTCGGCTATTTTCGTAAAGAAAACCGATGGTACTCTGAGGCTCTGCGTTGATTATCGCAAGCTTAACGATCTTACTATTAAAAATAAATATCCTTTACCTCGGATTTCTGATCTATTCGATCAGCTTAGTGGTGCTAAGGTCTTTTCACAATTGGACTTGGCTACCGGTTTCCATCAGCTTCGTATCGCTGAGGATAGCATTCCTTTGACATCATTCCGTACTCGATATGGATCTTATGAATGGCTTGTTATGCCATTTGGGTTAACGAATGCTCCAGCTTATTTCGTTGACCTCATGAATCGAGTTTTCAAAGATTTCCTCGATCGGTTTGTTCTCATATTCATTGATGATATTCTAGTGTATTCAAAAACCGAGGAGGAACATGAGAAACATCTTAGGATTGTATTGGAAACACTTAGGAGTAATCAATTAAAGGCGAAATTTTCTAAATGCCACTTTTGGCAATCTCGTGTGAAGTTTCTCGGTCGTATTATTTCCGAATCCGGGATATCCGTGGATCCTTCAAAGATCGAAGCGATTCAAGATTGGAAGAGACCGAAGAGTGTGACAGAGATTCGTAGTTTTCTCGGATTGGCGGGCTATTACCGCCGTTTTATTAAAGACTTTTCTAAGATTGCCGTGCCTCTTACTGGCTTGACTAAGAAGGGAGTTAAATACATTTGGTCGGACAAATGTGAAGCCTCTTTTCAGAAATTGAAAGAACTCCTTTCCGATGCTCCTATTCTTGTGATTCCCGAGGGGAATCAAGATTTTGTTGTTTATACCGATGCTAGTCACGTTGGTTTGGGTGCCGTTCTTATGCAAAAAGAACGTGTTGTTGCTTATGCTTCTAGGCAATTGAAGTCGGCCGAGACTAGATATGCCACACATGATCTAGAGCTCGCGGCTATTGTTTTCGCCCTTCGAATGTGGCGTCATTATCTATTGGGAGGGAAATTTATTCTTTACACGGATCATAAGTCTTTGAAATATTTATTTTCTCAAAAAGAACTTAATTTACGTCAACAGCGTTGGCTCGAGTTCCTTGCACCTTATGATCTTGATATTCTTTATACCCCCGGTAAGGGTAATCGTGTCGTCGATGCTCTTAGCCGTAAGCAACAAGCAGTTGTTTCTATGATGATATCCGAATGGAATGATCTCGAGATCTTATCCACTTGTGAGATTCGAGAGCGCGTATCCGATTTATGCTCATCGCTTGTTTTATGTAGCTTTGAGGCTCATCCTTCTCTTTTAGACCGCATTCTTGAAGCTCAAAGGCTAGATTCTGAATTGGCTCTTCTTGGCAAAAATGTTAAGGATAAAATTGATATTGAAGGTTTGAAAGACTTTGATATTGATTCTCGTGGCAGCATTCGAAAATTTGGTAGACTTATCGTACCAAATATTGGAGATCTTCGTAAAGATATTTTAGAAGATTCCCATCGTTCTAAATTCACCATTCATCCTGGTAGTAGTAAAATGTACGCTGATATGAAGCGACTTTATTATTGGAAGGGAATGAAATCTGATATTTCTAACTTTGTTAAGTGTTGCATGACTTGCCAATTTGTCAAGGCCGAACATCAAAGGCCTGGTGGGTTATTGCAACCTTTAGAAATTCCAATTTGGAAGTGGGATCAAATTTCCATGGACTTTATAGATGGCCTTCCCCATTCTCGTTCGGGTCATGATAGCTTATGGGTGATTGTTGATAGACTTACTAAATCCGCCCATTTTATTCCGGTTCGGTCTAACCGAACCGTTCCTCTTTTGGCCAAACTATTTGTCAAGGAAATTGTAAAATTGCATGGAGTTCCTACTTCTATTGTTAGCGATCGTGATCCATTGTTTACTAGTGGATTTTGGAAGAGTCTTCAAAAAGCTTTAGGAACGAAGCTTAATTTTAGCACCGCTTATCACCCCCAGTCCGATGGACAAACCGAGCGTGTGAATCAAACTCTTGAAGATCTTCTTCGTGCTTGTGTGCTTGATTTTGGTGGAAGTTGGGAAGATCATATTTCACTTGTTGAATTTTCCTATAATAATAGCTTCCAATCTAGTATTGGTATGGCACCTTTCGAGGCACTCTACGGAAGGCCATGCCGATCTCCTTCTTGTTGGCTTGAGGCCGGTGAGAAGCTGGTTTTAGGTCCAGACTTTATTCGTGATTCCACGGAAAAGATTGAACTTATTCGACATAGGATGAAAGAGCCCAGAGTAGACAAAAATCCTATGCCGATAATCGAAGAAGGAAATTAGAATTTTCTGTTGGGGATCCTGTTTTTATTCGTGTTTCACCTATGAAGGGTGTTGTACGTTTCAGTCGATCGGGGAAGTTAGCGCCTCGATATATTGGGCCATTTCCTATCACTGAACGTATTGGTTCCATGGCTTATCACCTTGCATTGCCGGCTCAGTTTTCTGCTATGCATGAAGTATTTCACGTTTCTCAATTACGGAAATGCCTTCGGGATTCCGATTCTATTCTTGAGCCTGCTGTTGTGGAAGAAATTGAAGTTTCGCCGAATTTAACTTATGAGCAGCATCCTATTCGAGTTATAGCTTCTGAGGTTAAACGACTTCGAAATAAAGATGTTCCGCTTGTGAAGGTTCAATGGTCCTCAAATCCTAAGGATTGTTCTTGGGAATCCAGAGAATTCATCGAGCGTACACATCCGGACTTGCTTACTCCTTCTCCTAGAGGTGAACTTCTTATTTCAAAATTCCTCTTGTGTTAATATGCTTTTATGGTTGTTACTTTTTATTTCCATCTTATATATATTGCGAGGACGCAATTTCTTTAAGGAGGGGAGTCTGTAACAACCCGCATATTTATCGAGTTTGTATTTAAATATTTTATTTAAATATTAACTCGTTAATCGGATTTTGGTCCGAAAAGCTACTTTTTGCAAACGGTCAAATTAGGACTCGAGACCACTTCCATTGAGTTCGAAATGTCATTTACAACTTTTTAAGTATAAACATCGATAGGTTTGGAGTTAGTGAAATTTCACTAACTTTTCCCGCTTTGGACTTTGGGTTAGTTTAGCCTATTAAGCCCAAGTTCCAACCCTCTTCTCCTCACTCTTCATAAACTTCCTAACTAATCAAGCTTTTGCATTAATGGTGGAGGGAATGGGAAATTAAAACTCCAAGCACAAATTCAATTGCAAATCCAACATTCAACTCCAAATTCAAGTAGAAGATATTGGATTCAAGCTTTGGATTGCTTCTCCTTGCTTTCAAGCTTCATCTTCATAAACTTTAGTGCAAAGGTGAGATTTTTATCTCACAAATCTAGTCTATATCAATATTGGACTGTTGGGAATGAATCCCTATCGTGTTTGCATGTATATTTGCATTTGGTTTGGATTGGGTTGGCGAAAAACTCCGATTTTTAGCGTTTTGGTGGATTTTCTACTCCTACGTCGTTCTGGCCTTACTAGCTCGTATCGGAGTTAGGTCGTAGGTCGCATGGGCCTTAGGTCGTAGGTCGCATGTGAGTCAACCCCTAGGTCGTTCTGGCCACTTTTCGTGTGTTTGGGTTTAGGTCGTTGGACCTTTAGGTCGTTGACCCCCTTGAGTCGTTAACTAGTTAAGTCGCTCGCTACTTGACTCCATTAGGTCGCTCGTCACTGGATGCAGTTAGGTCGCTCGACTCCCTTACCCACTAGGTCGCGTACTTAGTTAGGTCGCGTGACCCTATAACTGTTAGGTCGTTAGACCGTTAACCCTATAGGTCGCTTGGCCTATTTTTTTAGGTCGTAGGTCGTTGGACCTTACCTCGATAGGTCGTTCCCACTTTTGGACGTGTGCACTCTAGGTCGCTAGACCGCCTCTCTTTAGGTCGCGTGACCCAATACAGTTAGGTCGTTTGACCTTATGTTCTTTTAGGTCGTGTCTCCTTTAGGTCGCGCCTCTTTTAGGTCGCGTCTCCTTTAGGCCACGCCTCTTTTAGGTCGTTCGAATGCTAGGTCGCTCGGCCCTTATTCCCTTAGGTCACTCGGTCTCGTTTATGACCATAGGTCGCTCACCCCCTCTTCCTTAAGTCGCGAGTCATCGTTAGGTCGCGAACACCTTTAGGTCGCTCGACCCTATCCCTCTAGGTCGTTAGACCTCATTTTGTCTTCACTAGGTCGTACCGTTTTGGTCGGGGCGCTGCCCCGCACCCCGCCGGAGGCGCTGCCCCCTGGACCCCCGCGACCTGACCAGGCAGGTCGAACCCCGTAAGCGGTGGCGTTGCCCCCGCACCCCCACCTTGGGGGGTTGCCACCCCCCCTGGACCCCCCTCCGTAGGGGATCTTATCTGAAAAACATTGAGCTGATTTCCTTGGATTTTATTCGCATCTCCGTATGCGATCTTTGTGGCTGATTGTTTCTACACTTGCTTATGTGTTTTGTCACTTTATAATATAAAGGTTTCAATACTAGTAGTAAATATCAAAACTCTTTTAACAAACAATTTCAACTCTATTTTTAATAACAAAGCTCTTTTCTTAAACCGTTTTCCAATCTATTAGTATATACAAGCCTTTACCTCACTCGGATGAGAAATCTAATTAAACGACTTAGTAAAACAAGTGGTATGAAACGCTTGCGTTCACTTCGTCGGTTAATTCTTGGACTTGTTCGATTGAACCTCTTGTGACAATTTTATTAGTGAAGATTTACAGTTTGTTCGTAAATATTTAAGTTAAGCAAGTGGTTATGGGACATGAAGCTAAACTTCTATATTTACTAGCTTAGTGTAATTGACACTTCTTGTTGATCTTGATGATCGCTTTATGAATTAGACTAGCAATTGCGCGATGTCTCTTTCATTGCAAGGTTAGACTAGACACCACTTGTGTGATTCCATTCACACATACCTTTCTGCTTTTTGGTTAGTCTTGACCTCAATCTGTGTGATTCCATTCACACATGCGGGGTAGCTCCCCTTGGTCTTCGGACCGTCATGTGATAGGCCTCTTTCCCTTTTTATGATTTCTGGATTTCTCGTGTTGATTTCTGGAATTTATGTCATTGACTTGTTATGAGTACAAGTTTAGGGTATGATGCCCTCTTCGAATCTTTGAGAAGATTCTTGTGATATTGATTATCTCTTATTGATTGATCTTCTGTTGATCATTATTTACATACTTATAGTGGTATGTCGTTATGGATGTTTATGTTTATGCCATATCTTTTATGTTATATCATGTCATCTGATATTTATAGCTAGACTGATCCGTTTATTATTTTCTTAAATAATACTCGGGTCAGACCGAGATGTTACAGGTGCTTCTGCTTGACTTCTTCCCAGGGATTCATCACTCTGACTTTTGGCTAACTGTTTAGATTAGCAGTTTTTGTTGTATACACTTGAGATATAGACTCATAGTTGTATTCTTTTGTATAGCACGTGTTGCTATTCTTTTGTATTATCGTGGATCTTACTGACCACTACTCTGATGTACACTTTCATGTGTTAGTTATTTATTCATATCTTCTTCCGCCTTTGTGATATGGATATCTGTGACTGATTTGTGATATGATTATTTCTATGTTTTTTTCCGAAGATTATTTATAGCCACCGTGTGATAAGCAATTACATGGATGGTCGCTCCTCAACAGCCTTATTCTCCGTGCTAGTTGACAGCACTACTCCGGAGTGTTCTTGGCTAGCGTGGGTATAGAGGTGGGGCGTCACAGTGTGGCCACAAAGCGGATATCAAGCAGAAGGCACTTTCCATATCTTTACTTCGAAAATATGTATCATATACTACCTTTCAAAATCACTTTCAAATATCATACTTATATAAAGTCCATATATATAAGATTTCATTTCAAATCAAATACTTTCCAAAATAATAGTATATCAAATCACACTTATATAGATTTCGATTATATAAGATTTCACTTTTCAAAATTGGGTACCTTTTCAAATCAACAGTTTTCAAATCAATAGTTTTCAAATCTACTGCATACTTATACAAATCAACTTTTTATATAAGTTCTATAACTCCCAAATCAAAGTATTTAAATAAACTAGGTTCTCAATTTCAAACCATTTCAATATCAATTCAGCTTCAAAATCATATATGATTTCACCAAATCATTTCTTCCAAATTATATAAATTTAGTTTCAAAGTTTCTTAAACAATAGATTTAGAAAATAATCCAAATTTCCAAATCAACAAAATTTAGGTCAAATAAATTCATTTCCATTTCAAACATGTATTCACTTCAAAAATCATAATACTTTCAAAGTTATAAATCTTTCAAAACCAAATATTTGAAATCATTTCACTTTGAAAATCATAACATTTTGAAATCATACATTTGAAATCATAAAACATGCCCTTAATTCTTTAGATTTCAAAAATTTATTCAATTAAAGTAAAATCTAAAATTTCCAATTTTAATTCAATTCAAACCATCAGTTTCAATTTAGTTTTCCAACAAAACCATTTCAAATATTATCAAATTCAAATATAGATTTGATTTACAAAATAAACTATTAAATCTTAAATATGTTTCAAGGCTTAAATATACCATATTTCAAAACTAAATTTCACAATTTCATATATCTCAAATTTTACTTCATTATTACTTAGTGTTGAAATATTTATTTCATAAATCCATTATTTTTAAATAAACTCAAATTACAGGTAAACCAAATATCCTTTCATACTAATACAAGCTTCAATTATTGATTTGTCAAAATCAATGGTTTTCAAAAATCATTTTATACTTACATAAAGTTTATCTTATATAAGGATCAAAATTTTCAAAAAAATAAATTTCGCTGAATGAAAAGCCATATGGGATTGAACATCTTTGCTTACTAATAGACTTTTAATTAAGAATAGTTTTGTATATAAATAGTTTGTATGAAAAATAGAATAAAACAGTTAGTTTAAGAAGAATAAAAGAAAAATGGTTTTGAAAAATGGTTTTAAATTTGATAGTAGTTTTTCATAAAAGAAAAATTCCAATTAAATTACAAAGATATCCAACCCAACAACTTTCAATTTCAGCATCAAGTATATAAGGATATAAGATGTACATATGTCATCATTTCGCAACATTACATTCGATCGCTCGCTCGATCACACAAGTTCGCTTTCGAACTAGCATTGTCCATTCGACTTCCCTAATGAGGACTTCGATATGGTTTCTCGACTAGAAGCCATCAGTCTCCTTGCATAGCCATATACTATGATAGAGAATTCTAGAATCAAGCCAAAATTCCGTATCAAATATTCGCCATCAAGAATCAAATGAAAAATCCTAACACGAAATGGTGTAATTTACCTCGAACTTGTGTACTCAAATTTGGATCAGATTAATTATGTGAATAAAACAGCATACGTACAACTTATGTACCTATTCCAACTTGTTAAATAAATAGTTTCATAAAGATGTTACTAAGTTAAAACATTTAAAACCAATTTTTTCTCAAACATTTGAAGACTAGTTTTTATCCAAAACATTTCAAAACTAAATTTCATATTAGTATAATTCAAAATAGTCTTATTTATTTACTAAAATAAAACAATTTCGACTTATAAAAATCATATTATTTCATACTTGAAACATACAAACTACACTTATATTCTTTATCCAATAACTTATACCTTTCAAATATATTAGCTTTGAAAGGTTAACCCTGATTTGGAAGTGCTCGAATCTTAAAAATAGTTGAAGTAATCATATTTTCAAATCCAAGAGTTGGAAATCAACACTAAATCAGTGAACCAATTTCAAAAGATAGTGTTATACCAAAACAAACCTGAATATCGAGGACTGAACACCGGCTTACTTTAAATCTTTTCAAATATATATATATATATATATATATATATATATATCTTTCGAATATCAAACCATACTTCAAAATCAAAAATCAAAATTGGTTTCACAAAATCAATCGCATAGCAAAGCTACTAGAGTGGCCTCTCCCCCACTCAGAAACTCGAAAATCAATATCGATGATGCATGCATTCATCACCGAAATTATCTTCCAGCGACAAGTGGGTTCTGGACTTTTACTTTCTTGAAACTTCTTTGAAATTCCTTCTAAATCATTGAAATTCATTCGAATACATTTGAAACATTTCTTATTCAGAAAATATCTTTAAATCATATTATTATTATATATTTTCCAAAATCTTAAAACCGATTTTAAACACCAGAGTTCGATTCCTTGAAATTCAAATTCAAAACCTTTCAGTTATAAATCATTTTATATAAATTTAAATTTCTCATAAATTTTCAAAATTTCAAATCCTTTCGAAATTTCAAATTTTCATTTTTGAAAGGTATATAATCCTTATCGAAAACATTTCACTTTTATATATAAAAATATGGCCATCCTTAATAATTTCGATGTATGCACAATTTAAAAATACAACCAAACACAAATTTCCAAAGGATGATTCAAGGAAGGATTTCAAACAAACAAAGATTCAAAATTAGAGGAACTCTAATCAAATAGAATTCTAGTTCGAAGATAAACTCATACGAAGATGAGATAATTTAATTACCAAATAGAGGATAGATAAGCCTATATAAATCGCGGGCGAACTTAACCGGTCACCCGAGACTTTAGGAATATATTCAATACGGAAATCTAAGGCAAATCAGCCTTCAATCGCCAGAGAATAGAATCCGGGTAGAGCAGGAGATAGATAGCATCGACATCCGAGGATAAAAAAATCTTCAGTGAATCAATGCCAATTGTAAAGGAGTTTCACCCCTTTACAAATCATTCAAAGATTTACGGAATCATCGCTCTTTAGAGAGGTCATTCCAAAGTAGAGTTACGGATGCTCCAAAATTAAAAGGAAAAATGGTGAAAACAAGACTGGATTCCAGAACAAGTGGGAGTGTTCCAAAGTTCAAGGAATCCTAGTCGATAAGAATCTTAACCAAAAGATTTCTAACAAGGTGGATAACGAAGAGATGAAGTTTAGAAAATCTTGATTTCTAAATAAGAACATTTTTATACCAAAATAATCTTTGAAAATCCTTTAAAAATCATTTAGAAATCATTTTATACTTCGAAAATACGTTCTCTCACAAGGAAAGGATTCTGAGATTGCTTTCACTCATTCTAGGGTATTTCTACCCCATCTCTAATGAGTTTTTGCTCCGCAGGCTAAGGTTTGCCTAAAACCAAAGCTCTAATACCAACTGTAACAACCCGATATTTTCAGCCATTCGCATCCGCACATGTCGGACTTGAATTGCTCAAAATACCGCGTTGTAAATAAATTTGGAGCAAATGAAATACAATCACAGAATCACAGACACAGAAATATCAGAATAACTCACAGCGGAAATAAAATACATAGTAGTTCATGAAGCTACTACGGCAGAGTCTCAAACCAAATACATAATACAGTCTGAAAACAACATAATAGAAATCCCAGTTACATAGAAGTTCACTAATACATGAGATAAACTAGAACAGCTGAAACAGAGAGTAGATATAAATGTGATAAGCAGAAACTCCAGCAAAGTCCAGCTCCAGAAAGAGAATCCAAAGCTGTGAATACTCAGGTTGACCCGAGCGTAAAGTAAAACACAAAACACTCGAGTCAGGACAATATATACTTATATAATGTAAACCATCTCAAGTGAACTGTAGTAGAAGTACACAATAACTTAAAGGATGCTTGGGATCGCCCATCCTTTAAGAATCAGTTAAACTATAAATTTTACATCCCGTGGTTAAAATTTCAAAATGATATTTTATACTTCCATTTCAAAATTCAATATCATTCAAAATCCATTTCAAAATATCAAAAATATAATATCTTCCGAACCACATTCATTTTTATTTAATTTAAATACCATTACAAAACACATTTCAAAATAGTTTATATTTCAAAACAAATTACTTCATTTTAAATCATAAAAATGAAGTTATTATATTTAATAATTAAATTATTAAATTCACAAAATTTTAGTCCTTCAAAATTCATTTATTAACTTAATTTATTAAAACAGATGAAAATTCAACTTTCGCAGCATTTAGAAATTGCTAGGGAAAGTTACATTCAAAACAGTTCAATTTAACAAAAGATAGCATAAAAAAATGCTGTGATAGGGTTACATTAGTTTCAAATAAAACTTAGTTAAATTCAACAATTATAACATTTACAAAAATGCTATGATAGCCTTTAATTAAACTTAGCCATTTGGTTCATTATTATCAACTACAACATTTACAAATGCTATGTTATCATTTACATTAGAATTAATAGCATTTCTGAAATGCAGTTAATTAACTTCAAATATTCAGTATAATTTCACAAATAATTATATTTTTATTTAAATCATTTTTAACTTATAAAATCATATAATTTCACTTTTAAAACAATCATTCAAATACCCTTATATTCATGATTTTATAAAGTTAAATCTCCATTCAAAAATCAAAATTTAATAATAATTCACTTATTAAATTCCAACATAAAATTTCAAATTCATTAAATTAAATTTAACTTAACACTTAAGTTTAAAATTTTCAAATATAACTTAGTTTCATTTTTATTTACTTAACTTAAAATTCACTTTTAAGCCAAATTCACAAATTTCCAATTTTAGTTATATTTCCAAATTTCAACCTAAATATTCATTCATTTCACATTTTAACTTTATTCAAAAATCATTAATGTATTACAAAATCATTTTAAATTAATTTGATTCAAAATATCATAAATTTATCATATTTTCAAATTTAATTTAAATTCCATTTATCACCAAATTATAATTTCCAAAATAACTTGCATTTCAGATTTCAAACTTTACCCTTTATTTATTTCACTTATAAATTTTCAGAAAATCAATAATGCTTTACAAAAATCATTTTTAATCAAATTTAAATCAAAATATTATAATATTTACATTTCTAAAATAATTTAAATTTTTTAGAAAAACATATTTTAACCACAGGTCTGTATTTCATTTTCTAGCCTAGATGAAGTGATACGGGTAATATATCATTTCAACCCGTAATTTACAAAGAAAAACCGGGTTTGATCATTTCAAACCCACAATCCCAAGTAAAAGAAAATAATTTAAAATCATTCAGGCCTATCATTTCAGTCCATAACGATTTTCTCCTATTCTAAAGTCTGTTCGGTATGTATCATTTCAACCCATAGTGATTCTAGTCTACAGGGAACTTGCAGTGTGATAAACTGATGAAAATAACAGAATATCATGAATTAACAGTAACATATGGTATAAAAAGTGTAAATATAGGTGTGAACTTCATATGAATATAATATAGCAGTTATAACAGGATGATATGCATTTACAGATTCAGGTGATGTCAGTTTATCACTATATAAGTACATATTAGTATGGTGAGATTTACTCACTGTTTTGAGCTGGAGACACAACGACAAATGCACGAATGAGATCCAAACAAGCACGATAACACGACATAAAGATGACTGGAAGAGCCAAAGATTAATTCTCCTTGGATACATGAGACAAAACAAATAAATATAACATAAGTTTTCAATCCAAATTCAATTAAACAAAGCTAGAAATGAATACACAAAACATCACCGAAGTGTTTGCACTAGCTTTCTACCACCTATGCTTCAACTCCAGATCTGAAATGGCACGGCTAAAGGCATGGTTTGGATCTGGTTTGGGTTCTTAAAGGTGGGCCTAGCATGGCAAAATGATGGAGCAAAGATATATGAGCATGAACTAACACTACAAGGCAAATATCATGGATTCCTATGCACTAGAGGGCTCGGCCAAGGCCAAGGAGGGCATGGACAGGTCTGTAGTGGGCTTGAGGATGATGTGGCAGTGGGCTCAAGTCAGGAATTTGCTGGTGGTGGTGGTGTATAGTCGGCCAAAGTGATGGAGGAGGTGATGGAAGTAAGGTAGCTAGGCTATGTTAGATATAGGTGGAGTTTGCTTCATATTTTGGTGGATCATCAACATGGATGGCCTCGGCTCTGGAATGGCAGTGGAGAGGAGAGTATGGTGGCTGGAATAGGTGGTGGTGGATGCAGCCAAGGCGCTGGAGATGGAGGGGCCAAACTGCATAAGAGATTGCAAGTGCAAAAATCAAGTAAATCCAGTAGAAAAGGTAAAAAGAAATGAAAGTTTTTATCAAAATCTCTTCTGGGAGATGGCCAAAACTTTTTTTTAGAGTTTAAGAAGAAAAAATTCGTGAAAAATGAAGTGGAGAAGTGGCCGGCTGAAGGGAATGAGTTATGGCAGCAAATAATGAAAAGGTGATTGTTGAAATGTGAAAAGACAAGAAGACAAAAAGCCTTAAGCAAATCAAAGGTCGCAAAACTCTTCAAATTTCCACCATTTCTTTTGCAATTTTAAATAACTGAAAAATAAGTATAAATTCAGTTAAAAACACGAAAATTTAGTAAATAAACAAAAATAAATAATAAATATTAATTAAATATAATTAAATTAAGAAAATAGCGAAGAAAATGTAATCTAGGCTAGAAAATTTGAAAATAAATGAAATGAACTTTGGAAAAATTTTGTGTACTTGAAAAATATTTATAAATAAAGATAAAGACACAAAAATAAAATGCATGCATAAAAATAAATAAATAAATTTTAGTTAAATATAATTTAAATGAAGAAAATAGCAAAAAAAGGAAACTAGCCTTTAAAAATAGAAAATATATGCAATAAATTTTGGAAAAATTATATTATCACTTTAAAAATATTAAAAGACAAAATTTTACATAAAATAACATATTAACACATATTAAATAAAATATAACAAAGAAAATATGATTTATATAATCTAAAATAGACAAAATTGCAAAATAAAACAAATTATACTCAAAATTGAAATGTGCATAACTTTCACAGTTTAAGTCCGTTTTCAACGAAACAAAAGGCAGTATTCAAGTTGTTAAATCTATTTCCATAATAAAAGATAAAATTTAGGAGTTTAAATATTTAAATTTGAAATTTAAAAGTCAAAGTTTGACCAATTTGAACAGAAATTCATCTTTCAGTAAAATATCCAATTTATACCTGTTTGAAATTATAATTCACATAATAATCAACACTTATATTTAAAAATGTGAAATGTTTGAAATAAAATAAGTTTAAAATAATTTCAAAATAAAATAAAGTCAAATATTAAAATATATGAAAAATCTAGGGTTGTTACATGCGCAATTAATTTTATGTCTTTAGAAAACCCACCTTGAACGAAGAATATGAGCTGTTATGAAGATAATAGAGGAATAGTTGTTCTTATATACTCTAGTTTTTATGATTTGAAGTTATGAAGAAAAAAATTGAAACAATGAAGTGACATTTTTTTATAAATATTTGGTGAAAAACAAGTTTTAATGAGGAAAAACTTAAATTAAGGATCCCAATAATTTTTTGGAAAAAAGTGCTTTAAAAAGGAAAAGAAAACTAGATTTTAAACTTAGAATTATTGCATATTCCCCACTAGATTTAAGAGGATGGACTAAAGTCAAAAACTATAAAATATATATTTTTGAAAGTATAAATGATAATGGCACTAGGCATTTTTGGGAAATTCTATGTGACGCTTTTTGAAGATTAGAATCTTGGGAAATGACATTTCAGTAAAATAATAAGGTAAGACAAACTTTTGAAACTTCGAATTTTGGAAGGAAAAAAAAATTCGAAAAGAATTTTTTTTTGAAATGTTACTTAGATACAGCATGTCACTGGGATAATATAACACACATAACATGTCAGTATATGTTCGAATCATGCTACGCAAGTTTTAAACTTGTAACCTCTTGCACCAGATTCGAATCATTTAACTACTGGGACAATGGTGCTTGTTTTCAAAAGAAATTTTCTTATTTAAACTATGCTTGGGAAAGAAAATAGGATTTTTTTTTTAGAATAGTGGCATAAGTCCCAAGTACAAAGAAAAATGTGCACAAAAGTAAAATGGGAAATGTGAGGTTTTTTCGTTTTCCACCTTCTTTATAAAATATGGAATCAAATTTGGAAACTTTAAAAATTAAAAGTTGTGTGGTATGTTTGGAAATAAAATTTGTTGAACTATGCTCCAGTTCCATAAGAATGTGGGAAAAAATGGATGAAAAATGTTTTGAGTTTTCAAAAGATTGCATTCATATAGAAATTGCAAGTATATATAGGATGTGTGCATCATGTTTTAAAAGGAATTTCTAAAAGAAAAACCATTCATATAGAAGGTACCGCTTAGATTTTCTTGTACATGCATATATTTTATGATGTATTGCACATGGATTGTTGCAAAATTGGTTGGACAATAAATGGTTATTAGTGTAGAATGGATGCACGATAGTAACAACCCGTAATTTCTGATAATTAAATTTATTGATTAAATGATTTTTAGAATTTGGTGTAGTGAAAAATTAAAATTTTAAGATTTATTAATAATAAAATAACTAAAATGAAATGTAGTAATGTTAATTTAAGGCAATTGATAACTAATGTAATTCCAATTAAATGAAATGATTGTAAATATAAAAATTGGTTAAAATTGTAAATAAGGAAATAAACCGTGTTGTATTGATTGGTGAAATAATACGAAATTAATTGAAATTAGTTGAAACTAGTGTTGTGTAAGTAGTTATAACATTTGTTTGTAGATAATAAACTTATAAATGTTATTAAAATTAAAAAAGGTGACCATTGTTATTTGTTACCAATTTATTAAATCCGTTGAGTTAAATTGAAAATCAATTACAATTAAATGTAACTAAATATTATGTTAATATGAGTTAAGACGATAATTGAGAATGTGAATATAATAAAATAAATAGAAATGTCAATTTTATTCATAAGGCAATAATTGATTAATAATAAGCGTGAAACCAAGATAAATGATTTTATTCGGACTTTAAATCGTAATTAATGTGAAAATCGACAAAAAATTGAATATAATTGAAATATTGCAACTAAGATAGTAAAAGTTGATAATTGTAGAATATTAATTCAATAAGATGTAAACCAAGTTAACTATGTCCATATGGTATGATTGACTGAATAAAAAGATTGAAATCAAATCAAATTAATTTATTGGAATTAGAAAATAATTAATTGGATTTTATTTACAGTTGAAATTGAACACTATAATTGGTGAAATATTTAAATGCTGAATTGATATGTAAATTTGTTTTTAATTATTATAATTCTCTAAGTAATCAAAAAAATGATAAAAATTGATAGTTATTAAATTTAAAATTTATAATTGATTTAATCAATTTAATAATAATTTATTTAATTAACGTGAAAATGGCCATTTTGGCCACTGTCTCGGATTTTGATGAAACTTGTTTCATCGAATCCGGAACGGTGAATTGTTGTAGGATTTCAGGTTTCATAGCGATCAGACTTGTCATTTGAACGGGCTCATGACGTGTAGAAATCAATTTAATGAAATCAATTTGAAATAACCTGATTTTAAAGCCAACTTCTGTATACGATAGAATTAGGACTTGAAACTTATTCCATCGAATTTAAAAATATCGAAAACATCTATTTTGATATATAGGATGACCCACTTTCGTTTCGGAAGCGAAACAGGCTTTTCGGGTTATTACTATCGTTTCAAATCATTACGATATGTTGTTCATTCTTATTGGGCTTTATCCATATAAATGGTTTTGTTCTAACCCTAGCAGCCTTTCTATTTCTTATTATGCACGTACATCTACTCCTATATGCTCCTTCTTCAATGGAAGAAACAAAATCAAATTGCAAACCCTCAATCCAATTTCAAAGTCAATTTCGAAATCAATTTCAAAAATCAAACTCCTCAAAGTTAAGTCATATTATATACCGATTCGAAGCTCGAGATGAGCTCAGGCTAGATCTGCAGCTTATTTTTGATTTAGGCCTCTATGTGTCCAGAATTTGATGGTTTAATCTTGGTCATTCAATTGTAAGATGATCAAATATGACGGATCATTGATTGGAGGATATGAGGTTGTAGAGAGTTGCGAGGAGAGTTCATGTGAATCATTCGTGAGGAGAATCACTGGTCAGATCGGCCTAGACAAGTGGATTTTGGTTTGGCTATAGAGGCGGCGGCTGCTGACTTAGGTGATGTTGATCGGCGAAGTGAGTTAATGGGAGAGGCCAATGGGAGTCATGCTGGGAGGAAGACAAGCTCGTCCATGGTCGGAGCTAGGATAAATCACTGTAGGCAATGGTTGACTGGCGGCTTCAATTGTGTAATCGCTTGATATGGGTTAGGGTTTGAACGAATAGGCGAATGGAGACACTGACGTGTAAGTTATTTTTCATTTTATTTTATATCGTATAACTTATAGTCATTTTAACTTCTATGTACGAGGTCAGATTTACACGTGGTTCGTTCCGCAACGTCATATTGAAATTCCGAACATTGTGACTCTTGTTTGGACGAATTTTGAGACTGTTAAATTTTGGGCCTTATTTTGGATTTCAAATCGATTTGAAATCAAAGGTGAGTGTTTTAACTCACTCATAACTACAAAATTGTCTTATGTTTATTAGTTTAAATTTAAGATGTGATTAGAAATTGATTGGTTGATGTTTGGTATATTTAAATTGTCATTCTGGTTAAATATTACTTTTATTGCATTTAATCATCATTGAATTTATTGTCAATTGAATACCTGCTGATGATAATCAGTTAATTAATGTTATTTATTGGTTGGTTGAATGGTGATTGTGATGTATGTTTGATTGTTTGATATTGGAAGACTAGATGTTATATTTTATATTGTTATAACACTGCAAGTCCCTATAGGTTGAAATGATACATACTCGAACGATCTATAGATTAATGAAAGATTGTTATGGGTTGAGACTCAAGCGATTTATATGGATTTTGAATTTTATTCGGGATTGCAGATTGAAATGATATGTATCTGTAAATATAAAATATTTGCGGATTGAAATGTTAAGTATCCGTATTACTTGACCATAGGGTAGAAAATTATATCCGAGCACCGAATTGGTAAAATTAAATGATTTTACATCCTTAAATTTTGAATTTAGTTAGAAGATATTATGAAGAAAATTTGATTTATATAAACTGAATTATTTTTGAAAATCTGAGTTTTAAATGTTGATATTGGAATTTTTTTAAATTGAAATTTTAAAGTTAGATTTGAAGTATAAATAAAATTTATCGAAATAGAGTCATTGAAATATTAGGATATTTAAGCTTCAAAATATGCTAAATTTGAAATAGTTTAAATTTATAGTTTGAACATAGATATGGAATCGATATTGATTAAATGGTTTAAAGAACTGTTGAAATGAAAGAAATAGTATAATTTGATATTAATTTCAAATTTATTATTTCAATATAAACTGTTTTAATTGTATTATTTTAAAAAAAATCCTATTTAGCAAGAATTTCAAACCATTAAATTAATTTAATCTATTTTAACCTACTTTAAACTAATTTACCCATTTTACCTATTTTAGATATATTTAATCTATTTTAAATGTATTTAATCCATTTTAAATCTATTTAAACTATCTTAAATCTATTTAAACTATTTTTAATTTATTTTTAAACTATCTTATTGTATTTTAACTATTTAAAATTTTATTTTAAACTATTTTAACTATTTTAAACTATTTATGATGTTGAAACTATACGTCTAAATATCTAATGGTGTGAGGTATAATTGTTTATATTTAAATCCTTAACTTAAAAGAACATATGGTTGAATGATGTTATAACCTAAGTTGGGATTTGAAATAATAATTACAATTGAAATGACATATTTGAGTAAATATGATGATTTTGGAATGAGGATTTAACCTATTTTGTGAATATGATTTCGAAAGTGATATAGACTAAATTGAATATGATATTTTGATATTATTATGAACTATTTTAGAAAATGTAAAAGAACCAACCGGTGTGAAATAAGCGTTTGATTGTTAAAGAGACCAGGATCAGATATTGTCATACTCTCTGCAAATACCCAAAACCACTTTAACAACTTTGTATGTAGTGGAGAATCCAAAATGAAGTAAGATGGTTTGGCAAACGATTCCATATGAGGTATTATCGTTGCCCTGACTCCTGTGAGTCAGCTTGATGTGGCTAAAACAAGGCCACGCTTGGCCAGTAAGGCCGCACCTCCTATTAGGCACATTTCTTCGATACCATATTATGGCTTTCTGATTGATTTAGTGGCCACCCTTTGTTTTTGATTTAGGAGTGTGTTCCAAGTGGGCGGCAGTAGCTGCTATGCGTTACCACCGGTCCAGATCAACAAAACGGTAGCATCCAACCATGGGTATTGCCTCGTGTGCCTTGTCACATGCCTTATTATGCCCACTATGAGTTTGTTTTATACCGTACCTATGGAGTGTCCTTTGGGTAAACCACCGATTTAGTGGAGCTTATGGTATTGTATAGACTACGGGAATATATAAAATGTGTTAAGGGGATTTGGGTAACGTCTTAACGTTAATATTTTAATTTACTGTGGACATATTATAATAGCGTACTATACTACATAGTAAATAGTTTAATGAATCCTTAGGACATGGTAATCTCGAACATCTCTTAAGTTATTGCACTCACATTAGACACTGGATAAGAGATGTCAAACTCCGTAAACATCTCTGACGTTATTACACTCATATTTATTTATTGTTGATTTAACTTACATAAGATCTTTTAATTCTAACTAGAGTGTTTTGTCTTTTCATTATGCTAGGGTTATTCTGAGTTTTCAGTGTATCGAAGACTGCTTTTTTGGACGATGAAGACGAAGGTTTAGTACTATTATTATTTATTCTACATATTCCACTACATCTTCTTGTTCCACTGCATTATTTATTTATTACTATTGTATGTACTCTTATTCTGTATTGTAAAAGTGTAATCAAATGTTATTTGTAAAACGGCTTCATGAACTGTTCATTTGATTATTATATTTGTCATTCCACTGTAAGATTCTGTGTTTGTTTTCTTTCTTTCTCTGCTTTTCTTATTTGCCCCATAACAATCCTCCATTTTGAATGGTTTAAGTCTGACGTGTGTGGTTTATCGTCGATTTAAACCGTCCAAAATGGTGGGTCGTTACATTTGGTATCAAAGCTTTGGTTTAGCGATAACCTTAGCTTGTGTGGTCAGACTCATAAGAGATAGCTTAATAATACCCTAAAATGAGTTGTTGAGTGTATATATACGAGAGAGCGTATTTTTTAGTATTATAAAAGGTTTTTGTATTGTGTTAATTTGTTCTGTTTAGTATATATTGATTCTAGTCGATACATGGGATGCTATGGCATCGATAGAGATTTCTAAACACTTAACAGGGCAGACTGACACGATATTATTTTGAAATATAGGTAAATGAAATAATTTTGCCTATTATTATATTTTGTATAGAAAAGGATATTATGAGTGTATATAATTATATGTGATATGTTTGTTTGTTTGTTAGGATGTGAAATTTATAAACATTAATTGCAAAAATGGGATTGTAAATAAAATGAATATAAATTGGAATTTGAGAACTCTAGTTCCAAGGTTTTGGAATTGTTTTCAAAGGATTTTGGAATATAATAATATTATTATTTAGAAGTATTTTTGAATATAAATATTTTTAATGTGATTTGAAAGAAAGAGAAGATTTTTTAAAAGGAAATAAGTTTTGTACTCCCCTTTCTATCACTGGAAAATAACTTCGGTGATGAGTGCATGCACCATCGACGTTCATTTTCGAGTTTTAAAGTGAGAAGGCCATTGTAGTAGTTTTACTCCATATTTGCTTTAATGGATAAATTTTAATTTCTACATATGATTTGATATATAAATTATATGCATGTATTTTTTGAGAAATGATTTAAAATGGAAACTCGACATTTAGCTATTAAGTTTCTATAAGTTTGAAATTTCAATAATTATAATGAATGACATCTTGACTGTTTTAATAATTAGAAACTTCTAAAGGAAAAAAAGAAACTAAGAGTTAAGTGATAATGAAACGTAAATAAATTGAAGGTTATCACCTATAAATTTAAAGGATATGAAATTTAAAAAATGTTATTATCGAACATTTTGTTAACTAAAGTGAATGAGATAACTTATGTAACTTTCAATTGCATTCTTAAGACATATATAACTTACCAAAATGTTAAAAGTTGTAATGTTAAACAGGAAAATGTAATAAAATATTATACAAGTGAAACTTAGATAATGAATCTATCCAATAGAATTTTTCTATAAAAAAGAATTCTGATGTTATAAAATGTTGTAAACTTAAGTTAATAATTTGAAGTGCTACTAATCAAATTTAATAAAAAGGTGAATATTGTAAGTAAATGATTATAGACTTATGTTAATGATTGAAAACATTTATAATTAAAAGTGACTAGTAAAGGTGAATCCTATTTTAATTAAATGCTCATAACTCCAGAAAATGTTGAAATAATTAAAAATATTAAACAATGCTAGATATGAAGGAAATGGACATAAAAAAGTTGAAATATAACTATGATTTGATTCACAAATGAATATTGATAATGAGAAGGGAATTTTGTAAGTAGTGAATGTAAATCAAAGAGAATAATCATTGTATGAAGAAAAATAATGATGAATAATAAATAATGTGAAGGGAGATTAAAAAAGAATAAACTTAAGTGATATTTGAAATTATTGTTTGTTTTGCTTACGGATGTTTGGGAAAGGGTACTTCTAACCCTATAAAGATGTATAAATAATTAACCGAGTTTTATCTACGATTGTTGAGTGTATGGTATACTTAGTAATTATTTATCATTTTGCACGATTAAAGTCTCTAAACTCGAACAAACCATTTGTTTGGTGTATGGATGGATGGCTGATTTCTTTGATTGCATGTAATGATTGTATGGTTTTATTTGCAGGCGATTGTCGTTATGTTGTGTTGATTGTTTTGCTATTAATTGAAACAACTTAAATATTTCACTTTCATAAATAAGCGTTGTTTGCCCGATAAGTAGGTACGTTTTCAGATTAGATTTTATAGCAATATTATATTATTTTTTCTGTTGTTTAGGATATTCTATTTTGAAATATGATATATATATTTTTATTATTGATATTATTTCTCTCGGACCTCTCCGTACAAAGGAGCCTCTGTCGATATTTTCTGTGAAATTTTGATTTAGAAAATTTCATGAAAGGGGAATTGTTTTCAAACCTTTATTGAACGTGAATAAAAATGATTTTATTGTATATTAGTTGATATATTTTATTTAAATTATTTAATTATGTAAATTAAATATTTATAAATTTAGTACTTTCAATAAGATATATTAATTGCTTCTCTCCTTATTTCTCTTTTCAAGGATGAAAAGTTTTAAGTGGGGGAGACTGTAATGACTAGTAATTTCCGACAATTAAATTTATCAATTAAATGAATTTTAGAATTTGGGGCTGTAAAAATTTAAAATTTTACGATTTATTAATGAGAAAATAACTAAAATGAAATGTAGTAGTGTTAATTTAATGCAATTGATAACTACTTTAATGTAATTCCAATTAATGGAAATGATTGTAAGTATAAAAATTGGTTATAAATTATACATAAGGAAATAAACCAAATTTTGTATTAATTGGTGAAATAATACGAAATTAATTGAAAAGGTTGAAACCGGTGTTCTGTAAGTAGTTATAACATTTTTTTGTAGATAATAAACTTACAAATGTGATTAAATTTAGAAAAGGTGACAATTGTTATTTGTTACCAATTTATTAAATCTGTTGAGTTAAATTGGAAATCAATTACAATTAAATGTAACTATATATTACGTTAATATGAGTTAAGACAATAACTAAGAATGTGAATGTAATAAAATGTACATAAATGTCAATTTTATTCCTAAGGCAATAATTGATTTAATAATAAGAGGGAAACTAAGATAAATGATTTTAGTGGGATTTTAAATTATAATTAATGTGAAAATCGACAGAATATTTGAATATAATTGAAATATTGCAACTAAGATGATAAAAGATGATGATTGTAGAATATTAATGCAATAAGATGTAAACCAATGTTAAATATGTTAGTTGGTATGATTGATTGAATAAAAAGATTGAAATCAAATCAAATTAATTTATTGGAATTAGAATATAATTATTTGGATTTTATTTACAGTTGAAACTGAGCACTATAATTAGTGAAATATTTAAATGCTGTATTGATATGTAAATTTGCTTTTAATTATTAGTGTAATTCTCCAAGTAATCAAAAAATGATAAAAATTGATAGTTATTAAATTTGAAATTAAAAATTGATTTAATTAATTTAATAATAATTTATTTAATTAACGTGAAAATAACCATTTTGGCCACTGTCTCGGATTTCATTGAAACCAGTTTCATCGAATCTGGAAAGGTGAATTATTGTAGGATTTCAAGTTTAGTAGCGATCACACTTGCCGTTTAAAAGGGCTCGAAACGCATAGAAATCAATTTGAAATAAGCTAATTTTAAAGCCAACTTCTGTAAATGATGGATTTAGGACATGAAACTTGTTCCATCGAATTTAAAAATATCGAAAACATCTATTTTGATATATGGGATGATCTACTTTCGTTTCGAAAGCGAAACAGGCTTTTCGGGTTGTTATTGTCGTTTCAAATCATTATAATATGTTGTTGTTTCTTATTGGTCCTTGTCCATATAAATGGTTTTGTTCTAACCCTAGCATCCTTTTAATTTTTTATTTTGTACGTACATCAACTCATGTCTATTCTTTCTTCAATGGCAGAAGAAAAATCAAATTACAAACCCTCAATCCAATTTCGAAATTAATTTCTATTTCGAGTTAAGACGATTCCATATGAGGTATTATTGTAGCCCTGACTTCCATGAGTTAGCTTGATGTGGCTAAAATAGGAGCCATGCTGGGCCAAGAGAGATCGCACCTCCTATGGGTGACATTTCTTCGATACCATATTATGACTTTCTGATTGGTTTGATAGCCACCCCTTGATTTTAATTTGGGAGTATGTTTCGAGGTGGGCGGTAGTAGTTGTTATGTGTTACCGCCAGTTCAGATCCACAAAACGGTAGCATCCTACCCTGGGCATTGTCTCGCATGCCTTATCACATGCCTTATCGCTCCCACTATGAGTTTGTTTTGTACCGTACCTATGGAGTGCCCTCTGGGTAGACCACCAGTTTAGTGGAGCTTACGATATTGTATAGACTACGGGAATATATAAAATGTGATAAGGGGGATAAGGGTAATGCCTAGATGCTATTTTAATACTTTACTGTAGATATATTATAATAGCGTATGGTACTACATAGTAGATAGTTTAACGGATCCTTAGGAGATGGTAATCCCGAACATCTCTTAATTTATTGCACTCACGTTAGAAAATGGATAGGTGATGTCAAACCCCATAAACATCTCCGACGATGTTACCCTCATATTTACCTATTGTTGATTTAACTTACATAAGGTCTTTTAGTTCTGACCCGAGTGTTTTGTCTTTTCATTACGGTTGGTTCAGTCTGAGTTTTCAGTGTGTCGAAAACTTCTAGGGGACGAAGTTGAAGATTTTGTACTATTATTATTTATTATACTTATTCCACTACATCTGGTTGTTCTGCTACATTATTTATTTATTATTGATGCGTGTACTCTGATTCTGCATTGTAAAAGTGTAATCAAATGTTATTTGTAAAACAGCTTCATGAACTGTTTATTTGATTATTATATGTGTCATTCCGCTACAAGATTCTGTGTTTGTTTTTTTTATTCTCTGCTTTTTCTTATTTACCCCATAACAATCCTTCCTTTTATATACTTGAGTCTAACATGTGTGGATTATCATCGATTTAAACTGTCCAAAATGTGGGTCGTTACAATGAAGGTTTGCATGATTGATCTTTTGTCAAATTTCAGGGATGAAATTTCCTTAGGGAGGAATGTAACACCCCGCGCCTTAATGACAAATAAAATCAATTGAATTAACATAATTGCAAAACAGTGAAAAATATAAATGTCAAATATATGCATATAAAATAATTAAGAGGTTACATAGATATATGCAACCAATGAGTATGTGATTAATTGATGCATCAATCAATTAAAAGTGGAATTAATTAAGAGACATAGAGGCGTCAATTATTCAGAGAATATGTAACTTTTATAACATTAATTAATTAAGAGATCTACTAATATAGGGAAATGTATATAGAGAATAAATTAAATGATAATATACGTATATTAATTTATAAATGACGCAATTGATTAATTGAGAAGTTAATTAAAGACATTAAGTAAGCGTCAATTAATAAAAGAGTAAAAATTATATGTCAGTTAATTGGGTAATGAATTGGCGATTTAAATATGTACAACTAATAAATGTGTGATTGAGGCGCATAGGAATTAATTTGGATATCGATTAAAATGGGAAAACGTGTCAACTAACTAATTGGCAATTAGTTGAGCATTTTAAAAATGGTGTAATTAGTCAATGAATATGCCATTTTTACAATAGCTAATAACGTAAATTAATTAGCTAGAAGAAAATGTCGGTTATAGGATTATTTGTTTTCAAGTTAAAAAATTGGGATGCGTACAAAAATCAAACAAAGTGATTAGGTTTATGATGAAGGTAAATTAATAAGAATAAATTAAAAAGTATAACTTTTATATGCATTCAATTAATCGAGGTATTAATTGATTTGTTCGAATAGGTGCGAAATTACAATGTATAAGAATTAATTAATATTGTTATATATATATATATCTATGTATGTATGTATGTATGTGTATGTGTGTACGTATGTATGTATGATCTAATTAATTGGATAATTAATGGGATAATCTTATTTAGAAGGAAACGTGAATTAATCGGGTCGTATAACAAAGGAACAAATGAATAACATTGGAGAGTTATACATTACAAGCTAAGTAAATAAATCAAGTTCTAATTTTAATAGTTTTTTTAGGGTTAATCGGATGGTTCCTAGTTGTTCACTGGACCTATAAATTGAACGTAACTTAACACTAGCCCGCACGATTTACTCTGAATTAGTTATTGACGTTTACAGCAAACTCCCCTTCTCTTCTCCCTCTTCCTTTCTTCTCTGTTAATCAAATCCTTCTCCAAACTAAATATGAAATTAAGCAAGGAAATACATATAAACAAATCAGAGAATTGCACGAACCAATCTGGGAATTTACAGCAAATCAAAAGGGGGAAAAGGGGAGAAAAGCATAGGAAATTAAAAGGAATTTAGATTGAAGCTAAGAATGACATTTGAGTGGATTTAAATTATACATCTTTTACATTTATGATATATTATCGTCAAACTCCCTTTTAATTATTTTAATTCAGCATTTATTTCAGTAATTAGTTCTACTAATTTGCTATAACTGTAAATTTTAAAAGAGATTATATTTAATTATTATTTATAAGGAAAAGAAAGATAGTAATCCATAATATTAGGTTTAACAGGTATAGAGAAGGGCATAAGCCTAAAAGCATGAAATTTACAGTTATTTGTTGTTATTTACATCTATTTTTAGTTGGAATTTAGCCCGTAATTATTAGTTTCTTCTTATTCCTTTTTACGCGAATAAAATAGTAAATGAGAAGAATTCGCAAATATGGACTAAAATAAAGAAACACAAGGTTTACAAAAATTAGATGTAAAATAAAAAAACTGAAAAAAAAAGTAGAGGAAAAGTGGAAATTTACCATAAATCGGGCTAAAAAGAGAGAAATAAATCGACTTGGAAGTTAGTAATAAATTAGTCGGTTGATTTATAAAAGAGAATACATTTCCATAGTTTAATATTGCAAAATAACGAAAAAAGTAATTGCAAGATTAAAAGAAAGAAAAAGGGAACCAGTGTAAAATAGAGACATTTCTGTATTTTACATTACCCAATAGTTAAAGGAAGAAATATCTTGCAATTATGAGTTATTATTTATAGCATTAGTCAGTATTAAAATATGGAAATGGATTTTTAGCACTGTTTTTGTAACCAACCTAATAGAATAGAACTACTTCTTAGAGTAAAAGGGAATAACTTGAAAGATTAAACAAATTAAAGAAGAAGAAGTAACCAAGTTTATTATTTGACAAGACTAGAAGCGATAAATAGAAATGTGCATATATATGCATTTACTGCACAGATAATAGAATAAAATAAAAGTAGTAATTATGATAAGTAAATTTGTGAAAGTCAGACGTAGTCCCAAGCTAAGATTGTCATATAATATAAGAGAACTAAAGAGAATTCAATATCATAATATGAGAAGACATACTAGAATAGAAAAGAGATACTTGCAATTACATTTAATAAATGTGGATTATAAAAGAATATAGAAGCAATAACTACAAGTATAATTATAATATAGGTTATAATTAAAGATAACAGAAAAGCCTTATTTTAAAACTTACACTAAGTTAATAAGCAAACATAGCAACAGGGTCCACACCAACAACATTCCCTTTCAGTTAGGAACCGATGGTATCATAATAGTTAGATGAGGCTGGGACAAGCTTATGCCAATTAAGGAAAATAAGTAGCCAATAGAATAAGAAAAGTAAACTAAATGTAGAATAAATGATTAGACATAGGGTCCAATAAAACAGTAAGATGCATTTGGAGCAGCCCAAAGCATGATGGCCTAACGAAGCAGTACTTTACAGATGTAGAAAATCCCCGACTGAGTTCCGTACAAAGTGGACCATGTTAAGCGAGATTCAAGGAGTAGACAGAACGATTACATATGGTCCTCAAGGTATGCACTGGGTGGTACATTTTGGATGTCCGAGCATTAGTATAAGCTAGTGTGGACGCGGTTTTATGTTTTCAGAGCAGATGACGGAACATCTGTATTATATGCCTCACGCAGCTGAACTTTACAGATGTAGTCGTAGAATGCTCTAGGAACAAGACGATGGAGTCCTTTTGAGGTGGATATGGAAGGTACTATGGGCAGTACCTAAGATAGATGCGGTCATTGGGCATATAGCAACATATATATTAATTATTAGGTATTAATCTACTAAGGAGTAGATGGGTGCGATAAACCTAATATAATAGTAAATGAAAATAAAACGGTATATGTAGAATTAATCTTAGAATGTATAATTTGTCCATTCACCAGAATGTTAGTTCTGACCCCCTCCTCATAATATGTAACGACCCGCCGCTCTGAACGCCTCTAGTCGGTAATTAAACCAACTAGAAACGTTCAAAATGACGGATTGTTAGTCAGTTTATAGAGTTTAAACAGAATCAGCCACAGAATCACAGAATAATCATAATATTATTCATAAATGAATTTTTCTTTTATATACAGAGTTTGTACAATGCATTAAATTTTTATACAGCGGAATATATCTTTTATTAAATACAAGAAAAATCTCTTTAAAACTTTAGTGAATGCCGAAATCCCCTCTCTCTAACTTCGCGGCCTGAAAATCTTCAAGCTGTAAAAATACTCGGTCTGACCCGAGCGTTAATTGCAAAACACAAAACACTCGAGTCAGGATTAATCTTAACTCAAGTAAATAAATTTGTAATGAACTGAATAAAATGGTAACAGAGATGACGAATCAATTTAAAATCTATTATGGATTTTTATATTAACAACTTCAAATTTTTATTCTCTGTCAATCCCGTGTGGCTGCAGTACACACGTATACTTTGCACACATGTGCACTGCCTCGCCAACACGTGTGCAAGCGCAAATCGGACAAATCACTGCAACTCGACTCAACTCAACGCAATTCAAATTGCAAGTCCAAAACAGGTGCACAATGCACTAAGCATTGAATTAGTGCACAAATGAAACAACATCAGAGACGACACAGTAGAAAACAATACGTGCAGCAGCAAACAATGACACAGTGCAGTAGCACTACAATAGTGCATACCACAGAGACCAAAGACAAGCATACATAAATGTATGTATAAAATGATCAGCATCTACAAAGTGCAGTGGTACCACCGAATGCATCAATGCACAAAATTCAAAAGCCCTTAATGGCAATCTTAATGATGACATATATGGTAGTGCAGACTACAATTTAGTGCAACAAAATAACCCAAATACAACAGTTATACCAACATAGTGCAACAATGAAGCACTGAAAAGTATGCAGGCCCGAAACATCAAGTCCAGATGCAACAGAATGGTACAAGTGCAACAGAACTCCAATGAACATGAAGACATAAATAACATAAAATGCAAGACCAACTGCAGAAGTGACAACAGCAGAAGTGATCAAGGCAAAACACAAGTGTGCAGCATCAAGTAAAAAGTGACATGGACATATGTATATATATATGGAACTGCCACTGTATGCAGACAGCAAATGGAAATTCCAGTGATACAAGTGCAACACAGTTGCAAACAACATAGGGAACAGATAAAAATGGACTGATGAAAAATGTAAATTTCATTCAAATGTTAGAAATTGCAGAGCTACAGGATTTATACCTGAAACTGTTTTTTTTTAAAACTTGATTTAAAACAGAATTTAAAACTTGTTCAAATTTAAAAGTTTCATTAAAAAAAAACTTTGAATTTCAAAACTACATTTGAATTCAGTTTAAATCTTACACTTGATTCAATTTACAATCTTTAAAATATGAGCTTCATTCAAGATTTTAAAAACTGTAAAATCACAGTCTCAAAAACCTGCAACAAAAATTCTCAGGTTTTAAAAACCTGAACTATTATTAAACTTGATTTCAAACTATGTTTAAATTTAAAAGTTCCATTAAAAAAAAAATTTGAACTTCAAACCTTATTTGAACTCGGTTTAATTTCATACTTGAATTATGTCTTCAACTTAAACATGAATTTCATGAAAACTGCAACTTCTCTGTTTACACATAAATTTATTAACAGAGACAATTTAAATAATAAAACTTTACTATTTAAGAAAACATCTCAGTTTACAACCAACTAAATATGCAGATTCCAGAAATAAGAAAGACATATAAGCATATTCATTTCTATACACACATAACATTCATGAGTAAGCAATCACCATATCATTTTATTTCTTTCACTTCATATACTCAGATGTCACAAATTCTGTGCATGTAAGTTTACTCATTTCATTTTAAAACAAACAGAATAGTTTTGTTTTAAACCATTTGATTTCTGTAAATAAACATCTGTAGTTTAGGTTTGATTTTGATTTCAAAAAAAAAAACTGTTTTTAAAAGGTAAGAAGCTTACTCACAATAACATGTAGATGCATAAACACATATTCACATGTATACTTTCAATTCCATACCTAAACAACATTCAAGCATCACACAATGGATTCAAGGGTTATAATAGCACATCAGATCCATCAAAGAATAGTTTCAAGCTTGTAAATTTTGTTATTTTCCAAATGTAGAATATTTTACAGGGGTTCAAAACTGGGTTACTCAGACCTTTAAACTGAGGTCATTCATATATAGGCATGTAAGCATGATACAAAGCAAAACATCAAACCATAGAGGGGTTTATAGGCACATATACACATCACATATGGACAGAGGTTCAAAACAAGTTCATGCAACAAAATTTTCCTCATCTAGCAAAAAGGTAAATCTTAATAGCATCTGTTCTCATTAGTTTAAAAAAACAAAATTGATAGCATCTGTTCTTATCAATTTAAAACAAAACAAATAGCATTTGTTCTTAACAGTTTAAAACAGAACATGAAATAGCATCTGCTCTTATCAGTTTAAACTTAAAACAATAGCATCTGCTCTTATCAGTTTGAAAAAAATTAAATTCAATAGTATTTGTCCTCATCAGTTTAAATAACAAATTAACAGAGCAATTCATAGCAAAAGAACAACCAACAACCAACATGCAGTGAGTCATCTGTTCTTATTAGTCTAGAATTCAATTTTAACCGAGCAACTGAAAACCACAAACCACCAAAACAAAGCATGCAATCAAGTACTTATTGGTTCAACAGTTTAGATTAATTTATCCGGGCAACTGATAATGCATAACCCACAATTCCTAGCATGCAACCAAGCATTCACTTCAAAACAAATCTAAAAACTTGCATGAAGATTAATCGTGAGGAGAAACTCACCTTTACTCGAATTGAAATGGAGCAACGCAAACGAAGAAGAATTTGAGACGAAAGCCCTAAATTTGAATCGCAGAAGCAAAGCAATCGAACAGGAGGACGAATCAAAGCAGAAGAACCGAACTCGAACGAAATTGTCGAAGTCGAAATTGAAGCCGCCATTAATTCGCGAAGCCCTAGCTTTTTGCAAAGAAGAACGAAGACGCCATTTTTATTTCTTCGGTTTGAAATTGTTTAGGGTTCGAATGAATTGGGGGAAAGGGTGTCGTGTTTTATGGGGAAGAGAACGTGATTTAGGGTATGGTTTACGGCATGGAACACGGCGTAGTTGAAGGCATGTTTACAGCTGAACGAAGTAAGGCCTGTATATTTCTTTTTATATATTTTTATTTATTTATTTATTTTTATATTATATTTTCTTTCTTATTTTAAATCCAATTATTTTGTTTAAAATTATGTTGTTAAATTTTCTCAAATGTAATTACATTATATTTTTCAAAGTTTTATAAATATGTTGTTTGAATTTTTACTATGTATATTTATTTATTGATTTTATATTGATTTAAAATCTTATTCTATTTTATTTAAATAAATGAAAAATGTTATTGAAACTAACTACAAATTTATTAATTTTCTTCTAAGTCATTAGTTTGAATTTTAGATACAACTTCAATATTCAATTTCAAACTTCAAAGTTAAATTCAAATTTCTATTCAACTTTAAATAGATTAAATTCAAAAATTTAATCGTCAACTTCATAGTTTTATTGGAATTCAATTTAAAATTATCTCAAATATTTAAAATTAATTAAATATCTTCATTTTTAAATTGTTCAAAATTCAGGATCGTTACAATCTCCCCTACTTAAAAGAATTTCGTCCCGAAATTATAAGTTAGGAAAAACGATTGCTAAAATCTCACCGATATTTATATCCTACACAATTTTACCAAGTTTCAAACTCATAAATAAATATAGGATTCATTCCACTTATTTCATTTCACTAGTTTTGTTCATCAATTTCAATAATCAAGACACAAAAGTCTTTTATCAAATTTTTGACTTACAAAACTCAGATTTTTAAACTTGAAATCTTTCATGCTAAATATTTGCATAATATATCTTATCCAAAAGCTGTGGATTTTCAAGATATTCAAAAAGATCTTCTTCCTTAGTTCATTAAGTTAGAATTATGTAATTCTAATTTCAGATTATTGATTTTCTGTTCAAAGTTTGAAAATACTTGATAACTCAAAGTTTAACAAGTTCATCGTCGTTCTCACAGACTTTTAGGCATACGCTGGCCAGGCGCAAGACTAAAAATCTCCAAGTACTAAACATACTTGCTTCAACTCCCAGTGAAAATACTTTTTTTTTCTTAAATTCTTTTAAAAAAATGGATATGGAAAGTCCGTTCCCCCATGGATCACAGTTTACCCGGCGGTTTCGCTACTATCTCAGTAGAATCGCTTGTAATCTCAGATTTCTCATCACTCCTGAATTTCGCCATGGTTATCGCCTTAGATCGCGGTCCACACGGCGGTTACGCTACTATCTCAGTAGAATCGCTCGTAGCCTTAGGCATTACGCCCCTCGAATTACGCTTCGGTTTTCCAGATCGCAGTTTACTCGGCGGTTGCGCCACTATCTCAGTGGAATCGCTTGTAACTGTAGGCATCACGCCCCACGAATTACGCCAGCATCAATCACATAATCCCAAACACGATGATCCATCGTGGGGGATATCAAATCAGTCCCATTGGACATTCCACTAATGGAATTCTACGTAGCTACGATTTACAATGGACACTCCACCGAGTTCCAATCACTTTCACATATAATAAATGGAAGGTACATTTCCATATCCTCAGTTTTTAGAAAACATATGTCATATACATATAGTACTTCATTTCACATTTCATACTTATCATACCTATGTAAACTTACACGGGACTTTCATAATAATGACTTTCTAAACTGATAGTTTTCGATTATATTCACATATATAAGTTACGAAAACCTAATTCACATTCATAATCCAATTCATTATCGACTTCACATTCGATTTGGATTTCACGTTACATTGTCAATTCTCAACACATAATTGATGTCTATCGATATATAACCTCTAAGCTCGTACGTCTCAGAGAAGGGTGTTAAGCTAAAAGAATAAATTCTCCGCCACCACAGATATATATTTAATAGAGATCAAATGCTATGTCATCAATTCACAATGTTAGGCATACAATCCCAATCGACTATCCAAAATTCAAAGTTGAACTTATATTGTTTTTGGTGTCAAAGTTAAACTCAATTTAACTCAAGATTCAATCTTTGAAAAATTTCCAAGTTGAACTAATCGTTCAAATTTCTCAAAATAATATCTTTACAAGATATATAATTTTCACACTTAGCCATTTGAAACTAATTTCAAATATTCATTTCTCAATTTATCTTTAAAAGATAAAATTTCAAACCTTTCATTTCATATTGGAAAATATTCCCATACTTATTCAATAATAAGTAATTCACAAATTCATTCACTTTCAACACTTTGAAAATATTCGATATACTTGAATCAAAATTAAGTATATATTTCTTTCTTTAAGGAAATCATTCTTTTAAACACATTTATTTGAGTTAAAACGAATGTTGCGTAAAACATCGTTACGACAACTCAAAATCACTAGTATAGGGATTCGGATTTAAGATAGATATATAAATCCCAATACTATAAACAACATTTCCTTCCGGAAACCATTTACTATAACAAAGTGTTATAGTCCACCATTTCCTTAATTTTCTCGAAAACGTCTATTTCAACAATTGAATGTCGAAATCTATGCATTCGATAGTTAATGCATTTTAAAACATCTTTAAAACTATTAACTTTTTCAACTTCAACTTAATTCAATAGTTTGAATTCAATAGTTTGAATTCTTCATACTTTTCACAATATCAGTTTTAAACCGATTTCAACTTTTCAATATTAAGTTTTCCACTTAATTTAATTCTCCGCACGTTTAAATTCAAATTCATCACTGAGTCTATTTAAACCTATAATGGATTATCATGTTGACAACTTCAAATTTGAAATTTAAATTCTATTTGAACTTTGCATTTACTTTCTATTTCAAAAAATAGTCAACTAGTTCTTTAGTAAATTGTTCATCAATTTAGTTCCATCAAATTCATATTTCCACATTAATCATTTTAGACATTAGTCTAAACTTGAAATATAAACTTCACATCAAACTCAGTTTGATTCATACGGTTAAATCAACAATTAAACTTCATTTCCAAGATGCTATTTCATTATATCACTTCTCTAAAACATATCCGTTTTATTCAATAATATATTCACTATCCAAAATCGTGAATATACTTTGTCAACCAATCTCATCATTTCTACAACTTATTTTCATTTTTAAAGGATTACCCACTGTCCAAAATCGTGGATATATCTCCTTTAATAAGCTACAACAAATTACTTATCAAATTCAATTGATTTCGAATTTATAAACAATCTTCATAAATCCCTTTTCTATTTATAAAACTTCAATTTATAAATCTTTTATTAATTCAATTCAATTCAATTTATATAACTCAGTTTTATACCCAAGGTTCATATTATAAGTTAAATACTTATAATTCATTTATTCACTAAATAATTCTTCATCACATTTGAAATCAATTTCAAAAGAATTCAAAGTCAAATTCTCGAGTTATAATTCAATAATTCTCTTGGTTATAACCAAATTAACATATCCCTTTATTTCACAATTATTACTCGAAATATTCAAGTTATTCGATTTAAACCAATTTAAACCAATTCATTAATTCATTAGTTCACTTTTCATAAATCTCAATAATTCGATAATGAGTTTCCGAACGATCGAAACTCAAATCTAATAAGACCTCACCGAAGAGAACTATCGCAAACTCACATTCAGAGAGGGGAAATTTCAAAATAATTCTAATTTTCAAAATACCTTTTACTTTAAAGAAAACAACTTTAAACTTCTTTAAATTTGAAAAGCACTTTCTTTATAGTGGTTCTAGTAACTATTCGTATTAAACATCATAAACTGAGCTTTGAGTAAACCAAAGCTCTGATACCACTTTTGTAACGACCCGCCGCTCTGACCGCCTCTAGTCGGTAATTAAACCAACTAGAAACGTTCAAAATGACGGATTGTTAGTCAGTTTATAGAGTTTAAACAGAATCAGCCACAGAATCACAGAATAATCATAATATTATTCATAAATGAATTTTTCTTTTATATACAGAGTTTGTACAATGCATTAAATTTTTATACAGCGGAATATATCTTTTATTAAATACAAGAAAAATCTCTTTAAAACTTTAGTGAATGCCGAAATCCCCTCTCTCTAACTTCGCGGCCTGAAAATCTTCAAGCTGTAAAAATACTCGGTCTGACCCGAGCGTTAATTGCAAAACACAAAACACTCGAGTCAGGATTAATCTTAACTCAAGTAAATAAATTTGTAATGAACTGAATAAAATGGTAACAGAGATGACGAATCAATTTAAAATCTATTATGGATTTTTATATTAACAACTTCAAATTTTTATTCTCTGTCAATCCCGTGTGGCTGCAGTACACACGTATACTTTGCACACATGTGCACTGCCTCGCCAACACGTGTGCAAGCGCAAATCGGACAAATCACTGCAACTTGACTCAACTCAACGCAATTCAAATTGCAAGTCCAAAACAGGTGCACAATGCACTAAGCATTGAATTAGTGCACAAATGAAACAACATCAGAGATGACACAGTAGAAAACAATACGTGCAGCAGCAAACAATGACACAGTGCAGTAGCACTACAATAGTGCATACCACAGAGACCAAAGACAAGCATACATAAATGTATGTATAAAATGATCAGCATCTACAAAGTGCAGTGGTACCACCGAATGCATCAATGCACAAAATTCAAAAGCCCTTAATGGCAATCTTAATGATGACATATATGGTAGTGCAGACTACAATTTAGTGCAACAAAATAACCCAAATACAACAGTTATACCAACATAGTGCAACAATGAAGCACTGAAAAGTATGCAGGCCCGAAACATCAAGTCCAGATGCAACAGAATGGTACAAGTGCAACAGAACTCCAATGAACATGAAGACATAAATAACATAAAATGCAAGACCAACTGCAGAAGTGACAACAGCAGAAGTGATCAAGGCAAAACACAAGTGTGCAGCATCAAGTAAAAAGTGACATGGACATATGTATATATATATGGAACTGCCACTGTATGCAGACAGCAAATGGAAATTCCAGTGATACAAGTGCAACACAGTTGCAAACAACATAGGGAACAGATAAAAATGGACTGATGAAAAATGTAAATTTCATTCAAATGTTAGAAATTGCAGAGCTACAGGATTTATACCTGAAACTGTTTTTTTTAAAACTTGATTTAAAACAGAATTTAAAACTTGTTCAAATTTAAAAGTTTCATTAAAAAAAAAACTTTGAATTTCAAAACTACATTTGAATTCAGTTTAAATCTTACACTTGATTCAATTTACAATCTTTAAAATATGAGCTTCATTCAAGATTTTAAAAACTGTAAAATCACAGTCTCAAAAACCTGCAACAAAAATTCTCAGGTTTTAAAAACCTGAACTATTATTAAACTTGATTTCAAACTATGTTTAAATTTAAAAGTTCCATTAAAAAAAAATTTGAACTTCAAACCTTATTTGAACTCGGTTTAATTTCATACTTGAATTAAGTCTTCAACTTAAACATGAATTTCATGAAAACTGCAACTTCTCTGTTTACACATAAATTTATTAACAGAGACAATTTAAATAATAAAACTTTACTATTTAAGAAAACATCTCAGTTTACAACCAACTAAATATGCAGATTCCAGAAATAAGAAAGACATATAAGCATATTCATTTCTATACACACATAACATTCATGAGTAAGCAATCACCATATCATTTTATTTCTTTCACTTCATATACTCAGATGTCACAAATTCTGTGCATGTAAGTTTACTCATTTCATTTTAAAACAAACAGAACAGTTTTTTTTTAAACCATTTGATTTCTGTAAATAAACATCTGTAGTTTAGGTTTGATTTTGATTTCAAAAAAAAAAACTGTTTTTAAAAGGTAAGAAGCTTACTCACAATAACATGTAGATGCATAAACACATATTCACATGTATACTTTCAATTCCATACCTAAACAACATTCAAGCATCACACAATGGATTCAAGGGTTATAATAGCACATCAGATCCATCAAAGAATAGTTTCAAGCTTGTAAATTTTGTTATTTTCCAAATGTAGAATATTTTACAGGGGTTCAAAACTGGGTTACTCAGACCTTTAAACTGAGGTCATTCATATATAGGCATGTAAGCATGATACACAGCAAAACATCAAACCATAGAGGGGTTTATAGGCACATATACACATCACATATGGACAGAGGTTCAAAACAAGTTCATGCAACAAAATTTTCCTCATCTAGCAAAAAGGTAAATCTTAATAGCATCTGTTCTCATTAGTTTAAAAAAACAAAATTGATAGCATCTGTTCTTATCAATTTAAAACAAAACAAATAGCATTTGTTCTTAACAGTTTAAAACAGAACATGAAATAGCATCTGCTCTTATCAGTTTAAACTTAAAACAATAGCATCTGCTCTTATCAGTTTGAAAAAAATTAAATTCAATAGTATTTGTCCTCATCAGTTTAAATAACAAATTAACAGAGCAATTCATAGCAAAAGAACAACCAACAACCAACATGCAGTGAGTCATCTGTTCTTATTAGTCTAGAATTCAATTTTAACCGAGCAACTGAAAACCACAAACCACCAAAACAAAGCATACAATCAAGTACTTATTGGTTCAACAGTTTAGATTAATTTATCCGGGCAACTGATAATGCATAACCCACAATTCCTAGCATGCAACCAAGCATTCACTTCAAAACAAATCTAAAAACTTGCATGAAGATTAATCGTGAGGAGAAACTCACCTTTACTCGAATTGAAATGGAGCAACGCAAATGAAGAAGAATTTGAGACGAAAGCCCTAAATTTGAATCGCAGAAGCAAAGCAATCGAACAGGAGGACGAATCAAAGCAGAAGAACCGAACTCGAACGAAATTGTCGAAGTCGAAATTGAAGCCGCCATTAATTCGCGAAGCCCTAGCTTTTTGCAAAGAAGAACGAAGACGCCATTTTTATTTCTTCGGTTTGAAATTGTTTAGGGTTCGAATGAATTAGGGGAAAGGGTGTCGTGTTTTATGGGGAAGAGAACGTGATTTAGGGTATGGTTTACGGCATGGAACACGGCGTAGTTGAAGGCATGTTTACAGCTGAACGAAGCAAGGCCATGTATACTTCTTTTTATATTATTTTTTTTATTTTTTTTATTTTTATATTATATTTTCTTTCTTATTTTAAATCCAATTATTTTGTTTAAAATTATGTTGTTAAATTTTCTCAAATGTAATTACATTATATTTTTCAAAGTTTTATAAATATGTTGTTTGAATTTTTACTATGTATATTTATTTATTGATTTTATATTGATTTAAAATCTTATTCTATTTTATTTAAATAAATGAAAAATGTTATTGAAACTAACTACAAATTTATTAATTTTCTTCTAAGTCATTAGTTTGAATTTTAGATACAACTTCAATATTCAATTTCAAACTTCAAAGTTAAATTCAAATTTCTATTCAACTTTAAATAGATTAAATTCAAAAATTTAATCGTCAACTTCATAGTTTTATTGGAATTCAATTTAAAATTATCTCAAATATTTAAAATTAATTAAATATCTTCATTTTTAAATTGTTCAAAATTCAGGATCGTTACATAACAGCCTACAGGTTAGTAAATAATAGAGACTTTCCAGCATTGAGACACTTGTTAAGAAACTGTTAATATTTTGTTGAGTATTTACTGTTATATTTTAGTCAGTTCCACTGTGAGATATTTATCTGAGCTCTGCATATTTGTCTTTGCCTATTTGTAGGATACCAGAAATCCAACTCGGGCTTCAGTGGGCTTGGATTTTAGCATTCTGCAAAAAATCCAGACCCGCTGGAATTCGGGTTGTTACATACAGCCTCCCCTCTTTAAAGAATTTCATATTCAAAATTTAGTAAAAACTAGATACTAAACATAGCAATCATTTGTAACAATGCCTAACAATCATACTAGCCTACCTAACTAACAACTATATATGTAAAACTAATATAGACATACCCTCAAAGAAGATCAGGATAAGTATCTCTAATTGTGTCTTCTTTCTCCTAAGTACAGTCCATCTTGTTGTCACTCTACTGAACTTTCACCAACTTGACTGTCTTGTTCCTTAATTTTTTTCTCATCTCTCGCTACAACCCAAACTGGTTGTCTAAAAAAGTAAAATTAGGCTCTACTATCAAATCTTCCAATCCTGTCGGAGGAATAGCGGTCTATAGATCATGCACATACTTGCGAAGAAGAGACACATAAAACACATTATGGACACCTACCGTACTGCTCGACAACTCTACTCTATATGCGAGCTTCTCGATCCTCTCCATAACTTGGAACAGACCAACATATCTCGGCGCAGATTCCCTAACTTTCCAAATTGTACCACATCCTTCACGGTGATACCTAAATGAAAACCTTATCTTCAACTAAGAATTCTAGGGCTTACATCTCTTATCTGCATAACTCTTCTGTCTGGATTGAGCTTCCTTCATCCTTTCTTGGATTAACTCAATCTTCAATGTCGCCTCTCTAACCAGATCTGGACCTAAGACTAATCTGTCTGCAGTCTTCAACCAACATGTTGGTGATTGGCATAGCCTTCCATACAAAGCTTCAAAAGGCGTCATTCCGATAGTAGTCTGATTACTATTATTATAGAAAAACCCCACTAAATGTAGATGATCTTTACAAGATCCACCAAGGTCCAATACATAAGCTCTTAGTAACTCCTCGAGTACCTTATTGACTCTCTCTGTCTGCCCATCCGTCTAAGGGTGATATGCAGTACTCATCTTAAGTTTGGCACCTAACACATCCTGTAGACTCTTCCAAAATTCACTAGTAAACAAAGCATCTCTGTCACTAACTATACTACACGGAATCCCAAGCAGTTTAACTATGTTCGTCATGAACAACTTAGCTAAAACAGATGCCGTTCTAGTTGACTTCACTGGAATGAAATTGGCACCTTTGTAAATCTGTCCACCATGACCCATATGCTTTCATTTCCTCCATTTAACCTTTGCAACCCGTCTATAAAATCCATGGATATCGAATCACATTTCCAATCTGGTACCTCCAAAGTATGAAGCAACCCACTCGGCTTCTAATGTTCGGCATTCACTTGTTGACAGTTTTCACACTGCCTAACCCACAAGCCAACATCCCTCTTCATACCTTCCCAAAATAAGCTCCTCTTTGCATCTTGATACGTATTGGTCCCACCATGATAAATCATAAATTTTAACCGATGACATTCCTCCAGAATTTATTTTCTTAAGTCCTCAACATTCGAAACACATAATTGTCCCTTCTTTCACAGCCATCCTCTCTTTCTCAGCCATCCTATAGATCATCAACCTTAGTTCCAACCTCTAGCCTTCTAATACACTAAGCTAATACTGGAACTCTTTCTGGTTAGAAGTAATCAACACTGATCGAATTTCTAAAGAGGACCACATGTGGTGCTTTGACTATAACTAGCCGTCGATCATAAGTGCACACTACAAGTAGTCAAAGCGACTAAATCCTTCCATTCTGCCAATATAGCTAACACCACATTCTGGTGTCTTCTCCTAGGAGCATCTGCTACCTTATTTTTGTTTTTCTAAGAGTATACTCTATACCAAAATCATAAGCTACTAAAAACTCCAACCACCTCTTCCGTCTCATATTCAACACCTTCTAAGAGAATATGTACTTTAAAGACTTGTGATCGATGTATAGCTCAAATCTCTCCCCTAAGAGATAATATCTCCAAATCTTCAATGCAAAGATCACTGCAGGAAACCCCAATTCATGAGTAGGATATCTCACTTTATGTGGTCTAAGTTGTCAGCACGCGTAGGCAATAACTTTACCTTTCTACATCAACACAACTTGCAGTCCAGTCCCGCATGCATCAGTGTACACCACCAAACCTTGGTTTCTGTCTGGAACTACTAACACAGGTGCGATGGTCAACAAATGCTTTAACTTAAGGAATGCTTCCTCACATTTATCAGACTAGATAAACTTCACATCCTTCCTAATTAACTTAGTCAAAGGCGCTGCTATCCGTGAGTTCCTTGATGAATCTTCGATAATAGCCATCAAGTCCAAGAAAACTTCTAATCTCAGTCACCATCTCTGGTCTCTTCTAATTATTAACGGCATCGATCTTATCTAGATCGATTGACAAGCCCTTCTATGAAACCACGTGACTAAGAAATTTAACCTTTTTCTTTCAAAAATGACACTTGGAAAACTTTGCTTTTAGTTGATGCTGCCTCAGTGTCTCAAGCACTATTCTAAAATGATCATCATGCTCCCTTTCATCCTTAGAGTATACTAGAATGTCATCCACAAATACCAACATAAACCTATCCAAGTACTCTTGGAAAACTCGGTTTATCATATCCATGAAGAAAGCTGGTGCACTCGCACAAAACATACCGAGTCTGAAATGTTGTCAATGGAATATTGTCCTCCACCACTCTTAACGATGGAAACCTATCGCAAAATCCAACTAGGAAAACACTCTGGCTCTAGACAACTGATCAAATAGATCATCAATACTCGTCATAGGATACTTATTCTTAATAGTCTTCTCGTTCAACTTACGACAATCGATGCATATCCTCAACGACCCATCTGGTTTGTGATATTCCGAAAATTTCAAGCAATTTAAAATATGATATATCCTTTATAAATTATTTAAAAATTGGAAAAAATTTCCTTTAAAAAAAATAATATGGATTGTTTATATGTGTATATATAAGGCTTTAAATAGAGTTATTATTTATAAATTGATTTTGTGATTTTTTAAATATATATACACACACACATATATACATGTGAATTGATTTTAAATTGGATTTTAAATTGAATTTGAATTTGAATTCGAAATTCAAAAGATAATTATCTTAAAATAAATTATGTTTCAATAGTATTATATATATGTGTGTGTGTGTAACTTTTATTAGTATAAATTTTGTTTTGTATTATTTTCTATAAAGGGTTTTATTTATATAAATTAAGAAAAGTATTTATTAAATAGTAAATTAAATATAAAGTTATTATAAAACATTTAAAATTAATAAACTCATGCATAATTACAAGTGTTAATTTATGAAATCATCTTAATAACATGTGTAACTTAATAAGCATTTGTAAATGACAAATGTTAGAAAATTTAACAAGTGTCACTATTTTATTTTATTTTCTTTTATATTTTTAAAAAAATCATAATTAAGTTGTATATATCAATATCTTCTCTTCTCCATTCTTTTCCTACTCTTATTTTCAAAAACAAAGAAAACAAGAGCGTGTAAACCATATTCAAAACCAAAACAAAACAAAGTCTGTAACCTGTAATCAAATTTCTAACCAAAGAATTAATACAACAACCACCTATCTACAAACCTGTAGCAAATCAAGGTTCAGTTAATCAAGAAATCATCAAGAAAAGATCATCAAAGCAACTTCATTCCAGTTCCAGTTAACAAGTTTTCAAGCATTTTTCCAGTTTCAAAGAGATCAAAAGCATTTTCTTCAGCATTTTAGTTTTTTCCAAAATTCAAAACTAGTTCAGACTCTCTGTCCAAACACCAACTGGTGAGTAAAAAACTTATATTTTTGTTTAAAATCTATTGCATGAGATAGGATTATGAAATAATGATGTGATAATGGTTTGCTCGAGTGGGAATTAGCCTTGCATGTTGGTAAATATGGGAATGGTAACTATGCATGTCTGTTCATCTCTGTTCCAAAATTACAGAGTTTTAATTTGAAAAAAAAATCAAATCTCTTCATCCATTCTCTGCTGGGTTTTGGTTTTCAAACAAAATATGTTTGTTTGAACATAAATTAAGATTTTAAAATGTATTTAAGTAAAAAAAATTTGAATATATATCTGGAAATCAAGATATTAAAGTAAAAAATTTTAAACATGTTAAAATCAAACATTATAATTTGTTGTTTTAAGTATATAAGTTGAATCGACTTTGAAAACTATGATTTTTAAAAGGAAATTCACAATTTATAGTGTTGTATCGAGTGAGCATTTCGAAGTTGATCAGAAACTGAATTTTGAGGCTTTTCTAGCGATCGATGGGTGGTTCGGCCTCGAGATCGCCACTAGAGGAGGCCAGGGTGAAGGCGAGCTGGGGAAAAATGTCAAGTGGTTTCATTTGCCACCGTTTTTGTGGCGTTTGGTCAGAGTAGGGTTTTAACCAAAATTTTGGTCGAGGCAGGAAAATTGGCTGCTGTGTCGTCTCTATGGCATCGAGTTGCATCGGACTTGGGGCGATGGAAACATGCAAGGCCGGAGAGGGTGTGGCCAATGATTCATGATCTCTGGTGGTCGGCATCGACAGTTCGAGGAATATTTAGGTGATTGATTTTTGTTCCAGTTTGATCGAAATTGCTCGATTTTGAATCTGAGTTTGTGGTGATCTTTGGGTGGTCGAAATCGAAGTGGTGGGTCATCGTCGACTCGGCGGTAGTTGCATAGGTGATCGGAGCGTCACCGTCGAGCTGTGCATGTGCACATGTGTTTGGTGTTGTCAGTGATGTGTTCTTGGAGAAGGTAAAGCATTCTCGGGTGAGTACTTGGGGGAAATCAAGATATGCTCGAGTAGTAACGTGAGTGTAAGTCATGTTTTCTGGTTTTAAAGTTAAAACTAAAAAAAGAAAGGCAATGGTCTCGGGTCAGGGCTCGAGACTATTCGGGTTGGACCCGAAGTAAAATTTAAACAGTTTCAAGTTTAAATATAAACAAGTTTTTAAATTTAAAATGAATCTAATTTTGAACTATTTATTAAAATTTATTTCTTTATATAGTAAATGTCTTGAATAATTATTTTAAGAAAGTTATATAATTTGTTTAACTTAAATTTGTTATGTTAAATGCTTAAGTTAATTTAAACTTAAATTAAATGATTTAATTAAGTAAGTTAATTAAAAAGATAAATGTTTTAAATACGTTAATGATAATTAAGTAATTAATAAGATAAATTATCTATCTTAAGTTAATTAAGGTTTTGATGATTTAAGATCAATTAAATTAATAAAGTGATTAAAGAGTAATTAATTAATTTAATTAATTAATGGTTAAGGATTAATTAATTAATTAGAGATTAATTAATTGACAATTAGGAATTAATTAATTTATAATTATAGATTAATTAATTAAGTAATTAAACATTAATTAAGTAATTAATGATTAATTAAGTTGTAATTAAGCATTAGTTAATTAAGTAATTAAAGATTGATTAATTGTTAATTAGGAATTAATTATTAATTGGTAATTAAGGATTAATTAATTTGTAATTAAGGGTTGTTGATTTATAATTAAAGTTTATTAATTAATAATGAAGTATAGTTAATCTGTAATTAAAGATTAATTTATTGATTTATAAGGTAATTAAAGAATAATTGATTAATTCAAATGGTTGTAATTAATTAACGATTAATTAAGTAAGATTAGGTAATTAATTCTTAAGTAATTAATTTAATTTGAGTTAATTAAATTAATTGTAGTATGGATTAATAAGTCTTGCTTATGGATGATTGATTGCGTAGAATGTCTGGATTGATTGATATCTATAGTATCATAATATGTGATATTCTACGATGTGATATTAGATATAGCTATGATAAATGTGTATTACTTATCTGTGATGAATGCTGTGTGAATTCAAAGTATTGAATTGAATTAAATTGTTTGAACCTTAAACAACAAGACCTTTAAGCAGCGTTTGGATTTCGATAAGACCGGGATCGGATATCAGATTTGATTATCCAAAAACCAAATCGATCCAAGTTAAACGATAGGTCGTGAAATCTCAAGTGAAGATCGAGATGGAGTTTCAGAGTGCAAGGGTTATTTCCATTAACTCTGAGGGTAATTGTAACGGCCCTGAATTTTGAACAATTTAATTTGTAAATATTTAATTTATTTTAAATATTTAATTGATGATTTGACGTGAATTTCAAATTATCAACATAAATTGGCGATTAAATTTTAGAATTTAATCTAGTGAAAAGTTGAATAGAATTTGAATTTAGCTTTGAAATTGAATATTGAATTGGTATTTAAAATTTGAACAAATGACTAGGAATAATAATTTGGGTTTGAGAATTATTATTTATGTAAATTTATAAATCGATGTTTAGTTATAAATAACATTTTTCTTTAACTAAAATAAAATAGAATAAATTTTTTGTCAATAATGAAATAAATAAATACAACTAGTGGAAATTTTAACAACATCGTTTTTGCAAAGCAAAAAAAATAAACAAAACTAATTGAATTTAAATTGAAAAAAAAAGAAAGAGAAAAAGATAAAAAAGTAAATAAAAAAAATAAAATAATAAGTATACACGGCCTTACTTTGTTCAGCTGTAAACACGCCTTAACTCACGCTTGCAACCATGCCTTCCATCACGCATTTCCTCTGTAAAACCACGACCCCTCCCCCATCATTTCATTTCATACGATAGAAAGAAAAAAAAAACAGAAAATAATGGCGGCCACAAATCTTCGCTCGTCCTCCTCTTCGATTCCGTGCTTCAACAATTAGGGCTTCAGCTTCATCATTCGTTCGTCTTCAACTCGCTCGCGGCCTCTACAAAGCTAAGGTGAGTACTTTGGTACTCACATCTAATTCAACGTTTTAATGATTGCTTGCTTGTTAAATTTCGCGACTTTGGATTGCTCGATTTATTGATCCTCACAATTTTGAAAGCTTGTTGACTTCGGTCCTTTGATTTGTTAAAATTAGTTGCTGTGATGAATTTTTCTGGGTTCATAGTTCGAATTTCTGGAAATTTAAACTTTGTGATTTTGTCCTTGCTTTGACTTCGGTCTTGATAAACTGGCCGCCACGGCTCGTCTCTGTTGACTGTGGCCTTCGTAGATGAACATACTACTGCCATTTGATTTCGTTTTAATTTAACATTGCTTCGATTTGTGTTTTGCTGACCACCACAATGTCGACTTATGACTTGTTCAACTAGTAAATGCTTTTACTGTTATGTTATTTACTCCATCCACTTTCTGGAGCATTTCTTCCATGATTTATTGCCTTGATCTTCTGGCCCTTGTGAGCTTCGTCTCTGGCCATCTTTGTATTCATTCCTGAAGCACTGATTTGGAATTTGTGATGGCCACCGACTTTGACTTGGTTATATGTTTTGATTTATCGGCTCAGTCATTGATACTTTGTAAACTTTGCATTCTGGTCTTACATGTTTTAACAAATTGCTGTTGTGTTGTTTCGACTTTGGTTATTTTTGTATTCGTCCCCCGAGCATTTTTGATCTGCAACTTAGTTGCATGTGAATTTGGGGTCTGCACGTTTTGTATATGTATGAAGCACTGTTGTAGTTCACTACTGCATTTCTCTGGTCTACCTAAAATTTGTATATACGGTTCTGGTATGTGCCATTTGAGATTGATATTGGTTCATTGTTTCATTTGATCTGCTATTTATATCGACCTGAGCCTTGAGTTCATTTGTTTCACTATTGCATCTATCTTGGTTGGTCTAACCTGAACTTGATTCACTTGAACTTTTGTGTAGTTTGTCAATGCGTGCATTGTCTTCAATTATAGCTGCAATGCACCATTTTTGTTGTACACCTGTGTTGTATGGCTTTGGTCATATTTTTGGGGTACACTTGTTTTTTTGGGTTTCACTTGCATGCTAACCTGTTGGTTATATGCACTTGTTTAAGGCTAGCATGACCTAGCATGACTATTCAGGTTGTTTTCATTTCATCACCACTGTTGCATTCCTGTATATGCAAATTCCTATTTGAGTTTGCAACATACAGATACATGTAGTTGCATAACTGGTTCATCACTTGTGCCTGCACCTTGCTAACCTGTCTTGTGCAGTTACCTTTTGGTTCAGGTTGCATTGTTTGGGTGTTTGTTGTACATATGAAATTGATTCATATGCATGCTAGACATTGTTTACACTGCATTTTGCTTGTCACCGAGTTCTTTTGGTTTGAGTACATATGCCTAGTTCGCTTTTGGTTGCTGTAATGATGCATGTGCTTTATGTATCACTGCATATGCTACTTTCCATGTTATCGAGTGGCTTGGCAGTTGTGTTGAATCATGATAGTTGTGATTTGACCTCTACATTTAGTAATTGCTGATAGCATTTTTATGTATACATGTTTATGCAGCTTGCAATTGAGTTATAAGTTTGAGTTTACTTGCCTGTTTCATCTGTAGTGTCTTCATTGTGCACAGCTATGTATTGGTTCTGATGTATTGATTTTTAGCTTGCTTCTGATTTTACTGGATTTTGATAGTCTCGACTAATTTGCTTCGAGACAGTTTGTTGCATTGTGATCTTGTGGTGGCTGCGTTATTGTTGCAGTTGCCCTTGCGTCCAAGAAAAGACTGCAGTTTCATTTTTATGAAAATTTTGCACTTGTTGAAAAATGCAGTAATAAGTTGTTTGGAAACTTGTTTTATTTCACAAGTTGTTGTGGCGAGGTAGCGCACGCGTGCGTGCACTGCAGCCACGTAGTATCGACATTTTGAATCGATATTTGAACCTTCATTGATTTTGGTTCGTTGATTTTTTGAGTATATCATCACGATAGTGGCAAGGCAGTGCACGCAAGCGTGAACTGCAGCCACACGGCATTGATTTTTATTGATATCCTATTTTGTTTTGATTTATGATCTTTTGCATATTTCATTACGGTAGCGGCAAGGCAGTGCACGCAAGCGTGAACTACAGCCACGGAGTTGACATTTTAAATGTGGCGAGGCCGTACGCGTGTGTGTACTGCAGCCCTACCAAATTTAATGTTTAAATTTATGTTTTCTTTTTGATGAAAATTATTTTATGTTGCCAATTCAATATCTTTTGAATCGATTTTGATGATTTTGTTGTTAATTGCCGTTTAGGCAAATTTTGATTGTTTTCTAAATTATCTTCATCAATAATCCTTTCATCTATCTCATTGATAATCTGAATCTACTGAATGGTTGTTTAACACTGTTAAGTGTTATATTTACCGTTATCCGATTTCTTGTTAAAGGATCGGATAGGTAAATTATATTTGACTGTCATCAAATTGTTGATTATTATTACCTCTATGCACTAATAACTGAGTTTGAATTAGACTGACCTGTGTATTATTTTCTTTTGAATATAATACTCGGGTTAGACCGAGTATTTTTACAGCTTGAAGATTTTCAGGCCGCGAAGTTAGAGAGAGTTGGGGAAATTGCTTCACTTTAGCTTTTCAAAGAATTTTTGTAATTAAAAGAAATATTCCGCTGTATAAAATACAATGCATTCTACAAACTCTGATATATGTAAGAAAAATTATTTATGAGAAATATATGATTGTTTTGTGATTCTGTGGTTGATTCTGTTTAAACTCTATAAACTGACTAACAATCCGTCATTTTGAACGTTTCTAGCTGGTTTAATTACCGACTGGAGGCGGTCAGAGTGGCGGGTCGTTACAGTAATTGCAAAATGAGTGTAATGAGATAATGCCTTCGGTTTCGTTCGAACCCGGAATGAACTTGTAACGATGAATGCTATCAGACCATCGTCAAAGGAGGACGATGAGCATTCCAAGATGCGTTCTCTAAAGGTAATCGTAACCTCATTCCTAATCAACAAGGAATGGCTAAAACAGGGGAGGTGCAAGCAAGGCTAAGTGGGTAGCACCCAAGTAGGATAAAAATTTCCCCTGTCTAGAGGTCCCTTTTTATTCGGCAGTGTGGGCGGTTGTAGGCCACAACCGTGGGGTTGTCTTATTCGGACTATCCAGTAAGGGGTAGCTCCAGATCGTGATGCAGGGGATCAGGGTGGATCCTCGGTACGGTGGTCTAGGCCACGTATTATGACGGACGGTACCCTAGTAGTCCTTCCATTGTATGGAATCCAATCTCCAATAAGTGCCTATACGGCTTTGATTGTGCCCAACTTTGTTGGAACGTGAGATGTAAGCATTCCAGCAATTTCTGTATTTTACATTGTAAACCTTAGACATTATTATAATATAACCGTATTTCCTATCAAATGTTTTGGTTATCGTGAGGGTAAAAATTGTCCGTGTTTATTTGCGGAGAGTCTTACGAGATACCTTTTATTTCAAAGGTTTTTCAAGTTAAAAAACTAAACCGTTTGCTCGCACCCGACCCATGTCTGACCCGGAGTCTATTTTATTTTTCTTGAACTCTTGGGTACTCAAATTTTTATGAGTAGCCAAGAGATCCGGTTTTGGTTGACAAATTTTGAGAAAGCTTGGAGCAAGAGTCCTGGCGTATCCATATATCTTTCCGTTGTGTTGTGTCTTTTATTTGTTGTATTTTGGGATGTAATGGATAGACAGGTCCTTACGACTGTCCTATATGATGATGTTGTGTAACTGTGTAACTCTGATGTAATGACTATGTAATATCTATGTAAAGTATTATGTTTTGTTCTATTTCCGCTGTGAGATTCTGATGTTGTTGTTCTTTCTTTCTATCTATTCTCTTTTTACCTATTTCTTTCTTATTGATGATACATCTTTCTGTGAAATGAAAGGCGGGTCGTCACAGTCGGTATTAGAGCGCTAGGCTGAGATAATACCTAGGCTTTGGAGTAGTATCTATCTTGAGAGTGCGTGTTTGTAATTTTTTATATAACTATATGTTATCTAAATTTGTTGGGTTACCTTTCCAGGTTGCCAACATGAGTTCAAGAGGAAGGAGAGGCAGAGTTATAGGAAGCACGACGACTCATAATGGAAGAGGTCATACTGCTAGCGAGGCTGTGAATCGAACTCCGCCTCGAGTAAGTTTTGCTGCTTTGTGTAAGGATTTCACAAATCTGGGAGGAAGACCATTTGAAGGAACGGAGTCCATTATAGAAGTTCAGGATTGGTTATGCTCTTGCTAGCGCATTTTTAAGAGTTTGGATCTATCTGACGTGCAAAAGAGAGTAATGCCATCGTGGCAACTTCAAGAAGGAGCTGCAGCTTGGTGGGATGCAGTTACAACAAATATTTTAGAGGATGATATTTCTTGGACTAAATTTAAGGAATTGTTTTAAGGAATAGTTCATGCAAACAACTGGGAGGACTCGTTTGTTTAGATATGTTCTAGATCTAAAGCAAGGCAGTATGTTCGTTTCAGAATATGAGAACAAGTTTAATGAATTATCACACTACGGACCTGGTTTGATCGACATGCCACTCCAGAATAATGAGATGTTCGTGCAAGGAATGAGGCCTGAGTTCCACGAGAAAATGTGGGCACATTTTAAGGGATCTTTCGTAGAGTTGATCGACATGGCATTGAGATATGAGGAGCTTATAAACATGAAACGTTGGATTCTACAGCAGTACCAAGTGGAACTTCTTCCAATCCAAATAAAAGGAAATTCCATCGAAATTGGAAAAGGCAAGGCAAAGGGAAGCAGGGAGGAAACAATGGACCTCGTAAGTGCTATGTGTGTCAACAAGAGGGTCATTTGTCTAAGCAGTGTCCTAGAGGTAGATCTCAGTAGTAGCAACAGCGTCAGAGTGGACTGGGTTCAGCATTGGTTCAGAAATACTTGTGTTTCAACTGTCGTCAACTGGGTCACATGGTGAAAGCATGTCCACTTCTTTAGAAGGCCCGGCAGAACAAGGTGTTTGCTCTTGAAGGTGGTCCATCTTCTTTTTCTAAAGGAAAAGGAGTTTTGGAAGGTACCTTGCTTTTAGATGGCAATTTTATTAGAGTTCTGTTTGATTATGGTGCATCTCTTATTATTGTTTCTTTGGATTCAACAGAGAAGATTCATCTTTCCCCTAGTTTGGTAGTCCGTCCTATTTTTGTATCTAATCCTATAGGCGGAGTAACCAAGTTAGATAAGATGTGTAGAGACCTAAGGGTTTCTTATATGTCTCATAGTTTTTCTTGTGACCCATTTGTATTGGATTTCAAAGGATTTGACCATATTCTGGGTATTGATCGGTTGGATAAGTATAAGGCAGTTTTGATTTGTGAAGAAAGTACTGTAACTTTGGAAACTAAGTTGGGAAGAATCGCAAAGTGACTTGCAGTAATTCCGGAGTTCATTTGAGTAATCTTTTGCATGGAATCGAGCCATCCCTAGAAGGCGTAGAACCCATTGTAGTGGTCAGAGATTTTCTGGATGTCTTCGAGGAAGTTAAAAGTTTACCCTCACATCGGGAGATAGAGTTTTGGATCAATTTGTTTCCGGGAGCAATACCTGTTGTTCAGCGCAGTAGAAGGATGGCGCCGAAGGAGAGAGAAGAGCTGGTGAAGCAGACCCAAGATTTCTTAGAGAAAGGTTTGATCCGGCCAAGTTTTTCCGGTTGGCGTTCTGTCGTAGTCTTTGTGACCAAGTCAAATGGGTCTATGAGATTCTGCGTGGATTATCGGGAGTTGAATAAGGTTACTATTAGGAATAAGTATCATTTTCCCCATATAGACGATCTTTTTTATCAATTCCATAGAGCTTCTGTTTTCTCCCAGTTAGATTTAGCTTCGTGTTTCCACCAGTTAAGGGTAACTGAGGATAGTATACCCTTGACTGCGTTCAGGGGAACCAATTGTTTTTATGAGCGGTTGGTTATGCCTTTTGGGCTAACCAAAGCTCCTGCTTATTTTTTGGATTTGATGAACCGTGTTTTTGGGGATGTGTTGAATAAGCTCGTGATCGTGTTCATCGATGACATTCTTGTCTACTCCAAGACTGAAGAGAAGCACAAGCGACATTTAGGGATAGTGTTGGAGACTTTGAGAAGGCATGTTCCGAAGGCTAAGTTTTTGAAGTGCCATTTTTAGAAATCGAAGGTCAGATTTTTGGGGCATATTGTTTCCGGAAAGGGTATTTCTGTAGATACGGCCAAGCTGGTAGCTACTATTCAGGAGTGGAAGCGACTGCAGACTCCGACGGAAGTCCGTAGTTTTTGGCTTTGGCAGGGTACTACAGGAAGTTTACCAGGGACTATTCTAAGATTTCTTTGCACTTAACTATGTTGACTCGAAATGAAGAAAATTTTAAGTGGACCCCCAAGTGTGAAGAAACATTCTTGGATTTGAAGGCAAGCCTGACCAGTGCACCTGTTCTAGCTATTCCTGATGGTAAGAGCAAGTTTGAGTTCTACACGGAATTACGCTGGGTGCAATGCTGACGCAGAATGGGAAAGTAGTTACGTATGCGAGCAGGAAGTTGAAGCCACATGAAAGGAATTACGCTACGCATGATCGAGAACTGTTGGTCATCGTCTTTACTTTGAAGATCTGGAGGCACTATCTGTTGGGAGAGAAGTTCGAGCTTTTCACCGATCATAAACCTTTGAAGTATCTTTACTCCCAAAAGAATCTGAATTTGAGGCAGCAGAGGTGTAACGACCCGGGATTTGGCAATATTATTATAATAAGTATTTAATCTAATTAAATAAAATACAAGCTTTTCATTTATAAATAAATAAGATCTTTGGACATTTACCAGTTATATACGTATGTATATGTTTTGTGAAGGAAATTTTGATTTGAAAATTTGAAATAGAATCTTTCAAAAATATTTGAAATAAAATCTGTCTCATTCAATTAAATTAAAGGTTCATATTATTAACATTTGATATAATACATATATGAATGTAATCTAAATAATAATGTTTAAAATAAAACAATCTTATCAATATTAAATATAAATATAAAATATAAGTACAAATATATGTTATAAATCAAATATTTGAAAGTTAAACTATAAATAGAAATAAAACTAAGAAGTTATGTTAACAACAACTTATATGGTTAGATAGAAACATAAGATAATTCTAGTATAAATACACATGGTATGCAAGACAAAACAAAATCTTTGACCAAAAATAATAACACATATGTTGTTGTATAATACATGTATAAGCAATGCACGAAGAAGACAAACTATTCACATATGCAAAATATCTTTATAAAAAAAATAAAAAAATAGATAATAGTAATTAGACATAAACATATAGGGAACATATGCATTTAATGCTAGCACAACATTTGTCATTTCGAACTGCAAAAGAAATCATCTCAGCCTCTATTCAAAAAAAAAAAAAATCTCTACTCAAATATTTTGTACCAGCAATACATATCCCTGTGCAATCTTTTCTATATATACACCTCTTCGTATTTCATTTTCGTTCATCAAGAATTAGTATACTAGGGAAAGAAAAAAGAAAAATAACATTTAATCTTAAAACTGAAGCTGAATCAATAACTCAAGTTTGCAACTCAACTAACAATCAGAAAGCTAAAGGATATTAGACTAGCAGTGTTTCAACCAGGAAGTTGTTCTCTGTTCAGTTTGTTTTCATGTAAGTAAACAACTTATTTTAAAATCTAAGTAAAATTAAATCTGTGAATATAATTCGTGAATAATATTGTGTTTTGCTTGTATATTTCCTTTAGTTTTGTAACTCTGTATATATCCATGTAACTGTGCTGTGTATTGTTATTCTTCTTTGTTTTTATATTACAGGGTGGAAAATCACCAAGAAAATTCAATATATCCTCATTAAAACATTATTAGGCTTGGAGTTTAAAACAAAATAGGTTTGTTTATACAAGAGTCAAGATCTAAAAATAGTTGTAAGTAGGCTGGTGATATATTGTTTCATAAAATTGATTTTTACTGAGGAAATTTAAATATAAGAAAAATTCGCATGTTATAAATTACTAATTCAATTACATAATTTGAATTAACATTCGAAAATAAAAATTTTAAAACTAAAATGGTGATTTTTAGTGGGGTGTACTAAGAGAAGTTCATGGATGAACCATAAATGAGTTTCAACCAATTCCCAGCGATCGATGAAATTCTGGGTGCTGAGGTTTTGATCGAAGCTAGTGTGACAACCGATGAGGTTGGGAAAATGGTGGAAGTGGTGCATGACCACTATGGAGTCGGCAAAAGGGCGATTGGGTTTTAAACCCTAATTTTGGACGAGGTCGGAGATGAGGTGTTTTCATACCCTCTGGTTGATCGAGCTGCGTGGTATTTAAGGGGATGGTAGTGTAGAGGCTGGCTAGGTCGTGGTCAGAGTCTTGAGGCTTCCGGTAGCCGGCGACGTGGTTGCGAGGTGATTTTGGTTCTGGTTTTTCAAACGAACGACGAAATCTAGATTTGGAATTTTTTGCTTCGAGTTGAATATTGAAATCGAGTGTAGGGACGATTCGTGACTCGCCGGAGGGAGCGAGATTCGCCGGAGCATCGGCAAGGTTATTTGCACGTGCACGGCAATGAAGGGTGTCAGCGACTCTTGAGTGGTGTATGACTCGAGAAGAAGGAGAGGTTGCTTCGAGTGAACCCTGGTGCGTGAGTGTCTTTGTATAACTAAAGTTTTAACTTTAAAAAAAAGTAGTAGAAGAAGAAAGGCATGAGGAAGAGAGGGGGACTCGGCAAAGGGTAAGGGAAAACTCGAGTTTTACTCGAGTAAACGTATGGTTTATCTCGGGTTTAAGTTTCTAGTAGATTAGCTTAATAAACTTTTAAGTTGTTTTGTTAAACAAAGTTTAGTATTAATAAAGTTAATAATGTTGATCAAGTTTTAAGTTAAGATTTGATTTAAAAATTATTAAGAGAGATTTGCAAAGGTAAGACAAATATTTAATTTATATTGTAAACTTAATTAAGAATGTAAATTAATTTATAATTGTAATTAACTAAGTAATTTAAGATTAAATAAATTTGTAATTAAAGATTGATATTTATAATTTTGTGTTTAATCAATTTAAAATTAAGAATTTTAATTAACTACTTAAAGTTAATTAATAAATAATAGTAGTTAACTAATTAAGTAATTAATTTAGATTAATGATTAATTAATTGGAATTAATGATTAATTAAGTAATTAGTGATTAATAAATGGGTAATTAAGTTTTATTAATTAATAATTAAGGTTATTAATTAATAACTAAGACATAATTAATTAAGTGAGTAAAAGGTGGATTAATTAATAAAGTAGTAATTAAGTAATAATTAATAAATTCAATAAGTTGATTAATTAGTGATTAACTAAGCAGGATAAAATGGTTTATTCTTAAGTAATTAATTAAGTTTAAGTTAATTAAACTATTTTGATATGAACTGATGATTCTTGTTTGATTGACTCTGATATCTATTGTGGGATATTCTGTGATACTTGGTGACATGCATTGATAGATCTGTGATGACTGTGTATGGTTTATCTGTGATAACTATTATGTGAATTCAAAGCATTGAATTAAATTATTTAAACTAGTAAATAACTTGGCCTTTAAAATGGCGTTTCGATTTCGATGAGACCGGGATCGGGTGTCAATTTGATTATCCGAAAACGACATCGATCCAAATTAAACGTTAGGTCGTGACATCTCTAGTGAAGGTCGAGATGGTGTTTCAGAATGAAAGGGTTATTGTCGTTAATTCTGAGGGTGATTCCAAAACGAGCGTAACGAGATCATGCCTTTGGTTTCGTTCGATCCCGGAACGAACTTGTATGGATTGAATGCTTTCAGCACATCGCCAGGCGAACGATGAGCATTCTAAGAAAGGTGTTCTAGAAAGGTAATCGCAGCCTCAAGCCTCATCAACCGGGAATGGATAAAACAGGGGAGATGCAGCAAGGTTAGGTGGGTAGCACCCAAGCAGGACGAGATATACCCCTGTCTAGATGTCCCTTAATTTCGGCTGTGTGGGCAGTTGTTGGCCACAACTGCGGGCTTATCTTGTTCGGAACTGTTCAGTAAGGAATGGTTTTGGCCTTGTTTTGTAGGGGGTCGGGAGAGATCCTCGGTACGGTGATTTAGGCCCCATACTGTGACGGGCGGTACCCCAATAGCCCTGCCATTGATGGAAAACCATTTTCCCTACGAGACCCTACAATTTTTATTTGTATTACCCACTTTTGTGGCTAGTAGCTGGAATTTAATGAATGTAACAATTTCGGCTATTTTCTATTTACTTGAAAACCCTAGACACTATTATAATATCATTGGATTTCCTATAAAATGTTTTGGTTAGCGTAAGGTGAAAACTTACCCGTGTTTATGTGTGGGAAGTCTTACGTGATACCTTTATTTTAAAATGGTTTTCAAAGTTAAACAACTTTAACCCGTTTACTCACACCAGACCCATGTCTGACCCAGAGTTTATTTCTGTTTTTTCATAAACTCTTGGGTACTCAAATTTTTATGAGTAGCCAAGTGATAGGATTTGGGATTGTTGAGATCTGGAGGAGATGGGATCAGAAGTCCGGACGTATCTATCTATCTAGTTCCGCTATTGGTTGATTGTATGTTGTATTTTGGGATGTATGTATTGACAGTTATATATATATATATATATATATATATATATATATATATATATATGACTGTCCTGTTGTATGATGTTGTGTAACTCTGATATATGTAAAACTATGTAATAGTTATGTGATGTATTATATTTTTTTCCGTTCCGTTGTGAGATTCTGATGTTGTTATTCTTTCTTTCTATCTTTTCTATTTCTATCCCTTTCTTTTCTTATTGATAATACGTCTTTCTGTGGTAAGAAAGGGGGGTCGTCACAGTTGGTATCAGAGCACTAGTTGAGACAATACCTAGGCTCTAGAGTAATATTTATCTTGAGAGTGCATATTTGTATTTTCATATAATTATATACATATCTAAATTTGTTGAGTTACCTGTCAGTTGGCCAACATGAGTTCTGGAAGGAGAGGCAGAAGTAGGGGTAGTACCTCGACTGATAATGGACGAAGTCAAACAGCTAGTGAGGCTGTAGATCCAGTACCGCCCCAGGTTAGTTTTGTCGCATTATGCAAAGACTTCATCAACCTTGGAGGTAAACCATTTAAAGGGTCAGAATCGATAATTGAAGTCCAAGCTTGGCTACGCTCTTGTGAGCACATCTTTAAGAGTATGAAGTTGTCTGATGAACGAAAAAGGGAAATGGCTTCATGGCAATTGCAGGGAGGCACAACAGCCTAATGGGATGCAGCGGTAGCAAATATTTCCGAGGACGACATTTCTTGGGAAAGATTTAAAGAGCTGTTTGAGGAGAAATTCATGCCAATAGCAGGGAAACTCGTTTATACCAAGATTTTCTGAATTTGAAGCAGGGAAGCATGACTATAGCGGAGTATGAGACTAAATTCAATGAACTTTCTTGTTATGGACCATGGCTCATTGATACTCCCCTCAAAAAGAATGAAATGTTTGTGCAAGGATTAAGGCCGGAATTTCATGAAAGGATGATGGCGCATTTGAAAGGATCTTTTGTCGATTGAATTGATATGGCTTTGAGATATGAGAATTTGATGAACAAGAAATCAGTGGCACTAGTGACAGCATCGGGAGGGAATTTTGCTAATCCAAATAAGAGGAAGTTCAATCCCAATTGGAGGAAGCCGAACAAGATGAAGACTGGAAGTAACAATGGACCTCGCAAATGCTATATATGTCAACAAGAAGGTCACTTGGGGAATAAGTGTCCTAGGAAAGGATTTTAGCAGCAGCAGCAACAACCGCATCATAGTGGACCGGGTTCAGCTTTGGTTCAGAGATCTCTATGCTTAAATTGTCTCCAACCAGGTCATATGATCAAGGTTTGCCCGTTACTTCATAAAGCTCAACAGAATAAGGTATTTGCTTTGGAAGGTGTACCATCTACTTCATCTAAAGGCAAGGGAGTATTGGAAGGTACATTACTTTTAGATGGCAAGTACATTAAAGTTTTGTTTGATTTGGGTGCTTCTTTGAGTTTTATTTCTCTGGAATCTGTAAAGAAATTCTTTCTTACCCCTAGTACTATAGACTGTCCTATCTTCTTATCTAATCCTATAGGAGGGGTAACCAAATTAGATACAATCTATAAGGATTTGAAGATTTTCTATCTATCCCATAGTTTTTCTTGTGGCCCTTATGTGTTGAATTTTAAGGGGTTTGACCTTATATTGGGGATGGATTGGCTTGATAAGTATAGTGCAGTCCTGAATTGTGATGAGAGAACAGTTTCGCTGGAAACTGATTTGGGTAGGATTGCCCGAGTGACGTGTGATAATTTTGGAATTCACTTGAGTAGTCTTTTGCATGGAGTTTAGACTTCTCAAGAGAAGGTTGAAGATATCGTTGTGGTCCAAGATTTTCCTGATGTATTCGAGGAAGTCAAATGTTTGCCTCCGCATTGAGAGATAGAGTTTCGCATTGATTTGTTTCCAGGGGTAGTGCCGATGATTCAGCCTAGTAGGAGGATGGCTCCAAGGGAGAGGGAGGAGTTAGTTAAGCAGACTCAAGATCTTTTGGAGAACGGATTGATTAGGCCCAGTTTTTCATGTTAGGGCTCTGCTGCGGTGTTTGTCACCAAATCGGATGGATCGCTAAGGTTCTGTGTGGATTATAGAGAATTGAACAAAGTGACCATTCGAAATAAATATCCTCTTCCTTGTATCGATGATCTCTTTGACCAGTTGCATGGAGCTTCTGTCTTTTCTCAACTGGATTTAGTTTTAGGTTTCCATCAGTTGAGGGTAGCTGAGGACAGTATTCCCTTGACTGCCTTTAGGGGACCAAATTGTTTCTATGAGTGGTTGGTTATGCCTTTTGGGTTAACCAACGCTCCTGCCTACTTTGTTGACCTAGTGAACCGAGTCTTTCGGGATGTATTGAATAGGTTCGTTCTGGTATTCATCGATGATATCTTGGTCTACTATAAGTCTGAAGAAGAGCACATGCAGCATTTGAGAATTGTGTTGGAGACTCTGAGGAGGCATGTTTTGAAGGCAAATTTCTCTAATTGCCATTTCTGGAAATCAGAAGTCAAATTTTTAGGGCACATTGTTTCTGGTGAAGGTATCTTTGTAGATCCAGTGAAGGTTGAGACTACTCTCAAGTGGAAGCAGCCGGAGACACCGACTGAAGTTCGTAGTTTTCTGCGTTTGGATGGCTACTACAGAAAGTTTACCATGGATTATTCCAAGGTTTCTTCGCATCTGACCAAGTTGACATGAAAAGGAGCTAAGTTCAAATGGACACCCCAGTGTGAAGAAGCTTTCCAGGAGTTGAAGACGAGGCTAACCAGTGCACCAGTGATTGCTATTCCGGATGGGAAGAGAAAATTTGAAGTTTACACAGATTCTTGTATAGTTTGTCTGGGAGCAGTTCTGATGCAGAATGGAAAGGTAGTTGCGTATGCGAGTCGGGAGTTAAAGCCATATGAAAAGAACTATGCTACGCACGATCTAGAATTGTTAGCCATTGTTTTTGCTTTAAAGATCTGGAGACATTATCTTTTGGGAGAGAAGTTCGAGTTATTCACGGATCATAAACCGTTGAAATATCTTTTCTCTCGAAAAGATCTTAATCTGTAACAACCTAGAATTTTCGATCTCGAAAATTCCAGATAGTTATGAAAAGAAGAAGAGATAGAATAAAAAGAGGAAAAAAGAAACACCAAAACACAGAAACCTCATATTCGCAGCGGATCAAAATATAATATCACATAAATAACAGTTTTATAAAGAACAACTCAATCAGTACACTTATATTTTATACATCAGAGTTACAACCATTACCAATCAGTGGACAGTTTAAAACAACATGTCCTAGTTATGCAATAACATATCATAGCGGGAAATAGTCAATACGTTCCTGCCCTCCAGCTCGCCTCCTGAGCTCCATAACATCCTTACCTGAAAAATATGTAATACTCGGTCTAACCCGAGCATTACATTAAAGTAACACCCGGGTCGGGCTGGAAGCCAGCGTGAGTAAACCCATCTAACATGGAACATAAAAGCATATAACTTATATAAACCTGGGTAACTTGTTATCAATTTACAACTTCACAAGACGTTAAAGACATCACTTACATTACACATCAATTTCTAAGTACCAAAAACTTAGATTAAATGGTCCAATTTACTTAAATCATTTCCTTCAAGTTTATTGATTTCACATATCAATCTATAAAGAATCGAAGTGGTTTCGGGTATTTACTAATACCCGACTCCGGTCTCTTTGAATCCAATGTCATCTTATCCCAAGTTATTCAAGTGAAATACAACTCAACTTTAAATACAGGATGTCACTTTTTACATCAATTCATCATCGATAGATAATCACACTATCATTGTCCAATCAAACATATCATATCACAAAACATTTGATATTAGATATATCAATCAATACAAGGTATTAATCATTCACTCATTCATAAGCAAGATAGGTCATTTCCAAAATCGATTTTAAAAATATCTAATTAAATTAACCACTAAGCACTTAGATTACCTTAATCATTAATTAATTTCAAATCAATTAATTAATGATCTTTTAATCATCCATTTTAATTAATCATCCTTGATTAATTATATTCAATTACATAAAGTAATTATCCTTAACTATTTACCGTAATTAATATTTGATTACTTCTATTAGTTACATCGATTAATTACATTAATTAATGATCCTTAATTAATTACTTCCATTAATCAGCCTTAATCAATCATAAACAGTAATTATCCATCCTGAAATTACTTTCCTTAATTAATTAACTCCTTAATTAATTATATTAATCTTTAATCAATTACATCAAGTAATTGATTGGCTAATTACTTCTCCGAAGTAATTAGCCTTTAATTACTTTATATTAAGTAATTACAATTAATAATCCTTAATTCATTACCTTATTAATTAATTACGTTTTTAATTAATAACACTTAGTAATTAATCTTAAATTAACCTCATTAATTAATTAATTAATCACATTAATTAATTAACTAAAATTAACTAAGTAATTAACCCTTAATTACTTACATAAGTAATTATCGTCTAATTACTTCCATTAGATGATTACTCTCTTAATTAATTACTTAACAAGTAATTAATTCCATCATTAAATAATCCTTAATTTTTTAATTAATTAATTACTCTTTAAATTAATTACCTTCAAATCAATTATATTTAATTAATCCTTAAATAATAACACCAAGTGAATAACCCTTAATCACTTCACTCAATTACTTTCATAAGTAATTTCCCTTCTTAATTATATTAAGTAATTCACCATTAATTACTTCATTAAGTAATTATTATTAAATTAATTAATAAGCCTTAATTAATTAAGAAAATCATTCATCTTAATTATATCTATACTTATTAACAAATTATATTAATTAAGTATCCATAAGTTCATAACAAAGATAAATTAACCATATTTATCTTCATAAATAAATTATTTGAATAAATTAAATATTATTACTTAAAGACAAATTAATTAATTTGGTTTACAAAATTATAATAATAGCCTTATTTGAAGATAAAGCATTTAGAAATCAATTTCTAATTTAAAAAATTTTAATCATCTAATTTAAACTTTCCATTTCCAATATAATTTGAAAACTTAGTTTTTAAAACATTACTTAAAAATTTACTTAAAACTTTGATATTCAAATTCAAAACATTCCTTTTAAATTAAAATTCAAAATTTAATGAAGTTGGTTACTTTCAAAAAGAAATCATCTTAAACAAATTTAAATTTTAACCAATTAATACTTTTTAATTAACTTTATTTCAAGACAACAAGTTTTAAATTTTGTTTTCTTTTATAAAACTCAAGCTTGATTTTATTTATTCAAACTACAAGTTTAAAATTTGCAAACTCTATCTTTTACAGTACTTAACTAAAAAAAGCAAACAACCTAAATACTCGACTCAAGCACGGCAACAACACGAGCCTGCCTCAAGTCCAATTCCCAGCCTCCTCTACTTCGAGTTGTCACCCTGAAAACGCGAGCTCTACTTCGAGACGACCATGTCTTCCCCAACTCCTTTCCTTCCAGTGCACACAAACGTACACTCGTGCACCTACCCCATCGCCTTCGGCCACCGTAGACCATCGCGACCATCATCAACGACCATACGAACCCACGCGACTCCTCGAACACTCAGATCACACAAATAACAGGCGAGTCAAAATTGGACCCCTATAGCTCGAAAAACTGTAGAAACTTCGACCACAAAACCCATTCGCCACTGATGAGCTCGCCACCGGAATCTCCAGTGCATCGCCGTATCACCTCGCCTCCATCCCCCACCTCGCAATCGCCCCCCGGTGATCCTGGGATGATGCGACGACCGCAAAAACAACAGCCTTCAAAATGAAAGACGAAACCCTGCTTAGATCGAATTCGATCAATTCGGCCATAGGAAAAATTCAAGTGCATTTTTCCCAACATCCATGTTACAAAAGCAAGCTTCGATCAACAATTCAACTCAAATCATTGAGTCGAGCGTCGGCAATTCACCATATTGCCGAAACTGTTCATCCCCAAATTCCAAATTTAATATCAATTTAAAAATTATGAATTGCATGTTAAAAATCATCATTTCTAACTACTAATCCATCTATACAATCCAAAGCTAGAATTAAAGATATCTATTTTTGACATGCAACAGTATTTTACTGTAATTTCCATTTTAAAAATTATTTGTAAATTCAAATTTACAGAAACTATTTTTAAAATCTTCAGTACACATTAACAAACAAATTTCGTTTATATAACAATGTCTAATATTGGTTTGTTTGAGAGATTTTTGAATTTTCCTTAAGGAAACAGGTTCGGTAACTAAAACAGAGTAGATAAATTATACAGGAAGATGTATTCTCTTCCAATTTCACATTTTTAACATGCCTACATAACAATATACATGTAAACAAATATTCATTATCAAAGCTAAATTCATCACATGCAAAAATAAATTCAACTATAATATGATTAAAACTGTTTTTAAAAAGTTTACTTACTAACAGAGAAACATCATTTATTTTAGGTCAGGAACCAGATGTTGGTTTAATCCTCTTAGTCGAGTTTAAACTGATCTGGAATCTAGATTAATTGAGATGAATTCGCATGTACTTTAACTTGCTTCTGATCATTGAAACAGATCTTTGTTTTTACACAGAGTTTGAAACATGAATCCTGCTGTTACATTCCTACTTGCTTTGTTTCAGAAGAACTATGAATTGTTACTTGTAAAATTTCTTTGATTTGTTTGGAAGATTCAGGTTTTAAAAAGGGTTGCTATTTAATGATTTTTTTGTTTATATATTATTTCTAGACTTTGATCTCTTTGTTTTGAATTTTGGAAAGATAGAAAAGAAATGAGATAGAGAGTGGAGATGTTGTAAATAACTATGTTTTATCTTTTATTAAAAATAAAGAGAGAGAAAATAGAATAAAAATTTAGACACATGTAAATTTTGGCTGACACTTGTCATAAGATATATTCTTAATCTTCCATTTGTAATTATGTAACAATATATTTTTATAAGTATTTATAAAATAAATTCCAATTTAGTTTATATTTATAAATGTCTTAATTGTTTTAATATTTAAACTCCTATTGTATTTATCTATTTATTTTTTTAAAGTAGATGATATAAAATCCCAATTACACACTTATAATAGTTATACAAATATATTAATTATATATATATATATATTCTTTATTTATATTTTTAAATGTTTTCCATAAAAATTTTATATTAAATTTCTTTTTAGTAACTACTTTACTTTATTTATATTAATATGATCTTTAAATGAAAATAACAAACTATATACTGATAAAATTATATATATATATATATATTAATTTCAATTTACTTTAAAATATTTATCTTTTGAATTTCTATTTCAAATTCAAATTAAAATCAACTCATATAAATATATATATATATATATATGTATGTATGTATGTATATGTATATATATATGTGTATATATATTATAGTTCCAAATCCATATATAAGCATTTTAATTCATAGAATTTATTTGTTCAATTTACAAATTATTATTTTAATAAATTTAATTCTGTTAATAACCAATTAATTTGGATATCCCAAAATTCGGGTTATCACATTCCTTCACCCTTTGAATCTTTTCGTCCTCGAAAAGGAACGAAACCAGAATTATTAAAATGCTGAAAATCAGATATATCATTCTTCAATCATTTTTAAAACACTTTAAAACCTATGTAGTATTACAGTAATAGTTTTATAAAAATACTTTTATAACTCGATGTCTCAATAAGTCCATCCTCGTTCTTATAGAAATTCGGTCATACGTTGATTAGGCGCAAGACTGAAAATCTATAATTACATTAGCAGACCCATTTTCAACACCCAATGAAAGTATTTGGAAAATAATTTTATTAAAAACCATGTGAGAATATAGAAAACATTTTGAAAATAGAGGAAATATCTTTGATGAGAATGCTTTGGAAATCATCATCCCCATCCATGGTCGCAGTTACTTTCCAGGGTTACGCTGCCATCGCAGCAAAAGTCCATGTAACTATAGGCACTCCACTCCCCTCGATTACGCCATGGAACCCACAACAGATTGCAGTTACATTCCAGGGTTACGTTGCCATCGCAGCAAAAGTCCGTGTAACTGTTGGCTCTCAGCGGCACACACAATTTTCGTTGTCAAAATGAAACTTCTCCACTCCTACATAGGTCACAATCTACCGATATAAAATCAAACGCAGACTGTTGGCTCTTAGCGGCACACACGACTTTCGCTATGTTACCATAGGTCGCAGTCTACCGATATAAAATCAAACGCAGACTGTTGGCTCCCAACGGCACACACGACATTCTCTATGGTATACTCTACTCATAATCCTCAGGAACTAGTTTTGTCCGGACTCCTCACAGGATCAACTTTAGAACCCGCCCTTGGGGCTCATAGCAGCACCACCCGGTGGCACTCCTGAGAAGTTCATTTCAAGGGAGCGCCTTTTTCCCCAGAGCCATCATCAAAACACTTTATACTATACACATATAGTATCTTCCAAATCATACACCTAGTATGAATCTCATATAAATCTCCTTTCTCAAAATCGACTATCCCAAAATCGATAATTCTCAAACTAGGCTTTCCAAATTCCAAAATTGATTTTACCCAAAAATCAAAAGCCTTTTCAAATCCAAAGGTTCCCAAAACCTTTTTCAAAATCATTCTCACAAGATCCTTTATATATATATAGATATATATATATAACCTTGAAAAATCTTAAGATCATTTCCAACTTGTATTAACCCCTTTTATACTTCAAATATTTTCAAAAACCCTTTAATTCTGGCTAGATTCAACAAGGAGAGATTTATCTTAAATAACAAAGATATATAATTTTTATCCCAAATAAAATATTCCAATTCGATTACTTTTTCCAAATATATTTTCATTCAAAAACCATTTCCATTACTCATCCAAAAATTCCCAATATCAATTTCATTCAAATCCGTATGATGTACACATATCATTCGTACGCTATACTAATCTGATCGCTCACTCGATCACACAATTTCACTTCCGAACTAGTATCGTTCACCCGACTTCCTTGTGCGGACTCAGATCTGGTTTCTTGATCAGAAACCGTAATTCTTCTTGCATAGCCATAACTATGATAGAGAATATCCAGAACCAATCAATAATTCATATCCATGTTCGCCGTCGAAAATCGAGTGAAAATCCCAACTCGTATCGATATAACCATCTCAAAATTCTATGCTCGAATCTGGATCAAATCACTATGCGAATAGAATAATATACGTACATCCTACGTATTTATCTTTATTGATTTATTAATCAAATGAATTCCCTTTCTATTCACATTCACTTTAATTTCATTCACTTATTCACAATTGCTTCAATCTCATTTGCATTATCACTTCAATTCCTATCTCAAGTGATAACAAATCATAAACAGTTTGAACTCTGTCCAGCTTTAACTAGAAAAGTTTAAAATAGATAAATAATAGAAAAATAATTATTAGTTTGTAAAATAGCTGTAAAATTAGTTAAGTAATTGCAAAATAGTTGGAAATTAGTCAAATAATTATAGAAATTTTAAATAATTGCTCAATAATTGTAAAATAGTAGATAATTTGTAAAATAGTTGAAAAATAGTTAAATAGTTTCAAAAGTAATTGTAAAATATGTATAAAATAGTTTAGCTTTAAAAAGAAAGATTATATATAGTAAATAATTTGGAAAAATAGATTTTAAATAGTTTATATTAAAATAATTTATTTGAAAATAGTCTAGAGCAAAACTGTTCAATTCCCGTCCTCTATACCCAATCAATTAAATTTAAATTTCCACTTCCACTTAAATTGACTTAGTTCCAATTTAAATAACTTCAATTTCCATTGAAATTGATTTATCCCCAATTCAAGTTGAATTAACCCTCAATTCCTTTTCTAAATTCAAATCAAATTCCATTTGAATTTACTTATTCAACTTTAATTTCATTTCAAATCAATCCAATTCAAATTTTCCATTTGAATTTTTAAGCTTATCCATCTTCAATTACAATTCTAATTAATTCAAATCAAATTTAATTTGAACTAATTCAGTTCAAATTTCAAATTTAAACCATCCCGAATTATATAAATTCGAGTTAAATTTTATTTTTAATGTTGATTTAATATTTTAAATCAAATCAACTCATATCTTTAAACCATTTAATTCAGAATTCAAATTCCATTTTATCATAATAATGGATATATTATCACACCCCATTTCTTCATTCATTTAAATAAATCCAATTTCAGCTTAAAGATTATTAATAACAACAGGATGGTATCATTCCAATTATTTTATAACATTCATCCATTTCCAATTTCCAGATCTCAAAACCATTTTGAGATCACACAAACTCTCCATACAAATTAACCATTTAACTTCCCAAGTCAAATCCAATTTCATCTTGAAATTTCCAATTCAGGTTGCTCATTCAAACTTATTTAACTTCTTCAAAGTTAAATTCAATTTACTTAATTCAGTCAAATTTACACAATTTGAATTCCCATTCAAATTTCAAAATACTTTCCCATCTATAAGTTCAAAAACTTATCACTTTGTGTTCTCACATCTCATTCCAAATTTAAAACTCAACATTTAGGTTTATTTCAAACCATTTTTTATATTATGTATATCCACGCATATATACATATTTATTTCTTGGCCCATCAAGCCAAATTTTTAAAATTTAAACCACCTTTGGTTTTTAGTTTAAACAAATTTTTTTAAATTTACAAACAACTTCTTATGCTAGAATAAGATTTCATTCAAAATAGTTTGAATAATATTATTTCCATTGAAATTTTGAAAACAATTTTCAAATGCTTAAATTTAAAATTCAAACTTCACAATTTGAAACTCACTTCAATACATGTCATACTTTTTTAAAGGTTACCCCATTAAAACATTTCATTTTTGCTTACTCATTAACATATTTTATTATTAAACACAACAATTATTTATGATAATAACCCAGATTATCATATATGAAAACCAATGTATTATTATCTTATCCTGAAACTCTTTCCCAAATTCAAGATTTTAATTTCAGTTTGAATTTATTTCAAACTTATCTTTATTCAATTTCAATTTCAGTTTAGTTGTATTTCTATTACTTTTTAATTTAATTTCAATAATTTACAACCAGTTACCTTAATATTTATTAGAAAGAAATATTGCTTTATATATCAAAATATATTCTTATATGGAAATCATTTTTTTAAAATCATTTTATAAGAAAACAACAAGTACGCTCTATCATGAATTTTACTCTCAACTCATTCTAGGGTACTATTGACCCTATCCTTAATGAGCAATCCCACCAGAGCCAAGGATCTCGCTTAACTTGGCTCTAATACCAACTATAACAACCCGGAATTTTCGATCTCGAAAATTCCAGATAGTTATGAAAAGAAGAAGAGATAGAAGAAAAAGAAGAAAACAGAAACACCAAAACATAGAAACCTCACATTCGCAGCGGATCAAAATATAATATCACATAAATAACAGTTTTACAAAGAAGAACTCGGTCAGTACACTTATATTTTATACATCAGAGTCACAACCATTACCAATCACTGGACAATTTAAAACAACATATCCTAGTTATACAATAACATATCATAGCGGGAAACACTCCATAGGTTCCTGCCCTCCAGCTCGCCTCCTGAGCACCAGAACGTCCTTACCTAAAAAATATTTAATACTCGGTCTGACCCGAGCATTACATCAAAGTAACACCCGGGTCAGGTTGGAAGCCAGCATGAGTAAACCCATCTAACATGGACACACAAAAGCATATAACTTATACAAACCTGGGTAACTGGTTATCAATTTACAACTACACAAGACGTTAAAGACATCACTTACATTACACATCAATTTCTAAGTACCAAAAACTTAAATTAAATGGTCCAGTTTACTTAAATCATTCCCTTTTAGTTTATTGATTTCACATATCAATCTATAAAGAATCGAAGTGGTTTCGGGTATTTACTAATACCCTACTCCGGTCTCTTCGAATCCAATGTCATCTTATCCTAAGTTATTCAAGTGAAATACAATTCAACTTTAAATACAAGGTGTCACTTTTTGCACAGCAATTCATCATTGATAGATAATCACACTATCATTGTCCATCCAGACATATCATATCACAAAAAATTTCATATTAGAGATATCAATCAATACAAGGTATTAATCATTCACTCATTCATAAGCAAGATGGTTCATTTCCAAAATCGATTTTAAAAATATCTAATTAAATTAATCACTAATCCTTTAATCACTTAGATTACCTTAATCATTAATTAATTTCAAATCAATTAATTAATGATCTTTTAATCATCCATTTTAATTAGTCATCCTTGATTAATTATATTTGATTACATAAAGTAATTATCCTTAACCATTTACCGTAATTAATCTTTGATTACTTCTATTGGTTGCATCGATTAATTACACCAATTAATGATCCTTAATTAATTACTTCCATTAATCAGTCTTAATCAATCATAAACAGTAATTGTCCATCCTGTAATTACTTTCCTTAATTAATTAACTCCTTAATTAATTATATTATTCCTTTAATCAATTACATCAAGTAATTGATTCTTAATTACTTCTTCTAAGTAATTAACCTTTAATTACTTTCTATTAAGTAATTACAATTAATAATACTTAATTAATTACTTTATTAATTAATTACATTTTTAATTAATTACACTTAGTGATTAATCTTAAATTAATCTCATTAATTAATTAATTAATCACATTAATTAATTAACTAAAATTAACTAAGTAATTAACCCTTAATTACTTACATAAGTAATTATCTTCTAATTACTTCCATTTGATGATTACTCTCTTAATTAATTACTTAACAAGTAATTAATTCCATCATTAAATAATCCTTGATTCTTTAATTAATTAATTACTCTTTAAATTAATTACCTTCAAATCAATTATATTTAATTAATCCTTAAAATAATAACACCAAGTGATTAACCCTTAATCACTTCACTCGGTTACTTTCATAAGTAATTTCCCTTCTTAATTACATTAAGTAATTCACCATTAATTAATTCATTAAGTAATTATTATTAAATTAGTCAATAATCCTTAATTAAGTAAGAAAATCATTCATCTTAATTAAATCTTTATTTATTAACAAATTATATTAGTTAAGTATCCATAAGTTCATAACAAAGATAAATTAACCATATTTATCTTCATAAATAAATTATTTGAATAAATTAAATCTTATTACTTAAAGACAAATTATTTAATTTGGTTTACAAAATTATAATAATAGCCTTATTTGAAGATAAAGCATTTGGAAATCAATTTCAAATTTAAAACACTTTAATCATCTAATTTAAACTTTCCATTTCCAATATAATTTGAAAACTTAGTGTTTAAACCATTACTTAAAAATTTACTTAAAACTTTGATTCAATATTCAAATTCAAAACATTCCTTTTAAATTAAAATTCAAAATTTAATGAAGTTAAATTACTTTCAAAAAGAAATCATCTTAAACAAATTTAAATTTTAAAATAAATTCAATTAATACTTTTTAAAGTTTGATTAACTTTATTTCAAAACAACAAGTTTTAAATTTTGTTTTCTTTTATAAAACTCAAGCTTGATTTTATTTATTCAAGTTACAATTTTAAAATTTGCAAACTCTATCTTTTACAGTACTTAACTAAAAAAAAGCAAACAACCAAAGTACTCAAGACAAGCACGGCAACTACGCGAGCTAGCCCCGAGTCAAATTCCCAGCTTCCTCTACTTCGAGTTGTCACCCTGAAAACGTGAGCTCTACTTCGAGACGACCTCGTCTTCCCCAACTCCATTCCTTCCAGTCCACAGAAACGTACACGCGTGCACCTACCCCATCGCCTCCGGCGACCGTAGACCATCGCGGCCATCATCAACGACCATAAGAACCCACGCGACCCTCCTCGAACACTCAAATCACATAAATAACACGCAAGTCAAAATTCAACCCCTGTAGCTCGAAAAACTGCAGAAACTTTGACCACAAAAACCATTTTCCACTGATGAACTCGCCACCGAAATCTCCAATACCTTCTCCAGAGCATCGCCGTATCACCTCGCCGTATCCCCCACCTCACGATCGCCTCCGGTGATCCTGGGTTGATGCAACGGCCGCAAAAACAACAACCTTCAAAACGAAAGACGAATCCCTACTTCGTTCGACTTCAATCAATTCGGCCATAGGAAAAATTCAAGTGCATTTTTCCCAACATCCATGTAACAAACGCAAGCTTCGATCAACAATTCAACTCAAATCATTGAGTTCATCATCGGCAATTCACCATATTGCCGAAACTGCTCATCCCCAAATTCCAAATTGAATATCAATTTAAAAATTATGAATTGCATGTTAAAAATCATCATTTCTAACTATTAATCCATCTATACAATCCAAAGCAAGAATTAAAGATATCAATTTTTGACATGCAACAGTTTTTTACTGTAATTTCCATTTTAAAAATTATTTGTAAATTTAAATTTACAGAAACTATTTTCAAAATCTTCAGTACACATTAACAAACAAATTTCGTTTATATAACAATGCCTAATATTGATTTGTTTGAGAGATTTTTGAATTTTCCTTAACGAAACAGGTTCAATAACTAAAACAGAGTAGATAAATTATACAGGCTGATGTATTCTCTGCAAATTTCACATTTTTAACATGCCTACATAACAATATACATGTAAACAAATATTCATTATCAAAGCTAAATTCATCACATGCAAAAATAAATTCAACTATAATATGATTAAAACTGTTTTTTAAAAGTTTACCCACCTCTAAACAGAGAAACATCATTTATTTTCGGTAAGGAACTAGATGTTGGTTTAATCCTCTTAGTCGAGCTTAAACTGATCTGGAATCTTGATTAGTTGAGATGAATTTGCATGTACTTTAACTTTCTTCTGATCATTGAAACAGATCTTTGTTTTTACACAGAGTTTGAAACATGAATCCTGCTGTTACATTCCCGCTTGCTTTGTTTCAGAAGAACTATAAATTGCTACTTGTAAAATTTCTTTGATTTGTTTGGAAGATTTAGGTTTTAAAAAGTGTTGCTATTTAATGATTTTTTTTTTGGTTTATATATTATTTCTAGACTTTGATCTCTTTGTTTTGAATTTTCGAAAGATAGAAAAGAAATGAGATAGAGATTGGAGATGTTTTAAATAACTATGTTTTATATTTTATTAAAAATAAAGAGAAAAAAATAAAATAAAAATTTAGACACATGTAAATTTTGGCTGACACTTGTCATAAGATATATTCTTAAGCTTCCATTTGTAATTATGTAACAATATATTTTTATAAGTATTTATAAAATAAATTCCAATTTAGTTTATATTTGTAAATGTCTTAATTGTTTTAATATTTAAACTCCTCTTGTATTTATCTATTTAATTTTTTTTAAAAGTAGATGATATAAAAACCCAATTACACACTTATAATAGTTACACAAATATATTAATTATATATTTATGTATTCCTTATTTATATTTTTAAATGTTTTCCATAAAAAATTTATATTAAATTTCTATCTAGTAACTACTTTACTTTATTTATATTAATATGATCTTTGAATGAAAATAACAAACTATATATTGATAAAATTATATATATATATATATATATATATATATATATATATATATATATTAATTTCAGTTTACTTTAACATATTTATCTTTTGAATTTCTATTTCAAATTCAACCTAAAATCAACTCATATATATATATATATATATTATAGTTCCAAATCCATATATAAGCATTTTAATTAATAAAATTTATTTATTCAATTTACAAATTATTATTTTAATAAATTTAATTCTGTTAATAACCAATTAATTCAGATATCCCAAAATCCGGGTTATCACATAATCTGAGGCAACAATGGTGGGTCGAGTTTCTGGCATCCTATGATTTGGATATTTTGTATACCCTGGGAAAGGCAAATGTTGTAGGTGATGCTCTTAGCAGAAATGCAGTTCTGTCTCTGTGGGAAGTTGTTCCTTCTCTTATTGAAAGGATTTCAAGCAAGCAAGAATCTTATAAAATGTTGAGAAGAATCATCAAAAGAGTTAGGAAAGGTCAGTGTCCCAGTTTTGAAATTGATGGCCAAGGAACATTGAGGATTAACGGGAGGATTTGTGTTCCGAATGATAGGGATCTGAGACAGGAAGTGTTGTCAGAGTGTCATCGTTCCAAATCAAATATTCACCCGGGAATATCAAAGTTGTATAAGGATATGAAGAGAGTCTTTTGGTGGAAGGGCATGAAGGAAGATGTAGCTGCTTTCATTAATAGTTGTGCCATCTGCCAAAAAGTTAAAGTAGATCAGCAAAAGTCAGCCGGATTATTGCAGCCTTTGGAAATACCGATGTGGAAGTGGGAGATGATTTCGATGGATTTCATCGACGGTTTGCCTAGAACTAAGAAAGGAAACGAAGGAATATGGGTGACTGTGGATCGTTTAACTAAGAGCGCCCATTTTATGCCGGTTAGGGCAACTCGCACTGCAGCTTCTCTAGCAGAGATTTTCTTGAAGGAGATAGTCAGATTGCATGGTGTTCCAGTCAGTATAGTAAGTGACCGTGATCCTATTTTCACCAGCAAATTCTGGGAGGCTCTACAGTCAGCTATGGAAACGAGTTTGAGATTGAGTATAGCCTATCATCCTCAGACCGAGGATGGACGGAGAGGCTTAATCGTATTCTAGAGGATATGCTGCGAGCTTGTGTTTTGGATTTTGGTGGATCATGGGAGAACCATCTTCATCTAGTGGAATTCTCTTATAATAGCTGTTACCATGCAAGTATTAAGATGGCTCCATATGAAGCTTTATATGGAAGACCGTGTAGATCCCCATCCTGTTGGATAGAATCAAAAGATCGTCTTGTGCTCGGACCCGATCTAATTCGAGAAGCTTTTGCGAAAGCTGAGCTTATCAAGAAAAGGATGAAAGCTGCTCAGGATCGTTAGAAGAAATATGCTGATAAAAGGCGAAGACCATTGTAATTAGAGATTGAAGATTTTGTCTTTATCAAAGTTTCCCCAATCAAAGGTGCTATTAGATTCGAAAAGACGGGAAAACTTGCTCCAAGATATATAGGACCATTTCGAGTGCTGGAAAGAATTGGAGCTGTAGCTTATAGAATTGAATTGCCAGAACGGATGTTTGGAATTCATAATGTATTTCATGTATCCGATCTAAAGAAGTTTGTCCATGACCCATCACTGGTTGTAAAACCAGTAGTCCAGGAAGATTTGGAAGTAGAGCCAAACTTGACTGTGGTTAGGAATCCTGTTCGGATTGTAGATCAAGACGAGAAGCAACTCAGGAGCAAAGTAGTGAAGCTCGTCAAAGTACAGTGGAGCGAGGATCCCAGAGATTGCACCTGGGAAACTCTAGATAGTTTTAGGAAAGCTTATCCGGATTTGTGTCCGGATAACTAGTGATGGTTGTTAGGATAAACTGTTTGATTGTTATTATATGGATGACCTATATGTTTGGATTGTTAATATAAAAGCTTTTGAATTAACATTTGTTTTAAATTTCGGGGACATAATTCTTTTAAGGGGGAAGGAATGTAACGACCCCGGATTTTGGCAATATTATTATAATAAGTATTTAATCTAATTAAATAAAATACAAGCTTTTCATTTATAAATAAATAAGATCTTTGGACGTTTACTAGTTATATATGTATATATATGTTTTGTGAAGGAAGTTTTGATTTGAAAATTTAAAATAGAATCTTTCAAAAATATTTGAAATAAAATCTGTCTCATTCAATTAAATTAAAGGTTCTATATTATAAATATCTGATATAATACATATATGAATGTAATCTAAATAATAATTTTTAAAATAAAACAATCCTATCAATATTAAATATAAATATAAAATATAAGTACAAATATATGTTACAAAATCAAATATTTGAAAGTTAAACTATAAATAGAAATAAAACTAAGGAGTCATGTTAACAACAACTTATGTGGTTAAATAGAAACATAAGATAATTCTAGTATAAATACACATGGTATGCAAGACAAAAAAAAAAATCTTTGACCAAAAATAATAACACATATGTTGCTGTATAATACATGTATAAGCAATTCAAGAAGAAGACAAACTATTCACATATGCAAAATATCTTTATACGAAAAAAATAAAATAATAATAATAATAATAATAATATGTAAACATATAGGGAACATATGCATTTAATGCTAGCACAAAATTTGTCATTTCGAACTGCAAAAGAAATCATCTCAGCTTCCATTCAAAAAAAATCTCTGATCAAATATTTTGTACCAGCAATACATATCCCTGTGCAATCTTTTCTATATATACATCTCTTCGTATTTCATTTTTGTTCATCAAGAATTAGTATACCAGGGGAAAAAAAGAAAAAAAAACATTTAATCATACAACTGAAGCTGAATCATCAACTCAAGTTTGCAACTCAACAAAACAATCAGGAAGATAAAGGAGATTAGGCTTGCAGTGTTACAACCAGGAAGTTGTTCTCTGTTCAGTTTTTTTTCAGGTGAGTAAACAACTTATTTTAAAATCTAAGTAAAATTAAATCTGTGAATATAATTCGTGAATACTATTGCGTTTTGCTTGTATATTTTCTTTAGTTTTATAACTCTGTATATATCCATATAAGTGTGCTGTGTATTGTTATTCTTCTCTGTATATACAGGGTGGAAAATCACCAAGAAAATTCAATATATCATCATTAAAACATTATTAGGCTTGGATTTTAAAACAAAATAGGTTTGTTTATACAAGAGTCAAGATCTAAAAATAGTTGTAACTATGCTGGTGAAATATTGTTTCAGAAAATTGATTTTTACTGAGGAAATTTAAGTATATCAAAAATTCGCATGTTATAAATTACTAATTCAATTACATAACTTGAATTAACATTCGAAAATAAAAAATTTAAAACTGAAATGGTGATTTTAGTGGGGTTTACTAAGAGAAATTCATGGATGAACCAGAAATGAGTTTCAACCAATTCCTAGCGATCGATGAAAATCTGGGTGCTGGGGTTTTGATCGAAGCTAGTGTGACAACCAATGAGGTTGGGAAAAATGGTGGAAGTGGTGCATGACCACTGTGGCGTCGGCGAAAGGGCGATTGGGTTTAAACCCTAATTTTGGACAAGGTCGAAGATGAGGTGTTTTCCCACCCTCTGGCAGACCGAGATGCGTGGTATTTAAGGGGATGGTAGTGTGGAGGCTGGCGAGGTCGTGGTCAGAGTCTTGAGGCTTCCGATGGCCGGCGACGTGGTTGCGAGGTGATTTTGATTCAGGTGTTTCAAACGAACGACGAAATCTAGATCTGGAATTTTTTGCATAGAGTTGAATATTGAAATCGAGTGTAGGGACGATTCGTGACTCGCTGGAGGGAGCGAGGTTCGCTGGAGCATCGGCAAGGTGATGTTCCTGTACACGGCAACGAAGGGTGTCAGCGACTCTTGAGTGGTGAACGACTCGATTTATTACTCGAGAAAAAGGAGAGGTTGCTTAGAGTGAACCCTGGTGCGTGAGTACGTTTGTATAACTACAGTTTTAACTTTAAAAAAAGTAGAAGAAGAAGAAAGGTATGAGGAAGTGAGGGGGACTCGGGAAAGGGTAAGGGAAAACTCGAGTTTTACTCGAGTAAACGTATGGTTTAACTTGGGTTTAAGTTTCTAGTGGATTAGCTTAATAAACTTTTAAGTTATTTTGTTAAACAAAGTTTAGTATTAATAAAGTTAATAATGTTGGCAAGTTTTAAGTTAAGATTTAATTTAAAAATTATTAAGAGAGATTTGCAAAGGTAAGACAAATAATTAATTTATATTGTAAAGTTAATTAAGAATGTAAATTAATTTTATAATTGTAGTTAACTAAGTAATTTGAGATTAAATAAATTTGTAATTAAAGATTAATATTAATAGTTCTGCGTTTAATCAATTTGAAATTAAAAATTTTAATTAACTACTTAAAGTTAATTAATAAATAATAGTAGTTAACTAATTAAGTAATTAATTTAGGATTAATGATTAATTAATTGGAATTAATGATTAATTAAGTAATTAGTGATTAATAAATGGGTAATTAAGTTTTATTAATTAATAATTAAGGTTATTAATTAATAATTAAGGCATAATTAATTAAGTGAGTAAAAGGTGGATTAATTAATAAAATAGTAATTAGGTAATAAATAATAAATTTAATAAGTTGATTAATTAGTGATTAACTAAGCAGGATAAAATGGTTTATTCTTAAGTAATTAATTAAGTTTAAGTTAATTAAACTATTTTGATATGAATTGATGATTCTTGTTTGATTGACTCTGATATCTATTGGGGGATATCCTGTGATACTCAGTGACATGCATTGATATATCTGTGATGACTGTGTATGGTTTATCTGTGATAACTGTTATGTGAACTCAAAGCATTAAACTAAATTGTTTAAACTAGTAAACAACTTAGCCTTTAAAATGGCGTTTCTATTTCGATGAGACCGGGATCGGGTGTCAATTTGATTATCCGAAAACCACATCGATCCAAATTAAACGTTAGGCCGTGACATCTCAAGTGAAGGTCAAGATAATGTTTCAGAATGCAAGGGTTATTGTCATTAACTCTGAGGGTGATTCCAAAACGAGTGTAACGAGATAATGCCTATGGATTCGTTCGAACACGGAACGAACTTGTATGGATTGAATGCTTTCAGCACATCGTCAGGGGGACGATGAGCATTCTAAGAAAGGTGTTCTAGAAAGGTAATCGCAGCCTCAAGCCTCATCAACCGGGAATGGCTAAAACAAGGGAGATGCAGCAAGGTTGGGTGGGTAGCACCCAAGCAGGATGAGATATACCCCTGTCTGGATGTCCCTTTATTTCGGCTTTGTTGGCAGTTGTTGGCCACAACTGTGGGGTTATCTTGTTCGGAACTATGCAGTAAGGAATGGTTCCGGCGTCATGTTGTACGAGGTCGAGAGTGATCCTCGGTACGGTGACCTAGGCCCTATACTATGACGGGCAGTACCCCAGTAGCCTTGCCATTGATGGAAACCCATTTTCCCTATGAGACCCTACGGTTTTGATTTGTATTACCCACTTTTGTGGCTAGTAGCTGGAATTAATGAATGTAACAATTTCGGCTATTTTCTATTTACTTGATAACCCAAGACGCTATTATTATGTGACGACCCGCCCTTCTACTACCAGAAAGACGTATCATCATTTAGAAAGAAAGGGATAGAAAATAGAAAAGAAAGAGAAAGAAGAACAACAACATCAGAATCTCACAGCGGAACGGAACAAAATATTATATATCACATAAATATTACATAGTTTTTACATATATCAGAGTTATATAATATCAATACATATGGCTGTCATACATACATCTATCACTATATACATCAGAGGTACAGTACACATCAACTAACACAGCGACACTAGATAGATAGCTACATACGTCTGCAAACTCCTGCTCCAAGCTACTCCAGAAATCAAGTCCGAGACCTATCACTTGGCTACTCATAAAAATTTGAGTACCCAAGAGTTTATGAAAAACAAATATAAACTCCGGGTCAGACATGGGTCTGGTATGAGTAAATGGTTTAAATTGTTTAACTATGAAAAACATTTGAAAATAAAGGTATCACGTAAGACTCCCCACAAATAAATACGGGCAAGTTTTTACCTTACGCTAACCAAAACATTTCATAGGAAATCCAGTAATATTATAATAGTGTCTAGGGTTTTCAAGTAAATAGAAAATAGCCGAAATTGTTACATGATTAAATTCCAGCTACTAGCCACAAAAGTGGGTAATACAAATCAAAACCGTATGATCCCGTAGGGAAAATGGATTTCCAACAATGGCAGGGCTACTGGGGTACCGCCTATCACAGTACGGGGCCTAAATCACCATACCGAGGATCACTCCCGACCCCCTACAACACAAGGCCGGAACCATTCCTTACTGAAGAGTCCAGAACAAGATAAACCCTGCGGTTGTAGCTAGCAACCGCCAACACAGCCGAAATAAAAAGGGACATCTAGACAGGGGAAATGTAACAACCCGCATATTTGTCGATTTTTATATTTAAATATTTTATCGATACTCGGAATTTAGTCCGAAAAGCTACTTTTTGCATACGGTCGAATTAGGACTCGGGACCACTCCCATTGAGTTTAAAATGTCGTTTGCGACCTTTTCGAGTATAAGCTTCGATATGTTTGGAGAAAGTTGATTTTTGCTACTTTTTCACTTTGGGTTTGGGTTTGGGCTCAGCCCTATGTTTAACTTATACTCAAATCTGAGCCACTCCTCCCCATTCACCCTCACTTTCTCCTCTTTTCAATTTTAAAGCATCAATGGTGGGAGAGATGGGAAATTAAAACTCCAAAACCCTAGTTTCCTTTTGCAAATCAAGCTCTAGCTCCAAACTAATAGAAGAACCCATTGGTAAGCTTCTCTTCTTCTTCTCCAACTCTTCCTCTCTTTGATTTCAGAAAATTCCTAAACCTAGTTTGGAAAATGTTTCTCTTTTTAGCTTAGAATCAAGCTTCTTGAGTTGTATTTGAAGAGTGGTTGATTCTCCTTTGCTTCTAAGCTTCTTCTTCAATCGTTTGGGTTCAAAGGTGAGATTTTTATCTCACATCTATGCTTATATTTATCTTCGATTGTTAGGTATGAATTCCTAACACTTATTCGTGTGCATTTGCTTTTGGTTTGGAATGGTTTTGTGAATATTCCAATTTTGGTTTTTTGAAAGCCAAATTCTTAAAAACCATAGCTTTGATGTTCAAATGTGTTTTTGGTGATGCAACAAGGAGCTCATATGGCCGGGTAGTCGATTGGCATAAATCCTTAGTGCCGATGCTCGTACGGTTGCAATTTGGTAGTGATTGGCCATTGTGTTCAATGGGCTGGGAAGGGACTGGGAACAGGTTCGGCCGACCGAGCCCTGTGGCCAGTCGACCGACCTGCTACTATGGTGCATAGGCACCTTTCTGTCCCTGGTCTGGTCGAATGGCTACAGGGCTCAGCCGACCGACCTACTTCCCGAGACTTTTTTGGAACAGGGTCCGGTCGACCGAGCTCTGTAGCCAGCCGACCGACCTGGTGCATTTTTGCTTATTTCGCCTAGTTGCTTGAAATTCCAACTTTAATCGATTCGTGTTGTTTCCTATTTGTTGTTATCACTTATTATGACTTTGATGACTCCTTTTTAGGGATTTTTTGAATATCCATTTCGATGGATTCTTTATCGGTTTCGTTGGATTTTTATTCACATCTTCGTGTGTGAATTTTAGTGATTGATTGTTCCTACAATCTTCTTTGTGATTTGTCACTTTAAAAATATAAAGGTTTTCTATACTAGTAGTAAATATCAAAACTCTTTCTTCAAATGATTTCAACACTATTTTATAACAAAGCTCGTTTTCTTAAACCGATTTCCAATCTATTAGTATATACAAACCTTTACCTCACTCGTATGAGAAATCTAATTAAATGACTTAGTAAAACGAGTGGTATGAAACGCTTGTGTTTACTTCGTCGGTTAATTCTTGGACTTGTTCGATTGAATCTCTTGTGACAATTTTCTAGTGGAGATCTACAATTTGTTCGTAAATATTTAAGTTAAGCTAGTGGTTATGGGACATGAAGCTAAGCTCATATATTTACTAGCTTACTGTAATTGACACTTCTTGATGATCATGACGATCATTTTTGTGATTTAGACTAGCAATGTGCGATGTCTCTTTGTATGCGAGGGAGACTAAACCCTGTTTTGTGGAGTTTCGACTCAAATTGATGGGTTAGCGCCCCATGGTCTTCGGGTCGTTCGTGTGTCAAAAATTAATGGCTAGCTACCATGAGATAGCGTCTCGTTCGTGTGATACATATGTTGGTGAGTTTTCATGCTCCCGTTCGTGTGATAGGCCTCCCCCCTATTTTGTGTGATTTCTGGATTTCGTGTGTCGAATTCTGGAATTTTCTTCTTCACCTATTTTTGTGATTTCTATTGATATGATTTATCAATTTTTGTGCATAGGTGAATTCGTGTGTCATTGACTGGATTTCTTGAGATGATTTCTAGAATTTGTGCTTCACCAATTTTCGTGATTTCCATTGATAAGTTTTATCAATATTTGTGCATTGGTGAATTTGTGTGTCATTGACTTTTGTGATTGACATTGATATAATCGTCAATATTTATGGTTTGGTGAACGAAATAAGGAGTATGACATTTCCTTCGATTCTTGTGTAGATTTGGTGATATTGATTAATCTCTTGTTGATTTTCAATTACTTATATATATCACAGCTTGGCATTGTGATTATTATGCGTTTAGTCATATCTCTTACTCTATATCGTTTCATCTGATATTTATAGTTAGACTGATCCGTTTATTATTTTCTTATTAAATAATACTCGGGTCAGACCGAGATGTTACAGGTGCTTCAGCTTGACTTCTCACTTGGGATTGATTTCTCTGACTTTTGGTTAGCTACTTAGATTAGTAGTTTTTGTTGTATACATTTGAGATATAGACTCCATAATGTATACTTATTCTTTTGTGTAGTTCGTGTAACTATTCTTTTGTGATATTGTGGATATTTTTAGACCACTACTCTGATGTACACTTCCTAGTGTAATATTCATATCTATTTCCGCCTTTGTGATATGAATTGTCCGTGACTGATTTATGTTATGTTTATTTCTATATTTGTTTCTGAAGATATTATAGCCACTGTGTAGTAGCTTTTAGTTTGTGTCGGTATGTCGGATTTCCCTCTTGAAAAAGAAATGCATGTTATACCATCTGACATATCGATGCTCGCGTAAAGCAATTACACGGATGGTCGCTCCTCAACAGCCTTATCCTCCGTGCTAGTTGACAGCATTCCTCGTAATGTTCTTAGGGTAGCGTGGGTTTAGAGGTGGGGCGTCACAGCTTGGTATCAGAGCCAAACTTCGAAACAATATGGAATATTATAACAAGGAACATCGTCCTAAGTCCATCTTAGGAGTCGTGCTTTAGGATTTACTTCGAGTCTTCGTACCGATTCATCCTATTTTCTTTTATGATTCTTTATTTTATCTATCAAGATTGCTTGATATCCATTAGTGAATAATCTTCTTCTTGTTCTTCTTTCTTTCTAAAGGAAGAGAAATGTCTAGACCCGGCCGCCCCAGAGCCGTACCATCTAGCACTCCACCCCAGGATGGAGTTTTTATGGCTGCTCAACAGCTTCTTGATTTAGTGACGAATGGTCAAGCAGATGGAGCTAACCCGGAACCTACTCACCCAAAATCGGGATTTGCACGCTTGTGCAGCGACTACACTAATTTGGGTGGGAAGCCATTCAAAGGTTCCGAAACTGTTATTGAAGTACAGGCTTGGCTAAGGTCATGCGATCGAATCTTTTCTCGCATGAATCTTATTGACCTTCACCGAGTTCAGGTGGCCTCTAGTATGCTCCTAGAAAGAGCATTGGACTGGTACGAGCTTCTTATTTCTGAGATTAATGAAGTGGATCTCGCCTGGGAGCAATTCCGGGAATGCTTCGAGTTGAAATTTGTACCAGAAGCAGAGAAAGTGACATTGGTTCGATGATTTATAGACCTTGTTCAAGGTGAGTCCTCCGTGACTGATTATGTCGCCTCCTTCGAGTCGCTTTCCAAATATGGGGTTGAATAACTCAACACATCTTTAAAGAAGAACCAGAGGTTTGTCTATGGCTTAAACAAAAATCTCAAGAAGCCATTACTTCTAAAATTAGAAGTTTCTTTCGACCAACTCATTGATATCGCTCTTCGTCTTGAAGAGGCGGATAAAGAGAATGATGTTGAAGTGGTGGGTTCCAAACCAAACTTCAACAACAAGAAGAGGCCAAACAAATTCAAAGGCCCCTATCCCATTAAGAAAGGGAGGCAAGCAACTCCTGCTGCAAAGACCTTTTCCTCTACTGAAGAGAAATGCTTTAACTGTGGTTCCAGAGACCATTTTGTGAACAAGTGTTCAAAGCCTCGTACTTGTCGCTATTGTAAAAGCCCGGACCATTTTATGCATGTATGTCCCAAACTTCAAAATAGGAAGGAGGGAAAGCTTAATGTTGCTCAAGCCTCTGGCAACACATCTCGTGGCCAAGGTATTTCTCATTCTATTCTGGATGGAATTATTTTATTTCGTGATCATCCTATTCGAGTTCTTTTTGATACGGGTGCGTCCCATTCTTTTATATCAAAAGAACTTGTTGATACTTTTTCTTTGGATGTTTTGTGTTTAATGACTTCTTTGAGAATTGAGAATCCGGTTGGTGGATCCGCGACAATCAGTTTATTGTGTAAAGATGTCGAGATTATTTTGTGTGATTTTTCTTTCCAAGCCGATTTGCATGTCATGCGTTATTTAGGCTTTGGAATGATTTTGGGAATGGATTGGCTTAACCGTTATGAAGCTCATATCCTATGCCCTGAGCGGACTATTCATCTTCGACATCCTCAATCTGTTAAGCAGATTTCTATTAATCTTAAGGATTCGGATTCCAGCTTGGTTGCATCTTTATATTCTTTAAATCCTCGTGATGACGATGATGATGATGAGGGTGATATTATTTCTCTTATTCACGTCGTTCGTGAATTTTCCGACATATTCAAGCCCGTTTTAGGATTACCACCTAAGCGAGCAATTGAGTTCAGAATTAATCTCATTCCTGGAGCTCAACCTATCACTCGCCCTCCTTATCGTATGTCCAATAAAGGAAACGAGGAGATGCGTAAACAATTATCCGAATTGGAGACGAAGCAATTTATTCTCTCTAGTTCCTCGCCTTGGGGAGCTTCGGCTATTTTTGTGAAGAAATCCGATGGAACACTTAGGCTTTGCGTTGACTACCGCAAGCTTAATGATCTTACTATCAAAAATAAATATCCTTTACCTCGGATTGATGATCTATTCGATCAACTTAGTGGTGCTAGAGTCTTTTCACAATTAGACTTAGCTACTGGATTTCATCAGCTTCGTATTGCAGAGGATGGCATTCCTTTGACATCGTTCCGCACTCGTTATGGATCTTATGAATGGCTTGTTATGCCATTTGGTCTAACGAATGCTCCGGCTTATTTCGTTGACCTTATGAATAGAGTTTTCAAAGACTTCCTCGACCGGTTTGTTCTCATCTTTATTGATGATATTCTTGTGTATTCAAAAACCGAGGAGGGGCATGAAAAGCATCTTCGGATTGTGTTGGAAACTCCTAGGAGTAATCGTTTAAAAGAAAAAATTTCTAAATGCCATTTTTGGCAATCTCGTGTGAAGTTTCTCGGTCATATTATTTCCGAATCCGGAATTTCCGTGGATCCTTCAAAGATTGAAGCGATTCAAGATTGGAAGAGACCGGAGAGTGTAACAGAGATTCGTAGTTTTCTCGGATTGGCGGGCTATTACCGCCGTTTTATCAAAGACTTTTCTAAGATTGCCATGCCTCTCACTAGCTTAACGAAGAAAGGTGTTAAATACATTTGGTCGGACAAATGTGAAACTTCTTTCCAGAAATTAAAAGAACTCCTTTCTGATGCTCCTATTCTTGTTATTCCCGAGGGGAATCAGGATTTCATTGTTTATACCGATGCTAGTCGCGTTGGTTTGGGTGTCGTTCTTATGCAAATAGAACGTGTTATTGCTTATGCTTCTAGGCAATTAAAGCCTGCTGAGACTAGATATGTCACTCATAATTTAGAGCTCGCGGCTATTGTTTTTGCTTTTCGAATTTGGCATCATTATCTTTTAGGAGAGAAATTTGTTCTTTATATCGATCATAAATCCTTGAAGTATTTATTCTCTCAAAAGGAACTTAATTTACGTCAACAGCGTTGGCTTGAGTTCCTTGCTCCTTATGATCTTGATATCCTTTATACTCCCGGAAAGGGAAACCGCGTTGCGGATGCACTTAGTCGAAAGCAACAAGCGGTTGTTTCTATGATGATATCCGAATGGAACGATCTCGAGATTTTATCCACTTGCGAAATTCGAGACCGTGTTTCCGATTTATGTTCATCTCTTGTTTTATGTAGCCTTAAGGCTCATCCTTCTCTTTTAGACCGCATTCTTGAAGCTCAAAGGCTAAATCCCGAATTGGCTCTTCTTGGCCAAAATATTAAGGATAAAATTGATATTGAAGGTTTGAAAGACTTTGATATCGATTCTCGTGGCGGCATTTTGTAACGACCCTGAAATTCAGACCGAGTTTAAAATTTTAAAAATCGCTTATTTAGGGTAGAATTTCGAATTTTCAGCAGTAATCGATGAAAATAAACCATTTTCGAAACCTAAATATTTTTACATAGAAAAATTCTAAATCGTCTTCTGAGCAAGACGTCATTTTTCGTTTTTCCAAATTCGGACTTCTTTAGCTCCGTCGATCTTATTCTTCGACGTTTTAGTGCGTTTTCCTTCAGTAGAAAATTCGAATTTTATAATTCAATCGTACCACTAATATCTGTATACCATTTTAATCGTCTCGTCGTGCTGATCTCAGCGGTATATCCACTTCTGTATTTTGAGATTCGGTATGCGACGGAAATGATGAAACGATACGTCATATCGGTACCCTAAATTGTGACGGTTAGCTTTCTGTTGCCTTTTCAAATTTGAACGTACAGCCAATCAATCAAATAAATTGCTTCCATAACTTTCCCGAAACCCAACTCTATCATTTATTATTTTCTGACGGTTCCTTTCTACCGTTCCATCTCTTCAACGCACGCATTGATGACTCGTTGCCTTTATTTCCATCGCTCGCCTCACTGTCAAATTTATTATGTTCGGTATTCATTTTTCCTGATTCCTTCTCCTCGCTATTGTTTATACAAATATATTATGAGATATATTTATCTTCCTCACTTCCTCTTGCCTCCGTATATAGCCTTCCACCTCTCCTCCTTTATTCCATTCTTCCTCCCTCATATTTCACTGTAAATGGAAATATGAGAAGAAATTTTTTTTTTGCAAAAGCGAATGAATGCCTCTTTCTCCTCTTGTTCCCAGTCGCAGCCTTCGCCACTGGAGTTGCCGTGACCACCTACCCCTATCTGCTTCCCCTCCCTCTCATGCTCCCACCGACCACCCAAAGCCCGACCACGCCGCGTTCAACCCCGAGCAGTCCACCACCCTATTTCGTGCAGCCTAGCCGAGCTCACCACCCCACCTTCCGCCATCACCTACCTCCGGCCTCACACCCACGGCCCAGGGAGTCTTGCAACCACCGCCCTCCCTCTCTCTAGCTTCAGGACCCATCATGGCCGATCACCACCACCTCAAAATGGCAAACTCCATCATCACAACATTAACCCGAAACCCATTGCCCGCCACCGCAAATCGTCCTCCACCACCAGCCATAAACGCGGATCCACCTCCTAAACCCGAGCTCCACTTTAGCCTCGGCCTTGAACCCAGCCCACTACCCCTGTTTGCTCCGTGCCTTCCTCCATGCCGTGTAGGCTTTCTTCCCCTCATCTTCTCTGATCTGCGCAAGCCTCTTGTTTCTATGGTATGTATATACTGGTTAATATATATAGCAGTTCGCCTTGTATATATGTATGTATAAAGTTTTGAAATATTAGTATATATTTATGTATAAGCTCTGTGTTTCTTTTGTTTATATTTTACTGAATGGAAATATGCGAACAAAAATTAAAGCCTGGGTTTGTTGTGAAATGATCATGTGTACTTTGAGTTGAATTATACTATATAAGATTTATTTACTTTGATATATGAGAGTGTATATAAACCTGTTAGTATATATGTTAGTTTATGATTTATATATAAAGTTACAGTTTTGATATGTTTTATATATTAGTTGGTTTAGTAAAATATATAAGTTTGCGTTCTGGGCTGTTGATAAGGAAAATATGATTATATGTTAGTCTGTGTAAACCTATATATATATATATATCATTTTATAAAAATATTATGCGGATTGAAACAGATATTGGTATGGGACTTGACTACAAAAGTTTGTGTTTTATTATATAAGTTTTTCCTGTCAGTTTTATATGATGTAGTTTATTTACACAGTTAGCTATATAGGTGGGTTCTTCATTTTTGACAGCCTGTTGAGTTGAAACTTAGCACCGCCATTTTATTTTTCATTTATGTGCATGTTCTGTTTAATATAAAGTGTTATTTCATACGTATAATTTATATTATAATATTTTATCATGTATGTCATATGGCTTACTGTATATACTTTTAAGGTTCACAATATATAGAACACATAAAGTCTGTAGTTCACAAGTTATAAAGTATATAATTTATTACACACTGGGTTTACCCCAACTTACGTATACTTTAATAGTTTAGATGATTTGAATATGTATACCTTCAGGTCATTCGTTTGTATGCACATGTGGTAGTGTATTTACATGAATGTGTAGTTCTCTAATATCACCGGTGCATATCGATTGTATAGATATATAGGGTCGGGTTATGTCATGGGTAAGTTTTATAACTATATATGATATTATTTTGAATGTTAGCTATATATTGGTTTTAAAATTGTATGAAGTTATGTAATGTATAATGTTTATGTACATAGTAGTTAATACATAAGAATTTTTTTGTGTGTTTTAATACAAACAATGATGTTATTTACATGTGCATTTTTTTTGGATATCGGCCTTAAAAAATGAAATATTGACTAAGTAAGAAAATAATAATGTTATATATATATAGTTTATATATATAAAAAAATCGAATTGTTTTCATCGGTCCAGTTCTAATTTAATCTCGTCAATTTTGATTTATCAGCCTTATTCATCAATTCGGGCCAATCTAGCTTGTTTTGGAATTCGTACCCGAATTCGTAACTCATCTATTTCTCGTTCGTCTCTAGCCCTGAAAGGTGAGCAATCACTCACGATTAATATTCTTTTATTTATTAAATTTGATTTCAATTGGAACGAAAATTGAAATGTATTGCTGTTATTTATTGCACTGTTATTTATGTATCAGTTCACCTTTGACATCTGATACCGTTATCTGCTATGTATGCAATAATAATCTAGCTTGGTTGATAATTGATTGTCTGTTTGTTGTTGACATTGGATGTTAAATTGTAATGAATAAAATAATAAATATTATGCAATTGAAGTCGGCGTAGGATAGTTAAAATTTTGAATCGACATATGTGTTGAATTTGACTAGTTTAAGTTGGATAATATGACCCCTGCAAACGTTTAATTAATTGACACGTAGAATTTGATTATGTACACCTTGAAACGTTGAATGTATATTGTATAAATTGATGAAGTATGAAATTTAAAATTTAACGACAAGTGAAAAACCGTATAAAATAATAGTGTAGTAATCTTTAATCTACATGAAATGATAGTGTAGATTCTATGAATAATTATATTAATTCGCACAAATAACAATGCGAATTAATACGATTATTTTGGGATTATTTAAATTAATTTATTGGATGTCATTTATTGTTGTTATTGCTTGTTTATTTACTTTGACACCATCCCTGTTATCACACTGCAAGTTCCCTTTGCTATGCTTGATTTTGAATTGAAATGGAATCGGGTTGAAATGATAAATACCCAAATAAAACTTGACTTAGGATAGAAAATTTAATAAAACCCGATTGGTCAATAATTTGATTTGAAATAAAATAAAGATTTTATTTGAATAATAAAGTTTTGAAATAAAATTGGAACGTAAATTTTGATGAAAGGAAAATGTTAATACTGAAATCTGAAACAAAATATTAATGTAATAGTTGTTGAAAGAATGTTGCTTTAAAATTAATTATTGACAATAAAATTTGGAATTATTCATTTAATTAAGTTTGAAATGATTTAATAATTAAATTTGAATTTATAATTAAGTTGAAATTATTAAGTTTTGAAATTACTAATAATTAAGATTGAAGTATTTAATAATTGAATAAGATTGAAGTATTTGATAAGTGAATAAAAATTGAATTCTATGATAAGAGATTTAACTTTTGAATAAGTGAATTTGAACTTCGTTAATAAATGAAATTAAGTTTCTTTTAAGTTTGGAAAGATTATTTAAGTAAGTTAAAGTGAAATTTGATTTCTCGAATATATGAAATTTAGTTTCTTTATTAATTGAGTTTTGGAATTTGTAACTATGTAAAGAATAAGTGAAAGTGAATTTCTTAACAAGAAATAAATGTGTTTTATTGAAATTAATGTAAGAATTGTAATTTAAGGAATTTGATTTGACAAATGTAATTTAATAAAATTTGTAAGTTTTGATATAATGAAGTTAACTTAAGTGATTGATTTAATGACTTGGAAATTAAAAATAATTGTTTTGGATGTTAAATTAACTTAACAAATCTTGAATAAAATCGATAAATGAATTTAAATTGATTTGAATATTAAATTTAATTATTTTAAATAATTTTGGAATGAAGCTTTTGTATGAACTTGAATCAATATTTGAATTGTTTAAAATAAAATTGAAATTGAATTATAAGATTTTGAAATGGTAATTTGGAAGTTTTGAAATGTAAATTATGGAAATTGATATAGAAAGACAAATGGAATGTTATTACGAATTCTAATTGAAATTGAAATTGATTGTTTGAAATATATTAAACGACCAATCGGTGTAATAATACGTAGTTATTAAAGTGACCGGGATCGGATATGGACATATTCTCTGTCGATACCGAAAACCACTTTAATAACTATTATACGAGGAGAGTTGATCTAGAATGAAGTGGATGATTTGGTGAACGCGTTGACTGAAGAAAGAGAACGACATTGGATGACCCCTGACATGACTAAAACAGGAGCCGCGTCGGGCCATTGAGGTTCGCCATCTCTAGCGGGCACACTTCTTCGATACCATATCTATTACTTTTGTGATTCGATTTGGGTGCACCCCTCGGTTTGGGAGTGTTGTTTCGCGGTGTTGAGGTAGCTGCTGGCTATGCTCAACATCAGTCTGGATCACGCAACTACTAGTATCCTAGTTGGTATCGCCTCATGTACCTTGTCATACTGATTATCCTATTCGCGACCACTACGTTTTGTTGTGTGTTATACCTATGGGGTACCCTCTGATAACCACCAGTTTACGGTGCTGTATAGACTATGGCATTATAAAAACGTGTTAAGGGGGTTATGGTAACGCCTTAACGCTATTTTAATACTTTATATTACTGATAGACATTATCTACTTAGCGTACGTTACTACCTAGAAGATAGTTTAACGGATCCTTAAAGGATGGTTATTCCAACATCCTTTGAGTTACTTGTATTTCGATTGCTATTTCACTTGAGTTGGATTTATTGATATAAGAATATTAATCCTGACTCGAGTGTCTTGTGTTTTGCTTTACGCTCGGGTCAGACTGAGTGATTCAGCTTTGAGACTCACCTTTGGAGTTGGAGCTTTGCTTGAAGATCCAGCCATCTATTCTGCTTTCAGTATTCGATGATTCCAGTGATGTATTCTGATTTGTACCTGATGTATCGTGTTACTCTTATGATGTATCTGGTTTAACTTTGATGTATCTTATATATTTATATAGTAGCTTCATGAACTACAATCTCTTTTACTTCCGCTGCATATTATTACTCTGTGTCTGTGATCTGTGACTATTTATTTACAGTATATCTTAGTTTTTCCAAATTTAAATTAACAATTTGGTATTTTGAATTATTCAAGTCCGACATGTGCGGATGCGAATTGCCCAAAATAGCGGGTCGTTACAGTTGGTATCAGAGCTTCTGGTAGCTCTAGGCAGAACTTAGCATATAGGGTAAATGTATTTACAGAATCACTCTCATTCGAGTTTCAATCTCTTCTTATTTGACTCAATTCCGTTGAATTTTGGAACGTTCTCTCGGTTCCAAAATTCATTCTCGTCCCTCACATTCGTCTTCTTTCAATTCTGGAGTATCCCATAACTCCACTTCGAATGATCTTTATAATGAATCGGCGGTCTCGCCATTCTTCGAATTATTTGTAAATGGATGAAACTCCTTTACAATAAGCATTGATTTACCGGAGATTTATGTATCCTCGGTTTACGATGTTATCTATCACCTGCTATGTCTGAATTTTATCTCTTGAAATCAAATGTTGATTTACCTCGGAATTCAGCATCGATCTTGTTCTTGAAGTTACGGTCGACCCAGTTAAGGTTGCCCGTGAATTAAATAAGCTTGTCCATCTCTCGATTCTGTTAATTGAATTACCTTATCTTCCATTTCAAACTTATTATCGAATCAAAATTCTCTTTGATTTGATTTCCATCAAGTTAAAATCTCTATACTTATTTTGAAATCTATTCTTGTATCGTTAAGCGAGAAGTGTATTTGTAAATTAACATTAAAATGTTTATATATATATATTGTGTTGTTGAGTTGTTGATGTTGATTTGGGTTTTCGATCGATTCGTCTGATCAACGCTATCGATAGGATTTCCAAAACACTTGAACAGAACTAACTGACACAATATTGTTTCCAAATTTGGTAAACAAATAGTTTTGTATGATTATATTTTATAAGTATAAATTTTTCTAAAATTAAAATGTAATGAACCTGTTGTCCGAAATGTGAAAAATTTAATTTTCATTTATTGTTTTATAAATAATTGACTATTTCATAAAATAAATAAATGAATGTATAAAGCTTGGTTATATTTTGATTTGGAATTCAAATGGATTTAAATTAGAATTTGAGAATTTAATTTCCGGTGATTTCAAACTTGGCTTTAAAGTTTTAAAAGGTATATCGCTTAAAGTATTTTCGAATAGAAATCTTTTCAAAGAAATTTTAAATGTTTAAATTAGTGCTCTTCTCTTTGTCGCTGGAAAATAATTTCGGTGGTGACGGCCGCATCACCGACATTCATTTTCGGGTTTCGAAATGGAGAGACTATTCTGTAGCTTTGCTACGGTTTGTTTTGAAAAATAAATTGATTAGAATTTCTAACATTTCTTGATTTATAATATATATTAAAGATTTAAATTTGATTTGATATATTATGAATATATATATTTATTTTATCTCAAGTTGTTGAAGCTAATCGGAAATCAATCCTTAAAATTTGTTAAAGGATGATTTTCAATTAAATAAAGCCAAATTCTTTTTATATAAATACTTAACTTGAAATAACTGAATTGTAAAATTTTATTTGGATAATACTCAATCTCATTATACATAACTTACCTAAATTTTAAAAAGTTAATTATGTAATTGAATATTATACAGTAGAAAATGATATCAAAGGAATTTTTAATAAATTGAGTAGTTATAATAAATGTAAATATACTTGATATATATGTGATAGGATATATTAAGTAGAATAAATTTGATAATAATTTGGAATAAATAAGAATTAAATTTTGTCAAAGAAGGTTTGATTATAATAAATGACTTCAAATTTATGATCTTTGAAGTTGTTAATTTAAGAAAATTGGATAATATATAATATAAATTGTCTTTATGAATAAAATGTAAGTGCGTATAATAAATGTTATTCACTTAAATTTTAATTATAAAATGTTTATGGAAATAAATAAGAATTAATAAGTTAAATAAATAATAGGTGTGATTAATAAAAGAAAATTTTGTTTTGAAAGTTAATAAATTGAATTAAATCAACTTCAGAGAATATCTTGAATTAATTGAATTTCATTTGAAAGGAATCTTATGTACCTAACATTAATATATGTGAAATCAAATAAATTTATGAAAGTCTTGAGTTTAAAGTTAAGTTGTTAAATATAAATTAATTTAAATTGAAATTTCTATGGTTTAAATCAATTGTTTATTTTGTAATTCAGGTCTATTTCTTCTGGTTGTTTCTATTCTCCTACCTCCTTCCTTTTCGGGGACGAAAAGTTTTGAGTGGGGGAGAATGTAACGACCCTGAAATTCAGACCCAGTTTAAAATTTTAAAAATTGCTTATTTAGGGTAGAATTTCGAATTTTCACAAACAAATTCCGATGCTATTCAAACTTCATATTTGGAATGCATCTAATTAAACATAGCAACTGGTAAATTTTCGTTCGAAAATATGAAAGTTCATTTCGTGCGTAAATTTACTTCAATCTAAATCAGTAGTAATCGATGAAAATAAACCATTTTCGAAACCTAAATATTTTTACATAGAAAAATTCTAAATCGTCTTCTGAGCAAGGCTTCATTTTTCGTTTTTCCAAATTCGGACTTCTTTAGCTCCGTCGATCTTATTCTTCGACGTTTTACTGCGTTTTCCTTCGATAGAAAATTCGAATTTTATAATTCAATCGTACCACTAATATCTGTATACCGTTTTGATCGTCTCGTCGTGCTGATCTCAGCGGTATATCCACTTCTTTATTTTGAGATTCGGTATGCGACGGAAACGAAGAAACGATACGTCATATCGGTACCCTAAATTGTGACGGTTAGCTTTCTGTTGCCTTTTCAAATTTGAACGTACAGCCAATCAATCAAATAAATTGCTTTCATAACTTTCCTGAAACCCAACTCTATCATTTAATATTTTCTGACGGTTCCTTTCTACCGTTCCATCTTTTCAACGCACGCAATGATGACTCGTTGCCTTTATTTCCATCGCTCGCCTCACTGTCAAATTTATTATGTTCGGTATTCGTTTTTCCTGATTCCTTCTCCTCGCTATTGTTTATACAAATATATTATGAGATATATTTATCTTCCTCACTTCCTCTTGCCTCCGTATACAGCCCTCCACCTCTCCTCCTTTATTCCATTCTTCCTCCCTCATATTTCACTGTAAATGGAAATATGAGAAGAAGAAAAAAAATTTGCAAAAGCGAATGAATGCCTCTTTCTCCTCTTGTTCCCAGTCGCGGCCTTCGCCACTGGAGCTGCCGTGACCACCTACCCCTATCTGCTTCCCCTCCCTCTCGTGCTCCCACCGACCACCCAAAGCCCGACCACGCCGCGTTCAACCACGAGCAGTCCACCACCCTATTTCGTGCAGCCTAGCCGAGCTCACCACCCCACACCCCACCTTCTGCCATCACCTACCTCCGGCCTCACACCCACGGCCCAGGGAGTCTTGCAACCACCGCCCTCCCTCTCTCTAGCTTCAGGACCCCATCATGGCCGATCACCACCACCTCAAAATGGAAAACTCCATCATCACAACATTAATCCGAAACCCATTGCCCGCCACCGCAAATCGTCCTCCACCACCAGCCATAAACGCGGATCCACCTCCTAAACCCGAGCTCCACTTTAGCCTCGGCCTTGAACCCAGCCCACTACCCTGTTTGCTCCGTGCCTTCCTCCATGCCGTGTAGGCTTTCTTCCCCTCATCTTCTCTGATCTGCGCAAGCCTCTTGTTTCTATGGTATGTATATACTGGTTAATATATATAGCAGTTTGCGTTGTATATATGTATGTATAAAGTTTTGAAATATTAGTATATATTTATGTATAAGCTCTGTGTTTCTTTTGTTTATATTTTACTGATTGGAAATATGCGAACAAAAATTTAAAGCCTGGGTTTGCTGTGAAATGATCATGTGTACTTTCAGTTAAATTATACTATTTAAGATTTATTTACTTTGATATATGAGGGTGTATATAAACCTGTTAGTATATATGTTAGTTTATGATTTATATATAAAGTTACAGTTTTGATATGTTTTATATATTAATTGGTTTAGTAAAATATATAAGTTTGCGTTCTGGGCTGTTGATAAGGAAAATATGATTATATGTTAGTTTGTGTAAACCTATATATATATATATATATATATATATATATATATATATATATCATTTTATAAAAATATTATGCGGATTGAAACAGATGTTGGTATGGGACTTGACTATAAAAGTTTGTGTTTTATTATATAAGTTTTTCCTGTCAGTTTTATATGATGTAGTTTATTTACGCAGTTAGCTATATAGGTGGGTTCTTCATTTTTGACAGCCTGTTAAGTTGAAACTTAGCACCGCCATTTTATTTTTCATTTATGTGCATGTTCTGTTTAATATAAAGTGTTATTTCATACGTATAATTTATATTATAATATTTTATCATGTATGTTATATGGCTTATTGTATATACTTTTAAGGTTCACAATATATAGAACACATAAAGTATGTAGTTCACAAGTTATAAAGTATATAATTTATTACACACTGGGTTTACCCCAACTTACGTATACTTTAATAGTTTAGATGATTTGAATATGTATACCTTCAGGTCATTCGTTTGTATGCACATGTGGTAGTGTATTTACATGAATGTGTAGTTCTCTAATATCACCGGTGCATATCGATTGTATAGATATATAGGGTCGGGTTATGTAATGGGTAAGTTTTATAACTATATATGATATTGTTTTGAATGTTAGCTATATATTGGTTTTAAAATTGTATGAAGTTATGTAATGTATAATGTTTATGTACATAGTAGTTAATACATAAGAATTTTTTTGTGTGTTTTAATACAAACAATGATGTTATTTACATGTGCATTTTTTTTTGGATATCGGTCTTACAAAATGAAATATTGATTAAGTAAGAAAACAATAATGTTATATATATATATATAGTTTATATATATAAAAAAAAATCGAATTGTTTTCATCGGTCCAGTTCTAATTTAATCTCGTCAATTTTGATTTATCATCCTTATTCATCAATTCGGGCCAATCTAGCTTGTTTTGGAATTCGTACCCGGATTCGTAACTCATCTATTTCTCGTTCGTCTCTAGCCTAGAAAGGTGAGCAATCACTCATGATTAATATTCTTTTATTTATTAAATTTGATTTCAATTGGAACGAAAATTGAAATGTATTGCTGTTATTTATTGCACTGTTATTTATGTATAAGTTCACCTTTGACATCCGACACCGTTATCTGCTATGTATGTAATAATAATCTAGCTTGGTTGATAATTGATTCTGTTTGTTGTTGACATTGGATGTTAAATTGTAATGAATAAAATAATAAATATTAAGCAATTGAAGTCGGCGTAGGATAGTTAAAATTTTGAATCGACATATGTGTTGAATTTGATTAGTTTAAGTTGGATAATATGACCCCTGTAAACGTTTAATTAATTGACGCGTAGAATTTGATTATGTACACCTTGAAACGTTGAATGTATATTGTATAAATTGATGAAGTATGAAATTTAAAATTTAACGACAAGTGAAAAACCGTATAAAATAATAGTATAGTAATCTTTAATCTACATGAAATGATAGTGTAGATTCTAGGAATAATTATATTAATTCGCACAAATAACAATGCGAATTAATACGATTATTTCGGGATTATTTAAATTAATTTATTGGATGTCATTTATTGTTGTTATTGCTTGTTTATTTACTTTGACACCATCCCTGTTATCACACTGCAAGTTCCCTTTGCTATGCTTGATTTTGAATTGAAATGGAATCGGGTTGAAATGATAAATACCCAAATAAAACTTGACTTAGGATAGAAAATTTAATAAAACCCGATTGGTCAATAATTTGATTTGAAATAAAATAAAGATTTTATTTGAATAATAAAGTTTTGAAATAAAATTGGAACGTAAATTTTGATGAAAGGAAAATGTTAATACTGAAATCTGAAACAAAATATTAATGTAATAGTTGTTGAAAGAATGTTGTTTTAAAATTAATTATTGACAATAAAATTTGGAATTATTCATTTAATTAAGTTTGAAATGATTTAATAATTAAATTTGAATTTATAATTAATTTGAGATTATTAAGTTTTGAAATTATTAATAATTAAGATTGAAGTATTTAATAATTGAATAAGATTAAAGTATTTGATAAGTGAATAAAAATTGAATTCTATGATAAGAGATTTAACTTTTGAATAAGTGAATTTGAACTTCGTTAATAAATGAAATTAGGTTTCTTTTAAGTTTGGAAAGATTATTTAAGTAAGTTAAAGTGAAATTTGATTTCTCGAATATATGAAATTTAGTTTCTTTATTAATTGAGTTTTGGAATTTGTAACTATGTAAAGAATGAGTGAAAGTGAATTTCTTAACAAGAAATAAATGTGTTTTATTGAAATTAATGTAAGAATTGTAATTTAAGGAATTTGATTTGACAAATGTAATTTAATAAAATTTGTAAGTTTTGATATAATGGAGTTAACTTAAGTGATTGATTTAATGACTTGGAAATTAAAAATAATTGTTTTGGATGTTAAATTAACTTAACGAATCTTGAATAAAATCGATAAGTGAATTTAAATTGATTTGTATACTAAATTTAATTATTTTAAATAATTTCGGAATGAAGCTTTTGTATGAACTTGAATCAATATTTGAATTGTTTAAAATAAAACTGAAATTGAATTATAAGATTTTGAAATGGTAATTTGGAAGTTTTGAAATGTAAATTATGGAAATTGATATAGAAAGACAAATGGAATGTTATTACGAATTCTAATTGAAATTGAAATTGATTGTTTGAAATATATTAAACGACCAATCGGTGTAATAATACGTAGTTATTAAAGAGACCGGGATCGGATATGGACATATTCTCTGTCGATACCGAAAACCACTTTAATAACTATTATACGAGGAGAGTTGATCCAGAATGAAGTGGATGGTTTGGTGAACGCGTTGACTGAAGAAAGAGAACGATATTGGGTGACCCCTGACATGACTAAAAAAGGAGCCGCGCCGGGCCATTTAGGTTCGCCATCTCTAGCGGACACACTTCTTCGATACCATATCTATTACTTTTGTGATTCGATTTGGGTGCACCTCTCGGTTTGGGAGTGTTGTTTCGCGGTGTTGAGGTAGCTGCTGGCTATGCTCAACATCAGTCCGGATCACGCAACTACTAGTATCCTAGTTGGTATCGCCTCATGTACCTTGTCATACTGATTATCCTATTCGCGACCACTACGTTTTGTTGTGTGTTATACGTATGGGGTACCCTCTGATAACCACCAGTTTACGGTGGGGTTTACGGTGCTGTATAGACTATGGCATTATAAAAACGTGTTAAGGGGGTTATGGTAACGCCTTAACGCTATTTTAATACTTTATATTGCTGATAGACATTATCTACTTAGCGTACGTTACTACCTAGAAGATAGTTTAACGGATCCTTAAAGGATGGTTATTCCAACATCCTTTGAGTTACTTGTATTTCGATTGCTATTTCACTTGAGTTGGATTTATTGATATAAGAATATTAATCCTGACTCGAGTGTCTTGTGTTTTGCTTTACGCTCGGGTCAGACTGAGTGATTCAGCTTTGAGACACACCATTGGAGTTGGAGATTTGCTTGAAGATCCAGCCATCTATTCTGCTTTCAGTATTCGATGATTCCAGTGATGTATTCAGATTTGTACCTGATGTATCGTGTTACTCTTATGATGTATCTGGTTTAACTCAGATGTATCTTATATATTTATATAGTAGCTTCATGAACTACTATCTCTTTTACTTCCGCTGCATATTATTACTCTGTGTTTGTGATCCGTGACTATTTATTTACTGTATATCTTAGTTTTGCCAAATTAAATTAACAATTTGGTATTTTGAATTATTCAAGTCCGACATGTGCGGATGCGAATAGCCTAAAATAGCGGGTCGTTACACATTCGGAAATTTGGTAGGCTTATCGTACCAAATATTAGTGATCTTCGTAAAGATATTTTAGAAGATTCCCATCGCTCTAAATTTACCATTCATCCCGGTAGTAGTAAAATGTACGCGGATATGAAGCGACTTTATTATTGGGAGGGAATGAAACTTGACATCGCTAACTTCGTTAAGCGTTGCATGACTTGCCAACTCGTTAAGGCCGAGCATCAAAGGCCCGGTGGGTTATTGCAACCTTTAGATGTTCCAATTTGGAAGTGGGACCAAATTTCCATGGATTTTATAGATGGCCTTCCCCGTTCTCGTTCGGGTCATGATAGCTTATGGGTGATTGTTGATAGGCTTACTAAATCCGCCCATTTTATTCCCGTTCGGTCTAACCGAACCGTACCTCTTTTGGCCAAACTTTTTATTAAAGAAATTGTTAAATTGCATGGAGTTCCTACTTCTATAGTTAGTGATCGTGATCCATTGTTTAGTAATGGATTTTGGAAGAGTCTTCAAAAAGCTTTGGGAACGAAGCTTAATTTTAGCACCGCTTATCACCCCCAGTCCGATGGACAAACCGAGCGCGTGAATCAAACTCTTGAAGATCTCCTTCGTTGTGACGGCCCGCTTTTCCATACCCTTTGAATCGACAATAAACCACACATGTCAAACTCAAATTGCACGAATAAGCGGATCATTAAGGGTAGAAAGAAAATAAAGACAGAACAGAATCTCACACGAATGGAATAACATATATTATTTCAATAATAATCTTTACAGCGGAAAATTTTAAATACAATATCAGAGTCTAACCTAAATTCAGCTTGGACAGTTATAAACATCTGTCCTTACAATTGCTGACAAACATTAAACAAAATACACTAAGCAAAGCGGATAAAGATAGAATACGTCCATACGATGATGAAGATCTCCAGTTCTCCTCTGGAAACTCCAACCGTCTTCAACTAAACCTGAAACTACTCGGATCTGACCCGAGTATTAAAAATACCCGGATCAGGCTTGATAAAACAGCGTGAGATACTCGAAGTTTAAATGACTATATTATCAAAACCTTTGAAAAGAATGGTATCTCATAAGACCACGACCATACATAAACACGGACGGGTTTTTACCTTATGATAACCAAAACGCTTCATACCAAAAATCACTTGATATTATTTTTAATGACATTCTTTTGAAAACACTTTTCAAATAAACTTATTCAAATAAGGTACCAATATCTGGACTAAGTCTAACAGAATATATCCGGACTGGGTCAACGGAATATACCGAACGGAATATATGATACCAGAAGGGGGTAGCTGAAATGTTTGCAAGTCATTACAGCTATTTTGGGAATACAATCAAAACCGTATGTACCGTATTGGGTTTGGATTTCCAACATGATAGGAAACTAGTGGAAAGATCAATCTGTATCCACGGCTTACGTCCATGACTCAGACGCCGTTATACAACAACATAAATGGCTAAAAGTGGATGCAATCTGCGAATAACATCCAATGACTCAGACTTCGCACATCCCTGCCATGAGGCCCAGATGCATCTGGTACCTAGGGCTCAGAACATCTGATAACCCAAATCACTACTACCTGAAATGCGAGCATACATCTGACCACATAGAATCCCATCATAACCGGGGTGTGAGGCTCGCGAGGCTACGCTCAATTCAAACAAAGCCACGCTTTTTTTCATACAAAGCCACGCTTTTTTTTTCATACAAAGCCACGCTTTTTCATAACAAGTTCCACTTTGAATGCCACATTGTCATTCCACGTCACACGACTGATTTCTAGAAAAGTATAACTTCCTGAGCACGTATGTCTCGGGAAAGGGTGTTAAGCTAAAAGAAGTTGCCTTCTCCGCCACCAACTGATATACATTTATAGAAACCACTCAAATGTGATTTAGAATACAATGTCAGACAAACATCTATACAAGTTCGTTCTAGGACTGAACGAAACCGAAGGCACTTTCCTCGGCCATTACTAGGCGAGAAGCCCTTGCAATCCGAAAAAATCTCCATCACGAGGAGACCACTGCTATAAATAACTCTATAATGGTGGCCAACCAGAGCATGTTCAACAAGCAGTCTTCACGCTATAAAGATCCACGGTCTTCAGTAATCATCATCTTCAACATGTCTTCACTTTCGAACGTATACATTGGTTCGAAGTGGTTTTCGGATAGGAATTAATCAAATCCGACTCCGGTTCCTTCGAAACCAATCATCGCTTTAAAAGATGTTAAGTTCATAAGTGGATATCAATCATCAATCAATTACTTCATCTTTTATCAAATCAAATATCTATCTCAGATATAATCTTTTCAATTTATTCCATTTTCATTTCAAATGTATATGGAATCATTAAGCCTCATTTATCAATCATTTGATTTATTTAAACCTTTCTTAAATCTTGGAATAATTCTAAATCATTTTCTTCTTTACTTAGGAAAATCTTTCCAAATCATTCGTTTAATCTCAATCAAAGATTTCTTACACTTAAGTTATAACTTTTAACTTAGGGAAAATATTCCCAAATCATTCATTAAATCTAAATCAAAGATTTCTTTCTTAACTTCAAATCATATTCTTGCTAATCAAAGATTTTCATAATAGAGCACTATTGCCATCATAAATATGGTAAATTTCACCTCCAGGGACTAATGGAAAGTATCACCTCTAGGGACTAATGGCAAGTTTCACCTCTAGGGACTAATGGCAAGTTTCACCTCTAGGGACTAGTGGCAAGTAATCCTACATTTTGAATATCTTTGTCTTTAACTATTTTTATCTTCGATATATTTTATCTCGAAAATTATTTTGAAGGGGTTTTCTTTTCTTTTATCTTAGAAAAATTTAAATATGATCTTTTTAGAGCATCCGGGCTTTCCTTTCGATCTATTCCACCCCTCGCCTAAGAAGAGAAAACATAGGCCAGGTAAGTTCAGGGCACTGGTTGCTCCATCCCTAACCTTAGTTAAACACCTTGTTTACCTTCCCAGATCTCACAGGTGGGACAAATGTACTAGTCGTTTCCGCATACTCAGATTTTCAGCTTTATTTTAGAATTGCTTATAAATATTCCAAATTATCTTTTCAAAATTCTTAATTATCCTTTCCAAAACATTCACAATTGATTCTGGGAAACGTCGTTACATTTAAACTCATATTCCAAAAGTTATAGAATTCACAGCATAAAAGTGCTGCGGAAAGTGCTATATAAGCTTATTTGATTTAAACAACTTTTAAAACATTCGATAATTCATATTTTCCAATCCAAATCTCTTTTAAATCATTTAAATAGATTTATCAAATTTATTTCATATTTTTAATACTTTAAAAATATCATTTATAAAGAAATCCCGTTTTGGATTCCGAACTGCAAAACCGCGATGTTTTTAGAAAATTGTTTTGGACATATTTTAAAATCTACTTGACGAAATCTTGATTTTCTTTCTTCGTTGGAAAACTATTATCATTGTAAACCAAATAATTTTTATTTCGAAGAAATCCGAGTTATAAATCATTCTCTACATCAATTTGAAGTTACGGGTCGAAATTTACGAACCGCCACTACGCGACAAGCTCGGTTTTGACCAATTTTGAGAATTGCTTCGGAAATTGTCCGAAGCACTTCGAATTCTTTTTAAACCATATTTAAACTCTTTTAACTTATTTAAAATCATTAAGAGGCTAAATATTTCCACACACATTTGTATGGATTTTAATTCTCATGTAATTAACTTTGCTTACTAACCATTTCTCTTATCATTTATCAAACCAAGTTATCATCCATATTACAAACATTAAATCAACCAATTTTGCAACCAAATTATCAAACATTCAAACATTCAACATGTTTATACTTTCAAATCATTATACTTGAAATAACTTATGGATTAATTAGTAAATAAGAGTACTCACCTTTTAACCAAATCGTTCACTTCCTACCAACATTCATTTACAACAACACTTCACTTAAATCCTATTATCTTCACCAAATCTTTTCCGTAGACTTTCCTTTTGATTCCGACAACACTTCCTTCCCTTTTTCTCGCTTCGAAGCTTCACAACTTGCTCCTCCTCCACTATAGGTTCGGCCACACCTTCCTCCTCCTCTTCCTCTTTGTTTCTTCACTTTTTAGATGCTAAACCATGTTCTAATGGTATTCTAAGGTCTTTGGCAAGGTTTGGTGGTGTTTGGAGTTGATTTGATATGGTTTTGAAAAAGTTAGTAAGGATTTGGAAGAGAAGAAGAAGCCATTAAAGAGAGCTTCAAGAAAGAAGAAGAAGATAGAAAATGGTGTAAAATAAAGTAGAAGAATGGTGGTCTTGTTTAGAGAAAAAGTTTTGGATTAAAATAATATTTTGTAAAAAGACCAAAATACCCTTACTTACTTCTTAAGCATTCTTATTTTTTTTCAACACTTAACATCACATTTCAAATCATTACTTTATGTCATTTTCACTTAGATATTAAGTAAAGAATATCATAATTATGTTGGCTTTGATTTGATATTGATTTGATGTTTACTTTTGACTTTTCTTACTTACTTTTCTTAATTCTTACTTACTTTTCTTAATTGCTTCTAGAAGTTTCTAACCTTATTTAGTAAAAGTAAACTTGATTAGTAAATTAATTAATACTTATACTATTTGAATATATGTTCCTATATAAGAAAATAAAGATGCGGCGACGTTGCGACAACTTTTAATCGACAAAACGTCGTTTTCCGACAAAATATTTTACGGTCATATTTTGACGTTTTAGTTAAACTATTTATTTATGTAAACCAAATTTAAAAATGAACTTTTTACTTCTTTAAATAAATTAAAACAAGTCTCTTTATATTTTAAAATCATATTTAAATAATACCAAAATCTCTAATTTTACGGTGTATGTAAAACTGACAAAATGCGACAAAATTTGGTTATTTTTGTAAAACAATTATTAACATACTTATAAGTATTTTAATATACTTTTATTATCTTTATTAGATGTTTTCAATAAGATTTATATTTTTAAATAAACATTTAGACCTATTTATTTAAGCATTTATTTATACTTAGCAAAACTTAACTTTTGTTGGTTTGTTCTAAAATCCAAATTTATACTTTTTAATTTATTATCTATAAGAATAAATAACTTCTCTATCATTGTCTATATATAACTTGTTTATTTAGGTTTTAAACCTTTTTTAACTTTAAAACAAACGAAATCTCTCATTTTCGAAGTAGCGAAATTACGGGTCGTTACATTCTCCCCTACTTAAAAGAATTTCGTCCTCGAAATTGCCCAAACAAAAGTTTGCCTAAAACATTTATTTTTAAACTTAATTCCATATAATATACACAGATCATCCGTATAAAAATATCTTATTCGATCTCCTATTCGAATACACAACTTTATTTCCGAACTAGTATCGATCCCCCGATCCTCTAGTGCGGACTTTAATCAGGCTCTTTGCTCAAAAACCTTTGCTTTCCTTGCATAGTGCTAAACTATGATAGAAAACTCAAGTACCCAACCATAAACCCTAATCAATGTTCGTCGTCAAGAATCGAGTGATAAATCCTTTTTCGGATCGGTGTAAACACCTCAAAGTTCCGAACTCGGATATTAAATCATCATTTGTGTGACGAAATAATCTATATATAATATATATTTATTACCTCTCAAAACTTTCATAAAAACTTATCTTAAGTACAAACATTTTATAAAGGTGCTTCTTTATATAATCCCTTTAATTATTTATTTCCAAAATATTTATGCAAAATAGTTATAACTTCTTTTCTAAAGAAATCAATTTTATTTGGAAAATATCATTAAAATTTTATTTAAGCTCTCTATATATTTTTTTCTTTCTGCTAGTACATCTTATTATAGATTTTAGTTCCAAAATTATCTTAAGTTTAAATAACTTTCCTTTATTTTTTTTTCAAAAGACTATGATAAAATTTCAATAGTTTCATTCTTTTCTTTATTTTATACAATATATTCTTACAAGATATATATTTTAAATAATTTTCTAAACTTTAACACCCTTTTTTTTTAAAGCTATTTCTTTCTAATGTTCCTTTGAACTTTTTATTTTTAAATATATTATTAGATTTGACCAGATATAAGATTGAAGAAGTGCATCGAGAGGATAATCAAAAGGAAGTTTATTAATTAACATCATATTCATACATCTATTTCAATCTCTAACTGGCATTACAAAATTTTAGAGATAACTTTCCTAGGAAATACAGCCTTATCACATACTACCATTATATAGATACTTAGACTATAATATATTATTCTTGAATTCCTTTTGAGGTAGATGGTGCTCTATCTTTGGGGCTTAAGCCATCTGACCTTTCCTTTGGACAGTCCTTCTCCGAATGTCCATATTTACCACATGATCTGCAAGGCCATGAAATCGTGGCTGTCTGAATGGTATGCGCCTTAGCCGACTTTTCTCCTTTCTTTACATTGCAATCTTTGACTATATGTCCTAATTCTTTGCACCGATAACAACACTTTTCCTTCCCTTTCGGCGCTTTGGGTTTCTTCTTTGCTCTAGGGCAATCATGTAGAAAATGTCCTAGCTTCTTACACTTAAAACAGCATATATCTTTTCGAACAGGTTTTTCTTCCTTCTGTTTCTTTATTTTCCTATCACAACAAACTGCATAATGCCCTTCTTGAAAACACCTAAAGCAGTAGATGCCAACATACGCTCCTAGTTTTTGTTTCTTTTCTGCTTCTCTTTCTGCACGTGCTCTTCGTGCCTGCTTTGGACTCATCCAAAACTCATTACTTGACATAAAATAAGCCATTCTGCCCCTAAGTGATATTTCAAGATAAGATTAGAAGTGTTTATACTATTTCCATTTCATCTTATTCAAACATCTTTTATCCAAATACTTAATTCAACTTGTTTGGATTTGAACTTGCCTTCATCCTCCAATGATAAGAAGAATAATTTACCAAGTGCTCAATACCGTTTGCCCAAGCCAACATATGATTGATACTTAGAAGATTATTCTAATCATCACTAGATGAATTAAGACCTTATCCATGGGACTTCCTAAGGGAACGTATCTTATAAATTTCCCTAACCACACAAAATTTTATATCTTTTGAAAGACATTCCTTTATATGCAAAATATAATCTTTTCCAAACAATGTGTCGATATGCCTTGTTAAGAGTTTAGAAATACCTACCGATATAGTTGGACTTCCCATATCGACCAGAATTTATAAACCGCTCAACCGATAAATCAACACAAAACATTTTCTTATATCCAATAACAAATACGCACTCATATATATATATATATAATACACTCAAATTCATTCTAGGGTGTTACTAACCCTATCTCTAATGAGTTACTCATCCTAGGGTATTTCTAACCCTATCTCTGATGAGTCTTTACCCCAACAAAGCCAAGGTTCTCGCTTAACCTTCAGCTCTGATACCAAATGTGACGGCCCGCTTTTCCATACCCTTTGAATCGACAATAAACCACACATGTCAAACTCAAATTGCACGAATAAGCGGATCATTAAGGGTAGAAAGAAAATAAAGACAGAACAGAATCTCACACGAATGGAATAACATATATTATTTCAATAATAATCTTTACAGCGGAAAATTTTAAATACAATATCAGAGTCTAACCTAAATTCAGCTTGGACAGTTATAAACATCTGTCCTTACAATTGCTGACAAACATTAAACAAAATACACTAAGCAAAGCGGATAAAGATAGAATACGTCCATACGATGATGAAGATCTCCAGTTCTCCTCTGGAAACTCCAACCGTCTTCAACTAAACCTGAAACTACTCGGATCTGACCCGAGTATTAAAAATACCCGGATCAGGCTTGATAAAACAGCGTGAGATACTCGAAGTTTAAATGACTATATTATCAAAACCTTTGAAAAGAATGGTATCTCATAAGACCACGACCATACATAAACACGGACGGGTTTTTACCTTATGATAACCAAAACGCTTCATACCAAAAATCACTTGATATTATTTTTAATGACATTCTTTTGAAAACACTTTTCAAATAAACTTATTCAAATAAGGTACCAATATCTGGACTAAGTCTAACAGAATATATCCGGACTGGGTCAACGGAATATACCGAACGGAATATATGATACCAGAAGGGGGTAGCTGAAATGTTTGCAAGTCATTACAGCTATTTTGGGAATACAATCAAAACCGTATGTACCGTATTGGGTTTGGATTTCCAACATGATAGGAAACTAGTGGAAAGATCAATCTGTATCCACGGCTTACGTCCATGACTCAGACGCCGTTATACAACAACATAAATGGCTAAAAGTGGATGCAATCTGCGAATAACATCCAATGACTCAGACTTCGCACATCCCTGCCATGAGGCCCAGATGCATCTGGTACCTAGGGCTCAGAACATCTGATAACCCAAATCACTACTACCTGAAATGCGAGCATACATCTGACCACGTAGAATCCCATCATAACCGGGGTGTGAGGCTCGCGAGGCTACGCTCAATTCAAACAAAGCCACGCTTTTTTTCATACAAAGCCACGCTTTTTTTTTCATACAAAGCCACGCTTTTTCATAACAAGTTCCACTTTGAATGCCACATTGTCATTCCACGTCACACGACTGATTTCTAGAAAAGTATAACTTCCTGAGCACGTATGTCTCGGGAAAGGGTGTTAAGCTAAAAGAAGTTGCCTTCTCCGCCACCAACTGATATACATTTATAGAAACCACTCAAATGTGATTTAGAATACAATGTCAGACAAACATCTATACAAGTTCGTTCTAGGACTGAACGAAACCGAAGGCACTTTCCTCGGCCATTACTAGGCGAGAAGCCCTTGCAATCCGAAAAAATCTCCATCACGAGGAGACCACTGCTATAAATAACTCTATAATGGTGGCCAACCAGAGCATGTTCAACAAGCAGTCTTCACGCTATAAAGATCCACGGTCTTCAGTAATCATCATCTTCAACATGTCTTCACTTTCGAACGTATACATTGGTTCGAAGTGGTTTTCGGATAGGAATTAATCAAATCCGACTCCGGTTCCTTCGAAACCAATCATCGCTTTAAAAGATGTTAAGTTCATAAGTGGATATCAATCATCAATCAATTACTTCATCTTTTATCAAATCAAATATCTATCTCAGATATAATCTTTTCAATTTATTCCATTTTCATTTCAAATGTATATGGAATCATTAAGCCTCATTTATCAATCATTTGATTTATTTAAACCTTTCTTAAATCTTGGAATAATTCTAAATCATTTTCTTCTTTACTTAGGAAAATCTTTCCAAATCATTCGTTTAATCTCAATCAAAGATTATAACTTTTAACTTAGGGAAAATATTCCCAAATCATTCATTAAATCTAAATCAAAGATTTCTTTCTTAACTTCAAATCATATTCTTGCTAATCAAAGATTTTCATAATAGAGCACTATTGCCATCATAAATATGGTAAATTTCACCTCCAGGGACTAATGGAAAGTATCACCTCTAGGGACTAATGGCAAGTTTCACCTCTAGGTACTAATGGCAAGTTTCACCTCTAGGGACTAGTGGCAAGTAATCCTACATTTTGAATATCTTTGTCTTTAACTATTTTTATCTTCGATATATTTTATCTCGAAAATTATTTTGAAGGGGTTTTCTTTTCTTTTATCTTAGAAAAATTTAAATATGATCTTTTTAGAGCATCCGGGCTTTCCTTTCGATCTATTCCACCCCTCGCCTAAGAAGAGAAAACATAGGCCAGGTAAGTTCAGGGCACTGGTTGCTCCATCCCTAACCTTAGTTAAACACCTTGTTTACCTTCCCAGATCTCACAGGTGGGACAAATGTTCTAGTCGTTTCCGCATACTCAGATTTTCAGCTTTATTTTAGAATTGCTTATAAATATTCCAAATTATCTTTTCAAAATTCTTAATTATCCTTTCCAAAACATTCACAATTGATTCTGGGAAACGTCGTTACATTTAAACTCATATTCCAAAAGTTATAGAATTCACAGCATAAAAGTGCTGCGGAAAGTGCTATATAAGCTTATTTGATTTAAACAACTTTTAAAACATTCGATAATTCATATTTTCCAATCCAAATCTCTTTTAAATCATTTAAATAGATTTATCAAATTTATTTCATATTTTTAATACTTTAAAAATATCATTTATAAAGAAATCCCGTTTTGGATTCCGAACTGCAAAACCGCGATGTTTTTAGAAAATTGTTTTGGACATATTTTAAAATCTACTTGACGAAATCTTGATTTTCTTTCTTCGTTGGAAAACTATTATCATTGTAAACCAAATAATTTTTATTTCGAAGAAATCCGAGTTATAAATCATTCTCTACATCAATTTGAAGTTACGGGTCGAAATTTACGAACCGCCACTACGCGACAAGCTCGGTTTTGACCAATTTTGAGAATTGCTTCGGAACTTGTCCGAAGCACTTCGAATTCTTTTTAAACCATATTTAAACTCTTTTAACTTATTTAAAATCATTAAGAGGCTAAATATTTCCACACACATTTGTATGGATTTTAATTCTCATGTAATTAACTTTGCTTACTAACCATTTCTCTTATCATTTATCAAACCAAGTTATCATCCATATTACAAACATTAAATCAACCAATTTTGCAACCAAATTATCAAACATTCAAACATTCAACATGTTTATACTTTCAAATCATTATACTTGAAATAACTTATGGATTAATTAGTAAATAAGAGTACTCACCTTTTAACCAAATCGTTCACTTCCTACCAACATTCATTTACAACAACACTTCACTTAAATCCTATTATCTTCACCAAATCTTTTCCGTAGACTTTCCTTTTGATTCCGACAACACTTCCTTCCCTTTTTCTCGCTTCGAAGCTTCACAACTTGCTCCTCCTCCACTATAGGTTCGGCCACACCTTCCTCCTCCTCTTCCTCTTTGTTTCTTCACTTTTTAGATGCTAAACCATGTTCTAATGGTATTCTAAGGTCTTTGGCAAGGTTTGGTGGTGTTTGGAGTTGATTTGATATGGTTTTGAAAAAGTTAGTAAGGATTTGGAAGAGAAGAAGAAGCCATTAAAGAGAGCTTCAAGAAAGAAGAAGAAGATAGAAAATGGTGTAAAATAAAGTGGAAGAATGGTGGTCTTATTTATAGAAAAAGTTTTGGATTAAAATAATATTTTGTAAAAAGACCAAAATACCCTTACTTACTTCTTAAGCATTCTTATTTTTTTTCAACACTTAACATCACATTTCAAATCATTACTTTATGTCATTTTCACTTAGATATTAAGTAAAGAATATCATAATTATGTTGGCTTTGATTTGATATTGATTTGATGTTTACTTTTGACTTTTCTTACTTACTTTTCTTAATTCTTACTTACTTTTCTTAATTGCTTCTAGAAGTTTCTAACCTTATTTAGTAAAAGTAAACTTGATTAGTAAATTAATTAATACTTATACTATTTGAATATATGTTCCTATATAAGAAAATAAAGATGCGGCGACGTTGCGACAACTTTTAATCGACAAAACGTCGTTTTCCGACAAAATATTTTACGGTCATATTTTGACGTTTTAGTTAAACTATTTATTTATGTAAACCAAATTTAAAAATGAACTTTTTACTTCTTTAAATAAATTAAAACAAGTCTCTTTATATTTTAAAATCATATTTAAATAATACCAAAATCTCTAATTTTACGGTGTATGTAAAACTGACAAAATGCGACAAAATTTGGTTATTTTTGTAAAACAATTATTAACATACTTATAAGTATTTTAATATACTTTTATTATCTTTATTAGATGTTTTCAATAAGATTTATATTTTTAAATAAACATTTAGACCTATTTATTTAAGCATTTATTTATACTTAGCAAAACTTAACTTTTGTTGATTTGTTCTAAAATCCAAATTTATACTTTTTAATTTATTATCTATAAGAATAAATAACTTCTCTATCATTGTCTATATATAACTTGTTTATTTAGGTTTTAAACCTTTTTTAACTTTAAAACAAACGAAATCTCTCATTTTCGAAGTAGCGAAATTACGGGTCGTTACATTCGTGCTAGTGTGCTTGATTTCGGTGGAAGTTGGGAAGATCATATTTCTCTTGTCGAATTTTCCTATAATAATAGCTTCTAATATAGTATTGGTATGGCACCTTTCGAGGCACTCTATGGAAGGCCATGCCGATCTCTTTCTTGTTGGCTTGAGGCCGGTGAGAAGCTGGTTTTAGGTCCAGATTTTATTCGGGATTCCACAGAGAAAATTGACCTTATTCGACATAGAATGAAAGAAGCCCAGAGTAGACAAAAATCCTATGCCGATAACCGAAGAAGGAAATTAGAATTTTCTGTTGGAGATCTTGTTTTTATTCGTGTTTCACCTATGAAGGGTGTTGTACGTTTCAGTCGATCGAGAAAGTTAGTGCCTCGATACATTGGACCATTTCCTATCGCTGAACGTATTAGTTCCATGGCTTATCGCCTTTTATTACCGGCTCAATTTTCTGCTATCCATGACGTGTTTCACGTTTCTCAACTTCGGAAGTGTCTTCGAGATTTTGATTCTATTCTTGAGCCCGGTGTTGTGGAAAAGATTGAAGTTTCGCCTAATTTAACATATGAGCAGCATCCTATTCGAATTATTGCTTCGGAGGTTAAACGTCTTCGAAATAAAGATATTCCGCTTGTGAAAGTTCAATGGTCTTCAAATCCTAAGGATTGTTCTTGGGAGTCTAGAGAGTTCATCGAGCGATCACATCCGGACATACTTTCCCGTGCTCTTTAAGGTGAACCTTTTATTTCAAATTTCTTTTGTGTTGAATATGCTTTTATGGTTGTTACTATATATCTTCTTCTTAAATATTACGAGGATGCAATTTCTTCAAGGAGGGGAGTCTGTAACAACACGCATATTTATCGATTTTTATATTTAAATATTTTATTTAAATATTTTATCGATACTCAGAATTTAGTCTGAAAAGCTACTTTTTGCATACGGTCGAATTAGGACTCGGGACCACTCCCATTGAGTTTAAAATGCCGTTTGCGACCTTTTCGAGTATAAGCTTCGATATGTTTGGAGAAAGTTGATTTTTGCTACTTTTTCACTTTGGGTTTGGGTTTGGGCTCAGCCCTATGTTTAACTTATACTCAAATCTGAGCCACTCCTCCCCATTCACCCTCACTTTCTCCTCTTTTCAGTTTTAAAGCATCAATGGTGGGAGAGATGGGAAATTAAAACTCCAAAACCCTAGTTTCCTTTTGCAAATCAAGCTCTAGCTCCAAACTAATAGAAGAACCCATTGGTAAGCTTCTTTTCTTCTTCTCCAACTCTTCCTCTCTTTGATTTTAGAAAATTCCTAAACCTAGTTTGGAAAATGTTTCTCCTTTTAGCTTAGAATCAAGCTTCTTGAGTTGGATTTGAAGAGTGGTTGATTCTCCTTTGCTTCTAAGCTTCTTCTTCAATCGTTTGGGTTCAAAGCTGAGATTTTTATCTCACATCTATGCTTATATTTATCTTCGATTGTTAGGTATGAATTCCTAGCACTTATTCGTGTGCATTTGCTTTTGGTTTGGAATGGTTTTGTGAATATTCCAATTTTGGTGTTTTGAAAGCCAAATTCTTAAAAACCATAGCTTTGATGTTCAAATGTGTTTTTGGTGATGCAACAAGGAGCTCATAGGGCCGGGTAGTCGATTGGCATAAATCCTTAGTGCCGATGCTCGTACGGTTGCAATTTGGTAGTGATTGGCCATTGTATTTAATGGGCTAGGAAGGGACTGGGAACAGGTTCGGCCGACCGAGCCCTGTGGCCGGTCGACCGACCTGCTACTATGGTGCATAGACACCTTTCTGTCTCAGGTCCGGTCGACTGGCTACAGGGCTCAGCCGACCGACCTGCTTCCCGAGACTTTTTTGGAACAGGGTCCGGTCGACCGAGCTCTACAGCCGGCCGACCGACCTGGTGCATTTTTTCCTATTTCGCCTATATGCTTGAAATTCCAACTTTAATCGATTCGTGTTGTTTCCTATTTGTTGTTATCATTTATTATGACTTTGATGACTCCTTTTTAGGGATTTTTTGAATATCCATTTCGATGGATTCTTTATCGGTTTCGTTGGATTTTTATACACATCTTCGTATGTGAATTTTAGTGATTGATTGTTCCTACAATCTTCTTTGTGATTTGTCACTTTAAAAATATAAAGGTTTTCTATACTAGTAGTAAATATCAAAACTCTTTCTTCAAATGATTTCAACACTATTTTATAACAAAGCTCGTTTTCTCAAACCAATTTCCAATCTATTAGTATATACAAACATTTACCTCGCTCGTATGAGAAATCTAATTAAACGAATTAGTAAAACGAGTGGTATGAAACGCTTGTGTTTACTTCGTCGGTTAATTCTTGGACTTGTTCGATTGAATATCTTGTGACAATTTTCTAGTGGAGATCTACAATTTGTTCGTAAATATTTAAGTTAAGCTAGTGGTTATGGGACATGAAGCTAAGCTCATATATTTACTAGCTTACTGTAATTGACACTTCTTGATGATCATGACGATCATTTTTGTGATTTAGACTAGCAATGTGCGATGTCTCTTTGTATGCGAGGGAGACTAAACCCCGTTTTGTGGAGTTTCGACTCAAATTGATGGGGTAGCGCCCCATGGTCTTCGGGCCGTTCGTGTGTCAAAAATTAATGGCTAGCTACCATGAGATAGCGTCTCGTTCGTGTGATACATATGTTAGTGAGTTTTCATGCTCCCGTTCGTGTGATAGGCCTCCCCCCATTTTGTGTGATTTCTGGATTTCGTGTGTCGAATTCTGGAATTTTCTTCTTCACCTATTTTTGTGATTTCTATTGATATGATTTATCAATTTTTGTGCATAGGTGAATTCGTGTGTCATTGACTGGATTTCTTGAGATGATTTCTAGAATTTGTGCTTCACCAATTTTCGTGATTTCCATTGATAAGTTTTATCAACATTTGTTCATTGGTGAATTTGTGTGTCATTGACTTTTGTGATTGATATTGATATAATCGTCAATATTTATGGTTTGGTGAACGAAATAAGGAGTATGACATTTCCTTTGATTCTTGTGTAGATTTGGTGATATTGATTAATCTCTTGTTGATTTTCAATTACTTATATATATATCACAGCTTGGCATTGTGATTATTATGCATTTAGTCATATCTCTTACTCTATATCGTTTCATCTGATATTTATAGTTAGACTGATCCGTTTATTATTTTCTTATTAAATAATACTCGGGTCAGACGGAGATGTTACAGGTGCTTCAGCTTGACTTCTCACTTAGGATTGATTTCTCTGACTTTTGGTTAACTACTTAGATTTGTAGTTTTTGTTGTATACATTTGAGATATAGACTCCATAATGTATACTTATTCTTTTGTGTAGTTCGTGTAACTATTTTTTTGTGACATTGTGGATCTTTTTAGACCACTACTCTGATGTACACTTCCTAGTGTAATATTCATATCTATTTCCGCCTTTGTGATATGAATTGTCTGTAACTGATTTATGTTATGTTTATTTCTATATTTGTTTCTGAAGATATTATAGCCACTGTGTAGTAGCTTTGAGTTTGTGTCGATATGTCGGATTTCCCTCTTGAAAAAGAAATGCATGTTATACTATCTGACATATCGATGCTCGCGCAAAGCAATTACACGGATGGTCGCTCCTCAACAGCCTTATTCTCCGTGCTAGTTGACAGCATTCACCGTAATGTTCTTGGCTAGCGTGGGTATAGAGATGGGGTGTCACAGGAAATATCTTGTCCTGCTTGGGCATGACCAACCTAACCTTGCTGCATCTCCCCTGTTTTATCCATTCCCGGTTGATGAGGCTTGATGCTGCGATTACCTTTATAGAACATATCACTTAGAATGCTCATCGTTCGCCTGACGATGTGCTGAAAGCATTCAATCCATACAAGTTCATTCCGGGTTCGAACGAAACCGAAGGCATTATCTTGTCACACTCATTTTGGAATCACCCACAGAGTCAACGACGATAACCCTTGCATTCTGAAAACACCATCACGATCTTCATTTCAGGATTTACGACCTAATGTTTAAATTGGATCGATGTGGTTTTCGGAGAATCAAAATTGATTCTTCCGATCCCGGTCTCATCGAATCCAAATGCCATTTTAAGGACCAAGTTGTCTAATTTACTTAAACAGTTTAAATAATTTAAATCTAACAGTTGAATTAACATAGCATTTATTACAGATAAAACATATACAAGCAGCATAGGTATAACACAGCATATCACAGAGTAACATGGAATATCATCACATAAATATTCAAATCAGATATTCAGTCACAAACCAGACATTCTACATGCACAATAATCCATAAGCATACATTTAAATCCTCATTGCAATTAATTCGATTTAAAATCAATTGCTCGTGGATTAATCGCTTAACCCTGTTTAATTAACGACTAATTTGTTATTTCCTTTCAAATTATTTGAGTTAATTAATCATTGCTTAATCAATTGTTAAGTCTTAATTTTTTTAATTTATTATTTGTTCCTCTATTTAATTAATTACCTTAAAATCAAGTTGTTTAATTTTAATTACAATTCCTTGTTCATCAATTAATAATCTTAATTATTAATTAATGAGACTTAATTACTTAACTATTTAACTACTAATTACTTAATTAATTAATTATAAATCTTAATTCTTAATTAAATTTCTTAATTAATTAACCTTTAATTTATAATTAAATTAGTTGCTTAGTTAACTATTAATCATTCATTAATTAATTAAGATAGATAAATATAATTTATTCATCACTTAATCAACCTTTTATCCCTACTAGATTAGTATTATAAAGTAGTTATTCTTAATTACCTTCTAAAAATAATCTATCTAGTTTTTATTACTCGATGTAGTTAACTCTTGAAAGCCTTCTTTTAAATTTATTTATTAACTACAAACTTAAGAGTTGGTTAACTTTACACTTATTCTAAATTAATTCTTAAGTAAAATAATTCAAGTGTTTAAGATCATAGTTAAGCTTTTGACTAAAATAATTAAAAGTTAAACAACCTCTTAGCTTAGCCCTTAAACAATTTCTAAGCTTAAAGTGTTTAGACAAAATTTGAAAAAGAACAATTTCTCAACTACAACCTTACTGTAAACTGCAGTAACCAACCCGCGACTTCCCAGGTAAAACCCGAGGCCTCCCCTGCATTACACTCGGGTGTTACTTCGAGTTTCCCACGCAAAACTCCTTGAGACTCCCCTGCGCATACTTCTTCTTCCTCTTTTTTTTTTATTAACTTCAAGTTTGAACTGTAGTATACATATTTGTATGGAGATATGCATTTTATTTTATTTTATTTTATTGCAGGTAAATGTTGGCTTATGAATGAAGATGCTTGTGTATTGTATAAAAATGTTTGTTTCATAGCTTGGCTTTGTTTTCATTCTATTCTATACACTTGTGCTTATTTTATTTTATACATAATTGAAATGACAAAGGTTGGCTGAGATGCAAGCAATTTAAATGTTATGTTTCTTCAGCTAACAATATTTCAATTATGTACAATATATATGATTTGCTTATTTATACTTGTCTTTGTATTTATTTCCATTTGTATTTTAGCTATAAATAATAAACTTATATTCATGAGTTTACTCATTCATTTATATTGATATTTTTGACTTACATAAATATTAATATTTTATATTGAACATTATCATCTATCTATGTTTTATATTTTATATTTCTATTTTAGCCATTAATATTTGAATTAGATTCATCCAGGAGTAATACATAAGCTTATGTATGAAATTGTTACATGATTAAATTCCAGCTACTAGCCACAAAAGTGGGTAATAGAAATCAAAACCGTAGGGTCCCGTAGGCAAATGGATTTCCAACAATGGCAGGGCTACTGGGGTACAGCCCGTCACAGTACGGGGCCTAGATCACCGTACCGAGGATCACTCCCGACCCCCTACAACACAAGGCCGAAACCATTCCTTACTGAATAGTCACGAACAAGATAAACCCCGCGGTTGTAGCTAGCAACCGCCCACACAGCCGAAATAAAAAGGGACATCTAGACAGGGAAAATATCTTGTCCTGCTTGGGCATGACCCACCTAACCTTGCTGCATCTCCCCTGTTTTAGCCATTCCCGGTTGATGAGGCTTGAGGCTGCGATTACCTATATAGAACATATCACTTAGAATGCTCATCGTCGGCCTGACGATGTGCTGAAAGCATTCAATCCATACAAGTTCGTTCCGGGTTCGAACGAAACAGAAGGCATTATCTTGTCACACTCATTTTGGAATCACCCTCAGAGTCAACGACGATAAACCTTGCATTCTAAAAACACCATCACGATCTTCATTTCAGGATTCACGACCTAACATTTAAATTGGATCGATGTGGTTTTCGGAGAATCAAAATTGATTCTTCCGATCCTGGTCTCATCGAATCCAAACGCCATTTTAAGGACAAAGTTGTCTAATTAACTTAAACAGTTTAAATAATTTAAATCTAACAGTTGAATTAACATAGCATTTATTACAGATAAAACATATACAAGCAGCATAGGTATAACACAGCATATCACAGAGTAACATGGAATATCATCACATAAATATTCAAATCAGATATTCAATCACAAACCAGACATTCTACATACACAATAATCCATAAGCAATCATTTAAATCCTCATTGCAATTAATTCGATTTAATATCAATTGCTCGAGGATTAATCGCTTAACCCTGTTTAATTAACGACTAATTTGTTATTTCCTTTCAAATTATTTGAGTCAATTAATCATTTCTAAATAAATTATTAAGTCTTAATTTATTTAATTTATTTAATTTATTTAATTTATTATTTGTTCCTCTATTTAATTAATTACCTTAAAATCAAGTTGTTTAATTTTAATTACAATTCCTTGTTCATCAATTAATAATCTTAATTATAAATTAATGAGACTTAATTACTTAACTATTTAACTACTAATTACTTAATTAATTAATTATAAATCTTAATTCTTAATTAAATTGCTTAATTAATTAACCATTAATTTATAATTAAATTAGTTGCTTAGTTAACTATTAATCATTCAGTAATTAATTAAGATAGATAAATATAATTTATTCATCACTTAATCAACCTTTTATCCCTACTAGATTAGCATTATAAAGTAGTTATTCTTAATTACCTTCTAAAAATAATCTATTTAATTTTTATTACTCGATGTAGTTAACTCTTGAAAGCCTTCTTTTAAATTTACTTATTAACTACAAACTTAAGAGTTGGTTAACTTTACACTTATTCTAAATTAATTCTTAACTAAAATAATTCAAGTGTTTAAGATCATAGTTAAGCTTTTGACTAAAATAATTAAAACTTGAACAAACTCTTAGCTTAGCCCTTAAATAATTTCTAAGCTTAAAGTGTTTAGACAAAATTTGACAAGAACAATTTCTCAACTACAACCTCACTGTAAACTACAGTAACCAACCCGCGACTTCCCAGGTAAAACCCGAGGCCTCCCCTGCATTACACTCGGGTGTTACTTCGAGTTTCCCACGCAAAACTCCCTGAGACTCCCCTACGCATACTTCTTCTTCCTCTTTTTTTTAAAATTTATACAGTAAGTTTAAATTGATAACTTAAATCAAACATCATTACTAACCCACACTCGAATGAAAACGACACGAAGGAAAGCCCACACCCACGCGAGCACGACCCGAAGCATTTAGACTCTCTCTCACGTATACAGGGTGCGACCCACGTAGCTGTGTCAGAAAAGAATATCACCGCCCCCATACACGTGCACGGCGGCAGGGCTTAACTTCGACGAACGCCCACCATCCCAGCAAGTCACAAAGCATCACCAAGCTCGTAATCCAAACTCAAATCACACCCAAAAATTCAAATTCAAAAATTGACTGTTCGCCCAAAATAAAACGGCAACAAACGCTCGAAAATTGCCTTGCCACCACCACAGGGATCATCGGCCCCACCCATACTTCGTCCACGCCTTGACGACACGACACTCCTCCCTCTCCTACACTCACGCGCAGCTCGATTACGATATGGTGGCGAAATCGATGATTTACAGAGAAGGATTGAACACCCAAAACCAACCCTAATAAAGTCTCGTGTTCGAATTACAATCAATAGAAAAATTTATTCATATTTTTCCCAAGTTCATGGATGTATGAACTTGCTTCAATCCAAATGCCAACCCTTTTCATTGATTAAATTTTCTGGAATTGATAAAAATGTAGTTTAACTTCAAATTCGAACTGCTCATGAATTACAAATGTAAAAATCCTCATTTTCGTTTTAAAAATCATAAATTTCAACATGCTTTCGATTGATAAACCTGAATTAGATTTTATTAGTGGTTGAATTTTATCAATATTTTCTTTGAATATCTGTAAAACAGGTTTACAGTAGTATACCTTCCCTCTAGATGTTTTAAACAATATCAAACATCTTAATCTAAATTTAAATCTTATGTGTGGTTGAAAATTTTAAACCTATCAAGGCTAACAGTAGATAATTTGAGTTTTTAAAGGAGCACTTTCACCCTGTATCAATTTACACAGAGAAGTATATTCAAACATAGTATCATATTGCAGATTACAACACATACCACAAGATCACATAGTATTTGATTTAAACTTAAAACTTATGAATTTAGTTTACTCACCTAACCTTCCTGAACAAAGAACAGTAAGCATAGATGTTTTGAAATCTGGTTGCTTGAAGTTTAAAACTGCAACTTTGAATCTGTTTTTATTTGAATTTAATTTGAGTTTGTTCTCCTTTTCCAGCTTAGTTTTCTCAAGTTTTTGTTATGTGTTTTGTTGAATAAACTAGAACTAACAAGCAACTGCATATATATAAGATAACAGTGGTATGAAGGAGTATTATCTGGACAAGCCTTATTCGTTTTTGACCAAATATGACTGTGAATTAAATTACTGCAATATGACAGAAAAATACTTGAGATTTCGGTTGAAGCATACTTTTGTAACCTAAAATGACAAATTGTACTTAGCCTTAATGAATATGTTCTCAAATTTGTTAACATCTAATTAATATTCCCTGATGTTTGTAGGTGTACAACTTGCAGATACATCTTAGCTTATGTATGAAGCTTTGGTTATAAAGATATTTTGTTTTGTTATTAAATTACTTTTTTTTATTAACTTCAAGTTTGAACTGTAGTATACATATTTGTATGGGGATATGCATTTTATTTTATTTTATTTTTTTGCAGGTAAATGTTGGCTTATGAATGAAGATGCTTCTGTATTGTATAAAAATGTTTGTTTCATAGCTTGGCTTTGTTTTCATTCTATTCTATACACTTGTGCTTATTTTATTTTAGACATAATTGAAATGACAAAGGTTGGCTGAGATGGAAGCAATTTAAATGTTATGTTTCTTCAGCTAGCAATATTTCAATTATGTACAATATATATGATTTGCTTATTTATACTTGTCTTTGTATTTATTTCCATTTGAATTTTAGCTATAAATAATAAACTTATATTCATGAGTTTACTCATTCATTTATATTGATATTTTTGACTTACATAAATATTAATATTTTATATTGAACATTATCATCTATCTATGTTTTATATTTTATATTTTCTATTTTAGCCATTAATATTTGAATTAGATTCATAAGTTATATTTAAATTTATCCTCATTTTTATGATTCATTTATATTTATTTAAATAATATACATAAATTTGACTCATAGTCTACCTTTAAATTTTGTATTGCTGGAATTAGATTTTAAATTTTAAACATTATCAAGCATATGTATTCATTTAACAAATGTTAACAATGTATAGCATTTTAATGTAGTTATATGAGTTAAATTTTATTAATAATATGTTGAGAAACTTATTTTAGAATTGTAAACATTATTACCTATATATTATTTTATACTAAATATAAACAATGTAAAGTATTTTAAGTAATTGTATAAGATAGATTTTTATTGTGAATATTATTGAAATACTTATTTCAAATTCCAATCAATCTCCTTTTTAAAATACAGTTTATATAAATAGATAGCAATATTTCCAAAATCATATTCATTTAAATATGATCAATTCACATTTTATATTTGATTAGATTAAACATTTATTAAAATAACCGGGGCCGAAATCCAGGGTCGTTACATAATATCACTGGATTTCCTATAAAATATTTTGGTTAGCGTAAGGTAAAAACTTACCCGTGTTTATATGTAGGAAGTCTTACATGATACCTTTATTTTCAAATGGTTTTCAAAGTTAAACAACTTTAACCCGTTTACTCACACCAGACCCATGTCTGACCCGGAGTTTATTTTTATTTTTTTCATAAACTCTTGGGTACTCAAATTTATACAAATAGCTAAGTGATAGGTTTTGGGATTGTTGAGATCTAGAGGAGCTTGGATCACAAGTCCAGACGTATCTATCTAGTTCCGCTGTTAGTTGGTGTATGATGTATTTTGGGATGTATGTATTGACAGATATATATATATATATATGTATATATGACTGTCCTGTTGTATGATGTTGTGTAACTCTGATATATGTAAAACTGTGTAATAGTTATGTGATGTATTATATTTTGTTTCGTTCCGCTGTGAGATTCTGATGTTGTTATTCTTTCTTTCTATCTTTTCTATTTCTATCCCTTTCTTTTCTTATTGATGATACGTCTTTCTGTGGTAAGAAAGGCGGGTCGTCACAAGAGGTGGGTAGAATATTTGGCATCTTATGATCTGCATATCCTCTGTACTCCGGGAAAAGCGAATGTTGTGGCGGATGCTCTGAGTAGGAACGCAACTCTATCTATACTGGAAGTTGTTCCGTCTCTTCAGGAAAGGATCATAAGCAGTCATATGAAGGATAGATCTTTTGAGGAATTGATTCTTGGAACTAAGGATGGTCGATATTTAGATTTCAAGATTGACGATCAAGGAGTTCTGAGGATCAACGGTTGTTTGTGTGTACCAGATGTGGATGGCTTAAGGGAGGAAGTTTTATGGGAAAGCCAGAAATCAAGGTTGAGACCGCCCAGGGATTTCCAAGATGTATAAGGTTATGAAGAGAGTCTTCTGGTGGCCAGGCATGAAGAAGGATATTGCTACTTTCGTCAATGGATGTGCGACCTGTCAGCATGTGAAAGGTGATCAACAGAATACCATAGGATTGTTGCAGCCTCTGGAAGTTCCAAGTGGAAGTGGGAGATGATTTCTATAGATTTTGTCGACGGTTTGCCAAGGATCAGAAAGGGACACAAAGGAATATGGGTAAATGTAGACCGGCTAACCAAGAGCGCCCATTTTGTTTCGGTTAAGGAAACTCGATCTGCACCATCTTTAGCAGAGATCTTCTTGAGGGAAATTGTTAGACTGCATGGTGTTCCTTTCATCATAGTAAATGATCGTGATCCTATCTTCACCAGCAAATTTTGGGAGGGTTTGCAATCAGCTTTGGGTACGAGATTGAGTTTGAGTACAACTTACCATCCCCAGACCGACGGACAAATGGAAAGGCTATCGTATTCTCGAGGATATGCTGAGGGCTCGTGTTTTGGATTTTGGTGGGTCTTGGGAGGACCATCTACATTTAGTGGAATTCTCGTACAATAATGGTTATTAAGCGAGTATCAAGATGGCACCCTATAAAGCTTTGTATGGAAGACTTTGAAGATCCCCGTCCCGTTGGATAGAGTCAGGAGATTTCTTGTTCTTGGTCCATATTTGACCCGTGAGGCATCTGCAAAGGTGGAGCTTATCAAGGAAAGAATGAAAGCAGCGCACGATCGCCAGAAGAGTTATGCGGACAAGAGGCAAAGACAATTGGAATTCAAAGTTGGATATTTGGTCTTTGTCAAGGTTTCCCTCATAAAAGGAGCGATCAGATTTGGAAAGACGGGAAAACTTGCCCCAAGGTATAATGGTCTATTCCGAGTGCTTGAGAGAATTTGGTGATGTGGCCTACAGGATTGAATTTCTAGTTCAGATGCTGGAATTCGCAATGTTTTTCACGTATCTCATTTGAGGAAATACGTGCACGTCCCATCTTTTATTGTGGAGCCAACAGTGCAAGAAGATTTAGAGATCAAACCGGGCTTATCTATTGTCAGGCATCTAATCTAGATAGTTGATAAAAATGAGAAGCAGCTCAAGAACAAGGAGGTGAAGCTGGTCAAGGTTCAGTGGAGTGAGGATCCCAGAGATTGTACCTGGGAAACACCGGATAGTTTTAGGAAGGTCGATCCGGAATTGTGCTCGGATAGCTAGTAATGTTAATGTTTGTTTGGATGAATTGTTTGTTTGGATGTTAGTGTATAGTTGATATGTATGCTTGGATTGTTTGAAATAAAAGTTTTGGATTATCTTTTGCTTTTATATTTCGGGGACGAAATTCTTTTGAGGGGGGAGGAATATGATATCCCGGAAATTTCAAGCAATTTAAAATATGATAAACTCCTTTGTAAATTATTTAAAAATTGGCAAAATTGTTCTTTTAAAACAAATAATTTGGATTTTTTATATGTATATGTATAAGGCTTTAAATAGAATTATTATTTGCAAATTGAATTTGTATTTGTTTAAATATACATACATACATACATACATACATATATATATATATATATATATGAGTTGATTCTAAATTAGATTTTAAATTGAATTTGAATTTGAATTTGAATTGGAAATTCAAAGTTAATTATCTTAGAATATATTTGGTTTTAAAAATATTATATATATATATATATGTAATTTTTATTAGTAAAATTTTTTTTTATATTATTTTCTTTAAAGGGTTTTATTTATATAAATTAAGAAAAGTATTTATTAAACAGTAAATTAAATATAAAGGTTTCATAAAACATTTAAAATTAAAAAACTCATTCATAATTACAAGTGTTAATTTATGAAATCATCTTAATAACATGTATAAGTTAATAAGCATTTGCAAATGACAAATGTTAGGAAGTTTAACAAGTGTCACTATTTTATTTTGTTTTCTTTTATGTTTTTAAAAAATCATAATTAAGTCTATATATAACAATATCTTCTCCTCTCCATTCTTTTCCAATTCTCATTTTCAAAAACAAAGAAAACAAGAGCCCGTAAACCATATTCAAAACCAGAACAAAACAAAGTCTGCAACATGTAATCAAATTTCTAACCAGAGAATTAATACAACAACCGCCTATATACAAACCTGTAGGAAATCAAGATTTAGTTAATCAAGAAATCTTCAAGCAAAGATCATCAAAGCAAGTTCATTTCAGTTCCAATTAACAAGTTTTCAAGTATTTTTCTAGTTTCAAAGAGATCAAAAGCATTTTTCAGCATTCAATTTTTTTCAAAATTCAAAACTGCTTCAAACTCCCTGTCCAAACATCAACTGGTGAGTAAACAAACTTATATTTTTGATTAAAACCTGTTGCATGAGATAGGATTATGAAATAATGATGTGATAATGGATTGCTTGAGTGGAAGTTAGCCTGGTATGTTGATAAATATGGGAATGATAACTGTGCATGTCTGTTCATCTCTGTTATAAAGTTACAGAGTTTTAATTCGGAAAAAAAAATTCAAATCTCTTCATCCATTCTCCGATAGGTTTTCGTTTCCAAACAAAATATGTTTGTATGAACATAAATTAAGATTTATAAATGTATTTAAGTAAAACAAGTTTGAATATCTCTAGAAATCAAGATATTACAGTAAGAATTTTTAAACATGTTAAAATCGAACATTATAATTTACCGTTTTAAGTATATAACTTGAATCGACTTTGAAAACTTTGATTTTTAAAAGGAAGTACAGAATTTATAGTGTTGTATAAAGTGAGCATTTCGAAGTTGATCAGAAAGTGAATTTTAAGGCTTTTCTGGTGATCGATGGGTGGTTAGGCCTCAGGATCGCCACTGAAGGAGGCCAGGGTGAAGGCGAGCTGGGGAAAATGTCAGGTGGTTTTATTCGCCACCGTGACAACGGCGTTTGGTCAGAGTAGGGTTTTAACCCAAATTTTGGTCGAGGTTGGAATATTTGCTTCTGCGTCATCTCTAGGGCATCGGGTTCCATCGGACTTGGGGCGATGAAAACGTGGAAGGCTGGAGAGGGTGTCCCGGAGATTCATGATCTCTAGTGGTCGGCATCGATAGTTCAAGGAAGATTTAGGTGATCTGTTTTTGTTCCAGTTGGATTGAAATTGCTCGATTTCGATTTTGAGTTTGTGGTGATCTTTGGGTGGTTGGAATCGAAGTGGTGGGTCATCGTTGACTCGGCGGCAGTAGCATGGGTGATCGGAGCGTCACCGTCGAACTCTGCATGCGCACATGTGTTTGGTGGTGTCACTGATGTTGTGTTTGTGGAGAAGGTGAAGCATTCTCGGGTGGGTACTCAGGGGAAATCAAGATTTGCTCGAGTAGGAGCTGAGTGTAAGTCATGTTTCCAGGTTTCAAAGTTAAAACTAAGAGAAAGGTAATGGTCTCGTGTCAGGGCTCGAGAGCTATTCGGGTTGGACCCGAAGTAAAATTTAAACAGTTTTAAGTTTAAATATAAACATTTAAATTTAAAATGAATCTAGTTTTGAACTATTTCTCAAAATTTATTTCTTTACATAATCAATGTCTCAAATAATTGTTTTAAGAATGTTATCCCATTTTTGGTCAAAACTGGAATATCAACAGATTGGCAAGGAATTATGGATATCAGGATTGGAGATCGGTTGGGATCAAGGCTACGATCGATATCGTCAAAATTTGGTTGAACTCCAATCGGGACGAAATTAATTGGAGAGGATGATAAGGATCAGGAAAGGCTATGTTTCAAATTTCAGGTTAATCGGAGTTCATATGAAGGAGTTATGATCGATGCAAGTTAGGAAGGGTATGGCCGTTCAAACCCATCAAGGTGTTCATTTCGAACCCATCAGGTTCGAATCGATCGAAGGCACACAAGGTTCGAATCGATGCACTTCGTGTCGATTGGTATGGGTTCGGCTCTGTGAAGTTCGCATCAGGTGTTGGTTTGACTCGATCGTGTTCGAATCGATCAGAAGGACAGGTGGACTTCGACTCGATCACGGCATGGGTCTCCTTCATATCCATAAGGTGTACAAAGGTTAGTTCGTATCGAAGGTGGTTCGAATCGATCACAACTTGTATCGATCAAAGGGAATGTAAGTTGCTTCGAATCCATTCAAGGGTTCTGTCGATACGAAGAAAGCGTTCGAAGAGGATACGCAGGGAGTCGACTTCACGGATTCGAAGGAGATGGATTCGAAGGAGATGGACTCGAAGGAGATGGATTCGAAGTAGATGGATTCGAAGGAGAAGGATTCGAAGTATGGGTTCGAACCAGGCAGAACACACGAAGCTTTGAACTTGAATCGATCATATCTTCCAAACCGTTGATCCAAATATAATGAAATTTTTACAGGAGCTAACATACATGTTGAAGAATGTTCTCACCAAGTTTCAACTCAATTGGATGATTTCTTGATCGATTCGAACCTTACTTCGAATCGATCCCAAGGTGGGCCCGGACCTCCAGATTTCGGGCAAGTGGGCCCCCTCACGTGCCTGAAGCGGTCTTCCCGGATTTTAGGAGAAATATCAGCCTCCTACGCTTATAAATAGAGCCCCTGGTCATTCAGAAAAGGGGTCGGAGATTCTAGGGAGAGGAAACACGCCTGGACGCTGCCAGAATCATTCCATATCATCATTGCTGCTATTTATTTCAAGTTTTGGACTTTGTAACTGTTGTAATCATCTGTAATCATCAAGGATAATCAATAAAAGGATAAAAACTTTGGAGTGCACGTAGGCCGGAGATAGCCGAACCACTATAAAACTTGTGTCTCTGTTCTTTATTTTGGGATTACTGTTTAATATTTGCCGAGACCTGAGATTTGTGTTTGAATATTATTGATTTGAATTCATACACTGGTGCTTTCGCGGTATTCGGGGTTTGTGGACAATTTTGGCACAAACACTTTGGTGCTTTCACTGAGAAAGACTAGCACCTGCTACATCGGATTTGAAAGTTGGATTTGAAGATTTTAAAAAGTTTGGATTCAAGAACAATGACTAGACAAAATAGTAGAAGACAAAGGGCTGAGCGAAGCCAACAGGAAGGAAGTCAACAAGCATCCTCCGGAGCCGGGGAAGGACAAGCTTCAGTCTACATAACCCGAGATAAAATGGAGGCTATGGCAAATTCTTTGCAAGAGAGATTATTGAAGAGCCAACAGGAAATGATGCAGACTTTCTTTGAGCAAATGAGAGCTGCAGGGATGCAGAACTTAGGAACAGCTATAGCCGCTGTGGATGCAGGACAGGGGACTAGGGTCGTGGAACCCAATGGAGGACGAGATACGGAGCCAGAAGGCAATCAACAAGGGCTTGGGGGCAGGCCCACAGGATCTAACACAGGAGGGCCTTTGGAAGAAATTCAATAGGCTAGAGCTAACATTGCTCCTAGTGAGCCACACGAAGAATATGTACCAGAGTTCCCTCGGGGGCATGGGAGGCAACCCCCAACAGACAATACCGGATTAGCAGAAATTATCAGAAGAACTGTGCGGGGTGGTTTGACCAACAGAGACTTGGAAGGAGTGAATAAGAGTCCATTCGCTCAGGAAATAAGGATGGCTCAGAATCCACCTAAGTTTAAGCTACCTAGCGTGGAGGTATATGATGGTAAGGCAGACCCAACTGATCACTTGATGAGGTACACCAGACATATGGAGGTGCTGGGGGCATCGGAAGAAGTGATGGCCCGATGTTTCCCTTTGTATCTGACGGATTTAGCTGCAATGTGGTTTAGGCAGCTGGGAGAAGGATCTATCAGAACTTGGAGGGAATTGGTGGAAAAGTTTTTGGGACAGTTTCGGGTTCACGTCAAGAGGCCGAACAATGTGATGACATTGACATCAGTGAAGCAAAGGATAGATGAATCGCTTAGAGCTTTTCTAACTCGATTCAGTGCGGCAGTCGCTTCGGTGGATCGGCCTGATCCATCGATGGTTTTAATGGCAGCAGTATCAGGAGTCAGGGAGGAATCGGATTTCAAGGTATCTATGATATGAGATCCCCCACAGGATCTCGACGAATTCTTTCACGAGGCAGAAAGGTTCCTTCGGCAGGAGGATGCGAGTACGGATGTAAAAGTGAAAAAGGTTAGTGCAATCGAGGTTGGAGCAATATCCAGCGGTGGGTCGGATAAAGACAAAGGAAAAAGGAAATTGGACAATGATTCTGGAAACGCTAGGAAGCGATGAAAGGATCCAAAGTTTTCCACATACACAGGATTGAACGAGACGCTGGAGCGGATATACATGGATACTCGAAATCGCCTTCCCTATCGGAGGCCAGCCAGGAGAGAGCCTTCTGAACAAGAGAGGGCATCAGGGAGGCATTGTCTCTTCCATGACTTTGACGGACATGACACCAACAGCTGCAGGCACTTGAAGGATATAATCGAGGAGCATGTAAGGAATGGACAGTTACGACAATACGTCGAAACACGGAACGCAACGGTGGAGCAGGAGCAGCCACCGACAACCTCACGCCGTGATGATGTGAGGCCCAGGGATGATGGTCGATTGATCATCCACTGATCAGGATAATGTGAAATAAGTAGCAGACTGCTGGCAAGCAACTAAGTCATTTACATATGTACGGGGACGGAGATAGTCCCTAGGCATGCTCTGAATGATGAAAAACTGTGATGCTATGGTTTGTGAAATTTATCTTTTGCTTTTGAATTGGACACTGCTTTTCTTTTTGGATCGGAGCTTGGATTGATCTCCTCGTTTTGCTTGCTTTTTGATTTGGGTTTTTCTTTGGATGGTCGTTTTTGATTTTGAATGCTGCTTTGGATTTCTGGTTTTCTGGTTTGGATTTGGATTTTGGAGTGGATTTTGGTTGGATTTTTGATAAAAGGTCGTCGGGTATGGATTATGCCTGGCAAGGAGTGAGTCGCTTTGCCCGAACGCGGTAAATTGACTCATTCAGGTCGCCGAGTATGGACTATGCTTGGCAAGGGTCTGGAGTGACCAGGATTCGGCCTAGGACTTAGGCCATGTATTATCAATTGTCATTTCAGGTCGTTGAGTATGGACAATGCTCAACAAGGGTCCGGAGAGACCAGGATTCAGCTTAGGACTTAAGCCATGACCTAGCTCAACGTCCAGGGACACTGGACCAAGGTCGTCAAGTGTGGATTGCGCTTGGCAAGAACCCGGAGACGTTAGCTCAACGTCCAGGGACACTGGACCACGGTCGTCAGGTGTGAATTACGCTTAGCAAGAACCCGGATAGGTTATGGATTCGGATATCGACCCGGAGATGTGCTGGATTCGGTTATTGGCTATTGGATAAGGATGGATTGGGACTCGGTTGTCGAGTTCGGACGGATATGGAATATGGCTATGGACTTCGGGTATTGGATTTGGAACTATTCAAATCAAGCCTTGTTATCACAAGGCATGTTTTAGGGGGCAAAGTGTTATCCCATTTTTGGTCAAAACTGGAATATCAACAGATTGGCAAGGAATTATGGATATCAGGATTGGAGATCGGTTGGGATCAAGGCTACGATCGATATCGTCAAAATTTGGTTGAACTCCAATCAGGACGAAATTAATTGGAGAGGATGATAAGGATCAGGAAAGGCTATGTTTCAAATTTCAGGTTAATCGGAGTTCATATGAAGGAGTTATGATCGATGCAAGTTGGGAAGGGCATGGCCGTTCGAACCCATCAATGTGTTCGTTTCGAACCCATCAGGTTCGAATCGATCGAAGGCACACAAGGTTCGAATCGATGCACTTCGTGTCGATTGGTATGGGTTCGGCTCTGTGAAGTTCGCATCAGGTGTTGGTTTGACTCGATCGTGTTCGAATCGATCAGAAGGACAGGTGGACTTCGACTCGATCACAGCATGGGTCTCCTTCGTATCCATAAGGTGTACACAGGTTAGTTCGTATCGAAGGTGGTTCGAATCGATCACAACTCGTATCGATCAAAGAGAATGTAAGTTGCTTCGAATCCATTCAAGGGTTCTGTCGATACGAAGAAACCGTTCGAAGAGGATACGCAAGCAGTCGAATTCACGGATTCGAAGGAGATGGATTCGAAGGAGATGGACTCGAAGGAGATGGATTCGAAGGAGATGGACTCGAAGTAGATGGATTCGAAGGAGATGGACTCGAAGGAGATGGATTCGAAGGAGATGGATTCGAAGGAGATGGATTCGAAGTATGGGTTCGAACCAGGCAGAACACACGAAGCTTTGAACTTGAATCGATCATATCTTCCAAACCGTTGATCCAAATACAATGAAATTTTTACAGGAGCTTACATACATGTTGAAGAATGTTCTCACCAAGTTTCAGCTCAATTGGATGATTTCTTGATTGATTCGAACCTTACTTCGAATCGATCCCAAGGTGGGCCCGGACCTCCAAATTTCGGGCAAGTGGGCCCCCTCACGTGCCTGAAGCGGTCTTCCCGGATTTTAGGAGAAATATCAGCCTCCTACGCTTATAAATAGAACCCCTGGTCATTCAAAAAAGGGGTCGGAGATTCTAGGGGGAGGAAACACGCCTGGACGCTGCCAGAATCATTCCATATCATCATTGCTGCTATTTATTTCAAGTTTTGGACTTTGTAATTGTTGTAATCATCTGTAATCATCAAGGATAATCAATAAAAGGATGAAACTTTGGAGTGGACGTAGGCCGGAGATAGCCGAACCACTATAAAACTTGTGTCTCTGTTCTTTATTTTGGGATTACTGTTTAATATTTGCTGAGACCTGAGATTTGTGTTTGAATATTATTGATTTGAATTCATACACTGGTGCTTTCGCGGTATTCGGGGTTTGTGACCAATTTTGGCACAAATAAAGAAAGTTATGTAATTGTTTAACTTAAATTTTTTTAAGTTAAATGCTTAAGTTATTTTAAACTTAAATTAAATGATTTAATTAAGTAAGTTAATTATAAAGATAAACGTTTTAAATACTTTAATGATAATTAATTAATTAATAAGATAAATGATCTAAGTTAATTAAGGTTTTGATGATTTAAGATTAATTAAATTAATAAAGTAATTAAAGAGTAATTAATTAATTTAATTAATTAATGGTTAAGGATTAATTAATTGATTTATAAGGTAATTAAAGAATGACTAATTAGTTATAATGGTTGTAATTAATTAATGATTAATTAAGTAAGATTAGGTAATTAATTCTTAAGTAATTAATTTAATTTGAGTTAACTAAATTAACTGTAGTATGGATTAATAAGTCTTGCTTATGGATGATTGATTGTGTAGGATGTCTAGATTGATTGATATCTATAGTATGATAATCCATGATATTCCGTGATGTGATATTGGATATAGATGTGATAAATATGTAATATTTATCTATGATTAATGCGGTGTGAATTCAAAGTATTGAATTGAATCAAATTATTTGAACCTTAAACAACTTGACCTTTAAGACGGCGTTTGGATTTCGATGAGAGTGGGATCGGATATCGGATTTGATTATCCGATAACCACATCGATCCAAGTTAAACGATAGATCATGACATCTCAAGCGAAGATTGAGATGGAGCTTCAGAGTGCATGGGTTATTGTCGTTAACTCTAAGGGTGACTCCGAAATGAGTGTAACGAGATAATGCCTTCGGTTTTGTTCGAACCCGGAACGAACTTGTATCAATGAATGTTATCATACCATCATCAACGGAGGACGTTGAGAATTCCAAGATGTGTTCTCTAAAGGTAATCATAGCCTCAAGCCTCATAAACCAGGAATGGATAAAACGTAGAAGGTGCACGCAAGGCTAAGTGGGTAGCACCCAAGTAGGATAAGATTTTCTCCTGTCTAGAGGTCCCTTTTTATTCGGTTGTGTGGGCGGTTGTTGGCAACAACCGTGGGGTTGTCTTATTCGGACTATCCATCAAGCGATAGCTCTGGCTTTGTGATGCGGGGGATCATGGTGGATCCTCGGTACGGTGATCTAGGCCATGTATTATGACGGGCGGTACCCCAGTAGACCTGCCATTATATGGAATCCAATCTCCAATAAGTTCACGTATGGTTCTGATTATGCTCAACTATGTTGCAATGTGAGATGTAAGCATTCTAGCTATTTCTGTATTTTATATTGAATACCCTAGACACTATTATAATATAATCGGATTTCTTATCAAATGTTTTGGTTATCGTAAGGAAAAAACTTGTCAGTGTTTATTTGCGGAGAGTCTTACAATATACCTTTTATTTCAAAGGTTTTTCAAGTTAAACAACTTAACTTTTTACTCACACCAGACCCATGTCTGACTCGGATTTTATTCTATTTTTCTTAAACTCTTGGGTACTCAAATTTTTATGATTATCCAAGTGATCTGGTTTTGCTTAACGAATTTTAGGAAAGCTTGGAGCAGGAGTCCTGATGTATCTATATATATCTTTCCGATGTGTTGTGTCTTTTTTCGGTTGTATTTTGGGATGTAATGGATAGACAGGTCCTTACGACTGTCTAATATGATGAAGTTGTGTAACTATGTAATTCTAATGTAATGACTATGTATTATCTATGTGAAGTATTATATTTTGTTCCATTTCAGCTATGTGATTCTGATGTTGTTGTTCTTTCTTTCTAACTATTCTCTTTTCTACTTATTTCTTTCTTATTGATGATAAGTCTTTCAGTGGAATGAAAGGTGGGTCGTCACATGGTTTCTTCACGAACACCAGGTCGCTCCCCAAAGTGAACTTCTTGGTCTAATAAAATTCATTCCTTCTAGATCTATTAGTACATCTTCAATTCATTCAACTCGGTCGGCGTCATTCTGCTACGTGCTCTTTTCACAGGTTCAGCTTCTTGCACAAGATCTATCTGAAACTCAACAGCTCATTTCAGTGGTAGTCCTGTAAGTGGCTCAAAGATATGTGCAAATTATCTTGCTACTCGAACCTAACTTAACTCTTCTCCTACTTGCATAGCAGTTGCAAAAGTACAACTGCTCTGGTCAAAATTCTCTACTGAGAATATAATTCTGTTATGACTATCATGGTGTCTTAGTGATATTTCCCTATCTTGGCAAAATTTCCTAGCCTCATGCTTACCCAACCAGTCCATATCCAAGACGTTCCCGAAATCTACGAAATCAAAAACATACAGAGTGCATGTAAACTTATGACCCAACAATTCTATTTCTAGCTAGTCACATCTCATCCCTGGAGTTGCTTATCCTTCTATTGATTCACAACCCTTAAGGAAGTAACAAGGTATGTGGGTTCTAAGCATAACCTATCAACTAAACACTGAGATATAAATAAGTGTGATGCACCAGTATCAAATACTACCCTAACTGGTATACTCTAAATCAGAATCGTACCTTCCATCGCAGCCTTCCCTTTTTCAGCTGCAGTTGGCCTAGCAGATGATGGTCCAACATCAAAAACTTTTCCATGTCCGCCCTGACTGGTTCTGGACACTGATTCTTATAATGCCCAACCTGGTTATAGTGGAAGCACATCACATTTTATTTTTTGCAGCCTTCGTCTGCTCGACTAATCATCACTTATGAGTATAATGACCTTTCTTGTCTCATATAAAGCAAACTAAATCAGCCTTTGCCTTCTTGGTAGCTTCTCCCTTCTGGGCTCCGTTCTAATTGAAGAACTTGCTCTTCTTTCCTTGAGAACCTTATGTTTCAACCGGTTTTTCTTTTGCATAAATAGCAAGCATCTGCTCATGTCGGACTGCCATCACCATAAAATTATTACAAGGATCATGGGGATGTGTTATAGTCACACTTGCAATCTTAGGCCTCAATCACCAAATGAACTTCTCATTCCTTCTGATGACGGTGTATATAGTCGCATATCCATTGTAACAACCCTGTATTTTGTGTTTATTTTAATTTTATATTTTAATTATTTTAACTGAAATTCCTGATTTAAAAACTTTATTTTATTTATTAAAATGGATAAATTTTGTTATTCTAAATATAAATTTTGATTTTTGTGTGAATTATAATTCCAAACCTGAATAAATGGAATAATTCCAAAAAAATTGATTTTTGGTCAAATTGGTCAAACTTTGACTTTTAAATTTAAAATATAAATATTTGAAATTTTGAAATTTTATCATTTATTATGAAAATAGATTTAATTTCAAGAATACTGCTTTTCGTTTCGTTGAATCAGATTAATATTGTGAAAGTTATTCTTTTTACAATATTGTGTGTAAATTGTTTTTTTTAACAAATTTGTTTATTTTAATTCATATAACTAATATTTTTTTTGTTTGTAAAATCATGTTCTAATTTGTGTAACATGATATGTTATGCATATATTTTATTTTTAAAACTTTGGGGTTTAATTTTTTAAAGGAGTTTGAATTTTTAAAATTTCTTGAATTGATTTTCCCAATTTTACATAAATATAAACAATTTCTGTAATGGTACATTTTGGTTAAATTTTGACACTAGTTGAAATTTTCAATTCTAAATTCTAACTTCAAATCTTTTATATAAAATATATATATTTACAACATTTATTTCACTATTGTTTTACTTATATCGGTTATATACTTTTAAATTAAGTAATAAATAATGTTGTAAAAAGGCAACAAATTATACGTTTTATTTGGCACGTTTTATATCCGTTCTTGTTTAATTTATTTGGCATTATAAATGTTACATTATTTCCTGATATAATCTTTAGCGTATATTTTATTAATTAAATAAGAAACAAATAAATTTAAATACGTTACTTTTGGGCATACGTTTTAAATTATCTCTTGCCTTTAAAATACACCCCTTTGATTCCATACATTAGCTTCGCAAATCAATCGGCTGTTCCTTTTTAAAAGGAAGAATTTAAAGATGCCTTGCAAATTCACGTGTAAAACTTTCATCTCACTCCACCTTCCATTTACTTCTCCCTATATAATAGGAATTAAATCGTTAAATTCCTACAGCCATTACAAATTTTTATCTCTTGCCATTTTTTTTGTTTCCACCTAATCAACGCAACTTCTCTAATAAATATAAACACGTACACAATACCCCACTGAATATCAATTGGCCTTCTTCTCTCGCGTAAAGCTTGCTCTTCAGGTAATGGCTGCATGCACTTGTTTTTTTTATTTTCTTCTTCTTCTTCTTGTATTTTCTTTTGTTTTCATTGTTTCACTCCATCAAGTGCTCGGCTCTTCACCACCAAGACAAGCCTGCGCCCCTCCACCACCACCACTTTCGGCCTGGCTTCTCTATTTTATTTAAAGGTATATATATCCATAAGTGTATATAAATCTATTATCTGATCTTGCTTAAATAGGTTTGTTGTTTTATATCAATAAGTTATAGTACGAACAGTTTAGTTATATATAAGTTGATTTTTAATGTGTATGTGTGTTTTAAAAATAAAAAATAAAATAAAATGAAAGAGAAATAAAATATAGGTAGGTATAAGTTTTATATGAGCCCGCACATCTATTAGTTACATTGTTTTTATAAGTTTACTTAAGCTATAAAAATTGTATTAGCAGCATATAGTTATATAATGCATGCATATATAGGCTTACGGCATAATATGAAAAGCATACGGTATATTTTGTTATGCATATAGAATCAAGTATGTAAATCAAATAACCTATTATTTGTATAATAATATAAGTTAAGTGTTTAGTAAAGTTGTTAACATGAGTTTAACCTGTTGTGTATATTTTAGCTTATTTAGAAATATATTTGTTTAAAGTATCTGTTTGTATTGCCAGCATATCTGTAAGTATTATAGAAAATATATTATGTAGGTAAGTTATTTTTTTCAAAAACGATGATTTTAGATATATATTTAATTTAATATGTGTGTAAATTTTTGAATTTATATACAAATTATTTTAATATATAAACTATTTAAAGTATTTTAATATATGTACTATTTTCAACATGTAAACTGTTTAGGCGTTTTAAATGTAAACAATGATTTTTATTTCAACATTCGTCTTAAAAATTTAAAATTGATTTCATGGGAAGACTATATATATATATATATATATATATATCGTTGAATATGGATTTTTATTTTTCTGCATATATATTGGGTCGGTTTTCAAACCTATATTAGTGTTAGCGTTTAAGATGGATTTAAGGAAATTTTAAGGAAACGTATGAATTTTATAAACATTGTATATTGAGTTTTGTTTAAACTAAAAAATTTGGGACATGATATGGATTTGAAAATATATGTTTGAAATTATTTTAAAAATAAATAATAATACATAAAATGAAATAGTTTCGCTATATCAAAACTAATTCAATCGCTCTCATCGATTTTCCATTATCATCCTTGTTCATCGTGCCTATATTCTACATCAAATCATATCCATCTAGCGTTGCTTTGGATTTAGTAGCTCATTTCTGTGTCGATCTCTCTAGCCTCGAAAGGTAAGCAATCACTCACGATTAATTTTCTTATATTTATTAAATTTGATTTCAATTAAAACGACATTTGAAATAGGCTGTTGTTAGTTATTTAAATTGTTATACATGTTATTATCTATAACTGTTCACCTGTGGGATATGACACCATATCATGTTGTTTATATTATATTGTTATTGATGATATATGCCTATTGTTATATTTTATATTATATGTTATCACTCTGCAAGTTCCTTGTTAGTATAGAATTCACTATGGGTTGAAATGATACATACCCGAACGGACTATAGAACAGGAGAAAAACGTTATGGGTTGAAATGATAGACCCTAGGATTTTCATTTGAATTGAATTTGGGATTGCGGGTCGAAAGGATATCTACCCGTATATATTTAAATTACGGATTGAAATAATAAATATCCGTTTCGCTTGACCATAGGATAGGAAATTATATACAGACACCGTTGGTCCAATATAAATGTTTTGAAAATAATTTCTATGGTTTTGGAAAGAAAAATATAGTTTTAATAAAGACTGATTCTTAGAATATTATATGTATAAAAATGAAAATTTTATGTATAGACCTAATAATAATATTTAATCTAATTAAGACTGATTTAATACATATAATATGTATAAGGATTCGTTTTAATTATATTTCAAAATAGATTTGGTAAAATTTTGAACAAGTTAAGGTTGAAAAGATAAAGTTGAATTAATTGGAAATGGTATTTAATTAAGAATTATATTCAATTAAATCGATTTGAAACTATTGAATTCGGGATTTAAGATATGATTTTATAACTTGGTTTTGGTAAAAGGGATTAAATGGATATTTTAAGATTAAATAAATTTAAGGAAATATTCTGTAAAATGTAATCTAATGCCATTTAAATGATATTGAACTTGTTTAGTGGATATTTCCTGACTAAATAATAATGAAGCTAAATCAAGATCTATATGAAACTAATAGATTTAACTTTGAAAATGTTGAATATTAAAGCTTCGAATATATAGAAGGTTTAAATGGTTATTGAGAACTGAATTGAATTATTGAATTGAGAATTGAATAAATGGGAATTTGGAATTTGAGTTGATTGGAATCAATTTGTGTAGTTGAGGAAATTTCAAATACTTTACTTTATAAATTATTTAATATATATATATACTATTTTGGAAAATACATGTATTTGAAAGGGAAATGATATTTTGGTTTTATAATATAAATTAATTTGAATGACCACGGTGTTATAGTGTATATTTCCACCTTGTAGATAGTTCTGCAGATCCTTAGAGGATGGTTATACCAAACATCCTTTGAGTTACTCGTATTCCAGTTGATATTTCACTTGAGTTGGATTTATTGATATAAGAATGTTAATCCTGACTCGAGTGTTTTATGTTTTTCTTTACGCTCGGGTTAGACTGAGTGATACAGCTTTTGAGACTCACCTTCGGAGTTTGAAGCTTCGTTTAGGGATCCAACTATCGATTCCGCTTTCAGCCCTTCCATTTGATTGGTTCAGAGAAGTCATCTGCTCGTACTAGAGACTTCACTTCATCTGAGATATTCTGTTGTATTATGTTTCTAACTCTGATGTTTATATAGTAGCTTCATGAACTACTACTTATCTATTCCGCTGCATTATATTACACTGTGTCTGTGATCTGTGATTATTTATTCACTGTTTGTACTGAGTATTGCCAAATTTTTATTTACAACGTGGTATTTTGAGCAATTCAAGTCTGACATGTGTGGATGCGAATGGTTGAAAATACCAGACCATTACAGTTGGTATCAGAGCTTTGGCTCTAGGAAAACTTAGCATATATAGTAAGTTTTTTGCAGAATCACTTTCGTTCGAGCTTGAATTTCTTCCTCTTTGATTTGGTTTTCCTTTGGACTTTGGAACGTTTCCTGCGGTTCCAAAATCCATTATCTTCTCTCCTTATTCGTTTTTCTGAATTCTGGAGTATACCACTGTTCCACTGGAAGATTGTAAAAGGGTGAATCTCCTTTACAATAGGCATTGATTTATCGTGATTTCTGTATTTTCGGTTTAGATCTTGCTATCTTTTACTAGTCCCAAGTGATCGAATACCGATTTGCCTTAGAATTCCACACCGATCTTATTCCTGAAGTGACGGTTGACCCGGTTAAGGCCGCCCGCGATTTATATGGGTATATCCATCTTCTATTTCGAAATTTAATTATCTCATCTTCGATCGAGCCTTTCTTTGAATCAGAATTCTATTTGATTGGAGTTTCTTTATTCTGAATTTCTATCTTTGTTTTGAAATCCATTCTTGAATCATCCTTCGATAATTGGGTTTGTTTGTATCTTAGAAATCGTTTAAAATATCAAAATTATTGTTTTGATAAGTATAATTATATTCTATATATAAAAGTGAAATGCTTTCGATAAGGATTTGAAATTTTCAAAATTTTATAAGGAGTTTGATTTGTTTAAAAATTATTTATAACTGAAGGGTTTTAATTTGAAATTCGAGAGATTGAATTCCGGTGTTTTAAAATTGGTTTTAAGATTTTTGAAAATATATAATAATACGATTTGAAAGTATTTTCTGAATAAGAAGTGTTTCAAATGACTCAAACGAGTTCTAATGATTTCAAAGAAATTTCAAAGAAGTTTTAAGAAAATAGAAGTCCAGAACTCACTTATGTCGCTGGAGAATAATTTCGGTGATGAGTGCACGCATCATCGACATTGATTTTTGAGTTTCAAAGTAGGGTAGAGGCCACTTTAATAGCTTCGCTTTGCGAGTGATTTTGTGAAACCAATTTTGATTTCAAATTCCGAAGTATAATTCGATATTCAAAAGATATATGTATATATATTTGAAACGATTTGAAGTAAGCCGGTGTTCAGTCCTCGAATTTCAGATTTGATTTAGTATAACCCTATCTTTGAAATTTGATTTACTGATTTGTTGGTGATTTCCAACTCATGGATTGAAAATATGATTTCTTCGACTATTTTTAAGGTTCGAGCACTTCCAAATCAAGGTTAATTTTTCAAAGGTAAGTAATTTTGGAAAGTATAAAGTATTTGATAAGTATATAAGATTAGTTTTGTATGTTTTAATATGATTTAAATAAGTTTGAAACTTCTTTGTTAAGTAAATGAATAAGACTATTTTGAATTATACTAGTAGGAAATATAGATTTGAAATGTTTTGAATAAAGTATATGTATATACATATATATCCAATGGTAAATTGAAATAAATAGTTTAAAGGTTTTAAAAGTAATGGTTTTAAAACTTAGTAACCATTTTGGGGTAAAAGTTGATTTTGAAAAAATATCTGGTTTCGAAAATAGATTGAAATTTAAACCCATTATTTACATGATGTTTTGGAAATGAATTTTGTTTGACAAAAATTATGTTGATTTGAAAATTTGAATTATTTGCTAAACTTATGATTTTGGAAACTTGGAAACTGAAGATATTTGATTTGGAAGAAATAATTTGGTGAAATCGGGTGTGATTTTTGAAACTGAACTGATATTGAAATGAATTGAAATTGAGAACCTTGTTTTACTAAATACTTGATTTGGGAGTTGTCGAACTTATAGAAATTTGATTTGTATAATTATGAAGTTGATTTGAAACTATGATTTAAAAAGGTACTCAATTTGAAAGTGAAATCTTATATAATCGAAATCTATATAAGTGTGATTTGATATACTATTGATTTTGAAAAGTATTCAATTTGGAAATGAAATCTTATATATAATGGACTTTATATAAGTATGATATTTGAAAGTGATTTGAAAAGGTACTATATGATACATATTTTCGAAGTAAAGATATGGAAATTGCCTTCTGCTTGGTATCCGATTTGTGGCCACATCTTGGATTCGTTCTATCGATATTATTCTCTCTGATTTTGGTTTTTCGGATGTGATACTCGAGTGTCCCCTTGTGGTGTAACCCATGGGTTTTTTTTCTTGGCGCGACTGCTTAGCGTAATTCGCCTAGCTGAGATGGCCCAGGGGTACGGATGTTTCTTGGGGGATCTAGGCGTAACCATTGTGTATCCTGTGATCTACGTAGGTCGTTTTTAGTAGCGAAATCCACAGAGCCGAGAAAGCTTACAGATACGGATGTTTTTTGGGGGATTCAGGCATAACCTTTGTGTATCTGCGGTCTACTTGTCATCATGGCGAAATTCGTAGGGATGAGAAAGCTTACGGATACGGATGTTTCCTAGGGATTCAGGCGTAACCTTTGTGCATCTGTGATCCATGGTTGGACAATGGTTTCGTTGTTTTGTTTGGATTGTACTTTCCATATCTGTTTTTAAAAGTTTTTCGAGTATTTTCACTGGGTGTTGAAACAAGTCTACTAAGTACCTAGAGAATTCTAGCTTTGTGCCTGATCAACGCACTACCAGAGTCTACAGGAACAAGGATAAACTTGTTAAAACATCGAGTTATAAAAGTATTTTGATAAAGTATCATATAAAGGATATTTTGGTCATTTATTTTACCTTTCTAAATAATTGAAATTTATATAATTTTAAAATAATGGTTCATCCTTGTCTTTCAACCTATTTTCCCTTCTAGCCATTCCTACTTTCCACCTCCATAAACTTACCTATAACAATAGTTATCAGGTATAATTTTAATCTTCTTGTCATCTTGTCTTAGTCCTATTTCATTCAATTTTTTTCTGTGTTTCCCGTACCTCGTTCCTTTTCGAGGACGAAAAGATTTGAGTGGGGGAGAGTGTAACAACGATGTATTTTGTATTTATTTTAATTTTATATTTTAATTATTTTAACTATAAATTCCTGATTAAAAAACTTTATTTTATTTATTAAAATGGATAAATTTTGTTATTCTAAATATAAATTTTGCTTTTTGTTTGAATTACAAAACCTGAATAAATGGAATAATTCCAAAAAAATGGATTTTTGGTCAAACTGGTCAAACTTTGACTTTTAAATTTAAAATTTAAATATTTGAATTTTTTAAATTTCATATTTTATTATGAAAATAGATTTAAGTTCAAGAATACTGCTTTTCGTTTCGTTAAAATCAGATTAATATTGTGAAAATTATGCTTTTTACAATATTGTGTGTAAATTGTTTTATTTAACAAATTTGTTTATTTTAATTTATATAAATATTATTTTTTTGTTTGTAAAATAATGTTCTAATTTGTGTAACAATGACATGTTATGCATATATTTTATTTTTAAAACCTTGGTGTTAATTTTTTTAAAGGAGTTTGAATTTTTGAAATTTCTAGAATTAATTTGCCCAATTTTAAATAAATATAAACAATTTCTGTAATGGTAGATTTTGGTTAAATTTTGACATTAATTGAAATTTTAAATTTTAAATTCTAACTTCAAATCTTTTATATAAAATATATATATTTACAACATTTATTTCGCTGTCGTTTTACTTATATGGGTTATATACTTTTAAATTAAGTATAAATAATGTTGTAAAAAGGCAATAAATTATACGTTTTATTTGGTACATTTTATATCCGTTCTTGTTTAATTTATTTGGCGTTATAAATGGAACGTTATTTCCTAATATATTCTTTAGCGTATATTTTATTAATTAAATAAGAAACAAATAAATTTAAATTTGTTACTTTTGGGAATACGTTTTAAATTATCTCTTGCCTTTAAAATACACCCCTTTGATTCCAAACGTTAGCTTTGCAAATCAATCAGCCGTGCCTTTTTAAAAGGAAGAATTTAAAGCTGCCTTGCAAATTCATGTGTAAAACTTTCATCTCACTCCACCTTTGTAACGACCCGTTAAACTTGATAATATTAAATGAATTAAATTAATATAATTTCCAATCAAATGTAGAATAAATGTAGGAGTTAGATAGTAACTGGAATTAAAAGGTTAACAATTGAAATGTTTATATGGCAATAGATAGAATAACGAAAATTTGAGTTGTGGTTATAAGATTTAATTGGTTGTGAAATTAATACTAGAGGAACGCTAAATGAAAACTTTAGCAACGGCAATTAAAGCTTAATTATTGTTAAATTGAATGAAAACCTAACTGAGATAGTGTAAGATGTATATCTTTGTGTAGTTGTATATGTATAGGAGATTTAAATGTATAGTTAATTATGAATTGTAGAAACGGTTATTTAATCTAATTGTTGAAAAATTAGGTGAAATATAAATAGGGAAATAGCGTAATTGTTGCACTTGAATAAAAATAAATTTAAGAATTTATGAGAAGAATTTAAATTTCCTATGTGTTTATATATATTGGTAAAATTGTAACTATATGGGAATTTAGGAAGTAAAATAAATGGCAGTGAGGGATAACTAATTCAATGCAATACAAAGGTGATTGGAACGACTGTTGGGTTTAATGGAGTATATATAAACAGTGAAAATCATTATAATCTCTTAATTTAATACGATTGTTTAATTAATACTAAAAGAATAAAGTTGAAATAGTATTAATGTAATAAAAACTTTAATAGATTGCAATTGTATAATGGAAGTAAATTGTTAATAAATGAATGTAAATATTAACAAATTTATGAAAATAAAATATAAAGGAATGTTGGATAGAACATAAGTGAATGAAATTTGATAGTACGTTAATTTGGAGGTAAATTTAAGAAAGAATAACAACCATTATAAATTTTCTAACTTATTTGTCAATGAATGTATTTGGGAATAGAGTTCTTTTATATGTTGAATAGTTATAATGTTGTTATTAAGCATGAACGTTACTTTATTAAGTATAAATATAGTAACGGAAGTATGAATAAATTTATAGAAACGTAAGACTTACTTTAAGGTAATATTTGAGTGTAGACTTTTGAAATAGATTTGACAACAATAATTATTGTTCGTTACCTATCTTATTTGTTGTTAAGTTTATTTCGAAATCAAATCCCAAATGTATTCACTAAATTTTTGCAGTTGCGTAGTTTTGGTTTGTAATTGCAGTAGTTAGTTCTATAAGGCGAGGTCTATACTAATTTTATTTTAATTGGACCATTGGTTGATATAGACTTTAGAAAGCGAGATTTATAATTTTTAATTTGAGTATTAAATTCAACAAATGGTATTTATTATTACAAATAAAATGGAATTAAACGTAAAATATTAATTAAAATGGAATTTGTAAACATTATAGTGAAATTTTGAACTAATGTTAGTAGCATCTTTATTTTAGGTAAAAGTTTAGAATATAAAGGTTAAAAATCTATCTGCTTATTTGTTAATGGGATTAGGATCGGTAATAGGTGGTAATAATTAAATGAATGTTACTCTAATTGAAAGTAGAGTAACGTTCGTTTAAAAGTTGAGAAATTATAGGAGCATATTTATTAAGCGTTACTTTAAAATTTATGTTTGATTGTGAAATTTATACGAGAAGTTGCAAAGTAATAATTAAGAAAGAATACATATAAATTGTTTATAACCTAAAACTTAAGGGTAGTTAAATGTTGAAATTGAATCTAATCAATTGGAAACTTAATTAAATTGGGTTCAATGTAAATAAAGGGTTATTTTAAGAAATTGAAATAAGTATTATAATTGGCAAATTATTTACTTTAAAGTGAAACGGAAGATATTAACGCAATAGTTTGAATGCAATATTTAATTCATCTAATTTATATTAAAGATTCGTTAGATTAATTTAATAGAAATTTTGGGACATTTAATAGATAATTGCTGATTTTGAATGGAATTAAAGGAATTACTGAAATCGAAATTTAGCAACTTTTAAACCTTTGCAATTGATTTTGAATATAAAGAGTCAATGGAAATTTGTGGATTAATTTATGAATTCATGAAATCAGTGTATTGACTTAGTAGTAACTATATGTAAATGTACGCAATAAGGTTGTGCAATACCAATTATTTGGATTCAAATTTATATTAAATATAATGTTGGTAGCAATTGGAATTTACCGTTTTTCAAAATAAATGAGAAATCAAGTCAAATGTAAATTATATCGTAAAGGATAAATTCATTTAAACAGTAAGATTTTTAAATAAATAAACGTTTCACTTAGGTTTCATTTGGATAATTTATGTAGTTTAATGGGAAAGCAATTGAAATTGATTACCCTAAATTTGTGCAGTTAGGGTAGTTTTGATTTGTCACTTAAGATGGTAAATTCTATAAAATGTGATAAATGTAGTTTTAATTAAATTATGACGATTGGGTATTTAAGAAGTGATAAACCAAAATTTATTGATTTATTTGAAATTAAATTGTGGATTTATTTCAAATAAGTGAAATTTATGTTTAACTATTACATCAATAGGAATTAATCTAATTTAAGGATATGTTAATATAAATTGGGAAAAAGGGTGTTTGGACTAGGGAATAATATTAATCGGTTTTAGAAACCTTAAATATAAAATGGGAAGTAGACAAGATTTAACGTTACAACCATTTATACAAAATCCAGAATGTGTGTAGAAGTATTTATGGAATAAAACGTAAACAATTGTTGGATAAAAGGAGTAGGAATCAATACTTATTTATTTAATTGGATATAACTACGATAGTATGATTTATTGCATTTAAATGAAATCTAATATATAGAACATTGCCTAAAAAGGAAGAATAGATAAAATTAATGATAAATCTATATACTATATAAGATTTATTGATTTAAAGACAAAAGGGGCAAGAACTATAAATTAGATTAAGTGCAACCTTCAGTAAATAAAATTTGATGGAATAAGAACATTTGGGTAATTTATTTCCAATTAAATCAATTCACGTTTCAAAATTTAATGCTAGCTTATTACATATATGTTTATGCCTAAATTTAAACTTATGTTTAGATCCAATCCGATCCATCTATTATTTTTCAGCCTTGTCTATATATAACCTGTTATAAACCCTAGCCACTCCTTATTTTCATTTTTCTATACGTAGATCTCCTTCTCAACTCCTTATTCTAATGGCAGAAAAAAAAACATAATTCTCAAATTCCAAAAATAATAATTTCAATTTCAAAAAAAAAAAAAAAAAAAAAAAATTTCGTATCTGCAGCAGCTTCTGGTCGCGCTTCGGGTTTCAGGGGAGAAAACCCTAGAGCAACTTCGGGTCAGGAAGAAAATGACTCGAGTCGCTCTGGGTCGTTTTGGCGAAAACTCCAAGCAAGCACCGGGGAATTGAGGCGGCGCACCGAAGTCGAACCCGAAGTCGACCCAGGACCAGAATTTTCCATTTTTCAAATTTTCATAACTTTTGCATACGAGCTCGGATTCGCGCGCGGTTTGTTTTGATGGGATCATATCGGAATTTCTGACGTTTTGGCACAAGTTTGGATGAATTTGGAGACTGTCCAAATTTTGGGTTTAAATTGGATTTGAATTCAATTTAAATTCAAAAAGGTGAGTGTTTTAACCCACTCACAACTACTAAAAGCTTTTATGTTTGTTAAATTAATTTTAGAAATGAATAGAAATTTATTTATGAGTATTTGGCATGTTTAATTCATCATATCTGTTAAATTGCATTTATTTAATTTAACTGTTAATTTAATTTATTTATTTCGTATTAATTGACAGTTAGAATTTATTTGTTTGTATGTAAACTGCTAGTTAACAGTTATATAATTTATTACTGAATATAAACTGTTAGATTAATAGTTGTTAAATTTAATTTGAATAAAATTTCCAGTATTACCTGTTATATATTATCAAATATATATTGTTATTGATTGATATTGTTGATGATTGTGATTGGATGATGGATGATGTTGAGGAATGGATGTTTTATTTGTATATCATTAAACTGCAAGTTATCATGCATATTTCATTTCATTTGGGATTGTGGTTTGAAATGATATATAACCGCATTTTATTTTAAATTGCGGGTTGAAATGATAAATACCCGTATCACTTGACCATAGGATAGAAAATTTTATACAGGCACCGTGGTCTATATATAAATTATTTTAAAAGTGATTTCTATGGTTTGGATGTGATACGATTTATAAAAATTTAATTTTGATATTTTATAAATATTATTCTTCCATTTGTATATATATATATATGAAGTTAAATTTTTGAATTTAAGCTGTGTATAAATCCGTTAAATAAAATGGAATAAAATTTAGAAATGGGATTGATAATTTATAATATATGTTAAGTTTGGAAATTTTTAAGATATGATATTTATAAACTGAATTTTTCTAAATAAAACTTAATAATGGATATTCTAGTATAAAGTAAATTTGAGAAATTATTAATTACTAGGATTTGGAGTTTTATTTATGAATCGTATGTGAATATTCAAAACTAAATAAAAGAACATTAAATTTGTTGAAAAAAATAAATTCCCACTTTAGTTTTGAATTATTAATACTCAAAATGGATATATATATATATATATATAAATTGAAATGGTTTTGGAACTCGAAAGTGAAATTTAAATTTTTGGTTTAGACTTTAAATAAAGAAATAGATTTGTAAGGCCATGGAAATTATTTTCTTACAAAGTAACCTTAAAGTTAAACCACTTATTTTATATACTGTTGAATATCCAAACCATTTAGTTTTGAAAGTAATGGTTTTAAAAAAACTATGGATTTCGAAGTATTATGTTGAAAGTTAAAAATTCAAATATTTGGTTACAAGGAATTATAAATTTTAAAAGAGGATATATATTTGGGAAAATGATATCATTGATTTGGGTTTTATAAAAAAATAATATCAAAATGTGACGCCCCACCTCTATACCCACGCTAGCCAAGAACACTACGGAGTAGTGCTGTCAACTAGCACGGAGAATAAGGCTGTTGAGGAGCGACCATCCATGTAATTGCTTATCACACGGTGGCTATAAATAATCTTCGAAAACAAACATAGAAATAATCATATCACAAATCAGTCACAGATATCCATATCACAAAGGTGGAAGAAGATATGAATATATAACTAACACATGAAAGTGTACATCAGAGTAGTGGTCAGTAAGATCCACGATAATACAAAATAATAGCAACACGTGCTATACAAAAGAATACAACTATGAGTCTATATCTCAAGTGTATACAACAAAAACTGCTAATCTAAACAGTTAGCCAAAAGTCAGAGTGATGAATCCCTGGGAAGAAGTCAAGCAGAAGCACCTGTAACATCTCGGTCTGACCCGAGTATTATTTAAGAAAATAATAAACGGGTCAGTCTAGCTATAAATATCAGATGACATGATATAACATAAAAGATATGGCATAAACATAAACATCCATAATGACATACCACTATAAGTATGTAAATAATGATCAACAGAAGATCAATCAATAAGAGATAATCAATATCACAAGAATCTTCTCAAAGATTCGGAAAGGGCATCATACCCCAAACTTGTACTCATAACAAGTCAATGACATAAATTCTAGAAATCAATGCAAGAAGTCCAGAAATCATAGAAAAGAGAAAGAGGCCTATCACATGATGGTCCGAAGACCAAGGGGAGCTACCCCACATGTGTGAATGGAATCACACAGATTAAGGTCCAGACTAACCAAAAAGCAAAAAGTTATGTGTGAGTGGAATCACACAAGTGGTGTCTAGTCTAACCTCGCAACAAGAGACATCGCACAGTTGCTAGTCTAAATCATCAGAATGATCGTCATGATTAACGAGAAGTGTCAATTACACTAAGCTAGTAAATATAGAAGTTTAGCTTCATGTCCCATAACCACTTGCTTAACTTAAATATTTACGAACAAACTGTAAATCTTCACTAATAAAATTGTCACAAGAGGTTCAATCGAATAAGTCCAAGAATTAACCGACGAAGTGAACGCAAGCATTTCATACCACTTGTTTTACTAAGTCGTTTAATTAGATTTCTCATCCGAGTGAGGTAAAGGTTTGTATATACTAATAGATTGGAAAACGGTTTAAGAAAAGAGCTTAGTTATTAAAAATAGAGTTGAAATTGTTTGTTAAAAGAGTTTTGATATTTACTACTAGTATTGAAACCTTTATATTATAAAGTGACAAAACACAGAAGCAATTGTAGAAACAATCAGTCACAAAGATCGCATACGGAGATGTGAATAAAATCCAAGGAAATCAGCTCAATGTTTTTCAGATAAGATCCCCTACGGAGGGGGGGTCCAGGGGGGTGGCAACCCCCCAAGGTGGGGGTGCGGGGGCAACGCCACCGCTTACGGGGTTCGACCTACCCAGTCAGGTCGCGGGGGTCCAGGGGGCAGCGCCCCGACAAAACGGTACGACCTAAGTGAAGGCAAGAGGCCTACAACCTAAAGCAAAATGAGGTCTAACGACCTAAGGGTTCACGCGACCTAACACAATGGTTGAGTGACCTAACTAAGTGCGCGACCTGGTGGGTAAGGAGGTCGAGCGACCTAAAGTTCTTTGCGACCTAACGAGGTAGAGGGGACACGCGACCTAAAGGTACGCGACCTAAGAAAGCACGCGACCTATCGGCAATAAGGATCGAGCGACCTAATGGCAACATGGGTCGAGCGACCTAACTTTGCCGCAACCTATAAATATCACGACCTAAGGCCACAACGACCTAAGAAATAAAGGGGAGCGACCTAAAGCACACGCGACTTACGACCTAAGGAAAGCAGGCGACCTAACTCCACACACAAGGCCTAACGACCTAAGAGTTAAACGACCTACGACCTACGCCACCAACTCACGAGCGACCTAAGTACTAGGTTGTGAACAACCTAACTCCGAACACACGAAAAGTGGTCAGAACGATCTAGGAGCTATCTCGTACGCGACCTACGACCTAAGACCCACACGACCTAACTCCGAACGACCTAAAAATGGCCAGAACGACCTAAATGCAGAAATTTCGCCAAAACGCCAAAAATCGGAGTTTTTCGCCAATCCAATCCAAACCAAAAGCAAATATTCATGCTAAAGTGATAGGGAATCATTCCCAACAACCCAAGATAGTTATATACAAGAATGTGAGTTAAAAATCTCACCTTTGCACCAAATATCAATGAAAATGAAGTTTTAAGCAAGCAAGAATCAATCCTTCTTCTATCTAAGCACAAGAAGCTTGAATCCAATGTCTTCTTCTTGAATTTGGAGTAGAAAGATGGATTGCAATTGAATTTGAGTTTTGGAATTTTAATTTCCCATTCCCTCCACCATTAATGCCAAAGCTTGATTAGTTAGGAAATTTATGAAGAGTGAGGAGAAGTGTAACAACCCGGTATTTGCATCGATTGATAATCGACTTTTAAACGATAAATACAGTTGCTTATTTGCCAATTGAAGTAATTAAATTGAGTTGAAATTATTTTATAAATTGTTAATGAGATTGACGGGCTTTGAAAATAATTAGTGGTCCATTTCTTTATTGGGCTTTAAAAATCGTTCGGCCCATTTCTTTGTTGCCGTGATTTTATTAAGGGTTAATAACCCGTTTCCCCCATTTCTCTTTTCATTTTTTTCGAAACCGAACCCTAAAGAAAATAAGAAAGTAAATGGCGGCATCGTCTCGTGTTCGTTCCGCTGCTCCAAATTAGGGCTTCGCTCTTCCTCGTTCGTTCTTGTGGCGCTAACGTTGCTTGCTTCGACATTCGGTTGCTCCTTTAATTCGTCGACACGGTGAGTGATTCTATCTCACTCACATCTAGTTCAACCGTGTTTCGGCCATTCGATTTGTGTTTTTTTTATGTTGTTGATTTTGGTCTCTATGACTTCATCCACTGAAATGGTTTCTGGAGTTACTTGAATTTGTCGAGTACTTTTGGCCTGATGTTTGATTAGTTGTAGTTGCCGACGATGTTACTGTTCATATAGGAATTGAACCCCTATACATTCGTTCGTATATGAGCATTTGACTTCATCAATTTATTATCTCGGCTGTATGATATTGTTCTAATATTCGGGATGATTTTTGACTTTGGATTGGAATCTGTAAACTTTATTTTGTGAAATTTTTTTTAGATTAGAATTCACGTTGGCGTTGCAACTGCTTTCAGTTTTGATTTCGACCTTTAATTGTTTTGAAACTGTTGATCTATGATTTGATGGAATTCATCGGTGTATTTTGTTTCGGCCACATATTGCAGTCTTCCACTTGATTTTCAGCTTTGAATATTTCAAACTGGCTATTGATTTTCTAGCACCTGAAATTGTGATCTTTGATGTACTTCGAACTTGTAGTTGAATATCTCAACACACGTACGTATTTTCTATGTTTTTCATAACAGTTTACAATCATGTCTAACTTTGTGCATTTCTCTTGATGTGTCTCTTCCTGTATTTGCATTGCTATTAACCCTATGCACTATGTCATCGAGTCTGATGCATGTGGCTATGTATTTTCTATTCACTTATGCATCCTTCTGTGATGCAATGATGTGTTGCCATACTCGAGCTTGCCTGTGTGTTCTGGGCACTTGCTATTGGGTTTGATGCAATTCTTTGTGTGTTGTTGCTTCACCATTGTGTGTTGATGTACTTGTTGTTATACACCTTATGTTGTACCAAATTTTACTGTGTCACTTGTAGTTGCAGTAGTGATGCAGTTATATGCTTGTACCACTTGCTGTTTCGACTTGGGATTGCACTGTTACTGTTTGGTAACGTAGTTCATATTTGCTTTTAGTCCATTGTTTTGATGCCATCACTGAATTCGATGCCTACCTCTATGTATACACATATACATACATATGTACATGCTAAAACTACTTCTGTTCTTCGACCCTATGTAGTTCTGGACTGCACTTCTTTTACTGTCCCTATTGCATCTGTATGCACCATTGTGTTACACCATTGTCTTGTCTCAAATTTGGCCTGGTACTTTGCTTCACCACTGCCCTTGTGTACATGTTGATGAATCTCATGTGTATACCTGAATCTGGTATAACTCGAGCATTCCCTCTTCACTGCATATGTTTTGGGTCACTGTTGCATTCATTAGACTTTGCATTTGTTTGCATTTATATGCATTCTTGTAGACTTTGGTTATCCTATATGCTTGCTGTCGGTTTTGGTGCATTTTGCCTCTGTTGCTCGAGTATATGAGCAGTTTCATATATTTTGGCCATATCTCTCTCTTGCTGTCACCTTATTCCACCATGTCTTCATGTTGGAACCACTGCCATTATTTGTTTGTTAGCACTGTTTCACCATGTCACTGCCATGTGCATTTGGATTGATTTTCGAATTACACTTGAGTTGAATCCGATGACTCGGGTTTGATCTTGTGTTTGGTTGGGAATTTTCATTGGGTACATCATCACTGTAGTGGCAAGGCAGTGCACGCAAGCGTGAACTGCAGCCACACGGTATTCATTAGGTACATCATCACTATAGTGGCAAAGCAGTGCACGCAAGCGTGAACTGCAGCCACACGGTATGGTTTTGTGATATTCTATTTTGTTTTGATTTATTAATCTTTTGCGTAGTTCATGTGCTGTAGTGGCGAGGCAGTACACGCGTGCATGTACTGCAGCCCTACTCATCTTAATATTTTAATTGATATTTCAATGGTTTGAACTGTTCTGTTATTTCAATTCAATATTCTGAATTGCATTCTGATTTGGTTTAATTACTGTCGTCTATTCATTATTTGATTATTATTGCTTCTGTGCACTAATAACTGAGTTTGAATTAGACTGACCCGAGTATTATTTTCTTTTGAATTTAATACTCGGGTCAGACCGAGTATTTCAGGTTGTAGATATTCTGCTTTGGGTTGCTGCTAGAGCTATGAAGTTCTTTCATATCTTTTGGAGTAGTCGTCGTTATTTGTAGTAGTCTGTATGATTGTATAGGAAGATATGTATTCATGTATATTATATACGTTAATGTACTTGTATATGTAACTTCCTGAGTCGATTGTTGTAGTTGTATCATATGTACCGTGTCAAATGTATTGTAACTGACATCAGTTATTGTATATATGAGAATTTCTGTTTTATCTGTGTTCCGCATTTATATTTATCTGTGTTATTATTTTATATTTACTGTTCTAAACTATTATGAACCATCGTAGTTCGTTTTATACTGGAATTGGGGTATTTCGATGGGAGAAAATAAACCAGAGATGAAAAATGAAAGAATATATATATCACTCCTATCGAGATAACCAATACTAGTGTAAGGCCAACTATTGATGGCCGCTCCTCAACAGCCTTATTCTCCGTGCTAGTTGACAGCACTACACCGTAGTGTTCTTGGCTAGCGTGGGTATAGAGGTGGGGCGTCACAGTTTGGTATCGGAGCCAGGGGTTTAGAACAAATATAAAACATAACTTAGATAGTACATATGTTACAACTATTTGTCGACGTTTAATCTCTCGTATTTGCATATGATTGTCTTTGATTGTTAGGTATGAATTCCTAACGCTTACTCATATGCATTTGATTTTGATTCTTGTGTTTTCGGCTTTGATTTGATTTAGCCAATGATTGATTTTGTTCGAATCTCAGCGATTCCGAACTTGATATTTTATGTTTTCCTCTGCTTGAATTCCATTCGACTTCGGTCACTTTGTTTTTGAGAAATTTCTAAATTCGTGATTTCCAAGACTCTGATTTGGTTTGCCGTTGAGTACTTTTATGATGATGTTGAATCGTTTTGTACTCGATTATGGCCATTAATTGTTGACTTCGACATTGACTTGATTTTTATTTTTGTTGAAGTCATTTATGCATTTATGCTCGTTTTGTTTTGTTTTTCCAATTGTTAATCGATTCTTCTTTTCCGATTAGTTGTTATCTTCTTTGTCGACTTTGATAACTTCTATTTCTGGAATTTTTGGATATTCCTACTTTGATGGATTCAAGAATCGAATTCTTTGGTTTTTATTCACGTCTTCGAATGTGAATTTTAGTGAATTGATTTGGTTTCCAAATTTAATCGATTATTGTTAATTTCCCGATTTGTTGCTATCATTTGGTAGCAACTTTGATGACCATTTCTTCGGGAATTTTTGTGAACATACCTTTCGATGAATTCGGTATCGATTTCTTTGGATTCTATTCACGTCTTCGTATGTGAATTCTTGTGATTGATTGATTTTACAATCATTTTTGTGATTTGTCACTTTAAAAAAAAATATAAACGTTTTAATACTAGTAGTAAATATCAAAACTCTTTTATCAAAATGTTTTCAACTCTATTTTCAATATCAAAATCTTTTCCTAAATCGTTTTCCGATCTATTAGTATATACAAACCTTTATTTTCACTCGTATGAGAAATCTAATTAAACGGCTTAGCAAAACAAGTGGTATGAAACGCTTGCGTTTACTTCGTCGGTTAATTTTTGGACTTGTTCGATTGAACCACTTGTGACATTTTTCTAGTGAAGATCTACAATTTGTTCGTAAATATTTAAGTTAAGCTAGTGGTTATGGGACATGAAGCTAAACTTTTATATTCACTAGCTTAGTGTAATTGACACTTCTCGTTGATCTTGATGATCGCTTTATGAATTAGACTAGCAATTGCGCGATGTCTCTTTCATTGCAAGGTTAGACTAGACACCACTTGTGTGATTCCACTCACGCATACCTTTTTGCTTTTTGGTTAGTCTTGACCTCAATCTGTGTGATTCCATTCACACATGCTTAGTGTAATTGACACACCTCGTTGATCATGATGATCGTTCTGATGGTCAGACTAGACACCACTTGTGTGATTCCATTCACACATACCTTTCTGCTTTTTGGTTAGTCTTGACCTCAATCTGTGTGATTCCATTCACACATGCGGGGTAGCTCCCCATGGTCTTCGGACCGTCATGTGATAGGCCTCTTTCCCTTTTTCTGTGATTTCTAGATTACTTATGTTGATTTCTGGAAATTTTATGCTTCACCTATTTTTGTGCATTGGTGAATTCATATGTTATTAATTTGTCATGAGTACAAATTTGGGGTATGATACCTCTTTGGATCTTTGAGAAGATTCTTGTGATATTGATTATCTCTAATCAGTTGATCTCCTGTTGATCATTATTTACATACTTATAGTAGTATGTCAGTATGGGTATTTCATATTTATGCCATACCTCTTATCGGTTGATCTCCTGTTGATCATTATTTACATACTTATAGTAGTATGTCATTATGGATATTTTATGTTATGCCATATCTTTTATTCTATGTCATACTCCGTTCGAGTTTTTATACTCCGTTCGAGTTTTCATACTCCGTTCGAGTTCTCATACTCTTATCTTTTGATTTTTGGATTTCTTGTGTAGATTTCTAGAATTTGTGCTTCACCAATTTTCGTGATTTCTATTGATAAGTTTTATCAATTCTTGTGCATTGGTGAATTCGTGTGTTATTGACTTGTTATGAATACAAGTTTAGGGTATGATACCCCTTTCTATCTTTGAGAAGATTATTGTGACACTTTTGATGAATGAAAATCCACTTATCGAAGTTGCTACTGATGTCGCTGTTTTAATCACGTGTTTTAAAAAAAAATTGTTTCAAAATATAAATCAAAATTGTTTTTAAAATTTTGACGATTTGCGCTTTCAAAAGAATGAGGAAGCGAATTAAACGTTTCAGTAAAATCGAGGACTATGATCCCTTTCTTTTGCTGATTCGCTTAATTCCGGATTTGTTCGTTTGAGAATGTAAATTGTAATTTTATAAATAAAATGGTTTTCAAAAATTTTACAGTTTACGCTTTCAAAAGAATGAGGAAGCGATTTAAACGTTTCAGAAAAATCGAGGACTATGACCCCTTTCTTTTACTGATTCGCTTAATTCCGGACTTGTCCGTTTGAGAACGTAAAATGTTATTTATTTAAAATACACAATTTTGCATTTTCAAGGAAACGATGAAGTGAATTAAACGATTTAGTAAAACTCGTGGTTATGGGTCATGTGCGTTTGCTATTTCGGTTAATTTCGGACTCGTTAATTGAAAAATTTGTGATTTGAAATTTGATTACCGTTGTGGTAATTTCTGATTATCGTTTTGATAATTGGATGTTTATGAATTCTGATTTATCGTTTTTGATAATCAGATATTTATTGTTTCTAATTATCGTTTGTGATAATTAGATATTTTTGGTTTGATTATCGTTTGTGATAATTAAACATTTGTGATTTGAGATTTGATTATCAATTGTGATAATTAAATAATCGTTGATTCGTGAATTCTGATTTATCGTTTTTGATAATCAAATATTTATTATTTCTAATTATCGCTTGTAATAATTAGATATTTGAGATTTAATTATCAATTGTGATAATTAAATATTTGTGATTTGAAATTTGATTACCGTTGTGGTAATTCCTGATTATCGTTTTTGATAGTTAGATGTTTGTGACTCGTGTTTTCTAATTATCTTTGTTGGTAATTAAATTTTTGCTGTCTTCAAATTATCGAATCGATGATTAGATATTGCTGTTTTGTGATTTTTGTATTCTGATTATCTATTTGATAACCAAATTTTGTTGAGAATTTGTGAATTTCTTTTATGAAATTAAAAGATTTCTTTGGCGTTTATATTGTACTACGCCAGTGTACCGGCTCAATTTTCTGCTATTTATGACGTTTCCCACGTCTTCCAATTACGGAAATGCCTTTGGGATTTTCGATCCTTATTCTTATTCTCGAGCTACCTTCTATTCACATCATTGCTTCGGGGGTTCAGCACCTTCGAAATAAAGATGTTTTTCTCGTGAAAGTTCAGCGGTTCTCAAATCCTATGGATTTCACTTTGGAATCCAGAGAATTCATCGAGCAAACACGTTCAAGCTTACTCTTTCATGCTCTTATGGTTGTTACCTTTTGTCCATTTATTCCTTAAGATTGCGAGGACGCAATTTCTTTAAGGAGGGGAGTCTGTAACAACCCGGTATTTGCATCGATTGATAATCGACTTTTAAACGATAAATACTGTTGCTTATTTGCCAATTGAAGTAATTAAATTGAGTTGAAATTATTTTATAAATTGTTAATGAGATTGACGGGCTTTGAAAATAATTAGTGGTCCATTTCTTTATTGGGCTTTAAAAATCGTTCGGCCCATTTCTTTGTTGCCGTGATTTTATTAAGGGTTAATAACCCGTTTCCCCCATTTCTCTTTTCATTTTTTTCGAAACCGAACCCTAAAGAAAATAAGAAAGTAAATGGCGGCATCGTCTCGTGTTCGTTCCGCTGCTCCAAATTAGGGCTTCGCTCTTCCTCGTTCGTTCTTGTGGCGCTAACGTTGCTTGCTTCGACATTCGGTTGCTCCTTTAATTCGTCGACACGGTGAGTGATTCTATCTCACTCACATCTAGTTCAACCGTGTTTCGGCCATTCGATTTGTGTTTTTTTTATGTTGTTGATTTTGGTCTCTATGACTTCATCCACTGAAATGGTTTCTGGAGTTACTTGAATTTGTCGAGTACTTTTGGCCTGATGTTTGATTAGTTGTAGTTGCCGACGATGTTACTGTTCATATAGGAATTGAACCCCTATACATTCGTTCGTATATGAGCATTTGACTTCATCAATTTATTATCTCGGTTGTATGATATTGTTCTAATATTCGGGATGATTTTTGACTTTGGATTGGAATCTGTAAACTTTATTTTGTGAAAAAATTTTTAGATTAGAATTCACGTTGGCGTTGCAACTGCTTTCAGTTTTGATTTCGACCTTTAATTGTTTTGAAACTGTTGATCTATGATTTGATGGAATTCATCGGTGTATTTTGTTTCGGCCACATATTGCAGTCTTCCACTTGATTTTCAGCTTTGAATATTTCAAACTGGCTATTGATTTTCTAGCACCTGAAATTGTGATCTTTGATGTACTTCGAACTTGTAGTTGAATATCTCAACACACGTACGTATTTTCTATGTTTTTCATAACAGTTTACAATCATGTCTAACTTTGTGCATTTCTCTTGATGTGTCTCTTCCTGTATTTGCATTGCTATTAACCCTATGCACTATGTCATCGAGTCTGATGCATGTGGCTATGTATTTTCTATTCACTTATGCATCCTTCTGTGATGCAATGATGTGTTGCCATACTCGAGCTTGCCTGTGTGTTCTGGGCACTTGCTATTGGGTTTGATGCAATTCTTTGTGTGTTGTTGCTTCACCATTGTGTGTTGATGTACTTGTTGTTATACACCTTATGTTGTACCAAATTTTACTGTGTCACTTGTAGTTGCAGTAGTGATGCAGTTATATGCTTGTACCACTTGCTGTTTCGACTTGGGATTGCACTGTTACTGTTTGGTAACGTAGTTCATATTTGCTTTTAGTCCATTGTTTTGAGGCCATCACTGAATTCGATGCCTACCTCTATGTATACACATATACATACATATGTACATGCTAAAACTACTTCTGTTCTTCGACCCTATGTAGTTCTGGACTGCACTTCTTTTACTGTCCCTATTGCATCTGTATGCACCATTGTGTTACACCATTGTCTTGTCTCAAATTTGGCCTGGTACTTTGCTTCACCACTGCCCTTGTGTACATGTTGATGAATCTCATGTGTATACCTGAATCTGGTATAACTCGAGCATTCCCTCTTCACCGCATATGTTTTGAGTCACTGTTGCATTCATTAGACTTTGCATTTGTTTGCATTTATATGCATTCTTGTAGACTTTGGTTATCCTATATGCTTGCTGTCGGTTTTGGTGCATTTTGCCTCTGTTGCTCGAGTATATGAGCAGTTTCATATATTTTGGCCATATCTCTCTCTTGCTGTCACCTTATTCCACCGTGTCTTCATGTTGGAACCACTGCCATTATTTGTTTGTTAGCACTGTTTCACCATGTCACTGCCATGTGCATTTGGATTGATTTTCGAATTACACTTGAGTTGAATCCGATGACTCGGGTTTGATCTTGTGTTTGGTTGGGAATTTTCATTGGGTACATCATCACTGTAGTGGCAAGGCAGTGCATGCAAGCGTGAACTGCAGCCACACGGTATTCATTGGGTACATCATCACTATAGTGGCAAGGCAGTGCACGCAAGCGTGAACTGCAACCACACGGTATGGTTTTGTGATATTCTACTTTGTTTTGATTTATTAATCTTTTGCGTAGTTCATGTGCTGTAGTGGCGAGGCAGTACACACGTGCGTGTACTGCAGCCCTACTCATCTTAATATTTTAATTGATATTTCAATGGTTTGAACTGTTCTGTTATTTCAATTCAATATTCTGAATTGCATTCTGATTTGGTTTAATTACTGTCGTCTATTCATTATTTGATTATTATTGCTTCTGTGCACTAATAACTGAGTTTGAATTAGACTGACCCGAGTATTATTTTCTTTTGAATTTAATACTCGGGTCAGACCGAGTATTTCAGGTTGTAGATATTCTGCTTTGTGTTGCTGCTAGAGCTATGAAGTTCTTTCATATCTTTTGGAGTAGTCGTCGTTATTTGTAGTAGTCTGTATGATTGTATAGGAAGATATGTATTCATGTATATTATATACGTTAATGTACTTGTATATGTAACTTCCTGAGTCGATTGTTGTAGTTGTATCATATGTACCGTGTCAAATGTATTGTAACTGACATCAGTTATTGTATATATGAGAATTTCTGTTTTATCTGTGTTCCGCATTTATATTTATCTGTGTTATTATTTTATATTTACTGTTCTAAACTATTATGAACCATCGTAGTTCGTTTTATACTGGAATTGGGGTATTTCGATGGGAGAAAATAAACCAGAGATGAAAAATGAAAGAATATATATATCACTCCTATCGAGATAACCAATACTAGTGTAAGGCCAACTATTGATGGCCGCTCCTCAACAGCCTTATTCTCCGTGCTAGTTGACAGCACTACACCGTAGTGTTCTTGGCTAGCGTGGGTATAGAGGTGGGCGTCACAAGAAGAGGGTTGGAATTTGGGCTTAATAGGCTAAACTAACCCAAAGTCCAAAGCGGGAAAAGTTAGTGAAATTTCACTAACTCCAAACCTATCGATGTTTATACTTAAAAAGTTGTAAACGGCATTTCGAACTCAATGGAAGTGGTCTCGAGTCCTAATTTGACCGTTTGCAAAAAGTAGCTTTTCGGACCAAAATCCGATTAACGAGTTAATATTTAAATAAAATATTTAAATACAAACTCGATAAATATGCGGGTTGTTACACAAAATGAATTGTTTTGGGTTTTAAAAGAAGAAATGATATCGTAATATTATGGGTTTGAAATGGATTATATTCTGGTTTTAAGGTATAAACTATTTTTAAATGACCGCGGTGTTATAATAACGATGGGTTGGCAAAGAGACCGGGATCGGATATGGACATACTCTCTGTCGATACCGAAAACCACTTTGACTAACCGTGTACACGGTGGAGATTCCAGAATGAAGTAGGTTGGTGGCGACGTCCTGTAAGGTAAATACGTGGACCCAACTCCCGTGAGTTGGCATAAGATGGCTAAAACAGGAGCGATCGACGGGTTAATGAGGTCATTCCTCTGATCGGACACTCCTCTTCGATATTATACTTTGACTTTGGATTGATTCAGTGGCCACTTCTATTTTTGATTTTGGGGGAGTTTGTTCAAGGTGGGCGGTAGCTGCGGCTACGCGTTTCCATCGGCCCGGAAGCGTAATTGGTATATCTACCTTAGCATTGCCTAGTTGTGCTGTATCATCTACCATACCGAGCCTTGTACGAGTTTGGATTTCTCCCGTAGCCCGTGTGGTATCCTCTGGTGGCTTCCCGATCAGGAGGGACTATGATATTGGATGGACTACTGGGACTATTACGTGTTAAGGGGAATATTGGGTCACTCCTTAATGCTATTAAAAAGTATGTTTATTTTATAAATAAACACTATTATAATAGCGAAATATACTACATAGTAAATAGTTTAACGGATCCTTAGGAGATGTAAATCCCGAGCATCTCTTGAGTTACTGTACTCATATTTATTTCTGTTATTTAACTCACATAAGATCTTTTAGTTCTGACTCGAGTGTTTTTGTCTTTTCAAATTCGCTCGGGTCAGTCCGAGCGTTTCAGGATCGAAGACTTTAGCTTTGGAGGACGAAGACGAAGAATTTGTATTATTATTATTTATAGTATTGCACCACTCATACTGTTCCGCTGCATTGATTGTATTGGTATGTGTAACTCTGATATTTATTGTATAAAGAAGAATCAAGTGTTTTGTAAACCATTTATGAACTGTATATTTATTATTATATTTTATCCTCCCGTTGTGAGATTCTATTTTGTTTTATTTCTTCTCTGTTTTTCTTATTTACCCCATAACAATCCGCCCTTCCGTATGGTTTGAATTGGCACGTGTGTCGGTTTAAAGTGTGCGATAAGACGGATGTTACAACCTTCCATTTAACTCTCTTTATATAATAGGAATTAAATCCTAAAATTCCTACAGCCGTTATAAATTTTTATCTCTTGCCATTTTTTTTCCACCTAATCAACGCAACTTCTCTAATAAATACAAACATGTACACAATACCCTATTGAATATCAATTGGCCTTCTTCTCTTGCGTAAAGCTTGCTCTTCCGGTAATGGCCGCATGCACTTGTTTTTTTCTTTCTTTTTTTTTCTTATTGTATTTTCTTTTGTTTCTATTGTTTCACTCCATCAAGTGCTCGGCTCTTCACCACCACGACAGGCCTGCGCCCCTCCACCACCACCACTTTCGGCCTTGCTTCTCTCTTTTATTTAAAGGTATATTTATCCATAAGTGTATATAAATATGTTATCTGATCTTGCTTAAATAGTTTTTCTGTTTTATGTCTATAAGTTTTTATAGACATAAGTAATAGTACGAATAGTATAGTTATATATAAGTTGATTTTTAATGTGTACGTGTGTTTTAAAAATAAAAAATAAAAAATAAAATTAAATAAAATAAAATTAAAGTGAAACAAAATATAGGTAGGTATAAGTTTTATATGAGCCTGCAAATCTATTAGTTACATTGTTTTTATAAGTTTACTTAAGCTATAAAAATTGTATTAGCAACATATAGTTATAGTGCATGCATATATAGGCTAACAGCATAATATGAAAAGCTTACAGTATATTTTGTTATGCATATAGAATCAAGTATGTAAATCATATAACATATTATTTGTATAATAATATAAGTTAAGTGTTTAGTAAAGTTATTAACATATGTTCAACCTGTTGTGTATATTTTAGCTTATTTAGAAATATATTTGTTTAATGTATCTGTTTGTGTCGGCAGCATATCTGTAAGTATTATGTAAAGTATATTATGTAGATATGTTATTTTTTTCAAAAACAATGATTTTAGATATATATTTAATTTAATATGTGTTTAAATTTTTTAATTTATATGCAAATTATTTTAATATATAAACTATTTAAAGTATTTAAATATATGTACTATCTTCAACATCTAAAATGCTTAGGCATTTTAAATGTAAACAATGATTTTTATTTCTACATTCGTCTTAAAAATTTAATATTGATTTCATGGGAAGACAATATATATATCGTTGCATACGGATTTGTATTTGTCTGCATATATGTTGGGTCAGTTTTCAAACTTATATTAGTGTTAGCATTTAAGATGGATTTAAGGAAATTTTAAGGAAATGTATGAATTTTATAAACATTGTATATTGAGTTTTGTTTAAATTAAAAATTCCGGGACATGATATGGATTTGAAAATATATGTTTGAAATTATTTTAGAAACAAATAATAATATATAAAATGAAAAGGTTCCGTTATGTCAAAACTAATTCAATCATTCTAATCGATTTTCCATTATCACCCGTCGTGCCTGTTTTCTACATCAAATCATATCCATGTAGCGTTGCTTTGGATTTAGTAGCTCATTTCTGTGTCGAATCTCTCTAGCCTCGAAAGGTGAGCAATCACTAACGATTAGCGTTCTTATATTTATTAAATTTGATTTCAATTGAAACGACATTTGAAATAGGTTGTTGTTAGTTATTTAAATTGTTATATATGCTATTATCTGTAACTGTTCTCCTATGGGATATGACACCATATCTTGTTGTTTATATTATATTGTTATTGATGATATATGCCTGTTATTATATTTTATATTATCTGTTATCACTCTGCAAGTTCTCTGTTAGTATAGAATTCACTATGGGTTGAAATGATACATACCCGAACGGACTATAGAATAGGAGAAAATCGTTATGTGTTGAAATGATTGACCCAAGCGATTTTCATTTGAATTGAATTTGGGATTGCGGGTCGAAAGGATATCTACCTGTATATATTTAAATTGCGGATTGAAATAATAAATATCTGTGTCACTTGACCATAGGATAGGAAATTATATACACACCATTGGTCCAATATAAATGTTTTGAAAATAATTTCTATAGTTTTGGATAGAAAAATATAGTTTTAATAAAGACTGATTCTTAGATTATTATATGTATAAAAGTGAAAATTTTATGTATAGACCTAATAATAATATTCAATCTAATTGAGATTGATTTAATACATATAATATGTTTAAGGACTCGTTTAAATTTATATTTCAAAATAGATTTGGTAAAATTTTGAATAAGTTAAGGTTGAGAAGATAAAGTTGAATTAATTGGAAATGGTATTTAATTAAGAATTATATTCAATTAAATCGATTTGAAACTATTGAATTCCGGATTTAAGATATGATTTTATAACTTGATTTTGGTAAAAGGGAATAGATATTTTAAATTTAAATAAATTTAAGGAAATATTCTGTAAAATGTAATCTAAGGCTATTTAAATGATATTGAATTAATTAAGTGGATATTTCCTGACTAAATAATAATGAAGCTAAATCAAGATCTATATGAAACTAATAGATTTAACTTTGAAAATGTTGAATATTAAAGCTTTGAATATATTGAATTTTTAAATGGTTATTGAGAACTGAATTGAATTAATGAATTGAGCCTTGAATAAATGGGAATTTGGAATTTGAGTTGATTGGAATCAATTTGTGTAGTTGAGGAAATTTCAAATACTTTACTTTATAAATTATTTAATATATATACTACTTTGGAAAATAGATATATTTGAAAGGGAAATGATATTTTGGTTTTGAGGTATAAATTAATTTGAATGACCACGGTGTTATAGTGTATATTTCCACCTTGTAGATAGTTCTGCAAATCCTTAGAGGATGGTTATCCCAAATATCCTTTGAGTTACTTGTATTCCAATTGATATTTCACTTGAGTTGGATTTATTGATATAAGAATGTTAATCATGACTCGAGTGTTTTGTGTTTTGCTTTACGCTCGAGTCAAACAGAGTGATACCGCTTTTGAGACTCACCTTCGGAGTTTGGAGCTTCTTTTGGGGATCCAGCTATCGATTCTGCTTTAAGCCCTTCCAGTTGATTGGTTCAGAGAAGTCATCTGCTCGTACTAGAGACTTCACTGCATCTGAGATATTCTGTTGTATTTTATTTCTAACCGTGATGTTTATATAGTAGCTTCATGAACTACTATTTATCTATTCCGCTGCATTATATTACTCTGTGTCTGTGATCAGTGATTATTTATTTACTGTTTATGTTGAGTATTGCCAAATTTTTATAAACAACGCGGTGTTTTGAGCAATTCAAGTCTGACATGTGTGGATGCGAATGGTTGAAAATACCGGGTCGTTACATCCATATTGGGACAACTCATCAAACTTAGTAGCATACTCGATTATTGACATCTCTCCCTGCACCAAAATCATAAACTTTCTCAACAACGCTGACTTAGCAACTTCACACAAAAATCTCTGTTCAAATCTCCTTTGGAATTCTGCCTATGTCAACTCTTCCTCCGAAACTCCGGCAGTAACACTATTCCACAATGAAGTGATGCCCCTTGCAACTGCCTAGAGGCCAGCCATTGCTTCTACTCATCATCCAAACCCAGATCAGCGAACATTCTCCCACAATGCAAATGCCAATTCTCCACTTCTATGGCATCCTCTGTTCCCATAAATGGCTTCCCATCAAGACTAGTATAGTCTCCACAGAACTTAGCATAGTTATTCTCAACTGGAGCCATATGATTAGCTCCTCCAACATTCCCTGCAACCCCAACAGCAGCTCTCGCTTGCATTGGATTAACGAAGAACTGATACATCACCCCCATATCCACTGGATATTTCCAACACCCGCATTGGCGTCTGAATTTTGGTTAGCATTAGCCTGTCGACCCGGGTTCCTCCTGGTGGGTTGAACATTTCTATTGGTTGTGGTGCTTCCTCCTCTGAGATTTCCTCTTCTGTTTCTTTTATCCATATCTACTTTCACGTAAATCTGCAAACAAGCCTTAGTAAGATATATAAGTACGATATAAGAGAAAAGGGAAAACGTAATTATATATATATATATATATATATCAAATACAAGTATGTTACTATAGCGATATCCCAAACCCTGATCTTATTTTCTAATTTATTGGATTATGTTTTGAAATATATTTTAAGCTTAAATTTCTTTTAAGTTTACGTAAACCTACGCTGTAATACCAACATGTTGCGTCCCCCACTTGGAGGACCAAAACTAACGGTTATGGATGATGTAGTCATCCATGGTTATTAATCCTCGGTGACCAAGCACGCTAGTGTTAGTTGCATTGATATAACAGAAGCTCATGGATATGGAAAAAATTTAAAATCACAAGACAACTTTCACATTCTATTTCAAATCATTTCAATATTCATTACATAATTCCACATTCTGGAATCATGTTCGGAGAAAATATAATTATTACCACTTGCGCCAAGAGTGACATATGAAGATGTCCCATTGGATGTTCAGATAATATATAACTACGCAGTTAAAAAATTATGCCTTTACAACCAAAACACAGCAGAATCAAAAGGAAAAGAATTCTAAAAGCTATCATGCCTCCTTCTCATCTCAGAAAGCTTATTCGTCTAAGGAGAACTTGAAAACCTCAACTCTCAAACTACTTAAAATCAATGGAGCACCCAAGATTTTAAGGGGAAAATATAAACGTTAAGTCAGACATAGAACCAAGTATGAATAATATTCTACCATCTCAAACCATTTACTTATTTAGTAAGACCATGCGCATAGCGGAACATGTTTTCCCATCACAAGTATCTTATACAAAACATTATAAAAACCATATATTGTGCTCCTGCATCCCCAATGTTTAAAACATACTAATTTAAAATATTACAATGAATAAGTTAATCAATTATGGATTACCCATCCCCATTCATTTTGACTATCTTTCTCTGTTATAATTTCTAGGTCACTATTAACCTATTAGTTTTCATGAGCTGACTAATAACCTATTTAATGTTTATGGAATCCTTGTCCGATTTTATAGTTTTCATGGGATCCATAAGAATCTATTGGCCCCTACTAATAACTTTCTTATTCATGAGTTCTTCCTGAACCTATTGATATCTCTAATAACATCCCTCTTAACCTAGATTCCGTAGGTTGACTAGGAACCTATTGATTTCCGTCAATAACTCAATCCAGATATAGTTTTCATAGGTTCACTACAAACCTATTGGCCCTTGCCAATAACTCTTCCTAAAAATAGTTTTCATGGGATTACTATGAACCTATTGGCCCCTGCCAATAACTATTTCTAAACATAGATTTTATGGGTTTACTATGAACCTGTCTATCTAACAACTTCTTTAATCATTATTTCGGCATCCTATGTTCTGGTCTTCCTGACCTCCTAGATGCAATTCTACTCATTTAGGAGTTAACTCAATTTAAATTCACTACTAGGTTAACATAGCTGGTTATTCTGCCCTTTCACCCCAAAGTACAGTTATGGGTACATTTTAGAGTGAATGTGTATATTAGAAGAAACAAATATAATAACATAATAATGCCAACATCCGTGGTTTAGTATCCTTGAAATCAATTTTATATGAAACATGGTTAATCCGTTTAACCTATTATTTTATCAAGGAAATCTTCTTCAAAAACCTTACACTTAAAAGCCATTTTTAAAAACTCCTTTATTATGCCATGGTCTTTCCTTTAAAAATAAGATTGGGTTCTTTGTGTGAAAACTACAATTTTCAAAACCTTAAATCTTTATTTTCGAAACCATTCGATAAACTCCTTTGAAAGCATTAAAAAAGTATTTTAAAAACACTATGTGTATGCCTTTCGAAACACTTTAAATCGTCTCTTTCAAAACCCTCAAAATATTACTTTCGAAAGTATTAAAGCATCACTTCTTAACTCTTAGAAGCACTGCTTCGAAACTATTGAAAGTACTCCTTTCTAAACCATTGGGTTTATCTTTAAAATATCTTTTGGGTTAAGGTGGATATAAACTAAAGTACCCCTTTCAAAACCATTAACTTTCATATAAAAGATTATGGGGAAAACTGGTGGCTTTGGAACCATACTTCCGAAAGCTTAAATCATTTAAGTAAAACAATTGAAGGTTAGCTTCAAAACCCTTTTCGAAGCTATTACTTTCAAAACCATTAACCCTTTTGAAAGTTTTAGGAAGTGGCTTATATTAATAAAACAAAAGCTACTTTTCGATTCAGTTGACGACTTCAATCCATTCGAAAGGCATAATGTCGGTAGCAGGGTTTCAATCGGGTTGAAACTACCCTTTAGAAAGCATTAATTTAAAACAAAGGTAAATCATTCAAAAGCTATCTTTTTGAAACAAAAAGCAAAAACATATTTGAAAGCTATTTAAATGGGTTTCAACCCCTTCAAAAGCATCCTTTTCAAAAGAGGCAAGTGCATATCCTTGGAGAGTAAAACAAAGGCTTCGACCCCTTCAAAATCATTGATTCTGACACCATTCCTTCGACCTTTCGCCAATCTAGTACGTACCAACATATTGATACCTTGTGTACTGGTTTCGGCTTCGTTGTTTTCGACTCGGTTGAGGGCGGAAGCAAATGGTTGAAAGGTAGCTTCTTAAAGTGGTGAAACAACATTTCTAGATAGACTATTTTAATGCCTTTTAATGTAATTGCTTTTTAACTAATCTGCCTATTTGTAAACAACTAATTGGTTTCCATAAAATTTTCAAATTCTTTCCTAAAAACAAATCTGTCGCGTAATTTCAGATCTTAACAAAAATTGAATTAACAAATAAACCCTTGCATTAAGCAAACAATTAAATCATTTTAGTCCTCCTCCAAAAATAATTTAATTTCCATAGTAAATCATATAGGAAAAATACCCAAAAATCACATAAATTCACTTTTAATATTTACCTAAGATATATAAATATCGGACCGAAATTCTTTATATAATTTCTGGAATCAATTTATAAACCCAATAACCCATATTTTCCTTTGAAAACTTATAATAAATTTTCCATAGCTTGGATAATTATAAAAATTAAAAATCAACTCCAAAATCATATTTTATATAACATATAAATTCCTTGTAGCATTCGAAATTAAATATAAATGATTTTAGACCTAAATCCATATAAAACGCTTATCAACCAATCTTGTTTAAAGCAAAAATATTGTAAAATCCAAGCATATCATCATCTAACAATATCTTATTGGATTTAAACTTAAAATTGAAAATCAAATGATCATAGAAACAAAAATAGAGATGGTTTAGATTATTGTTCACCTTGATTAGGATAAGAAAATTAAGATTTGATTGAGATTAATTCCCCTTGCTTAATTCCTTGACTTTAATTTGATTTATCCCCTTTTCTTCCCTGGGTAATAGCTAGCTTTAATTTTCTTTTTGTTTATGTTTTGCGTTTTTTAAAATCGAATGTGAATGGCAAAGGAAACGAGATTTTAAGATAATAGAATTATTGTGTGAAATTCCTAATATGCCCTTGCGTTAATTAATTAACGTATAAAACCATTCATAAGCCCATTTATTTTATTAAGCTCGACCTCTAAATAAATTTTTAAATCTCTATCCCCTTATCACTCTAATATTTACATTATTCTATTTAATTTTTCTAATTAAATCTCCTGAATAATGTTATTAAAAATTAGGGTTGTTATAGATATATTCATAGAATAGAGGAGGTTTCCTTTACACACAATTCTAAAACCATTTATAAACTCCTATATAAATTTCTTAAACCCATTTATAAACTATTATTTGAATCTCTTAAAAAAACATTTAAAAACATCTCCAAATCATTTATAAACTCTTTATAAATCCACAAAAATAATTATAAAACTCCTCTTATAAAACTATTAACCCATTTCTAAAATTTGTTTATAAATATCTAACCATTTATAAAAATCCATTACCTTGTAAATATTCTTCCTTTAAGTCTTCAAACCATTTTATAAAACTCTCTTTATAAAATCCAAGTCTGTTTATAAAACTCTATTTATGAGTCATGGAAATATTTACAAATAAATAAAAATCAATTACTACAAAACCCTATATATAATAATAAATATTATCAATAATATAAATAAATAATAATTATTAACTTCAAAGTACCTTAAAATAATAATCAATAATTTCAAAACATTATTATTTAAACAGTAATAATTAATCTTTACCATTATTATAAATTGAAATAATAAATTTCCAAAAACATTAATAATAAATCATTATTATTAGTTTCAATCCATATTAATTATTTAAATGATTAAATTATCACAATACTAAAATATTGATAATAACTTTTAAAAACACTAAATATAAATAAATTATCTTTAAAACAATATTAAATATAAATAATCTTAAAACAATATTAAACATAGATAAATAACTTAGAAAAGACAGATAGAATGGTTGGAGTAAAATAGAAGTTAAATCATTTAAAAATATATTTTCGAAACCAAATTTCAAATTTAAAATCATTTTCTATCTGCAAAAACCAACTCTAACTCAAATGGTAATTTGTGGTATTTTTAAAATACAAATTTAAGGTCCATAGCTACCCATTATTTAACCAATATCGATATTGATTTTCTATCACTACAGAGTTCATGTTTTGAACATATAACAATGTCATAATCAATAGAGCCAACAATCTGGTTTGATATCCTATAATTCATATGAAAAGAATATTATCGAAATTAAAATCAACATTGGTGAGAAATACTGTTCGATCCCTTAAACATGTCATCCTACATCAAAAAGAGTATATAATCATATAATATAGGTCATCCGCTATGATGCCAACATATAAAAAAGGTCACCCGCTCTAGGTGCGGGAATAAAAACCCAAACCAATTGATAAAGCAGTAAATCATTCAAACATCCAATTAACAAATTTTATCAACTATATAACATGCTGGTTAACTAAAAAAGTGAGTTTAGCTCACCGAAATTTATATTGTCACCGAGGCATTCCGGTTTGAAACTAAAATCGAACGACGTCCAATTTTAGCCCAAATTTTCCACATGCTCAGAATTTGAACAAACCAGTTCCATCATGAAGCTTTTGTCACTACAAGCACAACGCAAAAATCCACGTCACGATTAGACCTCACGTGAGAGAGTTATACAAATTTTACTTTATCGATTTTAAATTTATAATTAATAAACTAAATATAGTTTAATTAACTAACTACCCAATTATAAGTAATCACCCTTCTCCTCACTCTCATTCGATTCCACAACCCAGGCTGCCAATCCATCTCTTTCGTGTACCATCAGAGACTACCGGACCACGCCCCACTTTGCCCAAGTCCAGCCCTGACTACGAGCTTCCGGTCACCACCAAACTTGGCCCCTAACTCACCGTAATTGTCACCTTCGAGACTGAAACAACCGGTGTAGTTCATAGCTAATTCCAACTGCCACACGCTACCATAGGGCATGAAACTTCAAATCAACATAGCTCTCCTTCCACTCGGCGCATCTCATACAGACCCAATTGCCAACTGATCACCCTACGTGCCATAATTGGTGACCTAAATTGTCCCCATTAATCGAGGTGTTGTAACCGCCTCATTGCGATCTGAAAAGATCCAACCACACACTAGCTTCATCTCGACTATGGCAACAAAACTCTAGTTGGTGACTTTGCGTAAAAACCTCAGGTCCCAATAACCCTCGACCATTCAATAAGTTGATGATATCAATTCAAAATTTCAAACTATTTCACTTGTTTGAAGATGCGATTTATACAAGGAAAAGACGGTATAGGCTGAAACATGTGAAAGGTACAAGTTGAATAAGGGAAAGTACGGTTAAATAATAAAATATATATTATTTATATAATAATATCGGACACCGTATACACTAAAAATCTCAATCTCCAATAAAGGCATGTTGACTGGCGTTCTATACTAAGTACCCTTGTTGCGAAAACAGTAGAACTAATCCCAAGGCCAAATTCGATCATATACAAAAGAAAGCTTTTAAATTTTAATTATATTAATTTTCTATAATTAATTCTACATGTTAATTAAAATGAATTTTACTGAAACCAAATAAATCACTTTAGACCTAAATTTTAAAAGTTTATTATTCCATTTTTATTCATACTAAATTCAAATAAGATCTCCAAATCATTTTAATTCATATTAAATCCAAGGTTAAATTATTTAAATTCATTATTCAAACAAATTCCTATATTTGAAATTTAAGTTATTTGACTTATCAAACTGATATCTCAATATTTAAAATCAATTAAATATTCCAAATTTGAATGACTGAAATTCTAGTCACTACAACCGATGTTCGAACGCATCACCAAGCAGCTAATTATTCTCGATTTAACAAAGTCTACGGTGACCGGTTGCCCTTTTGGGTCTTGAGTCGATCATTTGTAGTGTTAATTTAGGTTTTTTTCTAGTTTATTATTCTATTTTAAATCCTTTCATTGCCCGTGACTCTTCCGTACTAATTACAATTTCAAAGTGTTATATATGAAAATCGTCTAGAAAATCACAATGAATGCAATGGTTTAAGTTTCGTAGCCAAATTCGAAAGTCTATGAAAAATTTCTTTTTAGTCCTTGTTTTTATGTAATTAAATTTTCTTATTAAATTTTTAGGGTTTTACAACAGTCCCTTTGCCTTCTAACAACCCGACTTGCTTGATTGGAATCGGTGCAACTCATAGCCATCTACAAATGCTATCAAGCTATCAGATTTTCCAACCTCATGGTAAGCCTTCGTTGATATGACTATAAATTTGGTCCTAGAGGAAGGTTATCATAGAAAATAATGTGCCAATACCTACTCGTCTAAGCTACTTTTGTTGGAACTTGGTCAGCCCACAGTGGAAGATATGTGTGAATTTCAAAAATATTCCCTTATTGGGTCTACATTGGGCCAATGAAGTCTAATTTAATTAGAACATTTCTGAATTTAATTTAAATAAAATCTCTTACTTATTCATAAATTATAGATCAAATTTTATTTAATTTATATTCAATTAATTATGTTGATACAAACATGTATTATATATGTATGTGTATCAAGGTTTTAAATCTCGCTCATCTCGGCCGAGATCTCGACCGAGATCTCGTTTTCAAGCTCGGGCGATTCGAAACATGCTATTTCGTTTGAATCTCGTTTGACCCAAATCTCGGACGATATTCCGGTATCTCATTCGGTATCTCGGACGAGATTTAACAGTGAGATATCGGCCGAGTTATTGAATTTTGGAAAAAACAACTCTTTTTCCGTGTTGGGCTGGCTTATCCTTTACCTTAATTTAAGCCTTCTTAATGTACTTTTTTAACCCTTATTTCTTATATAAATTTCATTTAATCTCCGTTTCTTATTTTACAGCAGTGACAAGTGCAAGAAGATGACAAAATCTACATCGATTATGGTAAGTAATTCACTTTATGATTTCATTTAGGTTTCCGATCCAAATTAATGTACATCCGATTTCATTATTCTTTTTTGACACTTTCTTGAGTTTTCATCCTAACCCTATTTTTTCGCTGCTATAAATTTTGGGCTTCACGTATTTAAATTTATGTTCCAAATAGATTCCTAATTTGATTTCATTTAGTCTTTGCTGCTATAATTTTTTCCCTCAAGGCTTATTTTTAAGCAATAAAGGAATTCTCTTTCATCTATTAATTTCATTTGATGATTACATGTTCATTCTTTCATCATTTTTTTACTTTTCTTATAATATTACTAAATGTTTGAAAATTGTTTGTACCATGTATGCTATTTTCTACGTTTGTTTGAAATATCTATGTTATTAGTTTCTTAATGAGATTTTGTTTGCTAATAATTAAATACTATAATCAAACGTAGAATATCTTAATTCCACTTGTAGACTTTTGTATTTGAAGTTATAAAATTAAGATTTCCCTTGCAGCACTATAAATCATAAAAGGTAGAAATGAGGCATTATATTGTGTAGGAATGTTATGTAAATGATCAAACAAAGTAAAGGTGCATATGTTATGGTTTGTTTCTTGTCTACGTTATCTCATATGACATTATATTGAACATTATTCATGAAATCTAGTTATTTGTTTATTTTACATGATACAAGTGATATTTTTCCATACTAAATTACTAATGATAAGCATGTAATATAGTCAAGGTAAGTGCATAGTGTTTTCCTTAAGGTAGTGACTAGTGGTATAAGTTTAGATGTATGAAAACTAATTTTCGACATAACATATACTCCGAGGTAACTCCGAAATGAATTTTAGAAACCGAGATGTAAATCCGAGATGGACGACCGAGATGCACTCATCTCATTTGAGATCTCATCCGATACGAGATAAGCTCTCTAAATTCTTCGAGACGAGACGTGACCGAAATCCGAGATTTAAAACCTTGATGTGTATATGTGTGCATATGTATTTGCGCCAAAAATGGTCACAAACACCTTGTTGGAAGTGAATGCACCAATATCCAATATTTAGTTCCAAACAGAGAAATATAGATCCATAGATCACAAAATAGATTGCAGAAATTTAAATGAACATGCAAGTTTTGTAGTGATCTGGCAAACTCCAGCCAATGTCCACTCCAATAGTCATTTAGTTATACTATAAGATTACAAGTACAGTTGATTAGGCCTTAGAAAATTAATGAAGGAAGAGATAAGAAGTGATGAAGGAGAGCTAGCTGAAAGGTCCTTTGCAATGAGCCAAGTCCATTGTATCAATAGGCAAAGACGTGCATGGATCAGGCTGAAATTTCACCGGAAGAACCTCCAGATCTGTATGACCCGATCAACCAATTTTCAGATCGATCGATCCGAGCTAACTTTGAATGAGCTCCGATGGAGTTGAGATTGATCATGGAGATGCTCCATAATGTAAGCTACTAGCTCTCCAAATTTTGTGCCATTCCAATGTACGGTTTGTGAGATATTGCATTTTCCATGGAGTCGATATGAGTCATAGTAAATCAAGTGTGATTATTCCTTGCATCATCCAATTGAGCTATGAATGAAGGTTCTCCATGATGTAAGCTACTTTCTCTCCCAATTTCATGCAATTCTGACATACTATTTTTGAGATATCGCATTTTCCATGATATTATGGATCGTTCTGGCTGATTTTGTAGGATCGTTATGAAACGATCGGTATATTTTTTTGATCTTTATGAATTTTGAGCTGAGATCGATCTTAAATGTTCCTCATAGTGTAAGCTATTTTTTTTTCAAATTTTGTGCAATTCTGACGTACCTTTTGTGAGATATCGCATTTTCTGTGAAACTATGGATCATTCCGGCTGATTTTGTATGATCATTATGAAACTATTGGTATGTTCCTTTGACATTTGTGAGTTTGGACAAGCAATCGATTTTAAGGGCTTCATTCTTTAATATATTGATGTTCCCAAAGTTTCATTAGTAATGGAATTATAGATCTTGAGTTATTGATCGGTCATCATTGATTTATGTTGTTTTATTGATTGCACCTTGATTGAGACCTGGTCCGAATCTGCCCAACTGTTGTCCATAGTTCGAAATATCATCGATTTTTGAGCAGGATAACCATATCTCTGGGCTTTCGTCCATGATGAATGTAATGAACCGTTTTCCCGTACCTTTTGAATCGACAATAAACCATACATGTCCAACTCAAATTGCACAAAAAGACGGATCATTAAGGGTGATAAAGAAAAGTAGACAGAACAGAATCTCACACGAATGGAATAACATATAATATTGAACAAATATTTTACAGCGAAAAACTTTTAAATACATATACCAGAGTCTACCCTAAATTCAGCTTGGACAGTTATGAACATCTGTCCTTACAATTGTTGACAAACATAAAAAAAATACACTAAGCAAAGCGGATAGTAGAATATCTCCATACGTCGATGAATATCTCCAGCTCTCCTTTGGAAACTCCAACTGTCTTCGACTATCCTGAAACTACTCGGATCTGTTGTTAATTTTATAAAAATGTTTTTTTAAAAGGAAATAGGTAAATGAAATAATTTACCTTGGGTTTATATTATAAATATTAAAGGGAATACTATTACCTTTTGGGTTAGAAGTTAAGGATTGATTGTGACTTTGCTTAGTGAAACTAAAATATGAATATCTTGTGATTAGAATTGCACAATTTGACAATAAGATATTTCATATAGGATCAATTAGTTGAAAGCTGGAATTTAGATCTTTAATCATATACCCTTAGATACTTAATATTAAGAAATAATAATGATCAAGTGATTATCATAATGGATGGATTTAAAAGCTAAGTACAAATATCCTGTGAAGAAAAATTCACAATTTGATTATAAGATATTTGATGATAATACTGAAGCTAGAAGTCTAATTAGAGAAAGTGAAGTGAAAATGTACACTTAGCAAAAATTCTTATCAATAAGATAGAAAAAATAAGCCAAAATTGAAATTTTGGGCAAATATATTATGAAAGGATAAGTCCTATAACTTATAAGGAGATAAGGTAATTTTAGATTTAGACACTTTGACTAGGTTAAAATCGAAGTAAAATTTAGGAATAAGAGATATAAAAAATGTCATCCTAATATAAAAACTTTGAATTACAGATACAGTTAGGGTAACCTTTGTAATTCAAAATGAACTAAGATTAGAAGTGGATATTTTTGAATTATATGGTTAGTAGTTTGATTGTTAGATGAAAGAGGTTAATACTAAATACCATGTGAATTAAGTTTCACAATTTGACAATAAAGTATTTGATGGATTTAAGATCAAGAAATTGATTTAGAAAATAGATAGGTAAATAAGTTAAGTAAGTTAATCATAGAATCAGTACGAAAAAAAAGTGTAAACTTAGTAAAGTTGTCTTATTAATATATGGATTAGATAAATATTTTTAGTTGAATTGAAACCTTAGGTAAAGAAAACTAAGGATTGGGTTTTATAACTTATTAGTTTGAGATAATAATAGAATTCCACATTTGTTGAAGACCCTAATTGATGCGATGATGGTTTGAAGATTAGGGATATGTATATATACTCTTAGGAAGTAAAAGTATATTATACAAGTTTAAGTCATATTTATGAGCTTAAGTAATAATGGATTAAGTAAGAAAGTAAATGGTTGTGAAATAAAGTTGGATTAACAGAAGTTTTGAAAAAATGTTTTAGGTAAAGATGAATGTGAATAAGTATATAAGTTAAACGTAGATCATTTTGGCACATAAATTTTGATCTAAGATTTGAGTACAAAACTTTGAGGTGTTTACACCAATCCGAAAATGATTTATCACTTGATTTTTGATGGGGAATATTGATGAGAGTTTATGATTATGTACACAAGTTTTCTTTCATAGTTGAGAGCTATGCAAGGAAAGCAAGGGTTTGTGATTAAGAAGTCTGATAAAAGTCCTCACTAGAAAATCGAGGGATCGATACTAGTTCAAAAGAAAAGTTATGGATTTGAATAATAGATCAATCAAATCTCACATATAGTCTGATATTTTGGGTCTGTCTACATAGTAGTTAGATAGTTATCTCAAATAGTAGGCACTAAGTTATAGTGGTTGGACTGATGTTTTGGTATGCATATATATAGACCATAGATATAGTACATGCTCAGGACAAGGAAGAGTTATGTGGATGTATTCATTTATCTTGATATATATCAGTGTGGTTGTTTTGGACGCATAATCTTGTTTGGTTGTTGTATATATTATCTTAAATATGCAGTATGCACTAGGATGGGTAGAATAAAAATTTAACTTGATGTATGTATATATAACCTTAAGTACATGATAAGTACTCAGGTTAGTGTCGAAAATCTTGTTATGTATGTTTGGCATCATCTTTTTTAGTGTTGTTATGATATCGTCCTTCTTCTTTTCTATCATCGGTAGAAATAAGCCAAATTATTTTAGGAGATGAGTATGGGATAGATTCCTTTGTCTTTGATTTCATTTCGATGACGAAATGCTTTTAAGTAAGGGAGAACGCAACCACCTGTAATTTCGCTACTTTGAAAATAAGAGATTTTGTTCGATTTAAATTTAAAAGGAGTTTAAATCTTAAATAAATATGTTATATATATATATATATATAATTATCTATTCTTATAGTTAATGTATTGAAAAGTATAAATTTGGATTTTAGAACAAATCGACAAAAGTTAGGTTTTGTTAAAAATAAATAAAGGTTTAAATAAATGAATTTAAATATTTATTTAAAAAGGTAAATCTTATTTAAAACATCTAATAAAGTAAAAGTATGTTGAAAGATTTAGAAGTTTGTTAATAATCGTTTTATAAAAATAACAAAAATTTGTCGCATTTTGTCAGTTTTACATACACTGTAAAATTAGAGATTTTGATATTAATTAAATATGATTTTAAAATATAAAGAGACTTGTTATAATTTATTTGAAGAAGTAAAAGGTTCATTTTTGAATTTGGTTTACATAAATAAATAGTTTAACTAAAATGTCAAAATGTGACCGTAAAACATTTTGTCGAAAAACGATGTTTTATCGATTAAAAGTTGTCGCAACGTCGTCGCACCTTTATTTTCTTATATAGAAACATATATTCTAATAGTGTAAGTATTAATTAATTAACTAATCAAGTTTAATTTTACTAAACAAGGTTAGAAAACTTCTAGAAGTCATTAAGAAAGGTAAGTAAGAAAAGTCAAAAGTAAACATCAAATCAATATCACATCACAAGCCAACATAATTATTATTTTACTTAGCTTAGTTCCTAAGGGATTAAGACATAAAGTAAGGATGTGCAAGGTGATGTTAAGTTTTGAAAAAGTGGAGACTGCTTTAGCTTGAAGTAAGGTTAGTTCGGTAATTTGGTAAGAGGTTATTTTGTTAAATTACCACTTTCTTTCTTTTTCTATAAATATCCACCTCCTTCTTCGCTTTCATTCACATTTTCTTCTTCTTCTTTTCTCAAGCTTCTTCATCTTCTTCCTCTCCTCTCTAATGCCTTCCATGCCATAGAAAAATATTATAAAGAAATAATGTCAAAATATTTACAAAATTTTCAAAAGAAATCAATGTTTATTTTCTTCAAAACAAACTCCTTTTTTCTCTATATTTTACTTCTTCTTTCGGCTATAAGTTCTTCAACACCGAACCAAAATGCAAAATTCTTTTTTTTCAAATCATGTATTTTTCCAGTGGCTACAACTTTCATGTTTATCACTTTGTTTCTTTCCAAATTTTACTATGTCTAAATTCCACTTATTTCAAGTGCATTTTCTGGCCCAGTTTTTAAGCTAGAAAATAGGCCGTTTTTTTTATCATAACTTGTTCATAAAAGATCCAAATTTAGAAATTCTTTTTTTAAAATCATATGAACTTTCAGTGGCTACAACTTTCATGTTGATCACTTTTTCAGTTTTGAGGTTTGCTATACCCGAAACTCAATTCTTTGAAGTGTATTTTAGGACTTTATTTTTGTGAATCCGAGAATAGCTCTTTTATTTTGAACATATCTCCCTCAAAACAAGTTGGATTCAAATGATTATTTTTTTCAAATTCAATAGAAAAGAATTTGCAACAACTTTTCAGTTAATAAGTTTTTCAAATTTTATGAGTAAGAGAGTCAAAAATAAGAGAGAATATTACCTATTTTTCGGATCTAAATCTTGGGAATTCAAGTTCAAATCTCTATCACTTCTTCTCTATATTTTCGGCCAACCTCCATCTCAAGCCTCAGCCAAGCTATTGGATGGGAGAGGGTGTTGTTTGCTAGTGCTCAATGGAGTAGGAATTAATTAGTGAAGTGTTGGTTGATTAGAATGTTGGTAGGAAGTTAATCGCTTTAGTTTATGGTGAGAAATTTTCATTGCTTTTGAATTTATATTTTGATTATGTTATAATCATATTTACACCTTATGACATATGAATGTTTATACCAAATTGATTGTTAATATGGATGATTTGATAATTAGTAAATTAAGTGAATTGTGATAATATATCCCATTATGATATTAATAGTGAATGTTAGATTTGAAATCATATGCATGTGATTGGTTGAATGGATGTTATGTTAGTGATAAATATGAATATTGGATATGTTTATTTTTATCAAGTAATCCCTTTGTCTAAAAAGACCATATTTTAGTAATATGAGATATTGTGAAAAATAAGTCTCTTTTCATTTAGAAGTGAAATTAAAGTTAAAATAAAATATAATTTGAAATTTGAAGTGAAACGGATTTGAAAAGGATAGTTAATTTGAAATTGAAGTTAAGATGAATAGTGAAACTGAAATCGATTTTGAAAAAGTGAAGCGTAGTTTGAGGTTGAATGGAAGTTTAAATTGAAATTAGATTTGAAATCTTAGTTTTAAATGTGTTTAATTTGAGATTAGAATTGAAATTAAGTTGAAATTGGAATTTAAAATTTAATATTAAAATAATGGGAATATAATAATATTATAATATGGTAATAGTGAAAATTCATTTTAAATACTTTAAAAAGTAAAAATATTGATTTAAAATGGTTTCCAATGATTTTATAAGTGTTAAAATTAAATTTGAATAAATTATTTCAAGTATTGAAAAATAAGTTAAAACTAGACGCGTCGCGCAACGGTAGTTCGCGATTTCGCGCCGAAAAGTTCAAATGAGTGTATAGAGTGGAATATGACTCGGAATTTTTCGAGATAAGAAAATTTCAGACTATTATATCCATATCTTCTAAACGAAGAAAGAAAATCAAAGTTTCGATAAGTAGATTTTGAATTAAGTCCAAATCAATTTTCTAGAAAAATCGCGCTAGTGCAGTTTAGTGACCATAACAGGAAATTTTTTTAAATGGATGTTTTTAATTGTGGAAAAATATGGAATAAATTTGATAAATCTATTTAAATGATTTAAAAGATATTTGGATTGGAAAATATGAGTTTTCAAATATTTAAAAGTGGTTTAATTCAAATAAGCTTATTTTGCACTTTCGGCAGCACTTTTCTCCTACGAATTGTACAACTTTTGGAATATAAGTTTAAATGTAAAGAAGTTTCCCAGAATCAATTGTGAATGTTTTAAAAAGGATAATTAAGTATTTTGAAAGATAATTTGGGATATTTATAAGCAATTCCAAAATAAAGTTGAAAATCTGAGTATGTGGAAACAACTAGTAAATTTGTCCCGCCTGTGAGATTTGGGAAGATAAAACAATGTGTTTAACAAAGGTTAGGGATGGAGCAACCAGTACCCTGAACTTACTTAGCCTATGTTTTCTTTTCTTAGGCGAGGGGTGGAACAGATCGAAAGGAAAGCCAGGATGTTCTTAAATAAAAAGACTGTATTAAGTTTTTTGAATTAAAAGAAGATTGGCATTATCCAAAAGTTAAGCAATCTCCAAAAATGAATGATTTTTGCAATCCTATTTACTTCAAAATATTTGTTAAGATTGATTTAGGTTTTATCATAAACGATTTCTTAAGTAACATTGTTTTTGACCTGCCTAAAAGTTAAAGGGTTTGATTGAAAGTTAAGTAAGGAAATTTGAGATATTTTCCAAAGCAAAAGAATGAATTTCTTAGAAATCACTCCAAGTCAAAAGAAAGAGAATTCGAAATCATCCGAAAAGAATTAAAGTGAAAAGAGACTTAATAAATCTTATATACTCATATCCACTTTTTATCGATGATTGGATTTTGAAGGAACCGGAGTCGGAATTTGTTAATTCCTATCCGAAAACCACTTCGAACTAATGTATACGTTCGAACGTGAAGACATGTTGAAGACGATGATTTTTGAAGACCGTGGTTCTTCATAGCGTGAGGACTGCTTGTTGATTTGCTCGGGGTTGCACCCATTATAGAGTTATATATAGCAGTGGTCTCCTCGTGATGGAGATTTTGCGAATTGCAAGGGCTTCTCGCCTAATAATGGCCGAGGAAAGTGCCTTCGATTTGTCCTATTCCTAGACAACTTGTATGGACGTTTGTCTGACATTGCATTTCTAAATATTACGTATATTGGTTTTTACAAACGTACATCGGTGGTGGCGGAGAATGCAACTTCTCTTAGATTAACACCCTCTTTGAGACTTACGAGCTCAAGGGTTGTATTTTTGTGGAAGGCAATTAGTAGTTAAACGGAAATGGCAATGTGGCATTCAAAGATGTGATATGTGCTTTGTAAAAAGGTAATCGTTTGCCTCAAGCCTCATCAAACCGGAAATGACCAAAACAGGATTAGATGCGGCAAGGCTAAGTGGGTCATTCCCAAGTAAGGTATGATCATCCCCTTCTAGATATATTTCTTCCCGCTATGACGTTCGGGATGTATATTAATGTGGGGTATGGAAAACGAGCGCTCGGTTAAAGGTCGGTAACGACCGGGGGATGACATATTCGGTACTATCTAGTTAAAGGGGTAGGCCGGTCTTGTGTTGGTAGAAGGCAGATGTTATGTGCCTCAGGACATCCGTCTAGAGGTGTACCCATTTCGGAAGGTAGATCCTACGCCTGGTCATTTGTATGAAAATCCATTCTCCAATAAGAACCTACGTTTTTGTTTGTAAACCTATTATGATGGAATTTAATAATGGTAACAATTTCAGCTAAGATTAATAAGTTTATTTGCAAATGTTTTCAAAGAGAATGTCATTAGAAATAATATCAAATGTTTTGATATAAAAGTGTTTTAGTTATCATAAGGTAAAAACCCGTCCGTGTTTATGTGTGGGTGTGGTCTTATGAGATACTCTTTCTTTTCAAAGGATCTTTATAAAAAGGCTGATATATGACACTGTCATTTATTATTGATTTTTTCTCACGCTGGTTTACCAAGCCTGATCCGGGTATTTTCAATACTCGGGTCAAATCCGAGTAGTTTCAGGATAGTCGAAGACAGTTGGAATTTCCAGAGGAGAGCTGGAGATATTCATCGACGTATGGAGATATTCTACTATCCGCTTTGCTCAGTGTATTTTGTTTTATGTTTGTCAGCAATTGTAAGGACGGATGTTTATAACTATCCAAGCTGAATTTAGGGTAGACTTTGATATATGTATTTAAAAGTTTTCCGCTGTAAAATATTTGTTCAATATTATATGTTATTCCATTCGTGCGAGATTCTGTTCTGTCTACTTTTCTTTATCACCCTTAATGATCCATCTTTTCGTGTAATTTGAGTTGGACATATGTGGTTTATTGTTGATTCAAAAGGTACGGGAATACGGTTCATTACATTTGGTATATGATTTACAAATAATTTTGTTAATTTTATACTCTTAATGTAACGACCCGTAATTTCGCTACTTCGAAAATAAGTGATTTCGTTCGATTTAAATTTAAAAGGAGTTTAAATATTAAATAAATATGTTATATATATAAATAATTATCTATTCTTATAGTTAATGTATTGAAAAGTATAAATTTGGATTTTAGAACAAATCGACAAAAGTTAAGTTTGTTAAAAATAAATAAAGGCTTAAATAAATGAATTTAAATATTTATTAAAAAAGGTAAATCTTATTTAAAACATCTAATAAAGTAAAAGTATGTTGAAAGATTTAAAAGTCTGTTAATAATCGTTTTATAAAAATAACAAAAATTTGTCGCATTTTGTCAGTTTTACATACACTGTAAAATTAGAGATTTTGATATTAATTAAATATGATTTTAAAATATAAAGAGACTTGATTTAATTTATTTAAAGAAGTAAAAGGTTCATTTTAAAATTTGGTTCACATAAATAAATAGTTTAACTAAAACGTCAAAATGTGACCGTAAAACATTTTGTCGAAAAATGACGTTTTATCGGTTAAAAGTTGTCGCAACTTCATCGCACCTTTATTTTCTTATATAGGAACATATATTCTAATAGTGTAAGTATTAATTAATTAACTAATCAAGTGTACTTTTACTAAACAAGGTTAGAAAACTTCTAGAAGTCATTAAGAAAAGTAAGTAAGAAAAGTCAAAAGTAAACATCAAATCAATATCACATCAAAAGCCAACATAATTATTATTTTACTTAGCTTAGTTCTTAAGGGATTAAGACATAAAGTAAGGATGTGCAAGGTGATGTTAAGATTTGAAAAAGTGGAGATTGCTTTAGCTTGAAGTAAGGTTAGTTTGGTAATTTAGTAAGAGGTTATTTTGGTAAATTACGACTTTCTTTCTTTTTTTATAAATATCCACCTCCTTCTTCGCTTTCATTCACATTTTCTTCTTCTTTTCTCAAGCTTCTTCATCTTCTTCATCTCCTTTCTAATGCCTTCCATGCCATAAAAAAATATTATAAAGAAATAATGTCAAAATATTTACAAAATTTTCAAAAGAAATCAATGTTTATTTTCTTCAAAACAAACTCCTTTTTTCTCTATATTTTACTTCTTCTTCCGGCCATAAGTTCTTCAATATTGAACCAAAATGCAAAATTATTTTTTTCGTATCATTTATTTTTCCAGTGGCTACAACTTTCATGTTTATTACTTTGTTTCATTCCAAAGTTTACTATGTCAAAATTCCACTTATTTCAAGTGCATTTTCTGGCCCAGTTTTTAAGCCAGAAAATAGGTCATTTTGTTTTGATCAAAAATTGATCATAAAGATCCAAATTTAGAAATTATTTTTTTACAATCATATGAAATTTCAGTTGCTACAACTTTTATTTTGTTCGCTTTTCCCGGTTTGAGGTTTGCTATACCTGAAACTCAATTCTTTGAAGTGTATTTTCGGGCTTTATTTTTATGAATCCGAGAATAGCTCTTTTATTTTGAACATATCTCCTTCAAAGCAACTTGGATTCAAATGATTCTTTTTTTAAATTCAATAGAAAAGAATTTGCAACAAATTTTCAGTTAACAAGTTTTTCAAATTTTGTGAGTAAGAGAGTCAAAAGTAAGAGAGAAGATGACCCATTTTTCGGATCTAAATCTTGGGAATTCAAGTTCAAAGTTCTACCGCTTCTTCTCTATATTTTCGGCCAACCTCCATCTCAAGCCTCGGCCAAGCTATTGGATGGGAGAGGGTGTTGTTTGCTAGTGCTTAATGGAGTAGGAATTAATTAGTGAAGTGTTGGTTGATTAGAATGTTGGTAGGAAATTAATCGCTTTGGTTTATGGTGAGAAATTCTCATTTCTTTTGAATTTATATTTTGATTATGTTATAAATCATATTTACACCCTTATGACATATGAATGTTTATACCAAATTGATTGCTAATATGGATGATTTGACAGTTAGTAAATTAAGTCAATTGTGATAATATATTCCGTAATGATATTAATAGTGAATGTTAGATTTGAAATCATATGCATGTGATTGGTTGAATGGATGTTATGTTAGTGATAAATATGAATATTGGATATATTCATTTTGATCAAGTAATCCCTTTATCTAAAAAGATCATATTTTAGTAATATGAGATATTGTGGAAAAATAAGTCTCTTTTCATTTAGAAGTGAAATTAAAGTTAAAATGAAAGAGAATTTGAAATTTGAAGTGAAACGGATTTGAAAAGAATAGTTAATTTGGAATTGAAGTTAAGATGAATAGTGAAATTGAAATTGAAATCGATTCTGAAAAAGTGAAGTGTAATTTGAGGTTGAATGGAAGTTTAATTTGAAATTAGATTTGAAATCTAAGTTTTAAATGTGTTTAATTTGAGATTAGAATTGAAATTAAGTTGAAATTGGAATTTAAAATTTAATATTAAAATAATGGGAGTATAATAATATTATAATATGGTAATAGTGAAAATTCATTTTAAATACTTTAAAAAGTGAAAATATTGATTTAAAATGGGTTCTAATGATTTTATAAGTGTTGAAATTAAATTTGAATAAATTATTTCAAGTATTGAAAAATAAGTTAAAACTAGACGCGTCGCGCAACGGTAGTTCGCGATTTCGCGTCGAAAAGTTCAAATGAGTGTATAGAGTGGAATATGGCTCGGAATTCTTCAAGATAAGAAAATTTCGGACTATTATATCCATATCTTGTAAAAAAAGAAAGAAAATCAAAGTTTCGATAAGTGGATCTTGAATTAAGTCCAAATCAATTTTCTAGAAAAATCGCGCTAGTGTAGTTTAGTGACCATAACAGGAAATTTGTTTAAATGGATGTTTTTAATTATGGAAAAATAGGGAATAAATTTGATAAATCTATTTAAATGATTTAAAAGAGATTTGGATTGGAAAATATGAGTTTTCAAATAATTAAAAGTGGTTAATTCAAATAGGATTATTTAGCACTTTCGGCAGCACTTTTCTGCTGCGAATTGTATAACTTTTGGAATATAAGTTTAAATGTAAAGACGTTTCCCATAATCAATTGTGAATGTTTTAAAAAGGATAATTAAGCGTTTTGAAAGATAGTTTGGGATATTTATAAGCAATTCCAAAATAAAGTTGAAAATCTGAGTATGCGGAAACAACTAGTACGTTTGTCCCGCCTATGAGATTTGGGAAGACAAAACAAGGTGTTTCACTAAGGTTTGGGATGGAGCAACCAGTGCCCTGAACTTACCTGGCCTATATTTTCTTATCTTAGGCGAGGGGTGGAACAGATCGAAAGGAAAGCCCGGATGCTCTTTAATAAAAAGACTATTAAGTTTTTTGAATTAAAAGAAGATTGGTATTATCCAAAAGTTAAGCAATCTCCAAAAATGAATGATTTCTGCGATCCTATTTACTTCAAAATGTTTGTTAAGATTTATTTAGGGTTTATCATAAACGATGTCTTAAATAACATTGTTTTTGACCCGCCTAAAAGTTAAAGGGTTTGATTGAAAGTTAAGTAATGAAATTTGAGATATTTTCCAAAGCAAAAGAATGAATTTCTTGGAAATCACTCTATGTCAAAGGAAAGAGAATTCGAAATCATCTGGAAAGAATTAAAGTGAAAAGAGACTTAATAAATCCTATGTACTCATATTCACTTTTTATCGATGATTGGATTTCGAAGGAACTGGAGATCGGATTTGTTTGATTATGTTCAGCATGATAGGGGGTTCTCGCTTTGTGAACAGTGACGAAGCTTAGACTCTTGCCCCTACATGTCCCTAGTGTGAAAGGGTTGGTTGATAGTCGAGAGGCTTGCCGTAAAAGAAAATCCGAGGTACCACATGTAGTCACCTCTATGTTGAAAAGCAGGAGTGCCCCCTTGTTGAAAAAAAGAAGGGTAGCGGGATGGTTGAAAAGCCTACCGGGGCGGGTCCGAAAAAACCTGTTCGTTTCATTTGGTATCAGAGCTGAAGGTTAAGCGAGAACCTTGGCTCTATTATGGGTAAAGTCTCATCAGAGATAGGATTAGTAATATCCTAGGATGAGTAACTCATTAGAGATAGGGTTAGCAACACCCTAAAATGAGTTATGAAAGTATTATATATATATTGAGCGCGTATTTGTAAATTTTATAAAAATGATTTTGTTTTAAAGGAAATGGGTAAATGAAATAATTTTACCTTTGGTTTATATTATAAATATTAAAGGGAATACTATTACCTTTTGGGTTAGAAGTTAAGGATTGATTATGACTTTGCTTAGTGAAACTAAAATATGAATATCTTGTGATTAGAATTGCACAATTTGACTATAAGATATTTCATATAGGATCAATCAGTTGAAAGCTAGAATTTAGAACTTTAATCGTGTACCCTTAGATACTTAGTATTAAGAAATAATAATGATTAAGTGATTATCATAATGAATGGATTTAAAAGCTAAGTACAAATATCTTGTGAAGAACAATTCACAATTTGATTATAAGATATTTGATGATAATACTGAAGCTAGAAGTGTAATTAGAGAAAGTGAAGAGAAAATGTACACTTAGAAAAAATTCTTATCAATAAGATAGAAAAGATAAGCCAAAATTGAAATTTTGGGTAAATATATTATGAAAGGATAAGTCCTAAAACTTATAAGGAGATAAGGTAATTTTAGATTTAGACACTTTGACTAGGTTAAAATCAAAGTAAAATTTAGGAATAAGAGATATAAAAAAATGTCATCCTAATATAAAAACTTTGAATTACTGATACAGTTAGGGTAACCTTTGTAATTCAAAATAAACTAAGATTAGAAGTGGATATTTTTGAATTATATGGTTAGTAGTTTGATTGTTAGATGAAAAAGGTTAATACCAAATACCATGTGAATTAAGTTTCACAATTTGACAATAAAGTATTTGATGGATTTAAGATCAAGAAATTGATTTAGAAAATAGATTTAGGTCATATTTATGAGCTTAAGTAATAATGGATTTAGTAAGAATGGATTTAAGATCAATAAAGTATATTATACAAGTTTAAGTCATATTTATGAGCTTAAGTAATAATGGATTTAGTAAGAAAGTAAATGGTTGTGAAATAAAGTTGGATTAATATAAGTTTTGAAAAAATGTTTTAGGTAAAGATGAATGTGAATAAGTATATAAGTTAAACGTAGATCATTTTGGCATATAAATTTTGATCTAAGATTTGAGTACAGAACTTTGAGGTGTTTACACCAATCCGAAAAGGATTTATCACCCGATTTTTGATGGCGAATATTGACGAGAGTTTATGATTATGTACACAAGTTTTCTATCATAGTTGAGAGCTATGCAAGGAAAGCAAGGGTTTGTGATTAAGAAGTTTGATCAAAGTCCTCACTAGAAAATTGAGGGATCGATACTAGTTCAAAAGAAAAGTTGTGGATTTGAATAATAGATCAATCAAATTTCACATATAGTCTGATGTTTTGGGTCTGTCTACATAGTAGTTAGACAGTTATCTCAAATAGTAGGCACTAAGATATAGTGGTTGGACTGTACTGACCCGTAAATTTTCGATAATTAAAATAGCTAATTTAATAAGATTTCGTGATTTAATGTTAGAAAAAAAAATTGTAATTCGTTGGAATAATAATAACTAGAATGATTTGCAATAATAATTATCCAAGTAATGAAATAAATACTACATAGTGAATACCTTTGAAATCAATAGTTGAATAAGATAATAAATATCGAATTCATTGGTTATAATAGAGTAATTGATTGATAAGTAAAATTTATTAAAAATCAAATATTGAATATTGAACAGGTAAATTGTTTAAATTTAATATTTGGAATTTATTGAATAATTTAATAATGGGAATTGAATAACCGTATAATGGAAATGGTTGTTCTATAAATTTTAATTCATTTCAAAAGTTAAATTTATAAGTTCGTTGAATATTTCAAAAGATAGTGATTTAAGAATAATCAAATTCATTTAAATTTAATATTACAAATGTTTGAATAATTAAATTTCGAATTTGATATGATCAATTTGATATTGAAATTTAATATATGAAAATAGAGTGAATAATTGAAATTGATTTAATATGATTCAGATTGGTTTCCAAAGTGAATATAAGTTATATTGGGATTATAATAGAGTTAATAAGATTTTAAAATTTGAAATTATTGAATAATTGAATAACGGGTTTAATATGATTAAAAATGATTTGTAAAATTTTAATTGATCATATTAAAGTAAGAATGATGTTGTAGAACTTTTAAAATCGAATTAAAAGTAAATTTGTGAAAATTGAATATTTTAATATTTAATTATCGATTGAAAAATAGCCAATTTTTGAATAGTCTCAGAATTGGATGAAACTAGTTCCATTGGATCCGTAATAGTTTGTTATTGTCGGATTTCAATTTTCGTAGCAATCGGAGTTTTCGTTTGACCGCGGCAGCTCGAAACGCATCGAAATTGTTTTAATATTTAATTGACGAGTTAAAATACTCATTTTTCAAACAGTCTCGGATTTCGACAAAACAAGTTTCATCAGATCCGTAATGTGATATTATTGTAAGATTTCAAATTTCGTGTCAATCGGATTTACCGTTTGTCCGGGGCGAGCCAAAACGCATAGAAATTCGTTTAATCGGTTTAATTTAAATTTGATCGTTTATTTCTGTAACTCGCGCATACGATCGAATTAGCTTCCGAAACCTGTTCCATTGTGTCCGAAACGCGGGGTAAACCCTAGAACGCCAGTCACCGCCCGTAAATCGGAGTTCGGAAAACCCGGGCTGAATAGTGTTCATCGTTTTCTACATAAGCACCCCATGTTTCATTTTTGCAAAAAAGAAAAAAAACCCTAATTCTTTCTTCAGGCCGCCGGCTACAATATTAATGGCCGAAAATTCATTTCGTTTCTCCTCAAATTTCTTCAAATCCATGCTTTAATTCGTAAAACTTTCTGAAGCAAACTTGTAGAGCTCGTCAAGAGCTAGACATCCAACGGCTAAGATTGTTTCTAGTGCTTTGGATTGGTGGCAAAGGGAGCTCGAACGGCCGGCAATTGGGCACGAATTTCGAGGCCATGACTTGACTGAGCTCGTTGATATTCATGCCGAGCATAGAGGAGGTGATGAGCTTTCGGATGGTGGTGGGGTGATGACGTTTCGAGCTTTGAGGTGGTCGTAGTTGTTAACCCTAGTTTCGACTATAATGGGTTTGAACGTGATTTTCACGTAGCCTGGTAACGAAGAAGAAAAGGCACGCGGCAAGGATCCGAGGAAAGAAAATCTACGGCCTTGATTGCATAGTAGGGTTTGGAAATTAATTAAAAGTGAATTAATTATATTGTAAATCATGTAATGTTTAAATTAGTGCAACTCATTCGTACGAGGTCGGAATATGACGAGACGAAGTGCGTTGGAATCGTATTCGCGAATGCTACGCGATGCAATTGGATTGGAGTCATTTGGAGATAAAGAAAATTTCGGGTAAAATTAAACGCTCGTTTAATTTTATTCGAAATAAAACGCTCGGACTGCATTGAAATCAAGGTGAGTGTTTTATAACGCTCACAACGTACTGAATATCTTTATGCTAGTTAAATTTGATATTATGAAGTGATATGAATTTTATTTGTCGTTGTTTGATAGAATTTAATTGTCATTTGAATTAACCGTCGAAAATTAAATTGACAGTTAAATTTGAAATTAAAATTGAAATTGAATTGCGATTTAATTACCTGACATCGATAACTATGAAATTGCCATGAATTGTATTGCCTATTGGATGATGTATTTCGATGGATGTTATTGGTTGATATTTGAATGTTTGGATGTTTATTTGCTTATATATATATCTTGTTATGCATACATATGAAACTGTGTTTTGATTTAAGTAATATATTTTCATCCCTGATATTTAATTGAAATAAATAGTTACTTGGCCATATGATAGAAAATTAAATACGGACACCGAATTGGCTAAATTAATAATTTTTAAAATCGTCGATTTGAAATTTATTTAAATGTTTGATGTAAAGGTTGTAAATAGAAATCGGATTTATAGAAGTCGAATTTATCGAAAATTTGAGTTTGGAATGTTGAAATAAATTTTGGTTAAAAGAAATTGTTAAGTAATTAAAGTGGAGACTTTGGAAATTAAAGATCGGGATATGTTTGAATTTCGAAAATTGATTTGTTTAAAGATTGAACCTTAATTCGAAATTTGAATGTTACTTAGTAAAAGTGATATACAAGTGATATTCTGAAATCGAGCTTGGAATTGAATCATATTTGAAATTTAGATGTAAACTTGAATATTGATGGATAATTTTGTTAAGTGTTATAAATTGATACTTTGGAAAAATCAAGCTCCGAATCGATATAAATTGAAATTGAATTAATTGAAAGTGAATATAAAATTGAATAAATTTGAAGTCAAAGTGACGTTGAATTGAATCGAAATCGAAATTGAAATCGGTAGAATGGAAATTGAAATTGATTTGAATTGGGAAGTTATAATTGAAATGGATTGGTTTTGAAGCTGTTTTATTTTGTTTTCCAAATTACTCAGTTATATAAACTATTTTTGAATACTTAAACTATTTTAATCTATTTTAAATCTACTTAACCCATTTTAAATTATTTTAAACTAGTTTATCTATTTCAAATCCATTTTAAGATTTTAAGTATTTTTAACTAGTTTTAATTATTTAAACTACTTTTAAACTACTTAAAATTATATTCTAAAATTCTAAGCTGATCAATAAGGTGAAATGTTTATATTTAAATCTTGAATTTAAATACGAATTGGTTAAATGAAGTTGCAACTTAAGTTGAAATTCGAAATGATTTTGAAATCGAAATGAGATATTGATGCGAAAAATGATTTTGAAACGGAATCTTACATTTGAATAGATAAGATGGTATTTGAAATGGATTTGATTTTTGAAGCGAACATGATATTTTGATATCAATTATGAATTGATTTGAAATGTAAATGAGCCAATGGTGTAATAATACGTAGTTATTAAAGAGACCAGGGTCGGATATGGACATACTCTCTGTCGATACCCAAAACCACTTTAATAACTATTATACGCGGAGTGTTGATCCAGAATGAAGTGGATGGTTTGGTGAACGCGTTGACTGAAGAAAGAGAACGATTATTGGATGACCCCTGACATGACTAAAACAGGAGCCGTGCCGGGCCATTGAGGTTCGCCACCTCTAGCGGACACACTTCTTCGATACCATATCTATTATATTTGTTATTCGATTTGGGTGCACCCCTTGATTTGGGAGTGTTGTTTCGCGGTGTTGGGGTAGCTGCTGGCTATGCTCAACATCAGTCCGGATCACGCAATTACTAGTATCCTAGTTGGTATCGCCTCATGTACCTTGTCATACTGATTATCCTATTCGCGACCACTACGTTTTGTTTTGTGTTATACCTATGGGGTACCCTCTGATAACCACCAGTTTACGGTGGGGCTTACGGTGCTGTATAGACTATGGCATTATAAAAATGTGTTAAGGGGGATTATGGTAACGCCTTAACGCTATTTTAATACTTTATATTACTGATAGGCATTATCTACTCAGCGTACATTACTACATAGTAGATAGTTTAACGGATCCTTGAGAGATGGAAATCCCGTAACATCTCTTAAGTTATTGCACGCACGTTGACACTGGATATGAGATGTCAAACCCCGTAAACATCTCTGACGCCGTTGCACTCATATTTAATTACGATTGATTTAACTTTCATAAGGATATTTTAGTCCTGACTCGAGTGTTTTGTCTTTTCATTACGCTCGGGTCAGACCTGAGTTTTTCAGCTTATTGAAGATCTATTCTGGAGGATGAAGACGAAGATTTGGCATACTATTATTATTATTATCTTTGCATCATGCTGTCTGCTGCATTATTTTATTTTTTCTGTAGTATATGTATAACTCTGATAAATGTTGTATAAATAATTGTCAAAGTATAGTAAACAGCTTCATGAACTGTTTATTTGACTATTATATTTTATCGTTCCGCTGCGAGATTCTGTGTTGTTTCTTTTCCTTTATTTCTCTTTCTTTTCTTTTCTTATTTACCCCAATAACCATATGCCCTTTTGAATGGTTTGGAATCGGCATGTGTATTTGATCGTCGGTTTAAACTGTCCAAAAAGGCGTGCCGTTACAGTTGGTATCAGAGCTTTGGTTAAGCGATAACCTTAGCTTTGTGGGGTCTGACTCTTTATAAATAGGGTAGTAATACCCTATGATGAGTCGCTGAGAGTATATATATGAGAGAGCGTATTTGTTAGTGATATAAAATGTTTTATACTGTGTCAGTTGATTTGTTGAGTGGCTTATGGGTTTTGGTCAATACGAGTAATTAACGTCATTGATTAGGATCTCTAAACACTTAAACAGAACAATTCGACATAGTATTGTTTTGAAATTGGGTAAATGAAATAATTTTGCTCTAATTATATTTTGTATATAAAGAAAAAATTTCAAAAGTTATTGTGACTTATCTAGCTTACCTGGTTGTTAGGAACGAAAATATTGGTTATTATCATTAATTTGATATTGTAATTTAATAAATAAGGTGAATTACAAAATGAACAATGATAAAACACTTGTGAAATGTTTTAAGAAAGAAAATCCTATAAGAATGTTTTATAGAGGTGACTTATAAATTAAAATAGATTTAAGTTGGAAAATATTGAATTTAAGACCCGGAGATCTTGAAAAATGGTTTTCAAAGCTTTGAAGAAAATATATTGTGATATTAGTTGGAAAATATTTATGAGAAATGTTTTGAAAGTATTTTTAAAGGAAGGAAATTAATTCAGTACTCCTCTCTTATGTCGCTGGAAAATAATTTCGGTGATGACTGCGCAGCATCATCGACGTTCATTTTAGAGTCTCAAAGTGGGGGAGACTTCTAAGAAGCTTTGCTTTTCTTCAAAATTATTGTGGATAAATGGGTTTTGGTTTAAACTCCAAAGGTATGATTTGATATATTAAAGATATAAGTGTATATATTTATTTCAAACGATTTGAAAAGAACCGGGCATTTAAATTTCGAAGTTCTGTTAATTAAGAATTTTCAAATTTTTTGAATGAAATGTGAATAACCAGAATTTATAAAATAAGAGGATTAAGATATCTAAGCTTATTGTTTGGGAAAACTTTAAAGTTGAAAGGTAAAGAGGATTTAAATAAATCAAATTTGTGTACATTCTAATCAAGAAAAAATGAAATTCTAAATTTGTATAATACCGAATTTGCATTCTAATAACATATAATATGACTTACCAAATATTAAGAAGTTGAAATAATGTTTTGGATATGTAATGAGATATTGTACAAATAAACAGAACCTGAAAATAATTGAAGTATACAAGTAAGGAAAACTCAAAAAGGAATTAAAATGTATATAAATGAAAATTTGGCTGTAATAAAAAGGTTATATACTTAAATAATAACATGAAATGATGAATGGATAAATGAAACAAGTGAGTGAACTTAAGAAAGAAGACAAATGAATTGTATAATATCTTTTGTAAATTGGTTATAGAAAATAAATAAAAAACTGAAAAGGGATTGTAACCTTTAAGATAACTATAACTAAGAAAAGTCATTTATGAGATATTAGACTTTTATAGGATGATTAATAAACTAAAGTGCTGGTTAATAAGATGTTCCATAAATAAATTCTTATTAACTAAAATTATGAAATTGAAGTAAATGAAAACAAAAGAATTTGGTATAGCTAAGAATCAATTGGAAAATGAAATTGAATTTAATTAACTTATATAGAATGTTTAAAATGAACTTGAGTAAGCAAATTCTTTGATATGATGTTTAAGAAAAGGTAATGTTAAAAAATATGCTATGTGAAGAAATGGATATACTAACTGAATAATGGATTGTGAATAATTAATTGAAAAAAAAAAAAAGTCAATAAAATAATTTAGTATAGATAAATTGGATAGAAATCCATTGGAAGGTAATACGTGAGATTGTACGTATATTATTTTATTCGCGTAACAATTTGATCCAAATTCGAGCACAAAATTTTGAGATGATTTATATCGATCCAAGTTAGGATTTTCCACTCGATTCTCGACGGCGAACCCTGGATATGGATTTTGGTTTGATTCTGGAATTCTCTATCATAGTATATGGCTATGCAAGGAGAGTAATAGTTTCCAATCAAGGAACCAAATCTGAGTCCGCACTAGAGAGTAGGGTGAACGATACTAATTTGGAAGTGAAATTGTGTGATCGAATAAGCAATTAGATTGATATTGCTCACGAATGATATATGTACGGCTTACGGACTTAATTAAAGTTAATATTGGAAATATATGATGCCAAATATAAAATGATTCTTTTAAAATTATATAACATGATATATATATAAAAGAGATAAACCAAATTGAATGTAAAATTAATAATTTGGTTATGTTGGGTATGATTTGGTTGTTATATGATTGTTAGTTGATTGTATATAATTCATTTAGTGTTAATGAAATTGAAAGCTATAAATCATTGAAACCAAATTGGAAGTTAAATGAATTTAAATAGAATTTAATTTGATTTGATTCAAATTGGAAGTGAACTAATGTAAATATAAATTAGTGAACATTAACTAATTGAATTGTGAATGAATATTAGTAAAATCCAACGTTAATGAATCAACTGTGACTAAAATATAAAACCAAGTGAATAAATATTAATGAGAAGTGAATTTATATTGATTGGTTGTGGATTTGTTGGATGATAGTTGGATGATAGTTGATTGATGGTTGTGTATGTTGTTTTTTTGCATTTGCTATGTTGGTACATGTAGTTGTTATGTTGCTATATGATGTATATTGATATTATTTTCATATATGCGTGTTCTCATGGTTTGTTGAGTGTTTAGTAGGTGTGGATTGCGCTTGCTTCGCATTTGGAGCTCGCTTTCGCGCTATATTAGTCGTATATGCTCGCTAATAAAATATAAGGTACATGTTTATTTTGTCATTGGATTTGGTGATTTTTGATGAGCAGCTGTACCGATCGAGCCGCGCAAAGTAGACTCTGCCGAAATTTTTCGTAAATTCGGGTGTTAGAAAATTTTTCAAGTTTTAAAATTTTTTTATAACTTGTTTTGATAACTAACTTTTAAAGTTAGAAAATCGTTCAGAGTAACTTAGTGGAAGTGTAATTATGACTTTATGAATGGAATTTCATTGTTTATAAGTTGGTAACTTTGAATAAAATATATCTAATGTTGAATTCTATACTTAGTTCCTTTTCCCATCTTTTTCCTTTTCGTAGACGAAAAGTTTTGAGTGGGGGAGAGTGTAACGACCCATAAATTTTCGATAATTAAAATAGCTAATTTAATAAGATTTCGTGATTTAATGTTAGAAATTTTTTTTTGTAATTCGTTGGAATAATAATAACTAGAATGATTTGCAACAATAATTATCCAAGTAATGAAATAAATGCTACTTAGTGAATACCTTTGAAATCAATAGTTGAATAGGATAATAAATATCGAATTCATTGGGTATAATAGAGTAATTGATTGATAAGTAAAGTTTATTAAAAATTAAATATTGAATATTGAACAGGTAAATTGTTTAAATTTAATATTTGGAATTTATTGAATAATTTAATAATGGGAATTGAATAACTGTATAATGGAAATGGTTGTTCTACAAATTTTAATTCATTTCAAAAGTTCAATTTATAAGTTCGTTGAATATTTCAAAAGATAGTGATTTAAGAATAATCAAATTCGTTTAAATTTAATATTACAAATGTTTGAATATTTAAATTTCGAACTTGATATGATCAATTTGATATTGAAATTTAATATATGAAAATAGAGTGAATAATTGAAATTGATTTAATATGATTCACATTGGTTTCCAAAGTGAATATAAGTTATATTGGGATTATAATGGAGTTAATAAGATTTTAAAATTTGAAATTATTGAATAATTGAATAACGGGTTTAATATGATTAAAAATGATTTGTAAAATTTTATTTTATCATATTAATGTAAGAATGATGTTGTAGAACTTTTAAAATCGAATTAAAAGTATATTTGTGAAAATTGAATATTTTAATATTTAATTATCGATTGAAAAATAGCCAATTTTTGAACTGTCTCAGAATTGGACAAAACAAGTTCCATTGGATCCGTAATAGTTTGTTATTATCGGATTTCAATTTTTGTAGTAATCAGAGTTTTCGTTTGACCGCGGCAGCTCGAAACGCAACGAAATTGTTTTAATATTTAATTGACGAGTTAAAATACTCATTTTTCAAACAGTCTCAGATTTCGACAAAACAGTTTCATCAGATCCGTAATGTGATATTATTGTAAGATTTCAAATTTCGTGTCAATCGGATTTACCGTTTGTCCGGGGCGAGCCAAAACGCATAGAAATTCGTTTAATCGGCTTAATTTAAATTTGATCGTTTATTTCCGTAACTCGCGCATACGATCGAATTAGCTTCCGAAACCTGTTCCATTGTGTCCGAAACGCGGGGTAAACCCTAGAAACGCCGGTCACCGCGCGTAAATCGGAGTTCGGAAAACCCGGGATGAATATTGTTCGTCGTTTTCTATATAAGCACCCCATTTTCATTTTTGCAAAAAAGAAACAAAAAACCCTAATTCTTACTTCAGGCCGCCGGCTACAATATTAATGGTCGAAAATTCATTTCGCTTCTCCTCAAATTTCTTCAAATCCATGCTTTAATTCGTAAAACTTTCTGAAGCAAACTTGTAGAGCTCGTCAAGAGCTAGACATCCAACGGCTAAGATCGTTTCTAGTGCTTTGGATTGGTGGCAAAGGGAGCTCGAACGGCCGGCAATTGGGCACGAATTTCGAGGCCATGACTTGACCGAGCTCGTTGATATTCATGCCGAGCATAGAGGAGGTGATGAGATTTCAGATGGTGGTGGGGTGATGACGTTTCGAGCTTTGAGGTGGCCGTAGTTGTTAACCCTAGTTTCGCCTATAATGGGTTTGAACATGATTTTCACGTAGTCTGGGTAACGAAGAAGAAAAGGCACGTGGCCAGGATCTGAGGAAAGAAAATCTATGGCCTTGATTGCATAGTAGGGTTTGGAAATTAATTAAAAGTGAATTAATTAAATTGTAAATCATGTAATGTTTAAATTAGTGCAACTCATTCGTACGAGGTCGGAATCTGATGAGACGAAATGCGTTGGAATCGTATTCGCGAATGCTACGCGATGCAATTGGATTGGAGTCGTTTGGAGCTAAAGAAAATTTCGGGTAAAATTAAACGCTCGTTTAATTTTATTCGAAATAAAACGCTCGGACTGCATTGAAATCAAGGTGAGTGTTTTATAACGCTCACAACGTACTGAATATCTTTATGCTAGTTAAATTTGATATTATGAAGTGATATGAATTTTATTTGTCGTTGTTTGATAGAATTTCATTGTCATTTGAATTAACCGTCGAAAATTAAATTGACAGTTAAATTTGAAATTAAAATTGAAATTGAATTGCGATTTAATTACCTGACATCGATAACTATGAAATTGCTATGAATTGTATTGCCTATTGGATGATGTATTTCGATGGATGCTATTGGTTAATATTTGAATGTTTGGATGTTTGTTTGCTTATATATATATCCTGTTATGCATACATATGAAACTGTGATCTGATTTAAGTAATATATTTTCATCCCTGACATTTAGTTGAAATAAATAATTACTTGGCCATAGGATAGAAAATTATATACGGACACCGAATTGGCTAAATTAATAATTTTTAAAATCGTCGATTTGAAATTTATTTAAATGTTTGATGTAAAGGTTATAAATAGAAATCGAATTTATAGAATCGAATTTATCAAAAATTTGGGTTTGGAATGTTGAAATAAATTTTGGTTAAAAGAAATTGTTAAATAATTAAAGCGGAGACTTTGGAAATTAAAGATCGGGATATGATTGAATTTCGAAAATTGATTTGTTTAAAGATTGAACCTTAATTCGAACTTTGAATGTTACTTAGTAAAAGTGATATACAAGTGATATTTTGAAATCGAGCTTGGAATTGAATCATATTTGAAATTTAGATTTAAACTTGAATATTGATGGATAATTTTGTTAAGTGTTATAAATTGATACTTTGGAAAAATCGAGCTCCGGATCGATATAAATTGAAATTGAATTAATTGAAAGTGAATATAAAATTGAATAAATTTGAAGTCAAAGTGACGTTGAATTGAATCGAAATTGAAATTGAAATCGGTAGAATGGAAATTGAAATTGATTTGAATTGGGAAGTTATAATTGAAATGGATTGGTTTTGAAGCTGTTTTATTTTGTTTTCCAAATTACTCAGTTATATAAACTATTTTTGAATACTTAAACTATTTTAATCTATTTTAAATCTACTTAACCTATTTTAAATTATTTTAAACTAATTTATCTATTTCAAATCGATTTTAAGAATTTAAGTATTTTTAACTAGTTTTAATTATTTAAACAACTTTTAAACTACTTAAAATTATATTCTAAAATTCTAAGTTGGTCAATAAGGTGAAATGTTTATATTTAAATCTTGAATTTAAATGCGAATTGGTTAAATGAAGTTGCAACTTAAGTTGAAATTCGAAATGATTTTGAAATCGAAATGAGATATTGATGCGAAAAATGATTTTGAAACGGAATCTTACATTTGAATAGATACGATGATATTTGAAATGGATTTGATTTTTGAAGCGAACATGGTATTTTGATATCAATTATGAATCGATTTGAAATGTAAAAGAAACAACGGTGTAATAATATGTAGTTATTAAAGAGACCGGGATCGGATATGGACATACTCTCTGTCGATACCGAAAACCACTTTAATAACTATTATACGCGGAGTGTTGATCCAGAGTGAAGTGGATGATTTGGTGAACACGTTGACTGAAGAAAGAGAACGATTATTGGATGACCCCTGACATGACTAAAACAGGAGCCGCTCCGGGCCATTGAGGTTCGCCACCTCTGGCGGACACACTTCTTCGATACCATATCTATTACATTTGTGATTCGATTTGGGTGCACCCCTTGATTTGGGAGTGTTGTTTCGCGGTGTTGGGGTAGTTGCTGGCTATGCTCAACATCAGTCTGGATCACGCAACTACTAGTATCCTAGTTGGTATCGCCTCATGTACCTTGTCATACTGATTATCCTATTCGCGACCACTACGTTTTGTTTTGTGTTATACCTATGGGGTACCCTCTGATAACCACCAGTTTACGGTGGGGCTTACGGTGCTGTATAGACTATGGCATTATAAAAATGTGTTAAGGGGAATTATGGTAATGCCTTAACGCTATTTTAATACTTTATATTACTGATAGGCATTATCTACTTAGCGTACATTACTACATAGTAGATAGTTTAACGGATCTTTGAGAGATGGAAATCCCGTAACATCTCTTAAGTTATTGCACGCACGTTGACACTGGATATGAGATGTTAAACCCCGTAAACATCTCTGACGCCATTGCACTCATATTTATTTACGATTGATTTAACTTTCATAAGGATATTTTAGCCCTGACTCGAGTGTTTTGTCTTTTCATTACGCTCGGGTCAGACCTGAGTTTTTCAGCTTATTGAAGATATATTCTGGAGGATGAAGACGAAGATTTGGTATACTATTATTATTATCTTTGCATCATGCTGTCTGCTGCATTATTTTATTTGTTCTGTTGTATATGTGTAACTCTGATAAATGTTGTATAAATAATTGTCAAAGTATAGTAAACAGCTTCATGAACTGTTTATTTGACTATTATATTTTATCGTTCCACTGCGAGATTCTGTGTTGTTTCTTTTCCTTTATTTCTCTTTCTTTTCTTTTCTTATTTACCCCAATAACCATCTGCCCTTTTGAATGGTTTGGAATCGGCATGTGTATTTGATCTTCGGTTTAAACTGTCCAAAAAGGCAGGTCGTTACATGGACTGATGTTTTGGTATGCATATATATAGACCACAGATATAGTACATGCTCTGGACAGGGAATGAGTTATGTGAATGTATTCGTTTATCTTGATATATATCAGCGTAGTTGTTTAGGATGCATAATCTTGTTTGGTTGTTGTATATATTATCTTAAATATGCAGCATGCACTAGGATGGGTAGAATAAAAATTTAACTTAATGTATGTATATATAACCTTAAGTACATGATAAGTACTCAGGTTAGTGTGGAAAACTTGGTATGTATGTTTGGCATCATCTTTTTTAGTGTTTTTATGATTCGGCCTTCTTCTTTTCTATCATCGGTAGAAATAAGCCAAATTATTTAAGGAGATGAGTATGGGATGGATTCCTTTGTCTTTGATTTCATTTCGAGGACGAAATGCTTTTAAGTAGGGGAGAATGTAACGAACCGTAATTTCGCTACTTTGAAAATGAGAGATTTCGTTCGATTTAAATTTAAAAGGAGTTTAAATCTTAAATAAATATGTTATATATATAAATTATTATCTATTCTTATAGTTAATGTATTGAAAAGTATAAATTTGGATTTTAGAACAAATCGACAAAAGTTAAGTTTTGTTAAAAATAAATAAAGGCTTAAATAGATGAATTTAAATATTCATTTAAAAAGGTAAATCTTATTTAAAACATCTAATAAATATAATAAAAGTATGTTAAAAGATTTAAAAGTTTGTTAATAATCGTTTTATAAAAATAACAAAAATTTGCCGCATTTTATCAGTTTTACATACAATATAAAATTAGAGATTTTGATATTAATTAAATATGATTTTAAAAAATAAAGAGACTTGTTTTAATTTATTTAAAGAAGTAAAAGGTTCATTTTTAAATTTGGTTTGTATAAATAAATAGTTTAACTAAAACGTCAAAATGTGACCGTAAAACATTTTGTCGAAAAACGGCATTTTATCGATTAAAAGTTGTCGCAACGTCATCGCACCTTTATTTTCTTATATATGAACATATATTCTAATAGTGTAAGTATTAATTAATTAACTAATCAACTTTACTTTTACTAAACAATGTTAGAAAACTTCTAGAAGTCATTAAGAAAAGTAAGTAAGAAAAGTCAAAAGTAAACATCAAATCAATATCCATCAGAAGCCAACATAATTATTATTTTACTTTGCTTAGTTCTTAAGGGATTAAGACATAAAGTAAGAATGTGAAAGGTGATGTTAAGTTTTGAAAAAGTGGAGATTGCTTTAGGTTGAAGTAAGGTTAGTTTGGTAATTTGGTAAGAGGTTATTTTGGTAAATTACCACTTTCTTTCTCTTTCTATAAATATCCACCTCCTTCTTCACTTTTATTCACATTTTCTTCTTCTTTTCTCAAGATTCTTCATCTTCTTCCTCTCCTCTCTAATGCCTTTCATGCCATAGAAAAATATTATGAAGAAATAATGTCAAAATATTTATAAAATTTTCAAAAGAAATCAATGTTTATTTTCTTCAAAACAAACTCCTTTTTTCTATATATTTTAGCCCTCCTTTTTTCGGCAACAATTTCTTCAATACAGAACCAAAATGCAATTTTTTTTTTCAAATCATGTATTTTTCCAGTGGCTACAACTTTCATGTTTATCACTTTGTTTCATTCCAAAGTTTACCATGTCAAAACTCCACTTATTTCAAGTGCGTTTTCTGGTCCAGTTTTTAAGCCAGAAAATAGGCTGTATTGTTTTGATCATAACTTGATCATAACAGAATCAAATTTCGAAATAATTTTTTTAAAACCATATAAAATTGCAGTGGCTACTACTTTTATGTTTATCACTTTTTTCATTTTTTGAGGTTTGCTATACCTGAAACTCAATTCTTTGAAGTATATTTTCGGGCTTTATTTTTGTGAATCCGAGAATAGCTCTTTTATTTTGAACATATCTCCCTCAAAACTACTTGGATTCAAATGATTCTTTTTTTCAAATTTAATAGAAAATAATTTGCAACAACTTTTCAGTTAATAAGTTTTCCAAATTTTGTGAGTAAGAGAGTCAAAAACAAGAGAGAAGATGACCTATTTTTCGGATATAAATCTTGGGAATTCAAGTTCAAAGCTCTACCGCTTCTTCTCTATATTTTCGGCCAACCTCCATGTAACAGCCCTAGTTTTTCTAGAAATTTATTTCTTTTATTTCTTAGACCTTGAAATTTATTTTAATATATACATATATATATATATATTAATATTGATTAAATCATTTCCCAAAAGTCTAAATATAAAATTGGAAGTTTTGAAATTTTAACTTTGTTAAAAGACAACTCCATTTGGAATTTTAATAAAAATGAATTTTGTATATTTAAAAATTTATCTATAAATTCTTGGGAAAATAAGTATATACGAAGAATGTAAACGAATTTAAATTTTAGTAAGTAATAACTTTTTAGAATTCAGTGTTTTTACAAACTGTTAAATTTCGCATTTAAAAGGGCATGCATTGTAATGGTATAAGTAACGTAAAAACGTATAGATTGAAAAAAAGCGTTACTTTTGTATAAATTTTGGGTGTATTGTGTTGCGTCGGTTTGGCGTATTTTAAAAATTCATGTTCAATATCTATATGGATTAATAAATCAGTTAGTAGTTTTTATAGCAAAACGTTACTTCTTTTTTTTCACAGCTTTCATTGCTTTTTTTTTAATTTGGTACAAAACATTTCGTTCCAAAATCTTTACCAATATTCATCCTTGCTCAAAATTTTCGTAACGTTCATTTAAAATCAATAGCAAGCAATTTATCTTGCTTTTTAGTAGCCTAACTAATTAATAGCACGCAACCATTAATTGAAGAAAAGTTTGAAATGAACCAATCTATTTATCACTTGTCGTTTCTTCACCATAAATTTCACTCATCCCTTTTTATCCACGCAAGAAAATTTTAAATTTTCTAGTTGCCGTTACTTTCTTGTCTACATTTATTTCTTACCCAGATTTCGAAATTCTCTGTATATGTATAATTTTTAACACGCAGCTATTATATTTAGTATAAAATCTTTTAATGAAGTAGCATCCAAAGCAAATAAATATCTTTGCCGTTTCCAAAATTTCCAATCAAAACAAATTGATTTCGTGCCTATCTAAATTCACGCAACTTTAGTATGCTGTGAAACATTTATTTCCGTCAGCAATTTAATTCAGTAATCAAATGGAAATTCTGTCGTTCCTTAACAGATTTGATCTCCTGCCTTTTTCTTCCCTTTTATCTAGCGCTTAAATCACGGCTCAAAATTTTGGAAACGTTCGTTTTCTCTCTTCCTCCCTTTAATCAAACACGAACATTTCGAAATTTATAAGGGATTTCAAAATCTCTCTTGCCGTTTTTCGCATACCTGGATTTCTTTCCATGCGTGCAAAAGAAACCGCAACCTTCTTATAAATACTACGCATCGTATCACTTCTCTACATCTCCATTTACATCTCACCTTAGGCCTTCAATCTATCTCCTCCTTGCGTGAGAAAGAAGACATTAGGTATTGTGTTTATTTTATTTTTCTTTTGTTTTTTCTTTTCTTCTTCTTGTGTGCTCCTCTGTTACCTCCTACGGTGCACGCAAGTAGCTCGACTCCACCACCTTGGCATTTACCCTCTTCCAGTACTTACCCCTATCTCCTCTGACTGACCTTAGCTCCTTGAATAGGACGAGATGTCCTTATATGCCGTGTGAAAGTAAACACACGAAAAGCTAAGACAGTGGCATAGTTTGAATATGTGCAGGCTGATTCCAAAAATGCAAAAGAGAGAAAATTATGTTTGCCACCTGTAGCCGACCCTTTATCAAACATTTTTAATACTGAATATTTGAGTAGGCAGGTTCGTGCCTTTGTAGCAGAGAGAAAGCAAAAATGTTGATTTGTGTAGCTGTTGATAGTGTATAGGAAGGCCGAGCCTGATGATAGGGTAGTGTGTTTCCTTTATTACCTGCCTGGTACGCATGCATGCATTATGACTGAGCCTTGAGGTTTGTTGCCCTCTCTTGGCACACGTTGTTGTGTAAATGAAGATTCAAAAAGGAAATTAATATAAAATAGAGAAGAGGAGGAAAGGGAAAAAAGGGGGGTTTAATTATTATAAAGGAAGGTTCAGTGGTTTTGCATGTGTAAGTGGAGGAATTTGGCAAGCCTTGTCATGCAAATAGGAATTTGTTATTCATGCGGGGCATATTTTCTTTTCAGTTTGAAAATTTTTTTAGAAAGTTTGTGTTCAGTAATATAGGTTGGGTGATCCAAAGTGTAGTGTTTGATTGCATGCCTAAGAATTTATGGTGTTGGCCTAAGTTAATATCTTCCGTGCCTTATATATATATAAAAAAAAAGAGCCACCACTACAATCTTTGGTCCCTTTTCCTAATACCCTTTTGATTAAGGCCCAGCCCTTGAACACGTGGGCGAGTCGAGTAGTGGGAATGGTCGAGCAAGTTGAATCAAATTTCTTTTATTCTATTCGTTCCAGTTGTTTCAAAATTTTGCTTTGACCGTAATTTTTAAAGTCGCGTATTTGGTATTTGGATCTTGTTATAGATTTGAATCAAGGCGTGACATCCGCGGAAATTTGATCGTTACCCGCTGTGCGTTTCTTTTTCGGTGGATTTTCGTTTTGAATCAAATTTTTCTGCCGCATTCAGGTGAGTATTTCTCACCAGACAAACATACCTATATATCCGTGATTTATCACAAGTGTATTTGTAAATTATTTATTAAATTTTATCTGCCTGTGATATAACGTATGACGTTAAACCCCATTTTAAATTGACACCTCATCAGTTGTTTATCTATTGTAATATTATTGCAGTTATACTATGTAATGCTTATTTAATGATTAAATCATCACTGTAAGTTCCCTGTAAATTTGAGATCGCTATAGGCTGAAATGATAGGCATGAACGGTAATCATTTGTTCATTTATTTAATTGTTTAATTATTTATTTGTTAACTTGGGATTGCGGGTTTGAAATGATAGAACCCGGGATTTTGTAAATTGCGGATTGAAATGATATAAATCCGTATCACTTGAGCTAGGCTAGAAAACTATATACAGACCCGTGGTTTATATAATATTTTTCTGAAATGTTTAAAAATATTTTAAATGTGAATTTATAATATTCTGGTTCAAATGTATTTAAAGGATTTTTATAAAATTTATAATGATTTTTGAATAAGTCAAAATGTTAAATAAATAAATGTCTAAGTAAAAATTTTGGAATATAACTTATTTTGGGAAATTCTGAAATTTTGTTAAAAGTGAGTTTTAGTTAAGAAAATAATTGATAATAAGTTATATTTGGGAATTTAAAATTTGATTGTTAAGTTAATAATTTATTACAGCACTTAAATGTTGTCTTTTATAAATGAACTGTTTTGATTTACAGACTTTAGGTGGCATTTCATAAACGCTACGGAAACTGAATTTTCGGATTGTTTAAAATAAATGGAAATAATCTTTGGGGAAAAAGGATTAAATTTTGGAATTTAATATGTAATTAATAAAAAATAAGGAATTGACTTTAAATGGTTTTAAATGGAAGAATTTAACTTTTAAATGTGAGTTGAAAGGCAAATTAATTCCTAAATAAATTGAATAGATTTAAATGGTATTTTATAGTAAATAAAATGACTGATGTTTAAATAAATGATGGTTGAAATGATATTATGGTATTGAAATGTATTTGAAACTTATTTTTATTTTTAAAGTATAATTACCATTTCTAAAAGTTGTAACCACGGGTTATAATAACGTTTGGTTGTTAAAGAGACCGGGATCGGATATCTGGCATACTCTCTGTCGATACCGAAAACCACTTTAACAACCGTGTACGCGGTGGAGATTCCAGAATGAAGTAGGATGGTGGTGACGTTTCCTTTGAGGTAAATACGTGGACCCGACTCCCGTGAGTTGGGATAAGGTGGCTAAAACAGGAGCGATCGACGGATTAATGAGGTAGCACCTCTGATCGGACGCACTTCTTCGTATGCCATTCTATTACTTTTGTGATTGTTTTGGTGCGCACCTTTGATTTGGGAGTGTTGTTCGAGGTGGGCGGTAGCTGCGCGCTACGCGTTTCCATCTGTCCGGATGCGTAATTGGTATATCTACCCTGGCATTGCCTAGTTGTGCCGTGTCACCTACCATAGCGAGCCTTATACGATTTTGGTTTTGTACCATACCTATGGAGTGCCCTCTGACGACGCCCATTCCGGGGGAGATTACGGTACTGTATAGACTATGGGAATATATTATGTGTTAAGGTGGAAAATGTAAAGCCTTAACGCTATTTAAAAGCAAGTTTATTTTACTAATAGACACTATTATAATAGCGAAGTATTACTACATAGTAAATAGTTTAACGGATCCTTAGAGGATGGGCGGTCCCAAGCATCCTTTAAGTTACTTACTCTATATTACAGTACACTTGAATTAGCTTACACTATATAAGTATGTATGTCCTGAGTCGAGTGTTTATGTTTTATTTTACGCTCGAGTCAGCCTGAGTTGCAGTTCAGCTTTCATCCCGGAGCTAGGACTTCTGTAGATCCTTTCAAGCTGCTGGCTTCTTTCTGTCTATTATCTTATTTATGAAATCAAGACTTTGGGAATATTTGGTTTTTCTATTGATGTTTTAAACTATATTGGAGATTTTAAACTATGTAATTTTTATTTGTTGAGACTATTTGTAGTGGCTTCATGAACCACTATGTATTTTTAAATTCCGCTGCAAGTTTTTTTGGTATGTGTGTCTGTGATTCTGTGATTTGATTTCATTTGCTCCTAATTTATTTACAATCTATTGTTTTTTAACTATTCGAGCTTGACATGTTTTAATTTATTGTCGAATTTGAATGGTACAAAATAGTGGGTCGTTACAGTTGGTATCTGAGCTTTGGTTTAACCATAGCCTAAGGAGCAAAAACTCATTAGAGATAGGGTAGCAATACCCTAGAATGAGTGAAATAAAATTCTAGAATCCCTTCCCTGTGAGAGAATGTATTTTTAAATATAAAATGATTTTAAAAAGGGCTTTCAAATAAGTATTTTTATATAAAACCTTTCTGTTTAAAAATGAAAATTTTCCAACTATTTCTTTTCTTTCCTCCATCTTATAATTAGAGCCTTGTTAAATGATTGATTCAAGTTAAACTTTATCTTATTCTAGAATATCGTGACATCTATGTTTTTCCCTCTGTCCTTAAATTCATTCTTGATTTCTCAGGATGGATAAAGGAAATATCAGAGGTCGGGGACGAGCTGCTGCCCCAGCTCCTCCACCCGCTGCCTCTGTTAGATTTACTAAGCTATGCAAAGATTATACCGAGCTTGGTGGCACTAAGTTCACGGGTTCTGAATCCATAATAGAAGCTCAGCAATGGTTGAGAGACTTGGAGAGAATCTTCTCCTGTCTCGAAATCACAAATGCCCAACAGAGGCAATTGGCGGCCTGGCAGATGAAGGGAGCCGCTTTGAATTGGTGGCTATCAATTACTGCTCACACTAATGAGGCTGACATCACTTGGGAGCAATTTAGGTATCTTCTTCGGTTTTCCAAATTAGGATTCAAATTTTTCCATTTTAGAATATGTCTTATCTCTCTTATCGTGCTTTAGGGAGGCCTTTTTGGTCAAATGGATGCCCGAAGCGGGCAAGTCTCAGCTCTATCGAGACTTTATGGATCTGAAGCAGCGCGATATGTCCTTCACGGAATACGAGAGAAAATTTAATGAGCTCTCGCAGTATGGCCTGAATTTGATAGACACCCCGCTTAAGAAGAACGAGAAATTCATCGCCGGTGCTCGCCCCGAGTTCTACGATCGGCTTATTACTCACGTGCATGGGACGTTCACTGCTTTGATGGACATGACTCTCCGGTATGAGAACCCTACTTCTAGGGCCACTTCAGCTGCCCAATCTTCACCGGCTCAGTCTTCTGGGAATTCTAAGAAAAGGAAGTCCAGTTTCTACCGCCATAAGAGGAATAGGACTCCAGGGCTTGGATCATCGTCTTCGTCATCCCAGAGGCAGCCTGTGGATCTATCTACCATTACTTGCCACCGATGCGACCAAAAGGGACACTACGTGAATAGCTGTCCTACCTTGGGTGCTACGATTCCACCTCCCGCTCAGTCGGCTAGGCGAGACCTTTGCCACATTTGCCTTTAGCCGGGACATTTCAAGAGAGACTGCCCTACTCAGAAGAAGGGCAAGGCATCAATAATTTTCGCTGTTACTTCTGCATCCTCTCCAGCTCCACCGCCAGCACCTGCTCCCGCTCCTAGCGATTCCCAAGGTACACTTCAAGGTTCTTTTACTTTGTTTAAATCTCATGTCCGCGTTCTATTCGATACCGGATCTTCCCATAGCTTCATCTCGTCGGATCTCTGTAATAAATTTGAACATCTCCTTTCTCCTGAATTTTCTTCTGTACCTTTATGTGTTTCAAACCCCATTGGTGGCCCTGCGAACCTTAGTAAAGTTTGTAGGGATGTGAAACTCTTCCTTGGAAATTATCGTTTCACTGGTGACTTTTATGTTCTGTGTAACATCCCGCCTTTTTGCACGATTTAAACAGACACACGTGCCAATTCAAACCAATTACGTAAGGGCGGATTGTTATGGGATAAATAAGAAAACAGAGAAAGAAACAGAATCTCACAGCGGAAGGATAAAATATAATAATCAAATATACAGTTTATAAATCTGTTTACAAAAACCTTTAATTTATTTATACAATACATATCAGAGTACACACACCATATAACAATGCAGCGGAACAATATGAGTGTAGTGAAACCATATTATCTATAGTAATAATAATAAAATCTTCGTCTTCTTCCTCCGGAAACAAAATCTTCAATCCTGAAACGCTTGAACTGACCCAAGCGAATTTGGAAAGACAAAAACACTCGAGTCAGAACTAAAAGATCTTATGTGAGTTAAATTAACAGAAATAAATATGAGTACAGTAACTCAAGAGATGCTCGGGATTTACATCTCCTAAGGATCCGTTAAACTATTTACTATGTAGTATATTGCGCTATTATAATAGTGTCTAATTGTAAAATAAACTTACTTTTAAATAGCGTTAAGGCTTTACATTTTCCACCTTAACACATTTATATATTCCCATAGTCTATACAGTACAGTAATCTCTCCCGTACTGGGCGTTGTCAGAGGGCACTCCATAGGTATGGTACAAAACAAAATCGTATAAGGCGCGCTAGGGTAGGTGACACGACACAACTAGGCAATGCCAGGGTAGATATACCAATTACGCTTCCGGGCCGATGGAAACGCGCAGCGCGCAGCTGCCGCCCACCTCGAACAAACTCCCCACATCAAAGAAATCAAAAGTGAAGGTGGCCACCGAAAAATCCAAAGTCAGAGTATAGTATCGAAGGGAACTGTACGATCAGGGGTGCTACCTCATTAACCCGTCAATCGCTCCTGTTTTAGCCACCTTATGCCAACTCACGGGAGTTGGGTCCACGTATTTACCTTACAGGAAACGCCGCTACCAACCTACTTCATTTTGGAATCTCCACCGCGTACATGGTTAGTCAAAGTGGTTTTCAGTATCGACAGAGAGTATGTCCATATCCGATCCCGGTCTCTTTGCCAACCAATCGTTATTATAACACCACGGTCATTTAAAATAATTATACTTTAAAACCAGAGTAAAATATCCATTTCAAAACCATATAAATATGATATCATTTCCTTTTAAAAACCCGAATTAATACGATATCATTTTATTCCAATATATATACTTTCCAAAATCATAGGGTTTTCAAAGTAAATATTTAGAGGTCAAAACTCATGAATATAAAATTTCAAATTATACTACCTTGAAAATCATAACTTTGAAACAAGTTTCCATCTCTTAAATGGTCAAATATTAGATTACTTTTATAAAACAAAATAGCTTCTTTACATTTCACACATCAATTCCAAATATCGATTTAAACTTCCAAATACCATTTTAATTCTTATGTTTCAAAGCTTTAAATATTTCACCATTTCAAAAACAACTCATTTGACAAACCCATATGTATCAAATTCAATTACTTATTATTTAGACTTGAAATGTTTACTTAATGAATTCAATATAATCTAAGTAAAACTTTATCTTCACATAACTAGATATTCTTTCAATTTATTATATATTCATTTAAATCAACCTGATATTCATTTAAATCACTCTACACAAAATCAAGTTGTAAATCATATCGTTTAAAAATTCTAACTTTTTATTAAATTCCAATTTAACTTAATATTCATCTTCAACCTTATTCTCTTTTAAGTCATTAAAACTCTAGAATTTAAATTTCAAATAAATGCTTGATCTCAAAAAATCAAACTTTATTTTATACTTCAAATCCATTTTATACAAAGTTTAAAACCCAATTTACTATATATAAATAACCTTTATTAATAACCAAATCAAAACCCATAAACCATATATATAGCTTTACAAACCATAGAAAACATTTCAAAAATAATTTTATATATATACCGCGGTGCCTGTATAAAATTTTCTACCCTATGGTCAAGTGATACGGATGTTTATCATTTCAATCAGCAATTTAAATATAAAAATGCGGTTGTATATCATTTCAAACCGCAATCCCGAATGAATGAAATGCATAGCAACTTGCAATTAATAAAATTAATCATCCATTCATCCATCAAATCATACATCCATTTATCACAGTCATCATCTAATTTCAAACAATCATCAGTACATAACAGGTGATAAATAATGGTATCAATTATCAGTTTATACTCAAAATAAATTTAATAACTATTAATTGGCAGTTTATATGCAAAAATAAACGTAAATTTAACTGGTAGTTAATATGAAATAAAAATTTAACATAACTATGACTGGGAGTTAACATGCAATTAAATAAATTCTAACTGTCAAATTTATGCAATAAATAAAATTAATTAACAGTTATATTAAATGAATGCGATTTATCAGAGATAATGAATAAAACATGCCAAACAGTCATAAATAAATTTCTACTCATATCCAAAATTAATTTAACAAACACAAGAAATTTTAGAAATTGTGAGTGGGTTAAAACACTCACCTTTTGAATTTAAATCGAATTTAAATTCAATTTAAACTCAAAAATTCGACGGTCTCCGAATTGGTCCAAACTAGCGTCAACAGATCTGGAATTTAATTACGATCCTAACAAAAAAAATCTCACGTGAATCGGACTACGTATGAGAAAGTTATTCGAAAACTTCGATTGAAACAAAAATTAAATAAAACAAAATAAACAAATATACCCCATCACCATGCCACGTCACAGGCCACGTCCTTCTTCTCAAATTTGAGCACGCTACAGCACCAATAAAAAAAATGGACAGTACCAACAGATTACGCTCTTCGAGAATTATGACATATAATTTTTCTGGAATTTTTAGAGGAGTTTGAATATATTTTTTAAATTTTTTTTTTATTTTAGACTGTAATTGGATCTAGAAATTTTGCAGCCATTGGAAGAGAAGAAGTTAAAGAAAAGAATACATAGAGAGAAATGAAGATAGATGGAGGCTAGGGTTTACACAGCCTATAAATAGACAAAGTGAAATAGGATAGGTGGGCACGAATCATAAACGCGCAAAACGGTTGTTGGCCCACCAGATTATTTTATATTAATTGGATACGTTACGGATTAGTAAATAAATTAATTTCTTCTTCAGACATTTACATTGAATTTTAAACGTATTTACAAATGTAAATTTAGATGCTTCATTTATAAGTTTCAATATAAATTCACAATTTCATTAAATTCCAAATTCATAGATAAGTTTCCATTTTCAACTAAATTTCTAAATTACCGTAATAATTATCTTAGATTTTTATTCATTCTCAATAGATTTAACTATTGTAAATTGACTAAGTTTTCATACTATAAAAATCCACATTTCTATGTATACATACATTTGAATTCCCTACTAAAATATTTTATTTATATTTCGCAATTACTTCCAATCCATTTTTTTTTGGCATCGCACTGTTACTTAAATAAATAGCCTATACCAACACTAATTATCATTAATTTGAAAACGGGTTACCAAATTTTGGATTTTATTAATAATTATTATTTATTACTTCATTGTTTATTCAAATTTAGACAATTTAAGATGTTTCTTAAAGGCTGAGTACATTATTAACTTCAGCGTAAAACTTCAATTTTATTTTATCTACAATTATAAATTAACTTTGCAGAAATCCTTTAGTTGACCTTCCATTTATTTATCCTATCTATTGGTATCCCATAGATGGGAATTCCTAAAACATCTCCAAATTCCAACTTTAATTTCAATCCCATAAAATGTTCTATTCAGTTTCCAATAAATTCAATAAATTCAAATTATCATGTTCTAAATCCAAATGAATCCATATATCCTGCCTTCCATTCTTTTAATCTAACTAATTATCATATTCTGAATAAAGTTTACGTTATTTCCACCTATAAGCTACAAATAACAACGAATGTTGCATTTGATTTAGATTCTAAATAAATTGATGGGTAATAATTAATAATTCTCACTATTGCCCGATTTATTCCCATTCATGCTTAAATTACCACCAAACAATCATTAAATTTACCTATCTTTTATTGATTCCATAAAAATCTATTTGCCCTGAGTTAGTTACTGCATTTATCAAATTCCAATTTCGCAATCACCTTAAATACATAAATTGGTATTGCATTAACATTTAAATTTATTAGCTTATGTCAACACTATTAACATTAATTGCAATGTATTACCAATTTTAGTCACTACCCTAACTACTAACTCATATTAACCTACATTATTCCCAAGAATTTCATTGGTTTTTCTTATATTAAATTTATCAACCATATTAATTAAGGTTTGTTTAAAAACAATTAATAAAATTCCCTTTAATATATACAACTTAGCAAATCTATTAAGCATGGTATTATATTTCACGTAAATGTACATTTAATTACATTTATTACAATGTTATCCAAATAAATTGACTGATCTAAGTATATAACTCCTAATATCCACCCATCTTGCCTTAATCCCAAATAACATACAAATTAAACTACCCTTAATTTCAATTAACCCTATCATTACTTTTTATATTCCAAACAAATAAATTAATAATAGGTTAATTGAATCAGATTTACAATCCAACTTTAATTATTTGCAAATTTTGTCAGTTTGACCACTTGGTAAATTCAGAATCCTTTAACAACTTCCAACATTAATTTATTTTTGAATAATCCCAAAATTTTCGATATTAAAGTACAAATCCAATTTATCAAAAATTAAAACTTAAATTTCAAGGAATTTATTTATTTAGGTTTAGATCCCGTTATTCCCTAAAATTGGTTGGTATTTATTCGCCTCTTTAATTGTACGTAAATTTCTCATAAATACACCTAAAATTTCATTTAGTTCCAACTGCTTCCTAATTTCCATTTCTACGTCTTAACACACTCTATATTAAACTTCTAGACATTGTATTACTTATCATATTAATGTAACCTTTATTTAGTGTATTAACATTTATTTCAATTCAAATTCTATCAACCAATTAAACATGTAACCTATTACTATTGCTTACAAATCAAAATATTGCCCCCATTGTCATCTTCTGAATGGAATTAGTCTTTATTTCAAAACTTATCTAAATTTACATTGAGACCATATTTAATCCTCTTCGATAATATTAATCCTCAATTTATTAAATGGAATCAATATATCTTACATAACATGTTTTACGCATAAATTTTTAATTAATATTATTTCAACTTATTCCCCATATTCTCAAAAATTACCTAACATAAATCTACGCTTATTTTATTCTACGTTCACACTTCCGTTACTCCCAAATCAATAAGTAACATTCATATAAATAAATGTTGTGTCAGTTTCCTATTTATTGCGATATTTTTATTTATTTATTACTGCATAACTTTACTTATTTTCTTCCCATCACTTTAAAATTAATCATTAAAGTAACGCTTATCAATACGCATCAAATTATTTACCAAATTCAAAGGTTTTGATTTTTTTAACAAATTAATTGACAGATTAATTAGGTAATGTATACGAATTGTTATTATAAATTTACACTTAACTAATTAAATGCCTTACCTATATTCTCTATCTTCCCATTATATTCAGGTACAATACTTACACCAATTTTTATTGAAAAATTTATTCATATTACAAACAAAGGCTTAAATAACCATTGTTAAATTAGCGTTCAATATATATTTATCACCTCTTATTATTTCTACTAAATTTTTATTACAAAATTCTATTAAATAAATTAAATCGTCGAAATTTACGGGTCGTTACACTCTCGCCCTCTCAAAACTTTTCGTCCCCGAAAAGAGAAAAGAAGGGAAAAGAAGGATTTATAATCTACATATCTTATTCAAAACATTACCTTATAAACAATTAAATTTACAATATCTGTTACTTTTCTTAAAATATACAAATTTACAACATTATCTTTTTATGCTTAAATTTATTAGAGTTTGGAGAACATTTCAAAATATTTCTAAGTCCAAAATTTAAATATATAAGTAGTTCCAATCACTAATCATCCAAATTAATACAACAAACCATCAATTTCCTCGAACAACATACATACAATTAAAAAACAACCATACAATCACACAATCAAATAGTTGTTTGGGTTCAAACTTGAAATTGTACGGAATGAAAAATAACTATCAAGTGCATCATTTACTCAACAGTCTTAGATGGAACAAAATAGATTATTTATTCATCCAACAACTTCAAATTTCGTTACCCAACCAACCATAAATCAAACAATAACAATTCAAACCAACAACCAAACTAACTTATAATAAATTTCATGCTTTAGTTGTTTGATTTACCTTTTTGTTTATATAGTGATTTTTTTTCTCATTCACATTTACTTATCAAAGGTTTGCTCATTCATTTTTACTTATTACTTACAATTATTCAATTCCATTAACTCGGGTCATGCTGATTCCTTATATTTTGTTATAATTATTCATTCATTTATAATAGCATGTCCTTATTTATTTACTTTAATTCCTTAAGTTTTATAATCATCTATCTATCATGCTTCCCTTTATTTATATTTACTTGGTAAAATTTCAATTATATCTTAAGTTATTGAATACAACAAATTCATTGAATGCTTCATTGCCTACTATTACTTGTACAAATTGCTACTACATTTCTTATTAAACATTTCAACTTTTTATATTTGGTAAGTTATATATGTTAAAGAAAATGCAAATGAACTTATACAAGTTTTACTTCACCTTTTAATTAAATTTAATGTTCAACAATATTACTCTTTATCTCATATGTTACAAATTTCAAATTTCCCTTTATAACTTTGCATTAAATCTCTTACCTAAATTAGAGGTTTCAATTTATTAATCACTTACCTTTTATTTCACTACAATAATTTAAACAATTAATTAATGGAAATTTAAGAATTGAATACCGGGTTAAATTTCAAATTATTTTGAAATATTAGATAAATATATTCTTCTAACTTATATACCTCTAATTTTATTTAAAACAATTAAAAATTTATATCTTTTTCGAAAATGAATCTGCAGTAAAACTACTACAGTGGCCTTTCCCCTTCGAAACTCGAAAATGAAAGTCGATGATGCGGCCGCCATCACCGAAATTATTTTCCAGCGACAGAGAGGAAAGTACAAAACTTACTTTCTCAAAAATCTTCTTTAAAACGATTCTTCCGAATTATGTTAAATATTTATATCAGAAAATACTTATAAACAAAATTATTAATATATTTCAAAATCATTCAAAAGAAAAACCCCGGACTTAAGTTCTAAATTTCCAAATTTCATTTATCCTATTTTTCAATCTTATTTCTATTATTATTTACACTTTATTGCCTAACAATCAATCTATTGCAGCCAAATATAAATATCAATTGAAATTTTTTATTTTATATATAAAAATAAAATAGGCAAAAAAATTTCATTCACCTATATTAAAAACAAATATTATGTCGGTCTGTCCTATTAAGCATTTAGAAATCCCTATTGATGTCATAGCGTCCCATGCACCAACCAGAATTTATAAATACGATACGGAACAAATTAACACAATATTAAAACCTTTTTATAACACTAACAAAATACGCTCTCTCATATATACACTCAGTGACTCCCATAGGGTATTACTACCCTATTAGTAAAGAGTTAAACCCCACAAAGCTAAGGTTTATCGCTAAACCAAAGCTCTGATACCAACTGTAACATCCCGCCTTTTTGCACGATTTAAACAGACACACGTGCCAATTCAAACCATACGTAAGGGCGGATTGTTATGGGATAAATAAGAAAACAGAGAAAGAAACAGAATCTCACAGCGGAAGGATAAAATATAATAATCAAATGTACAGTTCATAAATCTGTTTACAAAAACCTTTGATTTATTTATATAATACATATCAGAGTACACATACCATATAACAATGCAGCGGAACAATATGAGTGTAGTGAAACCATATTATCTATAGTAATAATAATAAAATCTTCGTCTTCTTCCTCCGGAAATAAAATCTTCAATCCTGAAACGCTCGGACTGACCCGAGCGAATTTGGAAAGACAAAAACACTCGAGTCAGAACAAAAAGATCTTATGTGAGTTAAATTAACAGAAATAAATATGAATACAGTAACTCAAGAGATGATCGGGATTTACATCTCCTAAGGATCCGTTAAACTATTTACTATGTAGTATATTGCGCTATTATAATAGTGTCTAATTGTAAAATAAACTTACTTTTAAATAGCGTTAAGGCTTTACATTTTCCACCTTAACACGTTTATATATTCCCATAGTCTATACAGTACCGTAATCTCCCCCGTACTGGGCGTCGTCAGAGGGCACTCCATAGGTATGGTACAAAACAAAATCGTATAAGGCGTGCTAGGGTAGGTGACACGGCACAACTAGGCAATGCCAGGGTAGATATACCAATTACGCTTCCGGACTGATGGAAACGCGCAGCGCGCAGCTGCCGCCCACCTCGAACAAACTCCCCACATCAAAGAAATCAAAAGTGAAGGTGGCCACCGAAAAATCCAAAGTCAGAGTATAGTATCGAAGGGAAGTGTCCGATCAGAGTTGCTACCTCATTAACCCGTCAATCGCTCCTGTTTTAGCCACCTTATGCCAACTCACGGGAGCTGGGTCCACGTATTTATCTTACAGGAAACGCCGCCACCAACCTACTTCATTCTGGAATCTCCACCGCGTACACGGTTTGTCAAAGTGGTTTTCAGTATCGACAGAGAGTATGTCCATATCCGATCCCGGTCTCTTTGCCAACCAATCGTTATTATAACACCGCGTTCATTTAAAATAATTATACTTTAAAACCAGAATAAAATATTTATTTCAAAACCGTATAAATATGATATCATTTCCTTTTAAAACCCCAAAATAATACGATATCATTTTATTCCAATATATATACTTTCAAAAATCATGGGGTTTTCAAAGTAAATATTTAGAGGTCAAAACTCTTGAATATAAAATTTCAAATTATACTACCTTGAAAATCATAACTTTGAAACAAGTTTCCATCTCTTAAATGGTCAAATATTAGATCACTTTTATAAAACAAAATAGCTTCTTTACATCTCACAAATCAATTCTAAATATCGATTTAAACTTCCAAATACCATTTTAATTCTTATGTTTCAAAGTTTTAAATATTTCACCATTTCAAAAACAACTCATTTGACAAACCCATATATATCAAATTCAATTACTTATTATTTAGACTTGAAATGTTTACTTAATGAATTCAGTATAATCTAAGTAAAACCTTTATCTTCACATAATTGGATATTCTTTCAATTTATTATATATTCATTTAAATCAACCTGATATTCATTTAAATCACTCTACACAAAATTAAGTTGTAAATCGTATCCTTTAAAAATTCTAACTGTTTATTAAATTCCAATTTAACTTAATATTCATCTTCAACCTTATTCTCTTTTAAGTCATTAAAACTCTAGAATTTAAATTTCAAATAAATGCTTGATCTCAAAAAAATCAAACTTTATTTTATACTTCAAATCCATTTTATACAAAGTTTAAAACTCGGAATTTACTATATATAAATAACCTTTATTAATAACCAAATCAAAACCCATAAACCATATATATGGCTTTACAAACCATAGAAAACATTTCAAAAATAATTTTATATATATACCGCGGTGCCTGTATAAAATTTTCTACCCTATGGTCAAGTGATACGGATGTTTATCATTTCAATCCGCAATTTAAAAATAAAAATGCGGTTGTATATCATTTCAAACCGCAATCCCGAATGAATGAAATGCATAGCAACTTGCAATTAATAAAATTAATCATCCATTCATCCATCAAATCATACATCCATTTATCACAGTCATCATCTAATTTCAAACAATCATCAATACATAACGGGTGATAAATAATGGTATCAATTATCAGTTTATACTCAAAATAAATTTAATAACTGTTAATTGGCAGTTTATATGCAAAAATAAATGTAAATTTAACTGGCAGTTAATATGAAATAAAAATTTAACATAACTATGACTGGCAGTTAATATGCAATTAAATAAATTCTAACTGTCAAATTTATGCAATAAATAAAATTAATTAACAATTATATTAAATAAATGCGATTTATCAGAGATAATGAATAAAACATGTCAAACAGTCATAAATAAATTTCTACTCATATCCAAAATTAATTTAACAAACACAAGAAATTTTAGAATTGTGAGTGGGTTAAAATACTCACCTTTTGAATTTAAATCGAATTTAAATTCAATTTAAACTCCTAAATTTGACGGTCTCCGAATTGGTCCAAACCAGTGTCAACAGATCTGGAATTTAATTACGATCCTAACAAAAAAATCTCGCGTGAATCGGACTACGTATGGGAAAGTTATTCGAAAACTTCGATTGAAACAAAAATTAAATAAAACAAAATAAACAAATATACCCCATCACCATGCCTCGTCACAGGCCACGTCCTTCTTCTCAAATTCGAGCACGCTACAGCACCAATAAAAAAAAGGACAGTACCAACAGATTACGCTCTTCGAGAATTATGACATATAATTTTTCTGGAATTTTTAGAGGAGTTTGAAATTTTTATTTTTTTATTTTTTTATTTTTGTTTTGGACTCTAATTGGATCTAGAAATTTTGCAGCCATTGGAAGAGAAGAAGTTGAAGAAAAGAACACACAGAGAGAAATGAAGATAGATGGAGGCTAGGGTTTACACAGTCTATAAATAGACAAAGTGAAATAGGATAGGTGGGCACGAATCATGAACGCGCAAAACGGTTGTTGGCCCACCAGAATATTTTATATTAATTGGATACGTTACGGATTAGTAAATAAATTAATTTATTCCTCAAACATTTACATTGAATTTTAAACGTATTTACAAATGTAAATTTAGATGCTTCATTTATAAGTTTCAATATAAATTCACAATTTCATTAAATTCCAAATTCATAGATAAGTTTCCATTTTCAACTAAATTTCTAAATTACCATAATAATTATCTTAGATTTTTATTCATTCTCAATAGATTTAACCATTGTAAATTGACTAAGTTTTCATACTATAAAAATCCACATTTCTATGTATATATACATTCGAATTCCCTACTAAAATATTTTATTTATATTTCGCAATTACTTCCAATCCAATATTTTTTGGCATCGCACTGTTACTTAAATAAATAGCCTATACCAACACTAATTATCATTAATTTGAAAACGGGTTACCAAATTTTGGATTTTATTAATAATTATTATTTATTACTTCATTGTTTATTCAAATTTAGACAATTTAAGATGTTTCTTAAATGCTGAGTACATTATTAACTTCAGCGTAAAACTTCAATTTTATTTTATCTACAAATTTTAAATTAACTTTGCAGAAATCCTTTAGTTGACCTTTCATTTAATTATCCTATCTATTGGTATCCCATAGTTGGGAATTCCTAAAACATCTCCGAATTCCAACTTTAATTTCAATCGCATAAAATGTTCTATTCAGTTTCCAATAAATTCAATAAATTCAAATTATCATGTTCTAAATCCAAATGAATCCATATATCCTGCCTTCCATTCTTTTAATCTAACTAATTATCATATTCTGAATAAAGTTTACGTTATTTCCACCTATAAGCTACAAATAACAACGAATGTTGCATTTGATTTAGATTCTAAATAAATTGATGGGTAATAATTAATAATTCTCACCATTGCCCGATTTATTCCCATTCATGCTTAAATTACCACCAAACAATCATTAAATTTACCTATCTTTTATTGATTCCATAAAATTCTATTTGCCCTGAGTTAGTTACTGCATTTATCAAATTCCAATTTCGCAATCACCTTAAATACATAAATTGGTATTGCATTAACATTTAAATTTATTAGCTTATGTCAACACTATTAACATTAATTGCAATGTATTACCAATTTTAGTCACTACCCTAACTACTAACTCATATTAACCTACATTATTCTCAAAAATTTCATTGGTTTTCTTATATTAAATTTATCAACCATATTAATTAAGGTTTTTTTAAAAACAATTAATAAAATTCCCTTTAATATATACAACTTAGCAATCTATTAAGCATGGTATTATATTTCACGTAAATGTACATTTAATTACATTTATTACAATGTTATCCAAATAAATTGAATGATCTAAGTATATAGCTCCTAATATCCACCCATCTTGCCTTAATCCCAAATAACATACAAATTAAACTACCCTTAATTTCAATTAACCCTGTCATTACTTTTTATATTCCAAACAAATAAATTAATAATAGGTTAATTGAATCAGATTTACAATCCAACTTTAATTATTTGCAAATTTTGTCAGTTTGGACCACTTGGTAAATTCAGAATCCTTTAACAACTTCCTACATTAATTTATTTTTGAATAATCCCAAAATTTTCAATATTAAAGTACAAATCCAATTTATCAAAAATTAAAACTTAAATTTCAAGGAATTTATTTATTTAGGTTTAGATCCCGTTATTCACTAAAATTGGTTGGTATTTATTCGCCTCTTTAATTGTACGTAAATTTCTCATAAATACACCTAAAATTTCATTTAATTCCAACTGCTTCCTAGTTTCCATTTCTACGTCTTAACACACTCTATATTAAACTTCTAGACATTGTATTACTTATCATATTAATGTAACCTTTATTTAGTGTATTAACATTTATTTCAATTCAAATTCTATCAACCAATTAAACATGTAACCTATTACTATTGCTTACAAATCTAAATATTGCACCCATTGTCATCTTCTGAATGGAATTAGTCTTTATTTCAAAACTTATCTAAATTTACATTGAGACCATATTTAATCCTCTTCGATAATATTAATCCTCAATTTATTAAATGGAATCAATATATCTTACATAACATGTTTTACGCATAAATTTTTAATTTATATTATTTCAACTTATTGCCCATATTCTCAAAAATTACCTAACATAAATCTACGCTTATTTTATTCTACGTTCACACTTCCGTTACTCTCAAATCAATAAGTAACGTTCATATAAATAAATGTTATGTCAGTTTCCTATTTATTGCGATATTTTTATTTATTTATTACCGCATAACTTTACTTATTTTCTTCCCATCACTTTAAAATTAATCGTTAAAGTAACGCTTATCAATACGCATCAAATTATTTACCAAATTAAAAGGTTTTGATTTTTTTAACAAATTAATCGACAGATTAATTAGGTAATGTATACGAATTGTTATTATAAATTTACACTTAACTAATTAAATGCCTTACCTATATTCTCTATCTTCCTATTATATTCAGGTACAATACTTACACCAATTTTTATTGAAAAATTTATTCATATTACAAACAAAGGCTTAAATTACCATTGTTAAATTAGCGTTCAATATATATTTATCACCTTTTATTATTTCTACTAAATTTTTATTACAAAATTCTATTAAATAAATTAAATCGTCGAAATTTACGGGTCGTTACATTCTGGGTTTTGACGCTTTCGATCTACTACTCGAAGGCGACTGGTTGGATAAACATGATGCCCATATCCCCTGTAGTGCCCGAACTGTCTCGCTTGTAGGTGACAAGGGCGATTCTTTAGTAATTCAGTGCAACTCACCCCAGGAGTTTGCTGGTAGCTTCATTTATTCTCTCGATATTTTCCATGGTGATATTGAGTCCACTCCAGTGGTTAGATTATTTCCCGACATATTTGGTGAAGTCACTTCTTTGCCTCCGAAGTGGGAAATTGATTTCCGTATCGATCTCATTTCTGGAGCGCGGCCTGTAGTTCTTCCACCTAGAAGAATGGCACCCCGGGAGAAGGTGGAATTAAGGAATCAAATTCAAGACTTATCCTCAAAAGTTCTGATCAGACCTAGTTCTCAGAATGGGGAGCAGCCGTAGTTTTCGTCACAAAAACTGATGGTTCCCTCCGGATGTGTGTTGATTATAGGGAACTGAACAAGCTCACTATGAAAAATAGATATCATATGCCCCGCATCAATGATATGTTCGATCAACTCTATGGAGCAACTGTTTTCTCTCAGCTTGATTTAGCCATGGGTTTCCACCAGCTTCGAGTTGCTGAGGAGAGCATTCCCAAAACCGCTTTCCGTACTGAGTACGGGTTCTTTGAGTGGCTTGTTATGCCTTTTGGGCTGACTAACGCTCCTGCTTTCTTCGTCGACTTGATGAATCGTGTTTTCCGCGATGTGCTCAATAAATTTGTTCTAGTCTTCATTGATGATATCCTTGTGTTCTCCAAATCTGAGGAAGAGCATAAATCTCACTTGAGCTTTGTATTGGGGACTCTTAGGAGTCAACGATTAAAAGCTAAATTCTCTAAATGTCATTTCTAGGAAGAAGAAGTCCGATTCCTCGGGCATATTGTCTCTAGTAAAGGAGTTTCTGTTGATCCATTCAAGATCGCTGCGATCAAGGATTGGGAAGAACCTAAGACTCCAACTGATATTCGTAGTTTTCTGGGCCTTGCCGGTTACTACCGAAGGTTCATTGAGAACTTTTCTCGGATTTCTGCACCTCTGACTGCTCTGACTCGAAAGAATGCTAAGTTTATATGGAGCAATAAGTGTAAAGCTGCATTCCAAGAGTTAAAGGATAAGCTCACCTCCGCACCAGTGCTTACCGTCCCAAATGGAAATGAGAGATTAACGGTTTTCACCGATGCTTGTCGCGAGGGTTTGGGAGCAGTATTAATGCAAGATGGGATGGTAATTGCATATGCTAGTCGTCAGTTGATGTAACGACCCGGTATTTTCAACCATTCGCATCCATTATAAGTGTATAGGTAGACACTCATGCCGGAATTGAATTGCTCAAAATACCGCGTTGTAAATAAAAATTTGGCAAATCTCAGAATATACAGTAAATAAAAATCACAGATCACAGACACAGAGTATATAAAAATGCAGCGGAAGAAAAAGAGATAGTAGTTCATGAAGCTACTATATAAATATGAGATACATCAGAGTTAAATAAGATACAACAGAAGAGTAACAGGATACATCAGGTACAAATCAGATACATCACTGAACCACTGGATACTGAAACAAAATAGATGGTTGGATCTACAAGGAGAGCTCCAACGCCGAAGCTGAATCTGGAAAGCTAACTCACTCAATCTGACCCGAGCGTAAAGCAAAACACAAAACCCTCGAGTCAGGACATAAATACTTATAAACTGTAAATCAACTCAAGTGAACAGTAACAAAATGCATCAGTAACTTAAAGGATGCTTGGGACCGCCCATCCTCTAAGGATCCATTAAACTATTTACTATGTAGTAATATACGCTACATACGGTAGTGTCTAATTAGTAAAGTATAATCATATAGAAAATAGCGTTAAGGGGATGGTGAACCTTAACGCGGTCGGATCTTTAAAACCAAAATCGTAATGGGCTCGATATAAGGATATGACACGGCACGCGAGGCAATGCCAAGGTGGATACACCGTTTGCACTCCCGGACCGGTGGTGACGGCAAGCCAGCAGCTTCCGCCCACCTCGAACAATACCCCCGAATCAAAGTGGTGCCACCGAATCGAATCACAACAGTAATAGAATAGTTTCTGATGGAGCATGCTCGATGAAAGGGTGCGACCCTTTGTGTAGCCCGGTATAGCTCCTGTTTAAGTCATATATGCCAACTCACGGGAGTTGGGTCCACGTAATATACCTCGAGAACGTCGCCACCATCCTACTTCATTCTGGAATCTCCACCGCGTACACAGTTGCTAAAGTGGTTTTCGGTATTGTCCGGCTATAAGACAATATTCGATCCCGGTCTCTTTAACAACCAATCGTTATTATAACCCGTAGTTATAACTTTAAAACAATATTTTATACTTCAAAATAAAATATCCTTTTCAATCAAATTTTTATCAAAATAAAGATTAAATCATTTCCAAAACCATTTCAATATATCATCGTAAAATATCTTTCAATTCAATATTTATCAAAATAAATATCAAGTCATTTCTAACCATTTCAATATATTAAATTTTCATAACCTTTCAACACTACCTTTCAAATCATTTTAATATATCAAAATATCATAACCTTTCAAAGTTTCAGTTCCAAAATATCATATCTTTCAGAACTTCTTTTAAATCATGTTAATATCAAAATGTCCTATCTTTCAAACTCCGTTTTCAAATCATTTAATATCAAAAATATCATATCTTTCAAAACTTCGTTTCAAATCATTTTAATATATCAAAATATCGTATCTTTTCAAACTTCATTCATTTCAAATCATTATTCAATTTATTCAATCTAAAATACCATTTCAATTCATATTTCAAAACAGTTTATATTCCAAAAATTCTTTTTTATCATTTCAATGAAGTTATTAGGTTTAATAATTAAATTATTAAATTTCCAGAAATTTCAACTTTCAAAGTTCATTTATTCACTTAAGTTTATCAAAACAGTGAAAATTCACTTTTCGTATCATTTAGAAAACTCTACGGAAAGTTACATTCAAAACAGTTCAATTTAACAAAAGACAGCATTTTAAAACGTTATACTAGGTTTACTTAAATTTCGAATAACTTAGTTAAATTCAAAAATTATAGCACTTACAAAGATTGCTATAATAGCTTTTAATTCAATTTAGCTTTTTAGTTCATTTTTAACATTTAAATGTTCATTAACATATCATTTGACATGTTATTTTTATACAATAAATTTCATATAACTAAGTCCAAATTCAACAATTTACCAAATAAATTCAAGTGTAAAAGTTTCCAATTCTTCACATTTCGACAAATAAACTTAACACTTATATTTTATTTTCGTTTGACAAAAATTTAACCAAAATTCCTATTTTTATTTAATTAACTTAAACCTTTAATTAAAACCAAATTCACCTTTTCCAATCAAGTTATATCTTAAAATTTCACCTTTCAACAGTCATTTATTCAACCACTTAAATTCATAGAAAAGTTCGATAATACTTTAATAAATCATCTAAATTAAGATTTAAATCAAAAATCATATTTACCGATTTCCAAATATAATTAAAGTCCATTTTATTTATACAGCTTAAACATCATTTTAACCAAAATTCCACATTCCAAACTTAGGGCATATTTCACAAATCAAAATTTAACCATTCATAAATTACATTTTTAACACATAGAAAAATCACAATTTATTTATGTAAAACAATTCACAATCCATTTGAATCAAATTTCATAAATTTATATTTTAAAAATACTTAAAAATATTCAAAACACTTTATAGAATAACAACGGGTCTGTATATAGTTTTCTAACCTAGGTCAAGTGATACGGATATGTATCATTTCAATCCGCAGTTTAAAAAGAAAAATCCGGGTTCTATCATTTCAAACCCGCAATCCCAAGTCAAAATGAAAAATAAAAAAAACCATTCAGGCCTATCATTTCAGTCCGTAATGATTTTATCCTAACAGGGAACTTGCAGTGTGATCATATACAGAAATAATATAAACAATGTCAATATCGTAATATACAGTCATATATCAGATGTCAGGTGAAAATTAACAGTTTTAACATGGTAATAACATGGCATAACATATCATATGATTCTCATTAACTTGCATAAACATTTTTATTACTAAATACTTGTCATCAATTCACTTTCCATAAGTATAACTATCAGAGTGAGAAAGACTCACATTTTTCAAAGCTAGAGACCAAAACAACATACAAGCACGACTCCAAAGGCACGACAGGCACAATTGCACGACTTTTGATTTGAGTTGAAAGATAGCCAAGATATGATTTTGTATCAACAACCCAAAACAAAACAAACAAGACAATATATAAACATTCAACATAAAATAACATTGAAACAATTTTGAAATACAAAGCAAAATGAACAAGATAGATTGGACCTTGCTTCAACCACTTCAATGCTTGGCCTGAGGGACACTTATGCTTGGCTATGATGATGCTTTGGCTCAGGTATGACATCATATAGGTCAGGTTTAACATCATATAGGCAAGGCAACAAGTGGAGATGAAGGTGTAGTGGTGCAACATAAAGCATATATAGGGTCAAGGTTAAATAAGTTGAGTTTTTGTGACATTCTTGGATCGGCCATGGGCATGTGGTGGCTTGCCATGCTTGTACAGGTCTGAACAGTAGCTGGAGCGGCGGCCAAAAATGGTGGAGTGGCTGGTGGTGGTGGCTAAGGGGTGGCCAAAGCAAGATATGGAGGGTAGGTGATGATATGTGTGGTCTAGGCAAAGTTTTAAGGAGTTTTGTGGAAGTTTTATGGTGCTAGCTTCAATGGATGGGCACGGCTTGGTCATGGTCTGATTTTCAAAGGGTGTTGGGTGATGTGGCAGAGGGTGGAGGTCAGGTCAGAGGTGGTGGAGGTGGCTATGGTGGTGGTTAAGGTGGTGGTTGAAGGAGATGAGGCAAAGGTGGTCAAACTAGCATTGTTCAAGGGCATTGTTGCATTTTTTTTGGAGTTTTGGCACCATGGTGGGCTCGGCCTTGGTCAAGACCAGAGGGGTAGCTGGTGATGATGGAAGGGAAGAGGTGTAGGTGGTGGTGGTCGTGGCTATGGAGGAGAGCCCAAGCAATACACATGAGAAAACAAGGCAAAATATAAGAAAACAATGGAAAAAGAAGAGCAAAAAGAAGAGGAAAAGAGGAGCCATTACCAAACCTTTCTAGCCGTGAAAAATGAAGTGGAGAGGAATGTTTTCACGTGAAAATGAGGTAAGAAATGCACAGCTACAAAAAAGAAAGGACGGTCAAAGGAAATTAAATCTATTAGTTGGAAAAGAAACGGAAGAAGAAACGTTAAAACGGTTTTACGTTTCTTTGCTTTCAAACCTTTTAAACTTCCTATATATATATATTCATATACATCTTAAATAATTGAAAACACTTATAAATTTCAGTTAGAATTCAAAAATATAACAGATAAACAAAATATTAATAATTAAATATTAATTAGATATGATTAAAATAAGAAAAATAGCACAGAAAGTGAAAACTTGACTTAAGAATTAGAAATAACTTCAATAGACTTTGGAAAAATTTACTTTAATTTAAATACATGTAAAATTAATAAAATAAAGTAAAACACAGCAAATAAAAGTGAGTGCATAAAGTAAATAAATAAATTTTAATTATATATAATTAAATTAAGAAAATGACTTAAAATTGTAGACTAGGCTTTTAAAATTAGAAATAAATTCAAATGAACTTTAGAAAAATTATATTATCATTTTAAAAATACTTACAAGTCAAAATATACATAATATAACATATTATCACATGTTAAAATAAAATATAACAAAGAAGAAGTAATTTATACAATTTAAAATAGTCATTGTTAAATAACCCTATGTACGCACAATATTGTAAAGGGTATAACTTTCACAATTTACATCCAAATTCAACGAAACGAAAAGTGGTGTTCTTAGAATTTTATGTACTTTCATAATAAAAGAAAAAAATTAAAATTTTAAACTTTTAAAATTTTAAGTTAAAAGTCACAGTTTGACTATTTTGACCAAAATCAGCATTTCAGGCAAATATTCAACTTACACAAGTTTGGAATTATAACTCATATAAAGATCAAGATTATATTTAAATAATAAATTTAATCATTTCAAATAAGTAAAATAAGTTTTTAAATCAAAATCATACATAAAAAAAATTAAAATATACAATAAAATAATTACAAAATACAGGGTTGTTACACTCTCCCCCATTGTCCCCGAAAAGGAATGAGGTATGGAAGGGCACAGAAACAATAGAGTGAAATAGGATTAAGATAAGATGACAAGAAGATTGAAGTTATACCTGATAACTGTTGTTATAGGTAAGTTTAACAAGGTGGAGGTGATCTTTCCAAGATCCTCCAGAATCAAGAACACAAGCACGAAAAAGGTGGATTCAAAATGATTACCAAAGGTCTATCAAAGATTATAGAAAGATTTCTAAACAGAAATATTATAGAAAGATGCCTATACCGGTCTATAGCAAGATAAGGATAATAAGGACAACCAAAAGATAGTTTGAAAAACAAAATAAGGAAATGAATTTGAAAGCATGGAGATTTCAACTTAAACAGAGAATAAATCTTTACACAAGTTAACTAAATTTTAACTATCTCAAATTTCATTATCTTATTATCCAATCATCTTAAATTAACAATTTTTAGAACCATGGGTTTGAAAAATAATCATTTATTACACTCACATTGTACTTAATAAATTTTATTCTTCTTTATTCCTAATCAAAATTAAATTTATTCCTCTCAATATATTTATCACTCATGTTAAATATATTTACACTTTTTTATAACTGCTTTCTTTTATTCTTAGTTCTTTTAACATCATTTGATTGTAAGTTATTCAATTACCCTTTATTATATTTACCACTCTTAATCATTTTATAATTAAAATTTAAGTGTATAACATTTATTATAACCACTCAAATTTTATTTATAAAATCTTTTTATATTGTATATTATTCAATTACATTGTTAACTTCTAAAATTTTGGTAAGTTATATTTGAATGCAATTGTATTACACAAATAAAATTTCCAATTCAATCATTTCAAGCTTAAATCAAATTTTCTTTTTCCTTTTATAATTGAAATTATTCTTTAAAAATAGAATTTAAGAATTAAATTTCCGATTTCTTCAGACCATTTAGAGATAAGAAATAATATATATATACATATATAATATGTCAAATCAAATTTCAATCATATATCTATATATATATATATATTATAAATCAAGTCATATTTTAGAAATTCAAATCAATTTAATTTCCCAAAACAAAGCTGTAGCAAGACTACAGAACAGTCTCCTAACTTCGAAACTCGAAAATGAACGTCGATGATGTCGCGATCATCACCGAAGTTATTTTCCAGCGACAAAGAGAAGAGCACTAATTTTAAACCTTTAAAATTCTTTGAAAACAAATTCTATTCAAAATACTTTAAATAATATAACCTTTTAAAACTTTAAACCAAAGTTCGAAATAATCGGAATTTTAAATCCTCAAATTCATGTTTTAAATTCAATTCAGTTCCCAAATAAATTTATAAACAAATATTTATAGATCTATTTGTAGAACAATAAATGATAAATCAAGTATTATCATTTCAAATTATCAATTTAAATCATTTCATTAAGTTCCATAAATTTACTTATATATATCAAAATTTATTTCAGTAACCAAATTTTAAAATAATGTTGTGTCAGTTTGTTTTGTCAAAGTGTTTTAGAAATCCTATCGATAACGTTGATCAGACGAATCGATCAGAAACCCAAATCAACATCAACAACTCAAACAACACAATATATAAAACAAAACATAGATATACAAGTACAATTCAAAATGTTTAGAAGAATAGATTGGAAACAAAAGACAATATGATTAAATAACAGAGTAGGGATGTGGATAAGCTTAAATAAATCACGGGCAACCTTAACCGGGTCAACCGTGACTTAAAGAATAAGATCAATGTGGATTTTTCTGTGGTAAATCTACATTCGATCTCAAGAGTTAGAGTTTGAAATAACAAAAGATATTAGCATCTTAACCAAGGATATATAAGAATCTCTGGTGAATCGATGCTAACTGCAAAGGAGTTTTCCCCCTTTTTCAATTAAATTTAAAATTGGCGTGACCGCCAACTCACTAGAAAGATCATTCGAAGCGGAGTTATGGAATGCTCCAGAGTCAAAAGAAGATGAATAGTGAGGGATATGAATGGATTTTGGAATCGTAGGGAATGTTCCAAAATTCAAAGGAATCGAGTCAAAAGGGAGCGATTCAAACTCGAATGAAAGTGATTCTGTAAATACATTCACTCCATATGGTGAGTTTTGCATAGAGCTACCAAAGCTCTGATACCAACTGTAACGACCCGGTATTTTCAACCATTCGCATCCATTATAAGTATATAGGTAGACACTCATGCCGGAATTGAATTGCCCAAAATACCGCGTTGTAAATAAAAATTTGGCAAATCTCAGAATATACAGTAAATAAAAATCACAGATCACAGACACAGAGTATATAAAAATGCAGCGGAAGAAAAAGAGATAGTAGTTCATGAAGCTACTATATAAATATGAGATACATCAGAGTTAAATAAGATACAACAGAAGAGTAACAGGATACATCAGGTACAAATCAGATACATCACTGAACCACTGGATACTAAAAAAAATAGATGGCTGGATCTTCAAGGAAAGCTCCAACGCCGAAGGTGAATCTGGAATGCTAACTCACTCAATCTGATCCGAGCGTAAAGCAAAACATAAAACCCTCGAGTCAGGACATAAATACTTATAAACTGTAAATCAACTCAAGTGAACAGTAACAAAATGCATCAGTAACTTAAAGGATTCTTGGGACCGCCCATCCTCTAAGGATCCGTTAAACTATTTACTATGTAGTAATATACGCTATATACGGTAGTGTCTAATCAGTAAAGTATAATCATATAGAAAATAGCGTTAAGGGGATGGTGAACCTTAACGCGGTCGGATCTTTAAAACCAAAATCGTAGTGGGCTCGATATAAGGATATGACACGGCACGCGAGGCAATGCCAGGGTGGACACACCGTTTGCACTCCCGGACCGGTGGTGACGGCAATCCATCAGCTTCCGCCCACCTCGAACAATACCCCCCGAATCAAAGTGGCGCCACTGAATCAAATCGCAACAGTAATAGAATAGTTTCCGATGGAGCATGCTCGATGAAAGGGTGCGACCCTTTGTGTAGCCTGGTATAGCTCCTGTTTAAGTCATATATGCCAACTCACGGGAGTTGGGTCCACGTAATATACCTCGAGAACGTCGCCACCATCCTACTTCATTCTGGAATCTCCACCGCGTACACAGTTGTTAAAGTGGTTTTCGGTATTGTCCGGCTATAAGACAATATCTGATCCCGGTCTCTTTAACAACCAATCGTTATTATAACCCGTAGTTATAACTTTAAAACAATATTTTATACTTCAAAATAAAATATCCTTTTCAATCCAAATTTTTATTAAAATAAAGATTAAATCATTTCCAAAACCATTTCAATATATCATCGTAAAATATCATTCAATTCAAATATTTATCAAAATAAATATCAAGTCATTTCTATCCATTTCAATATATTAAATTTTCATACCCTTTCAACACTACCTTTCAAATCATTTTAATATATCAAAATATCATAACCTTTCAAAGTTTCAGTTCCAAAATATCATATCTTTCAGAACTTCTTTTTAAATCATGTTAATATCAAAATGTCCTATCTTTCAAACTCCGTTTTCAAATCATTTAATATCAAAAATATCATACCTTTCAAAACTTCGTTTCAAATCATTTTAATATAACAAAATATCGTATCCTTTCAAACTTCATTCATTTCAAATCATTATTCATTTTATTCAATCTAAAATAACATTTCAATTCATATTTCAAAACAGTTTATATTCCAAAAATTCTTTTTTATCATTTCAATGAAGTTATTACGTTTAATAATTAAATTATTAAATTTCCAAAAATTTCAACTTCCAAAGTTCATTTTTTCACTTAAGTTTATCAAAACAGTGAAAATTCACTTTTTGTATCATTTAGAAAACTCTACGGAAAGTTACATTCAAAACAGTTCAATTTAACAAAAGACAGCATTTTAAAACGTTATACTAGGTTTACTTAAATTTCGAATAACTTAGTTAAATTCAAAAATTATAGCACTTACAAAGATTGCAATAATAGCTTTTAATTCAATTTATCTTTTTAGTTCATTTTTAACATTTAAATGTTCATTAACATATCATTTGACATATTATTTTTATACAATAAATTTCATATAACTAAGTCCAATTTCAACAATTTACCAAATAAATTCAAGTGTAAAAGTTTCCAATTCTTCACATTTCGACAAGTAAACTTAACACTTATATTTTATTTTCATTTGACAAAAATTTAACCAAATTTCCTATTTTTATTTAATTAACTTAAACCTTTAATTAAAACCAAATTCAGCTTTTCCAATCAAGTTATATCTTAAAATTTCACCTTTCAACAGTCATTTATTCAACCACTTAAATTCATAGAAAAGTTCAATAATACTTTAATAAATCATCTAAATTAAGATTTAAATCAAAAATAATATTTACCAATTTCCAAATATAATTAAAGTCCATTTTATTTATATAGCTTAAAAATCATTTTAACCAAAATTCCACATTCCAAACTTAGGGCATATTTCACAAATCAAATTTTAACCATTCATAAATTACATTTTAAACACATAGAAGAATCACAATTTATTTATGTAAAACATTTCACAATCCATTTGAATCAAAGTTCATAAATTTATATTTTAAAAATACTTAAAAATATTCAAAACACTTTATAGAATAACCACGGGTCTGTATATAGTTTTCTAACCTAGGTCAAGTGATACGGATATGTATCATTTCAATCCGCGGTTTAAAAAGAAAAATCCGGGTTCTATCATTTCAAACCCGCAATCCAAGTCAAAATGAAAAATAAAAAAAACCATTCAGGCCTATCATTTCAGTCCGTATTGATTTTATCCTAACAGGGAACTTGCAGTGTGATCATATACATAAATAATATAAACAATGTCAATATCGTAATATACAATCATATATCAGATGTCAGGTGAAAATTAACAGTTTTAATATGGTAATAACATGGCATAACATATCATATGATTTTCATTAACTTGCATAAAAAATTTTATTACTGAATACTTGTCATCAATTCACTTTCCATACGTATAAATGTTAGAGTGAGAAAGACTCACATTTTTCAAAGCTAGAGACCAAAACAACATACAAGCACGACTCCAAAGGCACGACAAGCACAATTGCATGACTTTTGATTTGAGTTGAAAGATAGCCAAGATATGATTTTGTGTCAACAACCCAAAACAAAACAAACAAGACAATATATAAACATTCAACATAAAATAACATTGAAACAATTTTGAAATACAAAGCAAAATGAACAAGATAGATTGGACCTTTCTTCAACCACTTCAATGCTTGGCCCAAGGGACACTTATGCTTGGCTATGATGATGCTTTGGCTCAGGTATGACATCATATAGGTCAGGTTTAACATCATATAGGCAAGGCAACAAGTGGAGATGAGGCTGTAGTGGTGCAACATAAAGCATATATAGGGTCAAGGTTAAATAAGTTGAGTTTTTGTGACATTCTTGGATCGGCCATGGGCATGTGGTGGCTTGGCCATGCTTGTACAGGTCTGGACAGTAGCTGGAGCGGTGGCCAAAGATGGTGGAGTGGCTGGTGGTGGTGGCTAAGGGGTGGCCAAAGCAAGATATGGAGGGTAGGTGATGATATGTGTGGTCTAGGCAATGTTTTAAGGAGTTTTGTGGAAGTTTTGTGGTACTAGCTTCAATGGATGGGCACGGCTTGGTCATGGTCTGATTTCCAGAGGGTGTTGAGTGATGTGGAAGAGGGTGGAGGTCAGGTCAGAGGTGGTGGAGGTGGCTATGGTGGTGGTTAAGGTGGTGGTTGAAGGAGATGAGGCAAAGGTGGTCAAACTAGCATTGTTCAAGGGCATTGTTGCATTTTTTTGGAGTTTTGGCATCATGGTGGGCTCGGCCTTGGTCAAGACCAGAGGGGTAGCTGGTGATGATGGAAGGGAAGAGGTGTAGGAGGTGGTGGCCGTGGCTATGGAGGAGAGGCCAAGCAATACACATGAGAAAACAAGGCAAAAAATAAGAAAACAATGCAAAAAGAAGAGCAAAAAGAAGAGGAAAAGAGGAGCCATTAGCAAACCTTTCCAGCCGTGAAAAATGAAGTGAAGAGGAATGTTTTCACATGAAAATGAGGTAAGAAATGCACAGCTACAAAAAAGAGAGGACGGTCAAAGGAAATTAAATCTATTAATTGGAAAAGAAACGGAAGAAGAAACGTTAAAACGGTTTTACGTTTCTTTGCTTTCAAACCTTTTAAACTTCCTATATATATATATTCATATACATCTTAAATAACTGAAAACACTTATAAATTTCAGTTAAAATTCGAAAATATAACAGATAAACAAAATATTAATAACTAAATATTAATTAGATATGATTAGAATAAGAAAAATAGCATAGAAAGTGAAAACTTGACTTAAGAATTAGAAATAACTTCAAAACACTTTGGAAAAATTTACTTTAATTTAAATACATGTAAAATGAATAAAATAAAGTAAAACACAGCAAATAAAAGTGAGTGCATAAAATAAATAAATTTTAATTATATATAATTAAATTAAGAAAATGGCTTAAAATTGTAGACTAGGCTTTTAAAATTAGAAATAAATTCAAATGAACTTTAGAAAAATTATATTATCATTTTAAAAATACTTAAAAGTCAAAATATACATAATATAACATATTATCACATATTAAATTAAAATATAACAAAGAAGAAGTAATTTATACAATTTAAAATAGTCATTGTTAAATAACCCTATATACGCACAATATTGTAAAGGGTATAACTTTCACAATTTACATCCAAATTCAACGAAACGAAAAGTGGTGTTCTTAGAATTTTATGTACTTTCATAATAAAAGAAAAAATTAAATTTTTAAACTTTCAAAATTTTAAGTTAAAGGTCACAGTTTGACTATTTTGACCAAAATCAGCATTTCAGGCAAATATTCAACTGACAAAAGTTTGGAATTATAACTCATATAAAGATCAAGATTATATTTAAATAATAAATTTAATCATTTCAAATAAGTAAAATAAGTTTTTAAATCAAAATCTTACATAAAAAAATTAAAATATACAATAAAATAATTACAAAATACAGGGTTGTTACAGTTGAAGACCCATGAGGCTAATTATGTTGCTCACGATTTAGAATTGCTGGCGGTGATTTTTGCTCTGAAACTTTGGAGACACCATCTTTTGGGGGCTAAGTTTGACCTCTTCACCGATCATCAATCTTTGAAATATATCTTTACCCAGAAAGATTTAAATCAGAGGCAAGTACGGTGGCTCGAGTTTCTAGCTTCTTACGATCTTGACATCAACTATACTCCTGGGAAAGCAAATGTTGTGGCAGACGCGTTGAGTAGGAAGAAGTCCTTATTATGCCAGCTTATTGTTTCTTCTCCCCTTTTGGACCATATCAAGGCTAAGCAGGATGAGGATAGGATCATCAGATTGATCAAGGAGAATGTTCGCAGCAGGGTTGGTGGTAGTAGTCTTAATGGTAGTGGAGCGCAGATTGATGATAAAGGGGTTTTAAGGATTAATAATCGGATTTGTGTCCCGAATGTTGATGGTTTAAGGCAGGAGTTACTTCGGGAACATCATCAATCCAGACTTTCCATACATCCTGGTGTAGTGAAGATGTATCAGGATTTAAAGAAACTCTACTGGTGGAAGGGTATGAAACGCGGTGTCTCTATCTTTGTGAGTAGGTGTGCGACTTGTCAGCAAGTCAAGGCGGACCATCAGAAGACACCGGGTTTGTTGCAGCCTCTGGAGATTCCCGATTGGAAGTGGGAGCAAGTTTCTATGGATTTCATCGATGGTTTACCAAGAACTAGAAAGGGAAATGAGAGCGTCTGGGTTATTATGGATAGACTGACTAAGTCAGCCCATTTTATCCCAGTCACGTCTACCCGTACGGCTTCGAGTTTATCTGAGATTTATATGAGGGAGATCGTTCGCCTCCATGGCGTTCCCCTTTGCATAGTTTGTGATCGAGACCCTATTTTCACTAGTCAGTTTTGGAAAGCGTTCCAAGAATCTTTGGGTACTCGTTTAAATCTAAACACCGCTTACCACCCACAGACTGACGGTCAAACTGAAAGGGTAAATCAGATTCTAGGGGATCTCCTTCGTGCATGCATCTTGGATTTTGGAGGATCTTGGGAAGATCATCTCCATCTTGTGGAATTCACCTATAACAATAGTTATCAGGTATAAATTCCAATCCTCTGTGCTTATCTTACCTTATTCCCTATCTATCTCATTCTATCTTTTCAGGCTAGTCTTAAGATGTCCCCATTTGCTGCTCTATACGGGAGACCGTGTAGATCTCCTTCTTGTTGGATTGAATCTGGTAACCGTTTAGTTCTTGGCCCCGAAATGATTTTGGAAGCTTCAGAGAAAGTGGAGGAGATTAAGAGAAGGATAAAGATTGCTCAAGATAGACAAAAGAAGTACGCGGATCGTCGTAGAAGAAGCTTGGAGTTTGCTGTTGGTGATTTAGTTTTTCTTAAGGTTTCCCCTTTAAGAATTGTGGTTCGGTTTGGGCGTAGAGGAAAGCTGACCCCTAGGTTCATTGGTCCATTCTGTATTTTGGAAAGGATTGGATCTCTTGCTTATTGACTGGATCTACCCGAGAAATTTGCTGGAATACACAACGTGTTCCATGTATCCCACCTTCGTTGCTGTCTTCACGATCCATCTCTTATTATCCAGCCTACTGCTCTTGATGGTCCAGACATCGAGCCTGATCTAACTATAGAAAGGAAGCCGCTTCGTATCGTCGATCGAGGTACGAAACAGCTAAGGAGAAAATCTGTCCGATTGGTCAAGGTGCAACGGAGCCCTGATGAACGAGATTGCACATGGGAGACGGAGGAGGGCATTCGTGCTTCGAATGCAGAATTATTCGTTGAAGGTACTTTGTTTTAATATCTTATCTTCCTTTGTTTTCTTTCTTTCGTTCCTTTTCGAGGACGAAAAGTTCTGAGTGGGGGAGAGTGTAACAGCCCTAGTTTTTCTAGCAATTTAATTCTTTTATTTATTAAACCTTGAAATTTATTTTAATATATATATATTAATATTGATTAAATCATTTCCCAAAAGTCTAAATATAAAATTGGAAGTTTTGAAATTTTAACTTTGTTAAAAGACAACTCCATTTGGAATTTTAATAAAAATGAATTTTGTATATTTAAAAATTTATCTATAAATTCTTGGGAAAATAAGTATATACGAAGAATGTAAACAAATTTAAATTTTAGTAAGTAATAACTTTTTAGAATTCAGTGTTTTTACAAACTTTTAAATTTCGCATTTAAAAGGGCATGCATTGTAATGGCATAAGTAACGTAAAAACGTATAGATTAAAAAAAAGCGTTACTTTTGTATAAATTTTGGGTGTATTGTGTTGCGTCGGTTTGGCGTATTTTAAAAATTCATGTTCAATATCTATATAGATTAATAAATCAGTTAGTAGTTTTTATAGCAAAACGTTACTTTTTTTTCACAGCTTTCATTGCTTTTTTTTTTAATTTGGTATAAAACATTTCGTTCCAAAATCTTTACCAATATTCATCCTTGCTCAAAATTTTCGTAACGTTCGTTTAAAATCAACAGCAAGCAATTTATCTTGCTTTTTAGTAGCCTAACTAATTTATAGCACGCAACCATTAATTGAAGAAAAGTTTTAAATGAACCAATCTATTTATCACTTGCCGTTTCTTCACCATAAATTTCACTCATCCCTCTTTATCAACGCACGGAAATTTTAAATTTTCTAGTTGCCGTTACTTTCTTGTCTGCATTTATTTCTTACCCAGATTTCGAAATTCTCTGTATATGTATACATCTTTTAGCCTAACAAAATTTTAACACGCGGCTATTATATTTAGTATAAAATCTTTTAATGAAGTAGCATCCAAAGCAAATAAATATCCTTGCCGTTTCCAAAATTTCCAATCAAAACAAATTGATTTCGTGCCTGTCTAAATTCACGCAACTAGCTTCTTTAGATCCTGAGTTGCAGTTCAGCTTTCATCCCGGAGCTAGGACTTCTGTAGATCCTTTCAAGCTGCTAGCTTCTTTCTGTCTGTTATCTTATTTATGAAATCAAGACTTCGGGAATATTTGGTTTTTCTATTGATGTTTTAAACTATATTGGAGATTTTAAACTATGTACTTTTTATTTGTTGAGACTATTTGTAGTGGCTTCATGAACCACTATGTATTTTTAAATTCCGCTGCGAGTTTTTCTGATATCTGTGTCTGTGATTCTGTGATTTGATTTCATTTGCTCCTAATTTATTTACAATCTATTGTTTTTTAACTATTCAAGCTTGACATGTTTTAATTTATTGGCGAATTTGAATGGTATAAAATAGTGGGTTGTTACACTCCATCTCAATCCTCGACCAAGTTATTGGATGGGAGAGGGTGTTGTTTGCTAGTGTTTTATGGAGTAGGAATTATTTAGTGAAGTGTTGGTTGATTAGAATGTTGGTAGTAAGTTAATCGCTTTGGTTTATGGTGAGAAATTCTCATTGCTTTTGAATTTATATTTTGATTATGTTGTAAATCATATTTACACCCTTATGACATATGAATGTTTATACCAAATTGATTGTTAATATGGATGATTTGATAGTTAGTAAATTAAGTGAATTGTGATAATATATCCCGTTATGATATTAAATGTGAATGTTAGATTTGAAATCATATGCATGTGATTGGTTGAATGGATGTTATGTTAGTGATAAATATGAATAATGGATATGTTCATTTTGATCAAGTAATCCCTTTATCTGAAAAGACCATATTTTAGTAATATGAGATATTGGGGAAAAATAAGTATCTTTTCATTTAGAAGTGAAATTAAAGTTAAAATGAAAGAGAATTTGAAATTTGAAGTGAAACGGATTTGAAACGGATAGTTAATTTGAAATTGAAGTTAAGATGAATAGTGAAGTTGAAATTGAAATCGATTTTGAAAAAGTGAAGTGTAGTTTGAGGTTGAATGGAAGTTTAAATTGAAATTAGATTTGAAATCTAAGTTTTAAATGTGTTTAATTTGAGATTAGAATTGAAATTAAGTTGAAATTGGAATTTAAAATTTAATATTAAAATAATGGTAATATAATAATATTATATTATGGTAATAGTGAAAATTCATTTTAAATACTTTAAAAAGTGAAATTATTGATTTAAAATGGTTTCTAATGATTTTATAAGTGTTGAAATTAAATTTGAATAAATTATTTCAAGTATTGAAAAATAAGTTAAAACTAGACGCGTCGCGCAACGGTAGTTCGCGATTTTACGCCGAAAAGTTCATATGAGTGTATATAGTGGAATATGGCTCGGAATTCTTCGAGATAAGAAAATTTCGGACTATTATATCCATATCTTCTAGACGAAGAAAGAAGATCAAATTTTCAATAAGTAGATTTTGAATTAAGTCCAAATCAATTTTCTAGAAAAATCGCGCTAGTGCAGTTTAGCGACCATAACAGGAAATTTGTTTAAATGGATGCTTTTAAATTATGGAAAAGTATGGAATAAATTTTATTAATCTATTTAAATGATTTAAAAGGGATTTGGATTGGAAAAATATGAGTTTTCAAATATTTAAAAGTGGTTTAATTCAAATAAGCTTATTTAGCACTTTCGGCAGCACTTTTCTGCTGCGAATTGTATAACTTTTGGAATATAAGTTTAAATGTAAAGACGTTTCCCATAATCAATTGTGAATGTTTTAAAAAGGATAATTAAGATTTTTGAAAGATAATTTGGGATATTTATAAGCAATGCCAAAATAAAGTTGAAAATATGAGTATGCGGAAACAACTAGTATATTTGTCCCGCCTGTGAGATCTGGGAAGATAAAACAAGGTGTTTAACTAAGGTTAGGGATGGAGAAACCAGTGCCCTGAACTTTCCTGGCCTATGTTTTCTTTTCTTAGGTGAGGGGTAGAACAGATCGAAAGAAAAGCGTGGATGCTCTTAAATAAAAAGAGTGTATTAAGTTTTTTGAATTAAAAAAAGATTGGTATTATCCAAAAGTTAAGCAATCTACAAAAATGAATGATTTCTGCGATCCTATTTACTTCAAAATGTTTGTTAAGATTGATTTAGGGTTTATCGTAAACGATGTCTTAAATAATATTGTTTTTGACCCGCCTAAAAGTTAAAGGGTTTGATTGAAAGTTAAGTAAGGAAATTTGAGATATTTTCCAAAGCAAAAGAATGAATTTCTTAGAAATCACTCCAAGTCAAAAGAAAGAGAATTCGAAATCATCCGAAAAGAATTAAAGTGAAAAGAGACTTAATAAATCCTATATACTCATATTCACTTTTTATCGATGATTGGATTTCGAAGGAACCGGAGCCGGATTTGGTTAATTCCTATCTGAAAACCACTTCGAACTAATGTATACGTTCGAACGTGAAGGCATGTTGAAGACGATGATTTTTTAAGACCGTGGATCTTCATAGAGTGAGGACTGCTTGTTGATTTGCTCGGTGTCGCACCCATTATACAGTTATATATAGCAGTGGTCTCCTCGTGATGGAGATTTTGCGGATTGCAAGGGCTTCTCGCCTAATAATGGCCGAGGAAAGTGCCTGCGGTTTGTCCTGTTCCTGGACAACTTGTATGGACGTTTGTCTGACATTGCATTTCTAAAGATTACATACATTGGTTTTTACAAACATACATCAGTGGTGGCGAAGAAGGAAACTTCTTTTAGCTTAACACCCTCTTTGAGACTTATGAGCTCGAGGGTTGTATTTTTGTGGAAGGCAATTAGTAGTTAAACGGAAATGGCAATGTGGCATTCAAAGATGTGATATGTGCTTTGTAAAAAGGTAATTGTTTGTCTCAAGCCTCATCAAACCGAAAATGACTGAAACAGGATTAGATACGGCAAGGCTAAGTGGGTCATTCCCAAGTAGGGTATGATCATCCCCTTCTAGATATATTTCTTCCCGCTATGACGTTCGAGATGTATATTAATGTGGTGTATGGAAAACGAGCGCTCGGTTAAAGGTCGGTAACGACCGAGGGATGACATATTCGGTACTATCTAGTTAAAGAGGTAGGCGGTCTTGTGTTGGTATAGGGCAAATGTTCTATGCCTCGGGACATCCATCTGGAGGTGTACCCATTTCGAAAGGTAGATCTGCGCCTGGTCATTTGTATGGAAATCCATTCTCCAATAAGAACCTACGGTTTTGTTTGTAAACCTTTTATGCCGGAATTTAATAATGGTAACAATTTCAGCTAAGATTAATAAGTTTATTTGCAAATGTTTTCAAAGAGAATGTCATTAGAAATAATATCAAACATTTTGATATAAAAGTGTTTTAGTTATCATAAGGTAAAAACCCGTCCGTGTTTATGTGTGGGCGTGGTCTTATGAGATACTCTTTCTTTTCAAAGGATCTTTATAAAAAGGATGATATATGACACTGTCATGTATTATTGATTTTTTCTCACGCTGGTTTATCAAGCCTGATCCGGGTATTTTCAATACTCGGGTCAGATCCGAGTAGTTTCAGGATAGTCGAAGACAGTTGGAGTTTCCAGAGGAGAGCTAGAGATATTCATCGACGTATGGAGATATTCTACTATCCGCTTTGCTTAGTGTATTTTGTTTTATGTTTGTCAACAATTGTAAGTACAGATGTTTATAACTGTCCAAGCCGAATTTAGGATAGACTCTGATATATGTATGTAAAAGTTTTCCGCTGTAAAATATTTGTTCAATATTATATATTATTCCATTCGTGTGAGATTCTGTTCTGTCTACTTTTCTTTATCACCCTTAATGATCCATCTTTTCGTGCAATTGGAGTTGGACATGTGTGGCTTATTGTCGATTCAAAAAGTACGGAAAAACGGTTCGTTACAATGATCACAGAAGCCATTTGGCCAACTTTATGATATAATGCTTTGTTAAAAAGCGGTATAACCTTTGCCACCCAAAACATTCCTTGTAGTGGGAAGACGTGTATTGAATTTCCTTAAGTGCAATGTTCGAAACTCGTTGATGACCCTTGAACAAATCTGTGATCTTGCCTGATAGTTAGTTATGGCCGTTCGAGACCATTAATCAAATTTGTAGCCGTCACAGGCCTATGATGATCGTATGAGATCAAGTGTCTGTTCGAGCCGTAATGCGATTGTTCGAGATCGAATGCCTATTCGAGGCAAAATGCGATCGTTCGAGATCGTGTGCCATTAAAGGTGAAATGCAAACGTTCAAGATCGAGTGCCATTTGGGGCGAAATGTGATCGTTCAAGATCGAGTGTCATTCAAGGAAAAATGTGATAATTTAAGATCGATTGCCATTCGAGCAAAATGTGATCGTTGGAGATCGAATGTCGTTTAGAGCGAAATGTGATCGTTCAAGATTGAGTGTACTTCAAGGCAAAATGTGATCATTTAAGATTGATTTCCATTTTGGGTGAAATGTGATTGTTCGAAATTGAGTGTCGTTCGAGGAAAAATATGATCATTCGATATCGATTTTCGTTCGAAGCAAAATGTGATCATTCGAGATCATTTGTCATTTGAGGTGAAATACTTGTGATTCACATTTAAGTGAGTTCCGGAATTGTTTGTTACGGTGGTTTATTGTCATCTTAGAGCATGCCTAGGGATAGACCTCGATCCCGTAAAATGTAAGTGATATAGCCATTTTAATTGGAGTTTCTTTTACTTCATGCCATCCTGATCAAGGGATGACAACCTATGCTCTTAAGCTGGGCTCACTCCAATTTATGGCAGATGATGGCTGCTCCTATTCCATCACCGCTATCCATTTTCTTACAAAGCCATCAAAATCCATTCTCTAATTCCAATGGGAGTTGTTTTGATCCATGTGAATAGATGCATACAAATCCGTCTTCCTCGGTCGGGATTTGCCCTAAGTTTGTTCCAACCCATATCAAGCCAGCTAGTTTTCGCTCCAAGTCCTAGATGCCAATTTCCAGCTATTCCAACATCCACAAGTGGTCTTCGATCAACATTTTCATCCTACCCCCCGAGTCTGAGAGGGAACCCCAGATTATTCTCTTCTATATGCTCATCCAAGTTTCGGTTGACACCAAATTGCTTAGCATTTTTGAAAACCCAACTTGGGATCGATTTAGCTAACCGGAAGGCATGCCCTCGAGTCTAGATCGATTGACGTCGATCATTTTAAAACGATTAGTACCAATCATTATGTGCCAATCGAGGACTGCCCTCGGCTGCACTACTCTATCATGTTGTCTGTTAGCTTCATTTTATTGGTTCTGATTCTGGTTTTCCTCAACTGCTGCTGCTCCAATGCCGTGATCCATATTTCAAGCGACTTGAGCTACTCCAGCCCCTTGATTTTATGCTCCAGCTTGTCCAATTTTCGAAGTAGACTCTACATCATCTCCTCCTGTATCTTTAGCATCCTTTCCGTATAGCATCCACCATCTTTCCATCTTTTCTATGGTAATGAAGACTACGGTTTGGTTAGCTCTTGAGGAAGCCTCCTAACTCCCTTTATGATGGCTCCTGTAAAGTATCTGTCTCCTTGTTTATAGTTTCACCATTGCTTTAATTCCAAGTAATGTAGTTAATTCCAAATTTGAACTCCAAATCCCTTAGGACTGGCTTTTCTCAATGAAAGCACCAAGATGTTCATGCCAAAAGTGGTCACGAACACCCTGTTATAAGTGAAAGAACTAATGTCCAATATCTAGATCCAAACAGAGAAATATAGATTCATAGATCACAGGATAGATTGTAGAAAAGTAAATGAACATGCAAATTTTATAGTGGTTCGACAACTTCGACCTATGTCCACTCCAAAAATCATTTATTTATACTTTAAGATTATAAGTATAGTTGTTTTTGCTTTAAAAAATTAATGGAAGAAGAGATAAGAAGTGATGAAGGAGAGCCAGTCGAAATATCCTTTCCAATAAGCCAAGTCCGTTATATTTATAGGTGAAGCAGTGCATGGATCAGGCTGAAATTTCGCTAGAAGAATCTTAAAATCTATATGATCCATTCCACCAATTTTCAGATCGATCACACACCAATGGAATGATTGGCATCATTCCAATGAACTCCAATGGAGCTGCGATCAATCATGAGGGTTCTCCATGATGTAATGTAGTGCCTCTAATTTTAAATAATATTGTTTAGGAGATTTATTTAGATAAATTAAATAGGATAATATAGAGGTTAGAGTGATAAGGATGTTCAGATTTAAAATTAGTTAGGGTCATGCCTTGACTAATGAAATTATAAGTATGATTTATAAATTAGAAACTTAAGATAATTAGGCAAGGGTAAAATGGGAATAGCCATATACCATAACCCTTAAACCCCTTATCTCATTCTCATTCACGTTTTCGTAAAACAGAAATATGAACAAAGGAAAAAACATGGTCGGCCATAACACAAAGAAGAAGAGGGGCAAAAAATCCATTTAGAGGCTAAGATTCAAGCAAGGAAGATTAAACAAGAACAAAACTCAAGTTCCTTATCCAAACAAGATAAATAATGATCTATCCATCTCATATAAGTCATCTTGAATGTTTTAATTTGGGTTTGAGGTTTAAAATTGTATGACTAGATGAATGATGATTTGTTTTGATAGATTAAAGGATATATATATATATATATATATATATATATATATATGCTTGTTGATGATTTATATAATTTAATATGAATTCTATGTTAAGTTTTAGACTGGAATGCTCATCATATGATATCCAAAAAGTGTTGCGTTTTTTATATACAGTCAAAAATGTTATTTTAGAAGTGGGTTTCAAATTTCATAATTTTTAAGTAATTATAGATTTATCATGAATTTCTATAAGAGAAAATAGTAATTTTGGGTTTAAATTATTTTATGAAATTAAATAATATTTTTGGGTTTGAAATTTATATGTACTAGGATAATGTGAATTATTGTGATTTTTGGGGATTTTTCCTAAGTGTATTACTATAGATAACAAATTATTTAAGTTAGAGGACATAAACGTTTTAAATGTTTTATTAAGAAGAAGGACTTAAGTGTTAAGTTATTTCAGATCCAAATTTGATTTCGGCAACAAATGGAAATTGATAAAGTTTTATATACGAATAAGATTGAGACAAATATTGATGGTAGGAGAAAATTATTTTCATTAATAAGAAAAATATGCAATTTTATCCAAATTACATCTTCGCCACTTAACCCTGCTCGCTTTCGACTTCATACACAGCCACTAATCCTTCCGCATCCATTGATTGCCAATATACAAGGTGGCAAGCGATTGGTATGAAGAGCACTGGACTTATGCGAAAGGTCGCAAAGTGTTGAAGGTATGTCGCGTAAGGGGTGAAGTTGTATTTCAAGGTTTCGAATTGATTTTATATCTTCGAAAGGGTTGCTACTTTTAAACCCCTTTGTTAAGAAGAAAACTTGTCAACGCCCCCAAAGCAAAGTCTAAAGTATGGATTCTCCTTCGAAACTCCTTTTCCATCAGTTAAAGATAGTTAAAACCTTATTATTCCTTTAAGAGCACCTTTCGATAAAGGTCATTTTAGTTGAACTTCTTTTAGACCAACCTTACATCTCAGTTGAAAGGCTTGATTCCTTTTCTTATACATTTTCAACCAGTTAAGTCAGAATCCTTCTGTATTCATCCTTTCAACTCAGTCGAAGCACGTGTGTCCCTTCGTATTAAGCTCTTTAAACTAGTTTTATTGGTTTGGTTATCCTTTTGAAACCTCTCATTTTAAATAGTTGAGGAAACTCAAGGGTTGGACCTTAGGATATGGATGAGATGGAAAGGTTCCAACTTCGTTGAAAGCTCGCCTTTCAATGGCTTGGGTTAAGGCCTATAGATCTACGGATATTAGCTGAGCTAAAAGTTTAGACTCACTCAAAAGGTAACCTTTCAATAACTTGAGGCTAGGAGCTAAGACTTTAAGGATATTCGTTGAGTTAAGGGTTTTTTCTCACTCTAAAGGTAACTTTTTGATCAAGTCGACATAAGTAGATCAAAGAGTAAATCCAATAGCAGCGTTAAGCAAGCGTCATAACCAAAAATTCCATATTCTTTCTTTGATTAAACTCATGTAATAAAAATTGATCAAATCCCTAATTTAATTTTGAATTAAGTTTACAAATTTAAGAGAGTACAAGAATGAAGTGAATGAATTCAGATCCCTCAAATCTTACACCTAGGGTCTTATTTATAGGTGTGGGTTGGCACCTTTTGAATCAGCCCTTTCGACTTGGTCGAAATGCGGTCGTGGAGACCTTTCGTTGCCATCCACATTAAAGCATCCTTCCGCATTGCTTTCAAAATGGACTTGAGTACTTTTGACTTCATCGAAAGGAGTAGGTATGTTTTTCCACCTTATGTTGCTATGTTGTTGCAAGTAAGAAGAGACATGGGATTTCGACTCTGTCGATAGGTAAATCTTTGGTGTGTCGAAGGTGTTGAAATGCTAAGGGTTTTATAGTGGAAGAAAACTTTCGAAGGCATACATGCTGATTGATGTAGAACCCTTTCTTTTGGTATAGAGGATTTCCATATTCAACTTTAGCAAGCTTTTCTTCCCTAGTTGTGAAAGATTTCGACCAGTTTGAATGGCTTAGTAATGCTTTCGAAGGGGTTACTTTAACAAAACACTTTCTATGGAATGTGAATGAAGGCGAAACCATCGGTTTTGAAAGGTTTGGCACACATGTGAGCGGCTGTAATTTGCTGCCTTCGAAGGGTGCTCTTATACTTATTTGAAACGTATTCTTGCAGGTGGAAGCATCTATTTCGAAAGGGTTCATTCGTCCTGTTTCGAACCATTTGAAAGCTTATAGCACACATAATCTTTGCTGTAGCATCTCTTCGACTCCTTCGAAAGGCTTTGTTGATGTATCATCTTTGATGAATTTTTCTCTTATACTCTTCTTGTTTTCGGCAAGGTTGAAGTGTGTATTGGTGGTACCATTTGACCCTCCCCCTCCCCATGTTCGCCCGCAAAGGGATGCTCTTGACTATCCAAGTCAACTATTTCAAACCCAATAAGCTTCCCGCCTTTTAATATTCCCAGATTGATCTTGACCATTCTTTAAAATATGATCAGAAGGCCTTCTTTGCACCTGTTGCTTTTATCGATTGCGACTTCTTCTTCTCCTTTTCATTTACTTGCCATTGAAAGCTCATAGCAAAATTTAAAATTTACAACCTCCTGTTAAATCCTTATTTGTATTCAACACAATTTCATATCTAAGGTATGTGCATGTTGTTTTATCCCAAAAATAAATTTATCGCGTTTGATTTCAATTTCATAGGTTTTATCCTACAATTCTATTTTGAGTTCAAATAGACGATTTGAGTTTTCATTTGTATGAAATTAATCTTGGATTCGATTTATGATGTTAATTTTGAGATAGAATTAAAATTCAATCAGGTTTAGGGACTATACGTTATTACTGCATATGAATCCGTGCTCAAACTTTACTACGCTTAACAAAAAAATTAAGCTTGAATTTGGGGTTTCTATTGTTGTTGGGCCTAAATCCCACTTGAATCAATTGAATTGTTAATATTTTGAAGTATCAGGCCAAAGTTGAATTAGGGAAGATGACACTATTCCAGTGGCTTCAAAGAGAAGGCTAATTTTAGATTGAATTTTCAACCCTTTCGAAAGGGGTTTGAGGTGGTAAATTTTATTTTACTATTTCGACCTCTTTCGAAGGGGTAGAAAGGAGTTCATGTGTTCACCTTTAAGTGAACCCCTTCGAAGGATCTAATGTAACCGATAAGGAGAGTACTTCTTCGAAAGTAAGAATATGTTTTGACACTCTTCTAATACCTTTCGAGGAAGTCGCCTTAATGTGTCAGATAATACATACTTTTGAAAATCCAACTTCCATTTTAAAGGATTCGAAACCTAATGTACATAAAAGTGAATTTAATCTACCGTTTGATTCATGTCTAATTTTAATTTACTTTAGAAGGTGTTGAGAGTTAGCAATTCACTCTTCTCACCATGAACTAAATTGAAGAAAACATATTTTATTTAAGTTGAAAATCAAATCAAACCTTTTGACTTGATTGTAACTTACATTATCGAATTGAATTTGCATCGATATGCTTTCAAAACCATAAATCCCTTTTCGACTTACTTGAAAACCATTGTATTTAACTGAGATTTGATCATCATTTTATACAAACACAACCAAAATGTCCCAAAGCCCTTTCATTTATATTGATTTTATTTAAACCCAAGTCTTTCGACTTAATTAGCATATAGGTTTCGATGGCATTCTTATTCTTTGAGTGAAACAAAATTCTTAGGTTTCGACATTGTCGAAAGGTTTATTTGTCATGTTTGCGGAATGTTTAATGTACATTTATATTCAAACTAGCTATGCAGGATTTAACTATTCCTTCTAATAGTAAAATCTTCCTTGGGCTTTCGACTTTGTCATGGGGTGTTTATAGTTTGACACTACTGTAGCTCAATGAATTTCATTTCCTAAATTGACTTTAGCATTCTTTCAGCTATATGAAATCACAAATTTTGGTTATATAGGAATTGTTGTAATTGGAGTTTGGCATCTTTGAAAAATGTTGATTAATGGAAGAAGCTATAACTTTATACCAAAATGATTTCACCTGACAGGATCATGGGTGTGAAAAGGGGCTTCTAGAAACCTTAAAAAGATATAGTACCAGTGGTAGAATCTCCTCTAAAGAAGGTCGAAACCATTTCAAAACATTCTTTAATATCTTCCTAAGATGAGGTTGACACCATTCTAAAAGATTTTGGCATCATCGGGATAGAAGACATTCCCCCAGGTGGCATCGATGCCATTCAAAATCGTTCCAAAGCATAATGTCCAATTATGTCCTAAATTATATACGTACCTTCTCTCTTTGGAATTTATGGCTCTGGAGTCAGACATTCCGTCATTAAATGCTGAAGTTCTCAACTATCTATTCGACTAGTCAAACTTAGCAATCTGAACAACCAAATTTTTAGGGCTAACGCACCCAAAAAGCTAATCTAGAAGGGGTAATTAAGTTTAGAGACTAGGAAACGCAGTTCTTCTTCGTCAAATGCTTCCCGAACATTAATGGAGCCTTTTCATCTCGTAAGTTGATTATACTCTTTATCTTTATTCAGTTACTTTCTTTGGCTACTCTACGCTTCTTTGTTAGGTCCTTCTGCTAAAGATCTCAACGACAAAGATAAGAAAACTGTCAAGCTGTTGATTGCTGCTTCAAGTAGCATTGGAAATAGGCTAATACTATTTACCCCCTCGAATCTTCGAAAACATTCTCTTCTCCCCACGAGTCAGAGAATCCTTGGTCAACCCGCACTTGTTCAACATATTTCTCGGAGCAAATTCTTCTTATCTTTGGGCGATCCTGAAAACTTCTCTCCCATGCCTTCAATTTTCCCAAATCACCCCGGTAAGCTTAAGTGTAGCACTTGTAGTTTGTTGTTGTATTACTTCTTAAATTTCTTCACTAACTTGTAATAATAATTATTTTTATCTTTTTTTTTGAATTTTCAATAGCTAGTCTTTAGGTTAAATCAATCACAAGCGATCCAGTTCTCTCAACTTTCACATATGGTGCATCATCCATGACTCAAGCCATCACTAGATCGAAGATGATTGCTAAAGGGAAATTGGGCATGGTGGCTGTAGTGGACCCATCTCTCAAGAAGGCAAAGATTGTTTAAGTTTCAGATTTTCCACCACCGGAAGTGGGTGAGGCTGCCAATGTGGGAAAAACTTTAGAGAGTCCTATTGTTGAAGCTTCTCTCGATCGGTCTAAAACAACTCCTTCAAAGGACGATCCCTATCTCGCAGCGTCATTTCCCTCTCTCCTCGTGTTGTTGAGAAGATGCAAAAAGATTGGGGAAATTCAACTCCCATTCAGGAGTTGAACCCTTCTAGACCTACGTCATCGGTGCCTTCAAGTAATTTTGGAAAAATAGTACAATCTATCCTGAACTCTGCATCCTTTTCCTCTATTCACCATCTTTCTTCTGTTCCTAACCCGGTTGGTCACTATCGATCTCTAATACATCAAAAACTTCTAGTACATTTCATATTATTTAACCTTATTATTATCTTTTCTTTTTGAATGCTGACTTATGTTATACTTTTCCTTTCATTTCCAAAAGTTGGCTTTCTCCTCAAGAAAACGTGTCAAAATCTTCTACAGAGACATTCAGGCTTCAAGATGAAATCTCAATCCTAAGTAGCCAGATCATTTCCCTCTCTACTGATAAAAATAATGCTATGAAGGAACAGGAAAGATTGGGAGCCTCTCTCGCTCAAGTAGACTCTATTATTTTCGAAGAGAGGAAAGAAAAACATCTTTTAGCAATGAAATTTGGCTCTAAAAGAGTCTGAAGATGAAAAAGCTTGAATGGTGTCCAAATAATCCTCTCTCAGGAAGAAACTGGAGAAAAAGAAAAGTTCCTTAAAGTTGGCTATCAACACTATCTCTGTTGCTAAGCAAAGGGTGTCAAAATTCCTGAATACCTCCCCTAACAACATCATTGTAAACTCTTATGAGGATGCCCTTATACTTGCCTACGTCGACAACATTAAGAAATAACCAAATTTGAGCTTTTCTTCACTCGACCCTGCTCTTGTTAACAGATTTATGGGCAAAGTAAAATAAATTAAGTAGGGAGTCGAAGTCCCTGAGTGGAAGGAGATTGATGCTTCCAAAATCTTATCATTTGAAGTCCCTTCTATCAAAGTAGACTACGATTCTGATGAAGAAGGTGATGAAGATGAAGCCATCGCTGAAGAAGGCGGTAATGATGATGATGATGATGACAACGATAATGATGACGATAAAAATGCCGATAATGAAGATAGAGGCCAGAGCTCAGATGGCAACGGAGGTGGTCACGCCGTTGTTCATAAAAAAGATGGAGATGACATCACTACGCTTTAGAAAAGTCAACCCTGATTCAAGTATCCGTGAAGCAAGCCCACTTAAACCCTTGAGTGTTCTAACCTTCAAGACAGGAGTGCTAACATCAACGTTGAAGAACAGAGAGAGAAATAAAAGGTCTCTCAAACTTTAGATCCAGTCTCCTAGGTATGGGATTCCTTATTTAAATGGCTTTCAATTCCAAGATAATAATAGTTAACATCTTTTATTTTAAATAAGAAGAAAATACATCCAACTTTATAAAACAAAGCTTGAAAGAAAATAAGAAGAAATAAATAGCTTGTATAGAGAGTTATATAAGCAGTTAAAACAACACAATAGCCTCTCTAACACGTATCATAGGCTAAATAAAAGTGCAGCATTGTTAGCAACTTTCAAAGATCAAGAAGCTGCCCCCGACTGAAGACGACATGCCTTCGATATGATAAACTTTTGGAAGAGAATCGGGAGTTAATTACACTCATTTGAATGTTAGTTGAAGAGAGAAACATCCTTGTGGATTTCCTATACAATACCTATTGTAGACATCCGACTGTAGATTTTTCATACTTAAGTAACTTTAGTGGGGGTCTACTTAGGCGTTTACATATGAGATATTTGAATGAATTTAGATTAGATCCACACCAGGGAGTTTGTTGGAATTTACGAGTTAAATCGATTCCTCGTGAGTTGCCTCTTGAAAATCTTAAATATTATAAGGATAAATTTGTTTCAAAGTTATTCAAAAATTCAATTTTGTATGAACCGGATGAACACTTATAATTTTGTGATAATAATGATTTATAAATTTCTCGTTCTAGCTTCCTGGTATACTTAATTACATTTTATTACGTTATCATAGAATAAATGTCTCTTAGGCAACTCTATTTCTAAAGATTATTTAAGTAAATATGTTAGCTAAGAAGAGATTATCTAAAAGAGGCTTTGCTTTTGTAATCTTCAAAATTAGCCGCATACTGCTTTCTTAGAGACTTGTAGAGACTTTCATGGAACATCCTCGCCTTTGTTTCGATTTTTTGGCGAAGTCAAAGAAAAACTTCTTTAGGAAATTCGAACATATCATACCATATTAATATGTGGTCATGATAGTCCTCCTATCGGGGAATGAGATTATAGAAAATATCCTTCAATTGTTACCCCGAAAGTATTTAATGCCCATTTTGACGCAACAGTCGCTCTTTTGGCTGATTCCTTTAATAAAGTCAAAAATTCTGTTTCTTAACTTTAAGTGTAAAACAAGTGTCTAATGAAATTGTACTTTTTGATTTGTTTCAACTTAAGTTGTAATCTTTTATTGTCATAGTAAAAGAGATTGGTTATTTGAGTCTCAACTTTAATTTCCCTTTTTTAAATAGGAGTTACAGTTATCTACCATGCTACTCTCATTAGATTCAACGTCCCGTTTTATCAGCATCAAAGGTAGGTTATTAGCAGATATTGAAAAGAGGAAGCTCCTTATCAATCCTTTGTCTGCTCACCTTCTGGGCAACAGTGAAGCGTTAGAATGGCATAGAAAATTTCTGCTTCAGAGGACGATTGTTAGAGACCTTATCAATCAGATTACAAGTCTTGAAGCGGACATCAAAAATAAAGATGAAACAATTTCTCGATTAAAGCATCAAGTTAAATCAAACCCCTCGATTGATTCCAATCAAGATATGCCCAAACTCCTTCGACATATAAGTTATTTAGAGATAAAATTAAAAGACAGTCAAGCCCAATGTAAATCCTTTGAGTTTATCATGGAGGGCAATATTCAAAATATCAATTTTCCCATTTCTCCGAATGCCTCGTCTGCTGCGAAATCGACAAGGTCATCATCTTTAGCTATTCTAAAATTTCCAGTTACAACTAACCCTCCGCCTGGCTTAGACGAGCGTGTAGTAGGAGAATGGTGTAGAAAGGTCAAATTTTCTGACAGCTAACAGAAAGTGAGGTATTCGCGACGCATAAATGCGTTTGCGGCTAGGATTTAGAATCTTAAACACGATAAATATTTTCTTTGAAATCACATTGCAGATTTAGAAAGGCAAAATAAAACCCTTAAAGGTGCTAATAAAGCTTTCAACCATGCTTTAAGGCTCGAATTGATTCCATCAATAATGTTGATGAAATAAGGAAAAAAGAAAAGAAGCTTAAAGAAATTCTTTGTATAACAATTCAGCATATTGATAATCCTTCGATTGCTGAAAATTTAAATAAGACTACTTGGGACTTGATACATGTTAGTGCCAAAAATAGTCACTAACACCCAAATCCAGATGAAAGCACCAAATAACAGTCACAACTCACAGATAGAATATATGTAAAGAGTGATAATGTGAAGAACAGTCAAAATTAAAGTGAAAACAATAAAGAACAATAGGTTTTATAGTGGTTCGGCTGACTCCGGCTGACGTCCACTCCATAAATTTACTTTTTATTGATGTAAGAATCAGTTACAATTACAAAATTTTAGCCTTAGGAAATAGAAAACCAGAGAGCTAGCCAAAGATCCTTTTCACTATGTCCTGCCCTTCTATTTATAGACAAATCCTGAGCTGTTGGGCTTTCTGAATGGTATAGGCCCATCAAGGCCTTCCACGAGCTACATACCTCTACCATGCCGAGCCACATACCTCTATAATGCCGAGCCACACTGGTTGCACGACAATGCCGAGCCACATACCTCTTCAATGCCGAGCCACAACGGTCTCACCACAATGCCGAGCCACATACCTCTTCAATGCTGAGCCACATCGATTTCACAACAATGCCGAGCAACATACCTCTTCAATGTCGAGCCATCACACAAATGTCGAGCGAGGTACAATGCCGGGAGAGGTCGTCGAGCGACCCTCGATGCCGAGCGACGTCCAATGCCGAGCGAGGCATAATGGCGAAGGACTCTCGATGCCGAGAAAGGCATAATGGCGAAGGACTCTCGATGTCGAGCATGGTATAATGTCGAACGACTCTAGATGTCGAGAGAGATACAATGCCAAATGACCCTCGATGCCGAGCGACCCTCGATGCCTAACGACCCTCGATGCCGAGCGAGGTAAAATGCCGAACGACGTTTGCCAACCCTTTAGGCCAACGGGCCTCCAGTGCCGAACCATATTGCCAATGCCAAGCGACCTAGAGAATCCAAATCAAGCCGTGTATCTTCTCCACTTCTCGACCATACGACCTATCCAAATGAACTTCATTCTTTTAAACCGAATCCGTCATATTTCAGTCTCGACAATCTTGAAATTAGTTAGGTTGAATTCGCCTATTTATGGCCTTGCCAAAAGGCGGGTTAACATTTTCCCCCAAAACATGCCTTGCTATTGGAAGGTTTGTTTTGAATAGCCCTAAATCCGATATCCGAAGTCCATATCCAGTTCATAAACCTATTATTAAATCCATGACCACTTCGGGATTAACCTTAAATCTGTAGACCTCACCGGGTCGCGTTATCCTATTCCAGCCTTGACTCTCCTTTCAAGGGCTTGTATGTTCTTCAGCCTTAGCACTTCGGCCAAGTAATTTTATATTCACCGACTTCAGTTCTCCGGCCAAGGACTTTCACATTCATCGGTCTCGGCACTCCGGCCAAGGACTTTGATGTTCACCGGCCTCTGCACTTCGACCAAGGACTTTTACTTTCACCGGCCTCGGCACTCCAGCCAAGGACTTTGACGTTCACCGTCCTCCGCACTTCGGCCAAGGTCTTTTACATTCACCGGCCTCGGCACTCCGACCAAGGACCTTAATATTCATCATCCTCGACACACCGGCCGATGACTTTTGTATTCACCTGCCTCGGCACTCCGCCCAAGGACTTTGATATTCAACGGCTTTGGCAATCCGGCCATTGACTTTGACATTCATCGGCCTCGGCACTCTGGCCAAGGACTTTGATATTCATCGGCCTCTCCAGACTAGCCAAGGACTTTTATATTCGTCTTCCTTGGTACTCTGGCCAAGGACTTTGATATTCACCGGCCTCGGCACTCTAGTCAGGGACTTTGACATTCACCGGCCTCGGCACTCTGCCCAAGGACTTTGACATTCAACGGCCTCAGCACTCCAACGAAGTACTTTTATATTCACCGGCCTCGGCACTCCAGCGAAGGACTTCGAAATTCACCAGCCTCGGCACTCCACTCAAGGACTTTTACATTCACCAGCCTCAGCACTCCGGCCAAGGACTTTGATGTTCACCGGTCTCGGCACTCCGGCCAAGGACTTTGATGTTCACCGGCCTTGGCACTCCGGCTAAGGACTTTGATATTCACCAACCTTAGCACTCCGACCAAGGGCTTTTATATTCACCGGCCTCGACACTCCGGCCAAGGACTTTGATGTTCACCGGCCTCGGCACTCCGACCAAGGACTTTTACATTCTATCTAAGCCTATTCCATCTCTCTCCTGCGAAGGGACTCGTAACTCGTGATCACTGCCCCGTCCCTCCGATCGGGATAGTGATCGTAAAACCTTAACTTCTTATTACATTGATCCGAATCCAATCAAAAAACCAGAGATACAAATCAAAAATCAAAAATCCAAACCAAAATGGTAAACCAAAAAACCAACCAAACCGGGAGTTCAATCCAATTTCCAAAACCATACCAAAGAAAAGTAAATGTCCAAAGTACCAAAGAGGAAAACGGAATTTGCAGAAACACGGAAAGAAAATAGGATTTCATAGACCCAAGCTATACGGTTTTTCATCATCTCAAAGATGCCTAGGGACCGTCCTCGATCCCATACATGTGTAAGTGACCTAGCCGTATTACTTTGGATACTATTACTTATTCAGAACCGTAAAACAATTCAGTTTATAGCAAGCCAGCGTTGACCAGATCTAGTACAACCATCGTTCACGGTAGGCGGTGGCCGCTCCTGCTCCTCTGCCACAGCTCGATTCCTTATGTACTATTGCAGGTGACCATTCCTTATATGCTCCTCAATGATACCTTTCAAATGCCTGCAGTCGTTTGTGTTGTGCCCATCCAGCTCATAGAATAGGCAATTCTTTTTCGATGCCCGCTCGTATTCAGAAGGCTCCTTCTTTGCCAGCCTTCGATATTGGAGGCGCCCTCGAGTATCCAAGTTAAATCCTTTCGAGAGTCTCAGTTAAATCTGTATAAGAAGAAAACTTTGACACCCTTCGAGGCCTCTTCGAAGTGCCACCGTTGCCATTTGTTTTCCATTTTCCTTTATCGTATTTACTTAGATCCTCCCTGGGTGGACCTCCACCCTTCACTGCATAAGCTTCAGCCTCTCTCCCTATTCTCTCATCCTGCGCATCCTCCTATCTCAGGAACCTTTCCGCCTTATGGTAGAACTCCCCGAGATCCCTCGGTGGGTCCCGTTCTAATGATATCTTGAAATCTGAATTATCCACGAATCCTGAGACTGCTGCCATCAAAACCATTGATTAATCAGGTCGATCCACTGAGGCTACTGCTGCGTTAAATCTGGTTAAGAAGTTCCTGAGTGACTCTCCCTTCAATTGCTTCATCGATGTCAAGGTCATTACATTCTTGGGTCTAACTATATGGACACGAAACTGTCTCATTAACCTTTCAATAAGCTCTTTCTATTTGCCGATATAACCACTCTCCAGCTATTTGAACCACGTAGCTACGATATCCATCAAATACAATGGGAAGCATCGACCCATGAACTCATCTGATGTCCCCAGTACCTCCATATGCCTCATGTACCTCGTTAGGTGTATGGTGGGATCCGTTCTCCCATCATACATATCCACTGTTGGTAGCTTAAAGTCCGGTGGATTCCTAGCTTTCCTGATAGTAGGAGTAAAGGGAGTCATATTCACATCCTCCGAGTCGTTATTTACCAATCCAACTCTCACTGATCGTCTAACCATCTCCGCTAATCTATAGTTGTCCCCATGCTATAATCCTTGCCCATTGCCTCCGGTCTGCCCCTTGATTTCATGAGGGAATTCTGGCACATACTCCTCATCTTGTACTCCTACGCTTCTGTTGGTGTCTCATCGCACAGCATCATCTGGTATCCACCCATGGATTGGTCTAGCATTTCCTACTGGTATACCCCCGAGTCTTAGATCCATTCGGATTGATAGTAGTCTGCTGATTGGGGGTTGCCCCTGCTAAACTATTTCCCCTACTTGCTGGTTGAGCGCTTCTGATCCGGCTCTACGGATCCGAGCTCCGACATTTCCTGCTTGTGCAAATTGTTTGAAAAGAGCCTACATCATCTCCTCTTGTCTTTTCAACATTGCTTCCATCTCATCTCTTGTGATGTAGATGGATGCTTGACCTGCTCCAGCTCTAGAGGAAGCTTCTTGACTTCCTTCCTGGTTGCTCCTTTCTATCACTTGCTTTCTTGTCGATGGCCTAGCCATTGCTTTCTAGAATCCAAGTTCCTAGCTCCAAAATCCCTGAGTTCTTGCCTTCTCGGTGAAAGCACTAAAACGTTAGCACCAAAAAATAGTCACTAACACCAAAATCCAGATGAAAGCACCAAATAACAGTCATAACTCATAGATAGAATATATGTAGAGAGTAATAATGTGAAGAACAGTCAAAATTAAAGTGAAAACAGTAAAGAACAATATGTTTTATAGTGGTTCGGATGACTCCGGCCTATGTCCACTCAAGAAGTTTACTTTTTTTTGATGTAAGAATCAGTTACAGTTACAAAATGGTAGAGTAACTTTAGCCTTAGGAAATAAAAAGTCAGAGAGCCAACCGAAGATTATTTTCACTGTGCCCCTGCCCTTCTATTTATAGACAAATCCTATGTTGTTGGGCTTTCTGAATGGTATAGGCCCATCAAGGCCTTCCACCGAGCCACATAACACTATAATGCCGAGCCATACCGGTCTCACCACAATGCCGAGCCACATACCTCTTCAACACCGAGCCACACTGGTCTCACCACAATGCCATGCCACATACTTCTTCAATGCTGAGCCGTCACACCAATGCCGAGCGAGGTACAATGTCGGGCGAGGTCCAGTGCCAAGCGACCCTCGATGCCGAGCGACCCACGATGCCAAGCGACGTCCAATGCCGAGTGAGGTACAATGTCGAACGACCCTCGATGCCGAGCGAGGTACAATGTCGAACGACCCTCGACCCTGAGCGAGGTACAATGCCGAACGACTCTCGATGCCGAGCAAGGTACAATGTCGAAGGATTCTCGATCTCGAGCGAGGTACAATGCTGAACGACCCTCGATGTTGAGCGATCCTTGATGTCAAACGACCCTCGATGTCGAGCTAGGCAAAATGCCAAACGACATTTTCAAACCCTTTGGGCAGACGGGCCTCCAGTGCCGAACAATATTGCCAATGTCGAGCGACCTAGAGCATCCAGACCGAGCCGTGTATCTTCTCCGCTTCTCGACCGGACCACATATCCAAGTGAACTTCATTCTTTTAAACCGAATACATCATATTTCAGCCTCGACAATCGTGAAATTAGTTAGTTTGGATCCGCATGTTTATGGCCTTGCCAAAAGGCTAGTTAACAATGCATGTGTGTACACTTATAAATAATTTTGTATTTTATATAAATTATGTAAATATCGTCGAGTTTGTAGTCTTTTCTTATAATATTGTTTCTGAATCTGCTTTCAGATAATTTGGACTATGGTTTTTGTATTTACTGGCCCATTTAGTCTTCCTGTTTGATCTTATTTCCCTGAAAAATATGAAGTAAACAACATTCTTTATTATTAACTTGAAATCTATATCGAAGTTTATTATTAGCGGAGGTTAACAGATCATATGATAATAAGTGAAAAGTAATTCTATAATTGAATACGGTTGAATGACTTGAAACCTATGTTTAGTAATAAGAGAGAGCTAGGAATTCAACTTCAACTATATTGATAAAATACCAGAAATCCAATGATAGAGAACCAGAGATTCAATTCTTGATTCAATTATAGACGTTTATAAATTCATCTTAATAATCCTATAATAGAAGTCCAAAAATCATGATCTGAAAGTTTGTAGTAGAAGTCCAGTGACATTGATTCGGGCATTAGTAAAGTAGATTTCGAGCTTAACTGAAGATTAGGAATTCATAGAAATCTTGATATCATTTGTTCTAGAACCTACATTGACGCATTATGGAATGAAATTTAAAAGTCAAAAGATCTAAAACCTAGATTCGGGTAATAGTGGATGATAACCAAAAATCCGTAATAATAATTTTCATAATGGAAAATTAGATCCTATATTCGGGCACCAATGAATAAAGTTTGGTAATATCCTGAAACCCATATTTGGATATGATAAAGACCATAGTTATTGAAACCCTGATTTGGGTATTTATAAGTGAAATCCCGAACTGAGTAATGAAAGACTTGAAACCCGAATTCAGGTATCAATAAGCGAAGTTCAAAAATTCTTCTTTGATAATTAGTCTAAGGCTGTAGGTTCTTATTTAAGCCCTCTGTTCTGTACCGCTCCTTGGGTTTTGATTTTATTGACATGCATTACCTTTAGCCTTGTATATTGTCGTCATTTAATTAGATGCTTCCCGGGCGCGGATGTCTTAGTCCATTGTTTGATATGCCGCTTCTCGGGCCTGAATGTCTTAGTCCGCTATTTGATATGCCGCTTCTCTTGCTTGGATGTCTTAGTTCGCTGTTTGACATGCTAATTCTCAGACTCGGATGTCTTAATATACTGTTGTTTGGTGTGCTTAGTTAGCTTATCCATAAGCAGAAACAAAGGACTTACCTAACCTCCCTCTAGGAGGCACTCTAGCTAGGCCTTATAGGCAAGACTGAAGACTTGTTCATTGCCTTGGCTAAGCCATAGCGTGACGGGACCAAGGGTTTACTACTTCTTCCCTATAGGAGGTGCCTTGACCTGGCCATAACTTGGCGAGACCAAGGGCTTACTACATCCTCTATATAGGAGGTGCCATAACTTGGCCATAACATGGCGCGATCAAGGGCTTGTCGATGCTTTAACCAAGCCATAGCATGGCGTGGATAAAGGCTTACTCTATCCTTACTCTAGGATACGCCTTGACATAGTCATATCATGGCACGGCCAAGGGCTTGTCGATGCTTTAAGATAGCCATAGCATAGCATGGTTAAAGGCTTGCTCTAACCTCCCTTCAGGAGGCGCTTTGACCTGGCCAACTCGGCATAGCAAAGGCTTTGACCATTTAAGGAAATTTCCAAGTGCAAGGAGAATTCTACTCCCAACAATATAGATTTTTCTTAGTAAAGTGATTCTTTATTGTATTGAATTAGGATCTCTTGACAAATTCATTGATTTTGGCTTATTTGAAGAAACTGATCGTTATTCCTTCCAGTGCCCTACACTAATTTGTATCATGTCCATTCATCATGTGGTAGTGACAATAAGATCCTCCCTGATTCCTTTTGTGTTTATGTTTTTCTTTTGCAATGGCCAATAGTTGAGCTCTTCCTTGGTTAGCAAATAAACATTCTCGATTGATATTGTCAAATTTCACTCCTTAGCGAGTCTAGACTTGAAGTTTGTCTTTTGAGGATGGTTTCTAAATCTTTTTTTACTTGGTTATGAAGCGTCACTCTTAATAACAAGTTCTCTTTTCAAAGCCCTTTGTAGTTTATATGTAGGTAATTCCCCACTTGTTGCTAAATGCCATTTTTGTGCAAAGGTGTTATAATCAGCCATCATTCCCTCTTCAAAGATTATGCCTTTAGTGTAGAGTTGAATTATTTTCCTCATTTAGTCAAACACGTTATCACTTTCATTTCTTGTTCCTTCTAAGGCAAAAATAGGCGTGGGGGCAATGTGAAAAGGGTTTAAATTCCACTACTATGGATCATAAGATTTAGCTTTCTTTTTCTTTATGATACTCAAAGCTTCTGTAGGATCGATTTCACCCTAGACGGGGGGTGAATAGGGTGATTATATTAATTATAAAAATTATTGCGGAAGCTTATAAAATTATTCAACACAGATATATCAAAATAATAGCACTACAGATAATAAATGCAGAAATAGAACGACATGGAATTTACCCAGCTTCGGCAAAACCCTGCCTACGTGCTGCCCCCAGGGTTTCTACTAGAAATTAAGTAGTCAGACGCTTACACACGTAAACTTGTGACACCCGCTATCGACTAGCCTTAACTCTACGCTCAAAACCCTGCCACAACTCAGCCATTGAGTTGCGAATTCTCAAACTACGCCACGTAGTTTGTCCCCTAGTCACACGACTATAAATTACAACATTTAAAAGAAGAATTTAAATTTAAAACCAAATTTAAACAATCAAAAAACCTAATTGAAAAATTAAGCCCAAATATAATTATAAACAATAAAATTCGGCCCCTTTCTTTTATTTCTTTATCGGCCTGGTTCCTGTTTTATTAGCTTCGTTCCTTTCTTTTGTGAAAATGGCGGCCGTTCCTTATGAAAAATATTAGCTTCTTCGTTGCTCGTTCCTTTCTAGAAATTAGGGTTTTTTGAAGCCGACTTTAAATTGATCGATCGAATTGGGATTTCGCTCTCTTTCTCTGTCGATCGATTGTCTATTCACTTGGCTCACGGCTCCTTCGAAGATCGAGTTCGATCTTGCTCTAGATGTAAGTTTTGCTTTTACTTCTTTTGATTTTGTGTACTTGAACTCGATCGATGATTCGAGTTGAATGATTAATGTTTTCTGTTTCGCTCGAACTCGGATGATGAAATTTGCCGATGATGTTAATGCTTATATAGGGTTCGAATCCCTATTTTTCGTTCGTATATATTTGTTTAAATTTGTCAATTGATTCATCTTGGCCACTTGATTATACTTGAATGAATGTGATGACTTCTAAATTCTTCAATTCGTATATTTTTGTGTTACTTGATGGTCACGGCATTGATTTCTCTGACGTTGTTTTCCTTGATTGCCACGACTTCGATTTTGAGCTATTCGATCTTTTCCTGGTCATCACGTTTCTGGCTTTGTTTTGAAACACGGCTTTCTTTGACACGACACGGCTTTCTTTGACACGGCTCTTGATTTTGGAATTTGATTCTGTTGTGATTATCCACTTTAATTTTATGCTTTGACCTACAGCTTGAACTTGTAATATATATATATATATATAGACACACACACACACACACATATAAACAAATATGCTTCACTTGTTCACTGAACTGTTGTATCACTTGGTGTTGTAGTTTGCATTGTGCATTCATGTGCACTTCGTTTACTTGATGGTTACTGGGTAGATGTTGTGCTCATTGTAGCTGTACGTATAGATGTTGTTGAGCCACCGAGTCAGTTTGCCTTTGTGGTTGCACTTCAGTTGCTTGTATATGTGTATACAAGTGTGATGGTCTCTGCTAGTTGTTCATTGTGTAGCCTGGTTTGGTGGTGATCCAGCTTTGCCTAGATTGTGCTTTTGTGTCTAGTTTATATTCTCTGGTTTGATGAAGTTTCATGTTGCCACCTCTAGTTTACCTTGAACTTCAACTCTGCTCGAGTCCGATTCATGTTGTATTGTGTTCTGTGTTTCCAGTCATCATTTTTGGATTTAGTAGTTTGCATTGATTCTACTTGTATAGATACATATAGTTATGTGTGTGTATAGGTGTGTGCATATGGAGTCTTTGGATAGTTTGTACCACTGCTTTATGCACTTGTGTTGTTTGTCAATCATGTACTCTGGTTGTCATATATGTGAAGCAGTGTTACATTCCTGTGTACATTAGTCTCTGATCTGTTGGCACTGGTTTATATGATACACTTGTTTGCTTTCCTGACTCGACCTAATGCTGGCATATCATGACTGCACTGTTCACTGTATATATGGGTTGCTGCACCATGTTGTTTGCTGTGGATATTGTGTTCATGTATTCTTCTGTTTAGTATTGGTGCATTGTCCACTTTATTTCACTGTTGCATACAGTTGAGCTATTCTGTATAGACTTTGGTCATTTGTGTTAGTGTATTTGGACTTGTACTCTTGTGTCTGCACTGTGTCTGTCTCAGGTTGAAGTGTTGATTGAACTGTTTTCGATTTGTTAATATATGCACATTGTAACTATCAACTTGGTTCTGGGCTTGTTGCCTTGATCATATTGACTTCATGTGTATAGTTGCCTTTCACTTGAATCAGTTGTATTTTCTCCATGTATTCGTGTCTCAGTGATGCATTGCTTGGCCATATGTATGCATCGAGGAAGTTTGTATTTGTGTTGTAGCTGCTGTTTGCACTTGTATATTTTCATTATTTGTACTCGAGTATTGCCTTTGTTCAAGCCTTCATTGGGTATGTTGGTCTGGGTTTGCACTTTGTTCATTTGAGTCGTTTTCATGTGTATGACTTAAGCTTTAGTCACTTGTACTTGACAATTTATATTGCATCTGAGTTGAATCCAGCTTAAAGCTCGGGTTTGACCTTATGCTGATATTGTGACATTATTTTTATTGCACTTGAGTTGAATCCGGAATTTTGGGTTTGACCTGTGCTCACTTGTCCCTATAATTTTATCAAGTGTATATATCGGTGTGCACAGCCTTTTGGCATATCGAGTTATACACTGTGTATGTCACAAGCTGTTCGTGTACGATGAATTCAAAATTAAATGATGACGAACAACCCAAATAACCGAGGCAAATATTATTTTCAAAATCATATTTTATTTTATACTACAAAAATATTTTATTTCAATTTTACCGCGTCAATATTTATTTTTGTAGATTGCTCAGATGCTGGATTCAATTTGGAATGAAGTTGAAGATAATATACGAGTTGAGTGAACGAGTGATATGTAGTGAGGTCAAATGTAAATTAGAAATTGTAATGTAATCAAATTTGCATTATAATTGAAATAGTGTACATATAGTGAGAGCTTGAATTTGTACTATTCAAAATTGTAACAAATATTTGTTTCAATAAAATATCCGTTTGAATTCAAATTCTGTTTTATTTATTTTATTCAGCAAATATTTATTAATTATGTGAAAAATAAAATAGTACATTAACAAATACATTTAAATGAATATATATATGTTTATAATCATCAAACAAAAATCATATACTCGCATAATCAACAGCTTCCAACCACCGCATTTGTTCTTCACGCATTTTAGAATCATTAATTATTCTAGGGGAGAGTCCAATTGGATGTGGCTCGGAGGATCCTTGTTCGGACCTTTTGACTTTGCTAAACATGATGATGCAAAGACCAAAGTAGGTAAGATTGGAGTAGAATTGGGTTAGATTAAAGTGGATTTGTAAGTTCAACAAAATCGGAGGTTCATGCCATCCTCCTCCTCCTAGCGCTAAAAATTTGAACAAGAAAACTTGTCGACACCTCCAAAGTAGCGTCTAAGGTATAGATATCACCTTTGTAACTCCTTTCCGATCAAGTAGAGAAAGTTAAAACCTAATTATTCCCTTAAGACCACCTTTAGATACAGGTCGTTTTAGTTGAAACTTCTTCTTGTCCAACCTTTTGTCTCAGTCGAAAGGCTTGATTCCTTTTCTTATATCTTTTTAACTAGCTAAGTCTAAATTCTTCCTTATTTGTCCTTCGGACTCAGTCAAAACACCTTTATCCCTTCCTATTTATCTCTTCAAACTGGTTTTATTGGTTTAGTTATTCGAAACCCCTATTTTTAAAAAGTTGAGAAAACTCAAGAGTAAGATTTAGGATATGGATGAGATGGAAAGGTTTTGACTTTTTCGAAAGCTCGCCTTTCGATGGCTTGGGTTAAGGCCAATTGATCAATGGATATTAGCTGAGCTAATGGTTTCGACTCACTCAAAAGGTAACCTTTCGATAAATTTAGGTTAGGAGCTAAATTTCTAAGGATAATGGTTGAGTTAAGGGTTTCGACTCGCTCTAAAGAAGGCCTTTCGATCATATTGACGTAAATAGATCATAAATTGAGTCCAATAGTAATGTTAAGCAAGCTTCATATCTAAAAATTCCATAATCTTTCTTTGAATAAACTCAAGTAATACAAATTGATCAAATCCCCAATCCAATTTTTGAATTAGGGTTTACAAATTTAAGAAAGTACAAGATTGAAGTGAATGAATTCAAATCCCTCAAATCATATCCCTGGGGTCTTATTTATAGGTGCAAGTTGGCACCTTTTGAATCAATCCTTTTGACTTGGTCGAAAGGCACGGTGGAGACCTTTTGTTACCGTCCACATTAAGGCATCCTTCTGCATTGCTTTCAAATGGACTTGAGTGCTTTCGACATCATCGAAAAGGGTAGGTATGCTTTTCTACCTTGTGTTGATATGTTGTTGCAAGTAAGAAGAGACAGGAGCTTTCGACTCTGTCAATAGGTATATCTTTGGGATTTTGAAGGTGTTGAAATTATGAGGGTTCTAAAGTGGAAGGCAACTTTCGAAGACACACTTGTTGATTAATGCGGAAACCCTTCTTCTGATGTAGGAGATGGCCATATTGAACTTTAGTGAGCTTTTCTTTCTTAGTTGTGAAAGGTTCGGAACGGTTCAAAAGGCTTAGTAATTCTTTTAAAGCGATTACTTTAACAAAACATCTTTCTATGGAATGTGAATGATGGCGAAACCTTCAGTTTTGAAAAGTTTGGCACGCATGTGAGTGCCCGTAATTTGCTGGCTTCGAAGGGTGTTCCTCAACTTATTTGAAACGTCTTCAGGCAGGCGGAAGCATTTATTTCGAAAGGGTTCATCCCCTTTCGAACATTCGAAAGCTTATAACACACTTAATCTTTGTTGTAGCATTCCTTCTGTGATGTCCCGGGAATTTAGGTAATATTTATTTAATAATTTCCATTAATAATTATTTCAAAATGTGTAATATTGATGTAACAATCTAATTATCTTTAAAAAAAATATAATAATAATTGTTTAATTTGACAAATGATTATCTTTTCAAATTTTATAATGATAATTTAGAGATTTTATTCTTTTCAAAATCAATAACATATTTAATTGATAGAATTTATCTCACTAAGCTAATTAGAAATATATTCTATTTATAATGTATATATGAGTGTATACACTGTGAATAGGAAGTTTGGGTTTAATTTAAATTTAATAAAAAAATGTTTTTCAAATTTACAATATATCTATGTATATATATTGGGAATTGAAAGATTGCGATTGAATTTAATATAGAAACTTTTCAATAGCTTATTTAAAAAATCCATCTTAATTTCTAAAGTAATTAAAGTAAATAGTTATTTTGTTAAAATATAATAGCTTAAATAATATATTATTATAAAAGTCTAGTTTGTTTCCTTTAAAAATTGGCTTTTGGAATAAATTTAGTTCATATATTAAAGTATAATCATTTAGTTTGAAACTTGGAAATAATATTTAATTTAATATTATTTTCTATTTAAATTTTCTTTCTTTTTAAATTTAGCTTGAAATTAAAATTTTAAATTATATCAATGAACTAAGCATGGTTTATAATTAATAAAGATGATTTGTATATTAACATTAAAGCTAAATTGAAATAAACATTTAAACATGTTAGTACAATTAAGAAATCAATTTAAAAACATTTATAAAAATAAGTAATTACTATAATATTTGAAATGTAACAATGTGTAAGTATATGAGATCATTCAAATACACTTGTAATATAATCTACAACTTAAAGCAACAAGTGACATTACCTTAAGTTTATTTTTGAAAACATGTATTAATAAATGTATTAAGCAAAAACATTTTCTTCTTCTCTTCTAAAACTGGAAACCAGATCTAAAAAAGGGGTTCAAAATTAAAGTAATCTTCTCAAACAACAAGTAAATTCAACAGCAGGAAATTTAACAGCAAATTGTAGATCGATCTACTAGGATCTCTAGACTACAGAAAGCAAAATCAATTAATCGAAGTTTCAAAGTTCAGCAAATAACTTCAACCATAAAGCAAACTCAACTTTCAAAGTACATATCTAATACTGTTTCAGGAAATCAAAAATACAGCAGTGCTATCTCTTCTTTGATTAAAGGTGAGAAAAACTTAAAAGAAACTTAGGCTTTATATGAATTATTGTGTGATGATTGCCATGCATATTTGCATATAGGTAAGCCTTGTGCATTCTGTTGATTTTATAATCTCTGTTTTATTATTAGCCTCTGTCCTTTAAACTGTGAGCATGAAAAATCTTTAAATTTATTGCATGTGACATATGGCTGAAATTAACTAGTGATGTATGCTTTAAAATATGTTTGCATGATGGTTTTATGATTTTGAAACATGTTTTTATGCATAAAGGTGCTATGCATATCTGAAACTTAGACATATAAGATTGTTCCAGGTACAGGCATTAGATTTTGTTTAGAAAGGAAAAAAAATCATTCTCCAACTCCCTGATTGATATTAGACAAAAATTTATAGACAAAAGATGTTAGTTTTATTAAGATTCAAACTATAAAAATAGTTTTAAAGTTAATGATAACAAAATTTCTCTGTAAATTAGGAATTGCAGACAAAAATTAAAAATAAATTAAAATTTAAAAATTCAAAAGTAGGATGGGTATCTAGTTCCAGTTTTCATCTAGAATACTCGATTTCGATTTCGAGCTTGGTGATAGAGTTGGATGGTTAAGATCGAAGAGGGGGTTAGTAAGTGACTTGTCAACTGTAGGGGATGATGTCAAGTCGTCGGCGGCCACCTGTGTATGTGCACTGGTGCACAGCATGTTAGGTGGAGTTGGAATTTGGAGAGAGTGTTGACATGGGTTCGAACTCGATGAATTTAGCGATGGACTCGAAGTAATAGGGTAGTAGATTGCTTGTGTTTGAACCCGAGATTTGGATTTTCTTTTTTGCTCGGGTCTTTATAATGCTAACCAGTTTTAAGCAATTAAAATACAGGTTTAAAATTTTGAATTTAAACAGATTTAAAACCCACTTCTCAACCTATTTTTCTTGCAATTTTAGATATTGGATTGGGTTTAAAGGTAAATAAAGGGTTTAAGATAATTTATGTTAAAATTTATTAATTATAAAGTGTTTATAATCTATATAACCTTTGTTTAAAAGTTTATTTAAAATAAACCTGATATTGCAATCAAGTAAATGATTTAAAAGAGATGATATGGTTAATACTAAATTTAACTAAAAGTATAAGTTAATAGATTGGTGATAAATTATTTGCAAAATTATTTAGTAAGGATCTAAAAGATAATTAAAGTAATTTAAAAAGATAAATGTTTTAAAATATGATTATGATAATTAAGGAATTAAATATAAATGGTCTGTTTAAGGTTAACTAAGACTTTGGAGGCTTAAGGATTAATCAAGAAATTAATAAAGGGCAATTAATTTACTTGATTAATAAATGTTTTGAAGATTAATTGTTAATTAAAATGGATTAACTGTTAATTAAGGATTAATTGAATGGTCACTTAACGGGTAACTAAGAAATAATTAATTTTAGATTAAGTTGTTAATAATTTAAAAGATAATTAATTAGTTTGTTAGTAATGAATTATAAGGATAATTATGGATTGATTTATTTGAATTAAGAGCTATTGATTAATAGTTAGGTTTATTAATCAATAGTTGATGGTTAATTAATCAGTTAATTAGAGGTTAATTAGTTGATTATAAAGTAATTAAGGATTGATTACTTTGTTTTAAAGGAGATTAATGAATAATTGAGATTTATTAATTGATAATTAAAGAATAATTAATCTGTGATTAGACATCAATTGATTGGTTGATAAGGTAACCAAGGAGTGATGAATTAATTAAATGATTGTAATTAATCAATGGTTGATTAGGCAGGATTAGATGATTAATTATGATATGAATGGATAATGCATGCTTATGGATGATTGTTTGTTGAATAACCGAATTGAATGATATCTATTGAATGATATCTAATAGATGGTATGCTATGGTATTCTGTTAATATGATATTGGTTATATCAATGATAAATGTGTGATGTCTATTTGTGGAATCGCGGTGTAAAAGTGTCATCCAGTATTTAAATTTAATCACTTGAATAACTTTGGTTAAGGTGACATTGGATTCGAAGAGACCGGAGTCGGGTATTAGTTAATATCCAAAGCCACGTCGATTCTCTTTAGATTGATATGTGAAATCAATAGGCTGGTATGGAATGATTTAAGTGAATTGGACTATTAAATCTAAATTTTAGTACCTAGAAATTGTTGTATGAAATAAGTGATGTCTGTAACAAATTGTGAATTTGTAAATTGGTACGAGTTACCCCGGATTTTATCTAAGTTGTATGCTTTTGTGTTCTATGTTAGATGGGTTTACTCGCGCTGGTTTCCAGCCTGACCCGGGTGTTACTTTGATGTAATGCTCTGGTCAGACCGAGTATTACAGATTTTCAGGTAAGGATGTTCTGGAGCTCAGGAGGCGAGCTGGAGTGAAGGAACGTATGGAGTGTTCTCCGTTGAGATATATTATTGTTGTCTTGGACATGTTGTTTTAAACTATCCAATGTTGAGTAAATGTGTAACTCTGATGTATTAAAAGTATATAATTGTACAGAGGCAGTTTTTCTTTGTAAAAACCGTTATTTATGTGATATTATATTTTGATCCGCTACGAATGTGAGGTTTCCGGTTTTGTTCTGTTTTCTTCCTCTTTCTCTTTTCTTCTTTTCCCAACTATCTAGAATTTTCTAGATGGAAATTTCCGGGTCGTTACATTTGGTATCAGAGCAGAAGGTTAAGCGAGAACCTTGGTTCTGGTGGGATTACTCATTGAGGATAGGGTCGATGGTACCCTAGAATGAGTTGAGCGTATATATATATGAGAGCGCACTTGTTATTTTCTTACATTAACATTTTAAATGGTTTTATATAAGAATATATTTTGATATATATAAAGCAATATTTCTTTCTAATAAATATTAAGATAATTGGTTGTTAAGTTATTGAAATTAAATTAAGAGGTAATAGGAATACAACTAAATTGAAATTAAATAAAGGTAAGTTTGAAATGGATTCAAACTAAAATTAAATCTTGAAGTTGGGAAAGAATTTCCAAATAAGATGAACTAGAATTGGTTTCAAACCGGATAAACAGAATGGTTATTGTGGTTAATAATGGGATGATTGTTTTCCAATAAACAATAAAATGTTTTAAGGAAGTAACCATTTAATAAGAGAATAACTTGTAAATTTGAAAGGATGTAAATTAAAGTGGGTTTCCAACTGTGAAGTTCTAAATTCTAAATCTAAACATTTGAAATTATTTTCTAAGTGTTAAAGGAAATAATATTATTCAAACTATTTTGAATGTAATCTTATTTTAGAATAAGAAGTTGGTTGTAAACTTTAGAAGAATTTGTTTTGAATTAAAACCAAGGGTGGTTTAAATTTTAAAAATTCGGCTTGGTAAGCCGAGAAGAAAATATGTATATATGTGAGGAATATACATAATATCAAAGATGGTTTGGAATAAACTCAAAACGTTGAGTTTTAAATTTGGAATGAGATATGAAAACCCAAAGTGATAAGTTTTTAAACTTATAGGTCGGAGAGTATTTTGAACTTTGAATGGGAATTCAAATTATGTAAATTCGACTGAATTAAGTAAATTAAATTTAACTTTGAAGAAGTTAAATAAGTTTGAATGAGCAACCTAAATTGGAAATTTCAAGATGAAATTGGAATTTAACTTGGAAAGTTAAATGGTTGATTTATAATGGAAGTTATGAGTGATCTCAAAGTGGGTTTGAGATCTGGAAATTGAAATAATTGGTGTTGGATAAATTTGGATGTTTATTCATCCTGATATCATTCCATTATTACAAATAATTTAAGAAATGTGAATTGATTTGTTTAAATAAATGAATAAATGGATTGTGGTAATATATCCATTATAGAGATTAATAAAATTTAACTTAAATTTAAAATTAAGATATGGAATTCCTTTGAACTTAAGATTTGAATGTTAAGAAATGAATTTGTAAATGAAAAATTGTTTGAAACTCTTACTTGAACCTTGTAATGAGTTAAGTAAAGATAATTTAAAATGGAATTTTAAAATTTGGACTCATAATTAAATTGTTTAATAACTTTAACTAAAGGATAATTTGGTCTAAGAGGTTAAACCAACACTTGAAATTTAACACGAATTTATGTAATTCGAGATGATTTAAAGTGAGACTGACTTTGAAATTAGTTCAAATTGAAATTTGATTTAAAATAATTTGGATTTGTGATTTAAGTTGAACAGTTTTAAATTCAAATGGAATTTGATTCGAATTTGGAAAGAATCAAGGATAATTCAACTTGAATTGGGAATAAATCAAGTCCAATGGAAATTGGAGTTATTTAAATTGGGATTTGGTCAATTTAAATGGAAGTGGAATTTTAAATTGAATTGATGAGAATGGAGATTGGGAATTGAACAGTTTTGACTCTGGACTATTTTCAATAAATTGTTTTAATATAAACTTATTTTCTAAGCTATTAAATATATACAACCTTTCTTTCTTAAAGCCAAATTATTTTATACTTGTTTTACAATTATTTTTGGAGCTATTTAACCATTTTCCAAATATTTTCTAAACTAATTACTATTTTTCAACTATGTTACAAATTAATTACTATTTTACAACTATTTTGCAATTATCTAAAATTTCTGAAACTATTTAGCTATTTCTCAACTATTTACAATTACTTAATTATTTTACAGCTATTTTACAAACTAATAGTCATTTTTCAACAATTTATCTATTTTTAACCTTTCAAGCTATTTTCTAAATATAAGTTGGTCAGAGTGCAAACTGTTCATGATTGAATACCCAATTGAGATAAGAATAGAGGTGATAATCCAAATGGGATTGAAGCAATTGTGAATAAGTGAATGAAAATTAAAGTGAATGTGAATAGAAGAGAATTGATTTGGCTAATAACCAATAAATATAAATACGTAGGGTGTACGTATGTTATTCTATTCGCATAGTGATTTGATCCAGACTCGAGCATAGAATTTCGAGATAGTTTATCGATCCGAGTAGGATTTTTCACTCGATTTTCGACAGCGAGCCTGGATATGGATTGTTGATTGGTCCTGAATATTCTCTATCATAGTTAAGACTATGCAAGTAGAATGACGCTTTCTGATCAAGAAGCCAGATCTGAGTCCGCACTAGGAAGTCGGATGGACGATTCTAGTTCGGAAGTGAATTGTGTGATCGAGTGAGCGATCAGATTGGTATAGCGTACGAATGATTTGAGTACATCGTACGGATTTGAATAAAATTGATTTTGGGAATTTGTGGAAAATGATTGTGAAATGGTTTTTGAAATGAAAATATATTTGGAAAAATATATTATGAAATAAAATAGAAATTGGATACTTCTATGGTAAAATTTTACTTTATGGAAGTAAGTAAGTGACTTTATAATCAAATTTGAATATTTGATTTGGAAAAAAAACAAGGTTATGTATCTTTGTTATATAAGATAAATCTCTCCTAGTTGAATCAATAGCCAGAAGAGAAAGGATTTTGAAAGTGCTTGAAGTATAAAAGGAGTTTTATACAAGTTTGAAATGATCCAAAGTTTTTAAAATTATAAAGAATCTTATGAGGATTTTAGAAAAGGTTTGGGAACCTTTGGAATTGGAAAGGCTTTTGATTTTTGGATAAAATCAATATTTAATTTGGAAAGCCTAGTTTGAGAATTATCGATTTTGGGATAATCAATTTTGTGTAAAGGAGCTTTGTATGAGATCATACTAGGAGTATGATTTGAAGATACTATATGTGTATAGTATAAAGTGTTTTGATGATGGCTATGGGGACAAAAGGCGCTTCCTTAAAATGAACTTCTCAGGAGTGCCACCGGGTGGTGCTGCCTTAAGCCCCAAGGGGGTTTCTAAAGTTGATCATGTGAGGAGTCCGGACAAAACTAGTTCCTGGCGATTTTGAGTAATGTGTAACATAGCGAAAGTCATGTGTGCCGCTGAGAGCCAACAGCCTGCGTTTGATTTTATATCGGTAGACTGCGACCTATATAGGAGTGGAGAAGTTTCATTTTGACAGCGAAAATCGTGTGTGCCGCTGAGAGCCAACAGTTACATGGACTTTTGTTGTGATGGCAACGTAACCCTGGAATGTAACTGCGTCTGTTATAGGCTCTATGGCGTAATCGAGGGGCGCGGAGTGCCTACAGTTACATGGACTTTTGCTGCGATGGGAACGTAACCCAGGATGTAACTGCGACCATGGATGGGAGTGATAATTTCCAGAGCATTCTCACCAAAGATATTTCCTCTATTTTCAAAAATGTTTTCTATATTTTCAATAAAAATTATTTTCCAAGTATTTTCACTAGATGTTGAAAATGGGTCTGCTAAGTACTTATAGATTTTCAGTCCTACGCCTGATCAACATATGACTGAATTTCTATGAGAGCAAGGATGGACTTGTTGAAACATCAAGTTATAAAAGTATTTTTATAAAAAGTATTTTAGTAATATTATATAGATTTTTAAAGTGTTTTAAAAATGATCAATGAAAATTTATCTGATTTTAAGCATTTTTATAATTCTAGCTTCGTTCCTTTCCGAGGATGAAAAGATTCAAAGAGGGGAGGAATGTGATGTCTCGAGAATTTAGGTAATATTTATTTAATAATTTCCATTAATAATTATTTCAAAATGTGTAATATTGATGTAATAATCTAATTATCTTTAAAAAATATATAATAATAATTGTTTAATTTGATAAATGATTATCTTTTCAAATTTTATAATGATAATTTAGAGATTTTATTCTTTTCAAAATCAGTAACATATTTAATTGATAAAATTTATCTCTCTAAGCTAATTAGAAATATATTCTATTTATAATGTATATATGAGTGTATACATTGTGAATAGGAAGTTTGGGTTTAATTTAAATTTAATAAAAAATTGTTTTTCAAATTTACAATATATCTATGTATATATATTGGGAATTGAAAGATTGTGATTGAATTTAATATAGAAACTTTTCAATAGCTTATTTAAAAAATCTATCTTAATTTATAAAGTAATTAAAGTAAATATTTATTTTATTAAAGTATAATAGCATAAATAATATATTATTATAAAACTCAAGTTTGTTTCCTTTAAAAATTGGCTTTTGGAATAAATTTAGTTCATATATTAAAGTATAATAATTTAGTTTCAAACTTGGAAATAAGATTTAATTTAATATTCTTTTCTATTTAAATTTTCTTTCTTTTTAAATTTAGCTTGAAATTATATTTTTAAATTATATCAATGAACTAAGCATGGTTTATAATTAATAAAGATGATTTGTATATTAACATTAATTCTAAATTGAAATAAACATTTAAACATGTTAGTACAATTAAGAAATCAATTTAAAAACATTTATAAAAATAAGTAATTAGTATAATATTTGAAATGTAACAATGTGTAAGTATATGAGATCATGCAAATACCCTTGTAATATAATCTACAACTTAAAGCAACAAGTGGCATTACCTTAAGTTTATTTTTGAAAACATGTGTTAATAAATGTATTAAGCAAAAAAAATTTCTTCTTCTCTTCTAAAACTGGAAACCAGATCTTAAAAAAAAGGGTTCAGAATTAAAGTAATCTTCTCAAACAATAAGTAAATTCAACAGGAAATTTAACAGCAAATTGTAGATCGATCTGCTAGGATCTCTCAACTACAGAAAGCAAAATCAATTATTAGAAGTTTCAAAGTTCAGCAAATAACTTCAACTCTAAAGCAAACTCAACATTCAAAGTACAGATCTAAAACTGTTACAGGAAATCAAAAATACAGCAATGTTATCTCTTCTTTGATTAAAGGTGAGATAAACTTAAATGAAACTTAGGCTTTATATGAATTATTGTGTGATGATTGCCTTGCATATTTGCATATAGGTAAGCCTAGTGTATTTCTGTTGATTTTATAATCTCTGTTTTAGTATTAGCCTCTGTCCTTTAAACTGTGAGCATGAAACATCTTTAAATTTGTTGCATGTGACATATGGCTGAAATTAACTAGTGATGTATGCTTTAAAATATGTCTGCATGATGGTTTTATGATTTTGAAACATGTTTGTATGTATAAAGGTGCTACACATATTTGAAACTCAGACATATGAGATTGTTCCAGGTTACAGGCATTAGATTTTGTTTAAAAAGAAAAAAAATCATTTCCCAACCCCTTGATTAATATTAGACCAAAATTTCTAGACAAAAGATGTTAGTTTTACCAAGATTCAAACTATAAAAATAGTTTTAAAGTTATTGATAACAAAATTTCTCTGTAAATTAGGAATTGCAGACAAAAATTCAAAATAAGTTAAGATTCAAACATTGTAATTTGACGTTTTAAGATTTCAACTCGAATCAATTTAGAACATGATGATTTTTAGAACTAAAATCTAAGTTTTTAATGTTGCATTGAATATACAATCTGGGTTTGTTTGGAAACTGATGTTGAGGCTTCCTCTGGCGATCAAGAGGGTGAGAAGTCTTGGGGTTTCTACTAGTGATGGAGGAAGTTACGGTGTGTTCGGCAAAAATGGTGAATGGGGTGGTTTTGGACAGTCGCGACGGCGATGTGATGTTTTCTGTTCTAACCCTAGTTTTGGTCGACCTTGCAATATTGGATGATGTGTTGTTTCTAATGCATCGAGTTGCTTGAAATTTGGATGGAAACTGTGTGGATGTTGCGTGGAGATGTGGCCAGAGTTACTGGCGCTCCGGTGATCGTCGTTGATCGTTCGACGTGATTTCAGGTTGGGTGTCTAGTTCCATTTTTCATTTGGAATACTCGATTTCGATTTCGAGCTTGGTGATCGAGTTGGATGGTTAAGATCGAAGAGGGGGTTAGTAAGTGACTTGTCAACGGTAGAGGATGATGTCAAGTCGTCGGCGGCCACTTGTGTACGTGCACTGGTGCACAGCGTGTCAGGTGGAGTTAGAATTGGGAGAGAGTGTTGCCATGGGTTCGAACTCGATGAATTTAGGGATGGACTCGAAGTGATAGGGTAGTAGATTGCTTGTGTATGAACTCGAGATTTGGGTTTTCTTTTTTGCTCAGGTCTTTATAATGCTAACCAGTTTTAAGCAATTAAAATACAGGTTTAAAATTTTGAATTTAAACAGATTTAAAACCCACTTATCAACCTATTTTTCTTGCAATTTTAGATATTGGATTGAGTTTAAAGGTAAATAAAGGGTTCAAGATAATTTATGTTAAAATTTATTAATTGTAAAGTGTTTATAATCTATATAACCTTTGTTTAAAAGTTTATTTAAAATAAACCTGATATTGTAATCAAGTAAATGATTTAAAAGAGATGATGTAGTTAGTACTTAATTTAACTAAAAGTATAAGTTAATAGATTGGTGATAAATTATTTCCGAAATTATTTAGTAAGGATCTAAAAGATAATTAAAGTAATTTAAAAAGATAAATGTTTTAAAATATGATTATGATAATTAAGGAGTTAAATATAAATGGTCTGTTTAAGGTTAACTAAGACTTTGGAGGCTTAAGGATTAATCAAGAAATTAATAAAGGGCAATTAATTTACTTGATTAATAAATGTTTTTTAAAGATTAATTGTTAATTAAAATGGATTAACTGTTAATTAAGGATTAATTGAATGGTCAATTAACGGGTAAGTAAGAAATAATTAATTTTAAATTAAGTTGTTAATAATTTAAAAGATAATTAATTAGTTTATTAATTAATGAATGAATTATAAGGATAATTATGGATTAATTTATTTGAATTAAGAGCTATTGATTAATGATTAGGGTTATTAATCAATAGTTGATGGTTAATTAATCAATTAATTAGAGGTTAATTAATTGATTATAAAGAAATTAAGGATTGATTACTTTGTTTTAAAGGAGATTAATGAATAATTGAGATTTATTAATTGATAATTAAAGAATAATTAATCTGTGATTAGAGATCAATTGATTGGTTGATAAGGTAACCAAGGAGTGATGAATTAATTAAATGATTGTAATTAATCAATGGTTGATTATGCAGGATTAGATGATTAATTATGATATGAATGAATAATGCATGCTTATGGATGATTGTTTGTTGAATAACTGAATTGAATGATATCTATTGAATGATATCTAATGGATGGTATGTTGTGGTATTCTGTTAATATGATATTGGTTATATCAATGATAAATGTATGATGTCTATTTGTGGAATCGTGGTGTAAAAGTGTCATCTAGTATTTAAATTTAATCACTTGAATAACTTGGGTGAAGGTGACATTGGATTCGAAGAGATCGGGGTCAGGTATTAGTTAATATCCGAAACGACGTCGATTCTCTTTAGAATTATATGTGAAATCAGTAGGCTGGTATGGAATGATTTAAGCGAATTGGAGTATTGAATCTAAATTTTAGTACCTAGAAGTTGTTGTGTGAAATAAGTGACGTCTATAACAAATTGTGAATTTGTTAAGTTGGTACGAGTTACCCCGAGTTTTATATAAGTTGTATGCTTTTGTGTTCCATGTTAGATGGGTTTACTCACGCTGGTTTCCAGCCTGACCCGGGTGCTACTTTGATGTAATGCTCGGGTCAGACCGAGTATTACAGATTTTCAGGTAAGGACGTTCTGGAGCTTAGGAGGCGAGCTGGAGGGAAGGAACATATGGAGTGTTCTCCGTTGAGATATATTATTGTTGTCTTGGACATGTTGTTTTAAACTGTCCAATGTTTTGTAAATGTTGTAACTCTGATGTATAAAAATATATAATTGTACTGAGGCAGTTTTTCTTTGTAAAAACCGTTATTTATGTGATATTATATTTTGATGCGTTGCGAATGTGAGGTTTCTGGTTTTGTTCTGTTTTCTTCTTCTTTCTCTTTTCTTCTTTTCCTAACTATCTGGAATTTTCTGGATGGAAATTTCTGGGTCGTCACCATACATCTTTCGAAGGGACAGCTTTCGAATGTGCCACATTTAATATACTTTGTATTTTGTTTGGTTTTCAAACTACGGCTTCGAAAGAAACACTTTTAACCGATTCTGAAGCTATGCTTCCATAACTTTTTACTCAAACCCAATGCTTCCAAAAGGTTCATTTTATGTGTTTTAAAAGGGTTGTTTTAAGCATTTCGAAAGGCATGTTTTAAATTTTTCGAAAGGTTTGTTTTTAAGTGTTTCAAAAGTGTTGTTTCCAAGTGTTCAAAAGATATATTTTATGGTTTCGAAAGAGGATATCTAAAAATTTAAGCAATAAATTATGGATATATTTTATGTTTCCGAAAGGAAGCTCTCCTTAGTAAATAGGTAGGTTAAGAGTATTGACCCCCTTTAGTTAGAAAAATAAATATATGGAAATAAACTATGGATGTTTATATGGTGTGTATCATTTGACCAATTGCCATGAATGTTGTTTTAGCGTATTCATTTTGTAACCCATATGAGCATGTTGAGGTGTTAAAGGGTAGGATGACCCGCTGGGTTGACCTAATAATAAATATAAACTGAATCGAAAGGCCATGGAGTTGAAAAAGTTATTAGTAAGCCTATAAAAAATGTTATGAAATTTTTTATTGGAAAGGGTCAATAGTTTCTTAGTGATCACATGAAAACTATGTTTGAAGCAGGTTGTTGATAGAGATTAATAGATTCATAGTCAGCCCATGAAAACTATTACATGATACATGTTATTGGAGAATTCAATAATTTCATATTGACCCAATGAAAACTATGATTGGATGATGTTATTAGTAGACATCAATAGGTTCTTAGTGATCCCGAAAAAACTGTGAAGCAGGTTAGATAGTCCTTAATCTTGGAACATGTTATTGGTCAGCCCATGAAAACTAATTGGTTAATATTGACTTAAAAACTATATCATGAGACAGATAGTCGGGTGAATGGGGATGGAAAATCCAGAGCATATTTCACGTTTGCATATCATCATGATACATTTCTTATGTTATATCTTAACCATTCTTGATGCAGGTGCATACTATATAGTTATTATAAATTAGGTTAGGATACAAGTGAGGGGAAAATTTGTTCGCTAAGCTGCATGGTCTCACCAGATATCTATATTGTTCGAGATGGTAGATTATTATTCACACCAGACTTTTTATCTGACTCTTAGTTTATGTTTTCCCCTTAAACACTTGGGTGCTCAATTGAATTTGAATAGTTTGAAAGTTAAGGTTTTCAGGTTCTCCGTTAGATGAATAAGCTTTCGGAGACTTGTAGAAGGCAGGCTACCTATTCGGAGTTCTTTCTATTTGATTCTGCCGTATAATTGGATGTAATGGCAATATTACTTAGTCCTATATTTATATTCTGATCAACCAAGGGGGCATCTTCATATGTCGCTCTTAGCGTAATTTGTAATAATTATATTTCTCTAAACGTGGTCTAAGAATTAGGATTAGGTAATGAATTTGAAATGCGGTTTGAAATAAAATGAGAAATTTGTTTTAAAATTGAGTTTAAAATCTTTCAGATTCTTGTATTTCTAGTATATCAATGTAGCAAACGTTACGCATTTGGTCACCAAGAATTAATAACTATGATCCATAGTAGCTAGGTTTGGGCCTCCAAATAAGGAATGTTACAAGTTAGTATCAGAGTACATGTTTATGTAAATTTAAAAGAAATTTGAACCCAAAAATTTTTCAAAACATAATCCAATGAATCAGAAAATGAGACCAGGGTTTAGGTTAATGCTATAGTAAAGTGCTTGTATTTGTTATATATACACACACACACGTATTCCCTCTCTTTTAGACCGTTCTTCTGTATCTTACCAAGGCTGGTGTTTAGTTATACCAAAAAGGAAGATATGGAGATGGGAAATGGAAGAGGAAATCTAGGTGGAGGAAGCATCACAACTAATGAAAATGCTTAACCCAGTATTAAGAGGAATCCGGGTCAGTAGGCAAATGCTAATCCAAACATAAAAGCTAATGTAGGTACTTCAACCCCATAAATATATATGGGGATGATGTATTAGTTCTTCATCAATCTGATTCAAATAGGAGCAGCTGTAGGAGTAGTTGGGGGAGATGCTATGAATGTTGGAGGTGCTAATCTCGTGGCTCCAGTTGGTAATAATTATGCCAAGCTGAGCAAGCATTACACCGGTCTAGGTGTGAAGCCATTTTTGGGAATAGTGGATGCTATTAAAGTAGAGAACTGGTTATTGCACTATGAAAGAATTTTCGCTGATTTAGAATAAAATGATGAGCAAAAGTGGAAACTTGCTTCTAGACAGTGACAGAGAGTAGCACTTTATTGGTGGAATGGTATTACCATGGGTGTTCCCGAGGAAGAGTTGACCTAGGCAGTGTTTCAAAGGAGATTCGAATAGAGGTTCTTGTCTAAAGTTTCCAAGTTAGTACTACTGAGAATGTTCTTGGATTCAGTGCAAGGTGAGATGTCGGTGATTGAGTATGCTACTAAGTTTGAAGAGTTATCTAGATACGGATATGCTACCATTGACACCATTATTAAGAGGAGCGAGAAGTTTTTCGAGGGCTAATACCTAAGGTTTCTAGGGAGACTATGCCATATCTAGGTGATCCAATACAGTTGTAGTGGAGATGGCAATCAGGAATGAAGAGTCGATTTTTGCTTTTTTGAAAGAGAAGTAAGTTAAAACTAAGGATTCTCAAGGCAAGAAGAGGAAATTATTTGAGAAGAAAGGAACTCAGAAAGGAGGAGCTGCTAAGAAAGGAAAGGCCAATGTAGTTTGCTACAAGTGTGATAAGAAGGGACATTTTTCTCACGAGTGTCGGACAGGCGAAGCAAAGAAGGATGCTGACAAGAAAGGAGTGAAATGTTTCAACTGTGATCAGATGAGGCACTTCAAGAATCAGTGTCCAAAACAAGTCATAGCGGACAAGGGAAAGTTTTTTGCCTTAGAACCATCATCTTCTAAACCAATCGTTGTTGTGAAAGGAAAGACTATGATAGGAGGTACGCTTTTGATTCATAATATAACAGTTAGGGTACTATTTGATACTGGTGCATCGATTCATTTATATCTCAGTGTTTGGTAGACAAGTTACATTTAGAACCCTCATATCTTGTTACTTCCTTAAAGGTTGCAAACCTGATAGGAGGGTATGCAACTCTGGGGATGAGATATGACCATTTAGAACTTGAATTGTTAGGTCATAAGTTTGCGTGCAGTTTGTATGTTTTGATTTCGTAGGCTTTGCGATCATTTTGGGTATGGATTGGTTAGACAGAAATGATGCTAGGATATTTTGTCAAGATAGGAAAATATTGTTAAGACACCTAATAGTCATAATTGAATTATATACTCGGTAGAAAAGTCAGACTCAAGTACTTGTGCTTTGCTGAATGCAATGGAAGTAGAAGAAGAATTAGATCAGGTGTTGGTAGCAGGAGAGTTTGCATATGTTTCTGATCTTGTGCCAAGAGAAGAACTTATAAGTAGACCCCCTAGCAGGATGACACCCACTGAGATGAAGGAACTGAAGGTGCAGCTAGTGGATTTAGAAAGAAATAATTTCATTAGACCAAGTAGTTCGCCTTAGGAAGCGTCCGCGGAGTTTGTGAAGAAACCAGATGGGTTGTCAAGGATGTGCATCTACTGTCGTAAGCTAAATAAGAAGATGATCAAGAGCAGGCACTCTTTGTTCGGGATCGATGATTTATTTGATCAGTTAAGTGGAGCCATATTTTTCCCAGTTGGATTTGGCAATATGGTTCCATTAGCTAAGAGTGGCGGAGGATAGTATTCCATTAATGGCATTCAGGACCAAATACGAGTCTTATGAGTGGTTAGTGATGTCATTCGGGTTAATGAATGCGCTAGATTTCTTCATGGACTTGATGAATAGAGTTTTCCGAGAGCACTTGGATAAGTTCATATTGGTATTCAAAAATGACTTCTTAATATACTGGATGAAAGAGAGCATGAAGTTCATCTTAGAGTGGTGCTTGAGACGTTGAGGCAACATCAATTAAAAGTGAAGTTTTTTGAAGTGTCATTTCAGGAAGAGAGAATTTAAGTTTCTCATGGTTTAAGAGAAGGATTTCTCAGTTGATCTAGATAAGATCGAAGCTATCAACAATTGGAAGAGACCGAAGATGGTGGTTGAGATCAGAAGTTTTCTCGGACTCATTGGCTATTACCGAAGATTCATTAAGGATTTCTCATGGATAGGAGTGCCTTTGACTAAGCTAACCAAGAAGGATGTTAAGTTTCTTTGGTCTAACAAATGTGAGGAAGCATTCCTTAAGTTAAAGCACATATTGAACAATGCGCCTATGCTAGTAGTTCCAGATGGGAATCAATAATTAATAGTGTATAGCAATGAATGTGAAACCTTTTTAGGGGCTATATTGATGCATAAAGGTAAAGTTATTGCCTATGCTTCACAACAGCTTAGACCGCATGAAGTGGGTATCCTACTCATGATCTAGAGTTGGCAGCGGCGATCGTCGCATTGAAAGTATGGAGATATTACTTCTTATTGGGAGATTTGAGTTATACATAGATCATAAGTCCTTAAGGTACTTATTCTCCTAGAAAGAGTTAAATATGAGACAGCAGAGGTGGCCGAAGTTTTTAGCAGCATATGATTTTGGTATAGAGTATACACTTGGGAAAGAAAATAAAGTAGTGGATGCTCTTAGCAGAAATCATCAGAATGTGTTGTTAGCTATGTTAGCGAAATGAATGGACCTAGAGGCATTGATTATTTGTAGTGTGTAGTTAAGGTCAACTGCTAGATCTAGTCAGAGCACTGCCATTTTATCTTGCTTGGAAGTTCGACCGAGATTGATCGAAAAGATTGCATCTAAACAGATGATCAACCCAGTGTTAGTTAAGAAGATCAGAAGGCTAGAGGCCGGAATCAAGATTAATGACCTGAAGATTTTTGACTTGACCAAAGGGGAGGTTGAGAAAGAAAGGACGATTGTGTGTACCGGATGTAGAAAACCTAAGGAAGGAGGTCCTTAAAGGGTGTCTTCGATCGAAGTTTACGATTCACCCTATGTGGACCAAGATGTATCAGGATATGAAGAGGAGTTTTACTGGGAAGGTATGAGGAGGGATGTAGGGTTGTGGGTAAAGCAGTGTGTGAACTGTCAACAAGCGAAGATCAAACATCAAAAGCCAAGTAGATTGCTTTAAGCTTTGGAAATGGGATTCGATATCCATCGATTCTATAGACGGGTTGTCAAGGTCGAATCGAGGAAATGAAAGTATACGGGTCATAATGGATAGGTTAACCAAAAGTGCCCATTTCATTACAGTTAAATCAACCAGGACAGCACCTGTTTTTGGCTAAATTGTTTATGAAGAACATAGTTAGACTGCATGGGATTCCTAGTAGTGTAGTCAGAGATAGAGATACTTTGTTTACTAGCGAGTTCTAGAAGGGTCTATAGGATGTGTTAGTTACCAAACTCAAGATGAGTACTGCTTATCACCCTCAGACAGACGGGAAGATAGAGAAAGTCAATAAGGTACTCGAGGATTTGTTAAGAGCTTGTGTACTAGATTTTGGTGGATCATGGGACGATTACCTACACTTAATTGAGTTGTCCTATAATAACAGTTTTCATACTAATATAGGAATGGCTCCATTCGAAGATTTGTATGGAAGTCCATGCGCATCACCAGCATGTTTGTTGGAAACTGGAGACAAATTATTTTAGGTCCAGATCTGGTAAGAGAGGCAATAGAGAAGATTGAGTTGATCCTAGGCAGGATGAAGGAAGCTCGGTCTAGACAAAAGAGTTATGCAGATAGAGGCATAAGGTTCTAGAGTTCTCAGTTGAAGATAGGTTTTCACTAAAGTACCAGCGATGAATGGCGTGGTATTTAGAAAATTAAGGAAACTGGCATCGAGATATGTTGGATCGTTCTTGGTTATAGAGAGAATCGGAAAGCTCGCATACAGAGTAGAGTTGCCGAGCAGTTTGGCAGGTGTTAATGATGTGTTTCATGTGTCACATCTTCTTAAGCATGTGAATGATCTAGAGACTACTATCATTCCGACTACATTAGAAGGCTTAATAAGAGAATCGAATCAGACCTTTGTTAGACAACTAGTTCGGGTTATGGAAAGAGATGTGAAGAGGTTAAGGTTCAAGATAGTCAAGTTGGTGAAAGTTTAGTGGAGCAATAACGAGAATGATTGTACTTGGGAGACCGAAGACAGGATTGCAGATACTTATCCTGAACTTCATCTAGGGTATGTTACATATTTACTTTATATATACTTTTTTCCATTCAGGTAGGCTAGTATATAGTTAAGAGATGTTATAGATGATTTTTATGATTAGTATTTATTCCTTGCTTAATTTCGAGGGTGAAATTCTTTAAGAATGAAGCCTGTAACACCCCTAATTTTAAATAAAATCCTTCGGGAGATTTAATTAGGTAAAGCAGATATAATAATGTGGAGGTTAAAGTAATAAGGGATCGAGATTTGGAAACTAATTAGGATCGTGCCTTAACTAATGAAATTATAGGTGTGATTTATAAATTAGAAACTTAAGAGAATAAGGAAATGGCAAAATGGGAATAACCATATACCATAAGTCCTAAACGCCTTACCTCATTTTCATTCATGTTTTCATAAAATAAAAACATAAACAAAGGGAAAAACAAGGCCAGCCATAACCCTTATAAAAAGAGGGCCGCACAATCCAAGATTCAAGCTAGGAAGATTAAAGTAAGAACAAATCTAAAGTTCCTTATCCAAACTATGTGAATAATGATCTAAACCATCTCCTATAAGTCATCTTGAATGTTTTAATTCAGTTTTGAGGTTTAAAACCATATGATTGGATGAATATAATAGGTTTTAATACATTAAATGGATATATACTTGATGATTTATATAATTTAATATGTATTTTATGATAGATTTTAGATTGGAAAACTTATCTTATGACTTCCAAAAGTGTTGCGTTTTTATGTATGGTTAAAAATGTCATTTTAGAAGTGGGTTTCAAGTTTCATAATTTTCCAAGTAATTATAGATTTATCATGAATTTCTATGAGAGAAAATGGTGAATTTTGGGTTCAAATTATTTAAGGCAATTAAATAATGTTTTTAGATCTAAAATTTATATATGTTAGAAAACATATTTAATGTAAATTGTTGTGATTTTTGGGGATTTTTCTTATGTGTATTACTCTGAATAGTAATTATTTAAGTTAGAGGATTTAAATGTTTTAATTGTTTTATTAAGGAAAAAGGCTTAAGTGTTAAGTTATTTCAAATCCAAATTTGATTATGGCGGTAAAAGAAAATTGATAAAGATTTCTAAACTAATAAGATTGAGACAAATATTGATGGTAGGTGAAAAGTATTTTCTTTAATAAGCGAAAAATGCAGTTTCACCAAATTACGCCACTTAACACTGCTGGCTTTCGACTTCATACATATCTCTAACCCTTCCGCATCCATTCAGTGCCAATATACAGGGTATCAAGCTAGTGGTACGAAGTGTATTGGACCTATGCGAAAGGTAGCAAAGGTGTTGAAAGTATGCCTCATAAGGGGTGAATATGTATTTACAGGTTTCAAATCTACCTTTGATTTAATATATTTGAAAGGGTTGCTGCTTTTGAACCCCCTTCGAAACCCTAGCTGCCACATCAAAACCTTTTGCCTTAGTAAGACGCAACTTTTACAACTCTTTGAATCAATGAGTTTAGGGGGTATGGTTTCAAATCGATACCCTTCCACAACCATTGAGGCTGCTTTTCTTTTAACTTATACACAAAAGGGTGGGTGTCGCTCCTATGGCTTTCGACATGTTTGAAGACGCTTATTTAAACCCAAGTACACATGCAGCAGCTTGTTGCCATCACCATAGGTCTTTCGAAGGATAGCTTACGAATTTGTGCCATTTTATATACTTTGTAGTTTGTTTTGTAGTTTTTGCCATAACTTTTTACTTGAACCCAATGCTTTCAAATGGTTTATTTAAAATGTTCGAAAGGGTTGTTTGAAGTGTTTCGAAAGGCATGATTTAAATGTTTCGAAGTTTTGTTTTTTATTGTTTTGAAAGGGATGTTTCCAAGTTCAAAAAATATATTTTATAGTTTCGAAAGAGGATGTTTAAAATTTTAAGCAATAAATTATGCATGCATTTTATGTTTTCGAAAGGAAGCACTCTTAGTAAATAGGTAGATTAAGAGTATTGACCGCCTTTCATTAGAAAAATAAATATATGGAAATAAACTATGGATGTTTATATGGTGTGTATCATTTGGTCAGTTATCATGAATGTTGTGTTATCATATTCAATTCATAACCCATATGAGCATGTTGGGGTGTTAAATGGTAGGATGACCCACTAGGTTGACCCAATAGTAAATGTAAACTGAATCAAAAGGCCATGGAGTTAAAATGGTTATTAGTGAGCCCATAAAAACTATGTTATGAAAATTGTTATTGGCAAGGGCCAATAGGTTCTTAGTGGTCCCCTGAAAACTGTCCAAAATAGGTTGTTGATAGAGATCAATAGGTACATACTCAGTTCATGAAAACTATGAAGTCGGAGATGTTATTGGAGAATCCAATAGGTTCATAGTGACCTCATGAAAACCTTGATTGGATGATTTTATTAGTAGACACCAGCAGGTTCTTATGAAACCGGACAAATAGTTTGTAAGCTTGGAATAGGTTATTAATTATCCCATGAAAACTGATTGGTTAATAGCGACCCTAGAAACTATAGCATAAAACAGATAGTCTGGTTAATGGGGATGGAAAATCAAGAGCATATTGCATGTATGCATATCATCATGATACAGTTTATTATGTTATGACTTAACCATTATGGACGTAGGTGCACAAGATATGGTTATTATAAAATGGTCTAGGATACTAGTGATGGGGAAACCCATTTTGCTAAGCGCCGTGGTCTCACTAGATATCTATATGGTTCAAGATGGTAGATTATTATTCATACAAGACATGTCTGACTCAAAGTTTATGTTTTCCCCTGACACTCTTGGGTTCTCAATTGATTTTGAGTAGTTTGAGTGTTAAGATTTTTAGGTTCTCCTTTAGACAAATAAACTTTCAGAGATGTGCAGAAGGCAAGCTAGCTATTATTAGTTTTTCTATTTGATTCCGTTGTGTAATTGGATGTGATGGCAATGTACTTAGTGCCTATATTTAGGTTCTGATCAACGAGGATGGGATCTTCATATGTGGCTCTTAGTGTAATTTGTAATAATTATATTTCTTTAAATGTGGTCTACAAATTGGGACTATGTAATGAATCTGAATGCGATTTGAAATGAAATGAGAAATTTGTTTTAAAATTGGGTTTAAAATCTTTAATATCATGTGTTTCTAGTATATCGATGTATCTAACATTACCGCATTTGATCACTGGGAATTAATAACTTTAGACAACTATAGCTTCCATGGTAGTTAGTTTTGTGCCTCCAAATGGGAATGTTACAAGTAAGCTATTTTCTCTCTAAATTTCATACAATTTCGACATATTGTTTGTGAGATATTGCATTTTACTTAAAGTTGAGTCGTAGTAAATCAAGTGTGATCGTTCCATGCTTCATCCAATTGATCAGCGATTGGTCATATAGGTTCCCCATGATATTGGCTACTTGCTCTCCAAATTTCATGCAATACGTCCTACCATTTGTGAGAGATTGCCTTTACCGTGAACTTGTGGATCATTATGGCTGATATTGTACGATTGCTATGGAACGATCGGTATGTTTTCCTGATATTTACGAATTTTTATATGTAATCAATTTTTAGGTTCCACATGATGTCATCTACTTTCTCTCAAAATTTCGTGCAATCCTGACTTACTGTTTGAGAGATATCGCATTTTCCGTGAAACTATAGATCGTTCTGGCTAATTTTATACGATCGTTATGGAACGAACGATATGTTTTTTTGATATTTGTAAGTTTTGACATGTGACAGATTTGGGGACTCTTTTCTTCAATATATTGATGGTCCCAAATTTTCATGGGTAATGGAGTTGTAGATCTTGAGTTATTGACCAATCATTGTTGATTTTAGTTGTTTTATGAATCGTTCCAGATCGATCTATATAAATTCTTCCTTTGTCCATAACTCGAGCATACAAACTCCGGTTAACTTGAAATTTGAAATGTGGGCTTACGGGTCCTTCTTTGTCACTTCATATTGATTTCACCTTGATTGGAATCCGGTCTGAATCTGCCCAACTATTGCCCATAGTTTCAAATATCATCGATTTTCGAGCCTGATAACCGTCTCTCCAAGCATCCTACCTTTATGATCATAGAAGCCATTTAGCCAACTTTTATGATATACTGCATGGTCAAATGGCGGTATAACAATATGCAACATAATAATCCATGCAACGTACAACATGGATGTATATAATTGTTGGAATTTACATCACTACGGACAACTTAGCTTATCCTATATGTATTGTATGATGTCCAAATATATCGATGTATTACATGAATTATCTACAAATATTAAAGTATGTAAATATATACATATATATATATATATATATATATATATTATGAGAAAAATATTAATGGTTTATATATATGTAAATATTACTGTATTAAATATTAAGTAAATATGTATATATAAGTTTTTTTTTTTAAATTTATAATATATATATATATGTATGTATTATAGTAATATAATATATATTATTATTAGTATTTAATATAAATATATATATAATATATAAGTACATATGTAATATTTAAATATAAATATAAAATATATATATATAATATATAAGTATATATGTAATATTTACATATAAATATGTGTTTATACAATATATATATTATCAAATTAAAAAAATTATTTATTAAATTATTCGTGATCGAATGCTCAGTGGATCCAAAATTTTATTATAATTTATTACATGAATATATATATGTGTGTGTGTGTGTGTGTGTGTGTGTGAATTAATTAGTTAAACAACATTAACTTAAGGATATAAAATACTTTTTGAATTTCAACTTTTAGACAATCAAGCAAGATATTTTTAAGGTTTAGGAAAAATAGATAAATTTTCCTAGTCAACGTATTAGTTTTATTTATTTAATATTTTCGATCAAAATATAAAATAACTTTTAAAAAATATAAAAAATCATTTCAAAAATATGATTTTTTGGCCGAGTGTTTCTACGATGGAAAAATAATTTTTTAACATTTTAAATCTAATTGCCAAAGCCTAATTTATTTTTTTATGTATTTTTAACTAATATATTGATTTAAATCACAATAAAAATATTAAATAACTATTAAAATATTATTTACAATCGCCAAAAATTATAATCAATGTAAATATACATTTATGAACTATATGTTCAATTATTTACATGATATAATTATATAATTTAATACAAATCATATAATTAAAATAAGTAATATATATACATATATATTAATAAAGTAATAATAAATAAAATAAAATTTATTCGGCTGTGTACATCAGACATACATGAAAAAAAGTAATTTTTTATTTAATAAACACAAACACATATCCAATTTAATATGTGACAAACATCAATATACATATATAAGAATCTTACCCAACTAACAATATAATATATATATAAGAACAATATATTATTATTCAAAGATTATATATCATATGGAAAAGCAAACACATACCTAAAACAAATGCTTTCAAGTACACCTTGTAATGATGAGTTATTCCTCATTTGAAACCTTCTCGATCCGGCAGGTTGCTAATCCTTGAACCGTAGAACCTTTACTGTCAAATGGTTATTGCTTTGAATTGATTTGATTTTAATGTTTACGGAGCTTTTAGAGGTAAATATTGGCCAGAAATGGAAGAAAAGAGGAAACCCAAAAACTATTCGAAAGTTAGGGTTAGGGGTTTTTTATAGTAACTAAAATAGAAAGAATCACATCTTATACCATTTCTCACCAAATCTCAACCATCCATCTCGAAACCCTTCTTTCCTTTTTTACTCCTCCCTTATACATCATGTAGCTACCGCCTCCAGACAACATGGGCTAAAAGCCTTTTTAAGCCTAAGTAAATATGTATATAATTAACTCTAACTTAGTTTCTTGTCGATATCGCATATCGAACGATAAATTTATAACCGTTAAAAATATATACAATAATGTTTATTCCCTAAATCATATTCAAAATTTTATAATCAATGCTTCATAAACATTATTTAATGTCACGTTAAGAAATCCAACGTTTAAAAATCGACATCAACACTTGTATTCGACTGCCAGAGATTCAAACGTTTAACTCCAGTTTGGTGGAGCTTATAACAACATTAGACGAATACAACACAGCGGAAACAAAATGAATTTCATTGATCACAATACAGATACAACATTTGATTACAACAAATAACCATCATCTTCAGAGTGCCAAATACATGATACAACAACAAAAACGATAACACAACAGCAGAAAAATAACAACAGGGTCTTCAAAAAGTTTTTAACATACTACGACTTCAATAAGGCCTTCCCAAACTCCAAAGACTTCAAACCAAACTCTTCCAAAATCCAACAGCTTCCAAAATACTTCTAAATCCAATTCTACTATCCAAGCTAGCTCTAGAACACGGATAACCTGCTTCTAGGCTGCCCGTGTGGAAAATTATGGGCACCCAGAGTTTAGGAAGGGAACAATAAACTTCAGGTCAGTCGTGGGACCAGTATGAGTAAAAAAACAGTTGTTTGAACAAAAAATAATTTATAAAAGAAATCCGTTCATGCTCTTGGAAAATGAAACTACCATACAGCCTCCCGGCACACACACAATGCAATTACACACTTGGGGAGATTTCTCCTTATGATAGTCAAATATGCTTGATACGAGAAAACTCTTTTGATATTATTATTAGTACATAGTGTAGAAAACATTCCAAAAGTATAATGTTAATCTTAGTCAGTATAGGTACCATTATATTATGCCTGCTATAGCTCTACCACCTGAGGTGGCAGGTTATACAACTGCAATCGTAAAGGGCTCGTATTTGGTGATTGGATTTCCAACAATGGTCAAGCTAAGGAACTTCCTTTCCGAAGGGGCACGCCTCTGGAGGGATGCACCGAGAACCTGACAGGATCTATGCCAACACAAGGCCGGGTTACTTCTGCAACTGGGTAACTACTGACAAGAGTATGCCATCCTCGGGTCGTAACCGAACTTTATTCGGCGCCCCAACAACAACAGCCAACAACCACATAAGTTAAGTATCTGAGCTCCATACCATGATACCACTTTTTATCCAAAAGGAAATGCACATACCGTAAGGGACGCTACCCCCGTAACCTTGCTGCAACCTTCATGTTTCGACCATTTCCGGGTTGTGAGGTTCGATGAAGTCTCGTCGACAAAGCTATGCTTTTCACAAAAGCCATGCTTTGATCAACAAATGATCAGCACTCAGCATGCCACACTACCAAATTGGGAGTATATCACTAATAACCATCAACTACATAAACTCTGAGCTTGTACGTCTCAGAGAAGGGTGTTAAGCTAAGAGAATAAATTCTCCGCCACCAAACAGAAATGTATTTGATAGAGATCAGCTGTATATCTCAAAGTGTAATGTCAGACATACAACCATTCAAGTCCATCCTAGGTCTGAATGGAACCGAAGGCACTTCTCCATTAAAGGAAGACGCCCTCGCAATCCGGGTATTCATAATCCCGACCAGACTGCCCATCACATATAGAGATCTCTATATCGGAGCAACTTAGTGCAGAGACAATCGACAGGTAATCCTTTTGTTCTCGAAAATACCCAGTCTTCACCACCGTCTTCAAATGCACTCAAATTCATCATACCATCAATTGGGTTTTATGACACAAAGTCCTCTCCCGGCTAATCCGAATAAAGAGCGTTTATTTGAAAATACGTGGATATATCAATCACAAAGATTCGCCATTAATATCTGATGTGGATTTCGGATAACCATCTGGAATCCAACTCCCTATCATATCGAAATTCAAACGCCATTTAAAGGTCAACAGTTTTCACATTCACACAAAAACATATCACAGATATCACAGTTCAATCCACAGCAAATCACATCACAAAGTATCACAATCACATATCAGAGATATCAACCAATTCAAGGCATTTAATAATAATCGATCATCTATAAGTAAGATGAATTAATCATGTGATTATAATTAATTAATCACATAATTATTTTCATTAATTATCCTTAATTAATGATTATTTATTCTTAATTATAAATTAATTAGTCCTTAATTACTAATTAATTAATCTTAATCACTTTCATTACTTAAATATTTCTTAATTGATTACATTAATTAATTATTCCTTAATTATAAATTAGTTAACCTTAAATTAATAATTGATTAACCTATAATTAATTATTAATTAATTATCAAGTAATTATAAATCATTTATCTTAATTGATCATTTATTTATTATTAAAATCTTTAATTAATAAACCTTGTAATTAATTAACATTAACACATAAATTAACATAAGAGATTAAGGTTAATTAAAAATTTAAAAACATTTTATCTTAACTAAATCTTTCATTACGTTATTTATTTAAAATAAATTAAGAATTAATTAATAAATAATGATCACCTAATTAAATAAATTAAACTTAATACCTTTGAAATAATTTACTTTTAAAACCTTAAAAAAATTGTTATTAAAAAGAACAAGTTAAACATGTTTTAAATTTGAATTTGTTTACTCTTTAATTACTTTATTAATTTAATTAATATTAAATCATCAAAACCTTTATTAACCTTTAAGATAAATCATTTTTCTTATTAATTACTTAATTATCATTATCATATAAATTTTAAAAAAAATCTCTTTCATTAACACTTAATTATATTACTAAATTAGGTTTTAAAAATAACTAAAAAATAATTTTAACTTAAAAAATTCAAATTAAACAAATTATATAACTTCCTTAAATCAATTACTTAAAAACATCTATTTTATAAAGAATAGATTTAAGAAATAGTTTAAAAATAGGTTCATTTTAAAATTTAAAACTTACTTTTATTTAAAATTTTAAACTGTTAAATTTTACTTCGGGTCCAACATGAACAACACTCGAGTCCTGACCCAAGAAAATCAACTTTTTTTTAAAGCTTGGTTCGTTTAAAACTTTAAACTTGTAAACATGATTTAACACTCACGTATGCAACGAAGACGAACCCGAGCAAAATCTGATTTCCCCCGAGTATTCCGTCGAGTCCACCCTTCTTCCCAAACATTAACACACCAGCCTACCTCATGCACATGCACCGTCGATCGCCAAGGCTTTGACCACCGCCGACACCTCCAACTCATCGACGATCTCCTCTACTAACAATCCTGATCACCTAATCATCACTATAAAGCCTAAATCAAAATCCAGCTACTAGATCAAAACTGGAACAAAAGCCGACCACCTAAAACTTACTCGTCTCGGCGCTTCCGTTCGCCAGCGACCAAGAAACTCCGGCCACACCTCCGTCGACCATCCACTCAACCTTTCCCCAGGTCCGATGAATTATGATGCCAGAGAGATGACGCAGTCGCCCAAACTTCAACCTCGACCTAAACCGGGTATTAAACCCTATTCCGACCAAGTGTCGGCCCCACGGTGGGTAATAAAAGCACCTGAAATTTTTCCCGAGCTCGCCCTCAACATGGCCTCCTGCAGTGGCGATCTCGACCTTACCGAGTCCCCCAACCACCAGAAATAGTCCAAAACCCACTTTCTGATCAAACCCGAAAGTCTCACTTGATCCCAAACTAAAAATTGTGATTTAACTCTTAAAAATCATGATTTTCGATAACAAAACAGATTTTAAATCTGAAATCAAAAATCATAATGTTTGAATTTCCAGCATTTATTAAGTTTTCCTATATTCCTTGACTTTCCAAAAATACTTTAATTAACTATGCTTGAAATTATTTTTAAAAGATAAAACACGATTATACAAACATTTTTTGTTTGAATCTTGAATCCTAAAAATAATAAGAGAGAGCATTTGAATTTTAAAAAGTTTTTGAAAACCTATAAACAACACAAAGGAAATATGCCTATAACCGACATGCACAGGTATATGTTCATATATTGTGTACATGCAACTATAATTCAAAGCTTCACTCCAATATAAAACACCATATCAAGTCAAAGATCAGAACAAAGAAATTAACTCACCCAGTAAAGAAGAAAACAAAGAGCTTTTTGGTAAAGCCTGGAAGTTGTTTAAGTTTGAAAATCTGAGATGACTTTGACCTGGACTTGGTTGTGATAGTTTATCTTTGTTGTTGATTTTTTTTCCTTTGATTCTGTTGGATATAATGCTTGATGTTTATGAGTTGATCTTGAACTGAGTTGAATCTTTGTTTTTGAAATTGATTTGAGCTTGTTCCAGGTTTAAAAATTGACGGGTTTGTTTATTTTGATCTCTTTGTTTTTTTGATTTGAGTTACAGGTTGTAGCTTTGATGTTTTCTGGTTTCTTCTTTTCTCTTTGCTCTTGTTTTGATTTTCTCAGGCTTTACAGGTTTTGAAAATGAATTTATGTGATAAAAGAAATGAGAATAAGGAGTTAGAGAGGTTTATTTAATTTATTTCAATTATTTTTAAAGATAAAATAAAATAAAAAAGGAATTTAACACTTATTAACTCCTATGTTTAAATTGATTACACTTGTTAATTCTTATGTTACTTAGCTTACACTTGTATTGTGCATGCATTAAATATTTTAAATAAATATTTTATATTACATTTCCTTATTTTTATAAAGACATTTACTTTATATATATGTATATATATAATATAAAAAGAATGACTTAAAACTGAACTATACATTAATAAATAATCACATTCATATTATTTTTAAATTCCTTTTATTTTCAAAATATTTATTTTTGAATTTCAATTCAAATTCAAATTAAAATATATTCATATATATATATATATATGCATTTTTAAATTCAAATATTTTTAAGATTTTTATTTTTTTGAATTTTTAAAATTCAAACTCAAATTACAATCTAATCATATATCTATATATATATATAACATCACACACTTATCTAGTTTGTTTTGAAAATTTTCAAATTTCAAATTAATTCTAGGAATTTATATTAATTACTAAATTATTATTTGGCTTAAAAATGGGATGTTACAGATTCCAAATCCTGCAAAGTGGCTTCTTCAATGATACAATCTGGATCGTGCACATATATCTGAAGGTGAGAAACATGAAACACATTATGTACGCCAGATAACCAATTAAGTAGCTGCACTCGATAAGCCAAAGCACCGATCCTCTCAAATATAGGAAAAGGACCTATATATCGCGGTGCCAGCTTACCAGTTTTACCAAATCTCAACACTCCACGTATTGGAGAAACCTTTAGGAAAACAGAATCTCCAACCTGGAATTCTAAAGATCTTCTTCTATGGTCAACATAACTTTTCTGTCGGCTCAGGGCATTTTCAATTTTTTTCGAATAAAATCAACCTTTTCAGTAGCTTCCTTTATCATATCTGGTCCAAGAACGAGTCTGTCACCCAACTCAATCCAATATGTAGGTGATCTACACGGATGACCATATAATGCTTCGAAAGGAGCCATTTTAATACTAGCGTGATAGCTATTATTATATGAGAATTTAACCAGATGCAAATGGTCCTCCCATGAACCACTAAAGTCAAGAATACAAGCACGCAAAAGGTCTTCCAAGATTCGATTTATCCTTTCCGTTTTCCCATCAGAATGTGGATGGTAAGTAGTACTGAAGTTCAGCTTGGTTCCTAGTGTGGCATGAAATGCCTTCCAAAATCTGCTAGTGAAGATCGGGTCACGATCACCCACTATACTGCTAGGTATTCCATGGAGACGAACAATTTCTTTCACATATAGCTATGTTAAACTTGCTGCTGTTCGGGTGGATTTTACTGGGATAAAGTGGGCAGTCTTGGTCAGACGATCCACGATAACCCAAATTGCTTCATTACCATTATGAGTACGTGGCAACCTATCAATGAAATCCGTAGATTCTTGATCCCGTTTCCACTTAGGCACCTCCAATGGTTGGAGTAAACCCGCCATCTTCTTTTGATCACTTTTGATTTGCTGACGAGTAGCACAACGATCGACATAAATAGATATATCTCTCTTCATTGTTTTCCATCAGAAGGTCCTTTTGATATCTCGATACATCTTGTTAACTCCTGGATGGATACTAAGTTTGGAGTTGTGACACTCGTCCAAAACATCACATTTTAGATCGGGATGTCTAGGACACAGATCCTGCCTTTTAGTCTTATAACTTTACTATCATCGACTTCAAAACTAGTATCTTTACCACAACATATTCTCTCATAAATTTCATGAAGAAACTTGTCTTCTTTCTTCTTGCTAGCGACTTTCTCAAGAAGAGTAGGTGTGACAACAAGATATGCAAGAACAGCATGTCTTCTACTCAAAGCATCGGCTACCACGTTGGCCTTTCTGGGTTTATACTGACTATCTAGGTCATAAGACCGCTAGAAATTCCAACCAACGTTGCTGCCTCAAATTTAAATCCTTCTGGGTAAAGAGATATTTCAGAGATTTATGATCAGTGAACAATTCGAATTTTTCTGCTAAAACAAGAAGGGTTTATTGAGTATAAGTATTAAGTTAAGTTAAACTTCTAAATATTTTTTTAGAAAGGCTGAAAGAGATTTTTACCCAAACGATAATGACGCCATATTTTCAAAGCAAAAATAACAGCCAAAAGTTCGAGATCATGGGTTAGGTAGTTTTTCTCATGTGGATGCAATCGTCTACTCGCGTAGGCAATCACTCTACCTTCCTGCATCAAAACAGCACCCAGCCCATCACCACAATCATCTGTATAAACAGATAATCCTTGATTCCCATTAATAATAGCGAGAACGGGAGAGGTGGTCAATCTTTTCTTCAACTCCTAGAATGCTTCTTCACATTTCGAAGACCAATCGAATTTAGCATTCTTCATAGTCAGTTTAGTTAACGGACTGGCTATCTTGGAGAAATCCTGGACAAATTTTCTATAATACACGGCTAAACCCAGGAAACTTCTGACTTCTTTTAGAGTTGTAGTGTAACAACCCGCATATTTATCGAGCTTGTATTTAAATATTTTATTTAAATATTAACTCGTTAATCGGATTTTGGTCCGAAAAGTTACTTTTTGCAAACGGTCAAATTAGGACTCGAGACCACTTCCATTGAGTTCGAAATGCCGTTTATAACTTTTTTAAGTATAAGCATCGATAGGTTTGGAGTTAGTGAAATTTCACTAACTTTTCCCGCTTTGGACTTTGGGTTAGTTTAGCCTATTAAGCCCAAGTTCCAACCCTCTTCTCCTCACTCTTCATAAATTTCCTAACTAATCAAGCTTTGGCATTAATGGTGGAGGGAATGGGAAATTAAAATTCTAAAACTCAAATTCAATTGCAATCCATCTTCCTACTCCAAATTCAAGAAGAAGACATTGGATTCAAGCTTCTTGTGCTTAGGTAGAAGAAGGATTGATTCTTGCTTGCTTAAAACTTCATTTTCATTGATATTTGGTGCAAAGGTGAGATTTTTATCTCACAATTCTAGCCTATAACTATATTGGACTATTTGGAATGATTCCCTATCATGTTTGCACGCACATTTGCATTTGGTTTGGATTGGATTGGAGAAAAACTCCAATTTTTAGCGTTTTGGTGAATTTCCTGCATTTAAGTCGTTCTGCCCGGATTTGGCTCGCTCGGAGTTAGGTCGTAGATCGCAAGGTCGCTAGGTCGTGGGTTGTTTGGGTCTAGGTCGCTCGGCATGACTCTGGGTCATCAAAATGCTTGTTTGAGTTAGGTCGCGCCTCTTTTAGGTCGCGTCTCCTTTAGGTCGCGCCTCTTTTAGGTCGCGTCTCCTTTAGCTCGCGCCTCTTTTAGGTCGTGTCTCCTTTAGGTCGCGCCTCTTTTAGGTCGCGTCTCCTTTAGGTCGCGCCTCTTTTAGGTCGCGCCTCCTTTAGGTCGCGCCACTTTTAGGTCGCGCCTCCTTTAGGTCGCTCTCCGCTGGAACCCTTAAGTCGTTTGGCCTTAGGTCGTTGCACCATTAGGTCGTTGGAAACCACTTTATCGTATGACCTTGTTAGGTCGTTAGGTCGCGATGGCTTTAAGTCGCGCACCTATTAGGTTGTTCGCCCCTTTTTGTCGTTAGGTCGCTCGACTGTTTATGTCGTTAGGTCGCGAACCCACTTAGGTCGCTTAACCTTATTTTCCTCTAGGTCGCGTGGCCTTTAGACCCTTAGGTCGTGAGCAGTTAGGTCGTTAGACCTAGGTTGCCTTTTCCCCTTAGGTCGTTGGACCGATAGGTCACTTCACCTGTGCTCACGTTAGGTCGTTCGACCCATTCATCTTTAGGTCGTTCCACTTGCCTATCTCGTAGGTCGCATTCCACCTAGGTCGCGTGAACCTATAGGTCGTTGGACCCTTAACTTTTAGGTCGTTAGACCTCATTTTGTCTTCACTAGGTCGAACCCCGTAAGCGGGGGCGTTGCCCCCGCACCCCCACCTTGGGGGGTTGCCACCCCCCCGGACCCCCCCTCCGTAGGGGATCTTATCAGAAAAACATTGAGCTGATTTCCTTGGATTTTATTCACATCTCCGTATGCGATTTTTGTGACTGATTGTTTCTACACTTGCTTATGTGTTTTGTCACTTTATAATATAAAGGTTTCAATACTAGTAGTAAATATCAAAATTCTTTTAACAAACAATTTCAACTCTATTTTTAATAACAAAGCTCTTTTCTTAAACCGTTTTCCAATCTATTAGTATATACAAACCTTTACCTCACTCGGATGAGAAATCTAATTAAACGACTTAGTAAAACAAGTGGTATGAAATGCTTGCGCTCACTTCGTCGGTTAATTCTGGGACTTGTTCGATTGAACCTCTTGTGACAATTTTATTAGTGAAGATTTACAGTTTGTTCGTAAATATTTAAGTTAAGCAAGTGGTTATGGGACATGAAGCTAAACTTCTATATTTACTAGCTTAGTGTAATTGACACTTCTCGTTGATCATGACGATCATTCTGATGATTTAGACTAGCAACTGTGCGATGTCTCTTGTTGCGAGGTTAGACTAGACACCACTTGTGTGATTCCACTCACACATACCTTTTTGCTTTTTGGTTAGTCTGGACCTTAATCTGTGTGATTCCATTCACACATGTGGGGTAGCTCCCCTTGGTCTTCGGACCGTCATGTGATAGGCCTCTTTCTCTTTTCTATGATTTCTGGACTTCTTGCATTGATTTCTAGAATTTATGTCATTGACTTGTTATGAGTACAAGTTTGGGGTATGATGCCCTTTCCGAATCTTTGAGAAGATTCTTGTGATGAGAAATCTAATTAAACGACTTAGTAAAACAAAAGGTATGAAACGCTTGCGTTCACTTCGTCGGTTAATTCTTGGACTTGTTCGATTGAACCTCTTGTGACAATTTTATTAGTGAAGATTTACAGTTTGTTCGTAAATATTTAAGTTAAGCAAGTGGTTATGGGACATGAAGCTAAACTTCTATATTTACTAGCTTAGTGTAATTGACACTTCTCGTTGATTATGACGATCATTCTGATGATTTAGACTAGCAACTGTGCGATGTCTCTTGTTGCGAGGTTAGACTAGACACCACTTGTGTGATTCCACTCACACATACCTTTTTGCTTTTTGGTTAGTCTGGACCTTAATCTGTGTGATTCCACTCACACATACCCTTTTGCTTTTTGGTTAGTCTGGACCTTAATCTGTGTGATTCCATTCACACATGTGGGGTAGCTCCCCTTGGTCTTCGGACCGTCATGTGATAGGCCTTTTCTCTTTTCTATGATTTCTGCAGTTCTTGCATTGATTTCTAGAATTTATGTCATTGACTTGTTATGAGTACAAGTTTGGGGTATGATGCCCTTTCCGAATCTTTGAGAAGATTCTTGTGATATTGATTATCTCTTATTGATTGATCTTCTGTTGATCATTATTAACATACTTATGGTGGTATGTCATTATGGATATTTTATGTTTATGCCATATCTTTTATGTTATATCATGTCATCTGATATTTATAGCTAGACTGACCCGTTTATTATTTTCTTAAATAATACTCGGGTCAGACCGAGATGTTACAGGTGCTTCTGCTTGACTTCTACCCAGGGATTCATCACTCTGACTTTTGGCTAACTGTTTAGATTAGCAGTTTTTGTTGTATACACTTGAGATATAGACTCATAGTTGTATTCTTTTAAATAGCACGTGTTGCTATTCTTTTGTATTATCGTGGATCTTATGGACCACTACTCTGATGTACACTTTTATGTGTTAGTTATATATATTCATATCTTCTTCCGCCTTTGTGATATGGATATCTGTGACTGATTTGTGTTATGATTATTTCTATGTTTGTTTTCGAAGATTATTTATAGCCACCGTGCGATAAGCAATTACATGGATGGTCGCTCCTCAACAGCCTTATTCTCCATGCTAGTTGAAAGCACTACTCCGTAGTGTTCTTGGCTAGTGTGGGTATAGAGGTGGGGCGTCACATGTAGGTTGCTTCCAGTCTAAGATAGCAAAAACCTTGCTAGGATCTACAGAAATTCCCTCTTGAATAATATGACCGAGAAATCTAACTTCCTTGACCCAAAAATGACGCTTAGAAAATTTGGCAAATAGAATGTTCTTCCTTAATATTTCCAAAACAATTCTAAAGTGTTCAGCATGCTCCTCTTCAGTTTTCGAGTAGATTAATATATCATCGATAAACACAACAACGAATTTATTCAACACTTCTTTGAATACTCGGGTCATTAAGTCTCCGAAATATGCAGGAGCATTGGTTAGTCCGAAAGGCATGACTATCCATTTGTAGAATGTGTCAAGACCCTTGAAAGCAGTTAAGTGAATATAGTCTTCAGCAATTCTTAGTTGATGGAATCCTTGGGCTAGAGCCATCTTTGAAAAGAATCGAGTGTCATGCAGTTGATCGAACAAGTCGTCGATTCTAGGCAAAGGAAATTTGTTTTTGAGAGTTAATTTATTAAGATCGCGGTAGTCTACGCACAATCTCAAAGATCCGTCGAATTTAGCTCCGAAGACAATAGCTGAACCACAACTGGAAACACTAGGACGTGTTAATCCTTTCTCCAGCGAATCTCGCGTTTGCTTGACTAATTCTATTCTTTCCCTTGGTGCCATCCTGCGGCTAGCATGAACAATAGGACGAGCATTGGGAAATAAGTCTATTCTGAATTCAATTTCCCTGTGCAGAGGCAAAGATTTAACCTCTTCGAATACATCTGGAAATTCCTTGACAATAGGTATGGATTACAAACTAGGTTCGGGATATCCCAAAGTATACATCAACTTATCCCTCTTAGGACTCGGATCCACACAAGAAATCACAACGAAATTCCCAAGTTTTGTTTGACCGAAATTGTTCGATTGTTACAATCTAATTTAGCTTCGTATTTCGTTAACCAATTCATTTCGAGTAATATTTCAAATTCGTTAAAGTCGAGAACAAAAAGGTTGATAGGAAATCGACAACGAGAATATGACATAGGAACTACCCTACAATATAGACAAAGATTCACAGGACCACTGACCGGATTCTTCATGGAAATGGGCTCGTCGAAAAATTCGGGTTCAAGTTTTAATTCACTTATGGTTTGCTAGGAGATAAACCTATGTGTGGCTCCCGTATCGAACAAAACTTTAACAACTCTATCATAAATAAAAAGGTTACTTCTAAAACTCCTTTTCCTTTATCCGCGCTTGAAGTTAAGGGGTCATCCATTATCGCATACACCTTCGCTGCTTGAGCTTGCTTCATTGCTGGGCAATCTTTAACTACGTGTCCAGGTTTATGACATGATAGCATTCTATAGTTCCCTGACTTGTCTTCATGGGTTGATCTTTCTTTCCTTGCTTCTTTGTCTTTTTACAGCTATTCGAATAATGGCCCTTCTCCAAACAATTGAAACAAGTAATATCCTTTGCCTGGTTCTCCTGATTATTCTTCTTCTCTTTGCCTTGCCCCGGTTTCTTCCCTTCGAACTTCCTTTTCTTACAATTCAGATTTCTTGCACTTCCTTTCTCCTCTGATACTTCTAGCTTATCTAGGGTAGCTTATCTATAACCTGTATCTATCAGATCAGAAAAAGATTCCTTCACGTGGGTTGACATCCCCTTATGGAATTTCTTATTCATCTTGAATAAATCTTTCATTCTTCTTCAGAAGGGTGTTCACCATCTACGGACCAAATCGAGATAGCTCGTTAAACTTGTTCAAGTATTCCTCAAACAATAAACTCCCCTGCTTTAAGTCTGTAAATATCTAGTACATTATGGAGATACTAGCAGACGGCTGTATCGCTGCTCAAACACCTCTTTGAATCGACTCTAAGTGAACTCATCCTTCGGCTCATCCACTGTAATAGTCTCCCACCAAGCTAGAGCTTCCACTTGGAGTTGCCATGAAGCTATCAATCTCGTCTGGTCATCTTCCAATTTCAGTCCTCTAAAAATCCTTTCATAGGATCGAATCCAGGCTTGTGCTTCGATAATAGACTCCTTGCCTGTAAATGGCTTTCCACCAAGTCTAGAAAAACTTCGATATAAATTAGCTAGATTCGGCTGAGGTTGAGTGGGAATAGCTGCTTGCATTGTTGCAGGGCCTTGACCAGTTGTAGTGGTACTTTCCCGTCCCCTAGCCCGTCCTCTTCTAGTGCTCATTCTCACTATCTGTAAAATAGTAAGAAAACTTGATTTAGGCCATACGGATGAGATATCTTAGGGATATACTCATTCTAGGGTATTTCTAAGCCAATCACCTAATGTGCTATACTTCAAAGCTAAAGTTCTTATTCAACCTCTCTGATACCACTTGTCACGACTTGAAATTCAGCGTTTAAAAATTGACATTAAATACCTCACAGTATTCGACTACCGGAGATTCAAACGTTGAACTCCAGTTCGGTGGAGCTTATAACAACATTAGATGAATACAACACAGCGGAAATAAAATGAATTTCATTGATCACAACATAGATACAACATTTGATTACAACGAATAGCCATCATCTTCAGAGTGCTATATACATGATATAACAACAAAACGATAACTCCATAGCGAAACAATAACAACAGGGTCTTCAAAAGCTTTTAACATACTACGACATCAATAAGGCCTTCCAAAAATCCAAAGACATCAAACCAAACGCTTCCAAAATCCAACAGCTTCCAAAAGACTTCTAAATCCAATTCTACTATCCAAGCTAGCTCCAGAACACGGATAACCTACTTCTAGGCTGCCCGTGTGGAAAATTATAGGCACCCAAAGTTCAGGAAGGGAACAATAAACTTCGGGCCAGTCATGGGACTGGTATGAGTAAACAAAAACAGTTGTTTGAACAAGAACAATTTATAAAAGATATCCGTTCATGCTTTTGAAAATGAAAACACCATAAGGCCTCCCGGCACACACATAATACAATCGCACACTTGGGGGAGATTTCTCCTTATGATAGTCAAATATGCTTGATACGAGAAAACTCTTTTGATATTATTATTAGTGCATAGTGTAGAAAACATTTTGAAAGTATAATATTAATCTTAGCCAGCATAGGTACCATTATATTATTCTTGCTACAGCTACCACCTGAGGTGGCAGGTTATACAACTGCAGTCATAAAGGGCTCGTATTTGGTGATTGGATTTTCAACAACGGTCAGGCTAAGGAACTTCCTTTACAAATGGGTGCGCCTCTGGAGGGACGCCCCGAGAACCGGATCTCTATCAACACAAGGTCGGGTTACCTCTGTAACTAGGTAACTACTGACACGAGTATGCCATTCCCCGATCGTAACCGTCCTTTATCTGAGGCCCCAACAACAACAACAACCAACAACCACATAAGTCAAGTATCTCAGCTCCATGCCATGATACCACTTTTTATCCAAAAGGAAATGCGCATACCCTAAGGGGCGCTACCCTCGTAACCATGCCGCATCCTTCCTGTTTCGATCATTTTCGGTTTGTGAGGTTCGACGAAGTCTCTCCCACAAAGCTACGCTTTTTACAAAATCCATGCTTTGATCAACAAAAGATCAGCACTCAGCATGCCACACTACCAAATTGGGAGTATATCGCTAGTAACCATAAACTACATAACTTTTGAGCTCGTACATCTCAGAGAAGGGAGTTAAGCTAGGAGAATAAATTCTCCACCACCAAACACAAATGTATTTGATGGAGATCAGCTTTATATCTCAAAGTGTAATGTCAAACAAACAAACGTACAAGTCCATCCTGGGTCTGAATGGAACCGAAGGAACTTCGTCTAATAAAGGAAGAAGCCCATGCAATCCGAGTATTCACAATACTGACCAGACTTCCTGTAACGACCCAGAATTTTTGATAACTTAAATTTGAATATTTAATTTATTTTTAATATTAATAAGTGGAATTTTTAAGTCGAATAATTTATTTTTCGAATATTGGGTTTAATGGGATAATTAAATCGATGATTTAATAGTGAAATTCCACAAATAATTAAATATTGGGTTAAATATGATTGAAAATGATTTGGAAAATTTTGTTTTATCATATTAAGGTTATAGAAATATTTTGGAACTTGTAAAACTGAATTTGGATGCGTTGGAATCGCTGAGTCGAGCACTACGCGATGGTGCAAATCCGGAGCCATTCCGGGCAAGTAGGAATTTGGGTTAAATCGAACACTGTCCGGTTTAATTTGAATTTCGAACGCTCGCCGAAACTCAAGGTGAGAACTCCTCACTCAATCGAAAGGTTTTGTTTAAAATTTTGAATAGTTAATATTGATTGTTGATGGTTGATTGATTGTGCTAGTAGATATAGTAGGATATATACTATATATAGCGATATATATATATTGGCATATGTATATATCGGATTTGATTTCCCGCCTCGTATAGCGGATGAGACCCTATTGCGCCGCCTATTAAGCGGATATTTATAAAATCCCATATACCGCGATATTCCACCTCGAAGTGGAATTGGTATTGTGCTAACGTCTGTGGATGCAGGGTAACAGGTTGGAGGGATCCAACTGGATTCCTCACATATTTATTTGTTTATGAATATTATGTTGATTGTTGATAATCACATTGTTATATGATGTTATTCCCATGATTGACCATTCGATGTCGTTGCATCATCGGATTCTAATTTTTAAATTAAAAATAACGGTTTTGAATTTAAAAGGGGTTTTAAATCGATTTTTCAAAGAATATGGTTTATTAAAAAATTTTGAATTGATTAAATTTTAAAATAAATAGATGGATAAAATTTTATGTTTTAAAAATTTATATTTTTATAAAATATAACTTAAAAGAAATTTTTAACAATAATAGGTTTTTATAAAATAGTTAAATTTGGTTTTTGGGGAGTTATTATTATTAATGGTTTATATAAAGGATTTTATAAATGGATGTTTTTAAATTAAATTTATTGAAGTTATAGAATAAATTTAGAAAGTGTTAAGTTGATGTATAACATGAATTTCACTAGGATTTATAGATTAATAAATGTGAAATTTATAAAACGAACGGTTATTGGAAAATTTTAAGTTTATAAGTTATTAACTTATAGAAATGGATTTGGGCATTAAAAAGGGGAATTTTATAGAAATTGTTAATAAATGAAGATTTCATTAGTTGAAATTATTTTAAGCCATAAAGAAATCTTGTAAGTGATAAGATTTTAAATTGGTGAAGTTCAAAAGAACGATTTGGGTAAATAGATAATATTATAAGTATTTAACTTATAATATTGATTTTAGTATATAATCGAGTTATGTAAATCGAATTGGACTAATAAAAGGAGATTTCTAAAACGAAGTTTCATAAATAGAAATGGGATGTATGGACATTGTTATAAATCCGAAAAAATCAATTTAATTTGATAAATTGAATATGGAATTTGTTAAAGGGGTTGTATTCACTATTTTTGAACGGTGAATGTATTATTTTATTAAATGAACGTGTTTTTGGAAAAGAACGTTTTAAATGGAATTTAAAACTAATTAAAGACGTTTTAAGATATATTAAGTATCGAAATCATAGATTTCAACATTGATTGTTGAAATAGACGATTTCGAGAAATAGAAGGGAATATTTTGAATAGTAGTGGATTTATGTATCCATTTTTATTTCAAATCCATATACTAGTGTTTTTGGGTTGTCGTAACGATGTTTTACGCAACATTCGTTTTTAACCCAAATAAATGTGAATAAAGGAATGTTTTCTTAAAGAGAATGGAGTAAATACTTAACTGTGATTTAAGTATATGGAATATTTTCAAATCGTTGAAAATAAATAAATTTGTGAATTACTTATTTTTAAAATAAGCATGGGAATGGTTTTCTAATATGAAATGGAACGGTTTTTGTGAATTCACCTTTAAGGTAATTGAAAGCAAATAACTTGAAATCGATTTGGGAATCGTATGCTGGTAGATGCTTGGAATTTAAATCCACCTTGGAATTTATGTATATGAAGGGAAATTTGTTTAAAAATAAATGTTGATTTATTTTTAAAGATGGAAATATAATTCACAAATTTGGAGCGTAAAATTTAAAAATAAATCGGTAAGGATTTATATGTGATTTGAAATTTGTTTTCAAATGGTTAAGGTGTGTGATTTGAAATTTGTTTTCAAATGGTTAAGGTGTGTGATTTGAAATTTGTTTTCAAATGGTTAAGGTGTGGGATTTGAAATTTGTTTTCAAATGGTTGAGTTGTGTAATTTGAAATGGGTTTTCAAATGGTTAAGTGTGGAAATTTTATCGTGTAAAGGTGTTTTGGTAAACCAAATAACTTTGGGAAATTAATTGGAAATTGTGTATATATATCTTGTAAAGATATTTTGGGACTTAATAATTTTGGAAAAATTATTTGGAATCTGATGATGTGGCGCATCTTTATTGATAGTTAAATAACCGACTATCAATATTTACCCTTGGATGGTATTGATTGTGTTTGTTTGGAATTGAATGCACACTTATTTTTAAAATAAGCGCTCGCTATTCGGTTTAGCCGGGAGAGGACCTTTGTGTCATATATCCCATTCCGAATATGCGATACGTCGTTTGGATTGCATTTGAAGACCGGTGTTGAAGACCGGGTATTTGTGAAAACGATAGGATGACCTATCGATTGTCTCCGCATCGTTAGCTACGATATGGAGATTTCCTTTGTGATGGGAAATTTTATCGGGATTGTGAATACCCGGATTGCAAGGGCTTCTTTGGAAGTGCCTTCGGTTCTGTTCGAACCCGGAACAGACTTGTATGGTTACGTGTCTGACATTACATTTTGAGAGATAGAGCAGATTTCTTTCAAATACATTTCTGTTGGTGGCGGAGAATTTATTCTCTTAGCTTAACACCCTTCTCTGAGACGTACGAGCTCAGAGGTTATGTAGTTGAAGGTTATCAGCGATATTTCCCAATCTGGTAATGTGGCATGCTGAGTGCTGCTGTGTGATGATCATTGGTTGGTCATTTGTGATATGATCATTTGTTTGATCATTTATCTTTGTGATTATTGCTTTGGTCATCTGTGGACCCGAAGCATGGCTTTGTTACACAAAGCGTAGCTTTGTGGACGAGACTTCGTCAGGACCTCACTCCCCGGAAATGGTCGAAACAGGAATATGCGGCAAGGTTATGAGGGTCGCGCCCTTTAGGGTATGTCATTTCCTTCTGGTAAAGGGTGGTATCATGGTATGGAGCCCAGATACTTACTCATGTTGAAACACTATATCTATTTCTGTGTGGTGTTGTTGGATCGAGCGCTCGGATAAAGGTCCCAAAGGACCGGGGGATGACATATTCGTGTAGTAGTTACCTAGTTACAGAGGTAACCCGGCCTTGTGTTGGCAGAGATCTAACCGTAACGTTAGTTTCTCGGGACGTCCCGCCAGAGGCGATCCCATGTGGCAGTAGGAAGTTCCTTAGCCTGACCATTTGTTGGAAATCCTTTCATCCAATACGTGCCTTGTACGGTTTTAGTTGTATTACCTGCCATTTACTTATGGTGGTCACCACTGTTTGGATGGTAGCTATAGTAGGCATAGTTCGGAATGTCTATGTTGGCTAGGATTTATATTCTACTTTCGAAATTGTTTTCTACACTATGCACTAGTAATAATATCAAAAAATGATTTGATTTTCGCGTAGTAAGCATCTTTGACTATCATAAGGAGAAATCTCCTCCAATTCTGCGTTTGCATTGTGTGTGTGGCGGGAGGCCTTATGGTAGTTTCATTTTCCAAAAAGCATTGCGGATTTAAAAATTTAAAATTTTCTTGTTGCTTGTTTAAAGATAAACTGTTTTTGAGTTCTCACACCAGTCCCATGACTGACCTGGAGTTTATTGTTCCTTTCCTAAACTCTGGGTGCCCACTATTTTCCACACGGGCAGTCTAGAGTTAGGTTGTCAGGTTATTCTGGATTCGGGAGTTGCTGTGCAGATCTGGAGGCGAGCCAGATAGCGTAGTCTATTATCTATTGTATATATAGTATTTCTTTCCGCTGTTGTTGTCGTACACTCTGATTGATGTAATGTAATGTGATGTAATGTATAAAATGTATAGTTCTTTTGTTTTAATGAATATTCATTTATCTATTATATGTTGTTCCGCTGCGACTGTGAGATTCTGTTATTGTTTCTCGTTCTGTTACTTGTTTTTCTGTTTTCTCTTCTCTTTCTTTTCTTTCTTCTTCTACCTCTTTCTTCTTCTAAAACCCTAACGGTTCGATTTTTCGGCAACGAAAAATCACGATCGTTACATTTGGTATCAGAGCTTATGGTTAAGCGACAACCTGCTCTGTTGGGTGTTACTCATTAGAGATAGAGTCAGCAGTACTCTAGAATGAGTGTGAGTGTAATAATAGATATGAGTGCGTATTTGTTAGTGAGTATAAAATTGTTTTATATTGTGATGATTGGTTTGTTGAGTGGTATATGAACCTTCGTCGGCGCAGCCTCGAAAACTGAATCGAAGGGGTTCCTAAACACTTGAATAGAACAATTCGACACAATATTGTTTTAAATTGGGTAAATGAAATAATTTTACCTCGATTATATTTTATATATAAAAAGAAAATAATTTTTCAGGAATTATTGAAGTGTGTATATAATTGATTGCTTGGTTGTTGTAAATGATATATATACATATAAAATAATTAAAAGTTGTTTGAATAAGCTAATAAAAGCAACTATTGTAAAAGAATAATGGTATAAACCAATGAATCATAAGATGAAATAATAATTAATGATGATTTACAATTGTAAGATAAGCATGTATGTATATAAGAAGTAAAATTATATAAGTAAAAGGTTTATAAAAGTGATTTATGAATAGAAAGGAAATTTTTGAAAGAATATTTAGCATTGATTTCACTATTGTCACTGGGAAATAATAAGGGTGATGACTGCAGCATCATCAGTATCATTTTCGAGTTTTTATGTGATGGATTTGCTACAAAAATGAATTTAAAATTGAAGTTTTGTTGTAATAAATTAATTTGAAATTAAAATTCAATTTGAAATTGTTAAATATACGTGAAAAAGGTTTTGGACTTATAATAAATGTTGGAAGTTGAATAATAAATTGTATAACTTATAGTATGGAAGATGTAAGTGAAACCAGTTATTGAAGTGGTTAAACAATTAAGTTAAGTAAAATGGAATATGAATTTGAATATTGATATGAATTTGACTTAAGTAAAAGTTAAATAGGATTTACTTTGGAATTTAAAACGAATTAAAGGTGTTTTAAAATGTATAAGAAGCATGTATTGGAAATTTTGTAATTGAATTGGCAAAATGATTGGAATGTTGATGTTGGAATTGGATACTATTACTAGTATGATATACAGGTATATAATGGAATTGGGATTTTGGTTATGAAGTTAAATTGAATTGCTCAACAAAAAGGTACGTATTTCAGTTTTTATATGAGATTTGGTGATTTCCTTCTCCAGCCACTTGGCTTTCTTTTTTTCTTTTGATTCTGAGGGGCCGTGGTGCCATTTTGTAGTCGTACCGATCTAGCCGCGCAAAGGAGACTCTGGCGAAATTTTTCGAAAATTTAGGGAGTTAGAAAAATTTTGAGAAATTTTGAAAGTTTGAAAATTTGAATTTAAATTTAAATTTGAATTGTAAGTAAACAATATTGTTTGAAACTTATAATCGGAGTTGGAAAGTTAATTGAAATAATAGTGAATCTTTAATAAAAAGATTTAGGTTAGAAAGTTAATAAACTAATTAGTTTTGGAAAAATAATAAACGGGTTAGGATCGTTCTCCTTAACTTGTAATTTCGAGGACGAAATTCTTTTAAGGAGGGAAGATTGTAACGACCCAGAATTTTTGATAACTTAAATTTGAATATTTAATTTATTTTTAATATTAATAAGTGGAATTTTTAAGTCGAATAATTTATTTTTCGAATATTGGGTTTAATGGGATAATTAAATCGATGATTTAATAGTGAAATTCCACAAATAATTAAATATTGGGTTAAATATGATTGAAAATGATTTGGAAAATTTTGTTTTATCATATTAAGGTTATAGAAATATTTTGGAACTTGTAAAACTGAATTTGGATGCGTTGGAATCGCTGAGTCGAGCACTACGCGATGGTGCAAATCCGGAGCCATTCCGGGCAAGTAGGAATTTGGGTTAAATCGAACACTGTCCGGTTTAATTTGAATTTCGAACGCTCGCCGAAACTCAAGGTGAGAACTCCTCACTCAATCGAAAGGTTTTGTTTAAAATTTTGAATAGTTAATATTGATTGTTGATGGTTGATTGATTGTGCTAGTAGATATAGTAGGATATATACTATATATAGCGATATATATATATTGGCATATGTATATATCGGATTTGATTTCCCGCCTCGTATAGCGGATGAGACCCTATTGCGCCGCCTATTAAGCGGATATTTATAAAATCCCATATACCGCGATATTCCACCTCGAAGTGGAATTGGTATTGTGCTAACGTCTGTGGATGCAGGGTAACAGGTTGGAGGGATCCAACTGGATTCCTCACATATTTATTTGTTTATGAATATTATGTTGATTGTTGATAATCACATTGTTATATGATGTTATTCCCATGATTGACCATTCGATGTCGTTGCATCATCGGATTCTAATTTTTAAATTAAAAATAACGGTTTTGAATTTAAAAGGGGTTTTAAATCGATTTTTCAAAGAATATGGTTTATTAAAAAATTTTGAATTGATTAAATTTTAAAATAAATAGATGGATAAAATTTTATGTTTTAAAAATTTATATTTTTATAAAATATAACTTAAAAGAAATTTTTAACAATAATAGGTTTTTATAAAATAGTTAAATTTGGTTTTTGGGGAGTTATTATTATTAATGGTTTATATAAAGGATTTTATAAATGGATGTTTTTAAATTAAATTTATTGAAGTTATAGAATAAATTTAGAAAGTGTTAAGTTGATGTATAACATGAATTTCACTAGGATTTATAGATTAATAAATGTGAAATTTATAAAACGAACGGTTATTGGAAAATTTTAAGTTTATAAGTTATTAACTTATAGAAATGGATTTGGGCATTAAAAAGGGGAATTTTATAGAAATTGTTAATAAATGAAGATTTCATTAGTTGAAATTATTTTAAGCCATAAAGAAATCTTGTAAGTGATAAGATTTTAAATTGGTGAAGTTCAAAAGAACGATTTGGGTAAATAGATAATATTATAAGTATTTAACTTATAATATTGATTTTAGTATATAATCGAGTTATGTAAATCGAATTGGACTAATAAAAGGAGATTTCTAAAACGAAGTTTCATAAATAGAAATGGGATGTATGGACATTGTTATAAATCCGAAAAAATCAATTTAATTTGATAAATTGAATATGGAATTTGTTAAAGGGGTTGTATTCACTATTTTTGAACGGTGAATGTATTATTTTATTAAATGAACGTGTTTTTGGAAAAGAACGTTTTAAATGGAATTTAAAACTAATTAAAGACGTTTTAAGATATATTAAGTATCGAAATCATAGATTTCAACATTGATTGTTGAAATAGACGATTTCGAGAAATAGAAGGGAATATTTTGAATAGTAGTGGATTTATGTATCCATTTTTATTTCAAATCCATATACTAGTGTTTTTGGGTTGTCGTAACGATGTTTTACGCAACATTCGTTTTTAACCCAAATAAATGTGAATAAAGGAATGTTTTCTTAAAGAGAATGGAGTAAATACTTAACTGTGATTTAAGTATATGGAATATTTTCAAATCGTTGAAAATAAATAAATTTGTGAATTACTTATTTTTAAAATAAGCATGGGAATGGTTTTCTAATATGAAATGGAACGGTTTTTGTGAATTCACCTTTAAGGTAATTGAAAGCAAATAACTTGAAATCGATTTGGGAATCGTATGCTGGTAGATGCTTGGAATTTAAATCCACCTTGGAATTTATGTATATGAAGGGAAATTTGTTTAAAAATAAATGTTGATTTATTTTTAAAGATGGAAATATAATTCACAAATTTGGAGCGTAAAATTTAAAAATAAATCGGTAAGGATTTATATGTGATTTGAAATTTGTTTTCAAATGGTTAAGGTGTGTGATTTGAAATTTGTTTTCAAATGGTTAAGGTGTGTGATTTGAAATTTGTTTTCAAATGGTTAAGGTGTGGGATTTGAAATTTGTTTTCAAATGGTTGAGTTGTGTAATTTGAAATGGGTTTTCAAATGGTTAAGTGTGGAAATTTTATCGTGTAAAGGTGTTTTGGTAAACCAAATAACTTTGGGAAATTAATTGGAAATTGTGTATATATATCTTGTAAAGATATTTTGGGACTTAATAATTTTGGAAAAATTATTTGGAATCTGATGATGTGGCGCATCTTTATTGATAGTTAAATAACCGACTATCAATATTTACCCTTGGATGGTATTGATTGTGTTTGTTTGGAATTGAATGCACACTTATTTTTAAAATAAGCGCTCGCTATTCGGTTTAGCCGGGAGAGGACCTTTGTGTCATATATCCCATTCCGAATATGCGATACGTCGTTTGGATTGCATTTGAAGACCGGTGTTGAAGACCGGGTATTTGTGAAAACGATAGGATGACCTATCGATTGTCTCCGCATCGTTAGCTACGATATGGAGATTTCCTTTGTGATGGGAAATTTTATCGGGATTGTGAATACCCGGATTGCAAGGGCTTCTTTGGAAGTGCCTTCGGTTCTGTTCGAACCCGGAACAGACTTGTATGGTTACGTGTCTGACATTACATTTTGAGAGATAGAGCAGATTTCTTTCAAATACATTTCTGTTGGTGGCGGAGAATTTATTCTCTTAGCTTAACACCCTTCTCTGAGACGTACGAGCTCAGAGGTTATGTAGTTGAAGGTTATCAGCGATATTTCCCAATCTGGTAATGTGGCATGCTGAGTGCTGCTGTGTGATGATCATTGGTTGGTCATTTGTGATATGATCATTTGTTTGATCATTTATCTTTGTGATTATTGCTTTGGTCATCTGTGGACCCGAAGCATGGCTTTGTTACACAAAGCGTAGCTTTGTGGACGAGACTTCGTCAGGACCTCACTCCCCGGAAATGGTCGAAACAGGAATATGCGGCAAGGTTATGAGGGTCGCGCCCTTTAGGGTATGTCATTTCCTTCTGGTAAAGGGTGGTATCATGGTATGGAGCCCAGATACTTACTCATGTTGAAACACTATATCTATTTCTGTGTGGTGTTGTTGGATCGAGCGCTCGGATAAAGGTCCCAAAGGACCGGGGGATGACATATTCGTGTAGTAGTTACCTAGTTACAGAGGTAACCCGGCCTTGTGTTGGCAGAGATCTAACCGTAACGTTAGTTTCTCGGGACGTCCCGCCAGAGGCGATCCCATGTGGCAGTAGGAAGTTCCTTAGCCTGACCATTTGTTGGAAATCCTTTCATCCAATACGTGCCTTGTACGGTTTTAGTTGTATTACCTGCCATTTACTTATGGTGGTCACCACTGTTTGGATGGTAGCTATAGTAGGCATAGTTCGGAATGTCTATGTTGGCTAGGATTTATATTCTACTTTCGAAATTGTTTTCTACACTATGCACTAGTAATAATATCAAAAAATGATTTGATTTTCGCGTAGTAAGCATCTTTGACTATCATAAGGAGAAATCTCCTCCAATTCTGCGTTTGCATTGTGTGTGTGGCGGGAGGCCTTATGGTAGTTTCATTTTCCAAAAAGCATTGCGGATTTAAAAATTTAAAATTTTCTTGTTGCTTGTTTAAAGATAAACTGTTTTTGAGTTCTCACACCAGTCCCATGACTGACCTGGAGTTTATTGTTCCTTTCCTAAACTCTGGGTGCCCACTATTTTCCACACGGGCAGTCTAGAGTTAGGTTGTCAGGTTATTCTGGATTCGGGAGTTGCTGTGCAGATCTGGAGGCGAGCCAGATAGCGTAGTCTATTATCTATTGTATATATAGTATTTCTTTCCGCTGTTGTTGTCGTACACTCTGATTGATGTAATGTAATGTGATGTAATGTATAAAATGTATAGTTCTTTTGTTTTAATGAATATTCATTTATCTATTATATGTTGTTCCGCTGCGACTGTGAGATTCTGTTATTGTTTCTCGTTCTGTTACTTGTTTTTCTGTTTTCTCTTCTCTTTCTTTTCTTTCTTCTTCTACCTCTTTCTTCTTCTAAAACCCTAACGGTTCGATTTTTCGGCAACGAAAAATCACGATCGTTACACTTCCCATCACATATGGAGATTTCTATACCGGAGCAACTCAGCGTAGAGAAATCGACAGGTAACCCTTTTGTTCTAAACAATACCCGGTCTTCACCACCATCTTCAAATGCACTCTAATTCATCGTATCATCATTCGAAATGGGTTTTATGACACAAAGACCTCTCCCGGCTAATCCGAATAATGAGCGTTTATTTAAAAACACGTGGATATATCAATCACAAAGATTCACCATTAATATTCGAAGTGGGTTTTGGATAACCATCTGGAATCCAACTCCCTATCACATCGAAAATTCAAATGTCATTTAAAGGACAATAGTTTTCACATTCACACAGAAACATATCACAGATATCGCAGTTCAATTCACAGCAAATCACATCACAGAGTATCACAATCACATATAAGAGATATCAACCAATTCAAGGCATTCAATTATAATCAATCATCTATAAGTAAGGTGAATTAATTGTGCGATTAGAATTAATTAATCGCATAATTATTTTCATCAATTATCCTTAATTAGTGATTATTTATTCTTGATTATAAATTAATTAGTCCTTAATTATTAATTAGTTAATCTTAATCACTTTCATTAATTAAATATTTCTTAATTAATTGCATTAATTAATTAATCCTTAGTTATAAATTAATTGACCTTAAATTAATAACTAATTAACCTTTAATTAATTGTTAATTAATTATTAAGTAATTATAAATCATTTATCTTAATTAATCATTTAATTATTATTAAAATCTTTAATTAATAAACCTTGTAATTAATCAACATTAACACATAAATTAACTTAAGAGATTTAGGTTAATTAAAAATTTAAAAACATTTTATCTTAATCAAATCTTTAATTACATTATTTATTCAAAATAAATTAAGAATTAATTAGTAAATAATGTTCACCTAATTAAATAAATTAAACTTAATTATCTTTGAAATAATTTACTTTTAAAACCTTAAACAAAATTGTTATTTAAAAGAACAACTTAAATATGTTTTAAATTTGAATTTGTTTACTCTTTAATTACTTTATTAATTTAATTAATCTTAAATCATCAAAACCTTTATTAACCTTTAAGATAAATCATTTATCTTATTAATTACTTGATTATCATTATCATATAAATTTTAACACATTTTCTCTTTGATTAACACTTAATTATATTACTAAATTAGGTTCTAAAAATAACTAAAAACGAATTTTAACTTAACAAATTCAAATTAAACAAATTATATAACTTCCTTAAATCAATTGCTTAAAAATATTTATTTTATATAGAATAGATTTAAGAAATAGTTTAAAACTAGATTCATTTTAAATTTTAAAACTTACTTTTATTTAAAATTTTGAAACTGTTAAATTTTACTTCGGGTCCAACCCGAAAAATACTCGAGTCCTAACCCGAGAAAATCATTTTTTTTTAAAGCTTGGTTAGTTTAGAACTTTAAACTTGTGAACATGATTTAGCACTCACGTAAGACACGAAGACGAACCTGAGCAAAACCTGATTTCCCCCGAGTATTCCTTCGAGTCCACACTTCTTCCCAAATGTGACAGCCAGGTATTTTCAACCATTCGCATTCGCACATATCAGACTTGAATTGCTCAAAATACCGTGTTGTAAATAAAATTTGGCAAATCTCAGAATATACAGTAAATAAACAGTCATAGATCACAGACACAGAGTAATAATAATGCAGCAGAAGTAAAAGAAATAGTAGTTCATGAAGCTACTATATAAATATATCAGAGTTAAATAAGATACAACAGAAGTCTCAATATGATAACTAAGTACAAACTGAATACAACATTGGGATCAATAGGATAACTGGAACTGAAATAGATAAAACTAGACAAGCAGATAATCTCCAACGATTCCAATCTCTAGAAAGTGGAATCCAAATTTGTAAATACTCAGGCTGACCCGAGCGTAAATAAAAATACAAATACTCGAGTCAGGACATACATACTTATACAATGTAAACCAACTCAAGTGAATTGTAGTAAAGGTATAAGTAACATAAAGGATGCTTGGGACCGCCCATCCTCTAAGGATTCGTTAAACTATTTACTATGTATTAGTATTGCGCTGTTATAATAATGTCTAACAGTAAAATAAACTTACTTTAAAATATCGTAAAGAAATGACCCAATATTCCCCTTAACACAAATAATGCCAATAGTTTAAACAGTACCTGCATATTTCCTGATCGGGAGACAATGAGAAGATACTGCATAGGTACGACACAAATAGAAACTCGTAGTAAAGGCTCGATATGGTAGGTGACACGGCACAGCGAGGCAATGCCAGGGTAGATATATCAATTACGCACACAGTCTGGTGGTAATGCAACAGCCACATACGCCCACCTCAGAACACATTCCCAAATCAGAGGGGTGCACCCAATCAATCACAAAAGTAATAAAATGGTATCGAAGAAATGCATTCGACCAGAGGAGCTACCTCTTTTGGCTCGAGATCGCTCCTGTTTTAGTCACCTTAAGCCAACTCACGGTATTCGGGTCCACGTAATATACCACAAGAACGTCACCACCATCCTACTTTATTCTGGAATCTCCACCGCGTACACGGTTGCCAAAGTGGTTTTCGGTATCGACAAAGAGTATGCCTATATTCGATCCCGGTCTCTTTGCCAACCAATCGTTATTATAACCCGTGATTATAATTTTTTTAAATAATATTTTATACTTCAAAATAAAATATCATTTCAAATCCAAATCTTTATCAAAATAAAGATTAAATCATTTCCAAAGCATTTCAATATCAAAATATCATATCCTTTCAAAGCTTCCTTTTTAAATCATTTCAACATATCAAAATATCATATCCTTTCAATGTTTCCTTTTCAAAACATTTCAATATATCAAAATATCATATCCTTCCAAAACTTCATTATCAAATCTTTACCTGAATTCAAATCCAAATATCAAATTTAAAAAATGCCTTTTTAAATTCCAAGATATCAGTCATTTATTATCATTTCAAATCACCTTTTAAATAAATTATATTCCATCAAATTAATTCATTTAAACCATTCAAAAGTGAAGTTATTGTACTTTCAAATCAAGTATTCAATTTCCAAAGTTTCAAACCATTTAGAGCTCGCTTACTAAGTTAAAAACCATAAACATTTAAAATTTCAGCCTTTCACAGCATTTAGAAAAAGTTGTTATAGGTTATACTTGAAAACATTTTAATTAAGCAAAGACAACATTTAAAACTGCTGTTAAAACTCATTTTTAGTTGAAATTTAGTTTAAAACAGCAAAGACATCATTTCCAGAAATGCTGTAATGGCTCAGGTTTCAAATTTAAGGTTTTTATTAATTTCAGCGAAGACAGCAGACCACTGCAGCATTTACAAAACTGCTGTAATACGCCATTATTAAGTTTTAGCCCTTTAAATTTACTATAGCAACTACAACATTTCAGAACTGCTGTAATAGCCTTTTATTAGGTTTTTAGTTCATTACAGAAACCATAGCATATCTGAATGCTATAAAAAGTAATTTCAAGATTTTAGTGTATTTCCAGCAATAATAAACTTCAATTTAAACCCTTTAAACATTATAAAAATCATTTTTATCATTTAAAAATGTTTATTAAAAATACTCTTTCAACTTATGATTTTTTTTTATAAAGTAACATTTCATAATTAAATCAGATTTTCCAATAATTTCACTTAACAAATTCAACTGTACAATTTTCCCATTTTTATATTTGACAATTTATCTACACCTACATTTTTGAATTACCATTTCACACATTAAATTAAATTTCCAATTTATTTAATTAACTTAAACCTTTAATTAAAACCAAACTCACATTTCCATGTCAAGTTATATTTTAAAATTACACTTTAAAGCATTCATTTATTTAACCATTTTGATTCATAGAAAAATCAATAACACTTTATCAAATCAATTAAATTCAAATTCAAATCAAATTATCATATTTACCATTTTCCAAATATAATTAAATTTCCATTTTTATTTATTTATATAACTAAAATTTCCTTTTTAAACCAAAATTTTCCAAATTTCCAAACTTAAGTTACATTTCTAAAATTTCAATTTAACCATTTATTTATTTAGCATTTCCACTTATAGAAAAATCATAAATCCTTTATTTAAAACACTTTAAAATCTATTTAAATCAAATTATCATAAATTTACATTTTAAACCACTTAAAAATTTATTTATATCACTTAAATGTCATTTTAAAAGCCAAAGTCTAAATTTCCAGATTTAAGTTATATTTCAAAATTTTAATTTAATCATTTAATTATTTAATTATTCAACATTTTCAACTTATAGAAAAATCAAAATTTCTTTATTTAAACATTAAAAATCCAATTTAAATCAAATTTTCATAAATTTACACTTTTAAGAATACTTAAAAAATATTCAAAATACTTCATAAAATAACCACGGGCCTGTATATAGTTTTCTAACCTAGGTCAAGTGATATGGATATATCATTTCAATCCGCAATTTACAAAGAAAATCTAGGTACTATCATTTCAAACCCGCAGTCCCAAGTAAAATAAAATAAATAAAAATCGCTCAGGCCTGTCATTTCAGACCATAACGATTTTTCCCTATTCTAAAATTCGTTCGGTTATGTATCATTTCAACCCATACTGATTTGTAAACTAACAGAGAACTGGCAGTGATGAACAGATATAAATAAACATAATAGCATTATATAACGGTAACAGATGATGTAACAGGTGTATAAACAGGGGTGAACATCATATGATCATAGCATAGGCAGTTAGAACATGGTGATATGGTTTACAGATTCAAATGCTGTCGGTTTACTAATTATATAGGTATAAAATGTCTAGTGAGAATTACTCACATTTTTATGTTGGAGTTGGCAATTCAGATGGCGCAAACGGATTTCAAAAAGCATGATGACATAACAATAGACTCAAGTGGATGAGAACCAAGCTGATGGTCTTGCCACAACCCATAAACAAAACCAAATAAAATTATAATTCAATACAACATTGAATTGAATTAACTTTGAAATAAAAAAGCAAATTGAACACACGAAATTTTGCCTTGCTTTCTACATATGCTTGCACGGCCTAGGGGTTTGATTTAGCTCAGGTTTGGACATGCATTGGCTCAGGTTCGGGTTCCAAGAGGCACGGATACAAGGTTAGAACATGATGGAGGTTACAAGGCATGAGAAGGTCAAAAGGCAAGGCTTGATAGTGGTGTTTTGGCCAATGTATTGGCTCGGCCATGGGTAGATTGGCTCGACCTTGAAATGTTTAGGTCTGGTCAGAGGCTAGGATGATGTGTAGTGGTGGTAGCAAGGTGGTGGCAGTGGCTAGAGGTGGTGGACAAGGTGATTGATGAAGATATGTTGCAACTAGTGGTGGCTATCACTACACCAGAAAGGCGAATTAGGCAGTGCTTAAGGCTGTATCTAATGCCATTAGTCACGGCCGTAAGCCGTATCAAATGAAAGCGTGTTTATTCATTAGATACGGCCGTGGGCCGTATCTAATTGGAGAATTAACATTCGTGGTTTTACTAAGCAATGGGTGCCAAAGCAAGTGATAAACATAAACACAGACCACAAAGTAACACAATGGAATGTGGTGGTGGTGATACCATTGAAAATAAGGTGCAGCAAGGTTAATGTCCATAGCAAACTAACAGAGGAAAAAAAATATAACCGAGAATACGAACAAAAGGATACAAAAAGAAACACAAAGCACTGCAAAATAGACATAAAATATTAAAATGTAGTCTAAGTTTATCAATACAAGCACAATACAAGACATCTGTTCTGGCTAGTCTGATTCACAATAATAGAATATTATTGTAGTACAAAAATTAAAGTGCAACACTACGGACACAGACGATAAAGATAAAAATGAAAACCATATAGAATTATAAATTGTCCAGGTAGTGATAGGCTCTGGAGGTGGTAAAACATCTGCAAAAAACACAAAATATTTTAGCGCATATAATGGTGATGATCGAATCAGAACTGATTGCATATACATTGCAACAAGTAGTAACGATACATTACAACAGTTACATAATATGAGTAATTTTTTGAACGACAAACCTCTAATGCAGAGAGCACTAGCATTAGCTCTTCAATAAGAGAAGAATGAGGACTGAAGAAAATCCTATTGAATTTAAAGCAAATGCTCAGCAGATGTAATCAACATTCCACTATAGTTAGATCTGATTTCTCAGATCAAATCTAAATGCAGGAAAAACAAAACAAGTAAAGTGATTACATTCCCTAGTGGCTCAAAGAGCAGGAGAGATTCTACTTCAAACAAGTAATGATGTTCCTTGTGTGGAAAGTGAGGGGATTAAACTCCCTACAAGGAAGTACAACATTATAGAACATGTTAATGGAGTCAGCCTATCTATATATGCACTTTTAGAACACCAGCATAACAGGAATAATTTAGTTGTATTTATCAAAATATCTAAGTCTAAATGGGACTACTTATGCAATAAAGAAGTTAATAAAAAAAGTAGAAAGTGCTTTGTTGGAACCCAAAATTTAGATTGTTAGTGAGGCAGCTAAAGAAGATCATTTTATCACGTTGTCTACGCAAAACGGAGGAGGATTAAATATAATTTGTATAGGGGTGTATGGTCTATGCATTCGAACCCAGAGGAATGAATTATGGAACCACATCAGATTGTTAGCTGATTCCATGATTCACCCATGAATAGTGCCGGGGGATTTTAACTGCGTTTGTACAATGCTGATCGAATTGGAGCTGGTATATTGCATATCCGATGCATAAAGGTGTAGTTTTAAATGCATAGATAAAAGACATAGGAGCTAACAAAACGTAGTTTAAGCTAGTAGGATGACTAAAGGTTGCATGTTGTTCACAAAGTAGCTTAGCAGAACAATGGATCGTGAAACACAAATATCAGTTCTCAGTGTATTAATCAAATAAACTTTGTCATAGCACCTTAGTAAGAAGTTTGATATGGTTGCTCGCTGCCTCCTGATAAGTAGATTTAATAAAATCCAGTCCCAATCTATGAAAAGAATAGAAATTACTTTAGTAAAATTCCTAAAAATAGAACATACATGTACTTTATTAAGTACAAACATGATATACAAAGATGACAGATTGAAATGAAATCTTATAACCTAAACAAGATATATAATATTATGTGCCTTAGTTAGAATTTCGAAAATACGACTTTCAGTGTTATTATGGAAAATGTCTCTATATGAATGAACGCGTAAACCATATACTCATACACTTTACTCACTGAGAAAACGCATACTTATTTGCAGCTTAGAAAAACAATTGATGGGAAAAGAGGTTTGTGTCACAACTAGACCCAGTTGGAAATAATACCACTACCGTTGGCAGCCGAATTCAAGCGTCTAAAGGCTGCCTACTATTCTTACAGTTGACAGTTTATTTACACATTATTTAAATACTGTACGTCGAAGAAATATTGAAAATTGTAGGTGTGCAGACTATTGTCGTATGATCCAGGACTGCCTACTATTTTGATTTTTGACAGTTTTCCTCCCTTGAACATGCAAAATATATAATAGAACTGATATATTGAATAAACCAACACGGTCAATGTTGAACTCTCCAACCAAAAAAGAAATCAACCCAGTAGCATTGGTACAAATTCAAAGAAGCGAGCAGAAAAGTTCCGCCTCTGAATGATATTATTTTGAAATTAAATAAAACTGGAAAATGATAGTATGCATTAAGGAACATAATAAGTTATTTTATCATAACAATATATTCATTGTTTTAGGATTATATCAACAAAATTAGATTTATTATTTTCATTTTTATTTTTTCAACAGAAGCTTCACAGCTGGCATGCTATATTTCAAGTTTATTAAGTGGCGACCATGAGCTATATATGAAAGTTGGCTAGTGAAAATGGCTGCACTTAGTATTCTGAACGAACCATTCAACCTATAATATGATTGTAGATTCCTTTATTTCCACCAAATAAGCATTATTTACTAGTATTCAGAGAGTTGGAATGTAACAACCCTAGTTTTTAGCCATTTATTTTATTTTAATTATTTAATTTTAAATATATTTTATATAAATTGTGTTTAACAATATAGTTTAATTATTTAAATTGAAGATATATTTTATAAAATTGTATATGTCAATAAAATTAAATAATAACGGTAAAAATTTAAGCTATGGTTGAGCTGTTAAATTTCACGTTTAAAAGACACATCAAATATAGGGTATAAGTGACGTAACAAAACGTGTGTTTTTAAAAATGCTATTTTTGATGTTTTAGACCGCGTCTGTTTAACGCAGTGTAAAAATCAAGTTTTCGAATAGATTTGAAGAAAAATATTAGTCCGAGATTTTATGGCAACCGTTACGTTGTTTTAACTGACGGTCTGTTTTCAAATAAAATTGCATACGTTTTTTTTTTCTAAAGCCTACATAAATATTTACCGTTTCATTTATTGAAAATCAACTTGGTAACGTTCAAAACTTTATAAACAAACCATCTTTATTTTGGTAAATCAACGCATGCATAAAAATCCAGTCTTATAACTGCCACTTTATAAATCAATGCATGCATTTTGAAACTGATACGTGCACCCACACTTTTTCCTTTGCTCTGTTCTCATCAGTTTTACAAGATTCAAATAATTGAATCAAACCTTAAATCACGCTTGTATATTTACATGCTTATCAATATAACTGACGCATATTTATCATCAATCCTTCAAACAAATTCAAATTGAACCTCTCGGCCCTTGAATTCACATGTATATTTAGCAAGAATCACAACGTATTGCAAATCAAATGAATGCCTGTATTTCCATTGATCATGCAGAGATTCAAAGCGTGTGAATTCTTTTGTAAACTGATGAGTTAATCACGTACTGGAATGATCAACGAAGGCTTTAAAATCAATATCCAACTAGGCATAAATCACGCATGTTAAAAAACTTTTTTTAACTGATACGTTTCTTCGTTTACTTCCCCTAGAGTATTCGAACCAATTGCATATAAATTCATTCCTCCTCTGCCAAACTTTTCTCTGTATTTCATCCCACCTCTCTCTTTGCTCAAGCTATCAGGTAATTCTATTCTTTTCTTCTTCTAAAGTTTCTCTGTCATTTTGTTATCTTGCTCGGCCACACTACATTCAGTACAATTTGCTTCTGAGACTTTTATCATCTGCCGAGAACTAGCAGTGAGATCTGGTTCCATTTAAACTGTTTTAGTTTTGGAAAGACTGATAGGTGGTGGGATCTTGTGTGGGTTATAGGCGGAGATGTGAATTTCCAGTTTGCATTTTGTTTTGAGTAGGCTGCATTTATGTTATAGGAGTTGTGTCTTGCATAATGTTAAGGACATATTTATAAGAAATATAGTAGGAGCCTGCAGATCTGAGAAGTATGGGATGCATCAGATGACTGAGTTTGTTTGTTTATACTTGGTAGCATAAGTTGTTAAGGAATTTTCAGTTTGCATCTGTGTACATGTTTAAGTGCTTCAGATTTGCCTTCATATCAAAGGTCTGCATATATATCTGCTTGCATATGATTTGTCTGTGCACACTCATAAACCATGGGCATGTTCAGTGGTCTTGTTAGCACTGGGTTTAGGGGAGTTTTAGCTTGCATTCATGTTCAAGTAGTCTGCATACATATTCATACTAATCTAACTTGGGTTCAAGGGTAGTGTGTTGCGTACTGTAGGAGATGGTTATGTCTGTGTGTAGTTGTGAGGTTTGCAAGATTTTACCAAAACTGGGAAGCAATGTACATCTTAACTAAATGGGATCCAGGAGAGAGAGGAAGAGGATGTTGAAAGAAGATAGGTAGATTGATGTTTCAGAGATATGCAACTGGTTGCATATCAGAATTGGTGCACATGTACACACCTGTACATGATCTGTTTGTTGAAGTCTGGAGATTGTCTGGAGTTGTTTGATGCATAACTGAAGTGAAGTGGTGATGCTAGTAATAGTTAAAGATAGGATGAGGTGGGTATGTACAGTTGAAAGGCTTGGGGTATACGTTGATGTTGAGGAAGTTGGCATGCGTGCATAAGTCCATAGGAAAACTGTTGTATGAAGCCTCAGTGTGTTGTTTGAGTAGCTAATAAACTTGTCTAGGTGAACACATAAGTCACTGCAACATGTGGACATGATTATCCATATAATTTTTTATACTAAAACTGATGGGACTGGATATAAGCAGTGATGTAAAAGTATGAAGTAAAACAGGATACAAGAGAAAGAGAGAAGAGTTTGAGTATGTATCACTGCATGTCAGTTTGTCTCGAGGCAACTAACTGGTTTGCTCGAAGCAATTGCATAATTAACTCGAAGCAGTTGTGTTGAGGCTCGGGTTGTTGAAGTTGGGCTGGGCATTTTTGACTTTACAGTGAGCAGATTGGTGATCTGGATAGAGGTTTACTAATAGAAGGTAATTTAGACTGAAAGAGATGGTAAGGACTTAAGTGATTGCAGTAGAAAGTGAATACTAGTTGTGTAGCTGAGTAGAAGTAGGCAACTGTAGATAGTTGATACACGGATACGTGTACATGAGCGGGTGAATGGATGTGTGCACGTGTACGTGAGGGTATCTCGGCCATAGGGGGAAACTTCACTTTATTGCATTTAGCAGAACTTTAGGATTTTGTCGAAAATCTTATGTTAGCACGGTTCACATATCTGGGCATATCTTGGTCATATTTACATGGGAAAGTGGTCGAGCAAGTCAACAAAAATTCTCGTTCTATTTTAAAATTTTCTTTGACCGAAAATTCTAAAGTCGCGTATTCAATATTGAATTTTGTTCTAGATTTGAATCTAGGACGACATCCGAGAATTTTGATCGTTACCCTTCGTCGTTCTGTACCGGTGAATCGTCGTTTTTGAATTCAAATTTTCTGCAGCTTTCAAGTGAGTATTTCTCACCAGACATATGTACATATATTTTGTGAATTATCGCAAGTGTATGTGTAAAAATTTTATTTAAATATTATCTGTCTGTAGTATAACGTAGAATGATGAATCCCATTTAAATTGACACCTCATCAGTTATTATCTGTTGTATTATTTCTGCAGTTATATTATATTATTGTTTATTTACTGCTTAAATCACCACTGCAAGTTCCCTGTTAAATTTAGATTGTTGTGGGCTGAAATGATAGGCCTAAATGATGATTACTGTGCTATTATTATGTTAACTGTTTAACTGTTAACTTGGGATTGCGGGTTTGAAATGATAGAACCCGGGGTTTGTAAATTACGGATTGAAATGATATAAATCCGTATCACTTGACCTAGGCTAAAAAACTATATACAGGCCCGTGGTCCTTATAATATTTTCTGAAATATTTAAAATTATTTTGGAAGTTAAATATTTGATTTAATATCTTTAAAGGATTTTATATTGATTTTGAATGAGTTATAAATGTTAATAAATAAATAAATAAATATTTGAATAAAATTTTGGAATATAACTTATTTTGGAAATTCTGGATTTTTGAAAGGATAAGATTTCAGTTAAGAAATATATATATAAGTTATATTTGGAAATATTTATTAAGTTAAACAATCTACTAAAGCATTTAAATGCTGTCTTTTGAAATTGGACTAGTTTTACCCGTAACTTTAGGTAGCATTTCCTAAGTGCTATAGAATCTGGAATTTGATTGTTTTGAAATTTAAGGAATTTGATAAATTATATTTATGTTTAAGTTTTGGAGACCTTTAAGATATGAGATTTATAACTGGATTTTTCTTAATAAATTTAAGATGAACATTCTAGTGTTAAGTAAATTTTGAAATTATTTAATGGCATAATTTTGGAGTTTTATCTATGGAATTTATGGGAATATTCAAGACGAAATAATAAACACTAATTTGTTGAAAGAAAAAATATCCAACCTTAGTTTTGAATATTAATACTCCAATTGGATATATATATAGGAATTGAAATGGTCTTGGGAACATGAAGTGATATTTAAATTATGGTTTAAATTAAAGAAATATATTTGTAAAGCTATGTAAATTATCTTCTTTACAAAGTAACCATAAAGTTAAACCATTTATTCTATATACCGTTGAATGTCCAAACCATTGTGTTTGGGAGTTATGGTTTTAAAGTAAAATTTCCAAAATATTATGTTTTGAAGATATAATTTAAATATTTGGTTTCCAGATATTATAAATTTTAAGCAGTATGGTTTTTGGAAAAGAATTATACTTGAATATAACGGTATCATATTGTTTTGGGTTTTGAATGATATCGTGTTTATAGTTTGAAATAGAAATGTTTATTTTGGTTTTAAAGTATAAACTGTTTTAAAAGACCACGGTGTTATAATAACGATGGGTTGGCAAAGAGACCGGGATCGGATATGGACATACTCTCTGTCGATACCGAAAACCACTTTGACCAACCGTGTACGCGGTGGAGATTCCAGAATGAAGTAGGATGGTGGTGACGGTTTCTTGAAGGTAAATACGTGGACCCGACTCCCGTGAGTTGGCTTAAGGTGGCTAAAACAGGAGCGATTGACGGATTAATGAGGTAGCTCCTCTGATCGAACGCACTTCTTCGTATACCATTCTATTGCTTATGTGATTGTTTGGGTGCACCCTTGATTTGGGAGTGTTGTTCGAGGTGGGCGGTTGCTGCGGCTTCGCGTTACCATCGGTCCGGAAGCGTAATTGGTATATCTACCCTGGCATTGCCTAGTTGTGCCGTGTCACCTACCATATCGAGCCTTGTACGAGTTTGGTTTTCTCCCGTAGCCCGTGTGGTATCCTCTAGTGGCTTCCCGATCAGGAGGGGCTATGATATTGGACGGACTACTGGGACTATTACGTGTTAAGGGCTATATGGGTAACCCCTTAACGCTATTAAAAAGTAAGTTTATTTTATAAATAGACACTATTATAATAGCGCAATATACTACATAGTAAATAGTTTAACGGATCCTTAGAGGATGGGTGATCCCAAGCATCCTTTAAGTTACTTGCTCTATATTACAGTACACTTGAATTAGCTTACACTATATAAGTATGTATGTCCTGACTCGAGTGTTTATGTTTTATTTTACGCTCGGGTCAGCCTGAGTTGCAGCTTCAGTTTTCTTTCCGAAGATAGGACCACTCGTAGATCATTCGTACTGCTGGAAGCTTTTCAGTTTACCTCATTTGAAATCAAGACTTCTGAAGACTCTGTTTCTTTTAAAAATTGTATTGAAGATCATAAACTATGTAAATTCTGTTTTGTTAAAGTTTTATAAGTGGCTTCATGAACCACTGAATTTTTAATTTCCGCTGTGAGATTCTGATATCTGTGTATGTGATTCTGTGATTTATTTACTGTATATTCTGAGTTTTGCCAAATTTATTCCACAACGCAGTATTTTGAACAATTCAAGTCCGACATGTGCGGATGCGAATGGTTGAAAATACTGGGTCGTTACACTTGGTATCAGAGCTTTGGCTCTAGGCAAAACTTAGAATGTATGGTAAATTTGAATTATAGAATCACCTTCATTTGAGCTTGAATCTCTTCTTTTCGAATTTTGGAACATTCCCTACGGTTCCAAACATTCATTCGTGTCCCTCACTTTTCATCTTCTTTAGATTCTGGAGTATCCCATAACTCCACCTCGGATGATCTTTATAGTGAATTGGCAATCTCGCCATTATTCTAATTAAAGGGTGAAACTCCTTTACCATTAGCATAGGTTCACCAGAGAATTATATTTATCCTCGGTTTATCTGCCAGTGTCTTTGGTTATTCCGAACTCTATCTCTTTAGATCAAATGTAGAATTAACCCAATCTCATCGATCCGACTCTTTAAGTCACGGTTGACCAGATCAAGGTTGTCCGCGATTTATATAAACTTACCCAGTTCCTTGTTTTGTTATTTAATCATCAAATCTGCTGATTCCAACTTATCTTGAAATCTCTTTGATTTGAGTTCACCAAATTTGAATTTCTATCCTTGTTTTGAAAATTTTTATTCCTATATTTGAAAGAAAAATCTAATATTATATATAAGTATAATTTTCAGAATTTTATAATTAATGTGGAAACAGAAATGAATTTAAAACAAGAAGAATTCAATTTTCGATGGTTTCAAACCTTGGGTTTAAAATTTTTAAAAGGATATATTATTTAAAGTATTTTCGAATAGAAATTTGTTTCCAATTTTTTTTTTTTAATTTAGTGCTTTTCTCTTTGTCGCTGGGAAATAATTTCGGTGATGACTGCAGCATCATCGACATTCATTTTCGGGTTTCGAAGTGAAAAGACCATTCTGTAGTCTGGCCACAGTGTTACCTTGAGATTTTAATTGATTTGAATTTCTGAAATATGACTTAATATATGTAGATATATAATTTAAATTTGATTTGACATATTATGTATATATATTTATTTATCTCTAAATGGGTTGAAGGGAATCAGAAATTAAATTCTTAAATTTTATCTTAAGTAAAATTCAATAAAAGAAGAGAAAAATAACATTTTGAATAAGAAATTCCAATTGGAGATAATTGAATTTGAAAATTTTAGTTGTATAATACTCAATTTCATTCAATATAACTTACCTTGATTTTCAAAATTTAACAATGTAATTGGATAATATACAATATAAAAGGATTTTATAAATAAAATTTGAGTGGTTATAATAAATGTTATACACTTAAAATTTTGTATAAAAGATTAAATGGAGGTAAATAAGGAAAATGGAATTTAAGGGATTTTATTTAAATAACCTAATAATCAAATTTGATTTAATATGGAACCTTAAATCTAACCAAGAGATTTTAATAAAGGTTATTTCCTAAAAATGAATAGGTTTGTGTAATAAACAATGTATCTTTGAATAAGAAAAATATATTTGAAAGGGATATTTTTGGAATAAGGATTTTTAAAATCATAATTTAATTAATGTCTAAATGAATAATTATGATTTAAATAGTTAAGATGTATTTGAATATCACTAATTTTGATAATTGAGAATTGGTTTTCAAATAGGGATTTCAAGTATAACTTATTAAAGGAATATCTTATAAAATAGGTATTTCAAATAAGGGTTAGGTTATTTGTTAAATTAAGAGATAATGAACTTTTGAAATGAAGTATAAGTTATCTGGATATTCCATTCATAAAAGTTTGTTTTAAAAATATAACTAAAATGAATATCTCAGAAATTGAACTAATTTGAAATACTATTATATCTACTGCAGCATAGTATAAGTGCTGCTGTTCTAAAAATAAAATGTTTTGGAAAATTTATAATGGAATAAATGAAGATTATTTTAAAAAGTGTTATGATTTTAGTAGTATTTCCAAATGATAATATCTATAAAATTTTAATGACTTTCAAAATAGTATAATCTCAAAAGTATTATGATTTCAAAGTTATTATCTTATTTTGTTTTCAGACTATCTTAATATCCTTGGTTTCCTTATCTGCTACAGAATAGAGAGGCTATTGCTTACACCCGTCTATTTAGAAATCTTTCTCTAATCTTTGAAATCTTTACTCATCGAGACCTGAACACCGTTTATCACCCATGGACGGACGGTCAAACTGAAAAGGGTAAAACCGATTCTAGAGAATCTTCTTCGTGCTTCAAATCCGGAACTATCCATTTAAAGTTTTGTTTATCTAGCTGATCTTCCTTTGTTTCTCTTCTTCCGTTCCTTTTCGAGGACGAAAAGTTCTTAAGTGGGGGAGAGTGTAACAACCCTAGTTTTTAGCCATTTATTTTATTTTAATTATTTAATTTTAAATATATTTTATATAAATTGTGTTTAACAATATAGTTTAATTATTTAAATTGAAGATATATTTTATAAAATTGTATATGTCAATAAAATTAAATAATAACGGTAAAAATTTAAGCTATGGTTGAGCTGTTAAATTTCACGTTTAAAAGACGCGTCAAATATAGGGTATAAGTGACGTAACAAAACGTGTGTTTTTAAAAATGCTATTTTTGATGTTTTAGACCGCGTCTGTTTAACGCAGTGTAAAAATCAAGTTTTCGAATAGATTTGAAGAAAAATATTAGTCCGAGATTTTATGGCAACCGTTACGTTGTTTTAACTGACGGTCTGTTTTCAAATAAAATTGCATACGTTTTTTTTTTCTAAAGCCTACATAAATATTTACCGTTTCATTTATTGAAAATCAACTTGGTAACGTTCAAAACTTTATAAACAAACCATCTTTATTTTGGTAAATCAACGCATGCATAAAAATCCAGTCTTATAACTGCCACTTTATAAATCAATGCATGCATTTTGAAACTGATACGTGCACCCACACTTTTTCCTTTGCTCTGTTCTCATCAGTTTTACAAGATTCAAATAATTGAATCAAACCTTAAATCACGCTTGTATATTTACATGCTTATCAATATAACTGACGCATATTTATCATCAATCCTTCAAACAAATTCAAATTGAACCTCTCGGCCCTTGAATTCACATGTATATTTAGCAAGAATCACAACGTATTGCAAATCAAATGAATGCCTGTATTTCCATTGATCATGCAGAGATTCAAAGCGTGTGAATTCTTTTGTAAACTGATGAGTTAATCACGTACTGGAATGATCAACGAAGGCTTTAAAATCAATATCCAACTAGGCATAAATCACGCATGTTAAAAAACTTTTTTTAACTGATACGTTTCTTCGTTTACTTCCCCTAGAGTATTCGAACCAATTGCATATAAATTCATTCCTCCTCTGCCAAACTTTTCTCTGTATTTCATCCCACCTCTCTCTTTGCTCAAGCTATCAGGTAATTCTATTCTTTTCTTCTTCTAAAGTTTCTCTGTCATTTTGTTATCTTGCTCGGCCACACTACATTCAGTACAATTTGCTTCTGAGACTTTTATCATCTGCCGAGAACTAGCAGTGAGATCTGGTTCCATTTAAACTGTTTTAGTTTTGGAAAGACTGATAGGTGGTGGGATCTTGTGTGGGTTATAGGCAGAGATGTGAATTTCCAGTTTGCATTTTGTTTTGAGTAGGCTGCATTTATGTTATAGGAGTTGTGTCTTGCATAATGTTAAGGACATATTTATAAGAAATATAGTAGGAGCCTGCAGATCTGAGAAGTATGGGATGCATCAGATGACTGAGTTTGTTTGTTTATACTTGGTAGCATAAGTTGTTAAGGAATTTTCAGTTTGCATCTGTGTACATGTTTAAGTGCTTCAGATTTGCCTTCATATCAAAGGTCTGCATATATATCTGCTTGCATATGATTTGTCTGTGCACACTCATAAACCATGGGCATGTTCAGTGGGCTTGTTAGCACTGGGTTTAGGGGAGTTTTAGCTTGCATTCATGTTCAAGTAGTCTGCATACATATTCATACTAATCTGACTTGGGTTCAAGGGTAGTGTGTTGCGTACTGTAGGAGATGGTTATGTCTGTGTGTAGTTGTGAGGTTTGCAAGATTTTACCAAAACTGGGAAGCAATGTACATCTTAACTAAATGGGATCCAGGAGAGAGAGGAAGAGGATGTTGAAAGAAGATAGGTAGATTGATGTTTCAGAGATATGCAACTGGTTGCATATCAGAATTGGTGCACATGTACACACCTGTACATGATCTGTTTGTTGAAGTCTGGAGATTGTCTGGAGTTGTTTGATGCATAACTGAAGTGAAGTGGTGATGCTAGTAATAGTTAAAGATAGGATGAGGTGGGTCTGTACAGTTGAAAGGCTTGGGGTATACGTTGATGTTGAGGAAGTTGGCATGCGTGCATAAGTCCATAGGAAAACTGTTGTATGAAGCCTCAGTGTGTTGTTTGAGTAGCTAATAAACTTGTCTAGGTGAACACATAAGTCACTGCAACATGTGGACATGATTATCCATATAATTTTTTATACTAAAACTGATGGGACTGGATATAAGCAGTGATGTAAAAGTATGAAGTAAAACAGGATACAAGAGAAAGAGAGAAGAGTTTGAGTATGTATCACTGCATGTCAGTTTGTCTCGAGGCAACTAACTGGTTTGCTCGAAGCAATTGCATAATTAACTCGAAGCAGTTGTGTTGAGGCTCGGGTTGTTGAAGTTGGGCTGGGCATTTTTGACTTTACAGTGAGCAGATTGGTGATCTGGATAGAGGTTTACTAATAGAAGGTAATTTAGACTGAAAGAGATGGTAAGGACTTAAGTGATTGCAGTAGAAAGTGAATACTAGTTGTGTAGCTGAGTAGAAGTAGGCAACTGTAGATAGTTGATACACGGATACGTGTACATGAGCGGGTGAATGGATGTGTGCACGTGTACGTGAGGGTATCTCGGCCATAGGGGGAAACTTCACTTTATTGCATTTAGCAGAACTTTAGGATTTTGTCGAAAATCTTATGTTAGCACGGTTCACATATCTGGGCATATCTTGGTCATATTTACATGGGAAAGTGGTCGAGCAAGTCAACAAAAATTCTCGTTCTATTTTAAAATTTTCTTTGACCGAAAATTCTAAAGTCGCGTATTCAATATTGAATTTTGTTCTAGATTTGAATCTAGGACGACATCCGAGAATTTTGATCGTTACCCTTCGTCGTTCTGTACCGGTGAATCGTCGTTTTTGAATTCAAATTTTCTGCAGCTTTCAAGTGAGTATTTCTCACCAGACATATGTACATATATTTTGTGAATTATCGCAAGTGTATGTGTAAAAATTTTATTTAAATATTATCTGTCTGTAGTATAACGTAGAATGATGAATCCCATTTAAATTGACACCTCATCAGTTATTATCTGTTGTATTATTTCTGCAGTTATATTATATTATTGTTTATTTACTGCTTAAATCACCACTGCAAGTTCCCTGTTAAATTTAGATTGTTGTGGGCTGAAATGATAGGCCTAAATGATGATTACTGTGCTATTATTATGTTAACTGTTTAACTGTTAACTTGGGATTGCGGGTTTGAAATGATAGAACCCGGGGTTTGTAAATTACGGATTGAAATGATATAAATCCGTATCACTTGACCTAGGCTAGAAAACTATATACAGGCCCGTGGTCCTTATAATATTTTCTGAAATATTTAAAATTATTTTGGAAGTTAAATATTTGATTTAATATCTTTAAAGGATTTTATATTGATTTTGAATGAGTTATAAATGTTAATAAATAAATAAATAAATATTTGAATAAAATTTTGGAATATAACTTATTTTGGAAATTCTGGATTTTTGAAAGGATAAGATTTCAGTTAAGAAATATATATATAAGTTATATTTGGAAATATTTAAGTTAAACAATCTACTAAAGCATTTAAATGCTGTCTTTTGAAATTGGACTAGTTTTACCCGTAACTTTAGGTAGCATTTCCTAAGTGCTATAGAATCTGGAATTTGATTGTTTTGAAATTTAAGGAATTTGATAAATTATATTTATGTTTAAGTTTTGGAGACCTTTAAGATATGAGATATATAACTGGATTTTTCTTAATAAATTTAAGATGAACATTCTAGTGTTAAGTAAATTTTGAAATTATTTAATGGCATAATTTTGGAGTTTTATCTATGGAATTTATGGGAATATTCAAGACGAAATAATAAACACTAATTTGTTGAAAGAAAAAATATCCAACCTTAGTTTTGAATATTAATACTCCAATTGGATATATATATAGGAATTGAAATGGTCTTGGGAACATGAAGTGATATTTAAATTATGGTTTAAATTAAAGAAATATATTTGTAAAGCTATGTAAATTATCTTCTTTACAAAGTAACCATAAAGTTAAACCATTTATTCTATATACCGTTAAATGTCCAAACCATTGTGTTTGGGAGTTATGGTTTTAAAGTAAAATTTCCAAAATATTATGTTTTGAAGATATAATTTAAATATTTGGTTTCCAGATATTATAAATTTTAAGCAGTATGGTTTTTGGAAAAGAATTATACTTGAATATAACGGTATCATATTGTTTTGGGTTTTGAATGATATCGTGTTTATAGTTTGAAATAGAAATGTTTATTTTGGTTTTAAAGTATAAACTGTTTTAAAAGACCACGGTGTTATAATAACGATGGGTTGGCAAAGAGACCGGGATCGGATATGGACATACTCTCTGTCGATACCGAAAACCACTTTGACCAACCGTGTACGCGGTGGAGATTCCAGAATGAAGTAGGATGGTGGTGACGGTTTCTTGAAGGTAAATACGTGGACCCGACTCCCGTGAGTTGGCTTAAGGTGGCTAAAACAGGAGCGATTGACGGATTAATGAGGTAGCTCCTCTAATCGAACGCACTTCTTCGTATACCATTCTATTGCTTATGTGATTGTTTGGGTGCACCCTTGATTTGGGAGTGTTGTTCGAGGTGGGCGGTTGCTGCGGCTTCGCGTTACCATCGGTCCGGAAGCGTAATTGGTATATCTACCCTGGCATTGCCTAGTTGTGCCGTGTCACCTACCATATCGAGCCTTGTACGAGTTTGGTTTTCTCCCGTAGCCCGTGTGGTATCCTCTAGTGGCTTCCCGATCAGGAGGGGCTATGATATTGGACGGACTACTGGGACTATTACGTGTTAAGGGCTATATGGGTAACCCCTTAACGCTATTAAAAAGTAAGTTTATTTTATAAATAGACACTATTATAATAGCGCAATATACTACATAGTAAATAGTTTAACGGATCCTTAGAGGATGGGTGATCCCAAGCATCCTTTAAGTTACTTGCTCTATATTACAGTACACTTGAATTAGCTTACACTATATAAGTATGTATGTCCTGACTCGAGTGTTTATGTTTTATTTTACGCTCGGGTCAGCCTGAGTTGCAGCTTCAGTTTTCTTTCCGAAGATAGGACCACTCGTAGATCATTCGTACTGCTGGAAGCTTTTCAGTTTACCTCATTTGAAATCAAGACTTCTGAAGACTCTGTTTCTTTTAAAAATTGTATTGAAGATCATAAACTATGTAAATTCTGTTTTGTTAAAGTTTTATAAGTGGCTTCATGAACCACTGAATTTTTAATTTCCGCTGTGAGATTCTGATATCTGTGTATGTGATTCTGTGATTTATTTACTGTATATTCTGAGTTTTGCCAAATTTATTCCACAACGCAGTATTTTGAACAATTCAAGTCCGACATGTGCGGATGCGAATGGTTGAAAATACTGGGTCGTTACACTTGGTATCAGAGCTTTGGCTCTAGGCAAAACTTAGAATGTATGGTAAATTTGAATTATAGAATCACCTTCATTTGAGCTTGAATCTCTTCTTTTCGAATTTTGGAACATTCCCTACGGTTCCAAACATTCATTCGTGTCCCTCACTTTTCATCTTCTTTAGATTCTGGAGTATCCCATAACTCCACCTCGGATGATCTTTATAGTGAATTGGCAATCTCGCCATTATTCTAATTAAAGGGTGAAACTCCTTTACCATTAGCATAGGTTCACCAGAGAATTATATTTATCCTCGGTTTATCTGCCAGTGTCTTTGGTTATTCCGAACTCTATCTCTTTAGATCAAATGTAGAATTAACCCAATCTCATCGATCCGACTCTTTAAGTCACGGTTGACCAGATCAAGGTTGTCCGCGATTTATATAAACTTACCCAGTTCCTTGTTTTGTTATTTAATCATCAAATCTGCTGATTCCAACTTATCTTGAAATCTCTTTGATTTGAGTTCACCAAATTTGAATTTCTATCCTTGTTTTGAAAATTTTTATTCCTATATTTGAAAGAAAAATCTAATATTATATATAAGTATAATTTTCAGAATTTTATAATTAATGTGGAAACAGAAATGAATTTAAAACAAGAAGAATTCAATTTTCGATGGTTTCAAACCTTGGGTTTAAAATTTTTAAAAGGATATATTATTTAAAGTATTTTCGAATAGAAATTTGTTTCCAATTTTTTTTTTTTAATTTAGTGCTTTTCTCTTTGTCGCTGGGAAATAATTTCGGTGATGACTGCAGCATCATCGACATTCATTTTCGGGTTTCGAAGTGAAAAGACCATTCTGTAGTCTGGCCACAGTGTTACCTTGAGATTTTAATTGATTTGAATTTCTGAAATATGACTTAATATATGTAGATATATAATTTAAATTTGATTTGACATATTATGTATATATATTTATTTATCTCTAAATGGGTTGAAGGGAATCAGAAATTAAATTCTTAAATTTTATCTTAAGTAAAATTCAATAAAAGAAGAGAAAAATAACATTTTGAATAAGAAATTCCAATTGGAGATAATTGAATTTGAAAATTTTAGTTGTATAATACTCAATTTCATTCAATATAACTTACCTTGATTTTCAAAATTTAACAATGTAATTGGATAATATACAATATAAAAGGATTTTATAAATAAAATTTGAGTGGTTATAATAAATGTTATACACTTAAAATTTTGTATAAAAGATTAAATGGAGGTAAATAAGGAAAATGGAATTTAAGGGATTTTATTTAAATAACCTAATAATCAAATTTGATTTAATATGGAACCTTAAATCTAACCAAGAGATTTTAATAAAGGTTATTTCCTAAAAATGAATAGGTTTGTGTAATAAACAATGTATCTTTGAATAAGAAAAATATATTTGAAAGGGATATTTTTGGAATAAGGATTTTTAAAATCATAATTTAATTAATGTCTAAATGAATAATTATGATTTAAATAGTTAAGATGTATTTGAATATCACTAATTTTGATAATTGAGAATTGGTTTTCAAATAGGGATTTCAAGTATAACTTATTAAAGGAATATCTTATAAAATAGGTATTTCAAATAAGGGTTAGGTTATTTGTTAAATTAAGAGATAATGAACTTTTGAAATGAAGTATAAGTTATCTGGATATTCCATTCATAAAAGTTTGTTTTAAAAATATAACTAAAATGAATATCTCAGAAATTGAACTAATTTGAAATACTATTATATCTACTGCAGCATAGTATAAGTGCTGCTGTTCTAAAAATAAAATGTTTTGGAAAATTTATAATGGAATAAATGAAGATTATTTTAAAAAGTGTTATGATTTTAGTAGTATTTCCAAATGATAATATCTATAAAATTTTAATGACTTTCAAAATAGTATAATCTCAAAAGTATTATGATTTCAAAGTTATTATCTTATTTTGTTTTCAGACTATCTTAATATCCTTGGTTTCCTTATCTGCTACAGAATAGAGAGGCTATTGCTTACACCCGTCTATTTAGAAATCTTTCTCTAATCTTTGAAATCTTTACTCATCGAGACCTGAACACCGTTTATCACCCATGGACGGACGGTCAAACTGAAAAGGGTAAAACCGATTCTAGAGAATCTTCTTCGTGCTTCAAATCCGGAACTATCCATTTAAAGTTTTGTTTATCTAGCTGATCTTCCTTTGTTTCTCTTCTTCCGTTCCTTTTCGAGGACGAAAAGTTCTTAAGTGGGGGAGAGTGTAACAACCCTAGTTTTTAGCCATTTATTTTATTTTAATTATTTAATTTTAAATATATTTTATATAAATTGTGTTTAACAATATAGTTTAATTATTTAAATTGAAGATATATTTTATAAAATTGTATATGTCAATAAAATTAAATAATAACGGTAAAAATTTAAGCTATGGTTGAGCTGTTAAATTTCACGTTTAAAAGACGCGTCAAATATAGGGTATAAGTGACGTAACAAAACGTGTGTTTTTAAAAATGCTATTTTTGATGTTTTAGACCGCGTCTGTTTAACGCAGTGTAAAAATCAAGTTTTCGAATAGATTTGAAGAAAAATATTAGTCCGAGATTTTATGGCAACCGTTACGTTGTTTTAACTGACGGTCTGTTTTCAAATAAAATTGCATACGTTTTTTTTTTCTAAAGCCTACATAAATATTTACCGTTTCATTTATTGAAAATCAACTTGGTAACGTTCAAAACTTTATAAACAAACCATCTTTATTTTGGTAAATCAACGCATGCATAAAAATCCAGTCTTATAACTGCCACTTTATAAATCAATGCATGCATTTTGAAACTGATACGTGCACCCACACTTTTTCCTTTGCTCTGTTCTCATCAGTTTTACAAGATTCAAATAATTGAATCAAACCTTAAATCACGCTTGTATATTTACATGCTTATCAATATAACTGACGCATATTTATCATCAATCCTTCAAACAAATTCAAATTGAACCTCTCGGCCCTTGAATTCACATGTATATTTAGCAAGAATCACAACGTATTGCAAATCAAATGAATGCCTGTATTTCCATTGATCATGCAGAGATTCAAAGCGTGTGAATTCTTTTGTAAACTGATGAGTTAATCACGTACTGGAATGATCAACGAAGGCTTTAAAATCAATATCCAACTAGGCATAAATCACGCATGTTAAAAAACTTTTTTTAACTGATACGTTTCTTCGTTTACTTCCCCTAGAGTATTCGAACCAATTGCATATAAATTCATTCCTCCTCTGCCAAACTTTTCTCTGTATTTCATCCCACCTCTCTCTTTGCTCAAGCTATCAGGTAATTCTATTCTTTTCTTCTTCTAAAGTTTCTCTGTCATTTTGTTATCTTGCTCGGCCACACTACATTCAGTACAATTTGCTTCTGAGACTTTTATCATCTGCCGAGAACTAGCAGTGAGATCTGGTTCCATTTAAACTGTTTTAGTTTTGGAAAGACTGATAGGTGGTGGGATCTTGTGTGGGTTATAGGCAGAGATGTGAATTTCCAGTTTGCATTTTGTTTTGAGTAGGCTGCATTTATGTTATAGGAGTTGTGTCTTGCATAATGTTAAGGACATATTTATAAGAAATATAGTAGGAGCCTGCAGATCTGAGAAGTATGGGATGCATCAGATGACTGAGTTTGTTTGTTTATACTTGGTAGCATAAGTTGTGAAGGAATTTTCAGTTTGCATCTGTGTACATGTTTAAGTGCTTCAGATTTGCCTTCATATCAAAGGTCTGCATATATATCTGCTTGCATATGATTTGTCTGTGCACACTCATAAACCATGGGCATGTTCAGTGGGCTTGTTAGCACTGGGTTTAGGGGAGTTTTAGCTTGCATTCATGTTCAAGTAGTCTGCATACATATTCATACTAATCTGACTTGGGTTCAAGGGTAGTGTGTTGCGTACTGTAGGAGATGGTTATGTCTGTGTGTAGTTGTGAGGTTTGCAAGATTTTACCAAAACTGGGAAGCAATGTACATCTTAACTAAATGGGATCCAGGAGAGAGAGGAAGAGGATGTTGAAAGAAGATAGGTAGATTGATGTTTCAGAGATATGCAACTGGTTGCATATCAGAATTGGTGCACATGTACACACCTGTACATGATCTGTTTGTTGAAGTCTGGAGATTGTCTGGAGTTGTTTGATGCATAACTGAAGTGAAGTGGTGATGCTAGTAATAGTTAAAGATAGGATGAGGTGGGTCTGTACAGTTGAAAGGCTTGGGGTATACGTTGATGTTGAGGAAGTTGGCATGCGTGCATAAGTCCATAGGAAAACTGTTGTATGAAGCCTCAGTGTGTTGTTTGAGTAGCTAATAAACTTGTCTAGGTGAACACATAAGTCACTGCAACATGTGGACATGATTATCCATATAATTTTTTATACTAAAACTGATGGGACTGGATATAAGCAGTGATGTAAAAGTATGAAGTAAAACAGGATACAAGAGAAAGAGAGAAGAGTTTGAGTATGTATCACTGCATGTCAGTTTGTCTCGAGGCAACTAACTGGTTTGCTCGAAGCAATTGCATAATTAACTCGAAGCAGTTGTGTTGAGGCTCGGGTTGTTGAAGTTGGGCTGGGCATTTTTGACTTTACAGTGAGCAGATTGGTGATCTGGATAGAGGTTTACTAATAGAAGGTAATTTAGACTGAAAGAGATGGTAAGGACTTAAGTGATTGCAGTAGAAAGTGAATACTAGTTGTGTAGCTGAGTAGAAGTAGGCAACTGTAGATAGTTGATACACGGATACGTGTACATGAGCGGGTGAATGGATGTGTGCACGTGTACGTGAGGGTATCTCGGCCATAGGGGGAAACTTCACTTTATTGCATTTAGCAGAACTTTAGGATTTTGTCGAAAATCTTATGTTAGCACGGTTCACATATCTGGGCATATCTTGGTCATATTTACATGGGAAAGTGGTCGAGCAAGTCAACAAAAATTCTCGTTCTATTTTAAAATTTTCTTTGACCGAAAATTCTAAAGTCGCGTATTCAATATTGAATTTTGTTCTAGATTTGAATCTAGGACGACATCCGAGAATTTTGATCGTTACCCTTCGTCGTTCTGTACCGGTGAATCGTCGTTTTTGAATTCAAATTTTCTGCAGCTTTCAAGTGAGTATTTCTCACCAGACATATGTACATATATTTTGTGAATTATCGCAAGTGTATGTGTAAAAATTTTATTTAAATATTATCTGTCTGTAGTATAACGTAGAATGATGAATCCCATTTAAATTGACACCTCATCAGTTATTATCTGTTGTATTATTTCTGCAGTTATATTATATTATTGTTTATTTACTGCTTAAATCACCACTGCAAGTTCCCTGTTAAATTTAGATTGTTGTGGGCTGAAATGATAGGCCTAAATGATGATTACTGTGCTATTATTATGTTAACTGTTTAACTGTTAACTTGGGATTGCGGGTTTGAAATGATAGAACCCGGGGTTTGTAAATTACGGATTGAAATGATATAAATCCGTATCACTTGACCTAGGCTAGAAAACTATATACAGGCCCGTGGTCCTTATAATATTTTCTGAAATATTTAAAATTATTTTGGAAGTTAAATATTTGATTTAATATCTTTAAAGGATTTTATATTGATTTTGAATGAGTTATAAATGTTAATAAATAAATAAATAAATATTTGAATAAAATTTTGGAATATAACTTATTTTGGAAATTCTGGATTTTTGAAAGGATAAGATTTCAGTTAAGAAATATATATATAAGTTATATTTGGAAATATTTATTAAGTTAAACAATCTACTAAAGCATTTAAATGCTGTCTTTTGAAATTGGACTAGTTTTACCCGTAACTTTAGGTAGCATTTCCTAAGTGCTATAGAATCTGGAATTTGATTGTTTTGAAATTTAAGGAATTTGATAAATTATATTTATGTTTAAGTTTTGGAGACCTTTAAGATATGAGATTTATAACTGGATTTTTCTTAATAAATTTAAGATGAACATTCTAGTGTTAAGTAAATTTTGAAATTATTTAATGGCATAATTTTGGAGTTTTATCTATGGAATTTATGGGAATATTCAAGACGAAATAATAAACACTAATTTGTTGAAAGAAAAAATATCCAACCTTAGTTTTGAATATTAATACTCCAATTGGATATATATATAGGAATTGAAATGGTCTTGGGAACATGAAGTGATATTTAAATTATGGTTTAAATTAAAGAAATATATTTGTAAAGCTATGTAAATTATCTTCTTTACAAAGTAACCATAAAGTTAAACCATTTATTCTATATACCGTTGAATGTCCAAACCATTGTGTTTGGGAGTTATGGTTTTAAAGTAAAATTTCCAAAATATTATGTTTTGAAGATATAATTTAAATATTTGGTTTCCAGATATTATAAATTTTAAGCAGTATGGTTTTTGGAAAAGAATTATACTTGAATATAACGGTATCATATTGTTTTGGGTTTTGAATGATATCGTGTTTATAGTTTGAAATAGAAATGTTTATTTTGGTTTTAAAGTATAAACTGTTTTAAAAGACCACGGTGTTATAATAACGATGGGTTGGCAAAGAGACCGGGATCGGATATGGACATACTCTCTGTCGATACCGAAAACCACTTTGACCAACCGTGTACGCGGTGGAGATTCCAGAATGAAGTAAGATGGTGGTGACGGTTTCTTGAAGGTAAATACGTGGACCCGACTCCCATGAGTTGGCTTAAGGTGGCTAAAACAGGAGCGATTGACGGATTAATGAGGTAGCTCCTCTGATCGAACGCACTTCTTCGTATACCATTCTATTGCTTATGTGATTGTTTGGGTGCACCCTTGATTTGGGAGTGTTGTTCGAGGTGGGCGGTTGCTGCGGCTTCGCGTTACCATCGGTCCGGAAGCGTAATTGGTATATCTACCCTGGCATTGCCTAGTTGTGCCGTGTCACCTACCATATCGAGCCTTGTACGAGTTTGGTTTTCTCCCGTAGCCCGTGTGGTATCCTCTAGTGGCTTCCCGATCAGGAGGGGCTATGATATTGGACGGACTACTGGGACTATTACGTGTTAAGGGCTATATGGGTAACCCCTTAACGCTATTAAAAAGTAAGTTTATTTTATAAATAGACACTATTATAATAGCGCAATATACTACATAGTAAATAGTTTAACGGATCCTTAGAGGATGGGTGATCCCAAGCATCCTTTAAGTTACTTGCTCTATATTACAGTACACTTGAATTAGCTTACACTATATAAGTATGTATGTCCTGACTCGAGTGTTTATGTTTTATTTTACGCTCGGGTCAGCCTGAGTTGCAGCTTCAGTTTTCTTTCCGAAGATAGGACCACTCGTAGATCATTCGTACTGCTGGAAGCTTTTCAGTTTACCTCATTTGAAATCAAGACTTCTGAAGACTCTGTTTCTTTTAAAAATTGTATTGAAGATCATAAACTATGTAAATTCTGTTTTGTTAAAGTTTTATAAGTGGCTTCATGAACCACTGAATTTTTAATTTCCGCTGTGAGATTCTGATATCTGTGTATGTGATTCTGTGATTTATTTACTGTATATTCTGAGTTTTGCCAAATTTATTCCACAACGTAGTATTTTGAACAATTCAAGTCCGACATGTGCGGATGCGAATGGTTGAAAATACTGGGTCGTTACATGGAAAGTAGTTGATATGATACAAATCAGAAAAATAAGCATGTATTAATATATGATAGTTGAACATGTATTATCAATTAACATATGCTACTATAGTACTATTATAATTGTATGTTCTGTTTTATACGTAAAATAACAGAAGTATGTTTGACTCAAATTATATTTATCTACTGATACCGTGTAATATAACTCTAATTTATACATAAATGAAGCCCATCCCTGACCTATTCACATCTTACATGGATTGAAATTTTAAAACATATACCAAGTCTCTAGTCAATAACTAATCTCCTTCAAACCGCAACTTGCTAACCTGCTATCATCCTCCTCTCCTATATATTATATACAACTCAAATTTCAATCTATTTCTATATCTTCTTCGAAAACAAACTCAAATTGTTTTATCAAACATTTGTGGAACAAAAAACACAGTGAGTTTCTCAACAAATTCAAATTAAATCAACTTCAAAATTTCCATGGCTACTCTAAATTTACAAAGCGTATACCCAAAATCATCGCTATTGTCAAAAAGATACCACAAAGAAAGATGTTGCCAAGCTAGTCTACAAGCTCCGAACAACCCAAAAAAGAATCAAATACCAAGGCCGAGCTTACCTGCAGCAATGATGAACATGGAAAAACTAACACTGAATCATGATATAAGAGATGAAACTGTGAGCAACTTCTCAAAAAAAGATGACCATAAGCTGATACTAAATCGGACATTAAATGATCACACCAAAATTTGGGAATGGAGGCAAAAAAAACGAGGAAGATAAATTCATGTACTCAATAACAAATTTTGATGTTGAAGCTATGATGCAATAAATGGTGATGCTCGTAATAGTAGAAATAAATAAAAAAAATACTAATACATGGAAAGGAAAATAAACAATATCAGAATACCTGAAAGCACCGATTACGTGAAGGAAAAAGAAAGGCGGCTGATAGAAGTTTGAGCTCAAGAATTTGGGGGAAGAATTTGGGGGAGAATGAAATAAAACGAGGGAAGGAATGAATTTGGGGTGGTCGTGAGTTAGGGGAAGAATTTGGGGGAGAATGAAATAAAACGAGGGAAGAAATGAATTTGGGGGAGAATGAAAAAAAAATGAGGGAAGGAACGAATTTGATACGGCTCAAAGCCGTATCAAATTTTATACGGCTAAAAACGGTATCTAGACGTTTAGATACGGCTTTTACCCGTATCAAATTTGATACGGATTTGAGCCGTATCAAATAAGGCGGATATGGGTGTGGCTAAAACAGCTTTGTGGTATAGTGTATGCATGTTTTCATGAGGATGTTGCCATGTTTTGTGGAGTTTTTGTGCTGTTAACATCCAAAGCAAGTCACGGCCAGAAGTAAACAAGTGGAGAGGAAGGTGGTGAGGCCATGGATGATGGTGGCGCTGGTCGTGGAGGTGGTGGAGGATCCATGGCCGGTCAACACTATGAAGAAACAAGGCAAAAATATTAATAAAACAAGAAGAAAAGTAGAAAAATAAGGAGAGGCCATTACCCAAATTTTCTTAGCCGTGAAAGAGAAATGAGAAGTGGAGTTTTTTTTAGAATTGAGAAATGAATTTATGGCCAAGAAAAAGAAAATACATGGCCAAACAAGAATAAATGAAAGGTTAAGGAAAATGAAAGGTCTTAGGCAAATGAAAGGTCTAAAGTTAAAAGCTTTTTAAACTCTTCACATTTCCTTTTTCTTTAATTCAATGAAACAAAAATAAAATCAGAAATTTGATTTTAAAAACCGAAGAAAAGTAATATAAAATAAAAATAAATAATAAATTTTAAATAAAATGGAAAAAGAATTAAAGAAATTGCTTAAAATTCAAAACAGAGTTCAAAAATTAAAATTAAAACATCGTTGGCTATGGAAAAAATATCTACTTCATTTTAAAAATATTCTAAGGAAAAAATTTGAAATAAAATAATTTTTTAAACATATTCAAAGTGAAATAAATAACTAAATTTAGAGAAAATAGAAAAATATTAAAGAAATTGTTTAACAATTGAAAACAGGACATGAAAATTACAAATAAAATACCATTAGCTCTAGAAAAATTTCTATTTCACTTTAAAACGAATAAAATGTCAAATAAATAAAAATAAATGAAGGAACAAAATAAAGTGGGAATGAGAATAAAATATGATCTTGAGAAAATAGAAAAATAAATAAAGAATTCCTTAAATTAATTGAAGCTAGGAACTAGAAATTGTAAACAAAAGACAAATGACATTAGAAAATTTTAATTATACTTTTTAGGAATGTTTTAAAACCAAAAATATATACAATACATGTTATTTACCCATATAAACATAAATTAGAACATTATACGACCAAATAAAATATCATTTATATAATTTAAATAAACAATTTTGTTAAATACAGCAAATTTCACACAATAGTTAAAAAGGCATAACTTTCACCTTATAAATCAGATTTCAACGAAACGAAAAGAAGTGTTCTTAAAATTTTATTTACTTTCATAATAAAAGATAAAATGAAAATTTTCAAACTTTCAAATTTAAAATTTAAAATTCAAAGTTTGACCATATTGACCAAAATTCACTCTTTTGGAAAATATTTTATTTAGCCATGTTTGGAATTCTAATTCACAAAGAAATCAAAATTTATATTTAAAATAACAAAGCTATTTAATTTTATAAATAAAAGTAAAGTTTTTTAAAATAAAAAATCCAATTAAAATGATTAAAGTATACAATTAAAATAATCACAAAATACATGGTTGTTATTACACTCTCCCCCACTCAAAACTTTTCGTCCTCGAAAAGGAATGAGGTACGGGAAAGAACAGAAAAGATAAAATGAAATAAGATTAAGACAAGATGACAAAAGCTTGAAATTATATCTGGTAACCGTTGTTATAGGTAAGTTTAACAAGGTGGATGTGATCTTCCTATGATCCTCCATAATCAAGAACACAAGCACGAAAAAGATCCTCTAGAATCTGATTCACCCTTTCCGCTTGGCCGTTGGTTTGTGGATGGAAAGTAGTGCTCATTTTCAAAATGAGTACTAAAAATTATCAAAGACTATAGAAAGATTTCTAAACAGAAAGATTATAGAAAAATGCTTACACCAGTCTGTAGAAAGATAAGGAGAATAAGGACAACCAAAAGATAGTTTGAAAAACAAAATAAGATAACAAGTTTGAAACCGTGGAAATTTCAACTTAAATTGATAACTAATTTTACACAAGTTAAATAAATCTTAACTATCCCTAATTTCATTATCTTATCGTCCAATTTTCTTAATTTAACAATCTCTAAAATCATGGATTTGGAAAAAAAATCATTTATTATACTCATAATGTATTCAATAAATTTAGTTCTTCAAATTAAATTTTATTCCTCTCAATATATTTTATCACCTAATTTAAGTATAATTACACTTATTACAACTGCTTTAATTAATTCTTAGTTCCTTTAAATCCATTATATTGTAAATTATTCAATTTACCTCTATTAATCTTTTTTTATAACTAAAATTTAAGTGTATAACATTTATTATAACCACTCAAATTTTATTTTAAATAATATATTTTATATTGTATATTATCCAATTACATATTCACTTCTAAAATTAAGGTAAGTTATATTGAAATGAAATGGTGTATTATACAAATAAAACTTCCAAATTCAATCATTTCAAGCTTGAATATTTATCCAAATCTTGAAATTATAATTGAAATTATCTATCAAAATAAAATTTAGTAATTTAAATTTTCGACAAATTCTAAACTATTTACAGATAAATAAATGCACATATACTATATATATGTATGTGTGTATATGTATGTATGTACATGTATATATCCATTCAAATTTAAATCATATATCAGCATAAGTTATAAATCTAGCCTTATTTTAGAATTTCAAATCAATTAAATTCCCCAATCTAAGCTGTAGCAAGACTACAGAATGGTCTCTTCAAATGTCGATGATGCTGAGGTCATCACCGAAGTTATTTTCCAGCGACAAAGAGAAGAGCACAAATTTTTAAACTTTAAAATTCTTTGGAAACAAATTTCTATTCGAAAAAACTTTAAATAATATATCCTTTTAAAATTTTAAACAAAAAGTTTGAAACCATCGAAAATTAAATTCTCAAATTCTTTTTTTAAATTTATTTTAAATTTCCTAATAAACTTATAACCATGTTTTATACTTCAATTATTTATATATGAAACAAAACAAAATATTATTTCTTAACAACCAATTCAATAAAGATCCAGAAAAATTTATAATATAGTTACAAAGTTTGTTTCATTACTAAATTTGAAAAAAAAATTGTGTCAGTTTTCTCTGTTCAAGTGTTTTGAAAATCCTATCGATAGCGTTGGTTAGACGAATCGATCAGAAACCCAAATCAACATCAACAACTCAAACAATACAATATAAAACAAAACATTAATTATAGATTTACAAATACAATTCAAAAATGTTTTGAAGCTATTTTGGAAACAAAAGACAACGTCCCATGCACCAACCAGAATTTATAAATACAAAACGGAACAGATTAACACAATATTAAATTCTTTTTATAACACTAACAAATATGCACTCTTATATGTATACACTCGGCGACTCCTATAGGGGATTATTACCCTATTAATAAAGAATCAGACCCCACAAAGCTAAGGTTTTCACTAAACCAAAGCTTTGATATCACATGTAACATCCCGCCTTTTCGCACGCTTTAAATTGACACACGTACCAATTCAAATGAGTGAAAATGAGTGAATGGAAGGAGAGGGACTGAGTTAGGGTATTTAGTTAGTTAGTTGGCTGAACCCAAACCCAAAACCCAACTAGAAAAAGTAGCAAAATTCAACTTACTCCAAACATATCAATGCTTATACCCGAAAAGATCGCAAACGCCATTTTGGACTCAATGGAGGTGGTTTCGAGTCCTAATTCAGCCATTTGCAAAAAGTAACATTTCGGATCCAAAAATCCGACTAACGACGCTATATTTAAATAAAACATTAAAATATATAATCGTTAAATATGAGGGTTGTTACAGATCTCCCCTCCTTACAAAATTGCATCCCTGCAATTCATAGAGACGATACTTGTAACAACTACATATATGCATCATCCCAAAAAGAAAAGGAAATAAGCTTGAGATGAAAAGATATTCTCATCGTTGCCAGCAAAGATAGAAAACCCCGGATAAGATCGCTCGATATACTCTCTGGTTTCCCAAGTACAGTCATTGGGATTAGCGGACCATTGAACTTTAACGAGCGGCGCGTACTTGTTTCGAAGGTTTCGCACCTCCGTGTCAAGTACGCGAATAGGCTGCTGTACAATAGATAAGTCCGGTGAGACCTCAAGCTCTTGCAAATCAGGAGAATCAATAACAGAATTCGACTCCCGAAGACACTTCCGAAGTTAAGAGACGTGAAACACGTCATGAATGCCAGATAAATGAGTAGGAAGTGAAACTCTATAAGCCACAAGGCCAATACGTTCCGTAATAGAAAATGGTCCTATAAAGCGAGGAGCCAATTTCCCAGTCGTACTAAAACGCATCACCCCTTTCAAAGGAGAAACACGAATAAAGATAAGAACACCAATCGAGAACTCGAGAGGCTTTCTACGGTTGTCCGTGTAGGACTTCTGGCGGCTCTGTGCCTCTTTCATTCTCAACCGAATAAGATCAATCTTCTCGGAAGAATCACGAACAAAATCTGGACCAAGAATAATCTTCTCCCCATATTCCAACCAACAAGAAGGTGATCGACATGGCCTTCCATATAAAGCTTCGAAAGGAGCCATACCGATACTAGATTGAAAACTATTATTGTAGGAGGACTCTACAAGAGGTAGATGATCCTCCCAACTACCACCAAAATCAAAAATACAAATACGGAGAAGATCTTCCAAGATACGATCCACCCGTTCAGTCTGTCCGTCAGACTGCGGATGATAAGCGGTGCTGAAATTAAGCTTTGTTCCCAAAGCTTGCTGACGACTCTTTCAAAAATGACTCGTGAATAAAGGATCACGGTCACTCATAATAGAACTAGGAACACCGTGAAGTCTCACGATTTCCTTGACATATAACTTAGCCAAATGTTAAGCAGTCCTATTAGACTTAATAGGGATAAAATAAGCAGACTTAGTGAGGCGATCAACAATAACCCAAATGCTAGAATGGCCTGACCTCGAACGAGGTAGGACGTCAATGAAATCTGTAGAAATCTGATCCCATTTCCACAATGGAATCTCTAAAGGCTGAAGAAGACCCGAAGGACGCTGATGTTCGGCCTTAACACGCTGACAGGTTATGCAATTACTCACATAACTCGCCACATCGTACTTCATGCCTTCCCAATAATAAAGACGACGCATATCCGCATACATCTTACTACTACTAGGATGAATGGTATACTTAGAACGGTGACAGACATCAAGAATGTCATGCCTAAGTGCAAAATAAGAAGGCACAAAAAGACGGTTCTTCTTGTGAAGACACCAATGAGAATCAATGCTGAAATCCCGCAATGCCTCATCACAGGATCCAGACTCACAAAGCTGAATAAGATGCAACAAATCAGGATCACGCCGCTGAGCATCGGCAATACGATCCAATAAAATGGGTCGAGTTTCCAAACTAAATAATAGAATAGGAGAATCAGAAGATGAACCTCGATCACGAATTTCACAAAAAGATAGAGTCTCAAGAATATCCCATTCGGCAAGCATTATAGAAATAACAGCCGAATGTTTGCGACTAAGCGCATCAGCAACACGATTACCCTTTCCAGGGGTATGCTGGATATCAAAGTCATAGGAAGCAAGAAACTCGAGCCAACACTGTTGTCTCATATTGAGTTCCTTCTGAGCAAACAAATACTTCAAGGATTTATGATCGGTATAGAGAATGAAGCGCTCTCCCAATAAATAGTGTCGCCAAATCTTCAAGGCAAAGACAATGGCGGCTAACTCAAGATCATGAGTGGCATAGCGAACTTCATTCGGACGCAGTTTCCTAGAAGCATAAGCAACTAACCGATCCTTCTGCATAAGAACAGCACCGAGATGACTACCACAAGCATCGGTGTAGACAACAAGATCCTGATTCCCCTCGGGAACCGCCAAAATAGGAGCATTAGTGAGAAGTTCCTTTAATGTCTGAAAGGAAGCTTCACACTTGTCGGACCAAATAAAACAAATGCCTTTCCGAGTAAGGCTGGTGAGAGGAAGCACAACATGGGAAAAATCCTTAATGAACCGACGGTAATAACCCGCCAATCCAAGGAAACTACGAATCTCATGAACATTCTCAGGACTCTTCCAATTCTGGATGGCTTCGATCTTTGAGGGATCGACTGAAATGCCATAGGAAGATACAACATGGCCTAAGAACTTAACCTTATTCTCCCAAAAGTGGCACTTGGAGAATTTGGCTCTAAGCTGATGATGACGGAGAGTACTCAAGACAATTCTCAAGTGATTAGCATGCTCAGCTTCAGACTTAGAATAAATAAGGATAACATCAATGAAGACAAGGACGAACTTATCGAGATATTCCCCAAATACTCGATTCATGAGATCAACAAAGAAAATAGGAGCGTTCGTCAACCCGAACGGCATAACGAGCCACTCAAAAGAACCATAACGAGTGCGGAAAGCAGTAAGCGGTATGCTATCCTCCCCGACTCGTAACTGATGAAAACCTGTGGCAAGGTCAAGCTGAGAAAAGACGTTAGCACCACTCAATAGATCGAACATATCATCGATCATAGGCAATGGATACCTATTCCTAATGGTTAACTCGTTAAGCTTGCGATAGTCAATGCAAAGCCTAAGAGTTCCATCGGATTTCTTCACGAAGACGACCGTGGATCCCCACGGAGAAAAACTGGACTGAATCAACTGCTTGGACTCAAGCTCCAAAACCTGCTTCTTGAGTTCCTCATTTTCCTTTGTAGACATCCTCGTGGGAGGACGACTAACTGGCTGCGCGCCTGGAATGAGATCAATACGGAACTCAATTGCCCGCTTGGGTGGCAAACCCGAAACAGGTTCAAAAACATCAGAAAAGTCACAAGCAATTGGAGTACGAGATATATCATCATCATCTTGCGAGTCAAGAGAATAAAAAGCCATTTCGGAATTATCCACATCCCGAAGAACAAGTGATAGCTGAGTAGGCGAATCCGAATGTCGAAGATACAAAATTCTCTCCAAACAAATAATCCTGGCATTATATCTCATTAGCCAGTCCATTCCCAAAATCATATCAAATCCCAGACAAGATATAACGTGCAGATTCGCACAAAAGAAAAGCCACATAAAACAATCTCAACATCATCACAAAGCATGCTAAGGGTCGTGGATCCCCCAATAGGATTCGCAATCCTTAAAGAAGTAACCAAACAAGAAACATCCAAGGATAAATCGTCAACGAGCCTTTTCGATACGAAAGAATGTGAAGCACCCGTATCGAAAAGAACTCGTATACTATGGTCATGAAATAAAATAGAACCTTCCAAAATAGATGGAGATATACCTTTGGGCTGAGAAGGACCTTCAGAAGCCTTAGCAGCATAAAGCTTGCTAGACTTAGCACCACCAGGAACAGTAGGGCAAGTGGAAACATGATGACCTTCCTTCTTGCAATAACGGCAGAAGAGAGGCTTGGAACAAGGTCGAATCATATGATCAGGAGAACCACAATTGAAACACTTTCGAACGAAAGGTGTTCCAGAAGACTGAGACTGAGAACTAGAACCACCGGTCTTCTTCTTCTTAGAAGGAAAAGACCTGGACTTCTGAAATGGAAACTGCTTCTTGTTGGGTTACTTGGAAATCTCAACATCATCACCACTATCACACTCCTTCTCGACGGTTTCAATATGAAGCGCAGAATCCACCAACTCCTCAAAAGAAAGCTTAAGCTGGAGCAACAAAGACTTCTTAAGATATTCCTTAAGATCAGAGACAAACTTTAGATTCTTCTTATAAGAAGTGCTAATGAATTCAAGACCATACTTAGATAGAGCCTCGAATAATGCAACATACTCATAAACAGAAGATTTCCCTTGCTTCAACTCAAGGAAGCGACGGGTCAATAAAACTTTTTCAGATTCAGGAACGAACTTGAGTTCGAATCGTCCCCGAAACTGAGTGCAAGAAAGAGTAGACTCATCAATTTCGGCTATAAGAAGCTCATGCCAATCAAGAGCACGCTCTTGCAATAAGCTAGAAGTTACAAGAACTCTATCATGGTCAGAAAGATCCATATGAGAGAAGATACGCTTGCACGTGCGAAACCAAGCTTGGACTTCAAGAACAAACTCGGAGCCTTTAAACGGCTTTCCTCCAAGATGAGAAAAATCACTACACAGACGTGCAAAGGCAGACTTGCGAGGTGGAGAAACTCGAGGAGGAACTGGAGGTTGAGTGCTCCTAAACAACTCCAAAAACTGATCGGCAGACATATAAACACCATCCGGATGTGAGCCACTGGATTGCCCAGCATCCGAACGTCGTCCCCCGCCTCTTCCAGCCATACGCTGAAAGTTAAGATAAGAACAAGATTATTCACAAGGTAGATATCATTAATTCAAATGTGGAATACTACGGAACAAAATGCATTCGTAGACGTATTACCACATCATATCTACCACCAAAGGCACAAAAGGAATATAGAGGCACGATGGTTCAAAGATTTGTATCACTTATACACTTTGATGTACCGGAATATGTGCTTCTATTCTGTGTTTATCATATTTTGTTCTAAACCTCGCTCTAATACCAAGCTGTGACGCCCCACCTCTATACCCACGCTAGCCAAGGACACTACAGGGTAATGCCGTCAACTAACACGGAGAATAAGGCTGGTTAGGAGCGACCATCTAACTTTCTCTAACTATCTATTAAATACATCAACAATAGACATACCAAGCAGGTCGACATACCCAATGAATACTTAAAACAAAACCATAGGTGGTTGGAGGATCTATCAGAACAGAATATAAAAACTCAAATGTAATATACATCACAGAACAGTAGATCATCATATACACATATATTGATACATAATAGAGTTTACAAACTGATACACGTCAAGTGGTATAGCAAACCACAATATACAGACGAATTCAAAATAATACATATATCAGAGTTGCAATAAAAAGGACTACACAAAAAGCTTTAACAAAAAGGAACAAGCTGGATCCCATGCGGAAGCAAAATAGGCTAAGTCCAAATGCACCCAACCTGAAACATCTTGGTCTGACCCGAGTATAAAATACACGGGTCAGTCTAGCTAAACAAATCGGTTAGATAAACTGAACAACAATAACCTGCAAGGTCACAATGTATAACAAATATCTCTAAAAGAGATAACACAATCATCTAACAAAAGATGAATCATATCATAACAAGCCTCATATCATCGGCAACACAACAAACAAAGGATATGAATATCCCAAAACAAGCCAAAAAGGCAATAACAAATACCCATAAGGTATACAAGTTCCACAAGGTAACAGCTATACATCATGCGGCTCAAAAAGACCAACACCGAAGGGCGATACCAAGGGAATATAATATCAATGAAACATAAGATTGCTCGAGCTCAGTACTGTATAAACAAGGATCCATAAGTCCGAAGACTCCAAACCCAATATCACTCGAGCGGCTCATAAAGACCAACTCCGAAAGCGATACTATAGGGCAACAAACTCGAAGGCATAAACCCGAAGGTACAAACCCGAAGGCGACATACCCGAAGGCAACAAACCGTAGTGGTGAAGGTTCGGAGGCCCAGTACTGGACACCATTAACTGGCGGAATGTGTCACAACTCTCGAAAAGGAATCCGAAAAGTGGTATCGTGAGTCCCATAACCACTCGTTCGCACTAAACGGTTTACTATCCGTTAGTTAATTTCACACTCAAAGCAGTACAAAGTTTACCTCGTCTCATCGGTAAACCAGACCAAAAGGCCAAAACGATCAATCGAATAGGTCAGGGATTAATCGGAAAGATAATGCATGGATTCATGGTCCGTGTTTTACCTAACCATTTAATATCCCTTCCACTCCGCTCGAAGTGCGAAATTGTGTGTGTGCGTTTTAAATAGAATTTATGAATTGGAGAAGAAACTTTTAATACGATTTGAAGGGGTTATTTATAAAAACCCATGAATGAAGTCAAAAATAAGTTATCAAAGCCAAAGATGCAATAACAACCACTAATAAGCAACTTGAATCGATAAAATTTGGAAAACCAATCAAAATAAGCAAAAACAGGCAAAACAGGAAAAATAGGAGCAGGTCGGTCGACCAGACTTCCTGGGTCGGTTGATCGGACCAGAGGCAGAGAAGTGCTCGGGGTAGCAGGTCGGTCGTCCGGACTTCCTGGGTCGGTCGGCCGGAGCCTAAATTCCTGCACTTCCAAAACAGAGGCAGGGAAGTGCTCAGGTAGCAGGTCGGTCAACCGGACCCTGAGTTCGGTCGACCGGAGCCTAAATTCCTGCACCTCCTGCCCTATCTAATGAATGCCAATCTTTTCCAAATCAAATGCAATAGCACATGAATACTTGTTAGGAATTCATATCCAACATCAATGAAATCAAGAGAAGTAGATGTGAGTTCAAAACTCACCTTTTTACACACAAACAAAGATGAGAAGCACAAACACAAGAAGGAGACTAACTACTCTTCACTTCAGCTCTACAAGCTTCAATCTAAGAATAAAACACATATTTCCCAAATTAGGTTTAGGAAACTTTCTGAAATTGAAGAGGAGAAGAGTTGGAGAAGATGAAGAAGCGGCTTACCAATATCTTCTCTTTGATTTTGGAGCAAGAATTCAAGTTGCAATAAGAAACTAGGGCTTGGAATTTCTAATTCCTCTTCCTTTCCCCCATTTTCAGTTTTAGCTTAAGTTTGGAGGTGAAAATGAGTGAATGGAAGGAGAGGGACTGAGTTAGGGTATTTAGTTAGTTAGTGGGTTGAACCCAAACCCAAAACCCAACTAGAAAAAGTAGCAAAATTCAACTTACTCCAAACATATCAAAGCTTATACTCAAAAAGATCGCAAACGCTATTTTGGACTCAATGGAGGTGGTTTCGAGTCCTAATTCGGCCATTTGCAAAAAGTAACATTTCGGATCCAAAAATCCGACTAACGACGCTATATTTAAATAAAACATTAAAATATATAATCGTTAAATATGCGGGTTGTTACACACCTTATGCCAACTCACAGGAGTCAGGTCCACGTATTTACCTCAAAGGAAACGCCGCCACCATCCTACTTCATTCTGGAAACTTCACAGCATACAGGGTTGGTAAAGTGGTTTTCGAAGTTGGCAGAGAGTATGACAACTTCCGATCCCGGTTTCTTCAACAACCATACGTTATTATAACACCGCGGTCTTTTCAAAATAGTTTATACTTTAAAAACCAGAATAAATTATTTATTTCAAAACCATATAAATACGATATCATTTTCTTTTTTTAAAACCCAAATCAATATGATATCATTTTTATTTCAAATATATCTTTTCCAAGAAATCGTAGCATTTTCAAATCTATGTACCTTGAAACCATAGCTTTGAAACATAAGTTTAATACTTAATGGTTTAAATACTATATTACTTTATATAATAAAATAGCTTCTTTAAATTTCACAATAAATTCCCAATACCAGTTTGAACCTCCAAATAAACCATTTTAATTCCCATATATTTCAAAGCTTAAATATTCCATATTTCAAAACTTAAATTTTTATAGTTCATATATTTCAATCTTTAAATATTCCACTATTTCAAAATGGATTCTTTGATAATTTAATATATATCAATATCCAATTCTATTTTTATAAATTTTGAAATGTTTACTTAATACAACAAATATTATTTAAGTAAAACCCTTAAACTTCAATAACAGGTTATTCTTTTAATTAAATTTAACTTCATAATATACTTTAAATCAATTTGATATTCATTTAGATCCTCAAATCAAAATCAAGTTATAAAATCATACCCTTTATATCTTAATTTATTTACATTTCAAACAAATTTTTCGAGGATAATTCTTAAATACTTTAATTCAAATCATATACACATTTATCTTCAACCTTACTTTAATTTGAGTTATTATAAACCATATATATAATAGAATTTTAGATAGATACTTAACCATATTATATAAAAGAAATCAAACTTCATGATTTAGCTTATTTTATAATTCAAAACAAATTTATACATAGCTAAATTCAATAATAAAATAGCATTTATATAATATCTAAAAGCAATATCTATATAACCCTATATTTCATTACAAAACCACAGAAATCATTTTAAAAAAGATTACATATAGATCGCGGTGCCTATATATAATTTTCTATCCTATGGTCAAGTGATACGGATATTTATCATTTCAATTCGCAATTTAAAAATAAAATTTACGGTTATATATCATTTCAAACCGCAATCCCGAATGAAATGAAATGCATAACAACTTGCAGTTTATACAATATACAATACAACATCCATTCATCCAATACCATCCATCAACCATTTATCAGAATCATCATCAAATTCAACAATACATCGATATATAACAGGTAATAAATAACAGGTATTTACTGACAGTTTATTATGAAATAATAAATTATATAACATGTAAATTAAATGAATGCAAATTAACTGAGATAATGATGAAATATATGCCAAACAGCTATAAATAAATTTATAAACACATCATAAATCAAGCTAACAAACATAAGAAATCTTAGAAGTTGTGAGTGGGTTAAAACACTCACCTTTTGAATTTAAATTGAATTCAAATCCAATTTAAACCCAAATATTGGACAGTCTCCAAATTCGTCCAAACAAGCGCCAAAATGTCTGAAATTCCGATACGATCCTAATAAAACAAAGTGCGCGTGAATCCGAGCTCGTATGCAAAAGTTATGAAAATTTGAAAATTGGAAAATTCTGGTCCTGGGTCGACTTCGGTGCGCCGCCTCAAATCCCCGGTGCTTGCTTGGAGTTTTGCCAAAACGACCCGGAGCGACCCGAGTCATTTTCTTCCTGACCCGAAGTAGATACAGCGTTTTTGCCTCTGAAACTCGAAGCCTGACTCGAAGCGGCTGCAGATCCGTAATTTTTTTTTTTTTTTTGAAATTGAAATTAATTTTTTTGTTGATTTGGGAATTAGGTTTTTTCTTCTGCCATTGGAATGAGGAGTTGAGAAGGAGATGTACGTACAGACAAATGAAAATAAGGAGTGGCTAGGGTTTATAGCAGGATATTTATAGAGAAAGTTGAAATAGAATAAATGGATCGGGTTGAATACGCGCGAACGACAAAGTGGCCCAAAAAAGCCCGTTATGACCCCGGAACGAAATTGGGTAAACCCATATACCAAAATAGGTGTTTTAAAATATTTTAAACGCAATTGAAAAGGTTTCAAGTCAAAATTCCATCGTATAAAGAAGTTATGCTAAAAACAATATTTTCCAAATTGATTTCAATTGATTTCAATTGCATTTATTTCAAGGCGTTTCGAGTCCGTACGATCGAATGACAAGTCCGATCGCTTTGAAACTTGAAGTCCTACAATAATTCACCGTGACGAATCCGATGAAACTGGTTTCGTCGAAATCCGAGTCAGTGGCCAAAATGGCTATTTTTACACTTAATTAAATAAGTTAAAAATTAAATTAATTAAATCAGCTTTCAATTTCCAATCCTATAATCGACAATTCTTTTCATTATTAATTTCTTAAAAATTTACAATGTTTTAAACAAATTCAGATGTAACTGTAAAGTGGATAAATTTATAAATTTCAGTGTTAACTACCAATTTCATTAAATTTTAAAATTATAAAAAAACTACGAAATTTCCATTTAATTAAATTAACCAATTAATTTTTTTCCATTCATTATTGTCAAATAGATGGGTTTACTATTGGAATCAAAAATATTACATATTCTCCTATTTAATCTTCACTTCAAATAACGTATTATTTAGCTATATCCAATTTCATTTACTTACAATTAATCTAATTATTGAACTTTCCATATATACCCGAATTTATTCCATTCTATTATTCAATTCATCATTATTAAAGGATAAATTAAACATTGGATTTATAAACTATTACCTTACTATTCTTACATCACATATTGATTTCAATTAACGCAAAAGTCAGAAATTTTATTACATTAAATTGCAATAAACCTAATTACCTAAGTTTTTTTTATTCAAATAAATAAAACCTGATTCTCATTCTAATTATTCAACAAACATATTTTCCATTTGGTTACGTTCCATTACACTGATATTTTCCGTTTCACTTTTATCTATATTAACTATTTTATTTCCACTTATTGTGATATAACTACCATAATTCAATATATAACGCTAATTTTTTTCATTGCATTAATATACGCCTATTTACATTTTATATTTGAATGAATATTACGTTTTAAAATGTGTACTTCCGTCAAATTGAACACATTAATTTAGGTTTTTAAATACTTTACATTCTATTAAACTTACAACATTAAATTTACATTCTATTAATTACTTTACAATACTTTACGTATTAATTTCTCAATTTGCATAATTTGAACTTATTTCCCAATTCACCAATTACTACTTAAATAAATTTACGCTTCTATTAAATTTACATTCACACTTCCGTTTCTATATTAATAATTATTAAAGTAACGTTTATTATCAATAGCAACATTATGAATACTTATCAACCTACATCATCCTTATTACATTAGTTTAAGTTTTATCTCATTATACCTTAATGCGCACATTAATTAATTCATATTTACATCCACTTTCGAATATATAAATTTTGTAACCAAGTTATAACATTTACACTTTTTCTTATATTAATTAATTATCAAATATTCCTATTTACACTCAATTATACTTAGCAATCTTGACAAATCCATAAATTGTCCATTGTCTAATATATACATTAATTACTATTAAACGTTCTTAATTAATTTACTTACTTGGTTTCATACTTGTACGTTTCACATCCAAACAATATTATAATTACCTACAGGACATTGATTTTTATTTCATGAATTCCTTAAATAATTCACTAAATGCCTTTGTTTTCTTATATTCAATTTTATTACCATTTAAGTACGTTCATTATCAACACACATTATAATTACTTATCTACAATTATTGCGTTGGTTTATTCAACCTTTACTTTTATTTACTCCTTTTCTATTTTAAACCAAATGTAACAAATTTCACTATTCATTATTATATTAATGAATTCGATTCTAGTTAATATTTTTATTAATATTTCACAAATTCAACATTTCTGTTGGTTTCTTATATTAAACTTATAACCAAGTATGCCAATTTACATTATTTTAATTTATTGCCATATAAATATTAAATTGTTAACATTTAATTACAATTGCTTCATCTAATTTCTACATTCGCTCCAATATAAATTTTAAGACTTTTATTTCTTTCTAGATTAACTTAGAAATCCTATTAAATTAACTCACTTAAAAATAATCGAGTTTTACGGGTCGTTACACTCTCCCCGACTCAAAACTTTTCGTCCCCGAAAAGGGAAAAGAAGAATTAAGAAATCAATATATCTTATTTAAAATATTAATTTTATAAACAATTAAATTTACACCATTAGTTACTTTCAATAAAATATACAAATTTACAATCATTATATCTTTTTATACTTAAATCAATAAAGTTTGGAAAATATTTTCAAAAAATTTCTAAGTCCAAAATTTGCGGAAAATTTCGACAGATTCTCCTTTGTACGGGGAGGCTCGGGAGAAAATATAATATTAAAATATAACAATATACAACATATATTTTCCAAAATAATATAAATCCCAACACGGAAAAAATATAATAACGCTATAACCCGTAATCCGAAAACGTACCTATTCGTCGGGTAATTTACGCTTAATTATGAAACCAAAAGCAGTAGCAATTGCTTCTATAACCTGTATTTCACTTATATAATCCAAAAGGTTAATAATTTATATAAAATTAAATATTAAAGTTGCTTTAATCACAACAAACAAATCAATCAACCATCACTTGCAACAAGCACACAACCATCACATAAATCAACACGCATCCATCATTCATTCATATCAAACAAAACAGGTAGTTGTTCGGATTCAAACTTTAAATGTACGGAATGAAAAATAAACTACTAAGTGTTCCCTTCACTCAACAGTCTTAGGTGAAACTAAATAGATTATTCATTCATTCAACAATTTTAAAGTATCCTTACCCAAACAACCATAGACCAAACAACAACAAATTCCAAAAAATAAATCAAGTTAAATTTTGTTAATTTCATTTCAAACTATTGTTGTTTGATTTCCTTTTATCCATATTCTGATTTATCTTTTTAATTTTACATTATTTCTTGCAAATTTTCATTTTTAATTCGATTCCTTTGCATATTACTTTATTTATTTACTGCTTAATTTCATTTATTTACGGTATTCATCTTTCTGTTTATTAAAATAATTAACTTCAACATTTACTTAAGTCTATAATTACTTATTTACAACACTTACCTTCTATCATATTTCATTATAGTAAGATTTCCATTATACTTAGGTTTATAACAATTACAACATCAATTCTTAAGAATACAAGAAATTTTTATTGAACATTTCATTACATACTTTTACTTGTACCATTTCCATTACATTTTCTTATTAAACATTTCAACTTTTTATATTCGGTAAGTTATATATATGTTTTTAAGGATGTAATTTGAAAGTCATACAAATTTTCTCATTTTCTTTAATTAATTCATTGTTCAATAATATTATTCTTTGTTTCATAGATTACAGTTTCAACTTACCTTTAATTTCATTCATAATCTAGCATTAAATTACTTGTTTTAATTAAAGGTTCTAATTAATAAATTAGTTACATTCAATTTCACTATAATAATTGAAATTATTAATTAACGGAAACTTAAGAACTAAATACCGGGTTTTTTATTAAAAATCATTTAAAATAATAGATAAAGGTATATTCTTATAACTTATATATTTAATTATATTTAAACAATTTAAAGTTTATATTTTTTTATCTAGATAAACCTGCAGTAAAACTACTGCAGTGGCCTTTCCACTTTGAAACTCGAAAATGAATGTCGATGATGCTTGCACTCATCACCGAAATTATTTTCCAGCGACAGAGAGGGGCGTACAACTTTATCTTTCCAAATTTTCATTTAAAAACATTTCTTTCATATTATATTGAAATACTCATATCCGAAAATATTTCTTTTAATAATATTATTATTACATTTCAAAATCATTCAAAAGAAATTTCAAAACCCCGGAACTTAAGTTCTAAAATTTCCAATTTGATTTATTTTATTTTCAATCTTATTTCACTGTTATTTATAAATTTTATTACCAAACAACTAATATAATACAACCAAATATAACCTTTATAAAATTTACTTTATATATAGAAATATAATAGGCAAAATTATTTCATTCACCTATATTAAAACAAATATTATGTCGGTCTGTCCTATTAAGTGTTTAGAAATTCCTATCGATGTCACAGCGTTCCATGCACGAACCAGAATTTATAAATACAAAACGGAACAGATTAACACAATATTAAAATCTTTTTATAACACTAACAAATACGCTCTCTCATATGCATACACTCAGCGACTCCCATAGGATAATATTACCCTATTAATAAAGAGTCAGACCCCACAAAGCTAAGGTTTTCACTAAACCAAAGCTTTGATACCACATGTAACATCCCGCCTTTTCGCACGCTTTAAGTCGACACACGTACCAATTCAAATCGTTCGGAAGGGCGGATTATTATGGGGTACATAAGAAAAACGAGAAAGAAATAAAACAAAACAGAATCTCACAACGGAAGGATAAAATATAATAATCAAATATACAGTTTATAAAGTTGTTTTAAAATATTCGATTATACTTATACAACATACATCAGAGTTACACATACCATATAACAATACAGCGGAACAATATGAGTGTAGTGGAATATAATAAATAATAGTAGTAGAAATCTCCATCTTCGTCCTCCAGAGCTAAAGTCTTCGATCCTGAAACGCTCGGACTGACCCGAGCGAATTGAAAAGACAAAACACTCGAGTCAGAACTAAAAGATCTTATGTAAGTTAAATCAACAGAAGTAAATATGAGTGTAGTAACTCAAGAGATGCTCGGGATTTACACCTCCTAAGGATCCGTTAAACTACTTAATATGTAGTAATATTTCGCTATTATAATAGTATCTAATTGTAAAATAAACTTACTTTAAAATAGCTTTAAGGAGTGACCCAATATTCCCCTTAACACAAATAATGCCAATAGTCTACACAGTGCCTGCATATCTCCTGATCGGGAGACTACGAGAAGACACTCCATAGGTACAACACGAATAGAAACTCGTACAAGGCGCGATAGGGTAGATAACACGACACAACTAGGCAATGCCAGGGTAGATATACCAATTGCTATCCGGACTGGTGGTAAGCATAGCCGCAGCTACTGCCCACCTCGAACAAACTCCCCCATAAAATCAAAAGTAAAGGTGGCCACCGAATCAATCCAAAGTCAGAGTATAGTATCGAAGAGGAGTGTCCGATAAAGGGTGCTAACCCGCTTGGCCCAAGAATCGCTCCTGTTTTAGCCACCTTATGCAACTCACGGGAGTCGGATCCACGTATTTACCTCAAAGGAAACGCCGCTGCCATCCTACTTCATTCGGGAATCTCCACCGCGTATACGGTTGTTAAAGTGGTTTTCGGAGTTGGCAGAGAGTATGACAACTTCCGATCCCGGTCTCTTCAACAACCAAACGTTATTATAACACCGCGGTCTTTTCAAAATAGTTTATACTTTAAAAACCAGAATAAATTATTCATTTCAAAACCATATAAATACGATATCATTTTCTTTTTTGAAAACCCAAATCAATATGATATCATTTTTATTTCAAATATATCTTTTCCAATAAATCATAGCATTTTCAAATCTATATACCTTGAAACCGTAGCTTTGAAACATAACTTTAATACTTAATGGTTTAAATGCTATATTACTTTATATAATAAAATAGCTTCTTTAAATTTCACAATAAATTCCTAATACCAATTTGAACCTCCAAATAAACCATTTTAATTCCCATATATTTCAAAGCTTAAATATTCCATATTTCAAAACTTAAATTTTTATAGTTCATATATTTCAATCTTTAAATATTCCACTATTTCAAAATGCATTCTTTGATAATTTAATATATATCGATATCCAATTCTATTTTTTTAAATTTTGAAATGTTTACTTAATACAACAAATATTATTTAAGTAAAACCCTTAAACTTCAATAACAGGATGTTCTTTTAATTAAATTTAACTAGATAATATTCTTTAAATCAATTTGATATTCATCTAAATCCTCAAATCAAAATCAAGTTATAAAATCATACCCATTAAATCTTAATTTATTTTCATTTCAAACAAATTTTTCGAGGATAATTCTTAAATACTTTAATTCAAATCATATTCACATTTATCTTCAACCTTACTTTAATTTGTGTTATTATAAACCATATATATAATAGAATTGTAGATGGATACTTAACCACATTATATAAAATAAATCAAACTTCATGATTTAGCTTATTTTATAATTCGAAACAAATTTATACATAGCTAAATTCAATAATAAAATAGCATTTGTATAATATCTAAAATCACTATCTATATAACCCTATATTTCATTACAAAACCACAGAAATCATTTTCAAAAATTTTTATATATAGACCCCGGTGCCTGTATATAATTTTCTATCATATGGTCAAGTGATAGGGATATTTACCATTTCAATCCACAATTTAAAAATAAAATTTACGGTTATATATCATTTCAAACCGCAATCCCGAATGAAATGAAATGCATAACAACTTGCATTTTATACAATATACAATACAGCATCAATTCATCCAATACCATCCATCAACCATTTATCAAAATCATCATCAAATTCAACAATACATCAATATATATCAGGTTATAAATAACAAGTATTTACTGACAGCTTATTATGCAATAATAAATTAAATAACAAGTAAATTAAATGAATGCAAATTAACTGAGATAATGATGAAATATATGCCAAACAGCTATAAATAAATTTATAAACACATCATAAATCAATTTAACAAACATAAGAAATCTTAGAAGTTGTGAGTCGGTTAAAACACTCACCTTTTAATTTAAATTGAATTCAAATCCAATTTAAACCCAAAAATTGGACAGTCTCCAAATTCATCCAAACCTACGCCAAGATGTCTGAAATTATGAAACGATCCCAGCAAAACAAACCGCGCGTGAATCCGAGCTCGTATGCAAAAGTTATGAAAACTTGAAAATTGAAAAATTCTGGTCCTGGTCGACTTCGGGTTCGACTTCGGTTCGCCGCCTCAAATCCCCGGTGCTTGCTTGGAGTTTTTGCCAAAACGACCCAGAGCGACCCGAGTCATTTTCTTCCTGACCCAAAGTAGATACAGCATTTTTGCCTCTAAAACTCGAAGCGTGACTTGAAGTGGCTGCAGATCCGCAAAAAAAAAATTTGAAATTAAAATTAATTTTTTTGTTGAAATTTGGGAATTAGGTTTTTTCTTCTGCCATTGGAATGAGGAGTTGAGAAGGAGATGTACGTACAGACAAATGAAAATAAGGAGTAGCTAGGGTTTATAGCAGGATATTTATAGAGAAAGTTGAAATAGAATAAATGGATCGGGTTGAATACGCGCTAACGACAAAGTGGCCCAAAAAAGCCTGTTCTGACCCCGGAACGAAATTGGGTAAACCCATATATCAAAATAGGTGTTTTAAAATATTTTAAATGCAATGGAAAAAGTTTCAAGTCCAAATTCCATCGTATGAAGAAGTTATGCTAAAAATAATATTTTCCGAATTGATTTCAATTGATTTCAATTGCATTTATTTCAAGGCGTTTCGAGTCCGTAAGATCGAACGACAAGTCCGATCGCTACGAAACTTGAAGTCCTGCAATAAATCACCATTACGGATCCGATCAAACTGGTTTCGTCGAAATCCGAGTCAGTGGCCAAAATGGCTATTTTTACACTTAATTAAATAAGTTAAAATTTTAATTAATTAAATCAACTTTCAATTTCCAATCCTATAATCGACAATTCTTGTCATTATTAATTTCTTTAAAACTTACAATGTTTTAAACAAATTCAGATGTAACTGTAAAGTGGATAAATTTGTAAATTTCAGTGTTAACTTCCAAATTCATTAAAATTTAAATTATAAAAAAAATTACCAAATTTCCATCTAATTAAATTAACCAATCGATTTTTTCCCATTCATTATTGTCAAATAGATGGGTTTACTATTGGATTCAAAAATATTACATATTCTCCTATTTCATCTTCACTTCAAATAACGTATTATTTAGCTATATCCAATTTCATTTACTTACAATTAATCCAATTATTGAACTTTCCATATATACCCTAATTTATTCCATTCTATTATTCAATTCATCATTATTAAAGGATAAATTAAACATTGGATTTATAAACTATTACCTTACTATTCTTACATCCCATATTGATTTCAATAAACGCAAAAATCAGAAATTTTATTACATTAAATTGCAATAAACCCAATTACCTAAGTTTTTTTTTATTCAAATAAATAAAACCCGATTCCCATTCTTATTATTCAACAAACATATTTGCCATTTAGTTACGTTCCATTACACTTATATTTTCCGTTTCACTTTTATCCGTATTAACTATTTTATTTCCTATTCTGATATAACTACCATAATTCAATATATAACGCTAATTTTTTTCATTGCATTAATATACGCTTATTTACATTTTATATTTGAATGAATATTACGTTTTAAATGTGTACTTTCATCTAATTGAACACGTTAATTTAGGTTTTTAAATACTTTACATTCTACTAAAGTTACAACATTAAATTTACATTCTATAAATTATTTACAATACTTTTCGTATTAATTTCTCAATTTACATAATTTGAACTTATTTCCCTATTCACCAACTAATTAAATAAATTTATGCTTCTATTAAATTTACATTCACGCTTCCGTTTCTATATTAATAATTATTAAAGTAACGTTTATTATCAATAACAACAGTATGAATATTTATCAACCTACATCATCCTTATTACTTTAATTTAAGTTATCTCATTATACCTTAATGCGCACATTAATTAATTCATATTTACATCCACTTTCGAATATATAAATTTTGTAACCAAGTTAAAACATTTACACTTTTTCTTATATTAATCCTATTTACACTCAATCATACTTAGCAATCTTAACAAATCCATAAATTGTCCATTGTCTAATATATACATTAATTACTATTAAACGTTCTTAATTAATTTACTTACTTAGTTTCAAACTTGTACGTTTTCACTTCCAAACAATATTATAATTACCCACAGGACATGATTTTTATTTCATGAATTCATTAAATAATTCACTAAATGTCTTTGTTTTCTTATATTCAATTTTATTACCATTTAAGTATGTTCATTATCAACACACACATTATAATTATTTATCTACAATTATTGCATTTGTTTATTCAACCATTACTTTTATTTACTCCTTTTTTATTTTAAACAAAATGTAACAAATTTCACTATTCATTATTATATTAAAGAATTCCATTCTATTTAATATTTTTATTAATATTTCACAAATTCAACATTTCTATTGGTTTCTTATATTAAACTTATAACCAAGTATGCCAATTTACATTATTTTAATTTATTGCCATATAAATATTAAATTGTGAACGTTTCTTCATCTAACTTCTACATTCGCTCCAATATAAATTTTAAGACTTCTATTTCTTTCTAGATTAACTTAGAAATCCTATTAAATTAACTCATTTAAAAATCATCGAGTTTTACGGGTCGTTACAGTAACGCAGCAGCCACATACGCCCACCTCGGAACACATTCCCAAATCGGAGGGGTGCACCCAATCAATCCATAAAGTAATAAAATGGTATCGAAGAAATGCGTCCGACCAGAGGAGCTACCTCTTTTGGCTCGAGATCGCTTTTATTTTAGCCACCTTAAGCCAACTCGCAGGAGACGGGTCCACGTAATGTACCTCAAGAAGGTCGCCACCATCCTACTTCTATCTGGAATCTCCACTGAGTACACGGTTGTCATAGTGGTTTCCGGTATCGACAGAGAGTATGCCCATATCCGATCCCGGTCTCTTTGCCAACCAATCGTTATTATAACCCATGGTTCTAATTTTTTTTAAATAGTATTGTATACTTCAAAATAAAATATCATTTCAAATCCAAATCTTTATCTAAATAAAGATCAAATCATTTCCAAAACATTTCAATGTCAAAATATCATATCCTTTCAAAGCTTCCTTTTTAAATCATTTCAATATATCAAAATAACATATCCTTTCAAAGTTTCCTTTTTAAAACATTTCAATATATCAAAATATCATATCCTTTCAAAACTTCATCATCAAATCTTTACCTGAATTCAGATCCAAATATCAAATTTAAAAAATGACTTTTTAAATTCCAAGATATCATTCATTTATTATCATTTCAAATCACCTTTTAAATAATTTATATTCCATCAAATTAATTCATTTAAAAGTGAAGTTATTATAATTTCAAATCAAATATTCAATTTCCAAAGTTTCAGACCATTCTTAGCTCGTTTACTAAGTTAAAAACCACAAACATTTATAATTTCAGCCTTTTGCAGCATTTAGAAAAGGCTGTTATAAGTTATACTTGAAAACATTTTAATTCAGCAAAGACAGCATTTAAAAACTGCTGTTAAAACTCGGTTTTAGTTGAAATTTAGTTTAAAAGAGCAAAGACATCATTTCCAGAAATGTTGTAATGGCTCAGGTTTCAAATTTAAGGTTTTTATTAATTTCAGCAAAGACAGCAGACCACTATAGCATTTACAGAACAGCAGTAATAGGCCTTTATTAAGTTTTATCCCTTTAAATTTACTACAGCAACTACAGCATTTCAGAACTGCTGTAATAGCCTTTTATTAGGTTTTTAGTTCATTACAGAAACCATAGCATTTCTGAATGCTATAAAAAGTAATTTCCAGATTTAAGTATTTCTAGCAAATAATAAACATCAATTTAAACCCTTTAAACATTATAAAAATCATTTTTAACATTCAAAAATGTTCATTAAAAATACTCTTTCAACTTATGATTTTTTTTATAAAGTAACATTTCATAATTAAATCAAATTTTTCAACAATTTCACTTAACAAATTGAAGTGTACAATTTTCCCATTTTTACATTTGACAATTTATCTGCACTTACATTTTTGAATTACCGTTTCAAACATTAAACTAAATTTCCAATTTATTTAATTAACTTAAACCTTTAATTAAAACCAAACTCACATTTCCAAGTCATGTTATATTTTAAAATTACACTTTAAAGCATTCATTTATTTAACTATCTTCATTCATAGAAAAACCAATAACACTTTATTAAATCAATTAAATTCAAATTCAAATCAAATTATCATATTTACCATTTTCCAAATATAATTAAATTTCCATTTTTATTTATTTATATAACTCAACTTTCCTTTTTAAACCAAAATTTTCTAAATTTCCAAACTAAAGTTATACGTCCAAAATTTCAATTTAACCTTTTATCTATTTAGCATTTCCACTTATAGAAAAAATCATAAATCCTTTATTTAAAACACTTTGAAATCTATTAAATCAAATTATCATAAATTTACATTTTAAACCACTTAAAATTTTATTTATATCACTTAAATGTCATTTTAAAAGCCAAAGTCCAAATTTCCAGATTTAAGTTATATTTCAAAAATTCAATTTAATCATTTAATTACTCAACATTTTTGACTTAAAGAAAAATCAAAATTTCTTTATTTAAACATTAAAAATCCAGTTTAAATCAAATTTTCATAAATTTACACTTTTAAGAATATTTAAAAATATTCAAAATACTTTATAAAATAACCACGGGCATGTATATAGTTTTCTAACCTAGGTCAAGTGATACGGATATATATCATTTCAATCCGCAATTTACGAAGAAAATCCAGGATCTATCATTTCAAACCCGCAGTCCCAAGTAAAATAAAATAAATAAAAATCGCTCAGGCCTATCATTTCAGCCCCCAACGATTTTTCCCTATTCTAAAGTCCATTCGGGTATGTATCACTTCAACCCATAGTGATTTCTAAACTAACAGGGAACTAGCAGTGATGAACAGATATAAATAAACATAATAGCATTATATAACAGTAACAGATGATGTTACAGGTGTATAAACATGGGTGAACATCATATGATCATAGCATAGGTAGTTAAAACATGATGATTTGGTTTACCGATTCAAATGCTATCAGTTTACTAATTATATAAGTATAAAATGTCTAATGAGAATTACTCACATTTTTATGCTGGAGTTGGCAATTCAGATGACACAAACGGATTCCAGAAAGCACGATGACACAACAATAGACTCAAGTGAATGAAAACCAAGCTGATGGTCTTTTCACAACCCATAGACAAAACCAAATAAAATTATAATTCAATACAACATTGAATTGAATTAACTTTGAAATAAAAAAGCGAATTGAACACACAAACTTTTGCCTTGTTTTCTACCTATGCTTGCACAGCCTAGGGGTTTGATTTGACTCGGGTTTGGATATGCTTTGGCTCTGGTTTCCAAGAGGCATGGCTACAGGGCTAGAACATGGGGAGGTTACAAGGCATGAGAAGGTCAAAAGGCAAGGCTTAATAGTGGAGTTTTGGGTCAATGTATTGGCTCGGCCATCGGTAGATTGGCTCGGCCCTAACATGTTCAGGTCTGGTCAGAGGCTAGGATGGTGTGTAGTGGTGGTAGCAAGGTGATGGCGGCAGCTAGAGGTGGTGGCAAAGGTGATGGATGAAGGTATGTTGCAACTAGTGGTGGCTATGCATGTTTTCAAGAGGATGTAACCATGTTTTGTGAAGTTTTTTTGGTGTTAACATCCAAAGCAAGTCACGGACAGAAGTAAACAAGTGGACGGGAGGTTGGTGAGGCCGTGGATGATGGTAGCGCTGGTCGTGGAGGTGGTGGAGGAGCCATGGCCGATCAACTCTATGAAGAAGCAAGGCAAAAATATTAATAAAACAAGAAGAAAAGTAGAAAAATAAGGAAAGGTCATCACCCAACTTTTCTGAGCCGTAAAAGAGAAATGAGAAGTGGAGTTTTTGTGTGAATTGAAAAATAGAATTCACGGCCAAGCAAAAGAAAATACTCGTCCAAACAAGAATAAATGAAAGGTTATGGAAAATGAAAGGTCTTAGGCAAATGAAAGGTCTTAAGTTAAAAGCTTAAACTCTTCACATTTCCTTTTTCTTTAATTCAATAAAAACAAAAATAAAATCAGAAATTTGATTTTAAAAATGGAAAAAAAGTAATATAAAATAAAATAAATAATAAATTTTAAACAAATGGAGAAAAGAATTAAAGAAATTGCTTAAAATTTAAAACATGGTTCAAAAATTACAATTGATCATCATTGGCTTTGAAAAAATATCTACTTCATTTTAAAAATATTCTAAAGTAAAAATTTGAAATATAATAATTTTTTAAACGTATTCAAAGTGAAATAAATAATTAAATTTATAGAAAATAGAAAAGTAATTAAAGAAATTGTTTAAAAATTGGAAATAGGACATGAAAATTCCAAATAAAATACCATTGGCTCTAGAAATTTTTTTATTTCACATTAAATAAAATAAAATGTCAAATAAATAAAAATAAATGAGGAACAAAATAAAGTGGGAATGATAATAAAATATTATCTTGAGAAAATAGAAAAATAAATAAAGAATTCCTTAAATTAATGGAAGCTGGAAATTAGCAATTGTAAACAAAGGACAACTGACATTAGAAAATTTCAATTATACTTTTTAAGAATGTTTTAAAACCAAAAATATATACAATACATGTTATTTTACCCATATAAACATAAATTAGAACATTACATGACCAAATAAAATATTATATAAAATAATTTAAATTCTTAAATTCTTGTTTTAAATTCATTTTAAATTTCCAAATAAACTTATAACCATGTTTTATAGTTCAATTATTTATATATGAAACAAAATAAAATATTATTTCTTAACAACCAATTCAATAAAGATCCAGAAAAATTTATAATATAGTTACAAAGTTTTTTTCATTACTAAATTTGAAAAAAAAACATATTGTGTCAGTTATCTCTGTTCAAGTGTTTTGAAAATCCAATCGATAGCGTTGGTTTGACGAATCGATCAGAAACCCAAATCAACATCAACAACTCAAACAACACAATATAAAACAAAACATTAATTACAGATTTATAAATACAATTCAAAAATGTTTTGAAGATAGTTTGGAAACAAAAGACAAGAGATTAATTAACAAAATAGGGAGATGGATAAGCTTAAATAAATCACGGGCAACCTTAACCGGGTCAACCGTGACTTAAAGAATAAGATCGATGTGGATTTTCTGGGGTAAATCTACATTCGATCTCAAGAGACAGACTTTGGAATAACAGAAGATATTAGCATCTAAACCAAGGATAGATACAAATCTCTGGTGAATTGATGCTAATTGTAAAGGAGTTTCACCCCTTTACAAGAAAATTTGAGATAGGCGAGACTACCGACTCACTATAAAAATCATTTGAAGTGGAGTTATGGGATACTCCAAAATCAAAAGACGATGAATAGTGAGGGACAAGAATGGATTTTGGAACCGCAGGGAACGTTCCAAAATTCAAAGGAAATTCGAATCAAAGAGGAAAAGATTCAAACTCTAACGAAAGTGATTCTGTAAATAAAGTTACCTTATATTCTAAGTTTTTCCTCAAAGCCAAAGCTCTGATACCAAATGTAACAACCAGGTATTTTCAACTATTCGCATCCGCACATGTCAGGCTTGAATTGCTAAAAATACCGCGTTGTAAATAAAATTTGGCAAATATCGGAATATATAGTAAATAAATAATCACAGATCACAGACACAGAGTAATAATAATGCAGCGGAAGTAAAAGAAATAGTAGTTCATGAAGCTACTATACAAATATATCAGAGTTAAATAAGATACAACAGAAGTCTCAATATGATAACCAAGTACAAGCTAAATGCATCATTGGGATCAACAGGATAACTGGAAGTGAAATAGATAAAATTAGACAAGTAGATAATCTCCAATGACTGCAATCTCTAGAAAGTGGAATCAAAATCTGTAAATACTCAGGCTGACCAGAGCGCAAATAAAAATACAAACACTCGAGTCAAGACATACATACTTATACAATGTAAACCAACTCAAGTGAACTGTAGTAAAGGTACAAGTAACACAAAGGATGCTTGGGACCGCCCATCCTCTAAGGATCCGTTAAACTATTTACTATGTACCAATATGCGCTATTATAATAATGTCTAACAGTAAAATAAACTTACTTTAAAATAGCGTTAAGGAGTGACCCAATATTCCCCTTAACACAAATAATACCAATAGTCTATATAGTACCTGCATATTTCCTGATCGGGAGACTATGAGAAGATACTGCATAGGTACGACACAAACAGAAACTCATAGTAAAGGCTCGATATGGTAGGTGACAGGGCACAACAAGGCAATGCCAGGGTAGATATACCAATTACGCACACGGGCTGGTGGTAACGCAGCAGCCACATACGCCCACCATGGAACACATTCCCAAATTGGAGGGGTGCACCCAATCAATCACAAAAGTAATAGAATGGTATTGAAGAAATGCGTCCGACCAAAGGAGCTACCTCTTTTGGTCCGAGATCGCTCTTGTTTTAGCAACCTTAAGCCAACTTACGGGAGTCGGGTCCACGTAATATACCTCAAGAACATCGCCACCATCCTACTTCACTCTGGAATCTCCACTGCGTACACGGTTGTCAAAGTGGTTTTCGTTATCGACAGAGAGTATGCCCATATTTGATCCCGATCTCTTTACCAACCAATCGTTATTATAACCCGTGGTTATAATTTTTTAAGATAATATTTTATTTTTCAAAATAAAATATCATTTGAAATCCAAATCTTTATCAAAATAAAGATCAAATCATTTCCAAAACATTTCAATATCAAAATATCATATCCTTTCAAAGCTTCCTTTTTAAATTATTTCAATATATCAAAATATCATATCCTTTCAAAGTTTCCTTTTAAAACATTTCAATATATCAAAATATCATATCCTTTCAAAACTTCATTATCAAATCTTTACCTGAATTCAAATCCAAATATCAAATTTAAAAAACTTCCTTTTTAAATTACAAGATATCATTCATTTATTATCATTTCAAATCACCTTTTAAATAGTTTATATTCAAGCAAATTAATTCATTAAACCATTTAAAAGTGATGTTATTATACATTCAAATGAAGTATTCAATTTCCAAAGTTTTAAACTATTCTGAGCTCGTTTACTAAGTTAAAGACCATAAACATTTAAAATTTCCGCCTTTCACAGCATTTAGAAAAAGTTGTTATAAGTTATACTTGAAACATTTTAATTCAAGAAAGTGGGCATTTAAAAACTGCTGTTAAAACTCAGTTTTAGTTGAAATTTAGTTTAAAACAGCAAAGACAACATTTCCAGAAATGATATAACGGCTCAGATTTCAAATTTAAGGTTTTTATTAATTTCAGCAAAGACAACAGACCACTACAGCATTTACAGAACTGCAGTAATAGGCCTTTATTAAGTTTTAGCCCTTTAAATTTACTACAGTAACACAGCATTTCAAAACTGTTGTAATAGCCTTTTATTAGGTTTTTAGTACATTACAGGAACCATAGCATTTTTGAATGCTATAAAAAGTAATTTCCTGATTTTAGTGTATTTCCAGCAAATAATAAACTTCAATTTAAATCCTCTAAACATTATAAAAATCATTTTTAACGTTAAAAAATGTTCGTTAAAAATACTCTTTCAACTTATGATTTTTTTTTATAAAGTAACATTTCATAATTAAATCAAATTTTTCAATAATTTTACTTAACAAATTCAAGTGTACTATTTTACCATTTTTACATTTGACAATTTATCTACACTTACATTTTTGAATTACCATTTCACACATTAAACTAAATTTCCAATTTATTTAATTAACTTAAACCTTTAATTAAAACCAAACTCATATTTCAAAGTCAAGTTATATTTTAAAATTACACCTAAAAGCATTCATTTATTTAACCATTTTGATTTGATAGAAAAATCAATAACACTTTATTAAATCAATTAAATCAAATTCAAATGAAATTGTCATATTTACCATTTTCCGAATATAATTAAATTTCCATTTTTATTTATTTATGTAACTCAAATTTCCTTTTTAAACCAAAATTTTTCAAATTTCCAAATTTGAGTTGTATTTCCAAAATTTCAATTTAACCATTTATTTATTTAGCATTTCCACTTATAGAAAAAATCATAAATCCTTTATTTAAAACACTTTAAAATCTATTTAAATCAAATTATCATAAATTTACATTTTAAACCACTTAAAATTTTATTTATATCACTTAAATGTCATTTTAAAAGCCAAAGTCCAAATTTCCAGATTTAAGTTATATTTCAAAAATTCAATTTAATCATTTAATTATTCAACATTTTTAACTTATAGAAAAATCAAATTTTCTTTATTTAAACATTAAAAATCCAATTTAAATCAAATTTTCATAAATTTACACTTTTAAGAATACTTAAAAATATTCAAAATACTTTATAAAATAACCACGGGCCTGTATATAGTTTTCTAACCTCGGTCAAGTGATACGGATATATATCATTTCAATCCACAATTTACAAAGAAAATCTAGGTTCTATCATTTCAAACCCGAAGTCCCAAGTAAAATAAAATAAACAAAAATCGCTCAAGCCTATCATTTCAGCCGATAACGATTTTTCCCTATTCTAAAGTCCGTTCGGGTATGTATCATTTCAACCTATAGTAATTTCTGAACTAACAGGGAACTGGCAGTGATGAACAGATATAAATAAACATAATAGCATTATATAACAGTAACAGATGATGTAACAGATGTACAAACTGGAATGACATCATATGATCATAGCATAGGCAGTTAAAGCATGATGATATGGTTTACAGATTCAAATGCTATCAATTTACTAATTATATAAGTATAAAATGTCTAGTGAGAATTACTCACATTTTTATGCTGGAGTTGGCAATTCAGATGATACAACCGGATTCCAAAAAGCACGATGACACAACAATAGACTCAAGTGAATGAAAACCAAGCTGATGGTCTTTTCACAACCCATAGACAAAACCAATAAAATTACAATTCAATACAACGTTGAATTGAATTAACTTTGAAATAAAAAAGCAAACTAAACACACAAACTTTTGCCTTGTTTTCTACATATGCTTGCACGGCCTAGGGGTTTGATTTGGCTCGGGCTTGGACATGCTTTGGCTCAGGTTTGGGTTCCAAGAGGCACGGATACAAGGCTAGAACATGGTGGAGGTTACAAGGCATGAGAAGGTCAAAAGGCAAGGCTTGATAGCGGAGTATTGGTCAATGTATTGGCTCGGCCATGGGTAGATTGGCTTGGCCATGACATGTTCAGCTCTGTTCAGAGGCTAGGATGATGTGTAGTCGTGGTACCAAGGTGGTGGCGGCGGCTAGAGGTGGTGGCCAAGGTGATGGATGAAGGTATGTTGCAACTAGTGGTGGCTATGCATGTTTTCAAGAGGATGTTGCCATGTTTTGTGGAGTTTTGTTGTGTTAACATCCAAAGCAAGTCACGGCCAGAAGTAAACAAGTGAAGGGGAGGGTGGTGAGGCCGTGGATGATGGTGGTTGTAACGACCCGTGTAAATTCGATGTTTAAAATGAATTAAATTAATAGGATTTTATTTTAAATTTAGAAAGAAATAAAAATCTTATTAATTTATACGAAAGCAAATATTGAAATTTGATGTATCAAGGGTAATTAAAATTTACAAATTAAATTATATATTCCAATTAATAGTAATAGTGGAAATTGTTGCAAACATTGAATTTGTCAATGGAATAAAATATTGATTTACGGAAATTGAATATAAACGGAGGTAATAAAGTAATGCAAGAAAATAAATAATGTAATTAGTACAATCCCTTTTATTTGTAAACTATTGTAAGGTGTTAATTAATTGAAATATGAAAATTTGGAAATAGATTCAAAATTTATGTTAGATAAATGAATTGCAATAATTAAAGTTAGTAATTAATAGGTTAAATGTAACAACCCGGTATTTGCATCGATTAATAATCGACAATTTAAACGATTAATATTGACACAAATTTCTATTTGAAATTTTTAAATTTGAATTAAATTTCTTTTATAATTTGTTTAAGAATTTTTAACGGGCTTAAAAATTTTGTTTTGGCCCGTTCCTTTTTGGGTCACGATAATTAAATAATCACGTCCCCTTTAACCCGTTCCCCTTTATTTTTTTAAAAAAAAAACCCTAAGCAAAATAAACGAAGGAAATTAATGGCAGCCCCTTTTTGCATTTGTCGTTCGTCTTCCCCTTTATTGCTCGTGGCTGCGTCGATCGTTGATCTCGTGCTCGGCTTCCCCTAAATTCGTCGACAAGGTGAGTGATCGCATCACTCACATCTAATTCGATTGCTTTAGCTCGTCTTCTTACTTGTTTTCATTGCCACGTCTTCGACTTTTCTGTGATGGGTTGATTTACCTTGGCCAGTGATTCGAGTTTGTTCTTATGACTTGTTTAAATATGATTTTTAAATCATTGATTTCTGGATTTGAACTGTGCTTTCATTTACTACTTGAATTCATTGTGCCTGGTGGCATTGTTGCATCACTGTAATTTGTTCATGTAGCTCTCAGCATTCACTTGCATTCTTATGCTAGTACACTTGAGTAAATTGTAGTTTCACTGCAACTTTTGTTTACATATTTCATATGCAGTTACACTTGAGTAAATTTTATTACTCACATCTAATTTGACTTTGTAAGATACTTGGTGTACGTTTTTGTTTCGTGGTTGATGCTTTCTCTGATTTTGTCAAATTCGTGTAATTTCGTGATACTTGGATAACTCGGCTTTGATTTTGGGCTGTTTAATATCTCGTGACCATCACGAATTCAATTTTTTGTTGAATTCGGTCACTTCGATTGTTAAGCCTCCTTGCTGTGTTTACTTGAATTTGTCGAGCATTTGTGTTTTGTTGATTTGAGATGCAGTTTTATAGTGGGCATCGGCTTTAACTTTGATTTGTGTTCACGCCTGTATATATTCATGTTGTATGATGCAGACTTGAGTCTTATGTACTCTGAAAGCTGGCATTGTCAGATTTCATATGGAGTTGTTCATGTTACATGTTTTTGTTCATTTGTCTGCACTGCTCTGTCAACTGCCATGTTGATGTTCATCCCCATTCACTGTTAGTCCGTTGAAGTGCATTTGAATCATGTAGAGTCTTTTTATGCATAGCATATATATGTATGCAGTGTTGCTTTACATTAAATCATACTTGCTATCACATGATCATTTCAGGTTGTATTGAAATTTGGTTTCCACTGCATATATATGTGTGTGTGTGTGTTTACACATGTATATGTGTATGTTGTGATGCCTGATGTGTTATTCATGTAGTCTGCTTGGACATGGTTACATGTGCACTGCTTATATATGTGTGAATCATTTACTATTGAGGCTGTCGGTCATTGCATTCATGTTCATGTATATGTACACAAGTGTGTATGCATTTTGTCCTTTTAGCTGATGTTGATTTTATGTAGTCTGGTGGCTTCACTTGCATATTGAACCACTTCGGTCATGCCTCTGATTGCTCTGCTGTTTCACCTTATCTAGTTTGGTTGCTTTTGAGTTTCTGGGTTGCATTCACTGTATACATATGCGAACTGCATTGTGCTAGTATCTGCAGTCTAACCATTGACTGTTTCTTGCATTTTTGCTCATCATGTTGTTGCAGTCAAGTTTGCACTATTTTATCCAAGTGAATTCAGTTGTATTTCATGTATATGATGCAATGGTTGTTGAGGTATTGTCATTTATATTTGATTTCCTTGTAACTGCTGGGCCACTTGTGTACTGTGCCTTGGTGCATATTGAGGCTTTAGGTCTTGTACCTGTTGCCTTCATATTCATGTACATTATTTCTTGCTGTGTTTTGGAAATTTCAATGTGGCGAGGCAGTGCACGCGAGCGTGTACTGCAGCCCTGTCAGATTTGACAATTTAAATTGAGATTTCAATTTCTGGATTTGTTTTCTAATTTCACTTGAGTTGAACCCATCTTAAACGCTCGGGTTTGACCTTGTGCCCGGTTGTGTACATCATTACCGTAGTGGCAAGGCAGTGCACGCAAGCGTGAACTGCAGCCACACGGTATTGAGTTTTTGGGTACGACAACACTATAGTGGCAAGGCAGTGCACGCAAGCGTGAACTGCAGCCACACGGTACGACTTTTATAATATTCTACTTGAATTAATATTTTAATTGATATTTCAATGGTTTGAACTGCTTTGTTCATTTCAATTCAATATTATGAATTGCATTCTGATTTGGTTTAATTACTGGCGTCTATTCATTATTTAATTATTATTGCTTCTGTGCACTAATAACTGAGTTTGAATTAGATTGACCCGAGTATTATTTTCTTTTGAATTTAATACTCGGGTCAGACCGAGTATTTCAGGTTGTAGATATTCTGCTTCGGGTTGCTGCTAGAGCTATGAAGTTCTTTCATATCTTTTGGAGTAGTCGTCGTTATTTGTAGTAGTCTGTATAATTGTATAGGAAGATATGTATTCATGTATATTATATACGTTAATGTACTTGTATATGTAACTTCCTGAGTCGACTGTTGTAGCTGTATCATATGTATTATGTCAAATGTATCGTAGCTGATATCAGTTATTATATATATATATATATATATATATATGAGACTTTTCTGTTTTATCTCTGTTCCGCATTTATATTCTCTGTGTTATTATTATACATTTTGTTCTAAACTATTACGAACCATCATAGTTCGTTTTATACTGGAATTGGGGTATGTCGATGAGAGAAAATAAATCAAAGATGAAAATTGAAAGAATATTTATATATATATATATACCACTCCTATCGAGATAACCAATACTAGTGTAAGGCCAACTATTGATGGCCGCTCCTCAACAGCCTTATTCTCCGTGCTAGTTGACAGCACTACACTGTGGTGTTCTTGGCTGGCGTGGGTATAGAGGTGGGGCGTCACAGCTTGGTATCAGAGCCTGGGGTTTAGAACAAATATAAAACATAACTTAGATAGTACATGTGATACAACTATTTGTTGACATTTTATCTCTCATATTTGTATATGATTGTCTTTGATTGTTAGGTATGAATTTCTAACGCTTATTCATATGCATTTGATTTTGAAATCTTGTGTTTTCGGCTTTGATTTGATTTAGCCGATAATTGATTTTGTTCGCATCTCAGCGATTCTGAACTTGATATTTTATGTTTTCCTCGCCTTGATTTCCATTCGACTTCGGTCACTTTGTTTTTGAGAAATTTCTAAATTCTTGATTTCCAAAACGCTGACTTGGTTTGCCGTTGAATTCTTTGATGATGATGTTGAATCGTTTTATACTCGATTATGGCCATTAATTGTTGACTTCGACATTGACTTGATTTTTATTTTTGTTGAAGTCATTTATGCATTTATGCTCGTTCTGCTTTGTTTTTCCAATTGTTAATCGATTCTTCTTTTCCGATTAGTTGTTATCTTCTGTGTCGACTTTGATAACTTCTATTTCTGGGATTTTTGGATATTCCTACTTGATGGATTTAGAATCGAATTCTTTGGATTTTATTCACGTCTTCGAATGTGAATTTTAGTGAATTGATTTAATTCCCCGATTTGTTGCTATCATTTATTAGCAACTTTGATAACATTTTCTTTGGAACTTTTGTGAACATACCTTTTGATGGATACAGTATTGATTTCTTTGGATTCTATTCACATATTTGCATGTGAATTCTTGTGATTGATTGTTCCTGCAATCATTTTTGTGATTTGTCACTTTAAAAATATAAATGTTTCAATACCAGTAGTAAATATCAAAACTCTTTTATCAAAATGTTTTTAACTCTATTTTCAATATCAAACTCTTTTCCTAAACCGTTTTCCAATCTATTAGTATATACAAAACTTTATTTCACTCGTATGAGAAATCTAATTAAACGGCTTAGCAAAACAAGTGGTATGAAACGCTTGCGTTTACTTCGTCGGTTAATTTTTGGACTTGTTCGATTGAATCACTTATGACATTTTTCTAGTGAAGATCTACAGTTTGTTCGTAAATATTTAAGTTAAGCTAGTGGTTATGGGACATGAAGCTAAACTTTTATATTCACTAGCTTAGTGTAATTGACACTTCTCGTTGATCTTGATGATCGCTTCATGAATTAGACTAGCAATTGCGCGATGTCTCTTTCATTGCAAGGTTAGACTAGACACCACTTGTGTGATTCCACTCACGCACACCTTTTTTGCTTTTTGGTTAGTCTAGACCTCAATCTGTGTGATTCCATTCACACATGCTTAGTGTAATTGGCACTCCTCGTTGATCATGATGATCGTCCTGATGGTCAGACTAGACACCACTTGTGTGATTCCATTCACACATACCTTTCTGCTTTTTGGTTAGTCTTGACCTCAATCTGTGTGATTCCATTCACACATGCGGGGTAGCTCCCCATGGTCTTCGGACCGTCATGTGATAGGCATCTTTCCCTTTTTCTGTGATTTCTAGATTCCTTATGTTGATTTCTGGAAATTTTATGCTTCACCTATTTTTGTGCATTGGTGAATTCATATGTTATTGATTTGTCATGAGTACAAATTTGGGGTATGATACCTCTTTGGATCTTTGAGAAGATTCTTGTGATATTGATTATCTCTTATCGGTTGATCTCCTGTTGATCATTATTTGCATACTTATAGTTGTATGTCAGTATGGGTATTTCATATTTATGCCATACCTCTTATCGGTTGATCTCCTGTTGATCATTATTTACATACTTATAGTAGTATGTCATTATGGATATTTTATGTTATGCCATATCTTTTATTCTATGTCATACTCCGTTCGAGTTCTCATACTCTTATCTTGTGATTTCTGGATTTCTTGTGTAGATTTCTAGAATTTGTGCTTCACCAATTTTCGTGATTTCTATTGATAAGTTTTATCAATTCTTGTGCATTGGTGAATTCTTGTGTTATTGACTTGTTATGAATACAAGTTTAGGGTATGATACCCCTTTCTATCTTTGAGAAGATTATTGTGACACTTTTGATGAATGAAAATCCACTTATCGAAGTTGCTACTGATGTTGCTATTTTAATCACGTGTTTTAAAAATTTGTTATTCTTCAAAATATTTCAAAATATAAATCAAAATTGTTTTCAAAAATTTTACGATTTGCGCTTTCAAAAGAATGAGGAAGCGAATTAAACGTTTCAGAAAAATCGAGGACTATGACCCCTTTCTTTTACCGATTCGCTTAATTCCGGACTTGTCCGTTTGAGAACGTAAAATGTTATTTATTTAAAATACACAATTATGCACTTTCAAGAAAACGATGAAGTGAATTAAACGATTTAGTGAAACTCGTGGTTATGGGTCATGTGCGTTTGCTATTTCGGTTAATTCCGGACTCGTTAATTGAATAATTTGTGATTGCTGATTATCGTTTTGATAATCGGATGTTGGTGATTTTTGATTATCATTTTTGATAATCAGAAATTTATTGTTTCTAATTATCGTTTGTGATAATTAGATATTTGTGATTTTTTATTATCATTTTGATAATCTTGTGGTTTCTGATTGTCGTTTTTGATAATCAGATATTTATTGTTTCTAATTATCGATTGTGATAATTAGATATTTGTGGTTTGATTATCGTTTGTGATAATTAAACATTTGTGATTTGAGATTTGATTATCAATTGTGATAATTAGATATTTGAGATTTAATTATCGTTTGTGATAATTAAATATTTGCGATTTAAGATTTAATTATCAATTGTGATAATTAAATATTCGTTGATTTGTGATTTCTGAATTATCGTTTTTGATAATCGGATATTTATTATTTCTGATTATCGATTGTGATAATTAGATATTTGAGATTTAATTATCGTCTGTGATAATTAAATATTTGCGATTTAAGATTTAATTATCAATTGTGATAATTAAATATTCGTTGATTTGTGATTTCTGAATTATCGTTTTTGATAATCGGATATTTATTGTTTCTGATTATCGCTTGTGACAATTAGATATTTGAGATTTAATTATCGGTTGTGATAATTAAATATTTGTGATTTAAGATTTGATTATCGTTTTGATAATTGAATATTTGCGGATTTGAAGTTTGATTACCGTTGTGGTAATTCCTGATTATCGTTTTTGATAGTTAGATATTTGTGTTTTCTAATTATCTTTGTTGATAATTAGATTTGCTGATTTTGCTGTTTTCTAATTATCGTATCGATAATTTGATATTGCTGTTTCGTGATTTCTGTATTCTGACTATCTATTTGATAATTAAATTTTGTAGAGAATTTGTGAATTTCTTTTAGGAAATTAAAAGATTTCTTTGGTGTTTAAATTGTACTACGCCGGTGTACCGGCTCAATTTTTTGCTATTCATGACATTTTTCTACGTCTTCTTATTCCGGAAATGCCTTATGGATTTCCGATCCTTATTTTTGAGCAACCTTCTAGTCACATCATTGCTTCGGAGGTTCAGCACCCTTGAAATAAAGATGTTTTTCTCGTGAAAGCTCAGTGGTTCTCAAATCCTATGGATTTCACTTTGGAATCCAGAGAATTCATCGAGCAAACACGTTTAGCTTACTCTTTCATGCTCTTATGGTTGTTACCTTTTGTCCATTTATTCCTTATGATTGCGAGGACGCAATTTCTTTAAGGAGAGGAGTCTGTAACAACCCGGTATTTGCATCGATTAATAATCGAAAATTTAAACGATTAATATTGACACAAATTTCTATTTGAAATTTTTAAATTTGAATTAAATTTCTTTTATAATTTGTTTAAGAATTTTTAACGGGCTTAAAAATTTTGTTTTGGCCCGTTCCTTTTTGGGTCACGACAATTAAATAATCACGTCCCCTTTAACCCGTTCCCCTTTATTTTTTTTTAAAAAAAAAACCTAAGCAAAATAAACGAAGGAAATTAATGGCGGCCCCTTTTTGCATTTGTCGTTCGTCTTCCCCTTTATTGCTCGTGGCTGCGTCGATCGTTGATCTCGTGCTCGACTTCCCCTAAATTCGTCGACAAGGTGAGTGATCGCATCACTCACATCTAATTCGATTGCTTTAGCTCGTCTTCTTACTTGTTTTCGTTGCCACGTCTTCGACTTTTCTGTGATGGGTTGATTTACCTTGGCCAGTGATTCGAGTTTGTTCTTATGACTTGTTTAAATATGATTTTTAAATCATTGATTTCTGGATTTGAACTGTGCTTTCATTTACTACTTGAATTCATTGTGCCTGGTGGCATTGTTGCATCACTGTAATTTGTTCATGTAGCTCTCAGCATTCACTTGCATTCTTATGCTAGTACACTTGAGTAAATTGTAGTTTCACTGCAACTTTTGTTTACATATTTCATATGCAGTTACACTTGAGTAAATTTTATTACTCACATCTAATTTGACTTTGTAAGATACTTGGTGTACGTTTTTGTTTCGTGGTTGATGCTTTCTCTGATTTTGTCAAATTCGTGTAATTTCGTGATACTTGGATAACTCGGCTTTGATTTTGGGCTGTTTAATATCTCGTGACCATCACGAATTCGATTTTTTGTTGAATTCGGTCACTTCGATTGTTAAGCCTCCTTGCTGTGTTTACTTGAATTTGTCGAGCATTTGTGTTTTGTTGATTTGAGATGCAGTTTTATAGTGGGCATCGGCTTTAACTTTGATTTGTGTTCACGCCTGTATATATTCATGTTGTATGATGCAGACTTGAGTCTTATGTACTCTGAAAGCTGGCATTGTCAGATTTCATATGGAGTTGTTCATGTTACATGTTTTTGTTCATTTTTCTGCACTGCTCTGTCAACTGCCATGTTGATGTTCATCCCCATTCACTGTTAGTCCGTTGAAGTGCATTTGAATCATGTAGAGTCTTTTTATGCATAGCATATATATGTATGCAGTGTTGCTTTACATTAAATCATACTTGCTATCACATGATCATTTCAGGTTGTATTGAAATTTGGTTTCCACTGCATATATATGTGTGTGTGTGTGTTTACACATGTATATGTGTATGTTGTGATGCCTGATGTGTTATTCATGTAGTCTGCTTGGACATGGTTACATGTGCACTGCTTATATATGTGTGAATCATTTACTATTTAGGCTGTCGGTCATTGCATTCATGTTCATGTATATGTACACAAGTGTGTATGCATTTTGTCCTTTTAGCTGATGTTGATTTTATGTAGTCTGGTGGCTTCACTTGCATATTGAACCACTTCGGTCATGCCTCTGATTGCTCTGCTGTTTCACCTTATCTAGTTTGGTTGCTTTTGAGTTTCTGGGTTGCATTCACTGTATACATATGCGAACTGCATTGTGCTAGTATCTGCAGTCTAACCATTGACTGTTTCTTGCATTTTTGCTCATCATGTTGTTGCAGTCAAGTTTGCACTATTTTATCCAAGTGAATTCAGTTGTATTTCATGTATATGATGCAATGGTTGTTGAGGTATTGTCATTTATATTTGATTTCCTTGTAACTGCTGGGCCACTTGTGTACTGTGCCTTGGTGCATATTGAGGCTTTAGGTCTTGTACCTGTTGCCTTCATATTCATGTACATTATTTCTTGCTGTGTTTTGGAAATTTCAATGTGGCGAGGCAGTGCACGCGAGCGTGTACTGCAGCCCTGTCAGATTTGACAATTTAAATTGAGATTTCAATTTCTGGATTTGTTTTCTAATTTCACTTGAGTTGAACCCATCTTAAACGCTCGGGTTTGACCTTGTGCCCGGTTGTGTACATCATTACCGTAGTGGCAAGGCAGTGCACGCAAGCGTGAACTGCAGCCACACGGTATTGAGTTTTTGGGTGCGACAACACTATAGTGGTAAGGCAGTGCACACAAGCGTGAACTGCAGCCACACGGTACGACTTTTATAATATTCTACTTGAATTAATATTTTAATTGATATTTCAATGGTTTGAACTGCTTTGTTCATTTCAATTCAATATTATGAATTGCATTCTAATTTGGTTTAATTACTGGCGTCTATTCATTATTTAATTATTATTGCTTCTGTGCACTAATAACTGAGTTTGAATTAGATTGACCCGAGTATTATTTTCTTTTGAATTTAATACTCGGGTCAGACCGAGTATTTCAGGTTGTAGATATTCTGCTTCGGGTTGCTGCTAGAGCTATGAAGTTCTTTCATATCTTTTGGAGTAGTCGTCGTTATTTGTAGTAGTCTGTATAATTGTATAGGAAGATATGTATTCATGTATATTATATACGTTAATGTACTTGTATATGTAACTTCCTGAGTCGACTGTTGTAGCTGTATCATATGTATTATGTCAAATGTATCGTAGCTGATATCAGTTATTATATATATATATATGAGACTTTTCTGTTTTATCTCTGTTCCGCATTTATATTCTCTGTGTTATTATTATACATTTTGTTCTAAACTATTACGAACCATCATAGTTCGTTTTATACTGGAATTGGGGTATGTCGATGAGAGAAAATAAATCAAAGATGAAAATTGAAAGAATATTTATATATATATGTATACCACTCCTATCGAGATAACCAATACTAGTGTAAGGCCAACTATTGATGGCCGCTCCTCAACAGCCTTATTCTCCGTGCTAGTTGACAGCACTACACCGTGGTGTTCTTGGCTGGCGTGGGTATAGAGGTGGGGCGTCACATTAAAGGTAATACCAATTTATTCATAAAGTGAATATAAGTGAATGTAACAAAATAAATTGGAAACGCTAATTATTCATTAGTAATGGTTGATGATATAAACGTTACTAATTATTAATGTAGTAACGTAAGATGTAAATGTATTTTCAACGGAAATGGAACCTTATTTCTAGGTAGAAATTGTAGGTAGATTTATGAAATGGAGTTTATGCAATAAATAGAATTGAATGTTTCATTAGTATGAATTTAAGGGAATATGGGGTAAATTGATTAAATCAATAAAAGACAATAAATGCAATGATGATGGGTTAGTAACAAAAAGTGAATAGGGAAATGATTGTATAGTAAAAATGGAATTCCAACTTGTTGGAATGGAGTAAATACACTTAGTAATAAATTTAGGATAGGAAAACGAAATGGAAATATTGAATTAGTTAATTCGTCTATATATATATATATATATATATATATATATATATATATATATATATATATATAATGGCGATTATTGGATTTTTAAATAATAAACTTATCAATGGTGATCAAGAGTTGTGACCACAAGTTATTATGAGTGATACATATATATATATATATATATTTAATTCAATTCAATTGATTTGGAAATCATTGCAATAAATATAAATTAAATGTTACGTTGAATAAGTTAAGGTAATAAATGGAGAATAACGTAAATGTTCTTCATAGATATGATAATTTGAATCTATTGAAATTTATGGAATTTGAATATCACATTTTACGTTAATTGGAGATAAAGATGGAAATAGGTAATAATTGCATTAATTTGTAAGTAGAAATAAATCATTAATGAGAACAAGTATTTAAGATTAACCACCTATTTAGTATATTAAGTTATAACGGAAAATCAATTGCAACAATTAAAAATATATTTATTGCATTAATGATAATGACTTAATATTTGAAATATTAAATAGGATGGAATTCAAATGTATATAACGATAGAAATGTGAAATTTGGGGAATAGATTCAAAGTTATAAATGAGTTGTTAAAATAATACATAATAAGTGCAAATTGAATGAATCAATGGGAGCATAGATTTAAGTTTAGAAAACGATATTTTAGTTTAATTAAAGTATTGCAAAATAAATGAAATTAACGTTTAAATATTTCATTTATATAGATTAAACTAAAATTCAAGGATATTAAAATAATAGATTTTGAACCAAACATGGAATCCTTCTACTTAAAATTTTAGATGGAATAAACATTTGATTTTTTTAACTGAATAGAGAAAAAATTTATTTAGTATGAATTTAATGCTTGCTGGAAACTGTAATTTTATAAACATGTTTGCTTGACTATAAATAAGGATTACAATGTTCACGTATTTATTTAATTGATTTCATCAATTAGGGTCTGTTTTGAAGTGGAAGATTAAAATTAATTGGAAACAAATTTATTAAAATCTTTCAATTGAAAAAGGAAAAGAAACAAAGTGCAATTAATAAAATTTATGTAAGAATGTTTTCATTATGAATGTACATTATTTGGAAATATAAGAATGGATTTAATATTGTATAAGTTGATCATTTTAGAATATAAGAATGTTTACATTTATGAATTGCAATTAACGAATAAGCATTTTAAGGAAAATAAAAGAATGTTGAGGAAATAAAGTGAACGTTTCCATTCTGAATATAAACATAAAGTTGTAAAAAGAGAAAATTGAATTTTTAAAACAACATTTTTCGGTAGTTAAATAGCAGGCATAGGTTGCACGGAGTGATTTTATTACTATCCTTGAAATTTAAAATAAATTAAATAATTGAGTTCATAATTACGTGTCGAGAAAAATGTTATTTTTAAATTTGAATTTTTAAATCAAGGTTCATATTTTATTTATGTATCCGCTGTCCCCGTTATGTAAATTGGTCTTTTTAAATTTAGTTATGTTGTGGTAATTAAATCTTTAATGAGTGTCAAATTTGGTATGTTTGGGGTTAAAAAAAATTAATTGGGTGAACAAATGTTTTGAAATTTGAATTCTACAAGTTTGTTTATAGAGTAGAGTTGGTCCATTCATTCCCTTTCTAATTAATAATTGTCACACGTTTTTTTTATTGTTTCCTCATTTGTTCCATTACTCATTTCCATTTACATGGTCTAAAGCCTTTTCATTTCATGAACGTTACATACTTTTCATATTTTTATTTCTTTCTTTCACCTCTTTTAATATCTACCATTTTTTATTAGGTTGTTCATACTTTTACTTTATTTCAATTCCTACTTTGTTTATATTTAGCTTTTCACTAGTTTCATTCCTCATTCTTGTAGCTTCATTTCATTTTTTTAAAATTTCATCTTCTATAGCTTCATTTTTTGTCACTCTTCACCTTCCTTCTTCTTTTTTTTCATGTTTCTTCTTCAAATCTCCTTTCACTTTTTTTTCCAAAGTTTTTTTTCCTCTTTCTTCTTCTTATTCTTCAAATCTTCTTCTTTATCAAAGTTTCCTTTTCTTTTTTTGTTGTTGTTCTTCTTCTTCTTTAAAAATTTTTTCTCTTTTAAACCTTATCTTCTTTCCATGTCTTTGTCTTCAAATCCATATTTATATAATCTTCTCTTCAAAACTTTCTATAAAAATAAAATAAAATAATATTAAGATAGCAAGGAAACAAAACAAAATGAGAAAGTAGTTCCAGATCCAAATCTGGCTAAGCAAAAAGGTACGCAATGCTAAAAATTCCATTGCAAGTTAAATAAAATATATGATGTGATATATAATTTCTTTTTTCTTTTTTTTGAAATTTCAATCACCATTAATGCGTATAACTTTCTCATACGACCTCCGATTTACACGAAATTTTTTTGCTAGGATCGTAATAAATTTCCAGATCTGTTGACGCTAGTTTGGAAAGATTTGGAGACCGTCGAATATTTGAGTTTAAATTGGATTTAAATCCAATTTAAATTCAAAAGGTGAGTGTTTTAACTCACTCACAATTTCTAAAATTTCTTATGTTAGTTAATTTGACTTTAGATAAGAGTAGAAATTTATTTATGACTGTTTGGCATGTTTTATTCATTATTTCTGTTCAAACGCATTTATTTAATATAACTGTTAATTATTTGATTATTGCATATAAATTGACAGTAAAAATTTTATTTTTTTGCATATAAACTGATAGTTAAACAGTTAATAAATTTATTTTGAATATAAACTGTTAGTTAATAGCTGTCTTTTATTTCCTGTTATATTGTATATGCCATATATTGATGTTTGTTAAATTGATGATGATTGAAATAAATTGATGATGATTGAAATAAATTGGTTGATGTTTGATATTGGTTGAATGGATGATGCATTCTATCTTATGTAAACTGCAAGTTATCATGCATTTTCATTTCATTCGGGATTGCGGTTTGAAATGATATACAACCGCATTTTATTTTAAATTGCGGATTGAAATGATAAATATCCGTATCACTTGACTATAGGATAGAAAATTATATACAGACACTGCGGTATATATATATATATATATATAAATATATTTTGAAATGATTTTCTATGGTTTTGCAAAGCTATATATATGGTTTATGGGATATTGATTTGGTTCTTGATAAAGGTTATTTATATATATAGTAATTTTCAGTTTTTAAACTTTGTATAAATTTGATTTGAAGTATAAAATAAAGTTTGATTTTTTTTAGATCAAATACAATTAAGCATTTATTTAAAATTTAATTTCTGGAAGTTCTATTGACTTAAAGGAGAATAAGGTTGGAAGATGAATATTAAGTAAAATTGTAATTAAATAAAAAGTTAGAATTTCTAAAGGATATGATTTTTATAACTTGATTTTGTCTAGAGTGATTTAAATGAATATCAGGTTGATTTAAATGAATATATAATAAATTGAAAGATTTTCTAGTATGTGAAGTTAAAGGTTTTTCTTAATTATATTGAATTCATTAAATAAATATTTCAAGTCTAAATAATAAGTAATTGAATTTAATATATATGGGATTGTCAAATGAGTTTGTTTTGAAATGGTGAAATATTTAAAGCTTTGAAACATAAGAATTGAAATGGTATTTGAAAGTTTAAATCGATATTTGAATTTGATTTGTGAAATCTAAAGAAGCTATTTTGTTTTATAAATGTAGTTTGATATTTAACCACTTAAGAGATGGAAACTTGTTTCAAAGTTATGATTGTCAAGGTAGTATAATTTGGAAATATTATATTCAAGAGTTTTGATTTCTAAATATTTTATTTTGGAAAACCCTATGGTTTTGAAAAGAATATATATTGGAAAATAAAATGATATCGTATTGATTTGGGGTTTTAAGAATAAATGATATCGTATTTATATAGGTTTTAAATGGATATTTTATTTTGGTTTTAAAAGAATAATTATTCTTTTAAATGACCGCGGTGTTATAATAACGATTGGTTGGCAAAGAGACCATGATCGGATATGGACATACTCTCTGTCGATACCGAAAACTACTTTGACTAACCGTGTATGCGGTGGAGAATCCAGAATGAACTAGGTTGGTGGAGGCGTTTCCTGTAAGGTAAGTACGTGGACCCAACTCCCGTGAGTTGGCATAAGGTGGCTAAAACAGGAGCGATCGACGGGTTAATGAGGTAGCACCTCTGATCGGACACTTCCCTTCGATACTATACTATGACTTTGGATTTTATTCGGTGGCCACCTTCACTTTTGATTTCTTTGATGTGGGAAGTTTGTCCGAGGTGGGCGGCAGCTGCGCGTTTCCATCGGCCCAGAAGCGTAATTGGTATATCTACCCTGGCATTGCCTAGTTGTGCCGTGTCACCTACCCTAGCGCGCCTTATACGATTTTGGTTTTGTACCATACCTATGGAGTGCCCTCTGACGACGCCCAGTACGGGGGAGATTACGGTACTGTATAGACTATGGAAATATATAACTGTGTTAAGGTGGAAAATGTAAAGCCTTAACGCTATTTAAAAGTAAGTTTATTTTACAAATAGACACTATTATAATAGCGCAATATACTACATAGTAAATAGTTTAGCGGATCCTTAGGAGATGTAAATCCCGAGCATCTCTTGAGTTGCTGCACTCATATTTATTTCTGTTAATTTAACTCACATAAGATCTTTTAGTTCTGACTCGAATGTTTTGTCTTTTCAATTCGCTCGGGTCAGTCCGAGCGTTTCAGGATTTGAAGTTTTAGCTCCGGAGGACGAAGACGAAGATTTGTATTACTATTATCTACTATTATTCCACTGCACTATTTAATTCCGCTGCATTAATATTATTGATATATGAACTCTGATATTTATTATATAAAGAAGAAGCAATGTTTTGTAAACAGTTTCATGAACTATATATTGATTATTATATTTTATCCTTCCGCTGTGAGATTCTATTTTCTTCTTTTATTTCTTTCTTGTTTTTTTTCTTATTTATCCCATAACAATCCGCCCCTCCGTATGGTTTGAATTGGCATGTGTACCGGTTTAAAGCGTGCGAAAAGGCGGGACGTTACAGTGGTGCTGGTCGTGGAGGTGGTGGAGGAGCCATGGTCGATCAACACTATGAAGAAGCAAGGCAAAAATATTAATAAAACAAGAAGAAAAGTAGAAAAATAAGGAGAGGCCATTACCCAACTTTTCTTAGCCATGAAAGAGAAATGAGAAGTGGTGTTTTTGTGTGAATTGAGAAATAGAATTCGCAGCCAAGAAAAAGAAAATACAGTGCCAAACAAGAATAAATGAAAGGTCATGGAAAATGAAAGGTCTTTGGCAAATGAAAGGTCTGAAGTTAATTTCTTTTAGACTCTTCATATTTTCTTTTTCTTTAATTCAATAAAAACAAAAATAACATCAGAAATTTGATTTTAAAAAATGAAACAAAGTAATATAAAACAAAAATAAATTATAAATTATAAAAAAAAATGGAAAAAGAATTAAAGAAATTGCTTAAAATTCAAAATAGGGTTCAAAAATTACAATTAAATCATCATTGGCTTTGGAAAAATATCTACTTCATTTTAAAAATATTCTAAAGCAAAAATTTGAAATAGAATAATTTTCTAAACATATTCAAAGTGAAATAAATAATCAAATTTAGAGAAAATAGAAAAATAATTAAAGAAATTGTTTAAAAATTGGAAACAAGACATGAAAATTGCAAATAAAATACCATTGGCTCTAGAATAATTTCTATTTCACTTTAAAACAAATAAAATGTCAAATAAATAAAAATAAATGAGGAATAAAATAAAGTGGGAATGAGAATAAAATATGATCTTGAGAAAATAGAAAAATAAATAAAGAATTCCTTAAATTAATCGAAGCTGGAAATTAGAAATTGTAAACAAAAGACAACTGACATTAGAAAATTTCCATTATACATTTTAAGAATGTTTTAAAACCAAAAATATATAAAATACATGATATTTTACCAATAAAACATAAATTAGAACATTACATGACCAAATAAAATATTATTTATATAATTTAAATAAACAATTTTGTTAAATACAGCAAATTTCACACAATAGTTAGAAAGGCATAACTTTCACATTATAAATCAAATTTCAACGAAACGAAAAGTAGTGTTCTTAAAATTTTATTTACTTTCATAATAAAAGATAAAATTCAAATTCAAACTTTCAAATTTTAAATTTAAAAGACAAAGTTTGTCCATATTGACCCAAATTCACTCTTTTGGAAAATATTTTACTTAGTCATGTTTGGAATTCTAATTCACATAGAAATCAAAATTTATATTTAAAATAACAAAGCTATTTAATTTAATAAATAAAAGTAAAGTTTTTTCTAAATCAAAAATCCAATTAAAATGATTAAAATATACAATTAAAATAATCATAAAATACAGGGTTGTTACAGCAAACACTAACACACCAGCCTACCTCGTGCACATGCACCATCGATCGCCGGGGCTCTGACCACCACCGACACCTCCAACTCATCGACGATCTCCTCTACTAACAATCCCGACCACCCAATCTTCATTACAAAGCCTAAATCGAAATCGAGCTACTAGATCAAAACTGAAATAAAAACCAACCACCTAAAACTTCATTGTCCCGACACTTCCGTTCACCAGCAAACAAGAAACTCCAGTGACACCTCCGCCGATCATCCACTAGAGCTTTCCCTCAGGTCCGATGAATTTCGATGCCGGAGTGACGATGCAGTCGCCCAAACATCAACCTCGACCTATACCGGGTATTAAACCCTATTCTGACCAAATGCCAACGCCACGATGGGTAATAAAACCACATGACATTTTTCCTGACATCGCCCTCAACCTGTCCTCCTCCAGTGGCGACCTCGACCCTCCCGAGTCCTCCAGCCGCTAGAAATAGTACAAAATCCACTTTCTGATCAAACCCGAAATTCTCACTTGATCCCAAACTAAAAATTGTGATTTAACTCTTAAAAATCATGATTTTCGATAACAAAATAGATTTTGAACCTAAAACCAAAAATCATAATGTTTGAATTTCCAGCATTTATTGAGTTTTCCTGTATTCCTTGATTTTCCAGAAAACATTTTAATTAACTATGCTTGAAATTATTTTTAAAAGATAAAACATGATTATCAAACATTTTTTGTTTGAATCTTGAAACCTAAAAAGAACTAGAGAGAGCGTTTGAATTTTAACAGGTTTTTGAAAACCTGTAAATGACACAGTGACAATATGCCTGTAACCTACATGCATAGGTATATGTTCATATTTTGTACACATGCAACAATAATTCAACACTTCACTCCAACATAAAACACCATATCAAGTCAAAGATCAGAACAAAGAAGTTTACTCATCTGGTAAAGGAGAAAACAGAGAGCTTTTTGGTAAAGCCTGGAAGTTGTCTAAGTTTGAAAATCTGAGTTGACTTTGATCTGGACTTGGTTGCGATAGTTTGATCGTTTTTGTTGATTTTTTTTTCTTTGATTCCGTTGGGTCTGAAGCTTGATGTTTATGAGTTGATCTTGAACTAAGTTGAATCTTTGTTTTCGAAATTGAATTGAACTTGTTCCAGGTTTGAAAATTGAAGGGTTTGTTTATTTTGATCTCTTTGTTTTTCTAATTTGAGTTACAGGTTGTAGCTTTGATGTTTTCTGGTTTCTTTTTTTCTTTGCTTTGGTTTTGTTTGATTTTCTTAGGCTTTACAGGTTTTGAAAATGAAATTATGTGATAAAAGAAACGAGAAGAAGGAGTTAGAGTGGTTTATATAACTTAATTTTCTTATTTTTAAAAATAAAAGAAAATAAAAAAGAAATTTGACACTTGTTTACTCCTATGTTTAAATTAATTGCACTTGTCAATTCTTATGTTACTTAGCTTAAACTTGTATTATGCATTTATTAAATATTTTAAATAAAAGTTTTATATTACATTTCCTTATTTTTATAAAGACATTTACTTTATATACATATACATATATATATATAATATAAAAATAAATGACTTAAAACTAAACTATACATTAATAAATAATCACATTCATATTATTTTTAAATTCCTTTTATTTTCAAAATACTCATTTTTGAATTTCAATTCAAATTCAAAGTCAAATTTATTCATATATACGTATATATTTTAAATTCAAATATTTCTAAGATTTTTATTTTTTTGAATTTTTTTAAATTCAAATTCAAATTATAATCTAATCATTTATATATATATAATCACACACTTATCTAATTTGTTTTGAAAATTTTCAAATTTCAAATTAATTCCAGAAATTTATATTAATTACTAAACTAATATTTGGCTTAAAAATGGGATGTTACATTTAATTTATAAAAATTATAAACTAAATGAATCATTTGGTCGAAAAAGAATTCATCATTTCGGTTGCGTGACCTAACAAGTGTAAACTCGGTCAGCGGTTAAACTCGAACTATTCGAATGGTAATGTTCACACGTCACTTAGCAGGGAGTGTGACATTATGGTCAAATTTATCGCTTACTTAGTTTTAGTAAAAATCAATTTTAGATTATTAAGAACAGCCCGGTTATGACTTTTATTTACACCAATTCTCTACATCAAAACTATATCACTTCGGATTTATGGAATTTGGTAATGGTCAAAATTCTACATCATATTCAACTCTATAGTCCAAACACAAAGTCCTTGGTTCAATAATAACAATTATTATTAGCCAAACTACTCTGTCCAGAGGTTTTAACTTTGAGTTAACTTGAGTTAACCATGATATTGACCCCATATAAATGAGGAGACGAATCCTCTCTTGAATAGTTCTTCACTTCAAATATTTCCACTCAACACGGATTTAGTCATACGATGGACGCCATGTCGTGATTTGACTTTAATCAAACTGGAGCATTCATATTGAAGATCAACAGTGTTCTCAAGAAGAGAGAACTTTGTAAATCAGTCATATCGATATTTTCTGTTTAACCATGGTTATATTAACCAACAAAAAAAATTCAAAAGAGTTATTCCATATTTATCCAATAACTATCGGTGCGCAATCCCTAGTTGCCACTAGCAATAATGAGTAATACACTGTCCAACATTTGAAGAGTATTACATCCTCTGGTTTCAATGATTGCATCGATATCCAGTCTCGATGCATTTTTACTAGGAACGTTTAAAATGGTATGTTTGTTTTCATTATGATAAATTACTCAAGGTTGCAACACTTTGTAACTACTATCATAAAACATACCATTTATGAATTTTCTATTAAATATACTTTTAATTAATTAATATAGCACATTATATCTAGTATATGATAAAAAGAAAACACCTTTTATTTTGAGTAAGATTGGTCAATTAGTAAGATATATGTAGCGAATTACATAACTGCCCCTACAACATACCAGTAACTCTATCAATCTTCCACTTACACTTGGGCTGTAGAATCTTATTTATAGCTTCTCTAATTGGTTTGCTTAAAACCAATTAGGTTAGTCCCTTAATGAACAGGTATGCCATTATGTTTCAATTATCTATTTTTTCGATCAACTCTCTCTGACGTTGATAAACTAAATTTATCACATTGAATAATTCGAAGTATGCCTTTTGACTTCCATTGAGATCTAATTTTGTTATGAACTATATCATGACATTGTCATTACATAACAATGTTATGGGATTCTCAACATTTGGAATCACTCTCCGTCCAGTTATAAATTTGTGCATTTATATTTGTATACGTTGCTTTTGTTGCGATACTATTCAGGATGATGTACTAAGCCATTTTCATTTAATCAATAACATTCTTTTATTAGGAACTTTTTCCATTTTAAAGGTTAATAAATTGAATTTATTATTGACATATTATACTCAATATCACTTATAAAGTTTGAGTCTAAACACACCTTCATAAGGAGTTCATTATTTCTTTAAACAATTCTTTAGTATTTCATAAATACACAACAACACCTCAAACAACCATTTAGTGATATCAATTTGGATTTGAAATTTGCTTCATGTATCAAATACATAAACAAATCACGATATCATAGACAACATAACATGTATGATAATTCTTATTGTTAATGCATAATGAATTCATCTTACACATTCTGCATTAAATATTTTAATAAGGTATCCTCTCATATCGATGTGGGACACTCAATATCTTTTATACTTACTATAAAAGATGGGTATTGTCATTAATACTTCAGTATTGGATATAATGAGACCAAGTATCATGAGCACTCCCTACAAAATTAAATTTCTATCAAGGACACACATCTTATTAATCGAACATATATTTTTACTTCTTTTGCCCTTAGTTAAAATACCAAAATCTTAAACATTTCCATTTACTCTCTTTTTCTCCATCCTTTTTTAAAAAGAAAATATTGGCGAGATTAAAAGGTTCATCTTGATCTTCACAATCAGATCCAAACCGTGCTAAGATGGGGAAAGGCAATTACTTAATCCAATTTATTGTACTTTTTTAACTATGATAAAAATTAAGGTTTAAATTTACCGTGTTGAATACATTCTTGAGTAGAAAAAACAATATTATCTCTTTCCCATTTGCAATTTCTTATGTAGGTGAGTTTGAATTCTCCATTATTTAATTTATGATTTTGGCTAGGTTAATGATAATTAATGGACAATTAGGATAAAAGAATGAAAAGACAATTAGGTTAATTGGATTGTAATTTTATGAAAGGACTAGTTTGATCAGTACCCCTTATAGTAAAAACTTTTTAAAAGAAAATTATCCCCTTATATCCAAAAGTGGAGCGTCAATAACAATACCCTTAGAGATATCATTTACAATTCCAATGTTGAGCATTAACACAACTAAGGCTGGTTTTAACATACGTACATTGTTAGAATCAGCAATGTGTGGTTTATCTACTATTTAGAAATATCAATGTACCTTTTAACATTCTTTCTTATGTACGTGCGCTTCCTCTGCATTTTGACTGAAAAATCAAACTATATGATATTTCTATCAAAATACTTATTCGATTTTGATACTTATAAAATGATACTTTTATATCATTTCTTGTTTATATCCAAAAACTCACAATATCTATATCGCTCACACTGACTTCAAGATGCTTTGGTTGTTATGTGCAAATAGTTTCTTTTAAATCATTATTTAGAATTTTATTTTTTAGCATATATGTACCAAAACATTAATCTTATCAAGCGACAATCTTGTGAGTAAATCCAATATAACTTGATCACGTTAAATGATGAATCTATTACACTAATTTCAGTAATTGAAATTTATGAGATTATTCTTTGTCAACATTTTTTATTTAATTCCAACTGCATTAGTCTTGCTCATAAAGACACAATCGCTGTCGATGGATCACATTCCTTTGATTATGAGTATTAAAAACATATTTTGATAACGTACTTGGAATTTTTTTGGATTTGCGCATCATACTATATCATAGAGTCGATACCCTTAATGATTTAATTAAATAGCTGAGTATTATATATTTTTACATTGATAAGAAATTCATAGTTTCTCTTCAATATGCAAGAACTCTCTAATGCAATGTGTTCGTTTAGTTTAGTTAAATTCATTTCACCTCATGTAATCAGATTTATCTTTGGATCGCATCTCATTCCATTTTACTACCGATAATTTGTCAAAGAAATTCCTTCACTATGAAGTTGGTACTTCATGAAACGGCAATTGTTTCTCGATGCAACAGAATGTGTATTCATTAACACTTTATGAATTTCCTTTTATATAAACTGATTTGGTTTATGTTCAAAACATAAATATGTCATCTAATGACAGTCTTCCCCAAACTCCTTTTGGGGAGATTCATACAAGATCCCTCATGAATAACTATTACGTACAGACTTTTGACTTGCACAACCTGCCAACTCCTTGGCCTAGGATATATTTGGGTTTCTTATGAACCCTTATCTTGATGATTTTATAAACAATTATTTGGATGAAATAATATTAACCTTGTGTATTACTCTTAAGTACATGGCCTTATAAATTGAAATTAACTCAACTTCACTCACAATTAATCGTACTTCATCCAACAAAGTTTGGTTACTCCTGATTTATGCATCGTTATGTATCATAGGAAGGAGTGACTTTTGAGTTTGAATCTTTTAACATTTTTATGTATGTACAGAACTCTTCCGAATATACTCGCATATTCAATCAAATTAAATCATTTATATCGCATGTTACACTATTTACTTCCATTTTATATTTTAGTGCTTATCATAGACTTATAAATGTATATCAAATACACTGTTCCAAGTCTTTGAGAACTTATAGGAGAATATAATAAAATACATGGAACTATTTTGGTATTAACAAACTAATGATTACATACATTTATATGTATTAACTGAAGAGTGCATCAACTCTAATGATGAACTCTAATAATGATCCCACCAAATGGGTGCATAGCCCTTTAATTATTTGAGATATAATTAATTAGTATTATATGATTAATAATCATATAATAAAAATTATTTCTCAAAATTATGTCTTAGTCTATATTTCCAAAATAATTGTAATAAATTTTAGATACTTCAGTATTTTCAATTGCATCACTTTTGTTGTGTAAACAAATGCCACATTATAGTTTCATATCATAATGAATATTCATAATGTTTGTACTGAAATATAACTATGTCCATTGTGTAGTCGACACTGAAAAATAGTATTTATTTCATAATAATATTCGGTATGTTTTATGAAAACAATTTTCATAAATTGACGCAATTAATAAATCCTATATGACAAGCTTCCAATATTTCCACCATTACTATAATAGTGTAATAAATTTGGAGGTCCATATTTCATATACTGCAACTAGTTTATAGAGAAGAGTTCTTTGATCAAATACTATAACTCAAAGAAATAAATCTCATAAAAAACAAATTTCTTTATAAAAATACATTTCAAAATAGAAATCATATTTCTTATTCTAATATTAAGTGTTGATTATTATTATATAGTTATCATTACCAATGTTTCTTTATGAAGCAAAAGTCATTCACTCTCTTCATCCCAACTAAACCTTTTATCACATCTACTCTTATACATTCGTTTTCTTCTTAAATGGTTGAACCATTCAAAAGAAAATCCTTACTACAATATCATAACTATTTACTAAAATGTATTTGAACATCCTTAACATTTAAGGATGTCAAATATGTTGCACTTTTGCGTAAACTGATCGGGAAGACATTTCAGTGATCGAATTCTTAGATCTTTCTTATAGTTTTGGTCTAGTGTTATATTTTCATGGTACGATCCCATTTATAATCAATCAAATTGAATACTCGATCTGACAGTACTGTTTATAAGCTTATTTCAAATGAACTACCTTCATCGAAGTATCGTACATTATGAACATGGTCGTTCCTCATATAACAGTTATATGTGATAGTTTATGTATCAAATTTTTGTAGTCTTGTATTGCTTTTGCATTTAGAACTCAATGAATTCAATACATGCTCTCGATCAAATAAACACGTTAGCGATCAAATTACGAATGTATTATGTAGTTGTAAAATTAGGTACTTGCATGAGTAAAGAAAACATTAGCATGCAAAAAGCATTTATTAGTAAGTATATGTTATATTTATATTTGTCGATTTTCAATTAGTTCATTTGTATATCTTAATTGATAAATGTTTTATAAATCATATTAAATGCGCATATTTATTGATGTAGATTATTATAACATTATATAGCATATGTTCTTACAATATTAGAAAGGTTAAATTTTATCATTTCATTTTTTAATAAGGCTCCCACTAGTGTTTTATGTTTCACTTAACCCTAACCGAAACATAAAGTCTTTCGACTTCACTAGTAGGTGTTAGAACCCATCCGTCATGATTCTGACCTTGAGTCTGCTCAATAAGTCATAGCTCCACGGATGATGGATAACACATTATTGGTTATATCATATACAAACTCCTAAACCTTTGGTACCTTATCCTAATTCTACTTTGACCTTGAGCCTGCTCAACAAATCAAAACGAAATTATTCACTCGTACCTACAATATCACGATGACCTAAGTATAGAATATTCCTTGAGTTTGCTCAACAAATACACATAGTTATCATACCTCATCTATTCAATATACCAATAATACTACATATAACATCTCTAGCTTTAGTCTTCTTAACAACTAAGGAGTATGCAAGTAATTTATTAATATATATATATATAGTAGCAGCCAGCATTGTATTAAAGATTCATAATCTTTAATATGAGTGATATCGACTTATGGAATAATAATTTTTTATGAATTACCTCATGATTCAAGTGTGGACACATCTAAAATCATTGTATACCTACATTTACGTATCTATTTATTCCTTAAGTCTATTTATGGTTTCTTTAATATTCCATCTACAGTTTATACATTCTTATTACATAATTTTTATTATTATATAATTTTTCCATTACATATTACTTATATAACAATCTAACGTATAATGTTGTATTAATTAAGTCGTATTTAATTAATTTAACATTTTAATTAAATTTATATTATTTTAATATAATATTTATATTTAATAATTATTATATACTATAACCTTTATAGTATAACACATTTGTCATATATATGTGTATATTATTAATTAGTTGACCTTTAATTAATTTATTTAATTAAACAATTTTATTTAAATTGTATTAATTTCAAAATTCAATTCATATATATACATGTATACTTATGTTATTTTAAACATTTTAAAATAATTCATGGCGAACTTCCATAATTCATGGCGAAATTCCATAATTCATGGCGAACTTCCGTTCGCTGTTGAATTGTACTACCTGCCATTGAATCCATCCTTTAGTGCTCTGTTCTTCCATCCCTCTTCGTCTACCCCCAATGCCTTTCTCCCCTTTACCTCCGTCCCTCCCCGCAGTCCCATTTTGTATGCCCTCTTCAACTAGATCTGGTAGGTCATTTAGGAATCCAACGCCTTTGCCGCCGTCGCTCTTAGAATCTGACATTCCTCCTCTGCCTTCCGTTAACAATTCTGTACAAGCTGCTGTTGTTTTCTCTAGCGAGCGTTTTGAGTGTTTGAATTCTGCGATCGGTGATGTTTGTCGGCCAGTTTGTGGTTCTACGGCGAAGTTTGTGAATGACGTTGTTGTCTCTGGTGAGTATGGTAAGGATCGTGGTGGTTTTGGTAGTGCAATGTGTACTGATGCTGCTGAGAATGTGAATTATGGTCGATGCAATTCAGGTGTTTGTCCTAATGGGTCTGAGTATGAATTACCCAAGTCCTGTGTATTGAGTACTGACGATTATTTGCATGCGGCCTCCTTGCCTTTTGGCTCCAAATCAATGTTTGCGGCCTCTGTTGGTGTTCCCATTGTGGAGGTGATTCCTCCTGCTGCCCCATCCCTGGCTGTTCCCAGAACTTGGTCGTCGCTCTTTACATCTCCGCCCTGTAACGCCGGTGTATATAAACCAGTGGAATTTGACATCGTTGAGGAAAATGGCGTGATGATCCCTCCGCCGAATGTAATGCAAGCCGGTATAGAGTATTGGTCAGATTATTTGGTTGGTTACTTTTTGGACCCAAATCATCGCCTTCATGATGCGGCTTTTGTTTTTCGTAGGGCTTGGAGGCTTCGTGGAAAACTTTGTGTTAAGCTGGTTGACACAATGTTTTTCCTGTTGTTCTCCTCCTCTGAGGACCGCAGTCGTGTTCTTGAGGCTGAGCCTTCCTTTTTTTATGGGAAACCTTTTATTATTACTCCCTGGTCTCCAACGGTAGCAAATGCTCGTGAACAAGTTCGTTCTATCCCTGTTTGGGTTTATTTTTCTCATATTCCATCTGCTCTTCAACCGCTGATTGGTTTGAATTGGCTTGCTTGCAATGTTGAAAAATTGAAATGTTTTGATGCTAATACTGTAGCGCGTGATAAGCTGGTGTACGCTAAGGCGCAGATTGAGATTTCCTCCTGTAAGCCTCTCCCTACCTCTATTCCTGTTCAGCTAGTTGTTGGCCATGTGGTGGATGTCCATGTGCGATATGGTTGGGTCCCGGATATTTGCTCCTCCTGTCACTCCTTTGGCCACTTAGTTTCTGCTTGCTCGCATTCTGCTGTTTCCGCTGCTGCGCCTAAGATTCCACTCCCACGGCCTCTGCTCAGGAAATGGGTCCCCAAGGTTCCTTCTGAACCTCCTTTACCTGTTCCTGGTCCGACGTCTTCTATTGCTTGGCCAGCATCCCCTTCTGCATCCATTGTCCCTGGTGATGATTTTGAGGACCCCTCTCCTGCTCTGGATCTTGCTACGCCTCAGTTTCCTGTTGTTTGGGTTGAATCTGAGTGATGTTGGGTTGATCGCCGGTCTAACTTGCGTTTTGACCCCGTGGATGATTCCTATTTTAAATTTGTATCCGATGATCTTGAGGACCTTCGATGCCTTTATTATCGACCTTCTGGTGATTCCTTGGTCCTTGACTTGGATGGTTCGCATGCTGAGTTAAATTCTGTCATACTTGCTGATAATACCTGGGATCGATCTTTTATTTACTCTTCTGATGCTGAGATTTATGATCCTTCTCTTGCACTCCTGTTTCGCCCCTATTCTGGTATTCTTGGGAACGCCTCTTTGGTTTCTTCCCAGCTGGAAGATGATGTTCGCCTTACTATCTCTTCGGAGGAGTTTTAGTTTGATAGTTGTTAGTTGTAGCTGTGATATATCTATCACACTCCTGTGCTGTATTTTCTTATTTCTTTGTAGTTAAGGTGCATCTACCTTACTCCTGTACTACAAGTTTTATTACGTTCGTAATAAAAAGTGGACGGTCCACTATAAAACCGGCTGGCCTTGCCAAAATAAATTTTAAAACAACATAAACAAAATCATAATATATAATAAATGTATACATTTATTAATTAATTAACTTATTTATTTAATTAATTAATTTTATTAACCTTATTAAAAAAATAAAAAAATTTGAAGTTACTTTTTATTTTCAAACATTTGAAATTTTCTTATTATTATATCATAAATTTTATAATATTTGTATATCTTATTTTAAGTTTAATTGTTAAATTTAAAATCTTATATTTTAATTTTCAAAAGAATTTGAAAATTAGCCCAAGGCCTGAGTCAAATTTGGGCCTTTAGTATAAAGGATAACTTTTAGGATGTGAGCTTAATGGTTAACCCTAATATGACCAATTTAGACTTTATAGGCTATTGGCTCTAATACCATTATTGGAACTAGACCAGCCTGCAACGGAAGATAAGGGTGAATTTCAAAACATTTCCTTTACTGGATCTATACTAGGCCTATAAAGTCTAATTTATCTAGAACATTTCTAAATTTAATTTAAATAAATCTCTTATTTCATTTAAATTTATAAATTAGGAATAAAACTTTATGTAATTTATATTCAATTAAATGTAATTGTACACATAAGTATCATATACAAATATGTTTGTGTGTGCATGTGTGACGTAATAATCCATGCAAGGTATAACATGCCCGTATATAAATGTTGGGATTTACATCGCAATGGACACATTAGCTCATCCTATATATTGTGTATTGTCCAAATATATGTATGTATTTATACTTACTATTTATAAATATTAAAGTGTGTAAATAAATTTATATATACATACATATATATATAAGAGAAAATATTATTGATTTTTGAGTGTGAGTGTATGCGCGTGTGTGTGTACATATATATAAAATTGAAAAAATTATTTATTAAATTATTCTAAATCGAATACATAGCAGAATCAAAATTTTATTATAATTTTATTACATATTTTTTGAAAGTGGGTTCCTTTATTGCTAATAAAATATAATACAATACATATCATACAATTACATAGTACTACACACTTGTTGAGTCACCTAAATACATACACAACAAGCTAAATAAGAAGAACAAAGTCAAATGATACGCATAGTCGATGAATTTTACAAGCAGTAGCACTTGATTGCGCTTAACCATTGCAATTTTCCAATAAGAGTAAACTAAGCCCGGTAAAAAGTTATGACAATTGAAAAATAGATCCACTTATCTTTTCAACCCATTACCATATTTTTTGACCGAAGGTGAGAAGTAGAAAAACTGCCTCATGTGATCCTACTCAATAGCCGCTTTATTCATATGACAGCGTGGAGAAAACAACGACAATCAAATTGCTGGAAGAACTGTCCCGTGATATCCATTTCTCCAAAAACGTTGCCTTGTGATTAGCTTGATTTCCAACTTCCCGAGGCGGTAGTTCACGGATTCCCTGTGCTCTTATCTGTGCTTCATACGTGATTTGAAAAATCTCTAGTTTGCTGGGTTCCTGCAAATTGTGATTTTCCAAAAGATGCGTTGGTCTTGTCAAAAATGAAAGGATCCGTACAACAAAGAACATAGTGCGTAATCGCTGCAAACTGTTGTGATTAAGATTTGGGTTCTTCGTTGAAGCTATAAAGAAATTTAAGGCAAGATTATTCAAAAATCAGAGTAATTAGGCTTAGACAATTAGAAAACCTCTCATGTGTATTTTGAGAGCCGAGTCCTTTAGATCTAAACGGTTTGAAAGGAGATCCTAATTTTTAGAACTTCCATTTAGAAGAAACTTTATCTTCCAGTGATTGCCCGCTATTCTAGACTTTGATGCAACAATTTGAACCATAGGAAATTAAAAATTGGAAAAATTACCCCCACCTTCTAGCCATGTTTAATAATTTTATTACATTAATATATATATATATATATATATATATATATATATATATATACGAATTAATTAGTCAAAAAACATTAAATTTATGATAAAAAATATTTATACAATATAATTTTTCGAATTTTAAACTTTCAGAAAATCAAGGATGATTTTTAAGGTTTAGGAAAAATTTCCATAATTTTCTTAGTCAAAATATTGTTTTTATTAATTTAATAATTTGGCTAAAATGTAAAATGAATTTTTAAAAATATAAAAAATGATTTCGAAAATCATTTTTTTCGGCCGAGAGCTTCTATGATGACAATATAATTTATAAAATTAGAAATGTAATTTTCGAAGCATAATTTATTTTGTATGAAAGTTTAATTAATATGTCGATTTAAATAATAATAAAAATATTAAAAAATTGTTCAAAAAATTTCATTCACTGAAAATTAAAATTAATGTAAAGATACATTTATAAAATATAATTTCAATTATTTACATGATAAAATTCCATAATTTAATACAAGTCATAAAATTAAATTAAGTAACATATTAATATATATATATATATATATATATATTGATAAAATAATAATAAATAAAATAAAATTTATCCGGCTATGCACATCAGATATACATGAACAAAATTGTTTTTTTCCATTTAATAAGTACATACACATAACCAATCTAATATGTGAAAACATCAATATATATAAGAATCTCACCTAACTAACAGTATAATAATATATATATATGAACAATATACTGTTATTCGTAGATTATATATCATATAGAAAAGTAAGCACATCCCTAAACTAATGCCTTAGGTACACCTTGTAATGATGAGTTCTCCCTCCTTTGAAACCTTCTCGATTCAGCAGATTGCTAATACCTGAACCGTAGACCCTTTACTATCAAGTAGTTGTTACTTTGAATTGATTTGATTTCAATATTGATGGAGCTCTTGTAGTATAAATTCACCGGCAATGGAAGAAAGGAGGTAGCCATAAAACTATTCTAAAGTTAGGATTAGGTGACTTTTTATAGTGGTTGAAATAGAAAGAAATGTGAATCACATCATATACCATTTCTCATCAAATCTCAATCATCGATCTCCAAACTCCTCTTTCCTTTTTTAACTGCTCCTTATACATCATGTAGCTACCGAAATTAACCTCCCAACATCATGGTCTGAAAGCCCATTTGAGCCCAAATAAATATAATTAAATCTAATTTAATTGCTTGTCAATATCGCATGTCGATTGATATATTTATAACTATTATAAATATATACAATAATATTTATTCCTCAAATAATATTTATTATAATTAATGTTTCATAAACTGTAACAGCCCGGTATTTCGTTCTATTCGCATCCACACATGTCGGACATGAATTGCTCAAATATCATATTGTTAATTTTTTATTTGGCAAAATTCAACATATACAGTAAATAAACCAATCACAGAATCACAGACACTGAGTAATATAATAATAAGCAGCGAAAATAAATGAATAGTAGTTCATGAAGCTACTATATATATAATAGAGTTAAAACAAGAACCAACAAAAGTCTCGAATGCATGAAAGTCTCAATACAATAGTCATATAACAAAATCTGAATATATATCATTGGAGTCAATTGAATAACTACAAGCTGAATAGATAGTTGGATCTCCAAGCGAAGCTCCAAACTCCAAAGGTAAGTCTTAATTGCTGTGACACTCATTCTGAACCGAGCATAAAGCAAAACACAAAACACTCGAGTTAGGATTAACATTCTTATATCAATAAATCCAACTCAAGTGAAATATCAACAGAAATACAAGTAACTCAAAGGATGTTTGGGATAACTATCCTCTAAGGATCCGTGGAACTATCTACTATGTAGTACAATACGCTATTGTAATATGTCTATAGTAAGATGAACTATTAAAATAGCGTTAAGGTTTTACCCATATCCCCCTTAACACATTTTTATACATTCCCATAGTCTATAGAGTACCGTATACCCTCCGTAAACTTGAGGCTATCAGAGAGCTCTCCATGGGTTTGGTACAAAACAAACTGGAAGTGGGCTCGATATGGTAGGTGATACGGCACAACTAGGCAATGCCAGGGGAGATATACCAATTACCCTTCCAGGCTGTTGGTAACGCATAGCCGCAGCTACCTCCCAACTCGTCCAACACTTCTAAAATCTGAGGGTGCACCCAATTAATCACAAAGTAATAGAATGGTATCAAAAAAGTGTGTCCGATCGGATGAGCTACCTCACTTGGCCCGTCAATTGCTCCTGTTTTAGCCACCATAAGCTAACTCAAGGGAGTCAGGTTCATGTTCATACATCATATAGGATCGTCGCCAACCATCCTACTTCAGTCTGGAATCTCCACCGCGTACATAGTTGTCAAAGTGGTTTTCGGTATTGGCAGAGAGTATGACAATAACCGATCCCGGTCTCTTTAACAACCAAACGTTATTATAAAACCGTGGTTGTTTATCCCAAACAGTTCATATTTCAAAACTAAAATATCATATCCATTACAAAACCATATCGATTCGATATCATTACTCAATTAAAATATATCCATTTCCAAAATCATAGTACTTTCAAAGTTATAACACTTCCGAAATTATAAAACTTAGAAATTATAACACTTTGGAAATCATACCACTTTTGAAAACATAATACTTTGAAAATCATAACACTTTGAAGACATAACTTTGAAATCATAACACTTTTCTCTTAAACAGTTTAGATATTAATAATAGTATATATAATATAAAATATTATATAATAAAATAGTTTATATAATAAAATAATTAGTATATTAATATAGTTATAAGTTAAAATAGTTTATAAATTAAAATAATTTGTATATTAAAATAGTTAAAAATTAAAAATATTTTATATTAAAATAATTTATAAAGTAAAATATTAACATAGTTTTAAATATATTTTAAAATACTTTATATAATTAAAATAGTTTCCTCAAATTTCACAAATCGGTTCAAATCAACTCAAATTCCAAAATTCAAATTTTAAATCAAATCTCATTTCTTCTATTTCAATTTAATTCAAGTTCAATAAACCATGTTCAATTTATATCGATTTCAAATACAAATTTGAGCTGCAAATTAAATCATTTTAGTTTCAATAGGTTTCAAAGCTTTAAATATTCAAACATTTACAAAACTAAATTTGACAATTTCCTTTATATCTCAAATTCAACTTTACTATTAATTAGTTTTGAAATATTAAATAAATTAATCCAATAGCATTTCAAATAAAACTCCAAATTACAAATTTAAATAAAACTAAGTATCCCATTTCGATTTATTTAAATTTGAAAATATTCATTCAGTCACCTTTACTCAAAATCAAGTTATAAAGTCATATCCTTAAAATCTCAAGCTTAATAAATTTCAAATAAATTTAATTTAAGAAAAAATCTTAAACAAATACAATTTCAACTCAATTTCAAATTATCTTCAGCCTCAATTTATTAAAATTATTATAAAAATCTATTTTAAGAATATAATTTTAATCAAATACTTAAAACATATTATCTACTAATTAAATCAAACTTTACTAAATTTATATTATTTTTAAATTTATATTATATTTAAACTTATTTTATATTTTTTTTTTAAAATAGTAAAATTATAAGTAAAATCATAAAATTTATAATTCAAAACTAATTTAAAACTTTAAAATTATCAAAACATATAATTTTAAAATCAAAAATTGAAACCTTTATAAAATAACATATATATATATATATATATTCTTCAAATCGATATTCATGATAACCATATATTTCTTTTCAAAACCTTGAGAATCATTTTCAAAATACATATATAGACCAACGATGTCGGTATATAATTTTCTATCCTATGATCAAGTGATATAGATATCTATCGTTTAAATCTACAATTTAAATATCCATGGGTATATACCATTTCAACTCGCAATCTCAAATTCAATGAAAATCGCTTGGGTTTATCATTTCAACCCATAACGATTTTTTCCAATTCCACAAGATCGTTCAGGTATGTATCATTTCAACCCATAAGGAATTCTAAATTAACAGAGAACTTGCAGAGTGAGAACGGAGATGATAATAATATAATATATCAACAACAGGCATAAATCATCAATATAAATAACAGATAATGGTGCCAGATGTCATGGGTGAACAATTACATATAATGGCATATCATATATATAGCAATTAAATAACTAGCAACAACATATTTCAATTATCATTTCAAGTGAAATCAAATTTTATAAATATAAGAATGTTAATCGTGAGTGATTGCCCACCTTTCAAGGCTAGAGGAACAAGATGACACAGACATGCACACGCATACGGACACGAGCAAACCAAAAAGATGCCACGACCAAATGGGTAAAGAGGCCCTATAGCCGAATTTTCACCTATAAATACACCAGGCACGGCTCTAGATAGGAATCTAGATTATGCTTCTCTTCATCTTCTAGGTAGGCAATACTTTACCATTTTTACTCTTGAATTTCATAAACTTGTAACTATAATCTAATAAAAGGAAAATATTTGGAGTGGACGGAGGCCGGAGTTAGCCGAACCACTTTAAAACCTGTTGTTCTTGATTTCTGTTTTGATTTGCTTATTATTATGATATTTTCCTTTGTTTTAATTCAGTTTCTTCATTTACTTCTTTACACAACCCTGTTCTTGGGTGTTTGTGATCAAATTTGGCGTAAACATTTTGGTGCTTTCATTGAGATGGCTTGCATAAACGAATTCAGATGTTAGGAGTTCATATTTTGAAGCTTGGATACTTGGAGATAGGAAGTAATGGCTAGGCATTCAACATGGAGAATGCTACCAAAAAGGAGCCACCATGGAGGGAGTCAAGAGGCTACCTCAGAAGCTGGAGCTAATCAAGCATCTATCTACATCACCAGGGATGAAATGGAAACAATGATAGATGTCATGCAGTAGAGGATGCTGAAAAGACAGGAAGAGATGATACAGAACCTAGTCCAACAAATTGGACAGGCGGGAGCCATAGGAGTAGGGGGAATACAAAACCAAGTAGTTAGAGTAATAGGAGCTACTGGAATTGTGGGCCAAGGACTTGAGGCTGTAGGAATCGCTGGAAATTAGAACCAGGAACACGGGGATGGAACAAATAGACAAAGGAATGGAGTAGAATAGTCGGGGGCAACCTCGCGCTAACCTGGGGTGTCGACACCGATCCCTCCAGAGGGATCGGTACCGATATCCAAAGGCCAAGGCAAGCCCTCAGGTTTGGTAAGTCACGATGCCAGAGGACCTGCGATCAATCCTGTGGAGCCTGGTTGTAACGACCCACTATTTTAGACCATTCAAATCGACAATAAGACCACACATGTCGGACTTGAATAATTCAAAACAATAGATTGTAATATAATATGGAGTAAATAAAACCAATCACAGACATAGAAAATATCGTAATAACTCGCAGCGGAAACAAAATAACCATAGTAGTTCATGAAGCTACTACAACCACAGTCACAAAACAAGTACAAAATACCAAAGTCCGAAAGTAAATACAATAGAAATCTCAATACATAAATGTCCACTAATACATAAGCTGAATAGAAATACTGAATAGAAATAGATGACAACTAGATAGGTAGATTATCTCCAGCATATCCTAGAGTTTTAGAAGATGAAATCTAAAGCTGATACTCAGGCTGACCCGAGCGTAAAGCAAAAAATAAAGCACTCGAGTTAGAACAGACATACTTATACAATGTAAACCAACTCAAGTGAACTGTAATAGAAATGCACAAGTAACTTAAAGAATGTCAGGGACTGCCTATCCTTTAAGGATCCTTTAAACTATCTACTATGTAGTAATGTATGCTATTACAATAATGTCTAAAGGTAAAGTATAATATATTTTAAAAATAGCATTAAGACGTTACCCATATCCCCCTTAACACAATTTATAGTGCCAATAGTCTATACAGTATCATAGTCCCTCCTGATCGAGAAGCCACCAGAGGATACTCAATAGGTATGACACAAATCAAACTCGTACTAAAGCACGCTAGGGCAGGTGACACGGCACAACTAGGCAATGCCAGGGTAGATATACCAATTATGCATCTAGCAGCCACTACCGCCCACCTCGAGCCACACTCCAAAATCAAAGGTGCACACCATATCAATCAAAAAGTAATAGAATGGCATACGAAGAAGTGTGTCCGATAAGAGGAGCTACCTCGTTGGCCCAGAATTGCTCCTATTTTAGCCACCTCATGCCAACTTACGGGACTCGGGTCCATGTATATACCTCAATAGAACGTCACCACCATCTTACTTCATTCTGGAATCTCCACTAGGTATACAGTTGTTAAAGTGGTTTTCGGAGTTGGCAGAGAGTATGACAACTTCCGATCCCGGTCTCTTTAACAACCAAACGTTATTATAACCTAATGGTATATTTATTTTAAAACATATCTATTCCAAAATCATTTAAAATCAAATGCTATTACTCTTTCCAAAATAATATCCATTTCCAAATTGGTAATATTTCCAAATCCATATGTACTAGTTTTTGCACTTTTAAAAATGTAATAATTTAAAAATCATAACACTTTCAAAAGTGTACCCTTATCATAGCAGCTTAAAAATGTAATAAGTTAGAAATTGTAACACTTTGAAAATGTTATTCCTATATAATAGCACTTTAGAAAAACATTACAATTTGGAAATAGTAGCAATTTCAAAACATAACCTAAAAGTAATATAGCATTTTTAAAACATAACTAAGTTAACATAGCACTTTATAAATGCTACAAATACTACTATAACATATTTAAAACATACTATTTCAGTTTCTATCATAGTTTTATTTTATACAAAATATATCTATAATCAAAATCTATTATTATTATTAGGTTAGCATTAAAATTCCATATTAAATCAAATTTAGAATATTAAGTTATTTATCATAGATAAAATCTTTAATTTAGTTTTAAACCAATTATTTACTTATAAAATTCCAATATATCATTATATTTGAAAATCGTTAAATCAAATTTTTAATTAAAATTTCATATATTTAAAGATTCAAAATACTTAATAATTTTTAGAAAACCATTATTTAAAATTTAACCACAAGTATGTATAATGTTTTCCAACCTAGGTCAAGTGATACGGATATGTATTATTTCAATCCGTAATTTATAAAATTCTGGGTTCTATCATTTCAAACCCGCAATCTCAAGTTAAATGAAATAAAAATCGCTAGAGCCTATTATTTCAGCTCATAACGATTTTTCCCTATTCTAAAGTCCATTCGAGTATATATCATTTCAACCCATAGTGATTCTATACTAACAGGAAACTTGCAGTATGAGAAACAGAAAATAAAATAAATAGTATAGCATAGCATATCATATCAGGTGATGTAACAAATATAATCAGGTTATAGCATCATGAAATATCATATCGTAGGCACGTATGAATTAATATCAACATAGCATATCACTACTATAATTCACATGTTATTGTTTCGCAATTATATAAGTATGAATGTCGAGAGTGATAACTCACCGTCTAAAGCTAGAGATTGCAATTCAAGACACATGAACAAACTCTGAAAAGCACGACAAAGCACGAACTATATTTGAGTGGATGAAGAGCCAAGATTCAAATCTTATACACAAACAAATACAACATATATAAGCAACTATATTATACATAATATTATAAATCAAAACAATACACAAACATAGATCAAAATGAAGTAAAATTGCTTAACCGATGCAAGTGGGCTCGGCCACCTTCAAAATAGGCTAAACCATCATCAAAATGGTTCGGCCATGATTTGTTTAGGAGCACATATGCTCGGCCATGGTCACAACACACACGGCTATGGCTATAATGTGAAGGGATGGCAAGGCAAAACGCAGTAGGAAGTCAAAGAGGCAATGGTATGATGGGTTTGGGTTCGGCCCTATGGCTAGCATGGCTCGGCCTGGTTCATGATGTGGCTTTAGGCTTGGATCAGGAAAGGTCTGGTCACGGTTATGGGTAGGGGAATGATCACGGCAAGAGGGTGGTAGGTATGGAATAAAGCCGAGGCAAGCAAATAGGAAGTGGATGGTGTAAAGGCTCGGCTAGGGTTTGATGGCATTTTTGGTGGTGATTTGGATCAAGGAGGTCACGACACTTAGTGGGGATGGTGATGAGATGGTGGTGGCCGATCCTAGGTGGTGGTGGAGTGGAGATGTGGTCGGTTATAGGGGATGGTTATGGCCGAACTTTGCTTGAGAATAAAAGAGAAAGGACAAAGAAAAAGGGGAAGGAGAAAAGAAAGCTTACTGTAAAAGTTTTTGGTCGGGAAATGAAATGAGAAGGAGATGGAGATGAGAAGTTTTTATATGTCTATGCAAATGTTTTGAATGGCTAAGGCAAAGAAAGGCCTCACTTCACATTAAAGAAAAAGAAACTTATGTCTCTTGAATTTCCTAAGCCCTTTAGCCAAGCCCAAATTAAAACAAGTCCAAAAATCCAAATGAAAATCAAATAAAAGGATCAAAGCCCCAAAAAAAATAAAAAATAGAAAATAGAGTAGAAAATAGCAGATAGAAATACTGAAAATAATTGCATGTAAAAAGCTGGATTTTATCAGATTTTAGAAGTATAAAACAGAATTTGACGAAACGAAAAGCAGAACGAATATCAGAATCAAATTCAGCTTCAAAGAAAAAAATTAGAGATTTAAAATTCAAATTTAAAAATTTCAACTGAAATTCAAAGTTTGACCAAAGTTGACCAAAATATAAAATTTTCAAAAAATCATTAATTTGTTTTATTTGGGAAAATGATTATAAACAAAATTCGGAAATTCATTGGAAAATTCCAAATTTTCAATTTTTAAATGATTTAAAACCAAAGTTTCAAATAAATTGAATTAAAAATATTTATTAAAATTATGGGTTGTTACACTCTCCCCCACTCAAAACTTTTTTTCCTCGAAAAGGAACGAGACACGAAAACTAGGAAAAATAAGATAGAAAAGCAATAGTACCTGAAACAAACGATTCCGGATTCGAAACACGCATGCTCTCTTCGTCTCCCAGGTACAATCCGATCATCCGCACTCCACTGCACTTTGGTCAGGTTGACAGGTTTCCTTCCCAGCTGCCTCACACCTCTATCGATAATACGAAGTGGCTTCCTCTCGACAATAAAGTTAGGCTCAATATCCAAACTCTCGAGAGCAGAAGGCTGGACAATCAAAAGCGGATCATGTAGATATCGATGAAGATACGAAACATGGAATACATTATGCACTCCGAAAAACTTCTCAGGCAAATCCGTACGATAAGCTAAAGAACCAATCCTTTCCAAGATACAAAAGGACCAACAAGCCTAGGAGCAAGCTTCTCTCATCTTCCTCTTTATCCTAAATTATTATTAAATTTATTCCACTTAATATATCCTATCAAATATATTAGGTATATTTACTCTTGCCATAACTACTCAAGTTTATAAATTCCTTTAACATCATTTTATATTATATATTATCCAATTACATACCTAACTTCTGAATAAATAGATAAGCTATATTAGAATGCAATTTAGAATTATAAATAAAACTTTCCAATTCAATTATTTATCAAAAATTCAAATTATTTATCCAAAATTTTCCAATTCATTTATTTCATGTTCATTTATTTATCCAAATTTTTCTTAAATCATCCCTGAATCATAAATTTAAGAATTTAAATCTCCGATTTACCACAAACAATTAAGACACTATATATATACTACATATCAAATCAAATCTAAAATCATATACTTATATATTAAATCAAGCTATACTTCAAAATTAAAAAGAATTCATTTAAAAAAAAGTGTAGCAAAGCTACGAATTGCTCTCTTCAGTTCGAAACTCGAAAATAAATGTCGACGATGTGGCCGCCATCACCGAAATTATTTTCCAACGACATAAGAGAAGAGCATAGATTTAAACATTTCAAAATTTATATTCAAACATACCTTTAAATGATATACATTTTAAACATTAAAACCAAAGTTTGAAATCAATAGAATTTAATTCTCAAATCCATAATTTAATTTCATTTAAATTCCAAATTAGTTTATAAACTATGCTTAAAATTCCAAATAAATTTACAAACTGTTTATAATTCCATTTATTTATTTTATGAGGCAATAGCCATTGGTTTACAAAATAATAAATGAAAATCAAATATTATCATTTTTTTAACCAATTCGTTTAACAATTATCTTTTATAAAATTTACTTATATATATAATAATCATACAAATTTATTTTATTTACCAAATTTGAAAACGATATTGTGTCAGTTTGCTTTGTTCAAGTGTTTTGGAAATCCTATCGATAGCGTTGACAAGACAAATCGATCGAAAATCCAAATCAACACCAACAACTCAAACAACATAACATATAAACATTCAATATTAATATAATTACACTCCCTCACTCGATGATTCTAGAATGGTTTTCAAAAATAAGGATAGAATTTCGAATTTTGTGAGATTCAAAGATAAAATGAGATATGTGGCGGCCCTAACTCGACCTTCGAAAATCGGCACCGAATACGATGCTCGTATTCAAATGCCGCAGATCCAAACATCGAACATGGTTCGCCTGAGCTTATAACAACATCAGATGAATATAAAACAGCGAAGAAAAATGAATTCATGCATACATCATAGATACAACGTCATAATATCCATTACTACATCAAAGTATTTTTAATACATACACCACAACTCCAAATAAACATCATAATAATACAACAGTGATCATATATACAAAAAGTCTTCAAAGGAAAGAAGTGATAACGAACTCCCAAAAACTAACACCTGAGATCCCAAGAGCTTCTAAAATATCTCCAAAGCAAAAGCTCCAAAACACTACTAACACCAGAACACGGAAACCTGCTACTAGGTTGCCCGTGTGGAAATTATGGGCATCCAGAGTTTAGAAAAGAAACAATAAACTCCGGGTCAGTCATGGGACTGGAATGAGTAAACAAAAATGGTTGCTTTTAAATAACTAGAATTATAAAAGAAAATCCGGTATGCTTTTGGAAAATGAAACTACCATAAGACCTCCCGCCACACACACAATGCAATCGTAGAATTGGAGGAGATTTCTTCTTATGATAGTCAAATATGCTTGATATGAGAAAAATTTCTTTAATATTATTACTAGTGCATAGTGTGGAAAGCCATTTCGAAAGTAGAATATTAATCTTAGCCAGCTTACTACCATTATTGTATGCCTACTATAGCTACCAAGTTTGGTGGCAGGTTACCGTCACGCTGCATGGCAGGTTATACAACTAAAACCGTACAGGGCTCGTATTGTTTCTTTGGATTTCCAACAAATGGTCAAGCTACGGAACTTCCTACTGCCACATGGGTACGCCTCTGGCGGGATGTCCCGAGAACTTAACCAGCTCTGTGCCAACACAAGGCCGGGTTACCTCTGTAACTAGCTAACTACTACACGAATATACCACTCCCCGGTCCTTTGGGACCTTTATCCGAGTGCCCTCTATCACAAAACAACAACCACATAGTAAATGAGATTGGAGCTACCACATAGGTAAATATCTGGGCTCCATACCCTGACATCACCTTTTTCCAGAAGGAAACGGCATACCCTAAAGGGCGCGACCCTCATAACCTTGCCGCATCTTTCCTGTTTCGACCATTTCCGGGTTGTGAGGTTCGATGAGGTCTCGTCCACAAAGCTACGGTTTACACGAAAGCCATGCTTTTATCACAAATGATCAACAAATGATAATCAACACACAGCAGCACTTAGCATGCCACACTGCCAAATTGGGAGTATATTGCTGATAACCTTCAATTACATAACCTCTGAGCTCGTACGTCTCAGAGAAGGGTGTTAAGCTAAGAGAATAAATTCTCTGCCACCATCAGATACGTATTTGAAAGAAATCTGATTTATACCTCAAAATGTCGTGTCAGACACACAACCATACAAGTCTGTTCCGGGTTCGAACAGAACCGAAGGCACTTCGTCCAATAAAGGAAAAAGCCCTTGCAAATCCGGGTATCCACAATCCCGATCGGACTTTCCATCACTTAGGGAATCTCTATACCGGAGCAACTCAGTGCAGATACAATCGATAGGTTATCCTATAGTTTTCGAAGACACCCGGTCTTCACCACCGGTCTTCAGATGCTATCCATTTCGACGCACCACTATTCGGAATGGGTTATATAACACAAAGGTCCTCTCCCGGCTAAACCGAATAGTGAGCGTTTAATTTTAAAACACGTGGACATATCAATCACAAAGATTCACTTTCAGGATTCGATGTGGGTTTCGGATAACCAACTAGAATCCCATTCCCTGTCGCATCGAAGTTTAAATGCCGTTTTACGGGAAAATAGGGTTTTCACATCAATACAGAAACAAATCACATATCACGGTGCAGTACAGAGCAATCTACATCACACGGTATCACAATCAGAACAGAAATATCAATCTAGTGCACAGCAATAGTTAATTATTTTCCAATGTGGTTTAAGTAAATTAACCGCACAGTTATTTTAATCAATGATCAATTATTCTTAACGATAATTAAATTAATTAAATCTCAATTACTTTGTTAATAAATTATTCCTTAATCAATTAACTTAGTTAGCTACAAATTATAAATTGATTCACTTAAATTATTTAACTAACAATTCTTAATTATAAGTAATTTAGATAGTTAATTGTTTATTAATCAATTTTAATTACAAATTTTGAATCATTCTTAATTACTTTTCAAAACCATTAGTTAATAAAAATTATTTACCTTAATTATCATTTGAAAACCTTCTTTACTCTTTGGAAATCAATTTATTGTTCCATTGAAAGTTTTAATGTAAATTAATTTCAATTCTTATTTTAAATTTAATTATTTAATTAAAGGGTTAATTAAATTTTAAAACATTGTTAAATAATTTAAAACTTATAGTAAGTTTTTAACTTAACATAATCAACATTGGTTACCTTGTAAATGCAGAAATTAACTTAACATTGTAAATTTGAAATTTTGGTTGGGCTTAACCCATTATGAAGCAAACCCGAGTAACCCATGTTTTCACTCGAGTACTCGCTCAAGTTTCACCTGCATTTCCCCGAAGCATCTTCCTCTCGCATTCTCTTCTTCTTCTCCCTTTTTTTTTCTTTTTAGCTTCAGCTAAGTTTAAAATGTTGAACTTAATGCAAGGTAACATACTAACGTACTCAAACCAACTCGAAGAAGATTTACCGTCTACCCGAGCCAAAACATATTTTACTCGAAAGCCCCCTCGAGTTCTCCCCAGGCCCAAACTCGCTGACACGAAATCGACGTCGTGCATGTGCACGACGTCGCACCGCCGTTTTGGGAGCCATCGCGACCTTCAACACGTCGCAAACAACCCCTGTACTCAAGATTAAAACTCAAATCAACCCAGAAAACTTGAATTCGAAATTGAGTGTTTTGCTCGACATTGTAATATGAACACACCTAACTAAATTGCCTCGCGCCGCTCCTCAGACCACCAGCGACGCCACGGCTTCAGCCATGTCATGTTAACGTCTTACGCTACCATCCCCTTCGACCTCGTAAAACTCGATCCATCCATGGTGCTGAAATCATCATTCTTCCAACTCAGTGCAAACTTTGAACTTAAACCCTACTTTGGGTTCATTCGACAAATTCATGCATTCGAAAAAAAATTCGAAAATTTTCTCACCATCGCCGAAGCTCAAACAAGATTAAATCCAAATTTCAATGATTATCATTAGATCGTTCGCTGGAAATTAGAAAAAATGCAAATTTGGTTTAAATTCCAACTGCTCTTAAACTGCTTAAGTAAAAATCATCGTGTTGCCTTTAAAAATCATAACTTGGTATGTTCATTCAAGTTATGTGATCAAATCAACGATTTAAAATAGTTGAATTCATCACAAAGTTTTGTTTTTACTGTAAATTACAAGTTGCATAGACAACCCTACATGTTCAAGCTTCAAACAAATTTTTAACTATGATTCAAGCCGAAGAAAACTTGTTTTGTTAAAAAAAACCTAAGCTAAAAAGGATTGTGTGAAGTTTATTTGATTTTTTTCTTCAATTTACTTTGTTCTGAAACAAAATATATGAGAACAGATCATAACATAATTTCCAGAATCACAAAAGAACCTACAGAACAAAAAAATTCATATACAACAACACAAGATGTCATGAGCTAAATACTTAGATTTTAATTTAAAGAAATAAGTTACTCACAGAGGTAATATTTGAAACAGAGAGCTTTTAGGCTTGAGAAGAAACAGTTTTTTGATTTTCCTTGTTCCAATCTTTTGTTCCAATCTTCAAGTTTGTTGATGGTGCTACTGTATTTATGTTCAGGTTGTAGTTGTTTTACTGGTTTGCTATATATATATTTTTTCAGGTTGATGAACGAACTGATGAAATAGGTTGATATATAAAGGAAGTATACAGGTTTTTGTAGAATACTGAAGCAAAAAAAATTTATTAGTTGTACTTCGTAGTTATTTGTATACTTTTAATCAGAGATTTTTTCTTTCTTGTTATTTCGAATGACTTATTTATGTGCTGAAATTGAAAGCATTTAATGCTCATGTTTCCATCCTTGTTAACATGCGATCTTACTTGATTTTCTTGTAAGTACAAAGTTTGTTTTGTTTTTGCAGATTTTTATAATCTAATGTTTGTTTTATGTTGTAGATTTTATCTTCTTGTATAAGCCTTTTTTCCTTATTCATATTTTTTTGTTTACAACCTACTTGTCTGATTTGTTTTGTTTTTGCATACAACTCTTTATTTTATTGTTTCTTGGTTTATAAAATTTTCATACAAGTTTATATGTATTTCATATGTCATGTTATAACCATATAATTTTATTACAACATACATTTTAAATTTTATTTCTATTTGAAGTTCAACTATCAATACTCAATTTAACACATATATGTTATTTTATGGTTTAAGACAATTTCTTGTTTGTGATATATTTTTCTTTATTATTATCTATTTAAAGCTTAAACTATCAAATATTTATTTAATTCCATATATCTTTCTTTTATTTAATTTTAATAATATTTTATTTCATTTGAAACTTTTCAATTTAAATTTTAAAAGTTCAAACAATTTACCGAATTTTAAATTCAAAATTTTGGGATGTTACAAGATAGATAAAGGATTAAGACAAGATTAAAATAGAAAATTGAAATTGCACCTGATAAATGTTGTTATAGGTGAATTCAATGAGATGGAGATGATGTTCCCAAGATCCTCCATAATCCAGAACACAAGCACAAAGAAGATCCTCCAGAATCTGATTCACTCTTTTCGTTTGACTATCGGTCGGTGGATGGTAAGTAGCGCTCAAATTCATATGAGTATCCAAAGATTCCTGAAAAGCTTTCCAAAATTGACTGGTAAAGATAGGATCTCTATGAAGCCGAAAAATCTCCCTTATATAGATCTCCGCCAAATAAGAAGCAGAACGGGTAGACTTGATCAGAATGAAATGAGCTGACTTGGTCAATCTATCCATAAAGAGAGAATAGAAGAAAGATTTACATCGATCGCAGCGATTTCAACTGGATCAACAGAAACTCCATTACCAGAAACAATATGCCCGAGAAATCGGACTTCATTCTTCTAGAAATGGCATTTCGAGAATTTAGCTTTCCATTGATGACTCCTAAGAGTTCCCAGAATAAAGCTCAAAAGGAAGTCATACTCCTCCACACACTTAGAGAAGATAAGAATATCATCACCAAAGACAAGAACAAATTTGTTAAGAATATCACAAAAAACACGATTCATAAGATCAACAAGGAAAACTAGGGCATTACTCAAACCAAAAGGCATAACTAACCATTCATAGGATCCATTCTCAGTACGTAAAGCAGTCCTGGAAATAATTTCCTCAACAACTCTGAGCTGGTGGATACCTGTGGCAAGATCAAGCTGAGAGAAAATAGTAGCTCCATGGAGCTGATCAAACATATCATTGATGCGCGGCATAGGATATTTGTTCCTCATAGTGAGCTTGTTCAACTCCCTATAATCAACACACAAACTCAAAGAACCATCGGACTTGGTGACGAAAATCACCGTTGCTCCCCATTCGGAATGGCTAGGTCTGATCAAACCTTTGGAGAACATGTCCTCAATTTGCTTCCTCAACTCAACCTTCTCACGGGGTGCCATTCTTCTAAGAGGAAGAACTGCATGTCAATCTCCAGGAATAAGATCAATGTGGAAGTCGATTTCCCTCTTAGGAGGTAAAGAAGTGACTTCACCAAATACATCGAGATATAGTTTGACCACAGGAGTAGAATCAAGATCATCCGAAGAAGAGTCAAGAGGATAAATAAAACTGCCTGCATAGTCTTGAGGCATGCAACACTGAATCACCAAAGAATTCCCAAAATCATCCACAAGAGAAATAGTCCGGGTTTTACAAGAGATAACAACTTCATGCCTCTTCAGCCAATCACCTCCAAGCAATATATCAAAAGCATCAAAACCCAGAACATAGAATCACTACTGAAACAGTGATCAAAATAAAGAAGTTTCACCCGATTACAAAACCTACTAATGTTAGCAGGACCCTCAATAGGATTTGAAACACACAAAGGTTCAGAAGCAAACTCGAGAGAAAGGAGATGCTCAAACTTAGAACAAAGATCCACAGAATAAAACTATGGGAAGCTCCAGTGTCAAATAAAACACGGACATGAAATTTAAATAAAGTAAAGGTGCCCTGAAGAGCACCTTACGTATCACTAGAAGTAGGAGCAGAGGTTATAGTGACATACTAGATGGCTTGCCCTTCTGCTGTGTAGGACAATGGTAATTAAGGAACAAAAGACAAGATTCAAGAGGAATAGAAATCCTAATCAAGGAATTTAATAACAAGGTGGATAAGGAAAGGAATGAAATTAAGAAAAATTTGGTTTTAAAACAAGAAAGTTTATATCAAAATAATCTTTGAAAATCCTTTGAAAATCGTTTAAAAATCATTTATACTTTAAAATACGTTCTCTCCCAAAGAAATGATTCTAAGATTGATTTCATTCATTCTAGGGTATTTCTACCCTATCTCTAATGAGTTTTTGCTCCACAAGCTAAGGTTTTCCTAAAACCAAAGCTCTGATACCAAATATAACGACCTACTATTTTGGACCATTCACATCGATAATAAAACTACACATTTTGGACTTGACTAATTCAAAATAGTAGATTGTACTATAATTTGGAGCAAATAAAACCAATCATAAAATCACAAACACGGAAAATATCAGAATAACTCGCAGCGGGAACAAAATAACCATGGTAGTTCATGAAGCTACTACAAACACAGTCACAATACAAGTACAAAATACCAAAGCCTAAAAGTAAATACAACAGAAATCCCAATACATAAATGTCCACTAATACATAAGCTGAATAGGAATACTAAATAGAAATAGATGACAACTAGATAGATAGATAATCTCCAGCAAATCCTCTAGCTCTAGAAGATGAAATCCAAAGCTGATACTCAGGCTGACCCGAGCTTAAAGAAATACACAAAACACTCGAGTCAAGACATACAAACTTATACAATGTAAACCAACTCAAGTGAACTGTAATAGAAATGCACAAGTAACTTAAAGGATGCTTGGGACCGCCCATCCTTTAAGGATCCGTTAAACTATCTACTATGTAGTAATATACGCTATTTTAATAATGTCTAAAGGTAAAGTTTTAAAAATAGCGTTAAGGTGCTACCCATATCCCCTTAACACATTTTATAGTGCCAATAGTCTATACGGTATCATAGTCCTTCCTGATCGGGAAGCCACCAGAGGATACTCCATAGGTACGACACAAATCAAACTCGTAGTAAAGAACGCTAGGGTAGGTGACACGGCATAACTAGGCAATGCCAGGATAGATATACCAATTACGCATTAGGACTGGTGGTAACGCGTAGTAGCCACTACCGCCCACCTCAAGCCACACTCCAAAATCATAGGTTCGCACAATATCAATCACAAAGTAATAGAATGACATACGAAGAAGTGTGTCCGATAAGAGGAGCTACCTTATTGGCCTGGAATCGCTCCTGTTTTAGCCACCTTATGCCAACTCACGGGAGTCGGGTCCACGTATATACCTCAAAGAACATCGCCACCATCCTACTTCATTCTGGAATCTCCACCGCATACACGATTGTTAAAGTGGTATATGGAGTTGGCAGAGAGTATGACAACTTCCTATCCCGGTCTCTTTAACAACCAAACGTTATTATAACCCAATGGAATATTTATTTCAAAACATATCTATTCCAAAACAATTTATAATCAAATGCTAGTACTCTTTCCAAAATAATATCCATTTCAAAATTGGTAATATTTCCATATCCATATATATTAGTTATAGCACTTTTAAAAATGTAATAATTTAAAAATCATAACACTTTCAAAACCATACCCTTATTATAGCATTTAAAAATGTAATAAGCAAGAAATTGTAAAACTTTGAAAATGTTGTTCCTATATAATAGTACTTTGGAAAAAATTACAATTTGGAAATAGTAGCATTTTCAAAACATAACCTAAAAGTAACATAGCATTTTTAAAACATAACTAAGTTAACATAGCACTTTAAAAATGCCATAAATACTATTATAACATGTTTAAAACATACTATTTGAATTTCTATCATAGTTTTATAATATACAAAACATATCTATAATTAAAATCTATTATTATTATTAGGTTAGCATTAAAATTCCATATTAAATCAAATTTAAATTATTAAGTTATTTATCATAGATAAAATCTTTAATTTAGTTTTAAACCAATTATTTACTTATAAAATTCCAATATATCGTTATATTTAAAAATCACTAAATCAAATTTTTAATTAAATTTTATATATTTAAAGATTCAAAACACTTAATAATTTTTAGAAAACCATTATTTAAAATTTAACTAATGGTCTGTATAATATTTTCTAATCTAGGTCAAGTGATACGGATATGTATCATTTCAATCCGTACTTTATTGGGTTCTATCATTTCAAACCAGTAATCCCAAGTTAAATAAAATAAAATTCTCTTGAGCCTATCATTTTAGCTCATAACAATTTTTCCCTATTCTAAAGTCTGTTTGGGTATGTATCATTTCAACCCATAGTGATTCTATACTAACAGGAAACTTGCAGTGTGAGAAACAGAAAATAAAATAAACAGTATAGCATAGCATATCATATCAGGTGATGTAACAAATAAATAAGGTTATAACATCATGAAATATCATATCGTAGGCATGTACGAATTAATATCAACATAGCATATCACTACTACAATTCACATGTTACTTTTTCACGATTATATAAGTATGAATGTCAAGAGTGATACTCACCTTCTAAAGCTAGAGATTGAAATTCGAGACATGCAAACAAACTACGGAAAGAACGACAAAGCACGAACTAGATTTGAGTGGATGAAGAGCCAAGATTAAAATCTTATACACAAACAAATACAACATATATAAGAAACTATATTATACAAAAGATTATAAATCAAAACAACACACAAATATAGATCAAAATGAAGTAAAATTGCTTAACAAATGCAAGTGGGCTCGGCCACCTTCAAAATAGTCTAGACCATCATCAAAATGGTTCGGCCATGATTTGTTTTAGAGCATGTATGCTCGGCCATGGTCACAACATACACGTCTGTGGCTAGAATTTGAAGGGATGGCAAGGCAAAAGGCACTAGGAGCTCAAAGAGGCAAGGGGGTGGAAGGTGTGGCTTTGGGCTTGGATCAGGTCAGGTCTGGTCACGGCTATGGGTAAGGGAATGGTCACGGCAAGGGGGTGGAAGGTGTGGAATAAGTGGTGGCCAAGGCAAGCAAATAGGAAGGGGATGGAGTAAAGGTTAGGCTAGGGTTTTCATGGCATTTTTGGTGGTGATTTGGATCAAGGAGGTCACGGCACTTGGTGGGGATGGTGATGAGATGGTTGTGGCCGATCCTAGGTGGTGGTGGAGTGGAGATGTGGTCGGCTATAGGGGATGGTTATGGCTGAACTTTGCTTGAGAATAAAAGAGAAAGGAAAAACAAAATGAGGAAGGAGAAAAGAAAACTTACTGTAAAAGTTTTTGGTCAGGAAATGAAATGAGAAGGAGACGGAGATGAGAAGTTTTCGTATGGCTATGCAAAGGTTTTGAACGGCTAAGGCCAAGGAGAGGCCTCAATTAACATTAAAGAAAAATAAATTTATGTCTCTTGAATTTCCTAAGCCTATTAGCCAACCCCAAATCAAAACAAGTCCAAAAATCCAAATGAAAATCAAATAAAATGATCAAAGCCCAAAAAAATAGAACATAAAAAATAGAGTAGAAAATAGAAATACTGAAAGTAATTGCATGTAAAACGCTGAATTTTATCAGATTTTAGAAGTATAATGCAGAATTTGACGAAACGAAAAGTAGAACGAATATCAGAATCAAAATCAGCTTCAAAGAAAAAGATTAGAAATCTAAAATTCAAATCTGCAATTTCAACTGAAAGTCAATTTGACCAAAGTTGACCAAAATATAAAATTTTCAGAAAATCATTAATTTATTTTATTTAGGAAAATGATTATAAACAAAATCCAGAAATTCATTGGAAAATTCCAAAATTTCAATTTTTGAATGATTTAAAACCAAAGTTTCAAATAAACTAAATTAAAAATATTTATTAAAATTATGGGTTGTTACATTAGTATCAATCGGAATTTGGATAACCGACCAGAGGAATACGTCCCAGAATTCCCTCGTAGGCTCGGGGAGCAGATTGGGCATGACGATAGGAGACTGCCGTTGTGAGACAATAGCAGGTTTGCAGAGATGATAAGGCGAGCTATGCATGGAGGATTGGTGAACAGGGATGTCGAGGATGTAAATAGAAGTCCATTCGCTCCAAATAACAAGTAAGCTAGGAATCCACCAGAGTTTAAAATACCAATGCTTGAGACATATGATGGAAAAAAGGATCTTGTTGTTCATCTAAAGATATAAATGAGATATGGAGGTACTGGGGGCATCGGAGGAAGTCATGGCACGGTGCTTCCCATTATACTTAACGAATATAGCTGCACTATGGTTTAGACAATTGGAAAGCTGCTCTATTAGCACATTGACAGAACTGGTCGAGAGGTTTATAAGGAAGTTTAGGGTTCACGTCTCGAGGTCCATAAATGTGATGAGTTTGGCAACGCTGAAACAAAGGACCGAAGAGTCTTTGAGAAGTTTCTTAACACGGTTTAATGTCGCGGCGGCATCAACGGATCGTCCAGATCCATTTATAGTTTTGATGGCGGCTGTATCTGGAATTGCTGATGTCACGGAGTACAAGGATTCATTAGCATGAGACCCATCTATGGATCTCTAGAATTTTAACATGAAGCAGAAAGGTTTCTGCGACAGGAAGATGGACGAGCAAATAAACGGGAGTTGAATGTTGTGCACAGTGGAGGATCATTAGGAGATGTAAACAAGATTTAAAATGGCAGACAGAAAATGAATAATGGCACTAGAGAGCCAAAGAGGGAGTGGAGAGAACAAAAATTCTCTTCTTATATAGGTTTACTCGAATCTTTGGAAAGGATTTACTTACATACTCGGGGACACCTTCAATATCGAAGGCCGGCAAGGAGGAAACCCTCTGAGCTTGAGCGGGCATCAGGAAAGCATTGCCTATTTCATGAGCTGGATGGGCACAGTACAAACAAGTGCAGACATTTAATGGATATCATAGAGGAACACGTGAGGAATGGTCAGTTACAGCAATTCATAAGGACTCGGGCTGCGACAGTGGAACAGGAGCCGCCACAGTCCACCTTGAAAGAAAATGGCACTAGGACAAGGCATCATTGCTAACTTGTCATCAATTTCTTGGGATGGCAAGGAATAAGTAATAAACTCCATGGTAATATGGCTAAGTCACTTATACATGTAGGGAATCATGGACGGTTCCTAGGCATGCTCTAAGATGACGATGAAATGTAGTGCTCGGGTTTTTGAAATCTTATTTTTTCTTATTTGCGTTGAATTTTGGTTTATTGTTTGTACGGAATTTCATTTTATGGACTTAGGGTTCTTAAGTCTGGATCAATGTAATAAATAATACAGGTTGTGGTTGTGGCCTAAGCTAGGGAGATGGGCAATAACCGCAAGGTGCAGGTCCCTTCACCGGAGAGCAACGGGGTGGACTCGTACACGGATCAAGTCCTCAATGGATCGAGGCCGAAGAAGGATACCCCACGGATAAAGTCCTCGATCGGGAACCCTGGCCAGAGAAGGATGCCCCATGGATTAAGCCCTTGATTGGAGAGTCGAGGCTGAAGAATAAAACCCAGCAGATCATGGAGTATGGATTGTGCTCAGCAAGGATCCAGAGAGATCAAGGTCATTGAGTATGGATTGTGCTTGGCAAGGATCCAGCAAGATCAAGGATTTGGATTAGGCTAATGACCCACAGAGGTCTACGGATTTGGATATGGACCCAGAGTGGTCCCGTTTGGATAAATTGACCCGAAGAGGTATTTGGATTTGGGTATGGACCTAGAACTGCCCCGGATTTGGATAAAACGATACATAGAGATCGTGGATTTGGTTGATGAGTTTGGAATGGATTCGGAATTGGATATCGACGCAGAATAGTCATGGATTTCGCTAATGATACAGAGAGATCAAAGAATTGGATTGGCAATGGATTGGATTCTAGATTGGATAATATAGCAATCAATGGATTATGGATTCGAATTTTGGATATATGGCAATTAAAAACATTCCTTCCTATCACAATGCATATTTTGAGGGGAAGTGTTAACCCGCCTTTTGGCAAGGCAGTACACAGGTGGATTTAATCCAATAAACTTCAAGGTTATCATGGCCAGTGAGTATAGAGAGATGGTTGTATGGCCCAAGAATTAGTACAAATGGGTATATGAAGCAGGAGTTGGATGGAGTCGGTAGATAAATGACGTAGGATGCTTGAAATATGGGTGTTAGTTTGGACAAGGAAGGGGTCAGTATGAAATGGAAGCTTCATATGGCTCGGCATGAATGAAGGTAGAGGGGTCGGTGTGTTTTATTGGCTTGGATAGGTTAGGGATTAGGATAGCTTGGTGGAAGGATAAGGATCGGCGTAGCTTGGATCGGCATGACCTGGTGGAAGGAATAGCTTGGATCGGCATGGCTGGGTTGGAACCCGAGGGAATGACATAGCGCTACGCAGAAGCATGGATCAACATAGGTGGTGAGAGGGCACGGCATGGACAGTCACTAGAGGGGTCGGCATGTTTTAATTGCCAAGCAAGATGAAGGGGCCGGCATATCATTTAAGAAGAAAAGGGATCGACATGTCTCCATAGCACAGGAGGGATCGATTAGCAGGGATCGGCAAAGGCAAGGTGTAGTATGGATCGGCATAGTTGGTTCTAGAGGGGTCAGTATACCTCATTGGATTGGAAGATGGAGGACCCGGCATGGGTAGATGCACTGGATCGATAGACTTCATTGATAGGGGTCAATGCTTATCAATGCAACAAGTACATTCTTACGTTCAACAATCAACAACTCATGCTCTCTTATTCTAGATGACATGAAACTTGGAGGTCGAACATATATAGGCATGAAGAATTCATCGTAGGAGTCGCTGCCTAGTAATCACCCAAGGAAGGGATCGACCGATCCCTCTCCATGGGGATTAAGGCCTAGCAATCCCTATGATGGGCCCAAATGGGTAAGGAGGTCCTGTAGCCGAAGTTTCATCTATAAATACACCAGGCACGGCTCAAGAAAAGGGACCTAGATTCTTCTTCTCTTCATCTTCTACCTAGGCATTACTGTATCATTTTCTCTCTCGAATTTCATAAACTTGTAACTGTAATCATTAGTATAATCTAATAAAAGGAAAGTCTTTAGAGTGGATGTAGGTAGGAGTCAGCATAACCACTATAAAACATGTTGTTCTAGATTTTTATTTTGATTTGCTTATTGTTTTGATATTTTCCTCTGTTTTAATTTAGTTTCTTCATTTACTTCTTTACACAAATCTGTTCTTGGGTGTTTGTGGCCAATTTTGACGCAAACACCTTGCTTGGCTTTAATCCTTTGACATATCAAACACCTAGAAACAAATTAGCTGCCTTTTTCTTCATTTCTGGCCAATAGAAATGTTTTTTCATATCCATATACATTTGATCTCCTCTGAGGAGAATAGTCATTCGTGAATGGTGACATTCTGCAAGCACTTCCTCGAATATATTATCGATTCTTGGGATGTAGAGGCACCCATCTCTCCTAAAAACATCCTTTCTCGTCAATTGAATACCTATTGACATGGGGAAAATTTTCTCCTCTCCATAGCTTATCCAAGATATCGACCATCCCTTCATCTTTATTTTATCCAAGTCCAGTATGGTCCATCAACACTGGTCTAACCTTTATGGCTACCATATAGTTTTGAGTGGGTTCTATTGGCGTTGGCAGTTGAATTTTGAGAGGAACTTCAACTACCTTCACTCGTATATAACACCCAAAGTAACATGCCTCAGGCTAAGGCCTCAATGAAGACATTCCCTTCTCCGAGGGTATAATGTATCCTAAAGTCATAAGATGCTATAAATTACATCCACCTCTATTGTCTAAGATTTAAGTCATTTTAGAAAAATAGATATTTGAGTAATTTATGTTTTGTAAACAAATAAAATCATTCCCATAAAAGATAGTTCCTCCACATCTTTAAGGACAAAACAATGGTTGCCACCTCTAACTCATGCACTGGGTATCTCTTCTCATGGTCCTTTAGTTGCCTGCACTACAACAAAAATACCCTATTACAACGTCCTTTTTACAACGGGCATTGGTTGCCCGTTGTAATAGAAGGCTATTACAATGGTCCATTTGCGTCCGTTGTAAAAGATGCCACATACAACTCCCTTTTTACAACGGGCATTGGTTGTCCATTGTAATAGAAGCCCATTACAACGGTCCATTCAGGCCCGTTGTAATAAATGCCGACTTTACAACGGTCACACGCCCGTTGTAATGCATGTCCATTGTAATAAAATTTTAGCCGGCCCAACATCAAATAATAAAAACTACCCCCTTTTCTTTTATTTCTTCGACCGCCTATCGTCCTCTTTGCTCAAACTAGGGTTTTTTTACATCTTGTGACATTATATTCTTCTTCTTCCATCATTCGGCCAGGAGGAAGAAAGGTTTTAGTCGTCAATTTGCATTGCACACCTTTCTAGAAGAAAAGCACTTGGGTATCTTTCTTTATTTACTTCACCTTTGCTGTTTCTTCTTTTCCTATTTTGGTTTTTCGGGTTTCTTTATTTTTTCACAAACAAATTTATTGTTTCTATTACAAGTGTAAAGAAATGTTGGCCATCAATAAATTGCATTTGGTGTTAATTTTGGTAATTTATAACGTGTTATGCTAGTGGTTTAGATCTGCGATTTACTGCGAATGGGTTAGTCTATTTTAAGTTTTGTGGGTTTCCTCAGATTTGATGAAATGATAATTTCTTTAGTAATATGTTAATGTTGAAAAAATGGGGCGCGAATTTAAAAAAATTGTATTTTCATCTGAACATATTTATACATGAAAAGAAATGCTCTATGGAATTCAATACCGTATGAATGTAAGAATGCCAATAAATGAGGGTAACCCTATCTATTAAGCGCATCTAGCCTTTATTATTGCATGTTTCCCTAAATTGGATGTCTCTAAACTAAATGCCACTAGATATTTGTATATAGAAAACAAAAATACATAGAATGTGAAGTTGAATCTAAAATTGAGCGCGTTTTAAATTACCCTATTCGTGTCCATCTTTAAGATTGTGAAATACAGATTTTACGTTTTAATCTAATGTCTAAGAAGAGTGCAAAATGATTACAGACTTTCCTCTGGTTCATAAGCATTTGAGCTTTTGGCTTCTTCTATCTATAGTTGTAGAATCTTGTTTTCATGTATATTAGTAACCATGCCAACAGGACTACATTCAGAAATACCGAAATACGAAACAACCAAAGCAATGAACTTGAAGCCTATAGAAAAGAAAAGTCCAATTCACTACCAAAATGTTCAAGATAAACAAACGATTTCTCCTTTGAAAGGCCTAGGCCACCACTATAAGCCTTGGCCTGGTAGAAAGTTGACTAAACTAGATGAGGTATTCAAACCAATTTCAATCATCCCAGATATGTCGACAAAGGAGAAAAAACAGAAGATAAGACATCAAAGGAGAAAAAACAGAAGATAAGACATCAGATCTTGTAGTTTCTGACTGGGTTCGTCTCGAGAAACTGACCTATATTAAGAAGCAAGTAGCAAACAGAAAAGTAGGAGATTCAAATGTTAAGGGAGAGTGTGCTAATGTTTCAGTTATGAAACAGCCACGTAGTAATGCATCTTCTACTTCCATGGTGGATCTGAATGTTAAAAGCTTTCCAGCAATTTTATTACCCGATGACAAGAAATTTGTTTGAGTACATTTCAACTATGTTTGCAAGGTTGAGAAATTCAAAGGTCAATGCAGGAGATGGATCATGCCTTCAGAGCAAGCATTGTTTTATGATCAGGTCAGCATTACTTAATTTACATGTTCTCTTATACTCAATATATGAATTTGTTGGACTTGATTTGGCAGTTAACTTTAAATGATGTCCGGCAAAGGCTTTTAAGTATGAAAAGTAGTTTATATGTTACTTCCAGTGTCGGTCTTAGTTACTTCATCACTTGAATTGTGTGACAGCAACTAAAATGTTACTGTAACTTAAGAAAAGCTTGCTATTTCAACTTTTACCACTAAATTTTATCAAAATTTCTACTTATTTATCCAAACACTTTACTGTTACTTAAAAGCGCTTTAAAGTTGCAAATCAAAATTACTTTTAAGTGGTAAAAAGAAAATCTCCTGCCAATACCTTTGTAATAGTATTATTGTTGTTGTTGTTTGGACATAGATGATGTATTCTTTTTCTAATATAGAACATGAGGTATTGATATTGATGTCCTGATTTAAATGACTTTCTCACCAGTACGTTAATGTCACTATATGCTTTAAACTATTTTTATTTACTATTGTGACTTCATCTTTGGATTTTCTCGTTCACATCAATGCGTTTGTTCCTTATCCTTCTATTCTTTTCTTATACTTTTTGCCTTGCCAGTTTTATATTCTTTTCTTATACTTTTTCCCAAACATGTTATTCTTTTCTTATACTTTTCTTATCCAAGGTGTTCAGAAGGGAAGTGGGGTGAGGCAGAATGCAGATGTCAGTGGAGAATTGTAGTTGATGACAGTGTGGGAGTTTTGTGATGGCAAATAAAACTTAATGTTGTGCTGATGGTGGTTGTCTGAGTTTGCTGGAAGGCGATGGTGATGTGAAGGCGATGAAGCAGGGTTTTCGGTGTGTTCTGGTTATGGTCTTGGTTGACAAATTGTGGTTTAGTTGTGACATTGATGTTGGAGTTTGGTGAACTGGTTTGGGTGATTGGTGATTGTTGAAGTGTGCAGAAGTGAAGTTGATATGGTGCAGCAGATGATGGTGATTTGGATGATTTGGGTGGATGATGGTGTATTTGTGATTTAGTGGAGAAGGCGTGCAGTTGAACTATGGGTAGGAGGAGGTGATATGGTGTTCAATGTGATGTTGTATGTTAGTGGTGGATGGGTACCATGTGCACTGTTTTGGTAATATGCAGTGGATGGAAGAGTGGGTGGTCAGGCAAGGGGATGTAAAGAAGCTGATGGGGGTAGTCGTGTTGTAGTTTTGACTAGAGTAGCGATTGTGTGGCTTTGGTAGGAGATTGTAGTTGGTTAGTTTTTGTAGAGGAGTAGTGTATGGCACTAGCAATGAGTTGATGTGGAGGCTGGGGAGATGATGCTAATGTATACAGTGATTGGAATCAGGGGTAGTATAACCAAATGATAGTGGTGTGGCTAGATGGTGACAGTGAATGAAGAAGGAAGTGAATCAGGGATGAAGTTGTGGCTGTGGAAATGAGGGACGGAGTTGCCATGTTCGATGTCGGGTGAAAATTGGGTGGGTCTATATGTGGTTGACAGAAGCGCAGATATGGTTATGTGCAGAAAATGATAGGAATATGGACTGTTGAAATGGGGAGTGAATGGTGACAGTAATGATGAAGAACAATGCACAGTGTAGTGTTTTTTCCTTTTTTTATGAGAGAATAACAGAAAGAAAGAAAGTTGTAAATGTAAAAGCAAATGAAAATGAATAAAAAGTTGGTTATTGGTATGCTTGAATAGGTTAAGGAGGTGGAGAGTGATTTGGGTGTTGCTGAGGCAGTGATGATGGTATGTGAAATAGAGGATCTGCAAGCCATAGTGTTGTAAATGAATGGAAGTAAGGATGTAAAGGATGTTGTAAGTGATTGTTGAAGTATATTGGGAATAAAGAGAAGGTGATTTGACTGGTTTGATGATTGTTGGAGTATGGTAGAGGTTGGAGTCTGCAGGTGGGTGAACGTCCAAGAGGGTAGATAGAAGATGGTGGTTGGTTGTTGATGGCTTGGAAGAAAAGTGATGAATGGAGATAAAGGCAGATGGTGTTGCTATGGTATGAAGTGTGAATGGCAGAGGGGTGGATGTTGGTGGAAATGGAACAAGGAGGAAAGGAGGTTGTTGTGGATGGTCTTGGTACTTGTTGAAATGACTGGAAGCGCTGATGGTGGTGTTCAGTTCGTATGGTGTTGTGGATGAAAGTATGAGTTTTGAGTTGGTTTAATGTTGTGCTGTGAAGTATGTGAATTGCAGGAAATTTGGGGATGTATGGCTCAGGGTGTTAATGCTTTATGTATTTGGCATGTAAACTTATCTAACTTTTTGGAGTGTTAGAATTCTATGACTCTAGCTTTTAGTCTTTTCGTATGTGATTTTAATTATTTTACGACAATATTTAGTATTAGTATGGATGTATTGCATGGATGCTGCTGTAATTTTTTTTTATTTGCATTTATTTTGCAACGGGCAATGAGAGTTATATGAGCTTCTTACAACGGTCAATGCATGTTGTGAAATAGGCTATGCAACTAGTGTGGTTAGTCTATTGCAACGGGTTATGGCCGTTGTATTATAGTCTATTACAACGTTCATAACCCGTTGTAAAAAGGTATACTGCAACGTGCTTTGTCCGTTGTAAAATATGGTGGATCTATTACAACGAGGCCTATTACAACGGGCACATGCCTGTTGTGAAAACCATATTACAGCAGGCATTGCCTGTTGTAAAAAGACTGTTTTGTTGTAGTGCTGCTAGCATAAACAATCGCTCTTCCTTCTTGCATAAGAACTTCTCCCAATCTTGTGCCACATGCATTTGTATAAACCATAAAAAGCTTCATTCCATCGAGGATGATGAGCATCGGTGCACTTGTCAATAGTTCCTTCAGCTTCCTGAATGCTTTTGTGCACTTCTCATCCGAAGCGAAGACTATATTTTTTTTGGTCAAATGAGTTAGAGGAACTGGTATCTTTGGAAAATCCTTTATAAATTTCCTATATTAACTTGCTAACCCTAAAAACCTTCTAACCTCCGTGGAATTTTTTATAGTCTTCCAATTTTGAATAACTTCCACTTTTGCGGGGTCCATAGGTAATCCATGTTCCAATACAATATGCCTAAATAATATTCACTTCCCATTTCCCAAAGTGGTATTTTGAGAATTTGGATTTAAGTTGGTGTCTTCTCAATGTTTCTAGTATCTTATTTTAGTTACTTTCATGCTCTCTTTCACTTTTGGAAAATACCAAGATGCCATCTATAAAAAATACAAAAAATTTGTTTAATTGTCCCCTAAGTACTCTATTCATCAAATCTACAAAGAATTCGGAGGCATTTGTAAATCCAAAAGGCATCACTTTTCATTCATAAAGTCGATCTGGTGTGCGAAATGCAGTCTTTAGCTTGTTATCCTCTACAATCCTTAGTTGATGAAATCCAAATGTTAAGTCTAAATGGGAGAAGACTTTAGCTTCGACAAGTTGATCAAACAAATCATCCATCTAGATAAGAGATACATATTCTTTTTAATCAACTGGTTGAGTTTCCTATAATCAACATAGAGACCCAATGAATTGTTTGCCTTAGTGCCAAGCAAAGGCAACAGGGGCTGCCTAATCCATGGTACTTCGTCGATGAATCCTTTTTTCAATAGCTATGAGATCTGCTTATCAAATTCTGGCCTTTCCTTAGGGGCCATGTGTCCTGATGGTAGAGCGACTGGTCTAGCATCCTTCTCCGGATCAATCCTAAACTCAATCTCTCTTCAGGGCGAAAGCCTCAAAACTTCTTCAAAACATTAGAGAATTTTCGAACTACGAGTATGGATGAAAGTTTATTTTATGATTGGTTCACCAAGTATAGATAACTCAACTCGGCTAATTTTATGGTGTACACAAACTCATGCAGTTAAAGCGCTCAATAGTACTATAGCGGTGGAGGTGTAAAATGTTATAGCAAGGATATAGCAGAAAACAGCGGAGGTGTGAAAAGCTTCATTATATGTAAAATCCAACATTTAAAGTTAATTTATTCTCATCATCACACCATATGTATAGGAAAAAGAAATATTTTTAATCTTATATAACAAAAATGAAGAATATCATAATTATGCAGATTAAATTTGGTGACTACAATAGATTTCTAACTTATATTGAGCACTTATGCTTTAAAATTAGGTCTTTAACCTAACTTTGTTGATTTAAATTAAAAGAAAACTACTCAAATCGACTACTGTATATTAATATTACTAAAGCGGATGCTAAAAAGTCTTAATTTAGTAGGAGTAGCGGAAAATAGCAGGGCTTAAAGCGGACCTATTGTTTAATAGTGCTAAATTGAAATAGCGTAGCCGCTCGAGAGTGTTATGCGTCATAGCAGGGATTTTACGGGGCTTTAGCAAGGCTTTAACTACACAGACACAAACATCTAGGTCTCACCTTTACAACTCTTAAGCCATACTACCCTCTTATCGTAGTCTAAGACTTCCCCGCAGTGCGACAACCAATCCATACCCAAAATAAGCCTATACCCCTCGAAATTTAGAACGTACACATTGCATATGAAATCAATGTCACATATGTCCAACGTTAGGTCTTTGCAAATTGAGAAAAGATGTGTCGTTCCCTTAGTAGGATTAGAAACTATACTGGCTGGGTGATAGTTTGGATTTGAAGATTTAAGGAGTTAATCACATTCCTAGTTATGAATGAATGTGAAGCTCCAGAGTCAAATAGAGTATGAATATTATTCCCAAAAATAAGAGTTATCCCTACATAACTGCCTTTCTTTGGTCTCTAAGGGGTGGTCTACTCAAAATAGGAGCAGCCTCACTGGAATAGGTTTGCCCACTTTGCTTTTCTTTCTCCATCTTCGGACACCGATTTTCGAAGTGCCCTTTTCTCGTGGCAGTGATAACACTTTCCCTTAAAGGCTTCCTTCAACAAATACACTCGACTATCCTTTGCGTGGTTTCCTTTCTTTTGGCATCTATTGCACACTTTACCTTCTTTATTAAATTTCCCTTTAGACTTCTTATTTGCCTAAAAATTTCCTTTCTTGGCCCTTCCTTGATTCTGTGTGGGGCCTGCCTTCTCCTTCTCCATCTCTTTCTCCTCGACATTAGTTGTCTTTAAGAAAGCCATCTCAATATGCATCTGTTGGTAGGTTTGGATGGTATTTGAGTCAATAGCCACTCCCTAAGCAGGGAGTTTAGGTTCTTGACAAACTTTGTGGTCTTTCTCATGGGCGTATCAATCAAACTCATTTCGAACTTGGCTAGTGCTGTAAATTTACTAATTCACTCCTTTAGAGTGAAGTTTCCCTGCCTAATCTGTATAAATTTCTCTAATTGCATGCTCACTTCTGCTCTTGACATAAATCTTGTCTCAAATCAGCTCTTGAACCCATCCCAAGTGACAATCATATCGGCGTCCTCCTCAGCCACCATATTTCACCAATCTAAGGCTTCTCCCTTAAGGTGCCAAGCTGCCATTCTCTTCTTCATTCGTTCCTCTCAACCAAGCTCCTAAAATATCCTCTCGCGGTCATTATCTATGCCTTAGTCTCCATGAAGCTTTACTTTCATAATATACTCATCCTCCCATATTCATAAAGTCCTTACACATTTTGGAAAATCGATAGAATGAGATGATGCCTCAAGCGGAACAATGCATGTCACCGGTGCAGTCTGTTGGGGAATAAGGACTTGGCCTACATGCCTAAGATATTATTTAAACCATTAGGGCATCCCTCAAATGGTGGGCATTCCTCTTGCATGGTTCCCAGTCTTAGAAGAAGAAGGATTTTTAGCCACAGTCTACTATCTGTAGATTAAACTTTTAGTTACAATTTCCTAAGATAGTATTATACATTAAAAGAAAGATTTGCCTAGTGTGAATGCTTATGTTCATAATAAGGTGTGTATGTGTGTATAATAGGAGTTTTTGGAAAAATAATTTCCAAAAAACAAGTACGTCTCTCATACATATACTTTTCCCCACTGCTGGGCAACCTAGGCGCCGATACCAAATGTAACAACCTACCCTGAAATGGATCCAAATTCTGACCCAGGAAAGATCCATTAAAAGTTAGAACCATTTTAAAGTCGGTTGTTGGTTGGTAAAAGTAACAATTCAAAGTTATTTATCTAAATGTTCATATCTCACGGCGGAAGGATAAAATAAAATAACAAAAATAGTACCCATTTTATTCAAATTTCAAAATGTCATTTAAAACCATAACAAAATATCCATAATACCAAAACCCAGTAATAATCATAACAAATCCGTGATGTAATAGTCCAAAATTACAACATTGTTTTTACTTCATGGGTACATCAAGAACCATAGAGAATAACAACTAAATAAATAGACTACTACTACAAGTCACATCAACGTCTCCACCTTTAGCGTTGCCCTTTTAACCTATGTTGTAATAAGGAGGGAGTCGGAACAACATATATCAAGTGACTAAAAATCTCAAGTCTTGCTATATTAGTACTTGGATGTATAATTTAAATAGGAATATGTCTTACACTTTCTACCTACATCATAAATCTATTCAAATATGAACCAGAGGGCTTTTTTAAACTTAAATAAAAGACTTCCCAAATATAAGCCCATAACCAATTTTCTATCAACCCAATAACCCATATCTATCATACATATATAATGTCCTATCACTGTGAGAGATAGTACTCAAGTCATTTAATACCTTTCAATGGGAATTAGGTAGACTCCGACCATTTAATACCTTATTTAAGGCAGGTTCATGTCTTTACTACCTATAATCTCAAGGCGGACTCCTCACTAATAACTAACTAGCTGACATTGCACAGAATCTCTTTAGCCACTTGATACTTTCTATTGAAGCTAGCCCTTTCTTGAGATACCCTCTACTGTGTCTAACCCATAATCTCGACCATTTACTACTTCCTATATAGAGAAGAGGCGGGCCTTCACACAACCAATTATTACCTTCAATCTCTTAAGCATGCCCTTCATATTATGATTTGTACCTCATGACGACGTCTCACATTAACCCGACTATTCGTAGGCACCTATAGCCAGATAAGCTGTGTAGATTTACCCTACAGAATTTGGGACTAACTTCGCGTCATCATTGTTACTTATTATAGGTAATGTCTCACATCAGCCTCAAAGTCACACTACTAGTAGCCAGATTAGCTGGGTAGACTTTTGTGTGCTTTTGACTGACACTGCATCCCTATAACATTATTACCTTCATAAGTGAGATTTTAATAACATTAATAACCAATTTAACTACGTAATTATACATTATAATTATAGGTTAATTATGCAAATATATATATATATATGCACACACGTATGTATGTGTGTACGTGACTGGTAATTTCTATGTGCGTGGAATATATGCCTAAACTAGCATTTAAATGTCAACTCTTCAAACAATTACACAAGTCTCATTTCATATTACAAACAATACCAAAATTTCAATATTCGTATCAAAAGTTCCGATCAGTAAACTTGTACACAAATAAATTTAAATCCAACTTATTACATTAAAATAATAGAATATGTTGATAACAGAAACTTACAAGTTCAAAATTGTCGATCTATTCAACTCTTTTTCATATAAAAATAAACAAAAGAATTTCTATTTAATTCATGGGAACAAGCAGTGCAAACTACGAATAAAATTTATACCTTATACAGTATTCCCAAATCAAAACCCTTTGACCAAATTCAAAGAAGAGGGTAAGATTATCAAAAATGCAAATTTACACAATTTCCATTATTCTGATATAAACAATTGAGATCTCAATATAAATTGACATTTCTCATTGAAAGAGTTTTAGGGATTTATAATATGTTATTTTCACAAAGCAAAATGCTCCAAGGCTTATTTAAATCCAAAATGTACTAATCAATTACTAAAATAGAAAAGCTAAGATTTTCATACATAGTATTCCTTTGCTTTGCCTCCTTTGGATTTGACACACCTTTGACAATCTCTATCAATTTCTTCTTTAATATATATATATATATATATATATATATATATATATATATACAACAAGAAATTTGTATACACGTTAGATTCATAAAATTAGAGGTGTGGAGGAGAATAAGTTGAGAAATTAAACAATAAACATAGATGTATAAGATTTTTTAACCGAAATCCTAACAGAATTTTCTTAATCTATGAAGAGACGAACTGATAGAGCTTCGCTAATGTTCTCAAAATATTTTGTTAATAAAAGTGAACAGGCTAGTCTCATATTTATAATGGTTAAAATGTATTAGAACCATCGGATTTAAGTCACTTTAATATTATATAATCCGGTATGTTCATTGTACAAAAAAGCCTAGCCACTAATGCTTTCGATCGATCGACCATCGTTTCCCACCGATCGACCACTAGCAGTCGACCAGCCTAAGGGGAGCGGTCGATCAAGTATATGCTTATTTTAGAAAGTTCGTATTGCCTTTGATTTTTAATTATTCTACTCCTTAATTGCAATTTAACATTACGTTAATTTTAACATTTACTAAATTCTCAAGGCTAATTACTATTACTTTTGAATTTGAAATTTGAAAATTAATTATTTATTTGAATTTGAATTCTTTTTAAATTAATTTAAACTCGAAACTTCAAACGTCCATAATTTTTCAGTTTGAGTTCGGTTTTCAACATGTTATTTATGGAAATTGATCAAAATTTCGTCACGAACGCAACGGTCTAAATTCCGTGGTCAAATTTCAACTTTTGCAGAATTTTCTTTTTTACCTCTATCTTATTTAATTTAATTTATCCAATTTATTTATGATTGATTTAACAGGGTGTTACAAGTAGTGACATGCAACATTCAATGGGATTCATTGAAATTGAGCCGGAAGCTTTGGGACCTTACATGCCTATTTGTATAGTTACACATAATACGAAGCGGGTTAGGTGGGAAACAACGAAGTTGGTAAAGGTTTAATGGAGTGAAAGCAAGAGCGATAGCATTTGGAAGACTGAGGAGGGAATGAGGATTACTTATCTGCGACTCTTTAGTTTGTAAGATTTTTATTTTCACTTTCGATGTCATGTAGAGTAGTTTGGTACCTCGCATGGTAGGGTAGGCATATTCAATATTTGCTTGCTTGTTTGTGTTTGTTTGATGGATGTTATGCTTACTTATGGCAGTTAGGCATGTAGGATAACTATCTTATTTGACCGTACCTAGTGAAGGGATTTTGAAGGCAAAATTCTTGAAGTTGGGGGAAGGGGATGTAATGACTAGTATTTTACGTATTGAAGGATAATAAAATATTATTTTTAAAATCAATATTGGGTTGGATTAGATTATAACTTTGGAGAATATTGAGTATTGGCATTTTCTATACTTAAAAATTTAATAGGCGATTTTGATTCTTGAAACTTGTAAGGCCAGTAACTTTTGATATGAGCTGAACAAAGATCTGAAACCATACCTAGATGAAAATATGATGGTTTTCTTTCCATAGAGTGGTCATAATAGATTTTTGGACTTATGATGTAACGATCAGTAATTTTCGTTAATTAAATTTGTTATTTTAATAGATTTATGTAAATTTAATTTAGAAGAAATAAAGATTTTATAATTAATAATGAAGCAAATGCTGAAAATGAAATGAAACTATGGGAATTTAAGGCTAAGTATTTACAGTTGAAACAAAATGACGAATAAATTGAAGTGATGTAAATTGTTATACTAGGATAAGAATTGCATATAAGAGAACAAAGGTAAGTAGTGAATTTAGTTAATGCATTAATAATATTAAATAGTAAATTCAATTAAATCAATGTCCAGTAGAAATTGAAATTATGTAAGTGTAAATTAATGAAAATTTAATTTGCGCAAACCCAATTAATTGAAATAAAGGAAAGGATTTAATTGGTTAATGTGATAACCACTATAACGGCATTTGATCGTAAATTTAGGTAATCAGGTAGTACGGTATTTGGAAATAAATTTAAGAGTAGAATCGCGGCTATTTTTAAATTACCTAATTAAATAGCAACTGTATGTTGCCTATTGAGGTTGCTTGTTATTTTGAAATTTTAAAATCAGTTACAATAATCTTTATTTTATATTACGTTAACGAAAATTTATAGAATAACGAAAAGAGTAAATGTATTTATTTAGAGTATTAATTGCAATTGGATAGAGTTTTAAAGTAACAATGTTAATGCAAGGTAAGTAATGCTGAATTGAGTCGAATAAATGAATAGTAAAGATGTAATCTGAGGCTTCGATCGACTGAATGGTAAAAATTTGTAATAAATCTAAGTTTAACGTTTGTGGGTGTAAATTTAAGTAATAATTGGAAATCAAATGTTAATTTTACCCGTGAAGGGTCATTCATGTAAACAACAAGATTTTAAATAAATAAACGTTTTATTTAGGTTTTAATTTGATAATTTATGTAGTTTAATGGGAAATCAATCGCAACTAATTGTCCTAATTTGTGCAGTTGGGGTAGATTTGATTTGTCATTTAAGATGGTAAATTCTATAAGATGTAATAAATGTTAGTTTTATTTATAATATGAGGACTGGTTGATTTAAGAAGTGAAAACCAAGATTTATTAATTTGAAATCTAATAAGTGAATTTATTGCAATTAAGTGGAATATAATATTTAAATATTACATAAGTGAGGATTTAGATTAAAAATAAGAATGTTAAAATAATGGATTTTTATTCCAATATTTATTTCATCTGTTTGTAATAATGAATTTGAATAATATGAATGAAAATTTAATTCAAAGGAATTATTGAAATTTTAATTTATAATTTCTAAATTTAACGAAATTGGAATTTAACGCTAAAATTGATGATTGAATCAACGTTTAAGTGACATATAAATTTGTTTAGAGCATTGTAAATGTTTGGGAAATATAAAGGTAGTAAAATAGGTCAATTTTAGAACTGAAACCAAGAATTGGATTTTATTTATTTAATTATTAAATTATTTAATTAATAGGAAAATAGCCATTTTGGCCACTGACTCGGATTTCGACGAAACCAGTTTCATCGGATCCGTAACGATGAATTATAATAGTGTTTCAAGATTCGCAGCGATCAGACTTGTCGTTTGATCGTACGGACTCGAAACGCCTTGAAATTTATGCAATTGAAATCAAATTGGAAAATTTGAATTTAGCATAACTCCTTCATACGATGCAATTTGAACCTGAAACTTTTTCCATTGCCTTTAAAATATTTTAAAATACCTATTTTGACATATGGGTTGATCCAATTTCGTTCCGGGGTCAGAACGGGCATTTTGGGCCACGTTAGCGGTAGCACGTATATCTATCAACCCGATCCATCTATTTTTCAACTTTATCTATAAATACCTTACTAAACCCTAGCCTCCGCCTATTCTCATTTGTCTACGCATAAATTTCGTCAACTCCTCCTCTTCCTCAATGGATGCAAACCCTAAATCCAATTACAATTCAAAATCAAAAGTCAAAAATTCAAAGTCCTCAGAAAAATCTCAAAAAAAATATGTTAATGCTCTCGACGAGCGTAATTCAATGGTGTAATTCGTTTTTCAATTTGAGTTATCGTTTGCTCTGAAATTAAAGGTTTATCCACGGCCGTTCATCAATCACCGTGATCAAATTCGTCGGATCGAGAAACCCTTTCTGGGTTTTGGAGAGTGGACGGAGGGGAGTCGATCTGTATAGTTCGTGTGGCGATTGGATGGTTGGATTTTCATCAAAACTCGACTAGGGTTCAAAAGTTTGAGGCAGCTACGTGTTCGTGACTGCGATCGAGGGCGTCACGCGAGGTCGTGGGGGTGATGTGGTGATCGTCAAAGCGTATAGAGGGACGAGGTTGATGTGCCATCGCATTTATCCTGGTGGCGGCTTCGTTAGTTACTGCGCGTGCTAGGGTTTTACGCGAGGTCAGGAGTGAAAGTGTACGTGCAGTACTAAGGATCGTGTAATATAATATATAAATGCGAAAATTGATAATAGCAGTAAAATAAGAATTAAAGTAAGCACACCAGGAATTTTTATACTAGTTCGAACTTTCCGTTCTACGTCCAGTCCCAGAATATCCTCTGGGTTTAGACTAAACCCCCCACTTAACCCGGAGGAATAGGTATACCACACCTGAGCAGCCAAACAGGAATTTTTCCGCCTCAACAGCCGAAGAGGACTTCAACTTAATACAAATAATTTGTTGACAAGTGTGTTTTGTATAACACGGATTGTCTTTTGATAGTACAATTTTCCTATAATCAAATCCTCAAGAATACATAGTGTGTGTGAAGATTTAGAAGGAGGATAATCTCGTAGAATCAAAGTATACAAATTAATTCAGAGATTCTAGCGATATTGAATGAGAATGAATGCTCTTATTTGTAGAAATAAATAGAGAATAGATTTCAGAATTATAAACAAGAATTGGTAATTGTAGGAATGAATTAAACATGTTTATATAGTTGTAGAATAGTTACAATCTTTCATGAAGAGTTTCAATCAAAGGTTGTGACCATATCTCTTGGATTGAAGGTGGTTCCTCTTCACGAATGATCGCAACTCTTCAGAAAAATAGCCGTTATTTCCAGGTCGGTTGACTGAAAATTCTGGCCAGTCAGCTGAGTTTAAAATTGTGCACAAAACAGAGCATATATGTGCACTAATAACAGGTTCGGTCAGCTGAGTTTTCTGGTCGGTCGACCGTCGTGATGTTATGTACACAGATCATATTTTTTCAAGTATAAAACAATATACAACTATTTGTATGTGTGTGTGACTATGTGTGTGTGACTACTTGAGGAATGATTTTAACAATATTCTAAGACTCAATATAATAAAATATTAATACTAATATCTGGATTGTAGTCTTGTCTCATTTGCAGTGCACAATATACTTTTATTCTCTTTTTGTCGCCTTTGTATAGTATTCTCTTTGTAGTTCGTCTCATGATCTCTGAAGCTTGTGTCATGAATCAAAACCTATGAATCAACATTCTCCCCCTTTTTGATTGATGACAATACTTATGTGACGAAGTAGTATATATTGTAATTCTTCCCCTGAATATATGGCGACTTTTCTACTAAAACTTGTTAGCTTTTTTATATTTCTCCCCCTTTGTCATCGACAAAAAGGAATACATATGATGCATAAAATGTAAAAAAAATACGAAATCATGTATCAAATTTAGGAACATAGAATTAAAAAAAAATGTTAATGATACATTACTTAACACAGCCTACAATAGATATTGTTCACAATAAAAACAAAATAGAAATAATCAACAAGATCACTCCTCACCGTCGTCAGTATCCCAAAATTCTGGACGAATATTTTCATCAGGAGGAGCTTGTTCTTTACCACGATTCTGAGTATGAGAAGTATGAGTTCCTGATGTTCCTGAACTTTTATTTTCCGAAGTTGACCAAGAAAAATTTGATGCTGGTCTTTTTTCGGGAGCAAGATGAGAGGCACCGGCTTCAGAAGTGCATGATAATGCATCCCAAAGATTAACAAAGAAGCCTTTGATTTTCTTGAATCTTCTGTCTATTTTTCGTAGGCGGGCATCTTAAACTAATTGATTTCGAGCCAGAAGATCAATAGCAGCTTCCGTACCAAGTCCGGGTGTTGGTCTTTGAATTGTGGACTGGTGAATTAAGTGTTCCGTAGAATGAGTGGTTGGATGTGGTGTGGAATGGCTACGGCATAGTTGATCTCTAGAAGTAGCACGCCATTGATCAAATTTTATAAATCTTGGTGGAGCATCCGGCAACTTCATTAATTTAATGGTCCTTGAATCAAAATGATGAACTTTGGTAGTTTCGGATTCTGGAGCATGTGAGACTGAGTTGTTGATTAATCTCATTATATATTCTCCATAATAAATATGAATCATCTTGCCTTGATTAAACGAGAGAAACTCATCCATAAGTAATTGTGCCCAACAGACTCGTATATTCCCACATATAGCATATAAAGCTTTAAAATTTTCAGGAAACATTAAGTGGTAGGATCCGCCTCTTGGAACAATGGATTTCATCATGAAACGATGAAAAAATCTAGCTTTTGGTCGAAGAGATAATGTTTGTCTGAAATCTATAGCATCATCTTCAAAAAAGAGATGGCTTATTTGGTCGCATCTCATTACATTGCAATCCACATCATGTAATGATACTCCACCCGGTCGAGCATTCAAAATATGATTTATTCTATCTAGTGAAAGGAAAATTGTTGTACCACATACCGACGTCCAAACACAATTTTCAGTGTTTCTAGGAGGATTAACAAGGTTTAGGTTAGCAAGAAATAATTTGATCATAATGTGGTTAATTTTCAAATTGTTCTTTCTATGGTCAAGAAAAGTATCAAGCCCACTTTCAATTGCGGCATTTTCAATACTGTAAGAAGAGAAATCGGTATAACTTACGAAGGACTCCTCGAAGATCTTGGCATCTTGAAGTTTTATCCATCTTTCGAGTGCTTTATCGCTCACAAGCCATGAGGCTATTTGAGAATCCACTGGAGTTGATGAATAAGCACCGGTATATTTAGTTTTCTTTCTAGGAGGCATTTAAATTTGATAAAATTTCAATGGAATCTGAGGTAAAAATCTAAAATTGGGAAAGTCAAAATGAAGAGGTAGGTGAAAAAATGAATAGGTGGGTTAAAATTTTTTAACCGGTAGCACCAGTTTTATGTCGTTCGGCCGACCAAAATGTCTGGTCGGCCGACCGACTCTGTTAAATGAACAAAAGAAACTTTCGGGAAGGATTCGGCTGACCGACTCAGGATTTCGATCGACCGACCCTGTTGTTCTGCCTAGATATGCTTGTTTTGGTTTTAAAAAAAATTGTTCAAAGAGAAATTTTATTATTTTTGAATGATATTAATACAACTTATAGAAAATCAGCAACATATATATATATATATATATTAAAGAATGCTGAGCCACCGGTTGTTAATATCGACGTTCCCAAGAATTCGGATATGGAACATTCTCTATAGGTGACCACGTAGGAGCTACTGGTGATTGAGCGGGATTTGAGGAGGTTGAGGGTCTAGATGTGGGTTTAACAATGTCTTCCTTTTTCGATGAACAGATTTTTATGGTCATCCGTTCTAGGAAGCTCAAACGTCTTGCCGTAACTTTTTGTTCATAGTATAACTCCTTTTGTAGATCCATTTGTTGCTGTTGATAGTGGTGTATCTCATCTATTTTCTGTTTAGTTGAAGGAGATATGACCATAGCATTCTTGCCTTTCTTCTTTTCCGGTGTATAACCGGTATTAGTGTTCTCCCATGGTTTCCAGCCATGTCGAGGGTCTTTATCCGAGGAAGGAGAGAATTTAAGGACACGGTTAGGTAAAGGAAAAATAGGATAGGGTTCGTTTTCAGGAATACGAACGGAATCATCGTCCGGAGATGTATACGATAAACGAGAGTTTTCGGAATTGTAAGAATCATTGTTAGATGACATTTTCAAATAATTTTGAATATAAACTTTTCTTAGTATTTGTTTGAAAACTGAACATAGTTTATATAAGTATTTGTTTACTTAAAAATAAGTGGTTAAGAATTAGTATTTAATTATCATCACAGGTAATTAATAGCAAAATAATTTGTAAAAATAGTGTTATGAAAATACAGTTTAAACTAAAAGGGTGATTGAGACAAGAAACTACTATAACTCAAGTGGCTATAATACACCATATAATAAGCAAGTAAGAGGTCATGGGTTCAAATCTCACTTTGGTAAGAAAAAAAAAAATTTAAACATTTTGCATATTTTTAGTTATAACTCTTTTAGAGACATTATTCCTAAATCTCGTCTAAGTTTGATAAAACTATTTTCATTTAATGGTTTAGTAAAAATGTCAGCAATCTGATTTTCAGTATTAATAAACTCTAAATTTATCAATCCTTTTTCCAAACAATCATGAAGAAAATGATGACGAATATCTATATGTTTTGTTCGTGAGTGATTGACAGGATTTTTAGAAAGATTTATTGCACTAGTATTATCATAATAAATTATAGACTTTTCAAGAGGACAATTAAAATCCTGAAGTGTTTGTTGCATGTAAATGACTTGTGCACATGCCAAAGCAGCGGATATATATATTTTGCTTCACATGTCGATAAAGAAACGCAGTTTTGTTTTTTACTGAACCAAAAGACTAAGGAACGTCCAATGAAGTGACATGTTCCGCTAGTACTTTTTCTATCCGTCCGACTTCCTGCAAAATCAGCGTCGCTATAGGAAACTAATTCGAAAGGACGTTCTTTTGGATAAAATAGTCTGAAATCTTTGGTTTTAGTTAGACAACGAATAATGTGTTTAACTGCTCGCATATGCGATTCTTTGGGATTTGCTTGAAATCTAGCACATAAACAAACACTCATCATTATATCAGGTCGACTAGCTGTTAAATATAATAACGATCCAATCATACTATGATATAGTTTTTGATCAAGACTTTTGCCCTCCTCGTCTCTATCGAGATGAATCGTTGTGCTCATACGAGTTGGTTTGGCAGAAGTGTTTTCCAGACCAAATCGTTTAATTAAATTATAACAATATTTTTCTTGATTAATAAAAATTCCATTTTTAATTTGTTTAGTTTGTAATCCAAGAAAATATGACAATTCTCCCATATGAGACATTTCAAATTCATTTGTCATTATAGTTGAAAATTCCTGACATAACTTATAATTTGTCGATCCAAGGATAATATCATCAACATAAATTTGAATTATCAAAATATCTTTCTTAGTTTTCTTAATAAAAAGAGTTTGATCTACTTTACCAATTTCAAAACCAGATTCTAATAAATAGCTTTTAAGACGATCATACCAAGCACGAGGTGCTTGCTTTAAACCATATAAAGCCTTTTGGAGTTTATAAACATGATCCGGAAATTTTTCATGATAAAAAAGAGGTAGTTGTTCAACAAAAACATTTTCTTTTATGTAACCATTTAAAAATGCACTTTTAACATCCATTTGATAAAGTTTAAAATTATGAAAACATGCAAACGCCAATAAAATTCGTATTGCTTCAAGTCGGGCGACTGGAGCAAACGTTTCTTCGTAGTCAATTCCCTCTTCTTGATTGTATCCTTGTGCAACTAATCTAGCTTAATTTCTAGTTATATTTCCTAGTTCATCTGCTTTATTTTTGAAGACCCATTTAGTACCAATGACTGATTGATCACTTGGTCTAGGAACAAGTTCCTAAACTTCATTTCGCTCAAATTGATTTAGTTCTTCTTGCATGGAAAGAATCCAGTAGTCATCAGTTGAGGCTTCTTTTATATTCTTAGGTTCTACGTTAGAGAGAAAAGCTACATGACCAACTTGATTTAATTGATGTCTGGTTTTAACGTTCGTATTTACTTCTCCAATTCTATTTTGTACAGGATGATCCCATAAAATTCTAGGTGGAGATTTTATTATATTAGTAGTAATGTTTGCATTTTCGGTAATTTCATTAATATTATCAAAATTTTCATTAGTATTACTGTTTTTATTCTAAATAGTTTCATCATCAGAATCGATAGTAATATTTGGATTTATATTTTTAAAATTTTCATCAAATGAAACATGTAAACTTTCTTCAATAATCTGAGTTCTTTTATTAAAAATTCGATAAGCTTTACTTCGTTCCGAATATCCTACGAATATTCCTTCATCGGATTTTGGATTGAATTTGCCTAGCTGATCTTTAGTATTCAAAATAAAACATTTAGAACCAAAAATTTTAAGATATTGAATATTTGGTTTTCTTCCATTTAGAAGTTCATATGGAGTATTCTTAGTTAACGGTCGAATGGAAACACGATTCAATACATAACAAGCAGTAGCTATAGCTTCTGCCCAAAAATGTTTTGATAAAGTGGTTCCATTTCATAAAGTTCTTGCACATTCTTGTAACGTTCTATTTTTCTTTGTACAACGCCATTTTGGTGTGGTGTTCTAGGAAATGAAAAATTATGGTTAATACCTTTCTTATTACAAAATTGTTCAAAAACTTCATTTTCAAATTCTCCTCCATGATCACTTCTGATATTTTTAATTTTCAAACTTTTAGTATTTTGTATTGTTTTAACAAACATTTTAAAATTATAAAAAGTATCATTTTTATTTTTTAAAAAGAAAATCCAAGTGTATCTAGAAAAATCATCTATAATAACAAACACATATCTATTATGATTAATAGACTGAACTTGAGTTGGACCAAAAAAATCCATGTGTAAAAGTTCAAGTGGTTGTTCTATAGAAATTACTTTTTTTGATTTAAAAGAAGATTTTGTTAATTTTCCTAATTTACATGCATCACAAAATATATTTGTTTTGAATTTCATGTCAGGTAATCCTTTAACTAATTTGTTGATGGTATTAAAATTGATGTGACAAAATCTTTTGTGCCAAAGACAGGAATCATTTTCCTTAGCTATTAAGCACAAATTTGAATCATTTTTAACGTTCATATTTAAAATATAAATGTTTTTATCTCTTATTCTTTCAAAAATAGTGTTATGATTTTTATCGAAAATATTACATTTATTTTCTGAAAAAGTTATATTAAAACCTTTATGACATAACTGACTAATACTCAATAAATTATGTTTTAAATTTTTGACTAATAAAACATCGGTAATGAGAGGTAAATTAGTGGTACCGTTGTTGCTGACATCGCCTTTACCGATGATATATCCTTTAGAGTTATCTCCAAAAGTGACTGATCCTCCATTTGAGTAGATAATATTTGACAACATTTCTTTGTTTCCAGTCATATGTTTTGAGCAACCGCTATCTAAAATCCATTTTCCTCTCCTTTTATGTGGTACCTGCAAAAATTTATAAAAATTTGGTACCTATATCTTTTTAGGGTCCTAAGAGTTAGATCATAGGAAGCCAAACCTATACGGGTTCAGAATTCCCTTTATAAACATAGTTTTTGTTATTATGAACAGTTTCCATGAACATTTTGATATGTTTATTTCTTATCAAAACATTATTTGATTTTGGAATCCATATCTTAATGGTTTTAGTGTTTGAACAAACTGTTTTCTTAATATCCTTTTTAATATTATTATTAATCCTTCTTTTAACAAAATTATTTTGTTTCTTAAATCCTAGTCCAGATTTATTGTTAGTGGATTGAGAATTTTCTACTATTTTAGAAAAATTCTCTCTTCCTTTATTGAAATTGGAGATATTTTTAGAGATGTCATCAAATTTTATTTTTAGATCAGATTTTTCTAAATCTAAATCTTTAATTTTAGAATTTAAACTATTATTTTCAAAAAATAAAACATCATTTTTATTTTTTTGAATTTCTAGTTCTTCAGATATTGAATAAATTTGAGAAGATAAGTTAGAATTTGATTGTTGAGAAATTACAAGTTCTTCTTTTAATATTTTCTTCTCATCTTTCAACATATCTACTTCTAAGACAGTCCTATCTAATTTTCTTTGTAAATCTTTATTTTTCTTTTTAAGTTGCTTAGCTAAGTTTACTAATTCAGAATTAATTTCAATTAAATCTTCAAAACTAAGATCACTTACATCGTCTGACGAAGCCATGAAGCATACATTTGCTTGTTCATTTTCATTGTCACTTTCACTTTCTGATGAGTATGATGAGTCTGTGTCGTCCCAAGTGACTGAAAAAGCTCTTCGTTTGGTTCTGTCCTTCTTAAAATTGCTCTTTTTACATTCTGGACAATCCTTCTTCATGTGACATTTCTTGTGACATTCATAACATTCCATTGCTGAAGATGATGGTTTGCTACTGTTGATATTGTTGTTGGAATTATTTTTGTTTCCCCTGAATTTATTTCTTTTGAATTTAAGAAATTTTTTGAAATTTTTAGCAACCATTGCCATATCTTCATTCTCTGAGTCGGAATCATCTTTTTCTGCTTGAAATGCCACATTCTTCTTTTCTTGTGCTACATTTCTCTTTGCCTGTAAATTTACTTCGTAGGACATTAAATTACCTATCAATTCTTCTGGTTTTAATGTTCACAAATCACTTGCTTCTTCAATGGCTAGGACTTTTCTTTTCCATTCGTCAGTTAAAGAATTTAAGATTTTTGTGACAACATCAAAATTAGTAAATGTTTGTTCTAATGATAGTAGAGCATGATAAATATCCTGGAATCTAGAGTACATATCATATATAGATTCATTTGGCCTCATTTTGAAATTTTCAAATTGATTTTTTAACATAGAAATTTTGCTTAATTTAACTTTGTTCGTTCCTTCATGTTTTACCTTAAGTGTTCTCCATATTTCATAACCAGAAGTGCACATGCTAACTCTATTGAATTCATTTCTATCTAATGCACAAAATAAAATATTCATAGCCTTTGCATTTGATGTAGCATCTAGTTTTTGTGTGTTACTCCAAGTTGAGTATTCTGCAGTAGGAGTTGTGTACTCTCTTTGTATAACATTCCAGATATCAAAACCACTAGATTGCATATAGATTCTCATTCTAGTTGACCAATAATTATAATATATACCATTAAAAAGTGGAGGTCGTGAAGTTGATTGGCCCTCTGTGAAACTAGTATTAGTGTTAGTGCCAACATCGTTAGTTTGTGTCGTTGCCATATTACTAGAAATAAATATCAAATAACTTTGTGATGTTATAGGATAACCTTGCTCCGATACCAAATGAAAGTGTATGTGCTGTACTAAGGATGTGTAATATAATATATAAATGCGGAAATTGATAATAGCAGTAAAATAAGAATTAAAGTAAGCACATCAGGAATTTTTATACTGGTTCGAACTTTCCGTTCTACGTCCAATCCCAGAATATCCTCTGGATTTAGACTAAACCCCTCACTTAATCCGGAGGAATAGGTATACCACACCTGAGCAGCCGAACAGGAATTTTTCTGCCCCGACGGCCAAAGAGGACTTCAACTTAATACAAATAATTTGTTGACGAGTGTGTTCTGAATATCATGGATTGTCTTTTGATAGTACAATTTTCCTATAATCAAATCCTCAAGAATATGTAGTGTGTGTGAAGATTTGGAAGGGGGATAATCTCGTAGAATCGAAGCATATAAATTAATTCAGAGGTTCTAGCGATACTGAATGAGAATGAATGCTTTTATTTGTAGAAATAAATAGAGAATAGATTTTAGAATTATAAACAAGAATTGGTAATTGTAGGAATGAATTAAACATGTTTATATAGTTGTAGAATAGTTACAATCTTTCATGAAGAGTTTCAATCAAAGGTTGTGACCATATCTCTTGGACTGAAGGTGATTCCTCTTCACGAACGATCGCAACTCTTCAGAAAAATAGCCATTATTTCCAGGTCGGTTGACTGAAAATTCTGGCCGGTCAGCTGAGTTTAAAATTGTGCACAAAACAGAGCATATCTGTGCACTAATAACAGGTTCGGTCAGCCGAGTTTTCTGGTCGGTCGACCGTCCTTATGTTATGTGCACAGATCATATTTTTTTCAAGTATAAAACGATATACAACTATTTGTATGTGTGTGTGACTATGTGTGTGTGACTACTTGAGGAATGATTATAACAATATTCTAAGACTCAATATAATAAAATATTAATACTAATCTTTGGATTGTAGTCTTATCTCCTTTGCAGTGCACAATATACTTTTATTCTCTTTATGTCGCCTTTGTATAGTATTCTCTTTGTAGTTCCTCTCATGATCTCTGAAGCTTGTGTCATGAATCAAAACCTATGAATCAACAAGGAGTTGCGTGCGTGAGTTTGTGCTCTGGAAGAAAGGATGACATGGAAGGTTTGTGATTATGTTTTGTTTAATTTCAATTTGATTTGCAACATCGTTTTAATGCGTAACTTTCTCCTACAATATCTGTTTCACGCGCGATTTTTTTATTAGGATCGTAATAAAATTCCGGACTTGATGATGCTGGTTTGGACTTGATGATGCTGGTTTGGACGAGTTGTGAGTGTTTTAACCCACTCACAACTTCTAAAATTTCTTATGTTTGTTAAATTGATTTATGATGTGTTTAAAATTTTATTTATAGCTGTTTGGCATATATTTTATCATTTTCTCAGTTAAATTGCATTCATTTAATTACGCATTATTTAATTCATTATTGCATTTAAAACTACCAGTTAATTGTTAATTAATGTATTCATTGCATTTGAAACTGCCAGTTAAAATTTTAGTTAAATTTTATTATTGCATATAAACTACAGTTAAACAGTTATTTAATTCATTATTGAAAAATTAACTGTCAGTAATTAATTATTATTTATTGATGTGATTGTTGAATTGGATGATAAATTGATGAATGTTTGATGATTGAGATGATGGATGAATGGATGCTGTATTTATATTTTATAAACTGCAAGTTATTATGCATTTTCATTTCATTCGGGATTGCGGTTTGAAATGATATACAACCGCATTTTTATTGTTAAATTGCGGATTGAAATGATAAATATCTGTATCACTTGACCATAGGGTAGAAAATTATATACAGACACCGTCGATCTATATATATATATATATATATATATATATATATATAATGATTTCTATGGTTTGGATAGGATGCGGTTTAATAAATATTAAATTTTGATCTTATATAAAATCTTATTTTATATATATACATATATAGTTAAATTTTTGAATTTAAGCTATATATAAGTTTGTTAAACAAAAATAAATAAGTTGAATAATGGAGTTTGATAGTTTATATCATATGATTTAGTACAGGTTTAAGATATTGTATATATAGAGTATTAAATGGTTCAAATCAATTAAGATTGGAAAATAAATTGGAAATTTATTTGGAATTGAGCTTATTTAAAAATTAAACTCCACAAGTTGGTGTAAACTTATTAAAATTGGAAATTTTAAAGGTATGATATTTATAATTGGATTTTTATTCAAGATAGATTAAACGAATATTTCTAGCATAAATAAATTAAAGGAAATATTTAAGTTGTTAGTAATTGGAATTTTATTTTAAACGATTTTTGATCTATTATGTAAACATTTCAAAACTAAATAATAGGAAAATGAATTGGTGAATATAAATTTCCAACCTTAAGTTTTGAAATTGGTAAATACTCAAAGTTAGAAATATATTGAAATTGAAGTGGTTTGTTTAACTGAAAATGAATTTAAAATTTATGGGTTTAGACTAAATTTTAAATGAATAAAATTGTAAGTCGCGGAAATTATTTTCTTTTATAAAGTAATTTTAAACTCAAACTATTTTATTCTATATACTGTTTGAATATCCAAACCATTCAAGTTTAGAAGTTATGGTTTTAAAGCTATGAACTTCGAAGTATTATGTTTTGAAAGTTATAATTCAAATGTTTGGTTTCCAGATATTATGAATTTTAAAGCAGTATGATTTTGGAAAAGAAATATATTTGAAATAAAAATGATATTGTTGATTTGGGTTTTTAAAAATAATATCAAAATGAGTTTGTTTTGGAATGGAAATGATATCGTATTTATGGGTTTGAAATGGATAATTATATTCTGGTTTTAAAGTATAAACTATTTTTAAAGACCGCGGTGTTATAATAACGTTTGGTTGTTGAAGAGACCGGGATCGGAAGTTGTCATACTCTCTGCTAACTCCGAAAACCACTTTAACAACCGTGTACGCGGTGGCGATTCCATAATGAAGTAGGATGGTGGCGGCGTTTCCTCTGAGGTAAATACGTGGACTCAACTCCCGTGAGTTGGCATAAGGTGGCTAAAACAGGAGCGATCGACGGGTTAATAAGGTAGCACCTTTGATCGGGCACTTCGCTTCGATACTATACTCTGACTTTGGATTGATTCGGTGGCCACCTTCACTTTTGATTTCAATAATTTGGGGGAGTTTGTCCGAGATGGGCGGTAGCTGCGCGCTACGCGTTACCACCGACCCGGAAGCGTAATTGGTATATCTTCCCTGGCATTGCCTAGTTGTGCCGTGTCATCTACCATACCGAGCCTTTACTACGAGTTTCTATTTGTGTCGTACCTATGGAGTGTCTTCTCGTAGTCTCCCGATCAGAAGATATGCAGGCACTGTATAGACTATTGGCACTGTTACGTGTTAAGGTGGAAAATGTAAAGCCTTAACGCTATTTAAAAGTAAGTTTATTTTACAATTAGACACTATTATAATAGCAAAATGTACTATATAGTAAATAGTTTAACGGATCCTTAGGAGATGTAAATCCCGAGCATCTCTTGTGTTACTACACTCATATTTATTTCTGTTAATTTAACTTACATAAGATCTTTTAGTTCTGACTCGAGTGTTTTGTCTTTCCAATTCGCTCGGGTCAGTCCGAGTATTTCAGGATTTCGAAGACTTTAGCTCTGGAGGACGAAGACGAAGATTTCTATTATTATTATTATTATTTATTATAGTCCACTACACTCATATTTTTCCGATGCATTATTATTGGTATGTGTAGCTCTGATGTGTATTATATAAATATAATCAAATGTTTTTGTAAACAGCTTTATAAACTGTATATTTGATTATTATATTTTATCCTTTCGCTGTGAGATTCTGTTTTGTTTTTATTTCCTTCTTGTTTTTCATATTTACCCCATAACAATTCGCCCTTCCGTATGGTTTGAATTGGCACATGTGTCGATTTAAAACGTATGGAATGGCGGGACGTTACATATGATTCGGAAGATATGGTAATTTGAAGTTAGACAATTTTTGAACATATCGGTAGGTTATTAGACTAAGCCCATACATAGCCCGCTAATCCATTTTGGGATTTGAGCTAATAGGAACTGATCGGAAGGTCCCCAACCATTATTCCACTTCCCATAAACTATGCTAAACCTCCATTAATCATCTCTTAGACAAAAGGAAAGCAAAACCTTTTCTTTATTTAGCTAAAGCAAGCAATTAAAGAGAGATTAGAAAGGGCGTTAGCAATGATTGACTAATCACTGTTTAGGTGTCTTAACACTACAACAAGATACCTTTTCGCAACTGCCAAAAACAGTTGTAATAGGTCTATTACAACAAGCGGGCTCCAGTCTTAATATCCGGAGTTGTAATAGAGTTGAATATTTTTACAACTATTGCCGACAGTTGTAGGAGCAGTTATAAAAAAGTTTTTACAACTGCTTTTGAAAGCTGTGGTAAAGTCTATCGTAACTGTTGCATTGACAGTTGTAATATGTCTCTTTTGCAACTGCTAATAGCAGTTGCAACAATAACTTTTGCAACTGCTTTTGGCAGTTGTAATAGATTCATTTACAACTGTTATTGATAGTTGCAATAAATCTTTTTACAACTGCTACCAACAATTGCAATTCATCTTCCGACAACTTCCATTAACCATAAATTTCACAACATTATAATTAAAACTGATATTTCACTAGTAATAACTACAATCGTTAACATTACTTGAAACAACATGAACCATTCACATTTAATAAAAGCTAAAACAATTCAATTTTACACCATTTCTGAATTCATAATTTTATTACAAAATATAACTAAATCCATAACATACGTCAATATAAATATAGATACGTACTAATTAAAAGAGATAAATTCCCCGTGCTAAGCAACAATCTTCCCAAACGCTTGTCCAATAGTACAGACGTATGAAGTAGGCCTATATGGAATAGCTTAAGAATCCAGTTGAGTGCAATCTAGTTGAGTGCTTAAGAATCCAGTTGAGTCCAATAGTACAGACGTATGATGCAATATGAATTAGCACATGAGTGCAATCTAGTTGAGTGCTTTCAAGCATAAGATCATGCAATGTATACTCAGATTGTAACTGAATTATAATCAAGAGCTAATTATAACAGCGGTATTCATATAATTAAGCCGAAAGGATGTCAAAGGGGCAACTTGCATTGAACAAGAATATTTCTATACTTACCCATCAACAAAAACATGTACGCCTATTTGTCTAAATGTAAATCCTTTCAAAGCTTTCCCTAAATAATAGACAAACTATTTGTACGCGATTTCTATTTTTAGAAGTTTGGTTAAACAATGTATATTTGAAATACTGCTAGTAAATGCTGCAATTATACTAGAGGTAAGGTGTGAAATGAGGTTTTACTACTTTTACATGTAATGTGATCACACCGATCACATAATGAATATAAAAAACACAGTTCGATCCGTAGAGCATAATGCATGTAACTTTAATATAGCCGTAAACAAACTGTGTGATCTATTCCAATTGTAGCCTAAAAGTAAAACCAAATGCATAGGAAAACAACACAAGCGTGTATGGGTCTGTTCAAACCAAACTTCACACTTACATCCCCTATCATACGTTCAACTTCATCATTACACTCCACTGCCAAGTCCACACTTCAAAGCACATTCAAACTGATGACAAGCAACATCAACTGTTGTCATTTTACAAGCTTGCATTATAACTCTGCATTCACAACCTGACCATTTGCCATCTTCCCCTTCATACAACAACTATATATAAGCACTCAACCACTCCTCTTTGCAACTAAGCTTTGCCTATGCATCAGCCATACAACAGTCCCCTCCATCATACATGCTCAACTGGAACTCATTCCTCCAACCAACATCCCCTACTTGCCTGCATATCATCACTGTTATAAAAAAACTGCCATCATAACCATACTTTTCCACAAAACCTCCTCTGCCTGCAAGTGCATACCCACAACAGTACTTCTGTGTTACTTCAAACCCTCTGCCAACTCCAACTTCTACCTTCTCTACACACTTTTCTGTGCACTAACTTATGCACGGTACTCAAACAATTCAATTTCAGTGCACACATTTGTGCACATAACCGCCTGATCACTGCTACACCATCAACTGTTGCCGCTGCCTCAAAAAATTCATTACCTATACAAAAACCACGACACCCCTTCTCCTGTTAGTTCACCTCATCACCATCATTAAAACAACCCACTGCCAATAATGCCCGCTTACCTCTTCATAACTTCATCACCACAACCACACAGCAGCATGACAACCTAATCGCCGAAACTACCTAGACTACCGCAGTTTCAAACTTCGTAGCGACAAAAAAATTAAATACAACAACCATCACGAACACGCGATCCTAAGGAAATCACCTACCTCTCCACCCTATCGCATCACTAATTCACGACCCCAAGCGCAGCCTCATCACTCGACTCGCCTCAAATCGCCAACCCCAAATTCGATTTTTGCGTGTATGGGTCTGTTCAAACCAAACTCATATTATGACATTCTTTTTAGGTTCAAATAACCTAATCCCAAAACATGTGTGTCAAGGCATGCCCAACCAAATACCAAGAAGACCGTTCTTCTCTATGATATTTGTGTTTTGCACTGAAATAGATAAATTTATAATTATACCCATTTGGATTGAATTTTATAGTCTAAGTTAATATAGTCAATTTTTTTGTTAATAACACAAATATTAATAATTGAAAAGGCGCATGTTTAGATTGCTGTATAATAAAAAGTAAAAAGATTTTTCCTTTAGCCAAATTGATACTATTAAAAGAAGCCCTTTAAGAAATCGTGTGATTTTACCTGTCATGATATATTCTGGAGCGGCGTAGCCATGTGTTCCCATAACCCGTGTTGTTACATGTGTATCCTGTTACATTACCGGTGATAAATTATGATTCTAGTTAATAACCTTGAGTTTTTCACTGCAGATTAAATAAGTGGTAGCTCACCTATAAGATTCAAATACTGAATGTATCCATAGAGCTTCACCTTAAATCCTCATGTAAATTGCAACAAACATTAATAAAATTGTACTATTGATTAATGGACAACACTGATAAGTCAAAATTAAAATAGTATGAAAAAATTTGGTGTTTAATTACCAAGATTAGCATGAAATATCCATTTATCATCTGGCAATACGACGATATCCACATATAAAGCTACAAATACAATGATTCTGATTTTATGAAAATTCATATAAGAGTGTAAGCAAGTGTTTTGCAGATAACTGAAACAAATTCAAATAAACAGTTCAGGAATTAGAAATATACCAAAATCAAGTACTCACTACCGTTGATTTCAATTTTACTTAGATACTAGCATGTATAAGCGAGTTTGCGCCATGGTCTGGTCCAAATAGCCTTTATGTACCTATGCTTAACTCAAATCAAAAGATAAGTTTCGCATGTATACAAAGTTTGATAGCATGACATACATTCAACTTCAATAAACAATTTTTGAACAAAATTTAATGAACAAAACCATAAAATTAATTAATGGTTTCAAAAGTTAATTAGTTGTGTATCGTGTTGACTTCCCAAAATAACTTTCACATTACAAAATGTGAAATACAAAGTGAGTTATAGGGTATTTACTAATTCTTGCAAAATTTGGAAATCTTATTCAATCTGCAAGTTACTTCCTAAGCAAGCATGTTGTATGAGCAATTTGTATCAATAATATATTTATAAATATACTATGTATTATCCCAATTCGTATCAAACAATCCATTTAAAACACTAATTTCGATCTGTTATATGATTTTTAGCAAAAAATATGCTACCGTGCAACAAATTCAATATGTTATATACTTTAAAGCAAGAAACACGTACAGGCATATATAAGAAAGCAAACATGTGCTGCTGTTCAATTCAACAATAAGAAGCTATTCTAAGCAAGGCAACATGCTACTGTTTAAAGCAAGACAACTTGTACATGCAATTATTTCACAAAAACAGTTGTAAAGCTAGAATTCATAACAGTAAGTAATAAAAGGTTATCCTGCCAACTGCAAACAATATTTAAGTATGCAATCATGCAACAACAGAAGTAATAAGCCTACCTCAAAGCACCAACAAACACACTCCCCATGCCTCTCTGTTAGAAAACGAAGGGTTGAACTTAAGAGTCGGTTTTGGATTCGTTCCTTCCACTCAAGCTTACAAAGTAACCCAATTTTTTTACAGGTCATTCGATTTGAAAAGGAAAAGGTACGGCATGGGATTTGAAGTGTTCACTTTAGGAACAAGTAAATCTTGGAGAGTGCTTGCTCACGACCCTCATTATCCAATATACTCCAATTGTTTTAACTTCACGGGCAAATGAATTTATTTTCGTATATGGCATCTTATTGACCCCGATGCACCTAATGCCTTCCTTTGTTTCTACCTTACAAAAGACCAGTTTTTTGTATTGTATCCACCATATTCTTTGAAGCATGTTGATGTTGCCGACATGAAGCTGACAAATCTACAAGGCAAACTCTGTCTTTATGTCCTTTCTATGAATCGAACAAAGCTCACTTTGTTCGCTAGTAAACAGGGCAAAAACCTTGATTGGATGCATACGTTTTCCTTCAATGTGCTGCCTCCCTCAACATTTCTTTTAGTTAGGCCTCTTATGGAGTATGCAGGTCAACTTTTGATTCATTTACGTGATTCAGAAAAGCAAAGCTTGCTGATTTACCATACCGATAATGATGGCTCCATCGAGGAAGTGAATGGTGAATTAGAGGATGTAAACATGCAAAAGATGGGATTTAGCCTCATTCGCAACAAGCTCTGGTTCTATGTTTCTCCTCATAAGGAAAGCCTGTTTAAGCTTTAGTCCTAATGTAGAAGAAGAATCTGATCATCTGACCTGATAAGCAGTTTACCTGCCAATATATATTAATTAAAATTAACAGGATTTTTCTCACTTGTTTGTTGATTCATATGAGCACTGTTTGCTTTGATATGAATACAACAGAACATAGCCATAACAACTTCATTATAACTTTGTTAACAATCAAATTGCAGACTTTCATTACTGCATAACCAAAATTTAGCTTGTATAAACCATATCGAAAATCCAATAATCCATAAACAATTTGTATTGTATGAAAATAAGAAGGTTTAACTCACTACAAATCATTTGTTGTAAGTCCATACAATTAAAGGAGAGGATTGGAATTACACTTATTATGAAACTCAATTGAAATAAAAATCAAATTTGATTCATTTGCAAAATAAATAAAAAGCATAAAATGTTTTATTTTTTAAAATAGAACTTCATTGAAATAACAACTTTCTTTATGAAAATCTAGAAATCCATATTGGATAACACTTTTGATATGCAGGATACTATAAATCCAAGTGAGCCTAAAGGTAAAGAGCAGTGGCCAAACCAAGGAATATTGAAATCCATTAATTTGGATTCCATGAAACCAGAACTCTGTATAGGTGTGCATATATTATTTAAAGATTCAACCAACTTGGAAACTCTTTTTCATGTTAAAGGAGATCGGTATGCATGTTGAATAACAAGCAAAAACAAAGTATGGTACTAAAGATATACGCACACATACTATAAGTTTAAACTTGTACCAGAATACTAAAAAGAATTTTTTTTTTCATTTGACAGTGCATCCAACTGCATATAAGCAAAACCAATAACATCTTCATTTGATTAATGATTTTTTATGGAGCGAATATATTTTAGAACTTGCATTCCCTTTGAATGAAGAACCGAAGAAGGTAATTTCCTAAACTAGAATGATAGTGAATTACTCATTATTGGTGCCTTAGAACCAAGATGAATGAAAAAAAATAAAATAAACAAAACTTAGATTCGTTTTTACTAATGAACTCTGATTTGTTATTTATTTCACAGATATTAAGAAGCGACAGAGAACATTTTACAAGCTTGAAATAGAATTGGAATAAAAAATGAGTTAATTATTCAATATGATTCAATAATATTTTTCAAAGGAAATTCTACCAAACATCCAAAAGTGGATAAAATTCGCATTTGCTAAAACTATTCACCAAAAATCACCCATCAATAAAAAAAATGAATTCAACTGTAAATCAGCTCAGAATAGGAAAGACGTTCAACCAGTTAAGGATAGAAAGAATTCGAGGAAAAAGAAGCTGACCTCGATTCGGAAGATTCGTCAATGTAAAAAACAACACTGGTGTATGGTTTGGCAATTCGTCGAAAGGCTCTCGGCAGGGTTTAGCTTCGATGATGGCAATGCAGCGAGAACAACGTGGGATGGAATTGATGTTTTAGGTTTAGAAATTTTGACGATGATGTTTAATTTTAGGAATTTAAGAAAAGGGCGGCTATTGAAATGTTGGGAGGGAAATGAAATTTTCACGAAGCGGTTGTTGGAGAAGCGTGAAAACTTCCAAGATATTACAAATGTAAAAAATGAAGCGGTTGTCAGATTTGTATATTACAACTAGCATACGAACAAAGTTGTTAGAGGTAACCTTATTACAACTGTTAAAAATAAACATACATATTACAACTGTCAGCTTATGCTAGTTGTATATCAATAGTTGTAATATGGTTGTTTTGTTGTAGTGTAATATTCATGTCATTTAATGTTCATCTCGAATCCACATTGATTTTTGTGCATTTACGTCTAGATGAGTGGTTTGTGTCTTTGCCTATGCTATGGTTGTTAATATAGTATAAAAATATGTTTTTAACATGATTTCAAATGTTAAAACATGTTTTATGATGGATCTTAACCTAATTTTTATTTAAAATGAATTAAAAATGTTAAATGTTGATTTTAATTCATTTTTGGCTACTTGATCGACCAAACCAATCATCATTTTTCCGTACGGTTAATTTTTGATGTTATAAATGCTTCATTCTTGGATGTATTGGTTTGCATGATGTTTATATGTTGTGTTATGCTAGTAAATAGTTATTTGGATGTATGTATGGCCCGTTTGAGCACATTGAGTGACTGATGTACCAAAAGTTGCAAAATGATGAACGGTTTTAGATCTAAAGTGTTTGCACACGAATTGAGGCCAAGTGATGGAAGACAAGAGATCTAGAAAGTTAGATCTGAATGTTTGCACCCGAATTAAGGCTAAGTGATGGTAGACAAGAGATGTAGGAAGTTGTCAGAGGAACTTGGACAAGATTTGTTCAAGTCCAACTGTTCGTCATTGAAAGGCCAATACACGGTGAGACGCACGTAAGTGTGCAAGGGGAGCATGATTAGTGGGAGAAACTTACCCAAAGACTTTAAAACATCACGGAGAAACTTGTTTACGTAATTAAGGAAGTTACCAAGAACAATGGTTTGAGTTTACATAATGATAATTTCTATAGAAATTCCCTAACAGTTCGGATAATAAAGTTGTACGACTCAAAAATAGTAGACTAGCATTTATGTACGATTCATTTGAACTTGAGAGCTACAGCATCGAAGGATGGAGGGTTTCATGACCCACACACATGGGTAGCACTCTCCATGATAGGGACCCATCTCTAAATTCCGGGTAGCCCTGGCCTACATACCATGATGAAGCGGGCACTTGTTTAATGGATGCTTCCCATCCAACCGACAAGTCTGGTTGTCATTGCTCCCACCTTGAGAAAATCAACCTACACCTTATATTCTCATCTTATCTCTCTGTGTATTCCTATACATATATCATCCCACCCTTTATTCATCAGCCATACAAACATACAAGATAATGGAAGGAACAAGAAATCTGGAATTAAGACTCGGGTTACCGGGTGCGGACGATGTGCAAAGAAACCCGGCTCGTGGTACCAAACGAGTGTTAGAAGACGATACTGGATGCGAGACCAGGTCAGGGCCTGGCAGCTCCACAGGAAATGATAAAGAAGCTACCCAGCCTGCTTCTAATTCTAAGTAAGCACACTATGTTATGACAATTTTTTCTATGATAGGCATAATTTTTTTGCTGCGCTAGCTACATAAACAGAAGATTAAAACATTTGCTTCAAGTTCCTTAGCATTTAAAATTTGTTTTGGAAAGGGGGCAAGTAGTAGGATGGCCACCAGTACGATCATACAGAAAAAATGCACTTCAAGTGAAGAAGACAGAAGAAGCAAGCGGATGCATGGTAAAAGTAAGCCTAGATGGAGCTCCATATTTAAGAAAGATGGATTTGAATAGCTACGGAGGGTACAAGGAGCTAAGAGAAGCACTAGAGAGCATGTTTAAGGGTTTTTCATTAGGAGAGATTTCAGAAATGGAAGGATGCAACTATGCCATCACATATGAAGATAAAGACCAGGATTTGATGCTTGTTGGAGATGTGCCATGGGACATGTTCATTTCATCGTGTAGAAGGCTGAGGATCATGAGAAGGACTGATGCAAGATTTAGTTCCAAGCAATGAAGTAGTTGTTGATTTTGAAGTTGTATATAGTTTTTGCTGCTGCTGTTGTACATGTCTTTTTTTGAAATGAAATGAAAATTTTGAATTGTGTTATGATAGAATATGGAGTGTAAATGCAATTTAGTTTTGATGACTAATAAATAAACTTTCTGATGATTTCAAGAAGCAAGTCTGTTCCTGCATGATGAGTTTTCATTATGACCCATAAAGTAGTCCATACACATGCAAAATCATAATCTGTGTAAGAGTAAATGCCCAAGAACTAATATGAATCATGAAGAAACAAAAATAACAGAATGACACACAAGGGAGCAAAGTATTAATTAAGACAGACACGAGGACAAGATCTAAAGTTATAAGTTGCAAGTTGTGTGAAACGAAAGACAGAAAGCATGTGAGGCACGTATGAACAAGAAAGGATAAGGAACATAGTCACATACTTTATGTCTGTGCGTCAATCAATTTGCGCAGATGGTTCTGTGCTGGATCCAAAAATCTAACTAAGAATATACGGACCATTGTTGACAAAGCAAGCGTAAATAATATTGAATTTGAATCGAGTATTTAATAATTGATGGGTCAAAATAGGAGAAGTCAGTACTTCAGTATTGGGTCCAAGTAAATGTAGTTGACAGACAATGTATCATTTTATACTGTCCTCCAACCTTACCCAAACAGCATGTTTATCGGAACCGTAATTGAAGAAAAGTTAAATATTTTTCAATAACTCTGTGTAGTCGTCAGATTGACATATCGCACATGAAGTATGATCCTGGCATAAATCTCCAAAGAATCAGTGCCTTTCGAGTTCCAATGAGACGAAGACGCACCATACCTTCACGAGAGCATCATGTTTTTTTATTATGTACCTAAAAACACAAAGCATGCAACACTTGCATTTTGTGTAGTTAAGTAGTAAAGAAACTTGTTGCTAACTTGCTATGTTTTGTGTAGTGGAAAAAAAAAACACCTGCATCTTATGTATGTACATATACAGGCTTACATATCTTCGCACTAGAAGAGTTTGGGGAGGGTAGCTTTTAGAAACCTTTGGATATTCAGAACCTTCTATTCTCAACTCAAAAGACAATAATCATCGAAACCACATTGGTTTGTTTTATCAACCATCAAACACCAAAAACTACAACCAAACTAATCTGACCACGAATAAAGATATGTGATCAAATTTACATGATTAATAGCATAGCACATGATCAACTCTATTATTTTTTCATTTTTATTTTCAAAGAATTACTCATAAAACCAAGTTTACTGGTAAGCTATGAGGATTATACATCAAATCCATGGCGCATATGTGGTATTTCGTAGAGCTTTTCAGATATATCTATATCCATACCTAAAATCATTTTCGGATATCTGTACCCACGGATGCGGACAATATCTGATATTTATCAAATATTCTTTAACCAGCTCACAACCAATAAATGTAAACAAATAAAAACAAAATTTTGATTTATTATAAATTCATTTTTCACTAAATATAAAAAATAGTAAACGCGGTAAGAAAAATAATCTTAAACTGTGGAAAATTATTTTTATCTACGTATTAACTTTTTTACTTGGATAAAATAGCAAATGACAATCATTTTATGTACTAAAATACATCAAAAAATAACTATAATCTTGATAAAAATCGGACGAATAATTATCAGATACGGATATGGTCATATCCGTATCCGTATTCTTTTTTTGCATATCGGATAATTTTTATATTTCGGACGCGGATACGGACGGATTTCGAGTTTTTCGAATACTCATTGAGAGCCCTATCTTTATATTACATATCACCTTTTTTTAAACATGATTCACTGATGCTAACAAGTGTCAATCTCGATAATTGAATTTGCAGCTTTTAAGCTTGTAATCTAAACAAGCTGACTCTGTTGGCTATTACACATCACCTTCTACCAACTAGATTTTGTGATCTTATGGTCACCCAAAAGACAAAACACAACACGCACAATCAATTTTAACATACAATATAATCAGAACGTATAATTTGTTGTAAAATTTTCAAACATTTTATTGGGGCTTTGGGTTTTGATTTGGAAGAGAAGAAGTAAAGAGGAAGAAAAGAAATTAGTCCCACATGCTAGAAACTTATACAATATATTTGTATAAATAAACTTTCTCATGTGGATGTTGTGGCCTTGCGGCTCCCACATGTTTGCTTTGTTGTGAAGAGAGAAGTCATGCAATACCACACGCGCGTCGCCGTCCGAACCGGGCCGGGTTCGAAAATATTTTTGGATCATAGGTGAACAGTAAAGGGTCAGATTTCAGCCCGTTAAGGACCCAAAATCGAAATTTCTAAATTTGAATTGATGGCTGGAAATTTGTAACGTTTTCTAAAATGTTACAAAATTAATGGACACGACCGTTTGTAATAGTTGTGAACTGTTACAAAATGAATAGACGCAACCATTGCAAACGGTTGTGACGCTTCACGAATGGACATATCTTCACGTCTATAAATAGCAAAGCCCAGAAATGTTGGGGACAGTTTTTTTCTCTGAAGTCCATCTTCTTCTTCCTTACGGAGCAATTTTTGCGACGCTGGAAATTGTTGCTAAACGCTGCGCCACCATTGCTCTGTTTTGTGACGCTTCCAAAGTGTTGCAAACTCAAAAAACGTCGCAGAATTGCTCTCTTCTTTCTCTTCGTTCTATTCTATGTAAATTATATCATCAGAAATCGCTTCTAAAGTGTTCTTGATCGGATTAAAGACGTACAAACTTTGAATCTGATTACGTTGTTATAAGACTTCATTAAATCCTGAAAGTCGATAGTTCGATAATCCGTTTGTACCTGGTGGGTTGAGCTATTGTCTAAAATAATATATTCCATAGCTCCTTGAAGTCGGAAGTATAGCATTATCTTCATCGCAATCGCCATCAAATTCTTCTCGAACCACAAAAATTTTCAACAAATTTTCTTTCAGACAATAGTCTTCAATCATGGAAGGTTCGAGCGCTCTACAAGTTATGAATCAGCATCTAACTCGATTGGAGCGTTTTGATGGCGACAATTTCACTCGTTGGTAAGAGACGATGAAATTTTTCCTAGTCACCGTCAAATTGTTCTACATTTTGGAAGATGATTTGGAAGATATCCCGGAGGAAACTAATAAAGATGATGCTGCTCTAAAGGCTAAACGCGCAAAGCGCAAGGAGGATGATTTTCTATGCAGAGGCCATATTCTGAATGCGCTGTCTACCCCAGTTTATAATGCTCATAGGACCTTGGAAACAGCGAAGGCACTCTGGACTGCACTGGAGAATAAGTACCGCATATCCGAGGCAAGTAATAAAAAGTTTCTTATTTCTAACTTTATGGATTTCAAAATGGTCACCAATAAGTCCATAATTGGACAAGTAAACGAAATCTTAATGTTGGTGAATCAGCTTAAAGATGTTGGAATTGATCTCCCTGAATCTTTTGTTGTTGGAGTTATAATTTCTAGTCTTCCGCATAGTTGGAATGATTATAAGAAAAAGATGAAGCATGCGGAAACGGATTACAATTTAAATGGTTTACAGCGTCATCTTCGTATTGAAGAAGACTCTCGCAAAATCCGCAAACTGACTCCCATTCTAAGGTAAATAATTTTGAAATTACTGACAAGTTAAAGCCAAAGAATGAGACACGGTTTTAGAAGAAAAATCATTCCAAAACCAACAACAAAAGCAAAGGTGCTTGTTACTTTCGTAACAAGCCCGGCCACTATGCCCGAGACTGCATCTGCGGAAGAAACAACAAAAAGTGAATGTGGTCGAAGACTCGCTTGTGGCTGTAGTGCAAGAGGCGCCGTTAGCGGCAATGACAATTATTGGTGGTTCGATACTGGAGCAACCATTCACATTTGCAAAGAACGTAATCTTTTCAAGAGTTACAAAGAAAATAAAGGAGAAGCCGACGAAGTTACTGGAGCAAATAAGGTTCCAAGTAAAGTTCTGAGAAAAGGCACCATAGAACTTCCTTTCACCTCTGGAAAAGTTCTTACACTAGTCAATGTATTTTATGTACCTGATATGTGTAAGAATTTGATCTCTATATACCTTCTTAATAAAGGAGAATTCAAGATGGTGTATGAGTCTGATAAGCTAGTGTTGTGTAAGAATGGCAGATTCATTGGACAGGGATACTCTTGTAACGACATGATTAAGTTGAATATAATAAAGAAATCTTTTGTTTATATTGTTGATTCTATTAATTTATGGCATGGTAGATTAGGACATGTTAATTATAATTCCATTAAAAATATGAATAAATTAGGATTAATTTCTAATTGTGATTTCGATACCACTCTAAATGTGAAATATGTGTTCAAGCAAAAATACGTCGGAAATCCTTTAAATCCGTAGAAAGGAAAAATGGTTTGCTTGAATTGTATATAGTGATGTGGGTGACTTAAAAAGTCATATCACTTATGGTGATAACCAATACTATATAACCTTCATTGATGATTATACTAGATATGCATATGTATATCTAATGAAAACTAAAGATGTGGCTTTTGATAAATTCAAATTTTAAAAAGCAGAGGTCAAAACACAATTAGGAATTAAAATTAAAATATTACATTCAGATCATGGTGGTGAATATTTATCAAATGAATTCACCTTGTTTTGTAAACAACAAGGTATAGTTCACCAATGTACTGCCCCATATACACCACAACAAAATGGTGTTGCTGAAAGGAAGAATAGAACTTTAGTAGAACTGGTTAATGCCATACTCATAAGTTCTAATTTACCTTATAACCTATGGGGTGATGCTATGTTATTTGCATGTTATATTTTAAATAGAGTACCACTTAAAAAGAATAATAATATTTTCCCTTATGAATTATGGTTTAATAGGAAACCTAACCTAACTAAACTTAAAGTTTGGGGTTGCTTAGCATATGTTAGAAAACCAGAACCAAAACGACCAAAGTTAGGAAATAGAGCATTTAAATGTGTTTTAATAGGATATTCACTTAATCGTATGACTTACAGATTCCTTATTCTTGACACTCTAGAAGTTATAAAATCTGTAGATGTAAAAAAAAATTTAAATCAAACTGTTGAGATCCCATTGAGATCATCTATTCCAGAACCTAGTATGGCTAATGATATCAATGATGATGATTATGCTCCTGCTCAAAACAGCAAGGAAGTATCAGTACCAGATAATAGTACTGAACAACGGAGAAGTAAAAGAGCGAGAATAGAGAAGGACTATGGTCCTGACTTCATTACATACCTTGTAAAAGGCAGTAAGGACGAAGTCCTTAATATGACTAAATATGTAATGAACGTCAATGACGATCCCAAAACTTATTCCGAGACTATGAGTTCCAGAGATTTCGATTTCTGGAAAGAAGCTATCAATGATGAAATGAATTCCATACCGTTAAACCAAACTTGGGTTTTAGCTGATTTACCTCCGGGTGCTAAACCTATAGGGTGTAAATGGATATTCAAGAAAAAGTTGAATACAAATGGATCCATTGATAAGTTTAAAGCCATATTAGTTGCTAAGGGATATAAGCAAAGACATGGAGTAGATTACTTTGATACATATGCTCCAGTTGCTCGTATATCTTCTATACGCTGTTTAATTGCACATGCATCAATTCATAACTTAGTCATACATCAAATGGATGTAAAGACTGCTTTTCTAAATGGAGATTTAGAAGAAGATATATATATATATATATATATATATATATATATATATATATGGAACAACCTGAAGGTTTCAAAAACCCTGGCCAAGAAAAGAAAGTTTGCACATTAGTGAAATCTCTTTATCGCCTAAAGCAAGCTCCCATGCAATGGCATGAGAAATTTGATAAAATTGCACTGTCATATGGATTCATTGTTAATGATGCTAATAAATGTATTTATAGCAAATCGGATAACAACGGTATTGTTATAATATGTTTATACGTTGATGACATGCTAATATTTGGTTCCAATATATCCTATGTGAATGAAACTAAAAAGTTTCTGTCTTCTAAATTCGATATGAAAGATCTAGGAGAGGCTGATGTAATTTTGAAAATTAAAATTGTTAGGAAAGAGGGGGGATTATTACTAACTCAATCTCATTACATAGAGAAATCCCTACAAAAGTATGGTCATTACGATGACAAACCAGCACCAACTCCTTTAGATCCTAGTATAAATTAGAAAAGAACACTGGACGTACTGTCTCTCAACTAGAGTATTCCAGTGTTATGGGGAGTCTTATGTATGCTATGCATTGCACTAGACCAGACACCGCACATGCTATAAGTGTATTGTGTCGATTTACAAGTAATCCAGGTTTCGAACATTGGAAAGCTATTTCAGAGTATTAGCTTATATGAAAGGAACCATTGAATATGGTTTATCTTATAAAGGATATCCTGCTGTGAGAAGGATATAGTGATGCAACCTGGAACAATGTAGAATCCAAATCCAAGTCTACGACTGGATGGATCTTTATATTAGGAGACGCTGCTGTGTCTTGGACTTCCAAGAAGCAGACCTGTATTTCTGACTCAACAATATTGTCAGAACTGATAGCATTAGCAGATGCATGTAAAGAAGCGTAATGGCTTAGGAATTTATTAGTGGAAATTCCTTAGTGGAAGAAGCCATCTCCAGCAGTCTTGATTAACTGTGACAATCAAGAAACGATATACAATGTGTCTAATAAGACATATAATGGAAAGTCTAGACATGTGAGTCTAAGACATCAAATGGTGAGACAGTTACTCAAAAGAGGAGTTATAACTGTTGACTACATAGAAACGAAGAAAAACTTGGCTCACCCACTTACAAAGAGTCTTCCAAAGGAAATGGTTTCTATAAAGTCACAAGAAATGAGACTAAGGTCTGTGAAAGAAGATTGATCATCCTTAACAGAAACCCAACTTATGTCTTGAAAAGGATAGACAAAGTTCAATGGGTACCAACAAGTTAAGAGAATGATTATGGAACACTAAATTGATAATCCCATAATATTTAGTGTTGGATTCTGCAAGAAAAAACGATGGATAAATATATCCTTAATATGTCTAGAAATCTTAAAAGGTGTATCGCAGAAACACCTTAAGAGACTTACCTATATGAGTATGGAAATCAGGTCGTTTCCTAAGAAAGTAAGACCGCTTTCTAAGTAGACTCATGAACCAGGATTTAAGCATATGGCAATTAACGTGCTGAGCAATACATAACACTTACCTAAGGAAATCAACATGTGTAATTGTTCCAGTTTTATCATTAGAGATACTTGGTTCAAGATTCATTCACCATAGAATCTTGATAAGGCTTTGAATGGTTTACACTAAGTAAAGGTTCAAATCCAAAAGATACATTTTATTTATGTGTTGGTTTTCACGATGATGCAAAACTTGATCTTAGAATTACATAGGCTTGATGCAACTTGGGTACGTAGGAAGTCACTCTAGTGATGCAGCCATCCTATTTATTTATTTTGAAAATTGGGAGAGATTGTTGTAAAATTTTCAAATATTTTATTAGGGCTTTGGGTTTTGATTTGGAAGAGAAGAAGTAAAGAGGAAGAAAAGAAGTTAGTCACACATGCTAGAAACTTATACAATATATTTGTATAAATAAAACTTTCTCATGTGGATGTTGGGGCTTTGGGGCTCCTATATGGTTGCTTTGTTGTGAGGAGAGAAGTCATGCAACACCACACGCGCGCCGTGGTCGTCCGTCCGTCCGACCGGGTCGGTTTCGGGTTCGCATCCGAAAATATTTTTGGATCATAGGTGAACAGTAATGGGTCAGATTTTAGCCCGTTAAGGACCCAGAACCGAAATTTCTAAATTTGAATTGATGGCGGGAAATTTGTAACGTTTTCTAAAACGTTACAAAATGAATGGACGCGACCGTTTGTAACAGTTGTGAGCCGTTACAAAATGAATAGACGCGACCGTTGCAAACGGTTGTGACGCTTCACGAATGGACATCTCTTCACGTCTACAAATAACAACGCCCGGAAATGTTGGGGACAGTTTTTTCTCTGAACTCCATCTTCTTCTTCCTCACGGAGCAATTTTCACGACACTGGAAAGTGTTGCTAAACGTTGCACCACCATTGCTCTGCTTTGTGACGCTTTTAAAGTGTTGCAAACTCAGAAAACGTCGCAGAATTGCTCTCTTCTTTCTCTTCATTCTATTCTATATAAATTGTATCATCAGAAACCGTCACTAAAGTGTTCTTGGTCGGATCAAAGACGTACAAACTTTGAACCCAATTGCGCTGTTATAAGGCTTCATTGAATCCTGAAAGTCGATAGTTCGATAACCCGTTTGTACTTGGTGGATTGAACTATTGTCTGAAAGAATCTATTCCATAGATCCTTGAAGTCGGAAGTACAACATTATCTTCATCGCAATCGCCATCAAATTCTTCTCGAACCACAAAATTTCCCAACATAATTTATCTGATAACATCTGATTTCCACAGTAATTTAGATAACGATTATTATTAATAGTTAGTGATTAGTTATCGTAAAATATAACAAGAAAGGGTAAGGAACATACTTCATATTGTTGATACGCGGAGATTTTGATCAATGACAATGTGCTTTAACAAACAAGGAAGAAATATATGCAAATGCTAAAGGAAGATAGATGAAGACCAAACAAACTTAAAGTATGTTTTTACATGTGTCTTAGTCTAGATGTATTGTTAAAATCTATCCTCAAGAAGCTTGCACGAACACTAGAATTTTTTTTATAAACTTCATTTTTCAATTTAGTTTTAACTATGTAGGTTTTATGAGTTCAGTCGACTGAACAGGAACAGTCAGTCGACCGAAACTGGAACAAATTTATATACATGCACAGTTTCAGTCGACTGAATTTCCTACACAGTCGACTGAATTTGGTCTCGAAAATTTTACTTCATATTTTCAGTTGACTGAATTTCCTACTCAGTCGACTGAATTTGAACGTGCGAATTTTCTCTGAAAAGACACATTCTTCCTCCCAAGAGTTGCAACCATTCATCAATGGAAATGGAAGCATCTCTTGTTTGCAACCTTTGACAACATATGCATCTCTTCTAGAAGTATATATACATGATTCTAACATCATTTAATTTACCGAATTCTCTTGCTTTAATCTAACTATTCTCTTATTCATATTTTCTAGATATTCTCAAACCAATCACTAATCTATTGCTTGAATCATTGTTTTTGTTTATAATATTCTTTTGATTCATAGCAATTCACATTTTCTAAATCTTCACAAACACATTGCATACTCTCGAGGATAAGATTACAGGAATATTGTACTACATTAGACTCATTAGTGTTGACAAGAACACAACAAGTCAAATATTGTATTTTGTAATTAAGTTGAAGTCCACTTCGGTAGTTGAGGCAAGAAATCTCGTTCGGTTGTTCGGGTAAGTTGTAAACCTATTCCTTCGGGTGAAGTGAGTGTGTTAGTTAGTGAAATTCCTAAGTGAAGCTTAGGGACTGGACGTAGGACGAGAGGTCCGAACCAGTATAAAATCCTGGTATCTCCTTGCATTTACCTACTTTATCTACCTAGACTATTTCATTATTCCATATTACACGATCCTACCGCATAGCCTCTTTCAATTGGTATCAGAGCTAGGCCGTCTTATAACCATAACACCGTTATTAGACATATTGATAATATGGAAAATAACGCAAATAAAAGCACAACATCTGCCTATAGTTCTACATTTACGGAAGGACAATCTACCCAAAGACCTCCTCTATTCAATGGACTAAACTATAACTATTGGGCTACAAGGATGAGGATTTATATGCAAGCAACAACTTTCGAAGCCTGTAATGCTACTCAAGCAGAGTTCGTTGTACCTACAACTGATTATCCTACATGGACACAAATTCAAAAGAATGAAGCTAGTGCAAATGCCAAAGCTATGAATATGCTATTTTGCGCCCTGGATAGAAATGAATTCAACTGTGTTAGCATATGTACTACTGCATATCAGATATGGAAAACACTTAAAGTCATACATGAAGGCACAAACAAGGGTAAAAAAACAAAGATATCCATGCTGAAGAATCAATTCCAAAATTTTAGAATGCGACAAAATGAATCCATCAATGACATGTACTCAAGATTTCAAGACATTCATCATGCTCTAATCGGACTAGGAGAAAGATACACGGACTTTGACATTGTGTCTAAAGTTCTAAATTCACTCACTGATGAATGGGAGAGAAAAGTACTAGCAATCGAGGAAGCAAATGATCTATCTACAATGAAACCAGAAGAATTGATTGGAAATCTTATGTCATATGAAGTAAATATGAAAGCTAAAAAGGATCAAGCTCAAGAAAGAAAGAATGTTGCTTTTCATGCGGAACAGGAAGAATCAGAGTCTGAAGATGAGGATCTAGCATTTATAGCCAAAAATTTCAAGAAATTCTTAAAGTATAGAAAAGGAAACAAAAATGGATTCAAAAAGAATTTCTTGAACAAACCTTCATCCTCAAATATAGAATGCTTCAATTGTCACAAGAAAGGACATATGCAAAAAGATTGTCAAGAACAAATGAAGGAAAATCAGAAAAACCTCAACAACAAAAACAAGAAGGGTAAATTCAAAAAGAAGGCATTTTCTGTAACATGGGACGATTCAGGATTCATCTTCATCCGAAAATGAAAGTGATAGCGACAATGAACAGGAAAATGTATGCTTCATGGCTCAAGAATCTGAGGTAAATAATTTAACTTTCGACGATTTAATTGAAGTAAACACTGAACTTTTAAGCACAATAAAAACTCTTAAAACGAAACTCAAAGAAACTCGTGAAGATCAAAACAAAGCTGAATTTGAAAGGGATATGTTAAAAGATGAAAAGAAAATCTTATAAGAAGAACTTGAAAAAGTTCAAGAATCTCATTCAAACTCGGAAACTCAATTATCACTTTTAAGTCAAGAAATTGAAACTCAAAAAACAAAGAATGATATAATTGTTTCTGAAAATCATGAGTTAAAAACTAAGATTAAACAAGTTGAGTTAGAAAATAATAGTCTTCAAGCTAGATTAGATAACATCACTAAAAATGTTTCTAACTTTAACAAAAGAAGAGAAAATTTATCTAAGATTTTAGAAAATTCTCAATCCTCTTCAAGTAAACGTGGATTAGGATACAAAAAGGAGCCAAAAATTCCTAAAAAGAAAGATACAAATTTTAAGAGGAATATGGATTCAAAACAACAAATATTGCCAAAGAGACCTATTAAAACAAAAGTAGAAAACAAGGTAGTTAAACTTTGGGTACCAAAAACTAACAATGTATTAATAAGAAATAAATATATTAAAACATTTATGGATAATATTCATCATAATGAAAACTATATTTATAAAAAGGACCCTAAACCAAATTGAGTCTGGTTTCCTAAACTCTAACTTTTTAGGACCCTATTAAAAGGTAGGTACCAATAATTTCATATTTATTTTCAGGTCTCACTCAAAAAGAAGAAATGGATATTAGACAGTGGTTGTTCAAAACACATGACCGGAGACAAAGATATGCTTACAAACATCACATACTTTGATGGTGGCTCGGTTACCTTCGGAGACAATTCAAAAGGGTATATCATTGGCAAAGGAGATGTGAACAATTACGGCACATCAAATTTACCTTTTATAACAAATGTTTCATTAGTTGAAAATTTAAAACATAATCTACTTAGCATAAGTCAATTGTGTGACAAAGGGTTTAAAATAACTTTCTCGAATAATAAATGTAGTATTTTTGATCAAAACCAAAATCTTATTTTTGAAGGAAATAGAGATAGAAATATTTATGTTTTAAATATGAATATTAATCATAATTCAAGTATGTGTTTACTTGCCAAAGATAATGATCCTTGGTTATGGCACAAAAGATTTTGTCATATAAATTTTATAACTATTAGAAAACTTTCTAAAAATGAATTGGTAAGAGGTTTACCAAAAATAAACTTTAAAATAAATAATCTTTGTGATGATTGTCAAAAAGAAAAATTAACGAAATCATCTTTCAAATCTAAGAAAAATATTTCTACTTTACAACCATTAGAATTACTGCATATGGATTTATTTGGACCAACACAAGTTCAATCCGTTAATCATAATCGATACGTATTTGTAATAGTTGATGATTTTTCAAGATATATATGAACCATTTTTATGACAAATAAAAGTGACACTTTTGAGCATTTTAAAACATTTGTCAAAAGAATTCAAAACACTAAAGATTTGAAAATTAAAAATATTCGAAGCGATCATGGAGGCGAATTCGAAAATGAAGTTTTTGAAACTTTTTGTAAAAAGAAAGGAATAAATCATAACTTTTCTTTTCCGAGAACTCCTCAACAAAACGGAGTTGCAGAAAGAAAGAATAGAACATTACAAGAATGCGCAAGAACATTGTTAAATGGATGTTCTCTACCAAAACATTTTTGGGCAGAAGCCGTTGCTACTGCATGTTATGTATTAAATAGAATATCAATTAGACCATTAACTAAAAATACTTCTTATGAACTATTTAATAATAAAAAGCCAAATATATCTTATTTTAAAATATTTGGATCAAAATGTTTCATTTTAAATACAAAAGATCAACTAGGAAAATTCGACTCAAAAGCTGATGAAGGAATTTTCGTAGGATACTCGGAACGAAGTAAAGCATATCGAGTATTTAATAAACGAACAAACTTAATTGAAGAAACTTTGCATATATCTTTTGATGAAAATTTTAATAAAAATTTAAATATAAAAGATGATGAAGAATTGATAAATATAGAATAAACAAACCTTGAAAATAATAATGATGAACTAAGATCTCCTCCTAGAATATTACGAGATCATCCAACTCAAAATATAATAGGGGAAATAAATTCTCAAGTTAGAACAAGAAATCAACTAAATCAAATGGGTCATGTAGCTTTCATTTCATCTATAGAACCTAAAAATCCAAAAGAAGCATCAACAGATGATTATTGGATTATCGCAATGCAAGAAGAATTAAATCAGTTTGAACGTAACAATGTTTGGGAATTAGTTCCACGTCCTAATAATCAATCAGTAATTGGAACAAAATGGATTTACAAAAATAAAGTAGACGAACAAGGTAACATAATAAGGAATAAAGCAGGACTAGTAGCACAAGGGTATAATCAAGAAGAAGGTATTGATTTTGAAGGAACTTTTTCTCCCGTTGCAAGACTGGAAGCAATACGTATACTATTAGCCTTTGCATGTTTTCACAATTTTAAACTTTATCAAATGGATGTTAAGAGTGCATTTTTAAATGGTTTTATTAAAGAAAATGTATATGTAGAACAACCTCCTTTATTTATACATGAAAAATATCTGAATCATGTATTTAAATTGAAGAAAGCACTATATGGTCTTAAACAAGCACCTCGTGCTTGGTATGAAAGACTTAAAAGTTATTTATTAAACTCGGGATTTAAAATTGGAAAAGTAGATCAAACGCTTTTTATTAAAAATACTACCAAAGATATTTTAATAATTCAAATATACGTAGACGATATTATTTTTGGTTCAACAAATGAAAATTTATGTAAAGAATTTTCAAATATAATGACTAATGAGTTCGAAATGTCTCATATGGGAGAATTATCATATTTTCTCGGACTTCAAATCAAACAATTAACAAATGGAATTTTAATAAACCAAGAAAAATATTGCGCTAATTTAATTAAATGATTCGGCATGGAAAACACTTCTGTTAAACCTACTCCTATGAGTACCACTACACATCTCGATCGAGATGAAAATGGCAAAAGTGTAGATCAAAAATTGTTTAGAAGTATGATAGGTTCCTTACTTTACTTAACCGCTAGTAGACCTGACATAATGATGAGTGTTTTTTTATGTGCACGTTTTCAATCTAATCCTAAAGAATCACACTTAAGAGTGGTAAAGCGAATTATGCAATATCTTAACAACACTAAAGGTTTCGGTCTTTTCTATCCAAAGGAGTGTTCATTTGAGTTAGTATCATTCAGCTGATTTTGATGGATCTCGAACGGATAGAAAAAGTACAAGTGGTACTTGCCATTTTATTGGAAAATCACTTGTATCTTGGTTTAGTAAGAAACAAAATTGTGTCTCGCTTTCCACATGCGAAGCAGAGTATATATCAGCTGCTTTAGCTTGCACTCAAGTTATATACATGCAACAAACTCTTAAAGATTTTAATATAAATTTAACAAATTCTACAATATACTGTGATAATACAAGTACAATAAACGTATCTAAAAATCCGGTTAATCACTCTCGTACAAAACATATAGATATTCGTCACCATTTTCTATGTGACAATATCGAAAAAGGAATAATTAATTTAGAACATATGTCTACCGAAAATCAAATTGCCGATATATTTACTAAACCTCTATTAGAAAACTCCTTTATAAAACTTCAACGAGAATTAGGTATAATATCCTTTAAAAATATTAATTAGATATACATTAGAAATATTCCCATATTTCAGTCGACTGAAACTAAATGTTCAGTCGAATGAATAAGAATTTCAAATATTTTCAGTTATGTTATATGTTACATTATATAATTTATAAGACCACACATTTGTAAAACTGAATTATTAAATAAGAATCATACATTTTAACAAAATCCTCTTTACCACGAAATTTCTATGCGGTTAAAAAATCTTATTAAGTTATAACTGTTATTTGTTTAGTAAAATTCTACTATAAATAAATTCTTAAAAAAATATTTTTATTTTCATCTCGATTTTACGAATAAAATCTTAATTCAACATAAAATGTCGTCCAACAACTCCTTCTCTCCAATCAATATCACAGCGTCAGTTGATAACACTCCAACGTCGCCAAAACTTCCCACACCAACACCAGCACATGAGCCGGTTTACAAATGGGAAAATTATCGTACTGGTTTCACACCAGAATCTAAAAAGGCGAAATGCGGACTATTTATTTCACCTGACACAAAAAGAAAGATTGATGAAATTCATCACTTTCAACAACAACAGATAGATCTTCAAAGAGAACTATACTTCGAGCAAAAAGTTACGGCAAGACGGTTGAGCTTTCTAGAGCAAATTGGTTTACGTTTTTGTGGATCAAAGAAGAACGAAGTAGCTGAACCCCTACCTTGCCCCGTTAGCTCACTTGATCCGTCTTCATCTTATTGTACACCAGTCAATCCTGTGAATCCTTGAATGTCTCCTAAGACTCCTCAATATAGTCTGAATTCATGGGATATAAATTACATGAAGAATGAAGGAAAGAAGACTCCAAGTCCATCCCCAAAGAAATATGTTAAATTTTGAAATATTTGTATGTTGTTACATCAATATTTTTGTAACTATTTCTTTAAATACATTGTTTAATTTCAAAAATTAACCGAAACAACAAAAATGCATGTTTCAGTCGACTGAATGCTCCTGCTTAGTCGACTGAAAATATGACAGAAAACAATATTTACATAGTTCAGTCGACTGGAATCATCTGCACAGTCGACTAAAAATTCAACAGACAATTTCAGCAGAAAAATTCAGTCGACTAAATCTACTGTTCAGTCGACTGAATCTATCACAGAACGTTTCGATCTTTGATTCAGTCGACTGAACAGTATATTCAGTCGACTGAACGCCAATTCCCAGGCAAAATTTCTCTTTTAACCACCAGATTTTACCCTACCAATTCACTTTTACCTCCTACAAACCTTCTTCCCCAAATTAATTTCGAAACCCTAGCCCCCAAATTCCTCAAAATCAAATCAATTCTCACCCAAATGGCACCAAAAAGAGCAAGAGCTTCATCTTCTTCATCCTCCGAGCCAATTGATGCTCAAATAGCACAATGGCTTTATGATGGAACCGCTGTCACTCGATGGAACAAGATGAAGAATTCTCGAATTTTCGAGCATTCTTTCATTGATTTTCAAATCTTTCAAACCTACAACATTCAAGCGTTAACGGATCCGGCAGGTTTAACTTCTCTTTTAGATTTGAAAAGAAATGACCATGCCATTAATCATGTAATGGTAAAATTATTTTATGCTAATTTTAATCTTGGACACCAAACTCCAAGAAATTCAAACAATGGTGTTTGGAGTATGGTGTGTGGAAAGAAAGTTTGGTTTTCCTTGGATAGAATAGCACATATTTTAGAGTCTCCAAATGTCGGGAGAAAGCTAGAGGAGATAGAATTCAATCCACACATTCGCGACAACATAAACCATCGATTTATGGATGATAATATCAACTTTAGGGATTTTAAGTCCACCTCCTTTCGACCTATGGCAAGAATCCTCCATAAAGCCCTAATGAGAACGATTACTCCTCGCACGGGCTCGTACGAAATTGTCTACCCAAATAACTATCAAGCTCTATATGCTATTTTTGGCAATATACAAGTTAATTAGGTACAGCTTATTCTTGATGAGTTTCTCACCTTCAATAATGGCAAAATGCGCACTATCTACTTTGGAGAGTACATCATGCGACTTCTCCTCAATGTCGATACGCCATTACCTGAGTCAGAGAATACAATGGTCCATCAAATTAAGCACCGGACCATAAGCCTAATGCAACTCCCATCTCGACGTCCTCGCATAATATCACTCGCCGAATGGGAAGCAAGGCATCAAGAACAACAACAACAACAACAACCTCCTCAACCACGCCACAAAGAACATCTCAAGCAAGATGATGAAATTCGTCTTGTTGACCCAAACTTCACTACCAACCAATCCTTGGGGATATTGTTAAGAAATCAACAAATTCTTGACACTCGTCTTAAAAAGGTAGATCATAAGCTTGACAAAATCAAAGGATTCTTCAACAAGCTTTGGGATGCAATTTCGTGCTCAAGCACCACTACTGCTTCAACATCTCGCGGCAAACATCCGGCACCTACGTTTACATGGACGACATCCGAAGAGCATACAAGTAGCAGCGCTAGCGGAGCTAGTTGTGGCCAAGGAGGAAGAGCACATAGACCACAAACAGGAGGGCCCGTCATATGTGAACCAACAGGAAGAGAAGGTTCATATGACTGGGATAAAGATGAATAATTTTTTGTTTTTTGATGTGTATTTTTAAACTTTCTAGTGGCTTGTATAAATAGCCTTTTTATGCTTGTCTGTCGCAACATTTTTATTTTTCTTAAGTCATGATTATGCAAATATTCTCTTTGCCTCAGTGATTGCTTTCATAAATTATTACTTCTGTTAGTTCTTCCTTTTTATCGATGACACAGGGGGAGAAAATCTATGGTACTAACTTTGTTTTGTAGGAAAGATAGTGCATACATTTAGGGGGAGAAAATAAGTAAAACGTCTCTAGAATAAATCAGTATTGTCATCAAGCAAAAAGGGAGAGAATGCTGATACGCGAAGATTTTGATCAATGAAATGTGCTTTAACAAACAAGGAAGAAATATATGCAAATGCTAAAGGAAGATAGATGAAGACCAAACAAACTTAAAGTATGTTTTTACAAGTGTCTTAGTCTAGATGTATTGTTAAAATCTATCCTCAAGAAGCTTGCACGAACACTAGAAATTTTTTTATAAACTTCAACTTTCAATTTAGTTTTATCTATGCAGGTTTTATGAGTTCAGTCGACTGAACAGGAACAGTCAGTCGACTGAAACTGGAACAAATTTATATACATGCACAGTTTCAGTCGACTGAATTTCCTGCACAGTCGACTGAATTTGATACCGAAAATTTTACTTCATATTTTCAGTTGACTGAATTCCTGCTCGGTCGACTAAATTTGAACCTGCGAATTTTCTCTGAAAAGACACCTTCTTCCTCCCAAGAGTTGCAACCATTCATCAATGGAAATGGAAGCATCTCTTGTTTGCAACCTTTGACAACATATGCATCTCTTCTACAAGTATATATACATGATTCTAACATTATTTAATTTACCGAATTCTCTTGCTTTAATCTAACTATTCTCTTATTCATATTCTCTAGATATTCTCAAAGCAATCACTAATCTATTGCTTGAATCATTGATTTTGTTTATAACGTTCTTTTGATTCATAGCAATTCACATTTCCTAAATCTTCACAAACACATTGCATACTCTCGAGGATAAGATTATAGAAATATTATACTACATTAGACTCATTAGTGTTGACAAGAACACAACAAGTCAAATATTGTATTTTAGTAATTAAGTTGAAGTCCTCTTCGGTAGTTGAGGCAAGAAATCCCGTTCGGTTGTTCGGGTAAGTTGTAAACCTATTCCTCCGGGTGAAGTGAGGGTGTTAGTTAGTGAAATTCCTAAGTGAAGCTTAGGGACTGGACGTAGGACGAGAAGTGCGAACCAGTATAAAATCCCGGTGTCTCCTTGCATTTACCTACTTTATCTACCTAGACTATTTCATTATTCCATATTACACGATCCTACCGCATAGCCTCTTTCACATATATGTGCTTAAATTAGTCTGCGCTGGTAGTTCGGTGCTGGATCCTAAAAATTAACTAAGAATATACGAGTCAATATTGACAAATTAAGCATAAATAAATGATATTGAATTTGTAGGAAATGTTTAAATATTGATCGGTCAAAATAGGAGAATTCGGGTATTTTGTCCAAGTAAATATCTTCATTTATTTTCAATTTTTAAAATAGATAACTTTTTGAAGACTAATCGGATGTAATAATCATTTTCACTATCAAATCATAAATTTAATAAAATTTCCCATGATACATATTGTAAATATCTAAAATTAAAATTCTAAAAATAATAATTTTACATAACAGTTTTTAACTGCATCTCAGTAATGCAGTTAAAAACTACGACTATTAAATGCAATTTTTAACTGCATTTAGCAGCAGTTTTTAACCGCATTTGTGAAATGCAGCTAAAAACTAAGTTATAGTCTGCATTTCACATATGCAGTTAAAAAGTTCAACATTTTAGTATAGTTTTTAACTGTATATGTGAAACTCATTTAAAAACTGCATTATAATACAGTTTTTAATTGCGTTTCATATATAAACTGCAGCTATATTAATGTAGCTTTTAACTGTATTTTACATATGCAGTTACCGTTAAAAACTGTGGCTATTAAAAGCATTAATATAGGTGTAATTTTTAATTACATTTCACAAATGTAGTTAAAAGCTACACCTATTAAATGCAGTTATTGGTTGATTTCATAAACGTGGTAAAAAACTGTAGCTATTAAATGCAGTTTTCAACTACTTTTGTGAAATGCAGTTAAAAACTGCATTATATTAACGCAGTTTTTAACTGCATTTCACAAATGCAGTTAACATTGTATTATAATAATGGGATTTTTTTTAAAGGTCGAATATGAAACATATAAGCTTCGAAATTTTGATTTTTACATATTCATAATATATATCATTAGAAAGATAATAAAATTTACGATTTAACGGTAAAAACTGTTTTTTAATCATATGCTTTTAGGAAAAATTATTTCGTTTTTAAAGATGATAATTAATGGGTATGAATCTTAAATAAGAGTGCGAGAATAACAGTCACTATGAAAAATTCATGCACATACGGATCTAATTTACGTAAATTATTAGGTATGGGTGTTTTGTTTAGGAAGAGTTAATTTAAAGGACAAAAATTTGTATATTTTTAGACACAATGACACAACTTCAATATTTTAATCATAAGGACATACATTCTTCCAACATCATTCATAAGGACAAATATTCTTCCAAAATTATTCATAAGGACAAACATTCTTTCAAAACTGTTACCGATCTAAAAACTAATACATAAAAACTACTACCGATAACTACAAACTGATACCTAAAAACTGCTATCAATAACTAAAAACTGATATCTAAAGAAAGTTGTCATCTAGGCTAAAATATTGAAGGTCTGTCCTTGAGGCTAAAACGCTAAGAAATTTTGTCCTTTAAAATAATTTCCCATTTTGTTTATTTTAATTAAGAATATGGACTTGTCATAAAGAGCCTCATGTATCTTTGTTTACTGCCCACCAAGTACAATGGAAAATTAAGGAAAATGACAAACTTAAAAAAAATAAAGGACATCAAGGTTGTGTCTATATTCTTTATATTCGTGCAATGTTAATTAAACCAATTGCGTTATTATCAGAATTGTTACTGGCAAAACTTAAATATATATTTCAATAACTCTATGTATTTGTCAGATTGATAAATTTCACACATGAAGTAATGTATTCATATATGTGTAACTTATAATTGGTGCAGCTTTAATAGACAGAAAAGATCATACTTCACTAAAGGACCATGTTTGCATTTTGCATACGAGCACAAAGCATGCAACAGTGGCATTTTGTGTAGTTAAACGGCGAAAAAAGTTGATACTGTTTTTCAACTATTGAAAAAACAAATGGACGGGTCGAAGATATGAACTGAGCTAAGTTCATTTTGGCCGATTTATGTTTGATGCGTCGGAAGCGTCCAACGACGTCTCATCAAGCTCAAACGGTCAAGTTTTCTTCTGTTATGTAATCTAACTTTACTCGTTTCTTTGACTATACTTCTTCATCTTCTTACATCATTTTCTATCTTCATTACTAATCAATGGGAGATGGCGATTCTTCTTACATCATTTTCTACCCTTATTACAAATCAATGGAAGATGGCGATTTTAATTATAAAATCTTAAAGAGTTGATTGCAATAAATGAATTTTTGAATGGAAGGAAAGATAGATTTACGCTAATTTACATTTCAGCTTTCATCGGGATGCATTTGGTTAGCAATATTCTTTCTAGACAATGAGGGCACGATCAAAGGAATTTTCAATTCTTTAATAAACGATCATAACTCAAACTTTTTACGTCCTCCATCACGTCGGTATTATTTAGTCGATCAAGATATTCACTAAGTTATATCCTTTCATATCGAAATGTGATAAATCAAATTTCGTCTTTTCGTGAAACTAAAAATGAACCGAAATAAAGTAGTGAAAATTTTAATTTCTATAATTCAAGTCTTCGTATGGAAACTGAAAGACCGTACGGAATATAAAAGACAAAATTTGAGATCTTAATAATATGTCAATTTATCAATTTTCAATTCAAACTAAAATGATTGTTTCTACATTGACTATTTATAATTTCATATGATAATACAACGACAGTGATGCGGATTTTATGTCATGTAATGATGATTCTGATCTCATTTCATGAGAATATATACCTTCAAGAATAATATGATTTAAGCGATGGAGGAAAAAGAAATGAAACAATTAAAAGAAGTGTTGAAACATATGGCTTCGATTCGAGGTAGGCTACGGAATGAAATAATTGATGTAGGAATTTGCTAAGCATATTTCCTAATTTGTATCATCGATTCTGTATATATGACTTATATTTCTAAATGGTTGTATGTGTTTCATTTGTTTTTACTATGATGCTGGGTAGTTAATGCCCCGCTATTACCCCGCTACAACCCCACTATATCTCATAGCGGATTTCTACCACTACGATTTTTCCATATAACCACGAAATATAGCCTTTCCGCTTTAATCCCCGTTATTTCCGCTATTTCCGCTATATCTTTTTAATAAAATGAATTGAAAAATTGCGTTTATACATTATAAAATTATGAAATTAATTTATTTGGTTTAATTTTTGATATATTTTTAGAAATGAAAATACTCTAATATTCTACCGAATTCAATTATGTTATATAACAGTTTTTCGTTTATTTAAAGTATATTCGCACGTGTTTTTATTTAAAATTATTTATGTATTATTTATAATTCAATTGAATGATATTTTTTCATTTAATTATCATTTATGTATTTGTAAAAACATTAAGTACGAGTTTTATATGCTATTTTAGAGTCATCCGTTATATCCCGCTATATCCTCCTTGTATCTCCGCTATGACTTTTTGCACCTCCATCGCTTTGAATCTACCGAGCGCATTAACTGCACAGCTATGATATTTGTACTATTGGATTTTTTAATCACGTGTGATATCTTTTAATTACAAACTCATTACCATTAGCAACAATTAATTAACTATCCTTAGCAACAATTATCACAATATGTATCACAATATGGTTACCAAGAAGCATTCCATTTTTTATGTCTCATTTGTAATACAAAGACGCGTTCTCTATTCGTTGATTTTTCTCGGTTCGTGCTTTGTTTAGAGTTAACCTTTTTGGATGTTTTTGGATGTTTTTTGCTTTTCAAGATTGGGTAAATTTTAGTTAATTAACGAAAGTCTAGTACGTATCGTTACATTAAGTTTGGACGATAAATTTTAAAGTCATTGGATATTCAACAACTTCTATGCATATGAAATAACGATCTTCAAACACATTGTTTTGTACTATGAGAACATCAATCGGGGAAATAATCGCACGATTATATTCTTTGGTGTCGCGATGAACAAATTGAATCTCTGCCACACATTTATGATATTTTAATCAATTAAAGTAAAAGAAAATATAGAATGTGTGGTGGACGTTGAATTAGTTAATGAGGACACCAAAAATAGATCCACGTGATTCTAAAGTAAAACTTGATGAAAGAAATGTAATCAAATTGACATAATAATATATCACATCTTAACTCTATTCTAAACATCATTAATCATGTATGGTAACAACCAATTAGAGAGAGCGTTTCAAATTGTTCTTATGTTTGACGCATTTTGGAGATCGATTGATTGCTGGGTTCTAGTTTTACAAAAATTATAGAATAATTTTATATGGTGCTGGAATGATAAGAAACATGGTGACACGATCCATGGTACAAGGACAGCATGAAATTCAGCAACAGTAAATTCAGTGTATCTACTCTCATTCATTTCCACGTAAACTTTATAATTTAAAACATATTTTGCAATGGGTTTTCGTGAACTATGATTAAAAATAATAGGAAACTATTTCCACATAAATAAAACTCGGTAATTTCCCTTCATCAACCAACAATTTCAAGCCAACGACTTCAGCATTCAACAACCCATGTCGTCATGGTCACTTGATTTCCCTAGCGATCGTCATCATCAGATGTCGAGAGCATGTAAGAAGAGATAGGCCAACAAGCTATTTTCATCCTTAGTTCTACAGGATTCTTTGCTGAAGATATCAGAGGCACTTCCCCTTCAGTACGGACTATCGACTGTCATCTAAGCTATTTTCTAAATAAAGTAACAAGATGGTTGCATGAATTCATGATTGTACTCATTATGTGCGTGTACTCAAAGGACCAAAACTCTAGTACCCATTTTCGTGTGATTTAACAATGATTATCATAAAAATGTAAATTATTATTATTTTAATATAAGTAAAAGTCGTACCTATGGACTTGGGAGTATCTCCCGTATAGACACACGTTGCTTGTCCAAGGGATGGTATCAGTAAAGCCATAATAGACATATAGACTCACCTCGGTTGTATTTCATACTTGGGTTGACCACTGTTTAAATTTATCTAGAATTCCATAGGCTTAAGGGTATGTGCCGGCGCAATTATATAAAATTGTTATATAACTTAACTTTTATATAAAAATCTTACTCAAAATAAAAGATGTTTTTGCTTTTGTTTCTATTATATGTGTCGTTATACTGTGATATGTAATTATATCGATACATTAAATATATTTAAGTAGAAAATCTTTAGAAAACATATTTTATTAATTGCAGTTGCAAATGTGTTTGTAACCATGAGTTTTTAATCGCGAAATACTTATTCTTAAATTGTTTTTATTTAAGATGTATAGAAAAAGAGATATTGATACATCTATTGAGACTAGCACATGTAATACTCTTCGTATGATGGATGTTAAATCACTCATGACAATTGAAGATATTAAGAAATTACACACTTGTTTTTTTTTTAAACAATCACTAAATGAGTTAACAATGATCTTCTATAGGTTGATATATTGTACGGGAAGTTAATAATGGCATCCGGCACTTTATAGTTCTTGCGTCCAAAATCCATCTTTCTTGTATCAATCGTCGTCGTTCTTTCCAGTTAATCGATCTCCTCCTATCAAGCGATCTTACGCGCAAGTGGTGAAGCATCGTTGTCCTGCGATCGAATTATCATCGTTTGTCAAATAGATATCAAGTTTTTTCAACTCAATCTTCAGCCAAGAACTGGATTGAATCAAAAACCAAAAAAGATTTCTGTTTCACGTGGCGATTATAACCATTTCGCCTCTCAATGTCGAGATCCTACAAGATGTTTTGTTTGTGGCAAATTTGGTCATAAGAGGCATGAATGTTAGTTCAATTTCAACAAAGTCGTCTCCTATGCTTCTCTGGTAGAGCATGGGTTTCTGTTTGTTTTTAAATGCATGCTGCTGAAAGGGATTCTTTTGGACCATCTCTGGCAAAAAAGAGAAGAAGGAATCAAGCTTCTTGAAGATCCGGTGTTTCATTTTAACATCATTAATTCAAAAAACGTTGGCAAAGGATACAAAAATAAGTTTGGTGACCCTGAATTGTATTTCGGCAAACTGGAATCTTTATCCTCTATTCCTTTTTCATCTGCTTTGCTCGATAATGGATTTCAATTAGTTCTTAATTGCTTATTATTGAAAGGGATTTCATTGGATCACCATTGGCTAAAAAGACTTGAGGGTATTAATCTTCTTGAAGATTTGATTATTCATTTTAACATCGTTAATTCACCTAATATAGGTATGGGGTATAAAGATAATTCTGGTATTGAGAAATCTGGTTCCTCTTCCAATATCACTATGGTGAATCATGTGAGCAAGGGGTATCGATTTCTCTGAGATTGACATAAATGAAATCCGTTTTGATCCTTTGATGCTTGATCCTGATGTCTCTCTTTGTAATGCTTTTCCCAGTTCATCTAATACAAAGGTTAGTAGATTAGATTTTGAAGATTCTTTTCAAAAAAAGAAAAAAGGCAAATCACATCCTCGTCATTTGAAAACTTTCGAGATTCAAATTTAAACAAATTCGAATGTCTCAATTCTGATTCTATGTTGGACTTTAATTCATTTGAGATTGGAAATGAAAGTGATATAACTATTTTATCATTGTCTAATGGCTCTGCTGCAAATCTTGTTAGAGAAGAGAACTTTCACGTTGATGAGTTTTCTAATGTCAATATTGGTGATTGTTCAAAAGTCTGTTATCTCTTCAGCGAATTGTTGGTAGATTATGATTTTGATCTTCAGAAATCAGATGACTGTAGTTTTCCTAAGAGTCAAATACAGTTCAAGTAGTTGTTTATGTCCAACGAAACCCAAGGTTCTGATTTTAGGTTGTCAGCTTCGGAGATTGATATGTCATATTCTATCGAACCTAATGATCAATTTGATTTGTTGGATTTTGGAAAATGGGTTGGAAAGTTGTTGGAAGATCTTGGTGATCCTCTTATTTTTGATGATACTGTTTCCTCGGTTGAAGAGTTGTTCATTCAATCTGGTGATCTCTGTGATTGGATTGGGCTTTCTGATCAGTAGTTCGTGTTAGACTATGGCACCAATCTAGAAGAGTATGTTTGTTTTGACGATTTGTTTGAAATTTAGTCAAAGGAGATTTCTCTTATGATTGCTGAATTCAAGCAGACATGCACGATTCTTCTGATGTGCATGATGCACAGATGCAGCCTTTGGCTGAACCTTTAAATTCTCCATATGTATCCTCAAGAATAGACAATCATATAGAAGCTAATAGTCAGTCAATTGGTTTGGTTGACACCCTTCAAAAAGCTATTTCCACCGATGTTGTTGTATATGATGAAACTGGTGTTGTTGCTGAGTCCCCTGTTGGTGGTGATCTTACTTCAGGAATTATGGCAGATTTTAGTCATGTTGTTAAGGGTGAGTCGGTTTTGGAGAGTAAGTGGGATTATGATGCTTCTGTTGGTCTGCATAATTGTGAGTTAGTTATTGATACTCGGAAGGATACTCCAGTTGATTCGATTTTAGAGACAGCGAATAATGTCTTATTCTCTATGGATAATTCTGTCAGTCTTTCCGGTTTTCATTCTGGTGAGTTTGGCAACAAAGCATCAACTAGATCCACTTCGTCGAAGAGAGGTAGACGTAGAAAGAATATGATAGCTAGCGCTTTTGTTCGTCGTAGTGTCAGAATTGATGGTAGCAACCCTCAGTTCATGGGTAAGATTCCTGATTCGAGTACCGTGAGTGGTGCTACGAATTCAGGCACAGGTACGCACTCTAGTTTGGGTAGTACTTATTCTTCTTTTTCCTTAGGTAATTTATCTTCTTCTGAGTTTAGTCAGTTAGCTAGAGACACTGCTTTCATTTTTACTGATATTGAGATTTGATCGTGAGTATATTAGAAGTAAGGAACTTGATAGGGCTAGATCTATTGGTACATGAGGAATATTAGTTGGAATATTAGAGGTTTGAATGACTTAAATAAATGCGATAAGGTTAGAATCTTTTTTAAATACTATTCTATTGACATTGCTTTCCTTCAAGAGACTAAAATAGATTGTCCCGATATTTGTTTTTATAGAAGACTAGGCAGTTATCATTTTAAAAAATGGGTTTTTTTCACCTTTTGTGGGCTCTTCTGGGGGTTTAATGATTGGTTGGAGGGATAATCTTTTTAAATTACTTCAGTGTATTTACAAACAACACTCTTTACACATTATTTTAGTTAATCTAACTGACAATTCTTTTTTAAATATATCTAATGTATATGGGCCTAACTCAAAAATTGATAGACGGATTCTTTGGAATGAATGCCTCGAGTTTAGATCCTTTGCTCCCGGATCTTGGATTTTGGGGGATGATTTTAATGTTACTCGTTATATTGGGGAGCGTGCTCCTCGTGAAGGAGATTATTCTGCTATGGAGGAATTTGATCAATTTATTATTAATTCTATTTTGATTGAAATTTCTATTTCTAATAGAGAATTTACTTAGAGTAATAGCAGGGAATCTCCCTCCTTGGCTCTCTTAGATAGCTTTTTCGTTAGCGATGAAATAGAGGATAAATATCCTATCTGTAGTGTGTCTGGTTTGCCTTACACTCTTTTAGACCATTGTCCCATTATCCTCACTTGCGATCGTCATAGAGTTATTAGTAGATCTTTTAAATTTGAAAAAATGTGGCTTCTAGAACCATGTTTTTAAATTTAATTATCAATAAATGGTTGTCTATGAGTTTTTATAGTATTAAATATAGTGATAATTCAGCTAAAGCTTTTGTTCTAAAACTTAGAGAACTTAGGATTTTCCTTAAAAATTGGAATAAAAACATTTTTGGTAATATTAAAATTAAAAAAGAAAATATTCTTAATGAGATGCTTAAGCTTAATAAGTTAGAAGAAACTAGACATTTAAGTCAAGGTGAGCGGAATGTTCTTAATAGCTTAAAAAAAGAACTTAACTCTATTCTTGAAAAAGAAGAAGTTATGTGGAAATAAAGATCAAAAATTCAGTGGATCAATGAAGGTGACAATAACACCAAATTTTTTCATAATATGGCCAATAGTAGAAAACGTAGTAATACAATTAACTCCATTTTAGTTAGTAATGTGGAATTAGTTGATCAAAGAGACCTCAATAAGGCTTTCACGGATTATTATAAAGATATTTTTGGTAATAAAAATAAGCATAGAATTAGTGTTAAATGGAACCATCTTTATCCGACTGTCTTTAATATTAATCTTTCTGAATTAGATGTTCCTTTTACCAAGAGGAAATCCGAAAAGCCATCTTTGATTTACCGGGTGATAAATCCCCGGGTCTAGATGGATTTCCAATTTTCGTCTACAAAACTTTATGGAAAGTCTTAAAATTAGACTTAATTAGTATGTTTAATGAATTTTACAATGGAAATCTCCAATTGGGTATATTTAATTTTGCTAATGTTATTTTATTACATAAAAAAGTAGGTGCTAATACTTTAAAAGATTTTAGACCCATTTCATTGATTAACTGCTCAGTTAAAATTATTTCTAAAGTTTTAGCTAATAGACTTAGTAGAAAAATGAATGATCTAATTGACTGTTCATAATCAGCTTTCATAAAAGGAAGAGATGTCACATATGGTGTGGCGGTTGTTCAAAAATACATTAACCATTGTTGTAAGAAAAATATTACTTGTGCTATTTTAAAATTAGACTTTGCTAAGGCTTTTGATTCGGTTGATTGAGATTTTCTTATAGATATTTTTCATGTTAGAGGCTTTAGTAATAGATGGATTAACTGGATCATGACTTTTCTTAAAACTGGTAACTCTGGTATTATGGTAAATGGTATTTTGGGTAATAAAATTCAATCTAAGAGAGGTTTAAGGCAAGGAGACCCTTTATCGCCCCTTCTATTTAATTTAACGGCTGATGTTTTTTCTAAGATTATTGAAAATACAGTCAATAATAGTTCTTTGGGTAATATAGGTAATGATATTTTGAGTTATGGTTTATCAGTCCTACAATTTGCAGATGATACTTTGCTTTTTTCCTCTCAACTTCCTAGACACATAATTGCTCTTAAGTTTATTATTTGTAGTTTTGAACTTTTATCGGGTTTAAAAATAAACTTTGATAAAAGTTCTGTTTTAGTTTTAAACAATTTTGAAAAAGTTGAAAATTTAGTTGCTAATACATTAAATTGTAAAACTATGAATTTTTTGTTTGACTATCTTGGTTTTGTTATTAAACCTATAAAACTTAAACATGATGATTGGTTAATAATCATAGATAAAATCAAAAATAGGATTACTAACTGGAATGGGAGATTTTTATCTAGAGCAAGTAGACTGGTTTTAATTAATTCTGTATATCAGCTCTCCCCATCTATTGGATGTCTACGCTTCTTTTTCCTGATTGGGTGATAGATAAAATAGATAAAATTAGAAGAGATTACCTATGGAGTGGTGAAAATCCAAACAGTTGCATGTTTTGTTAATTGGGAAACCGTCTGTAAGTCCAAAAATGGTGGTGGTTTAGGAGTCATTAATTTATGAAATATGAATTTGTCTCTTCTTGGTAAATGGTTATGGAAATTCAGAGATACTAATGATAATGCCATTTGGAAGGAGATTATTTCTAAATATTACTACAATGGTAGTAATAATCTCTATCAAATTAGTCCTTCGATTTCTCGTAAACAATCTTATTTTTGGAAATTCATTTTAAAATGTAGTGAGATTTTTAACTTAGGTGTTAATATTATTGTTCACTCAGGTAACAATACATCTTTTTGGCATGATAGTAGGATTTCCGCTACTCCACTAGGGAATGAGTTCGAAGAATTGTATGATATTTGTAACTTTAAAAATGCATTAATATCTGAAGTTTTTAATTCTGAAAATAACCCTACTTGGATTTTCAGTTTTAACAAAATTTTAGTTGGCTCAACCCTTAGACAGCTTAATTTGCTTTATGCTAGATTAAATCTTTATAATATTGACAACGATAATGATTATATTAGTTGGTAATGAGATATGAGTAAGAAATATTCTACTAATTCCTTTTGCAAATTCATTAACTTTTCGGGTGTAATTGATAATTGTTTTAAATTTATTTGGAAGCCTAACGCTCCTCCAAAATCTAATATCCACATGTGGCTTATCATTCATGGTAAATTAAATACTATAGAATTTTTAAAAAGCAAAAATATTCACATTGATAATAAATGTTATTTTTGTAATACATATTTTGAAGATATTAATTATATTTACTACGAATGCATGGATACTCATTTTATTCTTATGAATACCCTTAATATTTTTGAGTTTAAAATTAGTTCTAGAGTTACTGATTATTTTTTCTATTGGAACACTTTTAGATTAAGTTTAATAAGGATAATAGATACTTGCTTGATATTCTATTCACTATGTCTAGTTGGTACATTTGGTTTGAGAGAAATCAAAGAATTTTTAATAATAATAATATTCACTGTAATAATTTGATATTTTTAATTTCATCTTTTTGCTTAAATTGGGTCTCAAATCCTTAATATAAATTAGCCAAAAATAATTGTTTTAAGGAATATCTTAACAAGGTTAGTAATTATATTGACATATTCAAACATAACATTAATAATTTTGACATTAAAAATATTTATATTAATACCTTTTCTAATTTAAATGATGTTCACATGATGTATAATAATTTTCTTCCTATTATAGGTCCTTAAAGATGTTTCTAGTAACGTTTTTGTTTTTATTTTAGTTTTTAGTCCTAGTTTTTATTCGTTTTTCTTTTACAGTTTGGTTCATATTTCCTTTATTTTTTAGAATTGTTAGTTTTCGGTACTAGTTTATCTTTGCTTTATTTTTCACATTAGATTTTATTCTCGCATATATGTATATAAATTCTATTTATATACAAATATGTGATTCTTACTAATTTGTTTTCCTAGTTTTGTTACAGGTTTGGATTAGGTAGATTGCTAGTTCTTTTCAGGTTTGCAGGATAGTTAGCGTCTTTGTACAGGTGTGCACGATAGCCATACCCAAGAGTTCTGATTGCGTCAGGCATTTCTTTTTGGTATACCATGTCTTGATAATGGAGTTCTTCTTTATGGATCATTTCTTGGGGTTCTTCTTTATGGATCATTTCTTGTTCGAGATTAGCTTATTTCTTCTGAGGCAGCTACATAGAGTCTCTTTTTTGATGGTGCTGATTTTCAGTATCTCTGGATTTTGATACTTGTTCAGTTTTCTAGGTACCTCTAACACCCTATTTTCAGACGGTGGCCTTGCCGGAGCTCGATATTAGGGTGTAATGGACGGTGGCTTTGTTGGAGCTCATTATAGGGGTATCCGTTTCTTTATTTGTTCTAGTACATAGACTTATCACCTGCCAGGCATGTTGGCAGCACCATATTATGTGTTATATATATATATATATATATATATATAGCTTCATGTGTGCTCTTCTCTTTTATTAGAGGATCACATATTTCTCTCAAAAAAAGAATCTTCTATAGGTTAATATGACTAAGTCGACATAGAAGATCTCATGTAATGACATGTTGTAGTCTTTGCACTTCAGAGTATTACTGACCTTAAGTAACAATACTCTACTTTGATTATGGTTAATCACATGACATAATGACCATGTTACGACCATAGTTATGTACACGTTTAAAACCTGAAGTTAAATACTACTCAAGAAAGGATTTGACTCTTTCATTGAAGAAAGTTAATATATCATCATAAGTCATAGTCAACGTAAAGTCAAAATATTTGATCAGAGTAAAAAGTTTATCAATGGACGTTGTAGAATTGAACCAAGGCTTTAAAATAGTAATTAACTATGAATATTATTGGAGTTTTTTATAATTAACCAAATTCTAGATATCCTAGTGATATAGTAATGATGAAAAAAACATGCATAAAAATATAGCTAACGATTAGAAATTCGGTTTCATTTAAATGATCTATAACTAACTAAACTCATGTCCAATGCTTTACTTCAACAAAGTTCATAACGACTTTAGTATTTAAATTGTTAAATATTGCTAAGAATCAAGTTCACAACGGGTAGTCAACACAACAGTGTTGTTAGCTATTTTCCAAGTTTAGCTAATTTAAATTAAGTTATAAATTTCATAAATTAATACAATTTATTAAAAAATTATGGCATTTGATTATTTATTTATGGCCTTGAAATTAATTAAAAAAATATATAACTGTTAAATGTTAATTTATTAATATACTGGCATAATTGGTTAATTTGATTCAATGATTAGTTAATATACGGTACATTAGGCACAACGTCATACAAGTCCATGATAAGGGAAAAGAGGGCTCTATAAGAAGAAAGGGGGAGTTTTGGCTAAGTTTCCTACTCTAGATTAGATCTAGATTAAATGGAAAGAAAATGTGTAGATATTATATTCTTCGGTGATCATAAATAGCACCACCTTCTCTCATTTAAAACACACAAATATTGAGACGACCCGACTTTCACGCCACAGAAAATCGCATCATCTTGAAGAAAGAAAGGGATAGAAAAGAGAAAAGAAAGAAGAGAAAGAAGAAACAACATCAGAATCTAAATAGTGTAACGAATAAATTATATTAATAACATAAATATTACATAGTTTACAGCCATTATCAGAGTTACACAGATTACACATCACATACTAGACAGTTATAAACACCTGTCTAGTTATACAACTCAATACAGTACAAGAAACTACTCAGAGAAATCAACACAGCGGAAAACTATATATATCTACACGTAGAAGCCTCCTGCTCCATTGCTCCTCCATAATTCGTCAAAGCCAACCTGAATCCCTTGGCTACTCGTAAAAATTTGAGTACCCAAGAGTTTAAGAAAACAGAAGATAAACTCCGGGTCAGACATGGGTCTGGTGTGAGTAACATGTTAAGGTTGCTTAACTTTTAAAAACCTTTTGAAAAGAAAGGTATCACGTAAGACTTCCTACACATAAACATGGAAAAAAATTTACCTTACGCTAACCAAAACATTTGATAGGAAATCCAGTGATATTATAATAGATCTAGGGTTTTCAAGTAAATATGAAATAGCCGAAATTGTTACATTATTAAATTCCAGCTACTAGCCATAAAAGTGGGTAATACAATCAAAACTGTTGGCACTTATTGGATTTTGGATTCCATACAATGGCAGGGCTACTGGGGTACCGCTCGTCACAGTACGTGGCCTAGATCTCCGTACCGAGGAGTACGCCTGCTCCCCTGCAACACAAGGCCGGAACCATTCCTTACTGAACAGTTCCGAACATGACAACCCCGCGGTTGTAGCTAGCAACCGCCCACACAGCCGAATAAAAGGGACCTCTAGACAGGGGAAAATCTCGTCCTACTTGGGCATGACCCACTTAACCTTGCTACACCTCCCCTGTTTTAGCCATTCCCGGTTGATGAGGCTTGAGGCTACGATTATCTTTATAGGACATATCACTTAGAATGCTCATCGTCCACCCGACGATGTTCTGAAAGCATTCAATCCATACAAGTTCGTTCCGGGTTCGAACGAAACCGAAGGCATTATCTCGTTACACCCATTTTGGAATCACCCTCAGAGTTAACGACGATAACCCTTGCACTCTGAACCTTCATCTCGAATCTGAAAGTACTACTCTGTCAAACTCATCTTGGAATCACCCTCAGAGTTATACTGACGAATAGTCCTTACACCTCGAGTTTTCGCTCTTCATAAGAGATTCACGACCTATCGTTAATTTGGATCGATGTGGTTTTCGGATATCCAAATATGGAAACCCGATCCCGGTCTCATCGAAATCCAAAGCGTATCTTTTAGGTCCAAGTTGTTTTAGAGTTTAAAACAATTCAATTATCTATGTATACACAGATAGATAACTCTCAAATCACAATTGATAATCAACATTATCAAATAAACAGGTAATCCACATCATCATCACAATAGATAATCTATATTATCATCATAATGCAACCAAACATTCATATCACACAACATTATTTATCTCATTTCCGAGATCACAATCATTCAAGGCAATCAATATCACCTATTCATACATAAGCAATGATTTACTTCATCACAATATAATTAATTTAAAATGAATTAAATTAACTATCTCTATCTCTAATTAATTTAAAGTGAATTAAATTAATTACTTCATCCTTTAATTAATTTAAAATAAATTAAATTAATTATTTCATTCATTTAAAATCTTGCTTACTCAACCATTTAATTGATTACCATCAATTAATTAATCATCCAAAATAATCACCTTAATTAATCACCCTTGATTAATTATCCTTAATTACATTCTGTGATTATCCTTAATTAATTTCACAAATTAATTATTCTCAACCAAAAACAGTAATTAATCTTTAATTACTTCAATTAATTAATTAACTATAATTAATTACCTTAATCCTTACTTAATTACATTAATTAATTACTTTTAATTATTTATCATTGATTAATTAATCATAATTAATCAACTTTAATTACATCATTAATTGTAATAATTAATGATCCTTAATTTTATTTAATTAATTATCCTCTTAAATTAATTACCTTAAGTAATTAACTTATTATTCTTAATCCCTCTTGATTTACCATATTCAATAATTAACTCACTTAATTACTTCATTAAAACAAATTAATTATTCCTTAATTAATTTCTTAATTAATTCCTTGATTAATTACTAAGTAATTTGTGACGACCGGGAATTTTTAAGCAATTTAAATCAGAATATTTAATCGATTTTGAATATTTAAAAGTTAATTTTTACTTGAATTCCAAATATCACTATTTATTCGATAATTAAATTATTGAATTAAATAATTTGAAATTGGATAAAATATGAAATCTGAGATTTTAAGCCTGTTAAAATAAATTTAAAGGCCTGCAAAATTTATATTGATAACATTGAAGATAATAGAAGTGTTAAATTTGGATCTAACACTGAATTGTTCAGTGTTGAAATTTAATATCGTTTAAATTGAATTTAAAAATAGCCTTACGAGACACAGTCTCGGAATTCGACGAAACCAGTTTCATTGGGTCCGTAATATTGAATTATTATCGGATTTCAAATTTCATATTGATCGGAGTTGTTGTGTGAGCGTACGAGATATAAACGCGCTAAGATTTATATCGAAAATTCAATATAATAACTGATTCAAAAGCTATTTTCTCCATACGATCGAATTAGGACTCGGAATCTTTTCCATTGCGTCCGGAATAGGGGTTTAACATTATAAACGCCTAGCGGCACGCTGCGATAGGAAGTGGAGATTTTAGGTTGGGTAATTCGAGTCAATTTTAAATTTAAATTTAAATCAAATTTTATACATTATTTTTAAACAGTCAAATTTATATCATGTCAAAACTCTTTCCTGTCATTTCATATTCAATGTAGCCTACCTTCTCGAATACGCCATTTTATAATCTCACGCAATCTCTTCTTCTCCTTTTATATACCGAGCCTTCGTTTCTTTTTCAGAACAAACAAAGGAAAAAAAAAAGTAATGGCCGACACCCAATCTTCTCCAATTCGAATTCATCTCCATGTCTTGTACATAGAAATCGAGCTTCTGAAGCTCGCGTTTGAGCTCGCGTAGGGGCGGCGTCAATTCGATCGCGGCCGGCTTGAGATTTGCGCGCGCTCGCGTTCACATGGGATGAAGGGATTTCGCGATTCGATGCCGGAGCTCGAGATTCGTTCGAATTGACATTGACAGAAGGGAGTCGATCGAGCGTGGCTTCGTCTCGCGTTGAAGGGGAAGGGGATTCGCAGTGACTTGAGAAGTGAGTGGAGCCGAGGTCATGGAGGTCGTGGAGGGAGGCTAGGGTTGGTTTCGCGATGGGGGTTAGCAATCTGGTGCGTGGTTGTAGGTATAACAGTTGTTTTAAATTTCATTTCATATAAATATCTAGATTAAGGAAATACACACACACACACACATATCCAGTGAAAAATATATAGAGATTTTTCAAATTCATATATATATATATATATATATATATATATATACACACAATAACAGTAAAGTATAAAACGATTTATTATTTCAATTTAAGCTTATATATATATATATATATATATGAATATAGGAATGTGTAAAAGTGAAATATATTTCAGTAAGGTATATAGTTAAATTTATTTACATAGGTGAGATTTTTGAAAATAGACCTGTATTTAAAATTGGATTTTTGAGTTTATATAAAATCATTTTTTTTTGCATGCAAGTAACTTACTATTTAGTTTTAGGTATATATATATACCGTAATATTTTGAAGTTATATAGGAATTTCAAAAAAAAAATTGAAGGTCTATATAAATTATATTTTTATGAAATTTATATAGCTTAGTTTTATAAAATATATATATTTGGTTCCAAAAGTGAAAAGAAATAAGATAAATATTTTCAATCACTAGTCTATTTTAAATAATGAATTATGGAAATTTATTTGTTCTTAGTAACTTAAAGAAAATTTATGAAATGGAAATAAATTTTTCAAGTTATTTCAAAGAGTAATAAATCGTATGGTTGTTATACAAGGTCTAGAATCGTGAAGGAAACTAGCTGGGTTTGGTTGGATTTGCGAACAAAAATCAAAGGTGAGTTAATCTCACTAAGTTGAATTTAAATTTAAATTTAAATTGATAAATTTAAATAATTGTTTGAATGGTTGAATTGATTGATGTGTTATAGTATGATATATTTTAGAATTGGTATTATGTATTGTGCAAACGTTTGTGGATGCAGGGAACAGGTTGGAGGGATCCAACTGGATCCCTCAACATTTAAATTATTTAACACTCTCTGTTGTGATTATTTAATATTCTATGATGAGTTATATTGGAATATTGAATGTTATGGTTTGATTGGATATATTTGAGTGCAATGAATTACCAAAAATATATAAATTTGATTTTTGAAAGAAAATAAAGGAAGTGAATTGTAAGCGAGATAATTATAGAAAATTGAATAAATTAAGAATGAATTGTAAAAGAAATGGAAGTGATGCTAAATACTAATAAATAACTTCGAGTATGAAAGAAAAGAATTTGAATAAACAATAATTAATGAATTGTAAAATCAAGTGATATTATTTTAAAGGAATAAAGAATTATTTTAAATTTCAAGGTTTAAATTTATTTAAAAGAATTAAGAAGTAATTTGAGAAATCAAAAATTGGTATCCTCAGTTAAAATATTTTAAATCATAATCAAGAAATAAAATCTGAAATTAATGGATTTTGAAATAAAGGGAAGTAAATTGGAAATCAATTTGGAAATTGATTCAAGTGTTTGGAATTGGAAATTTCAAGAAGAATGTGAAGAGAAGTATATTTCTCTAGATAGCCAAGTACGTTTCCAAAGTAGGTTTTTTAGAAAATAAATAAATAAAGGTTTTAATGTTGGTTTACAAAGTATGTTTTAGGAATTTATTATTTCTAAATATCAAAATTCTAAAGTAAATATTTATTCAAATCTATTACCGTAGTGATTATTTATAAAAAGTGACTTAGTAAGTCTTTTTCAAAGGTGAGAACCTAGTTTTATATTTTATAAAGTAACCTATTTTCAAATATTCATATAGTAGATATTTTTACCAATTATTGAAGTAGTCTTAACTTAAATGTTTTAAAGTAAATTTCAAAGTAAGTATTTTATTTTAATCCATTATCGAAATAATTATTTAAAGAATGATTTGGTATTTTAAAGAAGAAAATCTAATGTGTAGTAACAAGGTAACCTTATTTTAGTTATTTCTAGAGTATTATTTTAAATTAAGTAATAAATTAATTTTTCTAGAATAAATGTTAAATATATTTTACAATAAAGTGTTTTTAAATTATTTTAAAAATCTAAAGTTTTATGCTTGGTGATTCCAGTGGAAATAGAAATACTTGGGATTTAATCGAAGAAAGGAAGATAGTTTGAAAACTGTTTTCAAAGGATTATGAAAAGTGAAAATATATCTTATGAAGATATTTTTGAGATTAATAAATAATTTGAAAAATTATTTATTGTGTGATGGTTGTTGTGAATATTAATTGATAGTTAAATCACCGACTATCAATATTGGCCAACTGCGTTGATCGTTTCGAAGAGACCGGGTTCGGGATTTATTTCTCGAAAACCACTTCGATCCGGTTTGTACGTTTCGTGGAAACGAGTTTCGATTCGAAGATGGAGCAGTGAAGTGCAAGGTCTAGTCGCTACTAATCCTGAGGATATTTCCAAAATGGATGTAGTAGGAATAGTGCCTTCGGTTCCGTTCGGACCCGGGACGGACTTGTATGGACGAATGCTTTCGGAACATCGTCGGTGGACGATGGGCATTCTAAGGGATATGTTCTAAAAAGGTAACGCTTAGCCTCAAGCCTCGTCAAATGGGAATGACTGAAAATCAGGGGTTATGCAGCAAGGCTAGGTCTGTAGCACCCAAGCAGGGTGAGGTCGTCCCTGCCTAGATGTCCCTTTTATTTCGACTTAGTGGGCGGTTGCTGATCCCAACCGCGGGGTGATCTCACTCGGGATTATCCAGAAAGGGGTAGTCCCGGTCTTGTATTGCAGGGGAGCGGACGTACTCCTCGGTACTGTGATCTAGGCCACGTACTGCGACAGGTGGTACCCCAGTGCCTAGTCATTAGTTGGAAATCCATTCTCCCTACGAGCCTTGTACGAGTTTTGTTTGTATTACCCACTCTGTGGCTAGTAGCTGGAATTTAATAAATGTAACAATTTCGGCTATTTTATAAGTATTTGTATATAGACCCTATTATAATATCAGAGGATTTCTATAAAATTTGTTTTAGCTATCGTAAGGTAAAAACCCGACATGTTTATTTGAGGCGTGGTCTTACGAGATGCTTTTGTTTTTCAAAGGATTTTTGAAACTTTAATAATCAATTGAGTATGATTTTCTCACGGTGGTATTCCAGACTGACTCGAGTGTTATTTAACTGTAATGCTTGGGTCAGACCGAGTATTATAGAATACAGGATTTGATGCTATGGAGCTCAGGAGACGAGCTGGATGACGATATGTACTTACATACTTGTTATATATATATTCCGCTGTGTAGAGTAGCTGTGTATCCATTTGTATGCTATTGATGTTGACCTGTGATTGATGTACTTTGATGTTGATGTAATATATAAACAGAGATATTTGATTTTGAGTAAAGATCATTTATTATCTATTATATTTTATTCCGCTGCGATGGTTAGATTCTGTTATTGATTTCTATTTTCTTCTTCTACCTCTTCTTCTTTAACCCAAATGGTTCGTATTTCTGTACAACTTGAGTCGATTTAGGTAGAATAGTGCTGACTCAAGGGGTGCAGATTTGCGGGCCATTACACTTGGTATCAGAGCTTAGGTTGGTGATAACCTTGGCTCTGATGGGAATTACTCATTAAATAGAGTCCGTAAGTACTCTAGAATGAGTTTGAGAGTATTAATAGATATGAGTGCGTATTTGTTAGTGAATATAAAATTGTTTTCATATTGTGTTGATTTCGGTTGAGTGTTTATGGATTCTGGTCGATATATGGGACGCCATATCATCGATAGGAATTTCTAAACTCTTAAACAAGGTAAACCGACACAATATTGTTTAAATAGGGTAAATGAAATAATTTTACCCAAAATTATTTTGTATCTAAAGAAAATAATTTTCGTAAATTATTATAGTTATATATGGATGTTTGGTTGTTGGAAAATGGTAATACTAAATTATTATCATTGTATGATATTTGAATAAGAAATTAAAATAATAACCAAGATTAAGGGATAAATTAATAAATTAATGAAATTTGTAAATGTGATTATAATTGATTAAGGAATTGAAACCATAATTAAAAACTAAGAAATCAAATTTTATACAAATGAAATTTGTAAAGATAAACTAAATGTGAATTATAGTGTGATTAATAATTAAAGTAAAATAAAATTCCAAAGCAATGTTGGATATGAATTTAAAGGATTTGAGATTTGGAATTTGGGAGTTTAAATTCCATTTGAATTGATAATGATTCTCAAAAGTTGGGAGGATAATATATATTGAGAAATATTTCTGAATCAGATTTGAAATCTAGATAGATTTGGAATTTAAAAATATTGGATGGGTTTCAAAAAAAGAGATAAAAGCATTGAACTCTTTCGGTCGCTGAAAAATAATTTCGGTGATGACTACAGCATCATCGATGTTCATTTTCGAGTTTCCAAGAGAAAGATTGCTACTTAGTTGTTTTGAATTGAAATTATTTGCAGAACTGGGTGAGTTTTGAAATTCAAAGAGATAAATTGAATTTATCGAAGGAATTTTGGATATAGAAGATTTCAAAGGGAATTTTGAAATGTTGAAAGATTGTTTAAACTTTAGAATTTTAACTAAGAATGTTTATGGCATATAAAAATTTTGATGACTGGTAAATTTGGAATTTGTTGAAATAAATTCAACTGTGTAAGTAAGTAAAGTGAAAACTGAACGCTGGAATCTAAAAATTTAAAAGGAAATTGAAATTTAATGTTGAACTTAGGTTTGGAAAAAAAATTAGTTAAGTTGGATTAGATAAACAAGTTTTAAGATTAAAATTTATAAGTAACTGATTAATTAATTTGGTATGCATATGAAATGAAATTCAATATTAGATGATGCTTGATTTAAATGTGTAAAATTTAATGGTTAAATAATTAATTGGTGAATGAATAAATGGATCAACTATTGAACTTATAAAGTAAAGTTGATATAAATAAGAAGAAATTGGAAATTTTAATTTGGGAGTTAAAATTTAACTCAAGTGAATGAAAGTGGAGAAAATATATTTTAATTTAACCTGAGATAAGTTAAATTGAAATTGAAATTGAATTAAATTGGATATAAAGTTGAAAGGTAAAACGATTGTAATTGTGAAATGAAATTTATACCTTAAGCTAGTAGGTGTTATATAAATAATTTGAATATTGGTTATAAGATGAAATGACTCAACTGAACAATATAAGTTTTTAAGTAAATAAATAAGTTTTGAACTCATATATTGAGAAATAAAATTTAGCTAAATTTGGATTGAATTAAATCAAAAATTCAGTCGTGTCATGAAGGATATTAAGTGGAATTAAGTCCTTGCTCAATAAAATTCAAAGAATGATATGTAACTAGATTTAACTGAAGTTGAGTTGGAATAAAACTGAATTTAAATGAATTCATTCGAATTTTAGATAATATTGACTGGAATAAAATTCTTACTTAAATAAATAAGTGTAAACTAAGTAAGTATTGAATTAAAATAAATAAACTTCAGAAGCTTATAAAAGAATTGAAAAGCATTGGAAAATATATATATAACCCCTAGTTAAAAGTAAAATGAGAATATAATTGATTGTAAATAGATGGGGAAGAGTGAATATTAAAAGTGAGTAGCTTATAATATATATATATATATATATATATATATATATATATATATATAAGTCGGAATAGAAATATTGTATTCTGAGATAAAAATCCAAACTTGAGATATAAAATAAGATTGCACTCAAGGAAATTAAAGAAAATGATTTTTCAAGGTAAATGAAAAAGAAAAGCAAGTATGGGATTATAATTGGAAGTACTATTGAATGAAAATTTGAATTGGATTAAAATGGATATGGGTGAAATATAAACAAATCCAATTCAAGCATAAATCGAATGGCCTTATTATTAATAAATTCAACAATGAATAGTTAATGTAAATAAAGATTTAAGATGGATAAAAGAATAAACTAATCGAATAAATTAGTGAAATGGTTGGGATTTGATCAAAGGAAAATCAAATCAAAGATTGTGATTGGATAATAGAGTTTGGAAATGAAGCTTAAGTTATAAATAGAAATTCAACTTAAAATTGTAAGTGAATTAAATATGAATTGAAGTTGTATGGAATTGGATTAAAATAAAAATGATTGGAGATGAAAATAAATCCAATTCGAGTATGAATAAATTAAAATGGGGATGAACTTAAGTTATGAAATGGTAGTGAATTGAAGTAAATTAACTTAAGTTTGGATTAATAGAAGCATGGGATATTGTCGAGTATAACAAAACAGCTTTGGATAAAATAAACTTAAGTTATTGGGTAGTATAATTTGAAGAAAATAAATACCTTAAGTAAATTGTGAGATGGTTATTTAATATATTGGTTGTTGAGTATAATAAAATGGTTTGAAACCAAACTTTTTGGATATGAAAGAAATGCAATGAAAGTTTGTGAATAAATTAAAATGGGAAGAGATTGAGTGTAAATTGAGTTGGAATCAATTTAAATGGTTATAAAGGCTAAGTAATTATTTATTCACATTAATATTGTCGAATTGCATAAGGAAATGGATCGTTTGATGTAAATGAGATTGGATAAAATTCTATGAATTATTAGAAGTGAAATAAGATGATTTTGAAATCAATTGGAATGAATGTGAGTTTGTTTTGCTTAAAATGAATTAAATATAAGCGTCTAAGTTGTAAATCACTTCAACTGAATGGAATGGTTTGATAATCTATTTTAAGCAATTGTAATAAGTGTCGGAACCTTTTATATGCTTATGGAAATTATATAACATGCATTTTATGTAAAATTTATGTGTTTATGCCAGTATATCACATGCGTTGTCACAGGATTGATGTTTTAGCTATTTAAATTAAATGAAGTGTTATAAACTTCCTATATATAGTACTTATATGTTTAAATTGAGTAAGTACAGGTACCGGGAAGCCGTTTGGCTGGATTGGATCGCGCTAAATGCTAAAATAAATAAGCTGCTAGCTTATAAATGCTAAATAAGGTACGCCTATGCAATAAAAATAGGAAATATGAACTGTTTTTGGTTTTTCCGACCGGGTGGGTCGATGTATATATATTTATCTCTTTTGTCAAATTGCAAAAGCTCCTCCGTACAAAGGAGACTCTGCCAAAAAATTTCAGAAATTTTGGGAGCTAGATTTTTTTTTGAAAATTTTTGGGAAAATTTTTGTTAACGACAAAACGATTTCAAACTGAAAATTGAAATAAATTAGTGAATAAAACTACTATAAAATTATAATATGACTCAATTTTTTTTTTTTTTTAGCAAAGCCAGCCTGTTTTTATAGTGGACAGTCCACTTAAATTATAACAGAGTCAAATTACAATGAAGAATGAAAATGATAAATCACGATACAATCTAAGAAGAAAATAACTGATCAGCATAACCACCCATAAACCAATAAAAAAAAAAAAACGCGATAGCTACAGGGGAATTTTCAAAAGAAGTTGAGAAAGAGAGGAAGAAGACCGCGCAAATCTTCTCATGTTCCTTTCGTCCCATATCACAGCTATCGTAAGCTTGAGGTAGGTGAGAATTCGTTTGGTCAATATCGTTTTCCACCTAGTTATATTGAAAATCCTAATCCATTCCAGCTTAAAATCTCGATGCGGAGGTCTCTCGTGAATTCTATGAAGAACTTCCTTCCATAACTGAAAAGAAAAGTGGCAATTGAAGAATAAATGCCCTACATTTTCCGCAGCTCTGTTGCAAAGAATGCAGAGCGAGTGATCGATTAATTGCCTTCTAACAAGATTGTCTTGAGTGTGTATTGCATTCATCAGGCATTTCCAAAGCAGCAGATTGTGCTTTTGTTTAGATCCAAACTTCCATATTCGAGCGTGCCAAGGAAAAGAGGAATCATAATGCATTTGGATTATAGTTCTGTAAACAATGGATATGCTGTGATGAATACCATTCCAGCTGATCCCACCTTGATCCACATGCTTATAAGCATCAGTAATAGAGGACCATAGGTTATTTAGCTCAGGCGAACTAACATGAGGTAATTGCAGCACACCATCTATAAAAAAATCATTAGCATTAGCATTGATGGGTATTCCAGAGTTAAGTAAAAGGATATAGTCTATATGTTGAGATAGAATCATTCCTGGAGCACACCAAGGGGAGTACCAAAAAGAGTTCACAGTATTGCACTGCACCATAGGCAAATAATAACTTCTATTAGCCAAAAGTTTTTTCCATAAAAAGCTATCAGAATTTTTAGCTTCCATAGTCCAATAATTTCCACCCTTAAGATTGTATTGCCTATTCCATTTTTCCCACATCCCCATACTACTACTGAGCAATTTGTTAACAAGCTGAGAAGTAGTTGCAATGTTCCAAAGTTTTAGATTAATAATACCCAGGCCACCCTTGTTTAAAGGAACAATTATTTTCTTGTAGGCAATAGGAATGAGTTTAGTGGAAAAAATATTTCCATGCCATAGGAAATGATTAAAGGCTCTATTCAGCATATTAATAAGTTTATAAGGAATTATGAAAAGTTTAAAATAATAAGCACACATAGCTGAGGCAACACTCTGGATGATGACAAGTCTACCAGCTTGCGAGATTTTAGTACCATTATAATTATTAAGCTTATTAGTTATTTTTTCATATAAAGGAAGACATTGAGCATTGGAAATTCTTGCCTTACACATAGGAGCACCAAGGTGCATTGCATTTTGATCAATAGCTTGCAGCCCAGAAACATGAAGTATATTCTGGAAAATGACATTTGAAACCCCTGCAATACTTATTTGAGACTTACTTTTATTTATTTTTAGGCCTGTCATTTGATTAAAAATATGTAAGGTAGTAAAAACATTTGTTACAGATTTAATGTTTGGTTTAGTGAAAAGAAGGAGATCATCAGCAAACATTAAAGTAGATATTTGAAATTTTTGACACTTTGGGTGATAATCAATATTTTTTTTATGGCATTCCACACCAATTAATTGGGTAAGTACCTCCATAACTAAAATAAAAAGAGAAGAGGATATAGGATCCCCTTGCCTAATTCCTTTATGCATTTTAAAATAACCAAATGATTCACCACTTATAGATAAGGAGACATTAACAGTAGATATGCATGTATATATCCAAGCTAAGAAAGGCAAAGGAAAGTTCATCTTGGACATAATGGATATGATAGCCTCCCAACTAATTGAATCATAAGCTTTATGGATATCCAACTTCATAAAACATCTAGGAGAAATATTTTTCCTATTGTAGCCTTTAATTAGTTCCTGGGAAAGTAATATATTATCTATAATTGATCTTCCAGCAACAAAACCATTTTGATTAGGGGATATTATTCCAGCAAGGCAATTTTTCATTCTAGCAGATAATATTTTAGCAATACATTTATATATTACATTACAACAGGCAATGGGCCTGAACTCAGATACAGATTGAGGCATGTTAACTTTTGGAATAAGGGCTAGCTTGGTATGGTTTATGCCTTTCAGCAGTGTATTAGTTTTAAAGAAATGTTGGATAGCTTTACAAAAGTCATGTTTTATAATATGCCAACATTTTTGAAAAAACAAAGCAGAAAAACCATCCGGACCAGGAGAGCTAGTAGTTTTCATATTGAAGATGGAATCATGAATTTCTTCTGGGGTAATGAGCTTAATTAAAATATTAGCTTGATCATTAGAAATATTACCAATAGGTAATTCATTAATGACATGAATATTAGTAACTTCGTCAGTTTTAGAAAAAAGAAAATGGTAATAATCAAGGAAAGATTGCTTTATACTTGAATGGGTGTTAACTTCAAAACCATGTCTATCTTTAATCCTATGGATTAAAGCAGCAGCTTTCTTAATTTTCAGAGAGTTGTGGAATATTTTAGTGTTCCTATCTCCCCCTTTATCCCAATTAATTTTGTTTTTTTCCCGGAGCATTTTAAGTTCAGTTTTGATAGCTATTTTCAGATTTTTTGTAAGTTCACTGACTTTATTAGATATAGCTATATTACTAGGATCAGTTTGCAATTGGATATGAGTATCACTAAGCACAGTGCTTATTTTGGTGGAGAGAAGACTACCAGACCCATATTTATTTAAAGACCATCTTTTAATGGAGACTTTACAATCTTTAAGCTTCGATTGTAGAATGTACATAGGATTTCCAAATTTTGGTGTGTCCCATGCCTGTTCAATTAGAGGAAAAAATTCAGGGTCATCAATCCAACTATTAAAAAAGTTAAAGGAAGAATGACCTTTATTACTTCTGTTTCCCCAGTCCAAAATGATAGGACTATGATCAGATAAGGAAGAAGAAGGGAAAATAGAAATTAAAGAAGGCCAAGTATTGAAAGCAGCTATGTTAAAATAAGAACGATCTAATTTGCAAAAAGTTCTAATACCTGATCTGCTACAATTATTCCAAGTGTAAAACATACCAGATTTAGGAATCTCATGAAGGTGAGCAAGAATAATAGCATTATTAAGAGGAGCAACATCCACCAGAGTCAATGGTAATCCTCCCATCTTATCCTCTGAATGTTGCATACAATTAAAATCTCCAAGGCACAACCAGGGTAATACAGTGTGCAAGGAAGGAAGGATATCAAGAAAGCACTGCCTATTAGCTTTTATGTTATCTGCATAGATAAAAGTAGAGTTAAAATTAAAGTTAGTAGGAATGTGATTTATATTGCAGTGTATGAATTGTCTGTGAGTTTCAGTAACATCAATTGTGTATAACTGAGGATTCCATAAGATCAACAGTCTCCCAAAAGGAGCAACTGAATGATTGTGTATAATATCCCATCCAGGAGCAATTCTTTTAGCAAAGAAGGTAGATTCTGCCTCAGAATATTTGGTTTCACTAATGCATATCATTCCTAGATTGTTGCCTTTAATAAGCATTTTAATTTCATAAACTTTGGCTTCATCATGTCCTCCTCTTATATTCCAGTATCCAATGTTGTCTAGCATCATAATTATTTATATTTGTTGGCAGATTGCCGAGTGAATCTTTGTGGCCCTTTTAGCATAGCAGAGGAATTTTTATTTTTATTTTTTTTTTGAATTTTTTGCAGTGAGCCTAGCCATAATTTGTTCTTGATTGTATTCATATCCTTCATTCATGTCATCTTCTGAGCAAAAGTCAGCATCTGATGATGAACTCATGTTGCCTTCAAAATTGTCATCCTTTGAAGGAGTGAATAGAGGAATATTTTGTGGAGGCTTTAATTTTGCATATGGGCTAACAGACTTGTTAGCAATAGAGTTTAAATCAGCTGTAGCTTCTGCACTAGTAATTCTATTCTGAGACACTGGAATGGAATTAAGAGATGTTGCCTCCGTTTCCTTATGCTTGCATTTATTAGTGTCTTGCTGATGTTTACTTAATTCAGTTTCTTTTTGAAATTGGGTCTTTTGAGATATGTTGTTAATTTCAGTGGTATCTCTCTGTTGATAAACCAATTTATCAGGATCTACCCTCAAATTGCTTGATGTTCCCGCTTCCTTTTCTATTAATTCTCCTTCTTCTATTTCTGAAAGAATTGCAAAAGCATTACATGTTTCAATCTGAGTAACACTTTGTAACTGTGATTCTATGTCTGAACTAATAGTGTTCATAACATTATTCTTTTTTGTTATGTCTGATTCCACTCCTTTGTTGTTCACTTGAGTAGTCTTAGGCTTCCATTTTTGTTGTCTATTCTTCACATTATCACCAATAATATTTCTTTGCCATGAAGCTTTATTTTTATTAGTTGGTTCTGACTCATTTACCTGGACACCTTTTTTACTGCTAACTTTCTCTTCACTAATACTTTTGTCCATATCACAATTATTGGTAGAGTGACCAAAAACTTTACAAGCAGTGCATATCAAAGGCCTCCAATTATACTCAATGTATACTTTTTGACTTGTCTCTACTCCATCTCCTATTAATAAAAATTCTGGCAACTCTTTTTCCGGTGATATTTCAACCAAACACTTTGCATATTCCATTCTTTCCCTCTTTTCAGTAGCTTCATTGAAACAGATAAGCTTCCCCAAATGACAGGCTATCCAATTAATTCCAATTAGTGTCCAAGCTATATGGGGAATGTTATATAGTTGTATCCATATAGGAACAGATTTTACTTGAGATTGCACTGAACCAAAAGCAGGTTTCCACGTAGTTATTACAAACATTTGACCTCTAATAAAAGAAGGATCTGCACGAAGAACAGTTTGTTTGTCCTCAAGACAAGAAAACTTAATGAAATAATTTGCACCGTCTGATTTGATGTCATATGAACCTTTCAGTTTCCATGTTTTTTTAAAATGTGATACCACTGCCATATAATTGACTGGCACACCCAAAAAAAACCCCACTAGGTATCCCTCCCAAAAATTCATACCTTCAGACATCAATACATCAGGTGGAGGAAGCGGCGAACCACGATAATCAATATTGAATTCTAATGGAGTATATGTTCCCGCATTCCTAGGCTTCGAAGCAAACAGAGAAGACCATGACTTCATCAGAGAATCAGAATGAGCAATTGATAGATCTGCCTGATGAGAAGAACCTGGGTCAGGAGGAATAGGAGGAGGAGGGTCAAGAGCAGGAGATAAAGAGGCGGAATTAGTCGGGAGGAGCGAGGGGGAAGAAGAAGAAGGTAACGGAATGTCAGATATAGCCGTTACTGTAGAAGCCATTGTTTTTGAAATGATTTTAAAGTAATATGACTCAGTTATAAATGGAAGATAAAACTTAATATACAGAGTTGAAGAAAAATTAAATTCGGATGGAAGTGAAAGAATCAATTTGAATAGAAACAGATATAAACTAAAGTAGTAAGATGAAAATAAATATAAGAAGCACATTAAATACTTATACCAAACTTAAGAAAGGGATAGTGAATTCTTAATTGGAAATTGATAATACAAATATATTCAAAGTTAATATTTGGATGAATAGATATTGGCATTTTGTGAGAAAGTCGATAAAATGTTTTAGGAATATTGTGATTGGATATTGGTGCTAAGCAGGATATGCAGGTATTATAAAAGGGAAAGGAAAATTGGTTTTGATTTCAGATGATAAATTTGAATTGCCCGATAAAATGTATGTATTTAAATTTTTGTATGAAATTTGATTGGGTTTTGATCGAGCCACTTGGCCTTTTTGTTTTCTTTTGGGATTAGGGAGCCCGTAGAGGCCTTTTGTAGTTGTACAGAGCTAGCCGTGCAAAGGAGACGCTGGCAAAAAATTTCAAAAATTTAAAGAGTTAGAAAATTTTTGAGAAATTTTAAAAATTTTAAACTTGGTTTTGAATTATAATTTGAATAGTTGGATATGTAAAGTTATTTAGGATCTATGGGAAACCTTGGAAAGTTAATAAGAATAATGGGTCTTTTATTAAAAGATAGTTGGTAAGATGTTGAATTATTAGAAACTGTTTGGATTTGGAAAAAGTAAATGGGTATTGGATCATTCTTCCAAACTAGTAAATTCGGGGATGAAATTCTTTTAAGAGGGGAGGAATGTGATGACCCGGAATTTTTAAGCAATTTAAATCAGAATATTTAATCGATTTTGAATATTCAAAAGTTAATTTTTACTTGAATTCCAAATATCACTATTTATTCGATAATTAAATTATTGAATTAAATAATTTGAAATCGGATAAACAATAAATCTGAGATTTTAAGCCTGTTAAAATAAATTTAAAGGCCTGTAAAATTTATATTGATAACATTGAAGATAATAGAAGTGTTAAATTTGAATCTAACACTGAATTGTTCGGTGTTGAAATTTAATATCGTTTTAATTGAATTTAAAAATAGCCTTACAAAGACACAGTCTCGGAATTTGACGAAACCAGTTCCATTGGGTCCGTAATATTGAATTATTATCGAATTTCAAATTTCATATTGATCGGAGTTGTTGGGTGAGCGTACGAGATATAAACGCGCTGAGATTTATATCGAAAATTCAATATAATAACTGATCCAAATGCTATTTTCTCCATACGATCGAATTAGGACTCGGAATCTTTTCCATTGCGTCCGGAATAGGGGTTTAATATTATAAACGCCTAGCGGCACGCTGCGATAGGAAGTGGAGATTTTAGGTTAGGTAATTCGAGTCAAATTTAAATTTAAATCAAGTTTTATACATTATTTTTAAACAGTCAAATTTATATCATGTCAAAACTCTTTCCTGTCATTTCATATTCAATGTAGCCTACCTTCTCGAATACGCCATTTTACAATCTCACGCAATCTCTTCTTCTCCTTTTATATACCGAGCCTTCGTTTCTTTTTCAGAACAAACAAAGGAAAAAAATAAATAAAAATAAAATAAGTAATGGCCGACACCCAATTCTTCTCCAATTCGAATTCATCTCCACGTCTTGTATATAGAAATCGAGCTTCTGAAGCTCGCGTGTGCGCTTGCGTAGGGGGCGGCGTCAATTCGATCGCGTCCGGCTTGGGATTTGCGCGCGCTCGCGTTCGCTTGGGATGAAGAGATTTCGCGATTCGATGCCGGAGCTCGAGATTCGTTCGAATTGACATCGACAGAAGGGAGTCGATCGACCGTGGCTTCGTCTCGCGTTGAAGGGGAAGGGGATTCGCGGTGACTTGAGAAGTGAGTGGAGCCGAGGTCGTGGAGGTCGTGGAGGGAGGCTAGGGTTGGTTTCGCGATGGGGGTCAACAATCTGGTGCGTGGTTGTAGGTATAATAGTTGTTTTAAATTTCATTTCATATAAATATCTAGATTAAGGAAATACACACACACACACATATCCAGTGAAATATATATATAGATTTTTCAAATTCACACACACACACACACACACACACACACACACAATAACAGTAAAGTATAAAACGATTTATTAATTCAATTTAAGCTTATATATATATATATATATATGAATATAGGAATGTGTAAAAGTGAAATATATCTCAGTAAGGTATATAGTTAAATTTATTTACATAGGTGAGATTTTTGAAAATAGAGCTGTATTTAAAATTGGATTTTTGAGTTTATATAAAATCATTTTTTATGCATGCAAGTAACTTACTATTTAATTTTAGGTATATATATATATATATATATATATATATACACACACACATCGTAATATTTTGAAGTTATATAGGAATTTCAAAATAAAAAATTTGAAGGTCTATATAAATTATATTTTTATGAAATTTATATAGCTTAGTTTTATAAAATATATATATGTAGTTCCAAAAGTGAAAAGAAATAAGATAAATATTTTCAATCACTAGTCTATTTTAAATAATGAATTATGGAAATTAATTTGTTCCTACTCACTTACAGAAAATTTACAAAATGGAAATAAATTGTTCAAGTTATTTCAAAGAGTAATAAATCGTACGGTTGTTATACAAGGTCTAGAATCGTGAAGGAAACTAGCTGGGTTTGGTTGGATTTGCGAAAAAAAATCAAAGGTGAGTTAATCTCACTAAGTTGAATTTAAATTTAAATTTAAATTGATGAATTTAAATTTAAATTTAAATTGATAAATTTAAATAATTGTTTGAATGGTTGAATTGATTGATGTGTTATAGTATGATATATTTTGGAATTGGTATTATGTATTGTGCTAACGTCTGTGGATGCAGGGAACAGGTTGGAGGGATCCAACTGGATCCCTCAACATTTAAATTATTTAATACTCTCTGTTGTGATTATTTGATATTCTATGATGAGTTATATTGGAATACTGAATATTATGGTTTGAATGGATATATTTGAGTATAATGAATTACCAAAAATATATAAATTTGATTTTTGAAAGAAAATAAAGGAAGTGAATTGTAAGCGAGATAATTATAGAAAATTGAATAAATTAAGAATGAATTGTAAAAGAAATGGAAGTGATGCTAAATACTAACAAATAACTTCAAGTATGAAAGAAAAGAATTTGAATAAACGGTAATTAATGAATTGTAAAATCAAGTGATATTATTTTAAAGGAATAAAGAATTATTTTAAATTTCAAGGTTCAAATTTATTTAAAAGAATTACGAAGTAATTTAAGAAATCAAAAATTGGTATCCTCGGTTAAAATATTTTAAATCATAATTAAGAAATAAAATCTTAAATTAATGGATTTTGAAATAAAGGGAAGTAAATTGGAAATCAATTTGGAAATTGATTCAAGTGTTTGGAATTGGAAATTTCAAGAAGAATGTGAAGAGAAGTATATTTCTCTGGATAGCCAAGTACGTTTCCAAAGTAAGTTTTTAAAAATAATAATAAAATAAAGGTTTTAATGTTGGTTTACAAAGTATATTTTAGGAATTTATTATTTCTAAATATCAAAATTCTAAAGTAAATATTTATTCAATTCTATTACCGTTGTGATTATTTATAAAAGTGACTTAGTAATTCTGTTTTAAAAGTGAGAACCTAGTTTTATATTTTATAAAGTAACCTATTTTCAAATATTCATATAGTAGATATTTTTACCAATTATTGAAGTAGTCTTAACTTAAATGTTTTAAAGTAAATTTCGAAGTAAGTATTTTATTTTAATCTATTATCGTAACAATTATTTAAAGAATGATTTGGTATTTTAAAGAAGAAAATCTAATGTATAGTAATAAGGTAACCTTATTTTAGTCATTTCTAGAGTATTATTTTAAATTAAGCACTAAAGTAATTTTTCTAGAATAAATGTTAAATATATTTTACAATAAAGTGTTTTTAAATTATTTTAAAAATCTAAAGTTTTATGCTTGGTGATTCAAGTGGAAATAGAAGTACTTGGGATTTATTCGGAGAAAGGAAGATAGTTTGAAAAATGTTTTCAATGGGTTTTGAAAAGTGAAAATATATCTTGTGAAGATATTTTTGAGATTAATAAATAATTTGAAAAATTATTTATTGTGTGATGGTTGTTGTGAATATTAATTGATAGTTAAATCACCGACTATCAATATTGGCCAACTGCGTTGATCGTTTCGAAGAGACAGGGATCGAGATTTATTTCTCGAAAACCACTTCGATCCAGTTTGTATGTTTCGTGGAAACGAGTTTGGTTTCGAAGATGGAGCAGTGAAGTGCAAGGGCTAGTCGCTACTAATCCTGAGGATATTTCCAAAATGGACGTAGTAGGAATAGTGCCTTCGGTTCCGTTCGGACCCGGGACGGACTTGTATGGACGAATGCTTTCGGAACATCGTCAGGTGGACGATGGGCATTCTAAGGGATATGTTCTAAAAAGGTAACGCTTAGCGTCAAGCCTCATCAAATGGGAATGACTGAAAATCAGGGGTTATGCAGCAAGGCTAGGTGGGTAGCACCCAAGCAGGGTGAGGTCATCTCTGCCTAGGTGTCCATTTTATTTCGGCTTAGTGGGCGGTTACTGATCCCAACCGCGGGGTGATCTCACTCGGGATTATCCAGTAAGGGGTAATCCCGGTCTTGTGTTGCAGGGGAGCGGGCTTACTCCTCGGTACTGTGATCTAGGCCACGTACTGTGACAGTGGTACCCCAGTGCCTAGTCAGTAGTTGGAATTCCATTCTCCCTACGGGTCTTGTACGAGTTTTGTTTGTATTACCCACTCTGTGGCTAGTAGCTGAAATTTAATGAATGTAACAATTTCGGCTATTATATAAGTATTTGTATATAGACCCTATTATAATATTAGAGGATTTCTATAAAATTTGTTTTAGCTATCGTAAGGTAAAAACCCGACATGTTTATTTGTGGCATGGTCTTACGAGATGCTTTTGTTTTTCAAAGGATTTTTGAAACTTTAATAATCAATTGAGTATGATTTTCTCACGCTGATATTCCAGACTGACTCGGGTGTTATTTAACTGTAATGCTCGGGTCAGACCGAGTATTATAGAATATAGGTTTTGATGCTGTGGAGCTCAGGAGACGAGCTGGATGACGATACGTACTTACGTACTTATTATATATGTTCCGCTGTGTAGGGTAGATGTATATCCGTTTGTATGCTATTGATGTTGAACTGTGATTGATGTACTCTGATGTTGATGTAATATATAAACAGAGATATTTGATTTTGAGTAAAGATCATTTATTATCTATTATATTTTATTCCGCTTGCGATGGTTAGATTCTGTTGTTGATTTCTATTTTCTTCTTCTACCTCTTCTTCTTTAACCCAAATGGTTCGTTTTTCTGTACAACTTGAGTTGATTTAGGTAGAATAGTGTTGACTCAAGGGGTGCGGATTTGCGGGTCATTACATAATTTAATCCAAATTACTTACATTTAAAACATCTACCATTAGTTACAACCTGTAATTATCAAATAATTACTTCACCAAGTAATTTCCAATCCATTAATTGCATAGTAATTATCTTTAAAACATCAAGTGTTTAAAATTAATTAAACTTAATTAATTAAATTAAACAATCACAATTAACACAAATAATTACCTTAAGTAATTAATTTCTTAATTACTTCATTAAGTAATTATACTCAAACCATTCACAAATGATTATTATTAAATTAATTAATCAAATTAAATATTAATTAATTATTAAATAATCCTGGTTAATGACCATCATTAACCATTGTCCAATTATTTTCATTAAGTAGCTAACTTAGATTAATCACAAATTAAATCATCTTTAATTATCCATTAATTAAAGTCTAATTATTTAATTAATAGAGTTAATTTTAACTAAATTATTCCTTAATTATTTAATTAATTAACCTTGATTATAACTTTAATTACTTAATTAAGAAATCTTTAATCATTAGTTAATAATTTAATTAATGATCTTAATTACAAATTGATTAACCCTTAATCAATATTTATAAATTCCAAATAATTAATTAATTAAATTAATTAACCACTTCTTAATTACTCCATTAATTAAATTAATTTCAAAACATTAATCTTAATTAATTTTAAGATAAAACATTTCTAAATTACGTTTAAAAACAAATTTATTTGAAAATAAATTACTTTTGAAATTACTTTTAAATTTCACTTTAAATACATGATTTAAAATGAATAAATTTAAACTTAAACAAGGTTTAAACAATTTAAAACTTTTTGAAATTTCAAGACAAACAAGTGTTTGTCTTAGAAATGAATTTCATAAAAAATTTGAAACTAAATTCATTTCAAAATTAAATTTACACTTGGTTTAAATCTTCAAATTTAAAAACTTCTTTTAAATTTCAAACTAAAGTTCATATTAAATTTTAGATTTCCAGATTTAAATTTAATTTTAAATCTTGCTCATATTTTACAACTTCAATTTAAGAAGATTTAAACTACTTTCCAAAATAAAGTAGTTAAACAAGTTTAAGTTTAAAACTTTATTTTTATCTAAAACTAAGATATTTAAATTTAACTTGAATTCGAAAATTTAAATTTAAAACCAGATTTAAAACTTTCTTAACATTCAAAAGCTTCAAATTTACAAATTATAAAACTCAGATGCTACAGCTTTTAAAAATTTAAAAACTAAAATTCAGGTTTCTTAAAAAAACCTGAAAATACAGAATGACCTGAGAACACCAAAAACTGCTTCGAGTCTTCAACCCAACTCCCCCGAGCCAACTTCCCAATTGCTTCGAGCAACCCAAGCAATTCCCCCACTACCAATCTTAACCAAAAAACTTCATCAGAGAATTCATCACCGTGCATATGCACGGCGACCACAGCCACCTTTGATCATCAGAGATGATCGCTGCTCACCAGAAACAAACCAAGCCACCTCCCACAACCATTAATTCGAGCTACCACCATCGAAGTCAAAATCGAACACCCACTTACAAATCTGGAAACAGAAAAACAGGTTTCTCCTTCAAACCTGTCAATGGCAAACTCTCGCTGCTCCGACCACCTGAGGTCTAACCCCTCCGGCCTCAACTACGACCCAACAATCAATCCCCAAAACATCTTAACACTCGAACAACCCTACATCCCGAAATGTTAAATTCTTCATACCCATTTCAAACTAGGGTTTACAAATGAATAACCAAATATGCACCTTCCTCAATGACAACCATCAGCATCCATGATTTTTCATAGCATCACCTAAGACTACTTTATCACCCAGAAGAAACCCAAGACACCGATAATCATAGATCACCAGAAAATGCAATTATACCCATTACAGTTCATCATAAAACTGTGCCTTCAACTCTTTTCTAAAAATTATGGTTCTTGATTTAAAAATCATGATTTTGTTAATGCTTTAGATTTTTAATGCCGAATTACAAATTTAACATGTTTGGATTTGGGTAAAAATCAACATGCTGTATTTTTCTTTTATGTTTCCAGAGACAAACAAACTCTATTTTAGTTTAATTTAATTTTTAATTTTTACTCTATGATAAGCAACCACCCTTGGTTTAAAAATTCAGATACCATCACAAATTAAATCAAGTGTAGGGGATTATTAAATGAAAGATAGAACTGGGAACAAAGCAGAGCCCATAACAGCATGTGTAACAGCCCTAGTTTTTAGATATTTATTTTATTATTAATTATTTAATTTTAAAAATGTATTTATATAAATTGTGTTTAACAATATAGTTAATTATTTAATTTGAAGATATATTTTATAAAATTGTATATGTCAATAAAATTTAATATTAACTGTAAAAAATTTAAGCTATGTTTAAACTGTAAAATTTCGCGTTTAAAAGACGCGTCAAATTTTAGGGTATAAAGCAACGTAATAAAACGTGTGTTTTTAAAATGTTATTTTACAGAAATTTTTGATATTTTTGACTGCGTCTGTTTAACGTAGTGTAAAAATCGTGTTTCCAAATATTTTTGGAGAGAAACATCAGTCAGTGATTTTATACCAAACATTATTTTATTATTCGTTAACTGACCGATTGATAAAATAAATTGTATTACATACGTTCATCCCTACATCAGTGCAAAATCAACCCCTGTGTACAAATCTTTTTGTTACCGTTCACATCTAAGAAAATCAACTCTCCCTCTTTTAAATTTCCGTTTCAGTTTTGATTTTTAAGTAACGTTCAAATCCCTCTCTGATATTTTTCCTTTGCACTTATATCAGCCATCAAACTTAAATCACGCATACATTAAATCCAGTTGTGTAACTGCCTAAATCTTATATCACACTGTTTAGTTTGCAACAAATGGGATATTAAAAGTTTGCATGTCTAAAGATAAATCAACGTATGCCTTAAACCAAGCTTTTGCGTTACAGCCAAGACATATTATTGGAAGCAAATTCCAACCTTTCCCATTTTCTGCTTGCAAATGGCTCTACCTTAAATCACGCATATAACACATTTACCTTCCTATAAACTAATAGCTCTCTCTCCCTTTGACCGTGCAACAGTTTAAAACATTCAAGTGCAAGGTTAGAAATTGTTAATTATTTGAAACGGTTAACATTTACCATTCTTATGTGACATGCTAAATCAGGGGTTTCCTTAATCACGTAATATACTCATTTACACTTGCCTCCGCATGTCAGTTTTCTTTCATAAATTAATTCTTAAGTCTGGCCATTTCATTTATTTTAATCAAACTAAATAAGGGATTTAAAGCATGCTGAAATCACGCATTCATATTTACATATTTTTAAACTTTATATGTGGTGTAACTCTCGGTCCCTCCCTTTATTTCATTCCTTTTGTAACTGATGTCATAAACCACTGATTGCTCTTCCTCTGATCTTGCCACAGATCATATTTTTCCAATTTTGCAACGTCCAAATACATTTGTAAACATATTTAATACAAATCAAAATTTATTTAAAAATAATTGAATCATCACACACGTATTCATATTTACACAGTTAAAAATAAAACTGATACTTAAGAAAACAAATAAAACTGAGACGAATCAAATGCATGGTCCAAATATTTGTCAGTATAAAAATCAAGTTTTCTACTAGAAACGTTCGAACCTCTTACCTATTTTTAAAGAATAACTGATGCACTCCTTCCTTTCAGCCATGTAACTCACTGACTTTTGCATTCACACATATTTTCATACAAAGATTTAAACCACTATTTATCAACAAATCAAGGCTTGCAATTCTGGCATCTCGCACAAATTATAACTATTGATTTATCTCCTCCACTGATGTAGCTCATCAGTTACATTCAAACCACTATATATCTATCCCATTCCTTAAATCACGTAAGTAAAAGAAACTGATGCCTCAAAAATTAAGTTTTACTATATAACGTTCGAACTATGCACCTATTCATAGCCTATATACATATCAAAAGTACAATCACACATGAAAAAGCTCTTTAAAAACTGATGCGTTATCTACACTTATGATCCCCATGGAACTTCACAAACATCATCTATATTTACACCAGCTCTTTTTCCCTTCCACTATTCGCTCTGCCTTGCCTCCTTCTTGAGCCCGAGATCTATCAGGTAATAGCATTTTTTCCTTTCGTCCAGATTTGCTTCTTCTTCATTTTCTGATTTTCTTCATCACCTTGCTCGGCCTCCCCATGTTGTACGAGTTATGTCCATAATTATTGTGTGTAGATCTGTGACTTGTTGTCTAGGCTAGGAAGTTTGGCAAGTCTGCATATGATTATGATATAGATGTTATTAGTTTTAAGTTTTAAACTGGTAGGAACAGACAGTAATTGCGATTTGTTTTAAATTGATAACCACTAATACTTTCATAACTTTGTTCTTTTTAAATTGATAATAACAGATACTATTTGGGTTGTTTTAAAATTGTCAAGAACAGATACTACTTGGTTTTGTTTTAATTCTAATAAGAACAGATACTATTTGATTTTTTTTTTTTTTTGTTTAAACTGTTAAGAACAAATGATATCAATTTTTGATTTAAACTGATAAGAACAGCTGCACCAAGTTTTTGTTTTTAAATTGATAAGTTGGTAAGTGCAGATGCTACTAAAATATTTTGTTTAACTAAGTAGTTGAAGTGCATAATTGTTCTTGTAATAAAGATATGTACTGAGTATTGCATGCCTCATGTTGCTCCAGTCTTCATTTCCATTTTGTTTGCCTATTTGTATTGCATTTTCTTGGCATTGACTTGTATTCAGTCACATTGCACTGTCCATGCATGATGATCCTCACTTTGCACTTTGAATTGTTGTATGCATTTGAGTTCACCCTCATTCGAATTGTTGCAGTCTTGTACAGGTATTAATAGCTTGTCCCTTATAACCTGGTTGCATTATTGATCCATTTTTTTTTGACAGTCTGCATTAGTTGGTTTATTTGAGTTGGGTATTTTCACTTGAATTGGTCTTGTGGCAGTTTGCATGTCAAGTTGCACACTACTGTCTTATATTACTTTGATAAAATGTGAAATGTTACATGTTGCTTCGTACCATGCTTTAGTTGTCTGCATCCCATATCTCTGCTCTTACAATATGAACAGACCCTTGAAACCATATGTTATCTTGTTGTTTGAATCATAGCTTGATGTTATATATGTATGTAGATAGTGTGTCTGCTTGTCTGCATTGAGGTTGTATTCATATATACCTGCTACTGTTGCATTATTTGCTTCACTTGAGTTTTGTAACTGTAGCCTATTGGGTTCATTTTGAAACTTTGTATTTTCAAAATTTTTGATATGTTCAGTCTTCATATCCATTCCAGTTTACATTATCTAATATGTTTCAGTTTCATATCTATATTGCATCCATAATGTTGCACTTTGGTCTGGTCATTGTTTTCCTGGGTGTTGAAGTCTTCATCTCCATTTTATGTACTGTTAGTACTTCATCCCTGTTGTGCATGTCTGCATATTTAGTAATACATGCCTGCATATTTAGTTAGTATCAGCCTGGGTAGAAATGGGGAACAACTAGGTTTTAAAAAAAAAAAAAAAAAAAAAAGAAAAAAAAAAGAGAAAAAAAAAAAAAAAAAAAAAAAAGAAAAAAAAAAATCTGATGGTGAAGCTGAATTCTAGAAGTAAATATGAGTTAGAAGATAGTTGGGCAACACAAACATGGGCATCTGTAAGTATTCGGATAACAGAGAAATAGGGATAAGTGTTCACCAGTTTTGCATATGACCCGTAGATTTGACATATTTAACTCGAAGCAATATAGGTGCTGACTCGAAGCAACGACTTGCTTGGCCCGAAGCAGTTGAGTTTTTCTCAGGGTAAAAATTTTGGACACAGGGAAGTGTTATGTTCTATTCATGGCGTGAGTTTGCATGGGATACGAGTGTGCACATGTACAAAGTATAGAGTAGGAAAACTTCACCTTCTGTCAGTCAGCCTTTAGAAATTTTGTCGTAGTTTAGTGTTACCCGGTTCTCGTTTAGGGTATGTTTTGGTCACGGTACACGGTGGAGTGGTCGAGCAAAGCAAACAAACCCCGTTCTATTCTCATTTTCTTTGATCGTAAATTTTTAAGTCACGTATTCCATAATTGAAATTTTGTTCTAGATTTGAATCTACGTCAGAAGAATTTGATCGTTATTCTCTGTCGTGCTTTATCGGTGAATCGTCGTTTTGTATTCAAATTTTCTGCAACTTTCAGGTGAGTTTTTCTCACCAGACATATGTACATATATTGTGTAAATTATCGCAAGTGTATGTGTAAACATTCTATTTAGATATTATCTGTCTGTAGTATGATGTAGAATGATGAACCCATTTAAATTGACATCTCATCAGTTATTTATCTGTTATATTATTTCTGCAGTTATATTATTAATTGTTATTTACTGCTTAAATCACCACTGCAAGTTCCCTGTTAAAGTTGGATTGTTATGGGCTGAAATAATGATTATTGTTAAACTAGTCTGTTAACTGCTTAACTGATAACTTGGGATTGCGGGTTTGAAATGATAGAACCCGGGGTTTTGTAAATTACGGGTTGAAATGATATAAATCCGTATCACTTGACCTAGGCTAGAGAACTATATACAGGCCCGTGGTTCTTATAATATTTTCTGAAATATTTAAAAAAATTATTTTGGAAGTTAAATATTTGATTTAATATCTTTAAAGGATTTTATTTTAATTTTTGAATGAGTTATAAATGTTAATAAATAAATAGATAAATAAGTTATATTTGGAAATATTTATTTAGTTAATCAATCTGCTACAGCATTTTTAGAAATGCGGTCTTTTTGAAATTGGACTAGTTTTACCCGTAACTTTAGGTAGCATTTCCTAAGTGCTACAGAATCTAGAATTGATTGTTTTAAAACTCATGGAATTTGAGAAATTTTATTTTATGTTAAGTTTTGGAAAATCTTAAGATATGATATTTATAACTGGATTTTCCTTAATAAATTTAAGATGAATATTCTAGTATTAAGTGAATTTTGAAGATATTAAATGACTAACATTGGGAGTTTATTTATGGAATTTATGGGAATATTCAAGACTAAATAATAAAACATTGATTTGTTGAAAGAATAAAATCCAAACTTAGTTTTGAATAGGAAATACTCCAATTGGACATATATATATAGGAATTGTAACGGATTTGGGGACATAAAGTGATATTTAAATTATGGTTTAAACTTTAAATAAAGAAATATATTTGTAAAGCTATATAAATTATCTTCTTCACAAAGTAACCATAAAGTTAAACCATTTATTCTATATACCGTTGAATATCCAAACCATTTGTGTGTTGGGAGTTATGATTTAAAGTAAAAATTCCAAATATTATGTTTTGAAGATATATTTCAAATATTCGGCTTCCAGATATTATAAATTTTAAGCAGTATGGTTTTGGAAAGAATTATATTTGAATATAACGATATCATATTGTTTTGGGTTTTAAAATGATATCGTATTTATAGTTTTGAAATGGAAATGTTTATTTTGGTTTTAAAGTATAAAATGTTTTAAATGACCACGGGTTATAATAACGATGGGTTGGCAAAGAGACCGGGATCGGATATGGACATACTCTCTGTCGATACCGAAAACCACTTTGACCAACCGTGTACGCGGCGGAGATTCCAGAATGAAGTAGGTCGGTGGTGGCGTTTCCTGTAAGGTAAATACGTGGACCCGACTCCCGTGAGTTGGCATAAGGTGGCTAAAACAGGAGCAATTCCAGGCCAATGAGGTCATTCCTCTGATCGGACGCTCCTCTTCGATATTATACTATGATTTTGGATTGATTCGGTGGCTACCTCTATATTTTGATTTTGGGGAGTTAGTCCGAGGTGGGCGGTAACTGCGGCTACGCGTTTCCACCAGCCTGGATAGCAATTGGTATATCTACCCTGGCATTGCCTAGTTGTGCCGTGTCATCTACCATACCGAGCCTTGTACGAGTTTAGATTTCTCCCGTAGCCCGTGTGGTATCCTCTAGTTGCTTCCCGATCAGGAGGAGCTATGATATTGGATGGACTACTGGGACTATTACGTGTTAAGGGCTATATGGGTAACCCCTTAATGCTAAGAAAAAAGTATGTTTATTTTATAAATAGACACTATTATAATAGCGCAATATACTACATAGTAAATAGTTTAACGGATCCTTAGAGGATGGGCGGTCCCAAGCATCCTTTAAGTTACTTGCTCTATATTACAGTACACTTGAATTAGCTTACATTATATAAGTATGTATGTCCTGACTCGAGTGTTATGTTTTATTTTACGCTCGGGTCAGCCTGAGTTGCGGTTTTCAGTTCTATCTGGAGCTAGGACATCCCGTAGATCATTCGTGCTGCTGGAAGCCTTTTCAGTCTTTATCTTTTTGCAAGCAAGGCTTTGGAAGACTCTGTTCCTATGTATGTCTAAAGCTGTATTGCAGATTCTAAACTATGTAAATTCTGTTGATCAAAGATTTGTAGTGGCTTCATGAACCACTGAAATTTTATTTCCGCTGTAAGTTCTGATATCTGTGTATGTGATTCTGTGATTTTATTTACTGCATATTCTGAGTTTTGCCAAATTTATTCTACAACGCAGTACCTTGAACACTTCAAGTCCGACATGAGCGGATGCGAAGGGTTGAAAATACTGGGTCATTACATTTGGTATCAGAGCTTTGGTTCTAGGCAAAACTTAGAATATATGGTAAATTGGATTTACAGAATCACCTTCATTAGAGATTGAACCATTCTCTTTTCGAGTTCTGGAACGTCCCCTACGGTTCCAAAGTTCATTCGTGTCCCTCACTTTTCATCTTCCTTAAATTCTGGAGTATTCCATAACTCCACTTCGAATGATCTTCATAGTAAATTTGCGGTCTCGCCATCATTCTAATAAAGGGGTGAAACTCCTTTACAATTAGCATTTATTCACCGGAGATTTATATTTATCATTGGTTTATATGCTAGTATCTTTGGTTATTCCGAACTCTACCTCTTCGGATCAAATGTAGATTTACCCCAACCACATCGATCCGATTCTTTAAGTCACGGTTGACCCGGTCAAGGTTGTCCGCGATTATATAGACTTACCCAGTTTCCTTATTCTGATTTTTAATCACCGGATTTTCTGATTTCAACTCATCTTGAATTCTATTTGATTTGAGTTCATCAAAAATTTGAATCACTATCCTTGACTTGAAAGTTTTATTTCTGTATTTGAAAATAAAATCTAATATATATATAAGTATAATTTTCAGAACTCTATAATTAATTTGACTAGTTGTCAAGAGATAATAGTTTTGATTTTATATATGAGTTTGTAAGCCATGTGTTTTGTCATATATAAATAATTGAACTATAAAACAATGGTTACAAATAGAAATGAAGTTAAAACTAGAACTTGAGAATTAAACTTCCGATGATTTCAAACCTTGTATTTAAAGTTTAAAAGGATATAATAAGTATTTTCGAATAGAAATTTGTTTCCGAAATTTTTTAAAATCTAGTGCTTTTCTCTTTGTCGCTGGAAAATAATTTCGGTGATGACTGCAGCATCATCGACTTTCATTTTCGAGTTTCGAAGTGAAGGGACCACCCTGTAGTCTGGCTACAGTGTACCTTGAGATTTTTGATTTGAATTTCTAAAGTATGACTTAATATATATAATTTATATTTGATTTGACATATTATGTATATATATTTATTTATCTCTAAATGGTTTGAAGAAGAATCAGAAATTTAATTCTTAAGTTTTATCTTGAGGAATAATTTAATAAAAATAAATTTGAATAAGAAATTCCAACAGGAAATAATTGAATTTGAAAGTTTAGTTGTATAATACTCAATTCCATTCAATATAACTTACCTTGAGTTTCAAAAGTTAACAATGTAATTGGATAATATACATTATAAAAAGGGGATTTTATAATTAAAATTTAGGTGGTTATAATAAATGTTATACACTAAAATTTTAGTTGTAAAAGATAAATAGAGGTAGATATAGAAAAAGGAATTTAAGAAATTTATTCAAAGGAACCTAATAATCAAAGTTGATTTAACATGGAACCTTAAATCTAACTAAGAAATTCTAATTAAAGTTATTCCCTAAGTGAATAATTATGATTTAAATAGTTAGGACATATTCTAATATTGCTAAATTTGATAATTGAGATTTTGGGTTTCGGATAAAAATTTTTATTGAAGGAATATCTTATTTTTTAAAATAGGTATTTCAAATAAAGTGGTTAGGATATTTGTTAAGAATTTAGAGTTAAGAAAATAATAAACTGATTAGGAATACTATCATATCTACTATAACATATTATCAGTGCTGCTATTCTAAAAATATAATGTTTGAAAATTTATAATTGAATAAATGAAGATTATTTTAAAAGGGTTATGATTTTAGTAGTATGATTTCCAAATGATAATATCTATAAATCGTAATGATTTTCAAAATATTATGATCTCAAATTTATTATCTTATTTTGTTTTGAACTATCTTTAAATGTCCTTGGTTTCCTTATCTGCTACGGATTGGGATGCTATCGCTTATACCAGTCTATTTAGAAATCTTTCTATAATCTTTGAGATCTTTGTTACTCATCGGGACCTGAGCACCGCTGAGCACCCATAGACTGACAGTCAAACTGAAGGGGTAAAACCAATTCTAGAGAACCTTCTTCGTGCTTCAAATCCGGAACTATCCGTTTAAGATTCTTGTCTATCTAGCTTATCTTCTTTGTTTCTCTTCTTTCGTTCCTTTTCGAGGACGAAAAGTTCTTAAGTGGGGGAGAGTGTAACAGCCCTAGTTTTTAGATATTTATTTTATTATTAATTATTTAATTTTAAAAATGTATTTATATAAATTGTGTTTAACAATATAGTTAATTATTTAATTTGAAGATATATTTTATAAAATTGTATATGTCAATAAAATTTAATATTAACTGTAAAAAATTTAAGCTATGTTTAAACTGTAAAATTTCGCGTTTAAAAGACGCGTCAAATTTTAGGGTATAAAGCAACGTAATAAAACGTGTGTTTTTAAAATGTTATTTTACAGAAATTTTTGATATTTTTGACTGCGTCTGTTTAACGTAGTGTAAAAATCGTGTTTCCAAATATTTTTGGAGAGAAACATCAGTCAGTGATTTTATACCAAACATTATTTTATTATTCGTTAACTGACCGATTGATAAAATAAATTGTATTACATACGTTCATCCCTACATCAGTGCAAAATCAACCCCTGTGTACAAATCTTTTTGTTACCGTTCACATCTAAGAAAATCAACTCTCCCTCTTTTAAATTTCCGTTTCAGTTTTGATTTTTAAGTAACGTTCAAATCCCTCTCTGATATTTTTCCTTTGCACTTATATCAGCCATCAAACTTAAATCACGCATACATTAAATCCAGTTGTGTAACTGCCTAAATCTTATATCACACTGTTTAGTTTGCAACAAATGGGATATTAAAAGTTTGCATGTCTAAAGATAAATCAACGTATGCCTTAAACCAAGCTTTTGCGTTACAGCCAAGACATATTATTGGAAGCAAATTCCAACCTTTCCCATTTTCTGCTTGCAAATGGCTCTACCTTAAATCACGCATATAACACATTTACCTTCCTATAAACTAATAGCTCTCTCTCCCTTTGACCGTGCAACAGTTTAAAACATTCAAGTGCAAGGTTAGAAATTGTTAATTATTTGAAACGGTTAACATTTACCATTCTTATGTGACATGCTAAATCAGGGGTTTCCTTAATCACGTAATATACTCATTTACACTTGCCTCCGCATGTCAGTTTTCTTTCATAAATTAATTCTTAAGTCTGGCCATTTCATTTATTTTAATCAAACTAAATAAGGGATTTAAAGCATGCTGAAATCACGCATTCATATTTACATATTTTTAAACTTTATATGTGGTGTAACTCTCGGTCCCTCCCTTTATTTCATTCCTTTTGTAACTGATGTCATAAACCACTGATTGCTCTTCCTCTGATCTTGCCACAGATCATATTTTTCCAATTTTGCAACGTCCAAATACATTTGTAAACATATTTAATACAAATCAAAATTTATTTAAAAATAATTGAATCATCACACACGTATTCATATTTACACAGTTAAAAATAAAACTGATACTTAAGAAAACAAATAAAACTGAGACGAATCAAATGCATGGTCCAAATATTTGTCAGTATAAAAATCAAGTTTTCTACTAGAAACGTTCGAACCTCTTACCTATTTTTAAAGAATAACTGATGCACTCCTTCCTTTCAGCCATGTAACTCACTGACTTTTGCATTCACACATATTTTCATACAAAGATTTAAACCACTATTTATCAACAAATCAAGGCTTGCAATTCTGGCATCTCGCACAAATTATAACTATTGATTTATCTCCTCCACTGATGTAGCTCATCAGTTACATTCAAACCACTATATATCTATCCCATTCCTTAAATCACGTAAGTAAAAGAAACTGATGCCTCAAAAATTAAGTTTTACTATATAACGTTCGAACTATGCACCTATTCATAGCCTATATACATATCAAAAGTACAATCACACATGAAAAAGCTCTTTAAAAACTGATGCGTTATCTACACTTATGATCCCCATGGAACTTCACAAACATCATCTATATTTACACCAGCTCTTTTTCCCTTCCACTATTCGCTCTGCCTTGCCTCCTTCTTGAGCCCGAGATCTATCAGGTAATAGCATTTTTTCCTTTCGTCCAGATTTGCTTCTTCTTCATTTTCTGATTTTCTTCATCACCTTGCTCGGCCTCCCCATGTTGTACGAGTTATGTCCATAATTATTGTGTGTAGATCTGTGACTTGTTGTCTAGGCTAGGAAGTTTGGCAAGTCTGCATATGATTATGATATAGATGTTATTAGTTTTAAGTTTTAAACTGGTAGGAACAGACAGTAATTGCGATTTGTTTTAAATTGATAACCACTAATACTTTCATAACTTTGTTCTTTTTAAATTGATAATAACAGATACTATTTGGGTTGTTTTAAAATTGTCAAGAACAGATACTACTTGGTTTTGTTTTAATTCTAATAAGAACAGATACTATTTGATTTTTTTTTTTTTTTGTTTAAACTGTTAAGAACAAATGATATCAATTTTTGATTTAAACTGATAAGAACAGCTGCACCAAGTTTTTGTTTTTAAATTGATAAGTTGGTAAGTGCAGATGCTACTAAAATATTTTGTTTAACTAAGTAGTTGAAGTGCATAATTGTTCTTGTAATAAAGATATGTACTGAGTATTGCATGCCTCATGTTGCTCCAGTCTTCATTTCCATTTTGTTTGCCTATTTGTATTGCATTTTCTTGGCATTGACTTGTATTCAGTCACATTGCACTGTCCATGCATGATGATCCTCACTTTGCACTTTGAATTGTTGTATGCATTTGAGTTCACCCTCATTCGAATTGTTGCAGTCTTGTACAGGTATTAATAGCTTGTCCCTTATAACCTGGTTGCATTATTGATCCATTTTTTTTTGACAGTCTGCATTAGTTGGTTTATTTGAGTTGGGTATTTTCACTTGAATTGGTCTTGTGGCAGTTTGCATGTCAAGTTGCACACTACTGTCTTATATTACTTTGATAAAATGTGAAATGTTACATGTTGCTTCGTACCATGCTTTAGTTGTCTGCATCCCATATCTCTGCTCTTACAATATGAACAGACCCTTGAAACCATATGTTATCTTGTTGTTTGAATCATAGCTTGATGTTATATATGTATGTAGATAGTGTGTCTGCTTGTCTGCATTGAGGTTGTATTCATATATACCTGCTACTGTTGCATTATTTGCTTCACTTGAGTTTTGTAACTGTAGCCTATTGGGTTCATTTTGAAACTTTGTATTTTCAAAATTTTTGATATGTTCAGTCTTCATATCCATTCCAGTTTACATTATCTAATATGTTTCAGTTTCATATCTATATTGCATCCATAATGTTGCACTTTGGTCTGGTCATTGTTTTCCTGGGTGTTGAAGTCTTCATCTCCATTTTATGTACTGTTAGTACTTCATCCCTGTTGTGCATGTCTGCATATTTAGTAATACATGCCTGCATATTTAGTTAGTATCAGCCTGGGTAGAAATGGGGAACAACTAGGTTTTAAAAAAAAAAAAAAGAAAAAAAAAAAAAAAAAAAAAGAGAAAAAAAAAAAAGAAAAAAAAAAAAAAAAAAGAAAAAAAAAAAAATCTGATGGTGAAGCTGAATTCTAGAAGTAAATATGAGTTAGAAGATAGTTGGGCAACACAAACATGGGCATCTGTAAGTATTCGGATAACAGAGAAATAGGGATAAGTGTTCACCAGTTTTGCATATGACCCGTAGATTTGACATATTTAACTCGAAGCAATATAGGTGCTGACTCGAAGCAACGACTTGCTTGGCCCGAAGCAGTTGAGTTTTTCTCAGGGTAAAAATTTTGGACACAGGGAAGTGTTATGTTCTATTCATGGCGTGAGTTTGCATGGGATACGAGTGTGCACATGTACAAAGTATAGAGTAGGAAAACTTCACCTTCTGTCAGTCAGCCTTTAGAAATTTTGTCGTAGTTTAGTGTTACCCGGTTCTCGTTTAGGGTATGTTTTGGTCACGGTACACGGTGGAGTGGTCGAGCAAAGCAAACAAACCCCGTTCTATTCTCATTTTCTTTGATCGTAAATTTTTAAGTCACGTATTCCATAATTGAAATTTTGTTCTAGATTTGAATCTACGTCAGAAGAATTTGATCGTTATTCTCTGTCGTGCTTTATCGGTGAATCGTCGTTTTGTATTCAAATTTTCTGCAACTTTCAGGTGAGTTTTTCTCACCAGACATATGTACATATATTGTGTAAATTATCGCAAGTGTATGTGTAAACATTCTATTTAGATATTATCTGTCTGTAGTATGATGTAGAATGATGAACCCATTTAAATTGACATCTCATCAGTTATTTATCTGTTATATTATTTCTGCAGTTATATTATTAATTGTTATTTACTGCTTAAATCACCACTGCAAGTTCCCTGTTAAAGTTGGATTGTTATGGGCTGAAATAATGATTATTGTTAAACTAGTCTGTTAACTGCTTAACTGATAACTTGGGATTGCGGGTTTGAAATGATAGAACCCGGGGTTTTGTAAATTACGGGTTGAAATGATATAAATCCGTATCACTTGACCTAGGCTAGAGAACTATATACAGGCCCGTGGTTCTTATAATATTTTCTGAAATATTTAAAAAAATTATTTTGGAAGTTAAATATTTGATTTAATATCTTTAAAGGATTTTATTTTAATTTTTGAATGAGTTATAAATGTTAATAAATAAATAGATAAATAAGTTATATTTGGAAATATTTATTTAGTTAATCAATCTGCTACAGCATTTTTAGAAATGCGGTCTTTTTGAAATTGGACTAGTTTTACCCGTAACTTTAGGTAGCATTTCCTAAGTGCTACAGAATCTAGAATTGATTGTTTTAAAACTCATGGAATTTGAGAAATTTTATTTTATGTTAAGTTTTGGAAAATCTTAAGATATGATATTTATAACTGGATTTTCCTTAATAAATTTAAGATGAATATTCTAGTATTAAGTGAATTTTGAAGATATTAAATGACTAACATTGGGAGTTTATTTATGGAATTTATGGGAATATTCAAGACTAAATAATAAAACATTGATTTGTTGAAAGAATAAAATCCAAACTTAGTTTTGAATAGGAAATACTCCAATTGGACATATATATATAGGAATTGTAACGGATTTGGGGACATAAAGTGATATTTAAATTATGGTTTAAACTTTAAATAAAGAAATATATTTGTAAAGCTATATAAATTATCTTCTTCACAAAGTAACCATAAAGTTAAACCATTTATTCTATATACCGTTGAATATCCAAACCATTTCTGTGTTGGGAGTTATGATTTAAAGTAAAAATTCCAAATATTATGTTTTGAAGATATATTTCAAATATTCGGCTTCCAGATATTATAAATTTTAAGCAGTATGGTTTTGGAAAGAATTATATTTGAATATAACGATATCATATTGTTTTGGGTTTTAAAATGATATCGTATTTATAGTTTTGAAATGGAAATGTTTATTTTGGTTTTAAAGTATAAAATGTTTTAAATGACCACGGGTTATAATAACGATGGGTTGGCAAAGAGACCGGGATCGGATATGGACATACTCTCTGTCGATACCGAAAACCACTTTGACCAACCGTGTACGCGGCGGAGATTCCAGAATGAAGTAGGTCGGTGGTGGCGTTTCCTGTAAGGTAAATACGTGGACCCGACTCCCGTGAGTTGGCATAAGGTGGCTAAAACAGGAGCAATTCCAGGCCAATGAGGTCATTCCTCTGATCGGACGCTCCTCTTCGATATTATACTATGATTTTGGATTGATTCGGTGGCTACCTCTATATTTTGATTTTGGGGAGTTAGTCCGAGGTGGGCGGTAACTGCGGCTACGCGTTTCCACCAGCCTGGATAGCAATTGGTATATCTACCCTGGCATTGCCTAGTTGTGCCGTGTCATCTACCATACCGAGCCTTGTACGAGTTTAGATTTCTCCCGTAGCCCGTGTGGTATCCTCTAGTTGCTTCCCGATCAGGAGGAGCTATGATATTGGATGGACTACTGGGACTATTACGTGTTAAGGGCTATATGGGTAACCCCTTAATGCTAAGAAAAAAGTATGTTTATTTTATAAATAGACACTATTATAATAGCGCAATATACTACATAGTAAATAGTTTAACGGATCCTTAGAGGATGGGCGGTCCCAAGCATCCTTTAAGTTACTTGCTCTATATTACAGTACACTTGAATTAGCTTACATTATATAAGTATGTATGTCCTGACTCGAGTGTTATGTTTTATTTTACGCTCGGGTCAGCCTGAGTTGCGGTTTTCAGTTCTATCTGGAGCTAGGACATCCCGTAGATCATTCGTGCTGCTGGAAGCCTTTTCAGTCTTTATCTTTTTGCAAGCAAGGCTTTGGAAGACTCTGTTCCTATGTATGTCTAAAGCTGTATTGCAGATTCTAAACTATGTAAATTCTGTTGATCAAAGATTTGTAGTGGCTTCATGAACCACTGAAATTTTATTTCCGCTGTAAGTTCTGATATCTGTGTATGTGATTCTGTGATTTTATTTACTGCATATTCTGAGTTTTGCCAAATTTATTCTACAACGCAGTACCTTGAACACTTCAAGTCCGACATGAGCGGATGCGAAGGGTTGAAAATACTGGGTCATTACAGCATGCATACACAATACATTTTCATATCAGACTTTTATCAAAACACAAACAATACATATTTATATCAAAACAAACAAGCATGCAACCTAAGTAAGAATTTAAGATTTTAAAGTTACTCACCGATTAAAAGAAGGCAGAGCCTCGGTTGATATGCTTTTTGAATTTGTTGAAGACATCAAAGATTCTAGTTTCTACTTGATTGAATTTAAAGCTTCTCTTAAATTTCAAATTGGAAGAATGAATGCAGGTGCTTATGCTTGATTAACACAGCTGTACTTCCAGATTGCAGAGAGAAGATGCAGATTTTAAAACTATAGTTGCTTTATTGTCCAAGTTGCAAGCAGATTTGAAATTTGCAGAGGAAAAAGGATGATGCAGATTTTCTTTTTAATTGCAGGTGGCATGCAGAATCCATAGAAATAAGAATGCAGATTTGCCATTTATTTTGAAAATGGCAGGTGAACATGATTTCCAGATTTGAACATGCAGGGTTTTGAAGATGCAAGTTTGATTTTTGAAGAGGTGTTTTGAAGTTTTCTTTTGATTTAGGAAATAAGAAAAAAGGATGGGAACGAATGAATGTATTCTTATATAGGTTATTTTCAGATCTAATAAAATAAAAGAAAAATATTTAAAACAAAATGACACTTGTAAAAATTCCAACATTTGTCAAATTGAATGCTTATCTTATAACACTTGTTTAATTAAGCTTTAAGAGATCAACACTTGTCCTATTTAGAGTAATTAGTATTTAAATTTAAATGTTAATGTATATGTTAATGTATGTATTAAGCCAAATTAATTTGTTAGTTAATATTTAAATATGTATATAAAGTTATAAAAAGAAATAAAAACAAATCATGTTTATAAATAAAACTTATGCATGTAAAAACTAAAACAATTAAAAAAAATCTATACTTTGGAATTTAAATTCAAATCAATTCAAAATCTAATATTTAAAAATCAAGTTATAAATACAAATTTAACTTTAAAATAACAATTGCCATTTTATTCAAAATTTATTTGTAAATCAATACACTATTAATATTATTTTTAAAAATATCTCATTATTAAATTAAAATCATTTTAAAAGAAATTATACTTTTATTAATAAATTTTCTATTTTATTAAGCCATAAAACTTTTTGTTCGTTAATTCATTTTAAATTTAAAACTCAAGCCAAATTATTTTAAACATTTAAATATTTATCTTAACAATTTAAAAATCATATATTTATTTATTACATAGCTTTGAAAACTAAATATTAAATTAAATCAAAATTTCCAATTTATTAATGCATATATTAGAATTTTAAATCATGATTCATTAATTAAATCTAAACCAAGATTTATTTATTTAATAACTTTGAAAAGCTAATATTAAATAAAAACAAATTTTCCAAATTACTACAAATAATAAGAATTAGAAAAATATGTTTTATTTATTAAATTTAAAACAGAGCTAATCTATTTACAAAATAAACTATATATTTATATTATAAATAGAGACCAATTTATTATTTTTAAAAGATAAAATAACCAATTAAATATTTATTGAAGAAGATTATCAAATCAATTTGAATTTTTATTAACAAAAATATCAATATCAATTTAATTTTAATACAGATTATTAAATTGTTATTGTCAAAAATTCCGGGATGTTACAATCCTCCCCCCTCAAAAGAATTTCATCCCCGAAATTTAAAACAAAGGTAATTTAATAATCTCATTAAAGATTTTAATTTTAAAACACAAGCATATATCAAAGATATGCTAACAACCAAAACAACCAATTTATCCAATCAAACAAATCTAATTATCCAGATAAATTCAGGATAAAATTTCCTCGAGTTTTCCAAGTGTATATATATATACCGGGATACTCGCTCTATAGAAATCAAACAATCAATACTATGAAGCTACAAAGCTCCAATTCATCTATATCTATAACACTAGACAAGATAACAGACTAAAGACGAGTCTGACTCAATAACCAAAACTCCCAAACTGCTGTTTCCACAACCAGAGATAGATCATTCACGTACTCCCTCAAAGATACGTGAAACTCATCGAATTCCAGTTATCCAAACTGGCAATTAAATCATGTAGATCAATCACTTATTCTCCAAGATCATAGAAAAGATCCAAAACTCTTCAGAGCTAACCTTCCAGCCCTACCCAATCTTATAGTTCCTTTCCGATCGGAGAAAACTTATCCAAAATTTAAATCTCCGACTTCAGAATCCAAATTCCTCCGTCTCTTATCCACAAAATCTTCGGATGATCCTGGGCTGGCTACAACCTTCCTGATCAGCTCAACCTTCGCTGATGCTTCTAGAAACAAACAAAACCAATTAACTTAACAAAATGATCTCCTCAAGACCAACCAAGATCAAACCCTACTCCTCGAACATCAGAAGACAACAACTTCTCCTGACCGGAAAAGAAAAGCAGATACACTTCCAAACTGCTTCCGCTGCACAACTCTGATCCGAAGTAGAAGAGAATGCTGAAGAAGAACACAAGCAAAAACTGGACAACATATCCCAGAAATATGGTTCATCGGATCCATAAGAAAACTCAGAAACTTCTCCAAAACCTGAGCTGCTTCACCAAACTCTATCTCTTGGAACCATCTTTCTACTAAGCTGAACCACCGGTAGCACTCCTAGAATCCTAGTTGATAAGGAAACTCAATTTCCAGATGCGAACAAACCTCTGACTTCCTTGAAGACATCCGGAAAAAATCTGATAACCTAAGAGAACACTCAAACAAGCGCATGTCACTTTTGCGATCTATCCAAACCAAATCCAAGGAAACTGTTCTCCCTTTACCAAGCAGAATAGCTTACACTTAACTAGCCAACCCATCGAAGAAATGGGTCCACTTAACTGCTTCTGAACTCCACCCCAGAAAAACTGCTAAGCCAGAAGATCTCTTGCCAACACCAAGAACACTCCAAGCTGCACTGCTGCCACAGATGCCAAAGAATTCCAAATTGAACACCGGCTGAACACAGCCACAACACTAAAGCAGACTCACCTCCTTAACTTGTTCCAAAGAAATCATTTTTGGGAACATCCATAGTCACTGCGTCTCATCACGCATCTACTATTTCCTGAAGTATCAAACTACCATCATTCGCTTCTGCCTAGCCAACAGATCCAAACTCCACTCATCAACTTTAAAAATAAACTCCGAACCTTTAAAAGGTTTCCTTCAGAGATTGATGAAATCCTTACCAAACTGCAAAGATTACTCGACGGTATTAGGTCTACAGTCTCGACAAATGCACTTCCAACCTCAAAACATTCAAACTCCAACCAATGGTAGTCGTGTTACACACACTATTACCCCATCTACCTCTATAACTTATATTGGAAAACCCGAACAGGTAACCCAATAAATAGGTAGAAGTGTGTGTGTGTATATATATATATATATATATATATATATATAGTTATATATAAAAACTACAAATACGCTCTCTCAAGATAGACATCACTCCAGAGCCTAGGTATTCACTCAACCTAATGCTCTGATACCAAGCTGAGATGACCCGACTTTCACACCACAGAAAATCGCATCATCTTGAAGAAAGAAAGGGATAGAAAAGAGAAAAGAAAGAAGAGAAAGAAGAAACAACATCAGAATCTAAACAGCGGAACGAATGAATTATATTAATAACATAAATATTACATAGTTTACAACCATTATCAGAGTTACACAGATTACACATCACATACTAGACAGTTATAAACACCTGTCTAGTTATACAACTCAATACAGTACAAGAAACTACTCAGAGAAATCAACACATCGGAAAACTATATATATCTACACGCAGAAGCCTCCTGCTCCATTGCTCCTTCACAATTCGTCAAAGCCAACTTGAATCCCTTGGCTACTCGTAAAAATTTGAGTACCCAAGAGTTTAAGAAAACAGAAGATAAACTTTGGGTCAGACATGGGTATGGTGCGAGTAACTAGTTAAGGTAGCTTAACTTTTAAAAACCTTATGAAAATAAAGGTATCACGTAAGACTTCCCACACATAAACATGGAAAAGTTTTTACCTTACGCTAACCAAAACATTTGATAGGAAATCCAGTGATATTATAATAGGTCTAGGGTTTTCAAGTAAATATGAAATAGCCGAAATTGTTACATTATTAAATTGCAGATACTAGCCACAAAAGTGGGTAATACAATATAAACCGTTGGCACTTATTGGATTTTGGATTCCATACAATGGCAGGGCTAGTGGGGTACCACCCGTCACAGTACGTGGCCTAGATCACCGTACCAAGGAGTACGCCCGCTCTCCTGCAACACAAGGCAGGAACCATTCCTTACTTGACAGTTCCGAAAAAGACAACCCCGTAGTTGTAGCTAGCAACCGCCCACACAGCCGAATAAAAGGGACCTCTAGACAGGGGAAAATCTCGTCCTACTTGGGCATGACCCACTTAACCTTGCTGCACCTCCCATGTTTTAGCCATTCCCGGTTGATGAGGCTTGAGGCTACGATAACCTTTATAGGACATATCACTTAGAATGCTCATCGTCCACCTGATGATGTTCTGAATGCATTCAATCCCTACAAGTTCGTTCCGGGTTCGAACGAAACCGAAGGCATTATCTTGTTACACCCATTTTGGAATCAATGACGATAACCCTTACACCCTGAACCTTCATCTCGAATCTGAAAGTACTACTCCGTCAAACTCATCTCGGAATTACCCTCAGAGTTGTACTGAAGAATAGTCCTTACACCTCGAGTCTTCACTCTTTACAAGAGATTCACGACCTATCGTTAATTTGGATCAATGTGATTTTCGGATATCCAAATATGGAAACCCGATCCTGGTCTCATCGAAATCCAAAGCGTGTCTTTTAGGTCCAAGTTGTTTTAGAGTTTAAAACAATTCAATTATCTATGTACACACGGATAGATAACTCTCAAATCACAATTGATAAGCAACATTATCAAATAAACAGGTAATCCACATCTTCGTCACAATAGATAATCTATATTATCATCACAATGCAACCAAACATTAATATCACACAACATCACTTATCTCATTTTTGAGATCATAATCATTTAAGGCAATCGATATCACTTATTCATACATAAGCAATGATTTACTTCATCACAATATAAGTAATTTAAAATGAATTAAATTAACTATCTCTATCTCTAATTAATTTAAAGTGAATTAAACTGATTACTTCATACTTTAATTAATTTAAAATAAATTAAATTAATTATTTCATTCATTCAAAATCTTGCTTACTCAACCATTTAATTGATTACCATCAATTAATTAATCATCCAAAATAATCACCTTAATTAATCACCCTTGATTAATTATCCTTAATTACATTCATGTAATTATCCTTAATTAATTTCACAAATTAATTATTCTCAACCAAAAACAGTAATTAACCTTTAATTACTTCAATTAATTAATTAACTATAATTAATTACCTTAATCCTTAATTAATTACATTAATTAATTACCTTTAGTTATTTATCATTGATTAATTAATCATAATTAATCAACTTTAATTACATCATTAATTGTAATAATTAATGATCCTTAATTTTATTTAATTAATTATCCTCTTAAATTAATTACCTTAAGTAATTAACTCATTATTATTAATCCCTCTTGATTTACCATATTCGGTAATTAACTCACTTAATTACTTCATTAAAACAAATTAATTATTCCTTAATTAATTTCTTAATTAATTCCTTGATTAATTACTAAGTAATTTAATCCAAACTACTTACGTTTAAAACATCTTCCATTAATTACAACCTGTAATTATCAATTAATTACTTCACCAAGTAATTTCCAATCCATTAATTACATAAAGTAATTATCTTTAAAACATCAAGTGAAGTAATTATACTCAAACCATTCACAAATGATTATTATTAAATTAATTAATCTAATTAAATATTAAAAATTAACCATCTTAATTAATTATTAAATAATCCTGGTTAGTGACCTTCATTAACCATTCTCCAATTATTTCCATTAAGTAATTAACTTAGATTAATCACAAATTAAATCATCTTTAATTATCCATTAATTAAAGTCTAATTATTTAATTAATTAAGAGTTAATTTTAACTAAATTATTACTTAATTATTTAATTAATTAACCTTGATTATAACTTTAATTACTTAATTAAGAAATCTTTAATCATTAGTTAATAATTTAATTAATGATCTTAATTACAAACTGATTAACCCTTAATCAATATTTATAAATTCCAAATTATTAATTAATTAAATTAATTAACCATTCCTCAATTACTCCATTAATTAAATTAATTTCAAAACATTATTCTTAATTAATTTTAAGACAAAAAATTTCTAAATTATGTTTAGAAACAAATTTATTTGAAAACAAATTACTTTTAAATTTCATTTTAAATACATGATTTAAAATGAATAATTTAAACTTAAACAAAGTTTAAACAATTTAAAACTTTTTAAAATTTCAAGACAAACAAGTGTTTGTCTTAGAAATGAATTTCATAAAAATTTTGAAACTAAATTCATTTCAAAATTAAATTTACACTTGGTTTAAATCTTCAAATTTAAAAACTTCTTTTAAATTTCAAACTGAAGTTCATGTTAAATTTTAGATTTCCAGATTTAAATTTAATTTTAAATCTTGCTCATATTTTACAACTTCAATTTAAGAAGATTGAAACTGCTTCCCAAAATAAAGTAGTTAAACAAGTTTAAGTTTAAAACCTTATTTTTATCTAAAACTGAGATATTTAAATTTAACTTGAATTCTAAAATTTAAATTTAAAACCAGATTTAAAACTTTCTTAACATTCAAAAGCTTCAAATTTACAAATTATAAAACTCAGACGCTACAGGTTTTAAAAATTTAAAAACTAAAATTCAGGTTTCTCAAAAAAACCTGAAAATACAGAATGACCGAGAACACCAAAAACTGCTTCGAGTCTTCAACCCAACTCCCCCGAGCCAACTTCCCAATTGCTTCGACCAACCCAAGCAATTCCCCCTGCTACCAATCTTAACCAAAAAACTTCATCAGAGAATTCATCACCGTGCATATGCACGGCGACCACAGCCACCTCTGATCATCAAAGATGATCGCTGCTCACCAGAAACCAACCCAGCCACCTCCCACAACCATCAATTCGAGCTACCACCTTCGAAGTCAAAATCGAACACCCACTTACAAACCTGGAAACAGAAAAATAGGTTTCTCCTTCAAATCTGTCAACGGAAAACTCTCGCCAATTAAAATAAGAACTGGGAACAAAGCAAGTGTAGGGGATTTTTAAATGAAAGATAGAACTGGGAACAAAGCAGAGCCCATAACAACATGCATACATAATACATTTTCATATCAGACTTTTATCAAAACAAAAACAATACATATTTATATCAAAACAAACAAGCATGCAACCTAAGTAAGAATTTAAGATTTTAAAGTTACTCACCGATTAAAAGAAGGCAGAGCCTCGGTTGATATGCTTTTTGAATTCGCTGAAGACATCAAAGATTCTAGTTTCTGCTTGATTGAACTTAAAGCTTCTCTTAAATTTCAAATTGGAAGAATGAATGCAGGTGCTTATGCTTGATTAACATAGCTGTACTTCCAGATTGTAGAGAGAAGATGCAGATTTTAAAACTATAGTTTCTTTACTGTCCAAGTTGCAAGCAAATTTGAAATTTGCAGAGGAAAAAGGATGATGCAGATTTGCTTTTTAATTGCAGATGGCATGCAGAATCCATAGAAATAAGAATGCAGATTTGCCATTTATTTTGAAAATGGCAGGTGAACATGATTTCCAGATTTGAACATGCAGGGTTTTGAAGATGCAAGTTTGATTTTTGAAGAGGTGTTTTGAAGTTTTCTTTTGATTTAGGAAATGAGAAAAAAGGATGGGAATGAATGAATGGATTCTTATATAGGTTATTTTCAGATTTAATAAAATAAAAGAAAAATATTTAAAACAATATGACACTTGTAAATTCCAACATTTGTCAAATTGAATGCTTATCTTATAACACTTGTTTAATTAAGCTTTAAGAGATCAACACTTGTCCTATTTAGAGTAATTAGTATTTAAATGTTAATATATATGTTAATGTATGTATTAAGCCAAATTAATTTGTTAGTTAATATTTAAATATATATATAAATTTATAAAAAGAAATAAAAACAAATCATGTTTATAAATAAAACTTATGCATATAAAAATTAAAACAATTAAAAAAATCTATACTTTGGAATTTAAATTCAAATCAAATTCAAAATTTAATATTTAAAAATCGAGTTATAAATACAGATTTAACTTTGAAATAACAATTGCCATTTTATTCAAAATTTATTTGTAAATCAATACACTATTAATATTATTTTTAAAAATATCTCATTATTAAATTAAAATCATTTTAAAAGAAATTATTTTTTTATTAATAAATTATCCATTTTATTAAGCCATAAAACTTTTTGTTTGTTAATTCATTTTAAATTTAAAGCTCAAGCCAAATTATTTTAAACATTTAAATATTTGTCATAACAATTTAAAAATCACATATTTATTTATTAGATAGCTTTGAAAACTAAATATTAAATTAAATCAAAATTTCCAATTTATTAATGCATATATTAGAATTTTTAATCGTGATTCATTAATTAAATCTAAACTAAGATTTACTTATTTAATAACTTTGAAAAGCTAATATTAAATAAAAACAAATTTTCCAAATTACTACAAATAATAATAATTATAAAAATATGTTTTATTTATTAAATTCAAAACAAAGCTAATCTATTTACAAAATAAACCATATATTTATATTATAAATAGAGAACAATTTATTATTTTTAAAAGATAAAATAACCAATTAAATATTTATTGAAGAAGATTATTAAATCAATTTGAATTATTATTAACAAAAATATAAATATCAGTTTAATTTTAATACAGATTATTAAATTGTTATTGTCAAAAATTCTGGGATGTTACAAATATCATACAACCTTAATCTCAATTAAAATTTAATTAAAGCCTTTAAGCTAGGTTTCAATTTGTTACCTGAAATTGTTTTCGCCTAAGTTCTACTTGAATTTCCTAATGTTATCTTATTGGATTCATGATTTACTAGTGAATAATCTACCAGATCTGAACTGTTTTCTCCATTCTTTGCATTTTCGGAATCGCCAATGACTAAGAATTAACTTGAAATTTAACGTAACTGACAAAGAAGAAGGCAAAAATATTATATTTATTCCTGATGAAGTCTACACAAATCACTTAATAGATGGAAAAACAAAATTGCTTTCTTTGTTTTTTGAACCGAACCTCCTCTCGGATCGCACAGTGCATGTGTTGTTGCGGCTTCTCCCTTAGCCCGTCCACCTACTTGTGACTTGCTTCCAGGTCTGTCCATGTCTACATAAGCCCATCCTTAACCTCCTCTTCTCCTCGATTCGATCGCTGATAGCGGTGTCTCTAGCTCGCTCAACCGTGTTTGGGGCCTCCTCTGCCAGCAAAGTCATTCTCTCGAAAGCCTCCACCCTCCCCTCGGCATCCTGAACCCTCTTCTATAGTTCCTTCCTATCTTCCTATGCATACTGACCTACGTCCTTTCCCTCTACTTAGTTAGATCTGGTAGATCCGAATGAATGCGATAGGCTCCGTCACAGCTTGCATAATAAGTAATTCAAGATCTAAGTCATGGAATGAAAGAAAAAATTACAAAATATAAAGGTCTTTACCAAATAAGTCGACAATTGAGAGTCGAGGACCTCATCCAAGGGATGAGCCTCGTAGCCTAACTGAGCCTGACGCTTGTTGCACATGGCCTCCGACGCTACTCAAGTCAGCACATACATCAACATTCGAAGGCTGTCATCATCCTCGAGCGCCCTCAAGGTAGTCGATCCCACCATCTCAAGCTCATCATCCCCCGATCTGGGCCTAATCACATCCACCTCCTCATAGAATCTATATGTCAGATCACTTCCGAAGCTCCTCGACTCAGAAACCATAGTCCTCTAGGATAGCCTTCCTTGCTCTGCATTCTTTTTCCTTTTGTCCCCCTCAGTTATGGACCCTTCATGCAATGTCAGGTAAGTCAGTGAAAAATAGGCACCCTTCCTCCGACGGTTAAGAGCTGGTCGGTGTATGCAATGGGGTACTAGGTCAGCTTGTTGTGCTTGGGTAGTGCAGTTGCGGGATTTTGATGTGAGACTTCTCGATAGGTACCCCTTACATTAGCAGCATCAAGTGCAGCACCCAGGCTCAAATAGACTGTTGAAAAAACATGAGCACGGGTCAATGAAGAGAAAAGAAGGAATTAAAAGATATGTAGTACAAATCTAAGATAACCTATATAGATCGGTGCCTCCATCACCTCCTAGTTAAAGGCAGGTAGGGAAACCCTATGCGACTTGTGACAACTCCGACTTCAACTTTCAAAAATCAACATCTAATACATCATGCATATTCAAATGCCGGAGATTCAAATGTTGGAGTCTGGTTCGCTGGAGTCATAACACAATAGATGATAACAATACAACGGAAACAAAATAACTTTCATTCATCACTACATGGATTACAACATTCTACAACAAGTGACCATCATCATTAGAGTCCTGTATATACTACACAACAGCAGATTACAACATAACAGCTGAAAAATAACATCAATAGGGTCTTCCAAGAGAGTCCAACATACTGCATCTTCATTTCCAAAGTTCCAAAGTCCAAACCAAAAATCTCAAAACCATAAGCTTCCAAACCAAAGACTTCCAAATCCACATCTACTTTCCAACTTAGCTCCATAATCTACTGATAACCTGACCCTAGGCCGCCCGTGTGGAAAATTACGGGCACCCAGAGTGTAGCAAAAGGGAACAATAAACTCCGAGTCAGTCATGGGATTGGTGTGAGAAACTTAAAAACAGCTATTTGTGCAAAAATAAATCTGTTTATGCTTTTGAAAAATGGAACTGCCATAAGGTCTCCCGACACACACTCAAATGCAATCGCACACATGGGAAAGGTTTCTCCTTATAGTAGTCAAACATGCTTGATACGTGAAAATCCTTTTTGATATTATTTTTAGTCCATAGTGTGGAAAACATTTTGCAAGTATAATATTAGTCTTATCCAGCATACATACCATTATAGTATGCCTACTATAGCTACCATGTTAAACGGCAGGTTCTACGACTGAAACTGTAAAGGGATCGTACTGTTTTGTTTGGATTTCCAACAAATGATCAAGGCTAAGGAACTTCCTTTATCCAAATGGGTACGCCTCTAGAGGTACATCCTGAGAACCTAACCGGATCTCTACCAACACAAGGCTGGGTTACCTCTGTAACTAGGTATCTAACTATCACAAGTATGCCATCCCCCGGTTGTAATCGACCTTTACCAAGGCTCCTCAAATTCCAGCAACCACATAAGTAAAATATCTGGGCTCTATACCATAATACCACTTTTCATCCAGAAGGAAGTGCACATACCCTTAGGGTCGCGAACCCCATAACCTTGCTGCATCCTTCCTGTTTCGACCATTTTCCGGGGTGTGAGGTTCGATGAAGTTTCGTCTCACAAAGCTACGCTTTACACAAAAGCCATGCTTCGATCAACCAATGCTCAACACTTAGCATGCCACATTATCAAATTGGGAATGTATCACTAATAACTATTATCTACATAACCTCTGAGCTTGTACGTCTCAGAGAAGGGTGTTAAGTTAGGAGAATGAATTCTCCGCCATCAAACCGAAATGTATTTAATAGAAACCAGCTTTATATCTCAAAGTATAATGTCAGACATACATCCATACAAGTCCATCCTGGGTTTGAATGGAACCAAAGGCACTTCGTCCAATTATGGAAAGAAGTCCTTGCAAATCCGAATATCTCCAATCTCATCTGGACTTCCCATCGCATAGGGTGATCTCTATCCGGAGCAACTCGGTGCAGAGACAATCAACAGGCAATCCTTTCATTTTCGAAAATACCCGGTCTTCAACCACCGTCTTCAAATGCAATTCCATTCTGTCATATCATTATTCGGAATTGGTTTTCGACTTAATGCCCTTCCCTGGCCTTTTCGAATAATGAGCGCTTATTTAAAACATATGGATATATTGGATCTTAGTTAAGTCCAACTTATTTCCCAAAACCTTCCCTTTTGAACGATTCAAACAAATTTCCCTTTTAATCTTTTAAACCAAAGATCCACCTTTTATAATTCAATGCAGAACATTATATTCACACAGCAATTCATCACAGATAAATAACTTGCATTTATCACAGCTCAATCCAAAGCAACTCACATCACAGAATATTATAGATTAACATACTAGATTAAAGATTAACATACTAGAGAAATTAATCAATCCAAGCATTCAATATAATTAATCATCCATAAGCAAGATTAATTAATCACATAATTTATAATTAATTTATTTTAAACCAAATAAATTAATTACATATGAATTTATTACCTAATCATGCTTAATTAACATTAATTACAAACCATTTATTATTATTTTAATCAAGTAATGAAATTAAATAAATCATCCTTAATTACTTACACTAATTAATTATCCTATAATTACTGATTAATTACTCTTTAATTATTAATCGATTATCCTTTAATCATTAATTAATTAACCTTTAGTAATTAATTAATTATCCTTTAATCATTAATTAATTAACCTTTAAGTATTAATTAATTAATCAATTAATTATTCTTTAATTACCCTCATTGATTAATTAATCTTTAATTACCTAAGACCTTTATTAATTAGAAGATAAACCATTTATCTTAATTGATTACTTAATTATTATTATTAAATTTTATTTAATAAACCTTTGAAATATATTTATTATTACCCTATAAATTAACTTAAGACCTTTAAGTTTAATTAATGATTAAAAAAGTTTTCCCTTCTTTAATTAACTCCTTAATTACATTATTAAATTTATTTAAATAACTTAAGAATTAATTATAAATAAAAAACATTTAATAAAAAATCTCAAATTGAATTAATTTAAAATAATTTATTTTAAAACCTTTTAACTAATCTCAATTTTAAATAAAACAATTATTATTTAAAAGAATTACTAAAGAAATTGTTTAAACTTGTTTTTGTTTAAACCTTTAACTTTTTTTAAAAACTTGTTGATACTCTAAAGCTTTGACCCGAGTCGAACCCAGTGCCGATCCCGAGCCCAACCCGAGAAATCCTCTTTTTTTTTAAACTTTGTTACGTTTAAATTTTTAAAACTGTTATAACATGTAATACTCACGTATACATAGTACAACCCCGAGTTCCCTCCCGAGACAAACCTTCCTTTCCCTAAGACTCCACCTTCTTCCTCTTCTATTCACACAGCATCACCTAAACACTGATACACCTGACACAAGTTCACGTACACAGGAAAACACATTAGCTTCGACCATCAATGCCATGCTGGCATGTCAGCTTCGATCACCACTCTCGATTCCGATCACCACTCTCGATTCCGATCACCCAGACCTCGCATCGACGATGAACTCGAAATCGAGCACTAACGAACCAACTGAAACAAACAGATCATCGAAGAACCACCTCGACCCGTCGCTTCAGATCACCGGAGCACTCGCCAATCTGACCAAAACCTCATCGCAGTCCCACGCATCGATTCCTCCCATACCGATTCACTCCGACGCATTGACGATGACACAGACACCTCGCAAACCCAGTCGACCACAACGGGCTTAAAAACCCTAAATCAATGTCGTGCCGCCGCCACGGTGATCAAAAAATTCATCCACTATTTTTCCCAAGATTGCCGATCTCCAAGCTATCTCCAGCAGCGATCCCGACCACCCACCTTGCTTCGATCACAAGGAAATACCCAAAATCCTCTTCTCATTCAACCACGAATTCCTCACTCAAAACAAACCTAAAAATTTTGATTCTTTTTCAAATTCATGGTTTAGAAATCGAATCTGATGATGTATATGAAACCAGAAATCATGACATTCAAATTTTGACATGCATTGGGTTTTTACTGTATTTTCTAATTTTCTAGAAAAACTCAAACTGATTATACTTACAAATATTTTTAGAATCAATATCTTGATAATTTAATCACATTTTATTTGAACATCAAAGTCTAAAAAAATTAGGGGATGAGATTTTAAATTTTGAATAAGTTTTTAAACCTGTGTACTTAGAATAGAGCAAATATACTTATACACAGGCATGCATCCAATCATCTACATATATATAGACATGTAGGCATATTTTACATCTATACAAACATTTTTCACAACATACTTCAAGTATCAATCACAAACACAAGATATATAAACAGATTCACATTTAGTAGTTAGTTTACTTACAGGAAATGGAATAGAGAATCATTTTTCTTTTATGAAATCTGGAAATTGCTTTGAACTTTGACCTGATCTGTTTGATGTTTGAGATGATCTTTGCTTTGATTTTGTTGAATCTATGCTTCAGGTTTGAAAATTGGAAGAGATTGTTAGCTTAGTTTTTATTTTCTGTTTTTAGTTTGCTCAGATTTTTGAATATATCAAAGAAAATGAAAAGAGAAAGGGTAGAGAGGTATATATAATCTTGTTTGCCTATTACTTATTATTTTAAAAATGAAAAGAAACTAATGACACTTGTTAAATTGCATGTTAAAATGGTTACACTTGTTAATTTTGCATGTATTAATAATTTTAATATTATCATCATTTATGTTTTTATAATTATGTTATATGTTTAACTTTAAAAGAAAGTGTATTAAATCTTTTATTAAATCTTATTTTTAAGCTTAAGCTATTATATCTTAAATTAATAAATATTTATTTACAGTGTTTTATATTTATATATGTTTTATGTTTTTATATTAAGCTTTTCCTTTTATTTATTTTTATATAACTTTAAAGAAAATGATTTAAAATCTAATTATACATTAATAAATAGACGTTTATATATATTATATATATACATATTAGTTTTTAAAATATAGAGTTTTTAAATCTAATTTATTTTTTTATTTTTGAATTTCAAATCAAAATTCTATTTACAATATATTTACATATATACATAAAACAAACACATATCTTTTTTTTTGAAACAATTCAAATTAGTTCACAAATTAATTCTAAAAAGTATATTAATTACTAAATTAAATTTGGCTTAAAAACGGGATCATTACACGACTACTGCTAAGCTATGCCCTATCAAGGTTGTGTGTGTTAAGAGGCACGTTTTGGGTTACTTTTTCGAAGAGCCGCGGTAGAGGAGAAGGAGCCCTTGCTATCGACGTATATGGCTCATATGCCCAATCGGACGTCATTTCCACCTCAAGCATCCTTGATGAACTAGTGTAATTAGACGACCAATCTATAACGGGATCATGATGAAGGACCATGACATCCTCTAAGAGGGCCCGGGTTTAAAAACTCCACTCACCCTGATCATCCCCTCGACCTTGGTTGGAATACGACTTAGTGGTTTCATTCTCAGCATCAGCTTCACCCTCTATAGTCACAACTCCCATCTTACTAATCACGTCCCCACAGACCTTGTTGGTCGTGCGGTGGGGGTTCTCAACATGGCATCTCCTTCATCCATGGCTTGCTTTGAGCCTAGCAATCACCTTGTGAAGGTTCTCATCTTTTAAAATTATTGTCAGGTTTCTGGTGGGTTCTTCGATCTCCTTGATTTCACAAAGGTTCCCTCGTATGTGGTAAGAATTACCTCGATCCTAGTAGGGTTCATTGTGAAAAAAAGGCAAAATGATTATTAAGAGATCAACGTTAAATAGTTCTTCGATAGTTAAGAAAAACTTATAAGTCATGTTGAATACTGGGTTTCAAGGCTCGAAACCGCTATGGGGACGAAAAATAACTAGTCTTTGTAGGTCGGCGCTTTGTTAGGGAGACCATAGATCAAATGGGGCACTTCATTAACTTGAAGATGGTAGTAACCGAACGGTTTAGTTTTTACTTACCGGTAAACGTTGAAAACAAAACAAATAAGTGTAGAATCGGACACAAGAAGATTCAACTTGCGGCAAACAATGTAAAGCCCAGTCAGAAGCTTATAGTTATTTAGAGCTAATTGACCCGGCGCCAACCGATATGTGTTTAAAAAGTTGATGAAGAATAAGTGTAAAAGAAGAGTCACCCCGACCTTCATGTAAGCAAGCAATAGACAAAGTAGCTCGATAAGGGATTATTGGGACCGTCCGCAAGCAATGGGTACACAAGAGCAACATTCTCATAACCAAAGTCGGCTAAAGAACGTGCAGGTCGATCCGATCCTCTCAGATCTTAGAGGCACCCCCGCGAGAGGGTCTGTAGACCACTAGGGGAAGCACATTCAGCAATCTGCGATTAATAGCAAGTCACCAAGATTACTGAACCGCCCCCGCCTATTAAAGAAAGTAGTCTAACTTGGCCTGGAGGCAAGCCTAACCCCATGTTGATATAGGCAACCAACCGACCTAGTCTACCTACGAGTCTAGACTGATTTTCACCTGCTATCAAATGAAGGCAATTCAGGAATGATGGCGTCTAAAGCCTTAGGTTTTTGTTCTTTATGTTACCGGACGTTTGACAACCATCGTTAATGGTACAACGACGATCGTCAAACATCAAAGATCGAAAAAGCTTGCCTAGAAAGTTCATCGGTGAAGGGATTTTTCTATGACAATGGGCGGCAACTATTAAAGGCGCATTATTACGGCAAGTGAACCAAGATAAAATCAACATTAGAAAATCATCGACATCATTCCAAAAAAGGTTTTGAAAAATGTGATATTCAAACAAATGCCATAACACGAAAAATGCATAGATCAAAGTCAAGGAAGAATTGGATACTGATGATTTGGTAAGAACCTGTAAGAAAGGATTGAGTTTGCTGTGGAAAATGGGAATCTTAGATGGTAGAATATCTTCGAAAGCCCAGTAAAAGTTGGAACATAGAAGTAGAAATAATGAGTACGGGGAAGGAGGCAACTTGGGCCGATGGATTTTCAACGACCGAGGAAACCTTAACCGTCTAGGTATAATCAATGCGCTTGTCATATTCCTACCAAAAAAACGATTTGGCTGTGTAGAGTTTGGGAAAACAGATCACCTCCGCTGGTTGTTTAATGACTCGAGTCGTAGAATTTAATGTTGCATTAAATGCATGAATGACGACCCTGTTCCTGTGCATGGGTCGGGAACATGAAGCAAAAGTTGCTTGTATTTCTCGCAAATAGAGTATTTGGATAGTTTACATGGAAATCCGTATTTTCCTTAGTTCACATATCATAATGATCTGACTCTGCACCCGGACTAACTCAAAGAACAATTATCAGCCCATGTGCTGCCCCCATCCAGAGCATGCCCTAATCTCTCTTTACTGTTCACCTATTGGCCCGGCCCATCCAAGCCCACTCAAGAAATATTTCTTCTACTGCAATAAAAATGGCTGGTCGGTCTCCCACATGGGCAACAGGTAGCAAGGTCAAGGGAAGTCACTCTGGGAATTTATTACACTTTAACGACCAGCTTAGTCAATCAGCAAACCACCAAATAGCCCCCTCATTCGTCCTTATCCTTGTTATGGTCCGCCATCGCCCTTAAGGACTCTTTAGTTGTTTTCAACAATGTCTACAAGTGTCAAACGTCCTCGGCTTAAGAGACACTCAACATGTGCTACACCTCTGAAAGGCTGATATCTACTAGCGCAGCTCATCTGACAAGTACACCGCTTTACAACAACCTCTTCGCGTACTTTGTTGACACCATAATAACTCTGCTACAACCACCCTACTCCCAAGCCATTTGCCGTATTTTGATACATTTCCACTGTACAGCTCATTAATTGTCTACATCTGCACCTTGCAAACCATCCGGCGTCTCAATTGGCATGACCATCAACGGCCCAGAGCTTTTCTTGGGCTTGTTCAGACCAATCTCAACTGTCTAAACAACAAATTCAGCTGCTATAAATATATGATGCATTATCGGTTCACAAGGGTTGAAAAACATTAAGCCTTCAAGTATTTGTGTATTTTATTTTACCTTGTAATCAAGGCTATTATAATTGAAATGCTATAATAAGAACATCCTCATAATGGACGTAGATCACATTCGGTTGAACCACTCTAAACTCTTGTTTTCAATTTTCAGCACACTAGTAACTCTTCATTTTTCATTTCTAACCGAGATATTAGTTATCAACCTTGCTAATATATCCTCTTAAACATACTTTCGAAGTTGGCTAAAAATCCAATCAATGTTTTCTTTCTTAAATTGATATAGAAAAATTAGCAAAAGGGAAACAAATAATATCCAAGTTGGAAAAAAGTTCAAGGATAGACTTTTTGTAACTACTTTTTAAAATCAATTTTGTTGAAATTAAATTTTGAAAATTTAAACGCTAAACATTTAATTTTCTGAAAGAAAAATGGAGTACAAAAAGTTTAAATTAAAAACTTTCAAATTTCTGTCCAATATTCAAGTTCCCACAAAAACACAAACATTTTCGAAACTTAACATTTTTGAAGTACAAGCTTTTAAAGGATTTAGATTTAATATTTAAACTTTTCATTTTCATGTGTAAAACTAATAATTATAAAGGGTAATATTGTAAAAATAATCATTTCCATACATTTCAAATATAAATTTTTACAAACCAATCTTCAATAGTTCAATATTTAACTCTCAACAATTAAATTTCAGTATTTTATAATCATTGATCAACTTTCAAAATTTTAAACAAAGCCTTCGCTTTACGGTTGATTCACTGCGAATGACATCTACGGTGGAATTCATTTCCTAACTACTGGAATTGCAATTTTGGCTTTTGTATTTCAATAACTTTTAAACGTTTACATAACCTCTTTATAATGCAAATCAATTTTAAATAGAGGGAATTAATTTAAAGAACAAAAATTTGTATATTTTAAGCCTCAAGTACACGACCTCGATATTTTAACCATAAGGACAAACATTCTCCTAAAAATTAATCATAAGGACAAACATTTCTTCAAATTATTCAAAAGGACGAACATTCTTCCAAAACTGCCGCCAAACTAAAAACTGCTACCGATAACTACAAACTGATACCTAAAAACTGCTATTGATAACTAAAAACTGATATGTTAAGAAAGATGTCTTTCAGGAAAAAAAATACTGAATGTCTGTGCTAATAAATTTTGTACTTGACAATAATTTCTCGTTTTGAATAATATACAAATAAATATTCGTACAAAATAAATTTATTTTAGGATGAAAACCATCCAATTTTGAAATACGACTACTAACTATTTTAGGATGAAAACCATCCAATTTTGAAATACGACTACTAACGTAAATCAACATCAGCATGCAAAGCAATTCAAGATACAATACAAACCAATTATGGATCAGCGCAACTTGTTTTTGAATACTGCAGGCTATTTTTTCAAAAATTTCAAAATTTCAACTTTGGTGGCTTGCATAAAATGAAGTGAATAAGCAAAAAGTAAAAATAGTTTAGAGGCACACTTTAGTTTATTGTACAAAGAAGATAATTTACAATATGATAGATAAGCAGTCCTTAAAACTAACTAATTTATATCATGGAACGTAAACAAAATCCCTTCACAGACAGTTATATCAACATACGGAGTAGAAATATTTAGGTACATGGTTAAGAAACCGGACGGCGCAACTCCAAACACTATGAATCAACCTAACATAAAATGATAGCTAACTTTTACATTACACAATAACATTTAAATTGATAGGTTCTTCATGTGTAGGGTAACTGCCACATATTGTACCATTTTCATTCATATTTTCCGAACGTGCAGCCCTTTAGGTTGATGCTACAATTGTCATCTAAAATACTTTGTGCGAAAGGAGCAGCAGCTAGAGTAGAGATGCTAAATCAGAAGTTGTAGAAGAATTTTCATTGGTGTGCATGCTCATTCTTGTGTCTAATACTGCAAGCTGGGATTTAACCCAAGTCGGATTGAATTTTCCTTCTATCCACAGGGCTTCTCCGGTATCTTTGTGCTTAAAATCTGGATACTTCGGATTTCTCTGTAAATTTACAAGAAATTCATTATAAAATGATCACAGTGATGTCTTATATATGAACAGGCAATTTGATAGATCATGTACCGCAAGAGTTTAGACAACAACATGCATGCATATGTGTCATAATACAGGTATACAAGTCCAAAAAAAAGTCCAGCGATATATAAGAGTATCAGGAGGCAACATGCCAAAATAATTAATGTAGAAATGAAATGAAAATCTAGGAAGGAATTTTGTTCCAACCTTATTGTCCCTATTGTCCCACCAATCTGTAGGGTTAGCAAAAAAAGCTTGCCAAAGTTCCTCGATTGATCCAGAAGAATTACCTGCATTGCTGCTAAACTTTCCTCCTAGAGTACCGAAAAGAAATTAATCAACATTCAATGCAGAACATAAACTTGCATTGCAAAACTGTACAAGTACCTGAACTATATTGGTTAGGCTCTGAATCGTACAGCTTCACAGCTGGGTAGGTTCTCTCGATAAAATTCAACTTCTGCACCACTACCTGCTTAGGTATATAAACTCAAACCAAATATAACTCCAGATATTTTTCAGAATTTTTCATTTTTATTGGGGAATTCGAATATTTTGTTAGGCACCCTTACATTTGAAAAAGCTGATGTAAGTTTCAGGCATTTTCTAACAATTTGGAGGGGGTTAGGTACAATAACATTATAAGCGCTATGAGCAAAGTTCAAGAGTAATTTTTGCAGTTAAAAACAAATAAAAGTGTCGCAAATGAACCGATATTTCACCTTGTAGTAAACCTGTTGTTTACCATCATCCACTTCAACAGTTTCAGACACCAGACGTCCCGAAACATATACTTGGTGGCCCTTAACTAAGTGTTGTGAAGCTACATGAGCTAGATCATCCCAGAATGTCAAATTTACCCTGTAAAACATAAGGCCGGTAGACAGGTTTTTTTTATAGTAGGAACAGATTAAAGAAGACTGTACCAATTAACCCAAAATAATTGAAATTTTTTACACATTTATTTATGAATAAGGTAATCAATTTAATAAGGAAGTTTTGCTGTACATTCCACTTTGGTAGCATATGATGGGAATTAAACATAAAACAGAATACCATAAACATCAAAATCAAATGCCAACCATATGCTAGTTCGCAAAATTTTCCTAGCAAAACAAGAGAATTTACAGTAATTGGTCAATATGGGATTTGTTAAGGATTATAATCAATTATTGAACAAAAAAAGGTAGGCAACTGAGCGAGGGGCGGACCTACCTTACGACCAGAGGGGTCCGCAGCCCCTAATGATTTTATCTTTCGTTTATATGTATATATACTGTACTGTTTTTTATTCTCTTTTACTTTGTTCATGAACCCTTCAAATCTATGTTTAACTACTTTAAAAGGTTTTTATTTCATTCTTTTGTTGTAAATGCTTGAGTTAATTTCACATTAATTGACTTGTTGAAGAATTGGATTTAAAAAAGGAGAAACTGGCTTTTCATCAAATATTTTTTCTGTCTCAAATTCCTCACATGTGGTATTCAAATGTGTTCATATTGTCAGTCAAGGAAAGACACTAGTTGAATTTGCATTGATAATCGATAATGAAGTAAATGTGAACCAACGATGGACAAGCTTGTTAAATTTTATTAAATATTAACACCAATATCACAATGAAAGTTGCTCGATTTTGATATGTTTAAATCGAATATTAGTACTCAATTTTTAAAGCCTATAGACATCGTACATTTTATCACAAAAGTATGTGAGGCTTCATAACTTTTGACTTTGCACTTTTCCGCCCCTAGTGATTGGAACTTCTCTGCACGCCAGTGAACAGCGCAATCCAATTTGAACATGTCCATAAGGTTCGCAATCATTGAAAGGAATGAAATTTAACTCGTTAAGTGCATATACATTTACAAAAGATTGTAGTCCAAAACATGTTTTTATCCAGAGAGTCTAACCACAGGATGACGAGCTCAAATGTTCTATTTTATGTACTTTCATCAACAATGAATAAGATCAATCAAGTTGATGATGAAAACAACCTACAATAACATTATAGCGTTATTTGAGTCAACACAAAAATACACTTGCTACCAGGAATTCAAAATGGTTCCAACAACCTATTTTGTCAATACACTGCTATCATTTCTTCTACAACCTACAACCATCACAGTTGCAAAACCTCTTTTTACGAAAGTAATATATTTTGTCACCAATTGTCAATCATAATAGAATCTAAATGAATTCGTGCAATAATGTCATAAAGAAACCAAATATAAAATCGAAAAGATTACCATGAAGATTCCAAAGCAGACTTTCTAACACCAATTCGAGTCCAAGCAACAACCTTTCCAGAGCTAAGTTGTTTCAACTGAACTGGAGCTCCAACAAATCCAATTAATTGAACGGTGTTTGCGAGCTCTTTGCTCCAGGGAATTTCATGAGGCTTTGGGTGCTGGAATTGTTTGAGATCGTTAGCTGCAGAACATTTTAGAACAGGGAAAGATTGAGCAGATTTCTGATATGGGGAATGAAAATAGACGGAGAAATTATAATTAGGGTTTCGTATCTTGGCGACAGAAGGTAGAAATCTTAGGTTTTCGAGATTAGGGAGATAGGAAAGCGCCATGTAATGTTTCACCTTTTTCCTTTCTAATTTGCTAGGTCATTATTATCAACGAAATCTAATCACACGCGCTCCGCGCGTCCAAGATGAAAGGATTGTTACATAAGGTGCACAATGAATACATAAAATGGAAGACAAATAATACAAATGGCAACGTTTGTATATGAAAGACTAAAATTTGAAATTTAAAAGTTTAAATGTTATTTTTGGTTATCATAACAGCAATTCAGTAAATGTAAACTCGTAGGGAGTTTAATATAAACAGCATGGTTGTTCAACATACATCAAATATGTATTGATTGTATTTTTTCTGATTGCACATCGATGTCAATATCAAAAAAAATAATATGTATGGAAGAGTTAAAAACCTTTTTAAAGAAGATTTTAATGTGATTTACAATGTTAATTATTTGACTAAACAATTATTTTTCTTGTTATTAGACTTAACCCATGTCATTAATTGTAAAAGAAAAAAACTTACTTGATTGGAAATTGTTTACAAATGAGATTGAAAAGAAAGCTAATATTTTCTATCAGATGTGAGTAGTTTCGTGTTTTTCAAAAAGATATCTTTGAACAAAATACATACTTGATAATTGAAATAAACAAATTTTTACATGAAGTTTACGGTTTTTATTCTGATATAATATTATTAGATAGAAACGATTTCAAAATATTTAATTATAGATTAAGATAATGTAAAACTACATACACAGACACGCACATAAACACATACACACACATGTGTGTATGTACATAAAATTTTAATTTGTAGTTGCAATGATTTTTGCCTAATTCTTTGAAATATGAGAAAAAACTTAAATTAGCATAAAATATGACTTAAAATTTTGAATTTATTCATGAAGTAGTGTAATGGTTTTGTGTAACGACCCGGAATTTTGACCATATTATTATAATAAGTTTTTAATCTAATTTAAATAAAATACATGTTTTTCATTTTTAAATAAATAAGATTTTGGGCATTTTTAGTTATATATGTGCTATAAAGGAAATTTTAATTTCAAAATTTAAAATAGACTCTTTTAACTATATTTAAAATAAAATCTGTTTTATTCAATTAAATTAAAGGCTATGTATTAATGGCATTTAATATCAGATATATAAATGTAGTTGATAATTATAGTATTTACAATAACACAATTCTATTCATATTAGATATAAATATGAAGTATGCTAATGCAAATATAAGTTACAAATCAAATAATTGAAGATTTAACTCTAAATGAAAACAATTTTATAAATATGAAACATAAGTAAAATAAATATACATGGTTATAAACATAAGTATGTAGACATAAGAAAACAGTAATATTAATATGAGTATAAAGTAAACAAGTTAATGAAGTTCTAGATAATAAGTTTAGAATAGAAGAAAACTTATAAATAAATTGTTAATTTTGTAACGTGAAGTTTGACAAGGTATAAATGAATATCTAGACATAAATATGTGTAAGTGATGTTTTAAGCTAGAAGAGATAATAAAACCAAAATCATTGTACAAATACATATCAGACAAGCAAGTAGTACCTGACTAAAGATATATGCACAAGTTAGAAGGTAATAAGAACAAAATTTTTATGCAAAAATCTTTGTACAGAGAAACCCAAATAATATTGTCAGCAACATATAATAAGTTGTAAACATATTTGAAGGCAAGTTCAATTAATGCTTTCATTTTCAGCCCCACAAACATTTAATTCAGCCAAAATACCTATATCATCTTAGATTCTTAGTACATAAACATAAAACAGAATGTTATCATAACCAGGTAAGGCTTATATTAAAAGCTAAGACACTGTTCAAAACTGTTCTTATCTATAAATACTACACCATAATACTTGTTCATGTTATTTAGTTCGTTTACAACTTAAGAAGCAAAACCTGAGAAAGTAAAAGAAATATAAATAAACATCATATTTTCAAACTCATTTGGAGAGCATTATGTACTCCATTCTCAACGATTGAATTGATATCCTTTCTCGAAACATCTTCACCATGAATATTTAATACAATATATTATTTTCATTGTGATAAAATTCTCATGACTACAACACTTCGTAATTACTATCACATATTATATCATTTAAAGATTTTCCATCTATATACTTTAAATCAATTACTTAATTATTTATATACTATATGACAAGTATATGATAGAAACAAAAACAACATTTATTTCGAAATGTTTGGTCACAGAGTTAGATATATATAACAAACTACATAATTGTCCCTAGAGCTTGCCCCTAACATTATCAATCTTCCACTTGCATTGGGGTCAATTATGGACTCTTATTCCAACTTCATCGATCGATTTTCTGAAAAACTAACTGGTTCAGTTACTTAGTGAACATGTATGCTATTTTATTTTAATTATCTACCATGTCAATCAACTATCTCCGATGTTGATGAACTATCTTTACCATGTAGAACTATTTGGAGTATGCGTAGCAACTTCTAATGAGCTATAAGTTCCCTTATGAATTGTATCGCAACATTATTATCATATAACAACGTCATGGATTCTCAACATTTGGAATCACTCTCAGCTCAGTTATAAATTCGTACATTTATTTGTACTTTTTACATTATAGTAGTATTTAGTTGAATCGGCACTACTTATTATTTTGAATGATTCCAACTTGAAGTTCTTAACTTTAGTTTGAATATGAATTTAGGATTGACATATTGTACTCGATATCACTAATGAAGTTTGAGTCTATGTACGTCTTTATAAGGAGTTTATTGTTTCTATAAGCAATTCTCGAGTATTTCATAAATACTTGAGAATGCTCCAAACTATCATTAAGTGATCTTAATTTAAATTTATTACTTTCTCTATGTATCAAATACTTGAGCAAAGTGTGATATTTAGATAATACGGCATGTACAAAAATGCCAGTTGCCAATGCATATGGAATCCGTCTTACATACTTGACATTAAACAATTTAAAATAGTTCATGTCCATATTGTTTTGAGATATTCCCAAATCCTTTTATACCGATTATAAAAGATGGCATTTTAAATTAAACGTCGAGTATCAAACAACTAAACTGAAAAGATTTTAACATGAATACATTTTTAACAACACAAGTTTGTTGTTTACTTGTATTTTTAGAAATATATTTTAGTACCTATTAATGTTCTTTCTTATAAACACACACTTTCTTTGCAATTTGATCAAAATTCAAATTATTTGATCTATCAGTCAAAATATTTAGTTAACTCTGATGCTTATCGAATAACACTTTCATATCATTTTTTGGATCATATTCAATACTCACAAACTCAGTTACTGCTCCTACCGACTTCAAAACAATTTGGTTATTATGTGCAATAGTCTATGTTAAATCATAATTTAGATTTTTTTTCAACATAGATGTACCAAAGCTCAAAGTCAAGCCCAACGATAAATTTTGTGATTAAAATTTGAATTAACTACAACACATTGAATGACTAACATGTTATGTTAGTTTCAACAATTGAAATTTATGATTTTATTCTTATCAATGTGGTTATATTCCAACCGCATTGATCTTCTTCTTAAAAACACTTTTGCAGTCGATGGATCATATCCTTTCAAGTACCAATGTCAAAATCATATTTTGATTAAGTACTTGGAATCCAATTCTAGATTTGCACATCATGCTACGTAGTAGAGTCAATACTCTTAATAGCTTACTTAAGTGTAAAGAAGTTCCTGTCTCACAATAGTAAAATTAATAATTTCTCTTTGATGTGCGAGATTTTCTATTAGACATTATAATGTGTTGTGTCTATTTAGTTCAATTAAACTTATCTTATTCTTTATTATCAATTTTATCATTGGATAGTATTTAAGTCAATTATGCTACCAATAATTTCGAGAAGAAATTCCTTTACTACGAGTTGGTATTTCTTGAAACAATAATTTCTTCTAAGTGTAATCAAATAGGAATTACATAAAACTGATTTGGTTTTAGTTTATGATAACCGCGTTTAAAAGATAAATTGGTCATTTAATGACGATCGTTTCCAAACTTTTTATGGGTATTCATAGAAGAACTCTCGCACAAAATTATTATGTGAAGTCTTTTTACTCGCACAACTTTCAAGTCCATGGCCTAAGGTATGGTGGGATTTCATATTTTGTATGATTTTGTAAACTATTTTTTAGATGAAATTAATTTTTACATTGCGTACTGCTATAAAGTACACGACCATATATAAAGAAGTTAGCTTAACTTCACTCATCATTAATCATACTTTGTCTAACAAAGTTCGATTATCAAAACATCTTTATGTATCATAAGGAGGAGTGACTTTCGAGATTAAATCTTTATTCACTTTTTTTAGGTATCTTTGGAGCTCTTTCCAATATAATTTAGCCTTTTTTATTTAATTAGTTAGTAAGTTAATTAATTAAGCTCCGAAAATGGAATTTTTGCAAACGATGGAATATGACCATGAAACTTACACCATTGCGTTCCAGGCAAAATTATGGGCAAGTTTCATACTTGGAGTTTTACGTTCAGAGTCTTAACAAAGAAGTTACGGACAAAAAACGCTTCAAAACAAAATAATTAAATTAGAAAAATTAATGTTTATTAATTAATCATTTGGGCCCGTAGACTAACCTGTCATTGGGATCGATCGACCCTTAGCGGTCGATCGATGCTCAATGGGCGTTTGACCGGTCACCTTCAAGGGGCTAGGGTTAGCCTAGGTCACAATGATCTAGATTTAATAATTTAAATCATAGGGTTCTGGTTGATTCTAGCACCTATAGATTCAGGCCTAGTCCTCCTTTCTCATCTCATATTTTTATGGAGGTAGTAACAAGCTCTTCCATTTCTTCTTCTCCACTTTTTTTCTCTATATAAGAAAGATAAGATATTTGTATCTATATTCATACAAATCGAAGAAAAGTAGAAATCTAATAAAAAGAAGAGGAAAAGAGAATCAATCATACGCGTACTTGAGGTAATTTATATATTTACATATTTGTATTTATTTTCGCTCTCTATCCCAAACGTCTTCTCAAATATGGAATTCTAATGTATGTATATACCCTTTTATACATATCTCTTGGACTAAGAAGGATTTGGAGATGAATCAAATGTTTTACTTCAGATCTGGGGATTTGAATCGTTTTTTAAAGGTAAGTGGGAAATTTTATAGATTTTTGCAATATGAAAATTATCCTATTGGTGTTTATTTGATCTTTATGCCATATTGGATAATTGTATATAAGTTGTAGGCAACAAAATGAATATGACTAGAATATAATAATTATCGCCTACATATTCTTATTTATGAATTAATGTAGAATTGTTTACAACCAGACTTGAGAATTAGTCCCAAAACTATCGATTTAGAATATTGATTTGAATGAAATTTACTCCAGATCTTAAAATGCTATAAATTTGGATTATTACCCTAATCTTGTTGGAATGTAAACTTTTCTATGTTCAGAATTGTTGGAATTTAGGTCCACTAAATATTTGTTAAATAGTTTGGTTTCTTTCCATTTTAGAAAGATACAATGCTTTATCTAACAAGGAATAGATGCAAACAGAAAGAGAAAGAGATGTGTAAATTATGAATTCCTTGTAGTTTATACTATCTATTTCAGTAATAAAAAGAAATGTCTATTCCTTGCAATTTCATACAATGTAATTTTTTAAAGTTAAATCTTTTGTTTTGGACTAATTTATGGAAATTATAGCTGATAATCTTTTTGATATGATTCCAACAATTTAACATCGAAAAGAATATTCTAGCGAAGATGTACAACCGGAACATATTTGATAAAAGTAAATATTTGTACGTAATTTGATGCGCTTATAATAACTAAATAAAAATCTAATAACAATGCTTGCATGTAATATTCGTGTTTAGAATAATTAATTAATAGAAAAAGAATTTAAAAGGTTGTAACTCTAATAAATGGTAATAATATGGGAGTTGCAATAATTTGATACAGTAAATGGATTAGTGAGACTGATAAAAATGAAATAGATATAAAAGGTTACTAATTTAAAATTAATAATCATACACATATGTTTTAGGAAATGTCCATTAGGATTTTATGGATGAATTGGCATTTATGAGCGTTAAAAGGGGATTTATGGGTAGATAAATATTTAAGGTAAATCTTATTGCCTTATATAAAAACGGGAACTGTAAGATAAGTTCAATATCTACCTAAGATAATATAAGTAAAGACTTAGGATGGTTAACTAGACTTAGTAGGTTAGTGACGCGAGGTAAGTAGAATCACTCGACGGAAGACCGCCCTCCACCTTGAGGCCACCAACAGTTAATACCGCTGTAAGATATCACTAGTACTAAGACTCGAGACGACGTAAAAGATTGGATCTGCTTTCTTAATTGTAAAGTATTAAATGGTCCAAAATTTGAATTAAGAGCGGGAGAGATATCTTTATAGAGGTTCGCTTTTGGTTTGAGGTCTTAAGTGACTCTAGGGTTTGCCTCTCTTCTAAATGGAAGTATCAAGTAACCTAGTGAGATTACAAATAAATAAATAAGAATGTCTCTAAAACGTGTGCACTTATTATTTCCAGTCACCAAAATGTTGTTTTGACCATCTTCTCGTTACAACCCACATGATAGAATTTAAAGAAACATGTCAGTAGAGTTGGATGTGCTTTGTTATTGAAGAGTCTTCTTTCTCTTATGCTCAATGTTGATGTGACAATTTACTATCCAAGGAATACCATTAATTCCAAGGTAGTGATCATAGTCATCGTATTTTATTTCAGCTATGAGTTTAGACTTCTATCAATCTCCGATAACGCTCATGCTTATCTGTTAGTAAAAAATTCAATGATCTATGCTTTGATAGCCTTGGGTTTCAATTTTTATCAAAATTTTGGCCTATTAAGGTACAGGTTGTTACATTTGGTATCAGAGACTAGGTTAGTAAATCAGAGGAGTTATGATAAATTGAGAGAATGTATTCATACTTACCTGTCTAGTAATATTATATTCTTATGCTAGATACTAAGAGTTCCGACTATAGAAGTAGTTGTAGTTTAACTCCGAAGGAATGCGCAAGACAACAATAGGTTGGAAATATCTTAGAGTTAAGATTTTCACACCAATTACGAAGTACCCTATGGGGTGCTTGTGCCGCAAAATCGCTGTTGAAGAAGAGCATAAGTACGACATGTGGATGAATCCCCGAGACTGGAGGTGTTCGACTTGATAGTTGAGACCTTGTGATTTTGGATTTTGAGTTCTAGTCAGAGACATACATTTATTCCAGATGGCCGGGAAACTAGATCTATATGTCACAATTGTCCAAAAGCAAGTTTTGCTAGTGTGCATTCATTGATTACCTCTTTGATAGCAAACTAGATTTTTATTTGAATATTTAATGTTAATTCCTTAGTCTAAAACATATGAGAGAATTTTTATAAAGTATTTTGGAAATACCTTAGATTTTGAAAAGAGGGGTTTTCAAATGATTTCTTTTCCCAAAGATTTATTTTGGAAATTTTTTGGAAAAGTTTTGAAATTCAAATTTTCAAATTAACATATATACCACTAAGTTGGCCGTGTTGAGAAATTCTTATTATATAAAAGATTAACTCTTTAAGTCCTTTAATATTTATATATATTAGTATATGCTTGATTTTAATTTTTGGCAAGAAAATTGTTATTCAATTTGGAAAATTGTATTTTAAGAATTAGGTTTTTGGAAACCCTGAAATATATATATATATATATATATATATATATATATATATAAGTTTGACTTTTAAGGGATGTTTTGGTATAAAATAATTTCTATTATTTAGAAACAAGAATAAAGGAGCATATATTTTGCTCAATAGTTTTTTGGTTTATTAAATCGAGGTGTTTATATTTTCTTTCTTTAGGGTATAGACAACATAGGAATGACATTCAATTTTATAGGGGTATGTAGTTTGAAGTGCTGTTGTGCCCTCAAGCTATTGGAAGAAATATTTCCGTACGAACTAGGCAGGAAATCGCAGTTGGAATATTTTTAGGTTTTTGAAAGTGTTGTTGGTCGCAACAGTTCTGTTAAGGCTATTGCAATCTTGCCAAGGAAGGGTCTATATAGTAAGGTGCAACTGTCATATGGAGGGAAATTTTTTTCTATATGGGCTAAGCTGAAGATGGTGTGTGGAATGGTCATTAGAATATTAATTAATTCAACTGGCCCTATTGGGTCCAGGTTTGGCCATGCCTAAATCTGGGCTAATGTCGACCAAGCGGTCGACTGTAGCGGTGGATTGGTTGAGTCGACCACTAGGTGGATTCGGGCCGAAGCTGAACTTAGAATGCGACTATAAGTCACGTTCAAATCTTTAGCCACTACACCCCTCACTTGCTTCCTTCTCTCCATTTTCAGCCAAAACCCATTTCCACCTCCCCCTTCCTCCACCTAACCAATGCATCTCTCCTCCATTCCATCACCAACCAACGCTAAAATTCTTGTGCGTCAGATCTTGCCCCACCCCGGCCAGATTTAAACCCTTTTCTCCCATTTTCCAACCGCCTCTCAGCCCATGGCACCGTAATGCATCGATGATAATTCATCTCGCCATCCCGACGTCGCTCTGCAAGAAGCCTCTTGGCTTGACCAGGTGAGATAAGGATCACCACTTGTCTTGAAATGGTGGACTTTAATTTTCTCCATAGGCGACCAATGAAATTCGAAGACACTCTTGGGCTTGAAGTGCTTTTCATCACAACAGGACTTGCACCAATCTTCCGCTTCGAGACTTATGAGTGGGAAATTACCTACGTTGCATCCATCTTTTTGATGCATAGATGGCAAAAATATTTAATGATGACAATAGGTATATTGAGTCCGATGCGAAGAGAGCTTGGATTGAGATGAAAGATAATGATCTCGTTGAAATTTTTGAGATATCTATAGTAGGCATAAATTTGGAAGACATAAAGATGACTGATCTTGAGATTCTACATTGGATCTTTTTTCGAAATGTCGGTGATTAGATGATCGACAATTTGCGACTGGTTGCTTGTCTCATCGTGCACGTCATTCAGTACAATATCATTCCAAAGGCCGGAAGCCTTCACTAGATCTATATCTCAGTGTGGAGAGTCGCAATCCTATAATTGGTGGCATAGTCGACAATTGGGCTCGCGTTTTGATGATCCATACGGTCAATCAGGGGGTTGGTACCCCAAGGACTCACTTTCCATTTTGCTATTTGCTCACTTGAGTGTTTAGGCATTATGAGGTAAATTTGAGTGGAAAGCCAGTAGTGAGGACAATCCCTCCCGTCATTGACCGAACCACTATTAAGAAGATGAATATTCCTTTACCACCTACCGCGCCACCTATACCAGCACCTAAGTAGCAGCACCAACAGCAGCGGATAGCATAGGGCACCAAGGGATACTTGAGCCTCGAGCTTGTTGTTATCTGTTAGGTTCAGGCAGAGCTCTGATAGATTAGGATGGAGCAGCAATGCTATGGGCGTGATATTAGATGTAAACTCGCTATGCTATGACCATTCTACGGTCACGATAATGACTTAAGTCCAGCCGTAGAGAGAGACCTTCTCACAGTTCGTAGGAGGTGTTTTATTTAGGATTGTTGTATCTTTTTATTTCCAGCATTTATTCTTTTCTTTTTGGTTTTTGGGTAGTAAAATTCTTAGTTGTCTCTTATAAAAGGCAAGCACGATATTATGAGTTCTACTCATTTTTTGTATTATTGTTTCTGGATATGTGAACTACTCCTATATATGCATAGTAGAGAAGCAATATAAATATGGAAATCTCATAAAGACACTTAACTAATAGTAAAAGCAATATAAGACCGAAAGTTTAGAATAGCCAGAAATTTTAGCAAAGGACATGATAAAGTTGTTTTGATATTACGGTTTATTCCTCATTTTCCTTTAAAGCTAATTTTTTGGATAACAGATGTGTTGATATTTTTAAATAAAATGTCAAAATTTTGGGTAAAGGTTAGCTGTAGAATTTCGGAATTTGGTTTATGCCTTTTGCACATAATCGACTTCCATCTATGCTGAAATTGTTGCTTGATTTATCATAATTTTTGAGAAAGAAAATATTTTGAGAAATTACCTCTTGGTTTGAAAAGTTCACTTTTGAAAAATATTCCGTTTTAGTTATTTTTGACCCTTAAATTATTTTTAGAGTTTCTGTTCAAAATTTGATTTCAAGAGAAATGTGCATCTAAATATTTTAGGATTTTATTTTCCAAATGATGTACAAATTTAAAAGGCGAGAAAGATTTTTTTGTGAAATCTTTGATTTTAAAGGCCATATGTTAGGCGTAGGGAAGGCAAATTGAGTTAGAATCAATGAATTTATCGGTGCATCAGGATCGATGATGCCATAAATGCAAGCGATAATAAGTGAAATGTTGTTTTAGCCTTAACATTTCTATTTCCATACCTTGTCGATGATGCATGCAAGTCTATTTTTGAGACATAATTCTGTTTTAGAGCTTGAAAATAAGTCTCCTTATATGTTTTGTGCATGAAAAATTTGAAGTAAATCAGGCGCAGCAATTTTTTTTCACTTACCACGGGAATAGGAAGATTATAGTGTGATAAGAATGTTAAATTCTCCGCCTAAGTTCCTTTTTTGGGCATAGGAGTAAAGTTTAGAAAGCGATGTTTTGATTCGTTGGATTATTGGATAGTAGGAGATGTAAAATTCATCGCTTCATTCTTCTTTTTTTTAGGAGTATAGGGGTTTTTGTTGAAAAAATTTCTCAAAAAGCTGCATACATTTGAATTGCCTGTATATATATAGGCTGTTTGCATCATATTTCTCAAAAGTGTTTGCAAAAGAAATGCATTCATATAGAAGGATCCAATTTAGAATCATTCTGCATACAAATTTTCTATATAGTGATACAACAATACAATATGCACTTGTACACATTTGGTTGTAAAATTCATTATACACCCATTGGTTTTGTGGTTTAGATTAATTAAGAGTCAAAACCATGACTTAGTTATTGGTGAAACTTCTGGGACGAAATTCTTTCTAAGAAGGGAAGAATGTAACAGCTTGTAATTTAACGTTAGTTTAATTTTTTATTAAGTTAATTAATTTGACCCCAAAAATGGAATTTATGAAAACGATGGAATTTGATCACGAAACTTGCAACACTGTGTTTATGGCAAAATTATAAGCAACTTTTATAATTGGAGTTTTGTGATCGGAGTGCAAATGAAGAAGTTACGAACAAAAAATGAATTCGGAACGAAAATAATTGAATAAGAAAAATTAATGTTTATTAATTAATCGCTCAGGCTTGTAGGCCGACCTATTATAGGGACCGATCGACCTCTAGCGATCAACCGGTGCTCAACGGACGGTCGATTGGTCGACTTCACACTTCTAGGGTTAGCCTAGGCCACAACGGACTGGATTTAATATTTTAAATCGTACAATTCTAATTGATTCTTGCGTCTACAAATTCAGACCTAGCCATCCCTTCTCTATCATATTTTTATGGAGGCAGTTGCGAAGCTCCGCCATTTCTTCTTCTCCATTTTCTTTCTAAATTTTAAAGATAAGATATTTATATCTATATTCATACAAATTGGAGAAGAGCGGTATTATAAAAAAAAGGAGAAGGGAAGAGAATCAACCATATGCGTATTTGAGATAATTTATGTATTTATATATTTATATATATTTTCTCTCTCTATCCCAAATCTCTTCTCAGATTTATAATTCTAATGTATATATACCTTTTTATACATATTTCTTGGATTAAAAAGGATTTGGAGATGAATTAAAGGTTTTACCTAAGATTTGGAGATTTGGATTGCTTTTAAAAGGTGAGTCGAAAATTTTATATATTTTTATAATATGAAAATTATCCCGTTGGTGTTTATTTGACTTTTATACCTAATTGGATAATTGTATACGAGTTGTAGGCAACAAATTGAATATGTTCTGAATATAACAATTATCGCCTGCATATTCATGTTTATGAATTGATTTAGAATTATTGACAACCTTACTGAGAAATCAATTCCAAAAGTATTGATTTAGAATATTGACCTGAACGAAATTTATTTGAGATATGAAATGGATTGTAAAATAGTGTTATAAATTTGGATTACTGCCCTAATCTTGTTGGAATGTAAACTTTTCTATATTTGGAATTGTTGGTATTTAGGTCCGCTTAATATTTGTAAATCAATTTGACTTCTTTCCCTTTTAGAAAGATACAACATTTGATCTAACAAGAAATAGATGCAAAAAGAAAGATAAAAAATGCGTACATTATGAATTCATTGTAGTTTACACCTTCTATTTCGGTAATAAAAAGAAATGATCATTCCTTATAACTTCAAATAATGTAATCTTTAAAGTTAAATCTTTTATTTTGGATTAATTTACGGAAATTATAACAGATAATCTTTTTAGATATGATCCAATAATTTAACATCGAAAAGAATATTCTAGTGAAGATATATAACCAGAACATATTCGCTAAAAGTAAATATTTGTGCGTTATTTACTACGCTATAATAATTAAATAAAAAATTAATAACTACGCTTGCATGTAATACTCGTGTTTAGAATAATTAACCAATCGGGAAAATAATTTAAAAGGTTGCAACTCTAATAAATAGTAATAAACCGGAGAGTTGCGGTAATTTTATAGGATACATGGATTGATGAGACCGATAAAAATGGAATAGGTATAAAAGTTTACTAAATTGAAATTAGTAATCACACATAAATGTCTTAGGAAATGTCTGTTAGGTTTTTATGGATAAATTGACATTTATGAGCATTAAATGAGGATCTATGGGTAGATAAATATTTAAGGTAAATCTTATTGCATTAAATAAAAAGAAAATTAGTAAGCTAAGTCCAATGTCTACCTAAGATAATATAAGTAAAGACTTAGGATGATTAATTGGAATTAGTAGGTTAGTAATGCGAGGTCAATAGAGTCACTCGACGGAAGACCACCCTTCACTTTGAGGCTACCAGCAATTGGGCGCACTTAATATTGTTTCGAGAAATCACTAATACTAGGACCCATGACAATACGAGAGATTGGGCATGCTTTCTTAATTGTAAAGTATTAAATGGTCCAAATTTTGAATTAAGAGCAGTGAGTGATATCTCCATAGGGGTTCGCTTCTAGTTTGAGGCCTTAAGTGACTGTAGGGTCCGCCGCGCTTTTAAATGGAAATATTTAGCAACCTAGTGAGATTCCAAATAAATAAATAAGGATATCCCTAGAAAGGGTTTACTTTAGTGTTGAGGCCTTAAGTGGCTATAAGGTTTGCCTTCCTATCGAAGGAATTAACTTAATGGGATGCCATATTTATAATCAATGTGTGATAATGGATATCTCAGTAGGTGTTCGCTTTAGGTTTGGGTTCTTAAGTGGCTATAGGATCCTCATCTTTTCTGTAAAAGAAGTATTAAATAGCCTAATGAGGTTTCCAAGCAATGACAACTATATAGTACCATTGAGGAGCACGCTTTTGGAAATAGGTCTTAAACGATGGGGCCTGCCTCAATTAGGAACTTAAATGACCAGAGTCTGCATATTTTCCATTGGGAAATATTAATTGGCTTAGTTACAGTATCTCGCATCGCTAAAGCCATAATAACAATAGTACCATTAAGAAACATGCCTTGGAAATAGGTCTTAAAGGATAGAATCTGCCTTAATTATGGTCTTAAATGACCAGAGTTGGCCTATTCTCCAATAATAGGTATTAAGTGGATTGGACACTATTTATTACATGACTACAATTTTATCGGCACCAGATGCGGTAACAGTTGTATATTGAATGTCAGAAGCTTTAAATAGTGGTTAGAGATCTTGTAGCTAGGATCTTCTGACCATCAACGACATTGTAAGGAAAACATCTTGAGAATAGGTCTTAAATGAAGGAGTCTACCTTAATTTAGGTCTTAAATGGTAGAGTTTGCCTACTTCTCTTTTGAAAATGAAAAGCATAACGGAAGCCCGTTTAATATTTAGAAGTATTAGGTGGCAAATGAGTTTGGACTTATTGGGTGGTTGATAAGGCTTCATCAGTATTTTGTACCTTGGGAAGGGGTAGGTAAGAAATCGTGTGTACAATACAAGGTTATATTAGAATTGCTAACCTTAATGGACATAATAATTAAATGGAAACCAATCGGTTTAAACTTATGTATGGACAGTTTATTATTTCCAGTCACCAAAACGTTGTTTTGACACCCTCGTCGTTACAACCCACCGGATAGAATTTAAAGGAACATGTCACTGGATCTAGATGTGCTTTGTAGTTGGAGAGTCTTTTTTCTCTCATGCTTGCCGCTGATGTGACAATCTGCCATCCAAGGAATACCATTAATTCCAAGATATTGATCATAGTCAGTATTCTTATCTTATTATTGTTTCCGCTGTGAGTTTAGATTCTATCAATCTTTGATAATGCTCATGCTTATTTTGCAGGTACCAAATCCAATGATCTGTATTTTGATAGACTTGGATTTTGATTTTTATCGAAATTTAGGCCTATTAAGGTTCAGGTTGTTACATTTTGTATCAGAGCCTAGGTTAGTAGATCAGAGGAATTATGATAAATTGAGAGAACATATTCATACTTTCCTATCTAGTAATATTATATTCTTATGCTAGATTCTAAGAGTTCCGACTATAGAAGTAGTTGTAGTTTCACTCCGAAGGAATGTGTAAAGCAACTATGGGTTGAGAATATTTTAGAGTTAAGATTTTCACGTCGACTTCAAAGTACCCATGGAGTGCCGGCGATGCGTAAAACTCGTTGATGAAGAGCATGAGTATGATGTATAGATGAATCCCGAAGACTAGAGGTGTTCAACTTAACGGTTGAGATTCTAGCTATCCTGTAATTCTGGATTTTGAGTTCTAGTCAGAGACATACATTTATTTAGATGGCCGGAAAACTAGAGTCTGTATGTCGCGATTGTCCAGAAGTAAGTTTTGCTACAGGGCATTCATCGATCACTTCTTTGATAACAAACCTAATTTTTAATTGAATATTTAATGTCAATTACTTAGTCTAAAACCGGTGAGAGAATTTTTATAAAGTATATTTTGGAAATGCCTTAGGTTTTGAAAAGAGGGGTTTTCAAATGATTTCATTTCCCAAAGATTTATATTGGAATTTTTTAGGATAGTTTTGCAATTTTACTTTTTAAAGAAACACATATATCACTAAGTTGGCCTCATTAAGAAATTCTTAGTTTATAAAAGATTAATTCTTTAAATCCTTATATATATATCAGTAAAGGCTTGATTTTGATTTTTGGCAAGAAAATAGTTTTCCAATTTGGGAAATTTGTATTTTAAAAAGATGATTTTTGGAAACCGTGAAATACTTATACATATAGTTTTGACTTTTAAGGAAAGTTTTGGTACGAAGTAGATACTATTATTTAGAAACAAGTATAAAGGAGCATATATTTAGCTCAGTGATTTTTTAGTTTATTAAATGGAGGTTTTTATATTTTCTCTCAGGTATAGACAAAATAGGATGACATCAATTTTATTAGGGTATGTAGTTTAAAGTGTTGTTGTACTTACCAGCTATTGGAAGAAATATTTCTATGCGAAGTAGGTATGAAACATCAACTGGAATATTTTTTGGTTTTTGAAAGTGTTGTTGGTTGCAACAGTTTTGTTAAGGCTACTGCAATCTTACCAAGGAAGGTTCTACACGGTAAGGTGGATACCGTCATGTGGAAGGTAGAATTTTTCTGGATGGGCTAAGCTGAAGATGGTGTGCAGAATAGTCAGTAGAACATTAATTAATTTAACCAGCCCTATTGGTCCAGGTTTTGGCTGTGCCCAAATCCAGGCTAGTGTCGACCAAGCGGTCGACTGTAATGGTCGATCAGTTGACCTAATAGCGGTCGACTGCTAGGTGGATTCGGGCCGAACTCGAACCTAGAACGCGACTAAAAGTCGCGTCCAAACTTTCAGTCGTCGCACTCCCTCACTCTCTTCCTCCTCTCTATTTTCAATTAAATCCCATTTCCACCTCCCACTTCCTCGACTTAACCAAAGCATCTCTCCTCCATTCCTCCACCAACCGACGCCAAAACTCTTGTGCAATGGATCTTGCCCCCACCTCTACTCCTGATCTAAACCCTTTTCTTTCTTTTCCCAACCGCCTCTCAACCCATGACACCACCATGCACCGGCAGCACTTCCTCTCATCATCTCGGCGTTTCTTCGAAAGAAGCCGCTTGGCTTAACCTGAGCGAGACGCTAAGATCGCCATTTATCTCGGAATGGTGGATTTTGATTTTCTCCATGGGTGACTAGTGACATTCAGAGATTTTGTCGCTCTTGGGCCTAGGGAGAGTTTCGTCGCAGCAGGACATGCACTAATCATCCGCTTTGAGACTTATGAGCAAGAAAATTACTTGTGCCACGTCCATCTTTTCAACGCATAGATAGCGCAGAATGTTGATGATGGAAACAAGTATATTAAGTTCGAGGTGAAGGGAGCTCGAATTGAGATGACAGATAATGATTTCACTGGGATTTTGGAGATATCTGTAGTATGCTTGGAGGACCGACAAATTGCGACAAGTTAACCGTTTTATCATGCGCATCATTTTGCATAATATCATTCCAAAGGCGGGAAGCCTTGACCAGATCTATACCTCAGTATGGAGAGCTACCTATGCTATAATTGGCAGCATGGTCGTCAATTGGGCTTGTGTTTTGATGAAGTATATGGTCGATCAGGAAGTTGGTACACAAAGGATTCATTTTCTATTTTTGCTACTTGCTCACTTGAGTATTTGGGCTCTACGAGGTAAATTAGAGTGGAGTGCTAGCAGTGAGGAAGGTCCCTCACGCCGTTGACCGGACCAGAGGATGAATATTCCTTTACCACCTGCTGCATCGCTTGTACCAGCACTTGAGCAGCAGCACCAGCAGCAAAGGATATCATAAAACATCTAGGGAAACTTGAGTCCTGAGCTTATTGCTATCTGTCAGGTTCAGGCAGAGCTCCGAAAGATTAGGGCAGATTAAAATGGAATAGACATAAAATTTTAATAATTTGAAAATTTTAATCATACATAAATTTCTTAGGAAATGTCCGTTAGGATTTTATGGACAGATTGACATTTATGAGCAGTAAAATGGATTTATGGTTAGATAAATATTAAAAGTAAATCTTATTGCCTTAAATAAAAAAGGATTTAGTAAGCTAATCGAATGTCTACCTATGATAACACAAGTAAATACTTAGGATGGTTAATTGGACTAAGTAGGTTAGTGATGCGAGGTCAGTAGAGTCACTCGACGGGAGACCGCCCTTCACTTTAAGGCTACCCGCAGTCGGGTGCACTTAGTACTATTGTGAGATATCACTAATCATTGGACTCGTGGCACGGTGAGAGATTGGGCTTGCTTTCTTAATTGTAAATTATTAAATGGTCCAAAATTTGAATTAAGAGTGGTGTGGGATATCTCCATATGGGTTAGCTTCTGGTTTGAGGTCTTAAGTGGTTGCAGGATCCCATCTCTCCTAAATGAAAGTATCAAGTAACATATTGAGATTCCCTATAAATAAAAAAGGATGTCTCTAAAAAGGGTTTACTTCAATGTTGAGGTCTTAAGTGGCTGTAAGGTCTAATTCCCTACCGAAAAAAGTAACCTAATGAGATGCTAAATTTATAATTAAGGAGTAACAGTGGATATGTTGGGAGGGGTTCGCTTTAGTTTGGAGTCTTAAATGGTTGTAGGATCCTCCTCTTTCCTGTAAAAGATGTATAAGGTAGCCCAATGAGTCTTCCAAGTAATTACATCAAGATAGTACCACTAAAGAGCACGCTTTTAGAAACAGGCCTTAAATGATAGGATCTGCCTTAGTTATGGTCTTAAATCACTAAGTTCTGCCTATTTTCCACTGGAAAGTATTAAGTGGCTTGGGTACAGTCTTTCACATTACTAAAGTCGTAATAATGATATTACCATTGAGTAGCACAACTTGGAAATCGGTCTTAAATCATGGGTTCTGCCTTAATTAATGTCTTTAATGACCAAAGTTTTCCTATTTTCCAATAAAATCTATTAAGTGGCTTGGGCCCTTTTTATTACATGGGTATGATTTTATTGGTGATAGATGCGGTAATAGATAGACATCAAACGTCGAAAGCCTCAAATTATGGTTTGAGGTCTTGTAACTAGGACCTACCGATCATTGACAACATTGTTAGGAAACCACCTTGAGAATAGGTCTTAAAAGATGTGGTCTACCTTGATTTAGGTTTAAAGGGCAGAGTCCACCTATTTCTCTTTGTAAAAGTATTACAGAAGCCTACTTCATATTTAGAAGTATTAAGTGGCAAATAGGTTTAGAAGTATTGGATAGTTGATAAGTCTTCATTTGTATTTTGCAACTTAGGAAGGGGTAGTAAGAAATTGTGTGTGAAATATAAGAGTAGGTTAGAACTGCTAACCTTGATGGACATAACAATTAAATAGAAACCAATCGGTATAAATTTATGTTATAGACAATTTATTATTTCTAGTCACCAGAACGTTGTTCTGACCTCCTCTTCATTACAACCCACATGATAGGATTTAGTGGAACTGGCCACTGAAGCTAGATGTTCTTTGTTTTTGGAGAGTATTCTTTTTGTCATGCTCAATGCTGATGTGACAATTTGCTATCCAAGGAATACCATTAATTCCAAGATAGTTGTAATAGTCAGTATTCTTACCCAATTATTGTTTCCTCTGCAAGTTTAAATTTCTATCAATCTCTGTTATCGCTCATACTTATTTGCAGGTACCAAATCCAATGACCTGTGTTTTGATGGACTTGGGTTTCAGTTTTTGTCGAAATTTTGGCCCATTAAGATAGAGGTTGTTACATCTGGATAGTCTTTTGTGGCTTCCTGCTATAAAGACTGAGATATTGTTAGAAATTTCCCTTTTCTTGTCATGGAAAATTGGAAAGTAGCTCAGAAAATGCATCTTGTCCTTGCTATTGCAAGTTCACTCTTTTTAAACTTGTGGACATGTCCTTTATATGGAGTTGATCATTCTAATGTGTATGTCAAGTGTCTATTTTGAAATAATGAATGTACTTGAGTATGTAGTGATTATCTTATGCAATTGTGCTTATATATGCAAGAATTGTAAGATATTTGTGTGGTGTTTATATAGTGATATGTGACTGCTTGTGCAGCCTTGTTTTTGAAATTTCGCATTCTGTATGTAGTTGCTGAGGTGCCTTTGCTTTGCACGTGTATTATTTATTATAAACTTATACAGCCACCAAATTTCGGTTTGCTTATGAAAAATAATAATACTTTGTTTTGCCTGTTCAAATATTCATACTAGAATAGAACTACGTCTGTTTTTCAATCAACAATGCAAAATAGTCATTATTTCATAAACAATGTTTGTTATGATTTACGATAACAATATTAACTTGATGTAATTAATAAGTGTTATATGGCATTTTCCACTATTTCTGCCATTACTATAATTTTATACGAAATACAGAGGTCCATTCAACCACTTCTTAACATAGGCCATTTATTTCATCTATTATAAGTATTTTACCGTTGAGAATTTTTAGATCAAATATCTTGAACTTTAAGGAATATACTTCATAGAAAAATATTTTCTATGTAAAATCTACATTTTGGAATAGAAATCATATTTGTCATTTCAATGATATGTATCAATTATTATTTTACAGTTCTCATTTCTGATGTTTCCTTTTGAAGCAAAATTAACCATTCACTCTCTTTATCCTAACCATACCTTAAGTTACAAATATATTTGTACATTCGCTTTCCTTTCCAAAAGGATCAAACCATTCAAATCCTTTCTATCATCAGTCATATTAAATATAGGATCTTACATTATGATTTATTTTCTTATTCCGTATGAACTAATTTCATCGAAGTTTTATACATTACAAACATTATTTCTTATTCCGATTCTCTTTTCGACCATAGTTATATTAACCAATAGAAAACTCTCGAGTGAGTCATTCCACGGTTATCCAATAACTATCAATACATAACTCCTTGGTGCTCCCACTAGCCATGAGAAATACACTATCCAACATTCGGAGAGCATATGCACTCTAGTGATATCCTTTCTGAAACATCTTGACTACGAATATATAAAACATTATGTTGTTTTCATTGTGATAAATTCACATGATCACAATACTTTGTAATTACTGTCACATAATATATCGTTTAAAGATTTTCTATCTGTATACTTTAAGTTAATTACTTAATTATTTATATCACTATATAACAAGTATATGATAGAATGAAAAAATCTTTTATTTTGAACATATTTGGTAACAAAGTTAGATATATGTAACAAATTACATATTTGTCTCTAGAGCATGTCCCTAACTCTATCTATCTTCTAATTGCTGTTGAGGCAAATTATGGAATCTTATCCAACTTCATCGATCGATTTTCACGAAAACTAACCTGTTAAGCCACTTATGAATAGATGTGCTATTTTATTTTAATTATCTACCATGTCAATCATGCAACGATCCCGGTTTTGAATCAAATTTAATTTGATAATTAATTTAATTTTTTAAATTAAATTAGGAAATTAATTGGTAAATTAATTTGAGTTCCTCCAAAAACAAATAAAGCATATGTTTTGTAAGAAGTTGAAAAATAGAATTTGAAATTCAATAATAAATATGTTGAAAATAAATTGGATTTAAAACTCTACATTTTAAATTAGTAAAATTTGTTTTCTAAAATTTTAATGTATATTGGTTTGGAAGTTATATTTTAAATTCAAATTTTAAAAGATATTTGAAAAAAAATTATTTTGATATAAATAATTTTCAAAAGTTGTTTAAAGTTAAATTATATTTTAAAGACTTATATATAATCTATATACGTGTTTGTTTATTTAGTACAATTAGATTCCAAAACTTATACATATAAAAATGCATTTATTTTTATCTAGTGCAAACAAGATATAATGCATATGTATGTAAATAAGATAAAATTGAATTTGTACAAATGTAAATATGTAAGAAGATGAAAACATATGCTTATGTAAATATAAAAGAGTTAAGTAATTTATAAAATAAAGAGAGGGTTTAAAACAAACTTTTAAATTTAATGCAAGGGTTTAGACATAAAAATGCTCACATTTAACAAGTGTAAATAAAAGAGATTATATAATCAGAAGTGTTAACTAAAGAAGCATAAGATTAACAAGTGTCACGCTCTTTAAATTTTATTTTCATTTTGGAAAAAAATAAAATAATAAATAATGAAAAAAGGAAAACTTTTCTCTTCTCATTTTTGTTTCAGGAATTCAAAACTGAAATATGCAAATTGAAAACAAGAAAAAAAATTCTCAATATCAAAACAAGTTGCAATTCATGGTCTCAAATCAAAACCTGAAAATAATTCAAACAAACAATCTCACATCTGAAGCTAGCAAAGCAGTTCAAATTCTCAAACCTGGAAATAAAAATAAAGGCTTCAGCTCAAAGTTTTCAAAATCAAAGTTCAAACTCATCAAAATAAAGCTTCAGATCAATAAATCAAAACAGAAAGACAAGATTATCAAAACCAGGAAAACAAATCAAACAACAAGCTTCTGTTCAACCCGAAGCTTCATATCTAAGATGATCAACTTAGAGCAAAGATCAAGCATGGTTCGACTCAAAACAAATTAATATTTAGCAAGCTCAGACAACCCGACAAAGTTCAGTTTAAATCAAAAGCATGCAACAAATATCAGGTTATCCTCTGTCTTCATTGATAAGGTGAGCAAACTTCCCTTTTTGAACTTGACCTTTCTTATTAACTTAAGTCTGGGATGATGATAACTTGGATATGAATGTGAAATGTGACTGCATGCCTAGGAATATGAAATGATATGGTTGTGCATGCCTGATATACAGGCAAATGTTGCCTCTATTTAGCTACAGGCTTCCAAAACCTGATTCAAAAGTTCCAATTAACCTACCTAAACAATTTTTGAATCTTGCTCTCTGAATAAAAAGTGTTTGAAGGTATACAATATCATTTTTAAAAATAGATTTAAATGAAAATATTGAGTAAATATTCTGGAAAAGAAAATATACAGTAAAAATTGGAAACATGCCAAAATTTAAATTTCATAATTCTTTGATTCACCTACATTACTAAATTTGTCTTAGAAAATCATGAATTTTAATGGAAAAATAAAGATTTTTAATGTCGTATTTAACGAGAAATTTTGAGTCAACCAGAAATTGCTTTTTCACCAATTGGCGTCGATCGACAGAGGGAGGCGGTTCGAGATTTATGTTGAAGGTGGAGTGATGGGTAAAGATCATTGGAAAAATGGCCTGGGATTTTCTTGTGAGTCGTGGTGGTTTGCGTTCATTGATTTAGGGTTAAGATGCTGGTCTAGACGTAGGGGCAGGCGAGATAAGTTCTTTGTCTAGGGTTGACCGGATGAGGCCTGACCCAGGGGAATCGACGTGATGTTTCATGGCGTAGCTAGGGTTACGATCATGAGGAGTTTAGTGGATGAGATCATCGGCGGCGGTGAGTTTTGTTGTCAGAGATAGGTGACAATATTTGTTCAAACAGGGCAATTTCGGATTCCACTGGAAATCGTCGACCTATATGTTTTTCTAAGATGAGAGAGTCATCGTCTACTTGACGGGAAGCGTGGCGATGGTCGGAAGCACTCCGGTCAGGTGTACACGTGCACAAGTGCACGTTTGTTTTGGTCATTCGTTTCAATTTTGGAGAAGAAAGGGAGGGACTCGAAGTCAATCTCGTGTAGCTTCGTTGTTGGCTCGAGTATATACTTGAGCATATTCACGCATGTATTACCTTGTTTAAACAATTATAAAACAGGAAAATTTACAAAGTTAAAAAGGAAAAATAAAAGAAAAAAAGGGGAGAAACTCGAAGTGGGTCTCGAGAAATTGGGTACTTGACTCGGGTGAAGACCCGAAGTGGTCTCGAGTTGATGATAAAACAGTTTTGTTTTAAAAACAAGTTTTCTAAAGTTAATTTAATTTTTTTTTAAACAACTTCTGGTTTATTCATTTAATAAAATGATAATAAATGCTTTATTTTAAATTTTGGGATTAGTCAAATTTTTAAAAGAAATTATTTTAAATTAATTTAGTTTTAAAGTGCTTTTATAAACACATGTACCCTTTATTTTAAAAGTCCATTTTAAATAAATTTAATTTTAAACTATATGATTTGTTTGCACCAAAATTGGTCACAACACTCTTCGGGAGTCGTTGAAGAGATAATAATGAAGGATGTAAATTCAAAGCAAGTATTATCTAACAAAAACTCCAATCGACAGTAAAGTAAATGCGTAGACAAGCGATTTATAGTGGTTCGGCGTGTTGCCTACATCTACTGTGAAGTTTTTTTGCAGTTTTATTGATTCTCTTTCAATGATTACAAGTTGTTACAGCAATCAACAGCGAGTTACAAATGGAAATTCGAAATCAATGTCAGCTATGATGATATGGAGTGATTCTGGCAGCGCCCGGGCGTGCTTTGTTTCTCAAGATTCTCCCTCCCCCTTTCTGAATGACCAGGGGCTCTATTTATAGGTGTAGGAGGCTGATATTTCGCCTAAAATCTGGGGAGACTTCTTCTGGCACGTGAGGGGGCCCACACGCCCGGATTCTGGAAATCCGGGCCCACCTTGGGATCGATTCGAACTCGGGTTCGAATCGATCAAGAATGCATCCAATCGAGGTGAAATTTGGTGTGGACATTCTTCAGTGTGTACGTAAGCTCCTATGAAAATTTCATAGTATTTGGACTCGTAGATCCTGAGTTATGATCGATCCAAGATTGCATTTTCGGTTGATGCGTCCCGTTCGAATCGATCCCCTTCGAATCGATTAGGGTCGAATCGATGGCTTGCGTGTGCGAATGGTGACGTGGCGCGAGCTTCTCGGGTTGATCCAACTTTTTCTTCGAGTTTACTGGGTCGAATCCATGGTTTTAGATGCTTCGAATCAGTGGATTCGAGGGAATGGATTCGAGGAGATGTTCGTTCAAATCGATCGAGGTATCCCATAGCTGATCGATACGAAGCTTCCTCAACGGGGTGGATTCGAAGCAGGTCATGGGATGGAGTCGAAGTATGGTGGCTTCGTGGATTCGAAGTGCTTTAGCTTTATGGATTCGAAGAACATCTCCACCTAAGGGTTCGAAGGTCTTCATCCTGAAGGATACGAAGTGAAGTAGTCCCATGGATTCGAAGTAAGAGGAAGCCGATGGATTCGAACTCATGCTCTTCTGATGGATTCGAACTTAGGGTTATTTCCTCCAACTTAAATCGATCATAACTTGAGCGTATGAACTCGGATTGACTTGAAATTTGAGATGCCGACTTTTATGATCTTCCTTGTTATGTCCTATCAATTGTAGCCGGATCTGGACTCGGACAAAATCCAGCGATATCCATAGTGAAGCATAGTATGACCAATCTTTGAGACGAACTGTCCTCTGTTTTCAATCGATCTTTTGGTATCACGACTTTGCCAAAAAGCGGGTTAACATTTGCCCCCCAAAGTACGTCTTGTGGAACATGACGTGCTTTGAAAAGCTGCGATTTCTCTCTTAACAATCATTGCTCTTTTGTCGAAGGTTGCAACCTTGCTTTGATACGATTGATTGCTGTAGAATAGTGCCTGGCTGCTGGTTGTTGTCATCGTAACCAGATGAGTATTCGATCCCTATGAATGTTTTAAAATCGAATGTTAGTCTGACATATATGCATATATGTTAGTTCGACCCTTGTTAATGTCCACGAGTCGTTGTTAGTTTCGTTTGTTGTTGAATTTCGAATTGATTCTCTCCTGAATCGATTTGGAAATTTGAGTTGAGACAACGCTTGATGGTTGTTTTGAAAATTTCCTTCGTATCGATCCTCTCCTGAACCGATATAGAAGGTTGAAGGAATCGACTTTGTGTTGCGCGAACGCAACATTCGTATTGATGAAGTATGCTTATGCTATGACGGGTACGAAATCGACATTCGTATCGATGGCGTGGATGAGTACAAATCACCCATTCGTACTGAAGAGAAAGGATGGATACGAAATCGTCGTTCGTATCGATAGGTATTAATGGATACGAAATCGTTGTTCGTATCGGTAGGTTCTGGATGGAGTTGTGAATTTGTTGATGTGAACAGGGGCTTCGAATCGATGTGCCCACTGTGCGCTTCGCATTGATGGCGCTCAATGTCCTTTGTACAGCGTCAGTCGTATACTTCGTATCGATGAAGTGTGAGGGTAACTTCGCATCGATAAGGCCTTAGGCAAATGGATTCGAACGGAGCTTTCGAACCGATGGTGTTTTGACTGGTTGCGACCGGTCAAGTTTTACTGGGAGGCGAATCGTCTCGGTTCTTCTATGGCCTCATATAAATACTTCTCACTTGGCCATTTTTTCACTTTTTTACTTTTACTGTTTGTCTCTTACTTTGTGTGCCCTTGCATCGACTCGAAGCTTCTGAGAGCAGTTTGTCACGTCTTCGAATCGATCAGTTCTTTGATTCTCCTAAGTTAAACATTAAAATCAGGTAATTTAATGGGTAGTATCGTGTTTAGAACGATGAAACTCGAAGGTCTTAATCCATCCTCCTTGCTTTCACGGTCGGTATTGATAACTTTAAGATCTGGGCAAACGGGAGCAAGTTTAGGGATGGATGCGTGGCCATGGAGTCGAGGCCCTGTTTTAGAGAAGAAGGAGTTGTGGCGCCTTCGAATCGAAGGAAATCATGCGACTTCGTATCGATACGAATATGGGAACGACGATCGATTCGGAGCCGGTGTCCTCGAATCGATACGGCATGGCGTGCCCTGGATCGATACAAAACTCATCGTTTCGAACTGATCGATACGAAATGTATCGAGTCGAATGCGATCGATACGAAGTGTATCGATTCAAAATTTATCGATACGAAGCGTATCGATTCGAACATGGTTGATGATTTTTCTTCGATTCGATATGAATTTGAACTGCAGCGACCGATTCCAAGTTGAAACTAAATGAACTTTAGAGAATTTTTTGCACATAAAAAATACTTGACTCCGACGAGCTTCTGCTTTGCATGATTGAACTTGACCGTAGAACTGCATATTGGACTACCTTTCGAAGCTCGCCGATGGAACTGTAACTTAACAAAAATGTAACGAACTTCAACTTGGGTCGATTGTTTGCAAGTGGATGGCACGGTTGTGGCTGTCAACGATGACGGTCATTCCTGATCTGATTTTCAGAGTTTTGTCGTTCATACATTATAGTTTATTCCATAGAATTTACTCAAGTGATGTACTGCACTGCACGACACATGCACTTTACAACGGGGAATGCACGGGCTTTTTAGCATCTAATGATGATTTCTCGTGAGTTAGCTAGTTATGGAAACTTCAAGTTCGCAACCGCAAGAAACTCAGAGTTCATCCTTCCCGTGCTTGAAGTACCGGAGATTGAGATTGAAGTAATTGGTCTAGCTCCGGATGAGTTACCTGATGCATCCTTCATTAGTAACCCATCAGATTCTGTTCCATCTAACGTTTCGGAAGACATGCTAGGAAGAATATGCCTAAGGCATGGTTTGTCGCTGGATGACGTGCTACTACCGGGGCCAAATGATAGATCGCACAATCCACCGGAGGGATATACCGCATTTAATCGCCACGCGTGCGCAGCTGGGACACTCCCTCTGTTTAACCAGTATATAAGAGAAGTATTGTCGTTTCTGAGGATCGCCCCCTCTCAACTGCACCCGAACGGATACACGTCGCTCAATAGCTTGTTCATTGCATTTATGGAATATCTCCATCGACCGCCACTTCCGATCGAGATCAGATACTTGTTTAACTTCAACAGTCGGTCCGATTGTCCATCTTTCACATTCTTGGAGGCTGTAAGAAATTGCCAAGTGATCATGGGGGCTTGGACTAGATTGAGCTACTTCAGGACGGAGTGGTTTTATGTCAGATGCCCCCTAGGGTTCGCTTGACGATGGCTATTTAGACGTAAGTATTGCTATCTTTTTGGGTAGTTGATGGAACTGATGTATTTGAAGTCGAACTCATATCTCTTTTCTTTTTTCAGCTGTAATTCAGCGACCTGAAGGCGAGTGTTTCAAAGAGATAGTTCGGGTATTTCAAGGAATCCCAAGCGAAGAGAGGAATATTGAGTTGCTACTGACAGATAATAATCTCAGAACCTTGGGTTGATTGAGCGGAGGCAGAGTATAATGCTTGACGGTGTCTTAAGAACCGTCTCGAAAGAACGAGTCAAACGAAGAAAACCTAAGGTTGTCATAATTGAGGAGGCTGACTCGGAGAGAACTCATACAGATGATGAGCCATTGGATGAATCTGCGGATGTAGCTCAAGATACCAAAGAATAAAGAAAAGGAAAGGCAGCTGTTGTTAAGCCACTTAAAAAGGGAAGATGGAAATCGGTTGCCATGGCTCGATCCGCTCCCGGAGTTAGAATTTCGAAGACATCTCCTTCAAGAACTGAAAATCTTTATGAAGGGCTCGTCGATATTCCAATTTCGGATGATGTGTCCTTGCAGCATGATGCCGGATTGGAAGAAATTTCTGAAGCTTTAGTTCTGAGCGGGTCTCTGCCCACTAGTGCGGTTGACTCATCTGGTTGGTCGGGGGGTTGCACCCACATTCACACTTCACGGCACTACACGATTTCTAAGTGTAATACGTTCACTGTGAGAGATTATTAATTTTTCTCTATGTTTTTTGCTTCGCAGATATCTTGTCTGGCAGAGGTTCGATGCTTGGCAGTCTCCGTAAGAAACGCCAGTCTTCTTCATATTATGAACCCTATAGGAGGGAAGGAGACAGATTATGACTATGGGCGCTCGAGTCATGAGCGCTCTGATAGAGAAAAAGACTATAGGCGGCGGTCTCGATCTCGCACGCCACCTCCTAGAACTCACGCACCGCCTCCAGTTCATGTCTCGAGGCCTCCAGAAACTTCACGGCCCAAGCCGTCTTCCCAAACACCGAGGTCTGATACTCACCGTTGAACAGAAATTGCGGCCTCCCCGTCAACAGAGCAGACATTGACGGAGCTTTCGGGGGAAGGAGCGATTAGGCTTGCTCAACTGAGAAAGGAGTTTCTTGAAATTTGCTTTGACGGGTTTGTTTTTCCCAAGCTTCTGAAGAGGATACCGTCGGCAGTTGCTCCGATGATGCACGACTATCTCTCGGACGTATTCTTTCAATATCAAGAGTGGTCGAAGACCGCTAAGCAAGCATCAAAAGTGGCCTTTGATCGAGCGGCCACGATCGAGAAGTTAGAGAAAGAACTTGGTCAAAAGGACCGCATCATTCAGGCGCTCGGCAGTGAGGCCGAATCTTCTCGAAAGTCGGAGATTGAGGCTCTTAGAAGAGCAGATGAGGCTCAGGCAGCGATGGATAGGATGAAGCGTGAACATTATGCTACGGTGGAAGACATGGGCCACCGAAATACCATCGTGACTGCTGAGTGGGATGCGGCCGTGAAAGAGCTAAATGAGCTCAAGGCCAAGGTTGCAGAGATTTTGAAAGAAAGAGACACCGCTAACGTTTCTGCACAGGAAGCATGTGACCTGGCGGTGGAATTTCGAAAAGAGAGAGATGCGGCCTTGGAGAAGGTCCGCGAGACAGAAGACGAAGTCGATGAGAAAGTTCGTCAAGCAGAGACTAAGCTGGAGACAGAGATAGAAGAACTTATCGTCACTTATAATGCTAACGTGCTGAGGCACAGAAATCTGACGTGGCTTGATGATTATCCGACGCATTTGTTCAACGCCTGGAATTTACTAGTTGAAGAAGAGAAAGCATCACATCCAGGCGAAGTTTTTGATGAATTTGAGTTGGAGAACCGCATATTGACTGATGAAGAGAAGAAGGTTCTCCACGATTTCACGGTCTCTCATGCTAGAGAGAAGCTGGGTACCCAACACTTGGAAGTTGGTGAAGGGTCTGGCGTAGCGCATCCATCTACATGTTCAGAGATGATCACTTCATCTGGAACGAAGCCTACACCAGCGACTGAACCACAGTTGGTCCCGGGCTACGACCCTGAGCAGCCACGCTTATCTCCCATCAGGGAGCACTCTTCTGAAGCTGCTCAGTCAGCTACGAGTCAAGTTAAGGAAGGTATTCTGCACAAATTTACTATGTGTTAGAACTGAAGTACTTGTATAGAAGCATGTTCTGACACTTCTTTTCTTTCTTACTCAGTGAATAAAGTAACATCGATGGTGCCTCCTGTAGTCCAAGAGCCACATCAAGAACAGGAGGCCATTATTACTGAAGCAATCGCCATGATAGTAGCCGCGCCGACTGAGGTGACACAGAGGGGTTCAACTACTTTCGATGAACAGATGATGAATGAGCTCTTGAGCCAGCACAGTGACCCCTTTGTTGACATGACATTTGTTCTCAGCACGTTCCCGCCTGCTTCTATTGCATCGTCACAGTCTACCGCCACCTATCGTGAGTCTCGTGCTGCTCGTGAGGCTGAGATACTCGCCCAAATTGAAGCGGAGATGGAAGCGGCAGCACATGGCGGTAATTCTGAATGTGCTACGACGACGGTTGGTCCCACTCCTCTTGCGGTGACATCTTCTGGGGACACGCTAGTCGGAACCAGCGCGCCCGTTCCTCCTCCGGTGGTAGACCCGGCCCCTCCAACTTCTCGAGAAGGGAATATTCCTTTAAGTTCAAGTTCGGAGGAGTATATTGATATCATGCCCACGTCAGAGGAAGATCCGCCAAAGGGTACGGGGTCGAAGAGGAAGATTGCTAGCGGTTCCAGTAGTCCTGCGCTAAAGAGGAAACCGAGGAAGAAGAAGTAGATGATTCCCTCTAGTGCATTTTTGTCAGCTAGGAAGTCATATTTGTTTTCCTTTCATAGGCTATGTATAGATGCGTGCTTGGCCCCCTGCTAGTAGGAATTTTTTGAAAGAACTTGTATATGAACCTTCACATATAGTTAGTTGAAATGAAATTCAATTTCTTTGTTTCAATTCTCATCTCTTTTGTGCTTAAGTATTTGTAGTGTTTTGTTTTCAGTCCGGTGTACACGTGGTGTTTTTACCGTCAAGTAGAGTTTGTTTTATTTGCTAAGTCTGAAAATCTCGGTCATATGTTGTTATCGATGAATAAGTTGAACTTCGGACATTGTATCACTTTGGTTAGTGATGAACACTTAGCTTTTTTGCCCCCCAGTTTGGGGAACAACATTTGTATTTTGGTGGTTGATCGTGCTTATTGCAAATCTTAGGCACGTGTCCATATTCTGGGGACTTAGGATAATTTGAGATCGACAATCCGGTTTGCACTCCAGGAATCTGAGAGTTATCGATGTTTGTAACATGGTTCGTGCTCCGGGAACCTGGAATTGATGTTTATACTCCACTTCATGCTCTGGGAACATGGAGATAGCATGTGTGTTTGGGTCCGCACTCCGGGAACCTGTAAATTATGTTTATACTTCATTCGCACTTTGAGAAGTTGAAATTAGCACGGATGGTTCGGTTCGCGCTCCGTGAACCTTTAATCTATATTTATACTCCAATTCACGCTCCGGGAAGTTGGAGTTGGCCGATAGATGGTCAGTCACACCTGTTTTGGCTTTTTAGGAATTCGTTCACACTCTGGGAACGATGGATTTGATGTTTATACTCCAATTCGCACTCTGGGAAGTTGGAGTCCGTTCGCACTCTGTGAACGAGTTATTGGATGTTTATACTCCAATTCGCACTCTGGGAAGTTGGAGTCCGTTCGCACTCTGGGAACGAGTTATTGGATGTTTATACTCCAATTCGCACTCTTGGAATTTGGAGTCCGTTCGCACTCCGGGAACGAGTTATTGAATGTTTATACTCCAATTCGCACTCTGGGAAGTTGGAGTCCATTCGCACTTTGGGAACGAGTTATTGAATGTTTATACTCCAATTCGCACTCTGGGAATTTGGAGTCCGTTCACACTCCGAGAACGAGTTATTGAATGTTTATACTCCAATTCGCACTCTGGGAATTTGGAGACCGTTCGCACTCTGGGAACGAGTTGTTGAATGTTTATACTCCAATTCACACTCTGGGATGTTGGAGTCCGTTCGCGCTCTGGGAACGAGTTATTGAATGTTTATACTCCAATTCGCACTCTGGGAAGTTGGAGTTAGTTGTAGGACTGTCTTGTGTTGGTCCTGTCCAGCCTTTGATGTGGTGGCTTGCCCCCGAGACGGGGTTCCACTTAGCGAGTGGCCGGTCGTATCACAGTCACTCGCTATTTGAATAAATTCCATTGTTTGATGGAATTTAGCTCTTCGTGTGTCGTGATTGTTGAATGTTGCATTCGGTGAATCACAGTTCTAGCTTGAAGAGATAGTAATTTATTGCTGAAATAAGAAAGTATGGCAAAGTCAGTGCCTTATTACAAGTTCAAACTTCAGAATGTAAAGAAAATTGTAAAGTATTCATAGATTGAATAGAGCCTGTCATGCGTAGCAATGGCGAAGGTTCTCGCTTCTCCAGGCTCTTGGCAAAATAGGACCGCCCAATGTCGACAGCAAGAACAGGTCATCCCCGAGTTTTTGTTCAATCACACATGCCCCTTCCCACGTTGGTTTCACGTGCGATGGTGTTGAGTGTACTCTTCCGTAGACAAAATCACCAATTTTGAAGGTTTGGGGTTGAACATTGACATCGTGCGACCGGGAAATTCGCTTTCGGAGTATGACAGTTCTTAAGTCGGGCTGGTCTCCCATAACAACACCAACTCCTTTGTCAGTGGGGAATTTTAAGGTTAGGCACCATGGGGCGATAACAGCCCTGAATTCGGCAAAGGCTGGTCGGTCTAAGAAAGCGTTGTACGGTGAATCTATGTCCATCACCACGAATCGCAATGTCCGGACTCTGCAACACTGTCCAGTTCCCAACTCCATCGGTATTTCTAGTTCTCCAACGGGTATGGCCGCGCTCCCGTCGAAGCCGCAAATACTGGATCGGCATGGTTTCAAGTCTTTGGCATTCAGATTCATTTGGTCGTAGGCTCGCTTAAATATTATATTCACGGAACTTCCGCTGTCAACCAGAATCCTTTTCATCCACACATGGCCTACCTGAGCTGATATGACTAGTGGATCGGTAGTCGGGACTATGATTCTGTCATCATTACCACACTGAAATACGATGTCGTCAGTCATTGCTTTCCGTCATTTGATCGAAACTCTATCTTTCAAATTTCTACAGCATGCAGCATCCGCACGCCTAGTAGGACTGGCATATGACTTCATCTCATCCCAGCTTCGCTTTGTTGGATGAGGGATACCACCAATAGCATTTACTACTAACCTCCAGCCGGTGGGGGTGGAGTCTTCCTACATCAGTTGGTTGGACTCATTACTTTGATTTGATGGGCCCGCTTCTCCCGGCTGCGGCGTCCGAACAAACTGTTCCAGCTTCTTTTCTCTGATCAATTTCTCAATGAGATCTTGTAAGTGACAACACTCATTCGTATTGTGCCCGTAGCTTTCATGGAACCTACAAAACTTTCCCGTTTGGATTTGCTTCTCTGACGACGGTCTTGATGCAGGTTTTCGATATTGAATTGTATCACAGGTTTGTAAATACAAGTCCTCTAGTGATGTATTCAGAGGAGTGTAACTGTCAAACATTGGATTTTTGCGCTGCGGGCCACGATTTTGATCTCGCTTTTTAATTTGATTCATGCTCTCTCTTCGCCGAGCTTGTTTGCTTTTAACGTTCAAGTGAACTTTTTCGGAGCTCTCACCGGACTGTTTGATAGCAACATTGTTTTGGATCCCTTCCGTACTTGGTCCTGCATCAGTTTGCTTCCTAGACTGTTTCGCGTCCTCCCTTCTCAGGAATTGAGCCGCCTTGGCATGGAAACGGTCCAACGATGCAGGTGGTTTTCCAGCTAACCAGTTGCCAAACTCAGAATCGGGGTCGATCCCCTTAGTCAACGCCATAAGGATGGAGTTATCGTTTGGATTGCTGATCTCCGCACATGCAGTATGGAATCTCTCTAAATAATGTCTGAGTGTCTCTCCAGGAGCTTGAGTGACACTAGACAGAGTGTTGACATCTTTGGGCCTTACAACGTGGATGCGTAATTATTCAACGAATTTTGTGGCCAACTGGTCGAATGAAGAGATGGATCGAGGTAGCAGTCGAGTGAACCACAAGGTAGCGATGCCCCCCAAGGATATGGGGAAACTACGACTCTTCACTGCATCGTCGGCTCTGGCAGCCGTCATCGACCATTCATATTTTAGAATATGTTGGTTGGGGTCGGAGTTTCCCTCGTACATGGGTAGAGTTGGCATTCTGAATCGCCGTGGGGGTTCAGCAGTAAGAATATCATCCGTAAAGGGAGTGTGACTTCGAGAAACTTCCCAGTCGTCATTTGTAAATCCCTGACTCTCACGGATCATCTGACGTATCATATTTGAAATATCTGGCATTCGCGCGTTTTGTGCGACTCGCACCGGAGTATGATTACGTTCCATACTTTGGGGTTGGACCGGATGTTGTCGATGGTCCAAGTCTTGCCTTCTTGGCTCATAGTCTTCTGGGACGTATGGTACGGGAGTACGTCCGCTATGACGACGGTCCAGGTTCGACTGATCTTGGACGTCGACCCCTGGTTCAGCCGCAATGTTAGTGGTGCGGTATTCTACGGTGTGGTGAGGGATGGCACCTCCTCGAGAGGAGGGTCCGGTTTGGAAACTGGCTGATGGACCAACTCTCAGCTGTCCAACGGTCAGTGTTGGTTGATTTCCAGCAGCTGGCATGTGACTCCCATCTAGCCAGGGTTATGGAGAGTGATTACGGTAATCAGAAGAGGAAGAGCTTTCGCTGGATGAGCGATAAGCATGGTCTCTCTTGGATCTCTTTCGCTTCTGACGATCCAGTTGATTGATCAGCTCGGCGTTAGCGCGTAGCTATTCTGTTAATTGTTGCCGACTCTGGGTCAGCTCTTGGAATAGTAACTGCAACTCGTGTCGAGTAATTGGACCCGACGGTTCCGAGTGTCCAGTAGCATCTTGATTAGATGGAGGTAGTGGAGCAGGATCTTGTCTATCCTGTTCTTCTTGATTGACAGCGTTAGAGGTGGTTCTTGTACTAACCATCTTAAAAGTTAGATTCCTTTCCTAGACTTTATGCAAATCTGAATAGTATGGAAGGAGTCTTAAATTGAAGTCTGGATTTCTCTCTTAGATTTATGCAATCCGGTGTCGATGACAGATCCAATGAGCAGGAGAAAATCTGGGTTTTCTCAGTGAAAGCACCAAAGTGTTTGCACCAAAATTGGTCACAACACTCTTCGAGAGTCGTTGAAGAGATAATAATGAAGGATGTAAATTCAAAGCAAGTATTATCTAACAAAAACTCCAATCAACAGTAAAGTAAATGCGTAGACAAGCGATTTATAGTGGTTCGGCGTGTTGCCTACGTCCACTGTGAAGTTTTTTGCAGTTTTATTGATTCTCTTTCAATGATTACAAGTTGTTACAGCAATCAACAACGAGTTACAACTGGAAATTCGAAATCAATGTCAGCTATGATGATATGGAGTGATTATGGCAGCGCCCGGGCGTGCTTTGTTTCTCAAGATTCTCCCTCCCCCTTTCTGAATGACCAGGGGCTCTATTTATAGGTGTAGGAGGCTGATATTTCGCCTAAAATCCGGGGAGACTGCTTCTGGCATGTGAGGGGGCCCACACGCCCGGATTTGGGAAATCTGGGCCCACTTTGGGATTGATTCGAACTCGGGTTCGAATCGATCAAGAATGCGTCCAATCGAGGTGAAATTTGGTGTGGACATTCTTCAGTGTGTACGTAAGCTCCTGTGAAAATTTCATAGTATTTGGACTTGTAGATCCTGAGTTATGATCGATCCAAGATTGCATTTTCGGTTGATGCGTCCCGTTCGAATCGATCCCCTTCGAATCGATTAGGGTCGAATCGATGGCTTGCGCGTGCGAATGGTGACGTGGCGCGAGCTTCTCGGGTTGATCCAGCTTTTTCTTCGAGTTTATTGGGTCGAATCCATGGTTTTAGATGCTTCGACTCAGTGGATTCGAGGGAATGGATTCGAGGAGATGTTCGTTCGAATCGATCGAGGTATCCCATAGCTGATCGATATGAAGCTTCCTCAACAGGGTGGATTCGAAGCAGGTCATGGGATGGAGTCGAAGTATGGTGGCTTCGTGGATTCGAAGTGCTTTAGCTTTATGGATTCGAAGAACATCTCCACCTAAGGGTTCGAAGGTCTTCATCCTGAAGGATACGAAGTGAAGTAGTCCCATGGATTCAAAGTAAGAGGAAGCCGATGGATTCGAACTCATGCTCTTCTGATGGATTTGAACTTAGGGTTATTTCCTCCAACTTGAATCGATCATAACTTGAGCGTATGAACTCGGATTGACTTGAAATTTGAGATGCTGACTTTTATGATCTTCCTTGTCATGTCCTATCAATTGTAGCCCGGTCTGGACTCGGAAAAAATCCAGCGATATCCATAGTGAAGCATAGTATGACCAATCTTTGAGACGAACTGCCCTCTGTTTTCAATCGATCTTTTGGTATCACGGCTTTTCCAAAAAGCGGGATAACTTGATTAATCAAGGAAATGTTTTCAATTATGATTAACTAAAATATCTTTAGTTAATCCATGTATTAATGGTAATCAATTAAAGGTTTATCAAATAAACTCGAATGTAATTAAGTAATTAATTGAGATAGATGGGTTATTTTAATTTGAAATTTAATGATAATTACTTAACTAAGATTTTTACTTAATGTAATCAAGGTATAATTGCTTTGTGTAATTACATTAAAGGATAATTAATCAATTAAGATTAATTAAATTAAGGTAATTAATAAATAAAAAAATTAAAATTATTACTTAATCATAAGTAATTAACTAATGATTAAAGTTAAGTAATCAAGTGATTAAGATTAATTTGTGATTAAGGATAATCATTTATTAATTAAGGATAATTAATTAAAATGATGATTAATTAAGGGAATAATTAATTAATTAAAGATAAATATTTAAAGGATAATTGAATAATTAAAGGTTAATTATTTAAAAATAAAAGGTTAATTATCTAATGATTAAAGGTTGATTAATTTGTTAATCAAAGTTGATTTAAATTAATTAGGAAAGGTTAATTAAATTGTAATTGAAGGGTAATTAATTTGTAATGATAATTAATTAATGTGATTAATCAAAGGTTAATTAGTTTGGGTAATTAATTAAAAAGATAATTAATTAACTCTTAATTAATTAATAAGATCAATTAAGATTAATCAATTAAGGATAATTAATTAAGGGCTAATTAATTAATGTAATTAATTAAGGATAATTAATTAAAGAAAACTAAGGGTTAATTATTTAATGATTAGAGATTTATTCATTTATTAATTAAGGTTAATTAATTAATAATTTAAGGTTAATTAAATCAAATAATTTGTTATTAATGTTAATTAACCTGGATTAGTGATTAATCTGGTTTTGAATTAATCAGATGATCAATTAATCTTCCTTATGGATGACTGTATTCTATTGAATGCTGTGCATTGTTTGGTATCTCTACTGTGTGGTGCTTTGTGATATGAATTATTTTAATTCAAGTTGTGACGAATGTAATTTATTTTATCTGTGATGAATGTATATTATTATCTATGAATCTGCGTATGGACGATAAGTGTTATAGGGATATACTGCTTATCTATAGTTAATGTGATTGAATCTGTGATGATTGATAATGTTGCATTATTGTGTAAAACCCCTGGACCACACCTTGCGCACACAAATATGGATCCAACGAGGAAATCGGTTAAGTCACAGATTTTAAAAACAATAATTTTTAAATTGAATTTTGAATTCAAATAGTTTTGGAAATGGATTTGGGTTAAATGTAAAAAAGGCTTTTGAAAAGGTGTTTTCAAAGATAAAAGTTATTTTGAATAACTTGATAAAATTTTGAAATTTAATAATTTGATTTTGAATTTGAATTCAAAAAATTGAAATTGAATTCTATGTTGGAAATTATGGTTTAGAAATATTATACCAGTTGTAAATGTGTTTATATGGGTTTTTAAACCATTTTAAAAGTATTGATTTGAAATTTGAATTTAACCTAAGGGTTTTAACTTGTGTAAATGAAATCAGGTTTTTCCGTTTCAATTAATAAAATCTTTCATATAGGGAAGGAATTTCTAATTTGTGTTAAAGGGTTTTCAAACTTGAAATGAAAATGGTTTTCCATGTTATTAATGAATCTTTGGAAATGATTTTGAAAGCTATGAATTAAATCTTTGATTTAAAGAGTGGATGAATTAATCCAATTGAAATGGAAATTGTTTTGGAATCTATGAATGAATCTTTGTGAAAAATGGGATGAACTTTGTGAAGTAAATCTTTTTGTTTAAAGATTTGGGAATGGTAATTTGTTTAAACCATTTAAAGAAAGGTTTTGGGTTTTAAAGTTGTGACTTAACTGAAATCCCAATCTCCATATGTTCTTAAATATTGCGCTCATTATTCGGTTTAGCCGGGAGAGGACCTTGTGTCATACAACCCATTCCGAATAATGATACGACGACGTGGATAACATTTGAAGACCGGTGGTGAAGACCAAATATTTTCGAAAACGAAAGGATAACTCGTCGAATGTCTCTGCCCCGACTGGTCCCCGGTATAGAGATCTTCATATGTGATGGGGAGTCCGGACGTGATTAGGAATTATCCGGATTGCAAGGGCTTCTTTGGAAGTGTCTTCGATTCTGTTTGAACCTGGACCAGACTTGTATGAATGTGTGTCTGACATTACACTTTGAGATGTAAAGCTAGTTTCTATCAAATACATTTCTGTTTGGTGGCGGAGATTTATTCTCTTAGCTTAACACCCTTCTCTGAGACGTATGAGCTCAGAGGTTATGTAGTTGATGATTACTAGTGATACATTCCCAATTTGGTAATGTGGCATACGTAGTGCTGCTATCATTTGTTGATCAAAGCATGGCTTTGTGAAAAAGTGTAGCTTTATGGACGAGACTGCATCAGGACCTCACACCCTGGAAATGGTCGAAATAGGAAAGATGCGACAAGGTTGCTGGTGTCGCGCCCCTAGGGTATGTCCATTCTTTCTGGAAAAGGGTGGTATCATGGTATGGAGCCCAGATACTTAACTCATGTGGACACTGTATATTTATTACTGTGTGATGTTGCTTTGTGGATGAGGTACCTTGGATAAAGGTCGCAAACGACTGGGGGTGGCATATCTTTAGGTATTACTCCCAAACAGGGAGGAAACCGGCCTTGTGTTGGCAGAGAGCTGGGTAAGTTCTCAGGGATTCCCTCCAGAGGCGTACCCATGTGGCAATGGGAAGTTCCTTGGCCCGACCATTTGCTGGAAAATCCAAAGAAAAAATACGCGCCCTGCACGGTTTTAGTTGTATACCTGCCATGGAATGTGGCGGTAACCTGCTATTGAATATGGTATCTATAGTAGGCATACAATAATGGTTGTATGCTGGCTAAGATTAATACTATACTTTCGAAAGGTTTTCCACTATGCACTAACAATAATATCAAAATGGTTTCCGCGCATCAAGCATTTTTGACTATAATAAGTAGAAATCTCCTCCAATTCTGCTTTTGCATGGTGTGTGTGGCGAGAGGCCTTGTGGCAGTTTCATTTTCCAAAAAGCATTGTGGATTTCAACTTTTAAAATCTTTTGTGGTTGTTTTAAGGATAAAATGTTTTTTGATTGTTCATAGCAGTCCAATGACTGACACGGAGTTTATTGTTCCCTTCCTAGACTCTGGGTGCCCACAATTTTCCACATGGGCAGTCTAGAGTTGGGGTTTCCAGATAATCAAATAGTAGGTGTAGATTCGATAACATTCAACCGTTGGATATTAGAAAATCGCATTTGGATCGAGTTTGCTTCACTTCAGCATTGGTGGTGGTTCAAGCTTATTGGATTAGAGACTTCGTAGCTTTTGGGATGAGCTTTTGGTTTTGGAGCATTGGTATGGAGTTAATATGTTGGATGTTCGCCTTCTCACTTGGAAATTCTAATGAAAATATTCTCTCTTCCGCTGTTATTTTTGCATCTCTGTTGTTGATATCAATTGTATCAAAGTGTTGTATCATTATAATCAACTGTTGTATATCAATAATATATTATTTGTTTCTTCCGCTGTGTTGTTGTACTTAATGTGTGATAAGCTCCGGCGAGTCAGATTCGACGTTTGGATCTACGGCATTTGAATACGAGTGACGTGTTCGGTGCCGATTTTTGAAGGCCAAGTTAGGATCGTTATAAATCAATTCTCTCCGATGTTGATAAACTATCTTTATCACATGGAACTATTCAGACTATGTATAACAACTTCTAGTGAGCTCTAGATTCTTTTATAAACTATACCGCAACATTATTATCGTATAATAATGTCATGGGTCTCCACATTTGGAATCACTCTCAGCTTAATTATAAATTAGTGCATTTATTTATACTTCTTATATTGAAGTAGTTTTTTTGTTGAATTGGCCACTACTTATTATTTAGAACAATACTAACTTAAAGTTCTTAACTTGAGTTTGAACATGAATTTAGGATTGACATATTATACTTGATGTCACTAATGAAGTCCCAGTCTATGCAATCCTTTATAAGGAATTTGTTGTTTCTATAAAAAATTCTCTAGTATTTCATAAATACTTGAGAATGCTACAAACAATCGTTAACTGATCTTAATTCAGATTTATTACTTGCTCTGTGTATCAAACACATGAGCAAAGTGCGATATTGTGGATAAAATGGCATGTACAAAAATTCCAATTGAAAATGCATATTGAATCCATCTTACATACTTGATATTAAACAATTTAATACAATGCATGTGTATATCATTTTGAGACATTCTCGATATCCTTTTATACCTTTCTAAAAAGATGACATTTTTCAAATTCAATGTCGAGTATCAAACAACCAAACTAAAAAGATTTTAACATGAATACATTGTTAACAACCACAAGTTTGTAATTTACTTATAGTTTTAGAAATATATTTTGACTACCGATTAATATTCTTTCTTATAGGCACACGATTCCTCTGCATTTTGATCAAAAGTCAAATTATTTGATTTATCTATCATAGTATTTACTTAACTCTGGCGCATATCGAATAACACTTTCATAAATTTCTTAGATCATATACAATACTCACAAACTCAGTTATTGCTCCTATTGACTTTGAAACATTTTAGCTGTTATGTGTAACAGTCTATTCTAAATCATAATTTAGAATTTTTTTTCAATATATATTTACCAAAATTCAACGTCATACCCAATTTTGTGAGTAAATTTGAATTAACCATAGCACATTGAATGACTAATATGTTATGTTAGTTTCAACAATTGAAATTTACGATGTTGTTCCTATCAATGTGGCTTATATTCCAACTGCATTGTTCTTCTTGAAGACACTTTTGCTGTCGATGGATCATATCCTTTTAGGTACCAATATCAAAATCATATTTAGATAAATTACTTCGAATCCACTACAAATTTTCACATCATTCCATATGGTAGTCAATACTCTTAATGGCCTACTTAAGGGTGAAGAAGTTCTTATCTCACAATAATAAAATTAATAATTTCTCTTTGTGTACGAGATTTACGATTAAACATTCTAATATGTTGTGTCTATTTATTCGGTTAATGATATTCCATCTTTTGTTATCAGTTTTATCTTTGGATGGTATCTAAATCCATTTTACCACCAATAATTTCTAGAAGAAATTCCTTCACTACTATAATGATCTGCCTTTTCGTGCTTTAGAAATTGACACTAATGCATCCATGGTATTCATGTGTCGAATATTCAAGTGTCAGAAAGACAAATTGTTGGGGACAAAGAAATAAAAGACGAAATAGAATCTCACATCGTGATGAGAAGACCAATAATATATACAAGATCTTTACAGAAGAAAATCATCTTTATTATACATACATAACACAAATTAGAGTACACTAACCAATCATCAACCCTAGATAGTTATAACAACATGCCCTTATAATTTGCTGATAAAAACAGAGAAAAATCAAGAAAAACAAAATGGTGGAAAAATATAAGATACGTGAATATGGCTTGGAGAATCCAATTCGTCCCCTGAATCCTCCAAAGCATCCACCTAAATCAGGAAAATATTCTCGGGCTAATCCGAGCATTATAGGAAAACAATGCCCAGGTCAGTCTGGTAAAACCATTGTCACTCAAATCACAAGGAAATCTATTTATTATAACTTGTAAAATGCTTTGAAATCAAAGATATCTCATAATACCATGCCTCACATAAACACAGATAGATTTTTACCTTACGACAAATGTTATCCCGCCTTTTGGCAAGGTCGTGATACCAAGAAGTTAACTGGAAACCAAGGACAGTTCGTCCCATTATACACAGGTCTACTATGGATACCGGTAAAAAAATTCCGAGTCTGGATCGAGCTACAATTGAAAAGAATGACAAGCAAATCTATGAGAGCCGACCTTTCAATTTTAAGTCAATCGGAGTACATATGCTCAAGTTATGGATCATTCAAGTCTCACGTTAAACACATATCTTTCGTATACATCGATTCGTATCCAGCGGGTAAGCATCGGTTCATATCCTTCAGGTAAGCATCGGTTCGTATCCATCAATGATTACATTGCTTCGTATATCCATCACCTTTGCGCCACTTCATATCCGTCAATAAACAACACTTCGTATCTATCTCGTTTGTACATGCTTCATATCGATCTCCCCATCAACTCTATTCATATTGATCGGCCAATAATAGATATGAAACATGCCACTCAAATCATCAATACGAAGGATGTGTGGAATGATCGATACGAAACGACATCCAAGTTATCGATGAAAAATGCTTGGGTTTGTATCGATACGAAGCAGTTACAAAGCATCGGTACGAAGAAGTGCAAACCATTAATTCGAAAGAAATGCTCCAAATCGATACGAACAAAGCATGTAAAAGTGGAAAACTCAGTCACTCGGCATGGAAAGTGGATCAATCCTCAAGCTAACATGGATACGAAGCCTCGATATGAATGGGATCTATACGAACTCAGTAGCCTTTTACAAGTCCAAACTTGGATCGATCATGACTCAAAATCTACATGTCTGAATGCTACCAAATTTTCATAGGAGTTTAGGTACCACCTCTACTTGGTCTTTGATCGATATTAGCCCAAGAGAAGTCGTTTTTGATCGATACGAATTGTATACGTATCGATCAAGGATCAATCCTAAATGTCCAAGGATCAATTTGGTGGGCCCAACCGCGCGAGAGAAGGAGTCTTCAGAGCCAGATATTTTCGGCCTACACCTATAAATAACAGTACCGGGCCTTTAGAAAAGGGACTTTTAGACTCTGCTACGTCAATACTCTGTTGGAAATTCCATTATATCTCGAGTGCTTGAGAGTGTGCTGTTGTAATCAGCTGTAACCAGTTAACAAAGTCAATAAAACAACAAACTTTCCATAGTGGACGTAGGTTACAACGCCAAACCGCTCTAAATTCTTATGTCTATACATTCTATTTGTCTGTTCTAGCATGTTTCTTAGATTAACCTCATTTTCCATTTATATTCTTCACTTTAATCTCTTGAAATATGTCCGAAGAGTGTTGTGCCAAATTTTGGTACAAACACTTTGGTGCTTTCATTGAGAAAACCCAGCTTTTCTCCCACTCGATGGAGCTACTGCCATCATTGGATTGTAAGAATCTAAGGAGAAGATCCAGGTCTCACATCCAGTTGTTCTTTCATCCTACTCAGATTGCATCAAATCTAGGAAGAAGCTACATCATTCACCATGGTTACTACTAGGACCTCCTTAACTACTACAGATCAGGAAGGATAGGATAGACAGAACCCTATGCAGCTACCTGCTATAGGTCAGAACTCGGCTAGACCTTTAGATCTGCAAGGCCCTGTCACCAAGGAGGAATTCCAAATGCTGATGTAGGAACTGACTCAGAGCCGCCAACAGCTCACCCAGTAGATCTGTGCCGACACGGAGCTAACCAACCGACTGAATAAGGAAAGACGAAGGAGATCCAGAAGGGATCGTGCTTCCTATTCATCTATCGAAAGCTTAACTTCCTCCGACTTCAACTACAAATCTACTCGTCCATGGCTAGATGGAAGCTACACGCAAGCCCCCGAGCATTAGCGCACTCTGAATCTTGGACAAGCTGGAGCTGGTCCTTCTACTTGGCACCAGGCTGGACCCTTCTCCCGAGGAGGAGCACTTCCCTATCATCCCACTGATAGCCATGCAGCCGCCACCACCATAGACTTGGAAACAGACCTTCGGAACCGAGTAGATCCATCCCTTCGCCAACACAATATTACTGCTAAACCATATGTGCCCGAAGATCTGTAACCAAGGAGGCGAGGCATAGAGCATCGACCATGCCTGGACCGTCCTCACATTGTGGAACCCAACCACACCTTGGCCCAGAATGTCCAAACGCCAAACATTCCAACCATGATTCGTCAAATGATCCATGAAAGTCAAGGCCTTACCAATGACGATCGATGAATCTCTCGAAGTCGTACTCCATTCAACGATAACATCCTCTATTCCGAACCACCTCGCCGATTTAAGATGCCAACTTTACCTTTTTATGAAAGGAGCTCAGATCCTTATCAGCACATACTAAAGTATGAATGGCTCATGAACGCCACTCAAGCCGACGATGCGGTTAAATGTAGAAGCTTTCCTATCTCCCTTAGGGGTACGCAACCATGTGGTTTACTCACGTACCGCCCCGATCCATTTCATGCTCTGTTAAGTTAGGTACAAAATTCGTCAAATAGTTTCGTATGCATGTCACAAGACCTGAGGATGTTAACACATTATGCAGCGTCACTCAGGCTTTAGGAGAGATGCTTAGACGTTATCTAGGAAGATTCCATGCCACTTGTGTAGAGATCAGTAACCCTAATGACAATTCCATATTGATGGCACTAACCAAAGGAATCAATCCTGATTCCGAATATGGCAATTGGTTGGATGGGAAACTCCCCGCATCATTGGATTGTTTTTATGATAAGGCAGCCTAGTTCTTAAGGCGAGAAGATGCTAGAAAATCTAGAAAGTAGGATGATGCGGGGCACAGTGTGAAAGGCACCCACGGTAACATCGCTATGAAACAAACAAGTGAGAGTTTTGGTAAAGTGCAGTTGAATATGCAGAACAGGCAGAATTAGCAGAAAGACAATGAGGGTCAGGGTAAGAAGTGAGATCAAAATTGTGGACCGTGATGCAAAGCTCCAAAGTTTGACAAATATACCCCATTGAATACATCCCTGGAGAATGTTTATTTGCAAACCTGTAATATTGGCCAATATAAGAAGCCTGCTGCGAAGTAGTCATCCAAAAAGCAAATTCAATCTGGTAAATTCTATAGATTCCATGGTTGCTATGGTCAAAATACCAGTGAGCATTGCTATGTACAGGACATTATTGAGAAGTTAATCCTAGACATGAAGTTGGAACAATTTGTTCGAGCGCCATAGGTAGGAGGTGCGGGCCCATAAAGCAAGAATCAAGTTCGGAATCAAGCTAGATCGAAGGAACCCGCGCGTATTGGTGGGAGGTTGGTTATTAACACAGTTAGTGGTGGTCCTCACCCAGCTGATTGGAGCTAGAGGGAAAAGGAGTTGTATGCCAGTTCGGTTTGGCATATAGACTTCGAATGTTGGAGTAATCTTGATGATCGGGCTCTGGCAAAACAATAAAATACAATGACAGATGACATTGTTTTTTGAGACAGAGATACCAATATAGTCGAAACCTCTACCATTGATTCGCTAGCCATATTAGCTCAAATAGTTCCTGCTTGGATGAAGAGGATCTTGGTAAATAGTGGAAGCTCTATAAATATTCTTTTAAAACGAACTTATGACCGATGAAAATGGAAGCGAAGGACTTAAAGCCGTGCTAGTCTTGCATACATGGCTTCAATGGAAGTGCAATGATACCCATCGGGATGGTGGAATTACCAATGGAGTTAGGAATATGAGATCGCCGGAGAGTCTGGATTCTATAATTTGTTGTGTTGGACATTGACTCTCCATATAACACTTTCTTGGGCTGATCGAGCCTAGCTGAATTCAGGGCAGCCATTGCCCCATGGTGCTTAACTCTTAAGTTCCCTATAGACAATGGGGTTGGAGTTGTACAAGGAGATCAGGCAGCTGGGTGCGCTTGTTATTTTGCAGAGTTGCGGGAGACGCAGCGGATGGAGAAAGGACAAGGACGTACATGAATCTTTCTACGTTCGTTTTACTTATAATTGACAGCTAACGCCTGCACCTAGGTCTGGGTGCCATAACCAATTCCTAAAAGATCTTGATCCAAGAGATGATCATAATGAAGAGGAGGTCAAGGACAGTCAAGCTTCCCTGGCTGAGTTGACGATCATTTCGATCGATGATGATGACTCCATAATGATAAAGGTTGTATCTCAACTAAGCCAACAATTGAGAGAGGAATTGGTTGAATTTCTCCAACAAACCTCAATATGTTTGCTTGGACGCACTCAGACATGTGCGGGATCTCACCGGACATCACGAGCCATGCATTGAATATTAACCCACGGCATGTCCGGGTCAAATAGAAAAGGCGCAATATAGATCCAGAGAGATCTGGCACCCAGAAAGAAGAGGTGAATAAATTCAAGACAAACGGGTACATCTGAGATGCATTATGTCCAGAGTGGGTATCCAACCCAGTGCTTGTCAGGAAACCAAATGGGAAATGGAGAATTTGTGTGGACTACCTAGACCTAAGTAAAGCCTGCCTTAAAGACAGCTTTCCGCTTCCCATAATTGATCATCTTGTAGATTTAACAGCTGGACTCGAGCTCTTGTCATTTATGGATGCATATTCCGTCTACGATCAGATACCAATGCGCCTATCCGATCAGGAGCATACCTTCTTTGCCACCGATCTGGCACTCATTGCTATAAAGTGATGTCATTCGGACTTAAGAACACTGGGGCAACCTATCAAAGACTTGTCAACCGAATGTTTACTAACCAAACTGGGAAAATTATCTAGGTGTACGTGGACGATATGCTTGTAAAGTCATAGCTCTCCATCGATTATGTCAAAGACTTGGAAACAATGTTCAACATCCACCGAGAGTATCGAACGAAGCTTAACCCATTGAAGTGTGACTTCAGAGTCGCATCCAAAATGTTCCTTGAATTCATAGTTAACGCTTGAGGCATTGATGCCAATCCTAAAAAGATCTGGGTGATTAGAAATCTCAAGACTCATAGAACTATAAAGGAAGTACAATGCCTCAACGGAAAGGTGGCAGCTTTGAGCAGATTCATTTCCAAATCCATCAACCAAAGCATTCCCTTCTTCGATCTAATCAAGAAAGTAATACGGAACTTTGAATGGACCGAGGAGTGTGAAGGTGCATTCCGAGCACTGATTCAAAATCTGATGATGCCACCAATTCTGTCAAATTTGGTTGATCGTGAAAGATTGTACATCTATCTAGTAGTTTTTAAAACGCCATCAGTGCTGCATTGTGGAGGATCGGGTCCAACGACTAGTCTATTATGTCAGCAAATGATTGACCGGAGTGGAAAGGAACTATCCAAAGTTAGAAAAGATCGCTTACTGCCTCGTCATTCCCTCTAGAAACCTCCATCAATATTTTCAGGCCCATCCGATCGCAGTCTACACCATCCAGCCATTACCATGGTCCTTACATGGCCTAAAACGTCTGGTAGGTTGCTCAAGTGGAACATCGAGTTGAGTCAGTTTGCTATTGCTTATACACTGAGTCGAGCCATCCAAGGACAAGTTCTGGCAGACTTCATTGCTGAATTTACTATACCAGATTACTTGCCCGAAACTAGCGATCCCAAGTACATATGGAAGCTGTAAACTGACGGTGCATCATGCGATCGCTGCTTAGGCGTTGGAGATAAACTCGAAACCCCAAAAGGTTGATCCATATGTTATGCTTTGAAGTTTGACTTCGGCGCAACTAACAATGAGGCCAGTTACGAAGCTTTACTCGCGGGACTCAGACTTGCTAGAGATTTGAGAGTTGTTGTTATGGAGATTTACCGCGATTCATAATTAGTCGTATGCCAAGTTTAGGGCGAATACCAAGCTAAAGACTGGAGGCCGGCTACTTATCTCGCTCGGGTCAAGAAGTGTTGAATCAGTCTGGTTATTATACCTTTTACTGCATACCCCGAGAGCACAACCAAAAGGTCGATTCTCTGGCAAAACTGGCCAGCACCATTGAAGTACAGCAAATGGGACTCATCCCTGTTGAGACACTTATCTCTCTGAACATCGATCAAATGGAGATGGACTAGATGCATGAGGTAATGCTCGAAAAGGAATCATGGATGAACACATTTAGAAACTATCTCGAACACGGAGCTTTGCCTGAACGCAGAAGTGAAAAGAGACAAGTTCTCTAGAAAGCTTCGCGATTCATTATGCAGGATGAAGTCATGTATAGGAGAGGATACTCTGTTCCTTTACTCCGGACGGCTTGATTAAATTCAGGCTTGAGATAGGTTATAACTTCGGATTTTGAGGTTTGGAAAAATTGTTTGTTGATCTGGGTTGTTTGCTTTTAAACTTTGCCTTTGATCTTTATTATTTTTTTCTGGTTTACAGCTTTTGAATTTTGTTTTCTTTGATTAAGTTTTTCTTTTTTTTGAATGCACGAAACAAATGAGAAGAGAAAGGGAATGGGTCTTATAATATTTTTTTAAATAAAAGAAAATTCAAAAAGAATGACACTTGTAAATTCCAAACTATACTTAAGTGAACACTTGTTAATTCATGTTGTCTTTAACTTACATTTGTTAATTTCATGTTTAAAAATATTACACTTGTTTAAAACAATCCAATTTATGTTTAAACCCTTATATATGTTAATTTATAAGTTATGTTTTCAAACCCTTACTTTATTTTAATTTATGAATCATGATTTTATATATATATATATATATATATATACAATTTCTATTATTTAATTAATGCATTTTCTTTCATATAATCTTAAGAAAAAATGATTTTAAAACTAATTATACATTAATAAGTAATCGCATATATATATATATATATATATATGAGATTTTAACTTAAAATATCCTTTTGAAAATTATTATATTAATCTCAAATCATAACTTCCAAAATATATATATTACATATATATATATATTATAATTAGAAAACAAATTTTATTAATGTTAAAATATAGAGTATTTAAATTCAATTTATTTTCTAAAATATTTATTTTTAAATTTCAAATTCAAAATTCAATTTAAAATCAATTTGTACAAATAAACAACATACATTATTTATTTTAGAAAATTTCAAATTCAAATTTCAAATTACAATCTATTTATATGAATAAACAAGCACATATCTTATTTAATTTGAAAAATTCAAATTAATTCACAAATAAATCCAAAAATTTATATTAATTATCAAATTAAATTTGGATTAAAACCGGGAATGTTACAGATTCCCCCTTAAGAAAATTTCGCCCTCGAAATTTGCTAGATAAGGAGACAACAAAGAATAGATGAATACAATAGAAAGATAGAGGAATGAATTACCAGATAAAACTGAAATATTAATTCTATATTTGGCTTACCAAATCAAAATATCAATAATAAATATGAGATCGACTAATTCAATACTTTAGAAAATACTCGGGTCATCCAATCTACGAAATATGCTGGGGCATTGGTTAGTTCAAAGGATAACTAACCATTCGTAGAATGTATCTGGACCTTAAAGAATAGATAAATGGATACAATTTAATTCAGCTTCATATTTTGTTAATCAATAATTTCAAATAAAATTTAAAATTCATTAAAGACAAAATGAAAAGATTGATAAGAAAGTGAAGATTCGCAGGGCCACCACCACACCAAAGCTCCTTCTTGTAGATGCCAATAAGCCATCAAAGAAACGAAATTAAAGGATGATCAGAAGATATTGATAGAAAAAGTTGTTTCCGTTGTTGCACGGTATCGATCATTTGTAGTGGTACTCCCCTATCCCTTATCTCGACCTCTTCTTGCACACATACTCTCTATCACTGGATAGTAGGAGAATTTACTGGGGATATACTCATTTTAGGGCATTTGTATCCCTATCCCTAATGAGTCACCTAATGTGTTATACTCCTAAGCTAAAGTTCTTACTCAACCTTCACCTCTGATACCAAATTTAACGACCCTGACTTGACCTTCGAAAATCGACAGCCAAACACTTCACCCGTTTTCGAATGCCGCAGATTCAACGTTGAGTCTGGTTCGCTGGAGTTTATAACACATTACGTACAACAACACAGCGGAAAAATAAATGAATATCATTGATACAACAATGGATACAATATCTGATACAATATGATACAACAGATGCCCAACACTATCAGAGCCAAAAATGCACAACAGCGAAAACATAGCAGCGGAAAGATAGCACAAATATACGCTCCAAAAGAATCTAACATCCATACTGCAACTCCATCTTCAATGCTTTAAAATCAAATAGCTCAACCCAAAAGCTTCAAAGGCTCCAATTCAATAAGCCCGAACCACCGTCAATGCTGAACTTAAGGCAAACTCGGTCCGCAAATGTTGAAGTGAAACAAATGCGATCCCAAACCAAAGACTCCAAAGATTTCCAAAAGCTACACCAACTATCTGATTATCTGAAAACCTGACTCTAGGCTGCCCGTGTGGAAAATTGTGGGCACCCAGAGTTTAGAAAGGGAACAATAAACTCCAGGCCAATCATGAGACTGATGTGAGCAGACAAAAATAGTTTATTTGAACAAAAACAAACAACAAAAGATGTAAAAGAAATCCGTAATGCATTTTGGAAAATGAAACTAACATAATGCCTCCCGGCACACACACAATGCAATCGCACACTTGGGGGAGATTTCTTATTATGATAGTCAAACATGCTTGATACGCAAAATCCTTTTGATATTATTATTAAAACATAGCGCAAAAAACATTTCGAAAGTATAATATTAATCTTAGCTAGCATAGGTACCATTATATTATGCCTGCTATAGCTACCATTTAAGAATGTCAGGTTATACAACTGCAATCGTAAAGGGTGTGTATTGAATGACTTGGCTTCCAACAAATGGGTAGGCTAAGAAACTTCCTCATCGAATGGGTACGCATCTGGAGGGACGCCCTGAGAACTTAACCGGATCTCTTCCAATGCAAGGCAGGGTTACTTCTGTAACTAGGTAACTAACTGTCAAGAGTATGCCATCCCCCGGTTTAGACTGACCTTTTTCGAGCGCTCAACACCAACAAATTCCAACAACAACAAAAGTTAAGTATCCAAGCTCCATATTATGATACCACTTTTTATCCAAATGGAAATGCACATACCCTAAAAGGCGCGACCCTCATAACCTTGCTACATTCTTCCCATTTCGACCATTTCTAGGTTGTGAGGTTTGACGAAGTCTCGTCCACAAAGCTACGCTTTTCACAAAAGCCATGCTTTGATCAACAACACTCAGAATGCCACATTACCAAATTGGGAATGTATCACTAGTAAATATCAACTACATAACCTCTGAGCTTATACGTCTCAGAGAAGGGTGTTAAGCTAAGAGAATAAATTCTCCGCCACCAAAAAGAAATGTATTTGATAGAAACCAGCTTTACATCTCAAAGTGTAATGTCAGACATACATCCATACAAGTCCGTCACAGGTTCGAACGGTACCGAAGGCACTTCACAAAGAAGCACTTGCAAATCTGGGTATTCACAATCTGGATCGGACACCCCATCACATATGGAGATCTCTATACCGGAGCAACTCGGTGCAGAATCATTCGAGAGGTAATCCTACCATTCTCAAAAACACCCGATCTTCACCACCGTCTTCAATGCTATCCATTTCATTGTATCATTATTCGGAATGGGTTTTATGACATAAAGTCCTTTCCCGGCTAAACCGAATAATGGGCGCTTGTTTTAAAAACATATGGATATATTGGGATCTTAGTTAAGTCACAACTTCTAACACTTGTTTCTCAAAACCTTTCATTTTGAATGGTCCAAACAATTTTCCACTTTTAATCTTCTAAATAAAAGATTCACCTTTAAGATCCTCTTCAAATTGAAAACAAGGTTCACCAATCTTTAACAAGATTCATTCATAGCTTTCAAAACTATTTCATTTTCAAATCTTTTATACAAAAGATTCACCTTTAAGATCCTCTTTAATTTGAAAACAAAGTTCCCCAATCTTTAACAAAGATTCACTTATAGCTTTTAATACAATTTCCATTTAAAACTTGAAATTCTTTCAATAAAAACTAGAAATTCTTTCATTATATGAAAGCCATTATCATTTGAAAACAAATGCTTTTTATTTCGGGAAAATCCGATTAAATTTACCCAAGATATAGCCTTTCCAAGTATACATCAAAAAATCAGGGAACTGCCGTATTCTCGGCACGTTCTATTTGAATTAAATTCAAATCTCCAAAATAAGTTAAAATGGTTTAAAATCCAAATATATATTGTATAACTTGTATACCCCTTTCAAACCATAATTTCAAAAATAATTTCAAAACTTAAACAAGATATATTCTATTGAAACTAAATTTCAATTTCAAATTTCCTTTCCAAAATTTTTCAAATTTAACTCAATTTCACTTCCAAACCATTTGGATTCAAAATTCAACTTTTAATCAAAATAATAATTAAATTCAAAATATCCATGACTTAATTGATTTCCCATGAAATCCATATTTGTGTGTGTATGGTGTAGTCCAGGGATTTTATACAATAGTACAATATGATCAATCATCACAAATCCAAACATAACAATATAGATAAGCCGTATAATCCTATAACGCTTATCTTTCATTCACATATAAACAAGTAAATTTATCACAGATAAATAAATCACAGTTCACAGCTCAATCATATCATAGAATATCACACATCAGGGATATCACACTATTCAAAGCATTCAATGCTATCCAAACATCCATAAGTAAGATCAGTTAGTCAGCTGATTGTAATTAATTTAAACCAGATTAATTACTTATGAATAATTACTAATCCTGGTTAATTAACATTAATTAACCACAAATCGTCCTAATTAATTATCCTTTAACCATTTATTAATTAACCTTTAATTATAAATTAATTAACCTTTAATCATTAATTAGTCAGTCTTAATTAATAAATCATCAACCTTTAATCATTAAATAATTAACCCTTAATTATTAAATTATTCTTTAATTATTATTCCCAATAAAATATATTAATTAATTAAACCTTAATTAATAAATCAACCATTAATCACTTTCATTAATTAATTAACCTTTAATTAATTAATTACCCTCAAATTAGTTACCTTAATTAATTAATCACATAAACCAAATACCTTTAATAAAATTACACAAAGTAATCACCCCTTAATTAAGTAATAATCTTTTATTAATTACATTAAGTAATTATACTTAGTTAATCTTGTAATTGCCCTTTTATTACTTATCATTAATTAATCACCCTTTAATTAAGTAATTAACCTATAAATAATTGATTAATTAACCTTTAATTAATCACATAAATAAATAACCAATAATTTATTAAGTAATTATCATCATCCTTTAAATTATTTACATTAAGAAATTACTCAAGACCCTAATAAATCAAAGATAAATCATTTATCTTAATCGATTACTTAATTACAATATTTAAATCTCATTAAATAAACCATTAAAATAAATCATCATTATCATATAATTTAACTTAAAACTTTTAAGTTAACTAATAATTTAAAATATTATTTTAAGATAAACCATTTATCTATTTAATCAACTTCTTAATTAAGCTATTTAGTTCCTTATTTAAAAATAAGCTTAAGAATTAATTAATGAAAACACGCACGCACACACACATATATATATTAAAATATTTCAAACTTGATTAATTTAAAATAATTTAAATTTAAAACCTTTACTTGATCCACAAATAAACACATTTTGTATAAAATAATTAGTTTAGCAAAATTTATTAGAACTTGATTTAAACTTTTAAAACTTGTTTTAATTTTAAATTTTTTTCAATTATTAAACCCTGAACCCGAATCAAACCCAAGCTCAACTTCAAGTTACCCACTTTTCGTTTCCAAGGTACTTCGTAAAATTCTTCGAGTCAATCTTGAGACAGTTCTTCTTCCCAAACTTACAACCATACCAGATCCAAATGTTCATGCGTGCATGTGCACGAGGCGCCGGAGCCACGGCGGTCGACGCTGCAACCTCCCGTACGTCGTCAATGATCTACTCGACAACCCACACCACCCGGGCTGATTAACTTGTGCAAAAATCAAAATCGAGCCAATCAGCACCTTCCTGGAACCCACTGAACAATCCAAATCCTCCTCGTGCCGACGGTCCCAGCCACCATCAATCACGCCACCTCGACCAGAGCAGCGCCACTTGCCAATACTTCGATCCCTCCTGGTGCGATCACCCCCGATCAAACATTGACGACGTAGTTACCTCAGGAACCACCTCGACCCAACATAACATTTAAACCCTAAAATGACTTCGTACGGCTACCACGGAGACCTATAATTCAAACAAGTATTTTCCCGTGTTCGTCACCATACAACCCTCCTCCAGCCTTGACCACGAAAACCAACACCCCGTCGTTCGTCGACAATCGACAAAAATGTAAATTCTGATCAACTCGCAATTTCTTAACAAATACGAATTTAAAAATCTTGATACTTTTATCAAAATTCATTATTTTCAAAAACGAATCATATTATAAAATTCAAAACATGAATTTTAGACAATCGAGTTTCTGACTTGATTTTTTTTTCACTGTCCTTCCTTCTTCCCAGTTAAAATGCTTGATAATTGTAGTTTTAAAACATTTTTAAAAATGAGATATAGTTAATTCCAACATATTTTGTTAAGACATCACAAGCTATAGAAGATTTGGGGAAGAGGAATTTAATTTTTTTTGAACAGGTTTAATTTTTTTGTAAAACCTGGAAACAAAGATGTGTGCCTGTACAATAGACGTGCACAAACATATCTACACATATATATACAAATTTGTATACATGAAAGCAGATTCACAACTTTACTTCAAGCACAATCACAATCAAGAAGTAAAAAATCCAGTTTTCAAAAGAGTTTACTCATCTGACAATTTAAAACAGAGAGAGCCTCAGGTTTTGAATTTGAAACAAATCTGGAACTTAATTTGTTTTTGACTATTGAAAACTTTGATTTGATTGAGTTAAATATATACTTGAGATGATCTAACTGAGTTGCTGCATTGCTGAGCTGAAAGCTTTGCTGAAATTTTAAAGCTAAAATCTTTGCTTTGATCCTGAACTGCTTGATTAAATTCAGGTTTGAGACAAGTTATATCTTCAGGTTTTGAGGTTTGGAAAAATTGTTTGCTGACCTGGGATGTTTGATTTCAAACTTTGCTTTTGATCTTTTTTTTCTCTTTTGGTTTACAGCTTTTGAATTTTGTTTTCTTTGATTTAGTTTTTCTTTGTTTTGAATGAATGAAACAAACGAGAAGAGAAAGGGAATGGATCTTATAATCTTTTTAAAAAAAAATAAAAGAAAATTAAAAAAGAACGACACTTGTAAATTCCAAACTATACTTAAGTGAACACTTGTTAATTCATGTTGTCTTTAACTTACATTTGAAAATTTCATGTTTTAAAATGTTACACTTGTTTAAAACAATCTAATTTATGTTTAAACCCTTATTTATGTTAATTTATAGGTTATGTTTTTAAACCCTTACTTTATTTTAATTTATGAATCATGATTTTTTTTTTATATATACAATTTCTTTTATTTAATTAATGCATTTTCTTTTATATAATCTTAAGAAAAAATGATTTTGAAACTAATTATACATTAATAAGTAATCATATATATTTATATATGAGAATTTAACTTAAAATACCCTTTTGAAAATTATTATATTAATCTCAAATCATAACTTCCAAATATATGTATTACATATATATTACATATATATATTACATATATATATTATAATTAGAAAACAAATTTTATTAATCTTAAAATATTGAGTATTTAAATTCAATTTATTTTTTAAAATATTTATTTTTAAATTTCAAATTCAAAATTAAAATTAAAATCAATTTGTATAAATAAACAACATATATTATTTATTTTGGAAAGTTTTAAATTCAAATTTCAAATTACAATCTATTTTTATAAATAAACAGGCACATATCTTATTTAATTTGAAAAATTCAAATTAATTCACAGTTAAGTCCAAAAATTAATATTAATTATCAAATTAAGTTTTTCTTAAAACTGGGATCGTTATAAAGCGGCGATGGGAAGGCTTTTAGCATGGTCGACGGTTGGTGGTCATAGTTGAGAAATGGTCAGAGGGAGGTGCGAAGGCTCCGTTAAGGATGTAGTAAAGGAATGGTGGTCGCTGCCGTACTTGGATGGATGGCGGGCGGTGGAAAGGGGACGTGCGCAGGCTATGGCAAGGCTAGGCGATTGAAGAATGGTGGAGACGAGTTGATGTTTGTAGCAGGTTTCACGCAAACAATGTAAAAGCAAACTTTTTTCTTTTTTTCTCAAGCACGAATACGAACAAAAGGTGGAAAAAATGAAGTTGAACGAGCTGAACTAGAATATGAATTAAATTATTAGGAATAACAAAGTCCGGGACGTTGAATTCAAGGAATATTAATAGCTAGTGGCTATTTTTTTACACGGTAGACAATGAAAGGGCATAGTAAAACAAAAAGGCTCGAATGCGGAACCAGTACGGCTAGCTGTTTCGTAGATTTCGCCGCCACTGGACGCCAAAATGGACAAATGAATATACCCCGGAGATCAGCATGATGAGATGAACAAATCGGTACACAGATATCAGCGATATGACCAAACTATCAAAACTCGATTTTTCACTGCCGAAAATGCTGCTAAAACGTCGAGAACAAGATAAACGGAGCTAGAACAGTCCAAATTTGCTGAAACGAAATATGAAATCTCACTCTGAAAATGATTTACAATTTTATTATATAAAAACATTCATATTTTGAAAATTTTTTAATTTCAACAAATTAACCGATTTTAAATTGAAATTGAAAATTACACAACACAACTAACTTTCATATTTTCTGATGAAAATTTGACATTTGCTATGTTTAAATAGACGTATCACAAATATCAAACTTTCATTGCAAAAATTTATTTTTTTAATTTCATGAAAAAATTGCATTATTTAAATCGTTAAAATTTCCGAGTCGTTACACTCTCCCGCACTCAAAATTTTTCTTCTCCAAAAAGGAACGAGATATGAGAATAGAAGCAACAAAAAGGAAAGGCATATTCGGAATACCTAGTACTAGATATAACAATTAATTCAAAACCATATAAACTTTATTTTTTATTATTTCAACTAATTTGGTTTCAACCCGTTTTATCCAATCAATAAATATTCATTGTATTCACATTTTGTTGATTTCAATTCAAGGTAATTTCATTCAATTGATTTATTTTCAATTTATTAACATTTATTACAAAATTTTCTTTCAAACAAAATGTATTTTATTTAACCCATTTATTTTATCCATTTATCTTTAGTTAAGTTGATTCCACTTATAATTCAATTACAACTATTCTATGTAATTTACCTTTGTATCACAAATAGTTTTCGAAATATAAATTTATTTATTACTTGTTTAGTTTCTTAAGTTCATATTCATTTACTTTAAATAGCATTTTGTTTTTATTTTTCAATTATTTCACTTACATTTCTTATAACATTATAACAACTCAATTTTTATTTATAAATCCCTTATCAAAATTCATTTTTGGACATCTTATTTCTTACATTTATATTGTATACTATTCAATCACATTTTCTTATTGCATTCAATACTTTTTTCCAAGTAAGTTTTATTAATGTTTCTAAGTGTAATTGAGCACTGTACATATTTATCTTTTATTTACAACATCTCTATTAAGTAAAGATTTAGTTTGAACATTTTTTTTACTTAAGTTTACTTTTGTATAACCTTCAATTACATATTCATATTAACATTTTAACTTTTTAAATATTTCAGGTAAGTTATATATATGTTTTAAAATCTAATTGAGTATTACACAAATAAATTTTATCCTAGTTCAACCATTTCAAGTTGTTTAAATTCCATTTCTCATTTTAGACACTCTAGTTATTTAAAATTTTTGCTTCATTTTATTAATCGAAAACCATCACTTGACATAAAATTTAAGAGTTAAATTTCTAATTTCACTTCAAACCATTTTGAAATAAATATATAAATATATACATCTATGTTTTATACGTCAAATCATACTCAAGAAATTCAAATCAAATCCATTTTCCAACAAAAAGTATAGCAAAGCAACAAAGTGGTCTCTCCACTTCGAGACTCGAAAATGAATGTCGATGATGCTGCAATCATCAGCGAAATTATTTTCCTGCAACAAAAAGAGAAGAGTATCGACTTACTTCATTTAAAATTCTTTGGAAATAATTTCCATTTGAAAATACTTTCAAATAATATATTTCCCAAAACTTTGAAGACCAATTATTGAAAATCACCGGAAATTTAATTCTCAAATCCTAAGTTGAAATTAATTTCATTTGCAAAATAGATTTATAAACCATGTATAAAATTTCAATACCTTACAACTATAAGAATAGTTAGGGGTTTAGGAATGTTGACTAAACAATAAATGATAATCTAGCATTATCATTTCCAACAACCAATTCATTTAACTATCAAATTTTAAAAAAATTTACTTTTATATACAAAATATAATCATATAAAATTTGTTTCATTTACCAATTTTGAAAATAATATTATGTCAGTTTGATCTGTTCAATTGTTTGGAGTTCCTATCGATAGCTTTTGCCAAACAAATCGATCGAAATCCAAAAATCTTAACAACACAATATAAAACATTTTTATATTAATTACAAATACGTTCCCTCATAGGATGATTCAAGAATGGATTTTAAAACAAGGATGAAGATTCAAATTTAGAGGGACTCTAATCAAAGAGAATTTTAACAAAAAAGATAGGTTCGGAAGGAAGATGAGATAATTAAACTACAAAAGAGGAAAGATCAATAGACTTATATTAATCGCAGCGACCTTAAATGGGTCAACCAAGACTTAGATAGATGAGAATATTATTAACATAAACCAGGACGAACTTGTTGAGAACATCACGGAATACGCGATTCATGAGATCCACGAAGGAGGCAAGAACGTTGGTTAATCCAAAGGGCATGACAAACCACTCATAGAAACTATTCATCCGAGAGGAAGGACAACAGGTCAGGCTTTAGGAATAAGATTGGTATGGAATTCAATTTCCTACTTGGGAGTGAGAGACGTGACTTCTTCAAAACATGAGGATAATCACTGACTATTGGAGTGCAGTCAAGATTACTAGGTTGAGAATCAAACGAAAAGATAAACTGCCTGCATAATCCTTAAGCAATCGACATTCGATCACAAGAGAATTACCCTAGTTGTTTTCTGGAGAAATGACTCGGAATTTGCAAAAGATAACAGCATCAAAAACCAAAGACATAGAAATCTCTGGTTAATCGATGCCTGTTGTAAAGGAGTTTCACCCCTTTATAAATCATAGTAAAGTTGGCGGAACCGCCGATGGGATTAGTCACAAATAAGGATGAAGTTGTCAAATGTGGTGGCAAAATGAGCTCAAATTTATTATAGAGATCAATAGAAATAAAGCTATGGGATGCTCTAGTATTAAGAAGAGCACGAACAGGAGAAAACAAGAATGGGTTTCAGAATAAAGGGAAAGTTCCAAAATTCAAAAGAAATCCTAATCCAAGATGATCCTAACGAAGAATTTCAAGTTTGAACGAATATGATTCTATAATCAATTTCATTCATTCTAGGGTATTACTACCATACCTCTAATGAGTGTTTTACTCCATATGTTATGTTTTTCCTAAACTAGAGCTCTGATACCAACTGTAACGACCCGCTATTTCGAACCATTCAAACCGACAAGCAGACACACATGTCAGACGTGAATTGCTCAAAACAACAGATTGTTAATTTACATTTGGCAAAACTTAGCATATATAGTAAATAAATCAATCACAGAATCACAAACACAGAGTAATACAATAGTAAACAACGAAATAGATAAATAGTTGTTTATGAAGCTACTATAGAACATCAGAGTTAAAAACAAAATACAACAGAAACCTTGAATACATAAAGTCTCAATACATAGTCAAATGAAAAAAATATGAATATAAACAACTGTAGATAAATGAAAAAAGCAAAAGCTGAATAGATATAAACAGATCTTCAGGCAAAGCTCCAAGCTCCGAAGGCGAGTCTCGAATGCTATGACACTTAGTTTAACCCGAGCATAAAGAAAAACACAAAACACTTGAGTCAGGATTAACATTCTTATATCAGTAAATCAACTCAAGTGAAATGTCAGGTGAAATACAAAGTAACTCAAAGGATGTTTGAGATTCTCGTCCTTTAAGGATCTTTTAAACTATCTACATACAAAGTAAAATACGCTACATAGATAATGTCTACGGTAAAAAACTATTAAAATAGCGTTAAGGTGTTACCCATTTCCCCTTAACACGTTTTATATATTACTGTAGTCTATACAGTACCATAATTCCTCCGTAAACTGGAGGCCTATCAGAGGGCACTCCATAGGTATGGTACAAACCCAACTCATAGAGGGCACGATAAGGCATGTGACAAGGCACACGAGGCAATGCCCAGGGTAGGATACTACCGTTTTGAGTATCTGAACTGGGGGTAATGCATGGCAGCTACTACCGCCCACCTCGAGACACACTCCTGTATCAAAGGTGCATCGAATCAAATCACAAAGTAATAGAAGGGTATCGAAGAAGCATGTTCGATCAATGGGTGCGACCTCACTTCGCATGGCGTGGCTCCTATTTTAGTCACATCAAGCTGACTCGTAGGAGTCATGGCTACGTTAATACCTCATACAGAATCGTTTGCCAAACCATCCTGCTATATATATATATATATATATATGCAGGCTATTATATGCAGACACTATATAATATACAACTAAATATATATGCAGCTACATATATATATATAGGATAATATATGAAGACACAATATAATATACAACTATATATATACACAGGCTAATGTATGCAAACACAATATAATATACAACTAAATACACACACACACACACACATACACACACACACACACATATGCAGGTAGAGCTGATAGTGAGGCGTTGGGATCAACAAGACTGTGAGGCGGTGATAGGTGGAAAGGAAGGAAATAGAGGCGAAAGGCTTTGTCAGGTGAGGGGTGGAAGGTTGCAGAGATATGGTTGGGTTCGGCAATAAAGTGGAGGTTGTAGGGAGGTTAGGGGATAGGTGGTTGCCGCATGAAGAGGGTGACATGGAGATGGCGGACTGCCATATCGGGTCTAGGGAGGCTTCGACCGTCACATGGGAAGCTGGGTTGAGTTGCGAATCAAAGGAAGGGTATGAGAGAAGGGTTGGATGTGCAGGGATTGTGAATGATGCTGGGTGTTGATGTGGAGGGACGGGTGGACTGGCGGTCAACTATGGATGTGGAGAGGGCTAGAGATGCTCGTGTGCTCTATGGTGTTGGGTTGTTGTTACTATAATGGAACGTTATCCGGGTCGGAGCATGCTATGGGGTGGGTATGTTGCTGTCAGGTCGGAGGTTGGCTTCGATGGGGAGGCTTACTAAGGATGGAGTAGGAGGAAGCGGTGATGGGAAGGCTGTTAGCGTGGTCGCCGGTTGGTGTCATGGTTGAGAAATGGACGGAAGGAGGCATGAAGGCTCGGGTGAAATGACCCTGACTCGACCTTCGAAAATCGACACCGAATACGACACTCATATTCAAATGCCGCAGATCCAAATGAAGAATCTGGTTCGTCGGAGCTTATAACACATCAAGTACAACACATCGGAAGAACATGAATAATATCACATACAACATTTGATACAATATCTAATACAATAGATATCAATACTATCAGAGATACAAGAAATAACAGCGGAAAAGAATATCTTCAATATAATACATCTCCAAAATGCATCTGCAACACCATGTCCAAACTAAAGATAGCTCGAACAACCATCACGTTGCACCAAGCCAAGCAAGGTCAGCCATGAAAGCTGAAGTGTAGAAAATGCAATCCACAAATCCAAAGGCTTCGAAGGCTATCGAATCAGTTCTTGCTATTCGACTATCTGAAAAACCCAACTATAGACTACCCGTGTGGAAAATAGTGGGCTCCCAGAGTTTAGGAAAGGAATAATAAACTCCAGGTCAGTCATGGGACTGGTGTGAGTAAACAAAACAGTTTATCTTTAAAATAGACAACAAAAAAAATGATTTATAAACATTGAAAACCGCAATGCTTTTTGGAAAATGAAACTACCATAAGGCCTCCCAACACACACACAATGCAAGCGCAAACTTGGAGGAGATTTCTCCTTATGATAGTCAAACATGCTTGATACGCAAAAACCATTTTGATATTATTATTAGTGCACAGTGGAAAACATTTCGAAAGCATAATATTAATCTTAGCCAGCATAGGCATTTCGCACTTATTCCTACTATAGCTACCATGTTCAATAGCAGGTTACCGCCACATTCTATGGCAGGTTATACAACTAAAACCGTACTGGGTTCGTATTGTTTTGATTGGATTTCCAACAAATGGTCAGGCAAAGGAACTTCCCATATAAAATGGAATGCCTCTAAAGGGACGCCCCCGAGAACCTAACCGGATCTCTGCTACACATGGCCGGGTTATCTCTGTAAGTAGGTAACAACTGACACGAGCATGCCATCCCTCGGTCGTTACCGACCTTTATCCGAGGGCCCTCAATCCAACAACCACACAGTAGGGTATCTGGGCTCCATACCATGATACCACTTTTCAAAAATCAACATAAGTAAATATCTGGGCTCTATACCATGATATCACCTTTTATCCAGAAGGAAATGGTCATACCCTAAGGAGGAGCTACCCCCAAATAACCTTGCTGCCACGATTCCAGTTTCGACCATTACCGAGTTGTGAGGCTCGACGAAGTCTCGTCCATAAAGCTACGCTTTTTCACAAAGCCATGCTTCGATCACAAACGATCAACAAATGATCATCAACACACAGCAGCACTTAGCATGCCACATTACCAAATTGGGAATGTATCACTAGTAACCATCAACTACATAACCTTTGAGCTCGTACGTCTCAGAGAAGGGTAAGAGAATAAATCTCCACCACCAACAGAAATGTATTTGATAGAAACCAGCTTTACATGTCAAAGTGTAATGTCAGACATACAACCATACAAGTCTATTTCGGGTTCGAACAGAACTGAAGGCACTTCCGAAGAAGCCCATGCAAATCCGGGTATTCACAATCCCTATCGGACTTCCCATCACTTAGGGAATCTCTATACCGACGCGACTCAGTGTAGAGACAATCGACGGGTTATCCTTTCGTTTTCGAAAATACCGGGTCTTCACCACCGGTCTTCAATTGCTATCCATATCGACGTATCATTATTCGGAATGGGTTATATGAAACAAAGGTCTTTTCCCGGCTAAACCGAATAATGAGCGCAATATTTAAAAACATATGGATAATGGGATTTCCGTTAAGTCACAACTTATTATCCAAAACTTTTCTTTCAAATGTTTTGAACAAATTACAATTTCAAATATTTTTAATAAAAGATTCATTTCACAAAGTTCACCCAGTTTCACAAAGATCCATTCACGGATTTCGAAACAGTTTCCATTCAAATTGGATTAACTCATCCAATCTTTCAATTAAAGATTTAGTTCATAACTTTCAAATTCCAATTCAAATCTTGTATATGGAAGATATACCACTTAGAATCCTCTTTGATTTCAAAACAAGATTTAATCGTCATCATAAAGGTTAATTCATAGTTTTTCCAAACTATTTACAATTTCATTTCAAACTTGAAATCTTTCGACACAAATTGGAAAACCTTTTTTTTATGAAAGCTATTACTATTTGAAACAAATAGTTTTCGTTTTGGGAAAACTGGTTACAATTTACATAAGTTAAAGCTACTGAATTATAAAACTTGGATTTAAATTTAAATTTCCAAAATCATACTTTTTAAATGGTCAAAAACCCGTATAAACATCTTTATAACTTGTATAATCTTTTTAGATCATAATATCCAAATCATTGAATTCAATTTCAAATATTGAATTCAAATTTAAATCAAATTATTTAAATTTCAAGTTCTATTAAGTTATTTAAAAATAACTTTTAGTTTTGAAACTCATTTTCAAAAGCTTTCAATTCCAAATCCAAAACTATTTTGGACTCAAGAATTCAATTGTTAAAAATCTGTGACTTAGCCGATTTCCTCGTGCAATCCATATTTGTGTGTGTATGGTGTAGTCCATATGTTTTACACAATAGTGCAACATCATAAATGATCAAATCACATATTTAAGCACACTGATATTGATAAGCGGTATAACCTATAACGCTTATCGTTCATTCACAGTTTCACAGATAAATAATATAAATTTGTCATAGATAAATAAATTTCAATCATCACTGATCACACTGAAACAATTCATAGTGCAAAGCATAACATATCAGAAATATCAAATAGTTCAACAATCAACAGAATTCAACATCCATATGTAAGCTCAATTAATTATCTGATTAATTTAAATCAGACGGGTCATCAATCATGGTTAATTAACATTAATCGATTTCAAATCATTTGATTAATTGTCCTTTAATCATTCATTAATTAAATTTATAGATTATTAAATAATTAACCTTTAATTATTCAATTATCCTTTAAGTAATCACTAACTTATCATTAAAAATCTTTAATTAACCATCTTTGTAGTTAATCATCATTAACAATTATTAATTACAAATAATTTAGACACTTAATCATTAATTTACCAATTAATTAATTACAAACCCCTATATAATTACAATTACAATTATAAATTAGTTAACCAATCTTTACTTACAATTATAAATTAATCATTCTTAATTACTTTTCAAAATAATTAATTAATAATAAAAATTATCTTATTTAACATTTCAAAAACTTCCTTAAACTTTGAAAACAAATTATTACTAATTTGAAAAGTTTAATGTTAATTACATTAAATACTTAACTTAGGTTAATTACTAAATCAAAATATTAATTAAGATTTTAGAAAACATTGTTAAGCATTTTCCTCAAATAATTAAACTTGTAATAAAATCTTAACTTAACATTATCAAACCTTAATTAAGTCGACAATACTAAAAATTATTTTTAAAGAAAAATTTACTTAACTCACTTTTCATTTTGCTTCAGGTTTGGGAATCAAACCCAAGCCATATTTCTGTTTACTCGAGTAAATACTCAAGTTCTCCCACAACTTCCCGAAGTTAAATTCTGTCTAAATCTTTAATCACTTTATAAAATATTTAACAATTTAAAGTTATTAAAACATTTCATTTTTATAAAATTTATTTATATAAAAAACTTGGAATTCAAATTCATTTGAATTCAGATTTTAAACTTGTTTTAAAACCTTTGTTTTAAAACTTTTACACTTTTTAAATTCAGTTTAAATTAGAAAAACTAAACACTGTCGGGTTTAACAAAAACCTGTAACAAAATAATTTACTCGAGCCAAACAAAACTGGCTTCGAGTCAAACCCCACCTGACTTCGAGCAATTCGTGAATTAACTCAAGTGAAACTCGAGTATCTTCTCCTTCAAACTAAACTTCTCCAGGTACAAACAATGCACTGTGCATATGCACGGTGATGATGATCGTCGCTGATCATCATCGATGATCTTCCCACATCATCCATCACCCAAACACCCTCTCGCATGCATCAAAACATCATCTTCAACTCGAAATCGAGTTCGAGAGTTCGTACCAAAACCTGGAAACGAACCGTAACCCACCACCACCAAACCTGGAAAACTCGTCGTTCCCGCAACCTCCACCACCAGAAAGCCTCAAACCCCGGCCATCACTTCGTCGAAACTTCCTCTTCCACCTCCCAAAAACATGCAACGCTCAATCAACTCTAGACGACGAACGAAGCCAATTATACAACCACGTCAAAACTAAGTTTAATAATTCCAAACGCTCGCCGCCGCCGCCATGTTCATCTGCTCACCTCCATAGTATTTTTCCTATAACCCTTGATCACTCCTCCACCTCCAGGAGGAAGCTCGACCTCTCCGGCCATCAAGATCAACCGAGACAACTCGAAATGCACAATTCGAACAACCCCAAATTGCTCTCAAATCCTTGCATTGTTCTATTATGTATCATATTATGTTCTATTATCTATAATTCCCTTGCATTGTGAGATTTTGTGTTTTTTCCTTGTCTTTTCTTTTTTTACCCTAACGGATTGTCTTTCGAACACAAAGATGATCGGCATATGAATATTGTGGATGTATTTAGTGTCGTCTTCAGGAGTAAGAAAGATAAATCGCTACACTGTGGATTTTTGAATAAATCAAATTATTTATCATTTATAAAATATTAATTATTAAAATTTACTTAATTTTTTAATACCATTAGTCTTTAATAAATTGCATTTAAAAGTTACGTATGCACGTTTAGTTATCCGATATTGATAGAATATTCAAACTGAATTTAAATATTTTAATTACTAAAGGTTTTGTAAATTTTTGAGGGCCCATGTGTAGCCATTCTTAGCTAGCTATATTTAATAGAGGAGAGGGAGAATTTAATTGGGACTTAATCAAGAATAAAAAAGGGATGGTTTTAAGAAAGGAATTGGAAAGGTTTCAATTATTCCTTAAAAAATCCCTCTTCATTTATTTCATTAGTATTCCTCTCTCTTCCACTCCACTAGGCTGAAATTTTAATGGCTTCCATGGCATAGAAATTCCCATAATAAATTCAAACTAGAATCAAATTATTCAAGGTAATATTTGCCTATAGATCCTTACAAAATCCCAAGGTTGATTCAAGTAGATCGGGGTTTTGTTCTTCATTCAAGGTGTAAATCTTTGGCTTCATCTTTAGGTAATTTCTAATTTGGTTTTAATATATATATTCATCATGTTAACAAAGTTTAGACCCTATATTTTCTTCATCCATACCTAAAATTAAACTATGATCTAAATAACTAATTGGATGATATGGTTTAATTCAATTTTTGTACAAAACTAAAAAAGGTTATATGGAAGAAAATTATAATTTATCTACAAATATGATTCTATATATATAATGTGTTAATGGTAATTTATATGCGATTTAATCATAAAATATAAAACTTGAAAGATATATTTGTAACCAAAACATAGATCTCAAATCATACTAAAGTACAATGATATTTGTCCAAAATTTATCTGCATGATTTTGATCTTATTTGGATTGTTTTGCTTTAGATTGGATTAATCTTAAGAGATAAAATTTAATATCGCTTATACACCCACACATACATATACATGCATACATACACACACACACACACATACACACAGATATATATATAAGGCATTTCGAAATATATGAATCTCATGTTCATATCAAAACTATTTATTGAAACTACTGAAATCTTTTGTTCATTTACAATTATGGTTGAACAAATTTATTTGATTTAAAATATATATGTTAATAAATTAAACTATTTCCAATTCATAATTATATACATAATCTTCTTAATGTATGTATATAATTCATTAAGTTTTTCCTAGATGTAATCTTGATCTATATTCTAAATACAACTTGCCAAACCAAAATCAGATTCCTTGTTTTGAAATTTGATATTAATGTTTATATTAATAAATTTACGTTTAGTTTTTCTAAAGAATCATTGTTATCAATATTTAGATCTTATCATATTTTGCAATCAATTAAACATCTCACAAAATAAGACTAAATTGAGGAAATTGATATGTGTGTGTGCATGTGTATACTTTTATTGTCTTTTTGTTGTTTTTTTATGTTATTTGTGATGTAATTGATATTTATACATGTATATCGTATTTTTCTTGTTAACCATTCATTATGATATTTCTTCTAAATGATTATTAAGCATAATTATAATAGAACATTTGCAAAAGTGGAAGGTGCAATCAATTATTGGTACCACCTTTTCATCTTTCCCTTTTAGATCTTAATATGGTTACATTTAGATCTAATATTTATATGTTCACCCCTTTCTACACCTTTTAGGAATAAATATATCTGAATATTAATAAACTTAAACTTTATACTAGAACTCCTTAAACTTTATACTGATAAACTCAAAAAGTTAAATATCTAATTTTATTTAACTTAACTAAATTTGGTATAGTGAAATCCTGTAACAACCCTGGTATTGGAGATTACTGATGATACTAAATTATAATGATAGTTATAATTTAATATAGCGAATAGAATGTGATGAAGAAATAAATTTGGTTTAAATTGTGTATTTCAAATAAACAATACGTATGGAGTTAAATATTGGGTTTAAAATTCATTGTTTGGTGTTTTGGTTAAATAAAATGGAAAATATGGGAATTTAGGTAAATTTGAGTTAATAAATTTACCAAGTGATGTATTTCAACATTTAATTGTTGAAAGAAATGCAAATTGATGGAAATAAAGTTTAAGAAAAAAATTATTTTGAGGTATTGGAGTGAAATTAGTCATTTACTATATTTTAATTAAGTCAATGTGATAATATAGGTAATTATTGCTAATATTATCCTTTTTATTGAATATAAGAGAAAAATATGAAGAAAACATGTCTTTTATTAAAATAAAAGATGAAATATTGTGTGAAAATATTATTTTGTTGTTTTAAAAGTGTTAGAATGATTTATTACAATTTATTTGACTAAGAGAGTAAATTTTGATCAAGTTATACTCTAAAAATAGTGTTTTTACACTAAAATTGTGTAAAGTGTTAAATATTGTTAAAAAATGGGGTTTTAATGTTAAAAATAAATTTTTATTGTTAAAACAAATTTTATTTTGCTGAGGAAACAATTTTTGTTTACATACACTTTTATGTATAAATTTAACTTTGCTTCAAATAAGAAAATATGAGTTATATTGTTAAAAAGGTGAAATGTATGCATTTACTTAGTAAATTTCACTAAGTATTATTATTGGGCTTAATGAGTATATGGGTTAGATCCTAAACACACTCTAGATGCCTCAGGAAAGAAGAAAATAACATGTACGTTGTTTTCCTCTTGCTCGTTCCTTTCTTCTTCTTTTAAAACAAAAACAGAAAACCCATGGCTATCTCAATCTAAAACCAAATTTCACCAAATCTTTTGCAAACTAAAGAAGAGAGTCTTCAAACTAGAGTATATACAAGGTAATCACATCCAATACTAGGAATTTATTCATCAAATCTTGAGTTTGTATTGAAGTGTTTGTAACTTTTCCTCTTTTGTTTTGCATGCTCTTATTTTGCAACCTACAGGCTCTTGAAGGCCATTTCCTTTCAAAATCCATCATATTGTTGCTGAAACCATTGCTAAATCAAGTGGTAAGCAAGGTAAGAGTTTCTTACAGCAAGCTAAAGCTAAAAAAAATCAAATTTTGCTATCAATTGTTGATGGAATTGCTCAAATTATCGACTTTGTTCTCTGTTTTGTCGGCTGAAAAAACCCTATATTGAAAAAATCATATCTTCTTCAATTTTAAGATAATTGATCTCAGATTTTGATATGTTGTTTTAATTGGGTAGCAGTATATTTCTGGAAATTTTCATTGATTTTCGAGTTATTTTGCTATAGAAAATTATTGGTTGAAGTCGGCCAAAAATTGATCTTTGTGTTTTTGCCGAAAATATGTCATATTAGAAAAATCATATCTTTTCAATTTTTAGCAAATTGACTTCATTTTTTGATATGTTATTGTATTCAGGGAACTCTGTATTTTTGGAAATTTTCATCTAATTTTGAGCTATTTTACTGTAGGAAACTATTGGTTGAAATCAGCCAAGAATTTACCTCTGTTTGTTGATCGAAAATGCACCATATTCAGAAAATAATATCTTTTCCAGTTTTAAGCTAATTGATCTTAGTTTTTGATATGTTGTTGTAGTCGGGCAACCCTACTTTATGAAAATTATTGTTGAATTTTGAATTGTTTTGATATGGTACATTAATGCTTGAAATTGGTCAAAAACTGACCTCTGTGTATTGGCCGAAAATTCACCACTTTAGAAAAATTATACGTTCTTCAATTTTTAGCTAATTGCCCCAAGTTTTTGATATGTTGTATATGTTTAGTTGGAAAATGTTTCTGAAAATTTTCATGAAAGGATGAGCTGTTTTGATATAGAAAATCCTCGTTTCAAAACAGCCAAAAATCTTGTTTTTTTTGTGCTTGCTGAAAAGAGCTATGTTTGAAAAATCATAACTCTTTCATTTTGTAGTGAATTGCTCCATATTTTGGATAAGTTATTGTCATCATGAGGTCGTATAATGTAGAAAAATATCGCTGAAATGTGGGTTGCTTTGATAACCCAAACGACTGTCCAAAGTCAGCCAAAAACTCAGTTTCTTGGTTGATTTTCTTTTGCTTCTAATAGTACTTTCGCTAACCGTTTCACTACATATTTCGATGATTTTGAATATTGTATGAATTAGTTTGATGATGACAGTTTAAATCTTTTATCCGACCATGATTGGCTTGTTTTGAAAATTTTAAGAATTTAAATTTTATTTAAATTCTGCTTCAATCTAAATATCAATTAATGTCGATATTTGAAAAATTCGGTGGTTTTAATTGATTTTGGTTCCGAATAAGTTTATGTAAATTCTTTATAAGTTATGGTTGACTAAATAAATGTTTTTAAGACATTTTAAAGGGCTTTTAAGAAATTATTTTTTTTAAAAGTATTTTATAAATAGATAATCTATTTAATGAACATATTTTTCCTTATATAACTTATTTAAAAACCTCTAAAAATTGTTTAAAAATCTCGTTTTCTCTATAAAATTATTCTAAATATATTATAGCCTATTTGGATGATTTTCAGCATATAAGAATAAGATACTAAGCGATGTTGATATTTGTACCTGCCAAGGACATGAGGCGGGGTTATTATGATGAATTGATGATGGTTGTGATGTTTAAGATGGACTTTTACTTGTCGATGAAATGAGACAAGTTTTGATGTCACTTTAAACTCATCAAAGTATGAGACACGATGAGTTGGATGCTTTACACTCGCCAATGAGACGAAGCGGTGTATGTTTGATTTGGATTTTTATGACCGTTTTGTAATGTGGCATCGACTGACGATTAGTAAACCAATAGGTGCGAATGCATGGTATGGGACGTACATTAACACCCACTGGGTTCCTATTCGAGATGTTGTGACACATTCAAGATGTTATTAGTACTACAAACCGAGTATAAGATTGGAATCATTACGATGTTCTTGATGTCATTACTAGATTCCAATCATCATGATGTTTGCTCGGATTTTATGATTTGGGTGTCATCGCGATATTCGACTATAGTCAATCAAGATGATCACGATGCTAAGTTGTTAATGACCCAAGTCATCACGATGTATGGTACCAAATAATAGTAGTACTAGTCAAGATGAAAAGCACGTGCAATTTTCTATGAAGTTTTCTATGTTCGATTTCACCTTTTTGTGTTGTGTTATTTAGGTATGGCCTTGAGTATGATATAGGCTACATTCATATTATTCTATATCGAGATTTCGATTATGATTTCCTTTAACTCTTAATGATTTCTTATGATAGATTATGATGATTTGATGTTTCTTTATGAAGTTATTATATGGTTCTCATCCCTTATCCACTTTGCTTAGAGATGTCCTTAAGAGAAACCATATGCATGTTACTTATTGAATTCCTTTGAAATAGATAGATGAATCCCCGTGTCCCCTTTCTTACAAATGATATGATGAATAACATGTCGTTCCGTTGGTAACAATGGAGTGATTCTCACCATTCCGCTTGTTATTGAGATCCTTATTACTGATAAGTTTAGCTTGCCTGACCCTGTGTTTTTCACTCAGGTCAGACCGAGTTGCTGGTTAGTTTGGATTGCTTCACTTCTTGGATCAGCTAGATCGCTTTTGTTGGACTTATCATTTTGGCTTGGATGTCGTTTTGATTCGTCTGCTTTTATTTGTCTTATTGTATATTATTTTGTGGGATGGGTGTATATGTGATTCGGTAGTCCTTGCTACTGATACATGATGTATTATTATGGGGATGTATGGTGATGTATGTATGTATGTATGTATGTATGTATGTATATATATATATATACATACTCTGATCTGGGTTTGCTGTTCTGTGTCTGATGTTTTCTATCTGCATGTATATTACATTATTTCTGAAATGGTCGGAATCCACCATAGTGTGCATTAGTTAGGGACTACGCGTGTCTACCACTTATGAGGTAATGAAAAAAAAAAATCAAGACATAATTGACATGCTTAGGTCTCGGTGTGGGGCGTCACAAATCCACTATAATTCACAAGCTTACTATGATCAAATAGGAATTTTTTTTGAAATCAACCTATTTTACCTGCTCTCGATTGGCTCAGTTCCAATACAAATTGAAGTCCGAATATGAGAGATATCATAGTTTTTGTTTTTCAAATTTTTTTATTTACTTGGGATGACTCAACCTAACTTGAACGGCACTTTACCAACACTATAAATATGGGTCGATTTCACCCATTCGAAATTTTAATCATTTATGTACATATTCGTTCCTGAGTCTGAGAAAGCATCTCTTGCCCGTCGCTTCCTCAAGCTAAAGCAGGGAAAATCTTCTGTTTCTGATTATGTGTCTTCTTTCGAGGCTCTTTCTAAGTATGGCCTTGAGTATATTAGAACTCAATACAAGAAGAACCTCAAGTTCATTTCCGGCCTTAAGAAGTATTTTAAGAAATCTTTGATGTTGCCGCTTAAGCTTTCTTTTGAGGAGCTAGTTGACTCGGCGCTTCATCTTGAAGCCGTCGAGAAAGAGATTGATAGTGGTGATGATGTTGAGGTTCGCAAGTTGTTTTTGAACTGTTGCAAGTATGGCCTGAGTCCATGTTTGAGACATCATAACTCATTCATTTCAAATCGGATTTAAGTGATTCTTTTTGCAGATTGAAGTGGAAGTGTTGATTTACATTCTTATGAAATTTCATGACAATCAGGGTTAATTTACTATTTCTAAACTATTGTCGAACTTGTACTCACAACTTGCTGTAATTCAGTGTTTTAAACCTTGTTTTGGTCCGACTTTGAAATGACGCAGATTCTTTGTTTCAAATCAGATTGATAAATTCATTTTGCAAATCAAATTAGAAGCATTAATCTATGCTCCTACCAAATTTCACCAAGATCTGGGTTCATTTGCGCCTTCCAACTCATCGACGAAGTTTTTACACAGCATTTTATAGTTTAGATACAAAAGAGATAGCACATCTCAATGTATAATGGAATATATTCTCTAGACTTTTCTTTTTCTACACTTTTATTCGAATTTGTATTTTCTAGATTCTTCTTGATAAAGCATTTTCTAGGATTCTCTAAAATTACATGTTTGTTAAGTCTATATTTTTCTCCATTATTAATTTTGACATTTCCATAAATACAAATATTATAATTGTCACTATAATCATCATTTCCTAAAAACCAAGTTTATTTCCAACATTGATTTGAAAATAAGATTTATAAATAAAATGAATTTGATTGGAAATTTGAGAACTTAAGGTGTGAGGTTGAAATTTGCTTTTAGGTGATTATTGGAATATAATACTAGTATTACTCAGAAGTATTTTGGATAAATGTTCTCAAAAGTGATTTGAAAATCTGTTTTAAATCTATTTACACAAGCACCGATTAAGAATTTATTATTTGAAAATCCTTTTATATATTTTATTCAAAAGTCCATGTTTACAGTACCCCCAAAATAGTTAAATACAATTTCAAAACCATTTATTTTATCCGATTAATTTATCCAAACTCTATATAAATATTTTATTTCAAAATCCCTATTTACAATTCTTTACCAATTTAAACCATATTTTATTGGTATTTAAAATTACAAAAATCTAGGCCAAAACTGTCATAGCATCCAACCAATTTAAATCACACAATAACCTATCATATATTATTCCAACAAAACATATATCACCATATATGAAATTAATTTCAACATTTTTGAGGAATCTAGTAAGATCCTTCCAACCTGTTTTTCGACATTCACATATGCTAATACAACATAAAAATACCAAATTCGCTTCGAAAAGGAATATCGTGGTATATAAGTTCATCCGCTACTATACGGGGCACATAAGGTCTCATCCGCTATATATATGCGGGAATATCAGTCACTCCAATATATATACTACTATATATAATATCACATTAAACTGACTAAAATGAATCAATTCAACCAGTCAATCATTAATTACTTTTAACTATTTAAAATTAATACCAACTGTCCAAAATTGAGTGAGATTAACTCACCTTGAGTTTTAAATTTGCCAAACGTTCCAATTTTATATTAAATCGAACATGTTTGATTTAATATAAAATTTTAACTTGCTCCAAGCATACCCAGATCAATTCTAGGGCATAGTGTTGGTCGCCACGGTTCTGTCGCCGCTTGTTTCGTCCAATTACGACCTCGTATGACAAAGATATGAATTTTTAAAGTTTGAATATAAGTTATATAAGTAATTTCCTTTTTTTTATATACCAAAAGAAATCTGGCTGATCAATTTTGGGAATGAGATCAAGGCCGCTCCTTTTGCTTCTTCTTCACGTTCATCCTTAGATAACCAATGAAACGCATTACCACGTTCAAACCCTGCTTGCCGCTACTCCTCAAGCCGCTAGAAGACGATCGAGCTCCACCACCGTGCACACCTACCCAAACTCTACCCATGACCACCATTTGAGCGAGCTCGATCGTCCCTTGTCCAAGATAACTGTGCATAAACGCACAATGTTCAAGGACGAATCGCCATCGATCCACCCCGTTATTCCCGATCACGATCGTTCACATCGAAGACCTTGTCGAGCTCTTCGATGTTGCAGTCGAAGTTTTTTGAATATTGCTTGTAGGAGAAGAAAATCGAGGTGGATGGATATAAGTTTTCGGCCATTAAAATGAACTGGCAGCCGCATGAACTAAGGCCTAGGGTTTGCTGTTTCAAACGTATTTATACACGTATACACATATTATTTTAATATTGTTTTCAAAACTTACAAGCTTTTCCGAACGAACTCCAATTGAGACGTGCCGCCTGGCGTTTATAATGTTTTAGCCCTATTTCAAAAACAATGGAACATGTTTTAGGGCCTAATTCGATCGTATGTGGAAGATAGCTTTTCAATCCGAATTAAAATATTAACTATCAATAATTTATTTCAACTTGTTTCTATCCTGTACGACCAAACGGTAACTCCAAACGCTACGAAATTTGAAATCCGATAATAATACACTATTACGGATCCAATGGAATTGGTTTCGCCGAATTTCAAGACTGTGCCCCGGAAGGCCATATTAATTCGTCGATTAAATCGAGGGATTTTCAAAATCGACAAGATTACTTGAAATTCAAATTTTAAAAATTTACCAACTCAATTATAAATCAAATTGAATTTATATCCATATTAGAAATCACTTCCATTCATGTTAATTCATAAATTCAATTATTTGCACTATTCCAAATATTAAATTCCATTATTAAATTAATATATAATTTCAAACTTTAAATTTATCGACTTTTAATTCCATTCGAAAGTCTATTATCGTCATTCTAATTCAAATACACTTTAAAACATCTTAGAAATCATTCCTATTCACATTTAACTCCAGATTCTGATATTTACCCAATTTCAAATATCGAATTACCATTTACTGAATCCGTTAATCGCTATATTTGAAATTTTAAACTATTTCATTGATTCTTCCATATTCAAAATTAATTAATAATTCAAAATCAACATTTAAAAATAAATTAAATGTTGAAAACTAAATGACCAAAATTCCGGGTCGTTACATTCTTCCCCTTATAAGAATTTCGTCCTCGAAATTGTTAAGGCAGGAAAAATGCTCCCAAACCCGTTAAATTTTTCTAAAACCCACTTACTTAAAACCCTATAGTCACTTCTCTAAACCCCTTAGTTTAATCCAAAACAATTATCTTTCATTTCTAACTCAAAACCCTTGATTTCTAATACAATTCAAAAATCAACTTTTCTAGTTAACAAAAATTTTCCAAAACTTTTCATAAAATTTCTAACATCCTAAATTTTCGAATTTTTTTGACAGAGTCTTCTTTTTATGGAGAGCCTTTTACATTATAACAAGAGAGATAAAAATATATACATCGATCCACATGGTCGGAAAACAAAATATATATCAATATATTATTATTTCTTTATTTTATTGCGTAGGCGTACCTTTATTATAGCGTTTAAAGCAAGCGGCTTATTTTATATGCAATTTTGCAAATTAAATCTATCCAAGAGCTTCCTGTACCTATACTTACTTAAATTAAGCACATAAGTCTCAAAACGATGAAATTTTATAATATTTCATTTATCTAACTAGCTAAACACATAAACTTCATAACCCGAACATGCCAATCACATATTACAAGAAATTATAAGGTTCCATCACTAATTTGATTTCCTTTCCATGGACCATATATCATTTCATTCAATTCGAAATGATTTACAACCAAATCAATTGCATCTATTTCATATTTACAACAAACAAACTCATATCCATTCCGAATTGGTTTCAAAATTATTTTATTCACTTTCTATTATGTGCAAATCCTTTTTATTAAGCTTTCATTTATTCCGTTTAAATTGACTCTAAATCGTTTTTTTCTCTTTTCCAATGGTTTCCATTAGTGTTATCCACCAAACTTTATTCGCTACATGTATTAAATAACATTCCAATCCTTCTTAGTTTTATTTATAAATCATTTCATAATGATCGCATAAGTTAAGTGTAACATCCCAAATTTTTATCAGTTTAAATTTGTAATTTCTTTGAATTTTTGGGATTTAATTTGAAATTAATTTGAAAATTTTCAAATCGAATAAAATAAGTGTTTAATTGTATGAATAAGATTTCTATTGAGTTTAAAAATTTGAAATAATAGATATTTTAAAAAAAATCATTTGAATTTAAATTATATATATAAAATGTATGTATATATGAATAGATTTGAATTTGATTTTGGATTTTAACTTAAATTTTAAATAAAATCCTTAGTAAAATAATTTGGATTTACAAACACACACACACACACACACATATATATGTATGTATGTACGTAATTTATTTAATGTGTACTTGATTTCGAAATTCTCTTTTAAATAGTATTTATTAAAACAAAGCAAATGCCTTTAGAAAATGGAAAATGTAAATTCAAATACAATTTAAATAGTGTAAAAAATATTATTCTAATAAAAAAAATTACAAATGTTAAGTAAGTAATAACTATAGAGACAAGTGTTTAACATGTAGAAAGAAATTAGCAAGTGCCGTTACATCATTTTCATTTTTTTTTTGAAATTCAAAAAAAAAGGAAATATAGTTATATAAGCCATTTTATCTCCTCCCTCTTACCTCTCTTATTCATCTCCAAGCCTGTACAAAATTTTAAAATAGAAAGAAGAAAGAAAATCATCAGTAATAAGTAATCAAAGCAACAACCTCCTCAACATTTTAAATCAAGACCAAAATTCCAGTAAAAAAATTTGTAACCATTTTTTGTCAAAATCTAAAGCTGGAAAATAAATTTCAAAAACAACTTCAAGTCTTCAACAAATAGTTCAACATCAAGCAGGAGTAAACTTCAACAATTAAACAAAAGCTAGGATCAACTCAAGATTGCAAACTCTAGTTTTCAAGTTGTAGACCAAAAATTTTCTCTGTTTTCATTAAAATCAAAAATGTATGTAATTTTGAATTTTAGTTCGTTGTTGAGAAATTAAGTGAGTAAATCCATCAGAGATTAAACAAGTTTACATCAATTAGTTGCAGATAAAAAATTCAAGATCACGTTAACAAAAAAAAAGTTCCAGACTTTCAACTTTTAAAACCAGAAAGCCTCTGTCTCAAAGCTACAGGTGAGTAAACACTTATTTAAAAGCATAAGGAAATAAATGATGTTGCATGTGTATTTCTGTGATGATGTTTGTGTTGCATGTCTATATATATAAGCAAAATCTCTGTACATATGTTTGTGTTGAACTATGCATGTTTGGTTTGGTTTGATTAATCTCTGTTTCAAAATTTACATAGTGCAAATTTAATCATAATTCAAATCCCCTAACTAATCACTGATAAGCTTTGAGTTTCAAACAAAAGTTGTTTGATTAAACACAATTTAGTTTTTAAATAAAATTAAATAAGATGAATTAAGTTTGAAATTTTCTAGAAAAAGGAAAGCAATAGTGAAAACTTTAAATTGGGTTAAAATCAAGTATTATGATTTATTGTTTCAATTATATAACTTGAATCAGCTCTGGATAATATGATTTTTAAGAAGAAAATCATGAATTCTTGTTTAGAACTAAATGTCCAATTTGGTGATAACCAGAAAGTAGTTATTGAGGAATTTTTGATGATCGGAGGTCTTTTGGTCATTGGGTTTCGACTGAAGGAGGAGGGAGGTTTGGCAAGGTCGGGAAAAATAGTGGAGTGGCGATCGTTGGCCGTGGCATCGGCGGTGGGTCGATTTGGGGTTTAACACCCAAAAATGGTCGTGGTCGGGAATTTGGTCACTATGGAGTCTCTACTTGATCGGAGTGGATTAGAGTTTGCCATTGGTCGCGTGAATGTCTTACGAAGCTTAGGACTGGGTTGCGCGAGCTCTAGTGATCGGAACGTGGGTGCGAGGCGGTTTTGCTGGCGATGTCGAGTTCCAATTTTGAGCTAAATGGCTCGTTTTCATTTTGGAGTTGATAGGGGCGAATCGATGTTTTGAATCGATTGTTGAGTCGATCTGCGACTTGCCGGAGGTGGTGAGGTAGGCCGGAGCGATGGCGAACGACCGTTCATGTGTACGGCAATGAACGCGTGTCCGGCTGTTGGGTTCGTGAGCGACTCGGGGGTGTGCTCGAGCGGGAAGGCTTTTGTCTCGGGATGGAGCTCGAGTTCGCATGATAATTGATCAGCAGTGTTTTTTTAACTGAGTGGAAAAAAAGGGGAGATGAAGAAGAACTCGAGTTGACACTAAAGTCACTAGCGGGTCGAACCAGAAGTAAGGTTAGAAATGTTTTAAAAGATGATTTTGATTTAAGTTTAAACTAATTAAGATTTTTCATGTAGATATTTTGTAATTAAATTTAATTTAAATTTTGTTACAATATTTTATAAAATTATTTATATTAAATAAACAATGTAATTAAAAAGGATAATTAAGATAAAATGTTATCTTAACCTTTTAAAGTAATTAATGTGATAAAGATGATTTATTAAACATGGTTTAAAAGATAATCAAAGAAAATAAATAAAGATAAAAAACAATTTCTTTTAATTTATTAAAAAATTAATGATTTGTTAGTATAATTACTTAAAAAGTAATTACTTAATTAATTACTTAATATTAAAAGATTAATTAAGTAAATCATTAAAGTTAATTGATGTATAATTAATAATTAATTAATTAAGGAATAAGTAATTAATAAAAGTAATTAAGATTTAATTAATTAATAATTTAAGGATTAATTAATTATGATAATCAATTAAGGAATGATTAATTAATGAACGTGATTAAGATTTAATTAATTTATAATTAAGGATAATTAATCATTGATTAAAGATAATTAATGAAAGTAATTATATGGTTAATTTATTTTAAATCACACAATTAATTCATCTTGATTAAAGGTGATTGATTGCTATTGAATGCTGTGTATTGGATTGATATTTCTGATATGTGATTGTGATGCTATGTAATGTGAATTGCTTTGTGCTGAGCTGTGATATCTGTGATTTGTTCCTGCGAAAGTGAAAACCCATTGGCCTGTGAAACGGCATTTGAACTTCGATGCGACAGGGAGTCGGATTCCAATAGGTTATCCAAAACCCACATCGAACCTTGATATTGAATCTTTGTGAATGACATATCCACATATCTTTAAATTGATGCTCACTACTTGGTTTAGCCGGGAGAGGACCTTTGTGTCATATAACCCATTCCGAATAGTGATACGACGAAATGGATAGCATTTGAAGGCGGTGGTGAAGACCGAGTGTTTACAAGAACGATAGGATAACCTATCGAATGTCTCTGCACCGAGTTGCTCCGGTATAGAGATCTCCATATTTGATAGGGAGTCCGATAGGGATTATGGATACCCGGATTACAAGGGCTTCTTCGGAAGTGCCTTCGGTTCTGTTCGAACCCGGAACAGACTTGTATGGCTGTATGTCTGAAATTACACTTCGAGATATAAAGCAGATTTCTTTCAAATACATTTCTATTGGTTGCGGAGAATTTATTCTCTTAGCTTAACACCCTTCTTTGAGACGTACGAGCTCAGAGGTTATGTAGTTGAAGGTTATCAGTAATATACTCCCAATTTGGTAGTGTGGCATGCTAAGTGCTGCTATGTGTTGCTGATCATTTGTTGATCATTTGTTGATCAAAGCAAGGCTTTTGTGTAAAGCGTAGCTTTGTGGACGAGACCTCATCGGACATCACACCCGGGAAATGGTCGAAACAGGAAAGATGCGGCAAGGTTATGAGGATCGTGCCCTTTAGGGTATGTCATTTCCTTTTGGAAAAAGGTGGTATCATGGTATGGAGCCCAGATACTTAACCTATGTGGTTGCTACAAATTCACTACTGTGTGGTTGTTGCTTTGTGGTTGATGTCCCATGGATAAAGGTCGCAAACGACTGGGGGATGGCATGCTCGTGTAGTAGTTACCTAGTTATAGAAGTAACCAGGCCTTGTGTTGGTAGAGAGCTGGTAAAGTTCTCGAGACGTCCCTCCAGAGGCGTATCCATGTGGTAGTAGGAAGTTCCTTAGCCGTACCATTTGTTGGAAATCCAATCTCCAATACAAACCCAGTACGGTTTTAGATGGATAACCAGCCATTTACCTATGGTAGTCACCACTGTTTAGATGGTAGCTATAGCAGGCATAGTACGAAATGTCTATGCTGGCTAAGATTAATATTATACTTTCGAAATGGTTTTCTACACTATGCACTAATAATAATATCAAAAGAATTTTCTCGTATCAAGCATATTTGACTATCATAAGAAGAAATCTCCTCCAATTCTGCGATTGCATTGTGTGTGTGGCGGGAGGTCTTATGGTAGTTTCATTTTCCAAAAGCATATTGAATTTATTTTATAAATCTTTTTACACAAACAAATATTTTTGTTTACTCATATCAGTCCCATGACTGACCCGAAGTTCATTGTTTCCTTTCTAAACTCTTGATGCCCATAATTTCCACAAGGGCAGCCTAGAAGCAGGTTATCCGTGTTTCGAAGTTGGCTTGGAATTTATTGAAGTCTTTTGGTTTGGAAGCTACCGTATTTTGGAAAGCTTTGGGTTGGACATCTTTTGAAGTGTTTGGAGTTTTGAAGACCTTATCGAACTAGAAGTATGTTGGATCCTTTTGAAGACTCTATTGTCACTTTGTTGTGAAGTTGTTGTTATTCTATTGTTATATCAAGTGTAGTACTCTGATATTGATGATAAATGTTGTAATGAATATTGTATCCGGTGTTGTATCTGTGGTGTTGATAAATGATATTCATTTTGTTTCCGCTGTTTATTTTCATCTAATGTTGTTATAAGCTCCATCCAAACTGGAGTTCCATGTTTGAATCTTCGGCAGTCGAATACAAGTGAGGTATTTGATGTCGATTTTCGAACACTGAATTTCAGGTCATGACAAGTGGTATCAGAGCTAAAGGTTGAGTAAGAGCTTTAGCTACGAAGAATAACACATTAGATGGCTCATTAGAGATAGGGTGAAGTATACCCTAGAACGAGTATAACCCGAGAGACCGAACCCTAGAATTTCTTGGTCTATTTCTTTTAACTGTTGATATTCCCTAACATATCTCGTCCATATATCTAAATCAAGTTTTCTTACTAATTACAGATAGTAAGAATGAGCAGACAAAGAGGAAGAGCTAGGGGTCGAGGAAATGCAACCACAACCGGTCAAGTCCCCGCAACAGCAGAAGCATCTTTATCTACTCAAACTCGGTCGAATCTGGATGATTTATATAAGAGCTTCTCGAGACTTGGTGGTAAGCCGTTCACCGGCAAGGAGTCGATTGTCGAGGCCCAAGCCTGGATCGGATCATGTGAAAGAATTTTTAAAGGACTAAAGTTGGAAGACGATCAAATGCGACTCATAGCTTCTTGGCAGCTCCAAGAAGAAGCCCTAGCATGGTGGGAGACACTTACTGTAGATGAGCTAGAAGATGAGTTTACTAGGAAGCGATTTAAAGAAGTATTTGAGAAACGCTATATGTCGTCGGCTGGTATTTACCGAATGTACCAAGAATTTATCGACTTGAAGTAGGGAAGTATATCATTTGAGGAGTACTTAAAAAAATTCAATGAATTGTCTCGTTTCGGTCCAGAGTTGGTAAACACACCTTTAAAGAAAAATGAAAGATTCATTTGTGGAATGATTAAGAAGATCCACGAAAGGATGAATGGCCATGCCAAAGAATCTTTTCAGATCTGATTGATATGGGGTATGGAAATGCTACCTTGGATATGCAAGAAGCCCTGGAGGAGAAAGGAAATACGAGCAATCAAAATTGGAAGAAAAGGAAATTTGGAGGCAAGAAATCATGGTAGGTAAAGGAGAAGAAGAAGAACAATTAAGAGGATAAGGAAAGAGGTGTTACTTTTTTTTAATTATTTGGAAAAAGGCCATTACTCGAGTAGATGTACAAAGCCTAAGAAACAAGTAAATCAACCTGTACAAGCAAAACCCAAAAAATGCTATTACTGTCAGAAACTGGGACATGGAGTTAAAGACTGCCCAATAATGAAGCAAGCTCAGACAGCAAAGGTGTACACAATTAAAGATAAACCTGCAACTTCTAAAGCAGAAAAAGGGAAAGGAGTTCTGGAAGGTAACCTTACTATTTATGATAGAATTGTTAGCGTTTTGTTTGACACGGACGCTACACATAGTTTTATCTCTCAACAAACTGTAAATGAATTAAATCTTGAACCTGATTTTGTCGATGAACCCATTTGCGTAAAGAATCCAGTTGGTGGCCCCGCGAATCTTTGTCTATGATGTAGAGACGTTCCTATCTCATATTCTTGTTACCAACCCCCTATCAGTCTCTTTGTCCTTGATTTTAATGAGTTCGAAATCTTACTCGGAATGGATTGGCTAACGAAGTATGAAGCCAAATTGGATTGTAACAATTGATTGATTTCATTCAAAATCAAATTTGGAGATTTCATTGAGATTTCTTGTGAGGACCCGAGTTCTAAAAGAGATGAGTTGATATATAACTTGGGTTATCCCGAACCTAGTCTGGAGTCCATACCCATTGTTCGGGAATTTCTAGATGTGTTCAAAGAAGTAAAATTCTTACCTCCACACAGAGAAATAGAATTCAGAATTGACTTAGTACCCAACGCTCGTCCTGTTGTTCATGCAAGTCGTAGGATGGCACCCAGGGAAAGAATTGAATTAGTCAAGCAAACCAGTGATTTGCTAGATAAAGGGTTAATTCGTCCTAATGTTTCTGAATGGGGTTCAGCAGTGGTGTTTGTTGCTAAATCTGATGGATCCTTGAGATTGTGTGTGGATTACCGCGATCTCAATAAACTAACTCTCAAGAACAAATTTCCTCTACCTAGAATTGATGATCTGTTTGATCAACTGCATGGCGCTCGATTCTTTTTGAAGATAGATCTAGCCCAGGGATTCCATCAGCTACGAATTGACGAAGATTGTGTTCACTTGACTGCCTTTAGGGGTCCAAACGTGTTCTACGAATGGTTAGTCATGCCTTTCGGACTAACCAATGCTCCAGCATACTTCGTAGATTTAATGACCCTTCCGAGAGGTGTTAAATAAATTTATGCTTGTGTTTATTGACGATATTCTGGTCTGTTCCAAAACCGAAGAGGAGCATGCTGAGCATCTTAGAATTGTCTTGGGGATATTGAGGAAGAATATTCTGTTCGCCAAATTCTCCAAATGCTATTTTTAGGTCAAAGAAGTTAAATTTCTCGGGCATATTGTTAATGAAGAAGGAATCTCTGTTGACCCAGGCCAGATTTCTGCTATTCTTGATTGGAGGAAACCCATTGCTCCAAAAGAAGTTTGAAGTTTTCTGGGTTTAATGGATATTACAGGAAGATTGTTCAGGACTTTTCTAAGATAGCCAGCCCATTGACTAAACTAACGATGAAAAATGCAAAGTTTGATTGGACTGCGAAATGTGATGAGGCTTTCCAGGAGTTAAAAAGGAGATTGACTACTGCTCCTGTTCTCGCTATTATTTAATGGGAATCATGATTTATCTGTCTATACTGACGCTTGTGGTGATGGTTTGGTTGTGGTGTTAATGCAGAATGGGAAGGTAATTGCCTACGCGAGTAGACAACTGCGTCCGCATGAGAGAAACTACCCCAACACATGATCTAGAACTCTTAGCTATTATTTTCGCGTTGAAAATCTAGCGGCACTATCTTCTGGGTAAGAACCTCTTTCAGCTTTCATAACGATTTAAGAATTTAACTTAAATTAATAAATATACTTAATGAACTCTCTTTGTTCTAGGTGAAAAATTCGAATTATTCACCGACCACAAATCTCTGAGATATCTCTTCACCCAGAAAGATTTAAATTTGCGACAACAACGTTGTTTGGAATTTCTGGCATCCTATGACCTAGATATTCTGTCTACACCCGAAAAAGCCAATGTAGTTGTCGATGCTTTGAGTACAAAGCATGCTATTCTTGCCCATCTTGTTATCGCTCCTACTCTTCTTAAGAGGATAACAAGAAAGCAGAAAGAAGATGAGTTTCTTCGAGGAATTTATAAAAGAATATGCCAAGGTGAAGATACTAGTTTTGAGGTTGATAATAGAGGAGTTATAAGATTGAAAGACAGGATCTGTGTCCCGGACATCCCCAAACTGAAACGTGAAGTTTTAGATGAATGTCACAAGTCTAAACTCTGCATTCATCAAGATGTATAAAGATATCAAAAGAACTTTCTGGTGGAAGAAAATGAAGAGGGATATATTTATATATGTGAGTCGATATGCTACTTGTTAACAAATCAGAAGTGATCAGATGAAGACGGTGGGTTTACTCCCGCCTTTGGAGGTACCCAAGTGGAAATGGGATCAAGTATCGATGGATTTCATTGACGGGTTGCCCCGTACTCGGAAAGGCAATGAAGCAATTTGGGTTATTGTGGACCATTTGACTAAGACAGCCCACTTTTTTCTAGTGAAATCTACCCACACAGCAGCAAGTTTAGCTGAGTTATATGTGAAAGAAACCGTATCCACAGTATACTAAGCAGTATAGTGAGTGATCATGATCCGATCTTCACTAGTAGATTTTGGGAGGCATGTCAAGCCGCATTGGGAACAAAACTGAACTTCAACACTGCTTATCACCCACAGTCTGATGGGCAGACTGAAAGGATAAATCGAATATTAAAAGACCTTTTGTGAGCTTGTATTCTCGACTTTGGTGGTTCTTGGGAGGACCATTTACATCTGGTCAAATTCTTATACAATAATAGCTATCAGGCCAGTATCGAGATGGCTCCTTTTGAAGCTTTATATGGTCGTCCGTGTCGATCACCTGCATGTTGGATCGAGTCAGGTTATAGACTCGTCCTCGGACCAGATATGATTAAGGAAGCCACAGAGAAAGTTGACTTTATACGAAAGAAATTGAAAACGGCTCAAAGTCATCAGAAGTGTTATGCTGACCGCAGAAGAAGAGATTTGGAATTCCAAATTGGAGATTTCGTTTTCTTGAAAGTGTCTCTAATGCGTGGTGTGTTAAGATTTGGGAAGACTAGTAAGCTGGCACCACGATACATTGGTCCTTTTCCTATTCTGGAGAGGATCGGTCCTTTGGCATATCAAGTGCAGCTACCCAGCTGGTTGTCTAGCGTCCATGATGTGTTTCACATTTCTGACCTTCGGAAATATATGCACGATCCAGATAGTATCATTGAAGAAGCTGCTCGACAATATTTGAAAACCACTCCCAACTTAGCTGTAAAGAGAGAACCGTTAAGGATCATTGATCGTGATGAAAAGCAGCTGAGGAACAAAATTATGAAACTGGTTAAAGTACAGTGGAGTGGCGATCCAAAGGACTACACTTGGGAAATTGAAGATAGCATGCAGAAATCATATCCCAATTGCAGAGTGGATATTCAGGCTTAAACTGGTAAGCCATTCTCTATCTTTTCTATATTCTTATATCCTTTATTTGCTTTTCGCTCTCTTTCAAATTTCGAGGATGAAATTTTCTTAAGGTGGTAATCTGTAACATCCCAAATTTTATCAGTTTAAATTTGTAATTTGTTTGAATTTTTGGGATTTAATTCGAAATTAATTTGAAAATTTTCAAATCAAATAAAATAAGTGTTGAATTGTATGAATAAGATTTCTATTGAGTTTAAAATTTTGAAATAATAGATATTTTAAAAAAAATCATTGGAATTTAAATTATATATAAAATGTATGTATGTATGAATAGATTTGAATTTGAATTTAAATTTTAAATAAAAGCCTTAGTAAAATAATTTGGATTTACAAATATATATATATGTATGTATGTATGTAATTTATTTAATATGTATTTGATTTTAAAATTCTCTTTTAAATAGTATTTATTAAAACAAAGCAAATGCCTTTAGAAAATGGAAATTGTAAATTCAAATACAACTTAAATAGTGTAAAAAATATTATTCTAATAAAAAAATTACAAATGTTAAGTAAGTAATAACTATAGAGACAAGTGTTTAACATGTAGAAAGAAATTAGCAAGTGTCGTTACATCATTTTCATTTTTTTTTGAAATTCAAAAAAAGGAAATATAGTTATATAAGCCATTTTATCTCCTCCCTCTTACCTCTTTTATTCATCTCCAAGCCTGTACAAAATATTAAAATAGAAAGAAGAAAGAAAATCATCAGTAATAAGTAATCAAAGCAACAACCTCCTCAACATTTTAAATCAAGACCAAAATTCCAGTAAAACAAATTTGTAACCATTTTTTGTCAAAATCTAAAGCTGGAAAATAAATTTCAAAAACAACTTCAAGTCTTCAACAAATAGTTCAACATCAAGCAGGAGTAAACTTCAACAATTAAACAAAAGCTAGGATCAACTCAAGATTTGCAAACTCTAGTTTTCAAGTTGCAGACCAAAGTTTCTCTCTGTTTTCATTAGGAACATAACTGTAAGTAAGTTTGAATTTTAGTTTGTTGTTGAGAAATTAAGTAAGTAAATCCATCAGAGATTAAACAAGTTTACATCAATTAGTTGCAGATAAAAAATTCAAGATCAAGTTAAGAAAAAGGAAAAAAAAAGTTCCAGACTTTCATCTTTTAAAACTAGAAAGCCTCTGTCTCAAAGCTACAGGTGAGTAAACACTTATTTAAAAGCTTAAGGAAATAAATGATGTTGCATTTGTATTTCTATGATGATGTTTGTGTTGCATGTCTATATATATAAGAAAAATCTCCGTATATATGTTTTTGTTGAACTGTGTATGTTTGGTCTGGTTTGATTCATCTCAGTTTCAAAATTTACAGAGTGCAAATTTAATCAAAATTCAAAATCCCATAAACTAATCACTGATAAGCTTTGAGTTTAAAACAAAAGTTGTTTGATTAAACACAATTTAGTTTTTTTTTAAAAAAAAGATGAATTAAGTTTGAAATTTTCTGGAAAAGAGAAAACAACAGTAAAAACTTTAAATTGGGTTAAAATCAAGTATTATGATTTATTGTTTCAATTATATAACTTGAATCAACTCTGGATAATATGATTTTTAAAATGAAATTCATGAATTCTTGTTTAGAATTAAATGTACAATTTGGTGATACCCGGAAAGTAGTTATTGAGGAATTTTGATGATCGGAGGTCTTTTGGTCGTCGGGGTTTCGACTGGAGGAGGAGGGAGGTTTGGCAAGGTCGGGAAAAATAGTGGAGGTGGCGATCATTGGCCGTGGCATCGGCGGTGGATCGATTTAGGGTTTAACACCCAAAAATGGTCATGGTTGGGAATTTGGTCACTATGGAGTCTCTGCTTGATCGGAGTGGGTCGAACATTGGCCATTGGTCGCGTGAATGTCTGACGAAGCTTGGGACAGGGTTGCGTGAGCTCTAGTGATCGGAACATGAGTGCGAGACAGTTTTCCCGGTGATGTCGAGTTCCAGTTTCAAGCTAAATGGCTCGTTTTCATTTTGGAGTTGATTAGGGCGAATCGATGTTTTGAATCGATTGTTGAGTCGATCTACGACTTGCCGGAGGCAGTGAGGTATGCCGGAGCGATGGCAAACGGCCTGCACGTGTATGGCGATGATCCCATATAAGGTTGTTGGGTTCATGAGCGACTCCGAAGTGTGCTCGAGCGGGAAGGCTTTTGTCTCAGGATGGATCTCAAGTTCGCGTGAGAATTGATAAGCAGTTTTTTTAACTGAGTGGAAAAAAAGAAAGGGGAGATGAAGAAGAACTCGAGTTGACACTCGAGTCAGTGGCGGGTCGAAATTGAAGCAAGGTTAGAAATGTTTTAAAAAGATGATTTTGATTTAAGTTTAAACTAATTAAGATTTTTTAAGGAAGATATTTTGTAATTAAACTTAATTTAATTTTTGTTACATTGTTTTATAAAATTATTTATATTAAATAAATAATGTAATTAAAAAGGATGATTAAGATACAATGTTATCTTAACCTTTTAAAGTAATTAATGTGATAATGATGATTTATTAAACAAGGTTTAAAAGATAATTAAAGTAAATAAATAAAGATAAAAATATTATCTTTTAATTTATTAAACAATTAATGATTTGTTAATACAATTACTTAAAATGTAATTACTTAATTAATTACTTAATATTAAAAGATTAATTAAGTAAATCATTAAAGTTAATTGATGTGTAATTAATAATTAATTAATTAATTAAGAAATAACTAATTAACAAAAGTAATTAAGATTTAATTAATTAATAATTTAAGGATTAATTAATTAAGATAATTAATTAAGGAATAATTAATTAATGAAGGTGATTAAGGTTTAATTAATTTATAATTAAGGATAATTAATCATTGATTAAAGATAATTAATGAAAGTAATTATATGGTTACTTTATTTTTAAATCACATAATTAATTCATCTTGATTAAAGGTGATTGATTACTATTGAATCCTATGTATTGGATTGATATTTCTGATATGTGATTGTGATGCTATGTAATGTGAATTGCTTTGTGCTGAGCTGTGATATTTGTGACTTGTTCCTGCAAAGTGAAAATCCATTGGCTTGTAAAACGGCATTTGAACTTCGATGCGACAGGGAGTCGGATTCCAATTGGTTATCCGAAACCCACATCGAACCTTGATATTGAATCTTTGTGAATGACATATCCACAAGTCTTTAAATTGACGCTCACTACTCGGTTTAGCCGGGAGAGGAACTTTGTGTCATATAACCCATTCTGAATAGTGATACGACGAAATAGATGTTTTGTTAACAGTTTTTAATTTCTAGTTTCAATTAATTAAGGTAATTCTCTATTTATTTTTTCTATTTTCTTAAGACCTTATTTTATTGTCATTTATACTTGATTTTTTTAGCATTTATTTTATTTATTTGACTTTTATTTATTTAAAAGTATAGTTGAAGTTTTCCAAAGTCAGTTGAAATGTATTTACAATTTTTAATTCTAGTTTCCATTTAATAGAGTATTTTCTTTATTTATTTCCTACTTTTCCTAAAACTATTTATTTATTTTTCATTAATATCGATCTCTGCCTTATTTTTCTATTTTAATTATTTATACATTCATTTAGTAATTAAATAGATAAGTGTTTAGATCCTTATTTATTTCTTGGAAAGAAATTTCAAATATATATATATATATATATATATATATATACACACACACACACACACACGTTATTGCTTTAAAATGTATTTAATTTTAACGTTATTGTATTGATTTTTTTGTGACAGCTTCTTGTAACAACCGAGTATTTTATGATCATTTTAATTGTTTATTTTAATTATTTAAATTGAAACACCTGATTTAAAAAAAACTTTATTATATTTATTAAAATGAATAAATTTTGTTATTTTAAGAGTATATTTTGATTTTTGTGGTGAATTATAATTTCAAACCTGAATAAATAGGATATTTCCAAAAAAGTGGATTTTTGATCAATCTGGTCAAACTTTGACTTTTTAATTTAAAATTTGAATTTTTGAATTTTATCTTTTATTATGAAAATATATCAAATTTTGAGAATACTACTTTTCGTTTCGTTGAAATCCGATTTATATTTTGAAAGTTATGATTTTTACAATATTGTATGTAAATTGATTTATTTAATAAAATTATCTATTTTAATTTATATAAATAATATTTTTATTTCTAAAATCTTGTTCTAATATGTGTTATATGACATGTTAGATATATATTTTATTTTAAAAATACTTTTTAAAGTGATAATAAAAAATTTCCCAAATTTATTGCATTTATTTTCTATTTTTAAAGGCTAGTTTCCTTTTTTCTGCTATTTTATTCATTTAATTATACTTAAATAAAATTTTATTTATTTATTTTTGTACATGCATTTTATTTTTGTGTTGTTATCTTTATTTATAAATATTTTTCAAGTACATAAATTTTTTTCAAAACTTGTTGCATTTATTTTCAAATTTTTAAGACTAGTTTGCAATTTTTGCTATTTTTCTTAATTAAATTATATATAATTAATTTTTTTTTATTTAATAAATTTTCGTGTTTTTATCTGAATTTATATATATTTTTAAGTTATTTAAAATTCCAAAAGAATATATAGAAATTTGATGAGTTTGTGACCTTTGATTTGCTTAAGGCCTTTTGTCTTCTTGTCTCTTCATTTTCAACCAACACCCTTTCAAATTTTGCTGACTTAACTACATTCTCTTCAGCCGACCATATTATTTTCTTTCTCACGTGAATTCTCATCTCAAACCTGAGAAAAAAATTCGGCCATTATTCTTTGCAAAAACTTTGGTAAAACTACCTTTTTCTTTTCATTTTTTCATTGTTTATATGATTTTTGCTTTTGCTTTCTTCACTTCTAGGCTCGGCCCCTGCCACCACCAGCACCTTGGCCACCTCCACCATCACCACAACCAGTCTCCACCACCTCCTGTCCAACCCCAAGCCATGTCATGGTACCTAGGTTGAAGATCCACCAACATCTTGCTCCAAACTCCACTTGCACCACCTAGCCGAGCACATCAAGTCATCCACCACCACAAACACCCCCTTGTCCGCCACCAACACCACCACCTCAAACCTGACCTGCACCCTCTGCCACGTCATCCCTGACCCACCGAAAGACTAGCCGTGCTCATATGGCCTTGGGTCGTGACCCATTTGTGGCATAGAAACCATGTTGTGTTGCTTTGTGTTGTAGTTCACGCACCCATGACTTTGCACCATCTTTTTCCCATGCTAGGCTGACCTATGAACCCATAACCAGATCCAAACACACTCCTTAGCCGTGCCTTTCCAGTCTATAATTGAAACACAAGTGGTCGAAAGCAAGTGCAAAAGCTTTTAGCTTTGTTCATTCATTTAACTCTTACATTGTTTAATTGTATTCTAGGTTAAAAACTTATGTTATTTGTTTTGTTTTGTTTGAATGTATTCAAGGTAATTAATCTTTGGCTCTCTCAATCTCAAATCTTTGTCGTGTTATCGTGCCTTCGAAGATCTCAGTTTGTGTGTTTCAGTTGTCATCTCTAGCTTATACCGGTGAGTTATTCTCACCAGACAGTTTTATACTTATATATCTAGTAAATCGATCAAATTTGAACCTGTAAAATGCATCACCATGTTATATATTCTATGTTATGATCATATGATGTTCACCCATGCTTATTTACCTGTTATATCATATATTACTATTATTTTATGTTGTTTTGTTATTTATATCGGTTTATCAAACTGCAAGTTCCCTTTAGATTAGAATCACTATGGGTTGAAATGATACATACCCGAACGGTCTTTAAAATAGGCGAAAATCATTATGGACTGAAATGATAGGCCTGAACGATTTTCAATTATTTCATTTTACTTGGGTCTGTGGGTTTGAAATGATCCGGTTGAAATGATATATTACCCGTATTACTTTACCTAGTGTAGAAAATGATATACAAACACGTTGTTGAAATATATTTTTCTAAAAATTTTAAAATATTTTAGACATGTAACGTTATAGTATTTTTATTCAAACTTAATTAAAAATGATTTTTGTAAAGTATTTTGATTTTTCTGAGAATTTATAAGTGAAATAAATTAATGGTAAAGTGGAAATTTGAAATATAAGTTATTTTGGAAATTTTGATTTAATTATAAATGGAATTTAACTTAAATATGAAATATGATAAATTTATGATATTTTGAATTAAATGAATTTAAAATGATTTTGTAATATATTAATGGATTTTGAATAAGTTAAAATGTGAAATAAATGAATATTGAGTTGAATTTTGAAATATAACTTAAATTGGAAAATTGTGAATTTTGTTTAAAAGTAAATTTTGAAGTTAAGTAAATAAAATGAAAAATAAGTTATATTTTGAAATTTAAACTTAAGTGTTAAGTTAAAATTTTAATTATATGAATTGAAATTGAATTTTAGAATTTAATAAGTGAATTATTATTAAATATTGATTTTTGAATGAAAATTTAACTTTATAAAATCATGAATTTAGGGAAAATTAAATGATGGTTATAAAATGAAAAATATATGATTTTACAAGTTTGAAATGGTTTAAATAAAAATATAATGGTTTGTGAAAGTATAGTGAATATTTGGAATTTAGTTAACGACATTTTGAAATGCTATTATTTCTAAAGGATATTACAACATTTGTAAATGCTATAGTTAATAAAAATGAACTAAAGGGCTAAATTGAACTAAAGGCTATTATAGCACTTTTTAAGTGCTATAATTGTTGAATTTAACAAAGGTTTTATTTGAATTAATGTAACCCTATTACAGCATTTTGAATGCCATCTTTTGTTAAATTGAATTGTTTTAAAAGTAACTTTCCGTGGCATTTTTCTAAATGCTACGAAAGTTGAATTTTCATTGTTTTAATTAATTTAAGTGAATAAATGAATTTTAAAAGATTAAAATTTTGGAACTTTAATAATTTAATTATTAAATATGATAACTTCATTTTTATGATTTAAAATGAAGTAATTTGTTTTGAAATATTAACTATTTTGAAATGTGTGTTGAAATGGAATTTTAAATAAATGAATGTGGTTTGAAAGATACGATATTTTGATATTTTGAAATGGATTTTTAATGATATTGAATTTTGAAACGATATTTGATTTCGAAGCATAAAATACCATATTGAATTTTTAACTACGAAATTTATTTAATTTATAGTATAACCGATCCTTAAAGGATGGACGATCCCAAGCATCCTTTAAGTTATTGTGCATTTCTACTACAGTTCAGTTGAGTTGGTTTACATTATATAAGTATATATGTCCTGACTCGAGTGTTTTGTGTTTTACTTTACGCTCGGGTCAGCCTGAGTATTTACAGCTTAGCTTTGGATCTCTTTTCTGGAGCTAGGAATCGTTGGAGATTCTGCTTGTCTAGTTATCTATTCCCTTTCATTTTCAGTGTTTTATTACAGCTCTGGTATTTATAAACTGCTATGTATTTGAGATTTCTATTGTATATATTTTAGACTGATTTCATGTATTATGTTTTGAGAGTAGTTATAGTAGCTTCATGAACTACTATGGTATTTTAATTTCCGCTGTGTGTTATTCTGATATTTCTATGTCTGTGATTCTGTGATTGTATTTCATTTGCCCCAAATTTATTTACAATGTGGTATTTTAAGCAATTCAAGTCTAGCACATGTGTCTGCCATTGCACTTGGAGAGTGCAGCATGATAGGGGGTTCTTGCTTCCTGGTTTGGTAGCGAACGGTTAACTCTTACTCCTATATGTCCCCGCAGGGGTTGGTGGTGCAGTCGAGAGGCTGGCCGTAAAGGCAGAACACAGGTACCAATGTATGCTACGGTGGGCGTTACCCCACTGGCGCGGCCCGTTATAGTTGATATCAGAGCTTTGGTTTTAGGCAAACCATAGCCCGTAGAGCGATAACTCATTAGAGATAGGGTAGATATACCCTAGAATGAGTGAAATCAATCTCAGAATCCTTTCTTTGTGAGAGAACGTATTTTCGAGGTATAAAATGATTTTCAATGATTTTCAAAGTATTTTCAAAGATTATTTTGGTATAAAAATTTTCTTATTTTGAAACAAAAGATTTTCTAAACTTCATTCCTTCTGTATCCACCTTGTTAGAAATCTCTTGGTTAGGATTTTTATCAATTAGGATTCCTTGAACTTTGGAACGCTCCCTCTTGTTCTGAAATCCAGTCTTGTCTTTCCTATTTTATCCTTTTGATTTTGGGGAATTCCTTAACTCCACTTTGGAATGACCTCTCTAAAGATCGGTGATTCCGCCAATCTTTGAATGATATGTAAAGGGGTGAAACTCCTTTACAATTGGCGTTGATTAACCAGAGATTTCTGTATCCTCAGTTTACGATGCTATCTATCTCCTGCTCTACCTAGATTCTATCTCTAGCGGTCGAATGTCGATTTGCCTTAGATTTTCGAATTGATTATATTCCTAGATTCACGGTTGACCCGGTTAAGGTCGCCCGCGATTTATATAGGCTTATCCATCTTCTATTTGGTAATAAAATTTTCTTATCTTTGTTCGAGCTTATCTGCGAACCAGAATTCTATTTGACTAGGATTTCTCTAAATTCGAATCTCTATTTGTTTGAAATCTAACCTTGAATCATTCTTTGGAAATTTTTGTTTGATTGTATTTTGAATTTGTGCATACATCGAAATTATTATTTTGATAAGGATGGCCATATTTTATATATAAAAGTGAAATGTTTTCGATAAGGATTACATACATTTTAAAAACGAAAATTTAAAACTTTGAAAGGATTTGAAATTTTGAAAATTTTATAAGAATTTGACTTATATAAAATGATTTATAACTGAAGGGTTTTGAATTTGAATTTCGAGGGATCGAACTCCAATGTTTTGAAATTTGTTTTAAGATTTTGGAAAATATATAATAATAATATGATTTCAAGATATTTTCCGAATAAGAAATGTTTCCAATGTATTCAAATGAATTCCAATGATTTCGAAGTAATTTCAAACAAGTTTCGAGAAAATACAAGTCCAGAACCCACTTATGTCGCTGGAAAATAATCTCGATGATGAATGCATGCATCATCACATTGATTTTTGAGTTTCTGAGTGGGGAGAGGCTATTCTAGTAGCTTTGCTATATGAATGATTTTGTAAAACCAATTTTGACTTCAGATTTTGAAGTATGATTTGATTTTCAAAACATATATATATATATGAAATAATTTAAGGTTAGCCGGTGTTCAGTCCTCGAGATTCAGATTTGTTTTGGTATAACCCTATCTTTTGGAATTGGTTTACTGATTTGTTGGTGATTTCCAACTCTTGGATTGAAAATATGTTTTCTTTGACTATTTTGAATGTTCGAGCACTTCCAAATCAAGGCTAACTTTTCAAGGCTAAGTAATTTTGAAAGGTATAAGGTATTTGATAAAGAATATATGTTTAGTTTGGTATGATTAATGTATAAAGTAATATGATTTATATAAGTTTGAAACTGTTTATTGAGTGAAATAAATAAGACTATTTTGAATTATACTGGTATGAAATATAGAATTGAAATGTTTTTTTTAAAGTGTATATATGTATAATAATAATCTTTCCAATGGTAAATGGGATTTTTCATATTGAATAAATAGTTTGAAGGTTTCAAAAAAAATGGTTTTAAACTTTGTAACCATTTTGGATATTTTGATGATTGAAATGGTTTAGAAATGATTTACTCTTTATTTTGATAAAGAATGTGAAATTGAAATGATAATTGATTTTGATAAATGAATATTTGAAGTTTATATTTGTATGAAAGGATATTTGGTTTACTTGCAATTTGAGTTTATTTAACAAAATGATTGAGTTATGAAATGAATATTTCAAAAAAAATAGGTAATAATGAAGTAAAATTTGAGATATATGAAATTATAAAATTTAGTTTTAGAATATGGTATATAATCTTTGAAAATATTAGAGATTGAATAGTTCATTTTATGGATCAAATCTTTATTTGAAATTTGATTAAATTTGAAATAGTTTTGTTGGAAAACTAAATTGAATTTAAACTGATGGTTTAATTTGAATTAAATTGGAAATTTGAAATTTTGGTTTAACTGAATAAATTTATGAAATGTGAAAAATTAAAGGAATGTTTTATGATTTCAAATGTATGATTTCGAAAAGTTATGATTTTCAATGTGTAATGATTTCAAGTATTTTGGTTTCGAAATATTAATATTTGAAAGTATTATGATTTTTGAAAGTGAATATATGTTTGAAATGGAAATGAATTTGTTTGACATAAATTTGGTTGGTTTGGAAATTTGGATTATTTTCTAAATCTATTGTTTTAAGAAACTTTGAAACTGAATATATGTAATTAGGAAGAAATGATTTGGCGAAATCATATATGATTTTGAAACTGAATTGATATTGAAAAGGAATTGAAATTAAGAACCCTGTTTTACTAAATACTGTGATTTGGGAGTTATCGAACTTATATAAAATGGATTTGTATAGGTATAAAATTTATTTGTATAAGTAGGAAATTGATTTGAAAACTGTTGATTCGAAAAGGGTACTCATACTCAATTTGTAAATTGAAATCTTATATAACCGAAGTCTATATAAGTATGATTTGATATACTATGGATTTGGAAAATATTCGATTTGAAATTGAATCTTATATATAACGGACTTTATATAAGTATGATATTTGAAAGTGATTTTGAAGGTACTATATGATACATATTTTCGAGGTAAAGGTATGGAAAGCGCCTTCTCCTTGATATCCGCTTTGTGGCCACATTGTGGATTCATTCTATCGATATTATTCTCTCTCTGATTTCGGTTTTTCGAATATGATGCTCGAGCGTCCATCGAATTCCATGGCGATCTCCATGGTCTTATGTTTACGACTGCATAGCGTAATTCGCCTGGCTGAGATGGCCTGGGGGTATGGATGTTTCCTAGGGGATCCAGGCGTAACTATTGTGTATCCTGCGATCTATGTAGGTCGTAGTAGTAGCGAAATCCGCTGGCTGAGATAGCTTAAGGGTACGGATGTTTCTTGGAGGATCCAGGCGTAACCATTGTGTATCTGCGGTCTACTAGTTATCATGGCGTAATTCACAGGGCTGAGATAGCTTACGGATACAGATGTTTCCTGGGGATCCAGGCGTAACAATTGTGTATCTGCGATCCATGGTTAGACAAATGTTTGGTTTGGTTGATTTGTTTGGATTGTAATTTCCACATCTGTTGTTTTAAAAGGTTTTCGGTGTTGATGCAAGTCTACCAAGTACCTGGAGAATTCTAGCTTTGCGCCTGATCAATGCATAGTCAGAGTCTACAGGAACGAAAGTAAATTTGTTAAGACATCGAGTTATAAAAGTATTTTGATAAAGTATTTTTTTAAAGGATATTTTGATCATTCATTTTACTCTTCTAAATAATGAAAAATGTTTTAAATATTGTTTACTTCGAACTATCAAATTTGAATCAAATGAAACTTTATCATATTATAAATGTTTAAAATGTTTTAAATATAAAATTTTAAATTGAAATGTATATGGTTTTAAAATAATGGCCCATCCTTGTTTTCCAACCTATTTTTCCTCCTAGCTATTCCTACCTTCTTCTTCTTTGAGGGTTCTTTCTGCATTATGGAAAGAGTTGGTTCTTTGGCTTATCGTTTAGATTTGCCCGAGAAACTTTCTGGAGCGCATGATGTATTCCACGACTCACATCTCCTCTAGTATCTTCTTGACCCATCTCTTTTTGTTCAGCCAGCTGCTCTTAATAGTTTGGATATTTAGCTTAATCTGACTGTCGAGATTAAGCCACTTCATATGGTCAGCAGAGATACGAAGCAACTAAGAAGGGAATTTTTTAGTCTGATCGAGGTACGATGGGGTACTGATGATCGTGATTGTACCTGAGAGACGGAGGAGAGCGTTTGTGCTTCGAATTCAAAATTGATTTTCCATGTACTATTTGTTGTCTATCTTGCTTTTCCTTATTTTCCTTGTTCATTCTTATTGAGGATGAAAAGATTTGAGTGGGGGAGAGTGTAATAACCCAGTATTTTGTGATCATTTTAATTGTTTATTTTAATTATTTAATTCGAAACTCCTGATTTAAAAAAAACTTTATTATATTTGTTAAAATGAATAAACTTTGTTATTTTAAGTATATTTTGATTTTTATGTGAATTATAATTTCTAACCTGAATAAATAGGATATTTCCAGAAAAAGTGGATTTTTGGTCAATCTAGTCAAACTTTGACTTTTTAATTTAAAATTTAAATGTTTGAATTTTTTAATTTTATCATTTATTATGAAAATATATCAAATTTTGAGAATACTTCTTTTCGTTTCGTTGAAATCCGATTTATATTGTGAAAGTTATGCTTTTTACAATATTGTATGTAAATTGATTTATTTAATAAAATTATCTATTTTAATTTATATAAATAATATTTTTATTTGTCAAATCATGTTCTATTATGTGTTATATGACATGTTAGATATATATTTTATTATAAAACATTTTTTAAAGTGATAATAAAAAATTTCCAAAATTTATTGCATTTATTTTCTATTTTTAAAGGCGAGTTTCCTTTTTTCTGCTATTTTATTCATTTAATTATATTTAATTAAAATTTAATAATTTATTTATGTACATGCATTTTATTTTTTGTTCTTATCTTTATTTATAAATATTTTTCAAGTGCATAAAAAATTTTCAAAACTTGTTGCATTTATTTTCAAATTTTTAAGACTGTTTGCAATTTTTGCTGTTTTTCTTAATTAAATTATATATAATAATATTTATTTATTTATTTTTGTTTATTTACTAAATTTTCGTATTTTTATCTGAATTTATATATATTTTTCATTTATTTCAAATTCCAAAAGAAAATATAGAAATTTGATGAGTTTGTGACCTTTGATTTGCTTAAGGCCTTTTGTCTTCTTGTCTCTTCATTTTCAACCAACACCCTTTAAAATTTTGCTGACTTAACTACATTCTCTTCAGCCGACCATCTTATTTTCTTTCTCACATGAATTCTCATCTCAAACCGGAGAAAAAAATTCGGTCATTCTTCTTTGCAAAAACTTTGGCAAAACTTCCTTTTTCTTTTCATTTTTTTCATCGTTTATATGATTTTTTTTCTTTTGCTTTCTTCGCTTCTAGGCTCGGCCCCTGCCACCACCAGCACCTTGGCCGTCTCCACCATCACCATAACCAGTCTCCACCACCTCCAGCCCAAGCCTAAGCCATACCGTGGTCCCTAGGTTGAAGATCCACCACCATCTTGCTCCAAACTCTACTTGTAGCCGAGCACATCAAGTCATCCACCACCACAAACACCCTCTTGGCCGCCACCTATACCACCACCACCACCTCAAACCTGACTTACACCCTCTGCCACATCATCCCTGACCCATCTGAAGAATGGCTATGCTCATATGGCCTTGGGCCGTGACCCATTTGTGGCATAGAAACCATGTTGTATTGCTTTGTGTTGTAGTTCATGCACCCATGACTTTGCACCATCTTTTTCCCATGCCAGGCCAACCATATGAACCCACAACCAGACTCCAACACACTCCTTAGCTGTAACGACCAATGTAAATTCGATTTTTAAAATGAATATAATTAATAGGATTTTTAATTTAAATTTAGAAAGGAATAAAAATCTTAGTTATTTATATGAAAGAGTATGTGAAATTTGATGTACCAAGGGAAATTAGAATTTACAAATTTAACTATATATTGTAATTAATAGAAATAGTGGAAATTGTTGCATTGGATATAAGATAGAATAAGTAAAGTAATGCAAGTATTGGATTTAACAATGAAATAAAATATTGATTATGGGTATTGAATGTAGATGGGTGAAATAAAGAAATGCAGGACAATAAATAATTTATTTAATACAATCCCTTTTATTTGTTAACTATTGTAAGGGTTAATTAATTATGAAAATTTGGAAATAGGTTCAAATTGTATGTTAGACAATCAAATTTCAATAATTAAAGTTAGTAATTAATGGATTAAATGGAATAATTAATTGGAGTTAAGATCTAAATTTATATGTGAGCATTAATTGATATTGGAATATAAAGGGGTAAATTTATAGTATAAAATGTAGACATCACCTTTAAGATGATGGGTTTATAATTGATGCATAGTAGGGAAATCAAACGAATGGGTTTAATTGATTAACAATTAGCAATTAATGAATGAAGAGAAATTTTAAGGGTGTAACTGTTTTCGTTAAATTAATTTTGGTAACAAATTGTATTGAATATAGATTTAACGTTGTGTGATGTATTTAAGTAATAATTGGAGAACAATGTAAATTATATCCGTGAATGGTCAATTCAATTAAACAACAAGATTTTTAAATAAATAAACGTTTTTATTGAGGTTTCAATTTGTTAATTTATGAAGTTTAATGGGAAATCAATTGCAATAAATTGCCCTAATTTATGCAGTTAGAGGAGATTTAGATTTGCATTATAGATGGAAGTATAATCTAAATTGATAGGTAACAAACTTAAGAATAAAATTTAGAGCTAATAGGTGGCAAATTTATATAGTTGTATATTTACGTAATGTGTACGTAGGCTTTGGTAAACCGATTTCTATCGATCCAAATCTAACAATTTGTTAATATAGATTTAAGTATAGGAGCAGTATTTATTAATTGAATTGAAGTATTGCAAAATAAATGAAATTCAACGTTTAATATTACATTATTGTAAGTAAGATAATATGTGTAAGTATTGTTAAGGTTATTCATATTTGATAAATTTATTGAGTTATAAGGATTGATATATAAATTAATGTTAGTTTAGGATATCGTTACTTGGTGATTTATTATAGAGTAACGGGAATGTGAACGTAAAATAATAAAAGCATAGATTTATGGTAGGACATAATTTATGGTTTTGGGAATTTAAATCCAAATATTTATTTATTTGAGGAAATAATACGTATTAAATCTCAACTTGATATAATCAATGCAAATTTAGTAATTAAAAATAAATTGCAAGTTGGTAATTTAGGGTGTTTGTGAGTAAATTTGCAGGTAAGATAATTCTTAAAGTTTTACCCATTCATATAATTTATTTAAATATATATAAATCAAATGGCAACATTGTGTTAATAATAGTCGTAAGTGAATTTGAATGCTAAAGGGGTAACAATCGTTTTAGGTTAACCGTTTATTTAATATATTAAGTCTAGACTGGTAATCGATTGAAATAAAAAATAATAATATTTTGTTTTGTTAATGTGACTTAGTTAATAAAGAGGAATTTATACGAAATGAAGCATGCATGAGAAATGCATTATAATTCAATGTTATGTTTACCCATTAAATGTATACTAGGTTAAGTATTAAATAGAGGGAAAGAAAAGTAAATATTGAATTGATTGATGAATAAGTATTCATTGGATAGAAATTTAATGTAAAGTTGATATTAATTGTATAAAATCTATCTAAGATAATGAATTGCAATAAATTATGGGTTGATAATAAGGTGTGAATGGAAATTTGATTTGTTATATTAAATGAATAGATTCAAATTGTATGTAGATAATAAATTGCAATAATTAAAGTTGGTAATAAATGGAATATCAAACTATTCATAAAGTGAATATAAGTAGATGTAACAAATGAATAGGAAATGCTAGTTATTCATAAAGTGAAGGAACGGAACCTAGATGGAATAAGAAATTGGATTTAGAATCTTAATTTGTAGATGTGCATATATTTATAAATGGATTAATTAATGAAATAAAATGGTAAGTAATTACAATATTGTTATTAATAATAGACGTTACTTTAAGGATAATTAATGTAGTAACGTAAGGTGAAAATGTAAATTAAAAGGGAAACGTAAAATTTAGTTAAGGTAGTAATTTATGAATTGGGAATAAAATTCAAATGTTATGTTAGGCAGTAAATCAATTTGGGAATAAAATTTTATTTAATTGGGGTAAATTGATATACACTAATGTTAAATATATACATAAGATGACGATTGATTTATTAAAGAGAATTGAATACGAATGATATAAAATTTCATTTGAAATAAGATTTTTTAATTTATCGAATTTACTTTAATTAACGGTAAACACTAATTTTTTTGCAATAAATCTTTATTTGATATGGAGGTTTGGTTAATAAATTTGAAGCTAATTGCAATCAGAAATGATAGGAATGGTAAGTTGACCATTTATTCATAATAAGATCTAAAAATCAAATAAATGGATTATTGGAATTTAAATTTGACAAATTGTGAATTCATTTAAATTCGGATCCATCTGTCTATTCCAACTTCATCTATAAATACCCCGCTAAACCCTAGCCTCCGCCTATTCTCATTTGTCTGCGCGTAAAATTTCATCAGCTCCTTCTCCTCCTCAATGGCAGACAAACAAATCCTAGATCCAAATAAAAATTCCAAACCAAATCAAAAGCTAAATTTCAAACTTCTCAGAAAAATCTGGAAGCAAAACGCATGAGGGAGAGAGGGAAAGAAAGGGGGATGACGTGGCGCTTGAAGGTGTTCTTTTATTTCTATTCTTTTTTCTTTTTTTTCTGAAATTTCAATCACCATTAATGCGTATAACTTTCTCCTACGAACTCCGTTTCACGTGAGAATTTTTTTTGTTAGGATCATAATAAAATTCCAGATCTTTTGACACTGGTTTGAACAGATTTGGAGACCGTCGAATTTTTGGGTTTAAATCGGATTTAAATTCGATTTAAATTCAAAAGTTGAGTGTTTTAACCCACTCACAATTCCTAAAATTTCTTATATTTGTTAAATTGATTTTAGATATGAGTAGAAATTTATTCATGACTATTTGACATGTTTTATTCCTTATCTCTGTTAAATCGCATTTATTTAATTTAACTGTTCATAAATTTTATTACTGCGTATAAATTGACAGTCATATTTATTTATTTGCATATAAACTGTTAGTTTAATAGTTGTTAAATTCATTTTTGAATATAACTTCCAGTTATTACCTATTATATATTATCAGATGTATATTGATATTGATTTATTATTGGATGATGATTGTGATATGGATGATGGATGATGAATGATGAATGGATGTTTTATTTTATATCATTAAACTGCAAGTTATCATGCATTTTTCATTTCATTTGGGATTATGGTTTGAAATGATATACAACCGCAAAATTTTTATTTTAAATTGCGGATTGAAATGATAAACATTCGTATCACTTGACCATAGGATAGAAAATTTTATACAGGCACCGCGGTAAATATATATAATTATTTTTGGAAATGTTTTTCTATGGTTTTGTAAAGTTATATATATATATATATATGGTTTATGAGATATTGATTTGGTTATTGATAAAGGCTATTATATATATAGTAATTTTCGGTTTTTAAGCTTTGTATAAATTTGATTTGAAGTTTAAATAAAGTTTGATTTTAAGATCAAATAAGATTAAACATTTATTTAAAATTTAATTTCTGGAGTTTTATGACTTAAATGAGAATAGATTTGGAAGATGAATATTATGTTAAATTGAAATTTAATAAAAATTAGAAATTTTAAAGGATATGATTTTTATAACTTGATTTTTGTGTAAAGTGATTTTAATGAATATCAGGTTGATTAAATGAATATATAATAAATTGAAAGATGATCCAGTTATATGAAGTTAAAGGTTTTCTTAAATTATATTGAATTCATTAAGCAAACATTTCAAGTCTAAATAAGAAGTAATTGAATTTGATACATATGGATTTGTCAAATGAGTTGTTTTTTTGAAATGGTGAAATATTTAAAGCCTTGAAACATAAGAAGTGAAATGGTATTTGGAAGTGTAAATCGATATTTGAAATTGATTTGTGAAATCTAAAGAAGCTATTTTGTTTTATAAAAGTAGTTTAATATTTAACCATTTAAGAGGTGGAAATTTGTTTCAAAGCTATGTTTTTCAAGGTAGTATAATTTGGAAATATTATGTTCAAGAGTTGATTTCTAAATATTTTACTTTGGAAACCCTATGATTTTGGAAGGAATATATATTGGAAAAAAAATAATATCGTATTAATTCAGGTTTTAAAAGGAAATGATATCATATTTATATGATTTTGAAATGGATATTTTATTCTGGTTTTAAAGTATAATTATTTTAAATGACCGCGGTGTTATAATAACGATTGGTTGGCAAAGAGACCGGGATCGGATATGGACATACTCACTGTCGATACCGAAAACCACTTTGACTAACCGTGTACGCGGTGGAGATTCCAGAATGAAGTAGGTTGGTGGCGACGTTTCCTGTAATGTAAATACGTGGACCCAACTCCCATGAGTTGGCATAAGGTGGCTAAAACAGGAGCGATTCTTGGGCCAATGAGGTCATTCCTCTGATCGAACGGACTCCTTCGATACTATACTCTGACTTTGGATTGATTCGGTGGCCACTATTGATTTTTTTGATTTGGGGGTGTTAGTTCGAGGTGGGCGGTAGCTGCGGCTACGCGTTACCACTAGCCCGGATAGCAATTGGTATATCTACCCTGGCATTGCCTAGTTGTGCCGTGTCACCTACCCTAGCACGCCTTATACGATTTTGGTTTTGTACCATACCTATGGAGTGCCCTCTGACGACGCCCAGTACGGGGGAGATTACGGTACTGTATAGACTATGGGAATATATTATGTGTTAAGGGCTATATGGGTAACCCCTTAACGCTATTAAAAAGTAAGTTTATTTTACAAATAGACACTATTAAAATAGCGCAATATACTACATAGTAAATAGTTTAACGGATCCTTAGGAGATGTAAATCCCGAGCATCTCTTGAGTTACTGCACTCATATTTATTTCTGTTAATTTAACTCACATAAGAGCTTTTAGTTCTGACTCGAGTGTTTTGTCTTTTCAAATTCGCTCGGGTCAGTCCGAGCGTTTCAAGATTTCAAGATTTAGCTCTGGAGGACGAAGACGAAGATTTATATTATTATTATTTATACTAGTGCACTACACACTGTTCCGCTGCATTGTTATTGGTATGTGTAACTCTGATATGTATTATATAAATGGTTTTGTAAACAGATTTATAAACTGTATATTTGATTATTATATTTTATCCTTCCGCTGTGAGATTCTGTTTAGTTTTTTTTCTTCTCTGTTTTTTTCATATTTACCCCATAACAATCCGCCCTTCCGTATGGTTTGAATTGGCACCTGTGTCGATTTAAAGTGTGCGAAAAAGAGGGACGTTACAGTTGGTATCAGAGCTTTGATTTAGCGATAAACCTTAGCTTTGTAGGGTTTGACTCTTTACTAATAGGGTAGTAATACCCTATGGGAGTCGCTGAGTGTATATATATGAGAAAGCGTATTTGTTAGTGTTATAAAAGGTTTTAATATTGTGTTAATTTGTTCCGTTTGGTATTTATAAATTCTGGTTGGTGCATGGGACGCTGTGACATCAATAGGAATTTCTATACACTTAATAGGACAGACCGACATAATACTTGTTTTTAATATAGGTGAATGAAATAATTTTGCCTATTATATTTTCTATATATAAAATAAAATTTTCAAATGATATCTATATTTGGTTGCAATATATTGGTTGTTAGGAATAAAATTTATAAATAATAGGTAAATAAGATTAAAAATAAATAAATGTAATTTGGGAATTTAGAACTTAAGTTCCGGGGTTTTTGAAAACTTCTTTCAAATGATTTGGAATATAATAATATTGTTATAAGTATTTTCTGATATAAATATTTCGATATAATTCGGAAGAATTGTTTTAAAGAAGATTTTGAAGAAAAAGTTTTGTACTTTCCTCTTTGTCGTTGGAAAATAATTTCGGTGATGGCGGCCGCATCATCGACTTTCATTTTCGAGTTTCGAAGGGGAAAGGCCACCGTAGTAAATTCTACTACAGATTCATTTTTAAAATATCTAAATTTTAAATTGTTTTAAAATAATTAGAGATATATGAGTTGTAAGAATATATTTATCTATTATTTTAAAATAAAGTGAAAATTTAACCCGGTATTAAATTCTTAAATTTCCATTAATTAATTGTTTCAATTATTGTAGTGAATCGAAACATAGGTAATTAATAAATTAAAACCTCTAAAGGAAATAAGAGATTTAATGATAGGTTAAAAATGGTCTTAAATGAAAGTTGAAATTATAACTTATGAAATAAAGAATATTATTATTAAATGTTAAATTTACCATAGGAAATGAGAAACTTGTATAACTTTCAAGTATATTCTTTAAAAACATATATAACTTACCAAATATTAAAAGTTGAAATGTTTAATAGGGAATGTAATGAAATTGTACAAGTAAAAGTAGGGAATGAAGTATTCAATGAATTTGCTATTATAAATGAGAATTTAATGTTTAAACTTAAGTATTAATTGAAATTTTACCAAGTAAATATAATTAAAGGTAAGTATGACAAATAGATGATTTAAACTTAAGTAATTAAAGGGTAACTAAATGAGATCATGCGATAATAAATAAATGAATAATTATAGTGAAAAGGGGGGAAACTGGCATGACCTTATTTAAAGGAATTGAGAAATTTTAAGTAAAAAGAAAAATAAACGACTGCAAAACGTTAGTGAATGAATTAATAAAATCCTTTACTTATGAGAATGGATATTATAAGGTTAAGAATTAAAGTGTAATTAAAAAAGGGTTACTATAATTAATTATAATAGAAATGTAAGCATTAAATAAATGATTGAAATTGAGAAGTGCATTAAATATAATACAAATAAAAGAAACTTACATGACCCGAATAAATGAAAATGAATAATTGTAAGTAATAAGTAGAAATAAAGGAAACAACCACTAAATGAGAAAATAAAATTTAAAGTTTGTTAGAAATAAATATAAATTATAAAAGGAAAATTTATGTGGTTTAAATAAAAAGAGAAAATCAAATAACAAAGGTATGAGATGAAATTATTAATAAGTTAAGTTGATTGTTGTTTGAATTTGTTGTTGATGGTTGTTTGGGCAAGGGTACTTTAAAATTTGATTTGGGGTGAATGAATAATCTATTTGGTTTTATCTAAGACTGTTGAGTAAATGACGCGCTAGTAGTTATTCTTCATTCCGAACAATTTAAAAGTTTTGAAACCGAACAACTATTTGTTTGTTTGATTTAATGGTTGTTTTGTATGTGTGTGTATGCTGTTTGTTGAACTGATGGTTGTTGTATTGATTTGTTGTTAGGATTGAAACCACTTAAATATTTCACTTTATATAAATTGTAACCCTTTGGATTATATTAGAAATTGCAGTATCTTAGAAATATTTTGAAAATGCTTTCCCAAACTTTAATAATCTAAATATAAAGGATTAAATAGTTATAAATTAGGATATCTTATTTAAAGTAATTAATTTTGTAAATTTAGTTGTTTATAAGTTAAATATTTTGAATAAGATGTATTGTATTTAATTCTTCTTTTCCTTCTTTTCCTTTTCGGGGACGAAAAGTTTTGAGTGGGGGAGAGTGTAACGACCAATGTAAATTCGATGTTTAAAATGAATATAATTAATAGGATTTTTAATTTAAATTTAGAAAGGAATAAAAATCTTAGTTATTTATATGAAAGAGTATGTGAAATTTATGTACCAAGGGAAATTAGAATTTACAAATTTAACTATATATTGTAATTAATAGAAATAGTGGAAATTGTTGCATTGGATATAAGTTAGAATAAGTAAAGTAATGCAAGTATTGGATTTAACAATGAAATAAAATATTGATTATGGGTATTGAATGTAGATGGGTGAAATAAAGAAATGCAGGACAATAAATAATTTATTTAATACAATCCCTTTTATTTGTTAACTATTGTAAGGGTTAATTAATTATGAAAATTTGGAAATAGGTTCAAATTGTATGTTAGACAATCAAATTTTAATTAAAGTTAGTAATTTATGGATTAAATGGAATAATTAATTGGAGTTAAGATCTAAATTTGTATGTGAGCATTAATTGATATTGGAATATAAAGGGGTAAATTTATAGTATAAAATGTAGACATCACCTTTAAGATGATGGGTTTATAATTGATGCATAATAGGGAAATCAAATGAATGGGTTTAATTGAATAACAATTAGCAATTAATGAATGAAGAGAAATTTTAAGGGCGTAACTGTTTTCGTTAAATTAATTTTGGTAACAAATTGTATTGAATATAGATTTAACGTTGTGTGATGTATTTAAGTAATAATTGGAGAACAATGTAAATTATATCGTGAATGGTCAATTCAATTAAACAACAAGATTTTTAAATAAATAAACGTTTTTATTTAGGTTTCAATTTGTTAATTTATGAAGTTTAATGGGAAATCAATTGCAATAAATTGCCCTAATTTATGCAGTTAGAGGAGATTTAGATTTGCATTATAGATGGAAGTATAATCTAAATTGATAGGTAACAAACTTAAGAATAAAATTTAGAGCTAATAGGTGGCAAATTTATATAGTTGTTTATTTACGTAATGTGTACGTAAGCTTTGGTAAACCGATTTCTATCGATCCAAATCTAACGATTTGTTAATATAGATTTAAGTATAGGAGCAGTATTTATTAATTGAATTGAAGTATTGCAAAATAAATGAAATTCAACGTTTAATATTACATTATTGTAAGTAAGATAAAATGTGTAAGTATTGTTAAGGTTATTCATATTTGACAAATTTATTGAGTTATAAGGACTGATATATAAATTAATGTTAGTTTACGATATCGTTACTTGGTGATTTATTATACAGTAACGGGAGTGTGAACGTAAAATAATAAAAGCATAGATTTATGGTAGGACATAATTTATGGTTTTGGGAATTTAAATCCAAATATTTATTTATTTGAGGAAATAATACGTATTAAATCTCAACTTGATATAATCAATGCAAATTTAGTAATTAAAAATAAATTGCAAGTTGGTAATTTAGGATGTTTGTGAGTAAATTTGCAGGTAAGATAATTTTTAAAGTTTTACCCATTCATATAATTTATTTAAATATATATAAATCAAATGGCAACATTGTGTTAATAATAGTCGTAAGTGAATTTGAATGCTAAAGGGGTAACAATCGTTTTAGGTTAACCGTTTATTTAATATATTAAGTCTAGACTGGTAATCGATTGAAATAAAAAATAATAATATTTTGTTTTGTTAATGTGACTTAGTTAATAAAGAGGAATTTATACGAAATGAAGCATGCATGAGAAATGCATTATAATTCAATGTTATGTTTACCCATTAAATGTATACTAGGTTAAGTATCAAATAGAGGGAAAGAAAAGTAAATATTGAATTGATTGATGAATATGTATTCATTGGATAGAAATTTAATGTAAAGTTGATATTAATTGTATAAAATCTATCTAAGATAATGAATTGCAATAAATTGTGGGTTGATAATAAGGTGTGAATGGAAATTTGATTTGTTATATTAAATGAATAGATTCAAATTGTATGTAGATAATAAATTGCAATAATTAAAGTTGGTAATAAATGGAATATCAAACTATTCATAAAGTGAATATAAGTAGATGTAACAAATGAATAGGAAATGCTAGTTATTCATAAAGTGAAGGAATGGAACCAAGATGGAATAAGAAATTGGATTTAGAATCTTAATTTGTAGATGTGCATATATTTATAAATGGATTAATTCATGAAATAAAATGGTAAGTAATTACAATATTGTTATTAATAATAGACGTTACTTTAAGGATAATTAATGTAGTAACGTAAGGTGAAAATGTAAATTAAAAGGGAAACGTAAAATTTAGTTAAGGTAGTAATTTATGAATTGGGAATAAAATTCAAATGTTATGTTAGGCAGTAAATCAATTTGGGAATAAAATTTTATTTAATTGGGGTAAATTGATATACACTAATGTTAAATATATACATAAGATGATGATTGATTTATTAAAGAAAATTGAATACGAATGGTATAAAATTTCATTTGAAATAAGATTTTTTAATTTATTGAATTTACTTTAATTAAAGGTAAACACTAATTTTTTTGCAATAAATCTTTATTTGATATGGAGGTTTGGTTAATAAATTTGAAGCTAATTGCAATCAGAAATGATAGGAATGGTAAGTTGACCATTTATTCATAATAAGATCTAAAAATCAAATAAATGGATTATTGGAATTTAAATTTGACAAATTGTGAATTCATTTAAATTCGGATCCATCTGTCTATTCCAACTTCATCTATAAATACCCCGCTAAACCCTAGCCTCCACCTATTCTCATTTGTCTGTACGTAAAATTTCATCAGCTCCTTCTCCTCCTCAATGGCAGACAAACAAATCCTAGATCCAAATAAAAATTCCAAACCAAATCAAAAGCTAAAATTTAAACTTCTCAGAAAAATCTGGAAGTAAAACGCATGAGGGAGAGAGGGAAAGAAAGGGGGATGACGTGGCGCTTGAAGGTGTTCTTTTATTTCTATTCTTTTTCTTTTTTTCTGAAATTTCAATCACCATTAATGCGTATAACTTTCTCCTACGAACTCCATTTCACGCGAGATTTTTTTTGTTAGGATCGTAATAAAATTCCAGATCTTTTGACACCGGTTTGAACAGATTTGGAGACCGTCGAATTTTTGGGTTTAAATCGGATTTAAATTCGATTTAAATTCAAAAGGTGAGTGTTTTAACCCACTCACAATTCCTAAAATTTCTTATGTTTGTTAAATTGATTTTAGATATGAGTAGAAATTTATTTATGACTATTTGACATATTTTATTCCTTATCTCTGTTAAATCGCATTTATTTAATTTAACTGTTCATAAATTTTATTACTGCGTATAAATTGACAGATATAGTTATTTATTTGCATATAAACTGTTAGTTTAATAGTTGTTAAATTCATTTTTGAATATACTGCCAGTTATTACCTGTTATATATTATCAGATGTATATTGATATTGATTTATTATTGGATGATGATTGTGATATGGATGATGGATGATGAATGATGAATGGATGTTTTATTTTATATCATTAAACTGCAAGTTATCATGCATTTTTCATTTCATTCGGGATTGTGGTTTGAAATGATATACAACCTCAAAATTTTTATTTTAAATTGCGGATTGAAATGATAAACATCCGTATCACTTGACCATAGGATAGAAAATTTTATACAGGCACCGCGGTAAATATATATAATTATTTTTGGAAATGTTTTTCTATGGTTTTGTAAAGTTATATATATATGGTTTATGAGATATTGATTTGGTTATTGATAAAGGCTATTATATATATATAGTAATTTTCCGTTTTTAAGCTTTGTATAAATTTGATTTGAAGTTTAAATAAAGTTTGATTTTAAGATCAAATAAGATTAAACATTTATTTAAAATTTAATTTCTGGAGTTTTATGACTTAAATGAGAATAGATTTGGAAGATGAATATTATGTTAAATTGAAATTTAATAAAAATTAGAAATTTTAAAGGATATGATTTTTATAACTTGATTTTTGTGTAAAGTGATTTTAATGAATATCAGGTTGATTAAATGAATATATAATAAATTGAAAGATGATCCAGTTATATGAAGTTAAAGGTTTTCTTAAATTATATTGAATTCATTAAGCAAACATTTCAAGTCTAAATAAGAAGTAATTGAATTTGATACATATGGATTTGTCAAATGAGTTGTTTTTTTGAAATGGTGAAATATTTAAAGCCTTGAAACATAAGAAGTGAAATGGTATTTGGAAGTGTAAATCGATATTTGAAATTGATTTGTGAAATCTAAAGAAGCTATTTTGTTTTATAAAAGTAGTTTAATATTTAACCATTTAAGAGGTGGAAATTTGTTTCAAAGCTATGTTTTTCAAGGTAGTATAATTTGGAAATATTATGTTCAAGAGTTGATTTCTAAATATTTTACTTTGGAAACCCTATGATTTTGGAAGTAATATATTTTGGAAAAAAATGATATCGTATTAATACGGGTTTTAAAAGGAAATGATATCATATTTATATGGTTTTGAAATGGATATTTTATTCTGGTTTTAAAGTATAATTATTTTAAATGACCGCGGTGTTATAATAACGTTTGGTTGGCAAAGAGACCGGGATCGGATATGGACATACTCTCTGTCGATACCAAAAACCACTTTGACTAACCGTGTACGCGGTGGAGATTCCAGAATGAAGTAGGTTGGTGGCGACGTTTCCTGTAAGGGAAATACGTGGACCCAACTCCCGTGAGTTGGCATAAGGTGGCTAAAACAGGAGCGATTCTCGGGCCAATGAGGTCATTCCTCTGATCGAACGCACTCCTTCGATACTATACTCTGACTTTGGATTGATTCGGTGGCCACTATTGATTTCTTTGATTTGGGGGTGTTAGTTCGAGGTGGGCGGTAGCTGCGGCTACGCGTTACCACCAGCCCGGATAGCAATTGGTATATCTACCCTGGCATTGCCTAGTTGTGCCGTGTCACCTACCCTAGCGCGCCTTATACGATTTTGGTTTTGTACCATACCTATGGAGTGCCCTCTGACGACGCCCAGTACGGGGGAGATTACGGTACTGTATAGACTATGGGAATATATTCTGTGTTAAGGGCTATATGGGTAACCCCTTAACGCTATTAAAAAGTAAGTTTATTTTACAAATAGACACTATTAAAATAGCGCAATATACTACATAGTAAATAGTTTAACGGATCCTTAGGAGATGTAAATCCCGAGCATCTCTTGAGTTACTGCACTCATATTTATTTCTGTTAATTTAACTCACATAAGATCTTTTAGTTCTGACCCGAGTGTTTTTGTCTTTTCAAATTCGCTCGGGTCAGTCCGAGCGTTTCAGGATTTCAAGATTTAGCTCTGGAGGACGAAGACGAAGATTTATATTATTATTATTTATACTAGTGCACTACACACTGTTCCGCTGTATTGTTATTGGTATGTGTAACTCTGATATGTATTATATAAATGGTTTTGTAAACAGATTTATAAACTGTATATTTGATTATTATATTTTATCCTTCCGCTGTGAGATTCTGTTTAGTTTTTTTTCTTCTCTGTTTTTTTCTTATTTACCCCATAACAATCCGTCCTTCCGTATGGTTTGAATTGGCACGTGTGTCGATTTAAAGTGTGCGAAAAAGCGGGACGTTACATTAGCCGTGCCTTTCTAGCCTATAATTAAAACACAAGTGTTCGAAAGCTAGTGCAAAAGCTTTTAGCTTTGTTTATGCATTTAATTCTAACATTGTTTAATTGTATTCTGAGTTGAAAACTTATGTTATTTGTTTCATTTTGTTTGAATGTATTCGAGGCAATTAATATTTGGCTCTCTCAATCTCAAATCTTTGTCGTGCTATCGTGCCTTCGAAGATCTTAGTTTGTGTGTTTCAGTTGTCATCTCCAGCTTATACCAGTGAGTTATTCTCACCAGACAGTTTTATACTTATATAACTAGTAAATCGATCGCATTTGAACTTGTAAAACGCATCACCATGTTATATCTGCTATGTTATGATCATGTGATGTTCACCCTTGCTTATTTACCTGTTATATCATATATTACTATTATTTTATGTTGTTCTGTTATTTATATCAGTTTATCACACTACAAGTTCCTTTTAGATTAGAATCACTATGGATTGAAATGATACATACCCAAACGGACTTTAGAATAGGGGAAAATCATTATGGGTTGAAATGATAGGCCTGAACGATTTTCAATTATTTCATTTTACTTGAGATTGCGGGTTTGAAATGATAAAATCCGGGTTTTCTTTGTAAATTACGGATTGAAATGATATATTACCCGTATCACTTCACCTAGTATAAAAAATGATATACGGACCCGTGGTTAAAAAATAATTTTCTAAAATTTTTAAAATATTTTAGAAATATAATATTGTAATATTTTGATTTAAACTTAATTAAAATGATTTTTGTAAGGTATTTTGATTTTTCTGAGAATTTATAAGTGAAATAAATTAATGATAAAGTGGAAATTTGAAATATAAGTTATTTTGAAAATTTTGATTTAATTATAAATGGAATTTAAATTAAATATGAAATACGATAAATTTATGATATTTTGTATTAAATGAATTTAAAATGATTTTATAATATATTAATGGATTTTGAATAAGTTAAAATGTGAAATAAATGAATATTGAGTTGAATTTTGAAATATAACTTAAATTGGAAAATTGTGAATTTTGTTTAAAATTGAATTTTGAAGTTAAGTAAATAAAATAAAAAATAAGTTATATTTTGAAATTTAAACTTTAGTGTTAAGTTAAAAATTTAATTATATGAATTGAAATTGAATGTTGGAATTTAATAAGTGAATTATTATTAAATATTGATTTTTGAATGGAAATTTAACTTTATAAAATCATGAATTTAAGGAAAAGTAAATGATGGTTATAAAAGTGAAAAATATATGATTTTATGAGTTTGAAATGTTTTAAATAAAAATTTAATGGTTTGTGAAAGTATAGTGAATATTTGAAATTTAATTAACAGCATTTTGAAATGATATTATTTCTAAACTATAGGATATTAAAGCATTTGTAAATGCTGTAGTTAATATAAATGAACTAAAGGGCTAAATTGAATTAAAGGCTATTATAGCACTTTGTAAAGTAATATAATTGTTGAATTTAACTAAGGTTTTATTTGAATTAATGTAACCATATTGCAGCATTTTGAATGTCGTCTTTTGTTAAATTGAATTGTTTTAAAAGTAACTTTCCATAGCATTTTTCTAAATGCTGCGAAAGTTGAATTTTCATTGTTTTAATTAATTTAAGTGAATAAATGAATTTTTACAGATTAAAATTTTGGAAATTTAATTATTAAACATAATAACTTCATTTTTATGATTTAAAATGAAGTAATTTGTTTTGAAATATTAACTATTTTGAAATGGTGTTTTAAATAAATGAATGTGGTTTGGAAGATACGATATTTTGATATTTGAAATGGATTTTTAATGATATTGAATTTTGAAACGATATTTGATTTCGAAGCATAAAATACCATTTTAAAATTTTAACTACGGAATGTATTTAATTTATAGTTTAACTGATTCTTAAAGGATGGGCGATCCTACGCATCCTTTAAGTTGTTGTGCATTTCTAGTACAGTTCACTTGAGTTGGTTTACATTATATAAGTATATATGTCCTGACTCGAGTGGTTTTTGTTTTACTTTGCACTTAGGTCAGCCTGAGTATTTACATCTTAGCTTTGGATCTCTTTTCTGGAGCTAGGAATCACTGGAGATTCTGCTTGTCTAGTTATCTATTCCCTTTTAGTTTCAGTGTTTTATTACAGCTCTGGTATTTATAAACTGCTATGTATTTGAGATTTCTATTGTATATGTTTTCAGAATGATTTCATGGATTATGTTTTGAGAGTTGTTATAGTAGCTTCATGAACTACTATGATATTTTAATTTCCGCTGCGAGTTATTCTGATATTTCTATGTCTGTGATTCTGTGATTGTATTTCATTTGCTCCAAATTTATTTACAGTGCGGCATTTTGAGCAATTCAAGTCCGGCATGTGTGGATGCGAATGGCTGAAAATATCGGGTTGTTACTCCTCTTGCATACACCTTTCTTTAATATATAGGAAACACATAAATTAAGATACGTTACCTATTTTTAATTAAAGGCATACGTTACGTTTTTATTTATTACCTCTTTATTTTTCCATCCATTGATTTCATATCATAATTCCTCCATATTTGTTGTCGTTTATTCCCTTAACCCTAGCCGCCTCCATCATATTTCGTGTGAAAACATCACTTTCTTGCTTCACAATACACGCATATTCAGGTTTGAAGAAAAAGATTTGGGTAATGTCTCTTCTCCTTTTTCCACTTTTTCTTCTTTGTTTGCCTTGTTTTTCACTTGAATTTTCCTTGATCTTCACCTATGTTGCTAGGCCCATACCCCTACCATCTCCTCCACCGACCACCACCACTTCCTTCCCCATATAACCCATGGCCTGACATCATTCTTCTCTGACCTAAAAGTGCCTTGATCATCCCTTGCAAAAAAAACTCCACAAAAACAATGCCAAACTCCTTGAATTTATACCAAGCCAAGCCTATATTCAGATCCACTTTATTTCCTTGCCACGGCCACCTCCTTAGCCTCTACACCAGCAAGCACCACACCTGAACACCACTACTAACATCTGACCTGACTTGAATCAGCCCTTGGCCAAGCCGAAATGTGCCAAGGCCGAGCCCAAAATGATGAACAAACGACCTCTCTTTTGCTTGCCTTTTTACCTTCCTCATGTCGTAACCTCCAAACCCTTCGCCTTCTTGATCAAGCCTTGTTATTTTCAGATCCAAACCTGACCATTACCTCCTGAAAACATCCAAGGTCAAACCAATATAGCCTTGTGGCCGAGCCTATGTGGGTAAAGGTCAAGAAAATTTGATGGGAAAGCTTGGTGATGTCTCTTGTTATTTCTATTTCCATTTTGTTTCAATAGATTTTTGGTATTATAAAAATATTTATACATGGTTTGTTTCATTGTTGAATATAAGATTTATATCTTGGCTCTCTCTCCACTCTAATCAAGTCGTGCTATCGTGCTTTTTGGACATTTGTTTGTGTGTGTTTGATTTGAGAATTCTAGCTTTAAAGAGGTGAGTAATCACACTTGACATTTATATGACTATGAATTGATAGCAAGTGGAAGTGTAGAAATTATTACATCATGTTATACCTGCCTATGTCATAAATTATATGATGTTAATACTGTTTATTTATCTGTCATATCGTCTAATACTGTTATATGTTGTTATATTGTTCATTTTATTTTGATCATCACTGCAAGTTCCCTGTTAGGATAGAAATCACTATGGGTTGAAATGATACATACCCGAACGGACTTTAGAATAGGAAAAATCATTACGGGCTGAAATGATAGGCTTGGGTGATTTTTATTTATTTGTATTTGTCTTGGGATTGCGGGTTTGAAATAATCAAAACCCGAAAATTTTACTGAGTTCGGATATAAATGATAATTTCCATATCACTTGATTTAGGTGTGAAGTGTTATCCAGACCCGTGGTTGATTTTCAAAATATAATTTCTTATAAATTTCATGTATTGTAAATGAAAGAAAAATAATATGAAATTTGACTTATATTGGATTTAAAATGGTTAAGCAGTGATTTTCTAGCATGTTAAATGGTATAAGTTAATAGATGGTTTGAGTTGTAGTTTGAAAGTTTGATTTAACTTAATAATGGGAATTTAAGTAAAAATGGAATTATAAGCTTAATTTGGTAATTAATATAATTAATGTATGAGTTGGAAAAAAGTGAAAGAAAATATCAAGTTATTTGTAAACTAAACTAAGCAACTTACAGTGTATTTTGAATTTATGTAATTAGTTTAAAATATTAAATAAATGTATAGTTAAATGGAAATTTGGAATTTAACTTGACTTGGAATTGTGAGATTTGGTTTTAAAAATGGAAGTTTAAGTTATATAAGTAAAATGGAAATTAAGTTATATTTGAAAAATGGTAATAAAAATTTAAGTGTTAAGAAATTGTTAAAATGTGAAGAATAGAAAATTTGACACTAGAATTTGTTAGGTGAATTATTGAAAATTTGATTTTATTTATAAGAAGTATACTTTATAAAAATCATAAGTTAAAGGTATTTTAATGAACATTTTTTAGTGTTAAAATATGATTTTTATTATGTTTAAAGGGTTAAAATCAAAGTTTATTTGTTGCTGGAATTACATTGAAATCTGGAAATTAAATAACAGCACTTCAGAAATGCTACCATTTCTGAAGTTGACTTTAAATCTGAAGCAAAGGATATTACATCACTTTGTAAGCGCTGTAGTTGCAGAAGTGAACTAAATGGTTAAAATTAACTAAGGGCTGTTGTAGCACTTGTAAAGTGCTGTAGTTGGCTGAAATGTGATTTTTGAATGTAATTGAACTAAACCTTTTTAATAGAACCCTGAAATATTGCAGCAGTTTTGTAAAAGCTGTCTTTGCTGAATTGAACTATCTTACAACTAAAACTTAATTATTACAGTAGTTTTTAAATGTTGCCTTTACTGAATTGAATTGTTTTCAAATATAACTTGCCGCGGCGTTTCCTAAGTGCTGCGAAAAGCTGAAATTTCAATATTGAAGTGTTTAACTGAATAAATGAACTCAGAAAAGGCTAAATTTTTAGGAAATTGAATATTTGATTTGAAGGAATATTGACTTCACTTTTAATGGTTTAAATGAATGATTTTAATTCGGAATTATAAATCATTTTGAATTTATAACCAAGGGTACATTGCTTTGTGTGAATTGTGATTTCCTTGTGATTGTTTGATGCACACCTTTGATTTTAAGAGTGTGGCTAGAGGTGAGCGGTTACTGCAACTCTACGCTACCCTAGTCACAATAACACTTTTATTTGCATTGTTTACTTTAATATGAATATTTCTAGGATAGTGTTTATTACTACTTAATTGATGGTTTGACTGATCCTTACAGGATGGGCGATCCTAAGCATCCTTTAAGTTACTGTGCATTGCTATTACAGTTCACTTGAGTTGGTTTACATTGTATAAGTATGTATGTCCTGACTCAAGTGTTTGTGTTTTACTTTACGCTTGGGTCAGGCTGAGAATCACAGCTTTGGATTCACTTTTCGGAGTTAGAGTTTTGCTGGATCTTATATGCCTATCTATTCGTCTACTTCTTCCGGTTAATTCCTATTCGATATCTGTCTCTGTATTGTTGTTTATGTATCCTGACTTCTATTGTATCTATTTTTCTATGAGATTTTGTATATATTTTGAGAGTATGTATATAGTAGCTTCAGGAACTACTATGGTATCTTATTTCCTCCACGAGTATTCTGATATCTCTGTGTCTGTGATTCTATGAATGATTTTATTTGCTCCAAATTTTATTACAATCTTTTATTTTGAATTGTTCAAGTCTGACATGTGTGGATTATTACCGATTTGAATGGTCCAAAATAGTGGGCCGTTACATTTGGTATCAGGGCTTTGGTTTTGGCAAACCTTAGCCTACGGAGCAAAAACTCATTAGAGATAGGGTAGAAATACCCTAGAATGAGTTAAATCAATCTTAGAATCATTTCTTTGTGAGAGGACGTATTTTCGAAGTACAGAATGACTTTCAAATGATTTTAAACGATTTTGAAGATTATATTGGTAAAAAAAAATTATTTTGAAATCAAGATTTTCTAAACTTCATCCCTTCTATATCCACCTTGATAGTAATCTCTTGGTTAGGATTCTTATCGATTAGGATTCCTTGAACTTTGGAACGCTCCCACTTGTTCTGAAATCCAGTTTTGTCTTCCTTATTTTATACTTTGATTTTGGAGCATTCCATAACTCCTTTTTTGAATGACCTCTATAAAGATCGGTGATTCCGTAAATCTTTGAATGATTTGTAAAGGGGTGAAACTCCTTTACAATTGGCATTGATTCACCTGACATTTCTGTATCCTCGGTTTACGATGCTATCTACCTTCTGCTATACCCGGATTCTATCTCTGGTGATCGAATGTCGATTTGCCTTAGATTTCCGCATTGATTTATATTCCTGAAGTCACAGTTGACCCAGTTAAGGTCGCCCGCGATTTATATAGGCTTATCCATCTTCTATTTGGTAATTTAATTATCTGATCACCGTTTGAGCTTAACTTTGAATCAGAATTCTGTTTGAGTAGGGTTCCTCTAAATTTGAATCTCCGTTTGTTTTGAGATCCATCCTTGGATCATCCCTTGAAGAATTTTTTTGATTGTATTTTGAAATTGTGTATACATCGAAATTATTACTTTGATAAGGATGACCGCATTTTTATATAAAAGAGAAATGTTTTCGACAAGGATTATATACCTTTTCAAAACGAGAGTCTGAAATTTTGAAAATTTATAAGGAATTCGATCATATAAAAGGATTTATAACTTAAGGGTTTTGAATTTGAATTTCGAGAAATTGAACTCCAGTATTTTGAGATTTGGTTTTGAGATTTCAAAAATATATAATAATTATATGATTTAAAAGTATTTTCGAGATAAGAAATGTTTCAAAAGAGTTCAAATGAATTCCAATGATTTAGAAGAAATTTCAATGAAGTTTTCAAGAAAATAGAAGTCCAGAACTCACTTTTGTCGTTGAAAAATAATTTCGGCGATGAGTGCACGCATCATCGACATTGATTTTCGAGTTTCAGAGTGCGAGAGAGGCCACTCTGGTAGCTTTGCTATGCGAGTGATTTTGTGAAACCAATTTTGATTTCAGATTTCGAAGTATGATTTGATTTTCGAAAGACGTATGTATCTATATTTGAAATGATTTGAAGTGAGCCCGGTGTTCAATCCTCGAGTTTTCAATTTGATTTAGTACAACTCTATTTATAAAAATTGATTTACTGATTTTTTGCTGATTTCCAACTCTTGGATTTGAAATTTAATTTCATCGACCTTTTTGAAGGTTCGAACACTTCCAAATTAAGGTTTAATTCTTAAAGCTAAGAAATTTCGAAGAGTATAAAATACTTAATAAAGTATATAAGTTTAGTTTTGTATGTTTAAAGTATGTAGAATATGACTTAAATAAATTTGAAACTTTTGTTCAGTAAATAATTTGCAAAAGGTAAATTGCATCTTTTGAATAGAAATAAATAGTTTAAAGATTTTAAAGGGATGGTTATAAATTTGGAAACCATTTTGGGTATAATTAATGTTGATAAATATTTGATTTTGAAAATAGATTGGAATGTAAAACCCGGTATTTATATGATGATTTTGGAAATGAATTTGTTTGACTTAAATTATGTTAATTTGGAAACTGGGATTATTTTCTAAACCTATTATTTTGGAGACTTCGAAATTGAGATGTTTAATTTGGAAGAAAATTTGGTGAAATCATATATGATTTTGAAACTGAATCAATATTTAAATGTTTTGAAATTGAGAACCTTGTATTATCATGTACTTGATTTGGGAGTTGTCGAACTTATATAAAATGGATTTGTATAAGTAGGAAGTTGATTTGAAAACTATTGATTTGGAAGGTACTCAATTTGGAAAGAGAAACCTTATATAATCGAAGTCTATATAAGGGTGATTTGATATACTATTGATTTTTGGAAAGTATTTGATTTAAAAGTGGAATCTTATATATAATGGGCTTTATATAGGTATGATATTTGAAAGTGATTTGAAAAAGATACTATATGAAATATATTTTCGAAGTAAAGATATGGAAAGTGCCTTCTGCTTGATATCCGCTCTGTGGCCACATTGTGGATTCATTCTATCGATGTTATTCTCTCTGATTTTTGGTTTTCCAGATGTGATACTCGAGTGTCCCACCGTGGCGTAACCCATGGTTTTTTTTCGAGCGCGACTGCAGAGCGTAGTTCGCCTGGCTGAGATGGCCTAGGGGTACGGATTGTTTTCTGGGGGATCCATGCGTAATTATTATGTATCCTGTGAACTATGTAGGTCACATTAGTAGCGAAATCACCCTGGCTGAGAAGGCCTAGGGGTACGGATTGTTTCCTGGGGGATCCAGGCGTAATCATTGTGCATCCTGTGGTCTACTAATCATCATGGCATAACTCGCAGGGCTGAGAAAGCTTACGGATATGGATTGTTACATGGAGGATCCAGGCGTAACCATTGTGTATTTGAAAACCATGGTTAGACAAAGGTTTTGGTTTGGTTGTTTTGTTTTGGATTGTACTTTCCATATCTGTTTTTAAAAGTTTTTCCAGTATTTTCACTGGATGTTGAAACAAGTCTACTAAGTACCTGGAGAATTCTAGCTTTTCGCCTGATCAACGCACTGCCAGAGTCTGCAGAAACGAGGATAAACTTATTAAGACATCGAGTTATAAAAGTATTTTGATAAAGTATTATATAAAAGATATTTTGATCATTTATTTTACCTTTCTAAATAATTGAAATTTATATAGCTTTAAAATAATGGTTCATCCTTGTCTTACAACCTATTTTTCCCTTCAAGCTATTCCAATTCTCCACCTTGTTAAACTTACCTATAACAACAGTTATCAGGTATAATTTTAATCATCTTGTCATCTTGTCTTAGTCCTATTTCATTCTATTTTTTCTGTGTTTTCTGTACCTCGTTCCATTTCGAGGACGAAAAGATTTGAATGGAGGAGAGTGTAACAACCCTGTATTTTGTAATTATTTTAATTTTATATTTTAATTATTTTAACTGAAATTCCTGATTTAAAAACTTTATTTTATTTATTAAAATGGATAAATTTTGTTATTTTGAATATAAATTTTGATTTTGTGTGAATTATAATTCCAAACCTGAATAAATGGAATATTTCCAAAAAAGGTGGATTCCGGTCAAAATGGTCAAACTTTGACTTTTAAATTCAAATTTAAATATTTTAATTTTTCAATTTTATCTTTTATTATTAAAATAGATTTAATTTCAAGAATACTGCTTTTCGTTTCGTTGAAATCGGATTTATATTGTGAAAGTTATGCTTTTTACAATATTGTGTGTAAATTGTTTTATTTAACAAATTTGTTTATTTTAATTTATATAAATAATATTTTTATTTGTAAAATCATGTTCTAGTTTGTGTAACATGATATGTTATGTATATATTTTATTTTTAAAACATTTTTAAAAGTGTAGTTGAAATTTCCAATGTCAGTTGTATTTTGTTACAGTTTTTAATTTCTAGTTTCAATTAATTAAGGTAATTCTTTATTTATTTTTTCTATTTTCTTAATACCTTATTTTATTTTCATTTATACTTGATTTTTTTCAGTATTTATTTTATTTACTTGACTTTTATTTATTTAGAAGTGTTGTTGAAGTTTTCCAAAGTCAGTTGAATTGTATTTACAATTTTTAATTCTAGTTTCCATTTAATAGAGTACTTTCTTTATTTATTTTTCATAATATTGATCTCTAACTTATTTTTCTATTTTAATTATTTATACATTCATTTAATAATTAAATGGATAAGTCTCTAGATCCTTATTTATTTCTTGGAAAGAAATTTCAAATATATATACACGTTATTGCTTTAAAAGGCATACCTTTAAAATGTATTTAATTTAACGTTATTGTATTGATTTGTTTGTGATAGCTTCTTGTATACACCTTTCTTTAGTATATAGGAAACGCATAAATAAAGATACGTTACCAATTTTTAATTAAAGGCATACGTTACGTTTTTATTTATTACCTCTTTATCTTTCCATCCATTAATTCCATTCCATAACTCCTCCATATTTGTTGCCATCAATTCCCTTAACCCTAGCCGCCTCCATCATATTTCACGTGAAAAAATTTCTTTATTACTTCATAATACATGCATGTTTAGATCTGGAGAAAAAGCTTTGGGTAATGTCTCTTCTTCTTTTTCCACTTTTTCTTCTTTGTTTGCCTTGTTTTTCACTTGAATTTGCCTTGATCTTCACCTATGTTGCTCGGCCCATACCCCTACCATCTCCTCCACTGACCACCACCACTTCCTTCCCCATATAACCAATGGCCTGACATTATTCTCCTCTGACCTGAAAGTGCCTTGATCATCCCTTGCACAAAACTCCACAAAAACAATGCCAACTCCTTGAATTTATACCTAGCCAAGCCTGTATTCACATCCACTTCATTTCCTTGCCACGACCACCTCCTTAGCCTCCACCACTAGTAATCACCACACTTGAACACCACTACTAACATCTGACCTGACCTGAATCATCCCCTGGCCATGCCCAAATATGCCAAGGCCAAGCCCAAAATGATGAACAAACCACCTCCCTTTTGCTTGCCTTTTTACCTTCCTCATGTTGTAACCTCCAAACCCTTTGCCTTCTTGACCAAGCCTTTTTATTTTTAGATCCAAACCTAACATTACCACCTGAAAACATCCGAGGCCGTACTAATATAGCCTTGTGGCCGAGCTTATGTCGGTAAAGGTCAAGCAAATTTGATGGGAAAGCTTGGCGATGTCTCTTGTTATTTCTATTTCCATTTTGTTTCAATAGATTTTTGGTATTATAGAAATATTTATATATGGTTTGTTTCATTGTTAAATATAAGATTTATATCTTGGCTCTCTCTCTACTTAAATAAAGTCATGTTATCATGCTTTGGATCTTTGTTTGTGTGTGTTTGATTTGCAAATTCCAGCTTTAAAGAGGTGAGTAATCTCACCTGAGATTTATACTTATATGACTGTGAACTGATAGCAAGTGGAAATCTAGAAATTATTACATCATGTTATATCTGCCTGTGTTATAAATTATATGATGTTAATCATGTTTATTTATCTGTCATATCATTTGATATTACTATATATTGTTATACTGTTCATTTTATTTTGATCATCACTGCAAGTTCCATGTTAGGATAGAAATCACTATGGGTTGAAATGATACATACCCGAACGGAGTTTAGAATAGGAGAAATCATTACAGGCTGAAATGATAGGCCTGGGTGATTTTTATTTATTTGTATTTGTCTTGGGATTGCGAGTTTGAAATAATCAAAACCCAGAAAATTTACTGATTTCAGATATAAATGATAATTTCCGCATCACTTGATTTAGGTGTGAAATATTATCCAGACCCGTGGTTGATTTTCAAAATATAATTTCTTATAAATTTTATGTATTGTAAATGAAAGAAAAAATATGAAATTTGACTTATATTGGATTTACAATGGTTATGCAGTGATTTTCTAACAGGTTATAAGTAAATAGATGTTTGTGTTGTAGTGTGAAAGTTTGATTTAACTTAATAATGGGAATTTAAGTAAAAATGGAATTATAAGCTTAATTTGGTAATTAATATAACTGATGTATGAGTTGGAAAAAAATAAAGTAAAAGAAAATATCAAATTATTTGTAAAATAAAGTAAGCAACTTATAGTGTATTTTGAATTTATGTAAATAGTTTAAAATGTTAAATAAATGGGTAGTTAAATGGAAATTTGGAATTTAACATGACTTGGAATTGTGAGATTTGATTTTAAAATGGAAGTTTAAGTTATATAAGTAAAATGGAAACTAAGTTATATTTGGAAAATGGTAATAAAAATTTAAGTGTTAAGAAATTGTTAAAATGTGAAGAATAGAAAATTTTACACTTGAATTTGTTAGGTGAATTATTGAAAATTTGATTTTATTTATAAGAAATTTACTTTATAAAAATCGTAAGTTAAAGGTATTTTAATGAATATTTTTGAGTGTTAAAATATGATTTTTATTATGTTTAAATGGTTAAAATCAAAGTTTATTTGTTGCTGGAATTACATTGAAATCTGGAAATTAAATAACAGCACATCAGAAATGCTATCATTTCTGAAGTTGACTTTAAATCTGAAGTAAATGATATTATAGCACTTTGTAAGCGTTGTAGTTGCAGAAGTGAAGTAAATGGTTAAAATTAACTAAGGGCTATTGTAGCACTTGTAAAGTGCTGCAGTTGGCTGAAATGTGATTTTTGAATGTAATTGAACTAAACCTTTTTAATTGAACCCTAAACTATTATACCGGTTTTGTAAAAGCTGTCTTTGTTGAATTGAACTATTTTACAACTAAAACTGAACTATTACAGCATTTTTTAAACTAAATTGAATTGTTTTCAATTATAACTTGTCACGGCATTTCCTAAGTGCTGCGAAAAGATGAAGTTTCAATATTGAAGTGTTTAACCGAATAAATGAACTCGAAAAAGGCTAAACTTTTGGGGAATTGAATTTTTTTAAAGGAATAATGACTTCACTTTTAATGGTTTAAATGAATGATTTTAATTCAGAATTATAAATCATTTTAAAATTTATAACCACGGGTACACTGCTTTGTGTGAAATGTGATTTCCTTGTGATTGTTTGATGCACACCTTTGATTTTAAGAGTGTGGCTAAAGGTGAGCGGTTACTGCAGCTCTATGCTACCCTAGTCACAATAACACTTTTATTTGCATTGTTTAATTTAATATGGATATTTCTAGGATAGTGTTTATTACTACTTAATTGATGCTTTGACTGATCCTTAAAGGATGAGCGATCCCAAGCATCCTTTAAGTTATTATGCATTGCTATTATGATTCACTTGAGTTGGTTTGCATTGTATAAGTATGTATGTCTTGACTCGAGTGTTTATATTTTACTTTACGCTCGGGGTAGCCTGAGAATCACAGCTTTGGATTCACCTTCTGGAGCTAGAGTTTTGTTGGAGCTTATCTTTCTATCTATTCGTCTACTTCTTCCAGTTAGTTCCTATTCGGTATCTGTCTCCGTATTGTTGTTTATGTATCCTTACTTCTATTGCATCTATTTTACTATGAGGTTTTGTATACGTTTTGGGAGTATGTATATAGTAGCTTCAGGAACTACTATGGTATTTTATTTCCTCTGCGAGTATTCTGATATCTCTGCGTCTGTGATTCTGTGAATGATTATATTCGCTCCAAATTTTATTACAATCTGTTATTTTGAATTATTCAAGTCTGACATGTATGGATTATTGTCGATTTGAATGGTCCAAAATAGTGGGTCGTTACAGACGCTCACTATTCAGTTTAGCCCGGAGAGAACCATTGTGGCATTTAACCCGTTCCAAATAGTGATAGGACGAAATGGATAGCATTTGAAGAAGGTGGTGAAGGCCGGGTGTTTACGAGAACGATAGGATAACCTATCGAATGTCTCTGCACTGAGTTTCTTCGGTATACGGATCTCCATATGTGATGGTAGTCCATCGGGATTGTGGATACCCGGATTGCGAGGGGTTCTTCGGAAGTGCCTTCGGTTCTGTTCGAACCTGGAACAGAATTGTATGGTTGTATGTCTGACATTACACTTTGAGATATAAAGCAGATTTCTTTCAAATAAATTTCTATTGGTGGCGGAGAATTTATTCTCTTAGCTTAGCACCCTTCTCTGAGACATACGAGCTCAGAGGTTATATAGTTGAAGGTTATCAGTGATATACTCCCAATTTGGCAGCGTGGCATGCTGAGTGCTGCTATGTGTTACTGATCATTTTTTGATCATTGGTTGATCAAAGCAAGGCTTTTGTGTAAAGCGTAGCTTTGTGGACGAGACCTCATCGGACCTCACACCCCAGAAATGGTCGAAACAGGAAAGAATCGGCATGGTTATGAGGATCGTGCCTTTAGGGTATGTCATTTCCTTCTGGAAAAAGGTGGTATCATGGTATGGAGCCCAGGTACTTAACCTATGTGGTTTCTACAAATTCACTACTGTGTGGTTATTGCTTTGTGGTTGAGGGCCCTAGGATAAAGGTCGCAAATAACCGGGGGATGGCATACTCGTGTAGTAGTTACCTAGTTACATAGGTAACCCGGCCTTGTGTTGGCAGAGAGCCGGTTAAGTTCTTTGGATGTCCCTCCAGAGGCATACCCATGTGGCAGTAGGAAGTTCCTTAGCCTGACCATTTGTTGGAAATCCAATCCCCAATATGAACCCAGTACGGTTTTAGTTGTATAACCTACCATTTACTTATGGTGGTCACCACTGTTTAGATGGTAGTTATAGTAGGCATAGTACGAAATGTCTATGCTGGCTAAGATTAATATTATACTTTCGAAATGGTTTTCTACACTATGCACTAATAATAATATCAAAAGAATTTTCTCGTATCAAGCATGTTTGACTATCATAAGAAGAAATCTCCTCCAATTCGACGATTGCATTGTGTGTGTGGCGGGAGGTCTTGTGGTAGTTTCATTTTCCAAAAGCACATCGAATTTATTTTATAAACTATTTTACACCAAAAAATATTTTTGTTTACTCATACCAGTCCCATGAGTGACTCGGAGTTTATTGTTCCCTTTCTAAACTCTGGGTGCCCATAATTTCCACACTGGTAGCCTAGAAGCAGGTTATCCGTGTTTCGGAGCTGGCTTGGAATTTTTTGTAGTCTTTTGGTTTGGAAGCTATCGTATTTTAGAAAGCTTTGGGTAGGATGTCTTTTGAAGTGTTTGGAGTTTTGAAGACCTTATCGAAGTAGAAGTATGTTGGATCCTTTTGAAGACTCTATTGTCACTTCGATGTGAAGTTGTTGTTATTCTATTGTTATATCAAGTGTAGTACTCTAATATTGATGATAAATGTTGTAATGAATATTATATCTGATGTTGTATCTATGGTGTTGATAAATGATATTCATTTTGTTTGCGCTGTTTATTTTCATCTAATGTTGTTATAAGCTCCATCCGAACTGGTGTTCGATGTTTGAATCTTCGGCAGTCGAATACAAGTGAGGTATTTGATGTCAATTTTTGAACACTGAATTTCAGGTCGTCACATTAAGTTACCATAGCAATCAAATTTTAGTTCCTTTTAAATTGATTCTCATTCAATTTATTCGCTTCCATTTACTTAGTATATCCAATTTATACTATATCACTTAGGGATCATTTCATATAAATCGATTGTCAATAGTTCATTATATCGCAATTTGGTTCCTGCACTTGCATTTCTGTTAACTTTACTTTCGACTTATTTTACACTCTTTCATTTCACTTCATTTAATTCACATAGGGTTATTCGCTTCATTTTATAGTGGATGGCATTTCATTTCATGCTAGTTTATTTATAAACCATTTCATAAGATTATTTCTAATGTTTATTATAAATATTCCATATTGATACTTAAGTTCATATCCAGCTTTATAACTTAAGTTCATACCAAATCTTATCAAATCCATATTCCAAATCATATTCAATTTATTTACTCTTAAATTGAATTCGTTCCTTGTTATCAATTGCTTAACCATTTTAACTTGGTTATACTTTTCCACTTCCTCAGTTTAATAAGTTATACAACCTATTTATTCATAATTCATTGAATTTCCACTTAAGTTTACACTCGCATTCAATATTTATAACATATACTATATAATCACTTCATAATTCATATTTACATTCAATTTACTAATTTCAATCCACCCTTCATTTAAAATTAAAAATTTTGAATTTCCATTCCTTTTTACCATAATATCAAACCATTTTCGTTTAGGCTTACCATTTCATTTATCAATTTATAAGTTCAAGAACTTATTAAAATCTCACATTGCTTACCAGAGTCCATTTACATTTTTTAATCATAACTCCGGATTTTACATACATACATACATACATACATACATACATATATATATATATATACATATGTATGTATGTATGTATGTATGTATGTATGTATGTATGTATGTATGTATGTATGTATGTATGTATGTATGTATGTATGTATGTATGTATGTATATCACTTAATAGCTTAAGCTTATCCATTTCATTCAATAATTATAACTTATAGTTATATAATCATTTTATATTTCTAGCTTAACATCCAATTCAAATCAAATTCAATTCAACCTTATTTAACTTATCTTAAGTTAAATTACAATTCATAATATTCATTTTGACCTACTCAAGATAAATTTTAATTCTAGGATTTAATTTTACACTATCCTTTCTTGTCTGTATCAACTTCAAGTTATAAGTTGAATAGCTGATTTTCTTAACTTTACAAATCATTTAAATGGAAATCCCAGAATTTAATCATCCGGTTTTGTTTCAAATCATTTTGAAATCATAACCATACAGATATCCACTTTTGTATATCAAATCATGCTTTCGGATTTTCAAAACAACTTGGTTTTGCACAAAACAATTCCCTTCTGGAATTTCTAAAACAAAACTTGTTTACCAAACAAGTCCAAAGCAAATAATCATACTCAATCACTATGGTAGAAATCCGTCACTTAAAAACTCGAAAATGAATATTGATGATGCTACCGTCATCACCATAATTATTTTCCAGCGACTGAAGCAAGTTCAATGCTTCCATACATCTAAAAATCCATTTTAAAACAAATATTTTTTATTCCCAAAAACATTTCTAAATAATACTCCATTATTCCTCACAAACCATTTTTGTAAAACATTTCCAATTCCAAGATTTAAAAATTTCCAAACATTTAGTTCAAACCCAATTTAAAACATTTTCCAAAATTTCCGGTGTTTTAAATTCTGCTTTAATTCAAATTCGTTATACCCCTTTGTATAAATCATACTTATATAATTTTTGTTTGGTTATATACATAACCATTTCAGATTGTATAATCTTATTTTGATCATAATATTAACAACCAAACACTCCAATTATATACACTATAATAGATTCAAAAAATTATTTCATTTATATCTAAGATATAGTTTGGGTAAAATTATTTCGTTTACCCACTTCAAAATAGTACTGTGTCGGTTTACCTTGTTTTAAACTTTAGAAACCTCTATCGATACGGTTGTACTTCCCATACCAACCAGAATTCGTAGACACTAAACCGATAAGTTAACACGGTGCAAAACATTTTATATTCACTAAAAAAATACGTGCTCATATCTACTAATACACTTATTTCATTCTAGACTACTTCTGACTCTATCTCTAATGAGTAATCCCCACCAAAGTCTAGGCGTATCGCCAACCTATGCTCTGATACCAACTGTGATGACCCGCCTTTTAGACCCTTGAAAATTGACATATATACGCCCATTGTATAACATGTCAAACGATCGAGTGCTGGAAAGACAAATTGTTGAGGGTAAAGAAAGTAGGTAGTAAAAAGAAGAAACTAAACAAAAATAGAATCTCACAGCGGACTGAGTAACATATAATATAAATAGTTCTTTACACAAATCAAATATCTCACATCAGAGTATAAAAATCAATAATTATCAGCCTGGAAAGTTATAACAACCTGCCCTCATAATGCTGGCAATTTCAACAAAACACTGCAGCGGAACAAAATCAAATACGAGTGATACGCCTTCACCATCCAGCTCATCTCTTGAGCTCCATAGCATCCTATCATATATCTGTAATGCTCGGTCTGACCTGGGCATTATTATAAAATAACACCTGAGCCAGTCTTGAAATCCCTCATGAGAAAACACACTCAATTTGAATTATTAGAGTTTGAAAAATCCTTTGAAAATCAAAGGTATCTCGTAAGACCACGCCACATATAAACACGATGGGATTTTACTTTACGATAACCAAAACATTTCACATCAAACTCTCTGATATTATAATAGCGTCTATGTAACGACCCGTAAATTTCGTGGATTTAATTTGGTTAAATTAATGAGTTTTGTAACAAAATTTAGTAGAAATAAAAAACTTTATAAGCAAATATTGAAATAAACGCTAAATTAAATTATATAAATGGCGACTTAAAACCTATTTACTAGCAATATGAATAAATTTCAATAAATGAAATAGAGTAAGTATTATACCTGGATATAAAATTCATTTAAAGGAAATTTATTTATATGTTAATGTAAATTTAGAAAATATGATAATTCCATTCGTACTTGTAAGCTGTTACTATAAGTTGCGTGTTGAAGAGGATGGATTGAATTGAAATTTATATTTAATTTAAATGGAAATATTAAAGGCTTATAATAACGGAAAATTTAGATAATAAAAGTTAGCACAAGTGGATAAATAATGACCATAGAAGAGAAATAAATGTAAGCATTTAAAATATTAATTAATGTTGGTTTGATGATAACGTGACTGGTGATTAATTTGATAGTAATGGAAGTGTGAATGTAAAGTAATAAAAGAGTAGATTTATATTAAGTAATAATTTGTGGTTTTGGGAAATAAAGTTGAAGTTTTGATAATTAAGAAATTAATAAGAAAAAGTATGCAAAGTAAGTTATAGAATGTAAAGTAAGTTATAATAATAAGTAGAAATTGGATGACATTAATACAAGATAATGAAGTGCAAATTTTAGGTTTAAAATAAAGTGTGGATGGAAATTTGATTAGTTATATTAATTGAATGGAATTCAACTTTGATGGGAAAGGTAAATGGATATTTGGTAATAAACTTAAACGGACTTAAATAGTGCATTTATTTAATTCATACATAATAATAAGTAATGATTGAATAAAAACCTATACCTGTAAATATCTATAATATTTGAGTGGAAATAATAAACTTATAAATGTGGGTTTGAGATTTTTACAACAATTTTTATGAGTTATATACTTAGTTCATTCAATTAAATTGGAAATCATTGCAATAAATATAAATTTAATGTTATGCAAATTGAGATAAACAATTGGAAAATGTTAAAGTATCTGGATATATATATTAAATTAAATGGTAAACCCTTTTATTCGAAATTTATGAATGGAATGAATATTGGTTAGAGTAACGATTATTGTATGTTGCCTATTTTGGTAACTTGTTAATTTACAATTTTGAAATCAGTTACAATAATTTTAATTGAGTATTGCGTTAATGTTAATTAAAGTAGTATTTGTAAATGTTAAGACTTTCGTATTGGATAGCTTGTTGTAATATAAGACTTGGAAATAAAGTTATTAACGTATTGGAAAACGATTACATTTACATGAAATTAATTGTCTCATTTATGTGGGTGAGAACTATAATTGACAAGTATAAAGGTAATGAGCAACGGAAATGCATATTTATTTCATAAGTTAATATAAAAGAATGAAACATATTTAATGAATTAATTGAGTTTCTAATTTTAGCTCATGTATATAATTGGGTTGGAACAATAATTTGGAATAACAACTTCAATATATTTGGAAATAATAATTTATACAAAGGGAAGATGGAAATTTGAATATATATGGAATGAAATGTGAGACAAGTGTTAACTGTGTTACAAAGTAATGATAGGCTCAATTAAATGGTTGGAATTGAATCTAACCAGTTTAATTGGAAACCTGTTAAAATAAATTTGGATTGGGTGATTTATTTCCAATTAAATCAGTTCACTTGCAAAATTTAATGCTAGTTTATTGCATATATGTTTATACCTAAATTTAAACTTATGTTTAGATCCAATCAGATCATTAAAAAGAAAGGATTATTTATAATATGAAGATAGGCTAATTTAAGGTTAGTAATTAATGGGTGGAATGAAATGGGTTTAATGTAAATGTTATATTAGGCTGTAAATCAATTTGTAATAAAATTTTATTAATTGGAAGGTAATCGATAATTTATGAATTTGATGGTAAATATATACAGAAGATGATGATTGTTGATTTAATAAAGAGAATTGAATACGAATGGTATAAAATTTCATTGAAATAAGATTTTATAATTTATTGAATTTACTTTAATTAAATGTAAACACTAAATTTTTTGCAACAAATCCTTATTTGATATGGAGGTTTGGTTAATAAATTTGAAGCTAATTGCAATCAGAAATGATAGAAATGGTAAGTTAACCATTTATTCATAATAAGATCTAAAAATCAAATAAATGGATTTTTGGAATTTAAATTGAAAAATTGTGAATCCATTTAAATTCGGATCCATCTGTCTATTCCAAGTTCATCTATAAATACCCCGCTAAACCCTAGCCTCCACCTACTCTCATTTGTCTGCGCGTAAAATTTCTTCAGCTCCTTCTCCTCCTCAATGGCAGATAAAATTTCAGATCCAGATCCATTTCAAAATCAGAGTCAAAAAGTCAAAGTCGTCAGAAAAATCTCAAAATAATACATGTTGAAGCTCTCGACGAGCGTAATTCAATGGTGTAATTCATTTTTCAATTCGATGCATCGTTTGACCAGAAATCGTGGTCAAAATTGATTTGGGCGTTTTTGACTGGTGCGTCTGACCGGAAAATCCCTTCTGGGTTATGTAGAAGGGCTAGCACATTGTTCATCGACGAAGTTTTGCGTCGAATTGACGGTCGAATTGGTGGCTAGGCGTGGTCAAAGATCGGTCAAACGGAGGTGTGTTGGGTTCCACTTGCTGTGCGCGCGTTTATGAAAGAGGGGAGTGGAGGTTGACGTGGCATGTTGCAAGGTGAATTGTGTTCTTTTTTTTGTTATTTTATTTTTGAAATTCAAGCGCAATTTTCGCTATATTTTTCACATACGAACTCCGTTTCATGCGCGGTTTTTTTTTGTTAGAATCGTATTGAAATTCTGGACTTGATGATCCTGGTTTGGACGGATTTGGAGACCGTCAAATTTTTGTGTTTAAATCGGATTTAAATTCGATTTAAATTCAAAAGGTGAGTGTTTTAACCCACTCACCACTTCTAAAAATTCTTATGTTTGTTAAATTGGCTTAAGATATGAGTAGAAATTTATTTACGACTGTTTGGCATGTTTTATTTATCATCTCTGCAAAATCGCATTCATTTAATTTAACTGTTAATTAATTTTATTATTGCATATAAATTGACAGTTAAAATTTAGTTATTTGCATATAAACTGATAGTTAAACAATTAATAAATTTATTATTGAATATAAACTGTTAGTTATTAACTGTTAGTTATAACCCGTTATATTTTATATGCTTTATATTGATGATTGTTTAAATTGATGATGATAGCAATAAATTTGTTGATGGTTGATATTGGGTGAATGAATGATGTGTTCTATATTATATAAACTGCAACTTATGCATTTTCATTTCGTTCAGGATTGCGGTTTGAAATGATATATAACCGTAATTTTATTTTTAAATTGCGGATCGAAATGATAAATATCCGTATCACTTGACCATAGGATAGAAAATTATATACAGGCACCGCGGTATATATATAAAAAATTATTTTTGAAATGATTTTATGGTTTGGGTATGATACGGTTTAATAAATAGTAAATTTGGATATGATATAAATATATTTTATATATACATATATAGTTAAATTTTGAATTTAAGCTATGAATAAATCTGTTAAATAAAAATGAATAAGTTGAAACTGGAAATTGATAATCTATATTATATGGTTTAAGTACAGGTTAAGATCTTGTATATATATATATATAGAGTTTTAAATGATTCAAATCAATTAAGATTGAAAGATAAATGGGAAATTAATTGGAATTGATATTATTGGTATGTGAACTCTGATATTTATTGTATAAAGAAGAATCAAATGTTTTGTAAACAGTTTTACGAACTGTATATTTATTATTATATTTCATCCTTCCGCTGTGAGATTCTGTTTTGTTTTATTTCTTTCTCGTTTTTCGTATTTACCCCATAACAATCCGCCCTTCCGTATGGTTTGAGTTGGCACGTGTGTCGATTTGAAGCGTGCGAAAAGGCGGGATGTTACATTTGGTAACAGAGCTTTGGTTTAGCGATAAACCATAGCTTTGTGGGGTTTGACTCTTTACTAATAGGGTAGTAATACCCTATGGGAGTCGCTGAGTGTATATATGAGAGAGCGTATTTGTTAATGTTATAAAAAGGTTTTAATATTGTGTTAATGTGTTCTGTTTTGTATTCATAAATTCTGCTTGGTGCATGGGACGCTGTGACATCAATAGGAATTTCTAAACACTTAATAGGACAGACCGACATAATATTTGTTTTTAATATAGGTGAATGAAATAACTTTGCCTATTATATTTTCTATATATAAAAATATTTTATAAAGACATATATTTTGTTGCTATAGATTGGGTGTTAGGTAATGAAAATATAAATAATAGTTGAAACTAAGTTGAAAATAAAATAAATGAAAAGTGGAAACTTAGAACTTAAGTTCCGGGGTTTTTGAAGATTTTTTTCAATGGATTTTGGAATATAATAATAATATTGTTAGAAATATTTTCTGGTATAAATATTTCATTAGAATTTGAAAGAAATGTTTTAAAAGAAATAAGTTGTACTCCCCCTCTGTCGCTGGAAAATAATTTCGGTGATGGCGGCCGCATCATCGACATTCATTTTCGAGTTTCAAAGTGGGAAGGCCACTGTAGTAGTTTTACTACAAGATTATTTTGATAGACAAATAAATATTTTTAAATTGTTTTAAATAAAATTGGATATATAAATTTTAAGTATATATTTATCTATTATTTTAAAATGATTTGAAATTTAACCCGGTACTTAATTCTTAAGTTCCGTTAATTAATAGTTTCAATTAAGTATAGTAAATTGGAATATTACTAATTTATAATTGGAACTTTTACTAAAAATAAGTGATAAAATGCAAGGGTACAAATGAAATTTAAAAGAAACTTGGAATTGTAACATGTGAAACAAATAATGTAAATATTGAACCATTACTCAATTAGAGGAATTGAGAAAAATTTGTATAACTATTATGCCAAGTAACTAAAATTGAACATGAATATTATTAATAAATGAATAAATAAAATTTAGTAAATGAAATTGAAAAATGAATGAATGTAACGCAAATAAAGAAATAAATGAGAATTAAAAGAAATCATTATATGAGTAGAAAGGGAAATCAAACAACAATGTATGATATGAAATTAATAAGAATGAACTTAATTTATTGATTGAAATTGTTGTTTGTTTTGTTTTGTTTTGTTTTGTTTTGTTTTGTTTGTTTTGTGGTTGTTGGGTAAGGATACCTTAAAGTTGGTTGGATGAATAAATAATCTATTTAGTTTCATCAAAGACTGTTGAGTAAAAGGTGCGCTAAATAGTTTATTTTCCATTCCGTACAATTTAAAGTTTGAACCCGAACAACTATTGTTTGTTTGATATGAATGAATGATTGATTTTATGGTTGTATGCCTTGTTGCAAGTGTTTGTTGTATTGATTGTTGTTGTGGTTGAAACAACCTTAAATATTTCATCTTATATAAATTGTTAACCCTTTTAGATTATATTAGTGAAATGCAGGTTATGGAAGCAATTGCTACTGCTTTTGGTTCCATAAATAAGCGTTAATTGCCCAACAAATAGGTACGTTTTCGGATTACGGTTTATAGCTCTATTATATTGGTTTCCTATGTTGGGATATATATTATTTTGGAAAATATATGTTATATATTGTTATATTTGATGTTATATTTTCTCCCGAGCCTCTACGTACAAAGGAGACTCTGCCAAAATTTTCCGTAAATTTTGGACTTAGAAAATATTTTGAAAATGTTTCCAAACTTTATTAAATTTGAGTATAAAAAGATTTAATTGGTATAAATTATTATATTTTATTTTAATTAATTAATTTGGTAGATTATTATTTTATAAAGTTGATATTTTGAATAAGATACATTGTCTATTTAATTCTTTCTTTTTCCTTCTTTTCCTTTTCAGGGACAAAAAGTTTTGAGTGGGGGAGAGTGTAACGACCCGTAAATTTCGTGGATTTAATTTGGTTAAATTAATGAGTTTTGTAATAAAATTTAGTAGAAATAAAAAACTTTATAAGAAAATATTGAAATGAACGCTAAATTAAATTATATAAATGGCGACTTAAAACCTATTTACTAGCAATATGAATAAATTTCAATAAATGAAATAGAGTAAGTATTATACCTGGATATAAAATTCATTTAAAGGAAATTTATTAATATGTTAATGTAAATTTAGAAAATATGATAATTCCATTCGTACTTGTAAGCTGTTACTATAAGTTGTGTGTTGAAGAGGATGGATTGAATTGAAATTTATATTTAATTTAAATGGAAATATTAAAGGCTTATAATAACGGAAAATTTAGATAATAAAAGTTAGCACAAGTGGATAAATAATAACCATATAAGAGAAATAAATGTAAGCATTTAAAATATTAATTAATGTTGATTTGATGATAACGTAACTGGTGATTAATTTGATAGTAACGGAAGTGTGAACGTAAAGTAATAAAGAGTAGATTTATGTTAAGTAATAATTTGTGGTTTTGGGAAATAAAGTTGAAGTTTTGATAATTAAGAAATTAATAAGAAAAAGTATGCAAAGTAAGTTATAGAATGTAAAGTAAGTTATAATAATAAGTAGAAATTGGATGCATTAACACAAGATAATGAAGTGCAAATTTTAGGTTTAAAATAAAGTGTGGATGGAAATTTGATTGGTTATATTAATTGAATGGAATTCAGCTTTGATGGGAAAGGTAAATGGATATTTGGTAATAAACTTAAGCGGACTTAAATAGTGCATTTATTTAATTTATACATAATAATAAGTAATGATTGAATAAAAACCTATACCTGTAAATATCTATAATATTTGAGTGGAAATAATAAACTTATAAAGGTGGGTTTGAGATTTTTACAACAATTTTTATGAGTTATATACTTAGTTCATTCAATTAAATTGGAAATCATTGCAATAAATATAAATTTAATGTTATGAAAATTGAGATAAACAATTGGAAAATGTTAAAGTATCTGGATATATATATATATTAAATTAAATGGCAAACCCTTTTATTTTAAATTTATGAATGGAATGAATATAGGTTAGAGTAACGATTATTGTATGTTACCTATTTTGGTAACTTGTTAATTTACAATTTTGAAATCAGTTACAATAATTTTAATTGAGTATTACGTTAATGTTAATTAAAGTAGTATTTGTAAATGTTAAGACTTTTCGTATTGGACAGTTTGTTGTAATATAAGACTTGGAAATAAAGTTATTAACGTATTGGAAAACGATTACATTTACATGAAATTAATTGTCTCATTTATGTGGGTGATAACTGTAATTGAAAAGTATAAAGGTAATGAGCAACAGAAATGCATATTTATTTCATAAGTTAATATAAAAGAATGAAACCTGTTTAATGAATTAATTGAGTTTCTAATTTTAGCACATGTATATAGTTGGGTTGGAATAATAATTTGGAATAACAACTTCAATATATTTGGAAATAATAATTTATACAAAGGGAAGCTGGAAATTTGAATATATATGGAATGAAATGTGAGACAAGTGTTAACTGCGTTACAAAGTAATGATAGGCTCAATTAAAAGGTTGGAATTGAATCTAATCAGTTTAATTGGAAACCTATTAAAATAAATTTGGATTGGGTGATTTATTTACAATTAAATCAGTTCACGTTGCAAAATTTAATGCTAGTTTATTGCATATATGTTTATACCTAAATTTAAATTTACGTTTAGATCCAATCAGATCATTAAAAAGAAAGGATTATTTATAATATGAAGATAGGCTAATTTAAGGTTAGTAATTAATGGGTGGAATGAAATGGGTTTAATGTAAATGTTATATTAGGCTGTAAATCAATTTGTAATAAAATTTTATTTAATTAGAAGGTAATCGATAATTGATGAATTTGATGGTAAATGTATACATAAGATGATGATTGTTGATTTAATAAAGAGAATTCAATACGAATGGTATAAAATTTCATTGAAATAAGGTTTTATAATTTATTGAATTTACTTTAATTAAATGTAGACACTAAATTTTTTGCAACAAATCCTTATTTGATATGGATGTTTCTTTAATAAATTTGAAGTTAATTGCAATCAGAAATGATAGAAATGGTAAGTTGACCATTTATTCATAATAAGATCTAAAAATCAAATAAATGGATTTTTGGAATTTAAATTGAAAATTTGTGAATCCATTTAAATTCGGATCCATTTGTTTATTCCAACTTCATCTATAAATACCCCGCTAAACCCTAGCCTCCACCTACTCTCATTTGTCTGCGCGTAAAATTTCTTCAGCTCCTTCTCCTCCTTAATGGCAGACAAAATTTCAGATCTAGATCCATTTCAAAATCAGAGTCAAAAAGTCAAAGTCGTCAGAAAAATCTCAAAATAATATATGTTGAAGCTCTCGACGAGCGTAATTCAATGGTTTAATTCATTTTTCAATTCGATGCATCGTTTGACCAGAAATCGCGGTCAAAATTGATTTGGGCGTTTTTGACTGGAGTGTCTGATCGGAAAATCCCTTCTGGGTTATGTAGAGGGGCTAGCACCTTGTTTATCGACGAAGTTTTGCGGCGAATTGACGGTCGAATTGGTGGCTAGGCATGGTCAAAGATCGGTCAAACGGAGGTGTGTTGGGTTCCACTTGCTGTGCGCGCGTTTATGAAAGAGGGGAGTGAGGTTGACGTGGCATGTTGCAAGGTGAATTGTGTTCTTTTTTTTGTTATTTTATTTTTGAAATTCAAGCGCAATTTTCGCTATATTTTTCACATACGAACTCCGTTTCATGCGCGGTTTTTTTTGTTAGGATCATGTTGAAATTCCAGACTTGATGATACTGGTTTGGACGGATTTGGAGACCGTTAAATTTTTGGGTTTAAATCGGATTTAAATTCGATTTAAATTCAAAAGGTGAGTGTTTTAACCCACTCACCACTTCTTAAAATTCTTATGTTTGTTAAATTGGCTTAAGATATGAGTAGAAATTTATTTATGACTGTTTGGCATGTTTTATTTATCATCTCTGCAAAATCGCATTTATTTAATTTAACTGTTAATTAATTTTATTATTGCATATAAATTGACAGTTAAAATTTAGTTATTTGCATATAAACTGATAGTTAAACAATTAATAAATTTATTATTGAATATAAACTGTTAGTTATTAACTGTTAGTTATTACCCGTTATATTTTATATGCTTTATATTGATGATTGGTTAAATTGATGATGATAGCAATAAATTGGTTGATGGTTGATATTGGGTGAATGGATGATGTGTTCTATATTATATAAACTGCAACTTATGCATTTTCATTTCGTTCGGGATTGCGGTTTGAAATGATATAAAACGGTAATTTTATTTTTAAATTGCTGATTGAAATGATAAATATCCGTATCACTTGACCATAGGAGAGAAAATTATATACAGGCACCGCGGTATATATAAAAAAATTATATTTGAAATGATTTTATGGTTTGGGAATGATACGGTTTAATAAATTGTAAATTTGGATATGATATAAATATATTTTATATATACATATATAGTTAAATTTTGAATTTAAGCTATGAATAAATCTGTTAAATAAAAATGAATAAGTTGAAACTGGAAATTGATAATCTATATTATATGTTTTAAGTACTGGTTAAGATCTTGTATATATAGAGAGTTTTAAATGATTCAAATCAATTAAGATTGAAAGATAAATGGGAAATTAATTGGAATTGAGCTTATTTAAAATTTAACTCCATAAGTTGATGTTAACTTATTGAAATTGGAAGTTTAAAGGTATGATATTCATAACTGGATTTAATGGATAATTCTAGTATAAATAAATGGAAGGAGATAATTAGTGTTAATAAATTAAGTTTTATTTTAAATGGTTATGGATTTATCATGTAAACCTTTCAAAACTAAATAATAGGAAAATGAATTGTGGATTTGAAATTTCCAACCTCAGTTTTGAAATTTGTTAAATACTCAAAGTTTGAAAATATTGAAATCGAAGTGTTTTATTCAAACTGAAAGTGAATCTAAAAGTTATGGGTTTAGACTGAATTTAAAGTGAATAAAAAGTGTGAAGGCGTGGAAATTATTTACTTTTAAAGAAACTTTAAATTCAACTGTTTTATTTTATATACTGTTGAATATCCAAACCATTTAAGTTTTGAAAGTTATGATTTTAAAACTATGGATTTCGAAGTATTATGTTGGAAGTTAAAATTTAAATATTTGGTTTCGAGGTATTATAAATTTTAAAAGGGGCATGATTTTGGAAAAGAAATATATTTGAAATAAAATGATATCATATTTATTTGGGTTTTAAAAAGGAAATGATATCGTATTTATGGGTTTTGAAATGGATAATTTTATTCTGGTTTTGAAAGTATAATTATTTTAATGACCGCGGTGTTATAATAACCTTTGGTTATTGAAGAGACCGGGATTGTAAGTTGTCATACTCTCTGCCAACTCCGAAAACCACTTTAACAACCGTGTACGCGGCGGAGATTACAGAATGAAGTAGGTTGGTGGCGGCGTTTCCTGTAAGGTAAATACGTGGACCCAACTCCCGTGAGTTGGCATAAGGTAGCTAAAACAAGAGCGATTGACGGGTTAATAAGGTAGCACCTTTGATCGGACACATCCCTTCGATATTATACTTTGACTTTTGGATTGATTCGGTGGCCACTTTTGATTTCTTTGATTCGGGGGTGTGGCTCGAGGTGGGCGGTAGCTGCGGCTATGCGTTACCACCGACCCGGAAGCGTAATTGGTATATCTACCCTGGCATTTCCTAGTTGTGCCGCGTCACCTACCCTATCGCTCCTTATACGATTTTGGTTTTGTACCATACCTATGGAGTGCCCTCTGACGACGCCCGGTACGGGGGAGATTACGGTACTGTATAGACTATGGGAATATATTATGTGTTAAGGTGGAAAATGTAAAGCCTTAACGCTATTTAAAAGTAAGTTTATTTTACAATTAGACACTATTTTAATAGCGCAATATACTACATAGTAAATAGTTTAACGGATCCTTAGGAGATGTAAATTCCGAGCATCTCTTGAGTTACTGCACTCACATTTATTTCTGTTCATTTAACTTACATAAGACCTTTTAGTTCTGACTTGAGTGTTTTTGTCTTTCAAATTCGCTCGGGTCAGTACGAGCGTTTCAGGATTTGAAGATTTAGCTATGGAGTACGAAGACGAAGATTTGTATTACTATTATCTAGTATATTATTCCAACATTTAATTCCGCTGCATTGATATTTTGGTATGTAAACTCTGATATTTATTATATAAGGAAGAAGCAAATGTTTTGTAAACAGTTTTATGAATTATATATTGATTATTATATTTTATCCTTCCGTTGTGAGATTCTGTTTTGTTTTATTTCTTTCTCGTTTTTCTTACTATTATCTAGCTATGGAGTACAAAAACACTTGAGTCAGAACTAAAAGATCTTATGTGAGTTAAATTAACAGAAATAAATATGAGTGCAGTAACTCAAGAGATGCTCGGGATTTACATCTCCTAAGGATCCGTTAAACTATTTACTATGTAGTATATTGCGCTATTATAATAGTGTCTATTTATAAAATAAACTTACTTTTAAATAGCGTTAAGGGGTTACCCATATAGCCCTTAACACAAATATATTACCATAGTCTATACAGTACCGTAATCTCCCCCGAACTGGGCGTTGTCAGAGGGCACTCCATAGGTATGGTACAAAACCAAAACCGTATAAGGCGCGCTAGGGTAGGTGACACGGCATAACTAGGCAATGCCAGGGTAGTTATACCAATTACGCTTCCGGGTCGGTGGTAACGCATAGCCGCAGCTACCGCCCACATCGAGCCACACCCCCAAATCAAAGAAATCAAAAGTGGCCACCGAATCAGTCCAAAAGTCAAAGTATAATATCGAAGGGATGTGTCCGATCAAAGGTGCAACCTTATTAACCCGTCAATTGCTCCTGTTTTAGCCACCTTATGCCAACTCACGGGAGTTGGGTCCACATATTTACCTTACAGGAAACGTCGCCACCAACCTACTTCATTCTGGAAATCTCCACCGCATACACGGTTGTTAAAGTGGTTTTCGGAGTTGGCAGAGAGTATGACAACTTCCGATCCCGGTCTCTTTAACAACCAAACGTTATTATAACACCGCGGTCTTTAAAAATTGTTATACTTTCAAAACCAGAATATAATTATCCATTTCAAAACAAATAAATATGATATCATTTCCTTTTCATACCCAAATAAATATGATATCGTTTTATTTCAAATATATTTCTTTTCCAAAATCATGCCACTTTAAAATTTATAATACCTCGAAACCAAATATTTGAATTTTAACTTTCAACATAATACTTCGAAATCCATAGTTTAAAACCATAACTTTCAAAACTTAAAAGGTTTGGATATTCAACAGCATATAAAATAAAATAGTTGAACTAAAATTTCTTTAAAAGTAAATAATTTCCACGCCTTCACAATTTTTATTTACTTTAAATTCAGTCTAAACCGATGACCTTTATATCCTCTTTCAGTTTAAATAAAACACTTCGATTTTCAATATTTCAAACTTTGAGTATTTAATGAATTTCAAAACTAAGGTTGGGGTTTCAAATCAACAATTCATTTTCCTATTATTTAGTTTGAAAGGTTTATATGATAAATCCATAACCATTTAAAATAAACTAAATTTATTAACTCAAAAATTTCCTTACATTTATTTATACTAGAATTATTCATTAAATCCAGTTATAAATATCATACCTTTAAAATTTTCAATTTTAATAAGTTTACATCAACTTATGGAGTTAAATTTTCAAATAAGCTCAATTCCAATTAAATCTCCAATTTATCTTTCAATCTTAATTTATTTGAATCATTTATAACTCTATATATATACAAGAACTTAAACTCATACTAATTCGTATAATATAAATTATCAAATGCCATTTTTCAACTTATTCATTTTATTTAGCAGATTTATACATAGCTTAAATTCAACAATTTAACTTTGTATGTATATATAAAATATATTTATATCATATCCAAATTTAATATTTATTAAACCGTATCATATCCAAACCATAAAAATCATTTCAAAATAATTTTATATATATATATATACCGCGGTGCCTGTATATAATTTTCTATCCTATGGTCAAGTGATATGGATATTTATCATTTCAATCCGCAATTTAAAAATAAAATACGGCTGTATATCATTTCAAACCGCAATCCCGAATGAAATGAAAATGCATGATAACTTGCAGTTTATATAAGATAGGACGCATCATCCATTCATCCAATATCAATCATCAACCAATTTATTTCAATCATCATTAATTTATTTCAATCATCGTCAGTTTAAACAAACATCAATATATAACATATACAATATAACAGGAAATAAATGACAGTTATTAGCAAACAGTTTATATTCAAAATAAATTCATTAACTGTTTAACTATCAGTTTATATGCAAATAAATAAATTTTAACTGTCAATTTATGTGCAATAATAAAATTAAATAACAGTTAAATTAAATAAATGCGATATAACAGAGATGATGAATAAAACTTGCCAAACAATCATAAATAAATTTCTACTCATGTCTAAAATCAATTTAACAACCATAAGAAATTTTAGAAGTTGTGAGTGGGTTAAAACACTCATCTTTTGAATTTAAATCGAATTTAACTTCGATTTAAACCCAAAAATTCAACGATCTCCAAATCTATCCAAACTAGCGTCAATGGATCCGCAATTTTATTACAATCCTAACAAAAAAAATCTCGCATAAATATGACTTCGTATGCGGAAGTTATTAAGATTTGAACAATTGAATTAGGAATTTAAAAATAAAATAAAAATGAAACGAACACATACTCACGCCACGTCATCCCCTACTATTCACCTTTACCTCCCACGCGATATTGCTTCCAGCACGCGACCGAAAGAAATGCGCGCACGAAACCTCCACGTTGACCGCCGATACCCACCGTTCCACGCCACCATAGGTCACGGCACCATCTCCTATCCCCTCTCCAAACTCCCCTTCACGTTCCACCAAGTCGCGGCCTCCTCCCGGTGTAGCCGCCGCCGCCGTTGGATCTAGGGTTCGAAACCCTAATCCACAAAAATCGGCCATCTCCGACCAATTTACACCACGTAACCACCATCAAACTGCTCCATACCACGATCTCTCTCATACCTACAACCCAATTTCATCGATCATAGCTCGAATCAAAAGATCCTAATTTGCCTAGGGTTTCGAAAATTCCAGACTTTGACCGAGTTTTGCTTTGTTGATTCTGGCAACATTTACAGAAATGAAAAATTGACGTAGATTTGTATCGATGAGATCTACAACATATAATTTTTTCAAATTTTTCTAAAGACTTTTAATTTTTAGCTTTTGAATTGTATTTGGATCTAGTGTTTGCATCCATTGAGGAAAAGGAGAAGTTGATGAAATGAACGCATAAACAAATGAGAATAGATAGAGACTAGGCTTTATAGCTGGGTTTATATAGGTAGGTTAGAAATAGAGTAGATGGATCCGATAAACAAACGTGTTGAACGATAATTGGCCCAAAAAGCCCGTTCTGACTCTGGAATGAAATTTGTTAAACCTATATATCCAAATAGGTGTTTTAAATATTCTGAATGTGATGGAAAAAGTTTCACGTCCAAATTCGATCGTATGAAGAAGTTATGCTGAAATCAATAATTTCAAATTGATTTCAAATTGATTTTAATTAAATCGATTTCAAGGCGTTTCGCATTCGTACGATCAAACGACAAGTCCGATCGCTACGAAATTTGAAACCCTTCAATAATTCACTGTTACGGATCCGATGAAACTGGTTTTGTCGAAATCCGAGTCCATGACAAAATTGGCTATTTTTATATTAATTAAATAAATTTAAAATTTATTATTAAATCACTTTCAAATTTTAAAATTTTAAAACTTACAAATTTTATCACCATATATATTCTCACTTATTTACAATGACCTAAACAAATCTTTATGTAAATTTAGAGTTGATAAATCCATCAATTGCAGTGCCAAAACTTCTATTTCATTATATTCAAAATTATTAATTAAGTTTCCCCAAAATTTCTGTTAAGTTAAATAATCAATGATTATTCCATCTATAAATTTCAAGTAGATGAATTCAAATGTTGGGTTCAGAAACTATTATTTTCATATTCTTGAATTTCAGTTAAATCTCTATAAACGTAATACTTTAAACGTTAAATTTGATTTATTTTGCAATACTTCAATTAAATAATAAATATTGCTTTCTATACTTAAATCTATATTAACCAAACGTTAGATTTGGATCGATAGAAATCGATTTACCAAAGTTACGTACACATTACGTAAATAAACAACTATATAAATTTGCCACCTATTAGCTCTTAATTTTATTCTTAAGTTTATTATCTATCAATTTCGATTATACTTCCATCTATAATGCAAATCCAATCTCCTCTAACTGCATAAATTAGGGCAATTTATTGCAATTGATTTCCCATTTATTACTTAAATACATCACAAAACGTTAAAACTATATTCATTACAATTTGTTACCAAATTTATTTAATGAAATCAATTACGCCCTTTAACAAATTTTATTCATTCATTAATTTCTAATTGTTATTCAATTAAACCCATTCATTTGATTTCCCTATTATGCATTAATTATAAACCCATATTCCTTTAAATTCATACTAACGAAATATTCAATTACTATTTAATGCATATTTATTCATCAATCAATTCGGTATTTACTTTTCTTTCCTTCTATTTGATGATAAATAACCTAGTATATATTTACATACATTCATTTCATCCCATTCATTTATGGGTATTGCATTGAAATTTAATTTATTAGCTAATACCAACATTATTACCATTGATTACAATTGGATTCCCAATTTTATTCAATACCCTGAATAAATAACATATATATTAATCAAATCCATGCATTTTTTTCTTTTCTCATATTCCATTTTAAATCAAATCAAAACATTTAAATGATTTTATTGAATTGGAATTTCATTCAAGTCATAAATTATTAACTTGCACTAATATGATTCCTTAATTTATTCTAATTACCGTTTACACTCTTTTATTGCATTAAATCAATTTAATATTTTCATAAATTTCTCATATTAAATTTTATATCCAGGTAAGAATCCTTTTTCTACTCAATTTGGATTTTATTCAAATTTCTATAAATAGGTTTTAAGTCAGCATTTACATAATTTATTTTAGCCTTCATTTTAACATTTATTTATCCCCTTTATTTTTCTACAAAAATAAATTACAAAAATCTTATTAAATAAACAAATTAAATTGTCGAAATTTACGAGTCGTTACACTCTCCCCCACTCAAAACTTTTCGTCCCCGAAAAGGAAAAGAAAGGAAAAGAAGAAATAAGAAAACAATATATCTTTCTTAATTAAATTTATAAACAAATAAGTTTACAAAATAAAATAATTTAACATAAAATATACCAATTTATAACTATTTAAATCCTTTATACATAAATTGTTAAAGTTTGTAAACATTTTCAAAATTTTCTAAGTCCAAAATTTACGGAAAATTTTGGCAGAGTCTTCTTTGTACGGAGAGGCTCGGAAGAAAATATAATATAAATATAACAATATACACAAATATTTTCCAAAATAATATATATACCTACACGGGAAAATATATAAAATAGCGCTATAAACCGTAATCCGAAAACGTACCTATTTGTCGGGCAACTTACGCAAAATTTATGGAACCAAAAGCAGTAGCAAATGCTTCCATAACCTGTATTTCACTTATAAACACTTATAAAATCTAAAGGGTTAACAATTTATATAAAGTGAAATATTTAAGTGGTTTCAATTACTAACAACAAATCAGTACAACAACCATCAATTCGACAAATAGCATACACAACAAATTCAAAGCAACAATTCAACCAAACAAACAAATAGTTGTTCGGGTTCAAAACTTTTAAAATTATACGGAATGAAGAATAAACTACTAGCGCATCATTTACTCAACAGCCTTAGATAAAATTAAATAGATTATTCTTTCATCCCATCCCAATTTTAAAGTATCTTACCCAAACAACCATAATTTAAATAACAACAATCCAAACAACAATCAACTTAACTTTTTATTAATTTCATTACATACCTTTGTTTTTTGATTTTCTTTTTACCTATACAGTGATCTATCCTTTAAATTTACATTTACTCATTAAATGCTCGCTTCATTTAATTTTTCTTATTACCTACAATTATTCAATCCTATTAACTCAAGTCATGCCAGTTTCTTTTATTACGTTATAATTATTCATTCATTTATTATTGCATGTCCTCATTTATTTATTACTTAAGTTTATAGTCATCTATTTGTCATACTTACCTTTAATTATATTACTTGGTAAAACTTCAATTATAACTTAAGTTTATAACATTAAATTATCATTTAACAGCAATTTCATTGAATGCTTTCATTATTTCAAATTTCTACTTGTATAATATTCAATTCCAATCTCTTATTTAACATTTCAACTTTTAGTATTCGGTAAGTTTTATATGTTATTTAAGGTGTAATTGAAAGTTATACAAGTTTGTTCCATTTCCTTTACTAAATTCATTGTTCAATAATTTTTTTTACCTTTTGTCTTATAAGTTACCATTTCAACATCCTTTTATTTCCTTTATACTTGGCATTTAAGTCTCTTATTTTATTTAGGGTTTCAATTATTAGTTAAATTCTGTTTCACTACAATAATTGAAACAATTAATTAATGGAAATTAAGGAATTTAATACCGGTTAAATTTTAATTTATTTTATAATAGACAAATATATTCTTACAACTTATATATCTCTAATTATATTTTAAAAAAATTAAAATTTATATATTTTAAAATGAATCTGCAGTAGAACTACTACAGTGGCCTTTCCCCTTCGAAACTCGAAAATGAAAGTCGATGATGCAGCCGCTATCACCGAAATTATTTTCCAGCGACAGAGAGGAAAGTACAAAACTTATTTTCTCAAAAATGCTTTTTAAAAAATTCTTCCGAATTACATTGAAATATTTATATCAGAAAGTCCTTATAAACAATATTATTATATTCCAAAATTTATTCGAAAGAAATTTCAAAACCTCGGATCTTAAGTTCTAAATTTCCAAATTTCATTTATTTTATTTTTCAATCTTATTTCTATTATTATTTATGCACTTTATTACCTAAAAACCAATCTATTGCAGCCAAATACAGATATCATTTGAAAATTTTTATTTTATATAGGAAATATAATAGGCAAAATTATTTCATTCACCTATATTAAAAACAAATATTATGTCGGTTTGTCCTATTAAGTGTTTAGAAATCACTATTGATGTCATAGCGTCCCATGCACCAACCAGAATTTATAAATACAAAACGGAACAGATTAACACAATATTAAAACCTTTTTATAACACTAATAAATGCGCTCTCTCATATATATACACTCAGCGACTCCCATAGGGTATTACTACCCTATTAGTAAAGAGTCAAACCCCACAAAGCTAAGGTTTATCGCTAAACCAAAGCTCTGATACCAGATGTAACATCCCGCCTTTTCGCACGCTTCAAATCGACACACGTGCCAACTCAAACCATACGGAAGGGCGGATTGTTATGGGGTAAATAAGAAAAACGAGAAAGAAATAAAACAAAACAGAATCTCACAGCGGAAGGATGAAATATATTAATAAATATACAGTTCGTAAAACTGTTTACAAAACATTTGATTCTTCTTTATACAATAAATATCAGAGTTCACATACCAATAATATCAATGCAACGGAATTAAATAGTGTAGTGGAATAATATAGTAGATAGTAATACAAATCTTCGTCTTCGTCCTCTAGAGCTAAAACTTCGAATCCTGAAAACGTTCGGACTGACCCGAGCGAATTTGAAAAGACAAAAACACTCGAGTCAGAACTAAAAGATCTTATGTGAGTTAAATTAACAGAAATAAATATGAGTGCAGTAACTCAAGAGATGCTCAGGATTTACATCTCCTAAGGATCTGTTAAACTATTTACTATGTAGTATATTGCGCTATTATAATAGTGTCTATTTATAAAATAAACTTACTTTTAAATAGCGTTAAGGGGTTACCCATATAGCCCTTAACACAAATATATTCCCATAGTCTATACAGTACCGTAATCTTCCCCGTACTGGGCGTCGTCAGAGGGCACTCCATAGGTATGGTACAAAACCAAAATCGTATAAGGCGCGCTAAGGTAGGTGACACGGTACAACTAGGCAATGCCAGGGTAGATATACCAATTACGCATCCGGGTCGGTGGTAACGCATAGCCGCAGCTACCGCCCACCTCGAGCCTTACCCCCAAATCAAAGGAATCAAAAGTGGCCACCGAATCAGTCCAAAAGTCAAAGTATAATATCGAAGGGATGTGTCCGATCAAAGGTGCTACCTTATTAACCCGTCAATCGCTCCTGTTTTAGCCACCTTATGCCAACTCACGGGAGTTGGGTCCATGTATTTACCTTAGAGGAAACGTCTCCACCAACCTACTTCATTCTGGAAATCTCCACCGCGTACACGGTTGTTAAAGTGGTTTTCGGAGTTGGCAGAGAGTATGACAACTTCCGATCCCGGTCTCTTAAACAACCAAACGTTATTATAACACCACGGTCTTTAAAAATAGTCATACTTTCAAAACCAGAATATAATTATCCATTTCAAAACCCATAAATATGATATCTTTTCCGTTTAATACCCAAATAAATATGATATCGTTTTATTTCAAATATATTTCTTTTACAAAATCATGCCACTTTAAAATTTATAATACCTCGAAACCAAATATTTGAATTTTAACTTTCAACATAATACTTCGAAATCCATAGTTTAAAACCATAACTTTCAAAACTTAAATGGTTTGGATATTCAACAACATATAAAATAAAACAGTTGAACTAAAATTTCTTTAAAAGTAAATAATTTCCACTCCTTCACAATTTTTATTTACTTTAAATTCAGTCGAAACCCATCACCTTTATATCCTCTTTCAGTTTAAATAAAACACTTCGATATTCAATATTTCAAACTTTGAGTATTTAATGAATTTCAAAACTAAGGTTGGGGTTTCAAATCAACAATTCATTTTCCTATTATTTAGTTTGAAAGTTTATATGATAAATCCATAACCATTTAAAATAAACTAAATTTATTAACTCTAAATCTTCCTTACATTTATTTATACTAGAATTATTCATTAAATCCAGTTATAAATATCATACCTTTAATATTTCCAATTTTAATAAGTTTACATCAACTTATGGAGTTAAATTTTCAAATAAGCTCAATTCCAATTAAATCTCCAATTTATCTTTCAATCTTAATTTATTTGAATCATTTATAACTCTATATATATATACAAGAACTTAAACTCATACTAAATCGTATAATATTAATTATCAAATGCCATTTTTCAACTTATTCATTTAACTTTGCAGATTTATACATAGCTTAAATTCAACAATTTAACTTTGTATGTATATATAAAATATATTTATATCATATCCAAATTTAATATTTATTAAACCGTATCATATCCAAACCATAAAAATCATTTCAAAATAATTTTATATATATATATACCGCGGTGCCTGTATATAATTTTCTATCCTATGGTCAAGTGATACGGATATTTATCATTTCAATCCGCAATTTAAAAATAAAATGCGGTTATGTATCATTTAAAACCACAATCCCGTATGAAATGAAAATGCATGATAACTTGCAGTTTATATAAGATAGGACACATCATCCATTCATCCAATATCAATCATCAACCAATTTATTTCAATCATCATTAATTTATTTCAATCATCCTCAATTTAAACAAACATCAATATATAACATATACAATATAACAGGAAATAAACGACAGTTATTAACTAACAGTTTATATTCAAAATAAACTCATTAACTGTTTAACTATTAGTTTAAATGCAAATAAATAAATTTAACTGTCAATTTATATGCAATAATAAAATTAAATAACAGTTAAATTAAATAAATGCGATTTAACAGAAATGATGAATAAAACATGCCAAACAATCATAAATAAATTTCTACTCATATCTAATATCAATTTAACAACCATAATAAATTTTAGAAGTTGTGAGTGGGTTAAAACACTCACCTTTTGAATTTAAATCGAATTTAACTCCGATTTAAACCCAAAAATTCAACGGTCTCCAAATCTATCCAAACCAGCGTCAACAGATCCGCAATTTTATTACGATCCTAACAAAAAAAATCTTGCGTAAATATGACTTCGTATGCGGAAGTTATTAAGATTTGAACAATTGAATTAGGAATTTAAAAATAAAATAAAAATAAAACGAACACATACTCACGCCACGTCATCCCCTACTATTCACCTTTACCTCCCACGCGATATTGCTTCCAGCACGCGACCGAAGGAAACGCACGCACGAAACCCAACCTCTTACTCCACGTTGACCGCCGATACCCACTGTTCCACGCCACCATAGGTCACGGTGCCACCTCCTATGCCCTCTCCAAACTCCCCTTCACGTTCCACCAAGTCGCGGCCTCCTCCCGGTGAGCCGCCGCCGCCGTTAGATCTAGGGTTCGAAACCCTAATCCACAAAAATCGGCCATCTCCGACCAATTTACACCACGTAACCACCATCAAACTGCTCCATACCACGATCTCTCCCATACCCACAACCCAATTTCATCGATCATAGTTCGAATCAAAAGATCCCAATTTGCCTAGGGTTTCGAAAATTCTAGACTTTGACCGAGTTTTGCCGTTGATTCTGGCAACATTTACAGAAATGAAAAATTGACATAGATTGGTATCGATGAGATCTACAACATATAATATTTTCAAATTTTTCTGAAGACTTTGAATTTTTAGCTTTTGAATTGTATTTGGATCTAGTGTTTGCATCCATTGAGGAAAAGGAGGAGTTGATGAAATGAACGCATAAACAAATGAGAATAGATAGAGACTAGGGTTTATTGTTGGGTTTATATAGGTAGGTTAGAAATAGAGTAGATGGATCTGATAAACAAACGTGCTGAACGATAATTGGCCCAAAAAGCCCATTCTGACTCCGTAACGAAATTTATTAAACCTATATATCTAGGTGTTTTAAAATATTCTGAATGCGATGGAAAAAGTTTCACATCCAAATTCGATCGTATGAAGAAGTTATGCTGAAATCAATAATTTCAAATTGATTTTAATTAAATCGATTTCAATGCGTTTCGCGTTCGTACGATCAAACGACAAGTCCGACCGCTACGAAATTTAAAACCCTACAATAATTCATTGTTACGGATCCGATGAAACTGGTTTCGTCGAAATTCGAGTCCGTGACAAAAATGGCTATTTTTATATTAATTAAATAAATCTAAAATTTATTATTAAATCACTTTCAAATTTTAAAAATTTAAAACTTACAAATTTTATCACCATATATATTCTCACTTATTTACAATGACTTAAACAAATCTTTATGTAGATTTAGAGTTGATAAATCCATCAATTGCAGTGCCAAAACTTCTATTTCATTATATTCAAAATTATAAATTAAGTTTCCCCAAAATTTCTATTAATTTAAATAATCAATGATTATTCCATCTATAAATTTCAAGTAGATGGATTCAAATGTTGGGTTCAGAAACTATTATTTTAATATTCTTGAAATTTAGTTAAATCTCTATGAACGTAATACTTTAAACGTTAAATTTCATTTATTTTGCAACACTTCAATTAAATTAATAAATATTGCTTTCTATACTTAAATCTATATTAACCAAACGTTAGATTTGGATCGATAGAAATTGATTTACCAAAGTTTACGTACACATTACGTAAATAAACAACTATATAAATTTGCCACCTATTAGCTCTTAAATTTATTCTTAAGTTTATTATCTATCAATTTCAATTATACTTCCATCTATAATGCAAATCCAATCTCCTCTAACTGCATAAATTTGGGCAATTTATTGCAAATTATTTCCCATTTAATACTTAAATACTTCACAAAACGTTAAAACTATATTCATTACAATTTGTTACCAAAATTTATTTAACGAAATCAATTACGCCCTTTAACAAATTTTATTCATTCATTAATTGCTAATTGTTATTCAATTAAACCCATTCATTTGATTTCCCTATTATGCATCAATTATAAACCCATATTCCTTTAAATTCATACTAACGAAATATTCAATTACTATTCAATGCATATTTATTCATCAATCAATTCGGTATTTACTTTTCTTTCCTTCTATTTGATGATAAATAACCTAGTATATATTTACATACATTCATTTCATCCCATTCATTTATGGATATTGCATTGAAATTTAATTTATTAGCTAATACCAACATTATTACCATTAATTACAATTGGATTCCCAATTTTATTCAATACCCTGAATAAATAACATATATATTAATCAAATCCTTACATTTTTTTTCTTTTCTCATATTCCATTTAAAATCATATCATAACATTTAAATGATTTTATTGAATTGGAATTTCATTCAAGTCATAAATTATTAACTTGCACTAATATGATTCCTTAATTTATTCCAATTACCGTTTACACTCTTTTATTGCATTAAATCAATTTAATATTTTCATAAATTTCTCATATTAAATTTTATATCCAGGTAAGAATCCTTTTTCTACTTAATTCAATTTGGATTTTATTCAAATTTCTATAAATGGGTTTTAAGTCACCATTTACATAATTTATTTTAGCCTTCATTTTAACATTTATTTATCCCCTTTATTTTTCTACAAAAATAAATTACAAAAATCCTATTAAATAAACAAATTAAATTGTCGAAATTTACGGGTCGTTACAGTTGGTGGATGGAATAGCCGGGCATGAATTGTTGTCTTTCATGGATGCTTACTCTGGATATAACCAAATCATGGTGCATGAGCCAGATCAGGAGGACACGAGCTTCATCACCGATGTCGGTCTTTACTGCTACAGAGTCATGCCATTTGGACTGAAAAATGTAGGGGCAACTTACCAAAGACTTGTTAATGCTATGTTCAAGCCACAGATTGGCAAAACTATGGAAGTTTACGTTGATGATATGTTGGTGAAGTCAAAGAAGGCAGTAGACCATATGGATCACTTGGCAGAAATGTTCGCAGTCCTCCGAAAGTATGGAATGAAGCTTAATCCTTTAAAGTGTTCATTCGGGGTAGAGTCCGGGAAATTCTTGGGTTTCATTGTGAGTGCTAAGGGCACTAAAGCTAATCCTGCTCAAATTACTGCTCTGAGAGAAGTCAAAGCCCCTAGGACAAAGAAGGAATTGCATAGCCTCAATGGGAAAGTTGCTGCTTTGAGTCGGTTTATTTCCAAGGCCATGGATAAATGCATTCCAATCTTTGTTGCTCTGAAGAAAGGAAAGAAAAACTTCAAATGGACTCCAGAATGTCAGAAAGCTTTCGATGAACTAATTTGTCACATGGAAGCGCCTCCAATACTTTCTAAGCCCGACAACGGTGAAGATCTTTTCGTATATCTAGCAGTTTCATCTCATGCCCTCAGTGCAACATTAGTACGGAAAGATGTAAAAGTTCAGCGCCCGGTCTACTACATTAGCAAGAGGTTCACTGGGGCAGAGATGAATTATTCAAAGCTAGAAAACTCGCCTTTTGCCTACTGATAGCTTCCAAAAAGTTGAGGTCATATTTTCAAGCTCATCCTATCAAAGTCGTCACTGATCAGCCTCTAAAGCAAGTCCTATTTCGCCCTGAGACTTCGGGTCGTCTTCTGAAGTGGAATACTGAACTCAGCCAATATGATATCACTTACCATCCTCGAAGAGCAATCAATGGACAAGCTTTGGCAGATTTCATGGCTGAATACACAGATAAAGGTGACAGCGAGGAAGAAGTTACTGATGGCATCCCGACCCGATGGAAATTATATGTTGATGGCGCAAGAAACGACTACTGTTTTGGAGCTGGGGTCGTGCTTAAAACCCCCGAAGGGAGATCATTGTGCTACGCATTGAGATTGGAATTTCCTTCGACAAATAATGAAGCAGAATATGAAGCTCTTCTTGCCGGCTTGAAGATTGCTAAAGAACTAAATATCAAAGTGTTGCAGATCTTCAGTGATTCACAGCTTGTTGTATGCCAAGTCAAGAAAGAGTTTCAAACTAAAGGAGGAAATCTTCCTGCTTACTTGTCAAGAGCCTGGGAACTTCTCGATGATCTCGATCATTATTCGATAAGTCATATACCCCAGGAAGAGAACATGAAGGCAGATTCTCTCGCAAAGTATGCAAGCACTGGTGAAGCTCAATTACTGGGATTGGTTCCTGTGGAAGTCTTGTCAGCACCAAGTATTGATGAGATGGATATCGACTGGATCATGACTGTTTCTCAAGAGCAGAAGTCGTGGATGACTCCAATCAAGGAATATCTACTTAACGGCTCCCTTCCAGAAAATTCAAAGGAGCGTCAGAAGCTGTTAAGGAAAGCCTCAAGATATGTAATTCAAGACGGTTGGTTGTTCAGACAGGGATTCTCAATGCCATTACTCCGATGTGTAACCAAGGAAGAGGCTAAGACAATTTTAGCTGAAGTGCACGGAGAAGAGTGTGGGGATCATTTAGGTGGTAAAACTCTAGCAAAGAAAATTCTTCGCTATGCGTATTTTTGGCCAGACATTAATCGTGATGCTGCTAGCTACACCCGAAAGTGTGACCGATGCTAGAGATTTGCAAAAATCCCAAGAGCACCTTCCACCGAGCTAACGCAGATGGTCAGTCCATGGTCATTTGCTATTTGGGGAATAGATCTCATCGGGCCTTTTCCAAGTTCGGAATCAGATATGCTATTGTTGCTGTTGATTATTTCACTAAATGGGCTGAATCTGAACCATTAGCTACTATTACCTCTAAAAAGATGATAAACTTTGTGACTAAGAATATCATTTACAAGTATGGTGTGCCTCAAAAGATAATCACAGACAATGGTACCCAATTCGAAAGCGAAGAGTTTCAGGATTTTTGCAAACGATTCAAGGTCTAAAATAGCTTCTCAGCAATGGCTCATCCGCAGGCAAACAGGCAAGTGGAAGCAGTAAACAAAATTATCAAGTCAACCATCAAAAAACAGCTGGAAAAAGCAAAAGGTGGTTTGGTCGATAAGCTTCCACTAGCACTATGGTCATACAGAACTAAACACAAAACTGCGACTGGGCACACTCTATTCTCATTAGCATATGGATCAGAAGCAATGATTCTAGTGGAAATATTGGTTCCCTCACACAGAAAAATTCATTTCAACCAAGCTGAAAATGAAGAGTTGCAACTTGAAGCACTTGACTTCCTTGATGAAAGAAGAGAAGAGGCTCAGCTCAGAATTGCAGCTCATCAGCGAAGGATTGCCAGACACTTCAATTCCAAAGTTCGCCAATGCAACTTTGAAATTGGGGATCTAGTTTTGAAAAGGATCATGACAGCAACAGGAGTGTTTGCGCCAAACTGGGAAGGGCCGAATGTCATCGGCAAGAAGCTTCTTGATGACACTTTCAAACTAACAACTGTCGAAGGAGATCCAATTCCAAGAGCTTGGAACAGCAATCACTTGCACCCATATTTTACTTAAAAGCTTTGCTTAAATTTGTAAAATGATGACGGATGTATGATTCTTGTATTGCAAGCTATTGTAAAACTAGTGCAAATGAATAATAAGAACTATAAAGTGGATGTAGGCCAGTTCTTGGCCGAACCACTATAAATTTTGTGTTCTCTACTATTACAATTTATTTCGATGTGTAAATACTTTAAATGTATTGCTAAAATGTCGATATAACATTGCAGGCCCTTAAAACAAAGCTTACCCATCACAAGGCCAAGCGATCCCTGAAATCACTCAATAAACAAATGTCAAGCCACAAAAATTCCAGATTCCAAATCCTATATAAGGAGTGCTTCACGCAAATAGTCAGTGATTCCATCAGACTCGCTTAACGATGAAGTACATTTCTTTGGATAAGATGAACTACTTGCAAAAGAAAGGAACATGTGCTTGGAAATGATAATAGGGAATCGCTGATGAGCAAATGACAAACAGACAAGGGCGAGCAGACAGAAAACAGCCCAAAAAGGAGTCCTGCCTCTCAATAAAAAGGTTGGTGGAACCACTGGAGGGGGACCTTCCCAAAGCGAAGGCACCAGGCCCTTGCTAGCTGATTGCGATCGTTTGTGCAAACGAACATCCGGTTGGATAGCTTGCGTCCGCCCTGTGGATCCACTTAACCGTGACAAGCAACCTTCATGGCAAGCCAACCACCCCAAAGACCTCTTCGGAGGCAAAAGACCTCTTCAGAGGCACAAGCCCTCTTCGGAGACACAACTCTTCGGAGGATAAAGACCTCTAACGGGGCACGCCGAAAAAAGAAAGTTCTCTTCTCAACCAAAAAAGATTGGTGGAATCACCGAGGGCCCTTGTTAACTAGTTGTGATCGTTTGTGCAAACGAACATCCAATTAAGTAACTTGCGCCTGCCCCGTGAGTCCATTCAACCATGAGAACGTAACTTCCAGGCAATCAAATAAAGACCTCTTCGGAGGCACAAGCCCTCTTCGGAGGCACAAGCCTTCACCAAAGGCACACGTGCCCTCTTCGGAGGCATAAGACCTCTCCCGAGGCACCACAAGCACTCTTCGGAGGCACTCGCCTTCACCAAAGCAGACCTGCCCTCTTCGGAGTTAGAAGACCTCTCCCGAGGCACCGCAAGACCTCTTCGGAGGCACGTCCCAAGCAAATCACTTTCAAGCGAACGAAGCGAAAAAGCCCTCCTACAAGGCACGAGAAGAATAAAAAAATGCCCTCTTCGGAGGCATACTGCAGCTTTCAAGGGAAGATCAATTTCCCTATCTTGAAAATATTCTTCCTCATTAGTTGTAGTGCCAATTCAAAGCCATCTTTGGAAACTCGCTTCACCACATAGGAGAATCCACTTGTTAAAAAATAAAAGTGACTATCTCCGAAAGTGAAGTGTAAAAACTTTTTCAAACAAAAGAGTGAGAAGACTTCTCCAATACAAGGCACACTCTACTAAAGCAGAGTAACATTTCCTCAAAATGGAAACATTATTCTTTAAAGAAAGAGTGCAAGCCTTCTCAAAATGGAAGAGTTGTTCTACGACTTAAGAGTACAAGTCTTCTTGAAACATAAGAATTGTTCTCCAACTTAAGAGTACAAGTCTTCTTGAAACAGAAGAATTGTTCTCTAATTTAAGAGTATAAGTCTTCTCGAAACAGAAGAACTATTCTCCAAAGTTTTACCAAATAAAAGAAATTGCAATAAGCCATGGTATGGGGGCAATACAATATAGCTACATTAATAAAAGCAACGCTCAAGCAAAATACCAAAAACTTATTGCAATATCACACAAAGAAAATGAAGAAACTTGTGCAAAGATAAGGAATAAATGCATTCGCAAATACAGTCAAAGGATTGTACAAGTAAAAAGAATCATTTTATTCCATACTATAAAAAATTTATACATGTGCAGGTTTCAGAAGCACTTCGCAAATACAGTCAAAGGATTGTACAAACCTTTATGTGCAAACAAAAAGAAAAACAAGAAGGGTAGAGCTAGACACATTATTTCTTCTTCCCGCCACCTTTAGAGCCTTCGCCTGGCTTGATGGTTAACTTTGGGAGCCGGCTTGAACGGGTCGGGGAAGAAGGAGATAGAGGTGCAGCTGGGTCTACTTCCGCCTTCTCTACGCTAGCAGAAGTGCTTTTCCTTCTCTTCTTTGAAGTTACACGCTTCCCCTTCTTCCTTGAAGAAGACTCGCTCCCCGGAGTGATAAGTGCAGAAAGTTTTGTGTCATCATGAAATTGCTCTGGAGTCTTTTCACCTTCCGCAAGTTCCTCAGCCTTTTGCTCTTGCGAAGCGGCCGGGTCATCCAAGTCTTGAAGAGCTTCTATTAATTCTTCTTGTGACCCCGGTTGAGAAGCAGAAGGAAGCGTAACTTGAAGAGATAGAGGTGAAATAGCTGGAAGAGGAGAAGTTTGTGCAGCACTTGGCGTTTTCACTACAGAAGAAGAGAAGTTAAAATCAGTATTCCTCGCAAAGAGAGGAGATAGTAGCACGTCAAGGCTTAAGTAATAACCAAAAAGTTCATCAAGTTCATGAGAAGTGAATAAGTAGTCCACTCGAGCTAAATCAACGTTGAAGTTACCTGGAGAAGTTGGCTTTATCACGTCAACTTCAAAGCCTTGTGCTTCAGCACTTTCTTGAGCCTCATCTCCAGTATGAGTAGTTACAGCTTCAATGTCAGCTTTGGCACGAGGCGGAGAATGGGAACTGAAGCCAACGATATCAATGTCGGCCGAAACCGAAGGAAGAGTCGGGTCGGTCAAGCGTGCCTTCCCTAAATGTTCTCCTTCCGCCATTCCGGCTCACTCTTTAGCAAGTTGCTCCTTCCCCCGGCAGGGTGGCATGTGCATCATCATCCAGATAGTGCGCCTCAAAATCTGCCTCAGCATAGCCAGTGCCTCCAAGCATATCAAGTGCTGCCTCCCACACTTCGGCCGAGGTAATCTCATACTTCGGGCCTAAAAACGAAAGGCTGTCGTGCCCCAAGACACTATGTATATAAAATTCGAATAAGGTAGAGCTGATGTTGGCCTTGGTTGCTTCATGAGATTCTTCGGCTGCTGCTTTGCCGGCGATAGCTTCATCACGCTCTTTTTCAAGTTCAGAAAGTCGAGCTCTTAACATTTCAACCTCCACGTTTTGGGAGCTGGTTTTTTCTCGCAACTGAGCAACATCAGTGCGGTAGCTTTCTACAATTTACTGCTGTGCTTCGAATTTAGCTTCAGCGTCTCTTTGCCCGGCATGAGCATCTCTCACCTGTTTTTGAAGCACTTCTTCCTTTTGAGTATAGGAAGTGGAAGAAGTGGCAAGCTCTTCTTTGAGTTTTTCAATTTCCGGTTCAAGATTCTCATTGTAAGTGGTGATGTTTTCCATCTCTGCATTATGCTGGTCGAGAGTTTTCTTCCACTCGGACTTATCGCTCTCCATGGTTAACATAGCTTCAAGATTTAAGCGATTCACCCGTTGAAGCTCATCAACTAGCTTCTGCCATCCAGACATTCTCTCGATGTCAAGTTTAACAGCGTCGAGATTCCTTAGCATGGATTGCTTGTCAATAGGAATCAAGTCCAAGTCGAAGCGCACTCCTTTTAAACACCGGTGTGGAAACCGGCTTTGAAGTGCAGGCGGGGCATTCTGAATTTGATATGGAGGCCTGTTGATGATCGTTTGAATATCAGCTCCTTGAAGGGCAGGAGAGCTGGAAGGGATTTCCAAAGAGATGGGAGCAGCGGGCTTTTCAAAAATTGCAGACTCCGGCCATTCACTAAGCTTGGCACGTTTACTCTGATCTTCAGTGATGTGACCTTTCCCTTTGTCATCATGAGATTTTCTTTTGTGGGAATCATCACCTCTCTGGGAAGAATCATGTCGTTCATCCCTTCTTCCATAGCGCTCCTCATAAGCCCGCCTCTCGCGAGCTTTTCTTGCGGCTCTTTCTTCATCAGTTTCCCTTGGGGCAGGAAGATGCCGCTTGGGATCATAAGAGTCACGCCTTCCATAGCGCTGAAAATCATCATAGTATGAGCCGCTACGTCCCATTGAAGAACCTGAAAATGAAGAAGAGACAAGTTCAGAAATCTTCAAAGTAAAAAGTTAAGTGCACAAAGTTGTTGAACTCCTAAGTGTGTGTGGCGTGTGAACTACGCGCGTCAAGCTACAAACCACTCTTCGGCTTAAGAGTTATTTCTTGAGTTGATGGAGTTGTTTGCAAAACTGATGTCACTTCAACTACTAGAGAAGCAAGTTTAGAAGTGGTAGAATCATCCTCGAAGAGTTCATGTGAAGTAACCATCAAGTCGCTCAATCCCTCAAAAGTGTCGTCACCGTCATGCCTAGCGGGACTCTTTCTCTCAGCTCCTGCATCAGCAGCCTTCCCGGAATGTTGAGGAGCTTCCTCTTCTTCAATAACTGGGGGAAGTGAAAATTTGCCGGATGACCCCGCAACGTCAACGGAAGCAGAACATTTCACCAATGAAGCCTCGGCAGTAGGTTTCTTCGTGTAAGTTCTTCGGCGGAAACTGGGGCATCTGGAGTTTCTGCTTGAGAACCAGGAGCATCATGAAGCTGGGTAGATCGGGAAGAATGCAAAAGTCCGAATTGATTCAAAAATTCGTCCTTCAGCAAAAATTTGATGCTTCTCTCTCAACCGCCACAGCACTTAGTCTTTCAAAAGTCGTCTTATGGCTGAAATATTTAGAAAGAGGAGGAAGTGCTGTAAAAGTAAAGAATGAAGTTAGCACTTAACAACTCGGATTTTGGAAAGTTCAGAAATGAAAAGAACAGAGATAGGCAAGCTTACTTCCTACTCTCCAAATGCTGTCGAATCCTGGGGGGCAACGGACGAAGAAAAATTGGTTTAGAAACCCGTGGGCGCTTTCGGGAAGACCGGTGATCAATTTACGTTTCCTTGCGCTTCTCACAAGCATGATGGAAGGATGGTCTTTGTTCTTCGCAAATGTGCATAAGTAACAAATTTCTTCAAAGCTAGGAAGACGGTCGAGTGTCCTCCTGAACAATACACACAGTCCCATCAAGATGGCGTAGCCATTGGGGTGCAACTGAAAGGGAGAGATAGTCAATCGGAGAAGGAGCTGTCAAAGAAAATCGTTAAAGGGGGGAATGGCTCCACTCAAGCACATCTGACGATTAACTGCGATGAAACCAAGAGGTGGCCTGTCAGGACTATCGTTTACCCCAGGAAGCAAAGCGTCAGCCTCAGCAATACCAAACTGAATACATAATTGGTTGAACGCCCGTTGATTTAGAGTAGTTGGAGTTCTTTCCGAGGGATCATCCAAGGGGTTAGCTATTGGGAAGATTTCCTCAGCTTGTCCTATTATCTCTTCTTGTTGAGAAGTCATTCTAAATAAGAAACTGGATATTCAAATATGAAGGTGCACGTTTCCTAAATGTGTGGAGTGTTGTGCAAAACTAATAAAATGACAAGCAAATGTAACTGGAATTAAATTAATAGGCATCTGTTGATTATAAAATTTCAGGGCTTGTTATTTTAGGTCCAAGTACAAGTGCAGTGCTGATGCAAACAAATCAGCTTTAGTTGATTAATTTTTGCTTTGCTTTAATACTTCACTTGAATTTGTTGATTCATAGCACTTCATTCGTATAATTTCTTTAAGTTGATTATTCTTTGTCGACTAATCTGTCATTCGATGTGGGCAATCAGTGGTAGTATATTCGCTCTAGTTTTCTGCAAATGTTGTATTTACCAGGTTGTTAGCATTAAAAGTTAATATAATCTGTAAAGAAGTGCAACAAGTTCAGGCAATTTATCTCAACAGTTCAAGTTGAAAATTCAGTTAAGTGCTGTCCAATTTTTACAAGCAGTCAAGCTCAAGCGACTTAGCATGAGTCGAAGTTCCATTAAGTCGTTCTGTTCAAGTCAAAAAGTTCATTATTCATGCTCCTACAAGTTAAAGTTATGCTTCAAGACAAGGCAGTGCATTTTATCTAAGTATTAGCTCGGCCGCGACCTAAAACTTATGTCGCAAGGAGTTAAGTCGCTGATTTGTTAAGTCGCTTGGCTTCTCTTAGGTCGCAAGGGTTTTTAGGCCGTTCGGTTGCTTAGGTCGCAAATTAGTAGGTCGTTCGGCTTCGCTTAAGTCACGAGGGTTCTTAAGTCGTTTGATCCACTAGGTCGCTCCTGGAGTAGCTCAACGATCTCAAGTTATCTCCCATCAAAAATTCTAAGTCTTACACTCCATTCACACACTACCACGTGTTCGTCTCCCCTGCCTCACAGAAATACAACGGCATAACCTAAAACCCATTAACCCGTTAAGGATCTCCTCATCTCCTCCAAACTCACAAACCAGTTAACTTGAGACACTATAACCCATCATCTTCTCCACGCATCATCAAAAATCACCTGAAACCAAATCAAGACACCTCAAGTCCATCAGAAATTGATCATAACGTGATTCACGATGAAGCGCAGCATATGAAATTGGATCAGAGAAGAAAAATAGGGAATCCAGATTCGTGATTTAATAGTGATCGTGGATTGGACAGAAAACGGATCCACTTACGTGATAAAATAGTAAAGATGATCGGCGACCGGTAAGTTCGAGCTTGTCTTTGAAGGTTCGGAAGGTTCTTCAATGGTGGTTTTAAGAGTTGGAGCAAGTAAAGAGAAGAAGGGGAAATGTGCGACTTATATACAGGGGCAGTGGAATCTAAATCGATGCACACAACCTAACTTCCTCATTAAGTCGCTCATGACCTAACAACTAGTAAGGAGCGAGTTAGGAAGTATCGAAGCACACGACCTAGTCTCTAGGCGTATGCTTCGAGGGGCAAGTGTTAACTCCTTTTTCCATGACTCAAGGATCTAACGAGCTAAATGCGGAAACGACCTAATGACCTAAAGCATGAGCGAGCTAACAGATACGACCTAGCGGCCTAAAGCATAAATCGACTCAGAAAGGACTGCGACCTAATGAGCTAATGGTCCAGTGAGTTAATGAGATAAAGCATTCAACGAGCTAACAAGAGCAGCAAGTTAAGCGACCTAACGACCTAAAGACCCCTAATGACCTAACGACCTAAAGACCCCTAACGACCTAATGACCTAGCGACCTAACAGGAGTAAGGCCGCATGCATACTACTTCTTTATTAGGTCGCTCGCGACCTAAGCCGACCGAGACAACTCCTTATGTCACAACTTCCTAGCCGCTTCTCCCTAAGTCGCTACGACCTACCAACTTGTTCAAGTGACCAAGTGCAACCCTGTTAAGCCGTAACCCATGCTCCCTTGGTCGCTCATGACTTACGACCTATCCCTAGGTCGCTCACGACTTACGACGTATCCCTAGGTCGCTCACGGCCTACGACTTGTCCAGATTTCTCCCTATAAATAACCCACCTACTCCAACTGAAAATGGACCTTTGGGCTCACTTTTGGAACGCCTACACTTTGCTGTTTTTTCGACTCATCCGACACTTCAAACACGAAAGGCACTTCAACGAACTTCAAGAAGAGATCTAATACATTCAACATGAATTTGAAGAATTCTTCTACATCGGAGTTCTAGCTATTTGTCTAAGCGGTGTTGTAATCGGAGATTGTTGTATAAGTTCTAACTAAATCAGCAATAAAGGAGATTAAAGTGGACGTAGGCTTAACTTGAAGCCAAACCACTATAAAAATGTGTCTCTTTACTTGATTTTCTGTTATCTTCTGCTTATCTCTAGTTCCCATACTAACGGGTGGTGCTTTCACATTTTTACTACTTACACCGGGGTGTTAGCGTTCAATTTTAGCGTTAACACACTCCATTATATATACAACTATATATGATATCACATTCAACTGATAAAAATGTATCAATTCAACCATTCAATCATTAATTAATTCTAACTATTTAAAATTAATACCAGCAGTCCAAAATTGAGTGAGATTAACTCACCTTGAGTTATAAATTTGCCAAATGTTCCAATTTTAAATTAAACTGAACATGTTCGATTTAACCTAAAATTTTAACTCACTCCAAACATCCCCATATCTGTTCCAGAGTGTAGTGCTCATCGCTATGATTCTGTTGCCGCTTGTTTCGTATGATTCCGACCTTGTATCATCTAGCCGTTCAATTTCAGGAATGAGATCAAGGCTGCTCCTTTTACTTCTTCTTCACTTTCGTCCTCGGATAACCAACGAAAACCCATCATCATATTCAAACCCTAGCTTGTTGTTCCTCCCCCAAGCCGTTAGAAGACGACCAACCTCCGCCACCGTGTGCGCCTACCCAAACTCCCCCCACGACCACCATTTTAGCGAGCTTGGTCGTCCCCTGGCCGAGATAACTGTGCACAAATACACAACGTTCAAGGACGAATCGCCATCGATCCAACCCATAATTTTCGATCATGAACGTTCACATCGAAGACCTTGTCGAGCTCTTCAATGTTGTAGTTGAAATTTTTCGATAATATTACCTATAGGAGAAGAAAATAGAGGAGTAAGATATAAGTTTCGACCATTAAAATGAACTGGCAGCCACGTAAACAAAGGCCTAGGGTTTACTATTTCTAACGTATATATACAGGTATACATATATTGTTCTAATATTATTTTCAAAACTTACAAGCTTTTTCGAATGAACTCTAACCGAGACGTGCCGCCTAGCGTTTATAATATTTTACCCCTATTTCGAACACAATGGAACATGTTTCAGGACCTAATTCGATCGTATGTGGAAGATAGCTTTTCGAACCGAATTAAAATATTAACTACTGATAATTTATTTCAACACGTTTCTATCCCATACGACCAAATAGTACCTCCAAACGCTATAAAAATTGAAATCCAATAGTAATACACTATTACAGATCCAATTGAACTAGTTTCGTCGATTTCTGAGATTGTGCCACGAAAGCCATATTAATTCGTCTATTAAATCGATCAATTTTCAAAATCGACAAGATTACTTCAAATCAAATTTTAAAAACTTTCCAACTCAATTATAAATCAAATAGAATTTATATCCATAATAGAAATCACTTCGACCCATATTAATTCATAAACTCAATTATTTGCACTATTCCAAATATTAAATTCTATTATCAAATTAATATATAAATTTCAAAAATTTATCGACTTTTAATTCCATTCAAAAGTTTATTACCATCTCTCTAATTCAAATAGAGTTTAAAACAACTTAGAAATCATTCCTATTCACATGTAACTCGAGAATCCCATATTTACCCAATTTATAATATTAAATTACCATTTGCCGAATCCGTTAATCGCTATATTTGAAATTTAAACTATTTCACTGATTCTTCCATATTCAAAATCAATTAATAATTCAAATTCAACATTTAAAAATAAAATGAATGTTTAAAACAAAACGACCAAAGTTCCTGGTCGTTACATGCTTCATGAATTGTTTATCTGATTATTATACTTTCTCGATCCACTACGAGATTCTGTGTTTTGTTTTTCTTTCTTTTCTTTTATTTTCTAATTTACCCCATTAAAATCCTCCCTTTTGATTGGTTTTAATTAGACATGTAAGGTTTATTATTGATTTAAACTGTCCAAAAATGTGGGTTGTTACAGTTTGTCCCAATAGTTAAGCGATTCGACTTTAGTGCGAGAGGTCACAAGTTCGAAGCATGCATAACATGATTCGAACATATACAGACATGTGTGGTTTATTATCAATTAAAACTTTCTATAAAGGTGGGACCTTACAATCTCCCTTGTTTTAGTCATTCCCAGTTGATGAGGCATGAGGCTATGTTTACCTTTCATATAGCACTTCCCACTTGGAATGCGAACACTGCCCTCCAGGAAACAATGCAATACCAGCATTCATTCATACAAGTTAATTCTGGGACTAAACGAAACACTGCAGAGCTCCGTCTCAAATTCCATGATCTTCAAGATGTCTTCACTTCAAAACGCTTGAGTAGGATCGAAGTGATTTTTGGATAACATATATGATCCCTGTCTCTTCGAAACAACCTTCGATAATTTCTCGTACACTCATACCTAGTTCTTTAGGAAATAAAAAGTTAAAGATACGAGCAGAGATCACCTCCTAATCGTTAGTGGACACATTTCCTTATCATTTGACCTAGGAGAATGAAACGAGATTTATATATACAGTACAACTGTGACGACTCAGATTTTCTGACTTTTGTTATTAGGATAATTACCTGACTTCAATTAGTCGAAGAAACAAATTTTCAGATGTTTAAAATAGCTGAATATATATATATATATATATATATATATATATATATATATATATTGGTTAAAACTATGTTAATTTTAAATTATAAATTCCCGGATATGATAAATTTTGTTGAAATATATATAAACTCCACCATTTGGTCTTAAGATAAAATATCCACTAAAGTATACATATAAATATATTCAAGTTTTTGATGTCTAAAAATATATATATATCTATATATATATATAAATTCTAGATATACATGTTTATGAAAATATAATATATGAAAATAAACATATTATATATAAGTGTGTGTAAAAGTAAATATGATAAAATAAATATGATAGTGTATATGTATGCATATCTACGTATATGTGTGTGTGTGTATGTAAATATAATTATGGTAAAAATAGTGTACATGAACTTACATATAAATATATATAAGTAAGAGCTTTATGATGGTAAAACATATGTAAGTAAATGTATATGTACTTATGTTACATAGAATAGTAAATAGGTAAATGTATATGTTAATATAAAATAATGTATATGTAAATCCCTTAATACACACACATATATATAGTATATGAAAATAAATGTTTATAAATAGGGAGCATCATCATGGCAAGGCATCACTTCAAGCATACAAAAAAAATTAATCAAAGTCAAAACAAAACCAAATCAAGTCATATGAAAATTCAAATCAGCTTTATATCTAAATCTATTCATAATTTCATAATCAAAAAATAAATAAATAAATAAAAGAATGAAAAATCTCAGCTTGTACACAAAGAGTTCAGCCACTCTAGCTTCCACTGTACACTTCGCCCCATACACACACACACACATGCACACACACATACATATCACTACATTGTTTGCTTTCATATATACATCCAAGTTCTCAAAAAAAGGGAAGCTGCCATTGATAACATAAAATAAAGGCTTGGAGGAGAATTAAACTAAAAGCAGTGTTCATTCTTCTGATTACTATGAGCACAACCCTTACTATTTCAACTAGTTTATATACATATAAGCATATAATTATGCTGTGAATGAATTTTTGATCTGGATTGAACAGTTTTTTTTAAGTTTGTTGGGTATATAAAACCAGCTAATCACCCTTTTCAAAAATCAATATCTTCTTGTCCATTTAGTTTTAACAAAAATTGTTTGCTTGTGAGTATAAAACATTTAAAATTTATTTCAATATAATTCAACAAGCAGAGTGATGGAAATCTCCTCATAACCGCAAGTGAATCAACTTGGTTATGTTTTCATCTATCATAGTTATATGAATGGATTATATAGCTATGTTCGCAATTGAAAACCATGATTTTTAGAGTTGGTATGGGAGTTTTTAGTGTCGTTGTATGATGAAATAAGGAGATGATCGGATTTGGGCCTATGACGAAACTGCGGTGACTCGAGCAATTTCATGGACCGAGTTTTGGGTTAAAGGAGGATAGAAGAGTGGGGACTCATGAAAAATGAAGCGGCGGTTTTTAAGAGCTTAGGGTGGATGGTCAAAGGTGATTTAGGGTTTAGGTTCGTGATTGGGTTGGCTTCGGTTCTGGTCCAATAGCAACGAAAATAGGGGAGTTAGGCATGCACGTAGGTGGGGATAAAGTGGAGGTGATGTTGACGAACCTCTGGCTGAAGTTTGGTGGTGAACGAGCAGCGACGGTGTGAAGACCCGCCTTTCATTCCACAGAAAGACGTATCATCGTCAAGAAAGAAATAGGTAGAAAAAGAATAGAAAGAAAGAAAGAAACAACAATATCAGAATCTCATAGTGGAATCAGAAAAATACAATACATCACATAGCTATTACATAGTCATTACACATCAGAGTTATACGGTTACAACACAGTAGACATTCATGAAGACCTGTCTATTCATTACATTCCAAATTACAACAAACAATGATATCAACACATCAGAAATAGATATATAGATATGCCATGACTCCTTCTCCAAGCTTTTTCCAAAATTAGCCAAGCAAACCTGATGACTTGGCTACTCATGAAAATTTGAGTACCCAAGAGTTTAAGAAAAATAGAATAAACTCCGGGTCAGACATGGGTCTGGTGTGAGTAAATAGATAAGTTGTTTAACTTGAAAAACCTTTGAAATAAAAGGTATCTCGTAAGACTCTCCGCAAATAAACACGGACAAGTTTTTCCCTTACGATAACCAAAACATTTGATAGGAAATTTGGTTATATTATAATAGTGTCTAGAGTTTTCAATATAAAGTAGGAAATAGCCGAAATGCTTACATCTCACGTTCCAACATAGTTGGGCACAATCAAAACCATACAGGCACTTATGGGAGATTGGATTCCATACAATGGCAGGGCTACTGGGGTACCGCCGGTCACAGTATGTGGTCTAGATCAATGTACCGAGGATCCATCATGATCCCCCGCAACACAAATCCGGAGCAACCCCTTATTGGATAGTTCGAATAAGAAAACCCCGTAGTTGTGGCCAACAACCGCCACATAGCCGAATAAAGGGACCTCTAGACAGGGAAAAATCTTATCCTACTTGGATGCTACCCACTTAGCCTTGCATGCACCTCCCATGTTTTAGCCATTCCCGATTGATGAGGCTTGAGGCTACGATTAACTTTTAAGAACACATATCTTGGAATGCTCATCGTCTCCATTGACGATGGTCTGATAGCATTCATCCATACAAGTTCGTTCCAGGTTCGAACGAAACCGAAGGCACTATCTCGCTACACTCATTTTGGAATCACCCTCAGAGTTAACAAAAATAGTCCTTGCACTCTAAAACTTCATCTCGATTTTTACTTGAGATTTCACAACCTATCGTTTAACTTGGATCGATGTGGTTTTTGGATAATCAAATTTAAAATCTGATCCCAGTCTCATCGAAATCCAAACGCCATCTTAAAGGTCAAGTTGTTTAAGTTTTAAACAATTTAAATTCAATCTAGAACTTTGTATACACACAGCAATTTAGCACAGATAATAACACACATTTATCACAGCTATATCCAAAGTACATCACATCATAGAATATCACAGATTATCATACTATAAATATCAGTCCAGACATTCTATACAATCAATCATCCATAAGCAAGATTTATTAATCCATAACTATAACTAATTTAATTAACTCAATTTTAATTAAGTACTTAAGAATTAATCACCTAACCCTGCTTAATTAATCATTAATTAATTACAAACTATTTTAATTAATTATTGAATTAATTAATCATTCTTTAATTACTTTTTATAAATCAATTCATTAATCTTAATTATTGATTAATTATCCATTAATTATTAATTAACTAATCCTTAATCACTAATTAATTAACCCTAATTATTAATTAATAAATCCTTAATTATCAATTAATAAATCCTTAATTACAAATTAATTAATCTCTAGTTACTTAATTAATTAATCCTTAATTTCAAATTAATTAATCTCTAATTACTTAATTAATTAATCCTTAATTATAAATTAATCTCTAATTACTTAATTAGTTAATCCTTAATTACAAATTAATTAATCCTTAATCATTAACTATTTCCTCTTTAATTACTTCATTAATTTAATTAATCTATAATTGCTAATTAATTAGTTAATCTTCAATTACCCAAAACCTTAATTAATTTTAAGATAAAAGCATTTATCTTTATTAATTACTTAATTGTCATTAACACATAAATTTAAAACATTTTATCTTTTTAATTAACTATTTGATTAAACCATTTAATTTAAGTTTTTAAAATGAACTTAAGAATTTATCTTAACTAATTTAAGTAAATAAATAATACAACTTTCCTAAACCAAATGTTTAATAAAAACATTTATATTATATATAAGAAATTTATTTAAGAAAAAGGTTTAAACTTGATTTATTTTAAATTTTAAAAACTTGTTTTTTTATATTTTAAAACTGTCATAATATTTTCTTCGGGTTCAACCCAGTTCTTACCGAGTCCAGTCTCGAGACTTTCTTCTTCTTCTTTTTTAAAACTTGTTAAAACTTTAAACTGTTAACATGTATTAACACTCACGTACATACTCGAAGACGAACCCGAGCCAAATCAACATCTTCCTAAGACCTCCCCCGAGACCCAACTTTCTTCTCCAAAACATTGACACCAGACCTCGTGTACGTGCATGAATCAACGACAATGATCCAGTCACCCATGCCACCGCCGACGAGTCGACTTCGACCTTCACTTCCGATCCCGACTACCTAAACCTGAATTAATCGCAAAAATCAAATTCGAGCAACCTCGACTATCTATTGGAACAACCCGATCACCTGAAACCTCCATGCTTCACCCCCACTGATGATCTAAAGCTTCGCCGCCGCGTCCAGACCCTCGCCAGAGTTCCCTACTCCGATTCCCCCACCTCTGACCTAACTCGATGCTCCAGAGACGATGCAGCGGATCCATTTCCAACCTCGACCAAAAATGGGTTTTAAACCCTACTTCGACGCATGGCCGCCGCCACGGTGGCCTAAAATACCACCTTCCATTTTTCTCTCACTTGCCTTCTTCCTCGCTACCTCCAGTAGCGATCCTGACCACCCCGAGCCCACCGATCACCAGAAAAGCTCCAAAACCCATAATTTGATCAACGACGAATTTATCACTCGAAATGAAACTAAAAATCATGATTTAACTTTTCAAAATCCTAGTTTCCAAAGACGATTCAGATTATATAAATAAATCAGAGAATCAAGATGTTTGAATTTATCATGTTTTAAATATTCCACTGTATTTTCCCATTTTCTAGATAAATTCACACTTGTTATACTTAAAAATAATTTTCAATCTTAGTTTATGTTTAAACAAACATAAGTTGTTTGAATATCACAGCCTATCAGAGATTAAATGAGGAGATTTTGAATTTTGACTTTGTTCTAAACCCTGTAAAATAAGGACACGGGATATATATATATATATATATATATATATATATATGTATGTATGTATGTATGTATACAGACATGCACACTTAACAACTTCACATTCATAAACATGCAAACATAAATTTCACATCTATACAACAATTATAACATCATTATTTCATATAATCATCACATGCACTAAGTTAAAACAAGATATTGTTTTGTTTACTCACTGTAAAAGGATGTTGAACAGAGAGCATTGAAACAGTTTTGTACTTTGAAAACTGGAATGCTTGATCCTATGAAACTTGAAACTGGGAAATTCTTGATGATCTGAAACTTAGTTGAGTTGATCTTGTTTTAGAACTGAAATGAATTTACTTGTTGAGATTTGAGATAGTTGATTGCTTTAGATTTTTTCGGTTTTAAGTTTGTTTTCGGGTTTTGGTTCTTAGTTTGAAAAATGAGAATAGAAAAGAAATGAAAGAGAAGAGATAGATATATTTATAGGTTTAATTTATGATTTTTTAAAAATAAAGAAAATAAAAGAAATTGTGACACTTGTTTAATTATCTTACATTTGTCATTTGCATGTTGTAATTAATTTACATTTGTAATATGCATGTGTTTATTATTTTTAATATGTTTTTACAACTTATATTTTAATTTCTACTTAGTTAATACTTTTCCCTAATTTATATTTGTAAATTTTTTTAAAGAAAATAATATAAAACTAATTATAGACTAATAAAAATCACATATATATTTTTAAATCCAATTTATTTTAAGATATTTATCTTTTAAATTTCAATTTCAAATTCTATTTAAAATCTACTTACATATATATACATATATAAACAACACATATTTAATTTGATTTAAAAGAATAATTTGTCAATTTTAAATAATTTATAAAAGAAGATTATCATATATTTATTGCCTGAAATTCCGAGATATCACATTACTGGATAGTCCGAATAAGACAACCCTGCGGTTGTGGCCAACAACCGCCCACACAGCCGAATAAAGGGACCTCTAGACAGGGCAAATCCTTATCCTACTTGGGTGCTACCCACTTAGCCTTGCGTGCACCTCCCTTGTTTTAGGCATTCTCGGTTGATGAGGCTTGAGGCTACGATTACCTTTTAAGAACATATATCTTGGAATGCTTGTCGTCCTTTAACGATGGTTTGATAGCATTCATCCATACAAGTTCGTTCCGTGTTCGAACGAAACCGATGGCACTATCTCGCTACACTCATTTTAGAATCACCCTCAGAGTTAACGACAATAGCCCTTGCACTCCAAAACTTCATCTTAATCTTCACTTGAGATTTCACGACCTATCGTTTTACTTGGATCGATGTGGTTTTCGGATAATCAAATTTGATATCTGATCCGGTCTCATCGAAATCCAAACGCTATCTTAAAGGTCAAGTTGTTTAAGTTTTAAACAATTTAAATTCAATCCAGAATTTTGTATACACGCAGCAATTTAGCACAGATAAATAACACACATTTATCATAGCTATATCCAAAGTACAACACATCATAGAATATCACAGATTATCATATTATAAATATCAATCTAGACATTCTATACAAACAATCATCCATAAGTAAGATTTATTAATCCATAACTATAATTAATTTAATTAACTCAATTTAAATTAATTACTTAAGAATTAATCACCTAACCCTACTTAAATAATCATTAATTAATTACAAACCATTTTAATTAATTATTGAATTAATTAATCATTCCTTAATTACTTTTTATAAATCGATTAATTAATCTTAACTACTGATTAATTATCCGTTTATTATTAATTAACTAATCCTTCATCACTAATTAATTAACCCTAATTATTAATTAATAAATCCTTAATTATTAATTTATAAATCCTTAATTACAAATTAATTAATCTCTAATTACTTAATTAATTAATCCTTAATTTCAAATTAGTTAATCTCTAGTTACTTAATTAATTAATCCTTAATTACAAATTAATTAATCTCTAATTACTTAATTAATTAATCCTTAGTTACAAATTAATTAATCCTTAATCAATAATTAATTAATCCTCTTTAATTACTCCATTAATTTAATTAATCTATAATTACTAATTAATTAATTAGTTAATTTTCAATTACCTAAAATTATCTTTATTAATTACTTAATTATCATTAACACGTAAATTTAAAACATTATCTTTTTAATTAACTATTTAAATCAAACCATTTAATATAAGTTTCTAAAATAAACTTAAGAATTTATCTTAATTAATTTAAGTAAATAAATCACAACTTTCCTAAACCAAATGTTTAATAAAAACATTTATTATATATACAAGAAATTTATTTAAGAAAACGGTTTAAACTTGATTTATTTTAAATTTTAAAAACTTGTTTATTTATATTTTAAGACTGTTATAATATTTACTTCGGGTTCAACCCAGTTCTTACCTGAGTCTATCCCCGAGACTTTCTTCTTTTTAAAAAAAAACCTTGTTAAAACTTTAAAGTGTTAACATGTATTAACACTTACGTGCATACTTAAAGACGAACTCGAGCCAAATCAACATCTTCACAAGACCTCCCCCAAGACCTAACCCTCTTCCCCAAAACTATGATGACCTAAAATTTTTGGATGTTTGAAATCGGAATATTTAATTGATTTTAAATATTTAAAAGTTAATTTTTAACTTGAATTCAAATATCACTATTTATTTGAATTCAAGTTATTTTACTGAATTAAATAATGTGAAGTTGGGTAAAATGTTGAATCTAGAGTTTTAAGCCTGTTAAAAATAATTTGAAGGCTTGTAAAATTTATATTGATAGTTCTGAAGGTAATAAAAGATTTTAAATTGAAATTGGAAGTGATTCGTTTGGTTTTAAAAATATATCGTTTAAAATTGATATTTAAATAGCCTTCCGAGGCACAGTCTTGGATTTCGATGAAACCAGTTCCATTAGATCCATAATATTGCATTATTATCGGATGTCAAATTTCATAGTATTTGGAGTTGTCGTGTGATCATACGGGTGATAAACGCACTGAAATTTATATCAAAAATCCAATATAATAACTGATCCAAAAAGCTACCTTCTTCATACGATTTAATTAGGACTCGAAACCTTTTCCATTGCGTTTGGAATAGGGGCATAACATTATAAATGCCTAGCGGCATACCTCGATAGGAGGTCAAGATTTTAAGTTGCATTCATCGAGGCAAATTTGAATTTGAATTTAAATTGATATGTATAAATTTATATTGCCTAGTCAACCTTCAGCTGTATTCCACTCACATCGATACTTTTTCCCCTTCAAATACTGCAGCCTTTCTCCACACGCCAACATCAATGTCTCATCTTTTTCAAATCCACGTATACCTTCTCCTTTTCTTTTTAAACGAGAATACATTCCCTCTTGCCTGATATTCAAAGCAATTTCAAAAGAAAGAAAAGAGTTAGAAACTCAAGGGAAACAACTGCAATGCCTTCTCTTTCATTCGAACGAATCTCGTGCCCTTCAAAACAAAAGGAGGCGAACCTCGTTCTTCCTCCTTTCAAAAATCGAAATCACCACTCTCTCAAATCGAAACAGGTGTTTTCCTCTTTTAAAATCGAACAGTTCAAAGTTGGAATCGTGATCTTTCCCTCGCCTCCGTCTAGTCTAATCTATCGCAGTCGTATGGTTCATGCTAAGCCTCGGGTGAAGCGAGGCTGGTATTAGGTTAGGTGGTGGTGTGGCGCGTTTTGGAAGTCGTTTTGGTAGGTGCGATGGCCTAAAGCGACTCGTGATCTGGACCAGGTCGAGGGGAAGGGTAGTCGAGGATCGAATGTGTTTCAGAGTCTAGGCTTGGAGGCGATGGGTCCTGGAGTGATGTGATCGAGGTAAGGGGTGCCGTCGTGCATCGAGTTTGTAACGACCCGCATATTTAACGATTATATATTTAAATGTTTTATTTAAGTATAGCGTCGTTCGTCGGATTTTGGTCCGAAAAGCTACTTTTTGCAAATGGCCGAATTGGAGCTCGAAACCACCTCCATTGGTTTCGAAATGGCGTTTGCGATCTTTTTGAGTATAATCTTTGATATGTTTGGAGTTTGTGAAATTTTGGCTACTTTTTCTATTGGGTTTCGGGTTGGGTTCAGCCCACTAGCTTAACTAAATACCCTAGCTCAGCCCCTTCTCTTCATTCATCTCCTTTTCATTTTCATTTCTCAAGCTAAAACTGAAATGGTGGAAGGGAAAGAGAAATAGAAATTTGCAAGCCCTAGTTTCAACTTCCAACTTGATTTCTTGCTTCAAAATCAAAGAGAATCCATAGATAAGCTCTTCTTCATCTTCTCCAACTCTTCTCCTCTTCAATTTCATAAAATTTCCTAAACCTAAATTGGGAAATATATGTTTTTTATTCTTAGATTGAAGCTTGTTGGGTTGAAGTAGAGTTTGGTTGGTCTTCTCCTTGATATTGAGCTTCTTCTTCATCTTCTTTGTTTTGGGTTAAAGGTGAATTTTGAACTCACATCTACTTCTCTTGATTTCTTTGATGTTGGGTATGAATTTCCTAGCACTTGTTCATATGCTCTTGCTTTTGGTTTGGATTGAATTGGTGAATATCCAAATTTTTAGTGTTTGGGTTCAATTCTTTAAAGATCCTAACTTTGATATTGGAACATGTATTTGGTAGCGAATCGGAGAGCTAATGGAGCTGGGGTATCTATTGGCTAAGGCTCCTTAACTCCATTGCTCGAACAGTCGCATTTTGGAAGAACTTGCATTTCATTGGAAAAAAAGGGCAGAAACTGCAAATTTATGCAGTTCGGCCGACCGAGCCCTGTAGCCGGTCGACCGACCTGCTCATGTCGAGTTTTTTTATTTCCTGCATCTGGCCAGCCGACCGAGCCCTGCAACCGGTCGACCGACCTGCTCCTATTTTGCTGTTTTGCCTATTTTTGCATATTTTGATTTGTTTTCCAAATTTTATCGATTCAAGTTGCTTTTTAGTGGTTGTCATTGCATCTTTGGCTTTGATAACTTAATTTTGACTTCATTCACGGGTTTTCATAAATAATCCCTCTAAATCGTATTAAAAGTTTCCTTCTCCAATTCTTAAATTCTATTTATAATGCGCACACAATTTCACACTTCGAGCGAAGTGGAAGGAAGATTAAATGGTTAGGTAAAACACGGACCATGAATCCCTGCGTTTATCTTTCCGATTAGTCCCCGACCTATTCGATTGATTGCTTTGACCTTTGTGTCTGGTTTACCGATGAGATGAGGTGAACTTTGTACTGCTTTGAGTGTGAAATTAACTAACGGATAGTAAACTGTTTAGTGCGAACGAGTGGTTATGGGACTCATGTTACCACTTTTCGGATTCCTTTTTGAGAGTTATGACACATTCCGCCAGTTAGTGGTGTCCAGTACTGGGTCTCTGACCTTCGCCACTACGGTTTGTTGCCTTCGGGTATGTGCCTTCGGGTTTGTGCCTTCGGGTTTGTTGCCCTTTAGTATCGCTTCCGATGTTGGTCGTTATGAGCCGCATGGGTGATATTGGGTTGCCCTTTAGTATCGCTTTCGATGTTGGTCGTTATGAGCCGCATGGGTGATATTGGGTTTGGAGTCTTCGGGCTCATGGATCCTTGTTTGTACAGTACTGAGCTCAAGCAAAATTTTCTGATGTTTCATTCATATGTATATTCCCTAGGTATCGCCCTTCGGTGTTGGTCTTTTTGAGCCGCATGATGCGTAGCGTTCACCTTGTGGAACTTGTATACCTTATTGGTATTTGTTATTGACTTTATGGGTTGATTTGGGATATTTGTATCCTTTGTTCTATATGTTTCCGATGAGATGAGGCTTGTTATCCTATGATTCATCTTTTGTTAGATGATTGTGTTATCTCCTTTAGAGATATCTATTATGCTTTGTAACCTTACAGGTTTATTGTTGTTCAGTTTATCTAACTGATTTGTTTAGCTAGACTGACCCGTGTATTTTGCACTCAGGTCAGATCGAGATGTTTCAGGTTAGGTGCATTTGGACTTAGCCTATTTTGCTTCCGCATGGACTACTTCGCTAGCTTCTTTTTGTCATAGTTTTTGTGTAGTCCCATTTTGTAGTAGCTCTGATATTTATTCTATTGACTCGTCTGTATATTGTGGTCTGCTATACCACCTGACTTGTATTATTTTGTGAACTCTGTTATGTAGCAGTATATGTGTATATGATGATTGACTGTTCTGTGATGTATATTTCATTTGAGTTATTATATTCTGTTCTGATAGATCCAACCACCTATGGTTTTGTTTTAAGTATTCATTGGGTATGTCGACCTGCTTGGTAGTCTATTGTCGATGTATTCAATAGATAATTAGAGCAAGACTATAGATGGTCGCTGCCAACCAGCCTTATTCTCCGTGTTAGTTGACGGCATTACCTTGTAGTGTCCTTGGCTAGCATGGGTATAGAGGTGGGGCGTCAGAGCGTTGTATCAGAGCCGAGTCAGAACAAAGTATAATAAACACAGAATAGATGCACATATTACGGTACATCAAAGTGTACAAGTGATACAAATCTTTGAATCATCGTGTCTCTTTATTCCATCAAGGTTAGATAGAATTTGGGAATACGTCTAGGAATGCATTTTATTCCGTAGTATTCCGTAATGAAGTATCTACCTTGTGAATAATCTTGTTCTTATCTTACTCTCAGCGTATGGCTGAAAGAGGCAGGGGACGACGTTCGGATGCCGGGCAATCCAGTGGCTCACATCCGGATGGCGTTTCTATGTCTGCTGATCAGTTTTTGGAATTGTTTAGGAGCACTCAGCCTCCAGTTCCTCCTCGAGTGTCTCCACCTCGCAAGTCTGCCTTTGCACGTCAGTGCAGTGATTTTGCTCATCTTGGAGGAAAGCCGTTTAAAGGCTCTGAATCCGTTCTTGAAGTCCAAGCTTGGTTTCGAACATGCGAGCGTATCTTCTCTCGTATGGATCTTTCTGACCATGATAGAGTTCTTGTAACTTCTAGCTTATTACAAGAGCGTGCTCTTGATTGGTATGAGCTTCTTATAGCCGAAATTGATGAGTCTACTCTTTTTTGGACTCAGTTTCTGGAGCGATTTGAACTCAAGTTCGTTCCTGAATCTGAAAAAGTTTTATTGACCCGTCGCTTCCTTGAGTTGAAGCAAGGGAAGTCTTCTGTTTCTGAGTATGTTGCATCATTCGAGGCTTTATCTAAGTATGGTCTTGAATTCATCAGTACTTCTTATAAGAAGAATTTGAAGTTTGTTTCTGGTCTTAAGAAATATCTTAAGAAATCTTTGTTGCTCCAACTTAAACTTTCTTTTGAGGAGTTAGTTGATCCTGCGCTTCATCTTGAGACCGTCGAGAAGGAGTGTGATACTGATGTTGATGTTGAGGTTTCCTAGAACCCCAACAAGAGGCCGTTTCCAATTCAGAAGAAGCCTTTTCCTTCTAAGAAGAAGAAGACTGGTGGTCCTAGTTCTCGGCCTCAGTCTTCTGGAACACCTTTCGTTCGAAAGTGTTTCAATTGTGGTTCTCCGGATCATGTTATTCGAGCTTGTCCTAAGCCTCTCTTCTGTCGTTATTGCAAGAAGGAAGGTCATCATGTTTCAGCTTGTCCTACTGTTCCGGCTGGTGCCAAGTCTAGCAATCTTTATGCTACCAAGGCTTCTAAAGGTCCTTCTCAACCCAAAGGTATATCTCCATCCATTTTGGAAGGTTCTATTTTATTTTGTGATCATAGTATTCGAGTTCTTTTTGATACGGGTGCTTCACATTCTTTCGTATCGAAGAAGCTCGTTGATGATTTATCTTTGGATGTTTTTTGTTTGGTTACTTCTTTAAGGATTGTGAATCCTATTGGGGGATCCGCGACCCTTAGCTTGCTTTGTGATGATATTGAGATTGCTTTATGTGGTTTTTCTTTTCGTGCGAATCTGCACGTTATTTCTTGTCTGGAATTTGATATGATTTTGGGTATGGACTGGCTAGTGAGATATGATGCCAGGATTATTTGTTCGGAGAGGATTATATATCTTCGACATCCGGATTCACCTACTCAGTTATCTCTTGTTCTTCAGGATGTGGATAATTCCGAGATGGCTTTTTATTCTCTTGATTCGCGAGATGATGATGGTATATCTCGTATTCCTATTGCTTGTGACTTTTCTGATGTTTTTGAGCCTGTATTAGGTTTGCCACCTAAGCGGGCAATTGAGTTCCGCATTGATCTCATTCCAGGCGCACAGCCAGTTAGACGTCCTCCTACGAGGATGTCTACAAAGGAAAATGAGGAACTTAAGAAGCAGCTTTTAGAGCTTGAGTCCAAGCAGTTGATTCAGTCCAGTTTTTCTCCATGGGGATCTGCGGTTGTCTTCGTGAAGAAGTTCGATGGAACTCTTAGGCTTTGCATTGACTATCGCAAGCTTAACGAGTTAACCGTCAAAAATAGATATCCATTGCCTAGGATCGATGATATGTTCGATCTATTGAGTGGTGCTAAGGTCTTTTCTCAGCTTGACCTTGCCACAGTTTTTCATCAATTACGAGTCGCGGAGGATAGCATACCTCTTACAGCTTTCCGCACTCGATGTGGTTCTTTCGAGTGGCTCGTTATGCCGTTCGGTTTGACGAACGCTCCTGCTTTCTTTGTTGATCTCATGAATCGGGTATTCCGGGAATATCTCGATAAGTTCGTCCTTGTCTTCATTGATGATATCCTGCTCATGTCGAGTTTTTTTTATTTCCTGCATCTGGCCAGCCGACCGAGCCCTACAACCGGTCGACCGACCTGCTCCTATTTTGCTGTTTTGCTTATTTTTGCATATTTTGATTTGTTTTCCAAATTTTATCGATTCAAGTTGCTTTTTAGTGGTTGTCATTGCATCTTTGGCTTTGATAACTTAATTTTGACTTCATTCACGGGTTTCCATAAATAATCCCTCTAAATCGTATTAAAAGTTTCCTTCTCCAATTCTTAAATTCTATTTATAATGCGCACACAATTTCGCACTTCGAGCGAAGTGGAAGGAAGATTAAATGGTTAGGTAAAACACGGACCATGAATCCCTGCGTTTATCTTTCCGATTAGTCCCCGACCTATTCGATTGATTGTTTTGACCTTTGTGTCTGGTTTACCGATGAGATGAGATGAACTTTGTACTGCTTTGAGTGTGAAATTAACTAACGGATAGTAAACCGTTTAGTGCAAACGAGTGGTTATGGGTCTCACGTTACCACTTTTCGGATTCCTTTTTGAGAGTTATGACACATTCCGCCAGTTAGTGGTGTCCAGTACTGGGTCTCTGACCTTCGCCACTACGGTTTGTTGCCTTCGGGTATGTGCCTTCGGGTTTATGCCTTCGGGTTTGTTGCCCTTTAGTATTGCTTCCGATGTTGGTCATTATGAGCCGCATGGGTGACATTGGGTTGCCCTTTAGTATCGCTTCTGATGTTGGTCGTTATGAGCCGCATGGGTGATATTGGGTTTGGAGTCTTCGGGCTCATGGATCCTTGTTTGTACAGTACTGAGCTCGAGCAAAATTTTCTGATGTTTCATTCATATGTATATTCCCTAGGTATCGCCCTTTGGTGTTGGTCTTTTTGAGCCGCATGATGCGTAGCGTTCACCTTGTGGAACTTGTATACCTTATTGGTATTTGTTATTGACTTTATGGATTGATTTGGGATATTTGTATCCTTTGTTCTATATGTTGCCGATGAGATGAGGCTTGTTATCCTATGATTCATCTTTTGTTAGATGATTGTGTTATCTCCTTTAGAGATATCTATTATGCTTTGTAACCTTGCAGGTTTATTGTTGTTCAGTTTATCTAACTGATTTGTTTAGCTAGACTGACCCATGTATTTTGTACTCGGGTCAGACCGAGATGTTTCAGGTTAGGTGCATTTGGACTTAGCCTATTTTGCTTCCGCATGGACTACTTCGCTAGCTTCTTTTTGTCATAGTCTTTGAGTAGTCCCATTTTGTAGTAGCTCTGATATTTATTCTATTGACTCGTCTGTATATTGTGGTCTGCTATACCACCTGACTTGTATTATTTTGTGAACTCTGTTATGTAGCAGTATATGTGTATATGATGATTGATTGTTCTGTGATGTATATTTCATTTGAGTTATTATATTCTGTTCTGATAGATCCAACCACCTATGGTTTTGTTTTAAGTATTCATTGGGTATGTCGACCTGCTTGGTAGTCTATTGTCGATGTATTCAATAGATAATTAGAGCAAGGCTATAGATGGTCGCTCCCAACCAGCCTTATTCTCCGTGTTAGTTGACGGCATTATCTTGTAGTGTCCTTGGCTAGCATGGGTATAGAAGTGGGGCGTCACAAAGTTGGTCATTGTTATGGTGGTGGGAGTATTAGCGGATCGTGCTCGAGATTGCATGTTGGTGGATTCATGCGAATGGAAGTCAGAAGGGGGGAGGAGATCGGTTAGTGTTGTGTGGGCCGATCTTTAGGAGAGTTGTTTCTCTTGTTTTTTTATGAATGTTTATACACAGAGAAGAAATGTGTATATATGTACATTTACAATATAATTTACAATATGTTTTTAAAGGGAAATCTATTTTAATTTATATATAGATATGTTAAGACGGTAAGTTTTTAAAGTTAATATAAAAATAAATTCTTTTAAAATCTATATAAATAATTAAGTCTCAGAAGAAACAAATATACATCAACACATTTTGAATTTACTAATTTATTCTAAAATAATATACTCAGGAGACTAATTTTGTTTAAATTAACTTATTTAAATTATTTAGTTACTAAAAGTTATTTTAAAGGGGAAATTGGTTTTAACTAAACTGTTTGTTAATTAAATAGTAATTAATTATTTGATCAATTCAAATATTAATAAACCATATAATGTTTGTACAAGGTCAAAAGTAATAGAGAAACCAGCCGGTTTGGATTGGATTGCAAATAAAATAAAAGGTGAGTTAATCTCACTCTTCTGGATTGCTATTTAAATTTAAGTGATTATATCTAATTAATTGGTTGAATGATTGAATTGATTTGATGTGCTATATTATATATAGTAGTAGTATATATAGTATGTATTGGAGTGATTGATTTTCCCGCATTATATAGCGAATGAGACCCTATGCGCCGCATAATATGGGATGATATTATATAAACCCATATACCGCGATATTCCACCTCGAAGTGGAATTGGTATTGTGCTAACGTCTGTGAATGCAGGGAAACGGGTTGGAGGGATCCAACTGGATTCCTCAAAATTATTTAGATTGTTTTAATAATTCTGTGTTATGATTGTTTGATATTCTGTGATGGATCATATTGATAATTGAAATATAGGATGATGTGTTTGATTGATTATATTTAGGTATACTGAGTTATCAAAAATATATAGATTGGATTTTTTATGAGGAAATAAAAGAGAGAATTCTTAAGTAAAAATAATTTTTGACAGTTGGATAAATTAAAAAGTGAATTAGAAAGGATGAAAGTTGAAATTTTAAATTCTAATAATAAATTCCAAGTATGGAAAAGGAGATTTTAAATAAAAAGGGAAAATAATGAATTTTAAAACTTAAGTGATATTATTTAAAGGAATAAAGAATTTACTTTAAAATTCAAGGTTTAAATTTAGTGAAAAGGGTAAAGAAGGAATTTGGAAATATGAAGTTGGTATTTTCAGTTAAAGAAGATTTTGATATCATAAGTAAGAATTAAAAATCTGAAGTTAATGGGTTTTGAAATAAATGAGTAAGTAAAGGAATTATTTCAAAATGGAGTAATTTGGAAATCAATTTGGAAATTGATTTAAGTGTTTGAAATTGGAATTATAAAAGAGGACGGGACTATGGAATTAATAAACTGGGTTTATAAAAGTGAAGTAGTATATCAGTGGATATTTAGAAGGATAAATTCACGGTGGGAATTTATTAAAGGAATGGGTAAATTTACTTAAAAATAAATAGTGATTTATTTTTAAAGGATGTGAAAGAGAAGCGTATTTCCCTAGATAGCCAAGTGCGTTTTCAAAGCAAATTTTTAAGTATAAGTTAAAAAAATTTGAAAGTTGTTTTAAAAGCATGTTTTTGAAAATTTATCATTTTTAAATGTTTAAATTTTAAAGTAAGTATTTTTCAAATTTATCTTAGTAGTAACTATTTAAAGGTGACTTGGTATTATGTTTTAAAAAGAGAAAATTTAGTTTTATATTTTATAAAGTAGCTTTATTTTAAATATACTTAAAGTATATTTTTTTAAATAAAGTATTAAAGTAGTTTTTAAATTTAAATGTTTAAAGTATATTTTATGATATAGTGTTTGCATTATTTTAAATCTAAAGTATTTACACTTGGTGATTTCAGTGGAAATAGAAAATATTTGGGAAGTGTATTCCATGAGAGGAAGATGGTTTGAAAACTGTTTTCAAAAAGGTTTGAAAGTGGAAATATATCTTGCGAAGATATTTTGAGGGTAATAAATAATTTGGGAAAATTATTTATATTTTATGGTTGTTTGTGTATGTTAATTGATAGTTAAATAACCGACTATCAATATTAGACAATGCGCTGATTGTTTCGAAGAGACCGGGATCGGATTAAATTCTCGAAACCACTTCGATCCTGTTTGAGCGTTTTCATGTGGAAAACAAGAGTTTGGATTCGAAGGTGGAGCAGTGAAGTGCAAGGGCTAGTCGCTACTAATCCTGAGGTGATTCCAAAATGGATGTAGTACGAGTAGTGCCTTCGGTTCCATTCGAACCCGGAACGGACTTGTGTGGATGAATGCTTTCAGAATATCGTCAAGTGGACGTGAGCGTTCTAAGTGATATGTTCTAAAAAGGTAACGCTTAGCCTCGAGCCTCATCAACCGGGAATGATTGAAAATCAGGGGATATGCATCAAGGCTAAGTGGGTAGCACCTTTAGGGTAAGGTCATCCCTGTCTAGATGTCCCTTTTTCTAATTTGGCTTAGTGGGCTGTTGCTGATCCCAACCGTTGGGTGATCTTACTCGGGATTATCCAGTAAGGGGTAGTCCTAGTCTTGTGTTGCAGGGGTTCGGGAGGGATCCTCGGTATGGTGATCTAGGCCACGTAGTGTGATAGGTGGTACCCCAGTGCCTAGTCATTAGTTGGAAATCCATTCTCCCTACGTGCTTTTATAGTTTTGATTGTGCCCAACTATTGCTGAAACGTGAGATGCAAGCATTTCAGCTAGATTCTATTTTACTTTCTCTAGACACTATTATAATATCAGACGGATTTGATAAAAAGGGTTTTGGCTATCGTAAGGTAAAAACCCGACATGTTTATTTGTGGTGTGGTCTTACGAGATGCTTTTGTTTTAAAAGGATTTTGATACTTTAATAATCAAATTGAGTGTGATTTCTCAAGCTGGTATTCCAGACTGACTCGGGTGTTATTTCACTATAACGCTCGGGCCAGATCGAGTATTATAGAATACAGGAAAGGATGCTATGGAGCTCAGGAGACGGGCTAAATGGCGATGCGTACTCCTGTACTTGTTTTAGATATTCCGCTATGTTGATTTGTTGTGCATTCAGTTTTGTGAGGACAGGTTATGATTACTGTCCAGCTGTGTGTTATGTATACTCTGTGGTGTAATATATAAACAGATTTTTTTGCGTAAAGATCATTTATTATCTATTATATTTTATTCCGCTGCGATGGTTAGATTGTGATGTTGTTTTCTATTTTCTTCTCCTACCTCTTCATCTTTTACCTAGTTATTCGCTCTTTCGTACACTTCGGGTTGAACGGAGAGGATTTATTATCAACTCAAGGGGTGCAGAACTGCGGGTCGTTTCAAAAACACTGACACCAGACCTCGTGCACGTGCACAGATCAACGGCGACGTTCCGGTTACCCATGCCACCGTCGATGAGTCGACTTTGACTTCCCTTTCGATCCTGATCACCCAAACCTGAATCGATCGCAAAAATCAAATTCGAGCAACCTCGGCTATCTCCTAAACAACCCGATCACCTGAAACCTCCACACATTGCCACCTCTGATGATCTGAAGCTTCGCCACTGCATCCAGACCCTCGCCAGAGTACCCTACTCTGATTCCCCTACCTCTGACCCAACTCGAGGCTCTAGAGACGATGCAGCAAATCCATTCCCAACCTCGACCAAAATTGGGTTTTAAACCCTAATCTGATGCCTGACCACCGCCATGGTGGTCTAAAAAACCACCTTCCTTTTTTCCTTGCTCGCGTACTTCCTCGCTACCTCCAGTAGTAATCCAGACCATCCTAAGCCCTCCGATCACCAAAAAAGCTCCTAAACCCAAATTCTGATCAACCACGAATTTCCCACTCGAAACCAAACTAAAATCGTGATTTAACTTTTAAAAATCCTAGTTTCCAAAAACGATTCAGATTATATACATGAATCAGAGAATCAAGATGTTTAAATTTATCACATTTTAAATATTCCACTGTATTTTCCCATTTTTCAAATATATTCGAACTTGTTATACTTAAAACTAATTTTAAATCCTAGTTTATGTTTAAACAAACATAACTTTTTTTAATATCACATCCTATTAGAGATTAAATGAGGAGATTTTGAATTTTGACTTTGTTTTAAACCCTGTAAAATAAGAACAGGGGATATATATATATGCATACAGACATGCACACTTAACAACTTCACATTTATAAACATGCAAACATAAATTTCACAGCCATACAATAATTATCACATCATTATTTCATATAATCATCACATGCACTAAGTTAAAATAGGATATTGTTTTGTTTACTCACTGTAAAAGCTTTGAAACAGTTTTGTACTTTGAAAACTAGAAGCTTGATTCTATGAAACTTGAAACTGGGAAATGCTTGATGATCTGAAACTTAGTTGAGTTGATCTTGTTTTAAACTGAAATGAATTTACTTGCTGAGATTTGAGATAGTTGATTGCTTTAGATTTTTCTAGTTTTAAGTTTGTTTACAGGTTTTGGTTCTTAGTTTGAAATGAGAATAGAAAAGAAATGAAAGAGAAGAGATAGATATATTTATAGCTTTAATTTATGATTTTTAAAAATAAAGAAAATAAATGAAATTGTGACACTTGTTTAGTTATGTTACATTTGTCATTTGCTTGTTATAATTAATTTACATTTGTAATATGCATGTGTTTATTATTTTTAATATGTTTTTATAACTTATATTTTAATTTCTATTTAGTTAATACTTTTTCCCTAATTTATATTTATAAAATCTTTTAAAGAAAATAATATGAAACTAATTATATACTAATAAGAACCATATATATATTTTTAAAACCAATTTATTTTAAGATATTTGTCTTTCAAATTTCAAATTCAAATTCTACTTAAATCTACTTACATATATATACATATATAAAAAACACATATTCAATTTGTTTTAAAAGAATAATTTTCCAAATTTAAATAATTGATAAAAGAAGATTATCATATATTTATTACCTGAAATTCTGGGATATCACAAATGGTGGCATAGAGGGGGCGATCTTTGGTGGCTCGGCTTCATTAGTTTTGTGAAGAAAAGGTGAATTTTGAACGAAGGGTTGGGCCACCTTTTCAGGTAAGGAGTTGCATTGTGATGGTCGTGGGTGAATTACGGGGTCGGTCGACGGTGAGGTCGAATGGTTGGAGGGTGGTTGTGGGTGCACGGATACGTGCATGACTTTACGCTAAATCAGCAACAGGGAATAAGAACTAGAAGAGAAAAGGAAGAAGGAAGGAGGATTTTTTTTCTTTGGGCCGGTTTAATCTGGTTTGGGCCGGGAAAGAAGGAAAAAAAATGAAAAAGGGGAAATAGAATTTGTAAATTAATTACCTAACGATCTATAGACATAATTCTCTCTAAACCCAACCAATATGATAGGTTTAGGTAATTGAATCCTATCGCCAAATATTAGTCTAATTGATGTTACTAATTTCCTTTAATACCAAATTTAAATTATTTTATAATAGTAGCCAAGTAAAATTAAAAGGTCGAAATAAAAATTTGATACATTTATTTGAAACAAACATATGTAGTAAACTCCTGTTTATGAATATTAGCACTTTGAATATAAATTGTTTATTTTAAACAATTTACTTTTAAAATTTATTGCTTGGATTCGAAGAGACCGGGATCGGATATCAGTGTTATCCGGAACCATTTCGATTTAATAACCATTAGAACCATTACGGTTTGATTATAGATTTTAATAGACTGGAATTGGACTAATTTTCACAAATTTAACTATTTTAGATAAGTATTTTACTTAAACACTATTATAATATCAATGGATTTTTGTAAAAGTATTTTGGTTATAATCAGATAAAACTTGTCATGTTGTACGAGTTACCCTTGTCTTCATAGAGTTTTATAGCTTAAATATTTCAAATTTAGTGGGTTTAGTCACGCTGGTTTTCAGTCCGACTTGTGTGTTACTTTATTGTAATGCTTGGGTCAGACCGAGTATTACGGAATTTCAGATTAGGACGCTCTTGGAGTCCAGAAGACGACCTGGATGGCAGAGATGTATTGCACGTATTTGGCTATATTCCACTGCGTATTATAGCTTGTATAGTTGGAAATTGGGGACAAGTATTATAATTGTGCATATCTATTTGTTGATGATTGTACTCAGATAACTTGTATGTATATTAGCAGTTACAGCTTTTCTTTGTATAAAATGCTATTATTATATATTATATTTTGTTCCGCTGTAGTGTAAGATTATGTGGTGTGTTGTTTTCTATTTCTTCTTCTATCTCTTTTCTTCTTAACCCTAACAACCTGGTATTTTCGTCACTCAATTGCTCAGCACTCTATACAGTGGATGTATTAGTGTCGATTTTCTGGGGTCGAAAATCGCCAGGGTCGTTACATGTGGTAGCAGAGCCGAAGGTTTAGCAAGAACTTGGCTCTGGTGGGGATTACTCATTATAGATAGGGTCAGTAGTACCCTAGAATGAGTAGGGTGTATATATGAGGGTGTACTTGTTATTTTCATATATAATAATTTCAAAAATGGTTTTAAAATAAATTTTTGTAGCGTTATAATATAATATATAAAGAAATTTTTTTTCTAAATTATTAGTATATTAAGGTGGTTGGCTATAATAGTTATAATCAAATAAGATTATAAAATTTAAGTAGTAATACATATATAACCAAATAAAAAAATTAATTAATAAGAATGAACTATACAAATAAGTTAAGCTAAAAGTAGACTCAAAATAGAATTTTAAATCCCGGAGATTTCGGGAATGTTTATCAAAGTGTTTTAAAATGGAATAAGTTTACGCTGATTTTATTTTAGATGATCTTTCCAGAAAATTATTACGAAATATGGTGTGTTTGGTTCCTGAATATGACAATATGGATTATTATCATAAATTGGTTACTTTGTCTTAATAAAGGATGTTTTATTGTAGAATAGACAAGGACGAAAAAGAATGAAATGTTTTAAGGTAGTACATTATATAAGCATGACTTATAAATAAAAAATGGATCTTATGTGTGAAGTTTTGAATCTAGTCCGGGAAATTTTAAAAATTGTTTCAAAGTGTTGAAGGAAATAATAAATAATATTACTTAGAATATTTTTGAATATAGAAATCTTTGTTTTAAAACAAGAGTTGTTTGAAAATGAATTTGTTTTGGATTAAAAACCAAAGTTAGATAAAAATTAAAGTGTGATTTAATATGTAAATGGATAAATATGTATATATATGTGGATATATATGATTTCAAAGTTGATTTGAAATAAATATTGATGTTGAATTATGGAACCCCCTTAAAACGAGAAGTATAACCTAAGGAAAGGTAAGTTTTTGAACTTATAAGTGGGAAATGATATTAATAAGAGATTTCAATTTGGGGGATATAAATTTTAATTTAGTTAGTTTAAATGAATTGAACGAATTGGAAATTAACTCAGGCTAAGTTAAACAAGTTTTGAACTTATAACCTGGAGTTGAAAATTTCAAGGGTGAAATTAAGATTTAACTTATGGAAGTTAAATGAATTAAATTGTAAAAGAAAAGGTATGGATTTGATGAGAGTTGCAAAAAGAAGAATGTATGTATGTAAATGATTTCAAAATGATTTCTGAAATAAAACGGGTTTCGAATTCAGGAAACCTTTGATTGATGTTTTAGATGATTTGGGATGTTTATTTTCTATCATTCTATATATTATTTACAGTATACAAAACTGTAAATTGAATTATTTCAAACAAATTATAAGGTGGATTGAAATGATATATATCCCACCCTGAAAATTGAATAGAAATAAAATTAAACTTATGAAAATGGAATCATTTTGAACTTAAGTTTGAAATGTTAGAACAAACTTATCAGCTGGAATTGCTTGAGATTTTAAAGTTGAAGTTAAAACTAGGAAATAAATTGAATTTCGAAAATTTATTTGTTCTAAAAAGATTTGAACTCCAACACTCGAACCTTGAAATAAATTTAAGTGGAGGTAATTTAAATGGATATTTGAAATTTGGCTTAAAAATTGAATTATTTCAAAGATGTGGGTTGTTAAATTAAATATTAAAGGCTAATTTGATTTAAGTGATGAAATCAACATTTTGAAAACCGAACTCGAATTTATATATATATTGAGATGGTTTAAAATTTGGGATTGGAATTGAAATTAATTCAAATTGGAAATGATTTGAAGTAATTGGAACTATAATCAAAGTTGAATTAGTTGGAAGTTGAAATGGGAATTGATTTGAACTAAAATTGGAATCGAAGTTAATTCAAATTGAAATCAGAATTGAATCATTGGAAATGGAAATTGAAAATTGATTTGAATTGGAGATTGGAAATTGAATCAGTTTGACTCTGAAACTGTTTTCAAATAAACTATTTTGGCATAAACAATTTAAATCTATCTTCTTAAATATTCAGATTATTCTGATTTCCAAGCTATTTAATATACAACCTTTTTTTTAAAACCCAAACTATCTTATATTAACTATTTAACTATTTTACAACTATTCAAGCTATTTTCTAAATTCGAACTGGTCGGGGTGGAAATTATTTTTATTTAAATCATGGATTTTAATACGAATCAAAATAAATTCAAATTATAACCCAGATGGAAATTCAAATAAATCTTGAATTAGAACAGAAATCGAGATATTAAGGCAAAAAATGATTTTGAAGTGAAATAGTGCATTTGGAGAAAAATATGATGACTTAAAGGTGAAGATTTAATAGTTGCTATAATTGAAACTTACTTTATAAGAAGAAAGATATGTGACAAACAACTTGGTAAAGGTATAGGAGTTGAAAATTTGATTTGGCATTTATAAGAATATAAATGTTAATTATATATTCAAACTCCCCTTGTTGAATTTATAACCAAAAAGAAAAGAATCCTTTAAAGATATATATAAGTAGGAGTTGGACTCAAAGATTATTAATTCAAAATTTATTTGAGTGGGAAAGAATAATTTTACATGTATATGAAAATGAACTGGAAATAGTTTTGGAACCCATTGATTTTAAAGGCTTTTGATTTTGGCAAATATTTAATTTTGAAAATTGGGTAAACAAATTTGAAAATTATCAATTTTGAAGATATCGATTTTGTATAGATAAAGTTTATTTGTGATACATATAAAGAGTATGATTTGAAAGATACTATATATGTATATAGTATAATATGTTCTGAGAAAAGTATGGAAAGGCACCCCTATGAAAGTTGAAACTTATAGTAGGAGATCCACGGGGTGGTTCTGCCTATGAGTCTTAAGGGTGAGTTCAATGAAAGTGGGATCCCAGAGGACGTCCGGACAAAACTCATGAGTTCCTGATGATCATTGTTGGGTAGTGTAAGTAGAGTGGTGCTTATGCCTACAGTTACATTAGGTTTTTTGTGATGGCAACGTAACCTTTGTTGTAACTGTGATCTATCGCGTCTCCATAGCGTAAGTCGAGCAGTAGTGACTGCCTATAATCTACGTTTGATTTCGCTGGGATAGCGATGTAACATCGGTAGATTGCGATCTATGCGGTTTGGTTCCATAGCGTAATTCATGTGGTAGTGAGTGCCTATAGTCTACAATGGATATCACTGGGATAGAGACGAAACCTTTGTGTAGCCTACGATCTATGTGGTAAAGTTTCATTTGGCAACGTAATTTTAGGGGAAGTGATTCCCTATAGACTACTTACAGTTTTGCTGTGATAGCAATGCAACCTTGGGCTAGCTACAATCTATGGTGTTCCCATGACGAAAGTCTAGAGGTGCGGATGCCTACGGTTTTTTTATGGATTTTGCTGGATGGCGACGCAATCATCGTGTTAACTACGACCCATGGTGGTTGTAACGATCCCGTTTAGAATCAAATTTAAATTGGTAATTAATATATATATTTTGGATTTAATTTGTGAATTAATTTGAATTTTTCAAACTTAATAAGAATATGTGTGTTTTTATGTAATAAATAGATTATAAATGGAATTTGGAATTGAAATTCAAAATTTAATATCTTCTAAATATATTGGATTTGAAAACATTTTATTTTCAATTAATAAAGGTTTGTTTTCCAATTACATTAAATAGGCATTTTGATTTGGAAGTTATATTTTGAAATTAATACAATAATTTTTGAATTGCTATTTGAAAGTAATAAGTGCAAGGTTAGAAAAATATACATATGTATATTTTGGAATTAATAAAGCATAATACATTTGGAACTAATAAAAACATTTAGTTTTGGTATTTGTAAAATTTTACATAAGATAAAAATCAAATTGTATGTAAAATATATTCATGAAACATATGTATATAAACGTAAAAAAACATGATTCTTAAATATACAAAAGTGCAAATAAATTATAAACAAGGGTTTAAACATAACTTGTAAATAAAATAGAGAAGAGGGTTTAAACACAATTTAAATAATAAAGGACATTTGAAAAACAAGTGTTAATATAAACTCACAAGTGTTCACAAATAAGAACAAGTAGCAAAATGGGTTATTAAAAAATTATTAAAAATTAAAAACATAAATAATATGAATTAAAAGAAAATTACCAGGCTGCATGTTCTTCTCTCATCCATCTCAAAAACATCAGCCTAGAAATTAAAAGAAAAAAAACCTGAAACAAATCAAAGGCCTGGAAAATCAAATCAAAACTGAAATGGAAAATCAGAAGCAAAACAAACAAATCAAAAGCCTGAGATCAACAAAACAACTTCAAGTATTTAAGTTTCAAACTTCAACCTGGAAAGATTCCAGATAAGATACAAAGATCAAAATCAGATATAAGTTACAGAAAAAAATCAAGATCAACAAATTCAAGTAAAACAGATCAACATCAAAGCAGATTTACAGTTTCAAATACTATGCTTTGTTCAAATCTCTCAGGTAAGCGAACTCTTCATTTTCAACACAGTTTCATTCTGTTTAGTATGTTGTTTACATGTGATAAAATTCTAAAGTAATATAGAGAGTAATGTTTTGCAAGTAGAATTTATTTGCTGTATGTATATATACATAGAAAATGTGAGCATGCCTGTATATAGAAAAATCATATCTCGGTTCATAGATTTCAGGTTTCAACCCTACAAAAAAATTCAACTTCTCATCCTGTAATCCTTTTTAGGTTTGGATGTTTAAACAAAATGTGTTCAAATTAATAGGATCTCAATTGTAAAAATGGGTTCAAACATTTATATTTAGTTAATATTCAGAAAATAAGAAATTACAATAGAATCTTTTAAAAATCCGGAAATTTGATATTTTTAGTATCATGTTTTGTTTACATCAACATAGTATCTACAAATTATGATTTTTAAAATAGAAATCAAGATTTTTAGTATCGATTCAAGGTAGAATCTTCGGGTTGAACGGTAAATGGAAAGTTGTCAATTTCCGATGATCAATGAGGAATTAAGCGTCGAGCTTGGGTCTGAGGGGAGATGTCGTGATGGAGATTAGAGGAAAATTCGTGCTTGAGCTTGTAGATCATTGGTGTGGCAATACGACGTTGATTTAGGGTTTTTTTATATAGTTTTGCGTCTGGGTAGTTCTTGTGAAGATTTCGACGACGTCGTTGCATCGGGTCGCACCGGACAGGAGGGGACATCACGTGGGTCATCGAGGAATCTATGGTGGCGGTGGCGACGTCCCAGGCATTAAGGATCATCGGTGCGACATATTTTTTTCATTGATCGTGTTTGGTTCTGGTGGACTTTGTCTCTGTTCGATTTTGTTTTGAGGGACGATTCGATGTTTTGGTGGTCGAAATTGTGGAAGGGTGTCGGCGTCGACTTGTCGAAGGGGGCGAGGTTGGTTGGAGACGATCTTTTCGATTGTACACGTGCACGGTGTCAGGAGAAGTCAGCGAGGATAAGTTTGGGAAAGGAGGTGATTGTCTCAAAGTCGATTTCGAGAAATTGAGCAGTTTGCTCGATGGCGTTCTCGGGTGTGTTCGTTGTAGTTTAGCATGTTAACAATTTTTTTTAAAGTTTTAAAAATAAAACAAAGTAAAATGAAAAGGAGGAGGGGTAACTCGAAGCAGGTCTCGGGGAGAACATGCATTGACTCGAGTAAAAACCTGAAGTCATCACGGGTTAGTAAAATGATGTTTTTTTCAAAGTTTTAGAATTTTAACAAATCAAGTTTTAATTTGAATAATTTTTCTTAACACATTTCTTTTAATGGTCTGGTTAAAAGTTTTTAAAGTAAATTATTTCAAAATTAACTTAAGCCTAAAATATTTTTTCATGTATGCTTTAATTAATTTAAAAGTTTATTTAAATAATTTTTGATAATGTGATTAAGTGATTATAAAGATAAATGGTTTATCTTTTAAAAGTTAATTAAAAGCCTTAAGTTAATCTATGGGTTAATAATTGAGTTTATTTCATGAGTTATCTTTAATTAATTAGAGTTTTGATTAATTAAAAGATCATTGATTAATTAATTTTAAGGTAATTAATTAATGCAGTTAATTAATGGATAATTAATTGATTAAGAGCTAATTAATTAATATAATTAATTAGAGGTTAATTAAATGTGAGTAATTAAAGGGTAAATAATTACTTAAAGGTAAATTACTTAATGAAAGTAATTAATGATAATTAATTAATGATTAAGGGTTGATTAATCGAGTGATTAAGGGTAACTAATTAAAGGATAATTAAATAATTAAAGGTTAACTATTTAATGATTAAAGGTTGATTTATTTATTAATTAAGATTGATTGGTTTATGATTAAAGGTTAATCAATTTGTTATTAAAGGTTAATTAATAAATGATTAAAGGATAATTAATAAAACTGGTTTGTAATTAATTAATGTTAATTAAACAGGATTAGTAAATTATTCATAAGTAATTTATTTGATTTAAATTATTCAGATGACTGATTAATCTTGCTTATGGATGTTTGGATTGTATGGAATGCTTTGAATTTGTTTGATATCCTAATGTGTGATGCTTGGTGATATAAATTATTCTGATTTGAGCTGTGACGAATGTAATTTATTTATCTATGATGAATTTATATTATTTATTTGTGAATCCATGAATGAAGATAAGCGTTATGGATTATACCGCTTATCAATATTACTGTGTTTGGATTGTGATGATTGATGATATTGCACTATTATGTAAAACCCCTGGACTACACCATACACACACAAATATGGATTGGACAAGGAATTTGGTTAAGTCAAAGATTTTTGAATTTTATGGTTTCAAATATTGAATTTTGAATCCAATGGTTTTGGAAATGAAATTGGTTTGAATATGAAAAGCTTTTGAAAAGGAAGTTTGAAATGGGAATTTAGCTTGAAAATAATATACCTTAAAATTATTTTGGAAACTATGTTTTGAAAAGGTATACAAGTTATACTATCTATATGAATTTTAAACCATTTTAAAAGTATTATTTTGAGAATTTAAATTAAATCCAAGTTTATACTTTAAAGGCTATAACTTGTGCATATTTAATCGGATTTTTCCAAAACGAAAAGTAATTGTTTTCAAATGATAATAGCTTTCAAATAAAGAAAGGATTCCCAGTTTTTGTTAAAAGGATTTCAGTTTTGAAATGAAATAGTTTTGAAAGCTATTAATAAATCTTTGTTAAAAATTAGTGAACTTTGTTTCCAAAATAAAGATCTTAAAGGTGTGTCTTTTGTATAAAAGATTTGAAATAGAATAGTTTTGAAAGCTATGAATGAATCTTTGTGAAAGATTGTGGAACTTTGTTTCGAAATTGAAGAGGATCTTAAAGGTGTATATTTCGTACAAAAGACTTAAAATAGAATTGTTTTAAAAGCTATGAATGAACCTTCATGAAAGATTGTGGAACTTTGTTTTGAAATTGAAGAGGATCTTAAAGGTGTGTATATTGTATAAAAGATTTGAAATGGAATTGTTTTGCAAGCTATGAATTAATCTTTATGAAAGATTGGTGAACTTTGTGAAGTGAATCTTTTGGTTTAAAGATTTGAAAATGTAATTTGTTTTAAACCATTTGAAGAAAGGTTTTGGGCTTTAAGTTGTGACTTAACTACGATCCCAATATCTATATGTTTTAAAATTAAGCGCCCATTATTCGGTTTAGCCGAGAGAGGACCTTATGTCATATAACCCATTCCGAATAATGATACGACGAAATGGATAGCATTTGTAGACCGATGGTGAAGACCGGGTATTTTTGAGAACGAAAGGAATACCCGTCGAATGTCTCTGCATTGAGACGCGCCGGTATAGAGATCTCCATATGTGATGGGGAATCCAATCGGGATTGTGAATACCCGGATTGCAAGGGCTTCTTTGGTGCCTTCGGTTCTGTTCGAACCCAGAACAGACTTGTATGGATGTATGTCTGACATTACACTTTGAGATGTAAAGTTGGTTTCTATCAGATACATGTATGTTTGGTGGCGGAGAATTTATTCTCTTAGCTTAACACCCTTCTATGAGACGTATGAGCTCAGAGGTTATGTAGTTGATGGTTACTAGTGATACATTCCCAATTTGGGAATGTGGCAAACGAAGTGCTGCTGATCATTTGTTGATCGAAGCATGACTTTTGTGTAAAGCGTAGCTTTGTGGACGAGACTGCATCAGGACCTCACAATCTGGAAATGGTCGAAACAGGAAAGATGTGCCAAGGTTATTAGGGGTCGCGCCCCAAGGGTATGTCCATTTATTCTGAAAAAAGGTGGTATCATGGTATGGAGCCCAGATATTTAAACTATGTGGTTACTGCAAATTTATTACTTTGTGGTTGTTGCTTTGTGGTTGAGGATCCTCGGATAAAGGTCGGTAATGACCGGTGATGGCATACTTGTAGGTGTTACTTCCGGGCAAGGGTAACCCAGCCTTGTGTTGGTAGAGATCCGGGTAGGTTCTCGCGGCATCCCTCCAGAGGCATACCCATGTGGCAATAGGAAGTTCCTTAGCCTGACCATTTGTTGGAAATCCTATCACCAATATGCGTCTTGTACAGTTTTAGATGTTAGCTATAATAGGCATAGTTCAAAATGTCTATGCTGGCTAAGATTAATATTATACTTTCGAAAGGTTTTCTCAACTATGCACTAATAATATTATCAAAAGAATTTTACATATCAAGCATGTTTGACTATCATAAGGAGAAATCTCCTCCAATTCTGTGTTTGCATTGTGTGTGCGGTGGGAGGCCTTATGGTAGTTTCATTTTCCAAAAAGCATTCCGAATTTATTTTACTTCTTTTATTGTTTGTTTTAAAGATAAACTGTTTTTGTTTGCTCACAATAGTCCCATGAATGACCTGGAGTTTATTGTTCCCTTTCTAAACTCTGGGCGCCCACAGTTTTCCACATGGCAGCCTAGAGTTAGATTTTCAGATAATCAGCTAGTAGTTGTAGATTCGATATTTGGAAGTCTATGGATTTTGGCAATCGCATTTGGATCAAGGTTGCTTAGTTCATCGTAGTGGTGGTTCGAGCTTTTGGATTGGTGTCCTTGGAGCTTTAGCAATGGAAATGCATTCTACTTGGAAATTCAATCGGAGTTATCTTTCCGCTGTCGATGGTTGCAAAGTCTAGACCATCCAGTTGTGTCATTTCTTCCGCTGTTATCTTGTATCTCTGATGTTGATATCATTTGTATCATTGTTGTATCGAATGTTGTATATCATTGATATTATTTCATTTCTTCTTCCGCTGTTTGTTATACTTAATGTGTTATAAGCTTCGGCGAACCAGATTCGACATTTGAATCTGCGGCATTTGAATACTGGTGATGTATTCGATGTCGATTTTCGAAGGTCGAGTCAGAGTCGTTACAGTGGTGAAGGGGGTGATACTTTCTATAGCATTTTTGAAAGAGTTTTTCAAGTATTTTCATTGGGTGTTGAAAATGGTCTACCAAGTACTTATAGATTTTCAGTTCTATGCCTGATCAGCGTATGACTAAATTTTTGAAAGAACAAGGATGGACATGTTAAAACATCGAGTTATGAAAAGTACTTTTATATAAAACTAGCTTGGTAATACTGTGAAATTTAAAGTGTTTTAAATTGTATAATAGAAGAGTAAGGAGATAGATGATTAAAAATGATTTAAATTAATAATACACATCAAAATTCAAATTCTCGTTTCGTTCCTTTTCGAGGACGAAAAGTTGTGGGGGGGAGGAAAGTGACGACTCGGATTTTGTGACGTTTGTAATTGGGATAGTTAACTGATTTTAATTAGTCGAACAAATAAATTTTCAGATGTTTAAAATAGCTGAATATATATATATATATATATATTGGTTGAAAACTATGTTAATTTAAAATTATAAATTCATGGACATGATAAATTTTATTGAAATGTATATAAACTCCACCATTTGAACTTAAGATAAAATATCCATTAATGTATATATACAAATATATTCAACCTTTTTGTTTTTTAAATATATATATATATATATATATTTGTGTGTGTGTGTATATATATAAATTCTTGATATACATGTTTATGAAAATATAATATATGAAAATAAACACATTATATATAAATGTGTGTAAATGTAAATATGATAAAATAAATATGATAGTGTATATGTATGCATATCTACATATATATGTATGTGTGTATGTGAATATAATTATGGTAAAAATAGTGTACATGAACTTACATATAAATATATATATATATATATATATAGGTAAGTGCTTTATGATGGTAAAACATATGTAAATAAATGTATATGTACTCATGTTACATAGAATAGTAAATAGGTAAATGTATATGTTAATATAAAATAATGTATATGTAAATCCCTTAATACATACATATATATAGTATATGAAAATAAATGTTTATAAATTGGGAAACATCATCATGGAAAGGCATCACCTCAAGCATAAAAAACATTTAATCAAAGTAAAAAACAAAATAAAACCAAGTCATATTAAAAATCAAATCATCTTTATATCTAAATCAAGTCATAATTTAAAAATAAATAAAAAAAGAATGAAAAATGTGATATCCCGGAAATTGGGCAATATAAATTTAATAATCTGTGTTATAAATTTAATTTGATTTGATAATTTTTATAACAGATTTGGAATTTGATTTAATAATCATGTTTTAATAAATATTTAAATTGAAAGATTTTATCTTTTTAAAGTAAATAAATTGTTTTCTGTTTATAATATATAATTTTATATATTGTAAGTTGATAAATTTTGATTTTTAATTTAGTGAATAAATTGATTTTCTAATTCTAGTTTATTTTTAGTAAATTTAAAATTTGATTTAAGAAGTGGCTTTTCAAAGCAATGTAATAAATAATGTTATAGTTTATACTATGATAAATCTTATTTGTTTTGAAATTTTATTTAACTTTAAAATATATGAATTTTAAATTAGATAAATATAAAAGCTAAGTTTTATTTTATATTACTTGGGATTTATATATATAAGAATTTACAATGTAAATTACAAATGATCTTAGTTTGTTATAATCTCTTTTAACAAATTATTTGATATTGCTTAATTTGTTATTTTCTAAATAAAAATTATAATACTTAAGTTCTTATGAACATAATATATTTTGTAAGGAATAAAATTGTTGTTTTTAATTTTAATAGAATTATATATGCATTTATATATGTAACTTGATTATTAAAATTTTGATTTGATAAATTAATTTTAAATTTGAATTTGATGTTTTGAAATTTAATAGAATAAATACTTCAATATTTTTGAATAAGCTATATTTTTAATTTGTTTGTTTTCATTTCTTTTCAATTTAAAAAGAGACAAATTCATTTATATTACTTAAGAAATAAAATAAGATTTAAAGGCTTAAAGATTTATAAACAATTTAGAATTAAAATTTAAATACTTAAATTACATATGTAAGTTTATTAACACCCAAATTGACAAGTGTTAAACATAGAGTATACTAAGAAGACAAGTGTTAAATTTAAACCAAGTGTTTGTTTTATTTTTATTTTTCAAAAATATTTCTTATATAAAACACATCTCCTCATCTTATTCTTCTTTTCTTCAAACTTAAGAGAAATTTTCAGATTCTAAAATCTGAATTCTTCTACATTCAAACAAATTCTGTTCTAAACTAAATCTGCAAATCCCCCTCACAAACAAATCTAAAAACCCATGTTTCCTCTAACCAAAGTAAATCAAATTTGCAATCCAATTCTGCAAATTCTTTTCTGTTTTTTTTTTAAAAAAAGTACAAACTTGCATGCACCTGAAGTTCATCTGCAACTTCAAGTCTCAACTCAAATACCCGCAGTTCTTTTCTAAATCAACTAAAGCCTGCAGTCCTCTGTTTGAAATCAACATCCAAACTTGCATGCATCTTCTCTTTGGAAGCCTGCATGTGTTCACCTGGAAACAAGCATGCATGTAAATCTGAAAGCATTACAGTAAGCAAGATGGAAATTTTAAAAGCATTTGCAGTTTTAAAAAAGGCAATCTGAATTTCAAGTCATAAGCAAATAAAATAAAAGAGGAAACATGCATCTGTAAATCTGAAGCTTATGTGCTTTGCCCCTATAACCCAGGCGAGTAACAATTTTTATTTAATAAACGTAAGTATAAATAGTTGTTTGTTTACTCTGAAATAAGTATATGATAGAATATGGTGAAAGCTTGGAATGTATGTATGTTTTTATGAATGCATGCTTGCTGTGATTTAGGTGTATGGACCTGATCCTAGAATTTAAGTTTAAAATCCTGATCAAGTTCAGGATCTCATATTTAAACATTTCTATAGTTTAAGATTTAGTCAGATATGTAACAAGCTAAAGTTTAATTTTTTTTAAAAATGAGAATGATGACAAAGCTGTGATGACACAGGATAAACAAAAAAAAATCGAACAGAGTAAAATTTCTGAAATCAATATATAAATGTTCCAGATTTATTTATTTAAGCTTATAAACAAATTACTTGATTTTTTTACTTGATTTTTAAAACTATAACCTAAATTTTTAGTTTGCATTCAGTGAAGTATTTCTGGTCTAACCAGGAAACACAATTTGGTTTAGTTCTGTCAATCTAGGGGTTTGGAGTTGCCAGAGTTTCTTTGATTGTTGGAATGATGTGTGTAGTTTATAGGAAAAATAATAGGTGATGGGTTAAAGCAATAAGGCAGAAGTGATTTGGGTTTAAATTTTATAACCCTAGTTTTACTATGTTCAAGAGATTTGATCGCTGTGATCAAATTAAGTGATCGAGTTCTCTCTAGTTCGAGCTGAAGATAGATGGGGTATGGAGGAGGTTGTAGCCGGAGGTGGTACCTCTCAGATGGCCGGAGTTTGGAGGTTGAGGTGTTTGCAGTCAACCCATTTTGTTCCAGATTCGAGTTCGAATGCTTGATTTTTATTTAGGGTTTCTATAGTTGAATTGAGAGTTGATTTGGTGTTTGGAGAGGATTTGTGACTTGCGTAGGGGATCACGAGTGGCCGGAGGAGATGGTCGTGGGTGTGCAGGTGTACGGTGGTAATGAAGTATCAGTGGTTTAGGGAAGATGAGTTACTCGTGTTGTATCGGGTAGTTTTGTGGTAAGCTCGAAGCAGTTTGATGATGGTCTCGAAGTTTTGGGGTTAGGGACTCGGAGTAGATGTTGATTAGGCTCGGGTGGGTAAAACTGTTACAGGTTTGTGAAACCTGAGTTGTTTCTTAATTTAATAAATTGCAAAATGAAAAATATGATGATTCTCGAGTTACTCGAGTGATTTCGAGTTGTTCGAACTAGTTTGTTGAAGTTTAGAAATTGCCTTGTTTCAAATTTTAAATTGGAATTTGAAATATAAAGCAAAGATTTAAATTAAGTTTTAAATATAATTTAAATTATGAATTCAAGTTCAATTGAATCTTAAAGTTGGAAATGATTAAGTTTTTAAATTCAAATTTTCTTTAAAAGAACTTTAAAGAGTTTATTGTTTAAAATGTTTTTAAAGAATTTGAATTTAAATTTGAAATTGAAAATATGAAGTAATGTTTAATCAAAATGTAAAATTTGATTCAAATTTGGATTTGAATCTTTGTTTCAAATTAAATTTTAGTTTTATAAATTTAAGTGCTTAAAACAAATTTGAATAATAATGTAAAATCTAAATGGTTTTAATTTAAGAAGAAATTTGTTTTAACGTTTGTAAAATTTCTTTTATAATAAAAGTATTATTTAGCAATTAAAGGTTTTAAATTGAATTTAAACTTGTAAAGTTAAATAACAATTTAATGTTTGCATTTCATTTAATTATTAGGGTAATTAAATGAATAATTAATTTATTAATAAATTAATGAAATAAATAATTACTTAAAGTAATTAAGGGTTAATCTTAAGGATTTAGGATTAATTATTCTTTGAATAATTAACTTATAATTAAGAATAATTAATTAAATAAAATTAGTTTCTAATTAATGATTAATAATTAATCAAGTAATAATGGATTTAATTAAGTTTTAAATTAACACTTAATTATTTAATTAATTAGGGATTAATTAATGGTTAATTAATGATTAATTAATTTGTAATTAATAATGATTAAAATAAGTTAATTATTTTAGAAAATAATTAATGAGTTGTTAATAGTTAATGAAGATCATTAACTAAGGATTATTTAATAATTAATTAATGTGATTAATTTTAATTATTAATTAGATTTATTAATTTAAAGATAATCGATTGTGTAAGTTATTAAGTATAATTACTTATGGAAGTAATTAAGGAATTAATTACTTATTAATTGAGTTTAAATTTGATTAGTTTAAGTTAATTAATTTAGTTTAATTAATTTAAATTAATCGTTTGATGATTTGTGAAGTATAATTACTTAATGTAATTAAATGAAGAGAAGTTACTTAGGAAAGTAATTAATGAGTAATTACTATCTGTAATTAATTTAAGGTAATTTGTTGATAAAAGTAATTTGAGTATAATTACTTTGTGAATTAATCAAAGGATTAATTAGGAATAATTAATTAATGAGTAATTAATTTATTAGGTAAAGTAATTAAGGGTAGATAATTACTGAATGGAGTTAATCAAGGGTGATTAACGGTTATGATTTAAATAAAGATTAAATTACTTAATGTAATTAATTTAATTTGAAAATGTAATTAGAAGATCATTAATTATTATAATTAATGATGTAATTAAGATTGATTAATTAAGATTAATTAATCAATAATAAGTGATTAAAGGTAATTAATTTTAGGTAATTAATTAAGGAAGTAATTAAAGGTTAATTATTGTATTTGGTTAAATAAAATTAACTTGAGAAATTAATTAGTGGATAATTACTTGAATGTAATTAAGGGTTAATTAATCAGGGATGATTAATTAAAATGAATCATTGGATGATGATTAATTAATTGATTGATAAATTATCAATAGTGATATGAGCAAGTTGATATTGGTGAAGTAATTAATTTAATTTACTTTAAATTAATAGAATGATGTAATTAATTTAATTCATTTTAAATTAATTATATTTGGTGTGATATTAAATCATGGCTTATATGGATTGGATAGTGTTGTTTGCTTTGGATGGTTAGAATCTCAGATATGAGATAGATAATGTTGAGTGACTTGGATGCATTGGTTGCATGGTGATGTTGATATAGATTATCTTTTTGAATAATGATAATATGGTTTATCTGATATGATGATAATATTGATTATCTGTTGTGAAACTGTGATTTATCTTTCTGTGTATATAGATAATTGAATTGTTTTAAACCTTTAAAACAACTTGGCCTTAAAAGATACGCTTTGGATTTCGATGAGACCGGGATCGGGTTTCCATATTTGGATATCCGAAAACCACATCAATCCAAATTAACGATAGGTCGTGAATCTTATGTGAAGAGTGAAGACTCGAGGTGTAAGGGCTATACGTCAGTATAACTCTGTGGGTGATTCCGTAATGAGTTTGACGGAATAGTACTTATAGATTCGAGATGGCGGATCAGAGTGCAAGGGTTATCGTCATTAACTCTGAGGGTGATTCCAATACGAGTGTAAGGAGATAATGCCTTCGGTTTCGTTCGAACCCGGAACGAACTTGTATGGATTGAATGCTTTCAGAACTTCGTCAGGTGGACGATGAGCATTCTAATATATGTGTCCTCTAAAGGTAATCGTAGCCTCAAGCCTCATCAACCAGGAATGGCTAAAACAGGGGAGGTGCAGCAAGGCTTCGTGGGTAGCACCCACTGGAGAGAAAGATTGATCCATGTCTAGAGGTCCCTTTTTATTCGGCTTAGTGGGCAGTTGTTAGTGTACACCAACTGCGGGGTTGTCTTGTTCGGAACTGTTCAATAAGGAATGGGTCCGGCTTTGTGTTGCAGGGGAGCGGGCGTACTCCTCGGTACGTTAATCTAGGCCACGTACTGTGACGGGCGGTACCCTAGTAGCCCTGCCATTGTATGGAATCCAAAATCCAATAAGTGCCAACGGTTTTGATTGTATTACCCACTTTTGTGGCAAGTAGCATGAATTTAATAGATGTAACAATTTCGTCTATTTCATATTTACTTGGAAACCCTAGACACTATTATAATATCACTGGATTTCCTATCAAATGTTTTGGTTAGCGTAAGGTAAAAACTTTTCCATGTTTATGTGTGGGAAGTCTTCCGTGATACCTTTCTTTCCAAAGGTTTTTGGAAGTTAAGCAACTTTAACCTGTTACTCACACCTGACCCATGTCTGACCCGGAGTTTATTTTCGTTTTTCATAAACTCTTGGGTACTCAAATTTTTATGAGTAGCCAAGGGATTCAGGTTAGCTTTGACGAATATTGGAGGAGTTATGGAGCAGGAGGCTTCTGCGTTAGATATATAGTATTCCGCTGTGTGATCTGTGATTGTCTCTGAGTTGTATTATGTTGTAAATACTAGATAGGTGTTTATAACTGTCTAGTATGTGTTGTATATCTGTGTACTCTGATAGTGGTTGTAAACTATGTAATATTTTATGTTATTAATATAATTTATTCATTCCGCTGTTGAGATTGTGATGTTGTGTTCTTCTTTCTTCTCTTTCTTTCTCTTTTCTATCCCTTTCTTTCTTCATGATGATACGACTTTTCTGGAGAGAAAAAGTCGGGTCATCACAAAAAATCTCAGCCTGTACACAAAGAGTTCAACCACTCTAGCTTCCGTTGTACACTTCCACCCCATATACATATACACATACATACTACTACATTTTTTGCTTTCATATATACATCCTAGTTCTCAAAAAAAGGAAAGCTTCCATTGATAACATAAAAACAGCTTGGAGGAGAATTAAATTAAAAAGGAGTGTTCATTCTTCTGATCACTGTGAGTACAATACTTACTTTTTCAACTGGTTATATATACATATAAGCATATAATTGTGCCTGTGAATGAACTTTTGATCTGGATTGAATGTTTTTTTTAAGTTTGCCAGTTGCATATGTGTGTACTAAGAATTAGACATGAAGAAGCTTCAGTTATAGGAAAAAAATATACTATGTTTGTTGTTTAGTTAAAACTAGCTAATCACCCTTTTCAAAAATCAATATCTTCTTGTCCATTTGGTTTTAAACTTTGATTTCAAAACAAAAATTGTTTGTTTGTGAGTATAAAACATTTTATAATTTAATTCATTAGGATTCATGAAGCAGAGTGAGGGAAATCTCCTCATAGCCGCAAGTGAATCAACTTGGTCATGTTTTCATTTATCATAATTATACAAATGGATTATATAGCTATGTTTGCGATTGAAAAACATGATTTTTAGAGTTGGTATGAGAATTTTTACTGTCGTGTGTATGATGAGATAAGGAGATGATCATATTTGGGCCTATGACGAAACTGCGGTGACTCAAGCGATTTCGTGGACCGAGCTTTGGGTTGAAGGAGGATGGAAGGTTGGGGGACTCACAAAAAATGAAGCGGCGGTTTTTAAGAGCTTGGGGTGGACGGACGAAGGTGATTTAGGGTTTAGGTTCGTGATTGGGTTGGCTTCGGTTCTGGTCCAATGGCGACGAAAAGAGGGGGAGTTGGGCGTGCGCAGGTGGGGGATAGAGTGGAGGTGATGTTGATGAACCTTTGGCCGAAGTCTGATGGTGAACGAGGAGCGATGGTGGCGTAGAATGGGCGATCTTTGGTGGCTTGGCTTCATTATTTTTGTGAAGAAGAGGTGAATTTTGAAAGAGGGCATGGGCCATGTTTTCAGGTGAGGAGTTGCATTGTGATGGTCATGGGTGATTTATGGGGTCGGTCGAAGGTGAGGTTGGATGGCTGGAGGGTGGTTGTGGGTGCACGTATACATGCACGACTTCGTGCTAATTTAGGAATAGGGAATAAGAAGTGGAAGAGAAAAGGAAGAAGGAAGGAGGATTTTTTTTTTCTTTGGGCAGGTTTAATCTGGTTTGGCTCAAGAAAGAAGGAAAAAAAGGAAAAGGGAAGGAAATAGAATTTGTAAATTAATTACCTAATAACTTATAGACATTATTCTCTTTAAAATCAACCAATATGATAAGCTTAGGTAATTGAATCCTATCGCCAAATATTAGTCTAATTGATGTTACTGATTTCCTTTAATAAAAAATTTAAATTATTTTATAATAGTAAGTGAATTATTAATTAAAGTTTATTTGATTAAATAATATGTTGATTAGAAAATAATTAAATTCCTAACTGTTAGAATCTTATGTTGATTGATAAAATCAGTTATCAATTTGATTAGTTATTTTATTTAACTAACAACAGATTGTTTATAATTTCTTAAATTATAAGTAAATTTGGATTAAAAATAAAAGTAGATCCAGCTTAATTTAAGTTGACTGAATTTTGATTTTGAATTGTTACCATATGAGTTGTTAGTTGTTAATTTAATTAATGATCTTTACTTGGCTTTTATTTCCATGAATTTATTTTATTGTTCTTATCTATGCCATTAAGTAGCCAAGCAAAATTAAAAGGTCGAAATAAAATGTTGATACATTTATTTGAACAAACATATGTAGTAAACTCTCATTTATGAATATTGGCACGCTAAATATAAATTCTTTATTTTAAACAATTTACTTTTAAAATTTATTGCTTGGACTTGAAGAGACCAGGATCGGATATCAGTGTTATTCGGATCCACTTCGATTTAATAATCATTACGAACCTTTCAGTTTGATTATAGAGTTTAATAGACTGGAATTGGACTAATTTTCACAAATTTAACTATTTTAGATAAGTTTTTTACTTAAACACTATTATAATATCAATGGATTTCTGTAAAAGTGTCGATTATAATTAGATAAAACTAGTCGTGTTGTACGAGTTACCCTTGTCTTCAAAGAGTTTTATAACTTAAATATTTCAAATTTATTGGGTGTACTCACGCTGGTTTCCAGCCAGACTCGGATGTTACTTTATTGTAATGCTCGGATCAGACTGAGTATTATGGAATTTCAAGTTAGGACACACTTGGAGTTCGAAAGACGAGCTGGATGGCAGAGACGTATTGCACGTATTATGCTATATTCCGTTGTGTATTATAGCTTGTGTAGTCAGTAATTGGGGACAAGTATTATAACTGCCCATATCTATTTATTGATGGTTGTGCTCAGATAACTTGTATGTATATTAGCAGTTACAGCTTTTCTTTGTATAAAATTCTATTATTATATATTATATTTTGTTCCGCTACGGTGTAAGATTCTGTTGTATGTTGTTTTCTGTTTCTTCTTCTATCTCTTTTCTACTTAACCCTAACAGCCTGGTATTTCCGGCACTTGATTGCTCGGCACTCTATACAATGGACGTACTAGTTTCAATTTTTGGGAGTCGAAAATCGCCCGGGTCGTTACAATTGCATCATCGGAGATGACTGTGCCATTTAATTCACGTGTTTCTCCTAGATATTTCCAAAGTTACATTTTGGGTCCATATTTGATAGTCGGTTATTTAACTATCAAATAAAAAAACATTCAAATCAGGGATTTATTTCCATAGGGAAAACCAACCTTGGTCAAGCACATAAGTAATCATTGGCCCTTTAATTAATCTTTTTATTAGTAAAATCGCTTTATAATACTTTATATAAATACCTTTATAAATATATACCACAACTCCCTATATTTTCAATACTTAGAAAACATCTATATATGTAACGATCCAGACTCGACCTTCAAAAATCGGCACCGAATACTTCAACTCGTATTCAAATGCCGCAGATTCAAACGCCGAATCTGGTTCGCCGGAGCTTATAACACATTAAGTATAACAACACAGTGGAAGAAAAGAATATCATAGATATATAATATTCGATACAAGATTCTGATACAATGAATATCAATACAAATATCAGAGACAAGATACAGCTGTTGAATATGCGCTTATATGATTTTTGTTTGATGATAATAAACATATATATATATATATTCATTTAAATGTATTTGTTAATGTACTATTTTATTTTTCATAGATTAAATAAATATTTGTTGAATAAAATAAATTACACAGAATTTGAATTCAAACAGAAATTTTATTCAAACAAATATTTATTACAATTTTGAATAGTACAAATTCAAGCTCTCACTATACATATACAATTTTGATTCTAATTACACCACAATTCAATTTACATAAGTTCCTCACTACATATCACTCACACTCGTAGTTTATCTTCAACTTCATTCCAGTTAGAATCCAGCATCTGAGCAATCTGCAAAAATATTCACTAACGCAGTAAAATTGAAAAAGAAATATTTTTGCAATATAAAATAAAATGTGAATGTTGAAAATATTATTTGCCTCGGTTATTTGGGTAGTTCGTCATCATTTATATTTGAATTTATCATACACGAACAATGTGACATGCACATTGTATCACTGTACGTGCCACAAGGCCGTGCACATCGATATACGCTTGATAATGCTACAGGGACAGGTGAGCACAGGTCAAACCCAAATGAAAAGACGGGTTCAACTCACGTGCAATATAAATAAAATCACGACACGAGCACAAGGCCAAACCCGAGTTTTTAAAACTAGGTTCAACACAAGGTCAATGCACAGACTGGAAATTCAAGAAGGCACCAAACAATAAACTGAATGCAAAGGTCAAGCCATAGTTGTCATGACTCAACTCAAATGCAAAACTTCAACAAATCAAAACAGCATCAAAGCTTATGTATGCAATGCCTCAAATGACTCAAGTAATGAAGCACTGAAGTGAATGCAACTACAGGACAAGACTCAACAAAGGCTACAGACAAGTAGCAGTGTGCAAAATGAAGCAACTGTGAAACTGGACGGTTACACTAATGTGCCAGAGAAAGGAAGATCACAACGTAGCATCAATAATGCAAAAAACAGGATATACAAACTACAAATCCATGAACCAGATGATACAATCAAGTTCAAGCCAGCCCGAGTATACAACAAGTGAATAAACCATGCAACAGAGAGATATACACATTCCAGGCAAAGCAGGACGATCACAAACATATCAAGCTTAATGAAACAGGCATCACAAATACAAGTTGCCAACATACAAACAACCAAGTATGCAACTCGAAGTGATATAATAAAGCAACTCAACAGCAATGTATGCAGCATACAAACAACAAATGTACAAGCTAAAAATTCAAAAGAACTAGGTTATACAACTACAAGTACAGGTACAATATAATGCAGACTTGAGTAAAACAAGGGAAGTGCATTTATCAAGTACATCATGAAGCAAAACCAAGTTCAGTTCGAAGTTAAAATGAAGCATGTACACATGGTATGAAGAACACAAGGCTTAAGTCTACAAAGTAAAACATGTATATGCTACAGAGAACAGGTCAATTGAAAACTACCCAAGTTCATCGAGAAATACAAGACTGACAAGTACATAGCAGTGTAACCAAGTCAAAGCCAGTGGTAACCAAACGTCTCAAATTCAAGGCATCAAGTCAAGCAAGGAAGCATACTGGAGTCAAGTCAGAGAAATTCACGGAGCCATAGTCAAATATCACAAATTCAATGTCGAGCTCAATACAACCCGGTATCAACAATATTTGGAGTGAATGCAAGACAGTGGTCGAAGCAATAACAAATGCTACCATGGAATCACATGAACAAGTTCGAACAACCAGACAACATCAAAATTCACGAATGCAATGCTCAAGTGGAGTTCAGGTAAAACCAACCAGAGAAGATGGCCAGAGACGAAGCTCACAGGGATGAACACAAAGATGGCGGAAGCCGTGGGAATCAAGATGTTAAACAAGTCGAAGAATAACAATGCAGACGCAAAATAATCAACATGGTATAAAAATGGAGAAAGTCAAAAGTCAAATCCAAATAAAACAGGAAAGTTTCTGCCGTATCAACCAAGGAAAAATCGAACGCTTCAGAGTAAAAACCGTGTGCATCAAGTAAGTCACAAATATCAGGCAATCGAGAAATAAGAAATTGACGAAGTCCATATAAATACAACCCCAAATCATCATCGGCATGGGTGGAAAATTGAATCAAATCCAAATATAAACCCACAGTCATCATCGGTAAAATCATCAACCAATGGAGTTCAAGCAAGCATTAAACCAGCAACGAAAGGGAAGAGATTACATACCACAATCTATCGAACTCGATCAACAGAGGAGCAGCTGCGAACGAGCGCAGGTGAAGCAAGCAGTCGATCATCAGAGAAGCAGCGAGCAAGGCAACACGCAAACCAGAGAATCGATCAACATAGGCGTGCTTCGGAAAGCGCTAATTTGGATCTAAAAACTCAAGCCCTAATTTCAGAGCGCAAAGAGGAACGAAAGCAAGGCCGCCATTTTACAAAAGCAAAAAGAAAAAGGAACGGGCGGAAGAAATGAATTGGGCCGGCCTTGTTTTTAATATAAAAAGGCTTTAGTTTATATTTCAATTAGGGTTTTAGTTTTAAAATTGTTTTAAGTTTGTTTTAAATTTAAATTCTCTTTTAAGGTTGTATCTTTCGAATCAAATTTTGGTAAATCACCACCTAGGATTTAGGTTGTGTCAGATTGTCTAGTTAGAATTAGTTCAGTAAGCAGGGTTTGCGAGTTTGCAAAACTCTATAGGCGGTAGCAGGGTTTGCGAGTCTGTTAGAGTGTTTGTAAGCGGGAGACTGTTTAATTCTAATAGAAATCTAGGAATGCAGCAGTAGGCAGGGGTTGCCGAAGCTGGGTAAATTTTGTGTGTGATTTACTTTTCTGCAGTTTGTTTTTGCGTTTAATTCGACAAAATTTGCTATAACCCTATTCACCCCCCGCCCCCTCTAGGGTTAATCTAGATCCTACGACAGCAGCGGAAAGAAATAACATAAACTTGAACCCCAAAGACGGAACTCTATCATCAACTGCATCTGCAACTCCATCTCCAAACCAAAGATAGATCAAACCAACATCATTGCTAAAGTGAAGCAACTCGATCCAAATGAGATCGCCAATATCCAAAGATTAAATGCTATCGAATCTATACTTATTGTTCGACTATCTGAAAAACCCAACTCTAGACTGCACGTGTGGAAAATTGTGGGCACCTAGAGTTTAGGAAGGAAACAATATACTCCGGGTCAGTCATGGGACTGGTATAAGCAAACAAAAACAGTTTATCTTTATCAAAAGCAAAACAAAAGATTTTAAAAGAAATCCACAATGCTTTTTGGAAAATGAAACTACCATAAGGCCTCCCGCAGCACACACCATGCAAACGCAGAATTGGAGGAAATTTCTCCTTATGATAGTCAAACATGCTTACTACGCAAAAATCTTTTGATATTATTATTAGTTCATAGTGAAGAAAACCTTTCGAAAGTACAATATTAATCTTAGCCAGCATACAACCATTATTGTATGCTTCCTATAGCAACCATGTTCAATAGTAGGTTATCGCCACATTCCATGGCAGGTTATACAACTAAAACCGTACAGGGCGCGTATTGTTTCTTTGGATTTTCCAACAAATGGTCAGGCTAAGAAACTTCCTACTGCCACATGGGTACGCCTCTAGAGGGATGTCTCGAGAACCTACCCGGCTCTCTGCCAACACAAGGCTGGATTACCTTTGTAACTAGGTAACTACTACTCGAGCATGCCATCCCCCAATCGTTTGCGACCTTTATCCGAGGTGCCTCTCAACCAACAACCATAAAGCAATCACAAAGTAATAGATTTGCAGTGATCACATGAGTTAAGTACCTGGGCTCCATACCATGATACCATCCTTTTCAAGAAGGGAATGACACACCCTAAAGGGCGCGACCCTCATAACCTTGCCACATCTTTCCTGTTTCAACCATTTCCGGGGTGTGAGGTCATGATGCAGTCTCGTCCACAAAGCTACACTATTTCACAAAGTCATGCTTTGATCAACAAATGATCAGCAGCACTTCGTATGCCACATTACCCAATTGGGAATATACCACTAGTAACCATCAACTACATGACCTCTGAGCTCGTATGTCTCAGAGAAGGGTGTTAAGGTAAGAGAATAAATTCTCCGCCACCAAAAAGAAATGTTTTGATAGAAACCAGCTTCACATCTCAAAGTGTAATGTTAGACACACATCCATACAAGTCTGTTCCAGGTTCGAACAGAACCGAAGGCACTTCCAAAGAAGCCGTTGCAATCCGGGTATTCACAATCCCGATCGGACTCCCCATCACATATGGAGATCTCTATACCGGCGCGACTTGGTGCAGAGTCATTCGACAGGTTATCCTATCGTACATGAAAACACCTGGTCTTCACCACCGGTCTTTAAATGTTATCCATTTACGTCGTATCACTTATTTGGAATGGGCTATATGACACAAGGTCCTCTCTTGGCTAAACCGAATAGTGAGCGCAATATTTAAAAACATATGGATATTGGGATCTCAGTTAACTCACAACTTATTACCGAAAACTTTTCTTCCAAATGGTTAAACAAATTACCATTTTAATCTTTTAAACAAAAAGATCCACTTTACAAAGTTCACCAATCTTTCACAAAGATTCATTTACAATATTTAATAAAAGATCTATCTTTGAGATCCTCTTTTGTTTGAAAACAAAGTTTCATAAATATTTCACAAAGATTCCTTTATAGGTTTTGAAACAATTTCATTTCAAATCTTTTATACAAAGGATATACCTTTAAGATCCTCTTCGATTCCAAAACAAGGTTCAACCATTTTTCACAAAGATTCATTCATAGCTTATAAAACTATTTCAATTCCATTTCAAACTTGAAATCTTTTAACACAAATTTGAAATCCTTTCTTAATATGAAAGCTATTTATTATTTGAAAACAAGCAGTTTTCGTTACGAAAAACCCGATTACATTTGCACGAGTTAAAGCCCTTTAAGTATAAAACTTTGGGTTAAATTCAAATTTCCAAAATAATACTTAAAATGGTTTAAAAACACATATAAACACATTTATAACTTGTATACCCTTTTTAAACCATATTTTCCAAACATAGAGTTCAATTTCAAATCTTGAATTCAAATTCAAATCAAATTGTTAAATTTCAAAATTTTATCAAGTTATTCAAAATAACTTTTATCTTCAAAAACCCTTTTTCAAAAGCTTTTCATATTAAACCCAATTCCATTTCCAAAACTATTTGAATTCTGGATTCAACTTTAAAACCATTTCAAAAATCAGTGACTTAACCAATTTCCTCATGCAATCCTTATTTATGTGTGTATGGTGTAGTCCAGAGGGTGCACACAATAGTGCAACATCATCAATCATCACAGTTTCAAGCATATCAATATCGATAAGCGGTATAATCTATAACGCTTATCTTCCATTCACATATTCACAGATAAATAATATTAGTTGATCATAGATAAATAAATTACATTCATCACAGCTTGAATTAAAACAATTCATATCGCAAAGCATCACACAGCAGAGATATCAAATAATTCTGAACATTCAATACAATTCAGACATCCATAAGCAAGGTTAATTAATTTTCTGATCAATGTAGAACAGACAGTTACTTATGAATAAATTACTAATTCTGGTTAATTAATATTAATTAATTAAAAATCAGTTGATTAATTAATCTTTAATCATTTATTAATTAACCATTAATAATAAATTAATTAAACTTTAATTATTAATTAAACAACCTTTAATCATTAAATGATTATCCTTTAATTAATTTATTATCCTTTAATTAATTACATTAATTAATTACTCCACAAATTAATCATCATTTCTAAATCATCTTCATTAATTAATTAACCTTTAATTATGTAATTAATTATCCTTGATTCATTCTTTAATCAATTCCATTAATTAATTAGCCCTTCATTAATTTCCCTTTAATTATCCTAATTAATTATCCTTAATTAAGAAACAAATTATCCTTTAATTAATCCCATTGAGTAATTATCCTTTAATTACTTCAATTAATTAATTATACTTTATCAACTACCTTAAGTAATTGTACTTTAGTTACTTAAAACTTTAATAAATCAAAGATAAGCCATTTATCTTTCTTAATCACTTAATCATCATTTAAATCAAATGCTTGAAATCCTTTTAATTTTAAAATCAATTTGAGATCAAATAAGATAAGTAGTCTAATACAAAATTTTATAAACCAAAATAGTTTTAAACATTTGCCTTTAAAAATTAAAATTTTGAACCTTGTTTAATCCAATCTACTTTGGAAATTTGGCTTTGTATTCCTTTGAAAAACTTATTTATTTTAAATAGACTTTAAAATTTTAAGTAGATTGCTTAAGAAAACTTAATCATTTAAAATAACTTTAAAATTTGTTCATGCTTTATAATTGAAACCTGGTAACAAATTTTTCTTTCAGCTTTTTAAAACCTGGTGCTAAAATTTTTTTGCTTTAAACTTAAAACTATCACACATCTAAACCCACACTAGCTACTTCGAACACAACCCCTGAGCAAAGATCCAGCCTTCTCGAAGTTATACTCCAGTTCGCATCATCTTCTTCCCAAGCCCGTAATCTACAGACACACAAGAAAATTCGTGCACGTGTACACGCGATCGGAGCGAATCCGATCATCGTCGTCGATCCCCACCAATCACCTAAGATTCACTCACCTCGCCAGAGCATCCAGATCCCTTAGCTTCGCCGTAGATCAAAATCGAGACCATCTATTACCATCAGGAACTAACACAGTCACCTAAAATCACTTCGGGCCGGCGATTATGACCACCAGTCGCCACGCAACCTTGCCCATAACCTTGCTAAAGACCGCCGCAACGATTCCCCTCGCACCTGTGATACTCGATCCATTCGAGACACTCTGGTGGCCCAATTTCCAGCCTCAACACAACCTAGGGTTAAACCCTACATCTTCAAATTGTCGCTGCTACGGTGGATAAAAAATTGTACACCATTTCTTTGATGAACTCCACTACCTAAGCTAACTCCATCTCCAACCTCGAGTCCATCGAACGATGTGATCGCCAGAACTTTGTCAGAGTGCCATATTCTATTTAACCCAAAATTTCCATCGACCACGAATTTAAAAATCATGTTATTAACATAAAAATTCACTATTTCCTAACACGAGTCAGATCCTATAATCCAATTATGAAATTTAAATGCTTGGTTTCCTTGTAAAAATGATTTTTTTACTGTCATTTCTTATTTTCAAAATATTCATCAAGTAATTTAGCTGGAATTTATTTTTAAAAATGATATTACACGCATTCAAACATTTTTCATATAGAAACCATAATCTAATTTCGTTTGGATAAAAAGATATGGATTAAATTGGGTGAATTGAAATTTGTAATGTAAACAAAGCAGTATGAGCATGTTCAAACAGACATGCATATCAAAGGAGTCCAACCATTTTCCAGTAAAATATCTTATTAATTTTACTTGCAAATATTTTTAAAAGTAGCATTAGATTAATGTGAATAAATTTTCTTTAAGGATTAAAGCATGACATCAATTATATGAGGAGGATTTCAATTTAAAAAAAATGGGTTTAGCCTGTACTGTTTAAACAGAGGTATATAAACAGATACACAAACATTCAAAAACATGCATTCACATCCATTCATTTTCACAGGCAAACCAAAATATGAATATGGGTTTGAGAGTTTGCACACCCTCTCAATGAAGAACAGAGAAACAGAGAAGAACAGGGAAACAATTTTGGGCTGGAACTTGATTTAGTTTGAGTTGCCATAAGGACTTGCTGCATGCTTGATTTTTATAGAGCTTGTTTAATACATTTTTGATCTAGACTTGGATCTACTTTCAGGTTTTGGTTTTAAACTTTGATTTATACTTGCTTGCTGATTGATTGCTCTAGGTTGAAGTTGCTTTGCCTCATTCTAGATTATGATTTCTAGGCTTTAGATTTTGAAACAAATTTTTTGTTGAAATTGTTTGCTTTTGAACTTTTCTGGTTTCCATCTTGAATCAAACTGTAACAACCCGCATATTTATCGATTTTATATTTAAATATTTTATTTAAATATTTTATCGTTAGTCGGATTTTAGTCCGAAAAGCTACATTTTGCATACGGTCGAATTAGGACTCGGGACCACTCCCATTGAGTTTAAAATGCCGTTTGCGACCTTTTTGAGTATAAGCTTCGATATGTTTGGAGAAAGTTGATTTTTGCTACTTTTCACTTTGGGTTTGGTTTTTGGGCTCAGCCCTATGTTAACTTATGCTCAAATCTGAGCCACTCTCCCCCACTCACTCTCATTCTCTTCTCTTTTCAGTTTTTATAACATTAATGGTGGGAGAGATTGGAAATTAAAAACTCCAAAACCCTAGTTTCTCTTGCAAATCAAATTCCAAGCTCCAAACTCAAGAAGAACCCATTGGTAAGCTTCTCTTCTTCTTCTCCAACTTATTCTCTTACCAATTTCAGAAATTCCTAAACCTAATTTTGGGAATGTTCTTGTTTTTGAGCATAGATTCAAGCTCATTTGGGTTGTGTTGAAGAGAGGTTGATTCTCCATTTGCTTTCAAGCTTCTTCTTGTTTGATTTTGTAAAAAGGTGAGATTTTTTTTATCTCACATCTATGACTATAATTATCTTTGGTTGTTGGGTATGAATTCCTAACACTTCTTCATGTGCATTTGCTCTTGATTTGGACTGGTTTTGTGAATATTCCAATTTTTGAGTTTTTAAGTCAATTTGTGTGAAAATCCTTTTATGGATGTTTGATCATGCTTTTGGTGATGCATCGAGGAGCATATAGGGCCGGGTTGTCGATTGGCATAAACCCTTAGAGCCAATGTTCGTCCGGTTGCATTTTGGAAGAGTTTGCTCTTCATTTGAATAAGGCTGAAAAACAGCCCAGGCGTGATTCAGTCGACTGAATACTCTGTTCAGTCGACTGAACCTGGAACCCGAAAGTTTCCAAGCATGATTCAGTCGACTGAATCCTCTGTTCAGTCGACTGAACCTGGAAACAGAAAGTTTCCTGAACCTGGAAAATTCCCAGGTACAGGGTCAGTCGACTGAATCCTCTGTTCAGTCGACTGAACCTGCTGTTTTAGTCCAATTTGCCATTTTGGATTGACTTTCCAATTTAAATCGATTCGTGATGATCCTATTTATTGTCATCATTTATTATCCTCTTTGATGACTTATTTTCTTTGGGAATTTTAGGTATATCCACTTCGATGGATCCTTTATCGATTTCATTGGATTTTTATTCACATCTTCGAATGTGATCTTTGTGATTGATTGTTTCTACAATCCCCCTTGTGCTTTGTCACTTTAAAAATATAAAGGTTTTCTATACTAGTAGTAAATATCAAAACTCTTTCCTCAAACGATTTCAATACTATTTTAATACCAAATTCGTTTATAAAACCGTTTTCCAATCTATTAGTATATATAAACCTTTACCTCACTCGTATGAGAAATCTAATTAAACGACTTAGTAAAACAAGTGGTATGAAACGCTTGCGTTCACTTTGTTGGTTAATTCTTGGACTTGTTCGATTGAAACTCTTGTGACAATTTTCTAGTGGAGATATACAATTTGTTCGTAAATATTTAAGTTAAGCTAGTGGTTATGGGACATGATGCTAAGCTCATATATTTACTAGCTTACTGTAATCGACACTGCTCGTTGATCATGACGATCATCTTTGTGATTTAGACTAGCAATGTGCGATGTCTCTTTGTCTGCGTGGGAGACTAAACCCCGTTTTGTGGAGTTTCGACTCAATTTGGTGGGGTAGCAACCCATGGTCTTCGGACCGTTTGTGGAGCTTCGGCTCAATTTGTGATGGTTAGCGACCATGGAATTAGCGTTCCGTTTGTGATACACGTGTTGGTGAGCTTTATGCTCCCGTTTGTGATAGGCCTCCCCCCCTTTGTGATTTCTGGATTTCTTGAGATGATTTCTAGAGTTTGTGTTTCACCAATTTTCGTGATTTCCATTGATAAGTTTTATCAATATTTGTGCATTGGTGAATTTGTGTGTCATTGACTTTTGTGATTGACATTGATATTATCGTCAATATTTGTGGTTTGGTGAACGAAATAAGGAGTATGACATTTCTTTGATTCTTGTGTAGATTTGGTGATATTGATTAATCTCTTGATTTTCAATTACTTATATAAATCACAGCTTGGCATAGAGATTATTATGTGTTTAGTCATATCTCTTACTCTATATCGTTTCACCTGGTATTTATAGCTAGACTGATCCGTTTATTATTTTCTTATTAAATAATACTCGGGTCAGACCGAGATGTTACAGGTGCTTCTGCTTGACTTCTCTCTTGGGATTGATTCCTCTGACTTTTGGTTAACTACTTAGATTAGTAGTTTTTGTTGTATACATTTGAGATATAGACTCCATAATGTATACTTATTCTTTTGTGTAGTTCATGTAACTATTCTTTTGTGATATTGTGGATCTTTTTAGACCACTACTCTGATGAACACTTTCATGTGTTATATTCATATCTATTTCCGCCTTTGTGATATGAATTGTCTGTGACTGATTTGTGTTATGTTTATTTCTATATTTGTTTCCGAAGACCTTTATAGCCACTTGTAGTAGCTTTGAGTTTGTGTCGGTATGTCGGATTTCCTCTTGAGATGAAAAGTTATATTACTATCCGACATATCGGTGCTCGCACAAAGCAATTATACAGATGGTCGCTCCTCAACAGCCTTATTCTCCATGCTAGTCGACAGCATTACTCCGTAGTGTTCTTGGCTAGCGTGGGTATAGAGGTGGGGCGTCACAGCTTGGTATCAAAGCCAAACTTCGGAACAAAATAGAATAATTTAACAAGGATCATCGTCCTAAGTCCATCTTAGGAGTCGTGCTTTAGGATTTAATTCGTGTCTTCGTACCGTACTATCCTATTTTCTTTTATGATTCCTTGTTTTATATATCAAGATTTCTTGATATTCTTTTGGTGAATAACCTTTTTCTTCTTTCTTTCTTTCTTTCAAAAGGAAGAGAAATGGTTAGACCTGGCCGCCCCAGCGCCGGTCAATCTAGTGCTCCACCCCAAGATGGAGTTTTTATGACCACCCAGCAGCTTCTTGATTTAGTGACAAATGCTCAAGCAGCTGGAACTAACCCGGAACCTACTCATCCAAAGTCGGGATTTGCACGCTTGTGCAACGATTACACTAATTTGGGTGGGAAGCCCTTCAAAGGTTCCGAAACTATTATTGAAGTCCAAGCTTGGCTTAGAACATGCGATCGCATCTTTTCGCGCATGAATCTTATCGATCTTCACCGAATTCAGGTGGCCTCCAGTATGCTCCAAGAGAGAGCGTTGGACTGGTACGAACTTCTCATTTCTGAGATTAATGAAGTGGATCTCACCTGGGAGCAATTCCGGGAACGCTTCGAATTAAAATTCATGCCAGAAGCTGAGAAAGTGACATTGGCTCGACGATTTATAGACCTTGTTCAAGGTGAGTCCTCCGTGACTGATTACGTCACCTCCTTCGAGTCGCTTTCCAAATATGGGGTTGAATACGTCAACACCCCTCTGAAGAAGAATCAGAGATTCGTCTATGGCTTAAACAGAAGTCTCAAGAAGCCATTACTTCTAAAGTTAGAAGTTTCTTTCGACCAACTCGTTGATATTGCTCTTCGTCTGGAAGAGGCGGATAGGGAGAATAATGTTGAAGTGGTGGGTTCCAAACCAAACTTCAACAACAAGAAGAGGCCAAACAAATTCAAAGGCCCTTATCCTAATAAGAAAGGGAAGCAAGCATCTTCGGCAGCAAACGCTTCTACCTTTAGCCGTGGGGAATGCTATAATTGTGGTTCGAAGGACCATTATGCGAACAAGTGCCCAAAGTCTCTCTCTTGTCGCTACTGCAAAGTCCCCGGTCATGTTATATCTTCATGCCCCAAGCTTCAGGGCAGGAAGGAGGGAAAGTTAAATGTTGCTCAAGCCCCTGGCAACACATCTCGTGGCCAAGGTATTTCTCATTCTATTTTGGATGGAGTTATTTTATTTCATGATCATCCTATTCGAGTTCTTTTTGATACGGGTGTGTCCCATTCTTTTATATCAAAAGAACTTGTTGATGCTTTTTCTTTGGATGTTTTGTGTTTAATGACTTCTTTGAGAATTGCGAATCCGGTTGGTGGATCCGCAACAATCAGTTTATTGTGTAAAGATGTCGAGATTATTTTGTGTAATTTTTCTTTCCGAGCCGATTTGCATGTCATGCGCTATTTAGGCTTTGGAATGATTTTGGGAATGGATTGGCTTAACCGTTATGAAGCTCATATCCTATGTCCTGAGCGGACTATTCATCTTCGACATCCTCAATCTGTTAAGCAGATTTCTATTAATCTTCAAGATTCAGTTTCCAGCTTGGTCGCATCTTTATATTCTTTAAATCCTCGTGATGACGATGATGATGATGAGGGTGATATTATTTCTCTTATTCACGTCGTTCGTGAATTTTCCGACATATTCGAACCCGTTTTAGGATTACCACCTAAGCGGGCAATTGATTTCAGAATTAATCTTATTCCTGGAGCTCAACCTATCACTCGTCCTCCGTATCGTATGTCCAATAAAGAAAACAAGGAGATGCGTAAACATTTATCCGAATTGGAGACGAAGCAATTTATTCGCTCTAGTTCCTCGCCTTGGGGAGCTTCGGCTATTTTTGTGAAGAAATCCGATGGTACTCTTAGGCTTTGCGTTGACTACCGCAAGCTTAATGATCTCACGATCAAAAATAAATATCCTCTACCTCGGATTGGTGATCTATTCGATCAGCTTAGTGGTGCTAAAGTCTTTTCACAATTGGACTTGGCTACCGGTTTTCATCAGCTTCGTATCGCAGAAGATAGCATTCCATTGACCTCGTACCGTACTTGTTATGGATCTTATGAATGGCTTGTCATGCCATTTGGTTTGACGAATGCTCCAGCGTATTTCGTTGACCTTATGAATCGGGTTTTCAAAGATTTTCTCGACCGGTTTGTTCTCATCTTTATTGATGATATTCTTGTGTATTCAAAAACCGAGGAGGAGCATGAAAAACATCTTCGGATTGTGTTGGAAACTCTTAGGAGTAATCAATTAAAAGCAAAAATTTCTAAATGCCATTTTTGGCAATCTCGGGTAAAGTTTCTTGGTCACATTATTTTCGAATCCGGAATTTCCGTGGATCCTTCAAAGATTAAAGCGATTCAAGATTGGAAGAGACCGGAGAGTGTAACGGAAATCCGTAGCTTTCTTGGGTTGGCGGGTTATTACCGTCGTTTTATCAAAGACTTTTCTAAGATTGCCGTGCCTCTCACTGGCTTGACGAAGAAAGGTGTTAAATACATTTGGTCGGACAAATGTGAAGTTTCTTTTCAGAAATTAAAAGAACTTCTTTCTAATGCTCCTATTCTCGTTATTCCCGAGGGGAATCAAGATTTCGTTGTATATACCGATGCTAGTCGCGTTGGTTTGGGTGCCGTTCTTATGCAAAGAGAACGTGTTATTGCTTATGCTTCTAGGCAATTGAAGCCTGCTGAGACTAGATATGCCACTCATGATTTAGAGCTCGCGGCTATTGTTTTCGCCCTTCGTATTTGGCGTCATTATCTTTTAGGAGAGAGATTTGTTCTTTATACCGATCATAAGTCCTTGAAGTATTTATTCTCTCAGAAGGAACTTAATTTGCGTCAACAGCGTTGGTTCGAGTTTCTTGCACCTTATGATCTTGATATTCTTTATACCCCCGGTAAGGGTAATCGTGTCGCCGATGCTCTTAGCCGTAAGCAACAAGCAGTTGTTTCTATGATGATATCCGAATGGAACAATCTCGAGATCTTATCCACTTGTGAGATTCGAGACCGCGTATCCGATTTATGTTCATCTCATGTTTTATGTAGCCTTGAGGCTCATCCTTCTCTTTTAGACCGCATTCTTGAAGCTCAAGGGTTGGATCCCGAATTGGCTCTTCTTAGCCAAAATATTAAGGATAAAATGGATATTGAAGGTTTGAAAGACTTTGATATCGATTCTCGTGGCGGCATTCGAAGATTTGGTAGACTTATCGTGCCAAATATTAGTGATCTTCGCAAAGATATTTTAGAAGATTCTCATCGTTCTAAATTCACCATTCATCCCGGTAGTAGTAAAATGTACGCGGATATGAAGCGAATTTATTATTGGGAGGGAATGAAACTTGACATCGCTAACTTCGTTAAGCGTTGCATGACTTTCCAACTCGTTAAGGCCGAACATCAAAGGCCTGGTGGGTTATTGCAACCTTTAGAAATTCCAATTTGGAAGTGGGACCAAATTTCCATGGATTTTATAGATGGCCTTCCCCGTTCTCGTTCGGGTCATGATAGCTTGTGGGTGATCGTTGATAGACTTACTAAATCCGCCCATTTTATTCCCGTTCGGTCTAACCGAACCGTTCCTCTTTTGACCAAACTCTTTGTTAAAGAGATGTTAAATTACATGGTGTTCCTACTTCTATTGTTAGTGATCGCGATCCATTGTTTACTAGTGGATTTTGGAAGAGTCTTCAAAAAGTTTTAGGAACGAAGCTTAATTTTAGCACCGCTTATCACCCCCAGTCCGATGGACAAACCGAGCGTGTGAATCAAACTCTTGAAGATCTTCTTCGTGCTTGTGTGCTTGATTTCGGTGGAAGTTGGAAAGATCATATTTCTCTTGTTGAATTTTCCTATAATAATAGCTTCCAATCTAGTATTGGTACGGCACCTTTTGAGGCACTCTACGGAAGGCCATGCCGATCTCCTTCTTGTTGGCTTGAGGCCGGTGAGAAACTGATTTTAGGTCCAGATTTTATTCGTGATTCCACAGAAAAGATTGATCTTATTCGTCATAGGATGAAAGAAGCCCTGAGTAGACAAAAATCCTATGCCGATAATCGAAGAAGGAAATTAGAATTTTCTGTTGGAGATTCTGTTTTTATTCGTGTTTCACCAATGAAAGGTGTTGTGCGTTTCATTCGCTCGGGAAAGTTAGCGCCTCGATATATTGGGCCATTTCCTATCACTGAACGTATTGGTTCCATGGCTTATCGCCTTTTATTACCGGCTCAATTTTCTGCTATTCATGACGTGTTTCACGTTTCTCAATTACGGAAGTGCCTTTGAGATTCCGATTCTATTCTTGAGTCCGGTGTTGTGGAAGAGATTGAAGTTTCGCCTAATTTAACTTATGAGCAACATCCTATTCGTATCATTGCTTTGGAAGTCAAACGACTTCGGAATAAAGATGTTCCGCTTGTTAAAGTTCAATGGTCTTCAAATCCTAAGGATTGTTCTTGGGAATCTAGAGAGTACATCGAGCGAACACACCCGGACTTACTTTCTCGTGCTCTTTGAGGTGAACTTCTTATTTCAAGTTTCTTTTGTGTTGAATATGCTTTTATGGTTGTTACCTTTTGTTCTCTTCTTTAATATTGCGAGGACGCAATTTCTTTAAGGAGGGGAGTCTGTAACAAACCGCATATTTATCTATTTTATATTTAAATATTTTATCGTTAGTCGGATTTTAGTCCGAAAAGCTACTTTTTTTTCATACGGTCGAATTAGGACTCGGGACCACTCCCATTGAGTTTAAAATGTCGTTTGCGACCTTTTTGAGTATAAGCTTCGATATGTTTGGAGAAAGTTGATTTTTGCTACTTTTCACTTTGGGTTTGGTTTTTGGGCTCAGTCCTATGTTAACTTATGCTCAAATCTGAGCCACTCTCCCCCACTCACCCTCATTCTCTTCTCTTTTCAGTTTTTATAACATTAATGGTGGGAGAGATTGGAAATTAAAAACTCCAAAACCCTAGTTTCTCTTGCAAATCAAATTCCAAGCTACAAACTCAAGAAGAACCCATTGGTAAGCTTCTCTTCTTCTTCTCCAACTTATTCTCTTACCAATTTCAGAAATTCCTAAACCTAATTTTGGGAATGTTCTTGTTTTTGAGCATAGATTCAAGCTCATTTGGGTTGTGTTGAAGAGAGGTTGATTCTCCATTTGCTTTCAAGCTTCTTCTTGTTTGATTTTGTAAAAAGGTGAGATTCTTTTTATCTCACATCTATGACTATAATTATCTTTGGTTGTTGGGTATGAATTCCTAACACTTCTTCATGTGCATTTGCTCTTGATTTGGATTGGTTTTGGGAATATTCCAATTTTTGAGTTTTTAAGTCAATTTGTGTGAAAATCCTTTTATGGATGTTTGATCATGCTTTTGGTGATGCATCGAGGAGCATATAGGACCGGGTTGTCGATTGGCATAAACCCTTAGAGCCAATGTTCGTCCGGTTGCATTTTGGAAGAGTTTGCTCTTCATTTGAATAAGGCTGAAAAACAGCCCAGGCATGATTCAGTCGACTGAATACTCTGTTCAGTCGACTTAACCTGCAACCCGAAAGTTTCCAGGCATGATTCAGTCGACTGAATTCTCTGTTCAGTCGACTGAACCTGGAAACAGAAAGTTTCCTGAACCTGAAAAATTCCCAGGTACAGGGTCAGTCGACTGAATCCTCTGTTCAGTCGACTGAACCTACTGTTTTAGTCCAATTTGCCTTTTTGGATTGACTTTCCAATTTAAATCGATTCGTGATGATCCTATTTATTGTCATTATTTATTATCCTCTTTGATGACTTATTTTCTTTGGGAATTTTAGGTATATCCACTTCGATGGATCCTTTATCGATTTCATTGGATTTTTATTCACATCTTCGAATGTGATCTTTGTGATTGATTGTTTCTACAATCCCCCTTGTGCTTTGTCACTTCAAAAATATAAAGGTTTTCTATACTAGTAGTAAATATCAAAACTCTTTCCTCAAACGATTTCAATACTATTTTAATACCAAATTCGTTTATAAAACCGTTTTCCAATCTATTAGTATATATAAACCTTTACCTCACTCGTATAAGAAATCTAATTAAACGACTTAGTAAAACAAGTGGTGTGAAACGCTTGCGTTCACTTTGTTGGTTAATTCTTGGACTTGTTCGATTGAAACTCTTGTGACAATTTTCTAGTGGAGATATACAATTTGTTCGTAAATATTTAAGTTATGCTAGTGCTTATGGGACATGATGCTAAGCTCATATATTTACTAGCTTACTGTAATCGACACTGCTCGTTGATCATGACGATCATCTTTGTGATTTAGACTAGCAATGTGCGATGTCTCTTTGTCTGCGTGGGAGACTAAACCCCGTTTTGTGGAGTTTCGACTCAATTTGGTGGGGTAGCAACCCATGGTCTTCGGACCGTTTGTGGAGCTTCGGCTCAATTTGTGATGGTTAGCGACCATGGAATTAGCGTTCCGTTTGTGATACACGTGTTGGTGAGCTTTATGCTCCCGTTTGTGATAGGCCTTCCCCCCTTTGTGATTTCTGGATTTCTTGAGATGATTTCTAGAGTTTGTGTTTCACCAATTTTCGTGATTTCCATTGATAAGTTTTATCAATATTTATGCATTGGTGAATTTGTGTGTCATTGACTTTTGTGATTGACGTTGATATTATCGTCAATATTTGTGGTTTGGTGAACGAAATAAGGAGTATGACATTTCTTTGATTCTTGTGTAGATTTGGTGATATTGATTAATCTCTTGATTTTCAATTACTTATATAAATCACAGTTTGGCATAGAGATTATTATGTGTTTAGTCATATCTCTTACACCATGTCGTTTCACCTGGTATTTATAGCTAGACTGATCCGTTTATTATTTTCTTATTAAATAATACTCGGGTCAGACCGAGATGTTACAGGTGCTTCTGCTTGACTTCTCTCTTGGGATTGATTCCTCTGACTTTTGGTTAACTACTTAGATTAGTAGTTTTTGTTGTAAACATTTGAGATATAGACTCCATAATGTATACTTATTCTTTTGTGTAGTTCATGTAACTATTCTTTTGTGATATTGTGGATCTTTTTAGACCACTACTCTGATGAACACTTTCATGTGTTATATTCATATTTATTTCCGCCTTTGTGATATGAATTGTCTGTGACTGATTTGTGTTATGTTTATTTCTATATTTGTTTCCGAAGACCTTTATAGCCACTGTGTAGTAGCTTTGAGTTTGTGTCGGTATGTCGGATTTCCTCTTGAGATGAAAAGTTATATTACTATCCGACATATCGGTGCTCGCACAAAGCAATTATATAGATGGTCGCTCCTCAACAGCCTTATTCTCCGTGCTAGTCGACAGCATTACTCCGTAGTGTTCTTGGCTAGCGTGGGTATAGAGGTGGGGCGTCACACAAACTTTGATTTCCAGGCTTTGATTTGTTTGCTTGTTTAAGTTTATTTTTAGGCTTGAAGATTTTTTTTTCGAAAACAGATTTGTTTTGGAGGTCTTGATTTTTTTTGAGAATTCTTCTTTTTGATTGAAACATGATTTCAGGTTTCAGATTTTGATTAGAAAATTTGGAGATGGAAGAAAACCTTAACACATTAGCCTGGTTTCTTTCTTTTGATATTTACTTACATTATAAAATAAAATAAAACATCTTTACCACTTGTAATCATAAACAAACACTTGTAATTCATGTTATTACTTATTCCACAAGTGTTATAAGTGTACATTTATATGTCTAAACCTTTTTATTAATTTATTTACAAATTATTTACATACATTTGTATTTATTTTACTTTTACAACTTTTAAAGAGAAATGGATTTAAAAAACAATTTGTACACTTAACAAATAATCATAAATATATACATTTTTGTTTATAAAGCTTTTGTAGATCTTATTTAAATTGAAACTATTATATCTTATTTAATCGTATCAAAAATCCAAATACAATTTTATTTTCATATCAATAATATTCATTGTCAAATTTTCAATTATAATTCATTTATATAACTAAATGAACATATATCTTATTAAATTTGAAGAACTCAAATATACCCTAAATTCTATTCACAATATATTTTATTTGAGAATTTCCAACTTAAAATTCAATTCAATTTATATTTTTATATTTCAAATCCAAATAAATTCTCAATTATTTCACAATTAAATTCTAAAATTTAAATCAATTACCAATTCAACTTGACTCAAAAATCGGGATCGTTACAATATACTTATCATGACGTTATAAGTATACTGAGAAAGGTTCCTATTATATACACTCAAGAAATCGTTTATAAATCCCTTGTAAATCTTAAAACAATTTATAAAATATTTTTGTAAATCTCTGAAGCCGTTTATAAACTCTATATAGAAGCCCCATATAAAAACCAAACCTCCATTTCCAATTATAAACTCTTTTATGAATTTCAAAACGTTTATAAACTCATTATAATCCCATAAAACTATTTGTAAAACTCTTCTTATAAGTTGATAAACTCATTTCCAAAATTATTTTATAAATTATAAACTCGTTTCATCTTGTAAATAATTTCCCTTTAAGTTTCCAATCATTCTAAGAAATTTCCCTCTTAAAACCCAAATCTTGGTTGTAAAACTCTATTTATAAACTTCGAACATTTATAAATAATAATAATTAAAACTTCAAAAGTTATTTTATAATAATATGTAACATCCCGCCTTTTTATATGTTTTAAGAAAACACACATGCCGACTCAAACCATACAGAAGGGAAGATTGTCATTGGGGTGAACAAGAAAAAGCAGAGAAAAAAAGAAAACAGAATCTCGCAGTGGAATGACAAAATATAATAATCAAATAACGGTTCATGAAGTTGTTTTACAAAAACATTCGAATATACTTATACAACACAAATCAGAGTTACGCATACCAGAGAATAAAAAATAATGCAACGGAATACAGGATGCAGTTAAATATAATAAATAATAATAAAATCTTCGTCTTCGTCCTCCAGCAATAAGGTCTTCAAATCCTGAAATGCTCAGGCTTCCGAGCGAATTGGAAAAAACAAAACACTTGATTCAGAACTAAAAGATATTATGTAAGTTAAATCAACAGTAAAATATGAGTGGAACGGTGTCAAAATTGTTTACGGGGTTTGACATCTCCTATCCAGTGTCTAATGTGAGTGCAGTAACTTAAGAGATGTTCGAGATTTACATCTCTTAAGGATCCGCTAAACTATATACTATGTAGTAATATACGCTATTATAATAATTCCTACAGTAAAGTATAATATATTTAAAAATAACGTTAAGGCATTACCCATATCCCCCTTAACACATTTTATAGTGCCAATAGTGTATACAGTACCGTAATACCTCCAGATCGGAAGGCTACCAGAGGATACTCCATAGGTACGACACAAAACAAACTCGTAGTAAAGCTCACTAGGGTAGGTGACACGGCACAACTAGGCAATGCCAGGGTAGATATATCAATTACACTTCCGGACCTATGGTAATGCGTGGTAGCCACTACCTCCCACCTCGAACCACACACCTAAAAATCAAAGGTGCACCCAATCAATCACAAAGTAATAGAATGGGATCGAAGAAGTGTGTCCAATCAGAGGAGCTACCTCGTTAGCCCATCAATTTCTCCTGTTTTAGCCATCTTATGTCAACTCACAGGAGTTGGGTCTACCTATATATCTCAATAGGACGTCGCCACCATCCTACTTCGTTTTGGAATCTCCACTGCGTACACAGTTGTTAAAGTGGTTTTCGGAGTTAGCAGAGAGTATGACAACTTCCGATCCCGGTCTCTTTAATAACCAATGTTATTATTACATCGCGGTCATTTCAAAATAGTTTATACTTCAAAACCAAAATATCATTGTCCTTTCAAAATCATATTAATATAATATATTTTTCCATTTCAAAACCAAATACGATATCATTACCATTTCAAATATATCCTTTTCCAAAATCATAGCATTTTTCAAAGTTATAAAACCTACGAAACCAGACACTTGAAAATTTACATTTTCAAAACATAATACTTTGAAATTCATAGCTTCGAAATCATAATTTTCACCACTTAAACAGTTTAGATACTCAAATAGTATATATAATAAAATAGTCTTAAATTTAAAATTACTTTATAAAGTAAAATAATTTCCTCAACTTCACAAACTGATTCAAATCAACTTGAATCCAAAAATTCAATTTTAAATTAAATCTCAATTCATAGATTTCAACTCAATTCAGTTTTCAATAATCCATTTCAATTTATATCAATTCCAAATACAGATTTGAACCTCAAATAAACCATTTCAAATTCTGTATATTTCAAAGCTTTAAATCTTCCAAAATTTCAAAACTAAATTTTGATAATTCCATATATATCCAATTCAGTTGCTATTATTTAGATTTGAAATGTTTACTTAATAAATCCAATATCATTTAAGTAAAACCTTTAAACATCAAATAACTTGTAACGACCCGTAATTTTTAACGGTTTTAGTAACGTATTTAATATAAATTTTATGAGATTTTAAATGATAAAATTTTGAAATATAAATTTGATATTTGGAATACGTCTAGTTAAACATAGCAGCCAGTAAATTTTCGTCCGAAAATTTGAAAGTTTATTTCGTGTGCAAATTCACTTCAATTTAATCAGTTAAAAAGCGATGAAAATAAAATATTTTCGGAACCTAAATATTTTTACATAGAAAAATTCTAAACCATCTTCTGAGCAAACTCTATTTTTCATTTTTCCAAATTCGGACATCTTTAGCTCCGTTGATCTTATTTTTCATGCATTTTCCGCTAGCGTAAAAATTTTGAATTTTTATAATTCGATCGTACCACTGATATGAATATATCGTTTTGATCATCTCGTCGTACCGATCTTCGCAGTATATTCGATTGTCAAATTCGGAGTTCGGTACACGGCGGAATGCACAAAACCGATAACCATATCGATATCGGATCCGTGACCTTTGTCTTCTTCTGTTTTCAACGTGTACCCTGTTCTCAAAAAATAATAATAATAATAATAAATTGCTTTAAGTATTTTCGGCAGAATCTAAGGGATGGTTGCTATTCTTTTATTTATTGTTTGCCTTGAAACTTGCTTTCTTTTTGTTTTTCCTTGGAAACCATATTTGCAAATTAATTCATTAACTCTGTTCATCGTATTCTTTTGAGATAAGCCACCACGTTATCTTCTTCTTTCAAGCCTGTTCATTTAGCCTTCCCTCTATTAACCCTCTCGTCTTCTCTCCTGCCCTTTAACTAGCATGCATCGCATTTCACCCACCTACTCACCGTGAAGCAAAAGCTTCCGAGCAACCATCCATGGCCGAGACCAGCCTAACCTCTTTCGGCTACAACTCCTTTGCCCTGAGCAACGTGTATGTTGTGCTTCATCCACTTGTACTTCGCATGCATGCCCTCTTCAGTCGAACCGCGTGTATGCTGAGCTTCATCCACCGCCGATCTCCACCTTCCCACGTCAAGCCCGCATCTTCCCCACTCCCCGCCGCCTGGCAACGTGAACCACCATCCGCGGCCACCGCGTCCATCACCAGATCTCCAGCATGCGACCACGCACACCTGAGCAGCCTTCTCTTCCTTAAATTAATTTATACGTAAGTTATATATTTTGGGTTAAAAAAATGTTATGTTAGTTTATAATTTTATATATATTGAGTAAGTTATATAAGCCTTTTTAATATGTCAGTTTTATCATATGTTAGTATATGTATATGAGTTATTGATATGATGCACGTATGCATTAATTTGAAAAAGGATATAGCAGGTATATGACTTTATATGTATACATTATATTAGTCTTCATACAATTTTTAAGTGTATGTTTCGGTTGGGGTTTCATATATAAGAATGTAAAGATGGTTTATACAAGATTATATAAATAACAAAATTTTACTGGGTAAGTATATACGTAATATGTGCAAGTGCAAATGTTGCTTGCGTCAGTAGAATACATAGGTTGTTTTTAAAAAAAAAATTGAGTTTGGGCATACGTATTTTATCTTGATGTCAAATTGAATAATAGTTACTGTGTAATAATTTTATATATAGCTTACTGTATAACTTTTTTTAAAGTGAGTTTGGGGCATACACATTTTAGTTGCATTTGCTATGTATCTTAATTTGAGATATTGTTTTTTTAAAGTTTCGGCTTGGGTTCTGTTGAATATATGCAATACCTTTATAAAGTTATATATAAAGGTATTGTTTATAATATAATATATATAAAGGGTATATATGTTGAGAATAGTTATATATAAGTTTGGGCCTCTGGACTTGTTATAGGCGAGTCTTCGTCTATTATTTTAGCTTGAGGGTTAGACCCCACTTATTTTGAAAAGGTTTTGTCATATATATTTGATTTTATAATAATAAATATTGATTTTAAATTATATAAGTATAAGTGTACATGCGATATATTTATACAGGTCGTTCTATATATAAAATTGATACGTATAAGACTTTATTTTTATAGAAGTTTGAATAAAATATTGAATTTGTATAGTTAGGTGTGTATATATAGATTTTGGAAGTTATGTGTTCATTTTAAATTATAAGTTGTATATGATATGTGTATAGTATATATAGTTATATGTGTTCATTTATATCAGCTACCTTCGTCAGTTCGGTTTTTGATTTGCTTTCGTCTATTCGTATTATCAGCTTATCCGTTGAACTCGGGCTAATCTAGCTTTGCTTTGAAATTCGTGACTGGATTCATAGCTCATTTCATCGTCAAATATCTCTAGCCTCGAAAGGTGAGCAATCACTCACGATTAATGTTCTTTTATTTATTAATTTTGATTTCAATTGAAACGACAATTGAAATATTATTGATGTTAGTTATTTACACTGTTATATATGCTATTACCTGTATCAGTTCACCTTTGACATTTGACACCATTATCTGTTAGGGGTTTTTGGGCTCAAGGAAAAAGTTAGAGAAAAATTTAGTCTCAGGGACAAGAAGTTTGTTTTTTAGGTTGAAGGACACTTTTCAGTGTAATTCACAGAATGATAGTTGTAACTATCATTTTTAGTTTACACTAAAAAGTGTCTTTCAAACTAAAAAACAAACTTATTGTCCCTGAGACTAAATTTTTTTTGCAACTTCTTCCTTGTGCCTAATTACCTGTATCTGTTATTTATATGATAATAATCCAGTTTGGTTGATAATTGATTGATTGTTTGATGTTGACATTGGATGTTTAATTGTTAATGTTTAAAGTGATAAATATTATGCGATTGAATTTGACGTAAGATAATTAAAAATTTGAATCGACGCATGTGTTGAATTTGATTGGTTAAATTTGTATAATATGACCCCTTAAACGTTTAATAATTTTTTTTGACACGTAGGAAAATGGTTAATTACACTTGGACCATTTGAACTTATGTTGTATTAACTGATGACGTATGAAATTGAATAATTGATGTCAAGTGTAGAATTGCATAGAGTAATTAGTGTAATAATCTTTAATCTACATGAAATGGTAGCGTAGATTCTAGAAATAATTATATTAATTTGCACAAACAACAATGTGAATTAATACGATTATTTCGGGATTATTTGAATTAATTATTGGTTTGTTGTTATTGATCGTTATTATTGCTTGTTTATTTACTTTGACACCATCTCAGTTATCACACTACAAGTTCCCTTTGCTATGCTTTGATTTTTAAATTGAAATGGAATCGGGTTGAAATGATAGATACCCAAATTGAAGAGAATTTAAATTAAACCCGATTGGTCAATAATTTGATTTAAATAAATAAAGATTTTATTTGAATAATAACAAGGTTTGGAATAAAATTAGAATTTAAAATTTTAATAAAAGAAATGTGAATATTTGAAATTTGTAACAAAACATTGAACTAGTAATTGATGAAAGAACGTTATTTAATCTAAGAAATGATTGAATTAAGTTTTGAAAATATTTAATAATAAAGTTTTGAAATTATTGAATAATCAAGTTTTGAAATTTTTCAATAATTAAGCTTGGAATTATTTTTAATGATTAGGATTGGAATTATTCAATAATTAGGTTTTAAAATTTAGTTAATAATTAAATTTTTGAAATTATTAATTAAGTTTTGAAATTATTTAATAATTAAATAAGATTGAATTATTTAATAAATAAATAAATTTAACTCTGTAATAAGTGAAATCGAAATTTTGAATAAGTGAATTTGAACTTCGTTAATAAATAAAATTGGGTTCTTTATTTATTATGTTTTGAAAAATTATTTAAGTAAGTTAATAAGTGAAAGTGAACTTCTCGAATATGTGAAATTTAGTTTCTTTATTAATTGAGTTTTTGAAATTTGTAACTAAATCAATAAATAAGTGAAATTGAATTTCTTTAACAAGAAATAAAATGTGATTTATTGAAATTAACGTAAGACTTGTAATTTAAAGAATTGATTTGACGAATCTAATTTAACTCAATTTGAAGATTTGATATAATGAAGTTGAACTTAAGTAATTGATTTAATGAATTGGAAATCTAATAGAAATCGTTTTGAATAATAATTTAACTTAACGAATATTGAATGAAATCGATCAATGAATTTGAAATCGATTTGAGTGTTAAACTAATTAATTTAAATGTTTACGGAATGGAATTTATTTATGAATTTGAATCAATATTTGAATTGTTCAAATAAAAGTTGTAATCGAATTATAAGATTTTGAAATGGTAATTTGGAAGTTTTGAAACGTAAATTTTGTAAATTGATTTAGAAAGACAAATGAAATGTTGGTTTACAAATTGAAATAGAAATTGAATTTGATTTGGTTTGAAATATATTAAACGACCAATCGGTGTAATAATTACGAAAGTTATTAAAGAAACCGGGATCGGTTATGGACATACTCTCTGTCTAAACCGAAAACCACTTTAATAACTATATGCAGAGAGTGATCCAGAATGAAGTGGTTGGAATGATGTACGTGACGACTGAAGAAAGAGAACGAAAATGGATAGCCTTGACACTTGTGTCAAATTGGAAATGACTTAAACAGGAGCCATGCCGGGTCAAATGGGGTTAGCCACCTCGAGCGAACACACTTCTTCGTAAACTACTCATTACTTGTTATTGATTGGTGCACCCTCGTACTTTTGGGAGTGTTGTTTTGCGGTGTTGCGATCGTTGCGGCGATGCGTTTTCACCAGTCTGGATCAGGCAAACGGTAGTTTCACTACATTGGGTATTGCCTCATGTGCCTTGTCATACTTGTATCCCTATATACGCAACCACTACGAATTTGTTTTGTGTTATACCTATGGAGTACTCCCTGATATCCCACCAGTTTACCGTGGAGTTTACAGTGCTGTATAGACTATAACGCTTGTATAAAATATGTTAAAGGGGATAACGGTAACGCCTTAACACTATTTTGATATTTTATATTACTGATAGACATTATTTATTTAGCGTATATTACTACATAATAGATAGTTTAACGGATCCTTAGAGGATGGTTATTCCAACATCCTTTGAGTTACTTGTATTTCAATTGTTATTTCACTTGAGTTGGATTTATTGATATAAGAATATTAATCCTGACTCGAGTGTTTTGTGTTTTGCTTTACGCTCGGGTCAAACTGAGTGGTTCAGCTTTTGAGACTCAACTTTGGAGTTCGATCTTCGCCTGGAGATCCAACCATCTATCAGCTTTTAGATGCTCAGTTGATTCCTGTGATCTATTCTGATTCTTGTATTTGACTATTGTATTCGAGATTACTGTTGTAACTTATTTAACTCTGTTATATATATAGTAGCTTCATGAACTACTATCTTTTGCTTCCGCTGCATATTATTACTCTGTGTTTGTGATTCTGTGCTTATTTATTTACTGTATATCTTAGTTTTGCCAAATTTAAAATAACAATTTGGTATTTTGAATTATTCAAGTCCGACTTGTGCGGCTGTGAATAGTCCAAAATAGCAGGTCGTTATAGTTGGTATCAGAGCTTTGGTAGCTCTAGGAAAAACTTAGCATATACGGTAAATGTAATTACAGAATCACTCTCATTCGAGTTTCAATCTCTTCCTTTTGACTCAATTTCTTTGGATTTTGGAACGTCCCCTCAGTTTCGAAATTCATTCGTGTCCCTCACTATTCGTCTTCTTTCTATTCTGGAGCATCACATAACTACACTTCGAATGATCTTATACTGAATCGGCGGTCTCGTCAATCTTCGAATTATTTGTAAATGGGTGAAACTTATTTACAATGGGCATTGATTTACCGGAGATTTCTGTATCCTTGGCTTATAATGCTATCTATCTCCTGCTGTGCCTGAATTCCATCTCTTGCGATCGAATGTAGATTTGCCTCAGAATTCTGCATTGATCCCATTCTTGAAGTTACGGACGACCCGGTTAAGGCTGCCCGTAAATTAAATAAGCTCATCCACCTTTCGATTTTGATAATTGAATTATCTTATCTTCTGTTTCGAACTTATTATCGAATCAAAATTCTCTTTGATTTGATTTCCATCAAAGTTGAATCTCTATACTTATTTTGAAATCCATCCTTGTATCGTCGAGCAAGGGAGTGTATTTGTTTTTATATTTAAAATGTTTTATATATCTATATATTGTGTTGTTTGAGTTGTTGATGTCGATTTGGATTTTCGATCGATTCTTCTGATCAACGCTATCGATAGGATTTCCAAAACACTTGAACAGAGCAAACTGATACAATATTGTTTTCAAATATGGTAAATAAAATAGTTTTGTATGATTATATTATATATAAGTATAAATTTTTCTGAAATTAAACTGTTAATGAATTTGTTGTTAGAAATGATAATACTTGATTTTCATTTATTGTTTTTGTAAACCATTGATTTTACCAACTTATAAATAAATGAATTTATAAAACTTGTTATAATTTGATTTGAAATTTGGAATTTGAAATGAGTTAAAATCAAGAATTTGAGAATTTAATTTCCGGCAAATTCCAAACTAGGGTTTTAAAGTTTTAAAAAGTATATTATTTAAAATATTTTCAAATAGAAATGGTTTTCAAATAATTTATAAACGTTTAAATAAGTGCTCTATTCTTTGTCGCTGGAAAATAATTTCGGTGATGACGGCCGCATCATCGACATTTATTTTCGAGTTTCGAAGCGGAGAGACTATTCTGTAGCCCTGCTACTCTTTTGTTTGGGAAAATAAATTGATTTGAATTTCTAAACATGACTTGATTTATAATATATATTGAAGATTTTAAATTTGATTTGATATATTATGATATATAGATTTATTTATTTTCATCTCTAAGTTGTTTGAAATTAATCGGAAATTAATTCTTAAAATTTTAAGAATGATTTTCAATGAAGCCAAAAATTTTGACTCAATACTTAACTTGAAATAAGCGAATTGTAAAATTTTATTTGGATAATACTCAATTGCACTCAGTATAACTTACCTAAATTGTTCAAAAGTTAACTATGTAATTGAATATTATACAATATAAATGATATCAATGGAATTTTTAAATAAATTGAGCAGTTATAACAAATGTAATATACTTAATATATATGTGATAGGACATATTAAGTAAAATAAATTTAATAATAATTTGGAATAAAGAAGAATTAAATTTGTCGAATAAAGTATGATTATAATAAATGACTATTCAAATTTATGATCTTTGAAATTGTTAATTTAAGAAATTGGATAATATATAATATAAATTGTCTTTATAAGTAAAATGTGAGTCCATATAATAAATGTTATTCACTTAAATTTTAATTATAAAAGGTTTATGGAAATAAATAGAATAATAAGTAAAATAAATAATACGTGTAATTAATAGAAGAAAATTTTGTTTTGAAAGTTAATAAATTGAGTTAAATCAACTTAAGGGAATATCTTGAATTAACTGAATTTAAATTGAATTTCATTTGAAATGAATCTTTTGTAACTAACATTAATAAATGTGAAATCAAATCAATTTAATGAAAATCTTGAATTTAAAAACAAAATTGTTGAATATAAATTTATTGAAATTTATATGGTTTAAATTAATTGTTTATATTCTTTTGGTTGTTTCTATTCTCCTACTTCCTTACATTTCGAGGACGAAAAGCTTTAAGTGGGGGAGAGTGCAACGGCCCGTAACTTTTAACGGTTTTAGTAACGTATTTAATTGAAATTTTATGAGATTTTGAACGATAAAATTTTTAAATATAAATTTGATATTTGGAATACGTCTAGTTAAACATAGCAACCGGTAAATTTTCGTCCGAAAATATGAAAGTTTATTTCGTGCGCAAATTCACTTCAATTTAATCAATTAAAAAGCGATGAAAATAAAATATTTTCGGAACCTAAATATTTTTACATAGAAAAATTCTAAACCGTCTTCTGAGCAAACGCTATTTTTCGTTTTTCCAAATTCGGACATCTTTAGCTCCGTTGATCTTATTTTTCTGTGTTTTTCATGCATTTTCCGCTAGTATAAAAATTTCGAATTTTTATAATTCGATCGTACCACAGATATGAATATACCGTTTTGATCATCTTGTCGCACCGATCTTCGCAGTATATTCGATTGTCAAATTCGGAGTTTGGTACACAGCGGAATGCACAAAACCGGTAACCATATCGATATCGGATCCAATACCTTTGTTTTCTTCTGTTTTCAAACGTGTGCCCTGTTCTCAAAAAATAATAATAATAACAAATTGCTTTAAGTATTTTCGACAGAATCTAAGGGATGGTTGCTATTCTTTTATTTATTGTTTGACTTGAAACTTGCTTTCTTTTTATTTTTCCTTGGAAACCATATTTGCAAATTAATTCATTAACTCTGTTCATCATATTCTTTTGAGATAAGCCACCACGTTATCTTCTTCTTTCAAGCCTGTTCATTTAGCCTTCCCTCTATTAACCCTCTCGTCTTCTCTCCTGCCCTTTAACTAGCATGCATCGCATTTCACCCACCTACTCACCGTGAAGCAAAAGCTTCCGAGCAACCATCCATGGCCGAGACCAGCCTAACCTCTTTCGGCTACAACTCCTTCGCCCTGAGCAACGTGTATGTTGTGCTTCATCCACTTGTACTTCGCATGCATGCCCTCTTCAGTCGAACCGCGTGTATGCTGATCTTCATCCACCGCCGATCTCCACCTTCCCACGTCAAGCCCGCATCTTCCCAACTCCCCACCGCCTGGCAACGTGAACCACCATCCGCGGCCACCGCGTCCATCACCAGATCTCCAGCATGCGACCGCGCACACCTGAGCAGCCTTCTCTTCCTTAAACAAATTTATACGTAAGTTATATATTTTGGGTTAAAAAAATGTTATGTTAGTTTATAATTTTATATATATTGAGTAAGTTATATAAGCCTTTTTAATATGTCAATTTTATCATATGTTAGTATATGTATATGAGTTATTGATATGATGCACGTATGCATTAATTTAAAAAAGGATATAACAGGTATACGACTTTATATTTATACATTATATTAGTCTTCATACAATTTTTAAGTGTATGTTTCTGTTGGGGTTTCATATATAAGAATGTAAAGATGGTTTGTACAAGGTTATATAAATAACGAAATTTTACTGGGTAAGTATATATGTAATATGTGCAGGTGCAAATGTTGCTTGCGTCAGTAGAATACATAGGTTTTTTTAAAAAAGAAAATGAGTTTGGGCATACGTATTTTATCTTGATGTCAAATTGAATAATAGTTACTGTGTAATAATTTTATATATAGCTTACTGTATAATTTTTTGAAAGTGAGTTTGGGGCATACACATTTTAGTTGCGTTTGCTATGTATCTTAGTTTGAGATATTGTTTTTTTAAAGTTTCGGCTTGGGTTCTGTTGAATATATGCAATACCTTTATAAAGTTATATATAAAGGTATTGTTTATAATATAATATATATATAAAGGGTATATATGTTGAGAATAGTTATATATAAGTTTGGGCCTCTCGACTTGTTATAGGCGAGTCTTCGTCTATTATTTTAGCTTGAGGGTTAGACCCCACTTAATTTGAAAAGGTTTTGTCATATATATTTGATTTTATAATAATAAATATTGATTTTAAATGGTATAAGTATAAGTGTACATGCGATATATTTATATAGGTCGTTTTATATATAAAATTGATATGTATAAGACTTTATTTTTATAGAAGTTTGAATAAAATATTGAATCTGTATAGTTAGGTGTGTATATATAGATTTTGGAAGTTATGTGTTCATTTTAAATTATAAATTGTATATGATATGTGTATAGTATATACAGTTATATATATGTTCATTTATACCAGCTACCTTCGTCAGTTCGGTTTTTGGTTTGCTTTCGTCTATTCGTATTATCAGCTTATCCGTTGATCTCGGACCAATCTAGCTTTGCTTTGAAATTCGTGACTGGATTCATAGCTCATTTCATCGTCAAATATCTCTAGCCTCGAAAGGTGAGCAATCACTCACGATTAATGTTCTTTTATTTATTAAATTTGATTTCAATTGAAACGACAATTGAAATATTGTTGTTGTTAGTTATTTACACTGTTATATATACTATTACCTGTATCAGTTCACCTTTGACAACTGACTCTATTATCTGTTATTTATACGATAATAATCCAGTTTGGTTGATAATTGATTGATTGTTTGATGTTGACATTGGATGTTAAATTGTTAATGTTTAAAGTGATAAATATTATGCGATTGAATTTGACGTAGGATAATTAAAAATTTGAATTGACACATGTGTTGAATTTGATTAGTTAAATTTGTATAATATGACCCCTTAAACGTTTAATAATTTTTTTTTGACACGTAGGAAAATGGTTAATTACTCTTGGACCATTTGAACTTATGTTGTATTAACTGATGAAGTATGAAATTGAATAATTGATGTCAAGTGTAGAATTGCATAGAACAATTAGTGTAATAATCTTTAATCTACATGAAATGATAGTGTAGATTCTAGAAATAATTATATTAATTTGCACAAACAACAATGTGAATTAATACGATTATTTCGGGATTATTTGAATTAATTATTGGTTTTTTGTTATTGATTGTTGTTATTGCTTGTTTATTCACTTTGACACCATCCCAGTTATCACACTGCAAGTTTCCTTTGCTATGCTTTGATTTTTAAATTGAAATGGAATCGGGTTGAAATGATAGATACCCAAATTGAATTTGACTTAGGATAGAGAATTTAAATTAAACCTGATTGGTTAATAATTTGATTTAAACAAATAAAGATTTTATTTGAATAATAAAAAGGTTTGGAATAAAATTAGAATTTAAAATTTTAATGAAAGAAATGTGAATATTTGAAATTTGTAACAAAACATTGAAGTAGTAATTGATGAAAGAACGTTGTTTAATCTAAGAAATGATTGAATTAAGTTTTGAAAATATTTAAAAAAATAAACTTTTGAAATTATTGAATAATCAAGTTTTGAAATTTTTCAATAATTAAGCTTGGAATTATTTTAATGATTAGGATTGGAATTATTCAATAATTAGGTTTTGAAATTTATTTAATAATTAAATTTTTGAAATTATTAATTAAGTTTTGAAATTATTTAATAATTAAATAAGATTGAATTATTTAATAAATAAATAAATTGAATTCTGTTATAAGTGAAATTGAACGTTTGAATAAGTGAATTTGAACTTCGTTAATAAATAAAATTGGGTTCTTTATTTATTATGTTTTGAAAAATTATTTAAGTTAATAAGTGAAATTGAACTTCTCGAATATGTGAAATTTAGTTTCTTTATTAATTGAGTTTTTGAAATTTGTAACTAAATAAATAAATAAGTGAAATTGAATTTCTTTAATAAGAAATAAAATGTGATTTATTGAAATTAACGTAAGACTTGTAATTTAAAGAATTGATTTGACGAATCTAATTTAACTCAATTTGAAGATTTTATATAATGAAGTTGAACTTAAGTAATTGATTTAATGAATTGGAAATCTAATAGAAATCGTTTTGAATAATAATTTAACTTAACGAATATTGAATGAAATCGATCAATGAATTTGAAATCGATTTGAGTGTTAAATTAATTAATTTAAATCTTTACGGAATGGAATTTATATATGAATTTGAATCAATATTTGAATTGTTCAAATAAAAGTTGTAATCGAATTATAAGATTTTGAAATGGTAATTTGGAAGTTTTGAAATGTAAATATTGGAAATTGATTTAGAAAGACAGATGAAATGTTGGTTTACAAATTGAAATTGAAATTGAATTTTATTTGGTTTGAAATATATTAAACGACCAATCGGTGTAATAATTACGAAAGTTATTAAAGAAACCGGGATCGGTTATGGACATACTCTCTGTCTAAACCGAAAACCACTTTAATAACTATACGCGGAGAGTGATCCAGAATGAAGTGGTTGGAATGATGTACGTGATGACTGAAGAAAGAGAACGAAAATGGGTAGCCTTGACACTTGTATCAAATTGGAAATGACTAAAACAGGAGCCGTGCCGGGCCAAATGGGGTTAGCCACCTCGAGCGAACACACTTCTTCGTAAACTACTCATTACTTGTTATTGATTGGTGCACCATCGTACTTTTGGGAGTGTAGTTTCACGGTGTTGCGATCGTTGTGGCGATGCGTTTTCACCCGTCCGGATCAGGCAAACGGTAGTTTCACTACCTTGGGTATTGCCTTATGTGCCTTGTCATACTTGTATCTCTATATACGCGACCACTACGAATTTGTTTTGTGTTATACCTATAGAGTAATCTCTGATATCCCACCAGTTTACGGTGGAGTTTACAGTGCTGTATAGACTATAACGCTTATATAAAATGTGCTAAGGGGGATAATGGTAACGCTTTAACACTATTTTGATATTTTATATTACTGATAGACATTATCTATTTAGCGTATATTACTACATAGTAGATAGTTTAACGGATCCTTAGAGGATGGTTATTCCAACATCCTTTGAGTTACTTGTATTTCAATTGTTATTTCACTTGAGTTGGATTTATTGATATAAGAATATTAATCCTGACTCGAGTGTTTTATGTTTTGCTTTACGCTCGGGTCAGACTGAGTGGTTCAGCTTTTGAGACTCACCTTTGGAGTTGGACCTTCGCCTGGAGATCCAGCCATCTATCAGCTTTCAGATACTCAGTTGATTCATGTGATGTATTCTGATTCTTGTATTTGACTATTGTATTCGAGATTACTGTTGTAACTTATTTAACTCTGTTATATATATAGTAGCTTCATGAACTACTATCTTTTGCTTCCGCTGCATATTATTACTCTGTTTCTGTGATTCTATGCTTATTTATTTACTGTATATCTTAGTTTTGCCAAATTTAAAATAACGATTCGGTATTTTGAATTATTCAAGTCCGACATGTGCGGCTGTGAATAGTCCAAAATAGCGGGTCGTTATATAACTGAATATTCTTTCCATTTATTTACGCTTGATATATTCATTTAAATCAACTTGATATATTCATTTAAATCACTTTAAACAAAAATCAAGTTATAAAAATCAGATCCTTTAAGATCTCAATTTTATTAAATTTCAAATCAAATTTATTTGATTATAATTCTTGAATAAATTTTAATTTCAAATCAATTTCATATTTATCTTCCAACCTTAAATTTTTATTTAAATCATTATAAACTCTATATAAAAATATAGTTTAAATAAATACTTAACCATGTTATCTTTAATAAAAATCAAACTTTATTATTAAGATAATTTATATTTTAAAACAAATTTATGCATAGCTTAAAATCAAGAATTTAAATATATATATAAAATAACATTTATATAATTTCCAAATAAATATTTTATAAAACCATATATTTCTTTACAAAACCATAGAAATCATTTTCAAAATATTTTTTATATATAGACCACAGTGTCTGTATATAATTTTCTATCCTATGGTCAAGTGATACGGATATTTATCATTTCAATCTGCAATTTAATATTTTACGGTTGTATATCATTTCAAACCGCAATCCCGAATTAATAATAATCCACAATAAACTTGCACTTTATACCAATATAAAATAAAACATTTATTCATCAAATTCAACAATTAAGCATTCATCACAACATCATCCAATTTTATCAATAAAGGTCAATATATAACTGATAATCAATACAAGTATTAAATTGACAATTTAAAATTCAATATTAAATTAAATGATAATTAAATGCAATAAAAGTCAATTTAAATAGAATGACCATTTAACACAACAAACAGCAATCAATAAATACTAATTACTTTATAAATATAATTTAACAAACATAAGAAATTTTAGAAGTTGTGAGTGGGTTAAAACACTCACCTTTGAATTTAAATTGAACATAAATTGAAAATAAGCCCAAAATTTGAACGGTCTTAGAATTTGTCCAAACCAGCGTTTAAATGTCCGGAATTCCGATACAATCCCAATAAAACAAACCGCGTGTGAATCTGAGCTCGTATGAAAAAGTTATGAAAATTAGAAGATTAGAAAATTCTGGTCGTGGGTCGACTTTGGGTTCAACTTCGGTGCGCCGCCTCAAATCTCCGGTGCTTGCTCTGAGTTTTTGCCAAAACGACCCGGAGCGATTTGAGTCATTTTCTTCCTGACCTAAAGTTGCTGCAGGGTTTTAGCCTCTGAAACCTGAATCCCGACCAGAAGTTGCTGCAGATTCGTATTTTTTTTTTGATACTGAAATTAATTATTGAAATTTGGAAATTAGGTTTTGTCTTCCATTATATTGAGGAGTTGAGAAGGAGATGTACATGCATACAAATGAAAATAAGGAGCGGCTAGGGTTTATAACGAGTTATTTATAGGCAAAGCTGAAAATAGAATAAATGGACAAGATTTGATTGAACGATAAACGACCTGAAAAGCCCGTTCTACCTCCGGAACGAAAATGGGTCAACCTATATATCAAAATAGAAGTTTTTAAATATTTTAAATTCAATGGAATAGGTTTCGAGTCCTGATTCCATCGTATGAGAACTTTATGTTAAAATCTGCTTATTTCAAATTGATTTCGGTTAATTTCAATTGAATTAATTTATAGGCATTTCGAGTCCGTACGATCAAACGAAAAGTCCGATCATTACGAAACTTGAAATCCTATAAAATTCACCATTACGGATTCGGTTAAACCGGTTTCGTCGAAATTCGAGTCAATGGCCAAAATGGCTATTTTTCAGTCAATTAAATAAATATTAAATTAAATCACTTTTCATTCAAATTTTAAAATTTATAATTTTTATCATATTGGATTATTCTAGTAATTTATAATCCTTTATAACAAATTTCTATATCAATTTAAAGTTAATTTATTAACCAATTACAATATCAAATTTCAATTTTAGTAAATTCATTAATTATCGATTGAAATTCTAACAAATCCGTTTATTTGATTTTAAATCTTGTTTTCAGCCAATTATTATCTTAGGGGTAATTACCTTTGGTTTATTTTTATTGCATTAATATTTCCCATTTTGTCCTAATTTCAGTTAACATAGTATTTAATTTCATTTACTTACCATTGATCCATTTGTTATAGATTGAATTCTTACTGATAAATTCCAAATAAACTGATATGATCCAATTCTAATCTTTTTATTGAGTATATTATTACTCTATAACCTAGTTAATATTTGCTTGTCTTTCATTACATTCATATTTTCAAATTTACGTCTTTCTTATGTATTAACCATTATTTTCAATTATATTAAATTTGTCAAATATATATATATATATATATATATATATATATATATATATTATAATTAAAATCTCAATTAGCCTATTCAACTAGGTTTCATTCCTTTATTCTATCTTATGAACAGAATATACATTTCCCTTTATTTTATTACATTCACACTTTACAATTACCTAACTCACATTAATGAACATTTACTCACAATTAAACATAATTGATTTCCAATCCTAAATTTAGCAGCCTAAATAAAAAGGCAACTTGCAATAAATGCTATTATTATTTTTATATTATGCTCAAGTTTGTTTTCTCTACTAATTATCATAATTGCTTACATACTGTTGAATTCATTCAATTACCATAAATTATATACAAATTCATTTATTTATACAACACTTACCCTTGTTTACTTATATTCCATTTTATACCCAAATGTAACATTTACAACTAGATTAATAAACCAATTAAACAGCAACTTACCACCATTACTATAACTTTAAATCAAACTTTTCAATTCATGGTTACATTTCATGTTAGCATTCCTTTCATTATTAAATTACAAAGTTTTTTTTCTTCCATATTAAGTTACTAGAACTTATTAATTTAACAAATTTAATTATGGAAATTTACGGATCGTTACATAATAGTTATAAATCATAAACCTCATAAATAAATATTTACTAACCTTAAAACATCTTAAAATAATAATTAATAATTTCAAAAACAATATTAATAAAACTCTAAATAATTAATTTTCATCCTTATTATAAATAATAATTAATTTTCAAAACAGTATTAATAAATCATTATTATTAATTTCTAACCATATTAATTATTTAAATAACTAACCTTTGAAATATTAACATTTGATAAATAATCCTAAAACAATATTAATTATAGATAAGTATCTTTAAAATAATGTTAAATAAAAATGAATAAATTTCTTAAAACAAAATAAATATAAACAAATAACTTTTTAAAAAATATTAAATGAAGAACTTTTAAAAAATAAAAATATTAACTATAAATAAATAACTTAGAAAGAGATAGATAAATAGGTCGGAATAAAATAGAAATTAAATCCTTTAAAATATAATATTTTTGAAACTCAATTTTGGATTTAAAATCATTTCCTGTATCAAAAACCCATTTCCAACTCAAATGTCAATTTATAGTATCTTTAAAATACTAATTTGAGGCCAATCGATAACAAGTGCTTAACCAATATCAATATTAATTTCCTATTAATACAAGGTTTTTGGTTGCTCATATAACAATGTCACAACAAATAAGGTTAACAATCATGTTTGATATTCCATAATCAGTCAACAAAATTGAAAACATTTTAGTAAATGGAGAGGAATCCCATTGGATTCCTCCAACCTGTTTCCACCTGCATCACAACTCATATACAAATTAACACATATACACATAAATAAAATCAACATTGGTGATGGATCATGTTAGATCCCTCCAACCTATCCCCCTGCATCACAAATAGTATATAAGTATATAATAAGGGTCATCCGCTACTAGGCTGGCATATATAAAGAGTCATCCGCTCCAGGGCAGGGATATAAATCCTAACCAACTAATAATAATAGTAAATCATCCGAACACCCAATCAACATTTTTTATCAACTGTATAATACTTCTAGTTAACCAAAATGGTAAATTTAACCCACCAAAATCTCTGTTGTCGCCGAGGCATTCAAGTTTGGAACTAAAATCGAATGATGCCCAATTTTAATCAAAATTGATCTGTTTCCAAATTCTTTCAAACTAGTTCCATTGTGAAGTTTTCATCATCACGAGCGCAATACAAAAATCCACACCTCGATTTAACCTCATGTGGAAGAGATATTGAATTTATAAGTTAACCGATTTAAATAATATAATTAAATCCACTAATTACAACATTACCCTTCTTCCTCCCCAAACTCATTTCCTTTCCTCTTATACATGCATGGTGTACGCAACGTGCACGCCCCCACTGATGTGGCAATTGGCTCGATGAAACCACAAGCCAAAATCGCAAATCAACTTCTCTTATCGAACTCGACTCGGTCATAACCACTTTGCCACCTCCGATCACCTCCCTTCAATTGCGATCGTACCTTCCTCCCATCAGGTTGTGTGACTTTTCTGCCGTCAAACCCCATGAAACTTCGATGCCTGTGGTTATTTGCTCCTCCGATCTCGAATCTAACCACCAAAATGCAAATCGACGATCAAAACTCCCCAAACCCTAAACCCTAGTCTTGGCTAGAAAATTCGATCATCCCAATCCACCATCGCGACTGATAAAAGAGTATAGGATCGAAGATCAAGCTTAGCCGAACCCAGCGAATCAAAGCTTGGAATTTTTCATTGAACATTTTTGTAGAAATTGATTTTTTTTATCTCTCTTTCTGCAGGTTTAAAAATAAAGAGAGGGGGAAAAGCTAAAGAATTATAAGGTTGAGATAGGGTACAGGCTTGTACATGGAGGTATGGGCAGCCATTACATAGGGTATGGCCAAGAAGTAGTATATATATTGTTTTAATTAATAAAATATCAAGCTTCAAATCTGCAAAAAACTCGAACTCCAAACGAGGCATGTCGCCTGACATCTGATATGTAATACCCATATTTCGAACACAACGGTACTAGTCTCAAGACCGAATTTGAACATATACAGCAGTTAGCTTTTCAAACACATTTATACTATATAAATTCCGAAATTAATTTATAAGCATTTCGATCTCACATGGCCAAATGATACGTCTGATTGCCACGAAATTCGATAGCGTAAAATAACCCACTATTACAGATCCAATGACATTGGTTTCATCGAAATCCGAGTCATTGCCCTAAAAGGCCATTTTTATACGTTATTTAAAACGAATTATTATAAAACCAAATTAATCACCTTTAAATCTAAATTTACAATTTTACTATCTTCATTCTTATTTAGATAGAATTTAGATCAACTTTCGAAATCATTTTTATTCACATTAAATTCAAGATTTGATTATTTAAACAATTCTAAATATCAAATTCAACAATTTAATAATCAAATAAATCGCTGTATTTGAAATTCAAGTTATTTAACATATAAAATTACTTTTCAATATTTTAATATCAATTAAATATTTCGAATTCAAATGACTGAAATTCTAGGTCGTTACATTCTCCTTCTTAAAATAATTTCGTCCCTAAAATTTCCAAGGTAAGAAAAATACCCCTAACCCACTAATTTTTAAAAACAAATTAGTTGAATAGATTGCCAAATTATTTTAAGCCAATAACTTTCTAAAATTAATTTGTTGAAACTTTGTTATCACCTTTTCTTAGTCTAAAATTCATTCATACATTTAACTAATATCATTCCAGGTTATAATATAAAGACCAAATTTTAGTTATCAAAAATTTTCTAAAAATTCTTAAAAAATTTCTAATGCCTTAAGTTTACGAAAAATTTCGGCACGTCTCCTTTGCATGGCTATATCGAAAAAAACTACAACTTGTCATTATGGGACCAAATCAACAAAAGAAAATGATAGCCAAGCGGCTCAATCATAAAACCATCAAACCAAACAACAATATAAACATGTACCTATTTGTCGGGCAACCAAATTCTACTTGTGAAACCAAAGGTATCAAACTAGCTTTTGCTTCTATATACCTGCATCTTATTTACCAATGATATCTAATCATATAATTCATAATCATATTATTTTTCATTTTCAACATTTAATTAACTAAAGCCCGTACGATGTACATATATCATCCATACGCAATATCAAATCTGATTGCTCGCTCAATCACACAATTTAATTTTTGAACTAGTATAGTCCACACGACCACTCTAGTGCGGACTCAGATTTGGTTCCTTGATTAGAAACCATCATTTTCCTTGCATAGCCATATACTATGATAGTGAATTTATAATCAATTAAAAATCCAATTCCAGTGTTCGCCTTCGAGAATCGAGTGAAAAATTCTAACTCGGACCGATGTAATCATCTCGAAATTATGTATTTGAATCTGGAATAAAAATTTATGTGAATAAAATAATATATGTACAACTTACATATTTATTCCAATTGGTTTCTCATTATTTAGATTCTTTTATTTTCATTCATTTCTTCTTAATAGTTATTCACATTGCTTTATTCACATTACTTATTACTTAGTATATTCTTTCAATACTATTATCACTAACGACCATTCCATCAAATTTTATGTTTAACAACATTTCATTCCATACTAAAGTCATGTATGAATCATTTCATAAAATTTTACTCAAGTTTATAAACATTTTATACAGCACTTCTCATGTTTATTTTCACTTTACAACTTAAGTTCATATTCGTTTAAATCAAACTCAATTTCATTTAACTTATTTCATTATTCACTTCATTATTCAATTTATCAAACGACATTCCAAAACCACATTCAATTCACTAATTTATTTATTTAATACATGTCAAGTCATAATCAATTTCATTTCAAAAATTGTTCCATTTTAACCTAACTTAGGTTAAATTTCCTTTCAATATTCATTTTAATTAATTTAAGCTAAGCTAAATTTCATTTCAGTTTTTGCTTTACTTAACAATTTATATTCAACGATTTTAAAACATTGTTATAACTTACTAATCCCAAAAAATTTGTGATAACCCAATTTTTAGGCATGGGGTAGTTGGATAATTATCTGATTTTAAATATTGAAAACACTGATTTATAAGTTGAACAAATGAATCTGATAATAAATATTTATATCTGGATAAATATTTATTTGATAATCTCCTAATATAATTATTTAAAATTGGCAAAATTATTATTTTCAAACAAATTAAATTTGTGTTTGTTTAACTATATATATATATATATATATATATATATGAGTTGATTTTAAATTGAATTTGAATTTGGGATTGAAACTCAAAAGATAAATGTCTTAAATTAAATTGGATTTAAAAATAATGTATATTTGATTTTTATTAGTATATAAGTAGTTCTATATTATTTTCTTTAAAGGATTTTATAAATATAAATTAAGAAAATGTATTAAACTAAAATAGTAAATAAATATAAAGTTTATAAAAACATATTAAAAATTATTTAAATCATGCATAATACAAGTATTGAGATATTAGCATATAGTTTAACAAATGTAAGTTAATTAACACATGCTAATGACAAATGGAAGCAAATTAAACAAGTATCGTAATTTATTTTCTTTTTCTTTTTTTTAAATCATTAAAACAAGGCTATAAATATACTTATACTCTTTTCTTCTCAATTCTTTTCTATCTTCATTTCAAAACTAAGAAATCAGTAGCTTGTAAACAATATACAACCAGAGATAAATTCAAACAGCAAATTCATTTCGGTTTTAAAAGCAAGATTACATCTTCAAATTAAATCAAGCAAGATCAATTCAGCAACTCAACTAAGTTTCAGATCATCAAACAATTCATCTGTTTTTAAAACAAGATTTCCAGTTCAAAATCAAAGCAAGTTTTCAAGATCCAAATTGTTTCAACTTCTTTGTTCAACATAAAATAGGTGGGTAAACAAAACAACATCTTGTTTTAACTTTGTGCATGTAATGATTTTATGAAATAATGATGTGGTAATGGTTTGCATGAGTGAAATTAGACGTGCATTTTATAAATATGAAGTGATATAAGTGTGCATGTCTGGATATGTATGAGTTCATCTCTGTTTCAAGTTACAGGGTTTAAATTTAGATCAAAAATTAAAATCTCCTTATCTAATCTCTTATAGGTTTTGATATTCCAACAAATTATGTTCGTTTAAACATAAACTAAGATTTAAAATTATTTGTAAAATGAGTTTGAATATCATCTGGAAAATAGGAAAGACAGTGAGAAACTTAAAACATGTTAAAATCAATTACCATGATTTGCTGATTCAGGTATATAATCTAAACCAACTTTGAAAACTATGATTTTTAAAAGAAAATTCAGGATATCTAGTGTTGTATCGAGTGAGAAAATCGAGGTTGATCATAAGATGGATTTTGAGGCTTTTCTGGTGATCGGAGAACTCGGAAAGGTCGGGATTGCCATTGGAGGTAGCTGGGATTTTGGCGAGTTAAGGAAAAATGGAAGGTGGATTTTTAAACCACCGTAGCGGCGGCTTTTGGTCGGAATAGGGTTTAATTCCCAGTTTTGGTCGAGGTTGAAGTTTTGGCTACCGCATCGTCAGCATAACACCGGGGTTCATCGGAGCAAGGGGGATCAACGTAGGGTTGCACGGTGAACCTTTGCACGGGGTTTTGTGGTCACAGGTGATCGAAAACATCGAGTCGAGTAGGTTTGGTCGATGTTCTGCTATCCCAATTTGATCAAATGGCTCGTTCTGATTTTGGTGTTTGTGTTGAAGATTTGGGTGGTCGGGATCGAAGGGGTGGTCATCGTCGACTTGTCGAAGGTGTTATGGGTGGTCGGAGCTCTGGCGATCTAGCGTGCACGATGGGTCAGTGGTGTCAGTGGTTTGGGGAAAATGGTAGGCTCAGGAAATGACTTGAAGTGGCCGCCTTGTGTCTCGAGTATGCACTCGGGTAGGATGCGTGAGTGTTAATTCATATTAACAGTTTAAAGTTTTAACATGTTTCACAAAAAATGTCTCGAGTGTGACTCGGGTCGGAAACCGGGTTGAACCCGAAGAAAATTTGTAACAGTTTTAAAATTTAAATAAAAGCAAGTTTTTGAAATTTAAAATAAATCAAGTCTAAACCTATTCTTAAATAAATTTCTTTTATATGTAATAAATGTTTTTATTTAATAATTGGTTTAAGGAAGTTGAATGATTTATGTTACTTAAATAAATTAAGTAGATTCTTAAGGTTATTTTAAACTAAATTTAAATAAGTAATCAAGTAGTTAATTAAAGAATTAATATGTTTTTATATCATAAGTGATTTCAAGATTTATTAATAAGATCTTAACAATGATTTAGAAATTAATAAAGATAAAAGGTTTTTCTTATAGTTAATTAAGGTCTTGGATAATTATAGATTAATTAAATTAATAAAGTAGTTAAAAGAAATTAATTAATGAAGTAATTAAAGAGAAATTAATTAATTAAGGATTAAGGATTAGTTAATTAATAATTAAGGGTTATAAATTAATCAAATAGAGATTAATTAATTAGGAATTAGAGATAAATTACTTAAATGATAATTACTTAATGTAAGTAATTAAAAGATTAATTTGTTAAGGGTTAATTAATTTAATTAGTAACTAAAGGTTAATTAATTGAGGATAATTAACCAATGGGATAATTATTTAGTGAAAGTAATTATGGATAATTAATTTAGATTGATAATTAAAGAATGATTAATTAATGGTTGTGTTAATTAATGTTAAGTAAGCAGGTTTTAAAAGCAATTAAATTGATTAGAAATGGTACAATTAATTTATCTTGCTTATAGATGATTAAGATATATTAGATAACTTAGATTATTTGATATCTATGATATGTGATTTGTGATGCTTTGTGATATGAGATACTTTGGTTGAACTGTGATATTATGGGTTATCTATCTAAGGTGAATTGTTGTGTGAATAGGAAATCCTGAATATAAATTATATTGTTTAAACATAAACATTTGGCTTAAAGAATAACATTGGATTCGATGAGACCGGGGTTGGGTATCAGCAAATACCCGAAACCACTTCGATTTGTAATCTACAGTAAATCTTTATAGAGTTGATATGTGAAATGAATAGGCTGGAAGGGAATAATTTAAGTAAACTGGACTATTGAAACTATGTAAGGGTACCTAGGGATTGATTGTGAAATAAGTGTTGACTATAACAAGTTAAGAACTCATAGTAAGGTATGAGTTATCCTAGTTTTCAACAATGTTTTATAACTTTGTATTCCAAATTATATGGGTTTACTCACGCTGGTTTCCAGCCTGACCCGGGTGTTACTTTGTTGTAATGCTCAGGTCAGATCGAATATTACAGATTTTCATGTTAGGACGTTCTGGAGCTTAGAAGGCAGGCTGGATGGCAGGAACGTATGGAGTTTACCACTGTGTATTTGAGTCTAGTTTGATTGTAGTCTGGGACAAGTTAATTATAACTATCCAGTTTAATTGTAAATGGTTGTACTCTGATATGTTGAATGTAAAGTAACAATTACAGCTTTCTTTGTAAATGCTATTATTTGATATTATATTTAATCCGCTCCGAATGAGAGATGCTGTTGTTTTATGTTCTTCTTCCCTCTTTTCTTTTTAACGCCAACGTTTGGGATTTTCGGTGTGATAACCAGGAATTTGAACAACTGTTAGTTTGATAATTAACTGAGTAAATTGATTGAATTATTGATTTTTATTTAGATTTATAAATGAAATTTTGATAATTAAGATATATCTGGGTATGTATATAGGTGAATTTGAACTATTATAAATAATGACTAATGAATATTTAGATAAATATTCATTTGACCTTCCTTTATAAATATTTATTTGACAAAATTTATCTTTTCAAAGTTAAAATAGAAATATATATATATAATCCATTTTAAATAAATCTTTGGAAATTTTATTTATATATATAAGGTGTGATATCCCATAAATTTCTAGGAAAATAAATAATGTATTAATCTTCTTTAATAATCTGAAAATGCACTTGTTCCTATAGAAAATAAAATAAGCATTTATTTGGATTTTTATGCGTAAACATTTTAAAAATAAATTGAGTTTAAAATGGGATGTATATAAGAATTATCATTGTCTTTAAAAGGTTTTATAAGTATAGATTAATAACATAAAAAAATAAATTTTAAATAAGTGAAGAGAAATTTAAAAACAATACATATTAAAAAAACATTGATATATAACTAAATTAAAAATCTATTGATACACATGTAAACCCATTGTTACATACAAATGCAAATGTAAATCAGTTAGAGCATTCAAATGACATTTTTGAGAAAAATTAACAAGTGTCACTATTCTTTTTATGTGATATACATCTTTACTCCTTTCACATTTTCTTTTTGATAAAAAAAAATAAAAGATCAAAAAGTAACCAGCTGAAACAAAATCAAAATCTGGAAAATCAAAATTTAATTCTGTGTCAACTTGTGAACTGAGCAAAACATGCTTGATTCAAGAGCAAGATCAACTCAAAAGGATTTAAATTCAACAAGTTTGCTATCTAATTCGAGAGAAGGGATTAAAGCTTCAGCAAATCAAACTAAAACTTTCAATTTAAAGGAACAACAACATCAACAGGCCAATTCCAGATTAATTTCTTCCTTGTTTCTCTAATTCTCCCAGAAGTGAGTAAACACTTTTAAAAAAAATTAAAATTAATCTAATTTAGATAAGTACATGTTCCTTGAATCTGAGATAAATGAATGCTTTAATGTATAAGGTTATGAGATTATCTCTGTATTTATAAAAGTTTGTTGTGTGCATGCCTGATCGTATGAAGAGTATATTTGTTCTTCACTTAGATAAGCAAAACTTTAAATTTTTATTTGTAAACCGGGTTGCATGTGATAAATATTAGGTAGTAACTTGAAATTGAGTTCATATGGATGATATTAAGTTGAATATAGATATATACAGAGCTTTATGTGTATGCAGGTTGATGTATATGCACATCATCTCTGTCATACTGTAGGATCCAGCTACAAAGGGAATTTTAATTTCTCATCTGTACAATTGAATTTAGGTCCTGATGATTAAAAGAAAGTTGTTTGATATTGTTTGTTGTTAATTTTAAAAAAAAAAATAGCTTCATAATTTAAATAGGAACAAATAATTATAAAAAGGAATTAGCAGTAAATAAATTAGGATTTTTGTTAAAAATCAACTGCTTCAAATTGTAAATTTAATTACATGGATGTAATCGTGATGATAAATCATGAATTTAGATATGAAATTCGTAATTTTTAAACTATTATTTAAATGGGGATTTGGAGATAAAAGATTACGGCAATATGGTGATTTGCCGATGATGAACTCCATAATTTGAGTTGAAATTTTGGGTGAAGCTAGTTCTTGTATCTAGGATTAAGGGAAAAATACATTGGAATTTTTCTATTGGTAGTGGTGTGTGAATTTGATCAAAATAGGGTTTGTCTGCGTGTTTTTGTTCGACATGGAACCAGGGTAATGGCGAAGTGATGGAGGATTCGGAGGCGATCGCACTGGTAAGGAAAGTTGCTGGAGGTCGTGTAGTAGCTTGGGGTCGTTTGGCATGAGCTCCGGTGTGATAGATCGCCGTCGGCGAAGAATTCTAGGCATTTGAGTCAATTTCAGCTTTGGATCGAACTGTTGATTTTCGTTTCGAATTTTCTTGAGGCAATTCGTGCTTGATTTTTGTATCTGCGTACGATTTGGGATTTGTCGACGTTGTGGATGATCACCGGAGGCCAATGGTGCCGTCGTGCATGTGTACGGTGGTGGACTTCGTGTCAGTATCGTTGATACTTGGCATCTCGAGTCATTCTCGAGTTTAACTAGGGTTTGCTTCGGGTTTTTGTTGAGTTCGAGAGTGAGTAGCTGATGCTAATTAAATTAGTAAAGACTTAATTAAAAAAAAAAAGAAGAAGAAGAGGCGTGTGAGTGTCTCAGTTGGGAAGTTGTAATAACTCGAAGATGGTGGTAGTTGGCTCGGGAAGGACGGGTTTTGCACTCGAAGTAAAATAGGGTGGTGTTCGGGTTTATCAGGAGGTACAGGCTTTAACAAAACCTGAAATGAAAGCTAATGTTTAAAACTAAGATTTGAATCAAAAATTGAAATTCTAGGATTCAAGTTTAGTTTTAAATCTCAGTTTTAAAAAAAAAAAATAATAAAGTTTTAAATTTGAAAGATTTAAACAAAGTGTAAATTTAAATTATTGAATTCTAAATTAAAACTCCTATAAATTTCTTTTATAAGACAAGCATTTGTTGCCATGAAATTCTAAAAAGGGTTTAAAATTATTTAAACTTTGTTTAAGTTGAATGGTATTCATTTTAAATCTCATATTTGAAATGAAAATAAAAAAATAAGTTCATATGAAATTGTTTCCAATGTTTTGTTAATGACGATTTAGTCATAATTAAGAAAGTTTTATCTTAAAATTAGATGAAGATTAATGATTTGAAATTATTTAAATTAATAAGGTAATTAAGAAGTAATTAGTTAATTTAATTAATTTATGATTAGGGAATAATTAATTAATGAGAGTAATTAAAGATTAATTATTTAAAAGGTTAAGGAAAATTAATTTGTGAAATTAATTGAAGGATAATTTCACTATGTAATTAATCAAGGTGATTAATAAAAATGGATATCTAAAGAATGATTGATTGATTAAAGGTTGTAATTAAGTAATGGTTGATTAAGCAAAGTTAGGTGATAAACTTTAAGTAATTGATTTAATTTAAGTTATAGATTAATTATAATAAGGATTAACAATGGTTGCTTATGAATGAATGTGTGAGTAGAATATCTGAACTGAATAATATTTATTGGATGATATGCTGTGACATTCTATCAATATGAATATTAGCTATATCAAGGATAAATAAATGCTATTTATCTGTGTATTGTTGTGTAAAGGTGACATTCAGTATTTGAATTTAAATCACTTAAATAACTTGGTTTAAGATGACATTGAATTCGAAGAGACCGGATTCGGGTATTGGTAAATACCCGAAACCACTTCATTTTTGTAATTTGATATATAAAACCAATAAGTGGAATGACATAAGTAAATTGGACCATTTAATCTATGTCTTGGAATTTAGAAATTGATGTGTGGAATAAAGGATGTCTATAACAACTTGTGAAGTTGTAAATTGATATAAGTTACCCGGGTTTATATAAGTTGTATGCTTTTGTATTCCGTGTTAGATAAGTTTTCTCACGCTGGTTTCCAGCCTGACCCGGGTGTTACTTTGACGTAATGCTCGGGTCAGACCGAGTATTACAAATTTTCAGGTAAGGACGTTCTGGAGCTCAGGAGGCGAGCTGGAGAGCAGGAACGTATGGAGAGCACCTGATGTTAATAGTAATTAAAACAGATAGATTTATCTGTTCTGTGATTGTAAATTTGTTGTAACTCTGATATAATAAAGTGTAATTTGACAAGTACAGTTTCCTTTGTATAACTATTATTTATGTGATATTATATTTTATCCGCTGCGTATGTGAGATTTTGGATTTAGTTTCCTATTTCTTCTTCTTTCTTTTTCTTCTTTTCACTAACTATCTGGAAATTTCGGGATCGAAATTTTTGGGTCGTTACATTTGGTATCAGAGCCAGGTTAAGCGAGAACCTTGGCTCTGGTGGGATTGCTCATTAAGGGTAGGGTAAGTGGTACCCTAAGATGAGTAGAGTATAAATATGAGAGAGCGTACTTGTTATTTTCTTATATAAAGGTTTTTAAATGATTTCAAAAGTAAATGGATCTTATATAAGAAATAGATTATCTATTATATTAAGGAAATTGGTTGTAGAATTAATTAAACTAAAAGTAATAGTAAGAATTAAGTGACAATAGAATTACAACCAAATTGAAATTTAATCAAAGACAGGTTTGAAATGGATTCAAACTGAAATTAAAATCTTAAAGTTAAGAAAGAATTTCAAAATAAGTTGAATCAGAATTGGTTTCAAACCAGGAAATTTAATGTTTATTTTGTTTAATAATGGGATGTTTGTTTTAAACAATAAATGTTTTAAGGAAGTAACCATTTAAAAAGAGTAACTTGTAAGTTTGAAAGGATGTAAATTAAAGTGGGTTTCAAATTGTGCAGTTTTGAATTCTAAATTTAAACATTTGAATTGGTTTCAAAATGTTAAAGGAAATAATATTATTTAAACTACTTTGAATATGATCTTATTTTAAAATAAGAGATGTTGTTTAATTCAAATGAAAGGGGTCCTATTTCAAACAAGGGTTGTTTGAAATTTTAAAAGAATTTGTTTAAATTAAAAAAACCAAGGGTGGTTTAAAATTTTAAAGTATAACTTGGTATGTAAAAGAAGTTAATGTATATATATGTGGATATACATAATATCAAATATGGTTTGAAATAAACTCTAAATGTTGAGTTTTGAATGTGGAATAAGATGTGATACCCGAAGCGTTAAGTTTTTGAACTTAATAAGTGGGGAGATTATTTATGAGAAGTTCAAAATTTGAAATGGAAGTTCAAATTGGGTAAGGTTGACTGGATTAAGTGAATTGATTTTAACTGGCAAAAGAGTTATATAAGTTGGAATGATCAACCTGATTTGGAAATTTGAAGATAAAATTAAGATTTTACTTGGGAGGTTAAATGATTGATTGGAATCAAGTGTTTGTGTGATCTCAAAATGGGTTTGAGATCTAGAAATTGGAAATGAATGGATGTTTTAAAATGAATTAGATGATATCATCCTATTGTTGTTAAAAATCTTTAAGTTGTGAATTGGAATTGTTTAGATGAATGAGAATGGAGTATGGTAATCCATTGTTGGGATAAAAAGGTAAATTGATTTAAAGGAATTAAATCAACATTTTAAGTATTAACTCGAATTTATATAATTCGAGATGGTTTAAATTTGAAATTTGAATTAGTCAAATTGAATTTGATTTGAAGTAATTGAAGGTGTGATTGAAGATGTATGAGTATAGGATTCAAATGGAAAATTTGGATTGGATTAATTTGAAACGATTTGAAATTGAAGAGGGTTCAATCTGAAATTAGTCCAAATTTATTTGAGTAATTTGGAATTGTAATTAAAGTTGAATAATTTTAAAATTCAAATGGAATTTGGGAAGAAATCAAGAATAATTTAATTTGATCTGGAAAATGTAGTTTGAAATTGGGATTAATTCAAATTAGAGTTGAAATGAATTGAAATTGGAACTAGTTTAATTGAAATTTATTTGAATTAGTAGAATTTGAGATCAAGGTTGAATAAAGTTAAATTTGGAAAGAAATTGAGGTTAATTCAACTTGAATTGGGAATAAATCAAATCCAATAGAAATTTGAGTTATTTAAAATTGGAATTGGGTCAATTTAAATGTAAGTGCAAATTTAAATTGAATTAATGGGAATGGAGATTGGGAAGTGAGCAGTTTTGACTCTGAACTATTTTTAATATAAATTGTTTTAATATAAACCTATTTTCAAAGCTATATATTATATATACAACCTTTCTTTTAAAAGCCAAACTATTTTATACTTGTTTTACAATTATTTTTGAAACTGTTTAACAATTTTCCAACTGTTTTATAAGATAATTACTATATTTCAACTGTTTTACAAAACTAATTACTATCTTACTATTAATTTGCAATTATCCAAAATTTCTATAATTTTTTTAACTGTTTTCTAACTATTTTACATCTATTTTACAAACTAGTAATTATTTTCCAACTACTTACCTATTTTTAAAAATTTTCAAGCTATTTTCTTAATAAACTGGTCGGGGTTCAAACTGTTATTGGTTAAATACCCAATCGAGATAAGAATAGAGGTGATAATCGGAATGGATTTATGCAATTGTGAGTAAGTGATTGAAAATCAAAGTAAATGTGAATAGAAATGATATCAATTTGGCTAATAACTAATAGAGATAAATACGTAGGGTGTACGTATGTTATTTTATTCACATAGTGATTTGATCCAGATTCGAGCATAGAATTTCGAGATAAGTGTGTCGATCCGAGTTGGAATTTTTCACTCGATTTTCGACGGCGAACCTGGATATGGATTGTTGATTGGTTCTGGATATTCTCTATCATAGTTATGACTATGCAAGGAGAATGACGGTTTCTGATCAAGAAACCAGATCTGTGTCCGCACTAGGAAGTCGGGTCGACAATACTAGTTCGGAAGTGAAATTGTGTGATCGAGTGAGCGATCAAATTGGTATGGCATACGAATGATACGTGTACATCGTACGGATTTGAATGAAATTGATATTGAAGAGAGTAATCAAATTTGAATATTTGATTTTGAGTAAACAAAGTTAAATATCTTTGTTTTATAAAATGATACTTCCCTTGTTGAATCTTTTGCCAGTAGAAAAGTGTTTTTGGAAATGTTTGAAGTATAAAAGGAGTTTATACAAGTTTGAAATGATCCAAAGTTTTAAAAATTATATATATCTGTATATATATATAAAAAAAAGGATCTTATGAGGATTTTTAGAAAAGGTTTTGGGAACCTTTAGATTTGGAAAGGCTTTTGATTTTTGGGTAAAATCAATATTGAATTTGGAAAGCCTAGTTTGACAATTATCGATTTTGGAATAATCGATTTTGTGTAAAGGAGTTTTGTATGAGATCATACTAGGTGTATGATTTAAAAATACTATATATGTATAGTATAAAATGTTTTGATGATGGCTCGGGGGAAAAAGGCGCTCCCTTGAAATGAACTTCTCAGGAGTACCACCGGGTGGTGCTGCCTTGAGCCCCAAGGGGGGGTTCTAAAGTTGATCCTGTGAGGAGTCCGGACTAAACTAGTTCCTGAGGATTATTGGGTAGCGAAAGTCGAGGGCGCTGATGCCTACAGGGGCATTTGGGTTATGCTGTGACGACAGTGTAACTCGATGTCACTGCGATCTACTGTGGGGACCATAGCGAAAATCGTGTGGAGGATGAGTGTCAACGGTCTACACTTGATTTTGCCGGGAAGGCAACGCAACATCGGTAGACTGCGACCTATGGTCAAGTGGAGTGGAGAAGTTTCATTCTTTTGGCAGCGAAATTCGAGGGCGCTGATGCCTACAGTTATATGGGTTTTTGTTGTGATAGCTACGTAACCCCAATTGTAGCTGCGATCTGTAGAGGGTTCCATGGTGTAATCGTGGGGCGCGGAGGCCTACAGTTATCTGTGGATTTTGTCGGGACGGCAATGTAACCATCGGGTTAACTGCGACCATGGATGGGGGTGATGATATCCAGAGCATCCTCACTAAAGATATTTCCTCTATTTTCAAAAACTGTTTTCAGCATTTTCAATAAAAATTATTTTTCAAGTATTTTCACTGGATATTGAAAATGGGTCTGCTAAGTACTTATAGATTTTCAGTCTTACGCCTGATCAATGTATGACCGAACTTCTATGAGAACAAGGAAGGACTTGTTGAAACATCGAGACATAAAAAAAAGTATTTTTATAAAACTATTTTATAATAGTATATAGATTTTCAAAGGTATTTTAAAAATGGTCAAACAATAATTTATCTGATTTTAAGCATTTTAATAAATTCTGGTTTCGTTCCTTTTCGAGGACGAAAAGATTCTAAGGGGGGAGGAATGTGATAACCTGGAATTTGAACAACTGTTAGTTCGATAATTAACTGAGTAAATTGATTGAATTATTGATTTTTATTTGGATTTATAAATGAAATTTTGATAATTAAGATATATCTGGGTATGTATATAGGTGAATTTGAACTATTATAATAATGACTAATGAATATTTAGATAAATATTCATTTGACCTTCCTTTATAAATATTTATTTGACAAAATTTATCTTTTCAAAGCTAAAATAGAAATATATATATATAATCCATTTTAAATAAATCTTTAGAAATTTTATTTATATATATATAAGGTGTGATATCCCATAAATTTTTAGGAAAATAAATAATGTATTAATCTTCTTTAATAATCTAAAAATGCACTTGTTCCTATAGCAAATAAAATAAGCATTTATTTGTATTTTTACGAGTACACATTTTAAAAATAAATTGAGTTTAAAATGAGATGTATATAAGAATTATCATTGTCTTTAAAAGGTTTTATAAGTATAAATTAATAACATAAAAAAATAAATTTTAAATAAGTGAAGAGAAATTTAGAAACAATACATATTAAAAAAACATTGATATATAACTAAATTAAAAATCTATTGATACACATGTAAACCCATTGTTACATACAAATGCAAATGTAAATCAGTTAGAGCATGCAAATGACATTTGTGAGAAAAATTAACAAGTGTCACTATTCTTTTTATGTGATATACATCTTTACTCCTTTCACATTTTATTTTTGATCAAAAAAAATAAAAGATCAAAAAGTAACCAGCTGAAACAAAATCAAAATCTGGAAAATCAAAATTTAATTCTGCGTCAACTTGTGAACTGAGCAAAACATGCTTGATTCAAGAGCAAGATCAACTCAACAGGATTTAAATTCAACAAGTTTACTATCTAATTCGAGAGCAGGGATTAAAGCTTCAGCAAATCAAACTAAAACTTTCAATTTAAAGGAACAATAACATCAACAGGCCAATTCCAGATTAATTTCTTCCCTGTTTCTCTAATTCTCCCAGAGGTGAGTAAACACTTCTAAAAAAAAGTTAAAATTAATCTAATTTAGATAAGTATATGTTTCTTGAATCTGAGATAAATGAATGCTTTAATGTATAAGGTTATGAGATTTTCTCTGTATTTATAAAAGTTTGTTGTGTGCATGCCTGATCGTATGAAGAGTATATCTGTTCTTCACTTAGATAAGCGAAACTTTAAATTTTTATTTGTAAACCGGGTTGCATGAGATAAATATTAGGTAGTAACTTGGAATTGAGTTCATATGGATGATATTAAGTTGAATATAGATATATGCAGAGCTTTATGTGTATGCAGGTTGATGTATATGCACATCATCTCTGTCATACTGTAGGATCCAGCTACAAAGGGAATTTTAATTTCTCATCTGTACAATTGAATTTAGGTCCTGATGATTAAAAGAAAGTTGTTTGATATTGTTTGTTGTTGATTTCAAAAAAAAATAGCTTCATAATTTAAATAGGAACAAATAATTATAAAAAGTAAATAGCAGTAAATAAATTAGGATTTTTGTTAAAAATCAACTGCTTTAAATTGTAAATTTAATTACAGGGATGTAATCGTGATGATAAATCATGAATTTAGATATGAAATTCGTAATTTTTAAACTATTATTTAAATGGGGATTTGGAGATAAAACATTACGGCAATATGGTGATTTGCCGATGATGAACTCCATAATTTGAGTTGAAATTTTGGGTGAAGCTAGTTCTTGTATCTAGGATTAAGGGAAAAATACATTGGAATTTTTCTATTGGTAGTGGTGTGTGAATTTGATCAAAATAGGGTTTGTCTGCGTGTTTTTGTTCGACATGGAACCGGGGTAATGGCGAAGTGATGGAGGATTCGAAGGCGATCGCACTGGTAAGGAAAGTTGCTGGAGGTCGCGTAGTAGCTTGGGGTCGTTTGGCATGAGCTCCGGTGGGATAGATCGCCGTCGGCGGAGAATTCTAGGCATTTGAGTCAATTTCAGCTTTGGATCGAACTGTTGATTTTCGTTTCGAATTTTCTTGAGGCAATTCGTGCTTGATTTTTGTATCTGCGTACGATTTGGGATTTGTCGACGTTGTGGATGATCACCGGAGGCCAATGGTGCCGCCGTGCATGTGTACGGCGGTGGACTTCGTGTCAGTATCGTTGATACTTGGCATCTCGAGTCATTCTCGAGTTTAACTAGGGTTTGCTTTGGGTTTTTGTTGAGTTCGAGAGTGAGTAGCTGATGCTAATTAACTTAGTAAAGACTTAATTAAAAAAAACAGAGAAGAAGAAGAGGCGTGTGAGTGTCTCGGTTGGGAAGTTGTAATAACTCAAAGATGCTGGGTAGTTGGCTCGGGAAGGACGGGTTTTGCACTCGAAGTAAAATAGGGTGGTGTTCGGGTTTATCAGGAGGTACAGGCTTTAACAAAACCTGAAATGAAAGCTAATGTTTAAAACTAAGATTTGAATCAAAATTTGAAATTCTAGGATTCAAGTTTAGTTTTAAATCTCAGTTTTAAAAAAATAAAATAATAAAGTTTTAAATTGAAAGATTTAAACAAAGTGTAAATTTAAATTATTGAATTTTAAATTAAAACTCTTATAAATTTCTTTTATAAGACAAGCATTTGTTGCCATGAAATTCTAAAAAGGGTTTAAAATTATTTAAACTTTGTTTAAGTTGAATGGTATTCATTTTAAATCTCATATTTGAAATGAAAATTAAAAAAATAAGTTCATATGTAAAATTGTTTCCAATGTTTTGTTAATGACGATTTAGTCATAATTAAGAAAGTTTTATCTTAAAATTAGATGAAGATTAATGATTTGAAATTATTTAAATTAATAAGGTAATTAAGAAGTAATTAGTTAATTTAATTAATTTATGATTAGGGAATAATTAATTAATGAGAGTAATTAAAGACTAATTATTTAAAAGGTTAAGGAAAATTAATTTGTGAAATTAATTGAAGGATAATTTCACTATGTAATTAATCAAGGTGATTAATAAAAATGGATATCTAAAGAATGATTGATTGATTAAAGGTTGTAACTAAGTAATGATTGATTAAGCAAAGTTAGGTGATAAACTTTAAGTAATTGATTTAATTTAAGTTAATTAGATTAATTATAATAGGGATTAACAATGGTTGCTTATGAATGAATGTGTGAGTAGAATATCTGAATTGAATAATATCTATTGGATGATATGCTGTGACATTCTATCAATATGAATATTAGCTATATCAAGGACAAATGGATGCTATTTATTTGTGTATTGCTGTGTAAAGGTGACATTCAGTATATGAATTTAAATCACTTAAATAACTTGGTTTAAGATGACATTGAATTCGAAGAGACCGGATTCGGGTATTGGTAAATACCCGAAACCACTTCGTTTTTGTAATTTGATATATAAAACCAATAAGTGGAATGACATAAGTAAATTGGACCATTTAATCTATGTCTTTGCATTTAGAAATTGATGTGTGGAATAAAGGATGTCTATAACAACTTGTGAAGTTGTAAATTGATATAAGTTACCCGGGTTTATATAAGTTGTATGCTTTTGTATTCCGTGTTAGATAAGTTTTCTCACGCTGGTTTCCAGCCTGACCCGGGTGTTATTTTGACGTAATGCTCGGGTCAGACCGAGTATTACATATTTTCAGGTAAAGACGTTCTGGAGCTCAGGAGGCGAGCTGGAGAGCAGGAACGTATGGAGAGCATCTGATGTTAATAGTAATTAAAACAGATAGATTTATCTGTTCTGTGATTGTAAATCTGTTGTAACTCTGATATAATAAAGTGTAATTTGACAAGTACAGTTTCCTTTGTATAACTATTATTTATGTGATATTATATTTTATCCGCTGCGTATGTGAGATTTTGGGTTTAGTTTCCTATTTCTTCTTCTTTCTCTTTCTTCTTTTCACTAACTATCTGGAAATTTCGGGATCGAAATTTTCGGGTCGTTACATTCGGCGTTCGATTGCTCGGAATTTCTATAGTGAATGTATTAGTGTCAAATTTTCGAGGTCGAAATTTTCGGTTGTTACAAATTTAAAAGTTATGAAACTTATTTTCTCATATTTTGATAAAACATTTAAATGAAAATTTTCAAAGTTTAAACATCTTGTTCTTATTTCAAACTATTTTGAAACGATGCTATAAATAATTTCTTTGTATTTCAAATCATACTTTTGAATTTTTAAATCAAAACTAGTTTTACCAGACAAAATTCCAATGTTAGCAAATCTACTCTTGGAAACCAGAAAATGAACGTCGATGATGTTGTAGTCATCGTCGAAATTATTTTCCGATGATCTAAGTGAGTTCAGTAATTCTATTTATTTTAAATTCCATTTTAAAACATTTCTAGTCAAAACCTTTTCAAAATAATATCATTGTTATTTCTTCAAAATTCCAAAATCACAGATTTTTAATTCTCAAATTTTTAGCTTTTGAATCCTTTTTATTTACAAATCAAATTTATTAATTTTCCCTATATATATAATTTTACTTTGGTTATATAAAACCACTTCTTAATTTTTTATCTTTGTTTACATTATAATAATAAAAACTTTTATTATATCAGAAACAAAAAATAACAAATGATAATAATTAAATATTATCAGTAAATAACAACCAATCACACCATATATTATATAATAATTTTTGAAAAATTATTCCTTCGTATATAAAATAACATCATGGTAAAATTATTTAATTTACCCAGTTCTAAAGCAATACCATATCGAATTGCTTTGTTCAAGTGTTTAGAGATCCCTATCAATAATGTTAATTACTCGTATTGACATGAGTCTATAAGCCACTCAACAAATCAACCAACACAATATAAAACATTTTTATATCACTAAAAATATGTGCTCATACACACACACATACACACACACACACACACTAAAACTCATTCTAGAGGGCTATTGAACATGTCATTAATGTGTGCCCCACCAAAGCCAAGGTTCTTGCTTAACTTTTAGCTTTGATACCACGTGTAACAGTTGGGATTTTTGACCCTCGAAAATCGATACTAATCCGTCCACTGTATTTCATACCGAGCAATCGAATACTGAAAACCCTATTATTAGGGAAAAGAAAACAAAGGGAGAAGAAAGAAGAAAGGAGAGAGAAATAAAACTAATCAACATGAGATCTCACAACGGAATGAATAATCTATAATATACAACAAATATTTACACAAAGAAATATGTAATATACATATACCAATCAAAGTAATCTAACCTAGTTCAGCCCAGGCAATTATAATAGTCTATCCTCATAATTGCTTATAAATACAACAAATAATATAGCGGAAAAATAACCATGTACGTTAATACGTCTCTATGCCTCCAACTCGTCTTCTGAAGCTCCAATGCATCCAAACTAAATCTGTATTTGCTCGGTGTGACCCGGGCATTATAATAAAAGAATACCCGAGTCTGTCTGGAAAACCAGCATGAGAAAACACACCTTAAAAAAATTTCTATAGTTATAAAATCTTCTGAAATAAAGGTATCTCGTAAGACTCCACCTCACATAACCATGGATGGATTTTACCTTACGATAATCATAACAATTTCTATAGAAAATCCATTGATATTATATTAATTTCTATAGGTCAAAGTAAAATATAAATATAGCTGAAATACTTGCATCTCACGTTTCAGCATAGTTGGGCACAACTACGTCCGTAAGGTGCTTATTGGAGAATGGATTTTATATAATGACTAGGCTACTAGGGTACCGCTCGTCACAGTGCATCTCTAGATAAAATAACACTGAGGACTTTGCCAGGATTCCCTACCAACACAAGACTGACCTACCATTTGATTAGTGGTACCGAATATGATCACTCCACCATTAATGGGCCCCGAAGCATATAAATAAGAGATAATATCGACTCTAGATAGTGATGATCATACCCTACTTTGGAGCAACCCACTTAGCCCTATTGCATCTCCTATGTATTAGTCATTTTCGGTTGATGAGGCTTCAGGCTATGTTTAGCTTAATGCAATGCCAGCATTCATCCACACAAGTTCATTCTATGACCGAACAAAACACTTGAGAGCTCCATCTTCAATTCTATCATCTTCAAGATGTCTTCACTTCAAAACACATGAGTTGGATCGAAGTGCTTTTCAGATGATATATCTGATCCCGAGCTCTTTAAAACAACTTTTGATAATTTATGGTAAACTCAAAGCCGGTTCTTCAGGAAATAAACAGTCAAAGATAAGCCCGGAGATCACCTCCTAACTGTTAGTGGACGGATTTCCTTATCATTTATTTTAGAAGAACGAAATGAGATTTATATACACAGTATAGCATCATCAGAGATGACTGTGCCATATAACTCACGTGTTTCTCCTAGATATTTCTAAAGTTATGTTTTAAGTCCATATTTGATGGTCGGTTATTTAACTTCAAATAAACAAACATCCAAATCAGGGATTTATTCCCTTAGGGGAAAACCAACCTTGGTGAAGCACATAAGCAAACATTACCCCTTTAATTAATCTTTTCATTAATAAAATCGTTTTGCAATACTTGTATATAAATACCTTTATAAGGATATACCACAGATCCCTATATTTCAAATACTTAGAAAACATCCGTATACTTATCCTAATGCTATAAGTATACATAGAAAGATTCCCTTTCTATACACTCTAAAAATCATTTATAAATCTCTTGTAAAACTCAAAACCATTTATGGAACATTTTTATAAATCTCTGAAACCGTTTATAAACTCTATATAGAAACCCCATATAAAACTCAACCTCCATTTCAAATTATAAACTCTTTATAAATTTCAAAACATTTATAAACTCGTTATAATCCCATAAAACTTTTTGTAAGACTCTTTTTATAAGTTCATAAACTCATTTCTAAATTTCTTTTATAAATATCTAAAACCATTTATAAACTCGTTTCATGTTGTCGCTAAGGCGTTCCAGTTTGGGTTAAAATCGAACGACATCCGATTTTAACCCAAATTTAAATTGTCTCCAAATTCGTCTAAACAAGTTCCATAGCGAAGTTTTCGTCATCACGAGCACAATGCAAAAATCCACACCTCGATTGGAACTCGTATGGATGAGATGTTGAATTTATAAGTTAATCGATTTAAATAATATAACTAAATCCACTAGTTACAACATTACCCTTCCTCCTCCCCTCTTTTCCTTTCCTCGTGTACATGCACAGTGTATGCAACATGCACCTACCCCACTGATACAGCAATTGGCTTGACGAAACCACAAACCGAAGTCGCAAGTCAAATTCTCTCATCAAACTCGACTCGCTCATAACCACTTCACCACCTCCGATCATCTCCCCTCAATCGCGACGGTGCTTTCCTCCCTTCGATCGCCATCAGGCCGCGCGACCTTTTCCGCCGCCAAACCCCATGAAACTTCAGTGTTAGTGGTTATTCGCTCCTCCGATCTCGAATCTGATCGCCAAAATGCAAATCGACGATCAAAACTCCCCAAACCTTAAACCCTAGTCCCTACTAGAAAAGTCTATCATCCCAATCCACCATCGCAACCTATAAAATTAGTATAGGATCAAAGATCAAGCTTAGCCGAACCCGAGAATAAAAGCATGGAATTTTTCATTGAACATTTTTGTAGAAATTGATTTTCTTTCTCTCTCTCTTTCTGTAGGTTTGAAAATAAAGAGAGGGGGGAATCTTAAGAATTATATAGTTAAGAAAGGGTATAGGCTTATACATGAGTTGTATGCAAACATTGCTTAGGGTATGTCCAAGAAATAGTATATTTTTTATTTTAATTAAAAAAATATCAAGCTTCAAATGTCCGAAAATTTCGACCTTCAAGCGAGGCAAGCCACCTGACATTGCATATTTAATACCCTTATTCCGAACACAATGGAACAAGTCTCGAGATTTAATTCGATCATATGTAGAAGTTAGCTTTTCAAACACAGTTATATTATATAAATTCTAAAATCAATTATAAGCGTTTCGATCTCACAAGACCAAATGATATGTCCAATTGCCACAAAATTCGATAGCATGAAATAACTCACTATTACAGATCAAATGACACTGGTTTCATCCAAATTCAAAATAGTGCCCCAAAAGGTTATTTTTATATGTTATTTAAATGAATTATTATAAAACCAAATTATTCACCTTTAAATCTAAATTTAAAAGTTTACTATCTTCATTTTTATTTAGATAGAATTTAAACCAACTATCGAAATCATTTTTATCTACATTAAAATCAGGATTTAATTATTCAAACATTTCCAAATAATAAATTCAATAATTTAATTATCAAATAAATAGTTATATTTGAAATTCAGGTTATTTAACATATAAAATTACTTTTAAATATTTTAAAATCAGTTAGATACTCTAAATTCAAATGACTGAAATTCTGGGTCGTTACGTAAATATTGTAGATATATAAGTATATTGAAATCATTTATGAATATATTAAAATTAATTTTTTTTATTAAGCTAAACAATATATATTACATATAAATTTTTTAATATGTATATATGCATTAAATATTTATTTATATGTACAAATAATATAATAATAAATATATACATTAATATTGTAAAATATATCAAATATAATTTAAATAAATATATACCCGTTTATGCGCATGGCTCGGATATTTTATTTTTAATTTTTAATTTTAAAATATATTTTAAAAACAAATATTCGATCGGATATAAATTAATATTAATGAAAATTAATTTTGAAACTTAATTTTGAATTTTGAATTTTTGAGTAAAATTATAATTGGTGTTTTGTAATTTTAAATATTTAAAATGTAGTTTTTGATTTAAAATAAATTTTAGAACCTATTTTTAATTCTCGGCTATTGAATAAATATTTTAAAATGTACACAAAAAATATCTTGTCAGCTGCATGTTAAGTAACAATTTAATTTTACAAAATATAAAACTTAATTTACATAATATATTAATATAAATAATTTATATAATTAATTATTTTTTTGAGAAAAATGTGTGATCCTCTACGAATATAGGAGAGCACACATGTAGTTATATATAACATAAAGCAAGGCGCTGCCAACAAGCCTGGCAGGTAGCAAATCTAAGTACAAGTATCAAACGAAAAAACTCAGGTACCCCTATAATGAGCTCCGGCAAGGCCACCGTCCATTACACCCCAATATCGAGCTCCGGCATGGCCACCGCCCAATATCGAGGTGTTAGATGTACCTGAAAAACAAATGAAAAACGCAAAGCCATAGTTATTGGAATCCAGCACCAACTAAGAAGGGAGCTCCATACTGCTGACTCTGAAGGAATAAAGAAGCATTTAATTCGAAGTGGAACTGCTAATGATCTAGAATGGAAAACTCCTCTCTAAAGTTTATTTGGAACTGGAAGTAGCTCCAAGTTGAGTAGTGAGTCCTCCTGAATCTAGAATGTCATAATGAAGATGAAGATGTACTGAGAAGAATCCCTCTCTATAATCAACAATCCTACAATCAGCAATCCTGTGCACCTCGAAGGAGAAAGTAACACCCTATCTAGCCCAGACTTGTATCTAAAAAGTAACTAAGACAAATTATTAGTATGATACACATATATGAATATAAATGAAATTTATATACATATATATGTATAAATGAGATAAAAATAAAGGAATGATAGTAAAGCTTATAGAACGGAAAAAAGAAAAGTTTACAAAAACATACAAAATATCTAATATAGTAAAGGTAGAAGGAACCATGATATAAAGAACTAAAAGATCTAAAGACTAGAAAAAACAAAAACTAAAACAGTAACCATAATGAATCTAAATCAACCCTATGACCCTTTGGTCAAAAATAAATTTTGATACACAGCGAAATCACCATTTAAGTTTGAAAAGATATTAATAGTCCGATTGTTAATATCAAAAATATTATTATTGCATTTAAATTGATTAATATTCCTGCTAACCTTATTAAGATATTCTTTAAATAGATTATTTTTAGCTAATTCAAATTTAGGATTAGAGATCTAATTAAAAAAAGAAATTATAAAAATCTATTTATTAAAGTGATTATTGTTATTATTAAAGAATTCTTTGATTTCTTTCAAACCAAATATACCAACAAGTTGTAATGAACAATGTGTCAAGTAATAATATATTATCTCTTTTTAACGTAAATCTAAAAGTATTCCAATAGAATTCACAATCAAAGATTTTAGTTATAATATTAAAGTTAAAGATTTTAAGGGTATTATTTAGGATGAAATGAGTATCCAAGAAATCATAGTATACATGCTTAATATCTTCAAAATGCAGATTACAAAAATAACATTTATTATTTGTTTGAATGTTTTTCCTTTTAAAATTCTGTAGTATTTAGTTTTCCATTCATAATTAACCACATGTGAATTTTAGATTTAGGAGGAGCATTTGATTTCCAAATAAATTTAATGGAGTTATTGGTTACACCCGAAAAGTTAATAAATCTATAAAAAGAGTTAGAAGTATATTTCTTTGTAACAACCCGCATATTTATCGATTTTTATATTTAAATATTTTATTTAAATATTTTATCGTTAATCGGATTTTGGTCCGAAAAGCTACTTTTTGCAAACGGTCAAATTAGGACTCGAGACCACTTCCATTGAGTTCGAAATGTCGTTTACAACTTTTTAAGTATAAACATCGATAGGTTTGGAGTTAGTGAAATTTCACTAACTTTTCCCGCTTTGGACTTTGGGTTAGTTTAGCCTATTAAGCCCAAGTTCCAACCCTCTTCTCCTCACTCTTGATAAATTTCCTAACTAATCAAGCTTTGGCATTAATGGTGGAGGGAATGGGAAATTAAAACTCCAAGCATAAATTCAATTGCAAATCCAACATTCAACTCCAAATTCAAGTAGAAGATATTGGATTCAAGCTTTGGATTGCTTCTCCTCGCTTTCAAGCTTCATCTTCATAAACTTTAGTGCAAAGGTGAGATTTTTATCTCACAAATCTAGTCTATATCAATATTGGACTGTTGGGAATGAATCCCTATCGTGTTTGCATGTATATTTGCATTTGGTTTGGATTGGGTTGGCGAAAAACTCCGATTTTTAGCGTTTTGGTGGATTTTCTGCTCCTAGGTCGTTCTGGCCTTATTAGCTCGTATCGGAGTTAGGTCGTAGGTCGCATGGGCCTTAGGTCGTAGGTCGCATGTGAGTTAACCCCTAGGTCGTTCTGGCCACTTTTCGTGTGTTCGGGTTTAGGTCGTTGGACCTTTAGGTCGTTGGACCTTTAGGTCGTTGACCCCCTTGAGTCGTTAACTAGTTAAGTCGCTCGCTACTTGACTCCATTAGGTCGCTCGTCACTGGATGCAGTTAGGTCGCTCGACTCCCTTACCCACTAGGTCGCGTACTTAGTTAGGTCGCGTGACCCCATAACTGTTAGGTCGTTAGACCGTTAACCCTATAGGTCGCTTGGCCTATTTGTTTAGGTCGTAGGTCGTAGGTCGTTGGACCTTACCTCGATAGGTCGTTCCCACCTTTGGACGTGTGCACTCTAGGTCGCTAGGCCGCCTCTCTTTAGGTCGCGTGACCCAATACAGTTAGGTCGTTTGACCTTATGTTCTTTTAGGTCGCGTCTCCTTTAGGTCGCGCCTCTTTTAGGTCGCGTCTCCTTTAGCCCACGCCTCTTTTAGGTCGTTCGAATGCTAGGTCGCTCGGCCCTTATTCCCTTAGGTCGCTCGGTCTCGTTTATGACCATAGGTCGCTCACCCCCTCTCCGTTAGGTCGTGAACCTTGTTAGGTCGCGAACACCTTTAGGTCGCGAACCACTTTAGGTCGCATGACCTCGTCTCCGTTAGGTCGTGAACCTTGTTAGGTCGCGAACACCTTTAGGTCACGAACCACTTTAGGTCGCATGACCTCGTCTCCGTTAGGTCGCGAACCCATTTTAGGTCGCATGACCTTTACCCTTTAGGTCGCTGGACCACTAGGTCGTTTGACCCCTTAGACCCCTAGGTCGCAACCATTAGGTCGCTCGACCCTATCCCTCTTAGGTCGTTAGACCTCATTTTGTCTTCACTAAGTCGTACCGTTTTGGATGGGGCGCTGCCCCCTGGACCCCCGCGACCTGACCGGGCAGGTCGAACCCCGTAAGCGGTGGCGTTGCCCCCGCACCCCCACCTTGGGGGGTTGCCACCCCCCTGGACCCCCCCTCCGTAGGGGATCTTATCTGAAAAATATTCAACAGAACTTGCTGAGCTGATTTCCTTGGATTTTTATCACATCTTCGAATGTGGCCTTTGTGATTGATTGTTTCTACAATCGCTTCTGTGATTTGTCACTTTATAATATAAAGGTTTCAATACTAGTAGTAAATATCAAAACTCTTTCAACAAAATGATTTCAACTCTATTTTTAATAACAAAGCTCTTTTCTTAAACCGTTTTCCAATCTATTAGTATATACAAGCCTTTACCTCACTCGGATGAGAAATCTAATTAAACGACTTAGTAAAACAAGTGGTATGAAACGCTTGCGTTCACTTCGTCGGTTAATTCTTGGACTTGTTCGATTGAACCTCTTGTGACAATTTTATTAGTGAAGATTTACAGTTTGTTCGTAAATATTTAAGTTAAGCAAGTGGTTATGGGACATGAAGCTAAACTTCTATATTTACTAGCTTAGTGTAATTGACACTTCTCGTTGATCTTGATGATCGCTTTATGAATTAGACTAGCAATTGCGCGATGTCTCTTTCATTGCAAGGTTAGGCTAGACACCACTTGTGTGATTCCACTCACACATACCTTTTTGCTTTTTGGTTAGCCTTGACCTCATTCGGGTGACTCAAACTCATCCATATGGGGTAGCTCCCCATGGTCTTCGGACCGTCATGTGATAGGCCTCTTTCCCTTTTTATGATTTCTGGATTTCTTGTGTTGATTTCTGGAATTTATCTCTTTGACTTGTCATGAGTACAAGTTTAGGGTATGATGCCCTCTTTGGATCTTTGAGAAGGTTCTTGTGATATTGATTTATCTCTTATCGGTTGATCTCCTGTTGATCATTATTTGCATACTTATAGTAGTATGTCAGAATGGATATTTTATGTTTATGCCATATCTTTTATTTTATATCATGTCATCTGATATTTATAGCTAGACTGATCCGTTTATTATTTTCTTATAAATAATACTCGGGTCAGACCGAGATGTTACAGGTGCTACTGCTTGACTCCTCCCCTAGTGATTCACTACTCTGACTTTTGGCTACTTGTTTAGATTAGCAGCTTTTGTTGTTTACACTTGAGATATAGACTCATAGTTGTATTCTTTTGTATAGCACGCATTGCTATTCTTTTGTATTATCGTGGATCTTTTTAGACCACTACTCTGATGTACACTTTTATGTGATATATATTCATATCTCTTTCCGCCTTTGTGATATGGATATCTGTGATGATTCGCATGTTATGCTTACTTCTATATTTGTTTCCGAAGATTATTTTATAGCCACCGTGTGATAAGAAATTACATGGATGGTCGCTCCTCAACAGCCTTATTCTCCGCGCTAGTTGACAGCACTACACCGTAGTGTTCTTGGCTAGCGTGGGTATAGAGGTGGGGCGTCACATTCTTACTCTTATCTCATTCCCAACTAATATTATCATTATCACTATCATTATTGTATAGATTTAATCTAACATAAAGCAAAGAAAGCTGCATAAGGGTTGAACCTGCTAAAATTTTATTAAAACTAAAATTCCAAGGATTGTGATTTTTGGAAGAAAAAACTTCTATAATTAAAGCATACTTAAAATTGCAGATTTCATATAGCTCTCTAAATTCAATCCTAAGAGGGACAGCAAAAAGCCGACAGTCATGCCAAAAAGAAGTATTATTGCCTGAATGAACTATTATATTAGTGCCTAAGTTAAATATTTTATGACATTTCAAAATAGATTTCCAAAAATTAGATAGATTACGAAAGACTGAAGGAGTAATAAGATATAAATTGTTACTACCATTATAGTAATATTTAGAAATGATTTCATTCCAAGTGGTATTATCATTAATATCCTTAAACTTCCATAACCATTTACCTAATAAAAATAAATTCATAGTACACAAATTAGTGACTCCTAAACCACCCTCCTTGTAATGACCCGATTTTTCGATGCTCGAAAAACCGAACCATTAGGGTAAAAGAAGAAGAGGTAGAAGAATAAAATAGAAAACAACATCCGAATACAACCATCGCAGAGGAATAAAATATAATAGATAATAAATGATCTTTCCACAAAAACAAATCTGTTTATACATTAAATCATCAGAGTATACATAACACACAACCGGACAGTAATCATAAACTGTCCTCACAAAGCTGAATGCACAGCTAATAAACACAGTGGAATATTTAAAACAAGTACGGGAGTACGTATCGCCATTCAGCTAGTCTTCTGAGCTCCATAGCATCCTTTCCTGTATTCTATAATACTCGGTCTGACCCGAGCATTATAGTTAAATAACACTCGAGTTAGTCTGGAATACAAGCGTGAGAAATCACACTCAAATTGATTATTAAAGTTTCAAAAATCCTTTGAAAATCAAAAGGATCTCGTAAGACCACTCCACAAATAAACATGTCGTGTTTTTACCTTACGATAGCCAAAACACTTTTTATCAAAATCCTCTGATATTATAATAGTGTTTATATACAAATACTTGTTAAAATAGCTGAAATTGTTACATGATTAAATTCCAGCATACTAGCCACAAAGTGGGTTCTACAAACAAAATCCCTAAAGGCACGTAGGGAGAATGGATTCCCAACTAATGACTAGGCACTAGGGTACCACCGGTCACAGTACCTGGTCTAGATCAACATACCGAGGATCCACCCTAAATCCGCTGCAACCCAAGACCGTAACTACCCCTTACAGGATAATCTCGAGTAAGATCACCCTACGGTTGGGATCAGCAACTGCACCGCTAAGCCGAATAAAAGGGACATCTAGACAGGGATGACCTCACCCTAATGGGTGCTACCCACTTAGCCTTGCTGCATAACCCCTGATTTTCAGTCATTCCCGGTTGATGAGGCTTGAGGCTAAGCGTTACCTTTTTAGAACATTTCACTTAGAATGCCCACCGTCCAACTGACGATGTTCCAAAAGTTTGAATCCATACAAGTCCGTTTCGAGTTCAAACGGAACCGAAGGCACTACCCCTACTACATCCATTTTGGAATTACCCTCAGGATTAGTAGCGACTAGCCCTTGCACTTCACTGCTCCATCTTCGAATCCAAACTCGTCTTCCTCACAAAAACGTACAAACCAGATCGAAGTGGTTTTCGAGAATTTAATCCCAATCCCGGTCTCTTCGAAACGATCAGCGCATTGGCCAATATTGATAATCGGTTATTTAACTATCAAATAACATTCACAAACAACCATCAAACATAAATAATTTCTCCAAATTATTTGTTATTCTCAAAATATCTTCGCAAGATAAATTTCCACTTCCAACCCTTTTGAAAACAGTTTTAAAACCATACTCTTCTCATGGAATGAATTCCCAAATATTTATTTCCACTGAAAACACCAAGTACAATACTTTAGATTTTTAAAATAATTTAAAACACTTTATTATAAATTATACTTTAAAATATTTAAAATAAAAACTAGTTTAATACCTTATTCAAAAATATATACTTTAAGAATATTTAAAATAAAGCTACTTTATACAATAGAAAACTAAATTTCTAACTTTTAAACATAATACCAAGCCACCTTTAAATAATTACTGCTATAATGAATTAGAAAAAATAAACTTACTTTAAAATTTTAACATTAAGAAATAATAACCTTCCTAAAACATACTTTTAATAACTTAAACTTTTTACTTATACTTAAAAATTTGTTTTGAAAACGTACTTGGCTATCCAAGGAAATACGCTTCTCTTTCACATCTTTTAAAAATAAAACACTATTTGTTTTTAAAAAAATTTACCCATTCCTTTAATAAATTCCCACTGTGAATTTATTCTTCCAAATATCCACTGGTATATTACTTTACTTTTATAAACCCAGCTTATAAATTTCTTAGTCCCATCCCCTTTTAAAATTCCAACCTCAAATACTTAAATCAACTTTCAAATTGATTTCCAAGTTACTCCATTTTGATATAAATTCCTTTACTTACTCAATTTATTTGAAAACCCATTAACTTCAGATTTTATTTCTTAATTATGATTTAAAATCTTTTTAACTGAAAATACCAATTTCACATTTCCCAAATTCCTTCTTTATCCTTCCAAATAAATTTAAACCTTGAATTTTAAAGTAAATTCTTTTATTCCTTTGAATAACATCACTTAAGTTTTAAAATTCATTATTTTCCCTTTTTATCCAAATCCCCTTTCCCATACTTGGAATTTATTTATTAGAATTTTGAAATCACCTTTTATTCTTTTCCAGTTCATTTTTAAATTTATTCAATTCTCTATAATTATTTAACTTAAAAATTCACTCTTTTATTTTCTTTTCAAAAATCCAATTCTATATATTTTGATAACTTAGTGTACCGAAATATATATTCAAGCAAAACATAGCATTCAATATTCCAATTATTAATATAATTCATCATAGAATATCAAATATTCATAACACAGAATATTAAACAATCTAAATAATTTTGGGGAATCCAGTTGGATCCCTCCAACCTGTTTCCCTGCATCCACAGACGTTAGCACAATACCAATTCCACTTTGAGGTGGAATATCGCGGTATATAGGTTTATAAAATATCATCCGCTATTATGCGGTGCATAAGGTCTCATCCGCTATATAATGCGGGAAATCAATCACTCCAATATATAACATATACTACTATATAATATACCATACCCAATCAATTCAGTCATTTAACCAAATATTTAAATTTAAATAAAACCCAAATGAGTGATATTAACTCACCTTTGCTTTTTAATTTGCAATCCAATCCAAACCAGCTTGTTCTTCAATATTTTTGACCTTGTATAAACACTAGATGATTTTCATTAATATTCGAACAAATCGAACAATTAAATTTCTATTTGATCAATTTAATTAACTGATGGTTTTACTTTTAAACTAATAATTTAATAATTTTATTAAATAAATTAATCTCCATAATACATCATTATTTAAAATTAAATTGTAAGTGAAAATGTCTATATAAATATATTTATTTTGTTTGTTCTTTGAAACTACATATATAAAAATAACCTATATACACTATAAAAATTTAATTTTGTATATAAACTCTACTCATTTAAAATCTTGTATACATTTTTCTTCTTATATAGGTATATGTATTTATCGATTACTTATGTATATATTTAATTTTAAAATGGGTATGAAAAAAATGTTTATTTTTAAAAAAAAAGTAAGAACAGAAATTTAACTTACTGCCTATATATACCCATAAGTACATAACTCTACGAATTGAAGATAATAAATTTGTTTTCATAAACTGTTGTATTATTTTCTTCATTCTGATTTAAACTTTATATTCTATTTTATTTCAATCTGTAAATATACTTTTTATTAAATCAAATATAAACGAAAAGAAGAAAAACGAATACACACCACCTCAACTCGTGTGCCACCTCCATTGCAGCGCCGCCCCTTCACCATAACCCTAATAGCGCCTTCGAGTCCTCCTACGAACATCGATACTGACCTAAACCCTAGTCGAAGTCTCTTATGCCCCTACGAGCCACCACCATGCGAGCTTCCATCTTTCGCTTAGCTCGTGCGCGATTTCGTGATGACCTCCATTGCCCAATTAAACATTGAATCGAATGCTTCGATTAAATGAAGGTCTGAAGGAAGAAGGTAGGCGATTTCTTTGCCGAGCTCTCTCTTTCTTGATTTAAATGAAGGCACTCGATTACGGAAATGGGGAGGAGAGGGAGTTGCGGGTTTTCGCTTGAAAAAGGGAAGTTTGATTCAAATAGGCTTCGGCCATTTTTCATTTTCTATACGACTTCGATTTTGAAGAAGTTTAGAGGAGAAGAGGAATGGATGTAAGCGGCGTTATTTTTTTTCGAACTGTAAGTATGAGGAAGGAAAATTGCTGCTTTATTTAACTGTCTCAATATCAATTTTATACTTTTTTTCTTGCTTTGCACTACGTTCATCTTGGTCAAAAAGAAAAGGGAGACAAGAAATGAATTGGCGTATAAGAGAAGGGATACAGTGATTTGAAATGTTGGGAAAAGTTTTGAAAAGTTTCTGATGTGAACAATTGACCAGTCAAAGCATTTATATTTTATGTTTAATCGTCTCGATTTACGTAGCTTAAAACCGCGAACCCCTATCGAGGCATGTCGCCAGGCATTTATAATGTTAAACCCCTATTTCGAACACAATGGAAAAGGTTTCGAGGCCTAATTCGATCATATGCAGAAGATAACTTTTTTGAACCTAATTATTATATTAAATTTTCGATATAAATTTCAGCGCGTTTACTTACCTATGCTCACACAACAGCTCCAACCACTACAAAAATTGAAATCCGATAATAATACAATATTACGGATCCAATGGAACTGTTTTCGTCGAAATTCGAGACTGTGCCTCGGAAGGCTATTTTTAAATATAGGTTTAAACGATAAAATTTCAAAACTTAACAAAACACTTCCAAATTAAATTTTAACACTTTTGCTACCTTCAGTTCTATCAATATAAATTTTACAAGCCTTCATATTATTTTTAACAAACTTAAACTGAAGATTCAATATTTCACCCAACTTCCAATTATTAAATTCAGTAATTTAATTATCTAATAAATAGTGATATTTGGAATTCAAGTTAAAATTAACCTTTCAAATATTTAAAATCAATTAAATATTCCGATTTCAAACATCCAAAAATTCTGGGCTGTCACATTCCTCCCCCCTTAAAAGAATTTGTCCCCGAAATTACTAGTTAAGAAGAATGGACCAATACCCGTTTTCTATTCTCCCACAACTAAACAGTTTTAACATCAACCCAAACAACGTTGTCATTAAAGACACTACACTCTTATTAATTTCCTAAACTCCTTTAATCCTCCAAACAATATTACTTACTCAATCATTTCAAATTTAAATTTGTAACCAAATTCAAATTATCAAAATTTTCTCAAAATTTTTCTAACTCCCTAAATTTTTGAAAATTTTTGCCGGCATCTCTTTTGTGCGGCTAGCTCGAAACTACTACAAAATGCCTCTACGGGCCTCCAAATTCCAAAAGAAAACAAAACGTCAAGTGACTAGATCAAAAACCCAATCAAATTTCATACAGAAATTTAAACACATACCTTTTTGTCGAGCAATTCAGATTTATCTTCTGAAACTAAAACCAATTTTCCTTTTCCTTTATAATACTTGTATATCCTACTAAGAAATAGTGTTCAATTACAACTTTCAAAAATTGCTTTACACATTTCTTTACAAAAGATTTCATATCTATTTCACTCACACCCGTACGATGCACATATATCATCCATACGCAATAACCCATTCGATCGCTTACTCGATCACACAATTTCACTTCCGAACTAGTATCGTCCACCCGACTTCCTAGTGCAGACTCAGATCTGGTTTCTTGATCAAAAACCGTCATTCTCCTTGCATAGTCATAATCATGATAGAGAATTTCTAGAATCCATCAAAAATCCACATCCACGGTTCGCCGTCGAAATTCGAGTGAAAAATCCCAACTCGGATCGATATAACTATCTCGAAATTCTGTGCTCGAATCTAGATCAAATCGCTATGTGAATAAAATAATATACATACATCCTACGTATTTAACTCAATTGATTATCAACTATATCAATTCCCTTTTATTCATATTATTTCATTTCTATCTACTTATCCACAATTATCCCATTTCACCAATTTAGTTAATCTCCTTTCCAAAATTACTTAGTATATTTCCAAAATCAACCTTACTTAAGAATTTCACCATTCATTTCTTAAGTTCAATATAAGCATTATATACCCTTTGTTATTTTTAGTCCACTTAGAACTAATTCTTCATCCTTACTTTACTTACACAATTTAAATCAGATTTCAATATTCAGTTTCAATTCCATTTGCTTACCAATTTAAATTCAATTCCAACATTAAATTTCACTTCCATTTAGTTACAAATTAAATTAATTTGATCATTTACAAATTTATTCCCAACTTAATAAATTTTATTTCGATGTCCATTTACTTAGTCTAGTCTACTTAGACCTTTCCTCAATTGACTTTTATTTAAAGTTAATTCTACTACATTTCAATTTTATTTCTATTCACTTGGATTTTATTTACAACTCAAACCATCACTATTTCAATCCAACTTCATTACTAACTCATAATTCAACCTTTATTTAACCAATTCAAAATTCCATTAACATACTCACTTAACCAATTTATTCAAATTAGTTTGTTTCCCACCTTTAATTCAATATTTGATTTTTACCTTCCAAAAATCACTTCACTTAATTTTCTCGAGTTCAATCTATTTTATAATTCAAGTTTTGGATTTTTATTCATTTCCCAAAATACAAAACAGATTTATTTTGGCTTATTTGTTCCACTTCTAAGTTTTATAAGTCGCAACTTATTTATATCCATACTTTCATCCACTATAATCAATCCCATTCACATTTAACTTTTTAACTCGGGATTATATATTTTATTTAGCCAAGAATTTATTTTTATTCGATGGGTTTTCAATTCTTTTATAAGCCATCGAAATCTATTTATTCCTATTCAATCTTATTTAACTAAACTCTAGTTAAATCTAACCCCATACTATTCTTTTGACTTCACACCATTCATTCAAATTTTATTAAGTAAAAACTTAATTTCATTTAATGTATCCACCATGTGATACAATTCCATCTCAATGGTATTTCAATCTTTAATTCAAATCTAATCACAATATTATTAGACTTAGCTTAAGTCCATTAAATTCGACTTACCCTTCTAACTTATTAACCTTTTTACAAGTTAATTCCATTCCAGGAAATTTTCAAGCTTTATAAATTTCCAAATCTATTTATAATCCATAAACACTCTAGTTAAACCTCTAGACCTTAAGCCATTACTTAGACACCCAAAACATGTAAACCAATTACAGAGTCTTCAATAATCACTTAAGTATTTCAAAAATCATTCTAAATCAATTATATCCAAAATTCTTTGTAAATTCAATTATCTCTTTGAATTTCAAAATCAAACCCAATTTTGCAAACAATTCCATTTTAAAACATTCAAGTAGCAATTCCTCCTTTGGAAACTCGAAAATGAACATCGATGATGCTGCAGTCATCACCAAAGTTATTTTTTAGCGACCGAAAGAGTTCAATGCTTTTACCTCTTTTAAAAACATTTTCAAATATTTTAAATTCCAAATCTCTCCAGATTTCAAATTCAATTCAAAAATATTTCTGAATATATCCTTATTATCCCCTTAAAATCTTTGAAAATCATTTCCAAACTCAAAAGGAATTAAATTTCCAAATTTCAAACTTCAAAACTTCCCAATCTATATTCGATTACTCTGGAATTTTATCTCATCTTCAATTACAGATCACATTTATGATTCACATTTATAAATTTCGTTTTATAAATGAATTTATTTCCTTAACCTTTGGTTATATTTCCAATTTCTATTTAAATTTCCACACAACAATGACAATAATTTAATATTATCATTCCTAAAATCCAAGCAACCATATACTAGCTTAAATAGTTTACAAAAACTTTTCTTTTATATAAAAAAATAATCTGGGTAAAATTATTTCATTTACCCTACTTTTAAAACCATACCGTGCCGATTTATCTTGTTTAAGAGTTTAGAAACCCCTATCGATAACATGGCGTCCCACATATCGACCAGAATCCATAAACACTCAACCGATAAATCAACACAATATAAAAAAAAATTATGTTCACTAACAAATACGCGCACATATTTATTGTGACGCCCCACCTCTATACCCACGCTAGCCAAGGACGCTATGGTGTAATGCCGTCAACTAGCACGGAGAATAAGGCTGTTGAGGAGCGACCATCCGTGTAATTGCTTTGCGCGAGCCCCGATATTTCAGATAGTATAACATGCATTTTATTTCAAGAGGAAATCCGACATACCGATACAAACACAAAGCTACTACACAGTGGCTATAATAATCTTCGGAAACAAATATAGAAATAAGCATAACACAAATCAGTCACAGATAATTCATATCACAAAGGCGGAAGAAGATATGAATATATAACTAACACATGAAAGTGTATATCAGAGTAGTGGTCAAAAAGATCCACAATAATACAAAAGAATAGCAACACATGCTATACAAAAGAATACATCTATGAGTCCATATCTCAAGTGTATACAACAAAATAAACTACTAATCTAAGTAGTTAGCCAAAAGTCAGAGTAATAAATCCCTGAGGAGAAGTCAAGCAGAAGCACCTGTAACATCTCGGTCTGACCCAAGTATTATTTAATAGGAAAATAATAAACGGATCAGTCTAGCTATAAATATGAGACGACATGATATAGAATAAGAGATATGGCATAAACATATGATAACCATAATGGCATACTACTATAAGTATGCAATTGAAACTCAACATGAGATTAATCGATATCACAAAAATATTCACAAAGATCCAAAAAGGGTTTCATACCCAAAACTTGTATTCACAACAAGTCAATGACGCACGAATTCACCAATGCACTAAAATTGACAAATCATATCAATGAAAATCACTAAAATTGGTGAAGCATAAATTCCAGAATTCAACACACGAAATCCAAAAATCACAAAAAGGGGGAAGGCCTATCACACGAATGGGAGCATTAAAACTCACCAACATATGTATCACACGAACGAGAAGCTATCTCATGGTAGCTAGCCATTAATTTTTTGACACACGAATGGCCCGAAGACCATGGGGAGCTACCCCACAAAGAAATGAGACGAAGCTCAATAGAATGAGTTACAGTCCTCCATGTGGACAAAGAGACATCGCACAATTCTAGTCTGAATCACAAAAATGATCGTCAAGATCATCAAAAAGTGTCAATTACAGTAAGCTAGTAAATATATGAGCTTAGCTTCATGTCCCATAACCACTAGCTTAACTTAAATATTTACGAACAAATTGTAGATCTCCACTAGATAATTGTCACAAGGGTTTCAATCGAACAAGTCCAAGAATCAACCGACGAAGTAAACGCAAGCGTTTCATACCACTCATTTTACTAAGTCGTTTAATTAGATTTCTCATACGAGTGAGGTAAAGGCTTGTATATACTAATAGATTGGAAAATGGTTTAAGAAAACGAGCTTTGTAATAAAATGGTGCTGAAATATTTTGAAGAAAGAGTTTTGATATTTAATACTAGTATAGAAAACCTTTATATTTTTAAAGTGACAAATCACAAAGAAGATTGTAGGAACAATCAATCACTAAAATTCACATTCGAAGACGTGAATGAAAATCCAAAGAAACCGATAAAGAATCCATCCAAAATGGGTATTCAAAAATCCCTAAAAAGGAGTCATCAAAGTCAAAATAAATGATAACAACAAATAGGATCATCACGAATCAATTAAATTGGAAACCACGCAAAATAGGCGAAATAGGCAAAACAGCAACAGGTCAGTCGGCCGGCTACAGAGCTCGGTCGACCGGACCCTGTTCTCAAAATTCCTCGGAAAGCAGGTCGGTCGGCCGAACCCTGTAGTTGGTCGACCGGACCATAAACAGAGAAGTGCTTATGCACTTGGAAGCCACGGTCGGTCGGCTAAACCCTGTAGTTGGTCGACCGGACCATAAACAGAGAAGTGCTTATGCACTTGGAAGCAGGTCGGTCGGCCGGCAGCAGAGCTCGGTCGACCGGACCTGTTGCCAGTCTCTTCCCAGCCCATCCAAATAAGGTCCAACCTCGACCAAATTGCATTCGCTCGAGCAACGGCGTTAAGGGTTTATGCCAATCGACTACCCGGCCCTATAAGCTCTTCGATGCATAACCAAAACAGATTCAAACATCAAAGTTAGGATTTTTAAAGATTTGAACCCAAAACACCAAAAATTGGAATATTCACCAAATCAATCCAAACCAAAAGCAAATGCACACGAATAAGTGTTAGGAATTCATACCTAACAATCGAAGATAAACATAGACTAAGATGTGAGATAAAAATCTCACCTTTGAACCCAAATGATTGAAAAAGAAGCTTGGAAGCAAAGGAGAATCAACCTCTCTTCAAATCCAACTCAAGAAGCTTAATTCTAAGCTTTAAAAGAAGAACATTCCCAAAGTTAGGTTTAAGAATTTCTGAAATTGATAAGAGAATGAGTTGGAGAAGAAGAAGAGAAGCTTACCAATGGGTTCTTCTATTAGTTTGGAGCTAGAGTTTGATTTGCAAAAGAAAACTAGGGCTTGGAGTTTTAATTTCCTCTTCCACTCTCTCCATTAATATAAAAGCTTGAGTATTAGGAAATGAGGTATGAAGTAATGAAGAGGAGAAGGGGTTGGGACTGAATACATAAGTGGGGTTATTGGGCTCAGCCCAAACCAAAGCCCTAAGTAAAAAGTAGCAAAAATCAACTTACTCCAAACATATCGAAGCTTATACTCAAAAAGGTCGCAAACGGTATTTTAAACTCAATGGGAGTGGTCCCGAGTCCTAATTCGACCGTATGCAAAAAGTAGCTTTTCGAACTAAATTTCGAGTATCGATAAAATATTTAAATATAAAAATCGATAAATATGCGGGATGTTACAGACTCCCCTCCTTAAAGAAATTGCGTTCGCAATATTTAAGAAGAAAATATAAAGTAACAACCATAAAAGCATATTTAATACAAAAGAAATTTGAAATAAAAGGTTCACCTTAAAGAGTACGGGAAAGTAAGTCCGGATGTGATCGCTCGATGAACTCTCTAGACTCCCAAGAACAATCCTTAGATAGACCATTGAACTTTCACAAGCGGAATATCCTTATTTCGAAGTCGTTTGACTTCCGAAGCAATAATACGAACAGGATGCTGCTCATAAGTTAAATTAGGCGAAACTTCAATCTCTTCCACAACACCGGGCTCAAGAATAGAATCGGAATCTCGAAGGCACTTCCGTAATTGAGAAACGTGAAACACGTCAGGCATGGCAGAAAAATGAGCCGGTAATGATAGGCGATAAGCCATGGAACCAATACGTTCAGTGATAGGAAATGGCTCAATATATCGAGGCGCTAACTTTCCTGATCGACTGAAACGTACAACACCTTTCATAGGTGACACACGAATGAACACAAGATCTCCCACAGAAAACTCTAACTTCCTTCTCCGATTATCGGCATAGGATTTTTGTCTACTCTGGGCTTCTTTCATCCTATGTCGAATAAGTTCAATCTTTTCTGTGGAATTACGAATAAAATCTGGACTTAAAACCAGCTTCTCACCGACCTCAAGCCAACAAGAAGGAGATCGGCATGGCCTTCCATAGAGTGCCTCGAAAGGTGCCATACCAATACTAGATTGGAAGCTATTATTATAGGAAAACTCAACAAGAGAAATATGATTTTCCCAACTTCCACCAAAATCAAGCACAAAAGCACGAAGAAGATCTTCAAGAGTTTGATTCACACGCTCGGTTTGTCCATCGGACTGGGGATGATAAGCGGTGCTAAAATTAAGCTTCGTTCCCAAAGCTTTTTGAAGACTCTTCCAAAATCCACTAGTAAACAATGGATCAAGATCACTAACTATAGAAGTAGGAACTCCATGTAATTTAACAATCTCTTTAACAAAGAGTTTGGCCAAAAGAGGAACGGTTTGGTTAGACCAAACGGGAATAAAATGGACAGATTTAGTAAGCCTATCAACAATCACCCATAAGCTATCATGACCCGAACGAGAATGGGGAAGGCCATCATTAAAATCCATGGAAATTTGGTCCCACTTCCAAATTGGAATCTCTAAAGGTTGTAATAACCCACCAGGCCTTTGATGTTCAGCCTTAACGAGTTGGCAAGTCATGCAACACTTAGCGAAGTTAGCGATGTCAAGTTTCATTCCCTCCCAATAATAAAGTTGCTTCATATCCGCGTACATTTTACTGCTACCGGGATGAATGGTAAATTTAGAACGATGGGAATCTTCTAAGATGTCTTTTCGAAGATCACTAATATTTGGCACTACAAGTCTACCAAATTTTCGAATGCCGCCACGAGGATCGATATTAAAGTCTTTCAAACCTTCAATATCAATTTTATCCTTAATATTTTGGCCAAGAAGAGCCAATTCGGGATCTAGCCTTTGAGCTTCAAGAATGCGGTCTAAAGGAGAAGGATAAGCCTCAAGGCTACATAAAACAAATGATGAGCATAAATCGGGTACGCGGTCTCGAATCTCACAAGTGGATAAGATCTCGAGATCATTCCATTCGGATATTATCATAGAAACAACCGCTTGTTGCTTTCGACTAAGTGCATCCGCAACGCGATTCCCCTTTCCAGGAGTATAAAGGATATCAAGATCATAAGGTGCAAGAAATTCGAGCCAACGCTGTTGACGCAAATTAAGTTCCTTTTGAAAGAATAAACACTTCAAGGACTTACGATCGGTATAAAGAACAAATTTCTCTCCTAAAAGATAATGACGCCAAACCCAAAGAACAAAAACAATAGCCGCGAGCTCTAAATCATGAGTGGCATATCTAGTCTCAACAGGCTTCAATTGCCTAGAAGCATAAGCAATAACACGTTCTCTTTGCATAAGAACGGCACCCAAACCAACGCGACTAGCATCGGTATAAACAACGAAATCTTGATTCCCTTCGGGAATAACAAGAATAGGAGCATCAGAAAGAAGTTCCTTTAGTTTCTGAAAAGAAGTTTCACATTTGTCCGACCAAATGTATTTAACACCTTTCTTAGTTAAGCCGGTGAGAGGCACGACAATCTTAGAAATGTCTTTGATAAAACGGCGGTAATAACCTGCCAATCCAAGGAAACTACGAATCTCTGTCACACTCTCCGGTCTCTTCCAATCTTGAATCGCTTCAATCTTTGAAGGATCCACGGAAATTCCGGATTCGTAAATAATATGACCGAGAAACTTCACACGAGATTGCCAAAAGTGGCATTTAGAAAACTTTTCCTTTAAATGATTACTCCTAAGTGTTTCCAACACAATCCGAAGATGCTTCTCATGTTCCTCCTTGGTTTTTGAATACACAAGAATATCATCAATAAAGATGAGAACAAATCGATCGAGAAAATCTTTGAAAACTCGATTCATAAGGTCAACGAAATAAGCCGGAGCATTCCTTAGACCAAATGGCATAACAAGCCATTCATAAGATCCATAACGAGTACGGAACGATGTCAAAGGAATGCTATCCTCTGCAATACGAAGCTGATGAAATCCAGTAGCTAAGTCTAATTGTGAAAAGACTCTAGCACCACTAAGTTGATCGAATAGATCATCAATCCGAGGTAAAGGATATTTATTTTTGATAGTAAGATCATTAAGCTTGCGGTAGTCAACGCAAAGTCTAAGTGTACCATCGGATTTCTTTACGAAAATAGCCGAAGCTCCCCAAGGCGAGGAACTAGAGCGAATAAATTGCTTCGTCTCCAATTCAGATAATTGTCTACGCATCTCTTCATTTTCTTTATTGGACATACGATAAGGAGGACGAGTAATAGGTTGAGCTCCAGGGATAAGATTAATTCTGAACTCAATTGCTCGCTTAGGTGGTAATCCTAAAACGGGCTCAAATATGTCGGAAAATTCACGAACAATGTGAATAAGAGAAATTATATCTTCCTCATCATCATTATCGTCATCATGAGGATTTAAAGAGTATAACGATGCAACCAAACTGGAATCCGAATCTTTAAGATTAATAGAAATCTGCTTAACAGATTGAGGGTGTTGGAGATAAATAGTCCGCTCGGGACATAGGATGTGAGCTTCATAATGGTTAAGCCAATCCATTCCCAAAATCATTCCAAAGCCTAAATAACGCATGACATGCAAATCGGCTAGGAAAGAAAAATCACACAAAATAATCTCGACATCTTTACAAAGCAAACTAAGAGTTGCAGATCCGCCAATTGGATTCGAAATTCTCAAAGAAGTCATTAAAGCAACAACACTTAAAGAAAAAGTATCAACAAGCTCTTTTGATATAAAAGAATGGGACGCGCCCGTATCAAAAAGAACTCGAATAGGATGATCACGAAATAAAATAATGCCATCAAGGATAGAATGAGAAATACCTTGGCCACGAGATGTGTTGCCAGGGGCTTGAGCAACATTTAACTTTCCCTCCTTCCTGCCCTGAAGCTTGGGGCAAGAAGATAAATAATGATCCGGGCTTTTGCAATAGCGACAAGTACGAGGCTTTGAACACTTGTTCGCAAAATGGTCTCTGGAACCACAGTTAAAGCATTTCCCTTCAGTAGAGGAAAAGGTCTTTGCAGCAGGAGTTGCTTGCTTCCCTTTCTTATTGGGATAAGGACCTTTGAATTTGTTTGGCCTTTTCTTGTCGCTGTTGAAGCTTGGTTTGGAACCCACCACTTCAACATCATTTTCCCTATCCGCCTCTTCAAGACGAAGAGCGATATCAATGAGTTGGTCGAAAGAAACTTCTAATTTTAGAAGTAATGGCTTCTTGAGATCTTTGTTTAACCCATAGACAAATTTATGATTTTTCTTCAATGGGGTGTTAATATATTCAACCCCGTATTTAGAGAGAGATTCAAAAGACGCGACATAATCTACCATGGAAGATTCACCTTGAACAAGGTCTATGAAACGCCGAGCCAATGTCACTTTCTCTGCTTCTGGTACAAATTTCAACTCGAAGCGTTCCCGGAATTGCTCCCAGGTGAGATCCGCTTCATTAATCTCAGAAATAAGAAGTTCGTACCAGTCCAATGCTCTTTCTTGGAGCATACTAGAAGCCACCTGAACTCGGTGAAGATCAATGAGGTTCATGCGAGAAAAGATTCGATCGCATGTCCTTAACCAAGCCTGGACTTCAATAATAGTTTTAGAACCTTTAAATGGCTTCCCGCCCAGGTTGGTGTAATCATTGCACAAACGTGCAAACCCAGCTTTAGGGTGAGTAGGTTCTGGATTAGAACCAGCTGCTTGAACATTCGTGACATGGTCAAGAAGTTGCTGGGTAGTCATAAAAACTCCATCTTGGGGTGTAGCACTAGATGGTCCAGCTCTGGGACGACCAGGTCTAACCATTTCTCTTCTTTAAGAAAGAAATAAAGGAGAAGAAAAAGTTATTCTCAAGATAAATATCAAGCAATTCTTGATAGATAAACAAGGAATCATAAAGAAAATAGGATGAATCGGTACGAAGACTCGAATTAAATCCTAAAGCACGACTCCTAAGAAAGACTTAGGACGATGATCCTTGTTATAATATTCCATATTGTTCCAAAGTTTGGCTCCGATACCAAGCTGTGACGCCCCACCTCTATACCCACGCTAGTCAAGGACGCTACGGTGTAATGCCGTCAACTAGCATGGAGAATAAGGCTGTTGAGGAGCGACCATCCATGTAATTGCTTTGCACGAGCCCCGATATGTCAGATAGTATAACATGCATTTTATTTCAAGAGGAAATCCGACATACCGATACAAACACAAAGCTACTACACGGTGGCTATAATAATCTTCGGAAACAAATATAGAAATAAGCATAACACAAATCAGTCACAGATAATTCACATCACAAAGGCGGAAGAAGATATGAATATATAACTAACACATGAAAGTGTATATCAGAGTAGTGGTCAAAAAGAACCACAATAATACAAAAGGATACATCTATGAGTCAATATCTCAAGTGTATACAACAAAATAAACTACTAATCTAAGTAGTTAGCCAAAAGTCGGAGTAATAAATCCCTGAGGAGAAGTCAAGCAGAAGCACCTGTAACATCTCGGTCTGACCCGAGTATTATTTAATAAGAAAGTAATAAACGGATCAGTCTAGCTATAAATATGAGACGACATGATATAGAATAAGAGATATGGCATAAACATATGATAACCATAATGGCATACTACTATAAGTATGCAATTGAAACTCAACATGAGATTAATCGATATCACAAAAATCTTCACAAAGATCCAAAAAGGGTTTCATACCCAAAACTTGTATTCACAACAAGTCAATGACACACGAATTCACCAATGCACAAAAATTGACAAATCATATCAATGAAAATCACTAAAATTGGTGAAGCATAAATTCCAGAATTCAACACACGAAATCCAGAAATCACAAAAAGGGGGAAGGCCTATCACACGAATGGGGGCATTAAAACTCACCAACATATGTATCACACGAACGAGAAGCTATCTCATGGTAGCTAGCCATTAATTTTTTGACACACGATTGGCCCGAAGACCATGGGGAGCTACCCCACAAAGAAATGAGATGAAGCTCAATAGAATGAGTTACAGTCCTCAACGTGGACAAAGAGACATCGCACAATTCTAGTCTGAATCACAAAAATGATCGTCATGATCATCAAGAAGTGTCAATTACAGTAAGCTAGTAAATATATGAGCTTAGCTTCATGTCCCATAACCACTAGCTTAACTTAAATATTTACGAACAAATTATAGATCTCCACTAGATAATTGTCACAAGAGTTTCAATCGAACAAGTCCAAGAATCAACCGACGAAGTAAACGCAAGCGTTTCATACCACTCGTTTTACTAGGTCGTTTAATTGGATTTCTCATACGAGTGAGGTAAAGGCTTGTATATACTAATAGATTGGAAAATGGTTTAAGAAAACGAGCTTTGTAATAAAATGGTGTTGAAATATTTTGAAGAAAAAGTTTTGATATTTAATACTAGTATAGAAAACCTTTATATTTTTAAAGTGACAAATCACAAAGAAGATTGTAGGAACAATCAATCACTAAAATTCACATTCGAAGACGTGAATGAAAATCCAAAGAAACCGATAAAGAATCCATCGAAATGGGTATTCAGAAATCCCTAAAAAGGAGTCATCAAAGTCATAATAAATGATAACAACAAATAGCATCATCACGGATCAATTAAATTGGAAACCACGCAAAATAGGCGAAATAGGCAAAACAGCAACAGGTCGGTCGGTCGGCTACAGAGCTCGGTCGACTGGACCCTGTTCTCAAAATTCCTCGGGAAGCAGGTCGGTCGGTCGAACACTGTAGTTGGTCGACCGGACCATAAACAGAGAAGTTCTTATGCACTTGGAAGCAGGTCGGTCAGCCGAACCCTGTAGTTGGTCGACCGGACCATAAACAGAGAAGTGCTTATGCACTTGGAAGCAGGTCGGTCGGCCGGCAGCAGAGCTCGGTCGACCGGACCTGTTGCCAGTCTCTTCCCAGCCCATCCAAATGAGGTCCAACCTCGACCAAATTACATTTGCTCGAGCAACGGCGCTAAGGGTTTATGCCAATCGACTACCCGGCCCTATAAGATCTTCGATGCATAACCAAAACACATTCAAACATCAAAGTTAGGATTTTTAAAGATCTAAACCCAAAACACCAAAAATTGGAATATTCACCGAATCAATCCAAACCAAAAGCAAATGCACACGAATAAGTGTTAGGAATTCATACCTAACAATCGAAGATAAACATAGACTAAGATGTGAGATAAAAATCTCACCTTTGAACCCAAACGATTGAAAAAGAAGCTTGGAAGCAAAGGAGAATCAACCTCTCTTCAAATCCAACTCAAGAAGCTTGATTCTAAGCTTTAAAAGAAGAACATTCCCAAAGTTTGGTTTAGGAATTTCTGAAATTGATAAGAGAATGAGTTGGAGGAGAAGAAGAAGAAGAAGAAGAAGAAGAAGAAGAGAAGCTTACCAATGGGTTCTTCTATTAGTTTGGAGCTAGAGTTTGATTTGCAAAAGAAAACTAGGGCTTGGAGTTTTAATTTCCTCTTCCACTCTCTCCATTAATATAAAAGCTTGAGTATTAGGAAATGAGGAATGAAGTAATGAAGAGGAGAAGGGGTTGGGACTGAATACATAAGTGGGGTTATTGGGCTCAGCCCAAACCAAAGCCCTAAGTAAAAAGTAGCAAAAGTCAACTTACTCCAAACATATCGAAGCTTATACTCAAAAAGGTCGCAAACGATATTTTAAACTCAATGGGAGTGGTCCCGAGTCCTAATTCGACCGTATGCAAAAGGTAGCTTTTCGGACTAAATTCCAAGTATCGATAAAATATTTAAATATAAAAATCGATAAATATGCGGGTTGTTACATTTATTATTACACTAAAACTCATGCTAGAGTACTACGGACTCAATTTCTAATGAGTAATCTCTACCAGCCAAGGTTCTCGCTTAACCTTCAGCTCTGATACCAACTGTAACGACCCGATTTTTTCGACGGTCGAAAAATCGAAGCATTAGGGTAAAAGAAGAAGAGGTAGAAGAAGAAAATAGAAAACAACATCAGAATCTAACCATCAAAGCGGAATAAAATATAATAGATAATAAATGATCTTTACACAAAAACAAATCTGTATATACATTGCATCATCAGAGTATACATAACACATAGCTGGACAGTAATCATAACATGTCCTCACAAAACTGAATGCACAGCTAATCAACACAGCGGAATATTTAAAACAAGTACGGGAGTACGTATCGCCATTCAGCTAGTCTTCTGAGCTCCATAGCATCCTTTCCTATATTCTATAATACTCGGTCTGACCCGAGCATTATAGTTAAATAACAACCGAGTCAGTCTGGAATACCAGAGTGAGAAATCACACTCAAATTGATTATTAAAGTTTCAAAAATCCTTTGAAAATCAAAAGCATCTCGTAAGACCATGCCACAAATAAACATGTCGGGTTTTTGCCTTACAATAGCCAAAACACTTTTTGTCAAAATACTCTAATATTATAATAATGTCTATATACAAATACTTATAATGCTCTTAATTCCACTAATGGTTATCCTACTTTTCTACGGTTTTCTAGAATCTGGGATTCTCATTCTGTCCCAAAGGAAAAACTATTCATGTGGAAAGTCTTGAAGAATGGAATTTTTTCTCTACATAAACTTAAATCTTTTGGAATTATACAAAGTGATATCTGTTTCTTATGTGGTACTGGTGTTGAAACTGTGTCACATTTGTTCTTTGAATGTGAGTTTACTTTCCATATTTGGAATAAGCTTTTACACCACAATGGTTACCATAGGCCTATGCGTATATCCCATATGGAATGGTACAATATTTTCAAGGCTATTAGATGGAAGAATGAAAGAGGATGCTTGATGCTAAGAATTTTAAAGAAGGCTTTGTACTTCATTTGGGTGGAGAGGAACATTAGGGTGTTTAAAGGGCAATCTTCCTCTAAACATGTAATGGTCCTCTCTATTATTAGATCAATGTAATTTTTTCCTCTCTTTTGCGTATACTTCTATGCCTTGGTGCAATGCTTGTTGTAATATTTTGTAATTTATTATGTTTTTTAATAATAATGGTAGGGGCCATTCAACCCCGCTGGCTTTGCCAAATAAAATAGCTGAAATTGTTACATGATTAAATTCCAGCATACTAGCCACAAAGTGGGTTCTACAAACAAAATTCGTAAAGGAACGTAGGGAGAATGGATTTCCAACTAATGACTAGGCACTGGGGTACCACCTGTCATGGTACCTGGTCTAGATCAGCGTATCGAGGATCCATCCTAAATCTCTTGCAACACAAGACCGGAACTACCCCTTTCTGGATAATCCCAAGTAAGATCACCCCACGGTTAGGATCAGCAACCGCGCCACTAAACCAAATAAAAGGGACATCTAGACAGGGATGACCTTACCCTAATGGGTGCTACCCACTTAGCCTTGCTGCATAACACCTGATTTTCAGTCATTCCCGGTTGATGAGGCTTGAGGCTAAGCTTTAACTTTTTAGAACGTTTCACTTAGAATGCCCACCGTCCACCTGACGATATTCCGAAAGCATTAATCCATACAAGTCCGTTTCGGTTTTGAACGGACCCAAAGGCACTACCCCTACTACATCCATTTTGAAATTACCTTCAGGATTAGTAGCGACTAGCCCTTGCACTTCACTGCTCCATCTTCAAATCCAAACTCGTCTTCCTCATGAAAACGTACAAACCGGATTGAAGTGGTTTTCGAGAATTTAATCCTGATCCCGGTCTCTTCGAAACGATCAGCGCATGGCCAATATTGATAGTCGGTTATTTAACTATCAAATAACATTCACAAATAATCATCAAACATAAATAATTTCTCCAAATTATTTATTATTCTCAAAATATCTTCGCAAGATATATTTCCACTCTCAACACTTTTGAAAATAGTTTTCAAACCATACTCTTCTCATGGAATGAATTACCAAATATTTATTTCCACTGAAAATACCAAGTACAATATTTAGATTTTTAAAATAATTTACAACACTTTATTATAAATTATACTCTAAAACATTTAAAATAAAAACTACTTTGATACCTTATTCAAAAATATATACTTTAAGAATATTTAAAATAAAGCTAATTTATACAATATAAAACTGAATTTCTAACTTTTAAACATAATACCAAGCCTCCTTTAAATAATTGCTGCTATAATGAATTAGAAAAATATACTTACTTTAAAATTTAAACATTTAGAAATAATTACTTTCCTAAAACATACTTTTAACAACTTAAACTTTTTACTTATGCTTAAAAATTTGTTTTGAAAACGTACTTGGCTATCCAAGGAAATACGCTTCTCTTTCACATCTTTTAAAAATAAAACACTATTTATTTTTAAACAAATTTACCCATTCCTTTAATAAATTCCCACTGTGAATTTATTCTTCCAAATATCCACTGATATATTACTTTACTTTAAGAAACCCAGCTTATAAATTTCTTAGTCCCATCCCCTTTTAAAATTCCTATCTCAAATACTTAAATCAATTTTCAAATTGATTTCCAAGTTACTCCATTTTGATATAAATTCCTTTACTCACTCAATTTATTTCAAAACCCATTAACTTTAGATTTTATTTCTTAATTATGATTTAAAATCTTTTTAACTGAAAATACCAATTTCATGTTTCCCAAATTCCTTCTTTATCCTTCCAAATAAATTTAAACCTTGAATTTTAAAGTAAATTCTTTTATTCCTTTGAATAACATCACTTAAGTTTTGAAATTCATTATTTTCCCTTTTTATCCAAATCCCCTTTCCCATACTTGGAATTTATTTATTAGAATTTTAAAATCACCTTTTATTCTTTTCCAATTCATTCTTAAATCTATTCAATTCTCTATAATTATTTAACTTAAAAATTCACTCTTTTATTTTCTTTTCAAAATCCAATTCTATATATTTTGATAGCTCAGTGTACCAAAATATATATTCAAGCAAACCATAGCATTCAATATTCAATTATCAATATAATTCATCATAGAATATCAAATATTCATAACACAAAATATTAAACAATCTAAATAATTTTGAGGAATCCAGTAGGATCCCTCCATCCTGTTTCTCTGCATCCACAGACGTTAGCACAATACCAATTCCACTTCGAGGTGGAATATCGCGGTATATAGGATTATAAAATATTAACCGCTCTTATGCGGCGCATAGGGTCTCATCCGCTATATAATGCGGGAAATCAATCACCGCAATATATACTATATTTTAGTATATAATATACCACACCCAATCAATTCAGTCATTCATATATATATATAATATTTTCATTATATTACCTATTTACGATTATATTATATAGAATATATACAATTAATTGTATATATTCTATATAATATAATCGTAAATAGGTAATATAATGAAAATATTATATATATATATATATATGTTCTCTAACCAAATATTTAAATTTAACCATTTAAATTAAAATAAAACCCAGATGAGTGAGATTAACTCGCATTTGCTTTTTAATTTGCAATCCAATCCAAACCAGCTTGTTCTTCATTATTTTTGACCTTGTATAAACGTTAGATGATTTTCATTAACATTCGAACAAATCGAACAATTAAATTTCCATTTGATCAATTTAAATAACCGATGGTTTTGCTTTTAAACTAATAATTTAATAAGTTTATTAAATAAATTAATCTCCATAATACATCATATTTAAAATTAAATTGTAAGTGAAAATGTCTATATAAATATATTTATTTTTGTTTGTTCTTTGAAAGTACATATATAAAAATAACCTATATACACTATAAAATTTTAATTTTTTTATATAAACTCTACTCATTTAAAATCCTTGTATATTTTTTCTTCTTATATAGGTATATGTATTTATTGATTACATATGTATATATTTAATTTTAAAATGGGTATGAAAATAATGTTTTTAAAAAAATAAGAACGGAAATTTAACTTACTGCCTATATATACCCATAAGTACGTAACTCTATGAATTGAAGATAATAAATTTGTTTTTATAAACTGTTGTACTATTTTCTTCTTTCTGATTTAAACTTTATATTCTATTTTATTCAATATGTAAATATACTTTTTATTAAATCAAATATAATTGAATAAGAAGAAAAATGAATACACACCACCTCGACTCATGTGCCACCTCCATCGCAGCGCCGCCCCTTCACCACAACCCTAACAGCGCCTTCGAGTCCTCCCACGAACATCGATACTGACCCAAACCCTAGTCGCAGCTCTTGTGCCCCTGCGAGCCACCACGATGCGAGCTTCCACCTGTCGCCTAGCTCGCGCGCGATTTCGTAATGACCTCCGCTACCCAATTAAACATTAAATCGAATGCTTCCATTAAATGAAGGTACCAAGGAAGAAGGCTGAGACGACCCAGAATTTTTGAGCATTTAAAATTGAAATATTTAATTAATTTTATATATTTAAAAGTTAACTTGTAACTTAAATTTAAAATATCACCATTATTTGGAAATTTAATTATTCAATTTAATTATTGGGAATTGGGTAAGATGTTGAATCTGGAATTTTAAGCCTGTAAAAATATAATTTAAAGGTCTGTAAAATTTATATTGATAATACTGAAGATGGTAAAAGTGTTGAAATTGAATTTGGAATGTTTTGTTAAGTTTTAATAAAATATCGTTTTAAATTGAATTTAAAAATAGCCTTCCAAGGTATAATATCGGAATTTGACAAAACCAGTTCCATTGGATCCGTAATATTGTATTATTATCAGATTTCAAATTTCGTAGTGATCGGAGTTGTTGTGTGACCATACGGTAAGTAAACGCCCTGAAATTTATATCGAAATATTTTGGAAATTTTTAATTTAAAATAGGCTAGTCAACTACTTTTCCTTCCTATGCACGCCACCTTCCTGTCATTTAATCACATACTTTCCCAATTCAAAGCTGTTCAATCAACAGCCTCTTCCTTCAACGTAAAAAAAAATAATAAATGGCGAACGAAAAAGGGGGGAAAGCACGTCGTCTCCTATTTTAATCAGCCGACTTCCTTTTCATGTCTTTCTCGAATTCGATTTGTGTGCGACCGGAAAGGAATTAGGGGTAGCGAGGAGAAGCATACGCGATTGGATCGCGTTCGATTTGGAGATCTGTGCCATGTGGTGAGGGGGGCGACTTCGACGCAGCGAAGGGGAGGAAGTGTAGCAGTTGCGCCGTCGTTAGCCTCAAGCGAACGTATGATAGGCGGCACTGGAAGTTTTGATCGCGTCGTAGCTGGTACTGCTAGGGCTTTGGGTGGTCGCGATATGGCGTGGAGACGTGGTGAGGTCGACGATTTGGGATTTCAAGCTCGAGCTCGAACTCGAGCTGCAACCATGAAATCACCTTGGAGGCTTTGGGGTTTCGCGATTCGAGTGAGGTGGATTTCCTGAGCTTGTTTTTCTAGCAAGTTATAAATTTACAACTGGTTAATTCACAATATGCATTTCAGTTTAGATTTGAATAATCAGAAGTCAGGAAACAAAAGAAAAATATAATTACAGTAAAATATTTCTGTTAATATGAAACTTATAAAAGATAATATAAATCTTATTTATAAGCGTATATCTATGGTTTCAAAGATAAGATTTTGAAATATATGGTATTTTCAAATGTGAAGAATTTATTTAAAAATTGGATTTTTGGATCTATATAAGCTACTTTATAAGTGTATATAAATATGTGATTTCAAAAGGGAAAGCATAGGTATAAACTATAAATATTTATATATTTCAACCTACTATTTCATTTTAAAATAAATATTGAGATGGTTAAATTATTTAATTGCATACTTAATTTAATTAGTTACTAAAAGGGTTTTTTATATAGGAGATATTTGTTTGGAAGTAGTTATTGTTTAAAATAAATCATTAGTCAGAATTAAAACTATTAGAACGGTAATTAATAATTCGATATTTCGAATATTAATAAATTATATAAATTGTTTATTTAAGGTCAAACATTTGGAAATCCAAGGCAATATTGAAGTGGATTGCAAACTAAATCAAAGGTGAGTTAATCTCAGTTAGCTGAATTTTAATTTAAATGGTTAAATTTAAATAATTGATTGATTGATTTGATTTGGTGTGTTATATTATATATAGTAGTATATAATATATCTTGGAATGATTGATTTTCCGCATTATATAGTGGATGAGACCCTATGTGCCGCATAATAGAGAATGATTTTATATAAATCCCATATACCGCGATATTCCACCTTGAAGTGGAATTCATATTATTATATTGTGCTAACATCTGTGGATGTAGGGAAACAGGTTGAAGGGATCCAACTGGATTCCTCGAAATTATTTATATGTTTTAATATTCTCCGTTATGAATATTCGATATTCTGTAATGAATATTATTGATAGTAGTGATATTGGATGCTATTGTTTACTTGGATATATTTCGGTACACTAAGTTATCAAAATATATAGAATTGGATTTTTGAAAATAAAAGGAAGAGAATTGGTAAGTAAAATAATTATTAAAAATTTAAATAAATTAAGAATGAACTGGATAAGAATATTAGTGGTTTTAAAATTCTAATAAATAAATTCCATATATGAAAAGGGAATTCTGAATAAACAGAAAGTTAATGAATTTTAAACTTCAATGTTATTATTTAAAAGAACAAAGCTTTTATTTTAAATTTAAGATTTAAATTTTGAAAGAATAAAGAAGAAATCGAGAAAATCTGAAATTTGTGTATTTCGGTTAAAAGGTTTAAAATCAAACGGAAAATAATAATAATAATAAAGTCCATAATTAACGAATTTTGAAATGAATTGAGTAAGTAAAGAAATTTATTTCAAATGGAGTAAATTGGAAATCAATTTGGAAAATTGATTTAAGTGATTGAAATTGGAAATTCTCCCTGAATAACCAAGTACGTTTTCAAAGTAAATTTTTAAATATAAATTAAAAGTTTTAAAGTTTTTTTAAAAAGCAAGTTTTGGAAAATTTATTATTTCTAAATATTTAAATTCTAAAGTAAGTATTTTCTTTTAATCTATTATGGAAGTAATTATTTAAAAGTGACTTGGTATTTGTTTTAAAAGAGAAAATCTAGGTCTATATTTTATAAAAGTAACCTCATTTTTAAATATTCCTAAAGTATATATTTTTAATAAAATATTGAAGTAGTTTTTAATTTAAATATTTTAAAGTATATTTTCTAATAAAGTATTTTTAAAACTATTCTAAAATATAAGTGTTTGTCCTTAGTGATTTCAATGGAGATAGAAAATATTTGGGAAAGTTTATTCTGAAAAAGGTAGATGGTTTGAAACTGTTTTCAAAGGGTTTAAAATGGAAATATATCTTGCGAAGATATTTTGAGATAAATAAATAATTTGGGAAATTATTTATTGTTTGATGGTTGTTTGTGAATGTTAATTTATCGTTAAATAACCGACTATCAATATTTGCCAAATGCGTTGATCGTTTCGAAGTGACCGGGATCGAGATTTATTTCGCGAAAACCACTTCGATCCGGTTTGTACGTTTTCGTGGAAAACGAGTTTGGAGTCGAAGATAGAGCGGTGAAGTGCAAGGGCTAGTCGCTACTAATCCTGAGGATATTTTCGAAATGGATGTAGTAGGAGTTGTGCCTTCGGTTCTGTTCGAACCCGGAACGAACTTGTATGGGTGAATGCTTTCAGAACATCATCAGGTGGACGATGAGCATTCTATGTGAAACGATCTAAAAGGTAATGCTTAGCCTCAAGCCTCATCAACCGGGAATGACTGAAAATCAAGGGTTATGCAGCAAGGCTTGGTGGGCAGCACCCATTTCCGGGTAAGGTCATCCCTGTCTAGATCTTCCTTTTATTTCGGCTTAGTGGTGCGGTTGTTGATCCCAACCGTGGGGTGATCTTACTCGGGATTATCCAGTAAGGGATAGTCCAGGTATTGTGCTATAGGGGGTCGGGAGTGATCCTCGATACGCTGATCTAGACCAGGTACTGCGATAGGTGGTACCCCAATGCCTAGTCATTAGTTGGAAATCCATTCTCCCTACGCGCCTTTACGAGTTTTGTTTGTACTACCCACTCTGTGGCTAGTAGCTAGAATTTAACAGATGTAACGATTTCGGCTATTTTAATAAGTATTTGTATATAGACCCTATTATAATATCAGAGGATTTTAATAAAAAGTGTTTTAGCTATCGTAAGGTAAAAACCCGACATGTTTATTTGTGGCGTGGTCTTACGAGATGCTTTTGTTTTCAAAGGGATTTTTGAAACAATAATAATCAATTTGAGTGTGATTTTTCACGCTGGTATTCCAGACTGACTCGGGTATTATTTAACTGTAATGCTCGTGTCAGACCGAGTATTATAGGATACAGGATATGATGTTGTGGAGCTCAGGAGACGAGCTGGTTGGCGATACGTACTTCCGTACTTGATTATTATTCCGCTATGTATCCAGTTATATGTTATTGATGTTGAACTCTGATGATGTACTCTAATGATGTATGTATAAACAGATATAGTATTTTTTTTGTGTAAAGATCATTCATTATCTATTATATTTTATTCCGCTGCGATGGTTAGATTCTGATGTTGTTTTCTATTTTCTTCTTCTACCCCTTCTTCTTTAATTCAAATGGTTCGTATTTCTGTACAACTTGAGTTGATTTATATAGAATAGTATTGACTCAAGGGGTATGGATTTGCGGGTTGTTACAGTTGGTATCAGAGCATAGGTTGGTGATAACCTTGGCTCTGGTGGGAATTACTCATTTAAATTAGAGTCCGTAGTACTCTAGAATTAGTTTGAGAATATTAATAGATATGAGCGCGTATTTGTTAGTGGATATAAAAATAGTTTTATATTGTGTTGATTGGTTTATTGAGTGGCATATGAACCTTCATCGGCACAGTCTGGACAACTATATCGGAGGGGTTTCTAAACACTTGAATAGAACAGTTTGACACGGTATTGTTTTAAATGTGGGTGAATGAAATAATTTTTCCCAAAATATATTTTGATATAAAAGAAAGGTTTTTGTAAACTATTTTAGTTAATATATGGTTGCTTGGATGTTAGGAGGAATAATATTAAATTATTATCATTGTTGAGTGAAAATTTAACTAGAAATTGAAAATATAACCAAAAGTTAAGGAAATAAATTCAATTGTAAAATGAAATTTATAAATGTGAATTATAAATGTGATTTATAAATTGAAATATAATCAAATGAGAATTCGTATGAGCATTAACTAATCAAATGAATTATAGTTAAAATTAGATTTAAGCCAGAATTTGAAAATTTAAAATCCCAGGGATTTTGGAAGTGTTTGTCGAAGTGTATTGAAGATAAATAATAGCATTATTGTTTTAGAGCTATTTCTGAAAGGAAATTTATTTTAAATGGATTTTGAAAGTGATATAGCATTGAAATCACTTGGATTATTGGAAAATAATTCTGATGATGACGGCCGCATCATTAGTATTCATTTTTGAATTTCTAAGTGCCGGACTGCTGCCAAATTGATTTGTTCAGAAAAGCTAGTTGTTTTTTTTTTTTTGAAATTTCAAAGAAAATTTGTTGGGGATAAAAACCAAGTTTGGGTTAAATTTTTGAGAAGTGTGATATGAGTGTTGGAGATTTCAAAATGATTTGAAACCAAAAGCTGGGTGTTTAAAAATCCTGAACAGATAGGTTGTAAGCTTATAAATTGAGATGATTTTTAAATCAGGGAGGAAATATAAGCTTTGAATGTTGGAATTTAAATTTAAAGTGAAAAGTTAAAAATAAGATTAACTTGGATTGATGAAGAAAACTGAATCGAATTGGAATAAAATTCAGTTGAGTTATGGGTGATATTGAATGGAATTAGATTCTTACTTTAATAAATGGAAGTAAGTTAGATAAGAAATAAGTTGGATAAGAATTGGATTGGAATAAACGAATTAGAATAATTTATAAAAGAATTAAAAATCCATGGTAATAAAAATTTTCTTGAGTTATAAATAGGCGTAAATTTCGAGTTAAAAATAAAAGATGAATATATTCAAGCCTAGAATGAATGGAAATGTGTAAAATAATAAGTTGTGACTTATAAAATTGAAAAGTGGGATAGAAAACCCAAAATTAATATTTTTGATGATTTGGAAAATAAAACGAAAAATCCAAAACTTGAATTATAAAATAAATTAAACTTAAGAAAATTAAATGAATAGATTTTTTGAGATTTAAAATCAAGTATTGAATGATAAATAGGGGGAGAATTAATTTGGAATAAAATTAGTTAATTGAATTTGTTAATGGAATTTAAAATTGGTTAAGTAGAAATTGAATTGTGAGTTAATAAAATTTGATGGTAAATTAAAAGTAAATGATAGAATCAGAATTTGAGCTATTAATTAAAATTCAACTTGAAGTGTTAACAAATTAAATATAATTGGAAATGTGTCGAATAAAAAAATGAAATTGGATTAAAATAGTAATGGTTTGAATTGCAAGTAAAATCCAAATAAGTAGAAATAAATTGGAAATGGCCTTGTAATCAATTAAATGAATTGAATCTGAAAAATTAAATTTTATAATAACTAATCGAATAAAATTGTAGATTTAAAATGAGATTTGATTGAGATAGAATTAAGTTGAATAGAAAAGAAAATTTTACTTGTAAAATGAAAATGTGCTTAAGTATAAAATTTGAATAAATTGAAGTAAATTAACTTAAGCTAAATAGATGGAGGAGAGTTGAACTGAATTCAACTTAAACTAAGTTTAATGATATTGGGTTGGATATAAATCAAGTGAAAATAAATTTTAATCAAAATAAAATTCGGTGAGTTACAGAAAATATTTAATGGAATGAAATTATCCAAGATCACTAAACTTTAGATTACTGGTAAGGAATGTCTTATAACATATACATATAAGAACAACTTTCACAATAGATAAATAAACTTTAATTTAATATAAATTTACTGGAAGGATATATTAAGTCCTTGAGTGCACGTATTCACTATTCTTATTAGCTATTACATCTTAAATTTCATCTAAATAGCAGTAAGAAATTATTTATTTTCATCTAAAAGTGGGTCAGACATTGAAAAGCATTGAAATAATATTATATGTATGAAATTGTTGAAAGTTTGTATATAAATTAATTGGACCTTGGCTTACTATGATGTTAATATCTATTTAGTAAAGTGGTTCCAGTAAGGAAGTGATAGATAAATTTGGTATCAAATAGTTGAAAGTTGAATTAGATTAATTATAATCCGACCACAACTATTCTTATTAGCTATCACAATTCAACAATTATGATGTTAAATTTTATATGTAAGTAATTACTTATGTTAGTATAAGTAATTTGTGGGTTGTAAACCATGCAAGTTGAATGAAAATGGTATTGAATTAATTGAAAACGGCAGAATTAGTATGAAAACTATATAAATTGCTTACGGAAAGTGTTTAATGTTCATTGCTGTTAGAATTCATGTGTTTAACTATTGCAAATAAGTGAAATGTTGTTAAACTTCATAATTATGGCACTTACATGTTTAAATTGAGTAAGTACAGGTACCTGGAAGTCGTTGGGCTGGATTTGATTGCGCAAAATGCTAATTAAAAATGTTGTTTGCTTAAAAATGCTAAATAAAGGTACGCCTACGCAATAAAAATAGGAAATATGAACTGTTTTTTTTTCCGACCGGGTAGGTCGATGTATACATATTTATATCTTTTGTCAAATTGCAAAAGCTCCTCCGTACAAAGGAGACTCTGCCAAAAAAATTCGAAAATTTTGGTAGTTAGAAATTTTTGAAAGTTTTTGCAAAATTTTGTTAACGACAAAACGATTTCAAATTGGAAATTGAAATAAATTAGTAAATGAAACTAATTTAAATAATAATATAAATTAGTTATGAATGGAAGATGAAATTTTATATTCAGAATTAAGAATAAATTGAATTCATATGGAAATGGGAAAACTAATTTGAATAGAAATAGATATAAACTAAAGTGGTAAGGTGAAAATAAATATAAGAAGCATATAAAATGCTTATACTAAACTTAAGAAAGGAATGGTGAATTCTTAATTGGAAATTGATATTGCAAATATATATTCTAAGTTAATATTTGAATGAATAAATATTGACATTTTGTAAGGAAGTCGATAAAATGTTTTTGGAATGTTGTGATTGGATATTATTGCTAAATAGGATATGCAGGTATTATAAAGGGAAAGGAGAATTGGTTTTAATTTCAAAAGATAAATTTGAAATGCTCGACAAATAGGTATGTTTTTAAATTTCTATATGAAATTTGATTGGGTTTTTGGATCTAGCCACTTGGCTTTTGTTTTCTTTTGGAATTTGAGAGCTCGTAGAGGCCTTTTGTAGTTGTATCGAGCTAGCCGCGCAAAGGAGATGCTGGAGAAATTTTTCGAAAATTTAGAGAGTTAGAAAACTTTTGAGAAAATGTTGATAATTTAAATTTGGATTTAAATTTAAATTTGAATGGTTGAATAAGTAAAGCTATTTGAAAACTATGAAAGGTTTAGGGAAGTTTGTTGAAGTAATAGTGGGTCTTTAATAAAAGATATGTTATGGCAAGTTGATAAAACTGTTTGGTTTTGGAAAATAGTGATGGGTATTGAATCATTCTTCATAACTAGTAATTTCGGGGATGAAATTCTTTTAAGGGGGGAGGAATGTGACGACTCGGAATTTTAGAGCATTTAAAATTTAAATATTTAATTAATTTTAAATATTTGAAAGTTAATTTATAATTTAAATTTCAAATATCACCATTATTTGGAAATTTAATTATTGAATTTAATTATTGGGAATTGGGTAGGATGTTGAATCTGGAATTTTAAGCCTGTAAAAATATAATTTAACGGTCGGTAAAATTTATGTTGATAATACTGAAGATAGTAAAAGTGTTGAAATTGAATTTGGAATTTTTGTTAAGTTTTAATAAAATATCATTTTAAATTGAATTTAAAAATAGCCTTCTGAGGCACAGTCTCGGAATTTGACGAAACCAGTTCCATTGGATCCATAATATTGTATTATTATCGGATTTCAAATTTCGTAGTGATCGGAGTTGTTGTGTGACCATACGGTAAGTAAACGCCCTGAAATTTATATAGAAATATTTTGGAAATTTTTAATTTAAAATAGGCTAGTCAACTACTTTTCCTTCCTATGCACGCCACCTTCTTGTCATTTAATCACATACTATCCCAATTCAAAGTCGTTCAATCAACAGCCTCTTCCTTTAACATAAAAAAAATTAATAAATGGCGAACGAAAAAGGGGGGAAAGCACGTCGTCTCCTATTTTAATCAGCCGACTTCCTTTTCATGTCTTTCTCGAATTCGATTTGTATGCGACCGGAAAGGAATTAGGGGTCGCAAGGAGAAGCATACGCGATTGGATCGCATTCGATTTGGAGATATGTGTCGTGTGGTGAGGGGGGCGACTTCGACGAGGCGAGGGGGGAAGTGTAGCAGTTGTATCGTCGTTAGCCTCGAGCGAACGTATGATAGGCGGCACTAGAAATTTTGATCGCATCGTAGCTGGTACGGCTAGGGCTTTGGGTGGCCGCGATACGGCGTGGAGGCACAGTGAGGTCGACGATTTGGGATTTCAAGCTCGAGCTCGAGCTCGAGCTGCAACCGTGAAATCACTTTGGAGGCTGCAGGGTTTCGCAATTCGAGCGAGGTGGATTTCCTGAGCTTGTTTTTCTAGCAAGGTATAATTTTACAACTGGTTAATTCATAATTTGCATTTCAGTTTAGATTTGAATAAGCAATAGTCAGGAAACAAAAGAAAAATATAATTATAGTAAAATATTTCTGTTAATAGGAAACTTATAAATGGTAATATAAATCTTATTTATAAGCGTATATCTATGGTTTCAAAGATAAGATTTTGAAATATATGGGATTTTAAAATGTGAAGAATTTATTTAAAAATTGGATATTTGGATCTATATAAGCTACTTTATAAGTGTATATACATATGTGATTTCAAAAGGGAAAGCATGGGTATAAATTATAAATATATATATTTCAACCTACTATTTCATTTTAAATAAATATTGAGATGGTTAAATTATTTAATTGCTTATTTAATTTAATTAGTTACTAAAAGAGTTTTTTATATAGGAGATATTAGTTTGGAAGTAGTTATTGTTTAAAATAAATCATTAGTCAGAATTAAAACTATTAAAACGGTAATTAATAATTCGATATTTCAAATATTAATGAATTATATAAATTGTTTATTTAAGGTCAAACATCTGGAAATCCAAGGCAATATTGAAGTGGATTGCAAAACTAAATCAAAGGTGAGTTAATCTCACTCAGCTGAATTTTAATTTAAATGGTTAAATTTAAATAATTGATTGATTGATTTGATTTGGTGTGTTATATTATATATAGTAGTACATAATATATATTGGAATGATTGATTTCTCGCATTATATAGCGGATGATTTTATATAAATCCCATATACCGCGATATTACACCTTGAAGTGGAATTGGTATTATTATATTGTGCTCACATCTGTGGATGCAGGGAAACAGGTTGGAGGGATCCAACTGGATTCCTCGAAATTATTTATATTGTTTAATATTCTCTGTTATGAATATTCGATATTCTGTAATGAATATTATTGATAGTTGTGATATTCGATGCTATGGTTTACTTGAATATATTTCGGTACACTGAGTTATCAAAATTTATAGAATTGGATTTTTGAAAATAAAAGGAAGAGAATTGGTAAGTAAAATAATTATTAAAATTTTAAATAAATTAAGAATGAACTGGATAAGAATATTAGTGGTCTTAAAATTCTAATAAATAAATTCTGTATATGAAAAGGGAATTTTGAATAAACAGAAAGTTAATGAATTTTAAACTTCAATGTTATTATTTAAAAGAACAAAGCATTTATTTCAAATTTTAATTTTAATTTTGAAAGAATAAAGAAAAAATCGGGAAAAATCTAAAATTTATATATTTCAGTTAAAAGGTTTAAAATCAAACGGAAAATAATAATAATAATAATAATAATAAAGTCCATAATTAACGAATTTTGAAATGAATTGAGTAAGTAAAGAAATTTATAGGAGTAAATTGGAAATTAATTTGGAAAATTGATTTAAGTGATTGAAATTGGAAATTCTCCCTGAATAACCAAGTACGTTTTCAAAGTAAATTTTTAAATATAAATTAAAAGTTTTAAAGTTGTTTTAAAAAGCAAGTTTTGAAAAAAATTATTATTTATAAATATTTAAATTCTAAAGTAAGTATTTTCTTTTAATCTATTATGGAAGTAATTATTTAAAAGTGACTTGTTATTTGTTTTAAAAGAGAAAATCAAGGTTTATATTTTATAAAAGTAACCTCATTTTTAAATATTCCTAAAGTATATATGTTTAGTAAAATATTGAAGTAGTTTTTAATTTAAATATTTTAAAGTATATTTTCTAGTAAAGTGTTTTTAAGACTATTCTAAAATCTAAGTGTTTGTCCTGGGTGATTTCAGTGGAGATAGAAAATATTTGGGAAAGTCTATTTTGAAAAACGAAGATGGTTTGAAACTGTTTTCAAAGGGTTTAAAATGGAAATTTATCTTGCGAAGATATTTTGAGATAAATAAATAATTTAGAAAATTATTTATTGTTTGATGGTTTTTTGTGAATGTTAATTGATAGTTCAATAACCGACTATCAATATTGGCCAAATGCGTTGATCATTTCGAAGAGACCAGGATCGAGGTTTATTTCTCGAAAACCACTTCGATCCAGTTTGTATGTTTTCGTGGAAAACGAGTTTGGAGTCGAAGATGGAGCAGTGAAGTGTAAGGGCTAGTCGCTACTAATCCTAAGGATATTTCCGAAATGGATGTAGTAGGTGTAGTGCCTTCTATTCCGTTCGAACCTGGAACGGACTTGTATGGGTGAATGCTTTCAGAACATCGTCAAGTGGATGATGAGCATTCTAAGTGAAACGATCTAAAAGGTAACGCTTAGCCTCAAGCCTCATCAACCAGGAATGACTAAAAATCAAGGGTTATGCAGCAAGGCTTGGTGGGCAGCACCCATTTCCGGGTAAGGTCATCCCTATCTAGATGTCCCTTTTATTTCGGCTTAGTGGTGCAGTTGTTGATCCCAACCGTGGTGTGATCTTACTCGGGATTATCCAGTAAGGGATAGTCTGGGTCTTGTGTTGCAGGGGGTCGGGAGTGATCCTCGGTACGCTGAACTAGACCAGGTACTGTGACAGGTGGTACCCCAGTGCCTAGTCATTAGTTGGAAATCCATTCTCCCTACGTGCCTTTACGATTTTTGTTTGTATTACACACTCTGTGGCTAGTAGCTGGAATTTAATAGATGTAACAATTTCGGCTATTTTAATAAGTATTTGTATATAGACCCTATTATAATATCAGAGGATTTTAATAAAAAGTGTTTTAGCTATCGTAAGGTAAAAACCCGACATGTATATTGTGGCGTGGTCTTACGAGATGCTTTTGTTTTCAAAGGGAATTTTGAAACAATAATAATCAATTTGAGTGTGATTTCACACGCTGGTATTCCAGACTGACTCGGGTGTTATTTAACTGTAATGCTCGGGTCGGACCGAGTATTATAGGATACAGGATATGATGTTGTAGAGCTCAGGAGACGAGCTGGTTGGCGATACGTACTTCCGTACTTGATTATTATTCCGCTGTGTATCCAGTTGTATGTTATTGATGTTGAACTCTGATGATGTACTCTAATGATGTATGTATAAACAGATATAGTATTTGTTTTTGTGTAAGGATCATTCATTATCTATTATATTTTATTCCGCTACGATGGTTAGATTCTGATGTTGTTTTCTATTTTCTTCGTCTACCCTATCTTCTTTAACCCAAATGGTTTGTATTTCTGTACAACTTGAGTTGATTTATATAGAATAGTGTTGACTCAAGGGGTAAGGATTTGTGGGCTACTACAAACGCAGGCGATTTCTTTGCCGAGTTCTCACTTTTCTGATTTAAATGAAGGCACTCGATTACGGAAATGGGAAGGAAAGGGAGTTGCGGGTTTTTGATTGAAAGAGAGAAGTTTGATTCGAACAGGATTCGGCCATTTTTCGTTTTCTATACGACTTCGATTTTGAAGAAGTTTAGAGGAGAAGAGAAATGGAAGTAAGCGGCGTTATTATTTTTTTCGAACTGTAATTGTGAGGAAGGAATACTGCTGCTTTATTTAACTGTCTCAATATCAATTTTATACTTTTATTTTTTGCTTTGCACTGCGTTCGGGTTGGTCAAAAACAAAAGGGAGACAAGAAATGAATTGGCGTATAAGAGAAGGGATACGGTGATTTGAAATGTTGGGAAAAGTTTTGAAAAGTTTCTGATGTGAACAATTGACCGTCAGAGCATTTATATTTTATATTTAATTGTCTCGATTTATGTAGCTTAAAACCGCGAACCCTTATCGAGGCATGCCGCCAGGCGTTTATAATGTTAAACCCCTATTTCGAACACAATGAAAAAGGTTTCGAGGCCTAATTCGATCGTATGTAGAAGATAACTTTTTTGAACCCAGTTATTATATTAAATTTTCGGTATAAATTTCAGTGTGTTTACTTACCGTATGCTCACACAACAACTCCAACCACTACAAAAATTGAAATCTGATAATAATACAATATTACTGATCCAATGGAACTGTTTTCGTCAAAATCCGAGACTGTGCCTCGGAAGGCTATTTTTAAATATCGGTTTAAATGGTAAAATTTCAAAACTTAACAAAACACTTCCAAATTAAATTTTAACACTTTTACTACCTTCAATTCTATCAATATAAATTTACAAGCCTTCAAATTATCTTTAACAAACTTAAAACTGAATATTCAATATTTCACCCAACTTCCAATTATTAAATTCAATAATTTAATTATCAAATAAATAGTGATATTTGGAATTTGAGTTAAAATTAACCTTTCAAATATTTAAAATCAATTAAATATTCTAATTTCAAACATCCAAAAATTCCGGGTTGTCACACTCCTTTTTAGATTTACAAACAGTTTCCCACTAAACTAAACATTTAATGCTGCTATTAGAGTTTTCCCCACTCCATAAGAAATCTATAAGAAATCCCTTCTAATTTTGTCAGTTCTATCAATCATCCAATCTAGAAAAAGATGCATATACATCCAATAAATAGAGAGAGCTGATAAAACGTAATTTATTAAAACTAATCTACCTGCTCTCGAAAGAAATCTCCCATTCCAATTATATAATTAATTATTTTGAATAATTATATTTTATTTTTATTTTTGTCGAAATTACATATTTATGAAACTTTATATAAAAAATTATATAATCATATTTTGTATAAGTAAAATACAATGTTCAAATTTTAAACTATACATGTATGTATGCATATGTATAAATGTAGTATAGTAAATTATTTAAAAATAAAAAAATATTTTGAGTCGTGCTATCTTTAGGTATATAAATAATTTATATATTTACACACATACACACACACACACACATAGTGTATATCCATGCCCAGGTAGGCCTACATTATAGTTGCACCTGTAGAAGTAGATTTGACAGTAGCATTGGCAGCATAAACTGAATCTGAGGCAACGAGCGAGAAAACTGAGACAACTGAAGAACATTCATAGAAACCAATAACCTAAAAGCATTTGTAGATTTATCATTCTTTTCTTTTGTTTTAGTTTATTTTATACTACTATAAATGGAAATAATACATATACTTTTACGTGCTTATGCTCTTTTAGCTGATATGGTCTATGAGCAAAAATGTATATCAAAATATATCGGCGATTAATTCTTTCTTTACCACTCTTTTATAGATTTTTGTCTGTTATGCTTTCAAGTTACTCTTTTTGAAACCAGCTTTCAAATTACTATTTTTTTCTTTTGGAACCTATTAATTTCATATTCGTCTTTCTTAAGTTTATAGTACATATATTTTAATAGGGTTAATTACCCGAGTAAAAGCTTTATATCTTATTTTCATTTTAAAGATTGTTTCTTCATTTGTCTTGCATTCAAGAAAGGAAACTTAAACCTCAAAGGGTAGATATGAAAAGAACCAGAAAAGGAAGTATAAAAGAATTATTGGTTTGTACATGCAACCCTAGTATTCAGATAGGGGCAAGAATACTTGAGGCTATACGTATAATAAACCCCAAAAGTATATTGTTGTTGTTCTACTATTACAATTAAAATATGAAAGCCAATGTCTTCCTTAACATAAGGCTGAATGAAATATATCTTGAACTTAATGCATATACAACCTTAACAAATTAATATACCAACAGATAAGCATAAATAGAAAAGCATCCATAAGAAAAAAACAAAAGAATAACATAATAGAATTATTCACAAATAGTAAACCGTAAGCACACCTTGCTCACTGAATAAAGAATTGAAAAGTGACCAAACAATAAGCACATGTCAGAATAGAATTATTGATTTATTCTACTCCTAAAACAAAAAACTCCAAAAAAATTAGCATAACACAAAAAACACCATATCTCTATATTTTTTGTTTAACAACACGATACTACATTGTTTTTTTTTAGTGCAGCTGTGTACCTCCATGCTAAATAACTTTTGGATGAAAGCAGTAAGAGCTATATTTCATTAAATAAATAACCTAATACTTAAACTCCATGCAAACACAACTGCAATACAAAACATATAAAGCATAAGGTAATACAAAACATATAAAGCATAATAACCATTCAATAGTTCATCGCAGAAAAATAATGCAAAATACAATTATTCATACAACTTCCACAAACCAAAGGAGACGAAACAATAAAAATGATTCAACATTTGTTTTAAATCATAACCTCCCTTTTGCAGCAATTTTGGACATGAAGATCTTGAGGTGGCAACTTCATATATATAACTGGCCATCCAAAATCATCTCCCAATTAATATCATAATGATTAATTTAGGTTATAGATAAAAGAGGCCCCAAGAAAGCTCACTAGAGATTTACATAAATTATTAGTAAAATATTAAGGTGAAGCATTAATGATGAAAATATGAAATAGAACAATCAAATCTACAACTGAGATACACCAATTTAAAAGGTGAGGGTTAAACAAAAAGAAGTAAAAAAAAACATAAACAAAAGGTATGAAATTACAACGAGCAAAATAAAATAAAAAAATCTTGCAAACCATATAAAATAGGTTTAGGTTTAGGTCTATGATGATATCGGTTAAATTTTTCTAAATATTGTTTTTGTGAACTATCATGTAATGTACACTATTTAAATATTCCATCTTCAATAATATTGATGATAATCAGTTAGCTATGTCTATCAAATGTAGACAGATAACTTAAAGTCTTAAATTAATACATGCTCACATGCAACATACACACCTACATATATATTATGATATAATTTTCCTGAAAAATATAATTAAAAATATTTGTCTAATGTAACTAACTATAATGCATAAAGATATACCAATAGCATTAACCCCAACCTAACTTCCTTACAAGCAATAAGTTTTAACTTCACCAACCTATTGCACCCCTCTGTGAATATTGTCAACCCAATATCCTGTAATCCTTATCCGGACCACAACATTTATATTCACCCAATATCTTGTAACCCTTATCTCTGCATCAACACCTACAAATTATTATTTATGAAATATATGGAATATATACTTTGTAGTAAATTTTGATTGTAAATCAATAATTCATGCCAATATATTGGGATTTGGATATAAACGTATGAAGTATCAAAGGGATATCAAGAAGCGGATCAAAATTCAAATAAACCATATAGCTATGCAACCATAATTAAGAGTGTATGCCTATAAGCTTTATCATCCAGACATTAAGATGAATGTATTATCCATTACATGAATTATCTCGGAAGTCAAATGAGTAGATGGTACAAAATGAATTAACCACGTAATATAAGGTGGTTTTTTCAACCATTATTTATGAATAAAAACATGACATATCTAATTAAAATATCCACTCAACAAAATATTTCAACATATCGAAAAATAATGATTAATAGCAATGCACCTCCAAATACAAAGCATCCAGTGAAGAAGTTATGTAATTGGTAATGAAGGAAAATTAAATTTCAATATGAAGAAGAACAAAATGAATTTATAAACCCTAAAGTGGTTGATTGAACATTGAAGATCTTCTCCATTTTAGAGAGGCGGAAGAAACAAAAATTTTGAAAACTCTAACATTTTGGTACCATTGATATTGGAGAGAGCAATTAACCAAGAGAGAAAAAGAAATGAATAGGAAGAGAGAGGAAGAAGCTAATTTTGAAATCAAACAATTGCAAAGTAAATCAGATCGTGGGAAGTCCAATTTTTAGTTTTCAATTTATTTTTCTCAACAATTTGATACAGGTGTTGCAATGAGGCATGTTGGATATAAATGAAAACTTTAAATATAATCCATTGTTTATCTCTTTATCATTGTCATCGGCAACAGTAAACACATTCTAATTAGGGGAATTTCATTAGAAGGACAAACTTTGCGGTCCAATTAGTTTCTAGGACACACATCTACAGAAATTAATTTCATGGCCAAAGTCAGAAGAATAATTACTTTTAAGGACAAAATCAGCAGTCCAATTACTTTCAAGGACATAATTTCATAGGTTTTTAGGCCTTAAAAACTATTTATCTTTCGTTTTGTCCTTAAAAGTAATTAATTCAGTTGTGTGTCCTAGAAACTAATTGCACTTGCTAAAGAGGCCCTTGTGGATAATTTCCACTTCTTCTAATTATTTTAATTAGCCCTACATTATCCAAAATATATTAATTGTAGTTGTATATAAGCTAGGGGATGAAGAAGGAAGTTGTTCCAATAACATCTAATTGAGCTGAGATGATGACATGATGTTGAAAAAACTGCCCAGGAACATATGGCATGCAAATTGAGGGATAGTTCAATTCAAATAATTTTAACAACTACAGCCGACCAAGGATCCAATTACCATAACCTGTTAAATGACTCAACCCATTAACCCAACCTGTTTATCCAACTTATAAATGGGTTGGGTTAATGGGTTGAGTCATTTAACAGGTTATGGTAATTGGATCCTTGGTCGGCTGTAGTTGTTAAAATTATTTGAATTGAAATATCCTTTATAAATGGGTTGGGTCAACCCATTTATGAACCTTTATTAGATGGTAATAAATAGGTTGACCCATTTTTAAATGGGTTATAAATGGGTAACCTATTTAACCATTTGTTTAAAACTTAAAATTCAAAAATAAAAATTTTGAAAATAAAAATTTTGAAATTTTTTACTCGAATATTTCATCTTATGAACACATGCTATAGTTCTACATGGCAACTAACGGTTGTACTTAGAAAATAATCGGCTACATCCCAAAATTTGAACTCCGCCTAGACAGAAGCCGCTATTTATTTTCAGAGTGTAGTAACTTCTTCAGTGACTCGGAATAAGGCGAGACTTCGACGATGAACTCCTACCTAATTTGCAGACAATATGGAAAACTTATACACTTCGGCTTATTAATGTACACTATAGTTCTTCATTGGGACAAACAGTTATGCTTTGAAAATAATAGGCTACATCCACATATTCGAACTCCGCCAAAGCAGAAGCCGCTATTTTTTAGTTCAGACGATGATGACTTTTTCATACTAACTTAAAATTGGGCGAGACTTCGACTGGTGAACTTCCATCTAAATTACGGACAATAAGGAACACTCAGATATTTCATCTTGTGAACAAATATTGTAGTTCTCCATGGTGACTAACGATCATACCTAGAAAATAATAGGCTACATCCCCATATTTGGACTTGGCGTATGCAGAAGCCTCTTTTTTTGTTCAAACTACAATAACTTCTTCATACTAACTCGGAGTCAGGCGAGACTTTGACCAATGAATTCCTACCAAAATTGTGGACAATATGGAATACTAGGATACTTAGGTTAGAACATATACTGTAGTTCTCAATAGTGATTAACAGTTATACTTAAAAAATAACAGGCTACATCCGCACATTTGAACTCCGCCTAAGCAGAAGCCACTATTTTTTTGTTTGGACTGCAATAACTTCTTCATTATAACTTGAAATCAGAAGAGGCTTCGGCCGATGAACTTTCACTTAAATTACAGATGATATGGAACACTTGGATACTTCATCTTATGAATGCATACTGTATTTCTCCATGGTGACTAACAATTTTACTTAAAAAATAACAGGCTACATACCCATATTTGAACTTCGCCTAGGCAGAAGCCACTATCATTTCGTTTAGATTACAATAAATTCTTCATACTAACTCGAAATCAGGTAAGACTTCGACCGATGAACTCCCACCTAAATTACAGACAATATGGAACAATCGGATGCTTCAGCTTATGAATTTGCAGTTCTTTATGGTGATTAACAGTTGTATTTAGAAAATAATATGCTATATCCCTATATTTGAACTCCGCTTAGTCAGAAACTTCTACTTTTTGTTTAGACTACAATAACTTCTTCATAATAACTCGAAACCAGATGAGACTTCGATTGGTGAACTTCCACCTAAATTACGGACAATATGGAACACTTAGATACTTCATCTTGTGAACACATATTTTAGTTCTCCATGATGACTAACAATTATACTTAGAAAATAACATGCTACATCCCTATATTTGAACTCCATCTAGGCAGAAGCCGCTATTTTTTGTTTATACTACAATAACTTCTCCGTACGAACTCTGAATCAGGCGAGACTTCGACTGATAACTCCCACCTAAATTATGGATAATATGGAACATCGGATACTTCATCTTATGAAAGCACGCTATAATTCTCCATGATGATTAAAGGTTGTACTTAGAAAATAATAGGCTACATCTCTCAATTTGAACTCTGCCTAAGCTGAAGTCGCTATTTTTTGTTCATACTGCAATAACTTCTTCATACTAATTCAGAATCAAACGAGACTTCGACCGATGAACTCCCACCTAAATTATGGACAATATGGAACACTCAGATACTTCATCTTGTGAATGCACATTGTAATTCTCCATGGTGAATAACAATTGTACTCAGAAATTAACAGGCTACATCCCCGTATTTGAACTCGACCTAGGCAGAAGCCGCTATTTGTTTTTATTCGTATTGTAATAATTTCTTCATACTAACTCGAAATTAGGCGAGACTTCGACCAATGAACTCCTACCTAAATTATGAACAATATGGAACACTCCGATACTTCAGCTTATAAATGTATATCGTAGCTTTCATGGTGATTAACAGTTGTACTTAGAAAATAACAGGCTACATCCTCATATTTGAACGTTATTTCTCTACGATATGTAAAAAGGTATATTTGGAATTTCAAAAAGTCACCGAGTAAATCCATTCAATGAATTCTCTTTATTTTAGTAAAGATAAAGATGTATATAAAAGCATTTGTAAACATACAACCAATCTGATTGTGACAATATATTTGTATGTTGGAATTATCACCTAACTAACAATAATATATGATATACAAACATTATATATTTGTATTAATAATCAAATAAATTAGGAACATACTTTAAATCCAAAGCCTGTAGGTACATGTGGAAATGATGGAATTTACTCGTCGAACTGATTTCTAATCCAGTAAAGTGCTAGTCCCAGAACCGATGACCACCAGCTATCAAATATGATCTGTTTCACTTGATTTGAATTTTGAAAATGGAGAGATGGGAGCACTATATTTCGGCCAGAGGTAGGTTAAGATGGAGGATTCAAAAGTGCTCAAAAAATGTGAGATGAGATGCTTATATAGGGGAGAGTTTAGAGACAAATTAAGATCTAGATCCTCATTTATCTCTTACTACTTCTCTTCTACCTTAAACATTCAAATCAAACCCTTCTAACCCACACATAGCCACCCCTCTATTACTCCATTATCGCCGAATCAATTAGCCCCTTACATGGGATTCAAACTCATTTAACGCTGGAAAAAATATTTTGCATTTATATCCAATTTAAACGCGTTTCGATAACGTATATCGATTAATATATTTAAAACTATTACAAATACATTTATTAATACTTTTTCATGAAATCAAAATAAAATTTTATAATTAATATTTTAAAAATATTAATTAATTTAATTAATTTATGACAACTACATATTAATTAAATCGTTTGGTCAAAAGAGTATTCATCATTTCGGTTATAACCAGTTAGGTGTAAATTTGGTCAGCGATTAGCATCGAACTATTCGAATATTAATTTTCACATGTCACTTAACAGGTAGTGTGGCAATTTAGCCAAATTTATCGCTTAATAAAATAAAATTTTACTTTATTAAGCGCTACCTGTTTGTGACTATTATTTAGACCAATTCACTTCGTCAAAATTATGTCACTTTAGGCTTATGTAATTTGGTAATAGTCGAAGTCCATATGTCATTCATGTTCAACTTTATAATCCAAACACAAAGTCCTTGGTTCAATAATAACAATTATTATTAACCGAAATGCTCTGGCTAGGGACTTGACTTTGAGTTGACTTTGATTGACTATGATATTAACCTCATATAACTAAGTGGACGAATCCTCTCTTGAATAGAGTTTACTTCCAATGTTTCCACTTGACAAAACTATAGTCGTTCGATGTACATCGTGTCATGCTTTAATTATGATCAAAGTGGATCTTTTATATTGAAGATCAATAGTATTTTCAATTTAAGAGAACTGTGTAATTTGTCACGTCAATATTTTCTATTTAATCTTGGTTATATGAGCTAATAGAAAACTATTGAATGAGTCGTTCCATAATTATCTGATAACTATCAATATGTAACCTCTTAGCACCACCAACAACCATGAATAGTACACTGCCCAACATTTAGAGAGCGTTACATATTCTAGTCTCAGCGGATGCATCGATATACAGTCTCGATACATCTTGACTATGAATATTTAAAATGGTATATTTATTTTCATTAAGAAAAATTACTCACAATTACAACACTTTGTTGCTACTGTCATAAAACATAATATTTATGGATTTTCTATTAAATATATTTTTAATTAAATTATTTAATTAATATAACACATTATATTAAGTATATAATAAAAAGAAAATACCTTTTTAATTTGAACAAGATTGGTTATCGAGTTAGATATATATAAAAATTTATATAATTTCCCATAGGGTCAGTCCCAAAATGATATATGTAGACACTATGTTGGAATGTTTAATATGGAATATTAGGATGAATTTCTTATGATTGGAAATAGGAATTATCGTACATGTTGTATTATCTATATTATCATATTTCGCTTATGTATTTGATACATATGATAAGTTTTGAATACAAATTAAGATAACCAAATGACAGTTTAGAGTGTTCTAGAGTATTTTGAAATACTAGATAATTGTTTATAGAAACAATGAACGTCTTATGAAGGAGTGCGCAGACTTAAACTTCATAAGTGATATTGAGTATAGTATGTCAATCCTAAATTCAAGTTCAATCTTAAATTATGAACTTTAAGTTAGAATGTTCTAAACAATAATTAGTGGGTGATTTAACCAAAGGTTAAGTACGTTGCCTTTAATAGCGCTACAATAAATGAAGTATGAATAATTGCACAAATTTGTAACTGAGCTAAGAAGATTCCGAATGTTGAGAGTCCCATAACACTATTATATGATAATAGTGTTGTGATAAAGTTTGTAAAATAAACTAAAGCTCACTAGAAGTAAAAAAACTTACTCTAAAGGGTTCCACATGATAAATGAAGTTTATTAGTGTTGAAGAGAGTTAACTGACAGACTAGATAATTAAAGTAATATAGCATAGATGTTCATTATGGGTCTGACCGGATTAATTTTTAAGAAAACCCATTGATGGATTTGGAATAAGATTTCATAACTGACCCCAAGTGCAAGTAGAAGATTGATATAGTTAGGGGTATGCCCTGGGGCAACTATATAATTCATTATATATATATATATATATAACTCGTTAGTTGATCTTGTTCATAATAAAGGTGTTTGATTTTTATAACAAACTTTGTTTATATTATGATATGATTAATTGAGTAATTAATTTAAAGTGCATATAAATAGAAAATCCTTAAATGATGTGTTATGTGATAGTAATTACAATGCATTGTAATCATGAGAAATCTATCATATTAAAATAACATATTATTTTAAATATTCATAATCAAAATGTTTCGAAAAAGGATATTGATCATCCAATGAGACTTGAATACATAATAGATTCCAAATGCTAGGCAATGTATTACTCATGGTTGTCGGAGGCATCAAGATGTTACATAATGATAGTTATTGGATAATTATGGAATGACTCACTCTAGAGTTTTCTATTGCTTAATTATAATTAAGGTTAAATAGGAGATCTTGAAGTAAAGATGTTACACAGTTTCCTCAACTCGAGAATACTGTGAAACTTCAATGTGTAAACTTTACTTTATTTACGGTTAAATCATGGCATGGAGATCCATGAAGCCACTATAGTTGGATATGGGTTGAAGCACTTGAAGTGAAACACTATTCAATAAAGAATGTCTCCTCGGTTATAAGAAATTAATATCACAGTCAATTAAGGTCAACTCAGAATCAACTCTCTAACCATAGCAATATGGTTAATAATTATTATTATTACTGGACCTGTTTGGAAAAATAAAGTTAAATACGGATGATATTGGAGTTTTTATCAAAATTAAATTGTATAAGTCCTAAAGTGATACAGTTTTGATGACGTGAATTAGTGTAAATAATCATTGCTATCAATCATTGCTTAAAATAGTAAAACTAATTTTTTCCAAAAAGATGTGTAAGCAATTAATTAGACCAAACTTTCACAACATTAACTAAGACGACGTATGATCATACTATTTGAATTATTCGATATTAGTGTGACTGAATTTACACAACCTTAATGGTTAATTATCTAAAAAACCATATGATTTAATTAACTTTTAAAATGTTCTAAATCAAATAAACTAGTTAATTGATTTTTTAAGAATATTAATTATTATATAATTAATGTGATGTTTGGAGTAGTTTGCGATTATCCAAATGCATTTATAAAAGTTACATTTGTGTGCATCGATATGCAATATTGGTGTAACTTTAAACGGGTTTAAATGAAAGATAATTGGATGAAAGGGTTTAAGAAACTTTTGTGTCATTCGATGGCAAATATTTTTACCCAAGAATGTGAAGAGAGGAGAATGGAGGGAGAGAGAGAGAAACTGTGAGTGAGTTTAAGGGGATTAATTTAGGAGGTTTTAATTATAAGAATGAGAAATGTTTCATTCATTCAATAAAAAAAGTACATTAATTTTATATCTTATATGCATTCATTTTTATTCACTTTTCTCTTCTCTCCTTCTAACCTTCCATGTTAGAAAATCAAATAAACGTTTCTAAAATTTTATCAATTGCAAATCAAATGCGAACATCAAAAATAATAAAATAAGTGGTTCAAATCTTGGAGATTTGAGGAGAAATCTTCATGTAAGATGCAAACCATAGGCCGCCTATTTAGGTAATAGTTTAATTTTATTATTATATATATTTACATCATTTAATTGTGTATATCAGATTTAACATATAATGAATTATATATGTATGTGTTGTCTAATTCAATTTTTATATTCAAATTGTTCAAATTTAAAAAAGGAAACATGAAGATAATTTTTATAATACCAGTTGAATTTGTTTTAAAGATTTGAAATATAAAAAAAAAAAATCAATGATTTTTTTTAAAGTATTCTTTTAAAACAATGGTTAAAGATTTAAGGTTTAATTTATTAACGGGTGATAAAAAGTTTAAACAATTTCCTTAAATAAGTATTCTGATTCAATTTTAAAATAGTTCTATGAAAACATCTGTATAATACCAATTGAATTTGTTTAAAGAAGTTTATTTAAAACAATGATTATAAAGGTTAAAGGTTAAAGGTTAAAGGTTAAATTTAATAATTTATATAAAGTTTAAACAATTTCTTTAAACTAATGTTTTAATTCAAATTTTAAAATATATTTTGTTTCAAAAATCTTATAGATTTCAAAATGTTAATTGTAAATTTCAAAACACATAAAATTAGTCACAAATAGCTTTAATATGTATAAGGGTTTAAGTGTTCAAATTTTGATTTGAAACGACAACGAATGAATGAATAAAGGAAAGAGAAAAGTCCTCCACCTTTTATCTTCTTAAATGCCTACTTAAACTAATTAATTATCATATTAGAAATATTAGAAAACCATTTTCTGTTAGTCAAAAATATTTCATGATATATTATATATAAGTATAATTTTATTATGTGTGTTTGTGTGTGCGTGTGTGTGTACATGTGTGTTTATATGTTCTAAAAATAAAACTATATACAACAAAGACATATATAAATAACGAAGTGTCTGGTTTGGTGTAAATGCCAACATCTATAAACATACACATTGTCCATGTGCGCTGTTTATTTGTTGCACTTGCACTATACACATATATGAGTGCATTTGATATGCATATTATAATAATTTAAATCAAATCAAAAATCCTATTTTAAAAAATTAAATAAAATAAGATTTTATTTATAACTATATTGAATAGGATCTAATAAAACTTTTAGACTTTATAGGCCGGAAAGATCCAAAAATAGGGGAAAAAATTGAAATCTATCTATTTCACCCACTTACAACTAATTCGTCTTCTTCAGCTCCAATCATGGCAACTTTGTTTGTCCTTAAGATTAAGAGCATAATAAATCATTGTCATTATTTAATAACCTAAAATAGACTGACATAACCGTGCATATAAAAGTTAGTAAAAATTGAAAGTCCGTAAAATAAATAGGCAATGTTAGTAATTAACAAAACCCTAAATGTTTATAGGCCCTTTTAGTCCAAACAAATTTCTACACAAAAATAGCATATTTTAAGAGCGAACAAATCATTTTTAAATCAAATTCAAATAGAGTAAAATATTTTTTGAAAGTGAAAATGAAATTTTTTATGCGGAATCGATGAAAAGTATGTAATATATATTTGAAACCCATGAAATCAAAAAAAATTAATTAATGTTATAAATGCATAAATAACGAATCAATATAATTAAATACAATCAATGGAATAATAAATCGAGAAAGCATAATAAGATACACATATTGGATTGATATTTAAAGAATTGGTGGGAATAAAGCAAATTTGGATTTTGAGAGCATAAGAATTTTTAGCGATGGATTGCAATATTAATAAGAGTGAGGAAGAAGAGAAAATGTGGTGATATATATAAAACCATAATTAATTAAACCATAGATCAAAAATATAAGATCAGAATTAATGCATATGAAATGATAATTATGAAAAATAACAAAAAGATATTTTCTCTTAGCATAGGAAAAGGAAAAGCCATGTTAAAAATCTACAAATGACAAATAGACATCTGGTGCTCTGATTTGACAAGTTAAATCGTCTAGTTTAAAACTTTTGAAGCCATCTTTTAAGTGAAAATTCACTTTGCACCTAAACAAAATAAATTTTGAGGGGCATGTGTTACAACCTATTTTACCAAGGGTCTATTTTTGTCCTCTCGGTATTGCAAAATAGTAGAAGGAAAGCATTTCTCGTGTTTAACAAGTCAAAAGAGGTATTTTACACATATTGTTGAAATTTCGAAGGATAAGAATATGTTGTAGTTCTGGATATGCGTAGGATCGATTTCACCCTAGAAGGGGGGTGAATAGGGCGATACTAATAATAATAAAAACTAATGGGGAAATATATAAAATAATTACAGCACAGATAATAGCAGAATAATAAAAGAAAAAAAGAACAACACAGATTTACCCAGCTTCGGTATAAAACCCTGCCTACGTGTTGCCCTTAAAGTTTCTACTAGAAATTAAGTAGTCAAATGCTTACACCTATAAACTTGTGACACCCGCTATTGACTAACCTAACTCTGCACTCAAAACCCTGCCACAACTTAGCTTTTATGTTGTGAATTTTCAAACTATGCCCTGTAGTTTGTCCCTAGTCACACGACTAGAAAGTTACAAAATTTTAAAAGAAAAATTACAAAATAAAACTAAACACAAAACAAAGCCCTTTATATATATTTAACCCAAATAAAAAAAACAGTCGGCCTATAAATTAAAAGATAAATGTTGGATGTTTTCTTCTCTTATTATTGTGGTCGCCTTGTTCTCTTTATCACTCTGCTCTAGAAAACTAGGGCTTGCGTAATTTTAGGGCTTTGCTCGAAATTGAAGTCGTCGAATGGTTATAGAAACTTGAATCCTCTGATGGTATACTCTCAATTCAATTTGATGCTTCTTCGATCGGTTTAATTTTTGCTCGGCTGCTTCAAGTGATGAGTTTGAGTGGATAAAAATTGGTAATTGATTTTTGCCCTTCTTCAAATTTACTTAACCTCGACTTGATTGCTCTATTGATTTTTTTGGGCTCGAACTCATGAATTTTCCGATGATGATTTTTGGGTATTTATAGGGTTCGAACCCCTTAATTTTCGATCGTATACTTTTGGTTTGAATAATTTATGATTTTTGCACTTGCATTGATTTTTGAGCGAATGAGCACTGTGATCTCTGGCTTATTCATTGTTGAATTTGCTTGAATATTATATAAGTCGGTTCCACTATTTTCTCTGATGCATTTGCTCCATGAATTGTTTTGATTTTCTTTGAGTCGGTTACATTCTTTTCACTTATGACTTTGGCCATTTGATTATTTGACATAAACTTGACCTATTCACACTCATGAATTTTAAATTAGCTCCGTTCTTTCGGCCTTGACATTGGCATTTAAACTTGACTTGGTTTGAAACCTCTACCCTGATTTTTGTAAAACTGTAAACTGGATTGTGTTGCTTCATGTACAGCCTTGTATTAGCTGTCTCCTTTTGAGTTGCAGCCTTGTGCATTGATTTTGAGTCTAGTTGTGTCTGGTGTACTTTGTTCTCACAAATGACTGTGTAAATATTGATGTGATTTGCCATTGTTGGGTTACATTGTCCATGGTTTATATGTGATCAGTGTTGGTGGTTTTTTTGCATTTTGGAGTCTGCTTTGGACCTTGCTTTACAATTGATTTAGTATGAACTTGTTCCATGCTTGGAGTCTTATGTACTTGTGTATATGCATGTGTAAACATACATGTATATATAATATATGTTGTATATGTGGGTCTAGACTTGAACTGTATGTATGTTGAATCCATATATATTGGCTGTCAAATGTACACATTCATGCATGTGTGTGTGGTTTCATTTCTTCATTGATCTGGGTAGCCTTGGTGCCATGCCACCAGCCCGAACACTTGAACTTGTTTTGAGTTAAATTGATATTGACTGGTTCATTGATGATGATATTTATGGTGCATTGGTTGCATTTTGAGTTGTTATTCAAGTGGGTATTCACTAATCACTGTCACTGTGCTTGTGTGCTTCATTTGAGATCATGTTCAAGTGTTCTCATACTAGTTTGTATGCATGTACATTTGCAGTCTAGTTCAAGCTGCTTTGTTTTCATTTCTACATACTTGGCTCTGCTCCAACCACTGCTGTGTTGTCCCTCTTTTGTTTAACTGAGTTGTGTCTTCATGCATACAGTCTTCTTATTTTGTGATGAACTGAAAGTTGTGCACTGCATATATATGTATACATGTGTGTATACATATGTGTATATATATGGCGATTTCTTTGTGTAGCCTTCATCTCATGCTTATGTACTGCCATTTACTTGTTGCTCCATTACTTTGCACTTGACCATTTGCATTTGGTCTATTGGGTCTGGTTGTATATGTTTAGATGTTGTCTGATTCTGTTTGATCCATTTCCTTGTTCGCCTGATGTGTTGACACACTTGTGCACTTGTTAGCATGGTCTAGTTGGCCCTGATTTCGGTTTCACATGTTGATTTACCACTTTGTCATGTTGAGTTGCTCACTTGTTCACTGAACTGGGTTTTGTGAGTTTGGTCATTGCATTATTCTTATGCATATTTGATTTGTACATGTGTGTATTTGGTTGTATGTTGTATTGCGTGCACCATAGTTGAATCCAGCCTCGGCTCGGATTTGATCTTGTGCTCACCTGTCCCTGCATTTTTATCAAGTGTATATCGGTGTGCATGGCCTTATGGCATGTATAGTGATACATTGTGCATGTCATAAGTTGTTCGTGTAAGATGAATTCAAAATAAATATGATGACGAACAACCCAAATAACTGAGGCAATTAACATTTTCAAAATCACACATTTCATTGTACACTGCACAAATATTTCTTTTTCAATTTTACTGCGTCGGTGTTTATTTTTCAGATAGCCCAGATGTTGGATCAAGCTGGAATAGAGTTGAAGATCAAATACGAGTGAACGAGTGATATGTAGTGAGGTGCAAATGCAAGTAACAATTGTATAACGAAAAATTGTGTTGTAATTTGAAATTGTATTGTAATTGAAATTTTGTATATATAGTGGGAGATCAAATTTTGTACTATTCAAAATAGAAATAAAATATTCGTTTGAATAAAATATCTGTTTAAATTTAAATTCTATGTTATTTATTTTATTTAGCAAATATTTATTTAATTATGTGAAAAATAAAATAGTACAATAACAAATACATTTAAATGAATATGTGTGTGTGTGTGTGTTTGATGATATCATATACTAGCATATTCTATTATCTCCCTCTTTTGATGATAACAAACATATATTAAGATTTTGACTCTATTAAATGTATTTGATCATTTAATTTGCTCCCCATATTTGAATGCTCCCTCTCTATAGCAAAGCTCGCCCTTCGTATATGCATGAAAATAAATAAATAAAAATATACAAATGAACCTAGATGGGAATATGCAAATAAAAAATAAAATATTTGACCTTTATTTTCCAAAATCTTAACTTTTCTCTCCCCCTTTTGTTATCAACAAAAGAGTAATAGTGTTAGAAAAATAGAGATAAAGTGATAGACATTAATACAACATTAATATCCAATCGAGTATAAATATTAAATTTCAATAAAAAATCAAACAAAAGTCATAAATACTTTGTTGGGTGCATATTCCACTTTAGAATGATAGGGATGATGTCGGCATATAAAACCATATAGTTGTGTCTATTTGTGGTATATTTATATCAGGAATTTGAATATCTACTAAACATGCATAACCGTTAGGACTTTTAAATGAGATTAGTAGTATTCCCAATTTTTTTAAAAATGAATTTCAAGCATCTTTAAACCACGCATAATCGTGAGGACTTTTAATGGGATTAGAATCAACTCGCCTATTTAATAATCAATTTTGATATGTGTTCCATACATGCATAACCGTAAGGACTTTTAAATGAGCATGAAAGCACATAAACAAATATTCCAAGTAATTCACACATGCATAACCGTGAGGACTTTTAAATGAGAGTAAATACTTTGGATGTTTTCTTTGCAAAAAACAAAATAAAATAAAAACGAATAATTTCCTGTTTAAAATACCACATTTTGACATACTATATAGGATTTTGATGAGTGATGGTCGTTAGAAATATGATAGAAATAGAGATGGTCATGGAATTTTTACCAACCAGAAGTTATTATAAATCTTATTCAATTTTTAAAGAAATTTACTAAAATACTGTCTCAAGTCATAGTATATGATTAATATCAACACTCATCACTTTTTCAATCACTATTTATCTTTTCGATAATCAGTAGGGAGTCAGATTAGTTAATGTAGTCATTAAGATCAAATCCAAAAATAATTATAAAATCAAATTTTCTAAAATGCATAATCTGAAATGAAGTCAAAAAATATATTCTATAAGGGATTTTATAAGAAAAATGTCTGCTAATTGAAAAATCAGTTGAAATGTAAAATATGTGGATATTTTATCTGAAAATGTGATGCAATTAATGAATGTTTCTACATAAAACACGTTCCACAAGTAATTTTTCTATCAACTAGATTACCAGTGTAATCTGCATCTGAATTTCCCTTCGATTCAAGGTAATCATCAGATAGATATCATAAACCAAATTGTGGAGTGTGCAAAAAATATCTTAAAATCCTTTTTACACCTTTTTAATGAATTTCTTTTGGATTTGAATTGAAACCGTGCAAATGAATGAACAGTGAACATAATGACAGGTCTAGAATCAGTAAAATAACCAAATATATCCACGGTTATCTTGAGTAATCATCAATTAATAGAAAAACCAACATCTCTTATCACCTAAACTTACAATATAGCGAGTCCAAACAAATCTATATGAAATAGTTCAAGGATGAAAAGACGATTGGTCAACATTTTTGCACAAATTAGAATCGAAATCAACATTTATTTCCTTATCACATAACTGGCTGATTTAAATCAGATTATGGTGCAGATTTTCACATTTAATATATGGTTCAAGATAAATGTACCGTTACGTATTTTACCTTTACCAAGAATATTTCGTTGTTGCCCATTTTGATTCTGCCACCTTTGTATTAAGCTAAGGAACTTTGATTTGTCATCCATCGTATGCCTGGAATAGACAGAATCCAGGTAACACTATTGTTGTTCCTTAGCGTGTCACTACACCTACTGGAGAAAAGATTTTTGTGACCTATTTGTTTTTATAGGTCCATGGTTGTTAGTGACAAAAGATTTTGAAAAATATGTTTATGGAGACCCAAGACAATTTATATTTGTTCCTTTTGGCACCAGATTTGTTTGACATTAAGGGATTTTATATTCATGCCTTTTGGAACCCAAATTGATATGGTTTCCACATGTTTGTGTCTATACCAGCAATTGTTGTGATTGTGTCTAGTTTTTCTACAAATTGTGCACTTGGAATTGACTTGATTAATTTCACTTCTAACACGTTTAGATTGATTATACCCAAGTCCTTGTCTAACAATATTAACATTTTTTTTCCTAATAACATATATAGCGATCTTTCTCCTCTTGAAAATTTTTCTAAGGTTGTAGACAATTGTTGGACTTGTGTTTTAAGAGATTCATTTTCATTCAATAATTTAGTGCACTTTTTAATAGAATTATCTCTCTTGGTGTTTTTATTTCCTTCGAAATTAGAATTTCATTTTCAAGTAATTTAGTTTTAATTTCTGATTTTTTTTATTTATTCTTCAAATGATGGACACTTTTCACACTTAGGGCTTTTCCTTCGATAGTTTTTGACTAATTGGTCAAGTTGTTTATTTAATTCTATCAAACTATCTCTTTGTGATTCAATTTTAGCGTAGTTCACCCTAAGTCTTTCAAAACAGTCATTTACTTCATGAAAATATATAAGTTATTTTGAGTGAGTAAGTTTTGATACCTTGCTTGGCTCATCATCATCACTGACAGTTGTTTCTCTATAACGTTTCGATTTTTCGACGCCCGAAAGTCGACATCGATACGTCCACTGTATCAAATGCTGCACAGTCGAATGCCCAAAAACCGAACCGTTAGGGTTAAAGAAGAAGAGGTAGAAGAAGAAGGAAAGAAAATAACAACAGAATCTCACATATCGCAACGGAACAAATATAATAGATAAATAAATATCTTTAAACAGAATTACTATATCAGTTATCACATTACATTATCAGAGTGTACAACAACAACAGCGGAAACAATATTACATATATAAGTGATGCGCTTCGTCATCCAGCTCCAACTCCTGATTCCACAGCAACTTCTTGACTTTGCTCCCGAATAACTGTTAACCTGACTCTAGGCTGCCCGTGTGGAAAATTGTAGGCACCCAGAGTTTAGAAAGTGAACAATAAACTCCAGGTCAGTCGTGGGACTGGTGTGAGATCTTATAAACAGTTATTTTCACAAAGAAAATAAAAGAAATCCGCTATGCTTTTAGAAAATGAAACTACCATAAGGCCTCCCATCACACACACAATGCAAACGCAGAATTAGAGGAGATTTCTCCTTATGATAGTCAAACATGCTTGATACGCAAAATCATTTAATATTATTATTAGTGCATAGTGTGGAAAACATTTCGAACGCATAATATTAATCTTAGCCAGCATAGGTACCATTATATTATGCCTGCTATAGCTACCTCCCGAGGAGGCAGGTTATACAATTGCAATCGTACAGGGCTCGTATTGTTTCTTTGGATTTCCAACAAATGGTCAGGCAAAAAAACTTCCTGCTGCCACATGGATACGCCTCTGGAGGGACGTCCCGAGAACCTACCCGGATCTCTGCCAACACAAGGTTGGGTTACCTCTGTAACTAGGTAACTACTACTCGAGTACGCCATCCCCCGGTCCTTTGGGACATTTATCCGAGGATCCTCAACCACAAAGCAACAACCACAAAGAAAAGTATTCGCAGTAACCACAAAGGTTAAATATCAGGGCTCCATACCTGACATCACCCTTTTCCAAGAGGAAATGACATACCCTAAAGGGCGCGACCCTCATAACCTTGCCGCATTTTTCCTGTTTTGACCATTTCTAGGGTGTGAGGTCCGACGAAGTCACGTCCACAAAGCTACACTTTTCACAAAGTCATGCTTTGATCAACAAATGATCAGCAGCACTTCGTGTGCCACATTACAAAATTGGGAATGTATCACTAGTAACCATCAACTACATAACCTCTGAGCTCGTACGTCTCAGAGAAGGGTGTTAAGCTAAGAGAATAAATTCTCCGCCACCAACAAAAATGTATTTGATAGAAACCAGTTTTTCATCTTAGAGTGTAACGCCAGCCACACATCCATACAAGTCCGTTCCGGGATCGAACGGAACCGAAGGCACTTCCAAAGAAGCCCTTGCAATCCGGATATTCACTAATCACGTCTGGAATCCCCATCACAAAGGGTGATAAAATCTCCATACCGGAGCAACCCGGTACAGAGACATTCGACAGGTAATCCTTTCGTTTTCGAAAAATGCTCGGTCTTCAACACTATCTTTAAATGCAACCACATTTCGTCGTATCGTTATTCGGAATTGGTTTTATGAAACAGGGTCCTCTCCCGGCTAATCCGAATAACGAGCGCTTATTTTTAAAAATAAGTGTTCATTTAGATTTCAAACAAATCACAACAAATTCCACTTTGATCTTTTAAATAAAAGATCCATCACAATCACAAAGGTTTGATGTGGTTTTCGGATATCCACTTGGAATCCGACCCCCAGTCGCATCGAAATTCAAATGCCATTTAAAAAGGCTAATATTGATAGTCGGTTATTTAACTATCAATAAATATTCACAACAAACACCAAGATCTAAATAATTTTCCAAATTATTTATTTACAAAATATCTTTGCAAGATATAAATTTTTAACACTTCATCTATTTGAAAACAAATTTCAAATCACTGACCACATTTCAATATCATGAAAACAAGTTTCAAATCATTTTTTCCTTACGCGAAAAACATTCCCAAATATTCATTTTCACTGAAAATTTGCCGAGATTAAATGCTTTAAAATAATTTAAATTACTTATCCAAACATATATACTTGGAAATAAACTACTTTAAAAACATTACTTAATTATTGGTTATAAAAATATTATACTAATATCTTACATAAACTTCAAGTCTAAACTAACTTTAAAATAATTTAGTAGATAGGGTATAACTATTTTAAATAACCATTTTCTAAACAAATATCAATTTAATCTTTAAAATAATTCTTTCTATAAGTGATTAAATAAATCCATGTTTTAAAGATTTAAAACAATTTCCAAAAATAATTCCTCCAACAATAAAAAAATTTCTAAACAATTTCTAGAACCTTTAATTTATACTTCAAAAGCTACTTTAACAATATACTCGGCTTTCCAAAGAAGAATTCTCTTTCCATTTATATCAATTAATAAACCTTCTCGATTTATTTTAATTTACATACCAAATCTGTAAATCCCTTTATAAATTCTCATTGTGAATTTAAACTTCTAAATATCCATTGATATACGATTTTCAAATCGATTTCTAAATATTCAGTTTCAGCACCGAATTAAATTCTGAATTGATTTCCAAATTTATTTACAGATACCAAATCAATTTTCAAACTTGATTTCTAAATTTATTTCAACACCAAATTTATTATCCTTAGAAACAATTTCCTTCTTTTAAATTTATTCAATTTTCTAAAACTAATTTACTATAAATTTCTACTAAATTTCAAAAAAAATCCAATTTTATTTATTCCTGATATCTTACGATATCAGAAATATATTCGGCTAAATTATAGCCTTCAAGGATTTCAATTACAAATGGTTACACACAGATTATAAATAATCAACACACAAAATATGGAAAAAATTCAATTTTTTTTATATAAAATAAATAAAACAAAACTTACTGCTACTACCCGTGTCCAGAAGCTGAAATCACATATACCTATTTCTGGCGAGCACCTGAACCGCCAATGTCAACTACTAGCAACATTATAGCACCAAAAAGCTGACATGTACGAGCCTCTGCTACCTGCACAATCGTACTTCGCTGCCTCCACATCCAAACATCGCAGTCACTCCACCAGGTCGCATCAATCTTGCCCAACCACCATCATCAACTCGGTCTCCTCCCTATTTCTACTCGTCGACGCTGCCTACAGCCTCGGTCGGCCACCGCAGCCGCCCATATCGAAGCCCCCACCTTCAGTGCGCCTTTTCCCACCAACCATGCTACCCACCTAATCGAACCAGCTGTTCCCTCAAACCTAGGTCACGTCTTCAATCGACCGTGACATCTAGTCGTTATTTGCTGCAACCACCTAGTCGACGAACGCTGCTCCCTTCCAATCGCCACTTCTCTTTCCTTCCCCTCGGCCGCGAACGCGCTTTGCTACTCTCTCTCTATTTTTTTCGTTCGAACAGATGAAAATAAAGAAAAGGGGGATTTTGTTTGAATTTCAATTGAAAAATTGGAAAGAGGGACGCCATTTTTTACGAACGAATTCAAATTGAGGAGCGGCCATTTCTATCTGAACGAAATATTTTCGTTTCCTTTTTTTATTAGATCGAACAGCATGATTTGAGAAGAGGGGGAAAGAAGAGAATGGGGTACGAAGGAGACAGTTTGGTGGCTGGTTGTACGTATTGTCGGAATAAAGAAAAGCAATAATCATCATATTAGAAAATATCTAACCAACAGCCCACCAAATATTCCGAACTCCAAATGACTCGTGCTGCCTAACGGTCATAAGGTTTTACCCGTATTCTGAACACAATGGAACGTGTTTCGGAGGCTAATTCGATCATACGCGCGAGTTACGGAAATAGACGATCAATTTTAAATTAAATCGATTAAAAATAGTTTCTATGCGTTTTGAGTTTCCAAGGTCAAACGACAATTCCGATTGCTACGAAAATTGAAATCCGATAATAATACAATATTACGGATCCAATGGAACTGGTTTCGTTGAATTCCGAGACTGTGCTTCGGAAGGATATTTTTAAATATCGATTTAAACAATAAAATTTCAAAACTGAACAAACTACTTCCAAATTCAATTCTGAAGCTTCTATTATTTCCAGTATTATCAATATGAATTTTACAAGCCTTTGAAATATTTTTAATCGGCTTGAAACTGAAGATTCAAATTTTTATCCAAATTTAATAAATTAAATTCGATAATTAAATTGCCAAATTCATAGTTAATTTTGAAATTCCAGTTTAAAAACAACTTCCAATATTTAAAATCAATTAAATATTTCATTTTCGAATGTTAAAAATTTACGGGTCGTTACATCCGTCCCCCTTTAAAAGAGTTTCGTCCCAAAATTACGAGTTAAGAAGATTGATCCTTAACCCATTTAATATTTTCCCAAACCAAATAGTTTCATCAACTTGCCTAAAACAAATCTTTTCATCAAAGATCCATTATCATTTCAACTAGCTTTTTGAAATCAATCATAGATTCCAAATAACATTGGTTTCTCAATGATTCGATTCAAATTTCAAATTATCCAAAATTTCTTAAAATTCTTCTAACACCCTAAATTTTAAAAAAAAATCGCCAGCGTCTCCTTTGTGCGGCTAGCTCGGTACGACTACAAAAATGGCACCACGGCCCCCAGGTTCAAAAAAAATGAAAAGCCAAGTGGCTAGACAAGAAAATCACCAAATTTCGTACTGAAATTGAAATACATACCTTTTGTCGAGCAATTCAAATTTTATCTTTGAAATGAAAATCCCAATTCCATTTCCCTGTACACATCTGCATATTCTGATATCCATAATATCCAATTACAACATTCAAATACCATTTTGCACATTCCTTTACGGAATTTCAATATATACTTCTTATACCATTTTTACTTTACTATTGAAGTTATATATCCATTTTTATTCAATTTTTGCATTTTCAATTTCATTTGAATTCGATTTACACTTTAAATTCTATTTGGATTCAATTTACCTTCTGAATATTGAATTTTATCTTTCAATTATAACTGATTCATATTATTATTTTAAATTAGTTACATTCACTAATTTACTTCAATTTCAGATTTGAAATCGTTTGTCATTAACAAAAAAAATTCAAAAATTTTCTAACTCCCAAAATTTTTAGAAAATTTTGGCAGAGTCCCCTTTGTATGGAGGAGCTTTTGCAATTTGACAAAAGATATAAATATATATACATCGACCCACCTAGTCGAAAAAAACAAAAACAGTTCATATTCCCTATTTTTATTGCGTAGGCATACCTTATTAAGCATTTTTAAGCAAAGCGGTTTATTATTAGCATTTCAGCGCGACCAAATCCTGCCAAACGACCTTCATGTACCTGTATTTACTCAATTTAAACACGTAAGTGACATATATAGGAAATTCATTTACATTTCACTCATTTTTTGATAGTAAACACATAGTTTTCACAAGCAAAATATTCAAAATTATTTCCGTTAGCAATTTATATGGTTTCGATACAATTTTAGTTGCTTACAACTAAATCACACATCATTTCTGTTCAATTTCAATGATTTACAACACACTTTCTTTCATTCAATTCATTTTTTAAAACGAAACGAACCCATATCCATTTCAATTGATTCAAAAATCAATTTTATTGGCTTTCCTTAACTCATAGAATTTTATGCAATCACGTTTGCGTCAAATGACAACAATTTCTATGCAAATTCGACGATATTCACTTAATAGAATATCCAATCTAGTTTATAATTAATTTAAATTGATATAAACTCAATTTACTCTTTATTCTATTTCATTTCCAATTTATTCCGTTCAACTCATTTTGCATTTCATTAATCAAACAAGTTTCATTCACAACCATTCCATAAAACTTGACAACAACCATTTCACAATTTTACTTAAGTCGAGCTTTTATCCAATATTTACTTAAGCTATTTCAATTCAAAACTCAAATTTATTTTTCCTTGTAACTCTTCCAAACTAAAATCCTTGATTTGATTTTCATTTATCAAATCCATTCCATCGACTAATTTAATTAAATTAGTTTTACTCACTTATCCATTTTAAATTTCAACTTCCCATTCTCAATTCATCTCGAATTTATTTTATCAATAACAAGGAAATTTTCAATTTATTTTTACTTGAATTAATCTGCAAATTTAACTCACAATTGGATTTTAATTTAACTAATTCAACTTTCCTATTTCATGAATTAATTAATTATCATATTAGTTTACTTGGATTCAATCCATTTTATTTTTATTTTTCCAAAGTTTGGATTTTTATTCAACTTGATCCCAATCAAATCTCATTTGTATATGAATTCATTCCCTTATCCTTTCAATTCATATTTATAAATTTCATTTGTTAAATGAATTTATCTCCAAATCTTTGGTTATACCATTATTTCTTATTAAATTTCCATACAATAATGATGATAATTCAATACCATATACCATAAATTTTTATAGAAAATCATTTCTTTTATATACAAAAATAGTTTTGGGTAAAATTATTCCATTTACCCTATTTTAAAACAATACTATGTCGGTTTATCTTATTTAAGAGTCTAGAAACCCCTATCGATACAGTTGGCCAAACTGCACCGACGAGAATCTATAAACAATCAACCGATAAGTCAACACAGTATAAAACAATTTTATATTCACTAACAAATACGCGCTCATATCTATTGTCACACTCAAACTCATTCTAGAGCACTACTGACTCTATCTCTAATGATTAACACCCAACAGAGCCAAGGTTGTCGCTTAACCAAATGCTCTGATACCACTCTATAACGTTCCGATTTTTCGATGCCCGAAAGTCGACATCGATACGTCCACTGTATCAAATGCCGCACAGTCGAATGCCCAAAAACCGAACCGTTAGGGTTAAAGAAGAAGAAGGAAAGAAAACAACAACAGAATCTCACATATCGCAGCTGAACAAATATAATAGATAAATAAATATCTTTAAACAAAATTACTATATCAGTTATTACATTACATTATCATAGTGTACAACAACAACGGCGGAAAGAAATATTACATATATAAGTGATACGCTTCGCCATCCAGCTCCAACTCCTGATTCCACAGCAACTTCTTGACTTTGCTCCCGAATAACTACTAACCTGACTCTAGGCTGCCCGTGTGGAAAATTGTGGGCACCCAGAGTTTAGAAAGGGAACAATAAACTCCAGGTCAGTCGTGGGACTGTTGTGAGATCTTAAAAACGGTTATTTTCACAAAGAAAATAAAAGAAATCCGCTATGCTTTTGGAAAATGAAACTACCATAAGGCCTCCTGCCACACACACAATGCAAACGCAGAATTGGAGGAGATTTCTCCTTATGATAGTCAAACATGCTTGATACGCAAAATCATTTGATATTATTATTATTAGTGCATAGTGTGGAAAACATTTCGAAAGCATAATATTAATCTTAGCCAGCATAGGTACCATTATATTATGCCTGCTACAACTACCTCCTGAGGAGGCAGGTTATACAATTGCAATCATACAGGGCTCGTATTGTTCCTTTGGATTTCCAACAAATGGTCAGGCTAAGGAACTTCCTACTACCACATGGGTACGCCTCTGGAGGGATGTCTCGAGAACCTACCCGGATCGCTGCCAACACAAGACCGGGTTATCTCTGTAACTAGGTAACTACTACTTGAGTATGCCATCCCCCGGTCCTTTGGGACCTTTATCCGAGGATCCTCAACCACAAAGCAACAACCACAAAGAAAAGTATTTGCAGTAACCACAAAGGTTAAATATCAGGGCTCCATACCTGACACCACCCTTTTCCAGAAGGAAATGGCATACACTAAAGGCGCGACCCTCATAACCTTGCCGCATCTTTCCTATTTTGACCATTTCCGGGGTGTGAGGTCCAACGAAGTCTCGTCCACAAAACTACACTTTTCACAAAGTCATTCTTTGATCAACAAATGATCAGCAGCACTTCGTGTACCACATTACCAAATTGGGAATGTATCGCTAGTAACCATCAACTACATAACTTCTGAGCTCGTACGTCTCAGAGAAGGGTGATAAGCTAAGAGAATAAATTCTCCGCCACCAACAGAAATGTATTCGATAGAAACCAGTTTTACATCTCAAAGTGTAATGCCGGCCACACATCCATACAAGTCTGTTCTGAGATCAAACGGAACTGAAGGCACTTCCAAATAAGCCCTTGCAATCCAGATATTCACCAATCATGTCCGGAATCCCCATCACAAAGGGTGATAAAATCACTATACCGGAGAAACACGGTACAGAGACATTCGACGGGTAATCCTTTCGTTTTCGAAAAATACGCGGTCTTCAACACCGTCTTTAAATGCAACCATATTTTTTCGTATTGTTACTCGGAATAGGTTTTATGAAACAAGGTCCTCTCCCTTCTAATCCGAATAACGAGCGCTTATTTTTTAAAATAAGTGTTCATTCAGATTTCAAACGAATCACAACAAATTCCACTTTAATCTTTTAAATAAAATATCCATCACAATCACAAAGGTTCGATGTGGTTTTCGGATATCCACTTGGAATCCGACCCCCATCGCATCGAAATTCAAATGCCATTTAAAAAGGCCAATATTGATAGTCGGTTATTTAACTATCAATAAATATTCATAACGAACACCAAGATTTAAATAATTTTCCAAATTATTTATTTTCAAAATATCTTTGCAAGATATAAATTTTTAACACTTCATCTATTTGAAAACAAATTTCAAATCACTGACCACATTTCAATATCTTGAAAACAAGTTTCAAATCATTTTTTCCTTAAGCGAAAAACATTCCCAGATATTCATTTTCACTGAAAATCTGCCGAGATTAAATGCTTTAAAATAATTTAAATTACTTATCCAAACATATATACTTGGAAATAAACTATTTTAAAAACACTTACTTAATTATTAGTTATAAAAATATTATACTAATATCTTACATAAACTTCAAGTCTAAACTAACTTTAAAATAATTTAGTAGATAGGGTATAACTATTTTAAATAACCATTTTCTAAACAAATATCAATTTAATCTTTAAAATAATTCTTTCTATAAGTGATTAAATAAATCCATGTTTTAAAGATTTAAAACAATTTCCAAAAATAATTCCTCCAACAATAAAAAAAATTCCAAACAATTTCTAGAACCTTTAATTTATACTTCAAAAGCTACTTTAACAATATACTCGGCTTTCCAGAGAAGAATTCTCTTTCCATTTATATCAATTAATAAATCTTCTCGATTTATTTTAATTTACATACCAAATCTATAAATCCCTTTATAAATTCCCATTGTGAATTTAAACTTCTAAATATCCATTGATATACGATTTTCAAATCGATTTCTAAATATTCATTTTCAGCACCGAATTAAATTCTGAATTGATTTCCAAATTTATTTACAGATACCAAATCAATTTTCAAACTTGATTTCTATATTAATTTCAACACCAAATTTATTATCCTTAGAAACAATTTCCTCCTTTTAAATTTATTCAATTTTCTAAAACTAATTTACTATAAATTTCTACTAAATTTTAAAAAGAATCCAATTTTATTTATTCCTGATATCCTACGATATCAGAAATATGTTCGGCTAAATTATAGCCTTCAAGGGTTTCAATTACAAATAATTACAAACAGATTATAAATAGTCAACACACAAAATATGGAACAAATTCAATTTTTTTTAAATAAATAAAACAAAACTTACTGCTGCTACCCGTGTCCAGAAGCTGAAATCACATCCACCTATTTCTGGCGAGCACCTGAACCGCCAATGTCAACTACTAGCAACACTATAGCACCAAAACGCTGACATGTACGAGCCTCTGCTACCTGCACAATCGTACTTCACTGCCTCCACATCCAAACATCGCAGTCACTCCACCAGGTCGCATCAATCTTGCCTAACCACCATCATCAACTCGGTCTCCTCCCTATTTCTACTCGTCGCCGCTGCCTACAGCCTCGGTCGGCCACCGCAGCCGCCCATATCGAAGCCCCCACCTTCAGCGTGCTTTTTCCCACCAACCATGCTACCCACCTAATCGAATCAGCTGTTCTCCCAAACCTAGGTCGCGTTTTCAATCGACCGCGGCATCTACTCGCTATTTGCTGCAACCACCCAGTCGACGAATGCTTCTCCCTTCCAATCGCCACTTCTCTTTCCTTCCCTCCGGCCGCGAACGCGCTTTTCTCCTCTCTCTCTCTATTTTTTTTCGTTCGAACGGATAAAAATAAAGAAAAGGGGGATTTTGTTTGAATTTCAATTGAAAAATTGGAAAGAGGGACGCCATTTTTTTACGAACGAATTCAAATTGAGGAGCGGCCATTTCTATCTGAACGAAATATTTTCGTTTCTTTTTTTATTAGATTGAACAGCATGATTTGAGAAGAGGGGGAAAGAAGAGAATGAGGTGCGAAGGAGACAGTTTGGTGGCTGGTTGTACGTATTGTCGGAATAAAGAAAAGCAATAATCATCATATTAGAAAATATCTAACCAACAGCCCACCAAATATTCCGAACTCCAAATGACTCGTGCTGCCTAACGTTCATAAGGTTTTACTCGTATTTCGAACACAATGGAATGTGTTTCAGAGGCTAATTCGATCATGCGCGCGAGTTACGGAAATAGACGATCAATTTTAAATTAAATCGATTAAAAATAGTTTCTATGCGTTTTGAGTTTCCAGGGTCAAACAACAACTCCGATTGCTACGAAAATTGAAATTCAATAATAATACAATATTACGGATCCAATGGAAGTAGTTTCGTTGAATTCTGAGACTGTGCCTCGGAAGGATACTTTTAAATATCGATTTAAACGATAAAATTTCAAAACTGAACAAACTATTTCCAAATTCAATTCTGAAGCTTCTATTATTTCCAGTATTATCAATATGAAGTTTACAAGCCTTTGAAATATTTTTAATCAGCTTGAAACTGAAGATTCAGATTTTTATCCAAATTTAATAAATTAAATTGCCAAATTCATAGTTAATTTTGAAATTCCAGTTTAAAAACAACTTCCAAAAATTAAAATCAATTAAATATTTCATTTTCAAATGTTAATAATTTCCGGGTCGTTACATTCTCCTTGAAGGCATAGATTTCCTTTTTACTCTCACTACCAGTGCTTTTGTCATCTTCATCAGTTTCATCCCAAGTGGCTGCAAAACTTCTCCTTTTCTGTTTCTTTCCGTGGTTAAGTCGACAATTTGGCTTGATGTGACCAGGTTTATTGCATTTGTGACTAATGATCTCCTGCTCTTTTGAGTTGTCTAGTACTTTGACTATTCTTCTTTTAAGTTGTTCATTTAGAGCTGGATTTCCATACTTGTGGTTCCATCTTTTGAATTTCTTTATTATCAATGCCAGTTATGCTGCACCATCATCATCATCATAATTATCTTCACTTTTCGTTGTTCCTTTGAGAGCTATTGATTTCTTTCGAGTATCACCTCCTTCATGGTCTTCCTTGAATTTCTTTTCTAGCTCATAAATGGTGAGATTTCCAATAAGTTTTTCAACTTTAATCTGTTTCAAATCCTTTGATTCTTGAATAGAAATGACTTTAGTTTCAAATTTCATGATAGAACTCTAAGGATTTTTCGGACTATTTCCAATTTTGCATATGGTTTTCCAAGTGCTTTTGATTTGTATACAAGATTAGAAAGTCGTCCATATATCTCTTTGACATTCTCATCTTTGTTCATTGTAAGGTTTTCATATCCACTACTAAGCATGGCAAGGCGAGATTCTTTGACTTGAGATGTTCCTTCATGAGTCACCTCAAGTGCGTGCCAGATTTCCTACACGGTTAGACAATGTGAGACATGATTAAATTCAGTTTGATCCAATGAACAAATAATAGAATTCATTGCTTTAGCATTAGCATTCTGTAGTTTATTTTCAAGACCTGTCAGTTGACCCATCGGTTTTTCAATTTCCTGATTATCTACCACTATAGTTGGTGTCCTATATCATATCTCAACAATATTCCAAGCATCAATAGTTTTCAGAAAAAATTTCATTCCATTTTTCCAGTAAGCATATTCACCATTGAACATAGGTGGTCTAACTATGGACTGACCCTCAGCAAAAGCATTATTAAAAGAAGCCATTTAAAAAATCAAATTTTTAAAACAAAAATTAGTTTTGAAAAATCAAATTTTTAAAACAAAAATTGGTTGTTGTTCCTATCTCCAATACCACTTATAAGATTGATTTAACCCTAGAGGGGGGTGAATACGGTGATACTAATAATAATAAAATTAATGCGAAAATATATAAAATAATTGCAGCACAGATAATAGCAGAAATAGGACAATACGGATTTACCCAGCTTCGGCAAAACTTTACCTACGTGATGCCCCCAAGGTTTCTACTATAAATTAAGTAGTCAGACGCTTACACATGTAAACTTGTGACACCAACTATCAACTAACCTAACTCTTCAATCAAAACCCTACCACAACTCAGCCACTGAGTAGCGAATTCTCAAACTACGCCCAGTAGTTTGTCCCTAGTCACACGACTGGAAAGCTACAAAATTTTAAAAGAAAAATGACAAAATAAAAGTAAAAATAAAACAAAGCCCTTATATATATTTAACCCAAATAAAAAAAACAACCGGCCCATAAATTAGAAGATAAATGTTAGATGTTTTCTTCTCTTATAATCGTGGTCGCCTTGTTCTCTTTATCACTCTGCTCTAAAAAACTAGGGCTTGCTTAATTTTGGGGCTTTGCTTGAAATTGAAGTCGTCGAATGGTTTTAGAAACTCGAATCCTCTGATGGTATACTCTCAGTTCAATTTGAAGCCTTTTCAATCAGTTTAATTCTTTCTCGGTTGCTTCAAGTGATGAGTTCGAATGGATAAAAATGGTAATTGATTTTTTCCCTTTTCGATTTTACTTAAGCTCGACTTGATTGTTCTATTGATTTTCTTGGGCTCGAACTCATGAATTTGCCGATGATGATTTTTGGGTATTTATAGGGTTCGAACCCCTTAATTTTCATTCGTATACTTTTGGTTTGAATAATTCGTGATTTTTGCACTTGCGTTGATTTTTGAGCGAACGAGCACTGTGATCTCTGACTTATTCATTATTGAATTTGCTTGAATAATATATAAGTTGGTTCCATTATTTTCTGATGCATTTGCATTTGCTCCGTCAATTGCTTTGATTTTCTTTGAGTCGGTTTCGTTCTTTTCACCTATGACTTTGGCCATTTGATTATTTGATATAAACTTGACTTGTTCACACTTGTGACTTTTAAATTAGCTTCGTTCTTTCGGCCTTTACTTTGGCATTTAAACTTGACTTGGTTTGAAATTACTACCCTGGTTTTTGCAAAACTATAAAATGGATTATGTTGTTTCATGTACAGCCTTGTATTTGCTGTCTCCTTTTGAGTTGCAGCCTTGAGCATTGATTTCGAGTCAAGTTATGTCTGGTGTACTTTTTTCTCACAAATGACTGTGTACATATTCATGTGATTTTCCATCATCTGGTCAGTGTTGGTGGTTGTTTTGCATTTTGGAGTCTGCTTTGGACCTTGCTTTACAACTGATTTAGTGTGAACTTGTTCCATGCTTGGAGCCTTATGTACTTATGTATATGCATTTGTGAACATACATGTATATATGCATGTGTGAACATACATGTATATATGTATGTTGTATATCTGGGTCTAGACTTGAACTGTATGTATGTTGAATGCATATATACTGGCTGTCAAATGTATGCATTCATTCATGTGTGTGTGGTTTCATTTCTTCATTGATTTGGGTTGCCTTGGTGCCATACCACCATCCCGAACACTTGAACTTGTTTTGAGTTAAACTGATATTGACTGGTTCATTGATGATGATATTTATGGTGCACTGGTTGCATTTTGAAATGTTATTCAAGTGGGTCTTCACTGATCACTGTCAATGTGCTTGTGTGCTTCATTTGAGATCATGTTCAAGTGTTCTCATACTAGTTTGTATGCATGTACATTTGCAGTCTAGTTCAAGCTGCTTTGTTTTCATTTGTACATACTTGTTGCTCTGCTCCAACCACTGATGTGTTGTCTCTCTTTTATTTAACTGAGTTGTGTCTTCATGCATACAGTCTGCTTGTTTTATGATGAACTGAAATGTTATGCACTGCATATATATGTATACATGTGTGTATACATATGTATATGTATATGTATGTGTATGTATGTATGTATGTATGTATGTATGTATGTATGTATGTATGTATGTATTTACGGTGATTTCTTTGTGTAGCCTTCATTCCATGTTTATGTACTGCCATTTACTTGTTGCTCCATTGCTTTGCACTTAACCATTTGTATCTGATCTATTAGGTCTGGTTGTATATGTTTTGGTGTTGTCTGGTTCTTTTTGATCCATTTCCTTGTTCGCCTGATGTATTGACACACTTATGCACTTGTAAGCATGGTCTGGTTGGCCCTGATTTCGGTTTCACATGTTGATTTACCACTGTCATGTTGAGTTGCTCATTTGTTCGCTGATCTGGGTTTTGTGAGTCTGGCCGTTGCATTATTCTTGTGCATATTTGATTTGTACATGTGTGTATTTGGTTGTATGTTGTATTGCATGCACCTGAGTTGAATCCAGCCTTGGCTCGGGTTTGACCTTGTGCTCACATGTACCTGTAGTTTTATCAAGTGTATATCGATGTGCACGGCCTTGTGGCATGTATAGTGATACACTGTGCATGTCACAAGTTGTTCATGTAAGATGAATTCAAAATAAATATGATGACGAAGAACCCAAATAACTGAGGCAAATAACATTTTCAAAATCACACATTTCACTGTACATTGCACAAATATTTCTTTTTCAATTTTACCGCGTTGGTGTTTATTTTTCAGATAGCTCGGATGCTGGATTCAATTTGGAATAGAGTTGAAGATCAAATAGTTGTGAACGAGTGATATGTAGTGAGGTGCAAATATAAGTAACAATTGTACAGTGAAAAATTATGTTGTAATTTGAAATCGTATTGTAACTGAAATTGTGTATATACAGTGAGAGCTCAAATTTTATACTATTCATAATTGTAATAAAATATTTGTTTGAATGAAATATCTGTTTAAATTTAAATTCTATTTTATTTATTTTATTTAACAAATATTTATTTAATTATGTAAAAAATAAAATACAACAACAAATACATTTAAATGAATATATATATATATATGTTTATTATCATCAAACAAAAATCATATACTAGCATATTCTACAATATGAGCTTATATGATTATATGTGATTGTATGTACAAAAACATTAGGTCGATCATTGGCCGAAGCGAATTGATAACGAATGGATATTGCACATTCTTTCTATTTTAAACTATGTTAACCATGGTAAATAAAGTGTGGACACCAAACATCAGAGCCAAAGGATTTATTTACCATAATTGATAAGTGATTAAACATAAATTAAAGGGAGATCAAGCAAAAAAGATGTGTTTTAAACACATGCCACAACAATATTATGAAACTATAATATCTCAATCGTTCAAGAACCTCGTGCGTAAGCATTAAGCAAGGCTGAGAAATGAAGATGGAGACATCAAAAAATTATACATCATCAATTCGCAGGAGCAAGAGCAAATATGTTACATAAATGCCACATATCAGTAATCCAACGGCCAACTCCAACATGCTATGTTATATCATCGATCTACGTCCATTTTCTAATACATATATAAATAGGCATGGAACCCACAACCATAAAATATAAGAAAATCAAATACTAAATACAATAAGGTGTACATTTCTATATTATTGGAAAACGCATTACTTTTGGCCTTAATTGTAATATTTGAAATTAACTCTAACGAAAAAGTGTTGAACTAGTCGTAGAGGTTTTTTTTGAACCACATAAATTTTAGTGTCCCATTTACTATTTCAGCATTTGTTCCATCAATCAATTCCTAACTGTTGTTTAAGCTTCGTGGTTGGTCGTTGTAGTAGCGAAAAATTTACACTAACACCGACCAAATTATTTCACTTTTCCATTGTGATTCAACTGTAAAGTAAGACCGATTACTATCGGTTTTTAGTAAATTTTATTTTGATTATTTGTTAAACCAAATTAACCAATGTTCAGTACATTATCAAAATTAATAATGTTTTAATAATTTAATAAACTAGTTTACCGACCAAATTAAAATTTATTTATTGTAAATTAATTAATATTGCTCATAATAAGAATAAAATATACTCAATATACACACATTATCTATAATTTTATGTTGTCTTTTAAATTATAGAACATTATAATCATGAAGTATGAAACCTTTTTTAGATTCCTTTGAATCACTCTACGAAATTATTTTAATTTTCAATTTTCAATTTTTTTAGTTTGATTTGGTGAAAAATTTCTAACATTAAACTAATTTATTATCAAAAATACAAGTTTAAATATTATTAAGAGAGAATTAAGGTAAAGGACGAACTTTGGAAAAAAATTAGACGGAAGGACATGAAGTTTTATTTTTTGACTGAAGGACAAATGCTGGTTATAATTAGCATTATATTCAACTGTTACACTATACAAAATGCTAGTTATATCTAGCATTATATTCAGTTTTACACTGTACAAAACGCTAGTTATAACTAGCATTGTCCTTCAGTGTAAAAAAAAAATAAGTTTGTCCTTGTACGTATTTACCTATTTTTTTGGATTATTAAAATAAAAACTATTTAGTAGTTAGTAGGATGAAACATAAATTTTATGAAAGGTCATTTTCGCGAACAACCAAAGTTCCCTTTCCGGGCTAATTTAACTTTGAACAATGTACCAAACCAATGTCCAATAAGCAATTAAAATCATTTGTTCATCCAATCCCAATTTCGTATTTATTTCGTATCAGAGCTCAGCAGAATGGATCGGATTTTCTCCGTCGAAGACATGTCCGATTCCTTCTGGTCTTCTCCGCCTGAGGCAGCGTGTCCAGCTAACATAAGCCGGAGCTCCTCCGAGTGGTTCTTTCAGAAGTTTCTAGAAGAAGAAGCCATCATTTCGAAACAAAATGGTAACCCTGATGTTCACAATGAGCTTGCCAGCTTAGCGAATGATAAGGAGGCTGTGGAGATTAAGGAGACACAGATAGCAACCACTGGTGCGGCGGCGTCGGATCGATCGGCGGAGGCTGACCCTACGGAGTACGCGGCGCTGCTGAAGCAGCAGCTTGATATGTATTGTCAGGCAGTCGCAATTGCACGGGTACATTTTTTAAAACAAACTCAATATATGTGAATATAGAACGATAATCGTTGTTTAATTGTTGCTACTTTGAGAACGTCTGTTCACAGTTGTAATAAGCTAATAAGCTACTTTTAGCTTTTATTCGAGTAATTTGTAACTCGTTGAAATTGAAAAGCAAGAATGTGTTAAGGTAAACAGTAAGGCTTCGTTTGTTTTTTTGGCCTAATGCGGAATGCGAAATGTTGTTTGTTTTTGTTTTTGTTACATTAATAAGACCGCAGGAGCTTAAAAAAATTATTCTCAACTCAAATTCAATACTTATTATACTATTGATGGAAAGAAAATAGAAATACATCCATCATAGACAAAAAAAAATTGTACATGACTATTAACTGTTTATTTATTTCTTTTTTGTCACAAATTCTTGTCTTCGTTTTTCTCCTTGATGACATTACTGTTTACTAGCACTAACGAAAATATTTTTTTATATAAATTTTGTTTTTGTTTTTATTCATCGACGATAGAACTATAAACAAATATATACAGCGATATTATAGAAAAAAATTGGTACGAAACTAAATACCGTATAGTGTTTTTTTTTTGTATTATACGTCAGCTGTAACACACTTTCTGTACTTATGTTCGCTGCTCAATGATTATTATTTGTGTGTTCTGTAAACGGTGGAACAAAAAAAAAAGTTATTACTAATAGCTGTTGTTTACAACAAGCACTAATTAGACAGTAGTATAACATACAACAATTACAAAAAGCACATCAATGGTGTCTATGAATGGTAGCGTTGAATCAAGCAAATTAAAAGATACCATTCACGTCAGTTTACATGTACAGCACAAAATACCTTAAACAAATACAGTTGCTTACAACAAATAAAAAGACACCTTTCGCATTAGTTTATATTTTGAGATAATCCTATACATACAGCTGACAATCCTTAAAATACTTATATTGGGCTGATTGTTTGTCATATGGAATAGCATACAACAATTACAAAAAACATCACATCATAAAGCTTAGATAATATCGTAACCTATCTTCCACCAGCATGCTAACGTGCATTAAAAAAAATACAGCTGTAAAAATGTACCTTAAAGTATGAGCTCAGTTGGTTTGCAGAAACAGACTGACGAATAATTTTTTTTTGAGATGAGAAAGATAATGGAATAAATAGCCTACAGTGATGTTACTTATAAAAAGTGTTGTTACTTATAAAAATGTTTCACTGGTTCGAAACTGCAAACCAGGAAGAAGTGTTCAAAAGCATAAAATCAGTTATGATTTTTCGCTTAAAAATAATATCTGAATTGATCAGGTTATTCAGAAGTTATGGATCTGAGCAAACGACCCCAAAAGTTCTGAACGCTGAATTTTTGTAATTTCAGAACTAAATTCAGCAGTTCTGAATTAAGACAAACGCAACATAAGATAAGCTGTTGTCAAATAGCTCCTCCATCTAATAGTTAAAGCGTGCTGCGTAACTTCTGGCTACCATTAAATTTTTAATAGATATCAATTTTCTTTTATAAGCTGCTTACCACTGAGTTCTATTTTTTCATTCAGCTCAAAAACAGCCATTTGTCTTTGTTTTACAATGGTATTTCACTGCCGTACGGCTGTTCAGCTGCCGAACAGTAAAAACATGAGTTTGAAGCTATACTCGATTGATTATGCGTTGCTGTTAATCTGCGTTTAAAAATGGTTTTGCACCGCCGTACGGTAATTCAACATCCTAACAATAAAATTGAGTGATTGGGTGCATATTTGATATAATAAAATAATGTACAGTAATATTGATCATGTAAATAGATTTTGTATGGTGGTCAATAGTAATGAAAGCCAAAGTGGTTTTCTGGATGCCAATACTAATACAAGAGTTAAACAGCTAAGCTAATATCGACATCTACACATCACCAACACATATGTTTTCTTAATGGTATTTTAGTGCAAGTGAATCAAAAGACGAATGGAACAAATTTTTAGATAATAACTTGGTCAAGCATTAACTTACAAATCAAAAGTAATCGAAATTGTGCAGAGTTGAAAAAGGAAAATTAAGAGGAGTTGAAAATTAGAAAAGATTAGAAAAAGTGGTAAACTTAGAGGATGTGTAATATAGTTTATTAGTTTTATTCAACTGTACTATAATATGTGGAACTTAGCCTTACAACGTTATTTTCATAAAAACTATTGTCTGCATCCTTCCACTTTATGTACATATCCACTACAAATCCTTAGAATTATTGAAAACTAAAAATGAATCAACAAGTGATGCGACTCGATGAAAGGAGTTGATTGGTGCCAGAGATTGGTCGGAAGTTTGCCTTTAGTGATCGGAGTTTGAGCTTCAATCACAACATCAAAATTTGTTTTTTCGGTAGAGGCGACATGAGAAGTTAGAGTTGGTACCATTAAGTATCGGTTTTGATAGGTATATTGGTGATGGACAAAGGCGATGGTTGTGGCGGCAAAATCCAATCAAAGATGGAATTGAGGAGATGGAACAAATATTTGCGAAGCAATTTACTTGCAGTACTGATAAAGCGGATAAATATTTACCATGTAAATTTTCATGTTTTTTTCTTCCTTTCATAACAACGCTGGTTTATTTTACAGTTAATGATTATTTTACCGTGCAAGTATTTTGCATATATTTGCAGTGCAATACAACGATATTTTGCAAATATTTAGTATGTATGTACATAAGTATGTATAGTTTTAATTCGTCAACAATAAATTTATTAATTATTAAAATATACATATGCAATAATTTAAGCCTGTAGATACAGATAAAATATAAAAGAAAAAGAAAATTAAATAAATAAACATTTCATCAAAAACTCGCTGTAACCAACTCATCTCCAATGGTATGTGGTATTACTACATTTCCATTGACACTTCTTGTTGCGTTGGTTCATCCTTTATTGTTCTAGGATGCTTAGTTCATAGTAATCTTGAAGTGGATTATCATCATATGACAATTTGATAAATACTGTGTCCACAGTTGTATTTTTTATAAAATTATGAATGGTCATTGTCGCAACGACAGTTTCTACTTGATCATTAAAACTCTAGTCTAGAATAACAATGTTTTTTTTTCATAGACTAAAAGTCTTTTTCTATTTTTATGCATAAACATAAACAACAAAGTTATTAGTTTCTTTATCCAATTTTAGTTTGTTTCGGGTATTAGGAAAACAAAGAATATGATATCCTTCTGATTGGTAGAGGGGTAGATACTCATTTTTTGACTTATACGCCAATCAAACTAAATTACGCTGACTTGTCGATGAATAAGGAAAATTTGCATTGTGATCATTTAGGACTGAGGATAAAAATTGTACAACGAACAAAAGTTTTCCATCCAACCATAACAAATGTGAATATGATAATTTAATGTTATAACATGTTCTGACGTGGTGTACATGGAAGTATAATTCTATTGCTTGATATTTGAATCATTTTTTGCGCTGCGGACTCAGATTTAGGATAGCCCGTCACATGGTACAGCAAATTTTCCTCTCTTTCCGGTATGCCTAAAGTTTTGGATGCAGTCGTATAAAGTTTATGAACAGCATTTTCATGATATATTTTTACACACGGTAAAATATATTTTCAGCTCACCTTGCACCACAATGTTTTACTATCAAACTTGGGATATATGGTTTTTTGGCATCGTTTGCCTTTCTTTCTTTCTCCTCCTCCTTCTCCTGATGCTGCTGCTCCTCCTTCTCTTCCACCTTCTCCTTCTTCTCCTCCTTCTCCTCCTCCCCCTTATCCTCCTCCTCCTCCTGCTCCTTCTCCTCCTCCTCCTGCTCCTTCTCCTCCACCTCCTCCTTTATTTTTATTTTTTTGAAAAACAATCATCTGTTGCATCTTTATAGTAAAAATCATAGTATCAAACATTATGAAACTGGTACAGATATATGAAGTGAAAGAAGTGAAGAAGGATAAGAAGATTAGAGAGATCAAACTTACAATAGAACAAAAGTTAGAAGTTATTTTTAGCATCAGATGCCAAATGGCTTCCGGACACAAACATTAGGTAAAGGATACCTGACTGTAGCATGACATTTCCTAGTTATGGCAGTGGACACTACTGCTGCGTTCATATTGTCAGATCATGAACACAGTTGTCTGATGTCATGCAGTGGAATGAGACTGGCAGCGAACAATCTTTTATTTCAAGAAGTTGTTTTTGAACTAAAATGGGATGAAGTAATTAAGTCAATTTTCTAATAACCTAGAAGCAAGATATTATATGCTTTTTTTTTCATATAAATGATTAACTGTTTGCAAAAGGTATAACATAGACATCTTGAAAATATTAAGTCAAAGTTCATCAAATTCATTTATTTATTTTTGCATGTATAATATTATACCACCTAATGTAGGACAAAAGGAAAATTAGTATATATTGATCTTGAAGCTAACTGTAACTTCTAAGTCGAGCGGTTATTCATCGAGTTCTAATTTTTGAAATTCATTTAGATCAATGATTCATAACAACCTTTGGATGATTATTTAATCCACCACTAATTTGGATAGCGAAGGGCTGCCAAAAATTTCCTTTCATTTTCAGCAAGGAAATAAATCAAATTTTTTCTGCAATAAACACATTATTTGACGGAACATTGTGATGGTTGGTGTCATAATTCGATTTATCCCATCACGTTTTCCTCGTTTGGGTACCCTTTCAGTAATAATTTAACTTTACTATTTTCAGGCTTTGCAGCATGTGTGCATGCAAGAGTAGTTATACTATTTGTGTGGGCACACTAAGTTACCCGTCTACCAAAATATTTAATGTCACATGCATTATATTAAGCCAATAAATTCTACCAATATGCAATGGATAAATGTTGGCAAATATAACAACCATCTGTATTCATCATGCAGTACATTTTACATTACATTTCGGATGTTAATGTGCACTTTTCAACTCATAAGCAATATTCATTTGCATCTAACACAGCACAATACAAATCCCAATTATTATATTGTGTATAGTTGTACAAGGATGTTCCAATGTACGAATTCTTCATAGGTTATAACTATGTAAGTAGAATCCGTGGTCTATCAGTACTGGCCAAGGGTGAGGCTAGCAATCTATTTTATTGGATCAAAATTTGTTCAGTAATGTAGATAAACCATGCTTAATCAAACACATTTTATTTAATAAGACAAAATACTATCAAGGAATCACGAAATCAATATTTGAGGGTTGCCCTTTGTGAGTTCAATGTTGTAGATTCGCCACAGAGTACAGTCTTTAATCATTTATATGCTATTGTAGTGCGGACGGCGCATGTCAAACGAGATGTTTAAATTCGGCATTACAGTGCATGCCATTTTAGAGATACATATCCTTATTAATAGTTGAAATAGAAACACAATCTTTTGGTCCGACCGTGAAGTTTCAAAAATACTTTTATATGCAAACAAGAGGTTAGAAGTTCGAATCACGTCTATTTTCAAATTGAAATTTTGGAACGTAAATAAGATTACAACTTATTTCGACAAAAAATCGTAATCTTTTTTTATATTTTCAATTTATTTTTTGTCAAAACTACATCTAATAATTCTGAAATTCTACATTTAATAATTTTATAATATGGTTATATATGTACGTGCGTTGCGCGTGTCTACAAATTTTGTAGCATATACATTGGTTAAGATCATACCATTTACAGCTGCAACAGAGTTTCAGTTAATTGAAGACAGTGTATCATTTACTCTCTTTAAAAAATTGAGTATACAATCAGAAAAGTTCAAATATATTTTAGCTATTCTAAATTTTAATGCTTAGTAACTAAACATAATCTTGAATATTCCTACAGTCGATAGTCCATATTCTAACAATACATATTTTATTCCAACTAAATGAGTTACATGCCATAAATTTTGTTGCAATTTGAATTCAAGCAATGTACTAAATTATGTATTTGTAAATCTACTTCCATCCAAAATGTACCTTGCTGATATTTCGGTTATATTGTCACCGAAACTGGAGTTGTCTACTGTCTACAAATATTAAATAGATCAAAAGTTACGGCTATATCTTTATCAACCAATTTTCATTTATTAAAGCCAATATTCTGTGAAATCAAGTCATTTTGAGTTTTCCAGATATCTATGTTAAAATCCAAGTCAAACTCAAGATATAAACAAACATAAAAAACTCAAATCTTTCCAACAAAATTTGTTCAAAGAAAAAAATATTTTTATAGATTAGACGTTTTGATCAACTTACTAATGTATGACTATTCGAGAACAATATATCGGACGACATACTAACTTATTTACTGTTGTTCAATAGATTTGAATGAAAATTTTGGAAAAAAACAACATGAAATATGTAAAAGATTCTGTCTATTTTCTAAAGCTATTTGAATTTTTTATTTTGGATCGAACAAATTCCAAATATGATCAAAACAATGCAAAACACCAAATTTTCAATTTGTAACACAACTCTGCGAATTATAATTAATTTAACTCAATGTATAATGAGTATAACATAGATCAATTTTATCTGTTACGGTGAAGGTATTTTTGAATAATTCCTTACTGAAACTTTGTGCAAGTTAATGTATGGAAAACTATAATAGCTCTTTATTGTGTTTCTACATGTTCATAACAGAATATATTTTTTGTATCAATATGTATCTTGTAGTAAAATAAATATTTTATCATGATAGATTGTAGTAAAATTGATAATCCATACGTTGTAGTAAAATATCAACACAAAATGAACCATAATGGCATATTAAAATTAAATTAAAACGAATCAACCATAATGGGCTATATATTTTGTCATGGTAGATATTAGTCTTGATAATCAATACATAATGTCATCAATATGTATCTTGTATGAATATTAAGATTGGTGTTGATATTTTAATACGTCATAACACAATCAACTGTTAACGCACAATAAAGATTGATTATCATTATATATTTAATTTCAGGGCTCAAGCGTAAAACCTCAAGATTCTATTTCAGTAGATTCAAGATCGTCGGCTTCAGATTCTTCCCAACTGGGACCTCAAGCACCTGTTATGAGTATGATCACTTTTTCTTCATTTTTTTTGTTGCCAAACAATTTATATTGTCGATTAAGCTTGATATTAAGTGCCATAAATAACATTGATTCAAGAAATTCTCTACAGTTAACATTTGTTGTTTGAGCATGCTAGTCATGTTAGTCCAGAACCAAGTGAGTTACCACCTCTTGATATGTACTGAGTAAATAACTTGTGACAGTAGTATTCAAATAAATATGTCATGAATAACTGAATGCATATGTGCTTTAACTTCATATTCAAATAAAGACATCTTAAGTTACTATATGTCATTATATCTTATTTTGCCTTTTTATGATACATAAATTATAAAAAAAATCATCTAAGATTAAAAGTAAGACAGGTAGTGGATCAAATGGAGTTTCAGAAAATCTGCAGAATTCAGGATTAAAGAGTAAAACGGCTACAAGTGGCTCGTCAAAAGGACAATCTGAAGATGACGATCTTGATGGAGAAATTGAAATTAATGATAGCATGGATCCTGCTGAAATAAAGCGTCTCAGGAGGTAAAATGTAATTGTGCTGATAATTGTTATTTTCTATTCGTACCTTAAGGCTTGATTTTAAATAATATATTCTATTAAGTACCTGGCTTTAATGATGTGTTTGGTACAGTACAGTTCTGTCCCAAGAGTGGTTTTCTTCACCGTTTAATTTTTGCAAAAACCTGTGTTTTTATCTTGCTTAGTTGCTTTCTTTAGAGCATCATGCAACTTTGTTTACAAAAATGTTGCGAACCAATGATAATAATAATGCCGATGATGATAATAATAGTAATAGTAATAGTAGTAATATCAACAACAGTAGCAACAGTAAAAACAACAACAGTAATAACAATAATTTAGCTATTAACTATAACATATATTTGGAGTATGTGTTGTGATTCCACTACATGTTCTCTCAGAATTCTTGAGAGCAAACTTGGTTTTCTGGGTTTTAAAAGAATTACTTGGACAAAGCAAATTTCAAGGTCATTAACAAAGTATTTATTGCCTTCTTAAAATTATAGTAAATTTTTATGACACCATTTTGGATTGAAGCCCAAAGGAATCCTGTTAAGCGCTATTATGATGGATTTTACTATTCATGTTGTGATGTTGCATTATAATATCTCCTCCCAAAGCAGGATGCTTTCAAATCGTGAATCAGCTAGACGCTCTCGGAGAAGGAAGCAGGAACATTTAAATGAACTTGAGTTGCAGGTCTGATTTCATCAATTGTTATTTGGAAATTGCCAAGCATGTCATTATTTGTCTGATTTTTCTTAGAAAACTTTGCTTTGATACAAGGTATCACAATTAAAGGATGAAAACTTGGCTTTATTGAAGCGTCTCACTGACATAAACCACAAGTACAATGAAGCCTTTGTAAACAATAGAGTACTAAAAGCAGATGTGGAAACTTTAAGAGCTAAGGTAAGTTGTTCACGTGTCTAGATGAAGCTTGTTGCAGAATGAAGAAAAACCATAGATGATTTTGTACGTTTTCCTCCTTGAAACATATGATGTCGTCTGTCATATTCCTAAAATTTCGATTTTATGATTCGAACAATGGAATCAATGGGGATATATGTGCGTGTGTAATGAGAATACTGATTACACTTGTTCATGCTCTCTCATTAGACACTCGCAACTCAAATATGTTGCAATACACACTTATTTTGAATTAATGAAATGCTTAAGTATCCCACTTAGCAGCCACATATATGAGTACGTCTCTAGAGTAAGTTTATACTAATAACCTGTTCCAACTTTCTCCTATATTTCGATCATAAGTTATGCATATAAGTTCAAATGATCAACGCTTGCAAGTTGTAATGGTTTATTGAGAAATAATGTACTATTTGTTTCATCGATAATGGACGAAAGATCTGAAGATTCTAAACATTAACAACATTAAAAAGAAGTATTTCATTTTGTTGTAAGCCTCCAGCACCCTTGAAACCAGGGTTTTCACAATGTAAATCGCAAAATTCATATCAAGTTGAACTTGGATCATAAATTGTAGATTCAAGGGATTTATATTTTATTATACAGACATATATGCTATATATAAAGCATCAAATGATATTTGAGTACATGAAAGCATCAATACTTCTTCATATAGTAATAATTCATTTATTTAAAATTGATTTTGATGCTTGAGTTTCTACATTTAAATTTAAAATTTAGTTTTCTTCATTGTTTATCTTCATTTTTATGGACAACAATAAAATATAAATTGTAGATTCAAGTAACTATATTGATATCTTCTATTTCGATTTGAATTGAATGATTTTTCTCAATTGTGATTTTAATCTATTTTTAAATTGGAACTTAAGAATCAAAATTTAATGAGATTGATCCAATTTGAAACAAGATTCAAAGACAAAGGACATGTTTGACTTCAAAACATGTGTCTTGAAGTTTTGTGTTTTCAACATGTACTTTAGAGGCATCAAGGATCACTGGCTTAAGTGGCAAATGACATAATGTTCTAGACCGAGTTTTTAGAGATTATGAGTTTGAACCTCCAAGACGTCAAAATGGATGTTCTGTTTGAATAAAGTATTACTCTCATTCTTAAAAAAACAACTAAATAAAATAAAATACTTTAGGGCCGTGTGAGAGGAGGTGAGAGGTGGAAAATCCCAACTATTACAACAAAGGGGGAATAGAGTAGGGAAGAATATATTTTTTGGCACTTAAAAAAAAGTGGAAATTAGCTACAAGGCCTCTTCTTTAGCAAGTGCAATTAGTTTCTAGGACACACAACTGAAATAATTACTTTTAAGGACAAAATGCAAAATAATTAGTTTCTAAGACCTAAAAACCTATGAAATTATGTCCTTGAAAGTAATTGGACTGCTGACTTTGTCCTTGAAAGTAATTGGACTGCTGACTTTGTCCTTAGAAGTAATTATTCTACTATTTTTGGCCTTGAAATTAATTTATGTGGATGTGTGTCCTAAAAACTAATTGGACTGCAAAGTTTGTCCTTCTAGTGAAATGCCCAAAAAAATAGAAAAGAAGAAAAAGTTGTTTCCAATTTTATATTTAAAACCATTTTCCAAACAGACCATTTTTCACTTCTTTAATCTTCATACATTGTTGAAAACGCAAAATACAAAACTTGTTTTTAAACGTTCTAAGATTTTTGACAACAATGGTTGAGTTTATGATGACCTCATTGACTTACTCTTCCTATCTAACATACACAAACATCCGCATTTTTCCTTTATTTGGGTTCTGATAAGAATAGCATAATGTCAACCAAGGATGCAGCATTGCATATTTTTGTCTTAAGTTGAGCAAATATGCAATCTTTGAGTCAGTCCGAAAACGACCAATTCCTAGTACAAGAGTTCATAAATAATCATTTTTATTCAGGTGAAAATGGCGGAAGATGGGGTAATGCGAGTAGCAGGGTCATCTCCCACCTTGTTACCAGCAGTATCTGACGTGTCCTCCATCATCCAATCACATGACAGGAACGGTGCTGGGGACAATAATGTAATTGTACCTAGTGGGCCTCAAGCTGAGAATATCAGCAACAATGCAACTGGTGAAAAGTGGGGAAGTGCTTCGATGCAGCGGGTGGCTAGTTTGGAGCATCTGCAGGAGAGGAAATGTGCAATTTCTTCATGTTCTTCTGGGCAGGACACAGAAACCTTGACCAGCTAGAACCATAATCAGGCTTGAAAAAAAATATTGAATTTCCGAATATTGATCTCATGTGTTACTCAGCTTCTACAGTCATGTTCATGACGTAGGTACACTATTTATACTGTTGTACATTCTCGTTTTGGGAATTATTCCGTTTGATTTTATATATATACATCTCAGTTATGACTATATATTCTTGCTGTTCAGCGTTTCGCTGTAGGAAGAATTCTATCAAGAAGCTGACTAATTTAGATGGTTAAAAAAAATTAATTTATGAACTGTAAAAATACGCTGATAGACAGCAGTACTCTTATGGTATCATTCAAACTTTTGATGTATTTTTCTTTTCTTTTATTATTATCATTTAGAACATGATATTATCATTTAGAACACGAGTGATATTTAATAGATCCATCACTTAGATATTTCAAGGGTTTGAAAGTATGACCTCTAAAACTTGAATCAAAAAAGTCATGTCTTTTACCACTTGAGCTAGTATTCCTTAACTCTTTTATTTTGTTTTTATTTTGAAATACGACATATAAGTAAAAGCCATCTTTATGATTGTAAAATACTGATATAATTTTTCAACTCGAGGACAGCTATAGTTTGACAAATCATGTTTAATTCATGTATATTCATATGATTGGTTATGCTATAAGTACGTAAAAGCAAACCAGTAATTAGATTTAGTTTAGAAATTTAGGTTAAATGATGCAAATAGCAATTTTTTTTCTTACACTTTATTTTTTTGTTTTTGGGTTAAGAGGCATGATCAAACATTTTTTGTTATGTAACATGATCAAATGCGCGATGATGCATCATTATGGTAAAAGGAAATTGTTAAAGAGAACCAATTTTGTTAAGGGGAATGAAAGATAAGAGGAAAATACCAAGAATTTTAAGAGAAATATTTGTTACATTACTATCTTTTGGTGAATATCATAATTAGTTATTCAAAAAATAACCTTCCATTTTCTCTTCCTTGGTTGTGAGATATACCGAAAAATCCTCATAATTAATTAGCGTTGGATTAGTAAAACTTTAAAGGATTATGATTTGGGATGAAAAAACCTAAAAGATAGGGCTTTTTTTGTGGGAGAGAGAGTACTCAGAAAGAAGAGAATAATTGCAAAAAAGTCAAATTTATAATTTTCATCTCGTCATCCTTATCCAAAACCTTGTCTGCCATCCTTCCAGCCTAAAGCCTTGTAGACATCATCTTCTAACCAGCCTCTTTACATTCCCGCTCTTAAGTGATCAAGTCACGATGCAATTTCAACTCATTCGACCATAAGCTTTTTTCTTGTTTCTCATGGACTTTTGACAAAAGCTGTTACTCACCCCTTCAAAAAGAAGCTCTGACACTGTAATGTATCTTTGAAAAAGGTGTGACAACCATCTTACACCTTTGATACTCAATATATGTGCAAAGGTACTCATCCATGCAGATTGACAGTCAAAAGGTAAAATAACTAAAACTTCAAGTACGATATGTCGTATATCTATAGTGCATAGGAGAAAATATAATAATAATATAGGTATAAAACATGCGATATAGATATGTGTAACAAATATCGAATACCAGAGTATGTTAGATTCACAACAGTTATACAAAATGAAATGGGAAAGAGTTTATATATAACAACCCGCACCTTAGTGGACTTGAATTTTCGCTAAATCGAAAATTCAAATCCACCAAAGTACGGATCATTGGCTTGGTATCTTGCAAATAAACAAATAAATGCATATCAGAGCATCATCAATGTAACGATCGCAATTTTTCAATGCTCGAAACCGACATCAATACGTCCACTGTATCAACTGCCAAGCAATCAAATGCCGAAAAACCGTACCGTTATGGTTAAAGAAGAAGAGAAAGGTAGAAGGAGAGAGAAAAAGATAGAACAGAACAGAAAGAAACAACAGAATAATATCAGAATCTCACAATCGCAGCGGAACAACATATAATAGATAAATGAATAATCTTTAAACAAAGAACTATATCAGTTATTACATTACATTACATTATATCATCAGAGTGTACAACAACAAACAACAAACAGAGGAAAAGAAATACTATATACTAGTGAATACGCCATGTCATTCAGCTTGCCTCCAATTCCTGAATTCCAGAATATCCTGATAACCTAACTCTAGACTGCCCGTGTGGAAATTGGTGGACACCCAGAGTTTAAGAAGAAAAACAATAAACTCCGAGTCAGTCATGAGACTGGTGTGAGAATTTAAAACAGTTATCCTTTAAAAACAAAATATAGGAATATTTTTAAAGTCAATTCGCAATGCTTTTAAAAATGAAACTACCATAAGGCCTCCCGGCACACACACAATGCAAACGCAGATGTTGGGCGAATTCTTACCCAGAAGATCTCGAGACTAAGAAGCGTCAGTCTCACCCGTGTTCGCAACCTCCACTTCATTCAGCAAGGCCAAGGATCGCTCGGCATCCCAAATACATGAATAAATTCGGCATTCCAGAACTCATTCGGCAATGGCTCATTCGGCATCCCCAGGATAACGTCCATTCGGCAGTGCAAGCATAATACACATCCGGTCGCCGTCCCCCGCTACCGAAGCAACATGCTCTACTACCGAACCAACTCCATAGACACACCACCGAATCAACCCAACGCCGAGCCAACCTCAACCGGACCAACCACAACCCCTTCAATACCGAACCAAGGTAAGGCCGAACCAAGTGGCTATCTCATCACCGAACCATCCACAACCGGACCAAGCTCCAACCTCTCCAAGCACGGCCGAACCAAGGCTTCGCCGAACCAGAACGCTGCCAGGCCAGATTGCTTCAGCCCAGGCCCACCAACAGCTATATACATCCAAGACCCCTGCCCCCAACCTCAGTCTATAAATAGAGGGGCAGGGGTACAACAATGGCAGACAAGTTTGAGAGCTCAAGCACGGAAGGAACTTTCAAACTACTTTCATATACTTGTACACAAAGCATTGTACTTGTAATCTGAAAGAAAGAAGATAATAACATATAAAGTGGACGTAGGCACGTTCTGGCCGAACCACTGTAAATCTGTGTGTCTTTTACATTTCAGCCCCTGCTTTCTTCATATTTACATAACTCATCTAAATCATTAAGAATCACATAAAATCAACTAAATCACACGACTTGGAGGTGTTTGCCCATTTTTGGCGCAAACATTTTTGGTGCTTTCACCGAGAACTTCGAACTTGAAGCTTCAGCTTCCCTCATTCAAACTTCTTTCCCAATAGCACCCTTCATTGCCTAGGAAACATGACTTCCAGGCCAAGAAAAGACGCCAACAAGGGAAAGAACGTTGCAACTAGCAGCGCTCCAAATCCAGTGGATCCAGATCAAGAGAACCATCCCACTACAGCAGCAGTGCCGCATGTAGATCAGGCGATTCCAACAGCCCCGGCCGCGGAACAACCGGCAGTAATCACTAGAGCAGACCTAGACAGAGTTGTGGTGGAAGTGACTAACCGCTTCGCATCCCAACAAGAAGCTTTGGTGAACCAACTCATGTCACGCTTGAGGGATGTCGAAGAATCCAACCGCAACACCGAATCATGGGGTGAATCTCAATCTGGAGGATCTCGGAGACAGCAAAGGTCTTCCCTCTTCGAGGAAGCCATCAACAGGAACAACAATGATAGGGGCCGCGCCCGGACTCAGCCCGAACTCCGACTCGAGGAAGCGCTTGGAACCGAACCCAGTGGGGGAGGCGCCCGGCGAGGGTCGGATGTAGCTGAGCCAGTCATGCCACCTAATCATAGAAACCCCGCTGAACGGAGCCGAGCTAGAACCCAGCCCGAAGTTGACCCCATGGAAATGCTCGAAACAGAACCCCACAGGGGAAGATAAAGGCAGGGGGCAACTGTAGCTGGTCCTAGCATGCATCCGAGCAGCCAGAGGCAACCACTGGATAACGTCAGAAGTGATAGACTATACCATCCCTACAGGTCATCTGGACGAGATCGATCCCGCAGGGAAGAACCAAGTTCATTTCTATCCGCTCCAAATTCTGATGAAAGAATGGCACGATTATTCAGAGAATGCGTCCAACGGGAGCAAAGGGACCGAGGAATAGGCGCTAGGGTCACCAGCCCCTTCACCCGCAATATCAAAACCGCCATCACCCCCCGGGAATGGAAAATGCCAACCATGGAACCTTACAAGGGAACTTCCGACCCCATCGTACACTTACAAAGATACACCCAGCATATGCTCATGAGCGGAGCAACAGAAGGGGTGCTGTGTAAATGCTTTCCGCTATTCCTAGCAGATCTAGCTACCTTCTGGTTCTGCCATCTACCCCAAGGATCTATCAGCTCATGGGAGATGTTGAAAGAAAGGTTCATTAGCCAGTTCCGCATCCATGTAGAACAACCCAATGATGCTTATTCTCTATCCAATATCAAACAGAAATCCGGAGAGACACTGCAACAATATCTAACCCGGTTCAACGCCGCAGCGGCCGCAGTCCAAGATGCCGATGAGAAGCTCACCCTAATGGCCCTCTGTAGTGGTGTACACCCAGATACCAAGTTCGCTAGAAGACTAACTAAGGAAAAACCAGCTACTTTACCTGATTTCTTCCATGAAGCTGGAAAGTATATGAGACTTGAAGACGCCGCCACTGAGAGGCAGTCAGGGCAACAAGGTAAGACAATTTCGGACAAGGTTCCCGCTGCAGCTAAGGACACTCGAAGAAATGAATCTAGAGACAATGCTGGGGGCAGGAAGGTTGAAAAACGCCAATATCGACCAGGACCAAGATTTGACTCCTACACTCCTTTGAATGAAACAATCGAAAACATCTTTCTAGCCACTCAGGGCGAACTCGGATACAAGGGCCCCCCGCACAAGAAAGAATCTGATAACGCACTCAAGTCTGAAAGTTCTGCCGCTTCCACGAATCCCACGGACATGACATCAATGAATGCCACCATCTCCGGGACTTGATCGAAGAACACATCAGAAGAAGAAGGCTGGAACGCTATGTGAAAGGTCAGAACAGGACTCAAACTCCTGCCAATGAGAACTCAAAGCGACCCCTCCCAGAAGTAGGCGGAGGGAATCGCAACACCAGCGGCTCTAGTCAAGAGAAGATAGTGGTCCATACCATCTCGGGAGGACACACATCGCCGATAGAAGCTGGGCAGAGATGGAAAGATACGGCAAGTCACTTAGAAATGCTGAAGGCTATGTTAACTCCATTATGGAAGAACGCCACCCGAAACGGAAAGAGAGTGACGACATCGTATTCAGTAGGCGTGATTTAGAAGGAAGACAGTATCCGCATATGGATCTCATGGTCATCTCTGCCTGGTTCGGTCCAGCTAAAGTTTTCCGAATTCTAATAGACACAGGAAGCTCCGTAAATATCCTGTTCAAGCATGCTTTCGACAAAATGAAGCTGTCAATGAAGGATGTGTCTCCCTGCAACAAACCCCTGCACGATTTCACTGGAGATGCGAAAATGCCCCTCGGGCAACTTGACCTCTTCGTCGAAATAGGAAGTCATCCCCACTCCGTTGTGCGAAAACAAACGTTCGTACTAATAGAAAACCACTCGGCCTACAACGCCTTCTTGGGAAGACCAGCCTTATCTGACTTCCAAATTGTCCTAGCCCCGTGGTGCCTAAAGATGAAATTCCCAACAGATAACGGAATAGGAGAAGTTGAAGGAGATCAAGACGCCGCTCGAGATTGCTATGTAACTGAACTTCGCAATAACCGTAGAAAGAATAAAGGGAAAGATGCAGAGACTACTCTCTGCATGAAAAGCTTGGAAGCATAGCAACTAAAGAAAGCCCCTCCTCTTCGATACACCAGCGATCCTTTCAATGAACTAGACCCCAGGGATAAGGAGGAGGAGGCTACTGCTGAGCCTGCAGAGGCCATGGAATTCGTATCTGTAGACGAACATGATTCAAGTAGACTATTAAAAATAGGATCTCAGCTAAAAACAGAATTGAAGGATCAACTCATTGACTTTCTCCGCCACAACTTAGATGTATTTGCGTGGACACATGCCGATATGACAGGAATCTCCCCAGACATAGCATGCCACATGCTGAACATCGATCCCACCAAGGTACCGATAAAGCAGAAAAAGAGAAGCATGGGAGCAGAACGATCAGCAGCCCTCGATGAGGAAGTAAAGAACCTACTTGCTAATGACTTCATACGAGAAGCCATCTACCCAGAATGGATCGCTAACCTGGTATTGGTAAAGAAAGCTAATGGGAAGTGGCGAACATGCATTGGTTTCTCCAACTTAAATGACGCTTGCCCGAAAGACTGCTTCCCGCTCCCCCGAATCGATCAACTTGTGGACAGCACTGCCGGGCACGAACTTTTATCTTTTGTGGATGCATACTCTGGATACAACCAGATTCCCATGCACGCTCCCGATCAAGACCACACTAGCTTCATCACTGACCGGGGATTATATTGTTACAAAGTCATGCCTTTTGGACTCAAAAATGCCGGAGCTACCTATCAGTGCCTCGTCAACAAGATGTTCGGGGAATTAATAGGACGAACTATGGAAGTATATGTGGATGACATGTTGGTAAAGTCCAGGAGAGCCGACGATCATGTAATCCACCTGGGCGAGATGTTTTAGGTACTGCGCCGATATGGAATGAAGCTGAATCCTCTAAAGTGCTCCTTCGGAGTGTCATCGGGAAAATTCTTAGGATTCATCGTCCATGCCAGAGGAATTGAAGCAAACCCTGAACAAATCCGGGCTCTAAAAGAAATAAGGATGCCTTCCACTCGAAAAGAAATGCAGAGCCTAAACGGAAAGGTGGCCGCCCTAAGCAGATTCATTTCCAAAGCAACTAACAAGTGCGTCCCTTTCTTCGAAGCTCTCAAGAAAGACAAAGGAAAGTTCGAGTGGACCGATGAATGCTTAAAATCCTTCCTTAACCTGATCGAACACCTTCAGAAACCACCAGTACTCTCAACTCCAAACGAAGGCGAAGAGCTATACCTATACCTTGTTGTATCATCTCATGCTCTAAGCGCTGCCCTGGTAAGAGAAGAAGACTGCACACAACGCCCGGTATACTTTATAAGTAAGAGATTTACAGGGGCAGAAGCCAGATATCCCAAACTTGAGAAATTGGCATATTGTTTATTGATCGCGTCACGGAAATTGCGACACTACTTCCAATCTCACTCCATCAGAGTTCTAACCGATCAACCACTAAGACAGGTGCTCCATCGTCCCGACACTTCTGGACGACTCCTCAAATGGTGCATTGAACTAAGTCAGTATGACGTCACCTACCATCCTCGCACCGCTATCAAGGGGCAAGCCATGGCCGATTTCATTGCCGAATTCACTACCAACGAAGGCAAGGATCAGTTTGAAATAGCAAAAAACATCAAGTGGAACCTCTTTGTAGATGGAGCATCGAACGAGCAAGGCTCGGGGGCAGGTATTGTGATAATCACCCTCAGGGGAAGAAAGCTGTACTATGCATTAAGGTTGGCATTCGCGGCCACTAACAACGATGCGGAGTATGAGGCAGTAATAGCGGGATTGGAGCTTGCCTTAGAAATTGGAGTCAATTCTTTATGTCTTCATAGTGATTCTCAACTTATCGTAAACCAAGTACTAGGAGAATTCCAGACACGAGGAGAACGACTCACAGCATATCTAAAGAAAACCAAACTACCGCTCGATCAATTGGACCATTATCTAATCAAACACATTCCTCGAGAAGATAACCAAGAGGCCGATGAACTAGCAAAGCAAGCTAGTATGAAGAATAGCACCATTTCCGGAGCACTAGCCATCTCAAGGCAGCTAGCCCCAAGTTTCGAACAAGTGAATCTGATAACTGCAATCGAAGAAGGAACTTGGATGACTCCTATCCGGAAATACTTGCAGGACGGCACACTACCAGACAAACGTGATGAAGTCAGGAGAATTTTGAGGAAAGCTCCCCACTACACAATACAAGAAGGCATCCTCTATCGGCGTGGCTTCTCTAGCCCCTTATTCAGATGCGTTGCTGGAAGGGAAGCTAAGGAAATCTTATTCAACATCCATCAAGGAAGTTGCGGAGATCACACTGGAGGGCAGCCTCTGGCGAAAAAGATACTCCGATATGGATATTACTGGCCCACACTAAACAAAGACGCCTTAGACTTCGTCAAGAGATGCGACAGATGTCATAAATTTGCCAAGATTCCTCGACTACCCACAAATGAGATTACTCAAATGACCAGCCCTTGGCCCTTTGCTGTATGGGGAATTGATTTAATTGGCGAACTGCCAACGGGCAGAGGCGGAGCCAAATATGCTATAGTGGCAGTCGATTATTTCACCAAATGGGTGGAAGCGGAACCCCTAAATAAAATATCTTCAGCAAAAGTTATCAACTTCTTGATCAAAAATATTCTGTGCAGGTACGGAGTACCACTCAAGATCATATCGGACAAAGGACTCCAATTTGACAGTGAAGAATTCGCCGACTGGTGCCAAGAGTATGGAATTCATAAAAGCTTCTCATCAGTAGCTTATCCTCAGGCAAACGGACAAGTCGAAGCTGTCAACAAAATTCTCAAAACCCTAATCAAGAAGAAACTTGAAAAGTCAAAAGGCGCTTGGGTGGACGAACTTCCTACGGCACTTTGGGCCTACCGCACATCTTTCAGAACGTCAACGGGACATACTCCTTTCTCTTTGGCATACGGATCGGAGGCAATGCTCCCTGTTGAGACTATTGTTCCTTCCCACCGTAGGATCCACTACAATCCAGAAGTAAACGAAGAACTCCTCCTCATGTCTTTGGATCTGATTGAGGAAAGGAGAAACGATGCAGCACTCAAAGCAGCAGCTCACAAACAAAAAGTGGCAGCACTATACAACTCCAAAGTCAAGCATCGCATCTTACAAGAAGGAGATCTTGTCCTCAGGCGAATCTTTCCGCGCCCCGGGGCACTGGACCCCATCTGGGACGGACCATATGTAATTCATAAAGATCTCCACAACGGAGCTTATATTTTGTCAACAGTGGACGGAGAGGTGTTCCAGAGGGCATGGAACATCCGACACCTCCGTCGATACTTTTCTTAACTTGTACTGCCCATATGAAGTGAATTAACAAAGAGAATCAGTGGATGTAGGCATTTTCATGCCGAACCACTTTAAAAAATCTTGTCTCTTTTTAACTTGTTCCTTTATATCTTGGCTGCTTGTTAAGCTTTATCCTTTTCTGTTGAACAAAATCCTATGGCATCTCCACTCAAGACGCACCACGGCCTCATCTGGACAAGGCCTAACAGGTACGCTACGATTCTATGCACTCGCCAATGAGACTCTTTTGCTCGAGCATCCCTCTGCTGCGGGTTAACTCATTGCTCGCGACTGCCCTCAAAGCCAACTGTAATGAGCCGATTATAAGTCATCACAAACGCCGACTATAGCCGATGGCAGCTCATTACGGCGTTCGGCTTGCCGGCAACTGTGAACCTACTTTAAGCCCCAACATAAGGTGTGGCCAGCCAGGGGTAGTTCACGGCCAACGGCACCCACGCTAGCCGGCCACGGTAAATCGAATAATACCCACGATTACGGACCATAATGGTTCGGGTAGTTACCGTGCGCGATCTCGGCTCCGATGTGTCTTAAGTGCGGCTGTGGTAAAAAAGAAAACTCCCCGCGGAGGCGTAAGATGGGTGACAAATGTCTCCAAGACCCACAGCTAGGGAAAGTGACTACAAAACCCGTTCGCCACGAACTTAAGCACATCGACGGCCTTCCGTGACTGGAAGTTTTACTTTTTCCATATTTCCATTTCATTTAAATACTTTTCTCCTATCCTGTATAACAAACTCTAAAGTACAGGAAACCAAATAGGGAGCATTCACTCATGAGAATCTAAGCATGCGTACTGGGTGGTAAGGTACTCAGCTATATCCATGATCAGTTACACAAGACGCTCAAAGCTACCACCTGCAACTAAAACATGAAGGGCGGTACTCTCTTCTCTTGTACATGAATATGTAACTACAGTTTATTCATACGTCACACTAACATTGCAAAACATGAAATTATATTTCAAGCAACAGCTTAACATCAAACACAACTAAAATCACATGCATATGCATACTTCTCACGCACCACATCAAAATGACAACAACATTTAAACATAACAAAATCAGCTTATGTCATAAAATCACATAAAGTTATTCTTTGCAAATAATATTATTACAGTCACATCAATGCTTTGGACTAACATAAACAGCGATAAAAGGAAATAAAAAGGTGGCCAAATCCGGACAAGTAACCAGCTGCGTCCACACTTCGCTCTCATCCTACCAACTCCCCCAAGCCTACTTGGCCGCAGGGTTGGAGCCCCCAGCGTGTTGATCGGAAGTTCCACCTGTCCAATTCAGAAGAGGAATTCATTAAACAAACGATAAACGATCAAGTTATGGAAACCCAAAAAGAAAAGGAAAAGAGAAGAATAACTCACCAGCATCCGCCGCTTGATCCTCATCCTCCAGTTGCACACCCGCTTCCTCCGCAGCAAGCAACCGCATCCCCTCCTTCACCGCCGCTTGCTCCTCTTTCGAGAACTGAGCAGCGACCACATCCAGACTGAAAGCCACTCCACCTTCCTTACCCGCATTGACCCTGGCCTCCTCTAAAGCCCGAAGATATATCTTGGCCATGACCCGGGGATAGTCATCCATCCAAGACAAGCTGCCCTCCTTCCAAGTGCGGAAGTACATGTCCTGAGCATCTCGTCCATCATCCCCTCATTCTCCTCAAACTCCCTCACCCGGGCCTCGGAAGCCTGCAACTTGGCGACAGCGACATCCCTCTCTGATCGGTATCTCAAGCAGTCGGCCTGGAGAGACCTCCTCATCTCCTCCATCTCCTCCTTTAACTTGACTTGAGCCATCTCTGCGGCCTCAAGCCTCCCAGACAACTCCTCTACCTGCTCAAGATCCGCATTCCGAACCTCATCCACTGTCGCAATGGCCATGTCGATCCGCTCCTTACAGGCGGCCTCCATCTTCCGTAATTCTGCCCTACTAGCCTTTTCCATGGTCTCTTTCAGCCGCCTGGAGGCTTCCTCGTGCTGAGAAATCTGAACGGCTTGACCGGCAAGCTGTTCGGCCTGATCGGCAACCTTCAGCTGCAACCGAATATTAGCACTCCCAATCTCCTCCCCGGCCTTGACCAATTGAGCATGATACTCCATTAACTTCTTGGTCTCTTCAGCCACCCGATCGATATTAGCTTTGGCTTCGTCTTCCATGGTAACTACCCGAGTGGTAAGCAGATCAAGATTTAGGGACTTAGCCTCGTCTAACACTCGTACCATGGGGTTGCGGGGAAGAAGGTGCTCACCCGTGGCCTCATCAAATGAAATATCCCGAGAGCTTGGATCTAAATCAGGATGACCAGCAAAGGGGTCGCGAGGCACGTCAGGATGCCTTATACGGATAACAGTAGGATTCTTAGAAGGAGGTGGAGGGGGGATAAACTCCGTTCTCTCCTCTGTGGTATCACGAGGAGGCTGAACAGGAAGCTGCGGACCAGGGGAAGGCTCAAATAAGGAATGACTCCTCTTCTTTTTCTGAATGCTCTCTTCAATGACCCCAAGAAGAGGACGGTATCTGACCACGTCCCCAGGACGACCAGTAAGAGGCTTCGGCTTATCAGAAGCTCTCATCAACTTGAATTGTTCAAGGCGGTGTCGAACGTCTGACGTTTTAGCCGCCTGGCCTGCCCCTGGAGTAAAAAACAAGTGTTATGAACATACGACGATCCATAATTCAAGAAACATGTTAAGTTAAAAAGAAAGAAAAAGTGAGAATGCACATCTATTATACAAACCCTGCGGAGGAGTGGGATACTGCAATAAGTCCTGAATCTCATTCCAGGACAGAAGTGAACCATAAAATATTTCTAAGTCCCTATCGTAAATGGAATCGACAGAGGACAAAAGTTCACCTTGCACCGCCGGAGTCACCCTTGCTGAGGAGCCCTTTGGGGATAGATCGGCACCAGCCCCAACCTTGCCAGTCTCCTTCGCCTTCTCCGCTTCCGATCCTCCCTCCGATTCCCCGAAGGCCTGGCGAAGAGCCTCATCCAGTTCAGAGTCTTGCCCAGAGGTTAAGGCACCAGCACCACTACCACCCAGACCATCTCCATCTCCTCCGCCCTGCGACTCTCCTTCCATATCGCCTCCTTCGCCCTCTTCCACACCTTCCTCCTCCGGGATGATCGGGCAAGTACTAGGAGAGGGGCCCTCAGACTCCTTAAGCTTCTTGCCTCCCACGACGGGATGTTGTGCGAAGGGCTTCCTCTTGCCACTCTTCACCGTGGCCCCCTCCTTAGCTTTAGCGGCCTTCTCCTCAGCCGTATCCCTCTGCTTAACCACGGACTGGTGCGGCTGGATCAAGTTGTACTCCAGGAGGGTAGCGTTCCTGATCAGAAACGAAGCCGACCTGTCCCGTGCGGGAATGGCCTTTATTTCAGCAGTCATCCGCGCCAAAGAATCATCTTCCACGACTGCAATACCACCTGTCGCTAGCAAGAAATGGAAGCGTGTCAGAAGAAGCACTACAGTCAGAACATGGAAAATATAAATGAAATTCATCTTACAGCCGGAAGTGAATAGGCGGAAAGAAACAGAATCGTCCTTGATAAAAAACCATTCTTTCTTGAACATGGTAAACTTTGAATATAAGTCCAAGACCGGTTTGAAGGGCACGGCCGCTTCTAGACTAATATACGGAGACCCCTTCTTGTAGCCTCTCAAGTTATATAAATATCGAATTTTCCGGTTAGAAGGAGGGCGCCCGTACCTCCTCTGGAAGATAACGAAAAGGCTCACCAGAATGGAATAAGAGTTCGGCTGGAGCTTGAATGGAGCCACCTTCAAATATGTGGTAAAGCTAACTATCCAGGCATTGATAGGAGGGATAGCACCACACATGCAATGATATCTGCTGTAAGCAAAGTAGCCTTCGGGGGGATTATACGGCATCACTCCATCTCCCGGCAACAGCATGCGAGCCCTGTCTATCCCGAAGGAACGGGATATAACATCAAGTTTCTCCTCCTTTAGGGAGCTAGGAAAGCAATCGGGAGGGGAGACCAGAAGTTCCTGGGGACCGTACCCATCCACTAACGACCTCGGGGCAGGCCCATGTGGCACCGGTCTTGGTTGGGCTGGGGGCACGGCGGAGGATGACTCTCCTCTACCTTTAGACTTCTTTTTATCCGATCGGGTTTCCGCTTTGCGAGACATTTATCTGCAGCACAAGAAAAATACGGTGTTAGAACAAGAAGTATAGAAACAAAAACAAGCAAGTATCTAAAGCAAGCGTATAAAAGCCTAAGATTTCGCTCAAGATTCAAGTTTCCAAGTCTCATTCGGCATAAGCCCCATCCGGTATTGAAGGTGTGTGTTCATTCGGTGGTCAAGTCTTACAATTCTCATTCGGTATATGCTTCATTCGGTATTGGAGGTTCATCCGGTATACGAGTTCATTCGGCTATGCAAACACACATTTTCATTCGGTAAAAAAGATCATTCGGCAAAAGGACATATACCTGATTCGGTAAAAGCTTGATTCGACAAAAAGCTGATTCGGCTGGAGATTGGTTCGGCGCTCGTTGGTTCGGTAAGGAATAGCTAAGGGGGGATGGCCCCTATATATAGGCGAGCGAGAGAGAACCGGACCAACCGGTTCGGCATACCGGACCAAACGAAAACCGAATGAAGCTATCCGAATCAGTGAAGACTAGTAGCGGGGGGCATGCAAAGCGCCTCACTCAGATAAGTACCGGACTCTAGGATCTACTGATAAAATAGAGATTATGATAACGATGAATAAGTAGTAAATCTCCCACTAACATGGGTTAATCGTTTACACATGTACGCGACCACGAACGGTCCACAGACATGCTCTGAATGGCTATTGACCCTACCGTCGTGAGAATTTACACTTTGACATCCTTTTGAAACTCATCGGTTGAATGGATATTTGGTCCTGATAATTCTGAAATGGCTAAGCTACTTACACATGTACGGGGTTGCAAACGATCCTCAGGCATGCTCTGAGCTGGCGATAAACCATCTTCGCAAACAATCCAGGGACCCACTCGAACGTAAACCTGGCATCAATAATGCTAAGCCCCCTCAGGGCACACCTACTCGCCTCGAACGGCATCCGACCTCGAACGGAAATCAACAAGATATGGACATCCAGCTCATTGCATTACAAAACACGCCTTCCTACCGCAAGGCATGAGGACACCGATAGGACATGAACATCCAGCGCATGGCGTTACGAAACGAGCTTTCCTACCATAGGGAAACAAAGCGCGACACATGCAAGCACGTGCCCCGCTTTGGGGGGCAAATGTTGGGCGAATTCTTACCCAGAAGATCTCGAGACTAAGAAGCGTCAGTCTCACCCGTGTTCGCAACCTCCACTTCATTCAGCAAGGCCAAGGATCGCTCGGCATCCCAAATACATGATTAAATTCGGCATTCCAGAACTCATTCGGCAATGGCTCATTCGGCATCCCCAGGATAACGTCCATTCGGCAGTGCAAGCATAATACACATCCGGTCGCCGTCCCCCGTTACCGAAGCAACATGCTCTACTACCGAACCAACTCCATAAACACACCACCGAATCAACCTAACGTCGAGCCAACCTCAACCGGACCAACCACAACCCCTTCAATACCGAACCAAGGTAAGGCCGAACCAAGTGGCTATCTCATCACCGAACCATCCACAACCGGACCAAGCTCCAACTTCTCCAAGCACGGCCGAACCAAGGCTTCGCCGAACCAGAACGCTGCCAGGCCAGATTGCTTCAGCCCAGGCCCACCAGCAGCTATATACATCCAAGAGCCCTGCCCCCAACCTCAGTCTATAAATAGAGGGGCAGGGGTACAACAATGACAGACAAGTTTGAGAGCTCAAGCACGGAAGGAACTTTCAAACTACTTTCATATACTTGTACACAAAGCATTGTACTTGTAATCTGAAAGAAAGAAGATAATAACATATAAAGTGGACGTAGGCACGTTCTGGCCGAACCACTATAAATCTGTGTGTCTTTTACATTTCAGCCCCTGCTTTCTTCATATTTACATAACTCATCTAAATCATTAAGAATCACATAAAATCAACTAAATAACACGACTTGGAGGTGTTTGCCCATTTTTTGCGCAAACATAGACTTGGGAGAGATTTCTCCTTATGATAGTCAAAGATGCTTACTACGTAAAATCAAATCATTTTTGATATTATTATTAGTGCATAGTGTAGAAAAAATTTCGAAAGTAGAATATAAATCTTAGCCAGCATAGGTACCATTATATTATGCCTACTATAGCTACCATATTAGATGGCAGGTTCTACAACTAAAACCGTACAAGGTTCGTATTGTTTCTTTGGATTTCCAACAAATGGTCAGGCCAAGGAACTTCCCATTGCCACATGGGTCCGCCTCTGGAAAGAAGACCCGAGAACCTAACCGGATCTCTGCCAACACAAGGCCGGGTTAACCCTAACTGGGTAACTACTGACACGAATATGTCATTCCCCGATCGTAAATGATCTATATCCGAGGATCCTCGATTTCCGACAACCACAAAGCAATAAATTTGCAGCAACAACATAGGTTAAGTATCTGGGCTCCATACCATGATATCACCTCTATCCAGAAGGAATGACATACACTAAAGGGCCGCTACCCCCTAATAACCTTACTGCATCCTTTCTGTTTTGACCATTTCTAGGGTGTGAGGTCCGACGAAGTCTCGTCCACAAAACCACGCTTTATACAAAAGCTGTGCTTTGATCATCAAATGCTCAACAGTACTTCGTATGCCACATTACCAATTTGGGAATGTATCACTAGTAACCATCAACTACATAACCTCAAAGGGTGTTAAGCTAAGAGAATAAATTCTCCGCCACCAACGGAAATATATTTGATAGAAACCAGCTTTACATCTCAAATTGTAATGTCAGACACACATCCATACAAGTCCGTTTCGGGATCGAACGGAATCGAATGCACTTACAAAGAAGCCCTTGAAATCCGGATATTCACTAATCATGACCGGACTTCCCATCACAAAAGGTAATAAATTTCTATATCGGAGATCAGCGGATGCAGAAACATTTGACGGTAATCCTTCCGTTTTCACAAATATCCGGTCTTCAACACCGGTCATCAAATGCAATTCATAACGACGTATCACATATTCGGAATGGGTTATACGACCCCAAGGTCCTTTCCCGGCTAACCGAATAGTGAACGCTTATTTCAAAAATTAGTGTGGCATTCAAATTCAAGCAATTCACAACAAATACCTATTTAAAGGTAAATATTGATAGTCGGATTATTTAACTATCAATAGACATGCTCAACATCACCAGATTTCAAATAATTTCTCAAATTATTTATTTTCAAAAAAATATCTTTACAAGATATATAATTTCCACACTTCAACCATTTGAAAACAAATTTCAATCATTTTTCTAACGCGGAAAAACTTTCATTTCAAAATGGGTCATTTAAACCAAAATAAATCCTTGCCGATTTACTTTATATTTACGTTCCAAATCCGTAAATTTATTCCCACACTTCAAAAATAAATCAACGTTTATTTTTAAACAAATTTCCCTTTCTTTTATAAATTCCCTAGTGAATTTACAATTCCAAAATATCTATGAATATACGATTTCTAAATCGATTTCTAATATTCAATTTCAATTTATCTTTAAAAGATAAAATCTCAAAATATTCACTTCATATTGGAAAACATTTTCATACTTATTTAATAATAATAAGTAATTCACAAATCCATTTATTTTCAACACTTGAAAAATATTCAATATACTTAAATCGAAATTAAGTATATATTTCATTCTTTAAGAAATCATTCTCTTAAACACATTTGTTTGGGCCAAAACGAATGTTGCGTAAAACATCGTTACGACAACCCAAAATCACTAGTATAGGAATTCGAAATTAAGATAGATATATAAATCCCAATACTATACAAAAACATTTCCTTTCGGAAATCATTTACTATAACAACAGTGTTATAGTCCACCATTTCCTTATTTCTCGAAAACGTCTATTTCAACAATGAATGTTGAAATCTATGTCTTCGATTCATAATACATTTTAAAACACATTTTAATCGTTTAGATTCATTTTATAATATCATTTCCCAAAACATATCCATTTTATTTAATAATATATTCACTGTCCAAAATCGCGAATATATTTCACTAACCCAATTTCAATATTTACTACACGTTTTATTTCAAGAATTTATTCGCTATCCAAAATCGCGAATATATTTCCTTTTATAAACTTCTATATTCAATTTATCAAATTCAATTGATTTTGAATTTATAAACATTGTATATAAATTCCATTTCTATTTATAAACTTCGATTTATAAATTTCCTTTACTAATCCAATTCAATTTATATAACTCAATTATATACCAAAAGTCTATATTATAAGTTAAATACTTATAATTCATTTATTTACAAATCGTTCTTTTAAAACTTCACAAATTATAAATCTTATTACTTATAAGATTTCATTTATAGCCTTATTTTCAACATTAACAGAACTCCTTTTAAAATTCCATTATTTTCGATTTATAAAATATATATCTTATAAATCTCATCTATAAACCATTTGTGCTACATCAAAGATTTCAATTTAAATGCAAAAATCCGATTTATAATTTAATTACTTAAAATCTTTTTTTTACAACATCTATTCAATTTAAACTTCTCAATTTATAAGTCTATAATTTCATTCACTTAAAAATCCATTTTTATACTTCATTTTAACACTTAACAAACTCGTTTTATAGTTCCAATATTAATAATTTATAAATATAAATTTTAAAAATCTTTTATATACATCCTTTATAATGATTCAAAATTCCAAATTAAACCATTTTATAATTTAATCACTATTTATTTCAAAAATCTCAATTTGGTTATATTTTTCAAAAATCATAGTTTTTAATAACATAAGATTTTATAACGTTTTAATTATTTAAACTGAATCAATTCGAAAATTTAATAAAACCTATACTTTCAAAAATCACTTTAAAAATCCCTTAAACGTCAAAATCATTATTTTTAAACTTCAAAAATGGATCCGATGATGCAACACACCAAATAGTCAATCACGACTTTCAAACATCATATATCGATATGATAATCAATCAAATATCACAATATCTAAAATCAAATAAATACTGGTGAGGAATCCAGTTGGATCTCTCCAACTTGTTTCCCTGCATCCACAAACATTAGCACAATACCAATTCCGTTCCAGTACGGAATATCGTGGTATATGGGATTTATAAAAATATTATCCGCTTAATAGGCGGCGCAATATGGTCTCATCCGCTATATACTGCGGAAAATCAACTCCAAGTACATAAATAATACCAATTTCACTATACGGTGAAATATTCGCGATATATGTTTTTAATAGATAACCTCCGCTTACTAACGGCATATGATGTCTATTTTAACAATCAATAGATAACAATCATCATTCAAACATATAATCAAGCAATTTTAAATATAACTATTTTCAAATTTGAATCGAAACCGATTCGATTGAGTGAGAAGTTCTCACCTTGAATTTCCGATTTCCAGCGTTTTATTTCGAATAAAATTAAACGTGTGTTTAATTTTATCCGAAATTTTTACTAGCTCCAAACGACTCCAAACTAGTTTCATTGCGTAGTGCTCGACAAAACGAACCTGACGCAATTCGTTTCGTGCGAAACGGATCTCGTATGAAAAAGTTATAGCAATTTGAAGTTAATACAAATTTTTATATACAATAATTTCAACTTTATTTTTTTTTATATCCTAACCAATCTGGACCGTAGATCTCAAGCCCACACATCTGGCCGCGTCTTCTCCCTTTCCTCACGTTCGTTTCCGCCTTCCAGTAAATAACGCACGCGACCCATTTTAGCCTACAAACCCTAAATCACGCAACCTCTACAAGCACTTCCACCACGATCAGATTACACCATTCCATGCGCCCTCACAAACTCCACCACCACCTGCAACCACGTCGCGCTCGGTCCCCCCATGGTTGAGAAAAACGTGTGCGAACGTGCAGGGTTCGAGCTCGTTTTGCCGTCAAACCACTTGATTAAAATCCATCATCGCCGTTGGATATCTAGAACTCAAAGTGCTCTACAACTTTCATTAGAAAGTTTCGCGAATTGGTTAGCGGATTTGAAGAAATTTGAGAAGGAAGACAGGACATTTTCGGCCATTGAAGTTATCACTGGCGGCTGGCTTTGTTTCTAGGGTTAGGTTTTTAGTTTAGATCCAAATGAAAATAGTTAGGTCCTCTTATAGAAAACCCAACAAAAAACACTATTCACTCTATTTTTCGAACTCCAAATTTCGCACGGTGACTGGCGTTTCTAGGGTTTAACCCACGTTCCGGACACAATGAATAGGTTTTGGAAGCTAATTCAATCATCTATGCGAGTTACGACAATAAACGATCGATTTTAAATTAAATCGATTAAACGATTTTTCTAGGCGTTTTGGCTTGCCCCGGACAAACGGTAAATCCGATTGACACGAAATTTGAAATCTTACAATAATATCATATTACGGATCCGGTGAAACTATTTTCGTCGAAATCCGAGACTGTTTGAAAAGTGGCTATTTTAACTCGTCAATTTAAATATTAAAATATACAATTTTCACAAATCAACTTTAAATTCGATTTTAAAAGTTCTATAACATTATTATAACTCCAAAATGATTAAATAAAATTTTGCAAATCAATTTTAATCATATTTAACCCAATTTTCAATTATTTTTGTATTTTAACATATTAAATTATCCAATTAAATCCAATTATTCGAAATAAAATTTATTCGACTTATAAATTTCACTTATTAATATTTAAAATTAATTAAATATACGAATTTTAATTAATAAAAATCCTGGATCGTTACAATCGATATAAACTCACTCTGGAATAGTAAAGTATAATAAACATATAGTTACCGATCAAGTTGACACTTTTAGTATCCAGTGCACTTTGTTGTTACGAGGAGTCGATCAGAACAACATTTAAATGACTAGTAAATTATACACTTTGTACATAACAGTGTAACACTATTTTATGCCATTTGTTTTCCATTACACATTATGTCTTTTATTTACTTAGTCGTCTCGACTCCACATTCACGTACGATACGCCCATTTATCCGAAGTAGACTATAACTACTTATATGTATGCATGTATGTATGTATAAGTACTATAATCCCTATTTAAACAAAGATATTATCCCCGCTGCTATCGTAATTCTACACTGTCGGGCATCATCATCAACGTCAAGGCCAAATTGCTCTGTACAAAGTAGAACCTCAGTGCCTAATAACAGCGTCAAAAATTTTTAGTCGTATTCTATCTCGTTTTGGGGATTTAGTAACTTTTATGCTTCCTACTGTGGACTTAGCTCCAATACCACCCCATTTGTTTTTGAAAGAATTCTTCTATGCATTAACTAATCTTACCCTAACAAATAAACTAGCAAACAAATATGGTCGTGCATTACCTAACGTGGTCTACGCTAATAGGAGGTGTAACCCGTTAGGTGTAACCCTATCTTTCCCGTTTTGACCTCTCCGGATCGATAACGCAGTCAATCTATGCAATTCCTACTTCTGAATTGGTGCGACGCCTGCTAACAATAGTTTCAAGCTGCTCACCATCCTATTTAGATTGTCTAGCGCGATCAAGAAAATACACTCATTTTTTATTTTTGAAGCAGACTCCACTTTCTATTAGGGTATTCCTTTATCTATACACAAGCGTATACTCTCTACGGATCCTACGGTTGAATATGTTTTACATCAGTATAATGTATATATAACTGCTAGTGGCCTCCTACGATAGGTGTCAGGACCCGATTCTTCGTCTTCCGAAAATTCAACATCGATACTCACTTTATCGACTGCCGAGAAATCGAACGACGAAAAACCGAACACTGAGGGTTTTAAGAAAAGAATTTTAAGAAAAGAAAACGAAAGAAGAAGACATAGAAGAGATAAGAAGGTAGAAAATGGAGAGAGAGAAAAGAAAACAGAAAATAGAAAATTTTAAAATAGAAGAAAAAGGAGAACGGAAAAATAGAACGGGACAGAAGGAACAAAACCGAACAACATCAGAATCTCACAATTCGCAGCGGAACAACATATAATAATAAATGAATAATCTTTAAACAAAGAACTATATCAGTTATTACATTACATCACATTTCATTACATCATATCATCAGAGTGTACAACAACAACAACATCAAACAGTGCAGCGGAAAAAGAAATACTATATAGCTAGTAATACGCCATGCCATCCAGCTTGCCTCCAGTAACTTCAGAATATCCAGAATATCCTGATAAACCTAACTCTTAACTGCCCGTGTGGAAATTGGTGGGCACCCAGAGTTTAGGAAGGAAAACAATAAACTCCAAGTCAGTCATGTGACTGGTGTGAGAACTCAAAACAGTTTATTTATCTTTAAAATCAAAAAAGAGGAATATTTTTAAAGTCAATTCGCAATGCTTTTAAAAATGAGACTACCATAAGACCTCCTGCCACACACACAATGCAAACGCAGACTTGGAGAAGATTTCTCCTTATGATAGTCAGACATGCTTGATACGCATTTAAAATCAAATCAATTTTGATATTATTATTAGTGCATAGTGTAGAAAATTCATTTCGAAAGTAGAATATAAATCTTAGCCAGCATAGGTACCATTATATTATGCCTACTAATAGCTACCATATTAGATGGCAGGTTCTACAACTAAAACCGTACAAGTCACGTATTGTTTCTTTGGATTTCCAACGAATGATCAGGCCAAGGAACTTCCCATTGCCACATGAGAATGCCTCTGGATGGACATCCCCGAGAACCAAACCGGATCTCTACCAACACAAGGCCGGGTTACCCCTAACTGAGTAACAACTGACCGAATATGCCATCCCCCGGTCCTTTGGGACCTTTCACCGAGCGCTCGTAATCAATTCACACAATCATAACAAAGTGTTTTCAACATGAGTAAGTATCTGGGCTCCATACCATGATACCACCCTTTTCCAGAAGGAAATGCACACATCCTAAAGGGCGCTACCCCTCATAACCTTGCCACATCTTTCCTGTTTTGACCATTCACGGGGTGTGAGGCTCGACGAAGTCACGTCCACAAAAACATACTTTATACAAAAGCCATGCTTTGGGTCAACAAATGATCATAGAAATGATCACAAAGATAGACGATCAAATAAACGATCCTATCACAAATAATCAACACAATGATCATTTACAGCAACACTCAGCATGTCACATTACCAAATTGGGAATATATCGCTGATAACATTCAACTACATAACCTCTGAGCTCGTACGTCTCAGAGAAGGGTGTTAAGCTAAAAGAATAAATTCTTCGCCACCAACAGAAATATATTTGAAAGAAATCGGCTTTATATCTCAACTTGTAATGTCAGGCATACTATCCATACAAGTCTGTTTCGGGATCGAACAAAACCGAAGGCACTTACAAAGAAGTCCTTGCAATCCGGATATTCACAATCCTGATCGGATTCACCATCACATATGGAGAACTCAATACCGTAGCTACTCGGTGCAGAGTCAATCGACAGGTCATCTTATCGTTTTTGTAAATACCGGGTCTTCAACACCGATCTTCAATGCAATTCACAACGACGTATCACATATTCGGAATGGGTTATACGACCCCATGGTTCTTTCCCGGTTAACCCGAATAGTGAGCGCTTATTCAAAAATAAGTGTGGCATTCAAATTCAAACAATTCACATTAATTACCCATTCAAAGGGAAATATTGATAGTCGGTTATTGAACTATCAATGGATATGCACAACATCACCAGATTCCAAATAATTTTCCAAATTATTTATTTTCCAAAATATCTTTACAAGATATATAATTTCACACTTCAAAAATAAATCAATATTTATTTTTCTAAACCAATCCCACTTTCTTTTATAAATTCCATAGTGAATTTATATTTCACAATATCAATGAATATATGATTTTAATTATTCATTTTCAATTTATCTTCAAAAAGATAAATTCTCAACTTATTCACTTTGTATTGGAAAAACATTTCCATACTTACTTATTCATAAGTAATTCACAAATTTTATTTATTTTCAACACTTAGAAAATATTCAATATACTTAAATCGAGATTAAGTATATATTTCATTCTTGAAGGAAATCATTCTCTTAAACATATTTATTTGGGCCAAAACGAATGTTACGTAAAACATTGTTACGACAACCCAAAATCACTAGTATAGGGATTCGAAATTAAAATAGATATATAAATCCCAATACTAAACAAAACATTTCCTTTCGGAAATCATTTACTATAACAACAGTGTTATAGTCCACTATTTCCTTTTATTTCTCGAAAACGTCTATTTCAACAATGAATGTTGAAATCTATGGTTTCGAATCTCAACATATTTTAAAACATCGTTATATCGTTTTAATTCTATTTCAAATATCACATTCAAAACAATTTCTTTAACATACTATTCACTATTCAAAAACGTGAATATATTACGTTAACAAATTTCATCATTTTATTCATTTTATTTTAAAGGATTATTCACGGTCAAAAACGTGAATATAACCCCATTAATAGGTTTCAACAATTTTCTTATCAAAATAAGTCGTTTGCGAATTTATAAAACAACGTTTATAAATCCCATTTCTAATTATTTTATAACAACTTCCTTTTATAAATTTTCTTTATTAACCTATTCGATTTATAACTCAATTATAAACTAAAGGTTCATATTATAAGTTAAATACTTATAATTTATTCGTTCACAAAAATCGTTCCTTTGAACTCATAATTATAAATCTTATAACTTATAAGATTCAATTATTCACCCAAATCTATTCTTTTATAATTTCACAAAATTTATAAATCTTACTATTTATAAATTTCATTTATAACTTCACCATTTATAATTTTATAAATTCCATTCATTCACAAAATTCATTTTCACTTCATTCAAACACTTATAAAAACTCGTTTTATAATGTCAATATTTCAATTTATAAATATCCATTTATAAATCTCTTAATATAAATCAATTTATATTATTCTTTAAAACGTCTTTAATCTCCTTTATTATTTCACCATTTTGATTCATAAAATAATTAAATTTTATAAATCCTATATTCAAACTTTTCACAATAAATTCTAAAATCCCTATTAAACTATTTTATAAAATCATTAGCATCATATTCTCAAAAATCAGTTTTTAACTATATTTCTCAAAAATCATAATTTTTATAACATTAAAAATTATACGTTTATTTATTTTAAAATGAATCAATTCCAAAAATATTTTATAAACGCATACTTTCAAAAAAATCACTTTGAAATCATTTTAAAATTCCAAATTTGGTCCAATGATGCTACACACCAAATAGTCAATCACGACAACAACGACATCATATATCGATATGATAGTCCATCAATTATCAAAATATCTGAAATCAAATAAATACTGTTGAGGAATCCAGTTGGATCCCTCCAACCTGTTTCCCTGCATCCACAAACATTAGCACAATACCAATTTCGCTCCAGTACGAAATTATCGCGGTATATGGGATTTTATTAAATATTATCCGCTTAATAGACGGCGCAATAGGGTCTCATCCTGTAACGACCCGCTATTTTGGACCATTCAAATCGACACTAAAACCGTACATGTACGACTTGAATAATTCAAAATACCGAATTGTTAATTTAATTTGGCAAAACTTAAAATATACAGTAAATAAATCAAACACAGATCACAGACATAGAGTAATATAATGCAGCGGAATAGAAAAATAGTAGTTCATGAAGCTACTATATACATCAGAGTTTAAAATAAAATACATCAGAATCTCTTGAATACAGAAAAGTCTTCAGTACGAGCCGATGACTTCTCTGAACCAGTCAATCTAGAAAACTGAAAGCTGAAACGATAGTTGGATCTCCAAATGAAGCTCCAATCTCCAAAGGTGAGTCTCTAATGCTGTATTACTCGGTCTGACCCGAGCGTAAAGCAAAACACAAAACACTCGAGTCAGGATTAACATTCTTATATCAATAAATCCAACTCAAGTGAAATATCAACTGAAATACAAATAACTTAAAGGATGTTTGGGATGACCATCCTCTAAGGGTCCATAGAACTATCTACAGGGTAGAAATATACACTATTACATCGTGGTCATTCACTTAATTTATACTTCAAACCCAAATGTCAAATTCACTTCGAATAATTATATTTCCCAAATAGTATTTATATATATTAAATGCTGTATATGGTAAAGCACTTGCAATTTCCTTAACTTAACAAATCGTTCACATCAACCTGACCTTTCCATTTAAATTAAATTCAATCTCAATTATAAATCTCAAATCTGGATTTGATATCCTAATTACCCTTTCCATTTCAATATGTTTCCATACTTTAAGTATTTAATATTTCCCCTAAATTTCCCAATCTAGTTTTCTAAATACAAATTTCCAGATTTCGTTCAACCTCAATTTCCCTTAAATTCAATTAGTTATCTACATAACAAATTCAACTATCTTGGTCCCAAATACATATCAAATTTCTAAACCATTTAATTACAATACAGTTCATGGCTTAAATACTTAGATGTTAAATTTAACAGTTTCATATAGATTCTTGGTTTTTACATCATTATTATTTAGTTTGAACCTTCCCTTATTCAATACCATTTTAGTGACTTTAAATTACATCTTTCTCAAGATTTCTCAAATTTTATTAAACGTGAAATATCTCATTCGATAAATTTCAAATTGATTTAAATAAATAAATCCTTATCTAAACATCATTTTACAATAACCCAAATTTATCTCCCAACCTTAATTTTTCAATATTATTGCAAAATTTATCCGAATAAAATTTACATAAATTATTTATCATAATTTATGTATTTAATCAAATCTTGATTAACTAGATATAATTAACTCTATATTTATAATTACCCTTTATAGATGTATTTAAGAATTTACATTTAATAAGACCATAGATTTTTTTATCATATGGTCAAAGTGTTATGGCTATTATCATTTCAATACGTACACTAAATGTATACGGGTGGATAGCATTTCAACCCGTAATCCCAAATTTAATTAAACGAAACCCGCTTGGGCCTATCTTTTCAACCCATTTTAATTCAAAAATCAAACATAACAAAGGGAACTTGCAGTGTGATGACAGGGATAGTGTCAAAGTAAGTAAACAAGCAATAACAACAATCAATAACAATTCAATAGATTAAATCAAATAACCCCGAAATAATCGTATTAATTCGCATTGTTATTTTTATAATTATTTCTAAAATCTACACTATCATTTCATGTAGATTTAAAGGTTATTACATTTCAGTTTTCCCTTGTCGTTCCATTTCATTTTCAGTTTAATAATACAACAATTAATCCAAACTACGTTCAATGATTTCAAGAATAATTTATCAATTTCTACGACAATCAATGGGTCAAATTCAACTAATCAAATTTACATATGGCGGGGTCAGGTTTTAATAAAGTAAGGTCCATCATATATAATCCGTTTAATTTGTAAACTATACTACTCAAATTAAACTAGCAAACTAGTTATCACTTAACAAAAATAATTAACATCCAATTTAAACAACAATCAATCAAACAATCAATTATCAACCAATCTGTATTATTATCACATACATAATTAACCGATAATGGTGTTGGGTGTCATAGGTGAACAGATACAAATAATAGCATATATAACAATTAAAAATAAATACAACAGCATATTTCAATTGTCGTTTCAATTGAAATCAAATTCAATAAATATAAAAGTGTTAATCGTGAGTGATTGCTCACCTTTCGAGGCTAAACAGATTTGACAAGGAAACGAGCTACGAATTCCAAGCGACGCTAGATGGATACGATTCGATGGAGAAAACGGGCATGACGGACAAAGCTGATAACAGGAATCGACGGAATCAAATTAGAACCGGGTTTGATGAAGAGAATTGGTATAAGAGAATTTGAAAACAATATCCATTTAAAGCACATATACATATATAAATCAAAATAAATATATTATTTTCTTATTAAATTAATATTTCTTTTTAAGACCAATATCAAAACAAAATACGTATGTACGAAAAATCACTGTTTTGTATTAAAAATCAAATGTAATAAAATTTGAAATAAATATTGTAACTTTCATATTGAAATGTACATAAACACATGCAAGTTTAAAGAAAAAAACAATGTTGAGACCCATTTTCAACATAGCTTATATTAACTGCGACAAAGAAAGCTAAAAACACTTGTTATTCAATATATATATACAGTCCAAGTAAAAATCAATGTACAAATGCAGACAGCACTTAACAGCTATATTACCCAATGCAGTAACATATAACTATGGATATAAAACCTCTCTCCTTTTTTTTTCTAACATATAAACCATACTATATAAAATAAAACTTAAAAATATGTATATAAAAAAAATTCATAAAACTGACCTATACTATATATACATATGAATTTATATTCTAAGTTTGAACACCGCAAATTAAATTTACAAGCGTTTCAAACATATAAGTAAATAAACAAATCAAGCTTACATTTATTAAAAATTAAACATAAACTTAAAATAAATATATTTGTTTAAATTAAATAATTAATCCCAAAACATACTAAAAAAAAAAATATTTGAAAACCAAGTTCTCATCTATAAAAAAAGTATATACATATTAAACGTGATCTTACAAAACAGCAATATGTGAACTTGCCAAACATATAACTATTTATGTTTTAAAACCAAAAGTGAAGCACTACTGTAAACAAAAATCCATAAAATCGACATATTATTTTATATAACTATAGACCTTGCAAAACCAATTATATATATATATAGCTTAGTTAGCATTACTAAATGCATAAACCAAAACTGATGAAAATAGAAAGTAGGAATTAATGATGTCCTCGCCTATATATGTTAAACTATCCCAGTTTATACATCATAATTTTGCCTTCCTTTACATAAATTTAAACATTATCTTTTAAATGTAAATACATAGACCCAAACTGTATAGCCAACAATCAAATGCTCTTAGGACCGGGATTGTAAAATATAAATAAAAGTGACAAAATAGTTTAAAAAAAATACTTCTCCAAATACCATGTGACCTTAATATAAAGCGATCCTTTTTAAATATATATATATATATATACGCTTAAATTATAAACTTTTATGTTACATTGAAAATCAAAACATGTAAAAAAATAAATAGACAAAAACATGTTGTGCTTAAAATAAAGGAAAAGCAATATAAACAATAAGAAAACAAAAGAAAAGGATGAAAAAGAAGAAGAAAAAGAAAAGAAATAAGAAGAAGAAAAAAAAATGGTGCAGCCATTTACCTACAGAAGAAGCTTCACATGCAAAAGAGGAGAATGGACAAAGAAATTCAAGCAAAGATAAATGTACAGAAAAAATATAGAGTAGTGGAAATTTAAAAGTTAGAAAGCTTAAATCAAGGAAATATCAAATGCAACCGGCTAAAATAGGGGAATGGTAATATAAACAAAAAGGTAAAAGCAACGGTGATCCTTAAATTTAGCTGAATCATTAAGGCAAATAAATATGGAGCATTGGTTAGTAACGCACGAAATTCGGGAAATAACAAAGGAAAGGACCGGTCAAATAAATGAATGTAACGTGTAACGAATATAAAGTTTATATAAATTTGAACCGATGGAAATAGAGGGGTCAATCGCTAGAATTTAGGAGGTATGAATGGTAACGGTTGTTTGAATTGTATACCAAATATATAACTTTATATTCCATTATTAATTGAATACGAGAAATGAATGGGTGGAGAATGAGCTGTCCATTTATGATATACTGTTACATATAATTTGTTAAAGAAGAATGGTAGAATAATGATAGATTTGAATTATATACTAGTGTGATGCAATAACAACGGTCAAGTTGATAAGGTGGATATTTAAATAATTTATTGCTTGATTGGAAAGCACGTGAGTATGGAAAGGCAAGGGTATTAAAATGGAAAAAAGAATGGAGAGAGAAATTTAAGCGAAGATAAAACGTACAGGAATAAATATAGAGTAGTGAGATTCAAAGCAATTAATAATAACGTGCGCAGCACGCTTCTATAATTGAGACCGAAGAAAAGAAATGAAGTCACAATTTTAAAGGTACCGTGATGTGTACAATAATAAAAATGAAAACGTACACAAATAAATGAAATTGTAACAGTCTCTCATTGATTCAGCTGACACAAAAAAAAGAAATTATGAACGGATAGAATGCAAATTGAAACGTTAGAGAATTAAATATAAGGTGGAAAGGTGTGTCAACGCTCACCCATAGATTTAGCTAAAACTTTTAAAAGAAATTTAATATGGTATGAGTTGAACTTATGGCTATATATGTGCATAACTATGTATATAACTATTTATATGAATCAAAATCATTTTCTAAATTCAAACGCAAATCCAATTATATATATGTATGTATGTATATTTTTATTATTATTTTAAAATCATTGTTTAGATCGATACACATAAATAAACTAACATATAGTATTATACTAGTAGACAGCAAAATATACACTGGTTATTATAGAATAAGATGCAAGCCATATACAACTACAACTTATTGGTTTAAACTATAAAATTATACGTAATCCAAATATCAAATTTTTATTTCAAAATTATTATTATTAATAATTTCTCAAAATCCAAATTAAATACGTTATAAAACCAAAAAAAAAAAATTAATAAAATTTTATTGGTCGCTACATTCTCCCCCACTCAAAACTTTTCGTCCCCGAAAAGGAAGGAGGTAGGAGAATAGAACAACCAGAAATAAAGGTAGATTGAAAGTTAAGGGTAAATAATTAATTTAAAACTATATAATTTTACTTGAATTATTCATTTGAAAACTTTATTTGCGATTCAGCTATCTTTAATACTTTAAAATTTCCAAAACTCATTGAAATTTAATATGTTTAACTAACACCTATATACATATATGAAAGCTATTTGAAAACAATTATTTGCATCATTAGTTATATTTACAAAGAAGCTGTTGAAAACATTAAATCCATAATTCATAAATTTATAAATTTGTCTTTAGATACCTTTCAAACATTATTAATAAATCATTCACTTCAAAAATATTTATACCACTAAAATTTTCTATTAACCAATGTAGCATATAGATAAGCAATCTTTAAAAGATTTTATTCAAAAAGGAAAGGAAGGTAGATTCTGGAATAGTATCGGGCAAGAATTTTCAATTTACCAAAGGAATTTAATTCCAAAGATTAATGCAAATTTCTTTGTTGGGAAAAATATTTTATAATAAATACCTTTATAATAACACTTTTATAATAAGATACTACTATATCAAAGTAAATTTTCTTTCGAAAATACTTTTATAACTCGATGTTTCAACAAGTTTATCCTTGTTCTTGCAGACTCTGGCCATGCGTTGATCAGGCGCAAAGCTAGAATTCTTCAAGTACTTAGTAGACTTGTTTCAACAACCAGTGAAAATACTTGAAAAACCCTTTAAAACAGATATGGAAAGTACGATCCAAACAAAACAATCAAACCAAAACCTTTGTCCGATCATGGTTCGCAGATACACAATGGTTACGCCTGGTTCCCCCAGGAAACAATCCATATCCGTAAGCTTTCACAGCCCTGCGAGTTACGCCATGATGACTAGTAGGGTGCAGGATACACAATGGTTACGCCTGGTTCCCCCAGGAAACAATCCGTACCCCCAGGCAAGACTCAGCCAGGCACTTGCGCTACTATTCGCGACCTACACAGATTGCAGGATACACAATGGTTCCGCCTGGTTCCCCCAGGAAACAATCCGTACCCCTAGGCAAGACTCAGCCAGGCAATTTTGCTGTGCATTCACGAGAGAAAAAGAAACCGTGGGACACGTCACGGTGGGAACACTCGAGTATTACATCCGGAAAACCAAAATCAGAGAGAATAATAACGATAGAATGAATCCACGCTGTGGCCACAAAGCGGATATCAAGCAGAAGGCACTTTCCATATCTTTATTTGGAAAATATATATCATATAGTACCTTTTTCAAATCACTTTCAAATATTGTACTTATATAAAGTCCATATATATAGGATTCCATTTTCAAACGAATACTTTCCAAATCAATAGTATATCAAAATATCCTTATATAGACTTCGATTATATAAAATTCTCTTTCCAAAATTGAGTACCTTTCAAATCAATAGATTTCAAATCACTAGTTGGAAATCAATTTTTTATAAATAGGGTTATTCTAGGTCAACTCAAAACTCGAGGATCGAACACCGGTATACTTTAAATCATTTCAAATATATACATATTTCTTTCGAAACTATCAAATTACTACGGAATTTGAAATCAAAAACGGTTTTACAAGATCACTCGCATAGCGAAGCTATTAAAGGAGCCTCTCCCCCACTCTGAAACTCGAAAATCAATGTCGATGATGCGTGCACTCATCACCGAAATTATTCCCTAGCGACATAAGTGAGTTCTGGACTTCTATTTTCTTGAAAACTCGTTTGAAATTTCTTCAAAATTAATGGAATTCATTTGAACTCATTTAAAACATTTCTTATTCGGAAAAATACTTTTAAATCGTACTATTTTTCCTATAATTTCCAAAATCTTAAAACCAATTTCAAAATACCGGAATTCAATTCTCGAATTTCAAATTTAACACTTCAGTTATAAATCATTTTTATATAAATCAATTTCTTATAATTTTCCAAAATTTCAAATCCTTTCAAAACTTTTTATATAGAATAACATTTCTTATTTGATTTATATATAGGTATATAATCCTTATCGAAACATTTCTTTTTATATATAGGAAATATCATAGTTATTAAAATATAAATTTGATATATAAAGCAATTTCAAAATACAAACGTACCCGATTTTCAAAGGATAATCTAAGAATGGATTTCAAAATAAAGATAGAGATTTGAATTTCATATCAACGAAACAGGAACATGAATACTTTATTAGAGAACTTCAGTTAAGCAAAAGATACAATAGAGTTTATCGAAAGCAACAAACAACTGCTGAAACAAACAGATCTACCGAGAACCACCTTACATAAACAAAGCATCGGTATTAATTCTACCGGGTGGGACTTCAATCGGTCCAGAACACTCCCCCTCAATATGGCCCCAACTTCTGCATTTCTTACATAAATGCACTACACACCCATCCTCCTTAACGAATTGCGGGAACGCAGCCTTCCTTCCGTACTTCCTCACAGGACAATTCCTAGCTATATGTCCAGTCAGCCTACAGTGATAGCAAACGGTTGATTGGTCGACTGATGCCGTGGGTGCAGCATTTACTTTCTTCACCTTTTGGCAGCGATTGGGAAAGTGTCCCGTACTACGGCACTTAAAACAGAAGATCTTGGATCGATAACGCTGGCCCTCACTCTTCTTTCCTTCATCTCTCTTCCCGCACATGGCTGCATAATGTCCCTTCTCTTGACACCGATAACAGATGACATTGTCATAAGGTCCAGGTCCTGCCCTTTCCCTCCAAATCTTTTCCCACTTCTCCATTGCTTCCTCCTGTTCCTTACGGGCTAGTGCTCTCCGGGCTCGACGAGCTGCTTTCTGCTCTTCCGATTTTGCCATCTACAAAATAGTTTCCTATCATTCAGGGAGTCCAATATCAAACCGGATAGAGGTTCAATTTCTAAGAGAAAACTTGATCAAAGGAAGTTTCGAAACAAAGTGTGAAGGCTTGAGCAAAATGAGGAAATCTTTATTACAAAGTAGAAGGTGGATATCCTTCTATAAGTCGCGGGCGACATCTACCGGTCAACCGTGACTTCAGAAATCTAGGTGAATTAATGCCAATTGTAAAGGAGTTTTCACCCTTTTACAAATTATTCAATGGAGTTATGGGATACTCCGCAATTAAACTAATATAAATAGGAAGAGACACGGATGAATTTCGGAACCGAGGGATATTCCAAAATTCAAAGGAAATCAAGTCGAAAGGAAGAGATTCAACTCGAGCGAAAGTGATTCTGTAAATAAATTTACTATATATGCTAAGTTTTGCCTAGAGCCAAAGCTCTGATACCAACTGTAACGACCCGCTATTTTGGACCATTCAAATCGACACTAAAACCGTACATGTACGACTTGAATAATTCAAAATACCGAATTGTTAATTTAATTTGGCAAAACTTAAAATATACAGTAAATAAATCAAACACAGATCACAGACATAGAGTAATATAATGCAGCGGAATAGAAAAATAGTAGTTCATGGAGCTACTATATACATCAGAGTTTAAAATAAAATACATCAGAATCTCTTGAATACAGAAAAGTCTTCAGTACGAGCCGATGACTTCTCTGAACCAGTCAATCTAGAAAACTGAAAGCTGAAACGATAGTTGGATCTCCAAATGAAGCTCCAATCTCCAAAGGTGAGTCTCTAATGCTGTATTACTCGGTCTGACCCGAGCGTAAAGCAAAACACAAAACACTCGAGTCAGGATTAACATTCTTATATCAATAAATCCAACTCAAGTGAAATATCAACTGAAATACAAATAACTTAAAGGATGTTTGGGATGACCATCCTCTAAGGGTCCATAGAACTATCTACAGGGTAGAAATATACACTATTACATCGTGGTCATTCACTTAATTTATACTTCAAACCCAAATGTCAAATTCACTTCGAATAATTATATTTCCCAAATAGTATTTATATATATTAAATGCTGTATATGGTAAAGCACTTGCAATTTCCTTAACTTAACAAATCGTTCACATCAACCTGACCTTTCCATTTAAATTAAATTCAATCTCAATTATAAATCTCAAATCTGGATTTGATATCCTAATTACCCTTTCCATTTCAATATGTTTCCATACTTTAAGTATTTAATATTTCCCCTAAATTTCCCAATCTAGTTTTCTAAATACAAATTTCCAGATTTCGTTCAACCTCAATTTCCCTTAAATTCAATTAGTTATCTACATAACAAATTCAACTATCTTGGTCCCAAATACATATCAAATTTCTAAACCATTTAATTACAATACAGTTCATGGCTTAAATACTTAGATGTTAAATTTAACAGTTTCATATAGATTCTTGGTTTTTACATCATTATTATTTAGTTTGAACCTTCCCTTATTCAATACCATTTTAGTGACTTTAAATTACATCTTTCTCAAGATTTCTCAAATTTTATTAAACGTGAAATATCTCATTCGATAAATTTCAAATTGATTTAAATAAATAAATCCTTATCTAAACATCATTTTACAATAACCCAAATTTATCTCCCAACCTTAATTTTTCAATATTATTGCAAAATTTATCCGAATAAAATTTACATAAATTATTTATCATAATTTATGTATTTAATCAAATCTTGATTAACTAGATATAATTAACTCTATATTTATAATTACCCTTTATAGATGTATTTAAGAATTTACATTTAATAAGACCATAGATTTTTTTATCATATGGTCAAAGTGTTATGGCTATTATCATTTCAATACGTACACTAAATGTATACGGGTGGATAGCATTTCAACCCGTAATCCCAAATTTAATTAAACGAAACCCGCTTGGGCCTATCTTTTCAACCCATTTTAATTCAAAAATCAAACATAACAAAGGGAACTTGCAGTGTGATGACAGGGATAGTGTCAAAGTAAGTAAACAAGCAATAACAACAATCAATAACAATTCAATAGATTAAATCAAATAACCCCGAAATAATCGTATTAATTCGCATTGTTATTTTTATAATTATTTCTAAAATCTACACTATCATTTCATGTAGATTTAAAGGTTATTACATTTCAGTTTTCCCTTGTCGTTCCATTTCATTTTCAGTTTAATAATACAACAATTAATCCAAACTACGTTCAATGATTTCAAGAATAATTTATCAATTTCTACGACAATCAATGGGTCAAATTCAACTAATCAAATTTACATATGGCGGGGTCAGGTTTTAATAAAGTAAGGTCCATCATATATAATCCGTTTAATTTGTAAACTATACTACTCAAATTAAACTAGCAAACTAGTTATCACTTAACAAAAATAATTAACATCCAATTTAAACAACAATCAATCAAACAATCAATTATCAACCAATCTGTATTATTATCACATACATAATTAACCGATAATGGTGTTGGGTGTCATAGGTGAACAGATACAAATAATAGCATATATAACAATTAAAAATAAATACAACAGCATATTTCAATTGTCGTTTCAATTGAAATCAAATTCAATAAATATAAAAGTGTTAATCGTGAGTGATTGCTCACCTTTCGAGGCTAAACAGATTTGACAAGGAAACGAGCTACGAATTCCAAGCGACGCTAGATGGATACGATTCGATGGAGAAAACGGGCATGACGGACAAAGCTGATAACAGGAATCGACGGAATCAAATTAGAACCGGGTTTGATGAAGAGAATTGGTATAAGAGAATTTGAAAACAATATCCATTTAAAGCACATATACATATATAAATCAAAATAAATATATTATTTTCTTATTAAATTAATATTTCTTTTTAAGACCAATATCAAAACAAAATACGTATGTACGAAAAATCACTGTTTTGTATTAAAAATCAAATGTAATAAAATTTGAAATAAATATTGTAACTTTCATATTGAAATGTACATAAACACATGCAAGTTTAAAGAAAAAAACAATGTTGAGACCCATTTTCAACATAGCTTATATTAACTGCGACAAAGAAAGCTAAAAACACTTGTTATTCAATATATATATACAGTCCAAGTAAAAATCAATGTACAAATGCAGACAGCACTTAACAGCTATATTACCCAATGCAGTAACATATAACTATGGATATAAAACCTCTCTCCTTTTTTTTTCTAACATATAAACCATACTATATAAAATAAAACTTAAAAATATGTATATAAAAAAAATTCATAAAACTGACCTATACTATATATACATATGAATTTATATTCTAAGTTTGAACACCGCAAATTAAATTTACAAGCGTTTCAAACATATAAGTAAATAAACAAATCAAGCTTACATTTATTAAAAATTAAACATAAACTTAAAATAAATATATTTGTTTAAATTAAATAATTAATCCCAAAACATACTAAAAAAAAAATATTTGAAAACCAAGTTCTCATCTATAAAAAAAGTATATACATATTAAACGTGATCTTACAAAACAGCAATATGTGAACTTGCCAAACATATAACTATTTATGTTTTAAAACCAAAAGTGAAGCACTACTGTAAACAAAAATCCATAAAATCGACATATTATTTTATATAACTATAGACCTTGCAAAACCAATTATATATATATATAGCTTAGTTAGCATTACTAAATGCATAAACCAAAACTGATGAAAATAGAAAGTAGGAATTAATGATGTCCTCGCCTATATATGTTAAACTATCCCAGTTTATACATCATAATTTTGCCTTCCTTTACATAAATTTAAACATTATCTTTTAAATGTAAATACATAGACCCAAACTGTATAGCCAACAATCAAATGCTCTTAGGACCGGGATTGTAAAATATAAATAAAAGTGACAAAATAGTTTAAAAAAAATACTTCTCCAAATACCATGTGACCTTAATATAAAGCGATCCTTTTTAAATATATATATATATACGCTTAAATTATAAACTTTTATGTTACATTGAAAATCAAAACATGTAAAAAAATAAATAGACAAAAACATGTTGTGCTTAAAATAAAGGAAAAGCAATATAAACAATAAGAAAACAAAAGAAAAGGATGAAAAAGAAGAAGAAAAAGAAAAGAAATAAGAAGAAGAAAAAAAAATGGTGCAGCCATTTACCTACAGAAGAAGCTTCACATGCAAAAGAGGAGAATGGACAAAGAAATTCAAGCAAAGATAAATGTACAGAAAAAATATAGAGTAGTGGAAATTTAAAAGTTAGAAAGCTTAAATCAAGGAAATATCAAATGCAACCGGCTAAAATAGGGGAATGGTAATATAAACAAAAAGGTAAAAGCAACGGTGATCCTTAAATTTAGCTGAATCATTAAGGCAAATAAATATGGAGCATTGGTTAGTAACGCACGAAATTCGGGAAATAACAAAGGAAAGGACCGGTCAAATAAATGAATGTAACGTGTAACGAATATAAAGTTTATATAAATTTGAACCGATGGAAATAGAGGGGTCAATCGCTAGAATTTAGGAGGTATGAATGGTAACGGTTGTTTGAATTGTATACCAAATATATAACTTTATATTCCATTATTAATTGAATACGAGAAATGAATGGGTGGAGAATGAGCTGTCCATTTATGATATACTGTTACATATAATTTGTTAAAGAAGAATGGTAGAATAATGATAGATTTGAATTATATACTAGTGTGATGCAATAACAACGGTCAAGTTGATAAGGTGGATATTTAAATAATTTATTGCTTGATTGGAAAGCACGTGAGTATGGAAAGGCAAGGGTATTAAAATGGAAAAAAGAATGGAGAGAGAAATTTAAGCGAAGATAAAACGTACAGGAATAAATATAGAGTAGTGAGATTCAAAGCAATTAATAATAACGTGCGCAGCACGCTTCTATAATTGAGACCAAAGAAAAGAAATGAAGTCACAATTTTAAAGGTACCGTGATGTGTACAATAATAAAAATGAAAACGTACACAAATAAATGAAATTGTAACAGTCTCTCATTGATTCAGCTGACACAAAAAAAAGAAATTATGAACGGATAGAATGCAAATTGAAACGTTAGAGAATTAAATATAAGGTGGAAAGGTGTGTCAACGCTCACCCATAGATTTAGCTAAAACTTTTAAAAGAAATTTAATATGGTATGAGTTGAACTTATGGCTATATATGTGCATAACTATGTATATAACTATTTATATGAATCAAAATCATTTTCTAAATTCAAACGCAAATCCAATTATATATATGTATGTATGTATATTTTTATTATTATTTTAAAATCATTGTTTAGATCGATACACATAAATAAACTAACATATAGTATTATACTAGTAGACAGCAAAATATACACTGGTTATTATAGAATAAGATGCAAGCCATATACAACTACAACTTATTGGTTTAAACTATAAAATTATACGTAATCCAAATATCAAATTTTTATTTCAAAATTATTATTATTAATAATTTCTCAAAATCCAAATTAAATACGTTATAAAACCAAAAAAAAAAAATTAATAAAATTTTATTGGTCGCTACACATCCGCTAAACAAAAAATGCGGAAAATCAATAACTCCAATATATACATATGTCAATATATATATATTGCTATTATATATAATACCAATTTCACTGTTTATGAAATATTCGCGGTATATGTTTTTAATAAATAACATCCGCTTAATAACGGCGCATAATGTCTATTTTAACAATCAATAGATAACAATCATCATTCAAACATGCATTCAAATATTTTAAATCTAACTATTTAAAATAAAATCGAAACTGATTCGATTGAGTGAGAAGTTCTCACCTTGATTTTAAATTCCGTTTTAGCGATTTATTTCGAATAAAATTAAACGGACGTTTAATTTTACCCAAAATTCTCACTAACTCCAAACGACTCCAATCTAATTTCATCGCGTAGTGCTCGTCCATACGATTCCAACGCAACTGGTTTCGCGCGTTTTCGACCTCGTATGAAAAAGATATTAATATTTGAAGTTTACACGATTTATATAAACAATTACAACTTAAATTATAATTAATTTTAAACCTATCTTAATCAAAACCGTTAGATCCTATGCCACCAAATCCTTGCCGTCCATATGCTTTCTTCCCCCTCTCTAACTCACGCGCGTATAACACAGTATAGCCGAACCCATCATGCCCAATTTAGGGTTAATTATCACCATCTCCATACTCGACGACACCTCATCAAACTACCACCATCGCGAAGCCCCCAACTCCCTCTAGGTTCGGCCCCAATGCCCTGCAGCTCGGCCCCCTCCTCCTCCTCGTAGGGCGTGCGCAAGTCGCTGCAATCGGCCTCATTTATCTCCCAATTTATAGCTCCAAACACGATCTCAACCGTTGATCTCCAAGCTCTCGATGAGCTCTCCAACTTTGATGTTGAACATTCTTGCTAATTCTTGATGGATTTGGAGTAATCGAGGGAGGAAGGAGAAGAAATACCGGGCATTCATTTGTTAGGGCCGGCTGCAGTTTATTTATTTATTTATTTTTTTTAGAGATAGAGGGGGCTGTTGGTCTATTTATAGAAGAAAATCGAACACTATTCATCCGGAAATTCCGAACTCCGATTTACGCGTCGAAACTGACGTTCCTAGGGTTTATCCCGCGTTCCGGACACAATGGAACAGGTTTTGGAAGCTAATTCGGAAGTATGTGCGAGTTATGGCAATAAACGCTCAATTTGAATTAAACCGATTTAAGCGATTTTCTAGGCGTTTTAATTTGTACCGGACAAATGGTAAATCCAATTGACTTGAAATTTGAAACCATACAATAATATCACATTACGGATCCGATGAAACTGGTTTCGTCGAAATCCGAGACTTTTTGAAAAAATGGCTACTTTAACTCGCTAAATTAAAATTAAAAATAATTCGATGCGTTTCGAGCTGCCACGATCAAACGATAACTCCGATTGACACGAAAATTGAAATCCGGTAATAACTAACTATTACGGATCCAATGGAACTGGTTTCGTTCAATTCTGAGACTGTTCAAAAATTGACTATTTTCACTAGTCGATTAAATTATTAAAATATTCAATTTTCACAAATTAACTCTTAATTCGATTTTAAAAGTTCTAAAATATCATTCTAACTCCAACATGATAAAATAAAATTTTACAAATTATTTTAAATCATATTTAACCCAAATTTCAATTATTTCCATAATTTCACATATTAAATTATCGATTTAATTATCCAATTAAATCCAATAATTCAAAATAAAATTTATTCGACTTATAAATTCACTTATTAATATTTAAAATTAATTAAATATTCAAATTTTAATTAATAAAAATTCTGGGTCGTTACAATCTTCCCCACTTAAAAGAATTTCGTCCTCGAAATTATCAAGTAAGAAAAGTTACAGAATCTATTAATTTTCCCAAAATTCATAGTTAAACTTCTTATAATACTTTACTAAGTTTTCAAATCATACTTAGTTATCTTTTCAAAAACAACTACTATATCATTTAACTTTCAATTCCAAAATCAAAGTTAAAGTTTTCAAAAAAATTCCAATTTTCTCAAATTTTTCTAACGCCTTAAATTTTCGGAAAAATTCGCCATAGTCTCCTTTGCGCGGCTCGATCCGAAAAAAAAAATGACAGTATATATATCACAAATATACATCTCATCAAGTAATGAGGCATCCCGAAGGGAAAAAATGTAAAAGTACGATATTTAATCCGAGATATGTACCTTATATTTTATTAGCGAGCATATACGGCTAATATAGCGCGAAAGCGAGCTCCAAATGCGAAGCAAACGCGATCCGCACCTACTAAACACTCAACAAACAACATGAGAACATGCATATAGACAATAGTATCAATATACATCATATAGCAACTGAAACAAAAGCAACAAATGCAAACATCAACCAACTATTATTCAACTAACATCCATAACCAATAAATATTCATTTATATTCTCATTAATATTTAATGAATTGGTTTTCAATTTAATCATATTTGATTCATTAACATTGGATTTTATCAACATTCATTCTTATTCAATTTTATTCAAGATTCACTTAACTTCCAATTTCATTAATACTTAATGAATTATAAACAATCAACTAACAATCATATGACAATCAATGTATATTAATTACAACCAAATTCCTTTCCTTATAATTGGTTTAATTTAATTGATTTTCATTCAATTATTCAACTTTCTAATAACATTAGATTTTAATGAATTAACACTTATATTCATTATTTCATTCCAATTTATTCACATTCAATTGATTTACATTCAATTTATTAATTCAATTCAATTATAAAAGTTGAATTTCATTTATATAACTCAAGTTCACATTTATCACTTCACTTTATTATTTTACTTTGATACTAATATCAACTTCATTCAACATCAATTAAGTTATACTTCCATTTATACTTTAAATTCATTTTTATTTACAACTCATATTCATAAATATATTCATAAGTTTAACTTCTTATATATATATATAAGTTTATTCACAATTGTAAATCACTTTAATTATAATTCAATTCTTATAATTCTTTTGCTTATACAATTATTCTTAAATTTAGATTATTCAAACAACTAAACAATCAACTTATACACACTTTAATAATTCTGAAAAATTATTTCTTTACACATAAAATATAATCAAGGTAAAATTATTTCATTTACCCAATTTAAAACAATACTGTGTCGAATTGTTCTATTCAAGTGTTTAGAAACCCCTTCGGCATAGTTGTCGAGACCACGCTGACGAAAGTTCATATGCCACTCAACAAACCAATCATCACAATATAAAACAATTTTATATTCACTAACAAATACGCTCTCATAGCTATTATTACACTCAACTCATTCTAGAGTACTGCTGACTCTATCTCTAATGAGTAATACCCAACAGAACCATGGTTGTCGCTTAACCATAAGCTCTGATACCACATTGTCAGGACCCGATTCTTCGTCTTCCGAAAATTCAACATCGATACTCACTTTATCGACTGCCGAAAAATCGAACGACGGAAAACCGAACACTGAGGGTTTTAAGAAAAGAATTTTAAGAAAAGAAAACGAAAGAAGAAGACATAGAAGAGATAAGAAGGTAGAAAATGGAGAGAGAGAAAAGAAAACAGAAAATAGAAATTTTTAAAATAGAAGAAAAAGGAGAACAGAAAAATAGAACGGGACAGAAGGAACAAAACCGAACAACATCAGAATCTCACAATTCGCAGCGGAACAACATATAATAATAAATGAATAATCTTTAAACAAAGAACTATATCAGTTATTACATTACATCACATTTCATTACATCATATCATCAGAGTGTACAACAACAACAACATCAAACAGTGCAGCGGAAAAAGAAATACTATATAGCTAGTAATACGCCATGCCATCCAGCTTGCCTCCAGTAACTTCAGAATATCCAGAATATCCTGATAAACCTAACTCTTAACTGCCCGTGTGGAAATTGGTGGGCACCCAGAGTTTAGGAAGGAAAACAATAAACTCCAAGTCAGTCATGTGACTGGTGTGAGAACTCAAAACAGTTTATTTATCTTTAAAATCAAAAAAGAGGAATATTTTTAAAGTCAATTCGCAATGCTTTTAAAAATGAGACTACCATAAGACCTCCTGCCACACACACAATGCAAACGCAGACTTGGAGAAGATTTCTCCTTATGATAGTCAGACATGCTTGATACGCATTTAAAATCAAATCAATTTTGATATTATTATTAGTGCATAGTGTAGAAAATTCATTTCGAAAGTAGAATATAAATCTTAGCCAGCATAGGTACCATTATATTATGCCTACTAATAGCTACCATATTAGATGGCAGGTTCTACAACTAAAACCGTACAAGTCACGTATTGTTTCTTTGGATTTCCAACGAATGATCAGGCCAAGGAACTTCCCATTGCCACATGAGAATGCCTCTGGATGGACATCCCCGAGAACCAAACCGGATCTCTACCAACACAAGGCCGGGTTACCCCTAACTGAGTAACAACTGACCGAATATGCCATCCCCCGGTCCTTTGGGACCTTTCACCGAGCGCTCGTAATCAATTCACACAATCATAACAAAGTGTTTTCAACATGAGTAAGTATATGGGCTCCATACCATGATACCACCCTTTTACAGAAGGAAATGCACACATCCTAAAGGGCGCTACCCCTCATAACCTTGCCACATCTTTCCTGTTTTGACCATTCACGGGGTGTGAGGCTCGACGAAGTCACGTCCACAAAAACATACTTTATACAAAAGCCATGCTTTGGGTCAACAAATGATCATAGAAATGATCACAAAGATAGACGATCAAATAAACGATCCTATCACAAATAATCAACACAATGATCATTTACAGCAACACTCAGCATGTCACATTACCAAATTGGGAATATATCGCTGATAACATTCAACTACATAACCTCTGAGCTCGTACGTCTCAGAGAAGGGTGTTAAGCTAAAAGAATAAATTCTTCGCCACCAACAGAAATATATTTGAAAGAAATCGGCTTTATATCTCAACTTGTAATGTCAGGCATACTATCCATACAAGTCTGTTCCGGGATCGAACAAAACCGAAGGCACTTACAAAGAAGTCCTTGCAATCCGGATATTCACAATCCTGATCGGATTCACCATCACATATGGAGAACTCAATACCGTAGCTACTCGGTGCAGAGTCAATCGACAGGTCATCTTATCGTTTTTGTAAATACCAGGTCTTCAACACCGATCTTCAATGCAATTCACAACGACGTATCACATATTCGGAATGGGTTATACGACCCCATGGTTCTTTCCCGGTTAACCCGAATAGTGAGCGCTTATTCAAAAATAAGTGTGGCATTCAAATTCAAACAATTCACATTAATTACCCATTCAAAGGGAAATATTGATAGTCGGTTATTGAACTATCAATGGATATGCACAACATCACCAGATTCCAAATAATTTTCCAAATTATTTATTTTCCAAAATACCTTTACAATTCACACTTCAAAAATAAATCAATATTTATTTTTCTAAACCAATCCCACTTTCTTTTATAAATTCCATAGTGAATTTATATTTCACAGTATCAATGAATATATGATTTTAATTATTCATTTTCAATTTATCTTCAAAAAGATAAATTCTCAACTTATTCACTTTGTATTGGAAAAACATTTCCATACTTACTTATTCATAAGTAATTCACAAATTTTATTTATTTTCAACACTTAGAAAATATTCAATATACTTAAATCGAGATTAAGTATATATTTCATTTTTGAAGGAAATCATTCTCTTAAACATATTTATTTGGGCCAAAACGAATGTTACGTAAAACATTGTTACGACAACCCAAAATCACTAGTATAGGGATTCGAAATTAAAATAGATATATAAATCCCAATACTAAACAAAACATTTCCTTTCGGAAATCATTTACTATAACAACAGTGTTATAGTCCACTATTTCCTTTTATTTCTCGAAAACGTCTATTTCAACAATGAATGTTGAAATCTATGGTTTCGAATCTCAACATATTTTAAAACATCGTTAGATCGTTTTAATTCTATTTCAAATATCACATTCAAAACAATTTCTTTAACATATTATTCACTATTCAAAAACGTGAATATATTACGTTAACAAATTTCATCATTTTATTCATTTTATTTTAAAGGATTATTCATGGTCAAAAACGTGAATATAACCCCATTAATAGGTTTCAACAATTTTCTTATCAAAATAAGTCGTTTGCGAATTTATAAAACAACGTTTATAAATCCCATTTCTAATTATTTTATAACAACTTCCTTTTATAAATTTTCTTTATTAACCTATTCGATTTATAACTCAATTATAAACTAAAGGTTCATATTATAAGTTAAATACTTATAATTTATTCGTTCACAAAAATCGTTCCTTTGAACTTCATAATTATAAATCTTATAACTTATAAGATTCAATTATTCACCCAAATCTATTCTTTTATAATTTCACAAAATTTATAAATCTTACTATTTATAAATTTCATTTATAACTTCACCATTTATAATTTTATAAATTCCATTCATTCACAAAATTCATTTTCACTTCATTCAAACACTTATAAAAACTCGTTTTATAATGTCAATATTTCAATTTATAAATATCCATTTATAAATCTCTTAATATAAATCAATTTATATTATTCTTTAAAACGTCTTTAATCTCCTTTATTATTTCACCATTTTGATTCATAAAATAATTAAATTTTATAAATCCTATATTCAAACTTTTCACAATAAATTCTAAAATCCCTATTAAACTATTTTATAAAATCATTAGCATCATATTCTCAAAAATCAGTTTTTAACTATATTTCTCAAAAATCATAATTTTTATAACATTAAAAATTATACGTTTATTTATTTTAAAATGAATCAATTCCAAAAATATTTTATAAACGCATACTTTCAAAAAAATCACTTTGAAATCATTTTAAAATTCCAAATTTGGTCCAATGATGCTACACACCAAATAGTCAATCACGACAACAACGACATCATATATCGATATGATAGTCCATCAATTATCAAAATATCTGAAATCAAATAAATACTGTTGAGGAATCCAGTTGGATCCCTCCAACCTGTTTCCCTGCATCCACAAACATTAGCACAATACCAATTTCGCTCCAGTACGAAATTATCGCGGTATATGGGATTTTATTAAATATTATCCGCTTAATAGACGGCGCAATAGGGTCTCATCCGCTAAACAAAAAATGCGGGAAATCAATAACTCCAATATATACATATGTCAATATATATATATTGCTATTATATATAATACCAATTTCACTGTTTATGAAATATTCGCGGTATATGTTTTTAATAAATAACATCCGCTTAATAACGGCGCATAATGTCTATTTTAACAATCAATAGATAACAATCATCATTCAAACATGCATTCAAATATTTTAAATCTAACTATTTAAAATAAAATCGAAACTGATTCGATTGAGTGAGAAGTTCTCACCTTGATTTTAAATTCCGTTTTAGCGATTTATTTCGAATAAAATTAAACGGACGTTTAATTTTACCCAAAATTCTCACTAACTCCAAACGACTCCAATCTAATTTCATCGCGTAGTGCTCGTCCATACGATTCCAACGCAACTGGTTTCGCGCGTTTTCGACCTCGTATGAAAAAGATATTAATATTTGAAGTTTACACGATTTATATAAACAATTACAACTTAAATTATAATTAATTTTAAACCTATCTTAATCAAAACCGTTAGATCCTATGCCACCAAATCCTTGCCGTCCATATGCTTTCTTCCCCCTCTCTAACTCACGCGCGTATAACACAGTATAGCCGAACCCATCATGCCCAATTTAGGGTTAATTATCACCATCTCCATACTCGACGACACCTCATCAAACTACCACCATCGCGAAGCCCCCAACTCCCTCTAGGTTCGGCCCCAATGCCCTGCAGCTCGGCCCCCTCCTCCTCCTCGTAGGGCGTGCGCAAGTCGCTGCAATCGGCCTCATTTATCTCCCAATTTATAGCTCCAAACACGATCTCAACCGTTGATCTCCAAGCTCTCGATGAACTCTCCAACTTTGATGTTGAACATTCTTGCTAATTCTTGATGGATTTGGAGTAATCGAGGGAGGAAGGAGAAGAAATACTGGCCATTCATTTGTTAGGGCCCGCTGCAGTTTATTTTCTTTATTTTCTTTTTTTTTAGAGATAGAGGGGGGTGTTGGTCTATTTATAGAAGAAAATCGAACACTATTCATCCGGAAATTCCGAACTCCGATTTACGCGCCAAAACTGACGTTCCTAGGGTTTATCCCGCGTTCCGGACATAATGGAACAGGTTTCGGAAGCTAATTCGGAAGTATGTGCGAGTTATGGCAATAAACGCTCAATTTGAATTAAACCGATTTAAGCGATTTTCTAGGCGTTTTAATTTGTACCGGACAAACGGTAAATCCAATTGACTTGAAATTTGAAACCGTACAATAATATCACATTACGGATCCGATGAAACTGGTTTCGTCGAAATCCGAGACTTTTTGAAAAATGGCTATTTTAACTCGCTAAATTAAAATTAAAAATAATTCGATGCGTTTCGAGCTGCCACGATCAAACGATAACTCCGATTGACACGAAAATTGAAATCCGGTAATAACTAACTATTACGGATCCAATGGAACTGGTTTTGTTCAATTCTGAGACTATTCAAAAATTGACTATTTTCACTAGTCGATTAAATTATTAAAATATTCAATTTTCACAAATTAACTCTTAATTCGATTTTAAAAGTTCTAAAATATCATTCTAACTCCAACATGATAAAATAAAATTTTACAAATTATTTTAAATCATATTTAACCCAAATTTAAATTATTTCCATAATTTCACATATTAAATTATCGATTTAATTATCCAATTAAATCCAATAATTCAAAATAAAATTTATTCGACTTATAAATTCACTTATTAATATTTAAAATTAATTAAATATTCAAATTTTAATTAATAAAAATTCTGGGTCGTTACAATAGGTAGATTTCTATTTTGTAACACCACCGATCTCGCATTCCAACTCACTCAAATGACTATGTCATTTTTATTTACTAAGTTATTTACGTACATATACATTTCACCCCGTTATAACGTATATTTGAATATATATTCATTTAATTATTACTTTTCTTTACTTTCTACAATGATCCGGAATTTTTATCATTTGATTTTGGAATATATGATTGATTTAAATATTAAAACGTTGGATTAAAGAGTAAAATAACTCAAAATTTCCAAATATAGGGATTTAAATTAAAGTTAATATTTGAAATTCAAATATAGAGATTGTTTAAAAAAAATTAATTCGTGAATTATATTTGAATGGTGTTTCTAATAACTGGATCAACAATTGAATATTAATTCAATTAACGTAATGGGCCTATTTAACTCATTTTTACATAACGACAAACTCAACAGTAAATTAATTGCAGTGTTCATAGTTCGATTAAATAATTAGAAAGTTTATTGTTAATATTTCAACTCGATTTCTATTGACACATTTTTAATTTATTTTAATTGATTGTTCCATAACTTTTAATTTGAGAAATATTGAAATTATTCGTTTGACGATTAATCGATAAATAACAGTATTTTTTTATTTTACAGAACACAATAATCGGTATATTATTATTGTTGTGGGAGCGCATTGCTATTCTGAACATACTGTATTTTTGTTTTGTTGAATCGGAGTCCGTACACGAACAGAAACCTGTGCGGCGAGGCGGTGGAAATCATAAATTATATATCTAACTCAAGACAATCATACACAACAACACGCCATTTCTCTCGTTTTTTTCTTTTCGTCGTTCCCTCTTTTTCCAATTTGGAAGTAGAGAAAAGAAAATGTCCGCTTCTTGTAATAAAAAAATAAAAAAAATCAAATCAAATCCAGGAAAATCTATAATTCCAAAAGCTTGGATCCTTGAGATTATTTTGGGTAGGCCTTCGGTATCAAGGTGTGTGCGACATGGTTGCTAGGCTCGACAGTTAGTGGCATAGCTAGGGTTTCGAGTGTGTGGAGTTTTGGGTGGTCACTTTGCAGAATAGTGTTTGGATTTGGGTTTGGTGGTGGAAGGAGCAGATGGAGGAGGAAGGCGAAGCAGGACGATGGTGTTTTGGGTGGTCTTAACGTTCACTATAGCGTGGAGGACGGTTGGAAAATGCAATTCATTGGAAAGGGCCGGGCTTGAGAATGAGGGGTGGAGATGGAAGCTCAGGCAAAGAGAAGTTCGTCGGCGGTATCGTACTGGGTTTTCATGGAATGGAGAAGGCGTGGAGGTCGATGGAAGAGCACGGTGATGGAGGAGTGTTCCAGACAGAGAGCGGCAATAGATTTTGAGAAGAAAGGATTAAGGATAATAGGGTAATTGGTGGATTAAGCTGTAATTAATGATTTTATTAATTATATTTAAAATCGTGATCTTATAAAATGCGTAACTTGCTCATACAAGGTCCAAATCAAACATTGTTTGTCGGTTGTGCTCGTAGCATTGAACTTTACGCTTAGGAATTGGATTAATGAAATTTAGAGCTATTAAAATTTTGTGCTAAAATTGAACGGTTTTAAACGAAACTAGAACGCGGAAGCGACAACTGAAACTCCGGTGAGTTATACTAACTCTTTGGTTAACTAGTAATGTTATATAGTAGTTAGAATTTACTGTTTGTATTTGGCTTATAATATCAGTTGATCAGGTTAAATATCTGCCTTTTAAAGTGATAGAGATTTAAATTTGAAATACGGGAAAATTGGTGAGAAATCTGAATTTCTCGATATTTTTTATTTTTAAAATTCTAGTTATTTACCTGTTGTTTTATTTCAATTATACATCTGTGATATAGTTGGTTAAATGCTGAAATTGGACTATTTGGCTACATAGGATGTGACACCGACATATGTAAAAATTGAACCTTTTAGAGTAAAAAGTTAGTAATAGCATTTGTTAATTTCTACAACAACTATTGGCCTTCATACAGTATTTTTGAAATACTATTAAGTGTGAATTTGGTTTGGTAATGATTTCCGTTTGGAAATGATTTTAAATTTGACTATTTTAGAATTTCAATAATCTTTTAATTTGAAAGAGTTTTCGAAACTTTTCTTTTCTATTTCAAAACTTCTGTACTTATCCTTTCTGATCTAGAATATATTCCGAAGTAAATGTTTTTAATTATTTTATGAAAAAATATTGTTCTATAGAAATTATTTAAATATTAAGTATTTATTCTAAAAGAAATGTAAAATGGATTATCTGTGTTAAAACAGTATTTTGGGGTTTTAAGGTGATTAAAATATTTGTAAATTGTTTGTATAAAATGACTGAGATTTATAAGTGTTAGTTTATAAGTGAAGAATAGATTTTATAAAGAAGTGTGTTATCAAAATAAAAGATATGGTTTTATATGTATATCTTATAGAAAAGGAAATCAATATCATTTTAATAAACTAGAGAAATAAATTCCATTTTGTGAATTTATTGAAATATATAAATGATCATATTGTAAAGAATAGTCGAGTTCTAAATGACATTTGAAATTCAACCATATAGAATTTGGGGGTTTACACTTGGAATTGGAATTTAAAAAAAAGAACAAATAAAGTTGGTAATTTATTTAGAAATAACGAAAATTTTATAAATGGATTTGGAGTTTATGAAGAGTTATAAATGAAGATGTGTTTTATAAGAGAATTTTGTAAATGAATTAGAATTTTATAATTATACTTTGAATTTATAAGAGGATTTTATAAATGGTATTGTATAATGGGTACTTATAAATTCTTTATTTACAAAGATATTAAAGTTGTTGTAAAGGAATTTGCGAATGGGGTTGTGAATAACGAAGAGTCTTACAAAAATAAAGGAATGTTTTGGGTTTATTGGTATAAATGTTTTAAATTAACATTTGTTTAAAACCATTTAAGTGTGATTTTGAAAACAAAATCTTCTCTTAAGATTTGTAAAATATACTTACACCGATTAGATAAGTATATGAGTAAATTTCCAAGTATTGAAATATAGTGTTTTGTGAACATACTTATATTTTTAATATAAGTATATAGAAATGGTTTCTAAGTGAAGTGAAATGCTTTTGTGAGTATACTAATACAGCTACGATAAGTTTATCGATATTTTCAAGTATTTAAAGAGTATAAAGGATTTGGAAATATATCTTTGTAAACATAGTTTTGATACAAGGATTTTACAAAGTGGTTTTAATTAATGGAAGGGATTAATTAAAGAGGCTAGTTGTTGTTTGTGCTTAACCAGTGTTGTTTTTTTAATGGAATTAAAGCTCAGGTTGAACTGATTGTTTATTTGATAGTTAAATTAACGATTATCAAATCTGGATCAAAACATAAGTTTGAAAATATCTGGGAAAAATATGAGAATTATATGTTACAGTTACCACCGTTGGTGCTATAATGTATGTATAAACTCGTTTTATTCTTCTAGGATAATTGATAAGGAAACGGGTCCATTCAATGGTTATGAGGTGATCTCTGCTCTTATATATTGTCTGTTTATTTCCTAAAGAACCAGGTTGAGTTTATTGGAACTATCGGAAGTTGTTTCGAAGAGACCAGGATCGGATTTGTTATTCGAAAGCGACTACGATCCAACTCAAGCGTTTCGACTTGAAGACAGCTTGAAGAATATGGAACCGAAGATAGAGCTTTAAAGTGCAAGGGCTATTTGCTATTAATCCTGCAAGGGATTCCCGAAAAGGATGGAGTAGAAATAGTGACTTCGGTTTCGTTCAGTCCCAGAATGAACTTGTATGGATGAATGCTAACATTGCATTGATGCCTAGAGGGCGGTGTAGCATTCCAAGTGGAAAGTGCTATATAAAGGTAAAACGTAGCCTCAAGCCTCATCAACCAAGGAATGAAAAAAATTGGGTGTGCAACAAGGTCATGTAGGTAGCTCTCATCCGGGTATGGTCATTCCAAAATCTAGAACGATTACTATCTACTCATGTATGCTTTGAGGCCCATTAAAAAAATGAGTGATCATATTCGGTACTACTAGTCAACTGACAGGCTAGTCCTGTATGGCAAGGGTACAAGATATTCTAGCCAAACCCCGATGCATTTTATCTAGAGATGTACCATAAGAAGGTAGTTCCTTATCTTGTCATGGTATAAAATCCAATCTCCAATACGAGCCTTATGGTTTTAGATATGCCCAACTATGCTAGTAGATGCAAGCATTCCGGCTATTTTAATATTTTATTTTTACCCTCATACACTATTATAATACCATAGAATTTCATATGAAATGGTTTTGTTATCGTAAGGTAAAAACCCGTCCATGTTTATGTGTGGCATAGTCTTACGAGATACTTTTGATTTCAAAGGTTTTTTTCATAACTTTAAAACCTAATTGGATATGTTTTTCTCATGCTGGTTTTCCAGACTGACTCGGGTGTTATTTTATTATAGTGCTCGGATCAGACCGAGCATATTACATATTTAGTTTGGATGGTTTGGAGCTTCCGGAGACGAATTGGAAGCCTAGAAACATACTCACGTACATGGTTATATTTCCATTGTATTTAGTTGTTATTTATCAGCACATGTGAGGATAGGTTATTATAATTGTTCAGGCTGACTCTTACGAACTTTGATCGGATGTATGTATATTATAGTTATTTTCTTCTTATGTAAAGATCTGTTTATATTATATATTAATCGTTCCACTACAAGATTCTCCGTTGTTTAGTTTTACTCTTGTCTTCTTTCTTCTTTATTTCCCTAACAATCTATTTTTCTGGCACTTGGATGTTCGACATGTGAATACCGTGGGCGTATTAGTGTTGACTTCTGAAGATCGAAAAGGCTGGTTGTAACACTTTCAATTATTGTTGTTCAATAAATCCTACATAACTTGCTTTTGATTTATTCTTGTCATTTACTATCATTTGTTATCCATTTCAAATTTATTGACTTAAGTGTCATTTATTATTCCCCTTCCGTTTAAACATTATCGGATGAAATCCCATGTTTCCTTTTTTAACTAGTATCTCTCTTTAGTTAACTATTAGACGTATTACTTCCATATTCGTTTCACTATATCTTCTTTATTCACTGTTTATTTTCTACACCATCTTAAATACATATTTTAGGTTTCTTTTTTAAATTTTTGTTATAATTTCTACTTACAACTCTGTCTGTGTAGTATTCTATGCAGCATGCCTGTAGCCAGGATAAAGGAGGAGGGTTATGATAGGCTTGGCGAGCCAACATGAAAACAATAGCATCTATTATGGAAATGGAACTATATTATATTTCATTGGGGTATAACCTTGTTATCGATGCGCCATATCGAGGCTCGGGTATGGTGATAAATAAGCAAGGGCTGGATCGCCACCCCCTTAGTGGCGCGCCATATCAAGGCTCGGATATGATGATAAATATGCAAGGGTTGGGTCGTCACTCCCTTAGTGGTGTGCTATATTGACACCCTGATGTAATGATAAACGAGCAAGGGTCTTCGCACTTTACTTGGCGGGTGCAAGAGGCAAGAAAGCTATTCGATGAAAGTAGGATTTGGTTAGGTAGTTAGGATGTGGGATCCTTAACAGAAAAGTTAAGAGAGATACTTGATACTATGACTACGAGACGTGTAAATGTCTTATACGTTCAGGAGATCAAATGGAACATAACAAGAACAGGGAAGGCATCTTAACTGACAAGAACCTTTAAAATGGAGTGGTTGACGTTAGAAGACAAGGGGAAAAGGTCATCCAAGTCAAGTTTGTAGTTGGTGATATGATCTTGAACGTCATTAGTGCATATGCCCCAAAAGTAGGCCTAAGTGAAGCTGCCAAGAGCAAAATCTGGGAAGATTAGATGTCATGGTTAGAGATATGCCTAGTAGCGAGAAACTGTTCATATGAGGAAATTTCAAAGGCCATGTTGGTACAAATATGGGGGGTTTGAGAGAGTGCATGGTGCTTTTGGATATAGTGGTAGGAAATTAAGAAGGAGAAGAAATATTGAATTTTGCTATTGCTTATTACCATATGATAGATAATATCTTCTTTAGAAAGTGGAAATCGCATTTATTTTCCTTCACTAGTGGCCAACATTCTAGACAACTTGACTTTGTCCTTACTAGAATAGATGAAAAACGAGATTGTGTAAATTGCAAAGTCATACCTGGAGAATGTGTCATCTCGCAACATCAGCTTTTAATATTTGAGTTTCGTCCTTGGATACGTGTTCAACAAGATAAAGGAGCCAAGATTAGCCGGACGAAATGATGAGATAAAGAATAGATGCGGAGAATACTTCGACAAGCTATTCAATGAATAAAGTGATAGCATTACAATTGAGCTGGACACTCTTTTGATGACAATAGATATTTTAATAATATTTTCCATATCAAACAAGAAGCCAAATGAGTGGAGGAGAAGCATATTAGTTCCAGTTTTAAGGAATAAAAGAGATATTCAAAGTTGCATAAACTACAGAGGAATTAAGCTTATGAGTCATACAATGAAGCTTTGGGAGAGAGTCATCGAACATCGATTAAGAAAGATGACAGGTGCTTCAAATATCCAATTTGGTTTTATGTCTGGAAGGTCGACCACTAAGGCGATTTGTTTGATAAGACAACTTATGGAGAGTTTAGAGAGCAAAAGAAGGTTCTACACATGGTATTTATCGATTTGGAGAAAGCTTATGATAAAGTACCGAGAAAGGTTATGTGGTGGGCTATGGAAAAGAAGAGAATCCCAACAAAATACATTACCCTTATCAAGGATATGTACGGTAATGTTGTAACTGGTGAGAGCATGCATTGGTGAAACCAGTGACTTTCCTATTAACATAGGTTTACATGAAGGGTCAGAGTCAATCCCCTACATTTTTGCCCCAGTGATAGATGAGATTATGAAGGGTATACAAAAGGAGATTCCTTGGTGTATGCTCTTTACTGATGATGTTGTGCTGATTGATGAAAGTAGAATCAGGGTCGATAGACAACTGGAGTCGTGGAGACATATTTTAGAATTAAAGTGTTTTAGACTCCAGAAATATAGCGGAGTATATGAAGTGCGAGTTTAGCAGTGTTAGGTCGAAGAATGGAGATGTCACTCTGACAGAACAAGTAGTGTCCAAGAAGGAATCTTTTGGATATTTAGGATTAATATTGCAGTATGATGGGGATACTGATGAAGGTGTTAGTTTTAGAATGCGAGCAGGATAGGTGAAATTGTGACTAGTGTTTGGAATTCTCTATGACAAGAAAGTCCCACAAAAGCTTAAAGGAAAGCTCTACATAACGACACTCAGGCATGCGATGTTGTATGGTGTAGAATGTTGGCCTGCTAAAAGACAACATGTCCAGAAAATAAGTGCAGCAGAGATGCATATGCTGCGACGGAGCTGTAGTCATACAGACGAGATCGAATTAGAAATGATGATACACGTGACAAACTTGGAGTAGCACCAATTAAAGAGAAGCTAGTCAACACCGCTTAAGATGGCTTGAACATCTCCAAAGAAGGCCTCCCGAGGCATATGTGCACGTTAGAATTATAGGCAACATCGAATGCTCAACGAGAGGTAGAGGTCGACCAAGGTTAACATGAGAGGAAGTAATAAAAAGGGACTTGAATGATTGGAATATATCCGAAGAGCTGGTGTCAGTCAGAAGTGCGTGGAAGTTAGCGATCCACGTATCTGAACCATGAGCTAGCAGTTTTCTGCTTAGGGTTGGTTTAAGCGTAGTGTTATCAGTTTTATTTTATAGGACTAGTAAATAGAAGTCTAAGACGTAGTGTTTGGTCTTTTTGATTTCTATCGGTACCATTATAACTACAACTATTATTATTATCATGGTTTTTTTAAAATTTCTTTATATTTTTACTTTTATCTTTATTTTTATTTTACTTATTTATTATTATTATTATTTCTTTAATTATTTTACTTTATTTTATTATTATCATGGTTTATTATTTTTATTGGTTTTGTTGTTGTTATTTTTAAATTGACTTTGTCATTTAGTTTTGGGCACCACCTCTAGTCGATACCAACTTGTTTGGGAATAATGGCTTTATTGTTGTTGTATTATTCCTACTTCGTTACTTTATTTATACTTAAGGATTTTATACCGTAATACATTGGAATTACTTCTTTCTCCAAAGGAAATTGTTAACACTATAATTCCCTATAAATTACTTAAAAGAGGATCTATGTTATGTGTGAAATAACAAGGAATTATCTTTTATTTTTCTGTCGGAACAGGCAGTACAAAATAAGTGACTCCTTTATTTTATGCACCTCTTCCTTTTTGTTTACATTCCTTATTATTATTTCAACCAATATACTTTTATTTTTAGTCCATTTATAGAAATTCAGACCGTTAAACAATTCATTTCAATGTATTAAATATTGCCCAATCCCAATTTAATTTATAATCAATTCTTATTTATGTTCAATAATCTATATAAGCTAACCAAATCTGAAATCCTAATATAATTTCATCAACAAGTATTTACAAATCTAAGGACTATCTATACCCCAAACTTTCCAAATCCAAATGTATATAATATCTATGAAGTTTAGGGTTTCCGTAATATGTAGGCATATTTTCCACAATCATTATGCATATAAAAATAAATATCTCATTCACGATTTATATCAATTCCAACACATATAAAATTAAGTATCCAAATCGTGATTTATATTTAGGCATAAATGAAATAGATCTATAATGATATAAATCCAATATTATTGCAAAATATGTAATCTTACACTCGCCTTTTTAGCATTTCAAGTCTTCGGATCTAATCTTTGTTATTCCACTTTGACTCTCTTTTCTTCGTAATTGGATATATATATCGCAAGCATATACAGATCTATTAGGAATCCAGATTAGAAAAGAGATTTGGATTTGATTCGTATTTAAGATCTGGATTTATAGTTCACCTCTGTTTTGACGGTTTGATTTGACCATAATTTCCTTCTCTATCATCTTCAATAATTCTCCAATTGTATATAAGTATAACTAGAACAAATTTAAGAATTTAGAAATTTTTAGAGAAGAGAAAGTGGCAGAACTTTTGCGTCCATTAGAAAATTTGTGTTTGTAAGTGGGGGTCTAAGTCTATATTTATATGGATTCAAATCAATGCAAACCGTTCGATTAAACTATTTTAAATCGGGGTAGTACTTACCGCTTTTTACTGTTGAATTTACAGCACCCACCGTTGACCGCTTGCCCTACACGGTCCGCCGCTACTGATCGACCATGGTGCTTTCCGGGTTGGCTATGCAGCTGTAAATTTGTGAATTCTGTGCGTGTTTGATTTTTGTTTATCTAATTACTTATTTAACATTGTTAATATTTATTTCTTGTTACCATTTTATTAACTAAGCTACTGTTAAGTTTAACCATTTGCAATTAACCTTAGTTAATTATTATCTATTTCCTTAGTTACATATGCAATTATTTCTGATTCCAAAACTTTAAATGTCAATAACTTTTTCGTTTGAACTCTAATCGAAAAACTTTATATATGCAAATTGGTTAGAAAATCATCATGAACCCAATGCTGTAAGTTTCGTAGCCAAATTCCAACGTTGTAAATGTTCTACTTTTCAATATTATTATTCATTAACTAATTTCTTTTAAATTAATTATTATAAAAATGGCGGGGTGTTACATTCTCCTCCCCTTGAAAGAATTTCGTCCCCAAAATTCCTCAAGGTTCGAACAGTGTTACATAATGTACAATAATCTTTCATCCCCGAAATTTCCCAAGGACCGAACAATGTTACATAATGTACAATCATTCTAAACTAACCAATCAATTAATGTCTGACCAATTTTGTAATCACTCTTGTAAAAGTGCATGGTGTATCATAACATATATGATATTTGTATTGAGAAATTCTAGTCGATGCCTCATATATGAATGCATCATTTTACAACGATTTTGAAAATAAGATGCAAACTACCTAAATATACTGGCAATTCTATATGTATGCAATTTTCGAAAATCAAAAACTTATTTTGCATCCAAATTTTTCCATACTTCCATGAATGGAAATATAGTTCAAAAATAATTTCATCCAACTCTTACTATCTGAAATCCTAGCATGCCATTGCTAACATCAAAATTTAGAAAATTCTAAATTTCTAAACCTATTTTCTTTATGCCGGAAAAATGGTTTAGATGAAAAGTTCCATATTTCATCCTTATTATATGTACTTTTTTCCACTTTACCTTGAAATCATTTCTTTTGCACCCAATTCTCTTTCACTTTTTCCAAGTACAGTTTGCATAAGTGAATTTTACTTTTTAATCTTAGAAATTTTAAAACATAATTGTTTTAAAATCAGTTCAGTTCACTTACCGACAAGGTATAGATGAAATGACTCCATAGCCAAAATAGTTTTTTACCTTGTCTCTAACAGTATTTTATTTATCTGCCACTGCTGCCGCACAGTAAAATTTGTCCTAGCCAACATGCCAACTATTTCTCCATGTCTAGTATGTGGCATTTTGAAAATTTGAAAATTCCTTCATTTTCTACTAAAAAATGTTTTTATATTACTCTTTCAAATATTTGTACAAATTTTTAGACTTTGAATTTTCATCACAAAAACTTTTCACAAAGGTATTTTATTTTCCAAAAGCAAATATTTTGAACAAAAATTTCAAAAGTGTATATAGATATATATATTCTTCAAAATAATTTATGTCACATTTCATGAAATCGGGAATTATTTTATAGTCTAATGTCCATAATGGACATCATCTAATTTCGTGGTAAATTTTAAGTTCAAAATTTTTCTTTCATTTATGATATCAACAAGCAAACAAGTTCAATTATAAATTTTAGCTTTTAAGGTATAGAGACAATGACGTATGGCTTCACAACAACTTTCCACTGTCCTTCACTTGCTAAAATTTACTTTTCAAAAATTGTTAAATTTTTAGAATTTAAATCTTATGTTTTTTCCTTTAGTAGCTAATTAAATAAATTTTCTTAATTTATTTTATACTTCTAGCCTTTTACTGTTTTATTTTTCATTAGTTAAGTGTCTTTTCTTAAATTTCCTTGTATTATTGTGTTCCTTATAATATCGCGGACCGCACGGAAAACACATTAAAAGAAACATTTCCATAAATATCTTATGCATTTTTACATAAGAGAAACAACCACTGCTTACAACCTAACTAAAAGAAATTGTTGGAAGGAAATACAACTAATTCTACTAGCAACTAACTACTACTACCTATGGACCTTTCTAATGTGCCATCATTCTCCATCCCATATATCTTAACTTTTCTTTATGGCTTTTGATAAATAGGGTCCATCCATTACTTCCATTACCACACTCAATCATGAAACAAAATATGCATCCTTATACTGTAGTTGGTGTAAAATACAAGCTATGCATGCTTAGAATAATCTCATTGGCAAATTGGCTTGGTGAAATAACTTTTCCATTCTCCATCTTGTCTTTCTTAACTTTGAGTTTACCAATGTCCTCTATGTGTGTTTTTCATCATATTACCCATTGTTACCATCTTCTTTAATCCAAATCTTGGTTTTTACTTTCTTTATCCTTGATCCTTCGTACGAGCAAACCCTAGCACTTGTTGAAGTATACTTTGATACCATTTATCATTCTTTTGTGGCTCTTCCTATGGTTTGCATATATGTCCAAAAAACATTCCTAGGTTCTCACTAGTATTCTTTACACTCTACGAGGAATCCTTATTGCAAATCTATAACAACCCTCCTTTTGGATTCTTGAAAGTCGGCACTTAATACATCCACATATTTAAATGTCAATCATCCAAGTGCTGAAAAGGCAGATTGTTAGAGTAAATAAAAAAGTACAGGGGAAACTTGAATCTCATAGAGGAATAATAGCACATAATATAATAAAGACAATAAAAGTTGTCACTCTAAGATACATGGTATATCAAAGTTAAAAACAAACCTCATCAACTTGGATATTTATAACTTTATGACCTTACAATTATTGATGTGTGTACATAATAATGCAATGAAAAATAAAAATGCTACGACAGGTGAACATCTAGCTATCCTCGATGAGCCCCATGTCCCACCAACGACAATCTAAAAAAAATACTCAGTTTGACCCGAGCATTACAATAAAATCACACCTGGATCAGTTAGGAAAGCCAATGTAAGAAAACTCAAGCAATATGATGCACGTATAATAATCTGTGAGACCACATCGCTAAACATATAACGAGTTTTACCCTACAAGAACAACATCTGTTCATGAAAGAATGGGAGCAAATCAGACCAATACCAAAACTTGAAAGAATGGGAATAAACAAGATCAAAATCCAAACATATAGAATAGACACAAATAATTAAACATGGAGAAGAGCACAAGGCATATCTCGACGCAATTAAGAAAGCAATTCAAAGATTTGAATCAAACAAGAAAAAAGAATTTTTCCAATAAAGACTAGGTGGGTAAGCCCCCTTACCAAAGGTATACCACTAGAAAATATAGTTGAGAACTCCAAAGGCTCTCGTAAACCTCCAAGCTGGATCCTGCTAATCTTACCGAGAATTCGAGTATTTCACATCTCTATGTGCATATAAACAAAACCAATATAGAGTAGATGAGAAAATACCCTAATTGGAGCAACCTCACATAGCTTGGCCTATTAAGTCTTTGGTTTTAATCATTTCCAATAAAGGATATCAATGCCCCAAACGAGCAACAAATTGCCTTAGATTGACAAAATACAAAGAAGTTAGCAGAACCAATAGTTGACAAATCAACTATCGAGAACAAAAAAATGATTGTATATGGAAATCATATCTCATACACTCATCACCACTCGTCGATTTAAAACTTGTACTATATCTCGATTAAAAATGAAGACAAGTTGGGCATTACTGCCTCTTAGACCTTGCCTTGACGTATATTCTTATCTTTCGAGATAGAGATGAGTTTCCATACCTCGACGTTTATTGCTTAAATCGTTTCCATATTAGTGATATCGCTTATGGAAATTAAATTCTTACCCATGTAACCAAACTTCGATTTCCAACTCATACTATCCCTCACTTAAGAATGAAGCCAGGTAAGTCAGGATACTAGTTGCCCCTGGCCTTGCCTAGACACTCCAGTTTTTAAATCTCATAGATAGTAAGTCGATATTTGTACTAAGGATAAGACTAAATCCTTTCCATAGATGAAATCAAACTTTTAAAATTTTAAAACCGTATTTCTGCTTGATTCTCATATCATAAATATTTGTGAAACACTCGTTAAAATATTCCTTTAAAGTAACCATATTTCTATGTGTGTCAAAAAGAGGTCAAAAACAAATGTCGTCAAAACATTATTTACTATACACCCAAAACCAATTACATTTATCTTTATCTTTAAAACAATCATTTTAAAGATCTTTTCATTTACAAAAATATCATTTATAAATCAACTTATTATCATCTTTAAAACAAAATTCATCCAAAGACTTAAGAATATCAGCATTCATTAAGTCAATTAATTGTTTTCCTAATAACTTTACGAAATCATTTATTATAACAAAAGTGTTCTAATTCATGAATTCTTTTCTACTTTTTGAAATAATTTATCATAACAAAAACATGATAATCTATGACTTCTTTCTCCATTCTCAGAAAATATTTATTACAACATTGGTGTTGTAATCCATGCCTTCCTTTCACTTTTAATAAACTACAAAATACTTGAAATATAGCTTTTAAAACGTCTATTTGAAGTATTACTTAAAAAGAAAATCTCAAGTTTAAAATATATTAGAAACCCAAAACCACCTTTCCTTATTTTCAAAATAAAAACTTCTTCTTTAAAATACTTTTACAAATTCAAAACCACTTTTAAAACACTTAAATATATTAGAAAAGTTCACTAAAAGGATTGAAAAGGAAAAATAAGGTTTGTGATCATTTTATAAAAGTTGGAAATAGTACCATAAAACTGCCTCTAAAAAGAGTAAGGAAAATTCCTTAAATCGATTCTTTTAAAAATGGAATTTTCTCTACGTTTTAACAGAGTATATCACACTAGCATATATATGGGGTTATAGTCCCCAAATTAAACAAGTTCTTTTTTTCTCCTCGTCCTCATCTAAAGAGAAATACAAATGTAGACTTATGATAATTTGAAAGTTCAGACCTACCTCTTTTCAGTTATATCTATCTCTTTCTCTTAATCAATTCATAAAATCAAGTATGACTTCCTCTATTACTTATTTTGCATTTTTATTAATAGGATATATTTGATATGCTGGGTTATATTAGGATATATTTCCTGGAATGACTGGTTGTATATATGGTTACGTATTTTAGGAGATTGATAAGGATATATTTTCTGGAATGACTAATTGTATATTTGGTTATATATTTTAGGAGATTGATAAGGATATATTTCCTGGAATGACTGATTGTATATTGGGTTGTATATTCTAGGAGTCTGAATGAAAATGCTATGTTATCTTTCTCCAAAAATTTCTTAAACTTATCATGGTATCGGAGCCTCCTAAGTAAAGGCACAAAAAGGTAGTTTTTTCTTTCTCTTTTTCTTGTTCATGGTCCGTATTCCAGATTATGTGCTGTGGATTTGTGGCGTGTGATTGTGTTTCAAACGGAGGTTTGTTTTCTTTTTCATTGTATAGACAAGATTTGATTTTGCGATGAGTGAAGACAAGCAACCTCCATCATCATCATCTCGATATGAACCTTTTACCCCTTATTACTTACACACCTCCGAAGGTACTGGTTCTACAATTAGCCCTATTTTGTTGAAAGGGAGTAAGTATGATGAGTGGGTGCGCTCTCTTCAGAATAATTTACGTGCTAAAAATAAGTTAGGGTTTGTTGACGGTAGTATCCCAACCAGCTGCTACTTCTCCAGATTATAATCAATGGGAAATAGTTAACTCAATGCTTGTTGCTTAGATATATAATTGTGTTGATGTCTACATTCGTAAGACTGTTTCTTTTCCAGATAAAGCTAAGACCTTGTGGGATGATCTTCGTGATAGATACTCCCTTAGTAATGGCCCTCGTATTCATGAATTGAAGAGTTTAATTGTTGACTGTAAGCAACGTGGTCGTTTTATTGCTGAGTATTATGGTGAATTGCATACCTTGTGTGAAGAATTGGATAGTGCTACTAAACTACCTACATGTACATGTTCCGCTGCTAGTGAGTATATTACTTTGTTAGAGAATGAAAAATTGCATCAATTTCTCATGGGCCTTGAGTCTAAAAAGTACCGTGATGTTGCGTCGGGTTTGCTGATGCTTGATCCTTTGCCTACTTTTGCTTATGCGTATGGTAAGGTTCTTGTGACGGAGCGACACTAATTTTTCATGGATGCCCAAAGTCGCATGATGATGTGGTTGGGTTTGCTGTTGATTATGTAGCACAAAGTAGGGGAAACAAGGCGCAGACGTACGTATGTGCTCTCATTGTGGTCGAAATGGTCATGAGAAGGAGAAGTGTTTCGAGCTTATTGGGTGGCCTTAATGGGCTGGTTCTAGTAGCCGTGGTGGCCATGTTGCGGCAGTCCTGGTGGTAGAGGAGGGAGCCGTGGTGGTCGGCCAAGTGGGCAAGGGCAAGGCACACTTGCTGCTGCCATGGACTGCTCTCGTCGATGCCCTTCGAGCTATACCAGTGTGGTGGATCGTGCTTCGTTACCCATTCTCACTGATGTGCAAGTGCATCAGCTCATCGCAGCACTCAAGACTTCGTCAGCCGTGTCTTCTACTCCAAAGTTGCACGGTAAGAAATTTTTGGACCAATGGATTATAGATACAGGAGCTTCAAACCATATGTCGGGTAATCTTGACTTGTTTGTTGATATCAAAGAAATTGCTTCAGAACCGTTGGTTTTCCAAATGGAAAACATGACACTGCCACAAAAGAAGGCCGTATTAAATTAAGCCATGACTTAATTCTTGATAATGTTTTATATGTACCTACCCTTAATTTTAATTTGCTGTCTGTGTCTCAATTGCTTGAAAAACAAAAATTTATTGTATTTTTCACTAACAAGCTATGCACTATTCAGGACCGGAGTTTGAGGAACCTGATTGTCATAGGGGAGCAGTATAATGGGGTCTATCCCTTCTGACCAGTTCGTGGTATTCAATCAAATAACTCCACATTTGTAGACTCTGCTCAGTTATGGCATAGACGGTCGGGTCATCCTTCCATGAAAGTAGTCCATTCTTTATTACCTGTTGGAAGTAGTAGTAGTAGTACAAATAAATTTTGTAATGACAATTGTGATGTTTGTTTTATGGCTAATCAGTCTCGTGACTCTTTTCCACTAAGTATAAGTAAAGCAACTGATTTGTTTGATTTAATACATTGTGATATTTGGGGTCCTTATCGTGTTGCTTCTAGTTATGGAGCTCATTGATTTTTGACCATAGTTGATGATTTTTCTCGTGCTATATGGATATATTTAATGGTCGGTAAATATGAGGTTGGCGAACTGATTCAAAATTTCTTTGCTATGGTCAAAACCCTGTTTAATTGAAAGTTTTGCATAGTGATAATGGACAAGAATTTAAATGTTTAAAGGATTTTTTGCTCAACAAGGCACTTTGCATCAAACCTCTTGTGTCGATACTCCTCAACAAAATGGTAGAATAGAACATAAACATAAACATGTTCTAAATGTTGCTCATCCCCTATGCTTTCAAGCTTACTTACCTATTGATTTTTGGAGGGAGTGTGTATTAACTGCCTGTCACCTTATTAATCGGATTCCCACTCCTGTTTTGGATGGTAAAACCCCTATGAAATGCTTTTTGGGAATCCACCTAGTATGTCTGCTTTAAAGGTATTTGGGTGTCTTTTCTATGCTGCGAATCAGCCTCGTGTTAAGGATAAATTTGGCCCTTGAGCAGCAGGCAGTAACCTAATCCGTTGGGGTAACCATGGAGCATGTTGCCCAGCAGCCTTGTACGCACGAGTGTGATGGTGTGGAGTCAAGGGGGAGTAGGAGAGTTAATTTAGATGGCATGGAGTCCAGGGAGAATTCAAGCATTGATTCAAATGGCGATAATCTTGGTCGTGGGCACTGCATCAAGCTTCCCTCGTCTCGTGTTCGAGGAGATGTTACTAACACAGTTATGTGCAAGATAGACCCCCGTACTACTTCTCCTACTACATCTCATTCCTCAGGTAAACCTTTTAGTATAGCTTGTTATGTGGATTATAATAAATTTTCTATGAGACATAAACATTTTTTAGCAGCAATTACATCTCAAAAAGAGCCTATTTACTTTAAAGAGGCTATTCAGGATGCAGGTTGGCGTCAGGCAATGAAAGAGGAGATTGATGCACTTGAACGGAATGGCACGTGGACATTAGAGGATTTTCCACCTGGTAAGAAGGATATTGGTAGTGGTTGGGTTTATAAAATAAAGCGACGTGCTAATGGTGATGTTGAGCGTCTTAAGGCACGTTTGGTTGTGTATGGTAACCGACAGGTTGCTGGTATTGATTATAATGAAACTTTCGCTTTAGTTGCTAAGATGGGTACTGTTTATATTTTTTTTGCTGTTCTTATTGCTTGTAATTGGGAATTGCATCAGATGGATATATGTAATGCTTTTCTTCATGTGATTTGGAGGAAGAGGTCTATATGCAGCTGCCCTCAGGTTATAGTAGTTCTACTCCTGGGAAAGTGTGTCGGTTAAGTAAGCCATTGTATAGTTTACGTCAAGCTCCTCAGCAATGGTTTGTTAAGTTATCTAGTGCTTTGCGGAAATTTGGTTTTACACATTCCTATGCTGATTATTCATTATTTAGTTATCACCAGGATGAGGTTTCTCTGCACGTACTAGTTTATGTGGATAATTTGATTATTGCAGGTTCCTCATATGATGTGATCTTGAGGTTCAAGCAATACTTGAGTAAGTGTTTTCATATGAAGGATCTTGGTGTGTTGAAATATTTTCTTAGGATTGAAGTTCGCCGTGGTGTTGGGGGTTTGTTTCTTTCTCAACGGAAGTATGCTTTGGATATACTGCCAGAGACACGTATGTTAGGTTGTAAACCCGTTGATACACCAATGGAGCAGAATCATCGGTTGGCTTATGCGACGAATGATCCGTATGAGCATCCGGAGCAATATAGGCATTTGGTGGGGCGCTTGGTTTATCTTTCTGTTACTCGACTTGAGTTGAGTTATTCCGTTCATATTCTTGCTCAGTTTTTGAGTAATCCTCAGGTCGCGCATTGGGATGCTGCCATTCGTGTCTTGCGATATATTAAAAGTCAACCTAGTCAAGGTATTTTTTTCTTCTTCCCAGTGATATGCAGTTGACAGCTTATTGTGATAGTGATTGGGCAGCTTGTCCTTCGACACGTCATGCGGTATCTGGTAATTTTGTGCTTCTTGGTCACTCTGCTGTTTCCTGGAAAATTAAGAAGCAACCGACTGTTTCTCGTTCATCTGCAGAGGCATAATATCGTTTGGCCATCGCGACTTGTGAACTTAAGTGGATAAAATCATTGTTGCGTTCTGTTGGTGTGATTCATTCCAAGCCCATGCGATTGTTTTATGATAGTCAATCTGCTTTTCATATTGCGAAGAACCCGGTGTTTTATGACTGCACCAAGCACATTGAAGTTGATTGCCACTTTATTCGTGATGAGTTGCAGGGTGGAAATATTACTGCTTCATATGTACCTACTGATCAGTTAGCTGATATTTTGACTAAGGCCCTCAGTCGTCAACAATTTGGTTATTCGTTACGCAGTTTGGGCATTTGTGATTTACATGCTCCAAATTGAGGGGGAGTGATAGTGTATATTTGATATGGTAGGTTATATTAGGATATATTTTCTGGAATGTCTGGTTGTATATTTGGTTATATATTTTACGAGATTGATAAGGATATGTTTTCTGGAATGACTAATTGTACATTTGGTTATATATTTTAGGAGATTGATAAGGATATATTTCCTGGAATGACTTGTTGTATATTGGGTTATATATTTTAGGAGTTTGAATAAAAATGCTATGTTAGCTTTCTCTAAAAAAAATCTGAACTTATCACTTATCGTTGAAATCAATATGGTTCATTTCTTTAACAATCAGTGTTTGATCTGATTTCAAATTTTTGACAGGATGTGTGGTAGTCTTTAAATTGACAATATTATGAATTTTATTAGTGAAAATATGCCTTTCATTATGGCCAGTCACATGATACTAGTTTATGTTGATATTGAAAAACATATCTCTCATTGTTTAACTGCACAAAAAAATTGGATCACTCTCGATGAAATATATGAAGAAGAAAAGGTCAACGATAATTCAGAACTCTCTAAGATGATACAAGAGCAAAGATGTGTTTGACAGGATTCACGAAAGACAATTCAGGCAATGGTAGTTCTCTTATGTCATAATTAACTAAAACTGTTGATGATCTTGAGCTGAAAAAATACAAGCCAAAAAAATGGAACTTTTGAACTTAGTTAAAAAAATGATAAATTATAAAAGGAGCTTGAAAATATTAAATAAACTGAAAATTCCGATTGTGAAAAATGTTTGAACTACGAAAAATGATTTGTTCATTTTAATTAAAATTTTCAAAAGCTTGAAAAGGAAATTCATATTTTGAAGGAAAATGAAAGTGAGCTGATTTGCACAAATAACATTTACAAATAAAGTTTAAATTTTTTGAGCTGTTTGAAAATATAAATACGAAATTTTTGAAAGTGATAATTTGGCAAAAACTGAGATAACCCTAGATGGGCAAGAAAATAAAGTCAAAAAGCTTAAAATTTTAAAAATCATGAATGTGGTAAATGTGGAGTTTTGATAAGGAATCAAATGTTATCAAAGGAAATTTCAAAACCCTTGAAAATGAAATTATGATTTTGGAAATGGCAAAAATGAAAGTATTCAAACAAATCACAAATCAGAAAAAGAGACTAAAAAAATTAAGGATTTTGATCAACTTGAATTTGAGAAACGACAACTTTTTGAAATCTAGATGTTTGAAGTTAAGAGAAAAATAAAAAGGTTCTAAAAATTAAAATATGGTAATAAAGGGGAATGATTCTGAAAAGTGATAAAATGCTATTAGTCCTTGTTCTAAGCTTAAAACAAGCATAATCTTTTAAAATCTAAAGTTAATAAACTCGAGTCGATTATTCGAAAAAATTCCACTGAAGAAAAATTGTTCAATATATTATCAGGAATTCAACTCTTTGCAAATAACAAAAAAGACTTGGATATAAAAAGTACCGATGCATAAACAAGTAGCTAGTAACACCGCTGAGGGAAGAAGTGTGTTTCCCAAATGTGTAAAGTGTGACAATATTAGACATAATTACAATAATTGTTGAAATAGGAACATGAAGAAACGAGTTAAACAAATTTGAGTTCCTAACAGTAAAGTTATATGGTTTGTTATACAAAAAAATTTGTGTTTCGAAGATTTCAAATGTAAATAAAAGTGGTTCTACATCTTCTTCTAGGCCGCTCACTTCTTCTAATGTGTAGGTGCAAAGACAGGCTAAGGAGCAAATACGGTGGAAGTAGATTTCGAATTGTTTGGCACATTTGATTAGCGATAGTTATAATTTTTCTTAGCCTTGGAAAATGAAGTGGAGATCCACTCACTTTGGGTAAAAAATGGTGAATAATAATGCAACTTCAAAGGTAAGTAAAGGCATGATCTCCAAACCCAACCTTCCTGTTTTTCTCTTCTTGTTTTTTTGGAATTCCAATTTTTTCGCACAACTGAAGTAACACTGTCATGACTTAAGCTCTGAAACTTTGATTTGCAAAAGTCTATATGTTTCGAAAAATAGACAAAAAGTCCTATAAGTTTCATGCTTTTATTTTTTCCAGATTATGAACTTTAATGATGGAAAACTGTAAATAATTCAGTACCATGTTTGAAACGTGTTACAGAACGTTCTGACATAGTTGTAATATTTTGATCATAACTTTTGCTCCAATATTTCAATTTATAAAATTGTAGAAGTTTGAAAATCTTATATAAAATTCTACAATTTCATCCATTGTTTTCGATGGTTCATTTCAGAAATCCTTGAGAAAATGCTTTCATGTTAGTACTATCGTTAATTATCATTCTGGAATTGTTTAACATGGCTGTAGTAAATCGACCATAACTTGAACGTCGTAACTCCGATTTTCATTTTTTGAGTTTTTATTGATTCATGTCATAAAATATTGCAAATAGTAAGCAGTTCCACACAATGCTTGAAAACTGCTTTTGAATTGTTCGAACAAGCTATAGTATTGTGGACATAACTTTTCATCTATTGTTCGTGACTTAAAACCAGTTATTTTGATTAGAAATAGTAAGTATCTAAAACTTTCATGGTTTGTGCTAAATTGGATTATTGACTTAAAATTTTCAACTAATGGTTTCAAAATAGTAGATTGATTTTTCAAAATAGCAATGGTTGTTGGTTGCTGATAATTTCTTTCTACTAACATACATTTTTTATTAACTTCTACATGAGATGATGCTATGTTAATTTACTTTAAATAATGATTAATACAAAGTATCCTTGAGATTTTCTAACCTGTTTTTTAATTTCATTTTTGACATGGATGATTTTGCTGAGAAAGTCAACCGTTGAAGCCAATTTGATTGACATTGTGGAGTATGTAGTATGATTGTTTGATTAAGCATATCTTTCACACTTGAGATTACTGATGAGAGTTCTAGAGAGTGGACGAAAAAATAGTGTCTGAAGTACCATGATTTTCCACCACAACATCTCAAGAGTGACAAGTGATATCACTGTTCGACATTATGGGTGTTATACCTCCTTTTAGCTAGGTTGTATACCAACGAATTTAGCCAAACGGATTTTGTGATCATCAAGGAAGGATGACTGAAGAGATGATTATTAGGCTTGAAGATCGGTTATAAACAAGGCTATGAATGATGGTTGAGCGGATTCGGATGGATGACACCATAGAATTGGCTAAGCATGGAATTGGCACTTCCTCTAGGAAAAGGATGAGATCAGATTAGTAGGTTATGAATCGCTCAGATTGGCATCACAACTCAACTCAACGATGATCACTCAATAACTCAACGATGATCACTCGATAACTCAATGAATGATGCATCAAATTGGGAGTTCACTTTGGAAAAATGAAGTGGAGGAGTAAGAGACCCACACAAGGGATCGTTGGCCCCCTACATGAGTGGAAGAGCGGTCGGCTTCAACCCCTCCTAGGGGTGAGCGATTGGCCTGAATTTTTTTGGCTCATGTCGTCTTGGCTTGGAGATTTCAGATCCGAATTTTGAGCAAGATATTTGCACGTCTTCTTCTAAAATACAGCAGGCTTGGCATTCATTTAGGGATCTTTTTTTTTACTCTTCTTCTTTACTCTCTTCCCTTCCTCCATTAATTTTCTAAGGCAAGAACAACTGTACTTGTAATCTTATAGAATAAATAATAAGATTATTGGAGTGGATATAGGCCATAGTTTGTCGAACCACTATAAAGTCTACGTGTTCATTTACTTCTATGCACTGAATCTGTGATCTGTGAACTTATAATATTCTCTGATTCGTATTGTTATTGGATTGGTGATGCTTTCACATTGCTTAGGCATTGGTGGCGTTTTTGCCATCAATAACGGGCAACCTAGATAATAAATGGTATCACGATGGGGTAAGTTGTTTTTTCTTTTCAGAACATTAGGTATGGTCTTTTAACCTTTGTGATTCCTTCAATTTGATTTTTTTTGATAGCTCATATGTTTGATTGATTGACATATTTCACATATTTATTTCATAAACATGTGGAGATCTTGGATATTTTTCTCTGTTTTATTTTATTTTGAAAAACTCAAAAATGTGTTTCTTACCTTCTTAGAACTTTTTTTCACAAAAATTCTAAAAACTCAAAAAGTATATTTTTGCTTTCTTAGAATTATTTTTCTTTACTCCATATTGATTCGTGAATTAAATATTTTGAAATAGTCATTTTGGCTAAATCGAAATTGTTTTTATAAGGGAGTCTTGACTGGATATTTCTTTGACTTGAACATTTTGAAATTTTTTGGCTTGAACACTTCTCTGACTTGAAAATTCCTTATTTGAAAATGCTGAAACTTCTTGAGATGTATTTTTGAAATGGCTTTTGGAAACAAGTTTGTGAAATGAGAATTTAAAATTTTTGATACGAAATTTATTGAAATGAGTTTCTTATATTCAAAATTTGATATGACTTTGGGAGATGAATTTTGGAAATGAAATTTTTGAGCTTTGTAATGAATCCTTTTGAGATGAGCACTTGATTTTTGTTTTGATACATCAAGAATTATGCCCTTAGGCCATCTACTTCCCTCCACACAAATTGCTCTAAAACAAATTCACATATTTTTTCAAGATTAGAATATGAAATTAAAGATATTTTTGAGATATTTATAGAGAATTTACTTTTGAATTCATATCACGATAGATTGAACTTTCTAATGTGATTTTCAAAAGTTTTTAAATTGGTTACGTAGACGATTAAGGATATTACATACTTGATTAAATTTTGGAATTATGATATTTTTTGTAATCAAGCAGTTGTTAAAGTTTCTATTTTTGACTATTATATACCTCATATCATCTCTAAATCTACAATCTGATATTAATTTTCCATCGACATATATTTTTCAGTTTTATGCTTCTGTTGGATAAATTGACATAACCAAAATTCATTATTCAGAGTGTTTTTGGAAACTAATAAAAAATTATACATATGATGTAACAAACTCCCTAAGCCCCTCCTACATGCCTATAAAATAATGTGTAAATATTCGTCAAGTAATGTCCATTCTTAACTAAGAGACCAAGCGACAATGTGTGGATGGAAGATTCTTGATCTCATCAATGACGAGTTAGAAGTTATTATAATAATATTTTTGGTCACATCCATTCTTATCTAAGGGACTTTGCAACAATGCATGGATGGAAGTGATTTGATTTCGTAAACAATCCATGGATGGAAGTGATTTGATGGAAGATTCTTGATCTCATCAATGACGAGTTAGAAGTTATTACAATAATATTTTTGGTCACATCCATTCTTATCTAAGGGACTTTGCAACAATGCATGGATAGAAGTGATTTGATTTCGTAAACAATGCATGGATGGAAGTGATTTGATTTCGTAATGAATTAAAAAATAAGCCAGTTAATTACAAAATATCTTATAGACTATGTTATTTAAACCACACTACATATAACTACACTCATTTTGTCACCCTCTTTCCAATCATGAGATATGACTTTAATGAATTTAACTACTATGATTTATGATTGATTTTTTATTCAATATTTAATAGTTATATTTTGACCGAGTTTCATCATTCAGTATACTTTCTTACCGTGTTAATTTGATATTTATACTTCTGATGAAAATAAAAGAGGGGAAGAGCAATTAATATTTGATGACATCATGAATTCATTTTTAATATTAAAAGAAATATCATCGGTTTAATATTTTATTTTCGAACACATGTGCCACATATGTAGGGAGAGCATATAAATAGGGGAGTATGTTATATATATTGAAACAATATGGTATGATTTTGATTTTATGATATCGAGTACACACTCAACATGCATTACACTTGTCAAATCTTGACATGTTGTTTGTTATCATCAAAATGGGGAGAATGTGGAGTATACGTCTTGTTTGATGATAACGAATATATATACATATATGTATGTATGTATGTATGTATGTATGTATGTATGTATGTATGTATGTATGTATGTATGTATGTATGTATGTATGTATGTATGTATGTATGTATGTATGTATGTATGTATATGTATGCATGCATATGCATATGTATGTGTATGTATATATGTATATGTATATGTATATGTATTTGATTCTTGTTTGAGTGCGTTATAGTTAAAAGATCATCAAAGCTTTTTTCAATCAACTTGCTATCTATAATTTTTCAACCAACGCATCACATACCAAGCACATCTGCTTTATTTGTAAAAATAACATGTGTTTATTAATATCAAAAAGAAAATATTGTAAGATATTACAATTAATTTGATTTGAAATTAATAAATATATATTACATTTAACATGTGCTTAGTGTTATGTTTTTATAGGATATAGTTGACGATAATTTCAGCAATGAATATCGATTCCATACATTTGTGTGCAAAGAAATTTATATATAAATCTCAATAAAAGGAAAAAGGGAAACAAATTTCTGTAATCATTTAGTTTGGAGCAAAAGACATTTAATTGGATCCTTTCCTCTTCTACTATGGAGTTCGAATCATTCAAAAGAGAAAAGGATATTTGAGTATATTTCAATGAATCTACAGACCAAAATTGAAAAATCATTATATATGAAGAGAATTATTTATTTCAAAAGAAATATTTATCTCTTTCATTGATTTCAGTCAATTTAACAAAAGGGGAAAGTATCTTACAAAAAGATACATTTTTCAAGTCAGAAGCAAATACCATGGAGAAGAATATTTCAAATAAGGATATTTTTCATGCTAAAGAATCTGTAGGAGTGTGTGTCTATCAATGTATTTTGTCAATCTTTCCATTAGATCACAAAAAGAGAAAAAACACGCTTGAGTTAAGCAAATCAATCCCAAGATTTTCTATAGATATCACTTTATATTGGAAATACACTCTCTATATATTGCAAAAAAAATCACTCTTTAAACAGTATCAAATATTAAAAAAAATTAGTGTAACGAACGGGATTTTAGACTACCGAAAATCGACATCAATACGTCCACTGTATCAACTGCCGAGCAATCGAAAGCCGAAAAACCGTACCGTTAGGGTTAAAGAAGAGGTAGAAGACAGAAGAAGAAAGAAAGAAGAAGCAACAGAAACAATATCAGAATCTCACAATCGCAGCGGAACAACATATAATAGATAAATGAATATTTTTAAAACAAAGAACCATATAAGTTATTACATTACATCACATTACATTACATTATCAGAGTTTACAACAACAAATAGTGGAAAAAAATACTATATACTAGTTGATACGCCAAGCCATCCATCTCGCCTCTTGATCTCCACAGCACCTCCTGAATTCCAGAATATCCTGATAACCTAACTCTAGGCTGCCCGTGTAGAAAATTATGGGAACCCAGAGCTTAGGAAGGGAACATAAACTCCAGGTCAGTCATGGGACTGGTGTGAGAACTTAAAACAGTTATTCTTTAAAAAAACAAAGAAATATTTTAAAATAGATTCGCGATGTTTTTAGAAAATGAAACTACCATAAGGCCTCCCGCACACACACAATGCAAACGCAGAATCGGAGGAGATTTCTCCTTATGATAGTCAAACATGCTTGATACGCAAATTTGTTTGATATTATTACTATGAGTGGAAAGTGTAGGAAAACATTTCAAAAGTATAATATAAATCTTAGCCAGCATAGGCATTTCACACTATGCCTACTGTAGCTACCATCTAAACAGTGGTGACCACCATAAGTAAATGGCAGGTTCTGCAACTAAAACCGTACAAGGTGCGTATTGGAGTTTGGATTTCCAACAAATGGTCAGGCTAAAAAACTTCCTATTGCCATATGGGAATGCCTCTGGCGGGACGCCCCGAGAACCTAACCGGATCTCTGCGAACACAAGGCCGGGTTACCTCTGCAAAAGTAGGTAACTACTGACACGAGTATGTCATCCCCCGGTTGTAAACAACCTTTATCCGAGGATCCTCAACCAACAACAATCACAAAGTCATATATATTTGCGACATTCACATAAGTTAAGTATCTGAGCTCCATACCATGATACCACTTCTATCCAGAAGGAAATGCACATACCTTAAGGGGCGCTACTCCCTATAACCTTGCTGCATCTTTCCCGTTTTGACCATTTCGGGGTGTGAGGTCCGATGAAGTCTCATCCACAAAGCTACGCTTTTCACAGAAGCTATGCTTTAATCGTCAAAATAATCAACAGCACTTCGTATGCCATATTACCAAATTGGGAATGTATCACTAGTAACCATCAACTACATAACCTCTGAGCTCGTACGTCTCAGAGAAGGGTGTTAAGCTAAGAGAATAAATTCTCCGCCACCAACAGAAATGTATATGATAGAAACCAGTTTTACATCTCAAACTATAACGTTAGACACACATCCATACAAGTCCGTTCCAGGATCGAACGGAACCGAAGGCACTTCCAAAGAAGCCCTTGCAATCCGGATATTCACTAATCACGTCCGGAATTCCCATCACATAGGGTGATAAAATCTTTATATCGGAGATCAGCCGATGCAGAGACATTCGACGGTAATCCTTTGTTTCCGAAAATATCCGGTCTTCAACACCGTTTTTCAAATGCTATCCATTACTACATATCACTATTCGGAATGGATTCATGACCTAAATATCTTTCCTAGCTAAACCGAATAACGAGCGCTTATTTTTAAAATAAGTGTAGCATTCAAATTCAAGCAAATCACAACAAATACCCATTTAAAGGTAAATATTGATAGTCGGTTATTTAACTATCAATAGATATACACAACATCACCAGATTCCAAATAATTTCCCAAATTATTTATTTTCCAAAAGAATATCTTTACAAGATATATTTTTTCCACACTTCAACCATTTGAAAACAAATTTCAAATCATTTTCCTTACGCAGAAACACTTCCAAATATTTATTCATTTTCACTGGAAATCTGCCGAGTTCAAATACTTTAAAATAATTTATAACACTTATCCAAAATATAACGAGAAAAAACTTTGAAATAAAACTATTTTTCTTTAAACACTTTACTTAAAATATTAGTTATAAAAATATTATACCAATATTACATATAACTTGAGTCCAAACTAATTTTCGAAATAAAATTAGTAGATAGAGTATAACTATTTTAAATAACTATTTTCTAAAACAATTATTGGTTAAATCTTAAAAATAATCATTTCTTTAAATCAATTCAATAAATCTTTACTTAAAGGATTTCAAAACAATTTATGTAGTTAATTTCTCCAAAGTATCCTTTTCAAAACTAATTCTAGGATTATATATATATATATATATGTATGTATGTATGTATGTATGTATTTTTCAAAGCTATTCAGAAATTTTATTCGGCTTTCCAGGGAGAATACACTTTCATTTCAAAATGGTTCATTTAAACCAATTAAATAAATTCTTACCGATTTACTTTAAATTTGCGTTCCAAATTCGTAAATTTATTTCCATACTTCAAAAATAAATCAATGTTTATTTTTAAACAAATTTCCCTTTTCTTTATAAATTCCTTGTGAATTCACATTTCTAAAATATCTATTGATATACGATTTTCAAATCGATTTCAAAAATTCACTTTCAATTTATCTTTAAAATATATAATCTCAAAACATTTCACTTCATATTGGAAAACATTTCCATACTTATTTAACAATAAGTAATTCACAAATCTATTTATTTTCAATACTTAGAAAATATTCAATATATACTTAAAACACAATTAAGTATATATTTTATTCTTTAAGGAAAACGTTCTCTTTAAACACATTTATTAGGGTCAAAACGAATTTTGCGTAAAACACCGTTACGACAACACAAAATCAATAGCATAGGGATTCGAAAATACAATAGATATATAAATCCCAATACTATACAAAAACATTTCCTTTCGAAAATCATTTACTATAACAAAGTGTTATAGTCCATCTTTTCCTTTTTTCTCGAAAATGTCTATTTCCACAATGAATGTTGAAATCTATGGTTTCGATACTTAATACATTTTAAAAACACCTTTAAATCATTTTAATTCTGTTTAAAATATCACTTCCCCAAAACATTTCTTTAATATATTATTCATTGTCCAAAATCAAGAATATACTTCGTTAACCAAATTCAACATTTCTACACATTTTATTTTAAAGGATTATCCATTGTCCAAAATCGTGAATATATCTCCTTTAATAAGCTATAATAATTAACTTATAGAAATAAGTCGATTTCGGATTTATAAAACAATGTTTATAAATTCCATTTATATTTTATAACAACTTCAACTTATAAAATCTCTTTATTAACAAATCCTATCCATATTTCATTTACACGCCAAAATCCAAATTATAATGTAACAACCCAGAATTTTTGATAATTAAAATATGAATATTTAATTAATTTTGAATATTAATAAGTGAATTTATAAGTCGAATAAATTTTAATTTGAATTATTGGATTTAATTGGATAATTAAATCAATAATTTAATATGTTAAATTATGGAAATAATTGAAAATTGAGTTAAATATGATTGAAAATGATTTGTAAAATTTTATTTTATCATGTAGAAGTTAGAATGATATTTTAGAACTTTTAAAATCGAATTAAAAGTTAATTTGTGAAAATTGAATATTTTAGTATTTAAATCGACTAGTGAAAATAATCAATTTTTGAACAGTCTCAGAATTGAACGAAACCAGTTCCATTGGATCCATAATAGTTAGTTATTACCGGATTTCAATTTTCATGTCAATCGGAGTTAACGTTTGAGCGTGGCAGCTCGAAAGGCATCGATTTATTTTTAATTTTAATTTGGCGAGTTAAAATAGCCATTTTTCAAAAAGTCTCGGATTTCGACGAAACTAGTTTCATCGGATCCGTAATGTGATATTATTGTAATGTTTCAAATTTCAAGTCGATTGGATTTACCGTTTGTCCGGTACGAATTAAAACGCCTAGAAATCGATTTAAATCGGTTTAATTTAAATTGAACGTTTGTTGCCATATCTCGCACAGATGTCCGAATTATCTTTCGAAACCTGTTCCATTGTGTCTGGAACGCGGGATAAATTCTAGGAACGTCAGTTACGGCGTGTAAATGGGAGTTTGGAAATTCTGAAATGAATAGTGTTTCGTTTATTTCTATAAATAGCCTTGTTCATCACAAAATAAAGAAGAAGAAAAAATTTGCTAGGGTTTTATGTCGTGGCCGCCACCCCTAAAAACGAACGACCAGAAAACAACCAACTTCTCCTTCTCTTATCTCTTCATCCACGATTCGACAAACCTTCAACTAGAAAGTTGTAGGGGGCACTACAATCTACATTCTCAACGGTCAAGATCGAAGATGGTGGAGCGAATCAACGGGAAATGGAGCTGGAAGCGCGCGCGTTCATTCTCGAACTGCGTGCACAGGTGGGGGCCGAGCTCTGAGCTACTCACGGCGTGGGTGGTGTTCGAGGTGGCGAGTCGCATGGAAGTCCCTGATCGTTGCATAGGTCGTCGTGTTGGATGTAAAATTTAACCCTAGTTGATGTAAATTGGGTTCGGTCTCTTACCTGATGATGCGTGAATGAAGAAGAAAGAAAGGAGCGGTCGTGATGCAGGGGATGTGGATCATGCGGCTGTGTTATTGCTAGGTTTAAAAATAGTTAATTTATATTGTAAATTGGTATATATAAATTCGTGTAACTTCAAAAATCAATATCTTTTTCATACGAGGTTGAAAACGCGCGAAACCAGTTGCATTGGAATCGTATGGACGAGCACTACGCGATGAAATTGGATTGGAGTCGTTTGGAGTTAGTGAGAATTTTGGGTAAAATTAAACGTCCGTTTAATTTTATTCGAAATAAATCGCTAAAACGGAAATGAAATCAAGGTGAGAACTTCTCACTCAATCGAATCAGTTTCGATTTTATTTTAAATAGTTAGATTTAGAATATTTGAATGCATGTTTGAATGATGATTGATATCTATTGATTGTTAAAATAGACATTATACGCCGTTAGTAAGCGGATGTTATTTATTAAAAACATATACCGCGAATATTTCATAAACAGTGAAATTGGTATTATATATAGTAGCAATATATATATATTGGCATATGTATATATTGGAGTTATTGATTTCCCGCATTTTTTTGTTTAGCGGATGAGACCCTATTGCGCCGTCTATTAAGCGGATAATATTTAAATCCCATATACCGCGATAATTTCGTACTGGAGCGAAATTGGTATTGTGCTAATGTTTGTGGATGCAGGAAAACAGGTTAGAGGGATCCAACTGGATTCCTCAACAGTTTTTATTTAATTTCAGATATATTGATATTTGATGGATTTTCATATTGATATATGATATCGTTGTAGTCGTGATTGACTATTTGGTGTGTAGCATCATTGGACCAGATTTTGGGATTTTAAAATGATTTATAAAGTGATTTTTGAAAATATACTTTATGTTTGGAATTTGATCTATTTTAAATAAATAAACGTTATAATTTTTAATGTTATAAAAATTATGATTTTTAATAAATATAGTTAAAAGCTGATTTTTTGAAAATAAGGAATTAATGACTTTATAAAATAGTTAAATTGGGATTTCTGAAATAATTGTGAAAAGTTTAAATATAGGATTTATAAAATTTAATTATTTTATGAATCAAAATGGTGAAATAATAAAGGAGATTAAAGACGTTTTAAAAGGATAATATAAATTGATTTATATTAAGAGATTTATAAATGGATATTTATAAATTGAAATATGGACATTATATAACGAGTTTTTATAAGTGTTTGAATGAAGTGGAAATGAATTTCATAATTGAATGGAATTTATAGAATTTTAAACAGTGAAGTTATAAATGGAATTTTATAAACAGTAGGTTTATAAGATTTATAAAGTTATTGAAAGAATGAATTTTGGATAAATAAACAATCTTATAAGTTATAAGATTTATAATTTGGGAAGTTAAAAGAACGATTCTGTAAAATAATCGTTTTATAAGTATTTAACTTATAATATGAACTTTTAGTTTATAATTGAGTTATAAACTGGAATAGGTTAATAAAAGAATTTATAAAAAGGAAGTTTTTATAAATAAATAGAAATGGAATTTATAAACGTTGTTTTATAAATTCGCAAATGACTTATTTTGACAAGAAAATTTGTTGAAACCTATAAATGGAGTTATATTCACATTTTTGAATAGTGAATAATCCTTTGAATTAAAATGAATAAAAGGATGAAATTGTTAATGAAATATATTCACGTTTTTGAATAGTAAATAACACGTTAAAGGAATTGTTTTGGATTTGGATGTTTTAAATAGAATTAAAACGATCGAACAATGTTTTTAAATGTGTTGAGATTCGAAACCATAGATTTCAACATTTATTGTTGAAATAGACGTTTTCGAGAAATAGAAGGAAATAATGGACTATAACACTGTTGTTATAATAAATGATTTCCGAAAGGAAATGTTTTGCATACTATTGGGATTTATATATCTATTTTAATTTCGAATCCCTATACTAGTGATTTTGGGTTGTCGTAACGATGTTTTACGTAACATTCGTTTTGGCCCAAATAAATATGTTTAAGAGAATGATTTCCTTAAAGAATGAAATATATACTTAATCTCGATTTAAGTATATTGAATATTTTCCAAGGGTGAAAATAAATAAAATTTGTGAATTACTTATGAATAAATAAGTATGGAAATGTTTTTCCAATGTGAAAGGAAACGTTTTGAGAATTTATCTTTTTGAAGATAAATTGAAATGAATTATTGAAATCATATGCATGGGTATTTTGAAATGTAAATTCACTAAGGAATTTATAAAAGAAAGTGGAATTGGTTTAAAAATAAATATTGCTTTATTTTTGAAGTATGAAATTATATATCTAGTAAAGATATTTTGGAAAATAAATAATTTGGAAAATTATTTGGAAACTGGTGATGTGTGCATATCCAGTGATAGTTCAATAACCGACTATCAATATTTCCCTTTGAATGGGTAATGGATGTGATTTGTTTGAATGTGAATGCTACACTTATTTTTGAATAAGCGCTCACTATTCGGGTTAACCGGGAAAGGACCATGGGGTCGTATAACCCATTCCGAATATGTGATACGTCGTTATAATTGCATTGAAGATCGGTGTTGAAGACCCGGTATTTGCGAGAGCGATAGGATGACCTGTCGATTGTCTCTGCACTGAGTTGCAGCGGTATAGAGACTCCCTAAGTGATGGGAAATCCGATCAGGATTGTGAATATCCGGATTGCAAGGACTTCTTTGTAAGTGCCTTCGGTTTTGTTCGATCCCGGAACAGACTTGTATGGATTGTATGTCTGACATTACAAGTTGAGATATAAAGCCGATTTCCTTCAAATATATTTCTGTTGGTGGCGGAGAATTTATTCTTTTAGCTTAATACCCTTCTCTGAGACGTACGAGCTCAGAGGTTATATAGTTGAAGTTATCAGCGATATATTCCCAATTTGGTAATGTGACATGCTGAGTGTTGCTGTAAATGATCATTGTGTTGATTATTGTGATAGGATCGTTTATTTGATCGTCTATCTTGGTGATCATTGTGTTGATCATTTGTTGACCCAAAGCATGGCTTCTGTATAAAGTATGTTTTTGTGGACGAGACTTCGTCGAGCCTCACACCCCGGAAATGGTCAAAACAGGAAAGATGCGGCAAGGTTATGAGGGGTAGCTCCCTTTAGGGTATGTACATTTCCTTCTAGATAGAGGTGGTATCATGGTATGGAGCCCAGATATTTAACCTATGTGGTTACCGCGAATTTATTACTTTGTGGTTGTTGGTTATCGGGATCCCATGAGAAAGGTCGTTTACGATCGGGGAATGGCGTGCTCGTGTCAGTAGTTACCCAGTTAGGGGTAGCCCGGCCTTGTGTTGGCAGAGTTCCGGTTTGGTTCTCGGGGATGTCTTTCCAGAGGCATTCTCATGTGGCAATGGGAAGTTCCTTGGCCTGACCATTTGTTGGAAATCCAAAGAAACAATACGAAACTTGTACGGTTTTAGTTGTAGAACCTGCCATCTAATATGGTAGCTATTAGTAGGCATAATATAATGGTACCTATGCTGGCTAAGATTTATATTCTACTTTCGAAATGAATTTCTCCTACACTATGCACTAATAATAATATGAAATGTTCTTTTAAATGCGTATCAAGCATCTTTGGCTATCATAAGGAGAAATCTTCTCCAAGTCTGCGTTTGCATTGTGTGTGTGGCAGGAGGTCTTATGGTAGTCTCATTTTTAAAAGCATTGCGAATTGAATTTAAAAATATTCCTCTATTTTGATTTTAAAGATAAATAAACTGTTTTGAGTTCTCACACCAGTCACATGACTGACTTGGAGTTTATTGTTTTCCTTCCTAAACTCTGGGTGCCCACCAATTTCCACACGGGCAGTCAAGAGTTAGGTTTATCAGGATATTCTGGAATTCAGGAGTTGCTGGAAGCAAGATGGATGGCATTGGCGTATTACTAGTATATAGTATTTCTTTTTCCGCTGCACTGTTTGATGTTGTTTGTTGTTGTACACTCTGATGATATGATGTAATGAAATGTATGAAATGTAATAACTGATATAGTTCTTTCTTTAAAGATTATTCATTTATTATTATATGTTGTTCCGCTGCGAATTGTGAGATTCTGATGTTGTTCTGTTGTGTTCTGTTCCGTTCTATTTTCTTTCTGTTCTATTTTAAAATTTTCTATTTTCTTTTCCCTCTATCTTCTACCTTTTTCTCTCTTTTTCTTTTCTTAAAATTCTTTTTAAAAAACCCTAACTATTCGGTTTTTCGGCAACGAAAAATCGAAACGTTACATTTAAGCAAATTACTTATAATCCTCTATTTACAAATTCATTCATTTTATAACTTCATAAATCGTAGATTCTATTCTTTTATAAAATCCATTTACAACATCATTTTAAAACATCTTTAAAACTCCTTCATAATTTTTAATATAAACTTTCAATCTGAATTTTCAAAAATCAAATATTTATTTATTTCTGGTATCCAACGATACCAAAATTATATTCGGCAAAATTTTAGCCTTCAACAATTTCAATCACAAAGATAATCACACAGAGGTTATAAATACACAACATTGAAACAAATTCAATTATTTGAGGAATCCAGTTGGATCCCTCCAACCTGTTTCCCTGCATCCACGGATGTTAGCACAATACCAATCCCGTTTCAAGACAGGATATCGCGGTACATGTGTTTATATAAAATATTATCCGCTATTATGCGGCGCAATAGGGTCTCATCCGCTATATAATGCGGGAAAATCAACTCCAAGTACATATATAATACCAATTCCACTTCAAGCTGGAATATCGCAGTATATGTGTTTAATATAATAACCTCCGCTTAATATGAGCTATATAGGGTCTATTTCAATACAACAGATAGCAATTTATCATCCAAGCATACAATCAAGCAATTTTAAATCTATCTATTTAAAATTTAAATCGAAACAAATTCGATTGAGTGAGAAGTTCTTACCTTGCTCCCAATAACAGTTGCAGTGTTTTATTTCGAATAAAATTAAACGCGCGTTTAATTTTACTCAAAATTCAAACTATCTCCAATCAACTCCAATCTAGCTTCATCGCGTAGTATTCGTCAATACGAACCCGACGCAATTCATTTCGTGCGAAACGGACCTCGTATGAACAAGTTATGATGTTACAAAGATTACACGAATTTTAATATATTAATTTACAAATTCTTTTATTATTATTTTAACCTTGCTGCATTTTGGGCCGTTAGATTTTCCTTCATCAGATCAAGGCCATGATTATGCTTTCTTCCTCCATAGGGTTTGCACGCAAATGATAACCCACGCCGTCGTTCTTGCTTCAATTAACGCGACCACCACCTTCACTTCCACGACGATTGGGTGCTAGCGCCTCGAAGCTCGAAGCAAACTACACCTTCGGCCTGAGTATGGTGAAGCTAGGCCCCTCCGCTTTGTTGGAGAACGTGTGCGACTTATGGCCGTTCGAGCACGATTTGCCGATGATCTACAACATATTTTTCGATCTCCATTGTTGGATTTGCTCGTCGTGCCGAGCTCTACAAGTTTGTAGTTGAACGTTTTACGAATCGATTTACGGATTTGAAGAAAATTGAGGGAGAATGAGATGAATTTTCGGCCATAGAAATGGAAGGTGGCGGTTGAAGCTTCTAGGGTTAGGGTTTGTGTAAAATGAAATGATAGAGGTGCTTTTATAGAAAATATCGAAACACTATTCATCCCGAAATTTTCCGAACTCCAAATGAAGCGTGCCGCCTGGCATTTATAATGTTTTACCCCCATTTCGAACATAATGGAATATATATCGGGAGCTAATTCGATCATATTTGAAAGATAGGTTTTCAAATCGACTATTTAAAATTTTACTTAAACTGATTTCAGTGCTTTTTAGCTTGCCCCGGACAAACCGTAAATCCGATTGACACGAAATTTGAAACCTTACAATAATTTAACATTTTGGATCCAATGAAATTGGTTTCGTCGAAATCCGAAACTATTTGAAAAATGGCTATTTTTACTCGTCAATTAAATATTAAAATATTCAATTTCTACAAATAAACTTTTAATTCAATTTTAAAAGTTCTATAACATCATTCTAACTCCAATATGATTTAATACAACTTTACAAATCAATTTTAATTACATTAAACCCAATTTCCAATTATTTCTGTAATTTCAAACATTAAATTATCGATTTAATTATCCAATTAAATCTAGATATTCGAAATATAATTTATTCCACTTACAAATTTCACTTGTTAATATTTAAAATCAATTAAATATATGAATTTCAAATGACAGAAATTCTGAGTCATTACAAACTTCCCCCCTTAAAAGAATTTCGTCCTCGAAATTACCAAGTAAGAAAAAGTCTTGAAATCCATTAACTTTTCAAAACCATTTGTTCAAATTAAATTTAAAATTCAGTTAAACATTTTAACTTTTCCAAAATCCATAGTTAAACTTCTTACAATAACTTTACTAAGTTTTCAAGTCATACTTAGTTACCTTTTCTAAACCAACTATATCGTTTAACTTTTCACTCCAAAATTAAAGTTATAGTTTTCAAAATTTTCCAATTTTTTCAAAAATATTCTAACGCCTTAAATTTTCAAAAAATTTCGCCAGTGTCTCCTTTGTGCGGCTAGCTCAGTACGACTACAAAAATGGCACCACGGCCCCCAGATTTCAAAAAGAAAAGAAAAAGCCAAGTGGTTGGACAAGAAAATCATCAAATTTTATACTGAAATGCATATACATACCTTTTGTCCAGCAATTCTATTTTTTTATCTTCAAAATCAAAATCCCAATTTCCTTTATTTCACTTATATATCCTGCTAACTATAATATCCATTTTCATTCAGTCTCACATTATCAATTTCATTTGAATTCAATTTACCATTTCAATTCTATTAGGATTCAATTTACCTTCTGAATATTGAATTTTATCAATTATTTTTCATTCACAACTGATTCATCTTGCTATTTTAAATTAGTTTCTTTTACTAATTCATTGCAAGTTCTAACTCATTTCATCTCGCACAATTCAAATTGGTTTTCGATATTCATTTTTCAGTTTTAGTTTTTTTATTCTTTTTTTCTTCCCAAACACAACTCAATTCACTATTTCGGTTTATAACCACTTATATTTAAACTGGATTTCAAATTCCATATGAATTTAATTTACTTTTTATTTATAAATGTTGAATTCAATTCATTTCAACCCATATGAATTTTGTCATTTCTTCAATTAGTTTTACTTACTAATTTTATTTTAATACTAAGCTTCATTTGTTTCTACCCCAAATTTATTTTCAACTCAATAAATTTTATTCCATAACTATTTTTATCAGATTCCAGAGTCTTTCCAACATTTCAAAACCATTTTTGAAACCAATTCAATTTATCCTTTGAATTTCAAAACCCAAACCCAAATTTTCCAAACAACTTCCACTTAAAACAACTTGGCAGCAATCCCTCTTTTGGAAACCCGAAAATGAACACCGATGATGCCGTGATCATCATCGAAGTTATTTTCCAGCGACCGAAAAGAGTTTAGTGCTTTTATCCCTCCAAAAACATTTTTTCAAACCCTTGAAAATCATTTTGCAAACTCAAAAAGGAATTTAATCTTTTCCAAATTGCAAACCTTTTCAAAACATTTCCAAATATTCCTCTGGAATTTTACTTCAAATTACAAATCACATTTACAATTTATATTCTCCAATTCTATTTATATGTGAATTTATTTCTTAACTTTGGAGTTACGATTTCAATTTCTTTTTCAACATTAATGATAATGATTTAATATCATCACTTTTTAGCAACCAAGTAATCATATATTATAATAATTCACAGAAAAAAAAATTCTCTTTTATATACGAAAAATAATTTAGGTAAAATTATTTCATTTACCCTATTTTAAACGATATCGAGTCGAATTTGTTCTGTACAAGTGTTTAGAGATTCTAATCAATAAAGTTAATTACTTGTATTGACCAGAATCCATATACCACATAACAAATCAATCAACAAAATATAAAATAATTTTTATATTCGCTAACAAATACGCACTCGTGTCTATTATTACACTCACACTCGTTCTAGAGTACTTCTGACTCTACCTCTAATGAGTAACACCCAACAGAGCCAAGGTTGTCGCTTAACCAAATGCTCTAATACCACATTGTAACGAACGGGGTTTTCGACTTCCAAAAATCGATATCAATACGTCCGCTGTATCAACTGTCGAGCAATCGAAGGCCCAAAAACCGTATCGTTATGGTTAAAGAAGAGGTTGAAGACAGAAGAAGAAAGAAAGAAGAAGCAGTAGAAACAACATCAGAATCTCAATCGTAGCGGAACAACATATAATAGATAAATGAATATTTTTAAAACAAAGAACTATATCAGTTATTACATTACATCACATTACATTACATTATCAGAGTTTACAACAACAAACGGCCAAAAAAATTACTATATACTAGTTACGCCACGCCATCCATCTCGCCTCTTGAGCTCCACAGCACCTTCTGAATTCCAGAATATCATGATAACCTGACTCTAGGCTGCCCGTGTGGAAAGTTATGGGCACCCAGAGTTTAGGAAGGGAACATAAACTTCAGGTCAGTCATGGGACTGGTGTGAGAACTTAAAACAGTTATCCTTTAAAAAAAACAAAGGAATATTGTAAAATAGATCCGCGATACTTTTAGAAAATGAAACTACCATAATGCCTCCCGCGTACACACATAATACAAATGCAGAATCGGAGGAGATTTCTCCTTATGATAGTCAAACATATTGATACGTAAATTTCTTTGATATTATTACTATGAGTGCAAAGTGTAGGAAAATATTTCGAAAGTATAATATAAATATTAGCCAGCATAGGCATTTCACACTATCTCTACAATAGCCACCATCTAAATAGTGGTAACCGCCATAAGTAAATGGAAGGTTCTATAACTAAAACCGTACAAGGTAGGTATTGGAGTTTGGATTTCCAACAAATAGTCAGGCTAAGGAACTTCCTATTGCCACATGGGAGCGCCTCTGGCGGGACACCTATCTCTGCCAACACAAGGCCGGATTACCTCTGCAAAAGTAGGTAACTACTGACACGAGTATGTCATCCCCCGGTTGTAAACAACCTTTATCCGAGGATCCTCAACCAACAACAATCACAAAGTCATATATATTTACGACATTCACATAAATTAAGTATCTGGGCTCCATATCATGATACCACTTCTATCCAGAAGGAAATGCACATACCTTAAGGGGCGCTACTCCCTATAACCTTGCTGCATCTTTCCTGTTTTGACCATTTCGAGGTGTGAGGTCCGACGAAGTCTCGTCCACAAAGCTACGCTTTTCACAAAAGCAATGCTTTGATCATCAAATGATCAGCAGCACTTCGTATGTCATATTGCCAAATTGGGAATGTATCACTAATAACCATCAACTACATAAGCTCTGAGCTACTACGTCTCAGAGAAGGGTGTTAAGCTAAGAGAATAAATTCTCCGCCACCAACAGAAATGTATTTGATAGAAATCAGCTTTACATCTCAAATTGTAACGTCGTACACACATCCATACAAGTCCATTCCAGGATCGAACGGAACCGAAGGCACTTCCAAAGAAGCCCTTGCAATCCGGATATTCACTAATCACGTCCGGAATTCCCATTACAAAAGGTGATAAAATCTCTATATCGGAGATCAGCCGATGAAGAGACATTCGACGATAATCCTTCCGTTTTCGAAAATATATGGTCTTCAACACCGGTCTTCAAATGCTATCCATTATGACGTATCACTATTCGGAATGGGATTCATTACCTAAAGGTCTTTTCCCGGCTAAACCGAATAACGAGCGCTTATTTTTAAAATAAGTGTACATTCAAATTCAAGCAAATCACAACAAATACCCATTTAAAGGTAAATATAGATAGTCGGTTATTTAACTATCAATAGATATACACAACATCACCAGATTCCAAATAATTTCCCAGATTATTTATTTTCCAAAAGAATATCTTTACAAGATATATTTTTCCCACACTTCAATCATTTGAAAACAAATTTTAAATCATTTTCCTTACGCGGAAACACTTCCAAATATTTATTCATTTTCACTGGAAATCAGCCGAGTTCAAATACTTTTAAATAATTTATAACACATATCCAAAATATAACGAGAAAACACTTTGAAATAAAACTATTTTTCTTTAAACACTTTACTTAAAATATTAGTTATAAAAATATTATACCAATATTACATATAACTTAAGTCCAAACTAATTTTCGAAATAAAATTAGTAGATAGAGTATAACTATTTTCTAAAACAATTATTGATTAAATCTTAGAAATAATCATTTCTTTAAATCAATTCAATAAATCTTTACTTAAAGGATTTCAAAACAATTTAAGAAGTTAATTTCTCCAAAGTATCCTTTTCAAAACTAATTCTAGGATTTTATATGTATGTATGTATGTATGTATGTATATTTCAAAGCTATTCAGAAATTTTATTCGGCTTTCCAGGGAGAATACACCTTCATTTCAAAATGATTCATTTAAACCAATTAAATAAATCCTTGTTGATTTACTTTAAATTTACGTTCCAAATCCGTAAATTCATTTCCACACTCCAAAAATAAATCAATGTTTATTTTTAAATAAATTTCCCTTTTCCTTATAAATTCCTTGTGGATTCACATTTCCAAAATATCCATTGATATACGATTTTCAAATCGATTTCAAATATTCACTTTCAATTTATCTTTAAAAGATATAATCTCAAAACATTTCACTTCATATTGGAAAACATTTCCGTACTTATTTAACAATAAGTAATTCACAAATCTATTTATTTTCAATACTTAGAAAATATTCAATATAATTAAAACATGATTAAGTATATATTTCATTCTTTAAGGAAAACGTTATCTTCAAACACATTTATTTGGGTCAAAACGAATGTTGTGTAAAACATCGTTACGACAACCCAAAATCAATAGCATAGGGATTCGAAAATACAGTAGATATATAAATCCCAATACTATACAAAAACATTTCCTTTCGAAAATTATTTACTATAACAACAGTCATCTTTTCCTTATTTCTCGAAAACGTATATTTCCACAATGAATGTTGAAATCTATGGTTTTGATACCTAATACATTTTAAAAATACCTTTAAATCATTTTAATTCTATTTAAAATATCACTTCTCCAAAACATTTCTTTAATATATTATTCATTGTTCAAAATCATGAATATACTTCGTTAACCAAATTCAACATTTCTACACATTTTATTTTAAAGGATTATCCACTGTCCAAAATAATGAATATATCTCCTTTAATAAGCTATAATAATTAACTTATAAAATAAGTCAATTTTGGATTTATAAAACAATGTTTATAAATTCCATTTATATTTTATAACAACTTCAACTTATAAAATCTCTTTATTAACAAATTCTATCCATATCCCAATTACACGCCAAAATCCAAATTATAAGCAAATTACTTATAATCCTCTATTTACAAATTCAATCATTTTATAACTTCACAAATCGTAGATTCTATTCTTTTATAAAATCCATTTACAACATCATTTTAAAACATCTTTAAAACTCCTTCATAATTTTAAATATAAACTTTCAACATGAATTTTCAAAAATCAAATATTTATTTATTTCCGGTATCCAACGATACCAAAATTATATTCGGTTAAATTTTAGACTTCAACGATTTCAATCACAAAGATAATCACACAGAGATTATAAATACACAACATTGAAACAAATTCAATTATTTAAGGAATCCAGTTGGATCCCTCCAACATGTTTCCCTGCATGCACAGATGTTAGCAAAATACCAAACTCGTTTCAAGACGGGATATCGCGGTACATGTGTTTATATAAAATATTATTCGCTATTATACGACGCAATAGGGTCTCATCCGCTATATAATGCGGGAAAATCAAATCCAAGTACATATATAATACTAATTCCACTTCAAGGTGGAATATCGCGGTATATGTGTTTAATATAATAACCTCCGCTTAATATGCGGCGTATAGGGTCTATTTCAATACAACAGATAGCAATTTATCATCCAAGCATACAACCAAGCAATTCTAAATCTAACTATTTAAAATTTAAATCGAAACAGATTCGATTGAGTGAGAAGTTCTCACCTTGCTCCTAATAACAGTTGCAGTGATTTATTTCGAATACGCGCGTTTAATTTTACTCCAAGTTCAAACTATCTCCAATCAACTCCAATCCAGGTCCATCGCGTAGTATTCGTCAATACGAACCCGACGCAATTCGTTTCGTGCGAAACGGACCTCGTATGAACAAGCTTCGATGTTACAAAGATTACACGAATTTTAATATATTAATTTACAAATTCTTTTATTATTATTTTAACCTTGCTGCATTCTGGGCTGTTAGATTTGCCTTCATCAGATCAAGGCCGTGACTGTGCTTTCTTCCTCCCCAGGGTTTGCACGCAAATGATAACCCACGTCGTCGGTCTTGCTTCAATTAACGCGACCACCACCTTCACTTCCACGACGATTGGGTGCTAGCGCCTCGCTCGAAGCAAACTCCACCTTCGGCCTGCGTATGGTGAAGCTCAGCCCCTCCCATTTGTTGGAGAACGTGCGTGACTTACGGCCGTTCGAGTTCGAGCACGATTTGCCGATGATCTACAGCATATTTTTCGATCTCCAGCGTTGGATTTGCTCGTCGTGCCGAGCTCTACAGGTTTGTAGTTGAACGTTTTATGAATCGATTTATGGATTTGAAGAAAATTGAGTGAGAAGGAGATGAATTTTCAGCCATAGAAATGAGAGGTGGCGGCTGAAGCTTCTAGGGTTAGGGTTTGTGTAAAATCAAATGATAGAGGTACTTTTATAGAAAATATCGAAACACTATTCATTCCGAAATTTTCCAAACTCCAAACGAAACGTGCCGCCTGGCGTTTATAATGTTTTACCCCCATTTCGAATGCAATGGAATATATATCGGGAGCCAATTCGATCATATTTGACAGATAGGTTTTCAAATCGACTATTTAAATTTAAAATTTTACTTAAACCGATTTCATTGCGTTTTAGCTTGCCCCGGACAAACCGTAAATCCGATTGACACGAAATTTGAAAACTTACAATAATTTAACATTTCGGATCCAATGAAACTGGTTTCGTCAAAATCCGAAACTGTTTGAGAAATGGCTATTTTTACTCGTCAATTAAATATTAAAATATTCAATTTCTACAAATAAACTTTTAATTCAATTTTAAAAGTTTTATAACATCATTATAACTCCAATATGTTTTGATACAACTTTACGAATCAATTTTAATCACATTAAACCCAATTTCCAATTATTTCTGTAATTTCAAATATTAAATTATCGGTTTAATTATCCAATTAAATCTAGATATTCGAAATATAATTTATTCGACTTACAAATTTCACTTGTTAATATTTAAAATCAATTAAATATATGAATTTCAGATGACAGAAATTATGGGTCGTTGCAATTAGAGTGATATTTTTTCACTATTACCAAACTTCAAAAACAATTTCTATATCTGATCACAAACTATCTCAATGAAAAATCAATACCACAACAACCGCAATTATAGGCTTTTCATCAACACAATCCAACCGCCACAAAGAAGGCACTACTAAAACCTTTAGTCATTACTGCAACCAAAACTAACCACCAATGTAACGACCCACTATTTTGGACCATTCAAATCGACAATAAAACCACACATGTCGGACTTGAAAAATTCAAAACAGATTGTATTATAATTTGGAGCAAATAAACCAATCACAGAATCACAGACACAGATAAATTAGAATAACTCGCAGTGGAAATAAAAAATAACCATAGTAGTTCATGAAGCTACTACAAACACAGTCTCAGAACAATACAAAATACCAGAGTCTGAAAGTAAATACAATAGAAATCCCAATACATAAATGTCCACTAATACATAAGCTGAATAGAAATACTGAATAGAAATAGATGACAACTAGATGGATAGATAATCTCCAGCAAATCCTCTAGCTCTAGAAGTTGAAATCCAAAGCTGATACTTAGGCTGACCCGAGCATAAAGCAAAACATAAAATACTAGAGTCAGGACATACATACTTATACAATGTAAACCAACTCAAGTGAACTGTAATAGAAATGCACAAGTAACTTAAAGGATGCTTGGGACCGCCCATCCTTTGAGGATCCGTTAAACTATCTACTATATAGTAATATATGCTATTATAATAATGTTAAAAGTAAAGTATAATATATTTTAAAAATAGCATTAGGGCGTTACCCATATCCCCCTTAACACATTTTATAGTGCCAATAGTCTATGCAGTACCATCATACCTCCAGATCGGGAGGCCACCATAAATACTCCATAGGTATGACACAAATCAAACTCGTAGTAAAGCACGCTAGGGTAGGTGACACAGCACAACTAGGCAAAGCCAGGGTAGATATACCAATTACGCATCTGGATTGGTAGCAACGCATAGCAGCCACTATCGCCCACCTCCAGCCATACTCTCAAAATCAAATGTGCGCACCATATCAATCAATAGAATGGCATATGAAGAAGTGTGTCCAAACAGAGAAGCTACCTCATTGGCCCAGAATCGCTCTTGTTTTAGCCACCTTATGCCAACTCACGAGAGTCGGGTCCACGTATATACCTTAATAGAACGTCGCCAGCATCCTACTTCATTCTGGAATATCCACCGCATACATAATTATTAAAGTGGTTTTCGGAGTTGGAAAAGAGTATGACCGATCCCGGTCTCTTTAACAACAAACGTTATTATAACCCATGGCTATTTATTTTAAATGGTATACATTCAAAACAAAACATGTCTATTCCAAAACAATTTAAAACCAAATACTATTATTCTTCCAAAAATAATATCCATTTCAAAAATGGTAATACTTCCAAATCCATATACTTAATCGTAGCACTTAAAAAATGTTATCTTTTAGAAATCATAACACTTGAAAAATGTGATCCATACATAATAGCATTTCAGAATGTTATCTTTTATGAATACAGCATTTTTGAAACATGACCTAAAGTAGTATAGCAGTTTAAAACATAACTTAAAGTTACATAGAATTTTGGAAATGATACCAATTCTATCATAACATTTAAACATCATTTCTTAAGTTTAAATCATAGTTATTATTTATAAAATCTATTTTCTTATACAAACATATCCATTTCATAAAACAAAATATATCACTTTTATTTGGTTAAAATAAAAAATTCCATATTCCATATTAAATTAAATATTAAATTATTAAGTTATATATATCATAAAAAAATCCTTAAATTCTAGTTTTTAAACCATGCATACTTATAAATTTTAACTTATTTTAACTTAATAAAACCATTATATATTATATTCTAAAATCATTAAATCAAATTTTAATTTAAAATTTCATATATTTATAAGTTCAAAATACTTAATAATTTTTAGAGAACTATTATTGAAAATTAACCATGGGTCTGTACAATATTTTCTAACCTAGGTCAAGTGATACAGATATGTATCATTTCAATCCATAATTTATAAAATTTCGGGTTCTATCATTTCGAACCCGCAATCCCAAGTCAAAGAAAATAAAAATCGCTTGAGTCTATCATTTCAGCTCATAACGATTTTTTCCTATTCTAAAGTCCTTTCGGGTATGTATCATTTCAACCCATAGGATTCTATACTAACAGGGAACTTGCAATGTGAGAAATAGAAATAAAATAAATAGTATAACATGGCATATCATATCAGGTGATGTAACAGGCATATAATCAGGTTATAATATCATGGAATATCATATCATTGGCATGTATGAATTATTTTCAACATAGCATATCATCTAATACAATTCACATGTCATTCTTTCACAATTATATAAGTACGAAATGTCGAGAGTGATAAACTCGCCTTCTAAAACTAGAAATGACAATACGAGACACACAACCAAAATCTGAAAAGCACGACTAGATTCGAGTAGATGGAGAGCCAAGATCCAAGTCTTGTAAGCAACAAATACCAAATATACATAAATATATAATTCAACCCATAAAATATGAATTAAACAAGACAACATAAAGTAAAATTGCTTAACCAATGCAAGTGGGCTTGGCCACTTCACAAAGGGACTTGACTATCTTCAAGTCATGCTCGGTCATCATGGTTTAGGAGCACATATGCTCGGCCATGACCAAAAATAAGGCACAGCTAGGGTTGATGAAGTGGCGGTAAGGTAAAAGGTCATGTGGAAGGAAAAAAGACAAGGCAAGTGAATGGTCAAGAGGGTCAAGTGGTTCGGCCCTATAGCTAATGTGCTTAGCCATGGTGCTAGGCTTGGGTCAAGGCAACTGAATAGGCACAACCTGAGATGCTTTTGGTCATGGCAAGGGAATGGAAGGTGTGGAATTGGTGGTGGCCGAGGCTAGCAAGGAGGAAAGGGATCTAGTGCTGTTCAGCTAGGGTTTTCAAGGCAATTGAAAGGTGGGTTTGGATCTATGGTGGTCACAGCCTGGCTGGGAATGGTGATGATGTGATGGAGGCCGGTCATAGGTAGTGTAGAGGAGGAGATGGTCGGCTATAGGGATGGATGATGATGGCCGAACATAGCATGAGAACAAAAGAGAAAAAGAAAAGAGAAGGAAGGAGAATGACATGATAGAACTTACTGGTTTCTTTTGTTAAGGAAGTTGCAAATGAGAAAAGAGATGAATTTGAGAAGTTTTGTACGTGAGATGCTTTGAACGGCTAAGGCAAACAAAAGGCACCTCTTTATATTAAAGAAAGAAACTCATGCCTCTTGGAATTTCCTAAGCCCATTAGCCAAGCCTATTTGCAAAACAAACTCAAAAATCAAGTAAAAGACCAAAGCCCAAACAAAATAAAAAAATAAAAAATAGAAAATAGAAACTAACAAATAATAAATAAAAATATTGAAAATAATCGCGTGTAAAACGCTGAATTTTATCAGATTTAAAAAGTATGAAACAGAATTTGACGAAACGAAAAGCAGAACGAATATCAGAATCAAATTCAGCTTCAATGAAAAAGATCGAAAAATTAAATTTCAAATTTAAAAATTTCAAATACAAGTCAAAGTTTGACCAAAGTTGACCAAAATATAAAAAATTTAGAAAATCATTATTTTATTTTATATGAAAAAATAATTATAAACAAAATCCAAAAATACATTGGAAAATTCCAAAATTCCAATTTTTAAACGATTTAAAACCAAAGTTTCAAATAAATTGATTAAAAATATTTACAAAATTTATGGATTGTAACACTCTCCTCAGCTAAAAACTTTTCGTCCTCGAAAAGGAGTGAGACACGAATACAAGGAAAAATAGGATAGAATAACGAATAGTACCTGAAACAAACAATTCCGGATTCGAAGCACGCATGCTCTCCTCTGTCTTCCAGGTACAATCCCGATCATCCGTGCTCCACTGCACTTTGACCAAGTTGACAGATTTCCTTCTCAGCTGCTTCATACCTCTATCGATAATACAAAGTGGTTTCCTCTTGACAGTAAGATTAGGCTCAATATCCAAACTCTCGAGAGCAGAAGGTTGGACAATCAAAGATGGATCATGCAAATATCGACGAAGATGTGAAACATGAAATACATTATGCACTCCAGAAAATTTCTCAGGAAAACCCAGACGATAAGCTAAAGAACCAATCCTCTCTGAGATAAGGAAAGGACAAACAAACCTAGGAGAAAGCTTCCCTCTACGACCAAACCGAATAACATTCCTTAAGGGTGAGACCTTAAGGAAAACCAGATCACCAAAAAAACACCAAACTCCTCCTACGCTGATCAGCATACTTCTTCTGCCTATCTTGAGTACTCCTCATCTTCCTCTTAATCTCCTCAACCTTCTCCGAAGCCTCCAAAATCATATCAGGACCAAGAACCAAACGATTACCGAATTCAATCCAACAAGATGGAGATCTGCAAGGTCGCCCATAAAGAGCGGCAAACGGAGACATTCCAATACTAGCCTGAATTCAAAGACGAAATGAGATAGATAAAAGATTACGATAAGATTAAAATAGAAGAGTGAAATATACCTGATAACTATTGTTATAGGTGAATTCAACAAGAGGGAGATGATCTTCCCAAGATCCTCCGTAATCAAGAACATAAGCACGAAGAAGATCCTCGAGAATCTGATTCACTCTTTCCATTTGACCGTCGGTCTGTGGATGGCAAGTATTGCTCAGATTCATATGAGTACTCAAAGATTCCTGAAAAGCTCGCCAAAATTGACTGGTAAAGATAGGATCTCGATCACAAACAATGCTGACAGGAACACCATAGAGACGAACAATTTCCCTCATATAGATCTCAGACAAACTAGAAGCAGAACGGGTAGACTTGACCGAAATAAAATGAGCTGACTTGGTCAATCTATCCACAATAACCCAAATACTCTCATTACCCCTCCTAGTCCTCGGTAAACCATCAATAAAGTCCATAGAAACTTGTTCCCATTTTCAATTGGGAACCTCAAGAGGCTGCAATAAACTAGGGGTCTTCTGATGATTGGCCTTGACTTGCTGACAAGTCACATACCTACTAACAAAGATAGAGATATCTCGCCTCATACCTCTCCACCAATAAAGCTTCTTCATGTCCTGATACAGCTACGTCACACCATGATGAATAGAAAGTCTGGATCGATGATTTTTCCGAAGTAACTCTTGCCTCTATCCATCAACATTCGGGACACAAATCCGATCATTAATCCTTAAAATCCCTCTACCATCAATATGTGATCCACTACTAGCAGGACTACTACACTAACTCTGCTACAAACAGGATACCCCAACTCTACTACGAACACTCTCCTTCATAAGACTAAGCATCTCATCCTCATCATGCTTAGCTATGATATGATCCAAAAGAGAAGAAGAAGAAACAACAAGCTGACACAATATATACTTCTTCCAACTCAAAGCATCGGCCACAACGTTAGCCTTCCTAGGGGTATAGCTAATGTCAAGATCATAAGAAGCAAGGAACTCAAGCCACCTAACCTTCCGCTGATTCAAATCCTTCTGGTTGAAGATATACCTCAAAGACTGATGATCAGTAAAGAGCTCAAACTTAGCACCCAAAAGATGATGCCTCCAAAGCTTCAAAGAAAAAACCACAACAAGTAATTCTAAATCATGATCTGCATAATTGGCTTCATGGGTTCTTCAACTAACGACTGGCATAAGCAATGACCTTCCCATCTTGCATCAGAACAGCTCCCAAACCCTCACGACTAGCTTCAGTATATACCGTTAATCCCTCATTTCCATTTGGAATGGTAAGCACTGGTGCGGAAGTAAACTTACGCTTTAACTCGTTGAATGCAGCTTTACACTTATCATTCCACATAAATTTAGCATTCGTCTAAGTCAAAGCAGTGAGAGGTGCAGTAATCCAAGCAAAATTCTCAATGAATCTCCGATAATAACTGGCAAGTCCTAGAAAACTATGGATATCAGATGGAATCCTAGGATTTTCCCAATCCTACAACAGAATAGAGAGAAATAAGGACCACAGAAAAGATAGAATGATTAAATTGCACAAAGGAAAGAGATATAAGAACTTACATTGATCGCATCGATCTTGACTGGATCAATAGAAACTCCATTACTAGAAAAAGTATACCCAAGAAATCGAACTTCATCCTTCCAGAAATGGCATTTCGAGAATTTAGCCTTCAACTAATGATTTTTAAGAGTCTCCAGAATAAATTTCAAATGCGACTCATGCTCTTCCCTTGACTTGGAGAAGACAAGTGTATCATCAACAAAGACTAGACTAAACTTGTTAAGCACATCACGAAAAACATGATTCATCAAATCAACAAAGAAAGCTGGGGCATTAGTCAAACCAAAAGGCATAGCTAACCATTCATAGAAACCATTCTTAGTATGGAAAGCAATCTTCGGAATACTTTCCTTAGCAACTCTAAGCTGGTGAAAACCTATGGCTAAATCAAGCTGAGAGAAAACAGTAGCTCCAAGGAGCTGATCGAACATATCATTGATGCGAGGCATAGGATATCTGTTCCTCATAGTGAGCATGTTCAGCTCCCTATAATCAACACACATCTCAAAGAACCATCAGACTTAGTGACGAAAACCACTCCTGCTCCACATTCGAAATGGCTAGGTCTGATCGGACCCTTGGAGAACAAGTCCTCAATTTGCTTCTCTAACTCAACCTTCTCATGGGGTGCCATTCTTCTAGGAGGAAGAACTACAGGTTGAGCTCCAGGAATAAGATCAATACACAAATCAATTTCCCGCTTAGGAGGTAAAGAAGTGATTTCACCAAATACATCAGAATAGAGTTTGACCACATGAGTCGAGTCAATATCATCAGGAGAAGAATCAAGAGAATAAATAAAATTACCAGCAAAATCCTGAGGCAGACGACACTAAATCACCAAAGAATTACCAAAATCATCCATAACAGAAACAGTTCGGGTTTTACAAGAGATAACGGCTTCATGCCTCTTCAGCCAATCACCTCCAAGCAACATATCAAAAGCATCAAAAACCAGAACATAGAAATCACCACTGAAACGGTGATCGAAATAGAGGAGTTTCACTCAATTACAAATCATTCTAAGGTTTGCAGGCCCACCAATAGGATTTTAAACACACAAAGGTTCGGGAGCAAACTCGAAAGAGGATGCTCAAACTTATCACAAAGATCCATAGAAATAAAGCTAAGGGAAGCCCCAGTATCAAATAAAACATGAATAGGCAAATTAAACAGAGAAAAAGTGCCCTGAAGAGTACCTTAAGCATCACTAGAGCTGGTGCAGGTGCAAGCGGAGGTGGAGCTGGTGAAGAAGCAGACGTAACAGCAAAGATACCAGAAGGCTTGCCCTTCTGCTGAGTCGGAAAATCCTTCCTAAAGTGGCCAAGTTGCAGACAGATATGACAGAGATCACGCCTAGTCAACTGATCTGGAGGAACATCAGCACCAATTAAAGTAGGACAGCTATTAGCATAGTGTCCTTTCTGATCACACCTAAAGCAAGTGATGGAAGAAAGGTCGATAGGCTGCCTCTGAGAAGAAGAAGATCCAAAACCTGGAGTCTTGTTCCAATTCTCCTTCTGTTGATGAAAGTTAGGCTTTCTCTTCTTAAGGTTACCAGGGAAAGACTGAGATGAAGTGGTACGAGCAATAGGAGGATCCTTAGAAGTAGAATTCTCATATCTAATGACCATATCTATGACGACCCGTCTTTCGCCTCCCAGAAAGACGTATCACGAGTAAGAACGAAAGGGATAGAGAAGAGAAAAGATAGAGAAGAAGGAAAGAAACAACATCAAAATCTCAACAGTGGAATGAATAAATTATATTAAGCACATAAGATATTATGTAGTATCAAATATATCAGAGTTACATATATTATACATCACATACTAGGCAGTTATAAACACCTGTCTAGTTATTACAACTCAACAACAACACAGAGAAACAAACACAGCGGAAAACTAAAAATATCTACAATGCTGAAGCCTCCTGCTTCATTGCTCCTCCACAATTCGTCAAAGCTAACCTGAATCCCTGGACTACTCGTAAAAATTTGAGTACCCAAGAGTTTAAGAAAAAAAGAAAATAAACCCCGGGTCAGACATGGGTCTGGTGTGAGTAACAAGTTAAAGTTGCTTAACTTTTGAAAAACCTTTGAAAACAAATGGTATCAAGTGAGACTCCCCACACCAAAACATGGGTAAGTTTTTACCTTACGCTAACCAAAACATTTGATAGGAATTCCAGTGATATTATAATAGGGTCTAGGGTTTTCAAGCAAATAGAAAATAGCCGAAATTGTTACATTCATTAAATTCTAGCTACTAGCCACAAAAGTAGGTAATACAATCAAAACCGTAAGGGTATGTAGGAAGAATGGATTTCCATCAATGGCAGGGCTACTGGGGTACCGCCCGTCACAGTACGGGGCCTAGATCACCGTACCGAGGATTACTCCCAATCCCCTGCAACACAAGGCCAAAACCATCCCTTACTGAACAGTCCTGAACAAGACAAACCCACAGTCGGCCGCGACCCTACTGCCCACACAGCCGAATAAAAACGGACTTCTAGACAAGGGAAAATCTTGTCCTACTTGAGTATGACCCACTTGGGCTTGCTGCACCTCCTATGTTTTAGCCATTCCCGGTTGATGAGGCTTGAGGCTACGATTACCTTTACAGAACACATCTCTTAGAATGCTCATCGTCCACCTGACGATGTTCTGAAAGCATTCAATTCATACAAGTTCGTTCTGGGTTCGAACGAAACCGAAGGCATTATCTCGTTACACTCATTTTGGAATCACCCTCAGAGTTAACGATGATAACCCTTGCACTCTGAATCATCATCTTCACTTGAGATTTATGACCTATCGTTAATTTGGATCGATGTGGTTATCAGATATACAACTTTGGAAACCCGATCCCGGTCTCATCGAAATCCAAAACGCCCTCTTTTAGGTCCAAGTTGTTTTAAAGTTTAAAACAATTCAATTCATTATCTATATACACACAGATAGATAATTCACATCATCACACAAGTAGATAATCCATATTATCATCACAATTCAACCAAGGCATCCATTTGTCACAGTATCACTTATCTCATAAAAGAAATTTACAAGAGTTTTAAAACCAAATTCATTTTAAATTCAAATTATTTTAAATATATATTGACATTCTAAGTTTGTTAAAAACATTTAAATTTTATAAAACTTTATTTAATTTAAAACTAGGATACAAATTAAGTTTTGAATCCATACTTTAAATTTGGTTAAAACATGAACATATCTAAAATTAAATTTAAATTTGAAAACAGATACGTTTCAGAAAACCTGTAACAACTATTACCGAGCCACCTCTAAAATGCTTCGAGTAAAACCATTCATTACTTCGAGCCAAAACTCGAACCACTCGGGATAAACTCGAGTACAAAACCCTGCAACGCCAAACTTCACCTGACACAAACTACTGCACCGTGCATATGCACGGTGGCTCCGACCCTCTCCGGTCATCATCGGTGGCCTCAACACATCAACAAACATCCACGCAATCCATCACGATCATTAGGCCGTCAAAACAAACTCCAAATCAGATTCGAGTTTGCTAACCAAAACCTGGAAACGAAGGAGCAACACCTGAAAACCTCTCGTACTCCCATTGTTGATCACCAGAACACCAGCGACTCCAGCCATGACTTCGTCCACGCCCTAGCTACCCTTCCCCAGAGTTCCACTGAACTCGATCTACCAAAGGTTTCGAGATGATCACAAACTCCTGAATTGACCCAAATTAGGTTTAAAAAACTCGAATCGGTCACCGCCGCCGTTCCTTGCTCGCCATACTGACAATTTTTCCATCATCACCGATCATTTTACTATCATCACTGGAAACTACAACCTCCCAGATCACAGAGATCACCAGAAAACCCCAAATTACCATTTTCTGGTCAAACCAGAAATGTATTCAAATCCCTCTACTAAAAATCGTAATTTTAGTTTTAAAAATCAAGTTTTAATTTTATTACTTGATTCAGATTCCTGAATCAAAGAATCAGGATAATTGATTTTTAACTTATTTAAAATTTGCTGCGTTGTTTAGTATTTCCAGAGACAATACAAAATTGTTTTCACTTGAACAAATTTTTAAACTTAAATCTATGATATAACAAACACAATTTGTTCAAGACTTAAGTACTCATAAAGATTGGATCAAGAGCAAGCAAATTTTGATTAGAATTTGAGCCTGGGAACTAGTCAGAGAAAAAAATCCAGATACACAGCAATGCACACACCAATATATCCATATATATACACAGAGAGATATACTCATAAATATACTCACAAACATACTTGTTTTCAGAGATAAGCATGCAATAGGATCATATACTTAAACAGTTAAATAGTGATGTTACTCATCTGATTTGGAAATGAAGAACAGAGCTTCCAGATTTGAAAAGCTTTTGAATCTTTAAAAACTGAAAAGCCCTTGAAAATTTGAGTTACTTGAATAAAAATGCTTTTGGTTCTTTGTTTTGATTTATAAACTGCATGCATGCTTGTTTCCAGATTGAAGAAAATGCTCAAGCTTTGATTTTGAAACTGAACTACAGGTTTTGGTAAAGTGCTAGACAAGTTTGCTTACTTAGAAAAACTCCATCTTTGAAGAAAAATGTATACAGCCTTTTGATCTTGAAAATGCTTTGCATGTTTTCGATTCTCAGGTTTTAAAAATGCAGATGCTCAGGTTTGAAAAAAATGCAAGCCTATGAATTGATTCCAGATATGCAGGCTAATGGTTTGAGGAAGATGTTTTGCAGATTGGTATGGTCTTTGAAAATTTAAAGGATTGAAACATGCAGGCTTGATTTTTGGTTTTAAAAAGAATGATTATAAATTTAGATTGAACATGATTCTGGTTTTGAGGAGTTTGGTTACTGATTTGTGAATGTTGTTACCAGATTTCATTTTGAGAAGCTAGAGTTTTTCTTATCTTTTGAAAATGAAGATTAGAAAGGAAAGGAGAAGGAAGAAAACATGTTTTTATAAGTATAAATGATTTATTTAAAAATAAAAGAAAAATTCAAAAAAAAATGACACTTGTCTAATCTATTTACATTTGTCATGAGCATAAATTAACACTTGTTGTATTAGGCTTAATATATTTACACTTGTCCTGTGAGTAATTTTACTTATTTTTATTTAATTTAAAAGTAAATAAAAGCTTTTTCTTTATTTATTAAGTACTTATCTATATATAAATTATTTTAAAGAAACAAAACTAATTATATTTATAAATAAAAGCTTACTCAAATATCTTTTAAAACCCAAATATTTTTAAAATGTCAATCTTTTGAATTTCAACTAATTCAAATTCAAATCCAACTTAAATTTAAAAATTTAATTTTAAAAAAATCAAGTTATGTATATATAACAACATATCAAATTTAAACATTTCTATTTACTTTAAAATCTATATATATCTATACGTTATAATTATTATTTGAAAATAAAAAATTTATCAATTTTAAATTATTTATAAAATAGATTATATATTACTTATTACTTATCTTACTTAAACGAATTAATATTTTATATGTAAATTGTATTTTAAACTTCTATATATTTCCCAATCATATTTATTAAGCAATATTTAAAAAGAAAAGAAAATAAACCTTTTATTAATTTAATAGTAAAACTTAAACTAAGATAAAATTTTAAACAATTAACCATTACCTTAAGTATTTAAAACTATATAGTTATTTATTAAATGGCTTTGAAAAGTTATATATTAAATTAAATCATAATTTCCAAATTATCAAAATGTATATTAGAATTTTAAAACAAGATTTTATTTATTTATTAAATTTCAAACCCAAGCTTATTTATTTACAATATACACATATATATACATTGTAAACAGAAAATATTTTATCAGCTTTTTAAAGATAAAATTCACTAATTAATTAATTTATTAAATTAAATCAAATTTTATTAACAGAGATTAACAAATCAATTTAAATTTTAGTACAGATTATTAAATTTATATTGCCCAAAATTCTGGGTCATCACATTCCTCCCTCTTAAAAGAATTTCATCCCCGAAATTTAAAAGCAAAGGTAATTTTATAATCTCAATAACGATTTTAATTTTAAAGCACAAGCATCTATTATCAATCATATGCTAACAATCATAGCAACCAATTTACTCAATCAAACAAATCTAACTATCTAGACAAAATCCTGGATAGAACTTCCTAGAGTTTCCCATGTATAAGTACCGGAATACTTGCTCTACAGAACTAAGACAATCTATATTACGAAGCTACAGAGCTCCTACTCATCTAGATCTATAAAACTAAACAAGATATCAGACTACAGACAAGTCTGACTCAACTATCAAATCCTCCAGAATTGCTGGTTCTACAACCAGAGATGGATCATACACGTACTCCCTCATAGATACGTGAAACATATTGAATCCCAGTTATCCAAACTGGTAATTCAACTCCTGAAAACCAAGGCACTTATCCAAACAAGAATACAAAAAAATCCAACACCTCGGAGCTAGCTTCCCAATCTTACCCAAATCTTATAGCTCCTTAGATCGGAGAAAACTTATCCAAATCAAATCTCTGACTCTGAAATCCAAATTCCTCCGTCTCTTATCCTCAAAACTCTTCCAACGATCCTGAGCTGCCTATATCTTTCCTGATCAGTTTAACCTTCGCTGATACTTCTCGGAACAAACTGGATCAAAAACAACCCATTAAAATGATCCTCTCACGATCAACCAAGATCAAGAACACAACTCTACTCTACAGATATCAGAAGGCTGATCTTACTTTTCCCATCCGGCAAGACAAAACGGATGCATCCCCAAACTGCTTCCGCTGCACAATTCTGATCTGGAGTAGATGAAAATGCCGATGATGAACAAGAGCACAAACTAGACAACACATTCCAAAAATATGGTTCAATAGATCCAAAAAAAACTCAGAAGTTCCACCAAAACCTGAGCTGCTTCACCAAACTCTCACACTAGGAACCATCCTTCTACTAAGCTGAACCGCTGATATCACTCCTGAAATCCTAATCCATATGGAACTCAATCACTAGATGCGGACAAACCTCTGACTTCCCTAAAGACATCTGGAAAAATCTTTAACAAACCAAGAGAACACTCAAACTATCGCAAGTCACTTTAGCGATCCTCCCAGCCTAATTCCAAGAAAACTATTCTCTCTTTACCAATCAGAACAGCTTATGCTTATCTAACCAATCCATCGAATGAAAGGATACGCTCTGCTGCTTCTGAACACCATTTCTAGAAAGCTGCTTAGCCAGATGACCTTCCTGCTGGCACACAGAACACTCCAAGCTGCATTGCTGACCCAGATGCCAAAGATTTCCTAATCCAAAGCTCTTCGGACCATAAAGCCTTATCATCCAATCCACGTAGATCCTAGAGATGGGCAGACATCTCCTCAAGAAACTCGGACCTCAAAGCCAAGCACAACACCCTGCTGAACTCGGCCACAACACCAAAGCAGACATACTTCCTTAAACTTGTTTCAAAGAAACATCTTCAGAAACAATCCATAGTCACTGTGTCTCATCACACAGCTACTACTTCCTGAGGTATCAAGATATCATCATTTGCTTCTGCTCAGTCGACAGATCCAAACTCCACTCATCCAACTTGCACTACAAAGATGGACTCCGAACCTTAAAAAGGTTTCCTTCAGATATCGATGAAATCTTTACACCACTGCAAAGCTTACTCGAGACAGTATTGGGTCTACAGTCTCGACTGATACTTCCAACCTCAATCACTCAGACTCCTTCCATTGGTAGTCATGCTACACACACCACTACCCCATCTACCTTTATAACTCATATTGGAAAACCCAAACAGGTAACACAATAAATAGGTAGATATATATATATATATTCAAAATTGCAAATACGCTCTCTCAAGAAAGAAATCACTCCAAAGCCTAGGTATTCACTCAAGCTAGCGCTCTGATACCACTGTCACGACCCCTCTTTCATCTCCCATAAAGACGTATCATGAGTAAGAAAGAAAGGGATAGAGAAGAGAAAAGATAGAGAAGAAAGAAAGAAACAACATCAGAATCTCAACAGCGGAACAAATAAATTATATTAATCACATAAGAATTTACATAGTATCAAATACATCAGAGTTACGCAGATTATACATCACATACTAGACAGTTATAAACACTTGTCTAATTATTACATTTCAACAACAAAACACAGCGGAACACTAAAAATATCTGCAACGCTGAAGCCTCCTGCTCCATTGCTCCTCCATAATTCATCAAAGCTAACATGAATCCCTTGACTACTCGTAAAAATTTGAGTACCCGAGAGTTCAAAAAAAACAGAAAATAAAATCCAGGTCAGACATGGGTATGATGTGAGTAACAAATTAAAGTTGTTTAACTTTTGAAAAACCTTTGAAAACAAATGGTATCACTTAAGACTCCCCACACATAAACATGGGTAAGTTTTTACCTTATGCTAACCAAAACATTTGATAGGAAATCCAGTGATATTATAATAGGGTCTAGGGTTTTCAAGTAAATAGAAAATAGCCAAAATTGTTACATTCATCAAATTCCAGCTACTAGCCACAAAAGTGGATAATACAATGAAAACTGTAAGGGCACATAGGAAGAATGGGTTTCCATCAATGACAGGGCTACTGCGGTACCGTCTGTCACAGTACGGGGCCTAGATCACCGTACTGAGGATTACTCCCAATCCCCTGCAACACAAGGCCGGAACCATTCCTTACTGGACAATCCCAAAAAAGACAATCCCACAGTTGGCCGCGACCCTATTTCCCACACAGCCGAATAAAAAGGGACTTCTAGACAGGGGAAAATCTTGTCCTACTTGGGCATGACCCACTTAGCCTTGCTGCACCTCCCCTGTTTTAGCCATTCCCGATTGATGAGGCTTGAGGCTACAATTACCTTTAGAGAGCACATCTCTTAGAATGCTCATCGTCCACCTGACAATGTTCTGAAAGCATTCAATCCATACAAGTTCATTTCGGGTTTGAACGAAACCGAAGGCATTATCTCGTTACACTCATTTTGGAATCACCCTCAGAGTTAACGAAGATAACCCTTACACTCTGAATCTTCATCTTCACTTGAGGTATCGTTAATTTGGATTGATGTGGTTTTCGAATATCCAAATCTGGGAACCCGATCTTGGCCTCATCGAAATCCAAAACGCCATCTTTTAGGTCCAAGTTGTTTTAAAGTTAAAACAATTCAATTCCATTATCTATATATGCACAAATAGATAATTCACATATCATAATAGATAGTCTACATTATCATCACAAATGGATAATTCACATTACCATCACAAATGGATAATTCACATTACCATCATAAATAGATAATTCACATTATCATCACAAATAGATAATTAGTATTATCATCACACCTCAACCAAAGCATCCATATCACACAGCATTAGTTATCTCATATCTGAGATCTCAAATCGTTCAAGGCAACCAATATCATCCATCCATACATAAGCAAGGATTAATTAATCACACTATAATTAACTTAAAATGAATTAAATTAATTACTTTATCTCTAATTAATTTAAAGTAAATTAAATTAATTACTTTCATCATTAGAAACTTGCTTACATAACCATTAATTAGTTAATTACAAATCAATTAATTAATTATCCTCTAATTATCCACCTTAATTAATCATCCCTGATTAATTATCCTTTAATTACATTCAAGTATTATCCTTTAATTAATTTCACAAATTAATTATTCTTAATCAAATACAATAATTAATCCTTTAATTACTTCATTAATTAATTAATTATAATTAGTTCATTAATTAATTAATTATAATTAATTACATTAATTCTTAATTAATTACATTAATTAATTACTCTATAATCACTTATTATTGATTAATTAATCTTGATTAATCAATCCTTAATTACATCATTAATTATATTAATTAATGATCCCTAATTACTTTTTCTAAATAATTAAACTAATTACATTAAGTAATTAATCTTTAATTAAACCACAATTATTAATCACCCTTGATTAATCTCATCCAGTAATTAACAACCCTTAGTTACTTCATCAAATAAATTAATTACTCCTTAGTTAATTATCTTCAGTTAATCCTTTGATTGATTACAAAAGGTAATTAAACTCAAATTACTTCCATTAATAAATCACCCTTTAAATAATTACATCCAGTAATTAACTTCCCTAAGTAATTATACTTAACAAATCATCAAGTGATAATTCTTAATTAATTAAACTTAATTAATCAACTTAAACTAATCACACTACTTTAATTAATAACATTGAGTAATTAATTCCTTTATTTACTTTTATTAAGTAATTATACTTAAACAATTTCACAAATGATTATCCTTAATTAATTAATATAATTAATTATTAAAATTAATCACATTAATTAATTACTTAATAATCTTAAGTTAATAATCTTTATTAACTATTAACAATTCTTTAATTACTTCTCTTAAGTAATTAAACTTAAATTAATTATTAATAATTACAAATTAATTAATCTTTAATAACCATTTAATTAATCACTAACTATTTAATTAATTAAGTGCTTACTGCAACTTAATTAATCTAAATTACTTGATTAATTAATTTCCAATCATTAATTAAAAATATTAACTTATCTAATTAATGATCTTATTTTCAAATTAATTAATCTTAATTAATTAACTTAACCTTAATTAATTAATTTATTTAAAACACTTAATTACTAAATTAACCAATCTACATCATTAATTTATTAAATTAATAATTTATCTTTAATTACTTTAATAATCTAATGAATCACCGATCGTTAAATCTTAATTAACTTTAAGGTAAAATATTTTCTTATTAATGATTTAATTATCATTCACAAACACATTTGAAAAAAATTTACTTTCAAATTTTATTTCAAATATAAGATTTAAAATGAATACAATTTTAACTTTAACAAAGTTTAAAAACCATTTACAAACTTTTAAAATCATATGTTAAAGACACACTTATCTTATAAAAGAAATTTACAAGAGTTTTAAGACCAAAATCATTTTAAATTCAAATTATTTTAAATATACATTGACGTTCTAAGTTTGTTAAAAACATTTAAATTTTATAAAAATTTATTTAAATTAAAACTAAGATACAAATTGAGTTTTTTAATCCATAATTTAAATTTGGTTAAAACTTGCTTTCACATTTAAAATTAAATTTAAATTTGAAAATATACAGGTTTCAGAAAAACCTGTAACAACTATTACTCGAGCCCCCTCTAAAATGCCTCGAGTAAAACCATTCATTACTTCGAGCCAAAGCTCGAACTACTCGAGATAAACTTGAGTACAAAACCCTACAACACCAAACTTCACCTGACACAATGTACTACACCATGCATATGCACGGTGGCTCCGGCCCTCTCCCGTCATCGTCGATGGCCTTAACACATCAGCAAACATCCACGCAACCCATCACGATCATCAGATCGTCAACACAAACTCGAAATCAGATTTGAGTATGCTAACCAAAACCTGGAAACGAAGGAGCAACACCTGAAAACCTCTCGTACTCCCACTGTTGATCACCAGAACACCAGCGACTCCGTCCATGACTTCATCCACGTCCTAGCTATCCTTCCCCAGAGTTCTACTGAACTCGATCAACCAGAGGGTTCGAGATGATCACAAACTCCTGAATTAACCCAAACTAGGTTTAAAAAACTCAAATCGATCGCCGTCGCCATTCCTTGCTCGCCATACTGACAATTTTCCCATCATCACCGATCGTTCTACTATCAACACTGGAAAATACAACCTCCCAGATCACCAGAAAATCCCAACTTACCATTTTCTGGTCAAACCAGAAATTTACTCAAATCCCTCTACTAAAAATTGTAATTTTAGTATTTGATTCAGAATCCTGAATTAAAGAATCAGGGCATTTGACTTTTAACTTATTTAAAATTTGTTGTGTTGTTTAGTATTTCCAAAGACAATACAAAATTGTTTTCACTTAAACAATTTTTTAAACTTAAATCTATGATATAAAAAACACAATTTGTCCAAGACTTAAGTACTAACAAAGATTGGATCAAGAGCAAGTGAATTTTGATTAGAATTTGAGCCTGGGAACAGAATCAAAGAAAAAAATACATATACACAGCAATGCACACACCAATATATCCATATATATACACACAGAGATATACTTATAAATATACTCACAAATATACTTGTTTTAGAGATAAGCATGCAATAGAATCGTATACTTAACATTTAAATAGTGATGTTACTCACCTGATTTAGAAATGAAGAACAGAGCTTCCAGATTTGAAAAGCTTTTGAATCTTTAAAAACTGAAAAGCCCTTGAAAATTTGAGTTGCTTGAATAAAAACACTTTTGCTTCTTGTTTTGATTTATAAACTGCATGCATGCTTGGTTCCAGATTGAAGAAAATGCACAAGCTTTGATTTTGAAACTAAGCTACAGGTTTTGGGAAAATGCTTGACAGGTTTGCTTACTCGGACAAGCTCTAGTTTTGAAGAAAAATGTATGCAGCCTTTTGATCTTGAAAATTCTTTGCATGCTTTTGATTCTCAGGTTTTAAAAATGCAGATGCTCAGGTTTGAACAAAAATGAAAGCCTGTGAATTGATTCCAGATATGCAGGCTAATGGTTTGAGGAAGATGTTTTGCTGATTGGTATGGTCTTTGAAAATTTACAGGATTAAAACATGCAGGCTTAATTTTTGGTTTTAAAAAGAATGATTACAAATTTAGATTGAACACGATTCATGTTTTGAGGAATTTGGTTACTGATTTATGAATGTTGTTACCAGATTTCATTTTTGAGAAGCTTGAGTTTTTCTTAGCTTTTGAAAATGAAGATTAGAATAGAAATGAGAAGGAAGAAAACATGTTTTTATAAGTATAAACGATTTATTTAAAAATAAAAGAAAAATTAAAAACAAAAATGACACTTGTCTAATATATTTACATTTTTCATGAGCATAAATTAACACTTGTTGTATTAGGCTTAATATATTTACAATTGTCCTAATAGTAATTTTACTTATTTATATTTAATTCAAAAGTAAATAAAAGCTTTTTCTTTATTTATTAATTACTTATCTATATATAAATTATTTTAAAGAAACAAAACTAATTATATTTATAAATAAAAGCTTATTCAAAAATCTTTTAAAACCCAAATATTTTTAAAATGTCAATCTTTTGAATTTCAACTAGTTCAACTTCAAATCCAACTTAAATTTAAAAATCCAATTTTAAAAAATCAAGTTATATATAAATAACAACATATCAAATTTAAACATTTCTATTTACTTTAAAATCTATCTATATCTATACATTATAATTATTATCTGAAAATAACAAATTTATCAATTTTAAATTATTTATAAAAGAGATTATAAATTACTTATTACTTATCTTACTTAAATGAATTAATATTTTATATGTAAATTGTATTTTAAAATTCTATATATTTCCAAATTATATTTATTAAGCAATATTTAAAAAGAAAATAAAACAAATCTTTTATTAATTTGATATTAAAACTTAAACTAAGATAAAAATTTAAACAATTAACATTTACCTTAAGTATTTAAAACTATATAGTTATTTATTAAATAGCTTTGAAAAGTTATATATTAAATTAAATCATAATTTCCAAATTATCAAAATGTATATTAGAATTTTAAAACAAGATTTTATTTATTTGTAAATTTCAAACCAAAGCTTATCTATTAACAATATATACATATATATACACATTATAACTAGGAAACATTCCATTAGCTTTTTAAAAGATAAAATTCACTAATTAAATACTTATTTAATTAGATTATTAAATTAAATCAAATTTTATTAACATAGATTATCAAATCAATTTAAATTTTAATACAGATTATTAAATTGATGTTGTCCAAAATTCTGAGTCGTCCCAATATCCATCAGACTAGTGAAAGGGCTATGCACATGAGAGATGAGACGATCATAATACTCCAGGCGAGCACCAGCTATGAACTTCTCATTCTTCTTGAGAGGAGTGTCAATCAGATTAGGGCCAAACTTAGAAAGTTCATTGAACTTCCTCTCATACTCTGCAAATGAAATACCACCCTGCTTAAGATCCATGAATTCCCGATAAAGCTGAGACCTCCCTGCCTCGGGCATCCACTTCACAGCAAAAGCATCCCTAAAGCACGATAACGAAACATAAGAAATATTTAAAAGAGAAAACTGAACCAAATTCAAAACGAACACAAGATGATACCTAAACTGCTCCTAAGAAATGTCAGCCTCATAAGTGTGAGCTGTAACAGACTCCCACCAATCTAAGGTTGCTCCCTTCAACTGCCAAGCTGCCAACTGACGCATCTGAGCATCAGTGATCTCAAGACCGGAGAAAATCCTCTCCAATCCCTTCAACCACTGTTGAGCTTCGATAATGCTCTCTGATCCGGTAAACTTGGTACCACCAAGCTCAATGTATTCCTCACAGAGAGTAGTGAACCTAACAAGTGCAGCAGGCTCAGGAACTGGGGCAACACCACAACCCCTACCTCTGGCATCCTACGAATCATCCTAAAAAATCAAGAATGAATTTTAGGAAAAAGATAATTGAGAAACGAAGACAAGATTCAACGAGAATTGAATATCTTAAATAAAGAAATTGCTAACAAGGTGGATGAGGAAAGGAAAGAAGTTAAGAAAAATTTGGTTTCAAAATAAGAAAAGTTTATATCAAAATAATATTGAAAATCCTTTTGAAAATTATTTGAAAATCATTTTATACTTTAAAATACGTTCTCTCACAAAGAATATGATTCTAAGATTGATTTCACTCATTCTAGGGTATTTCTTCCCTATCTCTAATGAGTTTTTACTCCACAGGCTAAGGTTTGCCTAAAACCAAAGCTCTGATACCAAATTTAACGACCCACTATTTTAGACCATTCAAATCAAAAATAAAACCACACATGTCGGACTTGAAAAATTCAAAACTATAGATTGTAATATAATTTGAAGCAAATAAAACCAATCACAGAATCATAGACACGGATAAATCAGAATAACTCACAGCGGAAATAAAAAAATAACCATAGTAGTTCATGAAGCTACTACAAACACAGTCTCAGAACAAGCACAAAATACCATAGTCTGAAAGTAAAGACAATAGAAATCTTAATAGATAAATGTCCACTTATACATAAGCTGAATAGAAATAGTAAATAGAAATAGATGACAATTAGATGGACAGATAATCTCCAACAAATCCTCTAGCTCTAGAAGATGAAATCCAAGCTGATAGTTAGGTTGACCCGAGCGTAAAGCAAAACACAAAACACTCGAGTCAGGACATGCGTACTTATACAATGTAAACCAACTCAAGTGAACTGTAATAGAAATGCACAAGTAACTTAAAGGATGCTTGGACCGCCCATCCTTTAAGGATCCATTGAACTATCTACTATGTAGTAATATATGCTATTATAATAATTTCTAAAGTAAAGTATAACATATTTTAAAAATAGCGTTAAGGCGTTACCCATATCCCCCTTAATACGTTTTATAGTGCCAATAGTCTATGCAGTACCATCGTACCTCCAGATCAGGAGGCTACCATAAATACTCCATAGGTACGACACAAATCAAACTCGTAGTAAAGCACGATAGGGTAGGTGACACGGCACAACTGGACAATGCCAGGGTAGATATACCAATTACACATCCGGACTGGTGGTAATGCATAGCAGCCACTACCGTCCACCTTGAGCCACACTCCCAAAATCAAAGGTGCGCACCATATCAATCACAAAGTAATAGAATGGCATGCAAAGAAGTGTGTTCGATCAGAGGAGCTATCTCATTGGCCTGGAATCGCTCTTGTTTTAGCCATCTTATGCCAACTCATGGAAGTCGGGTCCACGTACATACCTTAATAGAACGTCGCCACCATTCTACTTCATTCTGGAATCTCCACCGCGTACACAGTTGTTAAAGTGGTTTTCGGAGTTGGCAGAGAGTATGACAACTTTCGATCCCAGTCTCTTTAACAATCAAACGTTATTATAACCTATGGTTGTTTATTTTAAATGGTATTCATTCAAAACAAAACATGTCTATTCCAAAACAATTTAAAATCAAATATTATTACTCTTCCAAAAATAATACCCATTTCAAAAATGGTAATACTTCCAAATCCATATACTTAATCGTAGCACTTTAAAAATGTCTTTTAGAAATCATAACACTTGAAAAATGAGATCCATACATAGTAGCATTTCAAAATGTTATCTTTCATGAATACAGCATTTTTTCAACATGACCTAAAGTAGTATAGCACTTTAAAACATAGCTTAAAGTAACATAGCATTTTGGAAATGCTACCGATTCTATCATAACATTTAAACATCATTTCTTAAGTTTAAATCATAGTTATTATTTATTAAAATCTATTTTATTATACAAACAAATCCATTTGATAAAACAAAATCTATCACTAATATTAGGTTCAAATAAAAAAAATTCCATATTAAATCAAATATTAAATTATTAAGTTATATATATCATGAAAAAAATCCTTAAATTCTAGTTTTTAAACCATGCATTTATTTATAAATTTTAACTTATTTTAACTTAATAAAACCATTATATATTATATTCTAAAATCATTAAATCAAATTTTAAGTTAAAACTTCATATATTTATAAGTTCAGAATACTTAATAATTTTTAGAGAACTATTATTAAAAATTAACAATGGGTATGTATAATATTTTCTAACCTAGGTCAAGTGATACGGATATATATCATTTCAATCCGTAATTTATAAAATTCCGGGTTCTCATTTTGAACCCCATCCCAAGTCAAAGAAAATAAAAATCGCTTGAGCCTATCATTTCAGCTCATACGATTTTTCCCTATTCTAAGTCCGTTCGGGTATGTATCATTTCAACCCATAGTGATTCTATACTAATAGGAAACTTGAAGTGTGAGAAATAGAAATAAAATAAACAGTATAACATGGCATATCATATCAAGTGATGTAACAGGCATATAATCAGGTTATAACATCATCGAATATCATGTCATAGGCATGTACGAATTGATATCAACCTAGCATATCATCTACTACAATTCACATGTCATTGTTTCACAATTATATAAGTACGAAATGTCAAGAGTGATAAACTCACCTACTAAAGCTAGAGATGACAATACAAGACACACAACCAAACTCCAAAAAGCATGACTAGATTCAAGTAGATGGAGAGCCAAGATCCAAGTCTTGTAAACAACAAATACCAAATATACATAAATATATAATTCAACCCATAAAATATGAATTAAACAAAACAACATGAAGTAAATTTACTTAACCATTGCAAATGGGCTCGGCCACTTCACAAATGGACTTGACTATCATCAAGTCATGCTCCGCCATCATGGTTTAGGAGCACATTTGCTCGGCCATGACCAGAAATGAGGCACGGCTAGGGTAGATGAAGTGGTGGTAAGGCAAAAGTTCATGTGGAAGGTAAAAGGACAAGGCAAGTGAATGGTCAAGAGGGTCAAGTGTTTCGACCTTATGGGTAATGCACTCGGTCATGGTGCTAGGCTTGGGTCAAGGCAACTGAATAGGCATGTCCTGAGATGCTTTTGGTCATGGCAAGGGAATAGAAGGTATGGAATTGGTGGTGGTCGAGGCTAGCAAGGAGAAAAGGGATCTAGTGTTGCTCGGCTCGGGTTTTCAAGGCAATTTAAAGGTGGGTTTGGATCTATGGCGGTCACGGCCTGGCTGGGAATGATGATGATGTGATGGAGGCCGGTCATAGGTGGTGTAGAGGAGGAGATGGTCGGCTATAGGGATGGATGATGATGGCCGAACATAGCATGAGAACAAAAGAGAAAAAGAAAAGAGAAGGAAGGAGGAAGACATGATAGAATTTACTGCTTTCTTTTGTTCAGGAAGTTGCAAATGAGAAAAGAGATGAATTTGAGAAGTTTTGTACGTGAGGTGCTTTGAACGGCTAAGGCAAATAAAAAGGCACCTCTTCATATTAAAGAAAGAAACTCATGCCTCTTGGAATTTCCTAAGGCCATTAGCCAAGCCCATTTGCAAAACAAACTCAAAAATTAAGTAAAAGATCAAAGTCCAACCAAAATTAAAAAAATAGAAAATAGAGAATAAAAAATATAAAATAACAAATAAAATTATTGAAAATAGTCGCATGCAAAATGCTGAATTTTATCAGATTTAAAAAGTATGAAACAGAATTTGACGAAATGAAAAGTAAAACGAATATCAGAATCAAATTCAGCTTCAAAGAAAAAGATTGGAAATTTAAAATTCAAATTTAAAAATTTCAACTGAAAGTCAAAGTTTGACCAAAGTTGGCCAAAATATAAAATTTTCAGAAAATCATTATTTTATTTTATTTGGAAAAATAATTATAAACAAAATCTAATAATACATTGGAAAATCCCAAAATTCCAATTTTTAAATGATTTAAAACCAAAGTTTCAAATAAATTAAACTAAAAATATTTACAAAATTTACGAGTTGTTACAGCCAACATCAGAGCAACTTGTATGCATCCAAAGGCTTGGGACATGCATCATCTATCAAAATAACCACAACACTGTAACAATCACGTTGCAATCGGCACAAATGCCAAGCAAATCTTAAATCAAGCAATAGTTTGTCTTTCATCTGATCGTTATCATGAGGCCAAGCACATAAAACTCGAATCAAACAATCCATCATGGGGGAAGATATTTTCTCCCAACCCGAGGACCCTATTCCCTATTTTACCAGCCTCACTTAACTTAGAACTCACAGAAACAATTGGTTATCATTCATTCTGTCTTATATGTACAAATAACCTTCCTTTGTCAACAAAAAGAACGGATTCTTGCTATGCACCTCTGTGCCCACAAACTGATTCTCTTGCACTCTGTCCCACTCAGTTCGCTCTCATATTATGTATATAGTTTTGAGTTCAGCATTATGAATATCATATCCAAAGCATCAAGTAGTAGCAATAATTTCCAGATTTAATCAACATTGGCGACAACATCATCTCCAAATAGCGACATTTTCAGCAAAGTTCTATTAGCAATGAGTTTTAGATCTCAAAAACTAATCATCATAGCATTAACAATCATTAAGCACCAACATCTCAATGTGACCTCAATCTTCAATTCGACGTCATCTTCAAGCGAGTCCTTTCAATTTAAAGCAAGAATCTAATCTCGAGCAGCAACTTCAGGCGACTCGTTTTGGAGCGAAGCAGCTTCTGATTGCAAGCAACACAAGCATGGGGTTTATAAGAGGCGGCAGCTTCTTGCTTTGACGATAGAAGATGAAGTTCTCGATCTCGGCGGTGATAAAATACATATGGCGCTTGGTGGTTTGGGGATATATGAGATGGTAACGTCGAAGCATGGTTGCAAGCTTAGGGATGGAATCAACTTTTTGGTCAAAGTTATATTAGAGAGAATCATTTTTACCTAAGAAGGAAATTATATATATAAGCATTTAATAGCACCCCAAATAGTGCAGCACTCCATTAGCCTCTAATTTCCACCATAAGCTCCGAATTAAATAATAATGTAGTGGAATGAGAGAGAAAGAATTGTCAATACATATGTACCAAAACACTAAGCCTTAGCAAGTGATAATTTTGTGAGTAAATCCAAATTAACTTGAACATGTTGAATATTGAATCTATTATGTTAATTTCAACAATTGAAATTTGTGAAATTATTCTTATCAACATTTCTCATTTAATTCCAACTGCATTAATCTTACTTATAAAGACATAGTCATGGTCAATGGATCTTATCCCTTCAGTTACGACCAAAAAAATCTATATTTTAATAGCATACTTGAAATTCTTTCGGATTTGTGCATCATACCATGTAGAGTCAATACTCTCAATAGTTTAATTACAAAATCTAGGATTATATATTTTTGACTTTAATAAGAAACTCATAGTTTCTCTTCAATGTGTGAGAATACTTATTTGGCGTTCTAATGATATGGTTCATTTAGGTTAGTTAATTTCATTTCATCTCGTATAATCAACTCTATCATTGGATCGTATCCATTTCCATTTTGCTATCAATAATTCCACAAAGAAATCACAATGAAGTTGATATATCTTGAAACAACAATTATTTCTCGATAAAGTAGAATAGGTATTCATAAATGTTTAATGAATTTCTTTATTTGTAATACTGATTTAGTTTCAATTTACAAAATTATGTTCAAAACATAAATATGTCATCCAATAGCAGTCTTTTCAAAATCCTTTTTGGATAATTCATACAAGATCCCTCGTGAACAATTGTTACATGCAATCTTTCGGCTCACACAACCTGCCAATTCCTTGGCCTAGGATATGTTGGAGTTTCTTATAATCCGTATCTTGTAAAAATTTATAAACTGTTATTCGAATGAAATAATATTAACCTTGTGCACTACTCTTAAGTACATTACCTTATAGAAAGAAACTAACTCAACTTCACTCATAATTAATCGTACATTGTCCAATAAAGTTCGATTATTCCATATCGATGCATCATTATGTATCACATGGAGCAGTAATTTTAGATTGAATATTTATTCATTTTTGGTACACTTGGAAAAAGTTTCAATATACTCACTCATTCGATCAAATCAAATCATGTCTATCGCATGTTATTTCATTTACTTCTATTTTATATCCTATAAGTTTACCATAAACATGTTACATGTGTACCAAAAAAACATGTCCATGTCGACGGTAACTCATCAGTGAATATGACAAAGTATGTGATAATGTTTTGGTATTAAAAAAATTATGATTGCACACATTTATATGCATCAATCCGAAGAATTCATCAACTCTTATGATACTCTCACTAAATGGGTGCACATCCCTTTATTGTTTGAGATATAATTAACAAATATCATATGATTCAAAATCACTCAATAAAATTATTTCTCAAAACTACGGCTATTCTATAATTCTAAAACAACTATAAATAATATTAGATACTTTTGTATCTTCCAATGCATCACTTTTGTTTAAAAAAATTACCACATTGTAGTTTTATTTCACAAAGAATATTCATAATATTCATATTGAAATATAGCTATGTCAATTCTTTTCTCATTCGATATCGAAAAATAATCAGCATTACATAAATAATGTATGGCAAGTTTTATAAAAGTAATTTTCGTACTATAATGCAATTAATAAGTGCTATATGACATGCTCCCACTATATCCACTATCACTATAGTGTACTACATTCGGAGGTCATCGTTCACTTAGTACAATTTGTTTATTTCATGCACTGCAACTATTTATAGTAGAGAGTTCGTTTATTAAATATCTTGAGTTCAAAGAAATAAATCTCACAGAAAATAATTTTCTATATGAAAATATATTTTGGAATAGAAATCATTTTCCATTCCAATATTAAGTATCAATTATTATTACAATTCTCATTTCCAATGTTTCATTATAAATCAGAAGTGGCTATTCATTCTCTTCATCCTAACTGTACCCGAAATTAATCTATTCTTAAACATTCGTCTTCCTTTCAAATGGTCAAACTATTCAAAGAAAACCATACTGCAATAACATAAAAAACTCTTTACAAAAGCGTGTTCGATTATCCTAAACATTTAAGTACATCAAATATGTTGCACTTTACGTAAACCGATCAGTATGACATTTCAGTAATCAAGTTATTATATATATCTTGTAGTTTTTGGTCTTCTGTTAATTAACATAATATACTCCCTTTTATAACTGCTCATATTGAATACTTGATCTCACACTAAGGTTATTTGGTTTTTTCAATGAACTAATTTCATTGAATAGTCTTATATTACTTTTAGAGTTCGAAACTCATAGAATGCAATACATGGTCTTGACCAAATAAATACATAAGTGACCAAACCACGAATGTATTCGATAGTTGTAAAATCAGGCACTTGCATGGGTGTTGAAATGTTAACATGAAATAAGAATTTAATAGTAGGTATTATAATTCCATTTATCAACACTCAATTCAGTTCGTTTGTATATGTTATTTGATAAACATTTTATCAATCATATTAAATGCATAAATTTATCATTGTAGATTATTAAAACATTATGTAGCATATGTTCTTACAATATTAGAAAGGTTAAATATTACTATTTCATTTTTTCTAATAAGGCTACTACCAGTCTTTTATGTTTCTCCAAACCCTAAGATGAAACACAGAAGTCTTTCAACTTCACTAGTGGGTGTTCGGACTCGTCTATCTTGTTATTTGGAACTTGAGTTTGCTCAACAAATCATAGCCCCACAAACGATGAATAACTCTTATCAGTTGTATCACATACAACTCCTAACCTGTTTTTCCTTGTCCTAATCTCATCTCGACCTTGAGTTTACTTAACAAATCGAAAGAGATTATTCACTCATGCCTACCATAGTTTGATGGCCTAAGTATAGTATATGTACCTTAAGTTTTCTCCACAAATACATATAGTTATCTTACTTCATATGTTTAATATATTAATAATATTATTCATAACATCCCCAGCTTGAGTTTGCTCAACAACTGAGTATGCAAGTAATTTATGAATATATATATATGGTAGAGGACAACATTATATTGAAGATTCGTAATCTTCAATATATTATATTGGGTGATATCGACTTATGGAATAATGTGTTTTTATGAAATACTCACGTGATTCAAGTGTCAAGCACGTGAAAAATCACAATATACGTACATTTACGTATTTATTTATTCCTTAAGTCTATTTAGGTTCCTTTAATGTTCCATCTTTAGTTTATACATTCATATCATATAAGTTTCATTATTATTATATAACTTTTATATTTCATATTACTTATATGATAGTCTTATGTATGATATTTTATTAATTAATTCTTATTTTATAAATTTTAATTAATTAATTTTAAGTTAGTATTCCAATACAACCTTTATATTGGACATATCTACTATAACCTTTATAGTAAAACACGTATATCTTATATATGCATATTTTTAGTTAATTAACTGACCTTTAATTACTCTATTAATTAAACAATTTTAGTTAAATTGTATTAATTTCGAAAATTTATCTTGCATACATACATGGATGCTTATGTTATCTTAAACATTTTAAAAAAACATAACATATATCAACATATATAACACATGTATATAGGTATTAATTAATTAACTCATTTAATTAATTTATATTATTAATCTTATTAATTATTTTAAATTTCGAAATTAATATTTACATAGTTTCAAACATTTTGAATTTTCATTACATTTTCAAATATTTTGAAATTTATGTTATATTATAACCTTTTATTATAAACATGTTTTTTATTTTAAATTTAAATTTAAATTTTAAAATCATGTCTTAATTTTTAAAAATATTTTGAAAATTAGCCCAAGGTCCAATTCAAATTGGGCATTTTCTGCTAGAGGCAACCTTTGGGCTCACATCACCTTTCAGGCCAGGGCGGTAACCAGGTAGGACAAGGTACTTGATTACCCAATTCTAATCATATACATCACCTTTCTAGACACCATACTAAGTGCACAAGCTTAATTAGTTAACATAACATGACTTATGTAGACAGCATAGCCTGTTGGGCTCTAATACCATTGTCGAAATTGGGCCAGCCTTCAGCGGAAGAAATAGGTGAATTTCAAAAAAATTACCATTTTGGATCATTAACAGACATATGAAGTCTAAATTCATTTAGATCTTATCTAAATTTTCTTTTAAATAAAATCAATATTTTTGTTCAATATGGTAATTTAAGGAATTTTAAATATACAAATGTATGGGATATGATGAATGTATCATATACATTCATATGTATGAAGTGTAAGTGAGGTGTATAAGTGGTGTATATTGTATAAATGAAACATGTAAAAATAAACTAAGATAAGGAAATTATTTGTTTCCCACTGTCACTATATCCAATTAATAAAGAGAAGATATGATAGAATATGAAAGGAGTGGAATATGTCATTTCTTTCACCATTTAACTGCGACGATTAATATATTAAATGGCATTTATTAATTATAAATAAAATCTACACATGGATATGATAGAATACGAAAAGTGGGAAACCTACCATTTCTTTCACCATTTAACTATGATAATTAAAACATTAAATGATATTTGTTACTTATCAATCAAATCTATACATGAAAATGATAGAATATGAAAAGAGGAAAGCCTTTCATTTATTTTACCATTTAGCTCTGACAATTAATACATTAAATGACATTGATTACTTATCAACCAAATCTACACATGCCTTTGTTATCTAAATTTTATCAATGAAAATATGTGCATACATTCATAATAATTATGGATGCGTAAATAATTATGGATACATATATACAAAGTGAAAACCTATTGGTTGTTTTAAATAAATTGAAATCCTAAATTAACATTAATAGAAAAAATTCCTACCGAGGAAATGTTTAACGAAAAAAAGGTTACATTATTGCTCATATTCTTTGTACAAATTTGATTCAAACAAAACATTTATATTACATATATATGATAATTAAATTTAACAATCTAGATCTGAAAGCATATATTTGCAAACCATGTAGTATATGGTATATGTGTATAAATGTTTGTACAAAAGGTTTATGGTTTTAAAGTTAAAATTTTTCATTACATTTTTAATTTAGGAATGAAACAATACTTCAAACTTTACACAAAACTTTAAATATAGAAAACAACAAATAATTAAAATTTGCACTGAAGTCTGTTCATTAATATTAAATCAAGGTATCCACTTTTGTTTTAACAAGGATTGTAACAATGTTACAAAATTTAATATATGTTATTAAAATCAGATTCAAGGAATGGTAGATAACTTTATATATGTATATACACATACATATATATATATATGTATGTATGTATTTATATAAAAAAACCATTAGCATTTGAATAAGTAAACACAGGATAAATAAATCTCATTCAAAGCCAATTTTTAATTTCATAACTATCTACAATAAAATAAAAGAAATTTGAACAAGGTGGGCATGCGTAAATTTGTGATAAGAAATTGCAGATCCAAACAACATAAAGAACGATGACAATTTATCAGAAGTAACATGAGAGTCAAGACAAATATTGAATTATTGGCACATATAATTACCTTAGGATGAAGCATGTAGAAACACCTTGAATGATAGAAGAATACCTAGATCTGATTGATCACTCTCTAGATCTGATAAACCTTGCCCTTCATCACACCTTAATTTATGGCTTCTACTCAGATTTCATAAATCACTATCCCGCTTTGCAAGAGAAGAATGAACCACCCTTTTTAATTTAGTTTGATGTTGATTTGAATTGTTTTTATTATTTTTAAGGATTAAGTTTCAGCCATAGGTGAATGATAGAGAAGTGGAACAAAAAAAATAAAAAAGTTATCACTACCAAGATTTTCGACCCCCGAAAATTTTCATCAATACATCTACTGTATAGAATTCCGAACAATCGAATGTCTAAATACAAGATCATTAGGGAAAAGAAGAAAGAGGTAGAAGAAGTGAATAGAAATAACAACGTAGAATCTCACAATTGCAGCGGAACAATATATAATAGACTGGTCTTTAACAAAAAGAATTTGTATCTGCTATTTATACATTACATCATCAGAATACAATAAATCAGCAATTCAATACTGGAATTTTGTAATAACTTGTCCTCACAAAGCTGAATACGCAGACTACAATACACAGCGGAATAAAAGTCAAGTACGTGTGATATGTTTCGTCGCCCAGCTTGTCTCCAAAGCTCCATAGCGTCCTATCCTATATCTGTAATACTCGATCTGATCCGAGCATTATAATAAAATAACATCCGACTCGGTCTGAAAAACCAGAGTGAGAAAACACACTCAATTTGAATTATTAAAGTTCCAAAATCCTTTGAAACTCAAAGGTATCTCATAAGACCACGCCACAAATAAACACGACGGGTTTTTACCTTACGATAACCAAAACATTTCATATAAAATCCACTGATGTTATAATAATGTCTAAGTACAAATACTTATTCAAGTTGCTGAAAGCTTGTATCTCACGTTCCAGCATAGTTGGGCACAATCAAAACCGTGCGGCGCTTATTGGAGAATTGATTCCAATGAATGACTAAGTACCAAGGTATTGCCTATCACAGTACACGTTTAGAACTGCGTACCGAGGACCACACCGGGATCCCCTATAATACAAAACCGGTATACCCCTAACCTGGATAGACCGAGTATGTTATCAACCCAGGCGTTCCCACCCTTTCGAGCTCCTTCCATAAATCATGGTAATAATATACGAGGGTATCTAGAAGGTGATACACTTACCCTAATTGGGTGCTACCCACTTAGCCTTGCTGCATCTCCCCTGTTTTTCAGCGATTCCCGGTTGATGGGGCAAAAGGCCATGATTACGTTTCAAGGAAATTTCACTTAGAATGCTCATTGTCCTCTAATGACAATGTTCTGATAGCATTCATCCATACAAGTCCGTTCTTGGTCCGAACATAACAAAAGGCACTATTCCTACTACATTCATTTTGTAATCACTCTCAGGATTAGTAGCGATTAGGCCTTGCACTTCACTTCTCCATCTTTGACTCCATGCTCTTGTCTTCATTTTTGAAAATGTACTTGTTGGATCGAAGTGGTTTTCGGATAAATTACCCAATCCCGGTCTCTTTGAAACAATGTTCGATACTTCCGATAAACTCAACCACGGTTCTTTAGAAAATAAACAGGCGAAGATAAGATCGGGGACCACCTCCTAACTGTTCATGGATGGATTTCCTTATCAATGCCCTAGGAATGCAGTTTTAGCTATTTTGGAAGCTATCCCATCTTTATAAAAAAGGATCATAAGCAATCAGATAAAGGACAAAACTTTTGACAAATTAACTCTTGGAGCTAAGGATGGTCGATATTCGGATGTCAAGATAGACGATCAAAGAGCTTTGAATATTAAAAACGATTGTGTGAGCCAGATGTGGACGGATTGAGGCAAGAAGTTTTGTTGGAAGACCACAAATCAAGGTTGAGCATCCATCCGAGGATCTCAAAGATGTATAAGGATTTGAAAAGAGTTTTCTAGTGGCCGAGCATGAAGAAGGATGTTGCTACCTTCGTCAATGGATGTGCAATCTGTCAACAAGTGAAGGGTGATCAGCAGAAATCCGCAGGATTGTTGCAGCCTCTGGAAGTCCCTAAATGGAAATAGGAAATTAAATCAATGGATTTCATCGATGGGTTGCCAAGGACTAGGAAAGGAAATGAAGGAGTGTGGGTAATCGTACACCGGCTAATTAAGAGCGGCCGCTTTATCCTAGTTAAGGCAACTAAACTGCAGCATCTTTAGCGCAGATTTTCTTGAAAGAGATCGTCAGGTTGCACGGAGTTCCTCTCAGCATAGTGAGTGACTGTGACCCAATCATTACCAGAAAATTTGGGGAAGCTCTACAGATGGTTCTAGGAACAAGGTTGAGTTTAAGTACAGCCTATCATCCCTAAACCGACGAACAAACAGAAAGGCTAAATCGTATCCTTGAGGATATGCTGTGTGATAACCCGAATTTTGGACATCTATTAATGGGAAACTAATAGGATTAAAATTGTTAAATACTTACTTGTTAATAGAACAAATGAAATGCTGATATATATATATATATATATATATATATATATGTATATCTGAATATGTATATATAAATTTGAACTATAATTAATGCTGAATTTTAAATATTTGGGTAAATATTCATTTTACAATCTCCTAATATAATTATTTAAAATTTACAAGTTATTCTTTTAAAACAAATAATAAAAATGGAATATATGTATATACATAGATGAGTAGATTTTAATAAAAAAAGGAAAGACAAATTTAAGTTGGGTTTGTTTAAAAGTGTATAAGATTTTATATCATTTATTTTATAATATTTTCTTTAAAGTAATTTATATATACATATATTTAGATAAGTATTTATTTATTTTGTAAATTAAATATGAAAATTTTATATTAACATTTAACATAATAAAATATAAAAAAATTATTAAGAATGCTTAAGGACATGTGTTAACATATAAGGAATTAGTTTAACAAATGTCACCTAAGTAACCTATCTACTAACAAGTGGAAAATTCATACTTAACTAAATTTAGATTTTTATAAGATATAATACTAAAGAAAATAAGGAGCGATTCTTTCAGCTAAGATTTATCTCATCTTTTGAAACCTAAAATCAAAAGCAAAAAAATATAATACTGAAAATCAAGCTTCAACCGGAGGTTTTGAAAATCAAATTTCAGTACTTCAGTTTCAAAACTTCAACACCAGATTCAACATTTTCAAGCATGCAATAGGGGTTCAAAATTAATTAAGCCTGAAAATAAGAACATGATTCACTGTTCTCTAATTTAAAATAGGTGAGTCAACATTTCTAAAAAAAATTAATTTGGATTTATATCTAATGCATGTGATGATATTGTTTTAAATGGAAAGTCTTCTGCTTGAATCTACTTGAATTGATATATATATATATATATATGCTAGCAAGACTGTGAATATATATATATATATATATATGTAGATGTCTATTCTCTGTTGTTTCTGTCTCTGATTTGCCTTCAAAAATTTAAATATCTCAATCGAGACAATATTAGACTTTAATGTCTAAATGAAAATTGTTTGCTATTGTATGATGATGTTCTTAAAAATAGTTTCAGGATTTAAATTTCAATAAATTATTTTTAAAATTAAAATAACAGTGAGATTCATAAATTAGGATAAAATCAACTATCTTAATTACAAATTTGAATTACAGGGATGAATTCGTGATTGGAAATCACAAATTTTAATATGCTTTTCATATTTTTTTAGACTGCTAAATCTTGTGAATTTTTATGTTATTCAAATTGGGTATTTTTGGGAATTGCCGATGATCGGCGTGATGGAATTGATTGAGTTTTGGATTGGAGGTAGTATGGAGGATATAGATTGGGGGAAAATGGTAGCAGATTTTTCTTATGGTTATAGAGGCCAGGGAGGGTCAAATTAGGGTTTGGTGATTGAATCTGGGAGGTCTGAGTTGTCGGCGGTGTTTCGGCAATGGAGATGCATCGGAGATGATCGCGATGAGGGTAGTCGCGGCGGGGTGATGTGGTGCTGCTCTGGAGTGAGTGTCGGGGTTCCAGTCGTCATGATCATCGATGGCGAGAAGTTGTTCTTTTGAGTTTTTGTTCCAGTTTTTGGATCGAGAAGGTCGTTTTCGATTTGCGATGTTCTATTCGAATCTGGGTTATCAAAAGGAGTGGGGGGCTGTCGATGACTTGTAGGTGGTTGTGGTGGCGATCGATGGTGGCCGGAGGTTCTGTGCACATATACGTGCACGATTTGTGTCAGGTGATGATCAGGTTTGGGAACGAAAGGGGTTTCCTCGGGTTGATGCTCGGGAAGAAGGAAGGTAAGCTCGGGCTATGTTGTGTGCGCGCGAGAGTAAAATGTTAGCAGGTTTCTAACTTTAACTAAACCCTGTTTTAAAAAAAATAAAAGAAAAGAAAAACTCGGGTACTTTCATTAGTAGCTCGGGAATCTGTTGATGTTCTCGGGCTTATTTTTAATTAAGTTAGCAAGTCTAAAATTCTAGGTTTTTAGTTCTAGAGATAAAATTACCTGGTTTAAATCTTAAGGGAATCTAAGTTTTCAAGTTTTAATGAATACAAGTTGAAAGCCAATTAAAATAAGTAAATTTCCAGCTTTAAGTTGTTAAAATGGTAAGTGTTTAAGCAATTGATTAAATCAAGTTGAATCATTCAACTTTGTATTTACTTAAACATTTACTGGTGATTATGATGATTAAATAAGGTAATGTAATTTATGAAAATAAATAAATTAATTAAGGATAATCACTAAAGAAAATTGATTAAGTACAATTACATGATGTAATTTATAAGTACAATTTCTTAAATGAAAGTAATTAAGGATTACTTACTTAGTATAGTTAATTAAGGGATAATTAATTGCTGGATGTAATTAATTAAGATTAATTAATAAATATGTTTAATTAAAGATTAATTGATTTATGTAATTAATTATAGTCAATTAATTAATAAGCGTATTAAAGGTTAATCAATGTAAGTGATTATAGGATAATTAATTTGTATTATTAAATTAAAGGCCAATTACTTAATATACTTAAAAGTGATATTTAAGAATTAATTTATCAAGGTTAATAAATTAAGAAATAATTAAGTAATAAGAAATTAAGAGGTTAATTTCTTATGAATTTATTAATTTCTTAATGAAGTAATTAAAGGAATTAATTACTCAGTATAATTAATTGAGTTTATGGTGATGACTGTAGTTAGTTAATTAAGTTTAATTAATTTGATGTTGAATTAAGTATAATTACTAGAGGTAATAAATGAGGTGTAATTACTTAGTGAAGTAATTAGTGGATAATTACTGATGTAATTAATAAAAAGGGAATTTAATAATAGGAAGTAATTAAAGGGTAATTACTTGGTGGAAGAAGTTAAGCGATAATAAATCAATGTAATTAAATTATGTAATTGATATAATTAATCAAGAGTTGGTTTAATTGATAGAGTAATTAAGGGAAGAAATTTCTGAATTGTGTTCAATCAAGGTTGATTAATGAATGAATTAGGTTAAAGATTAATTATTATATGAAATTTAAGAATAATTAACTAATGAAAGTAATTTGAGGATCATTAATTAAAATAATTAATGAAGTGATCAATATTGCTTATTTATGATTGAATGATGATGAGTGTTTGGAACTGGTTGATATTCCTGATATGAATTACTTTGTGATATGATATGTTGGATGAATGGTGATAATGTGATTATCTATCAATTATGAATTGATGTGTTAAAATGTTATCTGGTAATTAAAGTTGAATTGTATTTACTTGGATAATTTGGGTTAAGATGACATTCGATTCGAAGAAACCGGAGTCGGGTATTAGTAAATACCCAAACCCACTTCGATTCTTTATAAACTGATTTGTGAAATCAATAAACTAATATGGAATGATTTACGTGATTTGGATCATAAAATCTAAGTTCTGACACTTAGAAATTGATGAGTATAATAAGTGTTGTCTATACCAAACCTGTGGATTTGTAAAATTGTTATGAGTTACCCCGGGTTAAAAATTGGTTTTGTTGGGTGTATTTCATATTAGATGAGTTTACTCACGCTGGTTTCCAGCCTGACCCGGGTGTTACTTTGATGTAATGCTCGGGTCAGACCGAGAATTACAGATTTTCAGGTAAGGACTATTTGGAGCTCAGGAGGCGAGCTGGAGGGCAGAAAAGTATGGAATGTTTTCCGCTGTGATATGCTATTGTATAACTTGGACATGTTATTTCAAATTGTCCAGTGATTAGTGATAGTTGTAATTCTGATGTATAAAAATATAAGTGTATTGATACAGTTATTCTTTGTAAACTGTTATTATGTGATATTATATTTTGATCCGCTGCGAATGTGAGGTTTCTGTAACTAGTTATTGTTTCTTCTTCTTTCTCTTTCTTTTACTTAACTATCTGGAATTTTCGGGATTGAAAATTCCAGGTCGTTACATGTTGAGGGCTTATGCTCTGGATTTCGGCGGATTTTGGGAGGACCATATGCATTTAGTGGAATTCTCGTACAATAATAGTTATCAGGCGAATATTAAGATGGCACCCTACGAAGATGTGTATGGAAGACCTTGTAGATCACCGTCCTGTTGGGTAGAATCTGAAGATTGTCTTGTTCTTGGTCCAGATTTGATTCGAGAGGCATCTACGAAGGTGGAGCAGATCAAGAAGAGAATGAAGGCAGCCCAGGATCGTCAGAGGAGTTATGCGGACAAGATACAAAGGCAATTGGAATTCGGAGTCGGAGATTTGGTTTTTTCAAGGTTTCCCCAATAAAAGAAGCGATCAAATTTGGAAAAACGGGAAAGCATGCCCCGAGATATATTGGACCGTTCTGTGTGCTCGAGAGAATTGGTGCTTTGGCCTACAGGATTGAATTGCCAAACCGAATGGCTGATTCATAATGTTTTTCACGTATCTCATCTGAGGAAATACGTGTACAACCCATCTCTAGTTGTAGAACCGACAGTGCAGGAAGATTCAGAGGTCGAACAGGAATTAATTATGGTCAGGCATCCAGTCCAGATAGTTGATCAAGATGAGAAGCAGCCCAGGAACAAAGTTGTGAAGCTAGTCAAGATTCAGTGGAGCGAGGATCTCGGAGATTATACCTGGGAACTCTTGATAGCATTAGGAAAGCCTATCCGGATTTGTGTCAAGATAGTTATGATTATTTGTTTGAATGAATTGTTTGCTTTGGATGTTAGTGTATGGATGATATGTACGCTTGATTGTTTTAAATAAAAGCCTTTGGATTATCTTTTGCTTCTAAATTTCGGGGATGATATCCTTTTAAGGGAAAAGAATGTGATAACCTGAAATTTTGGGCAATACTAATTTGATAGTCTTCTTTTATAAATTATTATAGATGTGCAAAATTTTCTTTTAAAACAAACAAAATATGTATCTATTTGTATATATAAGTAGATTTTAAATAGAATTTTGATTTGAAATTCAAAAATAAATATCTTAAAATGAATTGAATTTAAAAAACTCTATATTTTAAACTAGTATATATATATATATGATTATTTATTAGTGTATAATTAGTTTTAAATCATTTTCTTTAAAAATTATATAAATATAAATAAAGGAAATGTATTAATAAAAATTGAAAATATAATATAAAAATATTAATACGTGCAAATTAACAAGTGTAAGTTTAGTAACATGTAAGTGTCATTAGTTTCTTTTCATTTTTAAAATAATAAATAATAGGAAAACAAGATTATATATACCACATTACCCTTCTCTTCTCATTTTCTTTCATTCTAAATTATATTCAAAACAAAAAACTTGAGAAAACTACAACCAGAGATCAAAAATTAAAGCAAACAACCTTTTCCAAATCTACAACCTGAAGCTAAAGCAAAGATTATCTCAAACATCAAGCAGATTCAACAAGATCAAAGCAAGATCCATTTTCTAGTTTTAAAAGTTCAAAACAATTTCCAGTTATCAAGTTTTAAAGCTAATCCTCTGTTCTACAACAAAAACAGTGAGTAAATTAACATATTAAAACTTGAATCTGTTTATATATCTTGACGTTTGTGATTGATACTTGAAGAATGTTGTGAAAATTGTTTGTATAGATGTAAAATATGCCTACATGTCTGTATATATATGTGGATGATTGGATGCATGTCTGTGTACAAGTATATTTGCCTCTGTCCTAAGTATACAGGTTTAAAAACTTATTCAAAAATTAAAATATCATCCCCTAATTCTTTTTTGCCTTTATGTTCAAACAAAATGTGACTAAATTATCAAGATCTTGATTTTAAAAATATTTGTGAGTATAATTAGTTTGAGTTTTTCTAGAAAATTAAAATATACGGTAAAAACACAATGCATGTCAAAATTCGAATGTTATGATTTCTGGTTTCTTATACAATCATATTTAAAAACCTTGAATTTTAAAAATAAAATCAGGATTTTATTTATGTAATTGGGGAGAATTAGTGGGTTGAATGGGAATGTTGTTTCGGGCATTTTCTGGTGATCAGAGGAAGGTGGGTGGTCGGAATCGTGGCTGAAGCTTGCTCGAAGGTCGGCGATCTCAGGAAAAATAGTGGGTGGATTTATTGACCACCGTGGCGGCGACACTAGGTTGAAGTAGGGTTTATTCCCCTGGATTTGGTCGATGTTGGATTTCGAGCTGTTGCGCCATCGTCGATGCATCGGAGTGGATCATCATGTAGGAATCGGAGCATGGGACTGCGGCGAGGCTTTGGTCGGAGTGTCAATTTTTTTGGTGGTCTGAGGCGTCGTCACGAGGAGGTTGTTGATGATCTCTTTTGTTCCAGTGGAGCTTCGGTAGCTCGAATTCGATTTCGAGGATGTCTCGAGGTCTTGGGCGGTCGAAATCTCAAGGGAGGTCGTCGTCGATGAGCTAGAGGTGGCAGTGATGACCGGAGCTTCGACGTTCAGACATGCATGTGCACATGTTTCAAGGTGTATCTGTAGGTTTGGCAGGTTTAGTAGGGAGAAGAAGGACGATGAGCATTCCAAGATATGTGTTCTAAAAAGGTAATCATAGCCTCAAGCCTCATCAACCGAGAATGGCTAAAACAGGGGTGGTGCACGCAAGGCTAAGTGGGTAACACCCAAGTAGGATAATATTTTCCCTTGTCTAGAGGTCCCTTTATTCGGGTGTGTGGGCGGTTGTTGGCCACAACCGCGGGGTTGTCTTATTCGATTATCCAGTAAGGGGTGGTTCCGGTCTTGTGTTGCAGGGGATCAGGGTGGATCCTCGGTATAGTGATCTAGACCACATACTGCGACAGGAGGTACCCCAGTAGCCCTGCCATTGCATGGAATCCAATCTCCAATAAGTTCCTGTACGGTTTTGATTATGCCCAACTATGTTGGAACGTGAGATGTAAGCATTCCAGCTATTTCCTATTTTATATTGAAAACCCTAGACACTATTATAATATAACTGGATTTCCTATCAAATATTTTGGTTATCGTAAGGGAAAAACTTGTCCGTGTTTATTTGCGGAGAGTCTTACGAGATACCTTTTATTTCAAAGGTTTTTTAAGTTAAACAACTTAACCGTTTACTCACACCAGACCAATGTCTGACCTGGAGTTTATTTCTGTTTTTCTTAAATTCTTGGGTACTCAAATTTTTATGAGTAGCCTAGTGATTAGGTTTGCTTGAATAATTTTGGAAAAGCTTGGAGCAGGAGACTTGGGGTGTATATATCTATTCCGCTGTGTTGGTATCATTTGTCTGTTTGTTTGTGTTGTAATGGATAGACGGGTCTTCACGGCTGTCTAATGTGATGTTGTTGTAACTCTGTAACTCTGATGTATGATGAATACTATGTAATATCTATGTGAAGTAATATATTTTTCTGTTTCCGCTATGAGATTCTGATGTTGTTTCTTTCTTTCTATCTATTCTCTTTTCTACCTATCTCTTGCTTAATGATGATACGTCTTTCTATGGAATGAAAGGCGGGTCCTCACAGTTGGTATCAGAGCGCTAGGTTGAGATAATACCTAGGCTTTGGAGTAATATATATCTTGAGAGAGCATACTTGTAATTTTTTTAAATATCTATATACCTATCAAAATTGTTGGGTTACTGTCCAGGTTTCCAACATGAGTTCTAGTGGAAGAAGAGGCAGAGGTGTGAGCAGCACGATGACCACTAATGGAAGAGGTCCGAATGCTGATGGAGTAAGGGCAACTGGCAAGGCTGTAAATCCAGCACCGCCTCGAGTAAGCTTTGTTGTATTGTGTAAGGATTTCACCAATCTCGGAGGAAAACCCTTTAAAGGAATGGAGTCCATCATTGAAGTTCAGGCTTGTTACGCTCGCGTGAGCGGATTATTAAGAGTTTGGATCTGTCAAATGAGAAAATGAGAGTGATGGCATCATGGCAACTTCAAAAAGGAGCAGCTGCATGGTGGGATGCAGTTACCATGAATATTTTAGAGGATTATATCTCTTGGAACAAGTTTAAGGAACTACTTGAGGAACAATTTATGCCTACAGCTGGGAAGACTCGTTTGTATAGAGATTTTCTGGATCTTAATAAAGGAAGTATGTCGGTATCAGAATATGAGACTATGCTCAATGAATTATCCCGCTATGGACCTAGTCTTATTGATACGCCCTTTAAGAAGAATGAGATGTTTGTGCATGGAATAAGGCCCGAATTTCATGGGAAGATGACAACGCATACCAAGGGATCATTCGTGGAATTGATAGATATGGCAATGAGGTATGAGGAGCAGATTGAAAAGAAACCCTTGGCATCTATGGCAGCATCGAGTGGAACTTCTTCCAATCCAAACAAAAGGAAATTCAAACCAAAATTGGAAGAAGCAAGGCAAAGGGAAACCATGAGGCAACAATGGAAATCGAAAGTGTTATGTGTTCCAGCAAGAAGGTCATTTGCTAAGCAGTGTCCTAGAGGTAGAGCTCAGCAGCAGCAGTGTCAGAGTGGACCCATTTCTGCAATTGTTCAGATGTCTTTGTGTTTCAACTATCATTAGCCAGGGAATATGGTGAAAGCTTGCCCACTTCTTCAGAGAGCTCAACCGACCAAGGTGTTTCCTATTCAAGGAGGACCATCAACTTCTTCGGATGGGAAAGGCAAAGGCGTTCTGGAAGGTACTTTGCTTTTAGATGGCATTTTTGTTAGAGTTTTGTTTGATTCTGATGCTTCCCTTAGTTTTATTTCTTTGAAAACGGTAGAGAAGTTTCACCTTACCCCTAGTACGATGGATTGTCCTATTTTTGTATCTAATCCCATAGGGGAAGTGACTAAGTTAAATATGATATGTAAGGTTCTAAGGATTTCTTATTTATCCCATAGTTTCTCTTACGACCCGTTTGTATTGGATTTTAAAGGGTTTGACCTTATTTTGGGAATTGATTGGTTGGACAAGCATAAGGCTGTCCTGATTTGTGAAGAGAGAATTGTGTCATTGGAAACTGAGCTAGGAAAGGTTGCAAAAGTGACTTGCAATAGTTCTGGAGCTCATTTGAGTAGTCTCTTGCATGGTATCAAGGCATCTCAAGAAGATGTAGGATCCATCGAACTGGTCAAAGATTTTCCAAACGTCTTCGAAGAAGTCAAAGGTTTGCTCCCGCATCGAGAGATAGAGTTTTGGATCGACTTGGTTCCAGGAGCGATACCGGTTGTTGAACCCAGTAGAAGGATGGTGCCGAGAGAGAGAAGAGTTGGTGAAGCAAACTCTAGATTTTTTGGAAAGGGGTTTGATTCGACCTAGTTATTCTAGTTGGGGTTCTGCTATAGTATTTGTGACCAAGTCGGACGGATCTTGAAGATTCTGTGTAGATCATCGAGAGTTGAATAAGGTGACTATTAGAAATAAGTACCCTTTCCCCTATATAGATGATCTTTTTAATCAACTTCATGGAGCTTCTGTTTTCTCCCAATTGGATGAGACTCGGGTTTTCACCAGCTAAGGGTAGCTGAAGATAGTATACCCTTGACTGCGTTCAGAGGACCCAACTATTTTTATGAGTGGTTGGTTATGCCTTTTGGGCTAAACAACACTCCAGCTTATTTTGTAGATCTGATGAACCATGTTTTCTGGGATGTGCTGAAAAAGTTTGTGCTCGTGCTCATCGACGACATTCTCATCTAATCCAAATCAGAGGAGGAGCATAAGCGTCATTTAGAGATAGTATTGGAGACTTTGAGGAGACATGTCCTGAAGGCTAACTTTTCGAAGTGCCATTTCTGGAAGTCGGAAGTTAGATTTTTGGGGCATATTGTATCTGGAGAAGGTATTTCTATAGATCTGGCCAAGGTGGCATCTATTCAAGAGTGGAAGCAATCGCAAACTCCTACGGAAGTTTGCAGTTTTCTTGGTTTGTTAACTACAGGAAATATATCAGGGACTATTCTAAGATTTTTTGCACTTGACCAAACTGACTAGGAAGGGAGCAAAGTTTAAATGGACTTATAAGTGTGAAGAGGCATTTCTGGATTTGAAGGCAAGGTTGATCAGTGTACCTGTTCTAGCTATTCCTGATGGTAAGAGTAAGTTCGAAGTCTATACCAATACTTGTGGAGTAGGGCTGGATGTTGTGCTGATGTAGAAGGGGAAAGTGATTGCATATGCGAGTAGGCAGTTGAAGCCACATGAGAAAAACTACGCTACGCATGATTTGGAATTGCTGGCCATCGTCTTTGCTTTGAATATTTAGAGGCATTAACTGTTGGGAGAGAAGTTCGAGCTTTTCACTGATCATAAACCTTTAAAGTATCTTTTCTCCTAGAAGGATCTGAATTTGAGGCAGCAGAGATGGGCGGAATTTTTGGCATCATATGATCTGGATATTCTTTATACTCCAAGGAAAACGAATGTAGTGGAGGATACTTTGAGTAGGAATGTAGTTTTGGCTATTTTGGAAGTTATTCCGTCCCTACAGGAAAGGATCATAAGCAATCAGATAAAGGACAGAACTTTTGAAGAATTAATTCTTAGAGATAAGGATGGTCGATATTCGAATATCAAGATAGACGATCAAGGAGCTTTAAGAATCAATAGATGATTGTGTGAGCTAGATGTGGACGAATTAAGGCAAGAAGTTTTTTTGGAAGGCCACAAATCAAGGTTGGGCATCCATCCAGGGATCTCAAAGATGTATAAAGATTTAAAAAGAGTTTTCTGGTTGCCGAGCACGAAGAAGGATGTTGCTACCTTCGTCAATTGGATGTGCGATTTGTTAACAAGTGAACGATGATCGGCAGAAGTCCGCAGGATTGTTGCAGCATCTGGAAGTCCCTAAATGGAAATAGGAAATGATATCAATGGATTTCATCGATGGGTTGCCAAGGACTAGGAAAGGAAATGAAGGAGTGTGGGTAATCGTAGACTGGCTGACCAAGAGCGTCCACTTTATCCCAGTTAAGGCAACCAGAACTGCAACATCTTTAGCGGAGATTTTCTTCAAAGAGATTGTCAGGTTGCATGGAGTTCCCGTTAGCATAGTGAGTGACCATGACCCAGTCTTTACCAGCAAATTTTGGGTAGCTCTGTAGACGGCTTTAGGAACAAGGTTGAGTTTAAGTACAGCCTATCATCCCAAAACCGACGGTCAAACAGAAAGGCTGAATCGTATTCGTGAGGATATGTTGAGGGCTTGTGTTTCGAATTTCGACGTATCTTGGGAGGACCATCTGCATATGGTGGAATTCTCGTACAATAATAGTTATCAAACGAGTATTAAGATGGCATCCTACGAAGCTTTGTACGGAAGACCATGTAGATCACCGTCCTACTGGGTAGAATCTGAAGATTATCTTGTTCTTGGTCCAGATTTGATTCAAGAGGCATCTGCGAAGGTGGAGCTGATCAAGAAGAGAATGAAGGCAGCCCTGGATCGTCGGAAGAGTTATGCGGACAAGAGATAAAGGCAATTGGAATTCGAAGTCAGAGATTTGGTTTTTTTAAAGGTTTCCCCAATAAAAGGGGCGGTCAGATTTGAAAAGATGGGAAAGCTTGCCCCGGGATATATTGGACCATTCAATGTGCTCGAGAGAATTGGAGCTTTGGCCTACAGGATTGAATTGCCAAACAGGATGGCTGGAATTCACAATGATTTTCACGTATCTCATCTGAGGAAATACGTGTACGACCTATCTCTAGTTGTGGAACCGGTCGTGTAGGAAGATTTAGAGGTCGAACCGGACTTAACTGTGGTTAGGCATCCAGTCCAGATAGTTGACCAAGATGAGAAGCAGCTCAGGAACAAAGTTGTGAAGCTGGTCAAGATACAGTGGAGCGAGGATCCCAAAGATTGTATCTGGGAAACTCTTAATAGCATTAGGAAAGCCAATCCGGATTTGTGTCAGGATAGATAGAATTGTTTGTTTGAATGAATTGTTTGCTTTGGATGTTAGTGTATGGCTGATATGTATGCTTGATTGTTTGAAAGAAAACTTTTGTATTATCTTTTTCTTTTAAATTTCGGGGACGAAATTCTTTTAAGGGGGAAGGAATGTGATAACCTGGAATTTTGGGCAATATTAATTTGATAATCTTCTTTTATAAATTATTTTAAATGTGCAAAATTTTGTTTTAAAATAAATAAAATATGTATTTGTTTATGCATATATAAGTAGATTTTAAATAGAATTTTGATTTGAAATTCAAAAATAAATATTTTAAAAATATATTGGATTTAGAAAACTGTATATTTTAAAACTAGTGTACATATATATATATATATATATATATATATATATATATGATTATTTATTAGTGTATAATTAGTTTCAAATCATTTTCTTTAAAAATTATATAAATACAAAAAAGGAAATGTTTAAATAAAAACTGAAAATATAATATAAAATTATAATACAATATTAATACATGCAAATTAACAAGTGTAAGTTTTAGTAACATGCAATTTAAAAAGTGTCATTAGTTTCTTTTCATTTTTAAAATAATAAATAATAGGAAAACAAGATTATATATACCTCATTACCCTTCTCTTCTCATTTTCTTTCATTCTAAATTATATTCAAAACTAAAAACTTGAGCAAACTACAAACCAGAGATTAAAAATTAAAGCAAACAACCTTTTCCAAACCTAAAACCTGAAGCTAAAGCGAAGATCATCTCAAACATCAAGCAGATTAAACAAGATCAAAGCAAGACCCATTTTCCAATTTTCAAAGATCAAAACAATTTCCAGTTTTCTAGTTTTAAAGCTGATCCTCTGTTCTATAGAAAAAACAGTGAGTAAACTGACATATTAAAACTTGAATCTGTTTATATATCTTGATGTTTGTGATTGATACTTGAAGTATCTTGTGAAAAATGTTTGTATAGATGTAAAATATGCCTCCATGTTTGTATATATATGTATATGATTGGATGCATGTCTGTGTACAAGTAGATTTGCCTCTATTCTTAGTATACAGGTTTAAAAACTTATTCAAAATTTAAAATCTCATCCCTTAATTCTTTTTAGACTTTGATGTTCAAACAAAATGTGATTAAGTTATCAAGATCTTGATTTTAAAAATATGTGTAAGTATAACTAGTTCGAGTTTTTCTAAAAAAATAAAATATACAATAAAAACCAAATGCATGTCAAAATTCGAATGTTATGATTTCTGGATTTATATACATCATCAGATTCATATTTAAAAACATTGAATTTGAAAATAAAATCAGGATTTTTAGTTTTGTAAATGGGGAGAATTCATGGGTTGAACGGGAATGTTTTTTTGGGCATTTTTTGGTGAACAGAGCAAGGTGGGTGGTCGGGATCGTGGCTGAAGCTTGCTCGAAGGTCGGCGATCTTAGGAAAAATAGTGGGTGGATTTATCGACCACCGTAGTGGCGGCACGATGTTGAAGTAGGGTTTAAACCCAGATTTGGTCGATGTTGGATTTCGAGCTGTTGCGTCGTCGTTGATGTATTGGAGTGGATCGTCATGAGGGAATCGGAGTGTGGGACTGCGTGAGGCTTTGGTCGGAGTGTCGAGTTTTTTGGTGGTCTGAGGCGTCGTCATAAGGAGGTTGTTGGCGATCTATTTTGTTCCAGTGGAGCTTCGGTAGCTCGTATTCGATTTCAAGGACGTCTCGAGATTTTGGGCGGCCAGAATCTCAGGGGAAGTCGTTGTCAATGAGCTGGAGGTGGCAGTGATGACCGGAGCTTCTACGTTTATACGTGCACGTGCACATGCACATGTGTCACAGTGTATCTGTAGGTTTGGTAGGGAGAAGAAGGTGGTGGCCTCGGGTTTGTACTCGGGGAAATGCAGATTTGGCTTGAGTTTTGTATCAGGGTGTTCGCGTAGGTTTTTAACATGTTATAACAGTTTTATTTAAAATTTCAAAACATGAAAGTTTTTAAAAAATAAAAGAAGTGGCTCAGGTTTGAGTGCGGGTAAGCACTGGGTTCGACTCGGGTCAAAGCTTTAGAGTATCAACTAGCTTTTAAAAAAGTTAAAGGTTTAAACAAGAACAAGTTTAAAGAATTTCTTTATTGATACTTTTTAAATAATTAATGTTTATTTATGTTTGGGATTAGTTAAAGGTTATAAAACAAATTATTTTAGTTAATTAAGTTTAAAAAAATTAATATATATCATTTATTTTAAATTAATTCTTAAAGTATATTTAAATAAAACTAAATGGCATAAGCAAGTAGTTGATTAAGAAAGTAAAATGTTTTTAATCATTAATTAAACTTAAGGTCTTAAGTTAATTTATAGATTAATGATAAATTAATTCCAAAGGTTTATTAAATAAGACTTAAATGTAATTAAGTAATTAATTAGGATAAATGATTAATCTTTAATTAATTAAGGTCATGGGTAATTAAAGATTAATTAATTAATGAAAGTAATTAAAGAATAATTAATTAATTAATAATTAAAAGTTACTTAATTAAAGGTTAATTAATTAATAATTAAAGGTTAATTAATTAATAATTAAAGGGTAATTAATCAGTAATTAAGGGATAATTAATTAATGTAAGTAATTAAGGATGATTAATTAGTTTCATTAATTAGTTAAAATAATAATAAATGGTTTGTAATTAATTAATGTTAATTAAGCAGGGTTAGGTAATTAATTCATAAGTAATTAATTTATTGGTTTAAATTAAATTAAATTAATTAAAATTATTTGATTAATTAATCTTGCTTATGGATGATTAATTGTATAGAATGTTTGGATTGATTAATACACATATGTTAATCTGTGATGTTTTGTGATGTGCAATACTTTGGACATAGCTGTGATAAATGTAGGTTATTTATCTATGATGAGGTTGCTGTGTAAATACAATGTTCTGGATTGAATTAAATTATTTAAACAACTTGGCCTTTAAGACTGCGTTTGGATTTCGATGAGACCGGGATCGGATATCAAATTTGTTATCCGAAAACCACATCGATCCAAATTAAATGTTAGGTCATGAAATCTCAAGTGAAGATCGAAATGAAGATTCAGAGTGCAAGGGCTATTTGTCATTAACTCTGAGGGTGATTCCAAAACGTGTGTAACGGAGATAATGCCTTCGGTTTCGTTCAAACCCAGAATGAACTTGTATGGATGAATGCTATCAGACCATCATCAATGGAGGACGATGAGCATTCCAAGATATATGTTCTAAAAAGGTAATCGTAGCCTCAAGCCTCATCAACCTGGAATGGCTAAAACAGGGGAGGTCCATGCAAGGCTAAGTGGGTAGCACTCAAGTAGGATAAGATTTTCCCCTGTTTAGAGGTCCTTTTATACGGCCGTGTGGGCGGTTGTTGGCCACAACCGTGGGGTTGTCTTATTCGAACTATCCAGTAAGGAGTAGCTCCGGTCTTGTGTTGCAGGGTATCAGGGTGGATCCTCGGTACAGTGATCTAGACCATATACTGTGACGGACGGTACCCCAGTAGCCCTGCCATTGTATGGAATCCAATCTCCAATAAGTGCATGTACGGTTTTGATTGTGCCCAACTATGTTGGAACGTGAGATGTAAGCATTCCAGCTATTTCCTATTTTATATTGAAAACCCTAGGCACTATTATAATATAACTGGATTTCCTGTCAAATGTTTTGGTTATCGTAAGGGAAAAACTTGTCCGTGTTTATTTGCGAAGAGTCTTACGATATACCTTTTATTTTAAAGGTATTTCAAGTTAAACAACTTAACCGTTTACTCACACCAGACCCATGTCTGACCCAGAGTTTATTTCTGTTTTTCTTAAACTCTTAGGTACTCAAATTTTTATGAGTAGCCAAGTGATCAGGTTGGCTTGACGAAATTTGGAAAAGCTTGGAGTAGGAGACTTGGCGTATATATATCTATTCCGCTGTGTTGGTCTGTTTGTTTGGGTTGTAATGGATAGACAGTTCTTCACAACAGTCTAATGTGATGTTGTTGTAACTGTATACTCTGATGTATGATGAATACTATGTAATATCTATGTGAAGTAATATATTTTCCTATTTCCGCTGTGAGATTCTGTGTTGTTTCTTTCTTTCTATCTATTCTCTTTTCAACATATTTCCTTCTTAATAATGATATATCTTTCTATGGAATGAAAGGTGGGCCATCACACCAGTTAATAATTAAAAATCCTTCCTTTTTTAAACAAACTCAATTCCCTGATAAAATATATTTCCCAATTCCAATAACGAGTCCAACATTTATAAATCTATCTCGATTTATCCCCAATTTAATTCATGTCCCGATTCTGTAAATTCTCTTTCCACATTTTTAAAAATAATCTACCATTTATTTTTAAACCAATTTACCCATTGCCTTATAAATCATCACCGTGAATTTATAACTTCAATTTATCCACTAATTACCACTTCACTTTATTTTAAAACCTTTTTTATAAATCCCATAGTCTCATTTCCCGTTTATCACTGTTTCACAACACTTGATCGATTTTAAATCAATTTCTCCAAAATAACCCGCTGTATTCCAAAACCACTGCATTTTGATTCCACTTCCTTTTTATAATTTGAAATCTTATTTAAAATCTATTGCGACATTCCCATATTTTATTTTCAAAATTCCCTTTTTATTCTTCCAACTATTTAAATCTCGATTTTAGAATTAAATCAAATTATACTTAAATAATATCGCTTAAGTTCTATTATTTAAAAAAAATCCTTTTATTTACATTATTCAAACCTCTATTTTTTCATATTTTGAAATTACCAAGTACTCAAGCTGTTTATTTTTCCCAAATTCATTTCCTTTTGATAAATCCAAATTTCACTACAAATATTTTTACTTCAAATTCCCTTTTAATTTCTCTCCAAACTTTAAGCATTTACCATTTACATTTTAAAATACCAAAATCTAACTAGTAATACGATAGCACCAAATAAATTCAAATTGCATTATAATCTACTACAGGTTACTTAAACGGATCGTATATCAATATATATGGAATTACATTCAACATTCTTGAGGAATCAGCTGGATCCCTCCAACCTATTTCCATGCATCCATAAATGTTGCACAATATAAAATACCAATCCCATTTCGAGGGGGATATCGAGGTATATAGGGTCATCCGCTTTTATGCGGGACACATGGGGTCTCATCCGTTATATAAATGCGGGAATATCAATCACTCATATATATATATATACCACTAATATAACATCCAAACGATAATAATTAATCAATTCTATCAACCAATCAATAATTAATTTTAACTACTTAAAATTAATTGCAGTATCCAAATTTGAGTGATTTATTCCCTGTTGCTTTTCGCGTTCCGGTTCCGATTGAATCCGAACGCGTTTGAATTTATCTAAAAATTTCAGAAGCTCCAAATTCGTCCAAACCATTTCCTGTGCGTAGGTGACGACATCACGGTCTTAATGCCTCATGAATCGTCCGAATCGGACCTCGTGTGCACGAGATATAAATTTAAGTTCATCGATAATATAGTTAAATTTTATAAAACAATTAAATTAAATTTAAACAACCCATACCCGATGAAACAGATCCCGGCCCAAAACTATTCCTTCATCTTCCTAGATTCTTCGAACTCCCTGTACGTGAGAACGAACAATGCTGCGTGCACGTTTTACAGTTATATGTAGCAACACTTCCCGAAACAACGTTTCGACCTCGTCGTTCGATCACCTTACTTCTATACAACTGATCCCCCTCCATCGTCGTGCCTCCATCGTCCCGTTCCTAGCACAAAACAACCCAACCTACTCGACGTCGATTGCACAGTGAGCCGCAATCCTCTCAAAGTGACCGCACATCACCAAAAATTGACCACACATGTGCCTCGACCTGCCAAGTCAAAATCCATCCTCCAACAATCGATGACCCATCACCTCTCAATCCCAGACCCTAGTCTACTGCCTAAACATCGAGCGCGATACAAATTCATCCACACCCTCCAATAAGTATATCTGGCTGAAGCTTTTTGAAAAATGGGGTTTTTAAAATTAATTCGAGAATTTTCTTTTGAGTATATTTGGAGCTACAAATTTTTGAATCCACCATGATTTTATTTTTCTTTTCATTCAAATAGTTTTCCCTTTACTGTACCCTTTCATGATTTAAAAAGGAAAGAAGGAGGAAATGATAGGAAGCGTATTTTCATAGGTTAATGTATAGTGATTTGAAAAGAGGTGAAAAAGTGCTGATGTGAAAATTTTGTCAAATCCATTTATTATTTAAATTTAAATCGTCTCGAATTCGTAGCTTAAAATCTTGACCTTCTATTGAGGCATGCCGCTAGGCATTCATAATGTTATACCCTTATTCCAAATGCAATGGAAAAGGTTTCGAGTCCTAGTTCGAACGTATGGAAAAGATAGCTTTTTGGACCCAATTATTTTATTGAATTTTCAATATAAATCTCAACACGTTTCTATCTCGTATGACCAAACGACGACTCCAAATGCTACGAAATTTGTAATCCAATAATAACACATTATTACGGATCCAATGGAACTGGTTTCATCGAAATCCAAGACTGTGCCCCGGAAGGCTATTTTTAAATGTAAATTTAAACGATATATTTTAAAACTGAACAAATCACTCTCAAATTTAATTTCAAGGCTTTTTTTATCTTCATCATTATCAATATAAATTTTATAAGCCTTTAAATTATTTTTAACAAGCTTAAAACTCAAGATTCACTAATTTACCCAATATTCAATTATTAAATTCAACAACTAAATTATCCAACAAATGCTATATTTGAAGTTCAAGTTAAAAATTAACTTCTAAATATTCAAAATCAGTTAAATATTCCAATTTCAAATATTTAAAATTTTGGATCGTTACAAAAGTAAACTTCAAGTTTTGTTCTGTGTACTTTCAAAAATGAGGAGGTTTTGTTTTTATTATAATTAGAGGAACCTTTTCCTATTCTCCTATTAGGACTTCCTCCTTTATTTCCTCTTTTAAATTCCAGTTAGTCTCATCGATTGATTTCCTTCTCTTACTACTATATGGCTGATCCTAGCACATTCCAAATATGCAACTTTTCCAAATAAAAGAGAACAAATTTTATGTAATTATTTTATTATTTAAAACATGTTTAAAATAATATCGATATCGCATATCGATATATGGAAATACATTTTTATATATGCATTAAAATAATTACCAACAACATTCAAAGCATCAAATAAATTAAAAATAATTAATATTTCATAAATATTAATTAATTTAAACAGTTTGCAATGTTTTACAAACTAATTAAATTATGTTGTTTTTGAGGAAATCACAAATGCGGTTGTGCGACTAAGAGGTGTGAATTCAATAGCGATTAATATTGAATAATTTGAATATTAATGTTCACACATCACTTATCAGGTGGTATGATAGTTTGGCTGAATTCATCGCTTATAGGTCCTTTCGGTAAAATCTAATTTTACTTACTATAAGCGATACTTGATAGTGATAATTATTTGCACCAATTCTCTTCGTCAAAACTATATCGCTTTGGACTAATGGAATTAGGTAATGGTCAAAATTCTTATATCATCAACATTCAACTTTATAGTCCAAACACAAAGTCTTTCGTTCAATAATAACATTTATTATTAACCGAAATGCTTTGACTGGAGACTTCGACTTTGAGTTGATTTCAGTTGACCGTGATACAAACCTTATATTACTGAGGAGACGAATCCTCTCTTGAATAGTATTTCACTTCCAATGCTTACACTTAACCCAACTATACTCGTTTGATTGATGTCGTGCCACGATTTAACTATAACCAAATTGAAGCTTCCACATTGAAGAGCAATAATATTCTCTAGTCGAAAGAACTGTGTAAATTAGTCACGTCTATACTCTTCGCTTGACCTTAGTTATATTAACCAACATAAAACTATCTAGTGAATCATTCCTTAGTTATCTAATAACAATCAGTACGTAACCCCTTGGTGACTCCAACAGTCATGAGTAATATACTACCCAATATTTGGAATGCATTACGTACTCTACTCTCAATGGATACATCGATATCCAGCCTCGATGCAACTTGACTAGGAACATCTAGAATGGTATATTTGTTTTATTGTGATAAATTACTCACGATTACGACACTTTGTAACTACTATCATAAAACATATCATTTGTGGATTTTTATTAAACATACTTTTAATTAAATTGATTAATTAATATAACCGCATTATATCAAGTAAATGATAGAAAGAAAGTACCTTTATTTCAAACAAGATTGGTCGACGAGTTAGATATATGTAACAAATTACATAATTTCCCCTAGGGCATGCCCCTAACTCTATCAGATTGTGCCTAATCGTGCATATTCTCTTATATCACAAGACAGGAAGCTTTTAATTTTTCTAAAAAATAAATTAGCCAAGGCGAGCTTTGTATCTTTTTTCAAGAATCAATGATGTCTATTTTTATTAGTTTCAAAATATATTATACAGTATGATATGGATTTTAATGATTATTGTATGTAAATTGTTTTTTTGGTTAGCCAAGTGGTTATGATTTGGAAATATTGATTCCATGATCTACAAATATAAAACTAAGGATATTCAAGTTAAGATAAAAGACATGTTGTTAAAGAGTGAAGTTAAAAACAAAACTGACTTATTATGCACCTTAAAACTTCTTTACGAATTGATTTTTGAGCGCGTACATAAAAACCTTAGGCTGCGGTTGGTTTACCCTTTTAAGTTTTGTGTTTTATCCATACAAAAATCCACATAACGCATGTTTATTATGAAAAACGAATAATTTAGAATATGAAAGTAACACATAAAATAGAAAACAACTTTTTTTTTCATTTTTCGTGTTCTAAGAAATAACAAAAACACGAGAAATAATTCATCCTTCCATTGTCCCTCAATCCCCTCCGCCATCCTCTCCATCTTCCTTTCACCAATTCTGTTGTACATCCACTCTTCTCACATTTTGTAATTAATGTTGAAAACTGAAAACATAAAATAAAAATAAATCAAATGGTCCCTTAGCCTTCAACCAAGCAAGATGAACTTAGTTTAGTTATCCAGTTCCACATTAATTTATTTATATGATTTATTTCCATATTTTTATCCTATAAATACACCCATACAAATGTGTGGTTATAAACCTCTATCATAGAGCTCTCATTTTTCTTCCAATTACCAATGGTTCAAATTAACCATATAATATAGGAAACTAAAATCTACTTCAAAGGCTTATTTTTCAAATTTAGCCTTACCTTGATGTCTTATGCTATATAAAACTCTGAACTTTGTATTTCTTTTGAACTCTTTAGGATGCTGGGCTAAGAACATGGAAAGATAAAGTCATGGATAACAAGGCATTTGCATACTGATTTGAGGATCAAGATGAGTATTTGAGAATAAATATGATGATGCAAAACTTGAACGCTAAGGTCGGCTTCGTAAGCGTGAGCTTTAGGAAAGCTTGAAAGAGGCAGTTGAACTGTATTGGTGATTGCATGGATTGACTAAGAAAGCCTAATGGTTGCTACAAATAGTGCGTGATGGCTGCTTGAAATCTGAAGTGCAACGGATACGAGCTGAAGTGCAAGTGAAATGGACTAAAACACTAAGGTGAGATGAAGAGCAACCCATGCAAGTAATATGACAGAACTGAAGCGCGGGTAAAAAACTTTTGGGGCTGAATGAGACAATTGGTGCGACTGTATTGAGTGTACGGAACCCCAAATATGATAGGTGAAGTACATGAAAGATTCTTAAAGTAAAATTGATTTTTTTTTTGTTTGATATGTTTGGATTTATGAATTTTTGGACATGTGACCATTGTTTGCTTCTCTAACTACAAAATAACAGGAATTATTTAGGTGGTATTATCAATTGTAATTACTCAAAATCTATAGATTTATTGAAAATATAAGTTTATGATCATAGAAATATTTTCTTTCATATATTAGTTTTCATGAAAAATATTTACCTAATGCCTCACCAAACTCATTGATCATATCACATGAATATTCCATCCAAGAGGTTCAAAATGAACAAGGCCTTACCTATTTCATTGGTTTTATTTTAAAGAATCTTGCAAAATCTTTATATCCATATTTTATGTTGGGTTTGATACATTGTAGCTATTGTCTTGCAAAGGGAAAAGTTGAGTGAAACACTGTATGTTAAGTTGGTCAAAATTATAGCCCAAATTGCCATGTTAAGATGTTGTATTTATTTTTGTCATTAAACATTAAGTTAATGTAACTTCTTCACCATTGGATTTTGATCTGTAGCTTAGATTTAGAATAACCAATAAATGCCTGAATATCCATATTAGTAGATTTTTTTCTACCTCATAATATATTATTAGTTGCAGATTAAGGCTAATATGTTTTTGTATCAATATATCCTCAATAGCAAATTGTGAAATGCATATTTCTATGTTTCCTTTTAATTCACTATACATTCTACGTTATTTGATTGATTTATGTGACATATTATGCACAAGTATTTCAACAACCACTAAGGGGAACTATAATGTAGACATGCATTAATTTATTTAATTTGGTCTATTTTAAAATTGCTTCATTTTTATGCGTCATTTACCGATATGGATAAATGTCGAAGATGCAAGAAAATTATGACGCGTCTCTGTGTTTATATGTATGTGTATATATGCATAAATATCTATGTGTATATTCATGTATACATGCATGACCAAAAGTATGGATACACACATAAATACTAACAACATGTAATGCAAAAATTATGCAAACTAAATTATTTTCATTCGCCGACAATAATACCTTATCCATAAGATATTTAATATAACATAGGATAATATTCTACTGTTACTCACACTCTTCTACAACCAACGAGCGTTATGAAACATAGTTGTTATAATCAATTTAAAGAAAGTGAAATTATGCATAGTAGTAAATTGTGTCTAATTTGTGTTCACTGTATATAACTAAACAACATGTGCGTGTAGCACGGGTTCGCACTAATTATTTGTAAGAGATTATTTATATACCACATCCAAAGGTTCTCCAACCAATGCGAGTGGTGATAAAGCTTGTAGATCTTTAAGGTCAATCTATGGTCTTAAACTAGCATCCAAAAATTGGAATAAATGTTTTGACAAAGTAATCTAATAATATGATCTGATATGACGTACGAAGGAAGCGTGTCTATAAGAAGGAAGGAAAAGGCATTGTGATATTTGTAATAATACATGTAAACAGCTTGCTAATGATCGGTAATTGTAACAACCCGATATTTTCAGCCATTCGCATCCACACATGCCGGACTTGAATTGCTCAAAATATCACATTGTAAATAATTTTAGAGAAAATGAAATACAATCACAGAATCACAGACAAAAATATCAGAATAACTCGCAGCTGAAATTAAAATACCATGGTAGTTCATGAAGCTACTATAACAAACTCTCAAAACATAATACATAATATCAGTCTGAAAAAAACATATACAATAAAAATCTCAATTACATAACAGTTTATCAATACCAAAGCTGAAATAGAACAACTGAAACTGAAGGGATAGATAACTAGACAAGCAGAATCTCCAGCAATTCCTAGCTCCAGAAAAGAAATCCAAAGCTAAGCTGTAAATACTCAGGCTGACCCGAGCGTAAAGTAAAACATAAAACACTCGAGTCAGGACAATATATACTTATATAATGTAAACCAACTCAAGTGAACTGTAGTAGAAATGCACAATAACGTAAAGGATGCTTGGGATCGCCCATCCTTTAAGAATCAGTTAAACTATAAATTAAATACATCCCATGGTTAAAATTTCAAAATGGTATTTTATACTTCAAAATCAAATATCATTTCAAAATTCAATATCATTCAAAATCCATTTCAAAATATCAAAATATAATATCTTCCAAACCACATTCATTTTTATTTAATTTAAATACCATTACAAAACACATTTCAAAATAATTTATATTTCGAAACAAATTACTTCCTTTTTAAATCATAAAATGAAGTTATTATATTTAAGAATTAAATTATAAAATTTCCAAAATTTTGCTCTTTCAAAATTCATTTATTCGCTTAATTTATTAAAACAGATGAAAATTCAACTTTAGCAGCATTTAGAAATTGCAACACAAAGTTACATTCAAAACAGTTCAATTTAACAAAAGATAGCATTTAAAATTCTGCAATAGGGTTATATTAGTTTCAATAAAACTGAGTTAAATTCAACAATTATAACATTTACAAAAATGCTATAATAGCCTTTAATTAAACTTAGCCATTTGGTTCATTATTATCCACTACAGCATTTACAAATACTGTATTTTCATTTACATTGGAATTAATAGCATTTTAGAAATGCAGTTAATTAACTTCAAATATTAAGTATAATTTCAAAAAAAAATTATTTAAATCATTTTTAACTTATAAAATCATATAATTTCACTTTTAAATCAATCATTTAAATACCCTTATATTCATAATTTTATAAAGCTAAATCTCCATTCAAAAATCAAGATTTAATGATAATTCACTTATTAAATTCCAACATTAAATTTAAATTCGTTAAATTAAATTTAACTTAACACTTAAGTTTAAATTTCAAATATAACTTAATTTCATTTTTATTTACTTAACTTAAAATTCACTTTTAAGCGAAATTCACAGATTTCCAAATTTTGTTATATTTCAAAATTTCAACTTAAATATTCATTCATTTCACATTTTAACTTTATTCAAAAATCATTTATATATTAAAAAACATTTTTAGTTCATTTAATTCAAAATATCATAAATTGATCATATTTTAATATTTAATTTAAATTCCATTTATCACCAAATTATAATTTCCAAAATAACTTACATTTCAGATTTCCTAACTTTACCATTTATTTATTTCACTTATAAATTTTCAAAAAATCAATAATGCTTTACAAAAATCATTTTTAATCAAATTTAAATCAAAATATTATAATATTTACATGTCTAAATAATTTAAAAATTTTAGAAGAACATATTTTAACAACGGGTCTGTATTTCATTTTCTAGCCTATGTAAAGTGATACGGGTAATATATCATTTCAACCCGTAATTTACAAAGAAAACCTGGGTTTGATCATTTCAAACCCGCAATCCCAAGTAAATGAAAATAATTGAAAATCATTCAGGCTCATCATTTCAGCCCATAACGATTTTCTCCTATTCTAAAGTCCGTTCAGGTATGTATCATTTCAACCCATAGTGATTCTAGTCTAAAGGGAACTTGCAGTGTGATAAACTGATAAAATAATATAACAGCATAATATAACAGTAACGTATAATATAACAGATGTTCAAGCATGGGTGAACATCATAACATAACAGGTGCAACATGATAATGCATTTTACAGATTCAAAAGGGGTCAATTCACTAATTATATATGTACATATTGTCTGGTGAGAATAACTCACCGGTATAGCTGGAGATGACAACAAACGAATGCACAACTGAGATCCAAAAAATCATGAAAGCACGACACAGATTCGAGTGGGAGAGCCAACGATTAATTCCCTTGAATACAATTCAAATAAAACAATACAAACAGGATAAGTTTTCAACCCAAAATTTCAATAAAACATTGTTAGAAATGACTGCATAAAACAAATCCAAGGATTTTGCACTTGCTTTCAACCACCTATGGTTCAGCTAAAGGACTAAAATGTATGACTAAGGGGTAAGTTTGGATCTGGTCTTGTGTAACGACCCGCCCTTTTTGGACAGTTTAAACCGATGATTAAATACACATGCCGGTTCCAAACCATTCAAAAGGGCAGATGGTTATTGGGGTAAATAAGAAAAGAAAAGAAAAGAAAGAGAAATAAAGGAAATGAAACAACAAAGAATCTCGCAGCGGAACGATAAAATATAATAGTCAAATAAACAGTTCATGAAGCTGTTTACAATACTTTGATCATTATTTATACAACCTTTATCAGAGTTATACATATACAACAGAACAAATAAAATAATGCAGCAGACAACATGATGCAAAGATAATAAGAGTAATAGTATACCAAATCTTCGTCTTCGTCCTCCAGAATAGATCTTCAATAAGCTGAAAAACTCAGGTCTGACCCGAGCGTAATGAAAAGACAAAACACTCGAGTCAGGACTAAAATATCCTTATGAAAGTTAAATCAATCGTAAATAAATATGAGTGTAACGGCGTCAGAGATGTTTACGGAGTTTGACATCTCATATCCAGTGTCAACGTGCATGCAATAACTCAAGAGATGTTACGGGATTTTCCATCTCTCAAGGATCCGTTAAACTATCTACTATGTAGTACAATATGCTATTATAATATGTCTACAGTAAAGTAAAAGTATTAAAATAGCGTTAAGGCGTTACCATAATTCCCCTTAACACATTTTTATAATGCCATAGTCTATACAGCACCGTAAACCCCACCGTAAACTAGTGGTTATCAGAGGGTACCCCATAGGTATAACACAAAACAAAACGTAGTGGTCGCGAATAGGATAATCAGTATGACAAGGTACATGAGGCGATACCAACTAGGATACTAGTAGTTGCGTGATCCGGACTGATGTTGAGCATGGCCAGCAGCTACCCCAACACCGCGAAACAACACTCCCAAATCAAGGGGTGCACCCAAATCGAATCACAAATGTAATAGATATGGTATCGAAGAAGTGTGTCCGCTAGAGATGGCGAACCTCAATGGCCCGGCACGGCTCCTGTTTTAGTCATGTCAGGGGTCATCCAATATCGTTCTCTTTCTTCAGTCAACGCGTTCACCAAACCATCCACATCATTCGAGATCAACACTCCGCGTATACTAGTTATTAAAGTGGTTTCGGTATCGACAGAGAGTATGTCCATACCCGATCCCGGTCTCTTTAATAACTACGTATTATTACACCGGTGACTCCTTTACATTTCAACTCGATTCATAGTTGATATCAAAATATCATATTCGCTTCAAAATCAAGTCCATTTCAAATATCATCGTATCTATTCAAAATGTAAGGTTCCGTTTCAAAACATTTTTCGCCTCAATATCTCATTTCGATTTCCAAATCATTTCGAATTTCAATTTAGGTTGCAACTTCATTTAACCCAATTCGTATTTACATTCGAGATTTAAACATAAACATTTCACCTTATTGACCAGCTTGAATTTTTAGAAAATAGCGTTAAGTAGTTTAAAAGTAGTTTTAAATAATTAAAATACTTAAAATACTTAAAATACTTAAAATCTTAAAATGGATTTAAAATAGATAAATTAGTTTAAAATAACTTAAATTGGGTTCAGTAGATTTAAAATAGTTCAAGTATTCAAAAATGGTTTATATAACAGAGTAATCTGGAAAACAAAATAAAACAGCTTCAAAACCAGTCCATTTCAATTATAACTTCCCAATTCAAATCAATTTCAATTTCCATTCTACCGATTCAATTTCGATTTCAATTCAAATCAATGTCAACTTTGACTTCAAATTAATTCAATTTTACATTCACCTTCAATTAATTCAATTTCAATTTATATCGATTTGGAGCTTGATTTTCAAAATATCAATTTATAACACTTAACAAAATTATCCTTCAATATTCACATTTAAATCCAAATTTCAAATATGATTCAATTTCAAGCTCAATTCCAAAATATCATTTTTATGTCACTTTTACTTAGTAATACTCAAAGCTCGAAATATTGTTCAATCTTTAAAACAAATAAATTTTTGAAATTCAATCATATCCCGATTTTTAATCTCAAAGTCTCAACTTAAATTATTTAACAATTTCCTTTAACCAAAATTTATTTCAACATTCTAAACTCAATTTTCCAATAAATTCGATTTCTATAAATTGATTTCTATTTATAACTTTTAAATCAAAACATTTAAATAAATTTCAAATCGACGATTTTAAAAATTATTAATTTAGCCAATCCGGTGTCCGTATATAATTTTCTATCCTATGGCCAAGTGATCAGTTATTTCAATTAAATGTCAGGGATGAATATATATCACTTAAATCAAATCACAGTGTCATATGTTTGCATAACAGGACATATATAAGCAAATAAACAACCAAACATTTAAATATCAACCAATAGCATCCATCGAAATACATCATCCAATAGACAATACAATTCACGGCAATTTCATAGTTATCAATATCAGGTAATTTAATCGCAATTCAATTTTTAATTTCAATTTGACTGTCAGTTAAATTTTCAACGGTGAATTCAAATGACAATTAAATTTTATCAAACAACGACAAATAAAAATTCATAACACTTCATAATGTCAAATTTAACTAGCATAAAGATATTCAGTACGTTGTGAGCGTTATGAAACACTCACCTTGATTTCAATGTAGTTCCAGCGTTTTATTTCGAATAAAAATAAACGAGCGTTTAATTTTACCCGAAATTTCCACTAGCTCCAAATGACTCCAATGCAGATCCATGGAGTAGTGCTCGACAAAACGAACCCGTCGTAATTCGTTTCGTCCAAAACGGACCTCATATGAAAGAGATGCAGCTTTTTAAAGTTTATACAAATTTAAATAAATTTAATTTACAATTAACTTTTCAGTTTCTAACCCTAATAGATCTGGGCCGTTCATCCTAGCTTGCAAATCATGGCCGCCCATCCCTTCTTCTCCTTTCCCAGGTTCGAACGCACGAACATGAACCCACGGCCGCCCCCCTTCATCCAATTTCGCACTCCACTACGCTTGGCTTCACGATGATCAGAGACCACCGTTTCGTAGCCAATCACCACGCCTACCCACGCCTACGACATCAGGGAGCACGGTCGTTCCCTCACCACGAAAAACGTGGATGAACTTGCAGCCTTCTCGAGTCGAACGCGATCGGCCAAGGCCCCGAAAAACGATCACCGCTGTTGGTAATGAAGAGCTCCACGTGCTCTTCGACTTCACAGTTGGAGCTTCCCTCTAAAAACTGATGGATTTAGAGAAATTTAAGGAGGAAGAGTAGACGATTTCGGCCATTGATATAAAACAGTGGCGGCTACGAATAATGGACTAGGGTTTCTGTTGTAAACGCGTATATATACGCATACAAATTATTTTAATATTATTTATCGTCATTTTCAGACGAACTCCAAACGAAGCGTGTCGGCAGACGTTTCTAAGGTTTACCCCACGTTCTGAACACAATGGAACATGTTTCGGAGGCTAATTCGATCATATGTGCGAGTTACGGAAATAAACGATCAAATTTAAATTAAACCGATTAAACAAATTTCTATGCGTTTTGGCTTGCCTCGGACAAACGGTAAATCCGAATGACATGAAATTTGAAATCTTACAATAATATCACGTTACGGATCCGATGAAACTAGTTTCGTCAAAATCCGAGACTGTTTGAAAAATAACTATTTTAACTCGTCAATTAAATATTAAAATATTCAATTTTCACAAATTTACTTTTAATTCGATTTTAAAAGTTCTACAACATCATTCTAACTTTAATATGATAAATAAAATTTTACAAATCATTTTTAATCATATTAAACCCGTTATTCAATTACTCAATATCCAAATATTAAATTTAACCATTTTGATTATCCGATAATTCGTTATCCTTTGAAATATTTGAAATTGAACTTATAAGATTCAACTTTTAAAACCAATTCACATCTTAGAAAACTATTTCCATTTTACAGTTATTCAGTTATTCAATAAGTTTTAAATATTTATTTAAACAATTTACCTGTTCAATATTCAATTATTTGATTTAAATAGATTTTACTTATCAATCAATTACTCTATTATACCCAATGAATTCAACATTTATTATCCTATCCAACTATTGATTGCAACCGCATTCACTAAGTAGCATTTATTTTTCAATCCATATTACTATTCAAATCTTCGAAACCAATCTATTAAAATTTATATTTCCACTTAAATAATTCACAATTCTTGTTCACTTATTTACATTTGTTTTTCCATATATTCCCTTATAACCAAGTTATAACCTTTGAGTCAATTCAATTAGATTGGAACTCCATTCAATCTATAAATAATTACTTGGATAATTATTGTTGCAATTCATTCCAGTTATTATTATTCCAAACGAATTACAATTTTTTTCTAACATTAAATCACGAAATCTTATTAAATTAGCTATTTTAATTATCGAAAATTTACGGGTCGTTACACTCTCCCCCACTCAAAACTTTTCATCCCCGTAAACGAAAAAGAAGGGAAAAGGAACTAAGTATAGAATTCAACATTAGATATATTTTATTCAAAATTACCAACTTATAAAACAATGAAATTCCATTCATAAAGTCATTACTACACTTCCACTAAGTTACTTCGAACGGCTTTCTAACTTTAAAAGTTAGTAATCAAACAAGTTATAAAATTTTAAAACTTGAAAAATTTTCTAACACCCGGATTTACGAAAAATTTCGGCAGTCTCCTTTGCGCGGCTCGATCGGAAGAAAAAAATGACAGTATATATATCACAAATATACATCTCATCAAGTGATGAGGCATCCCGCAGGAAAAAAGTGTAAAAGTACGATATGTAATCCGAGATATGTACCTTATATATTATTAGCGAGCATATACGGCTAATATAGCGCGAAAGCGAGCTCCAAATGCGAAGCAAGCGAAATCCGCACCTACTAAACACTCAACAAACCATGAGAAACATGCATATATGAAAATAATATCAATATACACAATATAGCAACATAACAACTACATGTGCCAACATAGCAAATGCAACAAAACAACAAATGCATCCACCAAATCAATTATCATCCAACTATCATCCAACGAATCCATAACCAATCAATATAAATTCACTTCTCATTAATATTTATTGACTTGGGTTTCAATTTTAATCACAGTTGATTCATTAACGTTGGATTTTACTAACATTCATTCTCAATTCAATTAGCTAACATTAACTAATTTATATTTACATTAGTTCACTTCCAATTTGAATCAAACTAAATTCTATTTAAATTCATTTAACTTCCAATTTGATTTCAATGACTTATGGCTTTCAATTTCATTAACACTTAATGAATTATATACAATCAACTAAAATCATATAACGACCAAATCATATAATTTTAAAAGAATCATTTTATATTTGGCATCATAAATTTCCAATATTAACTTTAATTAAGTCCGTAAGCCATACATATATCATCCGCGAGCAATATCAATCTAATCGCTTATTCGATCACACAATTTCACTTCCAAACTAGTATCGTTCACACGACTCTCTAGTGCGGACTCAGATTTGGTTCCTTGATTGGAAACTGTTACTCTCCTTGCATAGCCACATACTATGATAGAGAATTCCAGAATCAAATTAAAAATCCATATCCAGGGTTCGCCGTCGAAAATCGAGTGAAAAATCCAAACTTGGATCGATATAAATCATCTCGAAATTTTGTGCTCGAATTTGGATCAAATCGTTATGCGAATAAATTAATATACGTACAATCTCACGTATTACCTTCCAATGGATTTCTATCCAATTTATCTATACTAAATTATTTTATTGACTTCTATTTTTTTTCACTTAAGTACCCACAATCCATTATTCAGTTAGTATATTCATTTCTTTACATAGCATATTCTTTAACATTATCTTTTCTTAAACATCATATCAAAGAATTTGCTTACTCAAGTTCATTTTAAACATTCTATATAATTTAATTAAACTCAATTTCTTTTCCCATTTGATTCTTAGCTATACCAAATTCTTTTGTTTACATTTACTTCATAGTCATAGTTTCAGTTAATACAAATTTATTTGTGGAACATTTTATTAATCATCACTTTAGTTTATAGTCATTCCATAAAAGTCTAACTTCTCATATATGACTTTTCTTAGTTTATAGTTATCTCAAAAGTTACAAATTTATCTTTACATATTTTTCTTTTTTGTTGCAAATTTATATTTAATTCTACAACCAGTTTACAAAGACATTGCTTGAATCAATGGCCTTTTCTTAAGTTCACTTACTTGTTCCATTTATCCATTCATTATTTCATGTTATATTTAAGTTTTTATAATTTTTATCACAACCAAATTTTCCATTTATGTACATTTTAATTCCTTTTGAGTTTCCTTACTTGTATACTTAAATTATTTCCAGGTTTTGTTTATTTGTACAATATCTCATTACATATCCAAAACATCATTTCAACTTCTTAATATTTGGCAAGTCATATTATATGTTCTGAGAACGCCAATTTGTTATTATACAAATTTATAGAATTTCATTTTACTTAATTAGAATGTTCACAAATTTGATTTATTTAAATCCTCCTTACCTTTCAACTTTAAAGGTACACTAAAACTCTAAAGTTTTTCCAGAACATAAGCTTAGATATCTTAATCCTCTTATTTTATACATTCCGGTTATTCGCATTTCGTTCAAATAATTTGAAAATTACTAATTAATATAACTTAGAAATGTAAATGCCTGGTTCTTTTCAAATCGTTTGAAATAAACATATCCACTTATATCTTTAATATATCAATCATACCTTTGGAATTTAAGCCAAAACCCATTTTTCCAAAATAATTTCGAAGAAAAGCAAAGCTTCTTAGAAGTCTCCCACACTTCGAGACTCGAAAATGAACGTCGATGATGCTGTGCAGTCATCACCGAAATTATTTTCCAGCGACATAAGAGAGGAGTACTGAATTCATTCCTTCCTTTAAAAATCTTTTCAAAATATTTCCATAAACAATTTCCAACTAATATTACTATATATTTCTTCAAAGCTTTGAAAACCATTTTAAAACCTCCGGGTCTTAAATTCAATATTTTCCAATTTATATCTATTTCAATTTATAGTCACCTTTATAAAATATTCTTATAGGATTTTCTTTCTTAAAACATTCCACAAGTGTTTTATCATTGTTCATTTTGTAATTCACCTTATTTATTATATCACAATATCAAATTAATGATAGTAACCAATATTATCATTCCAAACAAATAGGTAAGCTAGATAGATCACAATAATTTCTGAAAATAAATTCTTTATATTCAAAATATAATTAGAGCAAATTATTTCATTTACCCAATTTCAAAACAATACTATGTCGAATTGTTCTGTTTAAGTGTTTAGAGATCCCTATCAATGACGTTAATTACTCGTATTGACCAGAATCCATAAGCCACTCAACAAATCAACCAACACAATATAAAACATTCTATATCACTAACAAATACGCTCTCTCATATATATACACTCAGCAACTCATCATAGGGTATGACTACCCTATTTATAAAGAGTCAGACCCCTCAAAGCTAAGGTTATCGCTAAACCAAAGCTCTGATACCAACTGTAACAACCCGCCCTTTTTGGACAGTTTAAACCGACGATCAAATACACATGTCGATTCCAAACCATTCAAAAGGGCAGATGGTTATTGTGGTAAATAAGAAAAGAAAAGAAAGAGAAATAAAGGAAATGAAACAACACAGAATCTCGCAGCGGAACGATAAAATACAATAGTCAAATAAACAGTTCATGAAGCTGTTTACAATACATTGATCATTATTTATACAACCTTTATCAGAGTTATACATATACAATAGAACAAATAAAATAATGCAGCAGACAACATGATGCAAACATAATAAGAGTAATAGTATACCAAATCTTCGTCTTCGTCCTCCAGAATATATCTTCAATAAGCTGAAAAACTCAGGTCTGACCCGAGCGTAATGAAAAGACAGAACACTCGAATCAGGACTAAAATATCCTTATGAAAGTTAAATCAATCGTAAATAAATATAAGTGTAACGGCGTCAGAGATGTTTACGGGGTTTGACATCTCATATCCAGTGTCAACGTGCATGCAATAACTCAAGAGATGTTACGGGATTTTCCATCTCTCAAGGATCCGTTAAACTATCTACTATGTAGTACAATATGCTATTATAATATGTCTATAGTAAAGTAAAAGTATTAAAATAGCGTTAAGGCGTTACCATAATTCCCCTTAACACGTTTTTATAATTCCATAGTCTATACAGCACCGTAAACCCCACCGTAAACTGGTGGTTATCAGAGGGTACCCCATAGGTATAACACAAAACAAAACGTAGTGGTCGCGAATAGGATAATCAGTATGACAAGGTACATGAGACGATACCAACTAGGATACTAGTAGTTGCGTGATCCGGACTGAAGTTGAGCATAGCCAGCAGCTACCCCAACACCGCGAAATAACACTCCCAAATCAAGGGGTGCACCCAAATCGAATCAAAAATGTAATAGATATGGTATCGAAGAAGTGTGTCCGCTAGAGATGGTGAACCTCAATGGCCCGGCGCGGCTCCTGTTTTAGTCATGTCAGGGGTCATCCAATATCGTTCTCTTTCTTCAGTCAACGCGTTCACCAAACCATCCACTTCATTCTGGATCAACACTCCGCGTATACTAGTTATTAAAGTGGTTTCGGTATCGACAGAGAGTATGTCCATATCTGATCCCGGTCTCTTTAATAACTACGTATTATTACACCGGTGGCTCCTTTACATTTCAAATCGATTCATAGTTGATATCAAAACATCATATTCGCTTCAAAATCAAGTCCATTTCAAATATCATCATATCTATTCAAAATGTAAGGTTCCGTTTCAAAACATTTTTCGCCACAATATCTCATTTCGATTTCCAAATCATTTCGAATTTCAATTTAGGTTGCAACTTCATTTAACCCAATTCGTATTTACAATCGAGATTTAAACATAAACATTTCAACTTATTGACCAGCTTGAATTTTTAGAAAATAGCTTTAAGTAGCTTAAAAGTAGTTTTAAATAATTAAAATACTTAAAATACTTAAAATCTTAAAATGGATTTAAAATGGATAAATTAGTTTAAAATAATTAAATTGGGTTAAGTAGATTTAAAATAGATTAAAATAGTTCAAGTATTCAAAAATGGTTTATATAACAGAGTAATTTGGAAAACAAAATAAAACAGCTTCAAAACCAGTCCATTTCAATTATAACTTCCCAATTCAAATCAACTTCAATTTCCATTCTACCGATTCAAATTCGATTTCAGTTCAAATCAATGTCAACTTTGACTTCAAATTAATTCAATTTTACATTCACCTTCAATTAATTCAATTTCAATTTATATCGATTTGGAGCTTGATTTTCAAAATATCAATTTATAACACTTAACAAAATTATCCTTCAATATTCAAATTTAAATCCAAATTTCAAATATGGTTCAATTTCAAGCTCAATTTCAACATATCATTTTTATGTCACTTTTACTTAGTAATACTCAAAGCTCGAAATAATGTTCAATCTTTAAAACAAATAAATTTTCGAAATTCAATCATATCCCGATCTTTAATCTCAAAGTCTCAACTTAAATTATTTAACAATTTCCTTTAAGCAAAATTTATTTCAACATTCCAAACTCAATTTTCCGATAAATTCGATTTCTACAAATTGATTTCTATTTAAAACTTTTAAATCAAAACATTCAAATAAATTTCAAATCGACGATTTTAAAAATTATTAATTTAGCCAATCCGGTGTCCGTATATAATTTTCTATCCTATGGCCAAGTGATCAGTTATTTCAATTAAATGTCAGGGATGAATATATATCACTTAAATCAAATGACATTGTCATATGTATGCATAACAGGATATATATAAGCAAATAAACATCCAAACATTTAAATATCAACCAATAGCATCCATTGAAATACATCATCCAATAAACAATACAATTCATGGCAATTTCATAGTTATCAATATCAGGTAATTTAATCACAATTCAATTTTTAATTTCAATTTGACTGTCAGTTAAATTTTCAACGGTGAATTCAAATGACAATTAAATTTTATCAAACAACGACAAATAAAAATTCATAACACTTCATAATGTCAAATTTAACTAGCATAAAGATATTCAGTACGTTGTGAGCGTTATGAAACACTCACCTTGATTTCAATGTAGTTCCAACGTTTTATTTCGAATAAAATTAAACGAGCGTTTAATTTTACTCGAAATTTCCACTAGCTCCAAACGACTCCAATGCAGCTCCATGGCGTAGTGCTCGACAAAACGAACCCGTCGCAATTCGTTTCGTCCAAAACGGACCTCGTATGAAAGAGATACAGCTTTTTAAAGTTTATACAAATTTAAATAAATTTAATTTACAATTAACTTTTCAGTTTCTAACCCTAATAGATCTCGGCCGTCCATCCTAGCTTGCAAATCATGGCCGCCCATCTCTTCTTCTCCTTTCCCAGGTTCGAACGCACGAACATGAACCTACGGCCACCCCCCTTCATCCAATTTCTCACTCCACTACGCTTGGCTTCACGATGATCAGAACCACCGTTTCGTAGCCAATCACCACGCCTACCCACGCCCACGACATCAGGGAGCACGGTCGTTCCCTCACCATGAAAAACTTGGATGAACTTGCAGCCTTCTCGAGTCGAACGCGATCGGCCAAGGCCCCGAAAAACGATCACCGTCGTTGGTAATGAAGAGCTCCACATGCTCTTCGACTTCACAGTTGGAGCTTCCCTCTAAATACTGATGGATTTAGAGAAATTTAAGGAGGAAGAGTAGACGATTTCGGCCATTGATATAAAACAGTGGCGGCTACGAATAATGGACTAGGGTTTCTGTTGTAAACGCGTATATATACGCATACAAATTATTTTAATATTATTTATCGTCATTTTCAGACGAACTCCAAACGAAGCGCGCCGGCAGGCGTTTCTTAGGTTTACTCCGCGTTCTGAACACAATGGAACGTGTTTCGGAGGCTAATTCGATCATATGTGCGAGTTACGGAAATAAACGATCAAATTTAAATTAAACCGATTAAACAAATTTCTATGCGTTTTGGCTTGCCCCGGACAAACGGTAAATCCGATTGACATGAAATTTGAAATCTTATAATATCACATTACGGATCCGATGAAAATGTTTTCGTCAAAATCCAAGATTGTTTGAAAAATGACTATTTTAACTCGTCAATTAAATATTAAAACATTCAATTTTCACAAATTTACTTTTAATTCGATTAAAAAAGTTCTACAACATCATTCTAACTTTAATATGATAAAATAAAATTTTACAAATCATTTTTAATTATATTAAACCCGTTATTCAATTATTCAATAAATTCCAAATATTAAATTTAACAATTTTGATTATCATAATTCATTATCCTTTGAAATATTTGAAATTGAACTTATAAGATTCAACTTTTAAAACCAATTCACATCTTAGAACACTATTTCCATTTTACAGTTATTCAGTTATTCAATAAGTTTTAAATATTTACTTTAAACAATTTACTTGTTCAATATTCAATTATTTGATTTAAATAGATTTTACTTATCAATCAATTACTCTATTATACCCAATGAATTCAGCATTTATTATCCTATCCAACTATTGATTGCAACAGCATTCACAAAGTAGCATTTATTTTTCAATCCATATTACTATTCAAATCTTCGAAACCAATCTATTAAAATTTATATTTTCACCTAAATAATTCACAATTCTTGTTCACTTATTTACATTTGTTTTTCCATATATTCCCTTATAACCAAGTTATAACCTTTGAGTCAATTCAATTAGATTGAAACTCCATTCAATCTATAAATAATTACTTGGATAATTATTGTTGCAATTCATTCCAGTTATTATTATTCCAAACGAATTACAATTTTTTTCTAACATTAAATCACGAAATCTTATTAAATTAGCTATTTAAATTATCGAAAATTTACGGGTCGTTACATCTTGGGTCCATAGGGTCGGCCTAGCATGGTTTACATGATTGTGAAGAGGTAGGTGCTTGGAATTTCAACTGTATGGCATAACAAAGGTTTCAAGGCAAAATAAAGCAACAACATGCCACGGCCAAGGCAAGTGGTCACGGCCAGAGGCAAGGTGAGGTCATGTGGTGATGTGGCAGTGGTGTCAGGTCGGAATTTGGCCGGTGGTGTGATGGAAGTGGCGGCCAAGGTGGGGTTTTGTGGAGGTGGATCAAGAGGTGAGCTCGGCTAGGCTACAAGGTGAAGTGTTTGCAAATTTTGTTGGATCTACACATAAGGGAGCATGGCTATGGCTTGGGGTTGTGCTGGAGGTGGTGGTGACTGGTTGTGGGGGTGGTGGAGGCGGCCACGGTGCTGGAATGGAGAGGAGCCGATCCTAGAAGTGATGTAAGCAAGTGCAATTCGCATGGAAACAAGAGAAAATTATAGAAAAGAAGAAGAAATTTTACCAAACTCTTGAGATCAGAAATGGCCAAATATTTTTGAGGAAATGAGAGAAAAAATAAAGTACGTGAATAAGAAATGAGGGTGGCAGCTGAAAGAATGAAGAGATATGGCCATTTGAGTGAAAAGAAACGTTAAAATGTGAAAAGGTGTGAACACAAAAAGCCATTGGAAACAAAGAGTCAAAAGCCTTTTCAAATTTATTTATAAAATTTTATATTACTGATAATAATAATAATTTAAGTCAAAATTTCGAAAATATAACAAAATATAAAATATATAAAAATATTTATTAATTATATAAGGTTAAAATAAGAAAATAGCACAAAATTGCAAACTAGTCTAGAAAAATGGAAAATAAACAGAATGAACTTTGGAAAATTTATATGGACTTGTAAAAATATTTATAACAAAGATAATAACATAAAATAAAAATTAATTAACAAAATAAATATATAAATTTTAATTTAAATAAATATTTAATGAAGAAAATAGCAAAAAAATAGAAAACAGCCTTTAAAAATAGGAAATAAATACAATAAATTTTGGAAAAATTATAACATCACTTTAAAATGTTTTAAAATAAAATATATACCTAAAATGTCATATAACACATATTAGAACATGACTTGACAAATAAAATATTATTATATAAATTAAAATAGATAATTTTATTAAATAAACCAATTTACGTACAATATTGTAAAAAGCATAACTTTCACAATATAAATTAGATTTCAACGAAACGAAAAGCGGTATTCTTAAAATTTAATGTGTTTTCATAATAAAAGATAAAATTCAAAATTTCAAATTTTTAAATTTTAAATTTAAAAGTCAAAGTTTGACCCGATTGACCAAAAATCAACATTTCAAGAAAATATTCAATTTATACCAGTTTGAAATTATAATTCACATAATAATCAAAGTTTATATTTAAAATGAAATGTTCGAACTGAAACAAGTTTTAAAAAAATCAAAATGAAATAAATTCGAAATTAAAATATACTTAAAAATGTAGGGTTGTTACAGTAATGATGTAATTATGTTACAATCAATTAAAGTCATGTTACCTATAGGATTATTGATGAAGAGCTTGTGAGGCTTCTTATATGCTAGATATAGAGATCTACAAAGATAGATCGAGTAGATCATTGGGATTATCCTAATCTATTTACACAAAACATCATATTAGTATGATTTTATTTAAAAAAATTCAAAGCGAGGAAATGCCAATGCGAGGTGTGAAATTCTCCTTTCTAGAAAGGATTTCTAGTCTATAGATAAGAAGAAAGTGCGTATGAGAACAATTTCTTATGCATGAGCAATATGATACATTATATATGCTATAATGTACAAGACCTGATATACTCATGCACTCAATAACTACTAATATTTCAGCATAATCTGAGCATAAACCACAGAGAAACCAGTAAGTGTATTCTCAAGTATTTACGAGCTACCAAAGACTTCTTTCGGTGGAAAAAAAGAAATCCTTATGGATTATTCGGACTAAAGATTTCGTTATGGCATTAAAGAATGCAGGTCAATTGTGGGGTTCGTGTTCACCCTTGATATAAGGGCCTAAATTATAAGGTTTCCAAGTGAAAAAGTTGTGGCTTATTCAGTTGAAAAAATTGAGTACATCCCCTTGAAAGATATTGTAGAGGAAGTAACATGAATAGAAAAAATTATGTCCTTTAATAATTCATTGCCTATGTGTTGCAATAACAATGGTGCAATCAGATTGAGAAAGGTACCAAGAACTAATATAAAAATGATACATGCTTTCCATAAGTACCCCGTGATGGAGTTGTTTATAAGTTAGGAAGATTTTTATTAAAAAAGTGGATACAAATAATAATATTTCAAATTCACTCACTGAGATCTTTTCTCATCTTATAAAGGAACAAAAAAAGGGTATTAGGACATCAAAATTGGCCTCAAGTGAAAATTGGAAACTGATGGAATTTGGAGTATATCATATGGGAAATTATGTAATGTACATTAGAACATATAAGTGGAAATCCCTAGGATAAAGTGTATAACTAATTGTACTTATGAAATTTTTTGTAATCATGAGTATTGAATCATATTAGCACTTATCCTTAAAATTTTCAAGTCAATGGTGTATCAAGAGACAAGCACCATTGTCCAAGTGGTTAATTGATTCGGCTTTGGTGCAAGAGGTCACAAGTTCGAAACTTGCTTTCGAACGTTTATTGACATGCGATATGTTGTCCCAATGATTTGTTGTATATAAAGTACCATTTCAAAAAAATGGTGTGTCAAGAACGAGACATCAATGCATTGGATTTACTAGTGTACGTAACGTTATCCATAGGATGAATAGTGATTTACTCATGATTGTTGTAGACACCAGCAGATTGTATACTTGTAGTCGTTTAGAACGATTACAAAAGGATCGCTCAGAATCTTCTGTAGGTTATCAAATATAAGTCAAGTAGAAGATCTCATGTGATGATTATTGGAAAAATTCAACATTTGGGCCACACATGTGTCGCACGTGTAAATATGAAATATGTATTACTATTATTTAAGTGATACAAAAGTAAATAAAGTAATAAAACGATTAAGGCATAAAAATATAATTGTCATGGAAAGAATATACAAAGACCGGAGTGATTTTCAATTTGTTGAAGGATCAAATTGAAAATATCACATTGTTATATATATGGGGTAATCGTCCCCAAATTACACAAGTATTATTTTTTTGCTCTTCCTATTCTAAATAGAAATACTGAAGTGGACTTGTGACAATTTGGAAGATCGAATTCATCTCTTTTCTTTTAGATTCATCTCTTTCTCTTACTTAATTCATGAAAACAAGTATGGCTTCCAATATTACTTATATTACATTTCTTATCATTGAACTCAATAGGTTCATCTCTTTCACAACTATTATTTGACTAATAGTTCAATCTAAACTAATTCAAAAAAATTAACTATGATGTGTGGTACTCTTTCGAATTAAGAGTACTATGAATTTTACGAGTGAAAACCTTGCTTTGATTATGGTTAATCAAGTGATATTGGTTTTTGTTGCCAGGGTATTTGTCGAAACTCATGAAGTGAAACACTACTTAAGAGAATTTGTTTCCTATGATGTAGAAGGTTAATCTCACCATGTTTGAGCTAATTGTTGCTAATGGCTGAGTCACGTACTTCGTCGCTTTCTTTAAGACGATTCGTGGCTTAGCCCCAAGGTGCAAGGCTAGCTATCAATTGCTCCATCCTCAGGATAAAACAGCCTCTAAAATTTGGTCAATTTTTTGTTTGCACGACAGCAAATTATTCTGAATTTAGCACTTTCTAATTTAATTGCTTTGAAGAATTCTGCAAAGTAAGGAATGGCAAAAGGAGGAGAAGAAGAAAGAAAAAGTGCATATTTCCTTCTTTTTTCTATCTATCATTTAAATAGGAAGAACGAAAATTATCGTTCATAACGGATTTTATTACCATTAATTTTTGCAACACTCGATAAATAATAACTCATAAATATATTATCGTTATACAATATCATTCATTACGAATTTTACTACCATTGATTTTTGCGATTTCTCAATACTAATAGCTCATAAATATATTATTGTTATACAATGTCATTCATTACGAATTTTACTACCATTAATTTTTACGACGGCTCAATAATAATAGCTTATAAATATATTACTATTATAAAACGTCATTCATTACAAATTTTATTATTATTAAATTTTTTAAATTAATAGCTTAAAATACCAAAAATTCCCCACTTAAATTATTAAAAAAAATATTTCCAAGCTATTTTTGAAAACATAGGATTGTGCATAACCAAATGTATCTTTTGACTTTGAAACTTTGCATAGTGAGTAAGATTCAGAGTATACAAGAGTGATATGTAGACTTGAACTCTATCTTTAACATCACGCCACACACAACCTTTCTAAAATGCTTTCAACTAGCCCATGCATTAACGGTCATGTATGTCAATCCTAGTTTAATGAACACTCTAGAAAACTTCTGGCCCTAAAGTTTTCATTGGAAACTGCCTCATTTCCACATTCAAAAAGGTGAATCTATCGGGAGTACTCTTGTAGCTAGGTGTCCAACTCTATATAGAGCATAGATCTCATTAAAAGTTTACGTCGACATATCCTCTAATCGCTATAATAATACATGCTTTAAACATTTTGTGATATAGCATGTTCACCTCTTATCAATTCACAACTTATTATTTACCCATTAAACCTAGTTTTTTGGATCTTTAGTCATATAGTTTGGGTTACCATTGTGAGTGTATAAGGGCAATAGTCCCATCCTTTTAAATGTTTTATGGACTTTCTCTCTGGCCAACCCTTTCGCCAAAGAGTCTGCAAAATGTTCGTCGGTGCGAATATGATCAACTCTAACAGCACCTGAAGTGAGCAGCTCTCTTACAGTGTTATGCTTATGACATATTTGTCATCTCTTACAGTTATAATAACAGTTTTAAACATTTGCAATATCCATGGTATTATCACAATGGATCAACACAACTAGTTTCGGTTTTCCCTATAAAGGAATCTCTACTAGCATATTCCTTAAGTAATCTGCATCTTCACTAGCTGTTGCTAATGCTATCATCTCAGACTTCATGGTAGACTAAACCAAAATCATCTATTTCGTGAAATTCCAAGAAATAGCCCACCAGTTATGCTAAAAATATATTCGTTGGTTGCTTTAGAATCATTAGAAAGTATTCTAGTTTTCATCAGTATATCCTTCAATTACAGGTAGAAACTTTCCACGATGTAATCAAAGTTCTTCGTTCATTTTAGGTATCTCTTAACCCTTTCAATAGCATGCCAATACTCAATACTAGGTCTACTAGTAAACCTGTACAATAATTCCACGACTTATGGTATGTCGGGTCTAGTACAATCAGGGGCATATTGAAGGCTGTTAATTAGACGGTCAAACACTCTTATACCTTCACTGGTGTTTTTAAATAATTTTACACTTGGATCATACGATGTATAAGCAGGTTTACAGTCAATGTAATTGTACTTCTCTAGTATCTTCTCAATATAATGAGATTGATCCAAAGTAATTCCATTATCAGATCTAGTGATCTTAATACCAAGGATTATACTTGCTTCTCCTAGGTCTTTCATATCAGAGTTGGAACTTAAAATTGATTTAACTATATTAATAACATGAGTGTTTGAACCAAAATAAGTAGATCATCTATATACAAATATATAAGAGTGTAAATGTCGTTCTCATATTTATAATAAATACATTTGTCACTCTCATTAAATTGGAAACCATGTGAAATAGTCAAGTTGTCAAACTTTTCATGTTATTATTTTGATGCTTGTTTTAAACCATATAAAAATTTGTCCAACTTGCAAACCTTAAGTTCTAGTCCATGTATTACAAAACTTTCAGGTTGGTCCATATAAATTTCGGCTTCTAATTCACCATTTAAAAATGTAGTTTTAAGATCCATTTGGTGTATTATCAAATCATGAATAGAAGCAAGTGAAGTTGATACTCAAATGATGTAATTCTAGTTACTAGTGAAAAGGTATCAAAAAAGTCTACATTCTCTTTGTTTAGAACCCTTAGCTACTAAACGGGCTTTATATTATCGATTGTTCCATTATGTTTTAATTTCTTTTGAAGTACTCGTTTACGGCCTATGGTCTTACAAGCAGGTGATAAATCAACTAAGTGTCAAGTCTTATTAGATTCAAGAGAATTCATCTCATCATTTATAGCCTCCTGCCGAAAATCGACATCTAATAAAGATAACCCTGCTTAAAGGTTTAAAGGGTCCTCCTCTAAAGTGCAAGTACAAAAATCTGAACCATAACTTTTTGCAATTCTAGCTCTTTTACTTCTTCTAGGTTTGTTTTCAGTCATTTTTTTCATTTCTTATTAGAATAGTATTATTATATGTGCCCCCACTATTCCTTAATTTAAAAGGAAATTTCAGTTCATAAAAATCAATGCCATTAGATTATATCATACTAGTGTATTCAGATCATAAAATCTATATGTTTTGTTATTAATAGCATAGCCAATAAATACACATTCATATGATCTACTTGCTAGTTTAATTCTTTTAGAGCCATGTACACAAAATATGCTAAACAACCTCAAGTTCTAAAATATGACACATTTGGTATATGATTTTTCATAATCTCGTAGAAAGAAACTTTGCCCTCAAATTTGGGAAGTATGTTCAACATAACATACAATTAACAAGATTTCCCCCACTAATGTGATTTTGCGCCTGAATTAAGTAAAATAGCTACAACTGATTCAGTTAAAGTCCTATTTTTTCTTTAACTTACCATTCATTTCAGGTAAGTAAAGTGCAATTCGTTCATATATTATACAATATGAATTATAAATTTCAAAAAACATACTGGATTCATATTCAGTGCATCTATCACTACGTAATCTTTTAACTTTCTTACTAAATAGATTTCAGTTTTGGTTATAAAAGATTTAAATATTATAAATGCATCACTTTTATTTTTCATTAGGTACACATAAGTAAAATCATAGCGTTTGGCAATAAATGTGATAAAATAACATTGTCCATTTCTAGTCAAAGTTTTTTTCAGTCATTTTTTTCATTTCTTATTAGAATAGTATTATTATATGTGCCCCCACTATTCCTTAATTTAAAAGGAAATTTCAGTTCATAAAAATCAATGCCATTAGATTATATCATACTAGTGTATTCAGATCATAAAATCTACATGTTTTGTTATTAATAGCATAGCCAATAAATACACATTCATATGATCTACTTGCTAGTTTAATTCTTTTAGAGCCATGTACACAAAATATGCTAAACAACCTCAAGTTCTAAAATATGACACATTTGGTATATGATTTTTCATAATCTCGTAGAAAGAAACTTTGCCCTCAAATTTGGGAAGTATGTTCAACATAACATACAATTAACAAGATTTCCCCCACTAATGTGATTTTGCGCCTGAATTAAGTAAAATAGCTACAACTGATTCAGTTAAAGTCCTATTTTTTCTTTAACTTACCATTCATTTCAGGTAAGTAAAGTGCAATTCGTTCATATATTATACAATATGAATTATAAATTTCAAAAAACATACTGGATTCATATTCAGTGCATCTATCACTACGTAATCTTTTAACTTTCTTACTAAATAGATTTCAGTTTTGGTTATAAAAGATTTAAATATTATAAATGCATCACTTTTATTTTTCATTAGGTACACATAAGTAAAATCATAGCGTTTGGCAATAAATGTGATAAAATAACATTGTCCATTTCTAGTCAAAGTTTTTTTCAGTCATTTTTTTCATTTCTTATTAGAATAGTATTATTATATGTGCCCCCACTATTCCTTAATTTAAAAGGAAATTTCAGTTCATAAAAATCAATGCCATTAGATTATATCATACTAGTGTATTCAGATCATAAAATCTACATGTTTTGTTATTAATAGCATAGCCAATAAATACACATTCATATGATCTACTTGCTAGTTTAATTCTTTTAGAGCCATGTACACAAAATATGCTAAACAACCTCAAGTTCTAAAATATGACACATTTGGTATATGATTTTTCATAATCTCGTAGAAAGAAACTTTGCCCTCAAATTTGGGAAGTATGTTCAACATAACATACAATTAACAAGATTTCCCCCACTAATGTGATTTTGCGCCTGAATTAAGTAAAATAGCTACAACTGATTCAGTTAAAGTCCTATTTTTTCTTTAACTTACCATTCATTTCAGGTAAGTAAAGTGCAATTCGTTCATATATTATACAATATGAATTATAAATTTCAAAAAACATACTGGATTCATATTCAGTGCATCTATCACTACGTAATCTTTTAACTTTCTTACTAAATAGATTTCAGTTTTGGTTATAAAAGATTTAAATATTATAAATGCATCACTTTTATTTTTCATTAGGTACACATAAGTAAAATCATAGCGTTTGGCAATAAATGTGATAAAATAACATTGTCCATTTCTAGTCAAAGTTTTTTTCAGTCATTTTTTTCATTTCTTATTAGAATAGTATTATTATATGTGCCCCCACTATTCCTTAATTTAAAAGGAAATTTCAGTTCATAAAAATCAATGCCATTAGATTATATCATACTAGTGTATTCAGATCATAAAATCTACATGTTTTGTTATTAATAGCATAGCCAATAAATACACATTCATATGATCTACTTGCTAGTTTAATTCTTTTAGAGCCATGTACACAAAATATGCTAAACAACCTCAAGTTCTAAAATATGACACATTTGGTATATGATTTTTCATAATCTCGTAGAAAGAAACTTTGCCCTCAAATTTGGGAAGTATGTTCAACATAACATACAATTAACAAGATTTCCCCCACTAATGTGATTTTGCGCCTGAATTAAGTAAAATAGCTACAACTGATTCAGTTAAAGTCCTATTTTTTCTTTAACTTACCATTCATTTCAGGTAAGTAAAGTGCAATTCGTTCATATATTATACAATATTAATTATAAATTTCAAAAAACATACTGGATTCATATTCAGTGCATCTATCACTACGTAATCTTTTAACTTTCTTACTAAATAGATTTCAGTTTTGGTTATAAAAGATTTAAATATTATAAATGCATCACTTTTATTTTTCATTAGGTACACATAAGTAAAATCATAGCGTTTGGCAATAAATGTGATAAAATAACATTGTCCATTTCTAGTCAAAGTTCCATCTAGTTTACGTATATCAGAATGAATCAACTATAAAGTTTCACACTCTCTAATTACATATTTATATGGAGTTTTTATGATTTTGGCTTGATTACAAAAAACACATTTTCAAAATCTCTTAATAACATATCGGGAATTAATCATAAGCTACTTGTATTTTTTTTTATTATACGTTTGTTAACGTGACCGAGTCTAGCATGCCATGTATTAAATGAACATACCATATAAGCAGAAGGAAATACGTTATCACTTTCAACATTCAACTTAAACATACCCTCGGTAGCATAACGCCTACCCACAAACATATCATTAACGGTGTTGGTGTACAAATCAGCCCTATAGTTGAAATAAATATGGATTTATTAAGAAGATAATTCGAAATTAAATTCTTTCTCATCTCGAGAGTGTTCATCACATCCTTCGATATGACAATTTTTTCAAAGGTAAACTTTAGCTCAGCGCTTCCAATCTCGGCAACAGTGAGAGTCTTCCAGCAGCACTTTCTTATCCTCAGCATCCGTGTATGTTTTAAACATAGCACGGCTATAGAAGGCATGGTGTGTAGTGCCAGTATCTACCCACCATCCTTCGATACCCCTATAACATTGATCTCTGTAATCATAGCAGTTAGCGGCTGCTCTTCAGTCAGGTAGGCCTAAGGAGCAGGATGAGACATGTTTTGATACTTTCATGCCATATGACCTGGCTTGTTATAATTATAACAAATAAACTGACAAGAATCATTCTTTAAGGGTGATTATTATTGTGATGCAATATGGTTCCTTTGAAAGTTCTCATTCTTGTTGCAATTCTGATTCTTAAAGCTTTTGGGATTTGGTTTCAGAATCACGGCCTTCTTAATGTTGCTGGAAACAGCAAGCACTTCATCTTTCATATCCTGTTTTTGGGATTCCTCCTCGATCGGAGGCTAGTAATCAAAGTTTCAAGTGAAGATTCATTAGTTTTATGTCTAAGCTTATTTTTCAACTCTTCCCAAATAGGGGTAATTTGTCGATAAGTACTGCAACTTGAAGTTGTTCGTTAATAACCATATCTTTGGATATTATCTCATGAGCTATTTTATGATGCTCATGAGACTGCGTCTCTACTGACCTGTCATACATCTGATATTTGAGTTAGCGGCAGGCTGCATATTTCTTTGCTCCAATTCCTCCGTGTCATACTTCTTCTACAGCGCCTCCCGGATCTCCTTAGCCGATTTGTCCTCTGTGCTGTAGTAGTCATATAGGTCATCACAGAGGCCATCGGAATGAAGTTTTTGCACAGGTAGTCATGCACGATCCGGGATTGTTGCTTATTGCTCTCTGCTTTGGTGGGTGGATTAAACAGTGACAATTTGTCACTGGTAAGAACATAGGCTACCTTTTTTATTGTTAGGAAAAATTACATCTTCTGCCTCCATCTTTTGAAGTGCAACCCCAAATCTAAAAGGCATGTTGGTGTCTGGCAATATTGTTCCAGTAAAATCATCAGTCATGGTCATTTGCAGTAGGTAGAATCATCTTATATTGTTGGAATTGGAGCCGACTGCTGGAAATGGCTGAGTTGCATACTTCGTTGCTTTCTTTAAGACGATTCGCAGCTTAGCCCCAAGGTGCAAGCTGATATCAACTGTTCCGTCCCTACGATAAAACAACCTTTAAAATTTGATAATTTTTTGTTTGCATAATAGCAAATCATTCTGAATTTAACACTTTCTAATTTAATTGCTTGGAAGAATTATGTAGAGAGATAAATGGCAAAGGGAGAAGAAGAAAGAAAGAAAATTTTGTCTGTTGCCTTCTTTTTTCTTTCTGCCTATCTAGCATTGAATGAAAATTATGTGTTACTGAAATGAAGGGTTGTTAATGGATCTGAAATTATTGTCATTCATTATGAATTTTATTACGGTTAGTTTTTGCAACGGCACAATAATAATAATAGTTCATAAATTACCGTTATACGGCCTTATTCATTACGAATTTTATTATCATTAATTTTACAACGGCTCAATAATAATAGGTCATAAATATATTACCGTTATACAACATCGTTCATAATGAAATTTATTACCGTTGATTTTTTTTCAATAACTCAATAATAGTAGCTCATAAATATATTATCGTTATACAACATCATTCATTACGAATTTTATTACAATTTATATTTTTAGTTGATTCACTTAAATTCCAACACGTCGTAATTGGATTTTGACACGCAACCAAAACCTTTAGCCAAAACAATACGCTTAATTGATAAATGTTAATGAATTGAACCAAGTGACTTCAAAGCTTAAACTTCGCGGTTAAATACAAACATTATTAAAGTGTTGAGCATTGAGTAGCTAGGTTAAATTGGATTATTAATGGATATCCTAAAACCAGAATTCATTTACCTTTATTCATAGAACATAGAATGAAGAAATATCTTGAATCCAAAAAAGGAATACAAACACAAATATGATGGCACACGTATTCGTATATTACTCATTCAACTTTAATCAAAATAGTGGTTGGTATTGTGTAACTTAGTATATAAAATGATTGATACTTATTATTTTATTAAAACGATAGTTCATATTATGTGTATATTAATGAACACTAGTAGATCGAAATTGTTATTATATTTTTTTTTTTAATTTCTTATACTTTTTACTAGCATTAGGACTTAAAACCTTATGTTGCATCCTTTTTATATTCATGTTATGTGTAAATTCCATGTGTTTTATTAAGGCTTTAGTGCTCATGTTATGAGCATACAAACGAAGCAAAAAGCCTCATTTATTCTCTTAAAACCTTTATGTATTCATTCAACGACTATTAGTATTATTATTTAATTAAAGGAAAATTTTGACATTATGACTATAAAAGGTTAGCTTAACATTATGTAAAACAAATAAGTTTAAAAAGAGAAATGTGTTTTAGTTTCTATTAAAATAAAAATGGTACTTTATTTAATTGAACAGCCCGTTTTGATATTCAAGGGTTTAAATTCAAAATATTGACTTGGTCCTTTGGCTGTATTTATTTATTCATTAATTTAATTGATGTAGAATAATACCACAATACAAATAGCTACACTGGATTTATGATTGATTTAACGGAGCTTGCCTTCGGAGCGTATCCACGAACCCATGATTATACATTGTGTATATTCTTGTATTTTATTTTCGGCTGATCGCAGAACATATATCTATTGATGTACAATTTTAACATTTCTCTCCCACTAACCACATTTTCCTAATGTTGAAATTCGACAAATGATGTTTCTAGCTAGGTTTTGCCAAGATTACTTTTGGTATATAAAACATCACAGGCATAACAAGTATAGACTAATTAATAATTACATCAACAAAACATCATCACCTCGTCTGAACTTCTTGTCCTGAATCCAACTTCATTTTTGTTTACGAATATATATTGCTTTAAAAAATTGGACCTGTATATTTTGATAATGTTGATTCCCAACAGGAAATAGCATGTTTACAGAATTTCGAGGCCTGTATTCATTTTCGCCACTCCTATTTTTGAAATCAAAGTCCATTACTTTATAAATATTTACAATGTACTTATGTAAAAAAATAAATTAATAAAATCATGGTTTCAATATCTTAAATGTCACATCAGAAATATTCTATGCATAATCAATATTATAAAAGAAAAGGCATATTTCTTCAAACCTTCAAAAACAAAAACAGTCGTCCTTTTCAATTAGCGAAAGAATTGTGGATATGTAGAATTTGTACCTAGCAAAACTCAAATCAAACTGAATCAAAGACAAGTTCAGTTTGAAGCAGATTGCATCAAATGAGGCATGATTATCATCCATGCTTAATAAGGTAAATGGTACAGATTTACATCAATAAGTCAAGAATTGACTCTGTATCAAACGAAGAGCAAAATACATGACATAAGTTCTTACAAAACACACCAGCATACGAGAAAAAGGTAATAAAATATCAAATCTTATTAAAGAATTTCGGTGCACAACACCGTTTTTTGATGCATTTCACCAAGCAGGCCTAGTGCACAAGGGCCCAAGATATTAGCTTTCAAATGCATTTTATTAGACAAAACATCCTTCCCAAAATTGTCGACGAAAAAGGGCATTAATGATACATAACAACCAGCATTAAACAAATAAGATGAATCTTAGAATAAAATATAAGATAACCCTAATTCTTTGCACTAAACTAAGTTCAAGAAAATATAGCAACCTAGTTCACAATCGCATTACTCTTAATCATACTGAAGTCTACACAGATGGAAACAGAAACACCAAACACACTCATCAGTTCTAATCCATGACAACGTTCAGTCAAACCAAGAAATCAGTTTAAAAGAAACATAATCCCAACATAAATTATTAAAACTGGAATCAAGATCCTACTCTTTCACAGACTTATTGATAAGGGACTTATGGATATGAGGAATGACTCCACCTCCAGCAATGGTTCCCTTAATCAGAGTATCAAGCTCTTCATCTCCACGGATTGCAAGCTGCAGATGACGTGGCGTGATCCTCTTCACCTTCAGATCTTTGCTGGCGTTTCCGGCAAGCTCAAGCACTTCTGCAGTCAGATACTCCAAGATCGCGGCGGTGTACACCGCCGCGGTGGCTCCGACACGGCCATGAGCGGAGATTCTTGTCTTCAGTTGACGGTGAATACGTCCGACTGGAAACTACAGTGGATAAAAAACGAATTAGAATGATTTTAGGTGATTATTGATGATTTTGCGTAAAAAAATCTACCTGAAGACCTGCTCGAGAAGATCGAGAGGTTGGAGCTTTCTTGTCTTTGTTGGCGGCGGTTGTCTTGGCAGCGAGGAGACCTTTTCCTCCTTTTCCGGCCATAATTCAGATCCTGAAATCAAATAGCGATAGGGTTAAAGAGTTATAGGTTTTTGGAATTTAATCGGAAACCCTAAAAAGATTTGGGGGAGAATTGAAAACCTTAATTTAGAGAAAGATGACGAGTATTTTCTTTTTTTGAGTAAAAGGGGGAAAGAAATGGTTATAAATAGATTAGGGGATTGGGGAAAAATAGGCGGCTCGATTTGGGGGGAGATTGAAAATTTGGAGGTTTTTACGATTTCATGTGATTCAGTTGCATATCCACGTCGGTAGCTGATGATAAATTAATTCACTGGTGGATTCTGGGTTTTCCTATGTGGCCTTATCTTTGCTATTTTCTGGAAGAGTCTTCTAAGCCCATCCGGTCAGTTATTTTTTAGCCGTTACGGTCGTTTAATATCATCTTTTTCATCTACTGATCAAGAAAAGCAACCACGATAATAAAAGGTTAAGCAAAATATTATTGATACACTTTGAGTGTTATCATACTCACTCTTTGCACCAAAATGTGGCACAAATACCCAAATGTGTAGTAAAAAAAGAGTGAAGAAGGTAAACTAAGACGCAGAATAACAATACATAAAAGTCTTTTAGTGATTCGGCTAATCTTCCTACGTCCATTTAGTTTTGTTACAAGTTTGAATGTTGTTTACAAATGTTGTTCTTACAGCTCAGTGATGACCCTTGAAATCACAAAAGATCGCGGTGAAAATTGTTAAGAGAGCCAAAAGATCCTCCAAATGATGTCTCTCATCGTCTATTTATAGTCGACGGTCGTCGAAATTTGCCCATCCATGATCACACTCATGCTCCTAACTATCAGAGGAATTTGCTTGAAGAATGATGTGGCCACGTCATCAATTTACATGGATCGGTGTCGATCCATGGGCACGGATCGATGCCGATACAGGAACTTGCCTCCTGCATCTTGACATATAATTGTGTCTGTGTGAGTTTTAATTTGTGCGAATACTTTCTCGAATGTTGGTCGTCAGCACTTGATTTGTCTATGAAATGTTTGGGTTGCTTATGGCCAATGAACCATCATCTAATCGCATGTATTAGTTGACGGATGTCTTAGCATTGCATGCCATAACAGCTGAAGTAGTTTGGGGCAACTGCCATGGATCGGTACTGATCCATGACTTTGATTGATATTCAGGCATTGGACTTTGCACTCGTATTTGCTTGGTGTACTGGCTATTTTGGGAGCCTTTGACATATTCATGACTTCATCTACGGTTTCTATTCAATATCCGAGTTTGTTAGTTGTCGTCCTAGATTCCTTATTGGTAATTTCTCTGTTAGAATGTTCTAACTCGTCCAGATGTGGCTTGGTCACAAAGCTGGAATACACTAGCACGATTGATGAGAAGTGTAATGCTATTGTTATTAAGGTATAGTCTAAACATGGATGAACTTATATTCTACGTGAATTATGCAATCTCTCATTCTGTGGTTTCATCGTATTTTGACGATTTGTTTCATATATAATTCATACGATTGGTACATATTCAAAATATATAATCATGTTTGGTGAACTTTTGCTTTCCTAAGGAACTATTTTCAACAAATAAACAAATAGTAAATAAAATTAGTATCAAATAAACAAACAAAGTGTAACGACCCATAAAATTTAATAATTTTTAATTGATTTTATTTACGTATTTAATTGAATTTTTGAGAAATTTAAATAATAAAATTTTGAAATAAAAATTTAATATTTGGGTTACGTCCAAATAAACATAGCAGATGGAAAATTTTCAACTAATTTTATCAAAGTTTATTTCATTGTGAAATTCTATTAAATTCAAGCTAGCTAATAATTGTTGATGATAAAATATATTTTTCAAGCCTAAATATTTTACATAGAAAAATTCTAAATCCTATTCTAACTGAGACTTCATTTTTTGTTTTTTCAAATTCGGACTTCTATTGCTCCGTTTATCTTAATTCTGATCAAATAACAGCATTTTCGGTACCGATTATCGACTTTTGATCGGATGATCGTACCACCAATATTTGTATATCATTTTGATCGTCTCGTCGTTCAGATCTCAACGATATATTTATTTCTGTATTTTGAGACCCGGTACACAACGGAAACAATAAAATTGTTTGTTGTAACGACACCATAAATTGTGCCTTCTTAACTTCTCTTTGATTTCCAAATTTGAACGTACAGCGAGACCACACGAGTTAATTTCTTTAAATTTTCAGCTAAATTATAGCTTTTGACCATTGCTGTACATTTCATTTAAAGAGGTACGTTACTTTTATAATTTCCGAAATCTAAGGGTTATCACTCTTTCCAATTCATTGATACGTTTGAATTCTTTATTTCTAACGTTTCAATTTGTTCATTTCCTTCTTTGCTCGGTTACTATTAATTTTTTTTAAAAAGCCTCACATCAATCTCCACTTCTTCTCTGCATCTACTTTTCTCTGAAATCATCTACCCAGATTTGTTCCTTCCCCTCCCTACTTTTCTTTATTAAAAAAAACAAGTTGAAGCATGCGGCAGCCACCAGTTCTTGCGTCGCCACCACCTTTCTCATTGCCTCCGTTCCCCTTCCTCCCTTACTTCGGCCACCACCACCACTAGATCTCCTACAGCTAGCCGATGCTCCACCTCTCCTCTCTTCTCGCGCTGCCATGTGAACCCACCCATCACCTACCGCCTATTTCTCCTCCCCTTCTCCTTGCTGCGACAACCCAGAAGCCGAGCCATCTTCTCACACCAAACAGCCTTCAGAAGAACAAGGCAGCAACCCCGCCAAGCCGCAACCTAGCTCCACCATTTCCCCATCTCGGATCCACGTCCGCCGGCTCTTCTCTTCTATCTCCCCTCTCTGCCGCAAGTTATAAGGTGCGGGGTATTTATGTATATATATATAAATAGTATATTATATTAGTATGCATATATCACAATTTGATTTTGCAAGTAAATGTATATTTTGTTTAGAATAAATATATATATCATACTCGGGATTGTCGCAGATGGGTTCGGTTGCCAGATAACAATGAAGTTTATATTTAGTACAATGTTCGTAGTGTGAATTTATATAAACTATATGATTTTGTTAGCAAGATCCCTGTAATACTATGTTTTTCCAGAAAGTTTTAATCTAAGTATTAAACATACTTTGCATGAGGCCTGTTTTGATGTTATATAATATGTATGTGTTTTCAGATGGTATATGAGTATAAATTTTCAGTTTTGTTTGGCCACGAATTTACCTTTTGTTCTGTAAATTATTTATAGTATAAGTTTTGTAACCTTCTATTAATATACGTATTATAATATGTTTTATATTTTTTTTTATAATAGTTTCAACTATAATATTATATGTTATTTTATTAGCTTTTATATGTTAGATGTGTGTATATATATATATAGTATTTCAGTTTTTCGTTATTGTTTTGGTACATATATTATATAAAATTTGCATTACAGATTTCATTTACTAATCAGATATATAGTGTATATCTATATTGTATTACTTTATACGTACGTTTTGATATAAGTATATTTCAAGGTTTAAGTATCTTTCCAGAAAAGAATTTTTTTTTTCAAAGTTATATATATTGTTGTTCAAATCAAACTCATATATTATATATCTACTTGTATATACAGTATAATATAGTGATTCTGGGAATATGTGTTTGTAGCTAGGACTGCCGTGTAGATGTGATAGCAGTATGATTTTAAAAAATATGTTAAGCAATACCTGATTTTAGTACAAGTTATACTAAGCAAATCAATTGTGTAAGTATATATGCATACAATATATATTTCATATGAGTTTTATTATAGTCTGTTACGTTAAAATAGAATATATTTTGTTAAGCTCGCATTTTTTTACAAACATTGTCTTTAAATATAAAAGTATGTAAGTTTTATTCAAACTTGAGGCTGCCGTGTTTCTATATACACATATGCATGTTGTATATATTGGATTTTCTGTGTACATACTAGTTTATAAATATTTTAGTATGTATAAAATCTTGTTAATATAATATTTATATATGCTGCGTAGGGTATATAGATGTACGTTATGTATAAGTTGACTCATACATTGGTTATATATGTAGAAGTATTGTTTATACTGTTATTAGTTTTTAAAGTTGTAAAGGTTGTTGTTTAATATATATAATTTAAGTTATGGGTCAAATACGTATTAAGTCTGCGGTATAAGTTGATCTGTTGTTATATAGTACATATATGGTTCGAGTTATATTTTATAAGTTGTATAAATGCATACTTTATTTTATAAGCATGAGTAATTATAAACTTGAAATTTAATATATATTTTAAATCGACTTCAGAATAATAATATATGTATTCAGTTCAATTTATCTCAACTGATTCAATCGTTCTCGTCGAATTTTTTCCATTATCAGCTTTATCCGCCGTGCCTGTTTTCTCCATCGAATCATGTCCATCTAGCTTTTGCTTTGAAATTCGTAGCTTGTTTCCTTGTCAAATCTGTCGAGCCTCGAAGGTGAGCAATCACTCACGATTAACGTTCTTTTATTTATTAAATTTGATTTCAATTGAAACGACAATTGAAATATGTTGATGTTGGTTATTTACATTGCTATATATGTTGTTATCTACAATTGTTCACTTGTGGGATATGACACCATATCCTATTGTTTATATTATACTGTTATTGATGATATATGTCTGTTATATTATTATCATCTGTTATCACTCTGCAAGTTCCATGTAGTCTAGAATTCACTATGGGTTGAAATGATACATACCCGAACGGACTTTAGAATAGGAGAATTTCGTTATGGGTTGAAATGATAGACCCAAGCGATTTTCATTTAATTGAATTTGGGATTTCGGGTTGAAATGATATCCACCCGTATATATTTAATGTACGGATTGAAATGATAAATATCTGTAGCACTTGACTGTATGATAGGAAATATATACAGACACCGTTGGTCCATATATAGATATTTTGAAAATAATTTCTATGATTTTGGAAAGAAATATATGGTTTAATAAATTTTGATTCTTAAGATATTATATAAATGGAATTTTTATAGATAGATTTAGTAGTAATATTTGATTTAAATTATATTGATTTAATACCTGTAATATGGTTGAGTATTTATGTAAATCTATATCTCAAATAGATTTCCTTGTAATAAATTAAATAATTATGATTGGGAGATAAATTTGGGTTTATTAAAAATGGTATTTAAATAAGGATTTATTTAATTAAATCGATTTGAAATTATTGAATGGGAAATTTAAAGATATGATTTTATAACTGGATTTTGATTTAAGTGATTTAATGAATATTTCACATTTAAATAAATTAAAGAAAATATTGAGTAAAATGTAATTTAAGGTTACTTAAACGATATTGAATCTAATGAGGGAGTATTTCGAGACTAAATAATGATGATGTTAAATCGAGATCTATAAGAAACTGTTAGATTGAACATTTAAACATTAAAGTTATGAACTATATTGGAATTTAAATGGTTTATTTTGAGATTCAGATCTGTAGTTGGAAACAATATAGTTGAATTTGTTATTTAGAAACTAAATTGAATTTAAATAAAATCAAGTTGAACTAAAATTTTAAATTATTATTATTTAGAATACCGAATCGAGTAAAAATTCTAGTTTGAAATGTTGAATGCTCAAAGTTTTGAAATATATTGAAATATAAAAAGGGTATTTTGTGATTACAAATCCGAATTTGAGATCGATAAAATTAAAGTGGTTATTTAGGAATTGAGTCGAATTTAAATTTGATAAATTGAGATTTGACTAGATTTGAATTTTGAATTTGAGTAGATTTGAATCGTAACTTTGAAAGTAATAATATTGGAAACAAATATATTGGAAGTGAAATAATATTTTGGTTTTTGAATAACAAATTAATTTGAAAGGACCATGGTTTTATCTTGTATATTTCTACATTGTAGATAACTCCACGGATCCTTAGAGGATGGTTATCCCAAACGTCCTTTAAGTTACTTGCATTTCAGTTGATATTTCTCTTGAGTTGGATTTATAGATATAAGAATGTTAATCCTGACTCGAGTGTTTTGTGTTTTGCTTTACGCTCGGGTCAGACTGAGTGTTACAGCATTTGAGACCCACCTTCGAAGTTGGAGCTTTGATTGAAGATCCAGCTATCTATCCTTTCACTCATGCAGTTGATTGGTCCAAAGAAGTCATCTGCTCGTACTGGAGACTTCACTGCATTTGAGATATTATGTTGTATTTTTATTTCTAACTCGGATATTTATATAGTAGCTTCATGAACTACTATTTATCTATTCCGCTTCATTATTTATATTACTCTGTGTCTGTGATTATGTAGTCGATTTATTTACTGTATATGCTGAGTTTTGCCAAATTATAATTAACAATTCGATATTTTGAGCAATTCAAGTCGGACATGTATGGTTTTATTGTCAATTCGAATGGTCCAAAATAGCGGGTCGTTACAGTTGGTATCAGAGCTTTGGCTTTAGGCAGAACTTAGCATATATGGTAAATTTATTTACAGAATCACTTTCGTTCGAGTTGAATCTCTTCCTTTTTGACTCGATTTCCTTTGAATTTTGGAATGTCCCTTGGTTTCGAAATTCATTCTTGTCTCTTTCTATTTATATTCGTTTGATTCTGTAGTATCCCACATCTCCACTGAATGTTTTGTAAAGGGGATGAAAACTCCTTTGTAATTAGCATCGATTCACCGAAGATTTTTGTATCCTTGGTTTACAATGCTGCTATATCTTGATATGCCGAGTTCTATCTATGGCAATCGAATTTCGATTTGTTTTGGAATTCAGCATCGATTATATTCCTGAAGTCACGGTTGACCCGGTTAAGGTCGTCCGAGATTTATAGAAATATATACATTTTCTATTTTGTAATTTAATTATCTCATCTTCGATCGAGTTTATCTTCGAATTAGGATTCTATTGATTGGAGTTCCTCTAATTTAAATCTCTATCTTTATTTTGAAATCTATTCTTGAATCATCCTTTGAAAATCGGGTTATGGTTGTATTTTTGAAATTATTTCATATATCTAAATTATTGTTTTGATAACTATGATTTTATTCTATATATAAAAGTGAAATGTTACCCTATATATAAAAGTTTTGAAAGGATTTGAAATTTTGAAAATTTATAAAAAAAATTGATTTATATAAAAAATGATTTATAACTGAAAGGTTTTGAATTTGAGATTTGAGAGATTGGACTCCGGTATTTTGAAATTGGTTTTAATATTTTGGAAAATATATAAAAATAATACGATTTAAAAGTATTTTACGAATAAGAAATGTTTCAAATGAGTTCAATGAATTCCAATAATTTTGAAGAAATTTCAAAGAAGTTTTCAAGAAAATAGAAGTCTAGAACTCACTTATGTCTTGGAAAATAATTTCGGTGATGAGTGCACGCATCATCGACATTGATTTTCGAGTTTCAAAGTGGGGGAGAGGCCACTTTAATAGCTTCGCTATGCGAGTGATTTTGTAAAATCGTTTTTGATTTCAAATTCCGAAGTAATTTGATATTTTCAAAAGATATATGTATGTATTTGAAACAATTTAAAGTGAGACCGGTATTCAGTCATCGAGTTTCAAATTTGATTTGGTATAATCCTATATATTGAAATTGATTTATTGATTTATTGTTGATTTTCAACTCTTGAAATGGAAATTTGATTTCCCTAACTATTATGAATGTTCGAACACTTCCAAATCGAGGTTAAATTTTTAAAGCTAAGAAATTTCGAAGAGTGTAAAATATTTGATAAAGAATATAAGTTTAGTTTTGTATGTTTAAAGTATGAGGAGTATGACTTAAGTAAATTTGAAACTTTTTATAAATAAATAATTTGCAAAGGGAAAATTGGATTTTTCATATAGAAATAAATTGTTTAAAGGTTTTAAAGGGATAATTATAAATTTAGAAACCATTTTGAGTATAATTGATTTTTAGAAAAATATTTGGTTTAAAAATTTGATTGGAATTAAAACCAGTACTTATATGGTGATTTTGGAAATGAATTTGTTTGACTTGAATTATGTTAATTTGGAAACTGGGATTATTTTCTAAACCTATTATTTTGAGAACTTTGAAATTGAGATATTTGATTTGGAAGAAAATTTGGTGAAATCATATAAGATTTTGAAACTGAATTGATATTGAAATGATTTGAAATTGAGAACCTTATATTATTAAGTACTTGATTTGGCAGTGGTCGAATTTATATAAAATGGATTTGTATAAGTATGAAGTTGGTTTGAAATCTATTGATTTGAAAGGTACTCAATTTGGAAAGAGAATTTTATATAATCGAAGTCTATATAAATGTGATTTGATATACTATTCATTTGGAAAGTATTCGATTTGAAAATGGAATCCTATATATAATGGACTTTATATAAATATGATATTTGAAAGAATTTGGAAAGGTACTATATGATATATATTTTCGAAGTAAAGATATGGAAAGTGCATTCTACTTGATATTTGCTTTGTGGCCACATTGTGGATTCGTTCTATCGATATTATTCTCTTTAATTTTTGGTTTTCCGGATGTGATACTCGAGTGTCCCACCATGGCGTAACCCATGGGTTTTTTTTCTCGCGACTGTACAGCACAACCGCCTGGCTGAGACTGGCCTAGGGGTACGGATTGTTTCCTGGGGGATACAGGCATAACCATTGTGTATCCTTCAATCTGTGTAGGTCGCATTAGTAGCAAAACAGCCTGGCTGAGACAGCCTAGGGGTACGGATTGTTTCCTGGGGGATCCAGGCGTAACCATTGTGTATCCTGCAACCTACTAGTCATCATGGCGCAACTCGCAGGGTTGAGAAAGCTTACGTATACGGATTGTCTCCTGGGGGACCCAGGCGTAACCATTGTGCATCTGCGAACCATGGCTAGACAAAGGTTTTGGTTTGGTTGTTTTGTTTTGGATTGTACTTTCCATATCTGTTTTCAAAGGTTTTTCAAGTATTTTCACTGGTTGTTGAAACAGGTTTACTAAGTGCTTGAAGAATTCTTGCTTTGCACCTGATCAACGCATTGTCAGAGTCTGCAAGAACGAGGATAAACTTGTTGAAACATCGAGTTATAAAAATATTTTTAAAAGAAAAAAAATTGTTTCGATATAAAAGTATTTTATTATAAGGCATTTCCAACAAAGAAATTCTGTAGTAATTGAAATTCTTATGGTTCTAGATTAATTATTCGTGCCTGATACTATTCCTTGAATCTACCTTATCTGCTCAGTTTATGTATTCACCTATATTCTGTTTTTTCGAATCTACCTTCCTTTCCTTTTTGAATATAATCTTTTAAATATTGTTTATTTATATACTTCTTAGTTTAATAGAAGATTTTAAATATTGTAAATATTTTAGAGTTATTAATTAAATAAAACATATTTAAAGAAAATGATTATTAATTTATTGATAATATTTGAAAAGTATCTTGAGATAAATTAAAATTTTCATGAATTATGGATTTAATGTTTTCAAATAGTTTCTTTAAATGTAACAAATGATGTAAATAATTGTTTTCAAAAAAGTTTTCATATATTTATAAAGGTGTTATTTAAACATATAAATGTTATTTAGAAAGGAAGCAGAAAATTTTACAAAAGGGTTTTGAAAGGTTTCAAAGTATTAAAGATAATTGAATTGCAAATGAAGTTTTCAAATGAATATTTCAAGTAAATTTATATAGTTTTAAAATTAATTATTTATTTTGTCTTTCAATCTATTTTCTTTCTGGTTGTTTTTATTCTCTTACCTCCTTCCTTTTCGAGGACGAAAAGTTTTGAGTGGGGGAGAGTGTAACGACCCATAAAATTTTAATAATTTTTAACTGATTTTATTTACATATTTAATTGAATTTTGAGAAATTTTAGTAATAAAATTTTGAAATAAAAATTTAATATTTGGGTTACGTCCAATTAAACATAGCAGATGGTATTTTCAATTAATTTTATCAAAGTTTATTTCATTGTGAAATTCTATTAAATTCAGGCTAGCTAATAATTGTTGGTAATAAAATATTTTTTTCAAGCCTAAATATTTTACATAGAAAAATTCTAAATCCTCTTCTAACTGAGACGTCATTTTTCGTTTTTCCAAATTCGGACTTCGATTGCTCCGTTTATCTTAATTCTGATCAAATAACAGCATTTTCAGTACTGATTATCGACTTTTGATCGGATGATCGTACCACCAATATCTGTGTACCGTTTTGATCGTCTCGTCGTTCAGTTCTCAACGGTATATTTATTTCTGTATTTTGAGACCCGGTGCATAACGGAAGCAATAAAATTGTTTGTTGTAACGACACCATAAATTGTGCCTTCTTAACTTCTCTTTTCTTTTCAAATTTGAACGTACAGCGGGACCACACGAATTAATTTCTTTAAACTTTCAGCTAAGTTATAGCTTCTGACCGTTGCTGTACATTTCATTTAAAGAGGTATGTTACTTTTATAATTTTCGAAATCTAAGGGCTATCACCCTTTCCAATTCATTGCTACGTTTGAATTATTTATTTCTAACGTTTCAATTTGTTCATTTCCTTCTTTGCTCGGTTACTACTCTTTTTTTTTTAAAAAGCCTGACATCAATCTCCACTTCTTCTCTACATCTACTTTTCTCCGAAATCATCTACCCAAATCTGTTCCTTCCCCTCCCTGCTTTTCTTTAAAAAAAAAAGAAGACAGAAGCATGCGGCAGCCACCAGTTCTTGCGTCGCCGCCACCTTTCTCATTGCCTCCGTTCCCCTTCCTCCCTTACTTCGGCCACCACCACCACTAGATCTCCTACAGCTAGCTGATGCTCCACCGCTCCTCTCTTCTCGCGCTGCCATGTGAACCCACCCATCACCTACCGCCTATTTCTCCTCCCCTTCTCCTTGCTGCGACAACCCAGAATCCGAGCCACCTTCTCACACCAAACAGCCTTCAGAAGAACAAGGCAGCAACCCCACTAAGCCGCAACCTAGCTCCACCATTTCCCCATCCCAGATCCACGTCCGCCGCCTCTTCTCTTCTATCTCCCCTCTCTGCCGCAAGTTATAAGGTGCAGTGTATTTATGTACGTATATAAATAGTATATTATGTTGGTATGCATATATCACAGTTTGATTTTGCAAGTAAATGTATATTTTGTTTAGAATAAGTATATATATCATACTTGGGATTGTCGCAGATGGGTTCAGTTGCCAGATAACAATGAAGTTTATAGTTAGTACAATGTTCGTAGTGTGAATTTATATAAACTATATGATTTTGTTATCAAGATCCCTGTAATACTATGTTTTTCCAGAAAGTTTTAATCTAAGTATTAAACATACTTTGCCCGAGCCTGTTTTGATGTTATATAATATATATGTGTTTTCAGATGGTATATGAGTATATATTTTCAGTTTTGTTTGGCCATGAATTTACCTTTTGTTCTGTAAATTATTTATAGTATAAGTTTTGTAACCTTCTATTAATATACGTATTATAATATGTTTTATATATTTTGTTATAACAATTTCAACTATAATATTATATGTTATTTTATTAGCTTTTATATGTTAGATGTATATATATATATATAGTATTTCAATTTTTCGTTATTGTTTTGGTATATATATTATATAAAGTTTGTATTACAGATTTCATTTACTAATCAGATATATAGTGTATATCTATATTATATTACTTTATACGTATGTTTTGATATAAGTATATTTCAAGATTTAAGTATCTTTCCAGAAAAGAATTTTTTTTTCAAAGTTATATATATTGTTGTTCAAATCAAACTCATATATTATATATCTATTTGTATATACAATATAATATAATGATTCTGGGAATATGTGTTTGTAGCTAGGACTGTCGTGTAGATGTGATAGCGGTATGATTTTAAAAAATATGTTAAGCAATACCTGATTTTAGTGCAAGTTATACTAAGCAAATCAATGGTGTAAGTATATATGCATACACTATATATTTCATATGAGTTTTATTATAGTCTGTTACGTTAAAATAGAATATATTTTGTTAAGCTCACATTTTTTTACAAACATTGTCTTTAAATATAAAAGTATGTAAGTTATATTCAAACTTGAGGCTGCCGTGTTTCTATATACACGTATGCATGTTGTATATATTGGATTTTCTGTGTACATACTAGTTTATTAATATTTTAGTATGTATGAAATCTTGTTAATATAATATTTATATATGTTGCGTAGGGTATATAGTTGTACGTTATGTATAAGTTGACTCATACATTGGTTATATATATAGAAGTATTGTTTATACTGTTATAAGTTTTTAAAGTTGTAAAGGTTGTTGTTTAATATATATAATTTAAGTTATGGGTCAAATACGTATTAAGTCTACGGCATAAGTTGATCTGTTGTTATATAGTATATATATGGTTCGAGTTATATTTTATAAGTTGTATAAATGTATACTTTATTTTATAAGCATGAGTAATTATAAACTTGAAATTTAATATATATTTTAAATCGACTTCAGAATAATAACATATGTATTCAGTTCAATTTATTTCAACTGATTCAATTGTTCTCGACAAATTTTTTCCATTATCAGCTTTGTCCGCCGTGCCTGTTTTCTCCATCGAATCATGTCCATCTAACTTTTGCTTTGAAATTCGTAGCTTGTTTCCTTGTCAAATCTGTCGAGCCTCGAAGGTGAGCAATCACTCACGATTAACGTTCTTTTATTTATTAAATTTGATTTCAATTGAAACGACAATTGAAATATGTTGCCGTTAGTTATTTACATTGCTATATATGTTGTTATCTGCAATTGTTCACTTGTGGGATATGACACCATATCCTATTGTTTATATTATACTGTTATTGATGATATATGTCTCTTATATTATTATTATTATCTGTTATCACTCTGCAAGTTCCCTGTAGTCTAGAATTCACTATGGGTTGAAATGATACATACCCGAACGGACTTTAGAATAAGAGAATTTCGTTATGGGTTGAAATGATAGACCCAAGCGATTTTCATTTAATTGAATTTGGGATTTCGGGTTGAAATGATATCCACTCGTATATATTTAATGTACGGATTGAAATGATAAATATCCGTAGCACTTGACCATATGATAGGAAATATATACAGACACCGTTGGTCCATATATGGATATTTTGAAAATAATTTCTATGATTTTGGAAATAAATATATGGTTTAATAAATTTTCATTCTTAAGATATTATATAAATGGAATTTTATAGATAGATTTAGTAGTAATATTTGATTTAAATTAGATTCATTTAATACCTGTAATATGGTTGAGTATTTATGTAAATCTATATCTCAAATAGATTTCCTTGTAATAAATTGAATAATTAAGATTGGGAGATAAATTTGGGTTTATTAAAAATGATATTTAAATAAGGAATTATTTAATTAAATCGATTTGAAATTATTGAATGGAAAATTTAAATGTATGATTTTATAACTGGATTTTGATTTAAGTGATTTAATGAATATTTCACGTTTAAATAAATTAAAGAAAATATTGAGTAAAATGTAATTTAAGGTTACTTAAATGATATTGAATCTAATGAGGGAGTATTTCGAGACTAAATAATAATGATGTTAAATCGAGATTTATACGACACTGTTAGATTGAAAATTTAAATATTAAAGCTTTGAACTATATTGTAATTTAAATGGTTTATTTTGAGATACAGATCTGTAGTTGGAAACAATACAGTTGAATTTGTTATTTAGAAACTAAATTGAATTTAAATGAAATTTGGTTGAACTAAAATTTGAAATTATTATTATTTAGAAAACTGAATTGAGTAAAAATTTTAGTTTGAAACGTTGAATACTTAAAGTTTTGCAATATATTGAAATATAAAAAGGGTATTTTGTGATTACAAATCCGAATTTGAGATCGATAAAATTAAAGTGGTTATTTAGGAATCGAGTTGAATTAAATTTGATAAATTGAGATTTGACTAGATTTGAATTTTGAATTTGAGTAGATTTGAATCGTAACTTTGAAAGTGATAATATTGGAAACAAATATATTGGAAGTGAAATAAGATTTTGGTTTTTGAATAACAAATTAATTTGAAAGGACCACGATTTTATCGTGTATATTTCTACATTGTAGATAACTCCACGGATCCTTAAAGGATGGTTATCCCAAACGTCCTTTAAGTTACTTGCATTTCAGTTGATATTTCTCTTGAGTTGGATTTATAGATACAAGAATGTTAATCCTGACTCGAGTGTTTTGTGTTTTGCTTTACGCTCGGGTCAGACTGAGTGTTACATCATTTGAGACTCACCTTCGAAGTTGGAGCTTTGCTTGAAGATCCAGCTATCTATCCTTTCAGTCATCCTGTTGATTGGTCCAGAGAAATCATCTGCTTGTACCGGAGACTTTACTGCATTTGAGATATTCTGTTGTATTTTTATTTCTAAATCTGATATTTATATAGTAGCTTCATGAACTACTACTATTTATCTATTCCGCTGCATTATTTTATATTACTCTATGTCTGTGATTATGGTTAATTTATTTACTGTATATGCTGAGTTTTGCCAAATTATAATTAACAATTCGATATTTTGAGTAATTCAAGTCGGACATGTGTGGTTTTATTGTCGATTTGAATGGTCCAAAATAGCGAGTCGTTACACAAAGTAACAAAACAATTAACAGTTACATCCATGTAAATAAGACAAATAAATCAATTAAAATGAGAAAAATATGTTAAAAATAATAAATAGTAAGTCAGTCTAGGTAACTAATTAAATCCATTAGGGTTTTTAGGTAAATAATTAAACCCATTAAAGTTGGCAAGTGGTAAGGCATAAGAATAATTAAGCCCGTTAGGCTTCTCAAGTGGTAAGGCACAAGAATAACACTATATTAAGAATAACACTATATCGTGTACATAATTTTATATAATAAACCATATTATATTGTGTTAAATCATAAATTAGATAAATGAATGAAACAATCACAATATTAGGCTTAAGGACAAATTGTGAACAGATGTTAGCCCTAATAACGACGTGTACATCTTTTAACCTTAAGGTCAAACTTTTACACCAAATTCATGATAAAACATGTCGTTCCGAGATGAATCAATTGGCACCAAAAGAATTATGGTTTTGCACTTTCAAATACGATGAATGTTGGAGTCTGAGGCACGATGATGATTAGTGGGGTAGACGCTATGGTGGTGGAATAGACATAATGGCTATTATGGTGATTTTCAAATATGATGTCAATTATTGGTGGAGAAAAGACGATAACTAGTGATAGAGGTACATGAAGTTGAATGATGGAGAAAAACGAGGAGAAGCATTGGCGACGATGGCAAAGATTGATTTAAATTTAAGGGAGAAGATGGTGTTTCAACTCGTGATGCTATAGTCATGTACCATTTTATGACCAAACAAATTGAATATATCAGTTCATGATACTACCTTATATAAGTATTTCGTTTATATTAAATGTTTAGTTTCTAGATACCACCGGATGTCCAAACTGTATATGTACATCTATACATTATATAAAATGTACTTATAGTCGATCAAATACATTGTTTTCTTTTGAATGCTAATTGCATATAACATCGTAGTTTCGGTGTATTTTATCTACTTAGTACATATGTTTTGAATGTTTTCATATATTTATGTCTTTTTTATTTGGATGATGTCAAGCAAATAAAATAGTTTTGCATTTTCATGCATTTTTTTAATTTATATGACCAACATTTTTTTTTTTGGAGTACTTTATATACAACATGTCACTAGGACAACATATCACATGTTAATAAACGTTTGAATCACGCTACGCAAGTTTCGAACTTGTGACATCTCGCACCAAAGCCGGATTACTTAACCACTGGGACAATGGTGCTTGTCGTGACCAACAATTATATTGTTTAAGTTAATATAAAATTTTCGCATTTGATATCACCTATGTATATTGTTTTATTTTTTAGCATATCAATCATTTTGTGAATCATCAAGGACCATTAGCTCAAGTTGAGTGATAAGCACTCTAGATAAAGGTTCTAGAGGTCTTGAATTTGAACCCTTGGTACATCAAAGTGGATGTTTTGCTATAATAAAGTACCACTCTTATTATAGTAAATATTATTTTTGTGAATCAAATGACGTTGTAACTGGCAATATAACAATTGAGTATTCATTTACAATTGATAATTTTGTCATAACAATAACATAACATATAATTATAGACATAGTACTATATAATGTAGGAAATTAATTGTAACGTGCTCATTTCGAGACTCAAAAATGAATGTCGAAGATGTTGTTGTCGTCATTAGAATTATTGCCAAAAAACAAAATGAGATCAGTTTTTTCACAACATCAAGTTAACATGACAGCTATATAAATTTCCACCACATAAATTATCTTTATATTTATACATATCCCAAAATGTCCCTACACAGGATGAAATATGATAATAAAAATAAAGACAATGACACCGTGCTCGATATACGAAGAAGCCGATGTATACACTTAACCAGTTATAATCTGGTTTTATACAAGGAAATCAAAACAAACTTTATTATCAACTAAGCCTCTTTTTTCATTTTTGGAGTCTTTATTCATGCTAAGGGAAAGTTATCTAAGCCGTAAACTCGGCCCACTCAAATGAGTACTCACGAGTTTATGGAAAAAATAATAATAAAATACGGGTTGGACATAAAGTCTGGTATAAATAATACTATACCCTAAACAAAAAACATTATGAGACCCTGCCGCCGAGTGAAATGGGTTTTGCCTCCCTAATTCTAACACCCATATTTTTGGTAACATTATTTAGAATATTAAATTAGTTAAATCGAATAAAATAATGTGAAGATTAATAGGTTGAGATTTGATTAAATTAAGGGTAGTCGTGCCATGTTAATGTGCAAATTAAAATGAAATAACATAAGCTCGTGTGTTAGGAAATGAGAAGGGCAATATGGGAAATAGGAAAGGCTTATATCCTAATCCCTTAGAAATGAAACTCACTTTCATTTCATTTTCACCCAAGCAAATTTTTTACTTAGGCCGACCACCATTTTTATTCTCAAGGAGGACAAAGCTAGGATTCAAGAGAAGAACATAATCAATTTATTCAACATCAAATCTCACATCTTTTAATCTCAAAGCTAAGGCGAATAATTACTACATCCTATTTTCTTATGATTTTCAATTTCGAGATAGATCCGAAATGTTTTTGCAAGTTTATGCCATGTTTGGTGATTGAAGTTATATATATATATGTGTGTGTGTGTGTGTGTGTGTGTGTGTGTGTGTGTGTGTGTGTGTGTGCTTGTTAATGAACTATATATGTTTATGTTAGTTTTTATGATATGTTTGATATGAAACCCTATTAGATGACATTTAAATGCCTTGAAAATTTAAATAAAGTAGAAATGATATTTTGGAGATAGGTTTCATTTTCATAATTTTCTAGATCTACGTGGATTTTATAAAAAAAATCTAGCGAAGAAAATGATTTATTGGGTTATAAATTATTTATGGCTAAATAAATAATTATTTGGGTTCGAAATTTTTATATGTTGGAAAACATATTAAAATAGATTTTTTGGGGATTTTTCTAGATTTTTCTTAAGTGTTTTGATGAATATATAAAAATGTTTAAGGTATGAGACTTGAATGTTTTATATATTTAATTAAGGAGAAGGGGCACTTTATGAAATAAAATTATTATTTAATTCTGAAATTAGTAGCAGCATTTTTATGTAATTGTTAACTAATGGGAATTCGATAGACAAAGATAGATTCGTTGAAAAGTTATCTTCTTTAAGTTAAAAACAAGAAAATCATGTTTTTAGCATGTTTCAGCCATTTCAGGCAGAATACCTTCCGACCCAGACCTTCCAACTAAGTCAAAAGGTTATATCTTTCGACAAGGTCAAACCAATGGATATGATATCAAGCACTTTGGTACGTAATGAATTGGACAGAGTCGAAGGGTTTTTAGTCGAAAGGTTGACGGCCAAAGAGGTTGGGGTATGTTTGTTTTATAAACCAAAAGCTTTTACATACTTTGCCTTCGAATTACAGCTTTTCACTTGGTTGCTTTCGACCATGTCAAATGTTTAAAAATAAAGGTTTTGAATCTTGCGACAAAGACCAAATGGTTGTTGTTGCTTTACTTCTATTTTGTTTTAAAACCTTCCAACATAGTCGAAAGGTCATTATCGGTTAATATTGTTTAGTTTTGAACCTTCCAACACAGTCGAAGGGCTATAGCCGCTTTTATTTTTGTTAAGACAAATAAATTTTTAAAATTTCAATTTATCAACCAAAACTTATACTTATCTCATAGCGTTTCTTCAAAAATAAATCAAAATGCTAGAAAAAGAAAATGTTTTTGAGATTTAGAAATTTTTGATTTTTTTAGATAAAGGAAAATGAAAATTCAAAAATGCCATGAAAATGAAAATGAGACTTCCCCCACACTTAATTCTTGACTGTGTCCCCACAGTCAATGCATTATATAATGAGTGTAACGGGGAAAAATAAGTACACATTTACAAAAGAGGATTAACATTCTTACCAGACGTAGCTTGGCTCATGAAGGATCATGAGCTCCTCATCTTGATTATTTGGCAATTCCAAGAAATGTTTCAAACGATGACCATTGACTTTGAAAATCGATCCATCCCTGGGGTTATCTATTTCTATGGCACCACGTGGAAAAACAGTTCGTACCACAAATGGTTCGGTCCATCTCGATTTAAGTTTCCCAGGGAATAAATGAAGTCTTGATTCATATTAAAGAACTTTCTGGTTAGGCGAAAACATTTTTTTTAGGATTGACTTGTCATGAAAAACTTTGGTTCTTTCTTTGTAAATTTTCTCGTTTTCGTACGCGTCGTTCCGAAGTTCTTCTAGTTCATTGAGTTGTAGTTTTCGATTTTCACCAGCTTTCTCAAGATCAAAGTTTAAGTTCTTAATTGACCACAGCGCCTGTGTTCGATTTCAACAGGTAAATGGCAAGCTTTACCGTAAACTAAACGAAAAAGGGACATCACAAGGTCAGTTTTAGAAGCAGTACGCTAATCCCAAAGCACGTCGGCCAATTTTTGAGACTAATCTTTTCGATTTTTGTTAACGGTTTTTTCCAAGATTTGTTTTATTTGTCGATTTGAAACTTCATCATGGCCACAAGTCTGAGGATGATATGGAGTGGATACCTTGTGGATTTTCGAGTATTTTTTTTAATAAAGTTTCAAAAGAACGGTTGCAAAAATGGGTGTCGTTATCACTGATTATTGTGCTAGGTGTGCCGAACCTCGAAAAGATGTTTTCTTTGAGAAATTTCACAACAATTCTATGGTCGTTGGTTTTGGAAGGAACGGCTTTGACCCATTTTGAAACGCAATCAACAGCAAGAAGGATATACAAGTTTTCAAAAGAATTAAGAAAAGGTCCGTAAATTCGATACCCCAAACATCAAAGATTTCGATCATAGGAATGAGGTTGAGAGGCATCATATTTTGTTGAGAAATTTGTCCAAGCATTTGACATCGATTGCAAGTTTTACAAAATTAAAATGAGTCTTTGAAAGAGAAGGCCAATAGAAACCATATTGAAGCACCTTTTCTGCAGTTTTTCGACGACCAAAATGTCCACCAAAGCTTGATCATGGCAAAACGAAAAAATACTCCTGATCTCATTATCTGGAATGCAACGTCAGATGGTTTGGTCGAGACAATATTTAAACAAGTATGGATCGCCTCAATAGAAATATTTCACTTGGAACATGAATTTATATTTGTCCTGTTTGGACCAAGATGAGGAAATTTCCTTAATGGCCGAGTAGTTCACTATATCATCGTACCATGGATCGATAGAAATCGAAAGAAGTTGTTCATTGGAAAGTTTTCATTGATTGGCAAAGAAGACGGTGCGTTCGAAAAACGAGACAAGTGATCGGCTATGACGTTATTAGATCTTTTTTGTCTTTGATTGTAAGGTCAAACTCTTGAAGTAAAAAGATCCAACGAATCAAACGTGATTTAACATACTTTATAGCGAAGAGATAACGAAGCACAGAGTGGTCCATATACATAGTAATGTGCGAACCTATCAAGTAAGATCGAAACTTTTCGAGTGCAAAAAAGATAGTTAGAAGCTCTTTTTCGGTTATTGTGTAGTTGAGTTGAGCATCGTTCAAAGTCATACTTGCGTAGTAAATGACATGAAGGATTTTGCTGATGCGTTATCCTAAGGCAACACCAACCGCAAAGTTAGAAGCGTCACACACTATTTCGAACGGAAGATCCCAATTGGGTGCACAAATGATTGAAGTAGAAACGAGTTCGTTTTTGAGACATTCAAAAGAAGAGATATACTCAGAGTTGAAATAGAATGGAACATCTTTTCTGAGGAGAGTCGTCAAGGGATGAACTATCTTGCTAAAGTCTTTCATAAAGCATCGATAAAAGCCAACGTGTCCTAGAAATGATCGAATGTCCTTAACAAGTTTGGGAATAGGTAGATTTGCAATGATATCGATTTTCGCTTTGTTTACCTCAATGCCTTTATTTGAGATGATACGTTCAAGGACTATGCCTTATTTGACCATAAAGTGGCATTTTTCTCAATTCAAAGTCAAATGTTTTTCTTTATATCAATTTAGAACCAACTCGAGATGATGTAAACATTGGGAAGTAGAACTGCCAAAGATAGAGAAATCGTCGATAAAACTTCTAGAAAGCGTTCAATCATGTAAGAAAAGATGTCATGCGTCGTTGGAAAGTCGCATGTGCGCTACAAAGTCTGATTGGCATACGTCGATAAGCAACGGTACCAAATGGACAAATAAAGGTCGTTTTCTCTTGATCTTCGGGAGCGATTGGAATTTGGTTATAGCCGGAATAATCATCAAGGAAGTAGTAGAATTCGTGGCCGACTAAACGTTCGAGCATTTCGTCGATGAAGGGAAGAGGAAAGTTATCTATACGTGTTGCGGCATTTAAGTTTCTTGGTCAAGAGAAAGATCGATAGAAATTATGATAGGACAAGTTTTGTTTTCACCTAAGTATGCGTACTTAAGGTGGTCAGAAAGTGGTATGAGGTCCAACTTTGGAAGTTTTTCGATCGAAGAATTGGGTTGAGATTCAGACACAACTGGAAGCGATTCAAAAGAAAGAGTGTGTTCAATCTCCTTGGGAATTTCGTGAAACAATTTTTCATGCTCAGCCTCGCGTTTATCATTAAGATTAAGTGTTTCATTTTCATAATTTTCGTGAATGACACTAACTTCCAATGTTTGGTCACTAGGTTCATTCGATTGACTTTCAAGATTGAAAATATTAAGATCCAAAGTCATGTTTCCAAAAGAGATTTTATAGAACCGTTACGACAATTGATTAAGGCATTTGAGGTGGCTAAGAATGGTCGGCCTAAAATCAAAGGATTTGACTTGTAGAGTTTGTCACGGGTTGTGTTTGGAAAATGATAAAATCAACGGGGAATATGAATTGCCCTACTCGAATGAGCATGTCTTCGATTTCTCCCATGGGCTTCTTAACGGAACGATCGGCGAATTAAAGCATACATTTTGTGGATTTGAGCTCACCTAAGCCTAATTGTTCGTATACGGAGTATGGAATCAAGTTGACACTTGCGCCTAAGTCTATCAAACATGTGTGAATCGTCTTGTCTCCAATTGTACACGAAATCATAGGGCAACCAGGGACTTTGAATTTTACGGGCATGGATTGGGAAGGACTTCACTCAATCTGATAGCTAAGAAGACTTTTTTAGGCACTTGAGTGTGTCGCTTTTGGGTGCACAAGTCCTTAAGAAATTTCGTGTAAGTGGAGAATTGTTGAACAATGTTAAGAAGCGGGATGTTCGCTTTCACTTATTTAAAAAAATTCAACATCTTTTCCATTTGGTCCGAGTGTTTCTTTGGTCGAAGACGATGTGGAAATGGAATATGATACTCGGTAGGCAGGTCTACTCGAGCAGAGGAAGAATTTTGATTGATATTCGATTCAACATTTGGCTCCATATTCTGTTCTGAGTCATTCATCATTTTAGAATTGTTGAGAGAGGTTTCCGGTAAATCGTTAGGATTAACGACTTGATTATCGATTTATTTACCGAAACATAAAGTTGTGATAGCATTCAATTGGGTGACGTTGCTATCTTGAACAATATGGGCTTGATTTGAATTTTCATTTTGATTTTTGGGATTTGGAAGGGGCTGGCTTGGAAATGTGCCTCGTTCGCATTCACTTACAGACGTGGCTAATTGACTCATTTGCAATTCTAGTTTTGCAATTGATTGGTTTGTGTTTTTCATATACGAAGTCAATAAATTTTGCAAATTACTGTTTGATTGAAGGCTTTGAGTAGTTGCCTTAGCTAACGTTTCAAGAGTGTTCTTAAGCGAAGTTAAACGTTTATCGTCTTGGGGAGGATGAACAACATCTGGTTGAAAATTTGATTGTTGCAGTTGATTATGAGACGGACCTGCAAAGTTTGGTTGAAAATTATTGGCCTGAAAGGGAGGATTCGAAGCATTATTTGGGAATGCTTGAAAATTAGGACGAATCGTATTTGTGTTAGGATTGTTTTAGTTCCACGCAAAATTCGAATGATTTCTCCAACCAGGATTATACGTTGGAGAAAACAGGTCGTTTTTGGCTTTATTGAAGGCATTGATTTGTTCAACAAAATAGGGACACTGATTGGCTATATGATTAGGATCGTTGCATTTATAACACATCGGTTGGGAAGCTTGGTTCATTTGATTCGATGAGAAAACATTATTAAATTTTTTAATCACTGTATCGATCTTAGCTTCCAAAGCAAAAGAAGATCCTATCGAGTGCGCACTCGATCGGAGTAAATTGATTTTTTGTTTGAACGTTCCCATTGGGATGATTTTCGGCGAGGTTTTCAAGAAATTGCCAAGCATCATCGTGATGTTGGGGAAGAAAGTTGCCTTGGCACATTGATTCGAGCATAGCTTGTGAACTATTTTTGAGTCCATCATATAAGATTTGGCAAATTGTCAATTTTTCAAAGTTATGATGTGGACATTTTATCAAAAGCTCTTTGAATCTTTCAAAATATTTTCCGAATGGTTCCCCCTTGAATTGATGAGAATTTACAGTTTCGTTTTGGATTCTACTCATTTTTTCCAGGGGTAGAATTTTTTTAAGAAAGCTTTTAAGAATTCTTTCCACATTTTAATCGAGTTCGATGGTAAGCCGTACAACCATTTTTCAGCATAATCCGTAAGAGCGAATGTGATTAATCGAAGTTTGATTCCGTCATCGGAAAGTTGTTGGAGTTTAATGGTTGCACAATCTTTTCGAATTTAGTCAAAAAGATGTAGGATCATCATGCTCGAAATTACCAAATTTTGAAAGCCGGCAATATGATTCGAGTGAATTTCAAAGTGGTTACCCATATGGGCGGGTAACGTGATACAAGATGAAATATAAACTTTAGCAGAAAAGATTCTATCCATAAGAATTCAAAGGGCGTTCTTGTTCGCCATTTCAGGAGGATCATTTGTTCGAGTTAAACGGTTAGTTGTTGAGTCGCAAGTCCAACGATTTGTTGTTGTGTCATGAGTCCAAGCACTCACGCACAAGTGAAAGTCGAGGAGAGAAAGAAGTTAGAAATGAGTTTAGAGAATGAAAGAAGATTTGAAAAACGAAGTGCAAAATTGTTTTGTTTTTTTTAGAAAAGGAATAAAAATATTGTACCAAGCGAAATTTATTTTCAAAAGAAAAGTTTGATTTTTGTTTTTCAAATTTTTTATATATGTTTTTGTAATTTTTTTCGTTTTTGAATTTTCAAATATTTAACAAAAGGATTTTTTTTTCAATTTTTTTTAGAAAATGAAAAATTGATTTTGTTTTTGAATTTTCAATTTCTTTTTTTTGAATTTTATTTTTTTCTTGTTGAAAAAGATTTTATATTTTGTTTTTGGATTTTTGTTTTTAATTGAAAATTTTCAAAGGAAAAGGAAAAAAGTTTCTTTTTAAGTTAAAAATTAAGTTAAGTAAAATTTACAATTTTTTTTTTGGATTTTGGATTTTTGTTTTTAATATGCATGAACTAATGCAACTAAATGTATGCTAAGGACTTAATTATAGTTTTCTATCCTTAGTAGCTTCTAACCCAAAATTGTATAATCACACTTTGTCTTAAATCAAAAAAATTATTTCTCAGCCAAGTAACGGGAAGGGGTTATCGATGCACCACGAATCACCATAGTAATTCATCTGAAGGTTTAAGTACCTTCAGATGAACAACTAGTATAATATTTACGAATCACTGTAATTTTTATAACTGGTTATTACTCTTCCGTAGCCTAGACACGCAGAAATAAAATTGTTCAAATAAAACAATTGTGAAGATATAATTAAGCCCTAGGTAAGCTGGTAACACCCTTAAGTCGAATGTCTAACCTTTATTATTAATCAAATTCTACGATGAAATGCGTTTGTGGGCTAAAAAAAAGGTTATGAAATCCCCCGCTTTATGTGAATTGGGGTATTGCCCTTAGAAGAGAAAATAAGATGAGATGAATGCAAAGCAGAAATTAATCGTGAATTTACATTGCTACTAAAATGATATTTGTTTTTGTTTTTGAAATTTTTTTTCTCCATATATAAATGCAAATGCAAGCAACCAACAATGCAAATCATATAAAAACAAAGGATGAGAGCATGATACCAGAGCATGCAGAATTGTTAGCAAATATTTTTTCTTAAACAAGCAAGCAAGCAAATGTTTTTGTGGCAAACGTTTTTCCTTTGAATTTCTACTTTGTCAACCTGAAAATTTCGAACGAGATATATACAAAAGCAATTTTTTTATTCAAGTGAGCGCACAAGCCTTTTTTTTTCATAAAATAAAACAAGATTAAAAGAAAGCAAATCTTTTTTTAGAGATGGTTAAGGAAGAACTAAAACAAAACTAACTTGTTTTTTTATTATTATGAAATAAAACAAATGAAACAAAAATAACTTCTCAATTTTTTTAAGAGAAGGGAAACTTAAAAGCTTAAACAATTGAAATAGATAAAAAGAAGAAAAAAAGAAAAAATAAATAAAATTAAATAGACAAATCACAGCCCAGCCCAATTGATTAACGCTTTTTTTACGCGTTCAAATAATCAAACAAATCCCAAAGCGAATACTTCACACAATCATACTCGTTCAAACAAATTAATTCCCCAAACAAATTTCAAAAAGCAAAATTCCAAATCGCTTTTCTCCACTCGTTCGGAAGTGAGGTTGCGAGTTGGAGCAGATTGGATCTGCATATTGGGCGTCGAAGTCGACAGCGATTTCTTGTTTGGATTATTTGGGCAGTTCGGCGATTTAGTTCGAGGTGGATTGGGGATATTGGTTCAGACGAGTGGAGGAATGTTGCAGCTAGGAGTTGAATGGCAGTATGGTATTGCTCTGATTGTAGTGTGTGGTTGGAGTGCAGAATGTATGGGAGGAGATGGGTATTTGAATGGAGATACAGGGGTTGTTGTAAAAAGGCTGAACGACAGTGGCAATTTCGAGGGGTTGGTCGACTTCATGGTCTTCGATTTTATGGTGCAGGCGATTGGTGAAGGTCGCGGCAGGGTTGTAGAATTGGATGAGGCTATTGGTTTGAGGATGTCGTGGTTGAGGTGAAGGAGTGGTTAGCGCAGCAGGGGTCTGGTGATGAGAGGAGGGTCGTTGTTGACTGAAGTGGCTGCTGTTGGATTTAGGGTCTCTGTAGAGGAGTTTGTGGTTGAGGTAGAAATGAATTGTTGTAGGGGTTTGTGGGTAATTGCCGAAGTGATGGATGTTTGACGGTGAGAACCTGCTGCGATGTTGTTGAAGTTTGACAGAGGGTTGTACAGTTTGAAAGGTGGTCTGGTATTGCCTGTTGTAGTGAGATGGCACAGCACTGTGCAAGTGCACTGCAGTTGAAACGTCGAAGGAGGAGTAGGTAGTGAGAACTGAAGCTAGCACAGAGAATTAAAGCTTCATCTTTTTTGGATGTTGAAGGTTTGGAAATGCAGAAAAAAAAGAAAGAAAGTGGAAATTGGAAATGCTAAAAAAATAAATTAAATGCAATTTTTTTTTTTAAAGATTGTGTACGCAATTTTTTTAGATATAGAGAAATACAAAATGCAAATCGAAAAACACAAACAAATTGAAAATAAAAATCACATAAAGACACTATTTTTTTTTAAATGCAAATACAAACAAAAATCAAACTAAAAAAATAATTCGAAGAATAGAAAATCAAAATCAAAGACAATTCCCCGGCTACGGCGCCAAAAACTTGTTAATCGGTTAGTTTTCTATCAGTTTAGAAAATAGTCGAGAAGTTTCAAATTAAATTTAACCACAAGCGCACGGCGTACATTTTTAGTACGTAGCGAGTACGGGTCAATTCGTAGGGAATTTTTAAGATTTTAAAATTTCTAATTCAATCAAATTAGACCAAAGTGAGAGGAAATTGTTAACTACAAAAAATGAAGCTAAAACTAGAATTAAAATCTGATTTAAAAATTATTACACTAGAGAACAATTTAGGGATAAATCCACTCTCATATTTTTGTAAATCAACGATCAATAATTTATGATCTCCAATTATGATATTAAGTGAAATAATTGTTGCATTTATTATAAGTATGGTTTGTTTATGTTATTGATTAACATAACTCAAACCATCAAACTATAATACAACAATTATATCACTTATAATTCTCATGAAAATGAAGCCAAGACAAAAGATATTTTAAGTATGATCTATTTACTATTGTAATTGGCAAGATAGACCATCAAATTTTGTTTTTACTTTCTTTTCAAAATCAAAAACCTATTAGCAAATGGTGATGCAAGTTGTGTTTATGTTGAATAAAAATAGTCATTTGCAAAAGCAACATAAGCTATCAAACCCACTTGTATTTATAGGAAAAGAAGAGTGCAAAAGTTGTTATCCCGCCTTTTGGCAAGACCGAGATATCAAGGAATTGACTGAAAACAAGTATCGCTTGCACTGAATGTCGAGTTTGCACCAGTTAGCTATGGATGTCGATAAATTTTGTTCGAGTCCGGGTTAGGCTACAAATGACAACACGTGACAAAAAAAGCTATGAAAGCCAACGTCCCAAGTTTCAAGTCAATCCGAGTTCGCATGCTTATGTTATGATTAATGCAAATCGAAGGAAATAACCTCGCTTCGTATCCATCATTAAGCCGTGGTTTGAATCGATCCTATTTCGAACCCATCAGTGAGCAAGCTCCATTTCGTATCCATCAGGTAAAGGACTCTGTTCAAATCCATTGGCACATGAGCACGCTTCGTATCGATCAGCAGCCTGATGGAGCCTACTTCATATCAATCCGGACCCTCCCACTTCGTATCCATCAATTGCCGCACGAATACACATTTCGTATCGATCAACCACGGATCGATACAAAATCAGTGCTTCCCATCGATACGAAGTACAATTCAATCTATATATGCGAACAAAACCATACGACCGATACGTGCCGTGCATCTGGATCGATACGAACAAGGTCATTCCTATTGATACGAATTGTACAGCTTCCATCAATTCGAACGAGGCAACGGTCTTCGATACGAACGAGGCGAAAGCTTTGGAACGACTCGGTCAACTCAGCATCAAAAGTGGATCGGTCTAGAAATCGTGCTCCACGTCGTCTCCTGAGCACGTGCCCAGTATCGGTTCGAAGTAATCGATTCGAACCAAACAACCTACCAAAAACACAAGATTGCATTGATCATATCTCACAATCCACAAGTCCAAATGCTATGAAATTTTCACAGGAGCTTACGCACGACCTAGGGAAGGTCCATGCAGTTTCGACTTGATCGGATCAAATCTTGATCGATATGAAATTCGTTCGTGTTGATCACGAATCAAGTCGCAACTTCATGGGATCGATCGCGTAGGCCCACCCATGTGCTAGAAGAATTCTTTCGACATCCGAGCGAGATATCAGCCTCCTACGACTATAAATAGAGCCCAGGGCCATAGAAGAAGGATCTTTTGGCTCTCTAACGTCCAAACTCTACCGAATCCAACTTTGCACTCCATAGCTGCTGTTGTACTCGAATTTTAGAACTGTAATTCGCTGTAATCCATTGTAATCAACTGTAATCTTCAAGTGAACATCAATAAAGTCATCAAACTTCATAGTGGATGTAGGCAATACGCCGAACCACTCTAAATTGCTATGTTTCTACGAGTTTTCATATTCATTTTTGGAGTGTTTGTTAGATAATCCTCGTTTTACATTTTTATTCTTCACTTTTATCTCTTCAAATACTTCCGAAGAGTATTGTGTCCATTTTTGTACAAACACTTTGGTGCTTTCATCGAGAACACAGTTTTTCTCCCGCTCTTTGGATCTACTATTGACACCGGATTGCACAAATCCAAGAAGAAGATCCAGATCTCAAGTTCAGAATCCTTCCAACCTATTCAGATTTGCATAAAATCTAGGAAAGGACTTCACTATTGGCCATGGTTAGCACAAGGACCTCCTCTACTACTGCAGAGCAGGAAGGACGGGATAGGCAGAATCCCGTGCAATTGCCTCCATCCAACCAGAATGCTACGGGACCTTCAGATCCATCAGGCCCGGTTACCAGACAAGAGTTCCAGATGCTGCTTCAAGAGTTGACCCAGAGTCGGCAACAACTAACTGAACAGCTGCGCGCCAACGCAGAGTTGACCAACCAGCTGAATCGCCAAAGGCGCAGATGATCCAGAAGAGATCACGCTTCTTACTCCTTCGCCGAAAGTTTAGTCTCATATGACTATCATCATTGATTTAAACGTCCCCAGCTAGATGGGAGTTACACATAGGCCACTGGACATCAACCTACTATGAACGTTGCACAACTGAGAGTTGGCCCATCGACCAGCTTCCAAACCGAACCCTCCTCCCAGGGAGGTACTATTCCTCACTACACCATAGACAACTGTGCTACCGCTGCCGCTGTTGAACCAGGGGTTGGTGCTTAGAATCAGCCAGATCTGAACCAGCATCAGCATGGGCATACTACCGAACCATACGTCCCTGAAGACTTGGAGCCAAGGAGGCGAGACATGGATCGTCGACAGCGCCCGATCTAGCCTTGCATTGTGGAACCCGACCACACTTTGGCTCAACGTGCGTAGAATGTACATATGTCGGATATACCAACTATGATTCGTCAGATGATCCGTGAGTGTCGGGGTCTTATTAATGACGATCGGGAATCTTCTGGAGTCATACCCCTTTCACAGAAGAAATACTCTTTGCTGAACCCCCTCGGCGATTCAGAATGCCGGCTCGACCAGTCTATGAAGGAAGTTCTGATCCGAATCAACATATCATGAAATACAAATGGCTGATGAATGCTGCGAAAGCTGATGATGCAGTAAAATGCCGTAGTTTTCCCATTTCTTTGGGGGAGCATTGCTACCATGTGGTTCACACGATTGCCACCTCGATGCATTTCTTGCTTCGACCAATTGGCCACCAAGTTTGTGGAATAATTTCGAATGCATGTTGCGAGGCCAAAGGACGTTAACACTCTATCTAGTGTCACCCAAGCTCCTGGAGAGACACTCGGATGCTACTTAGAGAGATTTCATGTTGCTGTGCGGAGATAAGCAATCCCAATGACAACTCTATCTTGATGGCATTGAATAAGGGGATTGACCATGATTCTGAGTTCGGAAATTGGTTGTTTGGGAAGCCTTTCTCATCATTGGACCGTTTCTACTCCAAGGCAGCCCAGTTCTTGAGAATGGAAGACGCGAAAAAGTCTAGGAAGCAGGATGACGCGGGGCCTAGTATGGAAGGGATAAAAATAATGTTGCAGTTAAGCAATCCGGGGAGAGTTTCATAAAAGTTCGGTTAAATATTCAGAACAAGCAGACTCAGCAGGGGAATAATGGCAATCAAAACAAAAAACGAGATCAAAACCGTGGTCCGCGACGTAGAGTTCCAATGTTCGATAATTACACTCCACTGAATACGTCGCTAGAGAATGTATATCTGTAGACCTATAATACTATGCAATACAAGAAGCCTGCTCCGAAGCCATCATCGGAGAGGCAGATCAAGAAAGGAAAATTTTGTAGGTTTCATGAGAGCTATGGCCACAATACAAATGAGTGTCATCATTTGCAGGATCTCATCGAGAAGTTGATTAGAGAATGAAAGTTGGTTCAGTTTATGCGGAGGCCACAACCAGGAGGTGTGGGCCCATCAACTCAGAATCGTGTACCAAATCAGGAAAGACAGGAGGCACCCGCTCGTACCAGCGGGAGGTTGGTTATAAATACAATAAGTGGTGGTCCTCATCCAGCAGACCGAAGCTGGAGGGAAACGGAGTTGTATGCCAACTCCATCAGGCATGCAGACTTTGAATGTTGTAGTAGTTGCGACGATGAGGCTCCGATGAAGCAACAGAAGACGATGACCGATGACATCGTGTTCCGAAACAGAGACGCTGATAACGTCGAAGCCCCCACTATCGATCCACTAGTCATATCTACTCAAGTAGGTCCTGCTTGGATGAAGAGGATCTTGGTTGATAGTGGAAGCTCCGTGAATATTTTGTTTAAACGAGCTTATGATCTGATGAAGATAGAAGCCAAAGATTTGAAACCCTGCCAGTCTCGAATCCATGGCTTCAATGGTAGTGCTACTATACCCACTGGAGTCGTGGAACTACCAGTGGAGTTGGGGGTAGGAGAACGCCGAAGAGTCTGGATATTGCAGTTTGTTGTATTAGACATAGACTCCCCTTATAATGCTTTTTTTGGCCTACCGACCCTTGCTGAATTCAGGGCAGCTATTGCCCCATGGTGCTTGACTCTGAAATTCCCCCACTGATCATGGTGTCGGAGTCTTTCAAGGAGATCAAGCTGCTGGACGAGCCTATTATGTTGCTGAGCTGTGCGGGGCACAGTGAAAGGAAAAAGGAAAGGGTGTATAGGAATCTCTATGCATCCGTTTTGCTGATAATTGACAATTGTTGCCTAGGCCCAAGCCTGGTCATCCCACCCAATTCCTTAGGGATCTTGACCTAAGAGACACTGAAGGTAAAGATGAAACTAGAGACAGTCAAACTTCCCCGGTCGAACAGACGATCGATGTCTCGATCGAAGACAATGATGATTCAAAGATGATAAAGGTTGGATCTCAATTAAGCCAACAGATGCAATAGGAATTGGTTGAATTTCTCCGGGAGAATCTCGACGTATTTGCTTGGACACATTCTGACATGTGTGGGATCTCGCCAGACATCGTGAGCCACACCTTGAACATTGACCCGCGGTGTATCCCGGTCAAACAGAAAAGGCGTGGTATGGATCCAGAGAGATATGCGGTCCTTAAAGAAGAGGTTGATAAGTTGAAATCGAATGGGTTTATCCGAGATGCCTTATACCCGAAGTGGGTATCCAACCCCGTACTTGTCCGAAAGCCGAATGGGAAATGGAGGACATGCGTTGATTACTCTAACTTGAACAAAGCTTGCTTGAAAGACAATTTTCCACTTCCCCGAATTGATCAGCTCGTAGATTCAACAACCGGGCATGAGTTATTATCTTTTATGGATGCTTATTCCGGTTACAACTAAATACCCATGCACTTATCCAACCAAGAACTTACCAGTTTTATGATCAATCTGGGACTCTACTGCTACAGAGTTATGCCCTTCGTACTCAACAATGTCGAGGCAACGTACCAACGACTAGTCAATCGAATGTTTGCCAACCAGATCAGAAAGACCATGGAAGTATATGTGGACGACATGTTGGTAAAATCATGATTCTCCAGTGATCATGTTAGAGACTTGGAATCAATGTTCAGCATTCTTCGAGAATATAGGATGAATCTCAATCCACTGAAATGTCACTTTGGATTTGCATCCGAAAAATCTAAAGTAAAAGGATTCGAACCTTTGCATGCCGGTACCAAAAATCGATGCCTTACCACTTGGATATACCCTAGGGGTTCTCTTCATGATTAGGAAGAATGAAGATATTCTGTCAGACCCCCATAGTAATTTATCCTGATAAACTATATGCTCAGGTGCGCGTGAAGTTCCTTGTTCTTCGGGCATCCAACCATAGGTAGTAAACAGGGTCTTTTCTGTGAATAGCTGGGTTAGTATGAAAATTCTAATGAGAATGTGCAGATCAGGTAGTGTTCTTTTAGTCCAAACTGAGGCCTTCTTTTTTCCTCGGGTTCATCATCAACGCTTGAGGGATTGAAGAAAATCCCAAAAAGATCCGAGCTATCAGAAATCTTGAAACTATGAGAACCATAAAGCAAGTCCAGAGCCTCAACGGAAAGGTAGCAGCATTGAACATGTTCATTTCAAAGTCCACCGATAAGTGCATTTCCTTCTTCGATCTATTCCGAAAAGGAAAATGGAACTTTGAATGGACCACGGAGTGTGAAGGCGCATTCCCAGCACTGATTCAACATCTCTCCACACCATCGATTTTGTCAAAGCCCATCGACCACGAGCAATTATACCTTTACCTGGCGTATCAGTAAACACAATCAGTGCCGCCTTAGTTCGGGAGGAAGACCGAGTGTATAAATTGGTCTACTATGTTAGTAAACGGTTAACCGGAGCTGAGAGAAATTATCCGAAGCTGGAAAAATCAGTTTATTGTCTCATTATAAACTCAAGGAAGCTCCGTCCATATTTCCAAGCTCATCCTATCACTATTTACACTGACCAACCGTTACGACAGGTCCTTACGTGGCATGTGACGTCTGGTAGGTTACTCAAGTCGAACATTGAACCGAGCCATTTTTATATCACTTATACTCCAAGGCGAGCTATTCAAGGACAAGTCCTAGCGGATTTCATAACTGAATTCACCGTCCTAGAGACTTGCCTGAAATTAGTGAATCTCCTAAATATATCAAGAAGCTGCATACTAATGGTGCATCAAACATTCGATGCTCGGGTGCTGGAGTAGTACCTGAAACCCTCGAAGGCCAGTCCATATGTTATGCTCTGAAGTTTGATTTTCGTGCGACCAATAACGAAGTTGAATATGAAGCCTTGCTTGTTGGATTAAAACTCTCCCGTGATTTGAGAATTATTGCTGTGGAAATTTATTGTGATTCGCAATTAGTTGTATGCCAGGTTCGGGGTGAATATCAAGCCAAAGATCGAAGATTGGCTGATTGTCTAGCTCGAGTCCAAGAAATGCTTAATCAATTTGATTGTTATGCCATCTTCTACATACCTCGTGAGCAATCAAAAGGCTGATTCATTAGCAAAGTTAGCAAGTACGGGCGAAGCAAAACAAACGGGACTCAATCCTGTGGAGACATTATCTTCTCCGAGCATTGATTAGATGGAGACAGACTATGTATTTGAAATCACTCCCAGTAAGGAGTCGTGGATGACTCCGTACTGAAATTACATCGAGCATGGAACGCTGTCTGAGCGTAGAAGTGAGAAGAGACGGATTCTTCGAAAAGCTTCGTGGTTCATCATTCAGAATAGAGTCATGTATAGAAGAGGATATTTCGTTCCTCTCCTTCGATGTATCGCACACGATGAAATTAAACGAGTGTTACATGATGTACACGAAGGAGAATGTGGCGATCACACCTGGGGGCAAGCTCTCGCTAAGAAAGTACTCCGATACGGATATTATTGGCCAACTGTAAACAATGATGCAGCAGACTACGCCAGAAAGTGTGATAGATGTCAAAAGCATGCTCGAATTCCTAGATCCCCACCTACTGAGATAACCCAAATGGTTAGCTCATGGCCCTTTGCAGTATGGGGCATTGATATCATTGGCTCTCTTCCTCTGGCCAAAGGTTGCACGAAGTACGCCATCGTCGCAGTTGATTACCTCACCAAGTAGGCCGAAGCTGAACCTCTTGCAACAATCACGAAGAAGAAGGTGATCAACTTTGTTGTTCATAACATTATCTGCCCATTTAATCTCCTGTGACGACCGCCCATGACTCCTGCACTAAACAAGGAAATAGTGCACTGAAAAGTGTGCCAGGCCGCCATGGACGATCATCAGGGTAAGGTAAAACAATAAACTCTATCGTATTACTCACATCGCATGGATATTACATAGTGAAGCTTTATAGAACAGAATTCTCATCATATAAGCTCATAACAATTTGATACAAACATCTGAATAGTCAATACATCAAGCCTCACTACATAACACTAAGAGAATCATACAAACAACGGAACATCCAGTACATATAGTAAGAAAACAATATGCAAAAGCCTCCAGCTCATCTTCGTCATCAACGGCGTTAGTCACTGAGATCAGCACCTGTCACCTGCTACCTAGTCTGCCCATTCCAACATGGATGAACAGCCCAAGGTAATAAGAGTTGAACATAAAACCTTGAGTCAAACAAAAGTCGTAGTGAGCAGTAAATCAACTATCAAACATACCAAAAGAGCATAAAGGGTAAAAAGGAATAGGAACCCAACCATCTCTCACTCCACCTCTTTCTACAGTGATAGCCCCCATACCCATTAAGCAGTAACAACCATAACAAAACAGACAATTAAAATAAAGCAATTATCACTCGAGTCAAGGTCGATGTTTTCCAAGTACAAACCCCCAAGGCCTAAACCAAGATCAGATAAGCACCCATAAAACATCGCTCTTGTGACCGAATGACGATACAACCAAAGCATCCAAGCATCCATGACTCTGGCTATCACTGTTGTCATTGCCTCGATATCATCGTTAATTGAATGACCGGCTCATTCTTTCATCCGTCCGTCAAGGGCTAATGGTAACTTCGTTTCTAGACATAACTCCGCACGTCGTCGCAGCCCGTGCTTGGGACTATCAAATCTTGCCCAGCGTACTCTTGCTTTGAGCATGCTAGAACCTTCAATAACGATGAGATCTCAGCCTTCTAGTCATCCTCCTCGACGACTATTCACATACTAGCTCAAGCGCCTCTCGAGCCAACCATTATCAACAAATTCGAACCATATCACCGAGTTATCAACATGTTTGGAATGATCCCGTCTGGATTAAACCAAGGCTTTCTCATATCATGCTTTGCTTATTCGCATCATAGCAAAGTCCCATCTCAACATCATGTTTTGCCTCATCACATCATAGCAAAGTCCCATCTCAACATCATCATCAAATCTATCCATATGAGCTTTTTCATCCGCTTCATATGCCACAGGAAGCTTTCCTTATTCAAGAGCCTTTCCACTTGGCTTTTGAATTATCTTCGACCAAACTTGTCCAAATCAATCATCAATCAACTAACTTCTAACAATCAGTCAAATCAAACATTAATCCAACTAATCAATCATTCAAACAAGATCTAAATAAATAGTTATAACAATAATGGCAATTTAGTAAATAAAGAGTCCAAATCTAACAAGCATGAATTCTAAGTAATATCTTGATGAATGAACTATCATAGGTTAACATGTAGTAAAATGGATATCAAAACCTTATGAGTGATGGATCTACATGCAGACTTAAGGAAAATGCATGAAATCACTATCTTTAACACACAAACAAGTCACCGATCCAATATACTCCTTTGGGTCCGTGTGAGAGATAACCACCACTCACCGAATCACCTAAACACTTCAAAAGCTATTAACTCCAGATCTGGACAGCAAAGGATCTAGCTTGATCCGACAAGATTCCGCTTCAAACGGTGAAATCTCTCTTCGAAGAATGTAGATCTTCGACTTTGGCTCTTAGATCTTTGATCTTGGATGGATGGAAGCACTAGATTAGAGTGGAGGAAAGAAGTGAAGAAATGTTGTAGTCGAGCTCTCAAAATGGCAGCACTTCGTCGCTTTGAAATCCGGATCCCAAAAATGAAGATAGGCACTTCTATTTATAGGCTGGAAATCACTTAAGTCGGCCGTCCCCTTAAGTCGTCCACGACCTAACCCTTGCCGACCTAACAACCTACGACTCAAGACACCACACAACCTACCGACTCATCACTCCATGGCTCAACGACCTACACATGCGCGCGACCCAGTGGCTCAAGCCAATACACGACTCAACTATACACGTCCTAACGACCTACCGACTCACGACTCACCGGGACACGACTTACGACCTAAGCCAGTACACAAGAATTCCTTAAGTCGGTCAATTCTATGGATCGGTTACTACTATAGGTCGGTCTCATCTATGAGTCGTTAACTCCTAAGTCGTCCACTGTACTTAGGTCGGTCGAATCCCTAGGTCGGTTACTATCTTAAACTGTTATTCCTTAAGTCGGCAACTCTTAAGTCGGCTAACTACTAGGTCGCTCCAAATTCTTAACTCGCCCACTGCCTAAGTCGCCCTTCCTCCTTAACTCGGTCCACCCCTTAGATCGCTAGCTTCCCTAATTCGCTCACACGACCTGACTCTGGATGATTCAAACAATACTAAGACCCAGTAGCATCAATTTAACAATTTATCGACACGTAAAAATATGGGTCGTTACAACCTCTCCCCCTTAGGAATTTCGCCCTCGAAATTCTAAACAAACAAGAACAATCAAAAAAAAAAACTATTCTGCATGCCTAACATTCATAGCAATCAACAAACCATGCATCCAATTACTAGCCTAGCATGCGGAATTCTAAAACTAGAACAAGTTACAATTTCATGAGATGTCACGACACCTTAGGGCCATACCTTGAAGAGTTCAGGATGAGCTACCTTCATCCTCTCTTCCTCTTCCCATGTACAGTCGTTAACATCATCACTCCATTGTACCTTGAGCAACCTGACTACCTTCCTCCTAAGCTGTTTCGTGTCAGTTCCCACAACACGAAGTGGCTTACGAGGTCTTCTAACAACTGGATCAACTTCTAAGTCTTCATAACTATCAGCAGAAACCACTGTACTTGGGTTATGCACATACCTCCGTAGATACGATACATGAAAAACATTGTGCACACCCAACATCTTTTCTGGTAATTCCAATTTATAGGCAAGCTTTCCAATTCGCTCGATGATCGGGAATGGTCCAATAAATCTCGGAGTCAATTTCCATTTCTTCCCGAATCGAATAACATTCCTCAGTGGAGAAATCTTCACAAAAACCATATCACCTACGTCGAATTCCAAATCCTTACGACGCTTATCGGCATAACTTTTCTGACGGTCTTGGACTGCCTTCATTCGTCGCCGAATGATTTTTATGCAATCTGAAGTCTGTCGAATCATTTCTGGCCCAAGTATTAACTTTTCTCCTGTTTCCAACCAACATGTCGGAGAGTTACATGGTCTTCCATACAATGCTTCATATGGTGCCATACCAATACTTGAATGGTAACTGTTATTATATGAAAATTCCACTAAATGAAGATGATCTTCCCATGATCCTCCGAAGTCCAAAACACAAGCTCTAAGGAGATCTTCCAAAACTCGGTTGACTCTCTCAGTCTGACCATCTGTTTGAGGGTGATAAGCTGTACTCAAACACAACTCGGTTCCCAAAACTTCCTGGAAGCTCTTCCAAAATCCACTAGTGAACAATGGGTCTCGATCGCTCATTATGCTCTTCGGAATACCATGGAATCGAACTATCCACTTAACATATAGCTCAGCCAATTTCGATGCAGTCTTAGTTGATCGGACAGGAATGAATCTTGCACTCTTAGTCATACGATCTACGATGACCCAAATCCCTTCATTTCCTGCCCTGGTTCTAGGTAGACCATCGATAAAATCCATCGATATTTGCTCCCACTTCCATGTAGGAACTTCTAATGGCTGAAGCAATCCACTTGGCTTCTTCTGCTCGGCTTTTACCAACTGGCAGTTCATGCACTTGGAAATAAAATTTCCAACATCTTTCTTCATACCTTCCCAGTAATAGGTTCTCTTCATATCCCGATACATCTTATTTACACCTGGATGAATTGTCAACTTCGAGTGATGACTTTCCTTCAAAACTTCATTCCTCAATTCATCTATATCGGGAACAACCAGTCGTCCTTGTTTCCGAAGCCAACCCTCCCGACCGACCTCGAATCCTTTATCCTTCTCTGGATCCAATCCAGATTCCAAATCGCGGATAATCTTGACAAGCTTGTCGTCTCGCTTTTGGCTCTTGCCAATTCTTTCCACAAGAGAAGGTCTTATCGATAAGTTTGCCAACATTTCAGGTTCCAATTCACATCTAGGCTTGAAGACAAATCCAGCCAAATACTCAAGACTCTTCCATTTTGAAAACATGGCTCCCAATCCTGCATGTCTTCGACTTAACGCATCTGCCACTGCGTTACCTTTTCCCGGAGTATGGGCTATCCCAAAATCATATGATGCTAAAAACTCTAGCCATCGTTGCTGTCGAAGATTCAAATCCTTTTGGGAGAAAAGATACTTCAATGACTTATGATCTGTAAACAACTCAAATCGGACTCCCAATAGGTAATGTCTCCACATCTTCAAAGCAAATACAATCGCAGCTAACTCCAAATCATGAGTCGGATAATTCCTTTCATGCGGCTTCAGTTGTCGGCTTGCATACGCAACAACTTTATCCTTCTGCATTAGCACTGCTCCAAGTCCCGTACCACATGCATCGGTGTAAACCACCATCTCATCATTCCCACTTGGAATGGTCAAAACAGGAGCACTTGTCAGTCGCTCTTTCAGGATTCCGAAAGCTTGCTCACACTTAGCTTCCCATATGAATACTTGGTTCTTTTTCATCAATCCTGTTAACGGTGCAGCTATCTTGGAAAAGTCTTTGATAAACCGACGATAGTATCCTGTTAATCCAAGAAAACTTCTCACATCAGATGCATTCTTAGGTCTAACCCAATCCTGGATCGCTGCCACCTTGGCGGGATCAACCGCTATTCCATTTCCAGAGATAACATGACCTAAGAACCTCACTTCACTCTTCCAGAAGTGACACTTCGAAAACCTAGCCTTCAGTTGATGTTTTCGCAGGGTTTCCAAAAGAATAAGCAAGTGCGTCTTGTGCTCTTCTTCAGTTCTGGAATAAATCAAAATATCATCCATGAACACAAGTACGAACTTGTTCAACTGATCCCTGAACACCCTGTTCATAAGATCCACAAAATATGCTGGTGCATTGGTCAATCCAAATGGCATTACCGGCCACTCATAAAAACCGGATGGTGTCCTGAAATCAGTCTTCGGCACACTATCCCTAGCCACTCTTAACTGGTGAAATCACGTTGCCAAATCCATCTGAGAAAACACCTTAGCTTCGTGAAGCTGATCAAACAAGTCATCTATTCTCGGCAATGGATACTTGTTCTTCTTAGTCACTTTATTCAGCTCACGATAATCCACACACAACCTCAACGATCCATCCGCTTTGGTTGCAAACACAACTAGTGCACCCCATTCGGACACACTATGCCGAATGAATCCTTTCTGTAAAAGGTCATCAACTTGCACCTTCAACTCTTGCTGTTCCCTAGGCGCCATACGCCTAAGAGGCATCACAACAGGTCTGGCTCCTTCAACTAGATCGATACAAAACTCGATCTCTTTATGCGGCGGTAACCCTTTGACCTCGTCAAAGACATCCTCAAATCCATTCACAATAGGCACCAATGACAGTCCATCCCGTGGAACAACTAGCGAATACATGAAGCTCATGAAGACGCCTTCTTCATGCTTACATCGTATCACAACCTTTTGCCCCTCCACATTCTCGACTGTCACCTCCGGCCTCTTACAATCAACCCTTGCCGCATACTTCTTAAGCCAGTCCATACCCAAAATAATTCCGAACCCCGCAAAGTTCAGAACAAAACAATCACAAACAAAAGAGCAATCATGACTCGACACTACCAGACCACGACATACCATACACAAACAAGACGAACCCCCAACTGGATTAGTCACAACCAATGGTCTATCAACAATATCTGGTTCCAAACCCAACCGGCTTACAAGTTCACTACAAACAAAGGAATGCGACGCCCCAGTATCAAATAACACTCTAACTGGAACACCACAAATGGAAAGAGTACCTTGAACCACCACACTCTTTCCCTCCTCTTCAGCAGTAGGAGCTTTCAAAGATGATAGCACAGCCCCCAAAGCATAAGCTTGCACGATCTGCTTGTCCTTCCTCGGTTCCGGACAACTCTTCCTGAAATGCCCCGGTTTGTCACAGTTGTGGCACTTCGCCGGCACTCTCGGTTTCTTACAATCTTTGGAGAGATGACCTTTCTGCTGACAGTTGTAGCAGGTCACTTCGCCCTTCGGCTTCTTCTGGCCATCCTTACCCTTCTGCTGCTGCTGTTTCCTCTTCTTGTTTCCATTTTGCTCCTTGGTCACAACAACAACAGATCCTTCTTTAGGAAACAGATTCTCGTGCCTGAGAGCTTTCTCTACAAGCTTCTCAAATGGGTCATCCAAATGATCCACCAACTGTCTCCCAAGTTAAGTGTCCAGGCCCGTCACAAACTTCTCATTCTTCTGATAGGGAGATTCAATATACGACCGAGCATACTTGGACAAGGCTTCAAACTCCGAAGCATACTCAAGAACTGGTCTTCCACCTTGCTTCAGTTCCACAAACTTCTTGAACAGAACAGATTTCTGAGCTGTAGAAATGAACTTAGCTTCAAATCTGGCTTGGAATTGCTCCCAAGTAATTTCTTCCTATGGAGTATTAATGGTGATAGAATTCCACCAATCAGAAGCTCTTCCTTGAAGCTGTCTTGATGCAAGCTTCCTTTTGGTTGCATTCTCAATTCCCAAATCACCAAAGATCCTTCTACAAGCATCTATCCATCTCTGGACTTCTATGGTTGATTCTGTTCCCAAGAAAATCTTTCCTCCAAGAGCAGTATAGTCCTTACACAACTTAGCAAAATCCATTGGTCTTGGGGCTTGAACTTGAACTCCAACATCTACCGATGGCCCCGGAGCTGGCATCCTTCTCATGATCGAAGTCATCATAGCCTCGAACATAGAAGCATAATCAGCAGCCCCCTCAACAGCACGGCCTCCCCTAGCAGCTGGTCTCCCTCTTTGACTCATTCCTAATATCTCAAAGAAATGATTAATATACCCTGAGAAACAACTACATAAGGAGTTCAAATCCTTCTAAGCTACTATATTATATGTAGTAATCATCCATAAAATACAATTACGTCTCTCATACGTAGTTACGTCAGCGAGCGTTGGCTAAAATCAATTAACCAAAGCTCTGATACCAAATGTGACGACCGTCCATGGCTCCTGCACTAAACAAGGAAATAGTGCGCTGAAAAGTGTGCCAGGCCGCCATGGACGATCATCAGGGTAAGGTAAAACAATAAACTCTATCGTATTACTCACAGCGCATGGATAAAATACAATAGAAAGTATACATAGTGAAGCTTTATAGAACAGAATTCTCATCATATAAGCTCATAACAATTTGATACAAACATCTGAATAGTCAATACATCAAGCCTCACTACATAACACTCAGAGAATCATACAAACAGCGGAACATCCAGTACATATAGTAAGAAAACAATATGCAAAAGCCTCCAGCTCATCTTCGTCATCAACAGCGTTAGTCACTGAGATCAGCACCTGTCACCTGCTACCTAGTATGCCCATCCCAACATGGATGAACGGCCCAAGGTAATAAGAGTTGAACATAAAACCTTGAGTCAAACAAAAGTCCTAGTGAGCAGTAAATCAACTATCAAACATACCAAAAGAGCATAAAGGGTAAAAAGGAATAGGAACCTAACCATCCCACTCCACCTCTTTCTACAGTGATAGCCCCCAGACCCATTAAGCAGTAACAACCATAACAAAACAGATAATTAAAATAAAGCAATTATCACTCGAGTCAAGGTCGATGTTTTCCAAGTACAAACCCCCAAGGCCTAAACCAAGATCAGATAAGCACCCACAAAACATCGCTCTTGAGACCGAATGACGATACAACCAAAGCATCCAAGCATCCATGACTCTGGCTATCACTGTTGTCATTGCCTCGACATCATCGTTAATTGAATGACCGGCTCATTCTTTCATCCGTCCGTCAAGGGCTAATGGTAACCCCGGTTCTAGACATAACTCCGCACGTCGTCGCAGCCCGTGCCTAGGATTATCGAATCTGGCCAGAGTACTTAGCATGTCGTCGCAGCCTGTGCTTGGGACTATCGAATCTTGCCCAGCGTACTCTTGCTTTGAGCATGCTAGAACCTTCAATAACGATGAGATCTCAGCCTTCTAGTCATCCTCCTCGACGACTATTCACATACTAGCTCAAGCGCCTCTCGAGCCAACCATTACCAACAAACTCGAACCATATCACCGAGTTATCCACATGTTTGGAATGATCCCATCTGGATTAAACCAAGGCTTTCTCATATCATGCTTTGCTTCTTCGCATCATAGCAAAGTCCCATCTCAACATCATGTTTTGCCTCATTACATCATAGCAAAGTCCCATCTCAACATCATCGTCAAATCTATCCATATGAGCTTTTTCATCCGCTTCATATGCCACAGGCAACTTTCCTTATTCAAGAGACTTTCCACTTGGCTTTTGAATTATCTTCGACCAAACTTGTCCAAATCAATCATCAATCAACTAACTTCTAACAATCAGTCAAATCAAACATTAATCCAAGTAATCAATCATTCAAACAAGATCTAAATAAACAGTTATAACAATAATGGCAATTTAGTAAATAAAGAGTCCAAATCTAACAGGCATGAATTCTAAGTAATATCTTGATGAATGAACTATCATAGGTTAACATGTAGTAAAATGGATATCAAAACCTTATGAGTGATGGATCTACATGCAGACTTAAGGAAAATGCATGAAATCACTATCTTTAACACACAAACAAGTCACCGATCCAATATACTCCTTTGGGTCCGTGTGAGAGATAACCACCACTCACCGAATCACCTAAACACTTCAAAAGCTATTAACTCCATATCTGGACAGCAAAGGATCTAGCTTGATCCGACAAGATTCCGCTTCAAACGGTGAAATCTCTCTTCGAAGAATGTAGATCTTCGACTTTGGCTCTTAGATCTTTGATCTTGGATGGATGGAAGCACTAGATTAGAGTGGAGAAAAGAAGTGAAGAAGTGTTGTAGTCGAGCTCTCAAAATGGAAGCACTTCGTCGCTTCGAAATCCGGATCCCAAAAATGAAGATAGGCACTTCTATTTATAGGCTGGAAATCACTTAAGTCGGCCGTCCCCTTAAGTCGTCTACGACCTAACCCTTGCCGACCTAAAAACCTACGACTCAAGACACCACACAACCTACCGACTCATCACTCCATGGCTCAACGACCTACACATGCGCGCGACCCAACGGCTCAAGCCAATACACGACTCAACTATACACATCCTAACGACCTACCGACTCACGACTCACCGGGACACGACTTACGACCTAAGCCAGTACACAAGAATTCCTTAAGTCGGTCAATTCTATGGGTCGGTTACTACTATAGGTCGGTCTCATCTATGAGTCGTTAACTCCTAAGTCGTCCATTATACTTAGGTCGGTCGAATCCCTAGGTCGGTTACTATCTTAAACCGTTATTCCTTAAGTCGGCAACTCTTAAGTCGGCTAACTACTAGGTCGCTCCAAATTCTTAACTCGCCCGCTGCCTAAGTCGCCCTTCCTCCTTAACTCGGTCCACCCCTTAGATCGCTAGCTTCCCTAATTCGCTCACACGACCTGACTCTGGATGATTCAAACAATACTAACGACCCAGTAGCATCTATTTAACGATTTATCGACACGTAAAAATACGGGTCGTTACATCTCCCGCATACCATCATCACTGATAACGGAGCCTAGTTCGACAGCGTTGAATTCAAGGATTTCTACCAACGATTCCACATCCACGAGAAATTCTCTGCAATTGCGCATCCTTAAGCAAATGGCCAAGTTGAAACTATTAATACGGTTATCAAGTCTATTCTGAAGAAGCGATTGGAAAAGGCTATGTGCAAGTGGATTAATGAACTTCCTATGGCTTTATGGGCTTACTGGACAATCCATAAGTCTACGACCGGAACACTCCATTTTCTCTATCCTATGGCTCAGAAGCCGTTATTCCAGTCGAAATGGAAATGCCTCCTCATCGTGTGACTTACTACGATTCAAAGACAAATGCTATATTGCTTGCTAAATCCTTAGATTTGTTGGATGAGAAGCGTGAAGAGGTTGATTTGAGGGCAGCCGCGTACCAAATTCGAGTCGTCCGACTATATAATGCCAAGGTCCAACCATGAAACTTTGAAGTCGGTGATCTCGTCCTCAAGAGAATCGATCCGGTTCCTTCGCATATGAAACCAACGTGGGAAGGACCATATGTGATTGAACAAAAGCTCGGAGATGGCACGTTTAAGTTATCGATGGTTGACGGTCTTACTTTGCTGAGAGCCTGGAACAGCGAGAGTCTCCGTCGCTACTAAACGTAACAGGATTTATTTATTTAGTCTATTTTTCATTTGCATTTTTTTCTGCATTTCGAAATGTGAATTTGTAATAAGGCAACTGACTCTGCCGTATTTTCTCATTTCAGCAATAAAATGCCATCTCTTCAAGCCAGATCTGTGATTTATTGAATGTGACGTACAACCATCACGATGCATGAAGAGCTAAATTCCATCATACAGTGAAATTTATTCAAATAGGGAGTGCCTGTGATACAACCGACCACTCGCTAAGTGAAACATAAGCTCGGGAGCAAGTCACTGCACTAAAGTCAAAAAAGGGTTGATACACGACAATCCTTTAACTAACTCCAAACTCTTAGAGTGCGAGTTAGAGTATAAACTCATAAATGCGGTTCTGAAGAGGGTGGACCCATCCACCTAACGACTTCAACCGTATCCTAACCAAGTTCGAGGAGGACGGATCCGTCCATCTGACGACCTCACCTGTTAACTCGGGGTGGATGTGAATCGACCATCCACGATCCTGATAAATCCATCGTTCCCGGAGTGCAGACGAAATCCTAAAATCTTAAATAGATGCGAGTGACCATCTATCAGTCAACTCCAAATTCTCGAAGTGGGAATTGGAGAATAAATATCAACTCTAGGTTCCCAGAATGTGAGTTAGAGTGTAAACACCAACTCCAAGTTCCCAAAGTGCGAATTGGAATATAATCGTCAACTTCGAATTCCTATAGTGCGAGTTGGAGTGCATACACCAAATCTAAGTTCCCGGAGCGTGAACTGGAGTACAAACGTCGACTGTCCCCGGATTCCCAGAATGTGAACCAGGTTATCAATTGCAAATAACTCTGAGCCCCAAGGGTGTGGTCAGAATATAAACACAACTCGAGTGCGAATGACCACTCATAAACTAACCTAAGTCCACAGAGCGTGGACACATTCTTAAAACTTAAACAGGCGTGATCGACCGTCAAAGTTAAAATGCAGTCCCCGGAGTGTGGGCGTGACCATTATAAAGCGAGCAAGTATAATTCAACCACTCAACTCTCACTTGTTTTTTAGCACGATTCGACGATGTTAAACATGAAGAAATAAAGGCAAATTGTGATCGCTAGCCGATCTTTGTAACTTATCACTGGAACTGGGGTAGGACACGAGTGTTAATCATTGACCGAAGTAGTGCAACGTCAGAGTCCAACTCAATCTCTAGTTACGATTCTTCGTGATTTCTAGAATTGGCAAACAAAAACAAACTCAACTCAAAGGTTGAAACTCCACAAGTGCACTGGACTAAAATTCAAATGTTGGAACACTTAAGCATAAAAGAGAGCACTAGAGTCGAAGCCAAAAACAAAATTTTATTTCAACCAACTGTAAATGAAGTTTATGTACAAGTTTTTTGAAAATTCCTACTAGCAGGGCCCGAACACGCATCTATACAGGCCTATGAAAGGAAAGCAAAAAACAAATTTCTATCTATCAAAATATGTGCCGAAGAGGTCGATCTACTTTTCTTCTTCCTCGGCTTCTTCTTCGGCGTAGACCCGTTGGAGCTGCTAATGGTTTTCCGCTTTGAGCTCTTGTCTTTTGGCGGACGATCTCCAGGCGGGAGCACGATCTCAACATCCTCCTCCGAACTCGAATGTATGGGAATAATTTCTGCAGAAGGAGTCAGAGGAGTTGGATCTACTACAGGGGGCGGAATGGGCACACTGGTGTCAACAACTGTATCTCCAGGTGATATCATTCTCAATGGAGCTAGACCAGGCGCTGCCATTGCACCTCCAGAACTACCACTGTGAGCCGCTGCATCCATTTTGATGTTAATTTCGGCCAATATTTCTTCTTCGCGAATCAATTGAGCCTCATCGGGGGGCAGCGGTGCTCTGCATTGAAGAACCAGTGGTAGGTGAAGTCCACTTATGACAAATGGTAGGTCCGCAAAGGGGTCATTGTCGCAACCGAGGATTTCATTCATCATCTGCTCGTCAAAAGAAAGTGAGCCCCCTTCTTGCATCAATCGGTGTAGTCGTTGTCTTGGTAGTCGATTCAGTAATAATGGCCTCCTGCACTTGGTGTGATTCTTGGATTGCAGGAGGCGCTATCAGTGTAACACCAGTCACTAGACAAAGAAGAAGAGAAACTGTTAGCAAACGCTTCAAGACAAGTTCCTTATTTTGAACGCACATGAGATTTATTCAAAGTACGTTCCTCGGTTTGGCTCACGGACGGCTGAGCGGCATCGGAGGTGTGCTCTTTAATAGGGGATAGCTGCGGCTATTCTGGATTATAAGCAGGGACAGACTGAGGCTCAACCGCTGGTATAGGTTCAGATTGAGGTGGAGCAGGAATCTCAAGGCTTGAAGCGTGATGCTGGACACCTGAACCTTCCCCAATATCGGAATGTAGGGTGCTGAGCTTCTCCCTTTCATGTGAGATCATTGACTCGTGGAGAATTTTCCTTTCATCCTCAGTCAGCACGCGATTCTCAAGCTCGAACTCGTTGAATGATCCACCCAGATACACTGCCTTCCCCTCCTCGACCAACTGGCTCCAAGCGTTATAAAAATGTGTAGAATAGTTCCCGAGCCAGGCCAATTTTCTATGTTTCAGCACATTAACATTATAGGTGATGAGAAGGTCTTCTATGTCAACCTCCAGCCTGGATTCCACCATCCGAACTTTCTCCTCAACCTTAGCCTCGACCGCGTGAACTTTTTCCATAGCCTCGTCCCGCTCGCCCTTAAGCACCACAGCTTGATCACATGCCTCATGTGATGCGGTGTTGGCGTCATCCCTCTCTTTAATGATTTCAGAAAGTTTGGACTTAAGCTCGTTAAGCTCTTTGAGGGCCACATCCCTCTCAGTAGTGACGGTGGTCTTCCGATGACCCATTTCCTCCACCAGGGCATAATGTGATTACCTCATCCTCTCAATGGCCGAGTTGGCCTCGTCAGCTTTTTTAAGGGCCTCCATTTCTGATTTTTCAGAGGACTCGGCTTCAGTATTGAGCACCTGAATGATATGGTCCTTCTGAGCAAGCTCCTTCTCCAACTTCTCAATGAGAGCTGCTCGCTCAAAGGCCAGCTTCGATGCTTTTTTCGCGGCCTCCCCCCACTCCTTATAATGAGCATATATGGCATGAATGTAATCATGCATCGTGTTCTCAGCCTCTGTTGGAATTCTCTTCAAGTGCGGGGGGAAAATATGACCGTCAAAGTAGATGTCTGGAAAATCCTTCTTCAATCGAGCAAGTTTAATTGCTCCTTCCCCCGAAGGCTCGTTAAGGACCTGCTCTGCAATTACGGGAGCCGTTATTTCAGTTCTATGGTGATAAGTTTCAGGCCTTGAAACATGAGAAGATGGCTTATGTCGTGAAGTTTCCGGAGGACGTGAGACATAAACAGGAGGCTGAGCAGAGTTTCTAGGAGGGGAAGAGTGAGATCGGGATCGGTGTCGACTAGAGTATCCACGGTCGTAGTCCCTATCCGCCTCTCTCCCGCGCGACCATAATATATGGAAGATCTGCGAGATTTCGAAGATTCCCTAACATTGAGCCTTGACCAAACATTGTATCTGCAAAGTAAAAGAGGAATAGAGTTAGTAATCTCCTAGGGTAAGCGAATTACGGTCAGGAATTGCGTAGTGTCATGAAGTATGTATGTATATGCAACCCCTCGACCAACCGGAAGTGTCGGCCACGCTAGTGGAAAGGGACTTGCTTAAGTCAAAGCATGCAGAAGCTCGTCCAACCCGGCGTCATCCTAGAGTGATACGTAATCTGGGTGGGAAGATCAGCGAGCCATTCGAAGAGGTTTTCCACCTGCAAGGGAGGAGCCTCCGAAATATTAATCCCGAGAACCGAAAAAGACACAACCATAAATTCCTGCCTACCGGATTTAAAATGTTTGAAGGCGACTGCCTTGCCTTTTCTCTTTCCTTTGGAACCCTCGAAGGCATCAGAAGGCCTGGCCACAAGTTCGTCGTCAGTGGGCATTCTTTCTGGATCAACCTCCTCGGTTATAACAACCCCATGCGTCTTACGCTTCGCTCGTTTCTTCGATACAACCCTTAACGTTCCTTCAAGCCGTATGCTTTGGTTTCGTTCAATCAATCCAACAATTCTAAAATTCCTAAATGTGAGAACCAAGTCAATGTTCCTCTCTTCACTCGGAACTTCTTGGAGAACCCAAACTATTTCTTTAAAATGTACACCTTCTGGTCGTGGAATTGCAGTTATAAAGAAAAAAGAGATATAAGATTGGCACCAGTCATGATTATCAAATTAGCTACTTAAGAAGATTGCTGTACTTACTTTGGCTAGCCATCGGCTAGCAAATCCTGTAGGACATCGAATGTAGAACCATTCCTTTTTGAAATAACTTAACCTGGTCCAAGACCCCGTTACTACTTGAAAATTTCTGACTGCTTCCAAGAATGTGAAAGAAGGGCTATCTCCTCGACTCTTAACATTAAACATGTATCTAATCTCGATCAGGATTGGTGGTCGAAAGAGATGTTCCATGAATATGGTGAATAAGCTATTCAAAAGAGCGTATCTGTTAGGGTGTAGTTAAGATGGGGCGATCCCAAGGAAAGACAACGCTTCCCTGATGTATTGGTCAAAAGGAGGCACTGTTCCCATTGCGCATGCGTGGTGGTTAAAAGCAGTAAACCCTTTCGGTGGAAGATGCGGTCTATCGTTTGGTCCAGGCAATAACACGTCATCCAATGACAAACTGTACCTTAAGCATATCCATCCCAACATGTCTACGAAAACATTAGACGGTACAAATTTTGGCGGAGTGCAGATGAAAACAACACCTGGTATCTCATCTGGGGTTGGATCTATAACTTCGACCGCGAAAGCCGGTATCTCGATTGTTGGGGGGAGGGAACTATGAACTTCATGCTGTTGAGAGCTTGAAGGTTCCATAACTAACTTATGAGAAATCATCATTAAACGATAATAAGCCCGTGCATCCCCCAGTGAAGTATGTTGATGTGTTGTGCAGTGCAGTGCTACGTATTGCTTGAAAAATTCTACAAAAGCATGAAAAAACATGCAAACGATGAGACTTCAAAATCCAGTTGGAGTGACCGTCATCGCTGACCGTCACAACCGTGCCATCTAGATGCTAGCGATCGATCCAAGTTAAAGTTCGTTATAAATTCATTGAGTCACAGTTCCATCGACGAGTTTCGAAGGATGGTCAAATATGCAGTGAAATGATTAAGTCCAATTATGCAAGGCAGTAGCTCGTCGGAGTCAAATGCCTAAATATGTGAAGAGTTTCGTATCGATGAAAATTTGAATCTGGATCGATCACCAAAGTTCATTACGTGTCGGTTCAGGAAGCATTAATTCGTATCGATCATGGGGCTACGTTTCGTATTGTTCGATAGGGTATGTTTCGTATCGATGAAAAAACCTTTGATTCGTATGGACTACCAATGATGCCTTCGAATCGACCATTTTGCGAAAATTCCGTATCGGTCTATCGATGCGAAGTTCCATGAACCATCGATACGAAGCAAGCTTTGCTTATCAATATGAAATTGTTCCCCTAAGATTGATACAAGAGTGTTGTTCTTTTCCCTCTCCCATCGATAGAAAATCAGGGCCGAGCAATTCTTCCACGATTCCTTCGTATCCCTATGCCTCGTCTTCTCCAAAACTCCATAGGGATCACCTTACCAACCCTCAACCTCGTTTCGACATCTACAGCCATCACCTCACCGGTATCGGCCACGGAAGTGGCTAGAGTGGCAAGAGATTTCATGTCTCATTGATTTTAGTACAGATTTGTTGATTAAATTACCTAGAATCAGTGTTTAGTTTGGAGATCTGAAGGCTCGATTCTATTGGTAAGCAAAGACGGTTATGCGTTCTCCTTTTCTAGAGCGATAGGAAGGCAAGGGTGGACAGAAACATGAAAGTTAAAAATGGCTAAGTACCAAGCCTACTTATACTAAACAAATGACCATTCATCTCCCAGTCATAGCAATCGGTTGCAATAGGTCTACCATCGGACCGATACGAATTGGTTATTCATATCCCTCAACTTAAGCTTCTTCGATACGAAGAGAACAACTAAAGTGAATGGAGGACATGTGACTCTATCTATATGAAATGCTTTTTTCGTATCCATCAACGCATGACACTTTATAGATGCATATCCATCGATAGGAAGCACTTGCCCATGTCTGCTGTTTTCGACTTCATTTGGGTGCGTCAATACCAACTGTACTGTTTGTATCCACCATGATGCGGCCTATGATGGCACGTATCGATCGATACGAATAGACCTTACAAGATCAACTACCCTATTTGTATCCATTGTGGGTCAATCGATACGAAATCATAACCTAAAACCCACTGCAATGGGGTCCATCGAAACTCGTATCTATCGATGCGAATGTCTATTTCGTATCCATCATTATGAACTATATCGATATGTAAACTGTCTTTCGACCTTTTACATCGATCCAAGAGTGGATCGATACGTCCAAAACAACCATCAAACATTGTTACAACTCGAATCTCACACAGGTTCAGGAGAGGATCGATATGGAATTCGAGGAAAGAAAGTTGACAATGACTTGTAAACGCGCCAATGCTAACAAGGGTCGGGTTAAAATGTGTGTATGTATGTCAGACTAATTTCAATTTTCAAAGTTCACAGGAATTGGATACTCGCTTGATGACAATTACAACAACAAATAACCAATCGCTATCATACAATAATCGATTACAACAGTACACAGTACAACAGTTGGCAGTCAACAATTCGAATTACTAAAAGATCTATCAAGGATCATAACTTCCAACAAGAAGGCAAAAATAGTTTAATGAGTCGGACATAACTATTCAGGATGTAAGATGTGACTGTTCAAAGCATGTCATGTTGTCACAAGATGTACTTTGGAGGGAAAATGTTATCCCTCCTTTTGGCAAGGCCGAGATATCAAGGAATTGACTGAAAATGAGGACTGCTCGCCTCGAATGTCGAGTATGCACCAGTTAGCTATGGATGTCGATAAATTTTATCCGAGTCTGGATCAGGTTACAAATGACAAAACATGACGAACAAAACTATGAAAGCCAATGTCCCAAGTTTCATGTCAATCCGAGTTCATATGCTCAACTTATGATCAATGCAAATTGAAGGAAATAACCTTACTTCGTATCCATCATTAAGCTGTGGTTCGAATCCATCCTATTTCGAACCCATCAGTAAGCAAGCTCCATTTCGTATCCATCAGGTGAAGGACTTTGTTCGAATCCATCGGCACACGAGCACGCTTCATATCGATCAGTAGCCAGATGGAGCCTACTTCGTATCCCTCCGGACCCTCCCACTTTGTATCCATCGATTGCCACACTGATGCACATTTCATATCGATCGAGCTTTAGACATGTTTCATATCGATCAACCATGGATCAATATGAAATCATTGCTTCCCATCGATATGAAGTGTAATTCAATCTTTCGATGCGAACAAAACCATACGACCGATACATGCCGTGCATCTGGATCGATACGAGCATGGTCATTCCTATCGATGCATATTGTACGACTTCCATCGATTTGAACGAGGCAACGGTCTTCGATACAAACAAGGCGAAAGCTCTGGAATGACTCGATCAACTCGACATCGAAAGTGGATCGATCCGGAAATCACGCGCCACGTCGTCTCCTGAGCACGTGCCCAGTATCGATTCGAGGTAATCGATTCGAAGTCATCGATTCGAACAACAGAGCCTACCGAAAACAAAAGATTGCATCGATCACATCTCACAGTCCACAAATCCAAATGCTATGAAATTTTCATAGAAGCTTACGTACGACCTAAGGAAGGTCCATGCCAAGTTTCGACTTAATCGAATCAAACCTCGATCGATATGAACACAGATCGAGCCGAAACTTCACGGGATCGATCGCGTGTGCCCACCCACGTGCCAGAAGAAGTCTTCCGAGATCTGAGTGAGATATCAGCCTCCTACGCCTATAAATAGATCCTAGGGCCTACAGAAGAAGGATCTTTTGGCTCTCCGATGTCCAAACTCTGCCGAATCCAACTTTGCACTCCATAGCTGCTGTTGTACTCAAATTTCAGAACTGTAATTCGATGTAATCTATTATAATTAGCTATAATCATCAAGTGAACATTAATAAAGTCATCAAACTTCATACTGGACGTAGGCAATACGCCTAACCACTCTAAATTGCTGTGTTTCTACACGTTTTCTGGAGTGTTTGTTAGATAATCCTCGTTTTACATTTTTATTCTTTACTTTTATCTCTTCAAATACTTCCGAAGAGTGTTGCGTCCATTTTTGGTATAAATAGTGGGTGGGGTCCTCCATGATCTTGAACTTGAATTATTTCCTCTTCGTTCCTTTGTATTTCCTTGCGTATGCATATATCATCATGAATCACACTTCCACATGCCTTAACATATCCTATGAAAATCATAAAAATTGTCCAAGTAAAAATTCTTAAATTGACACATGCATAAAAATGACCACTTTGCCCCTGAATGAAGATGAAAATATGATGGTTTGAAAATAATTGAATTTTGGTTTTAAACATGTTAAAATGTCCAAATATGATGTTTATTTAAATAAAAAGAGATATAATATGGATGTAAATATATGCACATTTATGTGCACATCAATATATATATATATATATATATATTATTTGTAGTATATAGTGTTATGGATTTGAAGATATGAGTTATTATGGTTTATAAAATAAGTGATAGCATATACAAGTGGCTTTGGAAATATGGTTTTAAATAAGGTGAGTCTAATTTATTTCTAAATAATATATATCAAAAATGGATTTGGAAGAATAATAAAAGTGGTTTTAAAATATGGTTATTAACTAAATGTTTTATACGGAAATTTAAGACACTGTGTACCTAAATGTAATTTGGAACAATTCGAGTTTATGGAATATTTTATCAAATAAGTGAAAAATTATTTTATTCAAAATAGTAAATAAACTTATGGAAATTTATAACAAGTGTTTCTAGACAATAAAATCAAAGAGAAAATATATTTAGAGAACCCTAATTCTATAATTTGAGAAGTACTAATAATCGACTTAGTGTCGTCGATTGATTTAAATGCTTTCGAATAACGCTTCACCGAATATGGTATAACTCGTTGAATAGAATGTTTGAGTGGTATTTACTAGCCCATTAACGAATACTCAAATTTCACCGGGTAGTATGGGATGCCTTGGTTAAATTCTTGTGATCGCATTTGGGAAAGTACTTAACACTTTAGAGTTGTATTCTCTTCTGGTGTGCGACAAGTGGTCGCTGGATCCTTAAGAGAATATGGTTCAGGTTTTCCAGCGATATCCATAATAAGTGATATTTACTAGCTTTTAGTAAATACTTGGATTTCACCATATGGTATGAGATGTATTGGTTAAATTCTAGTGATTACTGAAGGTGATAGTATTTAGCACTTTAGAATTTACTCTCTTTTGGTGTGCGACAAGTGGCTGCTAGATCCTTAAGAAGTTTATTCCTGCATTTCTTTTCAAACATAATAATTTAATATTATCAAACAAATGTGGAATGATTGAGTCATGGTTTCTACGATCACCTTGATTAGTATGGACTATCCTTAAGATCATTCTGTGATTTTGTGTTCTCGATCTGAGTATGATCCTGGGTATCGGATCGGTTCGAGTGATACCAATTGTTTGTTTGTTTGCCATGGGTTTTGAGTACAATCATTGCATTGTTTTGGACAATCATTATGATTGATTTGGATTAAGATCTCTTAGATTCTGGATATTTGGATTTTTGTGGCTGTTCCATGTTTGTGAAATAAGTATTTATATATATTCTTGTCTTGTGTTTGTGAGATAAACATATATTTTTGTGTCATGTGTTCGTGAAATAAATATATGTTCTTGTGTCTTGTAGTGGATGTTGAGTTAATTCTACTATTTTGTGTTTAGTGACTAGTTCCTGTTTGTGACGCAAACTTATAACCTTGTACTGAGTTAATCGCGATATTTGCATGCTTAGAGATATTGTATTTTGTCATGTGAATTCAATCATGAACATCTGTATTTACTTATATGTTGTTTGTTCTTGTGCTATATCTTGTTCTCACCCTATTGGATATTTAGAGATAGTCCGACCCGAGTGTTATTTTGCTCGGGTCAGGCCGAGACTTTTCATGTTACAGGACAGGTTGACCTTTGAATGGTTGTGCTAGCAAGGAGATAAACAATTGGACTTTTAGTTTTTTCCATTTAGGAATTTGGACTTGGTACATAAAATGTATAATTGAGATTAGAGAATTGTTAAATTTGTATAACAATCGAGTTTATAATTTCATTTTGTAAACTAAACAATTTGTATTGTATAAGTTGAGATTTATTCAACTGTGATCTGTGATTGTTATTATATGATGTATTGTTCTAATTCTAAGAAATCAACGTGTCTATTACTTTGTGTTAATATTCTACACGTCAAATTCAGTTGAGATATTAAGTGAAAAGGTATAAATGATGTGTCAGCATTAGTATAAAGATATATTCACATTCGATCGTCCTTAACAAGCCATATTCTTTGGATTAGAAAACGACATTACTTGTAATGTTCTTTGCTAATCTGGGCATCGCAATGGGGTCGTTACAGTGATAGTTGATGTTGAAGACCTAACAACTGAATTCTTTATTCTTTAGGCGGAAAATTCGAATACTTCCGTCGACCTGATTGTAATAGTATTCTTCCTACATCTCCCGTTTCTTTATCAGAGTGGCTATCAATACCAACACATCTTTGCTTGTTTAGGCAGCTATTGGTCGGTAACGGAGGAGGATTGGACGAGGTAGAGGCAATGATTAAGGAAGATGAAAAGTTTAAACGTGCCTAGGTCCTACTGCAATCATGGTTATTCCTTCCTTACTGTCAAAGATTGGTTGAGTCAGTCTATCAAGTAGTTTGTGGTCGGTCTCACCGTTCTTATTTTGAGAATGCCGTAATCATTTATCTGCTACATGAAACATGCAGCATATAAGCAAGGGCGGTGGGTCGTGGATGATAGAGAAATGGAAATTGGAATTATAAGTTTGTCGAAGATTGAGGGAAAAGAAATGAAGGTCTGCCCTCCTTCTAGCATCAAAAATATCGGTGAATTTTTTTGGTTCCTCCATTCAATAGGGTGAACGGGCGATCAATGACTAATTGCCTCCATAAATTGGAATCGACGGATTTAATCGAAGTTAAATTCACCTTTGAGAAGCGACTATGTGGCTTAATGCTTACATAACCGGGTAGATGCACTTCAACTGTTTGTTAAAAGGTCGAAATGGTTTGCAAGCAAATAGAAATCAATCTCAAATAATAGAACAATAATGTAAAGGGACGTAATTTTTTTTACGTGGTTCAGATAATCGTTAACCCTACGTCCACGGGATAATCCACTATATATTTGCAGTCCTTTGTACAAATGATTATAATGGTCTCAAAGGCGTACATTATCTGATTTTCTTTTTCCTGGAAGGAGAAGAAGATGAAAAGAGAAGATCCCCCTTCGTCTTCTAGTATTTCCTTTTATAGTATGAAAAGTGCATTACTGGTTGTTGTGATCATTTTTGGTCTTTTCTCTTCGATCTCCGCCTTCCAATTTTGCCACTTATCATTTATCCAAAATACTTATCCGTTGTGCCTGGATTGATGATGGGTTTTCAATGGGAAACCATGATAATGCTGGGATCTTGGAAATTCGAAGCAAGATGCTTGAAAAATTGGACAGGAATCTCGGATCTATAGGGTCAAACCCCTCTCTCTCAGAACGACTAATGTCTCAAGAGGAATGGTAGGGGACCGCCCTGAAGCTTCGCTATGTTGTTGATGCATACGAAAATGTACAGTGGTGAATATTGCCTAGTATTTAGATTGCACTGCCCTATTGCTACCTTTGCTTCACTTAATAAGATGCCGGGTCGGAATGTAGTAGCGTTTCCTCATTCTACTCTAAAGGTTGACTTCGCATATGCCTTGAATGTGTTTAGACTATTCGTGGTTTCGATTGCCTTTTGTGCAAGTATGCTTTGACTGCTGAAGATAAAAGGGGATAGAACTTCACACTTGTCGTTCGTTTGTAAATTTGGTTCTGCGTTGAAGCATGTTCCGAGTGACTCTATATACAACCCCTTTGGATTGCTTTTGACTCCGTGCGACACTATCTAGTTCGCCTTCGGTATGTGCTAGAGCATATATGTTCCTGTATTAGTGTGAGCTTTAGAAATTTGGTTACCTTAGTATATCTGGTACTACTTTGTACGCATCTGTTCACTTTATGTGTTTTAATTTTGGATATGGCCACTGTGGCTTGCCCCTATTTTCTCATGCGTGCAGTATTTGTCCTGTGTCGTGGTCCCTTGGTTGTAGGGCTTGGTTCAGGTCAAGTGTTATGATTTCAAGCCGGTTTCCTTATGTTCTACTCATTTTCCTTTATTTCATTTCATGGTAAGAACGGGTGTAACATTTTGTTTTACATATTGTTAACGAACTTCTTCGCCAACACTCAAAAAGTTGTGCATGGTGGTATTTTGAAATAATTCCAATAGTACCCATTGGTTTTATGATTATCCACGATGTTGTTTGAATCATATTCATAAGTTCAAAAAGTAAATTAATAAAGTCAAAAGGTCAATAGGAAAATATGCAATTTGCTCATGTCATGTCCTTTTATTCAAATATAATCATGTTACAAGATGTGCAAGTAGGCGATTATCTAATTGCATAGGCCATTGTTTATAAATATGTCATCTTCTCCTTCATTATCCTTTATGCCATTAGTTTATCCTCGAGCTCTCCTCAATGCAATGTAGTGAACTTGGAGAAGATCCTAATTGGTTAAGGCGACAAGAGCGAGAAAGATGTTATGGCCCTCTTTCCATAAAAGGGTGCATCTCTATTTATAGTGGTTGGAAGGAGGCTGACTTGCTTCCATTGATGGTATGAGACTTTTGATACCATTTGTGGCTATCTTGGTGGTAGCCTCAATATGGTGCATATGATGGAATGCAAAGACCTTGGAAGCTTTATGATGGAATGTGGGACTTTATTCTTCTCTCTTTGTGTGACCTTCAACATCTTATAGCATTGATGTTATGTGATATTGGTAATCATGCCATATTCATGAAATACATCATTGATCAATAGCTTACGACATGCATTTAGCCAATATTCTTTGCGGACTTGATGACATGCGGCATTAATAAAGTACGGCGTGGATAGTATAACGCATATAGCTAGCATGGCTTGGAATGAGCACAATATTGCTTGAGATACGTCATTGGAGAGTGGCGGTATGAGAAAGAGTCGGCATTGGAGAGGAAGCGATACCAATTGAATGTGATATGGAAGAAGTGCGATATCAATGAAGGGCGACATCAGTAAAAGGCGGCGTTGATGAAGGGTGGCATCGAGAGAACGCAACATGGATTATACGAGACATTGATGAAGTGCGGCATTAAATGCGGCATTGTCATGGAGCAACATCATTATGGAGCAGCATTGATATGGAGCAGCATCATTATGAAGCATCATCTACTTTGATCACCTTCATGGACATTGATAATGTTCATCATCAAAGTCGCTTTAGAGGTTTGTGGTGATGTCTCCAAAGTGTGGTGCTGATGTAACACGACATCGATGATTATGTCTTCAACGGAATACGACATTGAAGTAAGGCGGCATGAAACTAGCGATATTGCTCTAATTTGTGGCATGCTGCTTATTGAGAAGATGGAGTATTGATGGAGCATGGTACAAAGGGAGTGCGACATCATATGAGATGCAACATGACTGAGTTGTAACATTGCATGAGATGTGGTATCGTAAGCTTTTAACATTGTTCTTTCTTCATAATTTTATCATTGGCTCATCACCATTCCTTCGACATTGATCTTAACGACATTGATTTCTTATGGCTCCACCACCTATAGCATTACCTTCGGTATTGAAATTATGTGGGTAACACATATTAATTTCTTTTAGTGCCAACACCAAGTCAAGTCTAATTCATACTAACCAACATAAAATCAAACAAAAAAATATTACATGCCCAAAAGCATACCATAAAACATGGAAGGGGGAATCCTATGATAATATTAATGGATTTAATTTTATATTAGATAAAAACTTGAGAAAATGAAAGTAAGAAGAGAAAATAAGAGTGAAACATTTCTGTATAGATGAAACAGAAAAGATTTATTTTAGATCAGAGGTTGAGAAAACGAAAGTAAGGAGAGAGGATGAGCATGAAACATTTATGAATAGCTGAAATAGAAAATGAAAAGACATATTGTTATTATTAACATATAATGAAAATTTAATTTAGAGTTTGGAATGGTAAGTGATTGTTAGAGGGGTAAATAAAACTTTTTCTCTCAAATCAATAAGAGAAGAGAGTTGAGAGTAAGAATGAACGAGAAGCAAGAATATATGATCTCATATTCTCTTTTAAACTAGCATGCAACCCATGTGTTGCACATGGTGGTATTGTTAAATATAGTATTTACATTTTAATTATTGCTAAAAATATATTTTATTATGCATTATATGATAAATTTACTCTGGTGTATCAGTCATAAACTAAAATGACTTACGACGCTCGGATAAAAGGTTGAGGGTTCAATACTCGTTAACCTAATATTTCTTTAAAAATTAATGTCCCAACTCAAAAAAATTGTAAACTAATTTTTTTAATACTATACATATGTAAATAATTTATTTTGTGTGACATATTTTTTTTATATGTATGAGGGAATAAGCAACTTCACTATTTTATTAATACGATTGTTGTATATATACACACACATTGAATTATCATCTTTTTTGAATGATTTATATATGCATTGATAAACATTAAATAATTGAATTTATTTTAATAATTTGAATTAATGATCAATATAACTAATAAATATAAGAAGATAACTACAAAAAAGTTGAAGAAAATCGAGAAGAGTTTTGTACAAATTTGTAATTGAGAAGAGCATAACCCTTATGATCAGCTTATTTGCATACGAACTTTTTCTTCAATCAAGCATCTGAACTTTTATTCATTATCAAGTTTTCATTTTAAAGCAATTTTATCCTTATATTTAACCATACATTTCATGTTCCTAGGAGGGTCATACTTACAACTTTGATAATTGCAAAATAATGTAATTGTAGCATTTACTTAGGTTATGACTTGGGTATTATTTGATAACACATTGAAAGTGAGAATGTTTATATAATCTAACTTTTATTGGTGTAATTCGTGCATTCATATCGTAACGTTGTAAAATATAAATTTATCTTTCAAATATTGTTAAAAATGAAACTATGTTATGTAATGTGCGATAATTTTTTTTTAGAAATTAGAAGAGTTATTATTATTTATGTATGCTTTTATGTTATAATATCTTTATGTACCTGAATAAAGAAGAAATATTTTTATCATTTTTCTCATATAATTGTATATATTGAAATCCTTGTAGTTTTATGATGTACTAGATAGATTAATAAATATTAGTTAATCATATTTATATTTAAATATTTTAAATTTAAGATTACACAATTAGTTAAATATATGGACTTGAATATAAAATATTAGAAGATACTGAAAAGAGTTTCTAAGTAATTATAAAAAATTTATAATTTAGGTATTTGAAGTTAATAGAATTTTATAGTGCAATGCATGATAAATTCATTTAGTAAATAAATTATAAAATAAATTTGTTATTGTCGTTAATGTATATATTTTAGGGGGAATTAATTTAAAGGACAAAGATTTGTATATTTTTTGCCTCAAGGACACGACCTCAATATTTTTACCAAAAGGACAAACATTCTTCTAAAATTATTCATAAGGGCAAACATTTTCCAAAATTATTCATAAGGACAACAAAACTGCTACCGAGCTAAAATTGATATCTAAAAACTTCTACCGATAACTACAAACTGATGCCTAAAAACTGCTATCAATAACTAAAACTGATACCTACAAAAAGTTGTCCTTCAGGATAAAATATTGAAGGTCTGTCCTTGAGGTAAAAAAGTTGTGAAATTTCGTCCTTAACAATAATTTCCTGTATATTTTATGTTATGTGATTTATATATATTGCATCTAAATGAATATTTTTTATGAATTTGTTGTTGCGTCTGTAGTATACATATTGAAAATTTCTTCTTTTAGGAATTATTAAGAAATATTAGTTGACTCAGTTGATCAATTAATTTAGATTTTGATCTATGCAATTAATGTAAATGTGTGGACTAGAATGCAAAATTTTGAAACAGAACCGAGAAAGATTTATAAATAATTGTATATTCTTTTAAAAGAAATAGGTATTTGAACGTAAAATAATGAAAATTTATTAGAGTAATTGTAAAAAAAGAAATTATAGAATTTTTGACAATAAAATATTCATTTGAAGAAAATGGAGAAAGAAGTATGTGCGCGTGCGCTCACACATATACACACGCATAGAAAACAGTGGTTTATTTTCTTTTTTCTTCCGCAGTCTTCCTCTTATCTTTCGTTTTCCTTTCCGCTGACGGCGATTTCTACAAAGCTTCTTTCTCCTCGCTTACTCCGCCACTTTCTCTCTCTTCACCTATTTGAAATTTCGTTTCTCTGAATCCATTGTCTTTTTTATATCTACTCTCTCTCTCCAGATCTCAATTTTCAATTATCCATGGCAACTCAGTCTCTCAACTTCCTCTGTCCTCCCAAAACCCTCCGCTGCCTCTCCAAAGCACCAGCAATCTCCTTCCCTTCCTCATCTGTAGCCCTCGCTGTTAACCGTCGACGCCAGCTCCGCATCGTTTGCTCCAGCGATCTCCTGACCGCTTCGTCCAACGGTGCTACGGCCGCTTCGTCGTCTATTGACGTGGACGCTGTTACAGAAGTGGAGCTGAAGGAGAACGGGTTCAGATCGACGCGGAGAACGAAGCTGGTGTGCACCATTGGGCCTGCCACTTGTAAGGCGGAGCAGCTGGAGGCACTGGCAGTAGGAGGGATGAACGTCGCGAGGTTGAACATGTGTCACGGTACTCATGAATGGCATAGGGAGGTGATTAAAATTGTGAGGAGGTTGAACGAGGAGAAAGGGTTTGCTGTTGCGGTCATGATGGATACTGAAGGCAGCGAAATTCATATGGGGGATCTTGGTGGCGCACCTTCTGCTAAAGCTGAGGTATTGGTCTTTTAAATATGTGATTTGATTTGATAGATTTTGTGTATTTGTTTGTAAATTGGGTTTAGACATATAAATTTGCAATATATGAGAACTTTGTGATGCATCGTCATCGTGTAGAATAGGTTACATTATACCTATACATAATTTGAATGGGTATTTGACTTCAATCTTATTCACTGTGCATTGTGCATCATTTGTCGAATTCATTTTGTTGTTTTCTTTCAGTTGATGTGACTATACAATCACTGTAAATGAACCTTGAGTTGCTGAAAATAATCATAGGGGTTTTCTGTGATACCCGTATTTTAGAAAGTGGGTGGAAGTGCATTTTGAAACTTACGAAGGATGTTTAACAAAACGTCCCTTTTGTTTCATTATATTTTACACTGACATAAACATTAATTTTATTAGATTTACTCCTAATGTCTACAATGATTACTTTGATTGTTTTGGTTTTTTTCAATAATCTAGCATTTGAAATATAAACGGGTGAGTCATTGGAGTTCAAATTCAATATCTCAATTAACATGGGTGATATGTCAAAATGTTCTTTAATTTCAAGAACCATTGGAGGGCTGGCTAGCCTTTTGATTTTGAAAACGCACGCTTCACCGTAAGTCCCAGGGAACAAAAGAATGAAATTTTAATAGGTTGAATATAATCAGCAGGAGTATCAAGTCTAACTGTCTAAGGGATATAATCAACAACAGTATCAAGTCTAAGGGAGCTACATATGTTGCCTCAAATCATGATGTAATGTATCTGGCTTGACTGCTTTCTATATCAACACTCCAAGTTGCATACGAACATGCAAGAGGTTCTAGTCAGCAAAGCTTGTACCTCATCCCATTAATATGATGAGGCCACAATTATAAAAGTTTTCAACATTCTGGTCTGAGTCGCTGAACTACAAGAAAAACATCTTTCCTGCAACCATTATTATCAAAAATCTTGAAATCTTACTATTTAAATTTTGCATTGGATCTCACCCTTTACAATTCGATTTACATTTCGATTCAAAATTAGTTAAAACCTAAACTTAGAGAATCATTCAATCTATGTCGATATATTCAATATACTTATTTGGATCCACGGTTTGAACTCTAATGTTTTTCTAAACAAAATAAAACTGGAACAAAAGAAAAAATGGAGGTTTAGGTTTAGATGTAAAAGTTCAAACATCTAAATCAATTTCGAGTGTGCAGAAATTTTAAAAGTATGGATCTTTTGAATCTACGATTTACGATTTAAATCCCATATCAATTTGAAGTTTAAACTATACAGTTTTCAATCCAGCCCCGTTTTGAAAACCTTGCTTGTACCTCAGTTGGTGAATTATGTGAATGCATAGCTCAGATGCATAAGATCTTGCATACCCCTTTTTTTGTTCATGTTTCCTTTTTTGTTCCACTTTTGGCATTTTTGAGTAATTTGGACCCTGTATTCCTGTAGATGTGCTTATCCATTGTCTTGCAAATTTAACATCATTTTACCCTCTTATAACGATGCAAGATGTCATGAGAATAGTGTTTTTTTTTGCAATTGTTTAAATTTCGAGGCAGGGGCTGTTCACATTGAATCCACAAGAAAATTGGTTTACATGAGTAATATATCATGTAGATCAATGATGAAGATCGTAAATGAGTGTGATTCTTTCAGTGATAACCAAACCTACAATTCTGTTCAAGTTTAAGTTATTTTATATATATTATTGACAGGATGGTGAAGTTTGGACATTCACTGTCAGAGCTTTCAGCTCGCCTCTTCCAGAACACACCATTATTGTAAATTATGACGGTTTCGCTGAGGGTATGCACTAAAAGTTACCTCTGTTTCTCTCAAAGATTAAGCAATCTAATACTATAATTTGACATAGATGTGAAGGTTGGCGACGAACTTCTTGTTGATGGGGGAATGGTTAGGTTTGAAGTGATTGAGAAGATTGGTCCAGATGTTAAATGCCGCTGCACCGATCCTGGACTGCTGTTACCACGTGCTAATCTGACATTCTGGAGAGATGGTAGTTTGGTTCGAGAACGTAATGCAATGCTCCCTACAATATCTTCCAAGGTAACTGGTTCAGTAATTTTATTTACTTGTTATTATTTGAACATTACACAGCATTACTTTAAGATGGTTATGAGGGAGTGTGTTTATTTTAGTATTATCCAATTTAATATTTAAGTGACAAGTTTTCACTTAAATAGGGAAATTTAATGTTTGATTGCAAATAGTGGAAGCACCCAACTTATTGATCCACTATGGAGTCCAAGTATATCGTCTATTGTTGATGATGTATTATCGAATGAATTGTCTGCTTGGCTGAATCACGTACTTTGTCGCTTTGTTTAAGATGTTTCGCTGCTCTGCGGAAAATGTATAAGGCAATATATACAGTGAATCTCAAACATCGACGGTCCGTTGCACTGAAGATCGTCGATTCACTAGCCCCCTTGTTTTAATTATATGACTTTGCTCGAGTACAAAGTAGTAATGGTAGAGAAAGAGAATGATGAAAATGGTTGGGTGGTGTTGTGTCTCAATCCGTCTATCTATTAGTTAAAACAGACAAGATATCTCAAAAAACAAAATTAGATATTTGAAAAAACCGTTTGAAATGCTACAGTTTTAAACAAATTTTTTTTTTCTCAAAAATAAAGAGGGCTACGGCACATTAATCCAGGTCGGATCGGTTAGCGCGCACGGAGTGCTCAGCATGGTCTCCTTGCTCTACACAAGAGAATACATAGGGTGCCTGAATGGTCGAATATTCTTCTTGTGAATCCTATATTTAAATAGGAGTCTCCATAATTCCATACAATGTGGGACTATTCTCAAATATGAGTTTATGTACTCTTCTCATATTTTCAATAATTCATTTCAATTCAAATAAAATTCCAACATCTATCAACTGCAGACATTTTCTGAAATCATTGTTTACAGTGTAGCTGATATAATGACCATGAATATTCTAATTGCTGTGCTGCTTTTGAATTTCTAACGAAGTACTTATTATTAATTCATGGGCGTTGTGGCCATGAATTAATGAGCCTTATGTTAAAATATATTAGACCATTCCTAAAAATTTATGCTGTAAAGACCCAACTCAAATGGGCAAAATGGGAAATTCCATGCATATATCAACTGAATGAATAATCTATAACAGGGATTCAATCTATTATGATTTTGCTTCTACTGCACAGGATTGGTTGGACATAGACTTTGGGATTGCTGAGGGTGTAGATTTCATTGCAGTTTCATTCGTCAAGTCTGCAGAAGTCATCAATCATCTCAAAAGCTACATAGCTGCTAGATGCCGTGACAGGTATATTATATGTAGCATATAATATAGGTGTTATTGAAGAGATTATTTGGTTAAGGGGGATTCGATGGATATGTGTAATGTTTTTTCTTTTTGTGTTTTAAGTTCCACAGTAAATAAAACTCGACCCCTGCAGCTATTTTATTCTTACATTAAACTTGTTATTTATCATGTCATACAGTAGATATTAACATTTGAACCATAAAACAATCAAAATGATAATTCATTCATACATATACATGCATTTGTATTTATATACATAGATAGATACATACATATACATGCATACATACATACGTATATACATGTACATACACACGTATGTATGTATGTTTGCATGCATGTATGTATATATGCTACTATACACCGGCAGTACCCTTAGTGAAGAAGATTAGTCCACCTTCTAAAATTGTAACAATCCGCTATTTTTTATTTATTTAAAAAAGGTCTATCTAAAATTATCTTGTGACACTTCATCTCACATTTAGTAAAACTTAATAAATACTCAATTTCCTAGGACTTTCTATGATCATTTTTTAAATCTTTAATTTAATAGCTGTTCCAATGCGTTAAGAGTTATGTTCAATAGTTTTTCTTAAAAGCCTAAGAAATCTATGTCTGACATACCTTACATTTGGGTAATCCAAGCTATATAGTTGATGTAAGATAAGATCGATGGCATATCACGGATTGGGCTTTAATTATTTTTTCTTCTTCAAAATATTATTTATAATGGTCAATGATATATTTGTGACATAATAGTGATATTATATCGGTGATATTAGACCACTGTTTAATGCAAATGTAAGTGATAACAGTCAAATATCCTTGTTTTGTAAAAATGAACGACACATTTTAACAAAACTCAAGAATATATATGCAATTTTATTAAATTGCATTATTTTTTCAACTCAACATGAACTTTTCTTTTATACTTTTTATTTTTTGATCTTTTATAGTTTTTTAGCATAAATTTGAACTAGTTTATGCAACACAATGAATTATATTAGTATGCAATCTATGTTTTAATTGCTAGACATTCTTTAATCCCGTTTCTTTTAATAGGAACCTTTTGTTTTTGTTCCTTGTTTTAACTGAATTAACCACTTCAAAATTATGTTAAAAGTATACAATATACACTATAGGAAATGTAGATATATAAAATTTGAGTAAGTATTAAATAACTAGACAATCATAAAACTAAATCTTTAACATACAAATGCTTAGTAAAATTTTTGTCAAGCAAACAGTTGCTTGAAGTGCTAAAAAGAGAATATTTACATCTTTTGTTATTTCCAATTTTTTAACTTGCTAAACAAAACATACCAATATTACTCTGATATTATTTTTGATATTATTGAAATTTTGCATATCGATCTTTGGCTAATATTTCAGCGATTTCAATATCAACTGATTTGTGTGCATAACTGTAGTTTGAACTTGGATTTTTTTGTTTCTTAACTTGTGCTCAACCACTTGATCGCCTCTTGAAACTGGGGCTACTTTTCTACAGTTTATTCAAATTTGAATATATACTTATCATCCACCTCTTCACCTGGACATATAAAAGATTTTATATAACCAGTATTGGTTCAAAATTTTCTTCTTAAGAGAAACACCATGCCAATATTGGACATTTTTACCATAACAGGTTTATAATAATTTATGTAAAACACTTGCGTCACACGTGTGCCAATGCTTGATTTACTTTGACCCAAAGATAGTCTTGTCTTAACTTCTCAAATTGCCTGCAAGATAAACTTTGGTTTTTATGTCAAGATTTAGTTTACTTATTTTTTGGATTTGTTATAATTTCCATTTGAATTTGCTACCCAAACACATGCATGATTTCATTTCGGTTGGTTTTCGTATGAATTCTATATCAACTGGATAGCTGTCATAGTTTTCATCCATTATTGCTACATGCTATTGACAAGATGTCTTTGCTGTTTCATTGATAAACATCTCAGCAATTATTTTCTATTTTTCTAATAAAATGTGTGCAACAGTCTTGTCTTTCTAATTAAACAGCCATGCAGTTAGTATTGGGTAATATCATTGATATATTGGTGATATGTCATATTTTGGGTTTTAGCTGATATTTCATCCAAATATTGCTTGAAATACTCGCAATGGTATATCAGCCAATATTTACTGATATATTGCCCTGACATTTATCAGATAAAATTTGTTAAATATAGGCCATTATTATTTTCAATGAAAGTGAACATGATAAAAACATAATCATTCTTGTTCTTGTTACCTATCTTTATTATAACATAGCAAATGACAGTGAATCAATTAATAGACTCAACATCAATAATTTTATTTTTAAATTGAACCTTACCTTCTTTGTCATTATTTCTTTTCCACTAGGACATAAAGAATATTATAGTTCTTTAATTTTAGTGCTTGATTCTTATGTTAATTTTCGTACTGATGTAAGAAATACTTTTCATTCTTCTCTTAAACTCTTACAATTTTAAAAACAGTATTATCTGCCAGCCTTAGTAAGTTATAGAATAATGAATATAATTAAAAAATATTTTTTTATGGTCGAAATTTTTACTAATAGCAACGGTATCCATATTTATGATTTATTACCACTTTTTCATGGCAACATTCAATATGTATAAAACCATGATGACTGTGACATTGTTTATTTAGCTGTTGTCTCAGACAATCTGAATAAATTCAAGTGGTTTATTTTGCTACTGCCACATAAAACCGGTTTTATACGATGAATGATGATACCGTTGCCCCTATAGATTTGTTAGATCACACATCACATTTGGAGAGGAAATTTGTTACATACATATTTTACATTATATGCCAAGCTAAGGAAATTTGCTCATGCATATTTTACATTATATGCTAATAAGCTATATGGTTCTGGGACTAAACTCATTTTGCTAACATGCATTATGTTAATACTGAAAATTTCTTGATATTTTTTAGTATGCATATCCATTCCAATATGCATTTTATACTAATATTATAACATGTCCGATATTTTGGCGGTATTATTCCTAGTATTTTTAACTATCACATACCGGTACGACGGCACTCGATCAATATGTTGCTGATACCGATGTTAGGTTGTTAACTACTTAGCTAAACAGTGCCATTAAGATGTCAATCGATTAAATTGTATTTTATCCCATTACACCATCTTAATTTTCTGATGTTCGTCTTTAAGTGCCAAAAAATAAAAATAAAGCTGAGTACCAGGCTTCAATAGTAGCACTCATTTTGTTTTTCATTTATTTTCTGATTGACATCTTCAACTTCCAGAATTTTTTTTCTTTCTTTTCCTTTGTTTTTGTGTGTGTGTGGGGGGGGGGGGGGGTGGTGGGGGCGCTAAGAATGGGGCTTAATAGCAACTCATATTGTTCTTGACTTATTTTACTCAAATGGCTATGTATGTTCATAAACAAATTACTTATTCAACAGTGACATTGCGGTAATTGCAAAAATTGAAAGCATTGATTCCTTGAAAAACTTAGAAGAAATCATCCGTGCTTCAGATGGGGCAATGGTTGCCCGTGGTGATTTGGGTGCGCAAATTCCCCTTGAACAAGTTCCTGCTGCTCAGCAAAGGATTGTTAAAATATGTAGACAATTAAACAAACCAGTCATTGTTGCATCTCAATTACTGGAGTCAATGATAGAGTATCCTACTCCAACAAGAGCAGAGGTAGCCGATGTCTCTGAAGCAGTTAGACAGAGATCTGATGCACTAATGCTCTCAGGTGAATCAGCAATGGGTCAGTTTCCCGATAAAGCTTTGACAGTCTTGAGAACTGTGAGTTTGAGAATTGAAAGATGGTGGAGAGAGGAGAAAAGGCACGAGGCTGAGGAGCTTCAAGATGTTGCTTCATCTTTTTCGGATAAGATTTCAGAGGAGATCTGCAACTCAGCCGCAAAAATGGGTAAGCTTTATTTCAACATTTGCACTCTTATACAAATAGACCCCATTTGTTATCATCTTGTATAGGCCAAAACCTCAGTTATAATATAGTCCTACCCCCAATTATTATATAGTCCTAATTGAATCACTGTATTAGCAAGAGCTTGAAAAAGTAAAACACATTCTAGCTTTATTTTGTTAACATAGTCCTACCCCCAGTTATAATAGTATATGATGGAAATATTCTATGCATCCAAGTAGATGTTATTTCTTGTATTTCATGTTTATAAGTATTTGTTGTTTGATAATAAACATAAATATGCATTACTTTTACATGTAGAATGCAAAATATCTTTAATATAAGACGTTTTAAAAACATTTCACAATGACAAGCTCCGATAAATTTAAAAGTTCTTCTTCGAACATTTAAAAATATATTTCAACTTTCACAAAAGAATCCAAAAAATTCAAAAGGTTCCGAATGCAACTTTAAAGAAAATATTTTTGTCAACAAATTCACCATAATAAGTATTTCAAGGATTCCAAAGCTATTAAAAACAATTCAAAAGAATACGATTTATTTCTGAATGTTTGAAGTCTTTTCAAAAAACTCATGTAACATTTGATATTTCCCACTTCTATGAATGTCTACTTAAAAATGGATCATTATTGTATTGTTTTTTAAAACGATCTTTCAGTTCTTTCCCTCTGTTAAACTGTAAGATGGTTGGTTTTCACTGATGTGACAATAAGATGGTCAGTTGGTTTTTGAATAGTTGCCTCGGCTACTTGTTGTTTGAAGAAACCTTCCCTTCAATTGGTCTTTTTTCCATGAAAAACAGACATGAGATAATAAATTTATCGTTGCACCGTAATACTAGTATGCTATGCTGTAAATGGTATACATTTTAATTTCCAATCAAGCGTCACCTAATAAATCGATCTTCTTAGACAACGTTTAGGCAATGGAATCTTATGCAAGATTGGTGGTTTACCAATACTACTAATAGATAGTATGGAATTTGCAGAGACAGAGCGCAATCAAATTTTGATTTGAGTAAGTTCTAATATACACATGTACATATTGGAGGTGGGATTTGATTATCCTTGCTCATTGTGGTTCTGAAATAATATAAAATTGCAAGCAACCATAAAACCTATGTATATTTTTTGTGACCAAGATGTTTTCATTCGACACATTTGAATTTCGATATAGATTGTACTTGTGGGTTAAAATGGCATTCGTGGGTTAAAACTTCAATACAAAAAATACCTGAAATTACTGTGGATAATTGCGGTTTAGTTGAACGTGGTTCACTTGAGTTTCTTAACCAAACTTTGTTGACTCCAAGTAATTGAGCAAGTTTGTAATTTATGGGCTCATATACCAAACAAACTTTGTATGCAGCAAACAACTTGGGAATAGATGCATTATTTGTGTACACAAAAACTGGTCACATGGCATCTCTTCTCTCCAGATGTCGTCCAGACTGCCCAATATTTGCCTTCACAAGCTCAGTTTCAGTGAGAAGACGCCTCAACCTACAATGGGGCCTTATCCCATTCCGTCTCCAATGCACCGATGACATGGAAAACAATCTTCACCGTACATTCTCCCTCCTCAAAGCAAGGGGAATGATCAAATCCGGTGACCTTGTCATTGCTCTCTCTGATTCCTTCCAGTCCATTCAAGTAATGAACGTCCCATAATGATATTGTTTTTGTATTAATGGTTTACCGAGGTAGTAGAGAACTTGTTGAGCTGCGTGATCTATTATGTGTGAGATTTGTCATTTCATTTTAATTTGGTTAGATGTGTAATTTATCATTGATTGCTGTTAACATTTCATATTTCATCCATTGAGTGTGAAATGCTAACTTATAGAGAATTCTGTATGAATATGTTTGTTGTAATCAAGCGTTGCTCCTCCTTTTGCGTAAAATTTGAGTTGCATTAGCTTCTTCCCTTGTATTCTTTGGACTGGGCATAATAATCTGTCTATCTGTGTTGGAGTTAACCTTAAGCCGCTGCTAAGGTTATCGAAATACGTTGTTGAGCAGCACCTGTTAATGATGGAAATAAAAAATAGACGAGCAAAAATGGATATTTTTTGCAATAAAAAACGTTGTTGACTAGCACCTGCTAAGGTTAATGGTTAAAAAAAAAAAGATCTCCAATAAAAGATGGATGTTTTGCAATTGTCTGCATGTAGACGAGAAAAAAATAACATTTTAAAAATCTGAAAAGCAAATTAAAAATCTGCAAATATGAATGTTCTTCACAACAATTCTACTACAACTCAAATCTGCATTTCTTCAACTACATTCTAAATGAAGGGCTACAGCAAGTTCATTTTTTAAAACATCAAATTGTTAAGCATGTAGAGAAGATTCATTTCCAACAGCATGCAAATCAAACAGTTTTTCAAATTAAATGTTCAAGCCTGGAAAAGAAAAAGATAATAAACCTGCTCTGTTTACTGCAAAGTCAAATCAGGTGAGTAAACTTTAATCTTAAAAACAGTTTTATTTAACTTTGCTTAAATATTGTGATGCATGTTTGTAGAAACATGGCTTGTATATATATTTATGAAAATGAATGCATGTTTGAGTATGTGATATATCTGTTTATAAATTTATGGAATGCCTCTGTTACATTACAGGATTGAATTCCATCAAATAAATTCAAATACTCTTCATACATTTGGTTTTAGTTCTTGATCTATAAGTAGAAATTGGGTATGTTTGTGTAATATAAGTTTAAAAAATAGTTTGGGAAAATTTTAGTTTACAAATAATTTTTAAAATATGTATAACAGTAAAGATACTGATTTACATGAAAAACTAATAACTTCAATAGTTGTTTTGGACTGTATAACTGAATTAGATGTTAGGAATCATGAATTTTAACATGCATATTAAAATTTTTAGTTGAGGAATCATCATGGAATTTGGGTTTGACTGATTTGGGGATTTTGGATGATGGCCGAAGAACGACATGATGGATGCAGATGTAATTTGGTTCGAAGCTTGTTTATGAATCAAGGATTAGGAGAAAAATGCTAAAGAATTTTTCTAGTGGTTGAATTTATCGAATTTGGTTAAACTAGGGTTTATTTTGGCTGTTGGGTTCGGCTGATTTTGCTTGGCCTTTGCGTCATGGATGGAGGACCGGGGGGTGTCGCGAGGATGGAGCATGGGGCTGGGGTTGTGTCGAATTGATAAGGATGGTGGCGAGTTCAACGTCGTCGAGATTGAACGTTGGTGATGGGATTTGCTGTTTTGACGCAGCTGAAGCCTTCGAGCTAATAAGTCAAATTTTTAATTCGAGTAAGTTTCTTGGATCTGGGTTTGGATATTGACTCGTACGCGTTAGTGTGATCGTCTTCGATTGTCGCGGCGGCGTAACTTGGCCGGAGAAGATGGGACATGTGCACCATGCACGGTGAATATCAGGTGGGTTCTGTTTTTTTGGGAAGACGATGGGAAACTCGAAGAACTGTCGCATTATTCTCAGGGGCGACTCGAAGGAGGGAGGGGGCTAGGATCACTCGGGGCAGGTTCGAGTATTGGTTGTATTCGACTCGAGCATTCAGTGTTTCTGGTTTGAGCTGTGTAATATATAAGTTTCCGATTTAAACTTATTGAATAAATGTAGATTAAGTTTTAAGTTATAAACAAGTTTTCCAGTAAATGAAATCATGGCCTAAGTTTTAAGAAGAAGTAAATTTTCAAAGTTAAAACCTGTTTGTTTTGAAACTAAGTTAATCAAACTTTAAATGTAAATTGAGTTTACTTTCAAATTTAAAACGTTTGAGATGATTTCTTTGAAGTAGTTTTACTTAATTTAAGTTTGAATTTTAATTTAAGAAGAGTGTTTGAATTTAATCAAAGTTTAAGTAAGTGTTCAGTAATGTTTTTAATAACAAGTTTCAAATTTATATTGAAAATTAATAAGTTTAAATTAGATAATTTATAATGTATTAAATTTGAAATTGATTTCAAAATACATTATTTCCAAATAAGGTTATTGTTATAATTTTGAAATCGAAATAGGATAACATATTTTAAGTTGTTAAAATTTGATTAATTTCAAATAACTTATTTATAAAGATAAATAAGGTTACATTATTTTGATACGAATTTGAGAATACTTAATAAATGTGATTTGTAATTAAGGATTTTAAAATATAAGAAGTTAGTTAATTAATTAATTGTTTAATTAATTTTAAATAATTAGTTAATTATTTATTTAATTTTAAGTAATCACTTAATTATGGATTAATTAAGTGTAATTACTTAATGAAGTAATTAATGGTTAATAATTGAATGTAATTAAGAGGATTTACTTATGGAAGTAATTAAATAGAAATGATTTATGGTTAATCACTTAATGTTATTAATTAAGAATTAATTACTTAGTAAATTAATTAATGTGATGAATTAATGAATGAGATTAATTTAATATTAATTACTAAGTGTAATTAATTAAAATTGCAATTAATTATTAGAGTAATTAATTAAGGATTTGTTAATTAATTTAAATTGAATAATAATTACTTAATGAAGTAATTAAAGATTAATTAAATGGATTAATTAATCAAGGATTAATATGACTAATTTGCAAATAATTAATTAAGAAGTTAATTAATTAAGATAAGTAATTACAAATTGTTAATTACTGTTTATGGTTAATGAGATGATTAATTACAAGTTAATTATTTAATTAATTAAAGGATTATTAATTAATAAAGATTATTAATTAATATAATTAATGAAGTAATTAATTAAAGCAATTAATTTAAGTGTGATGAATTAATTGTAATTAATTAAGGATTAATGTAATTAATTATAGTTAATTAATTTATGAAGGATCATTAAATTTGTAATTAATGATAGTAATTAAAGGTTAATTACTGAGTATGGTTAAGGATAATTACTTGAATGTAATTAAAGGATAATTAATCTAGGGAGATTAATTAGGAAGATCATTAGAAAATGATTAATGAATTTGATTTGTAATAAATCAACGAAGCAGGATTTAGGGTAAACCAAATGATTAAAGGATAGTAATTAATTTAATTAGAGGTTAATTAAATTGGTTAAGTGATAATCAATTCTGCTTTTGGATGATTGATATTGGGTGATTGGTTGATATTGGATAATTGGTATTGAGTGATTGATATTGGATGTTGAATGATATTGGATGATTGATATTGGGTGATTGGTTGATATTGGGTGATTGGTTGATATTGGATGATTTGGATATCTATGTTGTGATATGCTGCATTGTGAGATGAATATTTGTTATGAATTTTCTATTGTGATAGTGTTATTCATCTATCTGTTTATATCATCCTGAATAAGTTAAACTGTTTAAATCCCTTAAGTACAACTTGGACAATAAAATGGCGTTTGGTATCGGTGAGACCGGGATCGGGTTTCCATATTTGGATATCCGAAAACCACATCGATTCCAATTAAACGTTAGGTCGTTAATCCAAGTGGAGCAAGTGAAGACTCGAGGTGTAAGGGCTATACGTCAGTATAACTCTGTGGGTGATTCCGTAATGAGTTTGACGGAATAGTGCTTATAGATTCGAGAAGGAGATTTAGAGTGCAAGGGCTATGGTCGTTGACTCTGAGGGTGATTCCAAAATGAGTGCAACGAGATAGTGCCTTCGGTTTCGTTCGAACCCGGAACGAACTTGTATGGATTGAATGCTTTCAGCACATCGTCAGGCGGACGATGAGCATTCTAAGAGATGTGTCCTTTAAAGGTAATCGCAGCCTCATCAACCGGGAATGGCTAAAACAGGGGAGGTGCAGCAAGGCTTCGTGGGTAGCTCCCACTGGAGAGCAAGATTTACTCCTGTCTAGAAGTTCCTTTATATTCGGCTGTGTGGGGTGGTTGATCCGGACAACTGCCGGGGTTGTCTTGTTCGGGACTGTTTAGTAAGGAATGGTTCCGGCCTTGTGTTGCAGGGGATGAAGGGAGTAATCCTCGGTACTGTGATCTAGACCACGTACTGTGACGGGCGGTACCCCAGTAGCCCTGCCATTGATGAAAACCCATTTTCCCTACGAGACCCTACGGTTTTGATTGTATTACCCACTTTTGTGGCTAGTAGCTGGAATTTAATCATGTAACAATTTCGGCTATTTCTTATTTACTTGAAAACCCTAGACACTATTATAATATCACTGGATTTCCTGTCAAATGTTTTGGTTAGCGTAAGGTAAAAACTTTTCCAAGTTTATGTGTGGGAAGTCTTACGCGATACCTTTTCTTTCAAAAGTTTTTCTAAAGTTAAGCAATCTTAAACCGTTTACTCACACCAGACCCCTGTCTGACCCGAGTGTTTATTTTCTGTTTTATTAAACTCTTGGGTACTCATATTATGTATGAGTAGTCAAGTGGATCAGGTTAGCTTGACGAATTCTGGAGGAATAATGGAGCAGGAGGCTTCCACGTGTAGATATATTATGTTTCCGCTGTGTTTGGTATCTGTTTTATTCTGTTGTACTTGAGTTGTATGAATTAGACAGATGTTTATAACTGTCTAATATGTGTGTTATAAGTTGTGTAACTCTGATGTATTATGATACTATGTAATATTTTATCTGATATATTATATTTTTATTCGTTCCGCTGTGAGTTCTCTGATGTTGTTCTGTTTCTTCTTTCTCTTTCTTTTCTTATTCTATCCCTTTCTTTCTTCACTAGTGATGCGATTTCCTGGAGATAGGAAGTCGGGTCGCTACAGTTGATAAACTCCGGATACTCAAATTTTTACGAGTAGCCAAGGGATTCAGGTTAGCTTTGACGAATAATGGAGGGGCAATGGAGCAGGAGGCTTCCGCGTTAGATATATAATTCCGCTGTGTTTTCTCTGTATTGTGTTGTATTGAGTTGTAAATACTAGACAGGTGTTTATAACTGTCTAGTATATGTGATGTGTATGCTGTGTATCTCTGATTGGTATTGTATATTATGTAAATACTTATGTTATTAATATAAATTATTCGTTCCGCTGTTGAGATTCTTGTGTTGTTTCTTCTTTCTCTTATTTCTTTTCTTCTTCTATCCCTTTCTCTCTTAATTCATGATGCGATTTTTTGGGAGTAGAAAGTCGGGTCGTGACAGTTGGTATGAGACTAAGGTTAATTACTGAGTATGGTTAAGGATAATTACTTGAATGTAATTAAAGGATAACTAATCTAGGGAGATTAATTAGGAAGATCATGTACGTAAACATTTGTTTTTCGAGTCTTATAGTAAGAACGCAAAATAGCCACTCTTTCTGATCTTCACACACAAATAACAATTTTTATGTAACAAACCATGATTTGCATATTCTCATCCTCTATGTTTGACGGCAACTTAAATAATCTGTTTCTTAGCTTTGGGAAAGCCAAAATTAATTGATTTTGACTTTCAAAAAGATCCATCCAAACAGTAATTGAAAATTAAAACCAAGTACCTCCTTTGTTGGAAAGGCCTAAACAAGACTCAAACTCGGTGGATGTTGTAGAATATCGATGAAATAAAATATAATAAAGTGAAGAAGAAAATAATAAAGATCTGATCAAATCCAGTTGACTATCTACTCAAAAATCCAAGAATAAGATCAGAAAACGCAAGCATTATCAACCAGGCTTGACAAGATAAATTTGATAATTTTTTTTACATGTCTCGGAAAAGAAAGAAAAAAAATCTTCAAGAGCGTTTGACAAATCATTTGAGAATTCTATATCTCGATTTCTAGAAAATGTGAAAAATTCTACAATTTTAAAAACATAAGAAAGAAAGAATTTTATTTTTAAAAAATCAAAAAATTAAGAAAAAATTTGAAATTTGGAAAAATTCTACAAATGTTCAATTTCTTCTTGCAAATATGTTAAAAAATTACCGAAGTATTTGGATCAAAAAGTGATACAACACCTCCATTCGATCGAAAACGAGTGTAAATTAATCACAAACGAGTAAAAACAACAAGAAGACATAAGTTTTATTAATAATGGTTCGGTCTAAATCAAGTGCATACGCCCTCTTAGTCTTGTTACTTTTATACTTACCACAAACGCAGACAATTTTACAATGATTTCAAATCTAAAAAGCAAAGTACTCCCCGATTTGAGAGCAATTCGTGGCAAGGATGGTTTTGTGGATATGAGAGTATGAGGAAGACGAGTCTAAAGTTTTCAAGTCCAAAAGTCCTTTTCACATTGCTCTAACTTTTATATTTATAGTCAAAATTCTCCGCAATAGTCGCTAGATCACGGAAGACCAGGTAAACGATTAGATTCACAAAGCCAGGGAGAAAGAATGGGTCAAAATCATGCAATCAAATCATGTCGGTACCAAGCATGTTTGCTTGTGATAGTAATACAAGCTATCCCATACTTTCATAGATTCCAATCTTCCAAGTTCACAGGTGGGTTCCTCTCAAAAATCAACCCGGTATCGACTATGTTACTCCTACTCCATTTGACTCCAAACCTTTTGTTCTACTTCATTTTGTCATTACAACCATTTTGTCTTCGTCTCGACTTCAGATTCATTTAGAAGCCGCTTGGTTTAAATGCTGGATATCACTTGCCTCCCAAGGCATGCTTCGTGAAACAAAGCATGTTTTGAATCAAGACAGGAGATATAACCTTTGTTGCAAAGAGTCACTGATCAACCAATCATCATTTTAGAAGTGTCGTATCTATTCCAAGAACATCTGTTTGTCACTTCAAATAGTTGGCGTACCATTCTTTCTTCGACAACCAAGTTGAAGTTCGCATCATTCTGGAAGCCATGTTGTAGCTAGAACAGGCAAGCACCCTTTCTTCGTTTTCTCCCTCCTTTTATATGTGAAGATTGAAACATGTCAGCACCGACATGATTTTTGAAGAATAATATATACACTTCACTTAACATATTTTTCACCTAAAATCATTTGCCAAGCACTCATCTTTCCTTTGGAACCTTCGATTTCTGTCGCAGCTACTTCATGGGATTCAACACTGACACCACCACAACCCGTAATCGCCGCTGACACCATATATAACCCCGCCATAGCTACTTCGACTGCCATAAATAGTTAACTCGATGCCGAATTGTTCAAGAACCTACCATTTTTTAGATCTTGATATTCATATCTAGGTGGGTTTTTTGACATTAGAGCTGCCATGGCCTTGTTGACGATGCCATATCGTTGACGATGCCTTGGTTGCCAACTCCAATCCGCAACCAACAATAAGTTAAGATGTACCACATGACTGAAGTGGGACTTAGCATTTTTAGAGGTTAACTCAGGTTGTGTGAGGTTGACACCAAGTGACAACGCATCTTGTTAGATTTGTTGGAATTGGACTAGCCCGCAGCGGAAGTTATGAGTGAATTTCAATTTTTTTACCCTATTGGATCTTTATTGGGCCTATGAAATCTAACTGAATTAGAACATTTCTAAATTTCGTTTAAATAAAATCATTTATTTTATTTAAATTCAAATATATTAAGATATGAAATTAATTTTATTTGATTTAGTTTATACATAAATGTATCATATACATATATATTTGAGTGCATGTGTAACATAATTGTTAACCCGCCTTCCGGCAAGGCCACAGATAGGCAGATTTAACTAAGTCAGCTTCTTGTTTATCGAGGCTGGAGTCTGATGGATTCAGTTTAAAACGATGAAGTTCACTTGGAGATGTCGTTCGATCGAGAAGTGGAGAGGATACATGGCTCGGTCTGGAAGTCAAAGGCCGGTAGGCCCTGGTAATGTCGCTCGGCATTGTCGGCACGGCTCGGCCTTGGTGCGGTGATTCGACCTACGTAAGGTCGCTCGGCATTGCAGAGAAGTCAGCGTCGCTCGACATAAGGTAGTGGTTCGACAGATACCGCTCAACATCATACCTCGCTCGGCATCGTACCTCGCTCGGCATCGTACCTCGCTCGGCATCGTACCTCGCTCGGCATCGTACCTCGCTCGGCATCGCACCAAGCTCAGCATTGGTGAGACGGCTTGGCATTATAAAGGTAGGTGGCTCGACATTGCGGCGAGGTCGGTGTGGCTCGGCATTGTGGTGAGACCAGTATGGCTCGGCATTATAGAGGTAGTTGGCTCGGCATTGCGGTGAGACCGGTGTGGCTCGGCATGGAAGAGGTATGTGGCTCGGAGGAAGGCCTTGATGGGCCTATGCCATTCAAAAAGCCCAATAACTTAGGATTTGTCTATAAATACAGCGTGTGGGGGTTTAGAAAAAGGATCTTCTTCTGGCACTTTGACTTTCTATTTCCTAAGGCTAAGATTACTTTACCATTTTGTAACTGTAACTGATTCTTACGTCAATAAAAAGTAAACTTTTAGAGTGGACGTAGGCCGGAGTTAGACGAACCACTATAAAACCTGTTGTTCTTTACTGTTTTCATTTTAATTTTGACCGTTCTTCACATTATTGCCTCTACATATATTCGATATGTGAGTTGTGACTATTATTTGGTGCTTTCATCTGGATTTGGGTGTTAGTGACCAATTTTGTCCCTAACATTTTGATGCTTTCACTGAGAACGCTAGCACTCAGGGGTTTTGAAGCTTGGATTTTGGATTCGGAAGCTTAGGAACTCGGATCCTAGGAAACAATGGTTAGGCCATCAGTAAGAAAGCAAGTGACAGAAAGGAGCAATCAGGAGGGAAGTCAAGAGGCTTCCTCTGGAGCCGGAGCATGTCAAGCATCCATCTACATCACCAGAGACGAGATGGAAGCAATATTGAAAAGACAAGAGGAGATGATGCAGCCTCTTCTCAGACAAATTGCACAAGTAGGAAATGCAGGAGCTCAGATCCATGAAGCTGGATCAGAAGCGCTCAACCAGCAAGTAGAGGGAATGGCTCAATAAGGGCAGCCCCCAATCAACAAACGACTATCAACCTGGATGGATCTAGACTCGAGGCATACTACTAGGAAATGCTGGACTAATCCATGGAGGGATACCAGATGACGCTGTGCAACTCGACACCAACATGAGTGCAGGAGTACGAGATGAGGAGTATGTGCCAGAATTCCCTCATGAACTCGGGAAGCGGACCGGAGGCAACAGACAAGGATTACGGCTTGGGGACAACGACAGACTAGCGGAGATGGTCAGACGGCCCGTGAGAGGTGGATTGGTAAACAAATACTTGGAGGATGTGAATAGGAGTCCCTTTACTCCTACTATCAGGCAAGTTAGGAATCCCCTGGAATTTAAGCTACCAACGATGGGTATATGATGGGAGAACGAATCCCACCGTTTACCTGACAAGGTACATGAGACATATGGAGGTACCGGGGGCATCAGATGAGGTCATGCCTCGATGCTTCCCCTTGTATTTGACGGATATCGCAGCTGTGTGGTTCAGACAGTTGGAGAGTGGTTCTATCGGCACATGGACGGAGCTGATTGAAAGGTTTATGAGACAGTTTTGGGTCCATATAGTCAGCCCCAAGAACATAATGACCTTGAAATCAAAATCTCAATTCCTTTATATACCTATATAACCTGCTAGTAGTAGTAGCATCCAAATCCAAATACAATATTCAAACCAATTTGCCAATTCTATTACAAAATTTTCAACATATGTTTCTTATACATTTTTACTTCACTATTGAAGTTACATGTCCATTCTCATTCAATTTCACATTTCAATTTCAATTCACAATTTCATTTGAATTCAATTCTCAATTCTAAATATTGAATTCTATCGATTAACTTTCATTTAGTAATTCATATTACTACTTTAAATTAGTTTCATCCACTAATTCATTTCAATATTCAATTCATTCCATTTGAAATTATTTCATTAATGAATAAATTATCAAGTTAATTTACTTGAATTCAATCCATTTTATTTTATTTAATTCCATATAATAATGATAATAATTCTATATTATTACTTCTTAACAATCATGCAACCGTATATCATAATAATTCATAGAAAATCATTTCTTTTCTATCAAAATAGTTTTGGGCAAAATTATCTTATTCACCCGATTCAAAACAAATTAATATTCACTAACAAATACGCGCTCATATCTATTATTACACTCAAATTCATTCTAGAGTACTGCTGACTCTATCTCTAACGAGTAATACCCAACAGAACCATGGTTGTCGCTTAACCATAAGCTCCGATATCAAATGTAACAAACGCGAATTTTCGACTTTCGAAAATTCAACATCGATACTCACTTTATCGACTGTCGAGAAATCGAAAGCGAAAACCGAAATGTTATGGTTTTTAAGAAAGAAGGAAAGAAAAAGAAAAGGGGAAAGAAGAGAGAAAAAAAGAGAGAATAGAAAACAGAAAATAGAACGGAACAGAAAATAACAGAACAACATTAGAATCTCACAATTCGCAGCGGAACAACATATAATAGATAAATGAATAATCTTTAAACAAAGAACTATATCAGTTATTACATTACATTACATCATATCATCAGAGTGTACAACATCAAACAAACAACGGAAAAGAAAGTACTATATACTAGTAATACGCCATGCCATCCATCTTGCCTCCAGCAACTCCTGAATTCCAGAATATCCTGATAAACCTAACTCTTGACTGCCCGTGTGAAAATTGGTGGGCACCCAGAGTTTAGGAAGGAAAACAATAAACTCCAAGTCAGTCATGTGACTGGTGTGAGAACTCAAGACAGTTTATTTTTCTTTAAAATTAAAATTGAGGAATATTTTTAAAAATCAATTCGCAATGCTTTTAAAAATGAGACTACCATAAGACCTCCCGCCACACACACAATGCAAACGCAGACTTGGAGAAGATTTCTTCTTATGTTAGTCAAAGATGCTTGATACGTATTAAAAGAAAACAGTTGTTATTATTTCTAGTGCATAGTGTAGAAAATATTTCGAAAGTAGAATATAAATCTTAGCCAGCATAGGTACCATTATATTATGCTTACTATAGCTACCATATTAGATGGCAGGTTCTACAACTAAAACCGTACAAGATCGTATTGTTTCTTTGGATTTCCAACGAATGATCAGGCCAAGGAACTTCCCATTGCCACATGAGAATGCCTCTGGATGGACATCCCCGAGAACCAAACCGGATCTCTGCCAACACAAGGCCGGGTTACCCCTAACTGGGTAACTACTGACACGAGCATGCCATCCCCCGGTCCTTTGGGACCTTTATCCGAGAGCTCTCTAATCAACATCACACCATAATAAAAAGTGTTTCAGCATGAGTAAGCATTTGGGCTCCATACCATGACACCACCCTTTTCCAGAAGGAAATGCACACACCCTAAAGAGAGCTACCCCTCATAACCTTGCCGCATCTTTCCTGTTTTGACCATTCCGGGGTGTGAGGCTCGACGAAGTCACGTCCACAAAAACATACTTTATACAAAAGCCATTCTTTGGGTCAAACAAATGATCATAGAAATGATCACTAGGATAGACGATCCAATAAAAGATCCTATCACAAATAATCAACACAATGATCATTTCACAGCAACACTCAGCATGTCACATTACCAAATTGGGAATATATCGCTGATAACTTCAACTATATAACCTCTGAGCTCGTACGTCTCAGAGAAGGGTGTTAAGCTAAGAGAAAAAATTCTCCGCCACCAACAGAAATATATTTGAAAGAAATCGGCTTTACATCTCAATTTGTAATGTCAGACACACAATCCATACAAGTCTGTTCCGGGCTCGAACAGAACCGAAGGCACTTACAAAGAAGTCCTTGCAATCCGAATAATCTCTAATCACGTTCGGATTTCCCATCACATATGGAGATCTCAATACCGGGGATCAGCCAGTGCAGAGACAATCAACAAGAAACCCTTTCGTTTTCGAAAATATCCGGTCTTCAACACCCATCTTCGAATGCAATTCATAACGACATATCACATATTCGGAATGGGTTATACGACCCCAAGGTCCTTTCCCGGTTAACCCGAATAGTGAGCGCTTATTTTTTTTTAAAAATAAGTGTGGCATTCAAATTCAAGCAATTCACAACAAATACCTATTTAAAGGTAAATATTGATAGTCGGTTATTGAACTATCAATAGATATGCCAACATCACCAGATTCCAAATAATTTTCCAAATTATTTATTTCCCAAAAATATCTTTATAAGATATACATTCTCCATTCTTTAAAAATAAATCAATATTTATTTTTAAACTCATTTTCCAAATTTCATTTATAAATTCCATATTGAATTTACATTCCAAAATATTTATGAATATACGATTTCCATTCGATTTCTAATATTCATTTTCAATTTATCTTTAAAAAGATAAATTCCAAATATTCACTTAATATTGGAAAAGCATTTCTATACCTATTAAAAATAAGTAATTCGCAGATCTTTTTATTTTCTATACTCAGAAAATATTTAATATACCCTAATCGAAATTAAGTATATATTTCATTCTTTAAGGAAATCATTCACTTAATATTATTTATTTGGGCCAAAACGAATGTTGCGTAAAACATCGTTACGACAACCCAAAATCACTAGTATAGGGATTCGAAATTAAAATAGATATATAAATCCCAATACTATACAAAATATTTCCTTTCGGAAATCATTTATTATAACAACAGTGTTATAATCTACCATTCCTTTTATTTCTCGAAAACATCTATTTCAACAATAAATGTTGAAATCTATGGTTTCGAATCTCAACACCTTTTAAAACATCTTTAGATCGTTTTAATTCTATTTAAAACATCACATCCAAAATAATTTCTTTAACATAATATTCACTATTCAAAAACGTGAATATACTTGTTAATAAATTTTATCACTTCTATTCATTCTATTTTAAAGAATTATTCACTGTTTAAAACATGAATATAATTCCATTAACAAATTACAAAAATTTTACTTATCAAAATAAGTCGTTGCGAATTTATAAGACAATGTTTATAAATTCCATTTCTATTTATTTTTTTTACAACAACTTCCTTTTATAAATTTCCTTTATAAATCTATTCAATTTCATATCTCAATGATATACTAAATTTTCATATTATAAGTTAAATACTTATAATTTATTTGTTTACAAAATCGTTCCTTTAAACTTCATAATTATAAATCTTATAACTTATAAGATTCATCTATTTATCCAAAATCTATTCTTTTAACTTTATAAATTTTATAAACCTACTGCTTATAAAAAATCTCATTTATAACTTCACCGTTATAATTCTATAATTCCAATTTATGAAATTCATTTACAATTCATTCTAATACTTGTAAAAGCTTGTTTTATAATTCCAATATTTTTAATTTATAAATATCAATTTATAAATCTTTTTAATATAAAACAATTTATATTACTATTTTAAAACGTCTTTCAACTCCTTTATAATTTATCATTTTGATTTATAAAATAATCAAATTTCATAAATTCTATAGATTTCATTCCTTTATGAAATCCATTTACAAATCATTTTATCACTTATAAAAGCTCGTTTTATAATTCAAGATATTCTAAATTTATAGATATCAATTTATAAATCTTTTAATATAAATCAATTTATATTATTACTTTAAACATCTTTAAACTCTTTCATAATTTCATCATTCTGATTTATAAAATAAAAATTTTATAAATCCAATTTTTAAACTTCTTATAATAAATTCAGAAATTTCAGTTTAAACTATTTTGTAAAATCACTAATCCCATATTTTCAAAAATCAACTTTTAACTGTATTTCTCAAAAATCATAATTTTTATAATATTAAAATTATAACTTTTATTTATTTAAGATGAATCAATTTCAAAAATATTTTATAAACGTATATTTCCAAAAATCACTTTAGAAATAAAAATCGTTGTTTTTAAATTCCAAAAAAATTGGATCCGATGATGCAACACATCAATAGTCAATCACGACTTTCAAACATCATATATCATCCATGATAAACAATCAAACATCACAATATCTAAAATCAATAAATATTTGTGAGGAATCCAGTTGGATCCCTCCAACCTGTTTCCCTGCATCCACAGACATTAGCACAATACCATTCCACTTCGAGGTGGAATATCGCGGTATATGGGTTTTTATAAAAATATATCCGCTTACTAACGGCGCAATAGGGTCTCATCCGCTATACAATGCGGGAAATCAATCAACTGCAATATATACATATGCCAATATATATATTGCTATATATAATATAATACCAATTCCACTTCGAGGTGGAATATCGCGGTATATGTGTGTAATAAATAACCTCCGCTTACTAACGGCGCAATAGGGTCTATTCACATCCAATATATATATCAATCATCATTCAATCATTCAATCACCATAGTCAAGCAAATTTTAAATCTAACTATTTAATATTTAAATAAATCCTTTTGAGTGAGAAGTTCTCACCTTTATTCCCGTTTGCAATCCACTTCAAATTCAACTTGTTTTCTTCATTTATACCTTGTATAAATATTATACACAATTTATTAATATTCGAATCAATCGAATAAATTAAATTTTCATTAGATAATTTCGATTCATCTGCAATTTCATTTTTTAATAGTTAAATTAACTAATGGTTTTATTTACAGTTTCTTCTTTAATAAATTTATTAAAACTAATTTTCCTTTTTATAAATTTAAATCAACTAACAAACTTTGGTTTTAAATTTGTTATAAATAAATTCCTTTTAAATAGAATATTTGAACTAAGTGAAAAATCACTTACCATTTAATTAAATCGAATCCCCTTTTAAATTTTAAATAGATTACTCTTAACAAATTTATCTAATAAAATTTAAATTTCAACTAAATTTACTTAAATAAATTTATTTAACTATAATTTAATTTTAAAACTAAATTTTCTTCAAGTTTTAAAATCCCTATTATTATTTATTTCTAATCTATATACATTTATTAAAATTCGAACAGATTCCTTTAACAAGTTTATTTAACCAAGATTTTATTTTTAACAAATTTTCTTCTTTTAATAAATTTAAATTTTCCAATGATTAAATTTTAAACCAATTTTCTTTAAAAAAAATATATTTAGCAATCAAAATAATTCCCTAAGTTAACTAAACAATTCAATTTTAACCAACGATACACTTTTAATTAATGATATCAAAGAATTAATTTTAAACTAATTTTCTTTAACAATTTATTTAACTAAAAATTTAAAAATTAAATTTCCTTTAAAATTTATTTCTACTAATTCTTTTACTTTAAATTAATATCTTTAAATCGATTTCTTTTAATAAATTATAAAAATTAAGTTTTTAATCTAAATTTCCTTTAAAAATCTTTCCCTTAATAAATTTAATTTCCATCGATAGGTTTATTTAATTTGGCTAACCATTTTGGGTTTATACTAATAATTTTATTTAAGATAATTTCTTTTAGTCAAATAAACTTTTATTTGACCAAAAATTTATTTTAACAAATTTTCCCTTAATAAATCACTTTACTTAGCAATTTAAATTTCTAACAAATTTCCTTTTATAAAAATTTACCTAACAAAATATTAATTCTAAAAATACATTTCCTTTAAATAATTTTATTAAATTTATCAATATTCAATATAAATCGAACTATTTGGTTTACTCTTTTAAAATTTTATTAACTAACTATTCATATTATTATTATTATTATTATTTTCTGTATATACTCACTGGAATATATATATTTATTTTTTTAGAAATCGAATAAGATAAAATAAAATAAAATAAATAAATAAAAAATTACCTTACTGATAAATGAAGAATACGGCTAAATCCCCCAATTCCCACTGTAACGCGAGCTTGCCCTAGCCTCGTTTGCCACGATCATCTCGCGTGCCGCCTTCAGTAGTCGCCGCTGCCTCGTGCCGCGCGACACTGCAGCTACCCCTCGTCGCGACCCACAGAGCGCCGCCTCGCGTCACGCGCATGCGCGTGAGTGTCGCCGCCACTGCTCCCCCACGCGCGAGTCGCCCCTTCGAATCGCGACACCCTGAATCGTTGCTGCCATGGATTTTGATTGCTGTCTATTTTTGGCTTCGGTGATTTGAGTTTTGAATGAGAGTAAGGGCTTCGGCATAAATTATCAATGGAAGGGGAGATAAAGACACGATTTGTAAATGGGGCTTCGGCCATTAAAGTTTATTTTTTTTTCGTTTTTCTTTGATTTGAAAAACTGGAGAGGGAGAGGGATATCTTTAAGATTGAACGAACATGCTCAGCACGATTTTTTTAGCGTGATCTTCTGCGTGTTTTTAGGCATGAAATTGGGGGTGCTGTCTTTTATTTAATTTAAATTTAAATTTAAATTGAATCCAATTTGATTTCGACGCGTTTATCTCTCGTATGCTCACATATCAACTCCGAATGCTACGAAATTTGAAATCCGGCAATAACTCAATATTACGGACCCAATGGAACTGGTTTCGTCGAATTCCGAGACTGTGCCTCGGACGGCTATTTTTAAATATCGATTCAAACGATTAAATTTCAAAACTGAACAATCCACTTTAAATTTCAATTCTGAAGCTTCTATTATCTTCAATATTATCAATATGAATTTTACAACCCTTTGAAATATTTTTAATCGGCTTAAAATTGAAGATTCAAATTTTTATTCAACTTTCAACAGATTAAATCCTAAAATTCAATCGCCAAATTCATTCTGATAATTTGAAATTCAATTCAAACCATCATTCAAATATTTAAAATTAATTAAATATTCCCAAATTAAATTGTTTAAAATTCTAGGTCGTTACAATCTTCCCTCCTTAAAAGAATTTCGTCCCGAAATTACAAGTTAAGAAGAATGCCCTTATCCCGTCTATCATTTTTCACAATCCAAATAGTTTTATCAACCTACTAGCCTAAATCTTTTTATTAAGGATTCACTATCATTCAACTAGTTTTCCAACTTCAATTATAAGTTTCAACCAACATTGTTTTACTAACCATTCAAATTTAAATTCAAATTCAAATTCAAATCTCAAACTTTCAAAATTTCTCAAAATTTTTCTAACACCCTAAATTTTCGAAAAATTTCGCCAGCGTCTCCTTTGCGCGGCTAGCTCGGTACGACTACAAAATGGCACCACGGCCCCTCAGAATCAAAAAGAAAAGAGAAAAGCCAAGTGGCTAGAGAAGAAAGTCATCAAATCTCATACTGAAATTCAAATACGTACCTTTTTGTCGAGCAATTCAATTTTTATCTTTGAAATCAAAATCTCAATTCCTTTATATACCTGTATAACCTGCTAGTAGTAGTAGCATCCAAATCCAAATACAATATTCAAACCAATTTGCGAATTCTATTACAAAATTTTCAACATATGTTTCTTATACATTTTTACTTCACTATTGAAGTTACATGTCCATTCTCATTCAATTTCACATTTCAATTTCAATTCACAATTTCATTTGAATTCAATTCTCAATTCTAAATATTGAATTCTATCGATTAACTTTCATTTAGTAATTCATATTACTACTTTAAATTAGTTTCATCCACTAATTCATTTCAATATTCAATTCATTCCATTTGAAATTATTTCATTAATGAATAAATTATCAAGTTAATTTACTTGAATTCAATCCATTTTATTTTATTTAATTCCATATAATAATGATAATAATTCTATATTATTACTTCTTAACAATCATGCAACCGTATATCATAATAATTCATAGAAAATCATTTCTTTTCTATCAAAATAGTTTTGGGCAAAATTATCTTATTCACCCGATTCAAAACAAATTAATATTCACTAACAAATACGCGCTCATATCTATTATTACACTCAAATTCATTCTAGAGTACTGCTGACTCTATCTCTAACGAGTAATACCCAACAGAACCATGGTTGTCGCTTAACCATAAGCTCCGATACCAAATGTAACAAACGCGAGTTTTCGACTTTCGAAAATTCAACATCGATACTCACTTTATCGACTGTCGAGAAATCGAAAGCGAAAACCGAAATGTTATGGTTTTTAAGAAAGAAGGAAAGAAAAAGAAAAGGGGAAAGAAGAGAGAAAAAAAGAGAGAATAGAAAACAGAAAATAGAACGGAACAGAAAATAACAGAACAACATCAGAATCTCACAATTCGCAGCGGAACAACATATAATAGATAAATGAATAATCTTTAAACAAAGAACTATATCAGTTATTACATTACATTACATCATATCATCAGAGTGTACAACATCAAACAAACAGCGGAAAAGAAAGTACTATATACTAGTAATACGCCATGCCATCCATCTTGCCTCCAGCAACTCCTGAATTCCAGAATATCCTGATAAACCTAACTCTTGACTGCCCGTGTGAAAATTGGTGGGCACCCAGAGTTTAGGAAGGAAAACAATAAACTCCAAGTCAGTCATGTGACTGGTGTGAGAACTGAAGACAGTTTATTTTTCTTTAAAATTAAAATAGAGGAATATTTTTAAAAATCAATTCGCAATGCTTTTAAAAATGAGACTACCATAAGACCTCCCGCCACACACACAATGCAAACGCAGACTTGGAGAAGATTTCTTCTTATGTTAGTCAAAGATGCTTGATACGTATTAAAAGAAAACAGTTGTTATTATTTCTAGTGCATAGTGTAGAAAATATTTCGAAAGTAGAATATAAATCTTAGCCAGCATAGGTACCATTATATTATGCTTACTATAGCTACCATATTAGATGGCAGGTTCTACAACTAAAACCGTACAAGATCGTATTGTTTCTTTGGATTTCCAACGAATGATCAGGCCAAGGAACTTCCTATTGCCACATGAGAATGCCTCTGGATGGACATCCCCGAGAACCAAACCGGATCTCTGCCAACACAAGGTCGGGTTACCCCTAACTGGGTAACTACTGACACGAGCATGCCATCCCCCGGTCCTTTGGGACCTTTATCCGAGAGCTCTCTAATCAACATCACACCATAATAAAAAGTGTTTCAACATGAGTAAGCATCTGGGCTCCATACCATGACACCACCCTTTTCCAGAAGGAAATGCACACACCCTAAAGGGAGCTACCCCTCATAACCTTGCCGCATCTTTCCTGTTTTGACCATTCCGGGGTGTGAGGCTCGACGAAGTCACGTCCACAAAAACATACTTTATACAAAAGCCATGCTTTGGGTCAAACAAATGATCATAGAAATGATCACTAGGATAGACGATCCAATAAAAGATCCTATCACAAATAATCAACACAATGATCATTTCACAACAACACTCAGCATGTCACATTACCAAATTGGGAATATATCGCTGATAACTTCAACTATATAACCTCTGAGCTCGTACGTCTCAGAGAAGGGTGTTAAGCTAAGAGAATAAATTCTCCGCCACCAACAGAAATATATTTGAAAGAAATCGGCTTTACATCTCAATTTGTAATGTCAGACACACAATCCATACAAGTCTGTTCCGGGCTCGAACAGAACCGAAGGCACTTACAAAGAAGTCCTTGCAATCCGAATAATCTCTAATCACGTTCGGATTTCCCATCACATATGGAGATCTCAATACCGGGGATCAGCCAGTGCAGAGACAATCAACAAGAAACCCTTTCGTTTTCGAAAATATCCGGTCTTCAACACCCATCTTCGAATGCAATTCATAACGACGTATCACATATTCGGAATGGGTTATACGACCCCAAGGTCCTTTCCCGGTTAACCCGAATAGTGAACGCTTATTTTTAAAAAAAAATAAGTGTGGCATTCAAATTCAAGCAATTCACAACAAATACCTATTTAAAGGTAAATATTGATAGTCGGTTATTGAACTATCAATAGATATGCCAACATCACCAAATTCCAAATAATTTTTCAAATTATTTATTTCCCAAAAATATCTTTATAAGATATACATTCTCCATTCTTTAAAAATAAATCAATATTTATTTTTAAACTCATTTTCCAAATTTCATTTATAAATTCCATATTGAATTTACATTCCAAAATATTTATGAATATACGATTTCCATTCGATTTCTAATATTCATTTTCAATTTATCTTTAAAAAGATAAATTCCAAATATTCACTTAATATTGGAAAAGCATTTCTATACCTATTAAAAATAAGTAATTCACAGATCTTTTTATTTTCTATACTCAGAAAATATTTAATATACCCTAATCGAAATTAAGTATATATTTCATTCTTTAAGGAAATCATTCACTTAATATTATTTATTTGGGCCAAAACGAATGTTGCGTAAAACATCGTTACGACAACCCAAAATCACTAGTATAGGGATTCGAAATTAAAATAGATATATAAATCCCAATACTATACAAAATATTTCCTTTCGGAAATCATTTATTATAACAACAGTGTTATAATCTACCATTCCTTTTATTTCTCGAAAACATCTATTTCAACAATAAATGTTGAAATCTATGGTTTCGAATCTCAACACCTTTTAAAACATCTTTAGATCGTTTTAATTCTATTTAAAACATCACATCCAAAATAATTTCTTTAACATAATATTCACTATTCAAAAACGTGAATATACTTGTTAATAAATTTTATCACTTCTATTCATTCTATTTTAAAGAATTATTCACTGTTTAAAACATGAATATAATTCCATTAACAAATTACAAAAATTTTACTTATCAAAATAAGTCGTTGCGAATTTATAAGACAATGTTTATAAATTCCATTTCTATTTATTTTTTTTACAACAACTTCCTTTTATAAATTTCCTTTATAAATCTATTCAATTTCATATCTCAATGATATACTAAATTTTCATATTATAAGTTAAATACTTATAATTTATTTTTTTACAAAATCGTTCCTTTAAACTTCATAATTATAAATCTTATAACTTATAAGATTCATCTATTTATCCAAAATCTATTCTTTTAACTTTATAAATTTTATAAACCTACTGCTTATAAAAAATCTCATTTATAACTTCACCGTTATAATTCTATAATTCCAATTTATGAAATTCATTTACAATTCATTCTAATACTTGTAAAAGCTTGTTTTATAATTCCAATATTTTTAATTTATAAATATCAATTTATAAATCTTTTTAATATAAAACAATTTATATTACTATTTTAAAACGTCTTTCAACTCCTTTATAATTTATCATTTTGATTTATAAAATAATCAAATTTCATAAATTCTATAGATTTCATTCCTTTATGAAATCCATTTACAAATCATTTTATCACTTATAAAAGCTCGTTTTATAATTCAAGATATTCTAAATTTATAGATATCAATTTATAAACCGTTTAATATAAATCAATTTATATTATTACTTTAAACATCTTTAAACTCTTTCATAATTTCATCATTCTGATTTATAAAATAAAAATTTTATAAATCCAATTTTTAAACTTCTTATAATAAATTCAGAAATTTCAGTTTAAACTATTTTGTAAAATCACTAATCCCATATTTTCAAAAATCAACTTTTAACTGTATTTCTCAAAAATCATAATTTTTATAATATTAAAATTATAACTTTTATTTATTTAAGATGAATCAATTTCAAAAATATTTTATAAACGTATATTTCCAAAAATCACTTTAGAAATAAAAATCGTTGTTTTTAAATTCCAAAAAAATTGGATCCGATGATGCAACACATCAATAGTCAATCACGACTTTCAAACATCATATATCATCCATGATAAACAATCAAACATCACAATATCTAAAATCAATAAATATTTGTGAGGAATCCAGTTGGATCCCTCCAACCTGTTTCCCTGCATCCACAGACATTAGCACAATACCATTCCACTTCGAGGTGGAATATCGCGGTATATGGGTTTTTATAAAAATATATCCGCTTACTAACGGCGCAATAGGGTCTCATCCGCTATACAATGCGGAAAATCAATCAACTGCAATATATACATATGCCAATATATATATTGCTATATATAATATAATACCAATTCCACTTCGAGGTGGAATATCGCGGTATATGTGTGTAATAAATAACCTCCGCTTACTAACGGCGCAATAGGGTCTATTCACATCCAATATATATATCAATCATCATTCAATCATTCAATCACCATAGTCAAGCAAATTTTAAATCTAACTATTTAATATTTAAATAAATCCTTTTGAGTGAGAAGTTCTCACCTTTATTCCTGTTTGCAATCCACTTCAAATTCAACTTGTTTTCTTCATTTATACCTTGTATAAATATTATACACAATTTATTAATATTCGAATCAATCGAATAAATTAAATTTTCATTAGATAATTTCGATTCATCTGCAATTTCATTTTTTAATAGTTAAATTAACTAATGGTTTTATTTACAGTTTCTTCTTTAATAAATTTATTAAAACTAATTTTCCTTTTTATAAATTTAAATCAACTAACAAACTTTGGTTTTAAATTTGTTATAAATAAATTCCTTTTAAATAGAATATTTGAACTAAGTGAAAAATCACTTACCATTTAATTAAATCGAATCCCCTTTTAAATTTTAAATAGATTACTCTTAACAAATTTATCTAATAAAATTTAAATTTCAACTAAATTTACTTAAATAAATTTATTTAACTATAATTTAATTTTAAAACTAAATTTTCTTCAAGTTTTAAAATCCCTATTATTATTTATTTCTAATCTATATACATTTATTAAAATTCGAACAGATTCCTTTAACAAGTTTATTTAACCAAGATTTTATTTTTAACAAATTTTCTTCTTTTAATAAATTTAAATTTTCCAATGATTAAATTTTAAACCAATTTTCTTCTAAAAAAAATATATTTAGCAATCAAAATAATTCCCTAAGTTAACTAAACAATTCAATTTTAACCAACGATACACTTTTAATTAATGATATCAAAGAATTAATTTTAAACTAATTTTCTTTAACAATTTATTTAACTAAAAATTTAAAAATTAAATTTCCTTTAAAATTTATTTCTACTAATTCTTTTACTTTAAATTAATATCTTTAAATCGATTTCTTTTAATAAATTATAAAAATTAAGTTTTTAATCTAAATTTCCTTTAAAAATCTTTCCCTTAATAAATTTAATTTCCATCGATAGGTTTATTTAATTTGGCTAACCATTTTGGGTTTATACTAATAATTTTATTTAAGATAATTTCTTTTAGTCAAATAAACTTTTATTTGACCAAAAATTTATTTTAACAAATTTTCCCTTAATAAATCACTTTACTTAGCAATTTAAATTTCTAACAAATTTCCTTTTATAAAAATTTACCTAACAAAATATTAATTCTAAAAATACATTTCCTTTAAATAATTTTATGAAATTTATCAATATTCAATATAAATCGAACTATTTGATTTACTCTTTTAAAATTTTATTAACTAACTATTCATATTATTATTATTATTATTATTTTCTGTATATACTCACTGGAATATATATATTTATTTTTTTAGAAATCGAATAAGATAAAATAAAATAAAATAAATAAATAAAAAATTACCTTACTGATAAATGAAGAATACAGCTAAATCCCCCAATTCCCACTGTAACGCGAGCTTGCCCTAGCCTCGTTTGCCACGATCATCTCGCGCGCCGCCTCAAGTAGTCGCCGCTGCCTCGTGCCGCGCGACACTGCAGCTACCCCTCGTCGCGACCCACAGAGCGCCGCCTCGCGTCACGCGCATGCGCGTGAGCGTCGCCGCCACTGCTCCCCCACGCGCGAGTCGCCCCTTCGAATCGCGACACCCTGAATCGTTGCTGCCATGGATTTTGATTGCTGTCTATTTTTGGCTTTGGTGATTTGAGTTTTGAATGAGAGTAAGGGCTTCGGCATAAATTATCAATGGAAGGGGAGATAAAGACATGATTTGTAAATGGGGCTTCGGCCATTAAAGTTTTTTTTTTTTTCGTTTTTCTTTGATTTGAAAAACTGGAGAGGGAGAGGGATATCTTTAAGATTGAACGAACATGCTCAGCACGATTTTTTTAGCGTGATCTTCTGCGTGTTTTTAGGCATGAAATTGGGGGTGCTGTCTTTTATTTAATTTAAAGTTAAATTTAAATTGAATCCAATTTGATTTCGACGCGTTTATCTCTCGTATGCTCACATATCAACTCCGAATGCTACGAAATTTGAAATCCGGTAATAACTCAATATTACGGACCTAATGGAACTGGTTTCGTCGAATTCCGAGACTGTGCCTCGGACGGCTATTTTTAAATATCGATTCAAACGATTAAATTTCAAAACTGAACAATCCACTTTAAATTTCAATTCTGAAGCTTCTATTATCTTCAATATTATCAATATGAATTTTACAACCCTTTGAAATATTTTTAATCGGCTTAAAATTGAAGATTCAAATTTTTATTCAACTTTCAACAGATTAAATCCTAAAATTCAATCGCCAAATTCATTCTGATAATTTGAAATTCAATTCAAACCATCATTCAAATATTTAAAATTAATTAAATATTCCCAAATTAAATTGTTTAAAATTCTGGATCGTTACAGTTACAATTCCCTTCGTCGAAGAGTGATGGAATGGACTCGAACATAATATAAAAGTCCTTGGCCGGAGTGCCGAGGCCGGTGAATATAAAAGTCCTTGGTCGAAGTGCCGATGCGGTGAATATCAAAGTCCTTGGCCGGAGTACCGAGGCCAGTGAATATTAAAGTCCTTAGCCAGAGTGTCGAGGCCGGTGAATATAAAAGTCCTTGGCCGGGATGCCGAGTGAATATCAAAGTCCCTGGCCGAAGTGCCGAGGCCGGTGAATATCAAAGTCCTTGGCCGGAGTGTCGAGGCCGGTGAATATCAAAGTCCTTGGCCGGAGTGCCGAGGCCGGTGAATATCAAAGTCCTTGGCCGGAGAGCCGAGGCCGGTGAATATCAAAGTCCTTGGCCGGAGTGCCGAGGCCGGTGAATATCAAAGTCCTTGGCCGGAGTGCCATGGCCGGTGAATATCAAAGTCCTTGGCCGGAGTGCCGTCGGTGAATATCAAAGTCCTTGACCGGAGTGCCGAGGTCTGTGAATACACAAGCCCTTGGCCGAAGAGCCGAGGCCGGGGAATATACAAGCCTTTGACTGGAAAGTCAAGGCAGGAACAGTATAACGCGACCCGGAGAGGTTTATGGATTCAAAGACTAGACCCGGTGAGGTCATGTGTTTGGCTATTGGTTATTAATGGATTAGAACTCGGTCGTCGAGTTCAGATGGATATGGATTTGGCTAAGGATTTGGTTACTGGGTTCGGAACCGGATGTCGACTTGAGGCAGTCGTAGGTTTAGAGAAGGATACGGTGATGGTACTTGGATAAATTGGATTGCATTATGAATCGGAAAGTACAGATGTAGATGACATACAAACTTCGGATATCGGACTCGAGGCTATTCAAAACACACCTTCTAATAGCAAGGCATGTTTTGAAAGACAAATGTTAACCCGCCTTCCGGCAAGGCCACAGACATGCGGATTTAGCTAAGTCAGCTTCTCGTTTATCGAGGCTAGAGTCCGATGGATTCGGTTTAAAATGATGAAGTTCACATGGATATGTCGTTCGGTCGAGAAGTGGAGAGGTTACATGGCTCGGTATGGAAGTCAAAGGCCGGTCGGCCCTGGTAATGTCGCTCGGCATTGTCGGCACGACTCGGACTTGGTGAGGTGGTTCGACCTACGTAAGGTCGCTCGAAACTGCAGAGAAGTCAGGGTCGCTCGGCATAAGGTAGTGGTTTGGCAGATGCAGCTCGGCATCGTACCTCGCTCGGCATCGTACCTCGCTCGGCATCGTACCTCGCTCGGCATCGCATCAATGCTCGGCATTAGTGAGACGACTCGACATTATAAAGGTAGGTGGCTCGGCATTGTGGTGAGGCCGGTGTGGTTCGGAATTGTGGTGAGACCGGTGTGGCTCGGCGTTATAGAGGTAGGTGGCTCGACATTGCGGTAAGACCGGTGTGGCCCGGCATGGAAGAGGTATGTGGCTCGGTGGAAGGACTTAATGTGCCTTTGCCATTCAGAAAGCCCAACAAATCAGGATTTGTCTATAAATACAGCATAAGGGATTTAGAAAAAGGATCTTCTTCTAGCTTTTTGACTTTCTATTTCCTAAGGCTAAGGTTACTCTACCATTTTTTAACTATAACCGATTCTTACATCAATAAAAAGTAAACTTCTGGAGTGGACGTAGGCCGTAGTTAACCGAACCACTATAAAACCTACTGTTCTTTACCGCTTTTATTTTATTTTTGACTGTCTTCACATTATTTCTCTCTACATACATTCGATCTGTGATTTGTGACTGTTATTTGGTGCTTTCATCCGGATTTGGGTGTTAGTGATCAATTTTGTCGCTAACAATAATAATCCGTAAAGGTATAATATGTCCATATGTAGATGTTGAGATTTACACCGCAACAGACATATTAGCTCATTTTGTATGTCATGTATGTTGTCCAAATATGTGCATGTATATGTGTTACATTATACACACGCACATGTACGTATAAATATATTATATACAATATATGAACATAAAACACACATAAAAATGCATGCATATATATATAGAGAGAAAAATTATTAAAAATTATTTATAATTCAAAATTAACTTATTTTTGCAAACATAATAATTTTAGTGTTTTAATTTGTATATATTATGAACAAAATAATGTTTTCATCCATAAATAATTGACATAAAATAATCTACTGATGAAAATTTAAATTTTACAAATTTCAAAAATTTAGGATCATAAAAAAAGCTTAGGAGAAATCTGAAGATTTTTCAAAGTTGAAATATTATTTTTAAAAACAAATACATTGATTTCGGCAATAATTATTTAATACAAAATAAAATATTAATAAAAATTAAAATTTTAAAATTTCAGAATTTTAGGATCATGAATTAAAGTTTAAAAATAATTTTGAAGAATTTTTAAGTTAAATTATTATTTTTAATAAATCATAAACAATTTTTCCGAAATAATATTAATTATTAAAAAAAATAAACTTAGTTGAAAAATTCCTAAATTTTTTATACATGTTTCTGAAATTATATAATATTTTTAAAAAATATAAAATTGAATTTTTAAAGTAAAAATTATTTTACATATAATAAAAAATTCAAAAATTCAATAAATGTTAATATACAAATATGAATATATGTATGATAATTAATTTTTGAATTTTTAAATTTGTATTATATATAAATAAGTGTACTCAATTTTTTAAATCATATATATATATATATATATCTTATATATGCATATATGCTATTATGAGAGAGAAATATACACTAATATATATATATATATATATATATATGAATTTATTAATATATATATAATAATTATTAATGACAAAAATTGATTTTGTACGATAAAAAACATTTTTTTATACATAAATCAAATAGTACAATAAACAAATTATGCACATAACCAAACTGATTTGTGACAACCACATCTACTTACAAAATCTCACCTAACTAAAAATATAGCAGCAATATATTTAAACAGATATGAAATTGCTCATTATAGGATCATAGAATATAATTTAATTACTGTAATATGAAGTAATATTACCAGTTTAATCGCCGACCTCTAACTATCAAATAATATTATTTTAATTTGAAATATATTTGAGAATTTTGGAGTGGATTGAGAGCTATGTTTTAACCAGAAGTGTAGAGGTAATGGCAGCCAAAAAAAGGTTATCCATTATTTTAGAGGTGCAAACATACATACATATAGGCCTGTCAATGGTACGGGTTTCTGCCTGAGACTGGCCCTATTAATGCGGGCAAGGGTTTTGCATTTTACTACTCTAGCCCGATACGGGCCCAACCCGAGTACGGTTTTATCTAAACCCAGCTTAATTAGGGTCCGATCTGACTATTACTTTTCCGTAGTATCAAAACATGAGTGTATATATTATTTATTTACCATTTTGCTTGTTTACATGTACATGTTATTGCATATTTTTGTTGTTAGCTTGACCACATCACCGTCCACTTTATATGTTAACATTGTTTGCATACAAATTTTATAGAAGTTGTAGTTTTAAAATATGGATTTAATATAAATATTCTAAGTTAGGTATACAGTTACAACCCAACGGGCCTAAAAATCCCGATAGGCCGGGCTCGGATATTGGTTGAAATAGCCTGCGGGTTCGGGCCGGGCTCGGGTTTTAATTATTGTAATCGGACTCGGGTTCGGGTTTCATAATATCTGGACCGAACCCGGCCCACTGACAGGCCTACATACATACATACGTACATACATAAATACATGCATATATAAATACATACATACATACATACATATGGTTGTATTAGAGAGAAATGATGAAAATCTTTTTACCCATTCTCACTTGATCCCAACCCATCATCTCCAAGCCAATTCCATATGTGTTAGCCACCCCAAGACCTTCCCAAAACCTAAATTTTACAGCCCTAATGATGTGCCTTAAACCCATCTAAGCCCAAGCCAAAATACTATGCAATTAAATCTAATTTAATCGCTTGTCGATATTGTATATCGATTGATATATTTATAACCGTTATAAATATATATAACATTATTTATTTCTCAAATCATATTCATATTTTATAATTAATATTTCATGAAAATTAAATTAATTCAACTAATTTATAACAATTATAAACTACTTAAATCATTCGTCTTAAGGGAATTCATCATTTCGGCTGTGCAACTCTTGGGTGTAAATTTAGTCAGCGATTAACATCAAACTACTCTAATATTAACGCTCACACGTCATTTAGCAGGTGGTGTGACATTATATCCAAATTTATCGCTTACTCATTTTTGGTAAAAATCCAATTTTAGTTTAATAAGCGTTACCCGGCTGTGACATTTGTTTATACCAATTCGCTTAGTCAAAACTATATCACTTTGGACTTATGGAATTTGGTAATAGTCAAAATTCCAACCTCATCCACATTTAACTTTATAGTCCAAATATAAAGTCCTTGGTTTAATAATAACAATTATTACTAACCGAAATGCTTTGGCCAGAGACTTTGTTTTGAGTTGACTTGAGTTGACTATGATACTAACCGCATATAACTTAGGAAACGAATCCTCTCTTGAATAGTGCTTCACTTTCAATACTTCCACTCGATCCAAATATAGTCACTCGATGGACGCCATGCCATGATTTGGATATAATCAAAGCGGAGCTTTTATATTGAAGATCCACAATATTCTTAAGTCGAGCGAACTTTGTAAACCAGTCACATCAATATTTTCTATTTGACTTTAGTTATAATAACCAACAAAAAACTATCGAGTGAGTCGTTTCATTGTTATCCAATAACTATTAGTACGTAACCCCTAGGTGCCCCCAACAGTCATGAGTAATGCACTGCCCAACATTTGAAGAGCGTTACGTACTTCAGTCTCAACGGATACATCGATATCCAATTTTGATGCATCTTGACTAGGAACATTTAAAATGGTATATTTGTTTCGTTGTGATAAATTACTCACGGTTACAACACTTTGTAACTACTACCACAAAATATACCATTTATGGATTTTCTATTAAATATACTTTCAATTAAATTAATTAATTAATACAATCACATTATATCAAACATATAATAGGAAGAAAATACCTTTTATTTCAAACAAGACGTGTCAACGAGTTAGATATATGTAACAAATTACATAATTGCCCCTAAGGATACCCATAACTCTATCGAGATTCACGTTTTTACAACCTTTGATCCTAGTTTTTCTTTGTTAATCTTAATTTTGCATAAGTGACAAGTCTTGATCCATTGAGATGATGTAAAATGACCTTCAACGAGCTTTGGTCGAGTGTTGATTGATGACTTGATTTTGGCGAGACGGTTTTGAGAAACGATTGCATCGAATGCACTTCGGCATCCAAATGGAATACACAAGTCAAAACTTCAAGTTATACACCATGATTTTTTGTTCTTGCAAAGAAAACTCCACGTTTTTTCCGGACAATGGTTTCATTATCATACGTTCTATGATAACGGGTAAAATCCGATACACAATTCCATTGTGCAATGGAGCTCATTTTCTAGCACGAGTGGACTATCTACATAGAGTGTTCATGTACTCCATGCTCTGAACAAAGGACACACACTTCATAGAACGTCACTTCACAATGCTCCAGTTGATTTGCAGAGTCCAATTGGTCAATAGACGTCGACATCCGTTGGATTCTGTACATTGGCTACACGAGTTTTGATTAAAATATTTTATTAAAAATATACCTGACCGAGTTCTCCATCAAGCATTTTAGTTTAAAATGATCAAATGATCTCCTCGTTTCAAGGTCAGCACTAGCACTTCTACCCCTCTAGAGTTGGGCTCTTCTACTGCCTAAGCTTACCTGCCCAGAGCCAGGTGTTCTATAACACCGGAACTCCAACCGCGGGCTCCTCCGAGTGCATAGCCTCATGGCCAAGCTCCTATAATAGATGAATGACCTTCTCTGATAGTCTTAAAAAATCCTCGAGACCTGAAACCGAGTATATTGACGTTAGAGCCATTACATTCATTTTGCCTCAAGCATGGGATTTTTAAGGACGAGGTTCTCCTTCAAATAATCAAGCAGTGGGCTCATCTCTTTCCTTCAGGATATACAGTATGCAATATATACATGTTCTTATATGGAACCATACCTCCATTTAATGACTTCATCAATTCTTTCTTCAAGAAATTGACTGGCTCCAACACAAGTACATTTGAATGGCTATGCCTTACTCGATTCTCTATGTATTCTTTTCATGATACAACTAAACCGTCCTCCAACCTATAGAGAGTTGACTTACCTTTTGAGCTTCAAGAAGAGGCAAGATTTACCTCCCTTATTAATAGTTTGCCTTTGAAAATTACAAGCACATCGGGCCACTTCAAAGCAAGCGTAGTTACTTCAAGAGTTGGTATTTATTCGTTCATTGTCCCAAAGGCTTCAATCGCCTATGTTATCTGGCCATAAGTCTTCTCATCCAATGTTTCCTTTGTACTTTTTTCTTTACACAAACCTCTAATTACTTTCTATATCCTTCACAGATCTCCCCGAACGGTAAGTCAACGATGAGCATGTTCATACTCTGGAGTTCTTGAAGGGGTTTGAGTATGAACACTATACAACTTCTTATGTTATGACGAACGCCCTCCTTTACCAATACTGCCTTCTATATAGTGGTAGGAGCATCATTCCAAAAAAACTTCCCACAAAGAAATCTTAAGCCACCAACGATCCCTCTACCCCCAACTTGCAATTCTAATGAAGATTAAGGGGATGTAGAGGGTCAAGGCGGCAATGAAAATATGGGTTAGGAGGAAAGAAGAGAGAACTATCGAGGAAAGAAGAGGAAGAGGAGAGGAAGGAGTAGAGAAAGGAGGAGATGAAGAGGTAGAAGAGGATGGTGATGATGAGGATTATAATCTCAGCAGAAATGAATCATTTGAAGAGACTTCTCCTTAAGGTACCATTGTCATAGCGCCTCCCTGACTTAAGAAACCAATCATTAATTCTTCATAGCTTGCGCATAGTCCAAGCCTCGAATCAGTTGAAGAAGAGACCGCTCTTGCAGTCCCCTTTGAGAACATCTTTGGTTCCTTAGGCAATCTTAGGAATTTTTTTGCTTTTAGCTCTCGGGGAATAAGCTTTGGAGATATCCTCAATTTTAGCCCCCAATGAATTCGACTTCCGCGTTGGGGATATTCTTGCCGATGGTGATGAAACTCCATCTTTGATGCCCTTCGAGCATAGTCCGTAGATTTGTTAAGGAAATACTAGCACTACACACATTTCTAGGATCACAAGCATAAGCATCGTGTACTCATTCTTAATCCAATATCTTGGTTTTAATATATGCATTCTGATCTTCCTAAGTACAATGGGTAGAGATCGTTTCGGCAGCCTCTGCTTGGGAGTTAGCCAATATCGCTCCATAACTCTAGAGGCTTACAAGTAGTGCCCTAGATCACATCGGGATATCGAATCCAAGAGAAGAAGAAGGCAAAATAAGGAAGGTCGAGATGAAGAGGATAAGAAGAGGCATCGAGAAGAAGAGTAAGAGTGCCATGATGCTAAAAAGAAATAGTGCGATTAGGAGGAACATTGGGGCTCGCATGAGTATCCCAAGTGTGACTCCGGCCCATCTCAGCCGCGTTCTCATTCTTAGGCTCTCAACAACAACCTCAATTGACTCGAACTCCTACCACCACTATTTCAACTTTCTATAAATCCAAAGGAACCGCAAGTTATGCTGCTCCACCTCCGCCCCCCATAGGCTAATCCTCAGCAATTGCTATGAAAATGTAGGTAACTCTACCCAACTATTGCTTGAGTAGGTAACGTTTAATTGTAATGTCAAGGACATCTCTTGATAGGAAGCTAGTAAAGGCATTGATCAGACTAAGGAGGCCACAGATCAGCTCTTTAATTGGAAAATGCTTGCCGAGGGCCTCTTTGACGTCAATAAGATTCATCGACGCTCATTCGCTTTTTCAACTTAGAGAGAATCAACCATGATAAAATAGTAGCATGCTATAAGACTACACTGGCTGACATTACTAAGGAAAAAGATATAGCATTGAAGTCAGCTAAAGACTCCAAAGATGGAATTGCCGAGATGCCCACACTCAAGCCACTAATGTCATGAATGACCAGCTAAAGAAAGATCATGTTGTAAATGTTAAATATGAAGAACTACTCAAAGCTAAGGATGAGCAACATACAATGCTTCAGGCTGAAGTAAGCTGGAAGCTGACTTGGGGGCCGAGTCAGAATCAGATGTCCAGGCTCAAATTAATCTTTTTAGTGCAGATAAGAGATTGCCAAGCCTAAAGCAAAGGCCATTCAAAATATGAAGAGATGGAAGCCACTATTCAGCAATTCTTGGCTATTGTTATTGAAAATAAGAATCTGAAATGCTTGGAGATAGCTATCCAGGTACACTAGTCGACGCTTGGAAATGGATCCTCCGTAGAGTCGCCAAAGCTGGTCATGGGATTATTGAAGATGAGTTGAAATCACTTTTCTTGGATGTGAAAGACATATGGCCTTGAAGAAAGGAAAAGCTCTCTTAGCAGTACAAGACAGGGGGAAGGCAGCTATAGAGGATCTCGCTAGTTCTAATACATTGGATCAAGTGGGGACATCCACTCTCATTTCACGAGAGCCTACAATAGACATTTTTTTTTTCCATGGTGGCCACCTATGATGCTACCACTACCGAAATTCTTATCCTTACATGTCAAGTGCCAAAGTTCCACACCTCACTCTATGGCCATTCAATCAACCAAATCCACGGTTGAGGATGGAGAAATCGTTAAATCCTCGACCAATGACACTCCATCTGGCCAAAGCATTTCTTTAATCTCACAGATCTTCGAGAAACTTCAATTCATGCTATAGGACATCACTAATTTGTACTATTATATCTATCAAGTTATAGGTCATATGTTGCTGCCTCCTCCGCCACCATCTACTCAAGGTTTGGGCCCAAGTACCATTTCAACTATGTTGACCTCCATCGCCATAACGTCGATCTCTCCAATTCCTCCTTTCATCTCTGACCTTGGCACCGACTCAGTGAAAATAGGATGTTGGAAGGGTTAGAGGACATTGATTAGTCTTAAGAAGAGAAGGTCACTATCACAGACACAACAAACCCAAATGTTTTAATTACAGTGGTAGAGAGGCTGAAATGTAACCTTGACAAGATCAACATTAAACTTAAGCCTAAAACTGAAAAGCATGACCGGCTCTAGAAAACCTTAACCTGCTCCCAAAGTTCCTCCACTGAAAATCAAGCCTTCTAAAGGTCATGGTGCTGGTGGATTCCAGTCCTCGAACCCGTCTTCCAAAAATCCTAAGGACCCATCATATGGGACAACCGAAGAAGAAGTCTATTCATTTGAGGAGAGCTTTGTAAAGAATGAGGAGGAGAAAGAGGTGAAAACTTCTAGGAAGTGTCTTGCAAAACTAGCTATCAGGAGAAGGAGCAAGCATGGGAGAGAGCAGTAGGTGGCCATCTTTTCTTTTGAAGGACAGTTTCTTTTTTCCATTTTTTTGGTGTATTTTGTTCTTTTTTCGTAATTCCTATATATAAGCCATTACTGTGCAGGAGTGGCCCCCACAATCATTGTACAAAAGATTTTGTAAACAAAAGATCATTTTTGTTCAATCTTTTTTGTATTTACATTTCTACATCTTCCATTTTACTTTCTTATATAACCGCCTGCATATATAATATAACTATCTGTAATCCAACCACATTTATATTATACATGTCCATGTTTGTGCAATGCCGTTATTTACTATAACTCTATACATATAAATAAATCTCTATTGTTATTATTATTATTATTATTATTATTTCATTACTTAGTTCCATTTATCATTGCCCTAATATATTTCTTTCTTGGCTAAATGGGACTACATTTCTTTGAATAACTTACTTATTTCCGGCTAAACGTATCTCTCCCTTTCGTGTGTAGGGCTACATCACTTTGGCCAATTTCATGGCCACTTAGGTTCTACTGGACCGTAATCAAGGTCTTACATATGAAAATCAATAACTGTGCGCTGTCTCTAGTCTCTGGGAAACGAGAGTGCGGACGTCTATCTCTGGACATCAACTCTTAATTTCACGTATGTTCGGGTGATGATTTAAGCTATCTAGTTGGTCAGCTTTGTTTATCATTTGTTGAACATATCATGTTGGGCTATAAATGCGGACCTGAAAAAACTCATTTATGCCGAATCCTATATCTAGGAATCAGTGCGATAGAAGCTTATTTTTGGGAATCCATTTTCGATCTCGCCCGTCTCTAGGCGTTGGTTAGAAACATCCACCGATCATCTTCACTTATCTTCGACCAAGTGTGTAACAACCCAAATTTTAAGTAATAGTTTAAAAAAACTCGAGTTATAAGTGGAATTTGAAGTTATTTAGAATCACATAGAAATTTTGTTTTAGAATAAAAGTAAGAGCACAATATATATTTAGGCCCAAGCTAATATTTGTAAGCCCAATTACTCAAAAACCTAAACCCAAACCAAAACCAATTTCCAGAATTATCTGTCCCCTTCATCTTATCACTCACTCAAGCTTCCTTCCATTCATTTTTGGGATCTTCCTCCTGAAGCTTCAAACTTAGTAAAAACTTCCCAATTCTAAATTAAAAATCAAATTATATAAATTAAAATAAAACGTGAAATTTAAATACGTTCATCTCAAAGTTTGTATACATCTATAACGAAGAGGGAGGCACATGCGTCATCTCCAAGGTGCTCGCGTGTGTACGTTAGGTTGAAAAAGCAGAGAGGATGTTGAAAAGTGGATTCCAGGTGAGCAAATTTTGCTCATATATCTATGCTAATTGCTTTCACCTTCTATGTAATCCAGTATATACATTTGGGTAATGCGATGCAACCTTTGTTTTATGGTCTTGTACCTGCTTTTGGTGCACCGTGTCATCGCATTTTCGTGGCTGCCTGGTATGTTTGTGCTTTCTGAGCACGTTTGTTACTTCGGGTGCATAGGTGCAGATGTTAGTATGTGCATTGATATATATATATATATATATATATATATATATATATATATATATGAGTGCCTACATTTTGGTATATAAACATATATGTCATGTTGAACTAATTTACTCGGTGAATGACATTGTTTTTCGTTTACATGTTTGCACTCAAACAAAATACCAATGTATACAATAATACAAACAACCATGTTCGAAGTACGGGCCCATACTAATACATGTAAGAGCTGTTATTTATTAATAGTGTAAGCTCATGTGTGCGTTCATGCATTCATCTGGGCATATGCGTTCTTGAGTGTGTATCTACATGAGAAAGAACAAGGTCTATTAGTGTATCTTCTTACATGAGTGTGCTAAGTGGGTGAGTATATATATATTTATTTATAAGTGTGCTAAGTGTGTGAGTATATATATTTATTTACAAGTGTGCATGTATATATGGGTATTATCATAATACTTTTACGTGTGGGCAGATTGCAGCGTGCGTGTGTTATATGGGTAGTACTGCATTTGTGAGTGTATTTTTTTGTGTGTTAATTCAGCTAGGTTATAAAAGTGTAATGTGAGCGTGAGTGTAATTTGTAAATTAGAGTTTATATGTAAGGATTGTGTGCGTGTGTTTGTATGGGGTATGAATATCATTTGTGTTGTGTGTTCATTGCAACATGCAATTGCTTCCGTATAATTGTAATATATTATAATATAGCAAACTTTGGCCATTCATTATATGACCTTGTGACTCTACATGCTCTCTTTATGGCCGTGCATTAATTTTATTTTAATAATAGTTGACTAGCTTGCTATTCTAGAATCTATTAATATATTATATTTTGCTGAGGTTTTTGAAGTTATCATTCTTTACGCACAACCTTATATGTACCTAAATTTCCTTAGTTTATTTACCTTTACATAAGCTAAATCAAATAAACTCAAATTATACGTACATACATACATACATACATACATACATACATACATACATACATATATATATACACACACACACGTACATACATACATACATACACACACACACACACACACATATACACACACACACACACGTACATACATACATGCATACACACACACATACATACGTACATATATATATATACATATATATATATATATATATACACACACATACACATAAAATTATTGTCAAGGACAATATTTCTCAATGTTTTAGCCTCAAGGATAGACATTCAATATTTTAGCCTGAAAGACAACTTTATTTAGGTATCAGTTGTTAGCCATTGGTAGCAGTTTTTAGGTATCGGTTTTTAGTTTGACGATAGTTTTGAAAGAATGTTTGTCCCTATAAATCTTTACTACTAATAATGAGAATTACATCAATTAATTTCGATCGTGTCTTTTCGATTTACCAAAAATACCCTTCGATCCAAATTATTGCTATCGGATCCAAACTTCCCCCTTTTTTCCTTGCTTCCTCGCGCATTCCATCGAATAACCTATATTGAATCCACAACTACTCCAGCTCTTCATCATCATGGTCGATTGATAATCTCACCGCCGTAATCCTTCTATCAAATCGCATCACACGATTCACTAGCGCAATCATCGAAAAAACGCACCACAATCATTCCAGCACTACAATGGATACTGTCTAATCAGTCCGAACCATAGGCCTTTCTTCTAACTCAATGATTCATTTATCCCTTGTTTATTGCTAAGATACATGTATACTAAATATTGATTCATTTATTTTTGCCAATTTTGCACAAGATTTATGTAAAAAATTTAACTCTATTAATTTTTACGATTGATCTGAACTTAAATCGTAACTATGACTATTTAAGATAGTATTTATTTTAATTCTGTCTATGATCATTTTTGTATACTGAATAATATCTCATTTATATTTCTGTACAAAATCGATGAAGTATTGCTAATTAGACTATTCTTATTTTCATTTTAAATTTATGATTTATACTTCTATACTAGTTGATAAAGCGATAACATATTATGTTATATTCTATTGTTTGTTGTCACTACATGTTTAGGAGAGTACACTTTATTGGTTAACATTATGTATTCCACAATGGCAAACTGTACCTTCCACGGCCTTTTTCACAGATCGCTTGAAGCATTTTAATTAAACCTAAATATTCAATTACTAAAGATACATCAATGATGAAAAGGCCCTACATCTACAGTTACCATAAGCTAAATCGAGTCAGAGGTCTAGAAGGCGATAATGAAAGTAAATCTTTGACGTAAGCTGGTTAAGTAATTTGATCTCTTCATGGTCAAATGTCACTTTAATGTTATTGTTTTATACTCTTTTTTGTATGCTTAGTTTTTTTTGTCTCTTTTTAATTCATTTAGAATAACATAATGATCAGTGCCTTAGAATAATATGAAGTTTATTGTTTTATACAGATAGTTTAACTTTGTCGATTGTCGATGTTACAACGGGTTATGGTTATACACATATTTATTAATCTTACATTGGATCCTATTTAGGCAACTCTTTTCCTATGCGTTGCATACTTAATTTTGTGCCAAATTTAAGCCATTTGTTACTATTATATATACATTAAACCATTTCATCACTATGATAACAAGGCTATTAGTATAAAATATAAAAGAAAATTGATGCATAACATTGAAATTTCTCAACCTAATTGATGAAGTAGGATAAATTGTTTGAGATGGAATATGTATTTTATTTGTTTTAATAATGTTCTTTAAATTGTCTAATTCTTATTGCACACATTAATGCTTTCCTTAATGCTCATTGTACTTCGTATTATATGATTATATCATTGATATTTTACAGTATTCTTTCATGAAATTTGTTATTTTTGTTCTCTTGAATGATTTTGATAGAAATTGCGAAAATTCTTCATTAGCTTGCTTATTATTTCCTAATTAATTACCATGAAAAATGGTAGATTCTGAATAAAATATGTTAGGTTAATAAATGATGTCACAAGTAGAACAAAGTGTCATATTTTGTTATATAGAGAAGATTTTTAACATCTAGATAAAGCCAGATTCACACTCAAAAAAGACATTGTTTTACATGGCGTGATTATAATAACTCACATGTTTCATATGATTAATGCATTTGCTACCTTTTAACCAACCTAATTTATAGAATAAAAGTATATACCAGTTTAAATAATTTTTCTTGGAACTTCAAAAATCAGCATCATGTAAATAGTAATTTAATTTCTAGCAAAACTAGGAAAATGCGTGTAATTTTTCCCTAAACTAAGATGTTTGGGATCTCATGATCAAAAGTTAATTCTCAATTAAAAATTTAGCAGTTTTTTTTACACAATCACTGATTCACAAATTATTTTTTTTTTCTTTTTCTTCATTCAAATTTGTTTGAATTTATTTAGCTGCATATTTATAGAATATTTCAATATTGTATGCAGATAAAAGATGCAGATAAAAGTGTAAATCTAATGAAGTTAATTAGGTTGATAATGATGGCATGTTGTAATTATAAACAGAAAAAACAAGCTGACTTTCAAGCAACGAAAGGTTAAAGAAATAACTTAAAACAGTGGATATGCAAGTTGGAAGTTTACTTCTGTTCAGTATACAGCTGTATCCTGTTATTATTACTACCGTTACTGCTACAGACAATAATTCAACAAAAATGCAAGCTTTCACACGTGAATATGGAAAAAAATTGAATCCGAAAAGGAAGGAGTTTGGAAAGTACAAGTAGTTTAACCTTCACTTTCATCACAGTTCCTATATGTATCATTCTTAAACCTCACTCTCTCCTCAAGTAAGAAACCAAAATCTCTAGCCAGCTAATATAGTACAAGAGCTAGCAACCATGAATTCATCAGCCATGTACATGTATGGCTTGCTTGTGAAATCCAATACTATGTACATGGAAGAAACTCTTCCATTCTCCAATAATTATATGGCAAGTTTCCATAGAGTAGTGCAACTCTTCAAGCTTTGTTGATAGCCTACACGTTTCTATAAGTACAATTTTGATACATGTATATGAGTTAAAATTGTGAATTGTACTTACTAACATGATATTTGCAGATTGAGGTGGTGGAAGAGCGGGAATGGCTATTGAATTTCATGGAGGACTCGACCGCTTATCACTCTGTAGAAGTTAATACTAATCAATAGGGGTCTGCGTTAATGGGTAATGATTTTGGAAGCAATTACAAGCGTTCCAAGAAGAAGGTAGAGGAAGAGATGGTAGCTGTGCAGCGCTGCACACACTGTTATTCTTACCCGAATGAGCAAGTTTTAGTGATGATGTATTTAAGAGTTGATTTATCATTTTTACACTATTTATGGAATGATGATTTTTTAATTTTCTTAAAGTGCGATATATTTGTAGGACTTTGCAGTGGGTCAAATATACCCTCTACAATTCGAGGAAGATGCGTTACAAATGATTGTCAGTAGAAAAACTTTGAATATTCCGAGGTTGAAATTAACTAGGAAGTTGAGTGTTTTGTTGTTGGACATATACCTTTTGAGGTTGTTCGATACTACTGTTTGTTTGGTGATGCTACTAAGTTTTAATATTTTTTTTTAAAAATTGCTTATCTTACAGTCCACTACATTCTGTAACTTATTTAATTTTATTTTGATGTTGTACGATATCATTTTTGGTTCAGTTTTCTATAGTTTTTGAAGTTATGTTTTACTTTTTGCTAGTTCAAATGTTATTCTAAAGTATTTATTTATTTATTTTGAAGACCCAGGAGAACCTAGCGGACCGGTAAACTCCTGAGAAGGATATAGTAAAGTCCTCCACTGATCCAAGCCCTCATACCTCTTGGTAAATTTAAATAGGATAGAAAAGCGAATGGTAGGAATCGAAGCCGTGTCCTTTTATCAAAACCCAAGCCTCCTTTTCACCGCGCCGCATCCCCAGACATGTTATTCTAAAGTAGTTATAAGAGTTTTTCACTCGTTTTGTAGTTGTCATACACACACACATATATATTGAATGGTCATCTACACAAACGTGAAGCTTTCACTCTTTTTGAGTATCACAAGGTGTCCATTGTTAACGTAAGACACATATAATACAAGGTTTTAGTGTGATGGAAATTAAGGTTCTAATTAACAAATATAAAAAGTTTACTTCTAAGCGTATATGTAAGTGAAGCTGGAATAACATTAGAAGTCCATGCAAACCACACATATTGACTTATACAGGCTCTTATTCAATACTGTAAACTCAATTTATGTTTGTTTCTTTATTAATTCAAACATATCATTCTGAATTTTCAATTTCAGAATATCATATTTTCAGTAGGCATTGGCATTCTAACTAGTAAATATACATTTGCATGAAAAATTGTGTGAAATATCGAATGAGTTCAATAATAGAATTATTGATAGTAATATACAATGAAAAAGTTCAACTAGAAAAGTAGTACAATTTAACTATTTTTTAATCACTCAAAATATTAGTTTTCACAGTCAAAATTAGAAACAATAACAATTTTTTTAACCACATTCTAATGTATTGCTTGCGTAAAATATCAAATGAAGAAAATACACTCATACAAATCCTAAGATGTCTCTATCTACCAACAACAATACGAAATAGTAATCCAAATCATTGTCAAAATGTTGCCTCTGCTTTGGGGTTTAGATAAAAGTTTTCACCTTTTATTTTTACAGTCTTTTATGTTTTTTTTGGGATCAAAAACCTTACACTTTATTTGTCATCCATAAATATACTAAAAACCATGTGCCGACATAACACAACATCTGTCTATGTCCATCATTTTTAAACATCCATCCGTCCGGTTGTTTGACTTAAGCATATACATTGTGATTATATGCAGGTTTACTTGGACGTGCATATACACTCGTAATTTTCAAATCATATTTGTCCTTATGAATAATTTTTAGAAGAATGTTTGTCCTTGTGGTAAAAATACCGAAGTCGTGTTCTTGAGGCTGAAAATATACAAATTTTTGTCCTTTAAATTAATTCCTCATATATATATAATTGGATAAAATATATGTATGCAGGTAAATCTAAATTTAATAAGTTAATAATGAAAACTTAATTGTATTACTCGAATGGTTTTAATAATTATGTTATAAAGCACATGATTTTAATATATACAATGACATATATTTATCAATCGGCACTTTCACCCTCTACTGTTTTGGAAATTAGGGTTATAAATATAAAGGTAGTGCAACTTTGGTAATATATGCCTTGTATAATGTGCCGGCCTCTGCATTTTTATAAATGAAGTTTGTTATTTATTTATTGGTGCATGTGTCCAAATGCAATGAAATTAGTGTGTGTGCTGTGAATGCAAATAACTCCGTAGGTATGTGCCAAGTGTGTGTTGTTGCTTGCGTAAATATAAATGTGTGGGTATTCCATGCATTAATGTTGACTTGAGTGTGTTTACGTGATGTGTGTGTATTTTGTTTTGTGTGTTGCAGCGTGTTCCTATTAGTGCATGTATATATACTATATACTATTATTACTAACTTAGATTTCAAAAATGCATTAAACTCCTCCAATTTTATGTGAATTTTAAACTCAACAGGCGCGATCTTAATTTTCTCTTCTTCCATCGAGTAAGTCCTTTTCATCCTTTTCTCCAAGCCTCGCAATTTTTGTCCCGTTCTTCTTCCATCGTCGCACCTCTCCTCTTTCTCTTTTATTTGTCCTAAATAATCAGGTCCCTCTCGATTGGCTTTTCTACTTTGCCACCACCATTCACTAAAAATGGGGAGATTGAAATATAAATTTGTATCAATAACATCGCCCAAAAACTGAATCTTTGGCTTTCAAAACTGCTTACAAATCTGAGGCGACCCACTCAAAATTTTAATCAATTCTTCTCAAAAATTAAATGACCTCTCCCATTCTTCCCTACGAGCCTCGTAAATCAACGTTAACAGATCGTTGGAGAGTCAGTGAATCTCACAAACCCGAACCCTAACAGCATGGAATTTGACTTTTTGTATCTTCCTAAAAATGGGATCGTGCACCTTTTCTATCATTCTCATGGGTGAGTAGGACTTCCATCCTTTTGTTCTATACATTTAGCCTTTTATTCTTTATTTATGCGATGTTATTGTCACTTGCGATAATAAGCTATTTCATCCTGATAGCGCGAGCACAATTTCCACATTTTATTTTATATCAAAGCTCATTTTTATAGATTTTGCCATACGTTGTTACTATCACCTGCATTAATAAGCTAGAAAGTAAAATTTATTTCACCGTTGAGCAATTTTTAGATAATGGAAATCAAATCTTCACTAGGTTTTCATTTGTATATGGATGAATGCATACGCTTATCAAGTAATTGTGTTTCCTTGTTTTGTTATAACTGTGGGGATGAACAAAGTATTTGCTTATTTGGCATGTGCAAGACAAATTTTCATCAAAATAGTGCACTGTCCAACCAAAGTTTTAAAAGCAAGCATTATTCTATACTTTTTTTGTCTTTTCTATCATTTGCAAGTCGATATTACAACTATGTGACAACTTTTTAAACAACCGTATGGAAGATATAAAGATAGATAATTATTGTCCTTAGTTGTTGATAAAATTAATGCAAATGAAAGAATAATACCCCTCTACTATATATCACATTCTGCATAATAAAAGATTAACATCATGGAAGCAAATATAAGATCTATGGTTTACCATTATATTCGTTTAGGAATCAATTACTTTTACTTCTTGAACTAAGAATTTTTACATTAAAATTTCGAGTTCAGCTTTTGTCCAACACATGCATGCACCATAGATCTGTTTGAATGAATTTGTACATGCTGTAAATGAAACAATCATATTTAAAATATAATCAAAGGATAAGGAGTTCAAATGTCCACCAATTAATTTGTATTAATTCATAACTTAGAGCCACTGTAGTTTTATTTTGACCACGTTCATATTCTATTGAATACTGTTATTTGTTCTTCATTTTCTAAACTCTTAAGTGTTTTTATCGGTAATTTTGAACAACTGATTATATATGGATTGCCTTTTTCTTAAGCTCAACAAATGAGTCACCATTCTTGCATTTGACCCAAGAAAAGTGGAACGCTTAATAATTGCAACAATATTGCAGTAATTGCAAAGAATGAGTGGTGTGTTGATAAATTTTAATTGAATTAATAGAAACCATAACATACAACATTTAAGTATATTATATGAACTGTCATTTAGGTATTTATCTTTATTTTCACAATTCTGATTATTGATTAGGTATACCAATACTCTTTTGGTGGATACTAGGAATATTGGACTTATGTTGATGCTCGATTGATTATGCAAGTAATGGAACGATCTAGTTGTGGACTGATGTTTGTACAAGCTAAAAGAAGAGACTTCATAGTTTACGTCATAGATTAAGCCATGTGGCATACTCTTTCCTTCGCAGTTGTTATTATGCATTCTAAATTGTCTAGTTTCTGAATGAGTATACATATACTGTGTTAAATGACCTTTTGCTTTCCCATTAAAAGTGAACATTCTGCCATTGCTTACCAACTCATTTTATCTGTGTATAGCAAAACAATTAACTACCTTATATTCAAAATTAATTATTTTCTCTCTTGGGTGATTTTGTTTGTTCATTGAATTTTAGGTTTTTTTTTTGTTTTTGAAATGAACTATAATTAAATAATCACGTAGACATTGCACAAAAAATTTAATCTACTATCATGCATATAGTTTCACTCATTGATAAATTTTACCAATATAAATAAGTTATTTATTGAAATGAATGATTTATATTGGAAACCAAATTTTTATCAGGTTAGGGTTTTCCCAAGATCTTTGAAAGAGACTGCAATTAGATAATCGCCTAGACATTGCAAACAAAAATATACCATCATGCATGTTATTTCATTAATAAATAAAATTTTACCACTATCTAGAAATTATTCAAATGCCTCTTATAAAGCAAAAGCTAATACGCACAATATACTTTGTAGCAGATTTATAAATGATATAATTAGCTTCTTATGAAATACACACCAACTAACTAACTACACACACACACACACACACACACACACATATATATATAATTGACAAAGCTAATGATTGCACGACACGCAACGAAAATAACAAAACCGATAAATTCAAAATAAATCTAGACAAAATTATACTGAATGTCAACCATCAATTCTGTTTCGCCATATTTGCCAACTTTTATGATCACTAGCTTATGAAGTATTGGTAAATTAGAGGATTTTATGTAGCCATAAAACAACATATATCAAAAAATGCATCGTTGTATGCATCTTTAACTATAAGACAATGAATAACAGAGAGAAAAAAATAGATAGTAAAAATCCCCTATAATGTATTAGTTTTGTGATGTTTTTGAATGGGGATTTAGATTTGAGTTTAATATACTAATATATTGTTCCCTTTTTAACAAAAATATGATTTAGGCATGAAGGACATAAGCATCTTGGACCTGCTTAATAAAATAGAAGTAGATTTTTTTGCTTAGTAATAAAATGGAGCTCTAATTTTAAAGTTATGCTTGTTGAATTATTTCATAATTAGTGGTTTACGTTTCCATATTTACGTGTATTTTGTTCTCTCATATGGATCAGTTTCTTCCTCCATCAATTCTCTTTAAAAGCTGATGATACAAATATGATTTGTCCTAAATTCAATTATGTTACAAAATCAAGCAGAAATTGCATATTATCACTGATTTAATTACTTGAACAAGGAAAAAAGGAAACTATAATCTACTTCCAAGCAAAGACACCATTTTATTCGATCTATTTCCAATTTCAACACAAAAAATAAGCTTTGTAAACCTTTTCTGTAAAAATTGTGCATGTCATATAAACAAAAGCAAACCAAAACTAGTAAATTTAGTGTTTAAATTTAAACAGTCAAAATATCAAAATTTTAAATGGGCAAGACAAGAGAAGAAAGAGGATATACTTACAGTAACAAGGAAGGGGCGACTAGATGAAATCAAATCCTAATAGTTATAATGTATACAATAAGACTTTTATTACCCAAATGGGTAAAAAAAAAAAAAATTATAGTCACAAGGAATTTATGAATTTTAGTGGAAACATAGATTTAGGATAATTAAATAAGATAAAAAAATATGAAAAACGTGAGACAATTTGATGAGATAAAACATTAAAACAATAAACTATTAAGTTAAAATAGATACAAAAATGTACGTAAATTGGAACAAGACATTATATTAATGCTTACATAAATTAATAATACAGTCCTATATAAGGGAAGTATGCCTCTATTACCAGCTTTGATTTTCCATCATCTTGCATTTACATTGTGATCTTTATATATCTTTACAAATTATTAATCTCACCACCATTCCGGTGGTATATTGGTGAGATATTATATATTTAAGTTTTAGCATGTAATATGTACCGGATCATTTTTAGTGTAGCATGTTTTCTTCCCTACAGTGGTCCCTAAAGTGCAGCTGCAAAAGTTCGGGTTGACGAAGAGAAGATTGTCCAAGAGAAAAGTAAAGAGGACATCAGTTTTGGTTCTCTCTTTGGTTAGTTATTTAATTTCTATTATTGAAATTCGGTGACTCGAAAGTCGAAATATTTACTTTCTTCCGTTACAGGGTTCTTATTCCAATAGGCATGTTTAGATCTCAACTTCATTATTCAAGTATGCTCTAAAATAATATCAATAAACTATTCACTTTATCCAAATCATTTCAAGTTATGTTCAGACACTTAAGAAATGGAGATTCATTCTATTTTACAATTAATATGCTAGCTGACTGAGCCTTTGTATCCTTTTCGTTAAAAATATTTTAGTGGTTTAGCTTAGATTAGTTAATTGCATGATCTTCATATAATAGTTTTTTTTAATGTGTTTTCCAGTTTTAATTAAAGCATTTAGGGAGGTTTAATATATTATGATTGTTTGAAGGAATTAAAAGAGTTGAGAGAACGCAAAGTTCTAATTTTGATTTGACTTTTTTGGCTTGCTTAAGATGGTATTTCGTTTTACCCTCTGATTTGGACAAAGAATTTGTTGGCTTTTGGATCCACTTTTAAGTATTATAAATTCAACTTAAATTTCTTGGAGTACAAGAGTTAGAACAATTTACTTTACATACTTATGACCGTTTTCAAGTTGAAAATGTTCATGAAATAGTTGCACATTAAACACTAAATCGTAAGTACGTTAGAAATTTTTAATTCTGAGAATAAACGCTACTTTATTTTCCATTGTTAGAAACATGATAGGATAAGAACAAAAACATGGTTTGATATTATGGTATGAATGCTCAAAGTGAATAGTCACAATTTTATTCTACGTTCATTTGGAGCTAAATAATATGTATAACACATTGAAACATGAAATATTGCATCCATGTTGTTACATATTGCAGGAGGAGATAACAATTAAAATTTAAAGTAGCATTATATGCATTATTATTATTTCAATTTTATGGTAGTGCAAATGATGCATAATGGGTGACAATGTAACAATACTCCATTCTATTTTAATATTTGTATACTGACATACAATCCAACTTATATATGTATTGGTATAATAATAAAAACAAGTAAACCACGCTTAACAATAATTCGTGACTGCATTAAATGCTTCATCAATACTTTGCAATCCACATTTTTTTAGCTCATAAAGGAGAAGACAACCAACTAGCCTTATTAGTGATAACTGTCTCAACAATACATTATTCATAACTCAAATCTGCGAAAACACCGTGTTATCATGATTAATAGCCAAATCTTTTTTTCTTTCCAATTTATATTTTCCAGGTATACAATAATCATAAAATCCCACTACCGTCTAACAAAACACCTAAAACACGATCCACTTGATAACTACACTGCAGGTAATGTATTCTTGCTCCTTATTCCCTTTAATTCTCAAGACCTACCTACCACATGTTACTCAACCAACTCACTTGATAAATTCCTCTTTTCTACAGCATTTTTAGTAATGGATGATCTACATTCACCTTTGGAGTCATTTAGTGTTGACATTGTTGGAGCAACGATCCGAGTTCTCTTTAACAGACTGTGGGATTCCGTCAACCTTAAAAGCAATCATGTGTTTGAATTCACTATGCAACTTCAAGATAACGAGGTGTGTTTATTCACTTATTACATTTCCCAATCTACCCGTTTCACCATTATTTTTGGACGTGCGTGTATTTATAACCAACCAAGAAATTTGTTTTCAATCTTGAGTATTACCTTTTCTGTTAGTTTGCACAGCTTTCGTAAAGTTGGAAAAAAAATTCCATTTTAAGTTGATAAAACCAATTTTTTATTATCTTATGCATACATAGACAAGCACAGACATAAAGATCAGTTTTCCTATTATAATTTTCAATCTTAACTAGGATTTTTTTTCATTTGTGACTATTGTAACAGTAATGGAACGTGATTTCCCTACATCTAATCAGTTTCATTACTATTCCAATTGTTACTCCTTTTTCCACTATCACGTATATTCTTTTTCCAATCCGCTTAAATTAAACTAAATCGATAATGCTAATTATGTTAACTATATTAGGGGCGTAATAACCATGATATAAAATTTATGTATCATTTCTATTACTGATGTATTTAAAAAGGCCGATCCTTTTAATAGCTATCTTATTACCTTCTGTAATTAAGTACAGTTGTAATTCTTGTGCTTGCTATTAATTTAGTTTTTTCAAAGTGAAAATTAGATTGAAGGGCTTTCCATCTCAGGGTAATAAGTTTTAAGGACACCACTCATGAATTATTAGTTTTAAGGATAATTTACAAAAAAATGATAAATTCATTTATCTTTTCAAGTTATATAAGAAAATGATAATTTTTTTTATCTTTTTCCTGCAAAATTGTCCTTAAAACTAATTTTTCAGAAGTACCGTCCTTAAAACTTATTACTCTACATAAAAAGCCCTTTTGAGTGAAATTCCCCCTTCCAAATATAAGTTCTTTACAAGTTGAACCTAAAGCAATCACATATATTATGACTTAAAATATAAGTTATTCAAAATTTGACTGCTGATGCTCCTAACATTTGCATAGTGTCTGTTAATAATCTTGCTGTCATTTAATGCAAAGTACCAATTGCTGTGATAACCAGGATTTTTAGATATCTGTTAATTGGCAATTAATAGAATTAAATTTGATAATAATATTTATATCTTGATGGATTATTTGATAATCTCCTAATATAATTATTTAAAAATTTATAAATTGAGTTTGTGTTTGTTTAAAACATATATATATATATATATATATATATATATATATATATATATATATATGTATATATATTGGAATTGAGTTTAAATTGGATTTTGAATAGAATTTGAATTTGGATTTAAATTAGAAATTTAAGAAAATATACATCTTAAATATATTTTGGATTTAAAAATATATGAATAAGATTTTTTTAAGATTTGTTTATACTATTTTTCCTTGAAGAAACTTCATTTATATATATATATATATATTAAGAAAGTGTTTGTTTAATAGTAAAATAAGTATAAAAGCTTTTTATTTACATTTAAAAACAATTTAAAATTGCTTAGTTACAAGTGTTAGCTTTTAAATTGTGTAAAGTACATGTGTAGTGAGATTAAAAATATGTGATGACAAATGTTAACTAGTATAACAAGCGTCACTAATTTTTGTTTATTTTCTTTAGTTTTAAATAAATTCTAATTAGCACTATATAAACTCCTTACTCATCTTTCCCATTTCTTTTCCTAATCTTCTCATTTTCAAAGCCAAGAGAACTAAAACCCTGTAAAATTATTTTACAAGCCAGAAAACAAGCCTGCAAACCATTTCAAAAAAAAAAAAGAGAAAATCAAACCAGAAATTAAATTAAAATTATACTAGAGAAATAAAGCAAGATCGAGGGTAAACTGAAGCAAAACAAAGATTAACTCAGTTTCAAAATTTAAAAGGGTAGCAGCTAAATCAACTTGAAGTAATATTTCACAACCAAATTCAAATCTAGGCTCTCTAACAGGTGAGTAAACCATCCTTTTGAAAAAATATAGTTTTAAAGTATTGCATGTGATAATCTTATATGGAGAAGTTGTTTGCATGATTGATTTTATCTGGATATATATATATATATATATATATATATGTATGTATATATGAATTGCTTTGTTTATATGTGAATATATCTGTATATATATATAAACTGCTCCTCTGTTCTTGTTTCCCTGTGAGTAAACACTTTTAAAAATACAGAACATATGATTAATCCTTAATATAATCACTAAACTCTCTCAATCATGTTGTGATTATGATGTGCATGAATGTTTAATCTGAAATAAGGTTTGAATTTAGTGAAGATCAATATGTATATCTGAATGCATGTCTGTCTATTGGAAATCATACCTCTATTGTTTCACAGGCTAGAAGATAAATTCAAAAATCATTTCCTATCCCTCCAATCTTTATCTGACTATGATCTTTAAAACAAAAATAATTGCATTGATGTAGATTTATGTTTAGAAATGGTTACAAGAATTCTAAGTTAATGATTAATTAAAATTTCAGAAAGAACAGTAATTTTTTTTATATAGGTCAAAAATCAATGCATGCGAATTCATGTTTGGATTTCATAATTGTAATCGTGGTAGGAAATCATGAATTTTGATATGTATATCCAGATTTTTAGGCTATTGCTTGTCGAGATAATCGGAGTTGATCGTATTTGTAAATTTTGCCAAATTCTGTCGAACGTGTGATAGTTGATGACGCTTGGGCATGGAGGAAGCAGGTGACCAAATGAACTCCGGAAAAACGGTTAATGATTTTTCCTTTGGTCGTGGAGTTCCAAAGGAGGTGATTTAGGGTTTGTCGACTGATGATGGTCATCTATGTTTTCGTGGAGATTACGCCACCGAGAGGGTGCTGGAAGTGATCGCATGGGGGGGGGACCAAAGACGTGAAGTCGGCGAGGTTCACCATGGGCGAGATCAACGGTGAGGAAAGGATTTCCATTTGATGGTTGTTTCTAGATTTTCACATGATGGGTTCGATTTTGATTTTTGTGTGTTTTCGACGATCTGAGTTGTTGTGAGGAGCGATGGGGTTGTTGATGTCTGGTCGATGATCAGAGGAAGGGTTGGAGAGCGTTGGATAGGCGGTGTACGTGCATGGTGCACCTTTGTATATCCGACGATGATAGGATTTGGGGAAGAAGCAGGAATGTCGGGTTTAACTCAAGAGGAATTGCAGTGCAACTCGAAGTAGGAGGACTCGTGAGTGCTCGGGTGTTCGTGTGGATTTGCTCGCGTATATCTCGGGTAAACTCGTGGTTGTCTCGGGATTGTAAGCAAGCTGTGTATAGGTTATGTAAGGATTATACAGTTTGTATTAAAGCATGAATTTCAAGTTTAAAACATAAGGAAAGATACAAGTTTGTAGGCATAATAAATCAAATTTTCCAAAATTAGAATATACATAAATTTTTCCAAATAAAAATGTTTCGGCAAGTTTTTAAATATATTAAGTAAATAAGTTTTAAGGGTAATGATAATTAAGTTTTCAAAGTATAAAATTTATTTAATTTATTAAACAGGTTTGAACAAGTTTCAAAGATTTTAATGATTAAAATTAATTGCTTAAAATTGTTTTGTTCAAAGAAAGTATATACTTTCAATTATATAATTGATTACAAAATGTTTTCTAATGGATTATTTAGTTAAGATATTATCTTAAATTAAGTAAGGTTGTAATTAATTGGGGATAATTAATTAGTGGGATTAATTAAAATTAATCAACTAATGTAAATTAAAGGATAATTACTTAGTATTAATAATTAGTGGATAGTTAATGAATGAAATGTAAAAGATCATTAACTAGGGTTTATGAAATGATTAATGTGATTAATTTAAGACAATTAGTCAGATTAATTAATTAAGGATAATCATTTGATTGATTAAGAATAATTACTTAATGTAATTTATAAAGTGTAATTACTTAGCGAAGTAATTTATGGATAATTACCGGATGTAATTAATTAAAGGATAATTAATTAATTAATGGAAATAATTTGGGTTTAATTACTTTGTGTAGTTCTTTCTTTTCTATCTTTTCTCTTTTCTATCCCTTTCTTTCTTATTAATGATGCGTCTTTCTGTGGAATGTAGGTGGGTCGTTACTAACTAATTAACCTTGCTTATGGATGATTGAATGATATCAAATTGCCTTGGATTAATTGTTATCTCTGGTATGTGATTTTGTTGCTATGTGATATGAAATGTTTTGTAATATGATATGTTTGGGTTGAACAATGATGATATGGATATCTATGATGAAATTGCGGTGAAAAAAATGACATCTTGTATTTAAAGTTGAATTGTATTGCACTTGAATAACTTGGATTATGAGGGTATTGAATTCAAAGAGGCCGGGGTCGGGTATGAATAAATACTCGAACCAACTTCGATTTGTAACCTATAATGATTTTTTATAGATTCATATGTGAAATCAATAGGCTGAAATGGAATAATTTAAATGATTGGACCATTTAAAAACTAAGTAAAGATACTTAGAGATTGATTGTGAATATAAGAGTTGACTATAGCAAGTTGTGAACTTGTAGTAATGAACGAGTTACCCGGGTTTTAATTATTATTTTATTGTAACAACCCGGTATTTGCATCAATTAATAATCGACATTTAGACGATAAATATTGTCGCAAATTTCCATTTGAAGTCTTTAAATTTGAATTAAAATTCTTTTACAAATTTTTAGTGAGATTGATGGGCTTTAAAAATAAATAAATTAAATGGTGGTCCTTTTATTATTGGGCCGTGAAAATTTACAAGGGTAAAAACCCGTTCTCCCCCTTCACCATTTTCATTCGAACCCTAAAACCTAAAATCGAAAGGAAAATATAAAATGGTGGCTCGTTTTCGTTCGTTCGTCTTCACAAATTAGGGCTCCTGCCGATTCATTCGCTCGTCTTCGTGATGCCATGGCGTCGTCTCCGCCAAGTGTCGTTGCTCACAGCTGCCACGTCGAAGAAGGTGAGTGAATCGTCCCTCACTCACATCTAATTCAGCTTAGTAATATGCTTGCGTTTGACTCGGTTTCGTTTTTGATAATTTCTCTGATGTCGTTGTTCATGATTTCTCTGATTTTATCAAATTCGTGTATTTTAGTATAACTTGGTTAACTTGGTTTTGATTTTTGGGCTGTTTAATATCTCGTGACCATCACAAATTCGATTTTCTTTGTTGACTTCGGTCGCTTTGATTGTTAAACCTCTATGATGTGTTTTACTTGAATTTGTCGAGTGTTTGGGACCTGAACATTGATTCCTATCTGTGACTTCGGTCTTGACTCCTGGTAACACTCGTGTATTACCATTGTGTTGTTCTATTTTAGTCTTGACTTGTCGAAACATTTTTATGCTCGGTAGTTTTGGTCTTGATTCAACTAGATGTGAAGTTATCTTCACTATACAGGTACAGATTGAACCATTATCTCTGTTATATATTTAAACTCGTCCGAGCTTCTTGCACTTAACTTGAATTTGATATCACTTGACTTTGATTCTGATATTGGTTGTCATTGGCATGACTGCCACTCCCTGTTGTTGCAGTTTCTTTTTGATTTACTGAAATCTGGTATTGGGACAAACTGATTTGAATCTTGCACTTGTAAACTAGCAATTGTCATTGTCTATTTCAATTTTACACATGGATTTGATTTGTAGCCTTGACCCTGTCCACTGATTGCATTATGTTGCCCCTGTAGTTGTTGATGTTCTGCACATTTGCACTGTCCTTGTCATTGTACCGGTTGCTACTGCATTTTCCATTGTGGCATTCATTCTCTTCTACTTTGATTAAGTTGCAGTGTTCATTTATGGTTATTCAAAACCATTTCATTGTTGAGGCTGTTGCATTTTTCATTTGGACCCACCACTGCACTTCCATCACCATACCTCCATCATCTATGTATCTGGCCTGGTTTGCATTTGCATTTGGTCACTTGTTGGGAACTGTTACCTTGCATTGATGCCTTGTCCTCATTTCATTTGGTCACCATTGCATACATGTTTATGCACTTTCTTCCTGTAGCTTGTGTTAGCTGCAGCTTCGACTTTGCTCTGAACTGCAGTTGCCTTTGGCTTGTGTAATACTTTGTCAAATTCATTTGCATTGTGATTGTCTGGCCTTTCTATCTATGCAGCCCCCTCAGGTTTCACTGATATATATGTGTTGTGTGTTGTGGTGCCATATTATTGGTGCCCTCACCTTCATTCGGTTGTGTCTTCATGTTGTACATTGCCTTGTGCACTTGCTCATTTGAGTTGTGCTGCTTCTCGTTGTACCTCTGACTCAATTTGCCATGTGCAGTTTGTTTGTACATTCATTTGTGTACATATTTTACATTTACTTGGTGGCAATTGGTTTGCATACCCTTTACACAGTGCAGCCTTACCCCCTGCTACATTCGTTTGATTGTTGTATCTGGGTTTTTTTGGCTGCAGTTATTGTCATCTTTTCTTGACCACTTTGGCATTTCTAAGCCTTGTTCGAACTTGTTTGGTTGTTGTTGCTTGAGACAGTCAACCACTTCAACTTTCTAGGTTGAAGCTTTCCACTATTGTCACTCGCTTATTGCATTTGTTGGCACTGTGAATTCTTGAGCATTGGCCTTTGTGCCTTGTTGCTATTTCCTTATAGGCTGTCATGGCGAGGCAGTGTACGCGTGCGTGCACTGCAGCCACACAGTATCGACATTTTGAATTGATATTTGAACCTTCATTGATTTTGGTTCGTTGATCTTTTGTGTACATCATCACTGTAGTGGCAAGGCAGTGCCCGCAAGCGTGAACTGCAGCCACACGATATTGCTTTTATTGATATTCTAATTGCTTTTGATTTATGGATCTTTTGCGTATTTCCATATGCTATAGTGGCGAGGCAGTACACGCGTGCGTGCACTGCAGCCCTACCCGTGTTGACCTTTTAATTGATGTTCCAATTGTTTGAATTGGTTCGCGTTATATTTACCATTATCCGATTTCTTTATTTAAGAATCAGATAGGTAAATTTATTTTGACTGTCGTCTAATTTTTATTTAATTATTATTGCTTCTGTGCACTAATAACTGAGTTTGAATTAGACTGACCCGAGTATTATTTTCTTTTGAATTTAATACTCGGGTCAGACCGAGTATTTCAGGTTGTAGATATTCTGCTTTGGGTTGCTGCTAGAGCTATGAAGTTCTTTCATATCTTTTGGAGCAGTTGTCGTCATTTGTAGTAGTCTGTATAATTGTATAGGAAGATATGTATTCATGTATATTATATACGTTAATGTACTTGTATATGTAACTTCCTGAGTCGACTGTGGTAGTTGTATCATATGTACCGTGTCATATGTATTGTATCACATGTATTGTAACTGATATCAGTTATTATATATATGAGACTTTCTGTTTTTATCTGTGTTTCGCATTTATATTTATCTATGTTATTATTATATTTACTGTTCTAAACTATTATGAACCATCGTAGTTCGTTTTATACTGGAATTGGGGAATTTCGATGGGAGAAAATAAATCAGAGATGAAAAATGAAAGAATATATATATTTATATATCACTCCTATCGAGATAACTAATACTAGTGTAAGGCCTAACTACTGATGACCACTCCTTAACAGCCTTATTCTCCGCGCTAGTTGACAGCACTACACCGTGATGTTCTTGGCTAGCGTGGGCATAGAGGTGGGGCGTCACAGCTTGGTATCAGAGCCTGGGGTTTAGAACAAATATAAAACATAACTTGGATGGAACATATGATACAACTATTTGTCGATATTTTATCTCTCATCTTTGCATATGATTATCTTTGATTGTTAGGTATGAATTCCTAACGCTTATTCATGTGCCTTTGATTTTGATTTCGTGAAAGTATTTTGGCTTCGGCCTCCGTTTGCTTTGCGAACTTAAGTTGAATTCTTTGATGATGAGGATTTTGTTCTTGTGTTTTCGGCTTTGAATTGATTTAGCCGACGTTGATTTTGTTTGAACTTGGCCATTACTTGTTGACTTCGGCATTGACTTGATTTTCATTTTTGGTGAAGTCATTTATGCATTTATGCTCATTTTGCTTCGTTATTCCATTTGTTAATCGATTCTTCTTTTCCGAGTAGTTGTTGTCATCTTTTTCGACTTTGATAACTTCTATTTCTGGAATTTTTAGGTATTTCTACTTTGATGGATTTGGAATCGAATTCTTTGGATTTTATTCACGTCTTCGAATGTAAATTTTTGTGAATTGATTTGGTTTCCAAATTTAACCGATTCGTGTTATTTCCCCGATTTGTTGCTATCATTTATTAGCAACTTTGATAACATTTTCTTCGGAATTTTTGTTAACATTCCTTTTGATGGATACAGTATTGATTTCTTTGGATTATATTCATATCTTTGTAGGTGAATTATTGTGCTTGATTGTTCCTACAATCATTTTTGTGATTTGTCACTTTAAAAATATAAAGGTATTCTATACTAGTAGTAAATATCAAAACCCTTTTCTCCAAACGATTTCAAAACTATTTTACTACAAAACTCTTTTCCTAAACCGTTTTCCAATCTATTAGTATATACTAACCTTTACCTCACTCGTATGAGAAATCTAATTAAACGATTTAGTAAAACGAGTGGTATATAACGCTTGCGTTTACTTCGCCGGTTAATTCTTGGACTTATTCGATTGAATCTCTTGTGACAATTTTCTAGTAAAGATTTACAGTTGGTTCATAAATATTTAATTTAAGCAAGTGGTTAGGGACATGAAGCTAAACTTTTATATTTACTAGCTTAGTGTAATTGACACTTCTCGTTGATCTTAATGATCGCTTTATGAATTAGACTAGCAATTGTGCGATGTCTCTTTCATTGCAAGGTTAGGCTAGACACCACTTGTGTGATTTCGTTCACACATACCTTTTTGCTTTTTGGTTAGCCTAGACACCATTTGTGTGATTTCATTCACACATACCTTTTTGTTTGCGAGGTTAGGCTAGACACCACTTGTGTGATTTCATTCACACGTACCTTTTTGCTTTTTGGTTAGCCTTGACCTCATTTGGGTGACTCAGACTCATCCATATGGGGTAGCTCCCCATGGTCTTCGGACCGTCATGTGATAGACCCCTTTCCCTTTTTCTGTGATATTGATTGATCTCTGGATGATTATGACGATCATCTTTGTGATTTAGACTAGCAATTGTGTGATGTCTCTTTCTTTGCTTTCTGGTTAGGCTAGACACCACTTGTGTGATTTCGTTCACACATACCTTTTTGCTTTTTGGTTAGCCTAGACACCATTTGTGTGATTTCATTCGCACATATCTTTTTGCTTTTTGGTTAGCCTAGACACCATTTGTGTGACTCCCTTCGCACATATCCTTTTGCTTTCTGGATAGACTAGACACCACTTGTGTGATTCCATTCACACATACCTTTTTGCTTTTCGGTTAGCCACCATGAGATAGCGTCTCGATTTGCATTACACGTGTTGATGAGTTTTCATGCTCACGTGTAGGTGAGTTTTCATGCTCCCGTTTTCGCTTTGTGTTGCACGTGTTGGTGATTTTTCATGCTCACGTGTAGGTGAGTTTCCATGCTCCCGTTCTCGCTTTGTGTTGCACGTGTTGGTGATTTTTCATGCTCACGTGTAGGTGAGTTTCCATGCTCCCGTTCTCGCTTTGCGTTACACTGTTGGTGATTTTTCATGCTTACGTGTAGGTGAGTTTTCATACTCCCATTTGAGTTTCCATACTCCCATTTGAGTTTCCATACTCCCATTTGAGTTTTCATACTCTCATTTTGTGATATCTGGATTTCTTGTGTAGATTTCTAGAATTTGTGTTTTCTGGATTTCTTGTGATGATTTCTAGAATTTGTGCTTCACCAATTTTCGTGATTTCTATTTGATAAGTTTTATCAATTTTTGTGCATTGGTGAATTCGTGTGTTATTGACTTGTTATGAATACAAGTTTAGGGTATGATACCCTTTCCTATCTTTGAGAAGATTCTTGTGACATTTTTGATGAATGAAAATTCATTGGTATTATATTTTGATGCCAATTATTTCGATGAAATTTTGACTTATGTCGAAGTTGCTACGGATGTTGCTGCTTTAATCACATGTTTTAAAAATTGTTTCAAAATATAAATTAAAATTGTTTTCAAAATTTTTACGATTTGCGCTTTCAAAAGAATGAGGAAGCGAGTTAACCTTTCAGTAAAATCGAGGACTATGACCCCTTTCTTTTGCTGATTCGCTTAATTCCGGACTTGTTCGTTTGAGAATGTAAATTATTATTTTTTTTATAAAATAAATGAAAATTGTTTTCAGAAGTTTTACAGTTTACGCTTTCAAAAGAATGAGGAAGCGATTTAAACGTTTCAGAAAAATCGAGGACTATGACCCCTTTCTTTTACTGATTCGCTTAATTCCGGACTTGTCCGTTTGAGAATGTGAAATGTTATTTTTAAAATACACCATTATGCACTTTCAAGAAAATGATGAAGTGAATTAAACGATTTAGTAAAACTCGTGGTTATGGGTCATGTGCGTTTGCTATTTCGGTTAATTCCGGACTCGTTAATTGAATAATTTGTGATTTCTGATTATCGTTTTGATAATCGGATGTTGGTGATTTCTGATTTATCGTTTTTGATAATCAGATATTTATTGTTTCTAATTATCGTTTATGATAATTAGATACTTGTAATTTGATTATCGTTTGTGATAATTAAATATTTGCGATTTAAGATTTATTTATCAATTGTGATAATTAAATATTCGTTGATTTGTGATTTCTGATTATCGTTTTTTATAATCAGATATTTATTGTTTCTGATTATCGCTTGTGATAATTAGATATTTGAGATTTAATTATCATTTGTGATAATTAAATATTTGTGATTTAAGATTTGATTATCGCTTTGATAATTGAATATTTGCTGATTTGAAATTTGATTACCGTTGTGGTAATTCCTGATTATCGTTTTTGATAGTTAGATATTTGTGTTTTCTAATTATCTTTGTTGATAATTAGATTTGCTGATTTTGCTGTTTTCTAATTATCGAATCGGTGATTAGATATTGCTGTTTTGTGATTTCTGTATTCTGATTATCTATTTGATAATTAGATTTTTGTTGAGAATTTGGGAATTTCTTTTATGAAAATTAAAAGATTTCTTTGGTGTTTACATTGTACTACGCCGGAGTACCGGCTCAATTTTCTGCTATACACGACGTTTCCTACGTCTTCCAATTACGGAAATGCCTTAGGGATTTCCGATCCTTATTTTTGAGCAACATTCTATTCACATCTACGCTTCGGGGGTTCAGCACCTTCGAAATAAAGATGTTTTTCTAGTGAAAGTTCAGTGGTTCTCAAATCCTAGAGATTTCACTTAGGAATCCAGAGAATTCATCGAGCAAACACGTTCAGGTTCTCTCTCTCTCATGCTCTATATGGTGAACATCCTATTTTCAAATTTCGTCATTTTGTGATGATATGCTTTTATGGTTGTTACCTTTTGTCCATTTATTCCTTATGATTGCGAGGACGCAATTCCTTTAAGGAGGGGAGTCTGTAACAACCCGGTATTTGCATCAATTAATAATCGACATTTAGACGATAAATATTGTCGCAAATTTCCATTTGAAGTCTTTAAATTTGAATTAAAATTCTTTTACAAATTTTTAGTGAGATTGATGGGCTTTAAAAATAAATAAATTAAATAGTGGTCCTTTTATTATTGGGCCGTGAAAATTTACAAGGGTAAAAACCCGTTCTCCCCCCTTCACCATTTTCATTCGAACCCTAAAACCTAAAATCGAAAGGAAAATAGAAAATGGTGGCTCGTTTTCGTTCGTTCGCCTTCACAAATTAGGGCTCCTGCCGATTTATTCGCTCGTCTTCGTGATGCCATGGCGTCGTCTGCGCCAAGTGTCGTTGCTCACAGCTGCCACGTCGAAGAAGGTGAGTGAATCGTCCCTCACTCACATCTAATTCAGCTTAGTAATATGCTTGCGTTTGACTCGGTTTCGTTTTTGATAATTTCTCTGATGTCGTTGTTCATGATTTCTCTGATTTTATCAAATTCGTGTACTTTAGTATAACTTGGTTAACTTGGTTTTGATTTTTGGGCTGTTTAATATCTCGTGACCATCACAAATTCGATTTTCTTTGTTGACTTCGGTCGCTTTGATTGTTAAACCTCTATGATGTGTTTTACTTGAATTTGTCGAGTGTTTGGGACCTGAACATTGATTCCTATCTGTGACTTCGGTCTTGACTCCTGGTAACACTTGTGTATTACCACTGTGTTGTTCTATTTTAGTCTTGACTTGTCGAAACATTTTTATGCTCGGTAGTTTTGGTTTTGATTCAACTAGATGTGAAGTTATCTTCACTATACAGGTACAGATTGAACCATTATCTCTGTTATATATTTAAACTCGTCCGAGCTTCTTGCACTTAACTTGAATTTGATATCACTTGACTTTGATTCTGATATTGGTTGTCATTGGCATGACTGCCACTCCCTGTTGTTGCAGTTTCTTTTTGATTTACTGAAATCTGGTATTGGGACAAACTGATTTGAATCTTGCACTTGTAAACTAGCAATTGTCATTGTCTATTTCAATTTTACACATGGATTTGATTTGTAGCCTTGACCCTGTCCACTGATTGCATTATGTTGCCCCTGTAGTTGTTGATGTTCTGCACATTTGCACTGTCCTTGTCATTGTACCGGTTGCTACTGCATTTTCCATTGTGGCATTCATTCTCTTCTACTTTGATTAAGTTGCAGTGTTCATTTATGGTTATTCAAAACCATTTCATTGTTGAGGCTGTTGCATTTTTCATTTGGACCCACCACTGCACTTCCATCACCATACCTCCATCATCTATGTATCTGGCCTGGTTTGCATTTGCATTTGGTCACTTGTTGGGAACTGTTACCTTGCATTGATGCCTTGTCCTCATTTCATTTGGTCACCATTGCATACATGTTTATGCACTTTCTTCCTGTAGCTTGTGTTAGCTGCAGCTTCGACTTTGCTCTGAACTGCAGTTGCCTTTGGCTTGTGTAATACTTTGTCAAATTCATTTGCATTGTGATTGCCTGGCCTTTCTATCTATGCAGCCCCCTCAGGTTTCACTGATATATATGTGTTGTGTGTTGTGGTGCAATATTATTGGTGCCCTCACCTTCGTTCGGTTGTGTCTTCATGTTGTACACTGCCTTGTGCACTTGCTCATTTGAGTTGTGCTGCTTCTCGTTGTACCTCTGACTCAATTTGCCATGTGCAGTTTGTTTGTACATTCATTTGTGTACATATTTTACATTTACTTGGTGGCAATTGGTTTGCATACCATTTACACAGTGCAGCCTTACCCCCTGCTGCATTCGTTTGATTGTTGTATCTGGGTTTTTTTGGCTACAGTTGTTGTCATCTTTTCTTGACCACTTTGGCATTTCTAAGCCTTGTTCGAACTTGTTTGGTTGTTGTTGCTTGAGACAGTCAACCACTTCAACTTTCTAGGTTGAAACTTTCCACTACTGTCACTTTCTTATTGCATTTGTTGGCACTGTGAATTCTTGAGCGTTGGCCTTTGTGCCTTGTTGCTATTTCCTTATAGGCTGTCATGGCGAGGCAGTGTACGCGTGCGTGCACTGCAGCCACACAGTATCGACATTTTGAATTGATATTTGAACCTTCATTGATTTTGGTTTGTTGATCTTTTGTGTACATCATCACTGTAGTGGCAAGGCAGTGCACGCAAGCGTGAACTACAACCACACGATATTGCTTTTATTGATATTCTAATTGCTTTTGATTTATGGATTTTTTGCGTATTTCCATATGCTGTAGTGGCGAGGCAGTACACGCGTGCGTGCACTGCAGCCCTACCCGTGTTGACCTTTTAATTGATGTTCCAATTGTTTGAATTGGTTCGCATTATATTTACCATTATCCGATTTCTTTATTTAAGAATCAGATAGGTAAATTTATTTTGACTGTCGTCTAATTTTTATTTAATTATTATTGCTTCTGTGCACTAATAACTGAGTTTGAATTAGACTGACCTGAGTATTATTTTCTTTTGAATTTAATACTCGGGTCAGACCGAGTATTTCAGGTTGTAGATATTCTGCTTTGGGTTGCTGCTAGAGCTATGAAGTTCTTTCATATCTTTTGGAGCAGTTGTCGTCATTTGTAGTAGTCTGTATAATTGTATAGGAAGATATGTATTCATGTATATTATATACGTTAATGTACTTGTATATGTAACTTCCTGAGTCGACTGTGGTAGTTGTATCATATGTACCGTGTCATATGTATTGTATCACATGTATTGTAACTGATATCAGTTATTATATATATGAGACTTTCTGTTTTTATCTGTGTTTCGCATTTATATTTATCTATGTTATTATTATATTTACTGTTCTAGACTATTATGAACCATCGTAGTTCGTTTTATACTGGAATTGGGGAATTTCGATGGGAGAAAATAAATCAGAGATGAAAAATGAAAGAATATATATATTTATATACCACTCCTATCGAGATAACTAATACTAGTGTAAGGCCTAACTACCGATGGCCGCTCCTCAACAGCCTTATTCTCCGTGCTAGTTGACAGCACTACACCGTAGTGTTCTTGGCTAGCGTGGGTATAGAGGTGGGGCGTTACATTTATGCATTAGTATTTCTTGTTAGATGGGTTTACTCATGCTGGTTTCCAGCTTGACCCGGGTGTTACTTTGATGTAATGCTCGGGTCAGACCGAGTATTACAAATTTTCAAATAAGGACGTTTTGGAGCTAAGGAGACGAGCTGGATGGCAGGGATGTATGGAGTGCATTCCACTGTGATATTGTAGTTGTCTTAGATTGGTTGATTGAACCAGTCCAGTGTGTTCTGTATATGTTGTAACTTTGATATATTGATGTAAATTTACCAATACAATTTTCCTTTGTATAACTGTTATTTTATTTGATATTATATTTTAATCCGCTGCAAATCTGAGATTCTGAGTTTCATTTTTGTTTCTTTGTCTATCTCTTTTCTTCTTTTCCTAACTATCTGGAATATCCAGGATCTAAATTCCGAGTCGTTACGTTTTGGTATCAGAGCCGAAGGTTAAGCGAGAACCTTGGCTCTGGTGGGTTTACGCATTAAGGTTAGGGTCAATGGTACCCTAAAATGAGTTGAGTGAATATGTGTGTGTGTGTGTGTGTGTGTATGAGAGCGTAATTTTTATTTTTATATAATGGTTTTAAAAGTAAATAATTTTTATATAAGTTTATATATAAAGCAATGAAGCTTCTAACCACTATATATATAAGGTAATTGGTTGTTGTATTATTTGAAATAAAATAATAAGAGTCAAGTGATAATAGTAATACAACTAAACTGAAAATTGAATGAAAATAAGTTTTAAATAGATTCAAATTGAAACTAAAATCCTGAATTTGTAAAAGTGATTTTAGAATAAGATAATAATGAAATGTTTTAGGGAAGTAAAACATGTAGGTAAGTATGACTTTTAAATTGGAACTGAAGATGATCTAAATTGTGAAGTTTTAAATCTAGGTCCAGAAATTTGGAAATTTGTTTCAAAGTGATAAAGAAATAATAATAATGTTATTTAATGTATTTGAATGAAGGGTCCTGCTTCAAACAAGAGTTGTATGAAAACTTTAAAAGAAATTGTTTTGAATTAAAACCAAAGGTGGTTTAAATTTTAAAATTGGCTTGGTGGGCCAAGAAGTAAATATGTATATATATGTGTGGATATACATAATATCAAAGGTGATTTGAAATAAACTCTAAGGTGTCGAGTTTTGATTTTCCCTGAAGTGTGATATAAAAACCCAAAGTGACATAAGTATTTGAACTTATAAGTAAAAAAAAGAATATTGACAGGAATTTGAAATTTGAAGAGGAAAGATTATTAATGAGAAGTTTAAATTTGAAATGGAAGTTCAAATTGAATTGAATTTAACTTAGGGAAAGTTAAATAAGTTTAGAACAAGCAACCTGAATTGGAAATTTCAAGATAAAATTGAGATTTTAACTTGGGAAGTTGATGGCTGATTTGAATTGAGAATTTGTGTAATCTAAAAATGGGTTTGAGATCTGGAAATTGAAAATGGATGGATGGTTTAAAATATTTTGGATAATATTATCCTATTGTTATTAATAATTTTTAAACTGTGAATTGGATTTGTTTAAATGAAGAAATGGAGCGTGGTAATATATCCATTATTAAGATAAAAGGAAAATTAAACTTTAATTTGAAATTAAGGATATGGAATTACTTTGAACTTAAGATTTGGATGTTTAAGATAAAATTTCAAAGGTTTCGTTTCAAAATTTAAATTTGGTGATAAACTGAATTTCAAAGATTAAATTGTTTAAAAAGGATTTAAATTATTATTTAAACTTTGAAATAGGTTAAGTAAAGATAATTTAAAAATATAACTTGGATTCAGAGTTAAATTGTTTAAAGACTTTAAATAAAGGTTAATTTGGTTTAGGAGATTAAACCAACATTTGAAATTTAACTCGAATTTATATAATTCGAGATGGTTTTAAGTTGAGATTTGAATTGAATTAGTTCAAATTGAATTTGATTTGAACTAATTGGAATTGTGATTAAAGAAGGATAAGTTTAAAATTCAAATGGAAAATTTGAATTAGATTAATTTGAAATGAAATTGAAGTTGAATGTGTTCAAAATCAAATGGGAAGTTGATTTGAACCTTGGAAAGGAATTGAAATTAATTCAAATTGAATTGGAATTGAATTAATTTAATAGGATGAGAAGTTGATTGGAACGAAGATTGGAAAGTGGAACAGTTTGTATTTCAAACTATTTTTCAAATAAATTATTTTAATATAAACTGTTTTAAATCTAGTTTCCTAATTGTTTACTATACAACTTTTCATTTATAAACTGTTTTAAATCTAGTTTCCTAACTGTTTACTATACAACTTTTCATTTTAAAACCAAAAACTATCTTATACTTATTTTACAACTACTTTGGAACCATTTAACTATTTTTCAACTGTTTTATAAACTAATCACTACTTTTCAACTACTTTATAACTAATTACTATTTTACAACTCTTTTGCAGTTATTTAAAATTTCTATAACTATTTGACAATTTTCCAACTATTTTACACTTACTTAACTATTTTACAAATATTTTAAAAATAATAACTATTTTTCAACTACTTATCTATTTTGTAACATCCCGCCTTTTTGTAAACTTAAGCAGACACACGTTCCAACTCAAACCAAACAGAAGGGCGGATTGTTATGGGGTAAACAAGAAAAAGCAGAGAAAGAAAAAAATATAATCTTGCAGCGGAACGATAAAAATATAATAATCGAACAAACAGTTCATGAAGCTGTTTTACAAAATATTCGATTATACTTATACAATACATATCAGAGTTACGCATACCAGAGAATAATAAACAATGTAGCGGAATACATGATGTAGTGAATTATAATAATAAATAGTAGTACTAAAATCTTCGTCTTCGTCCTCCAGAAATAAGCCCTTCAAATCTCGAAATGCTCAGGCTGACCCGAGCGAATTGAAAAAACAAAATACTCAAGTCAGAACTAAAAGATCTTACGTAAGTTAAATCAACGGAATAAATATGAGTGGAACAACGTCATAGATGTTTACGGGATTTGACATCTCCTATCCAGTGTCTAACGTGAGTGCAGTAACTTAAGAGATGCTCGGGATTCACATCTCCTAAGGATCCGTTAAACTATTTACTATGTAGTAATATACACTATTATAATAATGTCTAATAGTAAAATAAACTTACTTTTAAATAGCGTTAAGGGGTTACCCATATAGCCCTTAACACGTAATAGTCCCAATAGTCCATCCAGTATCATGGTCCCTCTTGATCGGAAAGCCACCAGAGGATACTCCAAGGGCTACAGGAGAAAATCAAACTCGTACAAGGCGTGCCAGGGTAGGCGACACGACACAACGAGACAATACCATGGTAGATATACCAATTACACATCCGGACTGACATTGACGCATAGCGCGCAACTACCGCCCACCTCGAGCCACACCCCCAAAAAATCAAAAGGGCCTCAAACAATTATAATGTAATGGAATGGTATCGAAGGAGTGTGTCCGATAAGAGGGGCTACCTCACTGGCCAGTAAGCGCTCCTGTTTTAGCCACCTTATGCCAACTCACGGTAGTCATGTCCACGTATATACCTCAAAGGAAACGCCGCCACCATCCTACTTCATTCTGGAATCTCCACTACATACAAGGTTGTTAAAGTGGTTTTTGGAGTTGGTAGAGAGTATGACAATTTCTGATCTCGGTCCCTTCAACAACCAAATGTTATTATAACACCGCGATCAGTTTCGAAATAGTTTATTCTTTAAAACCAAATATCATTGCCCTTTCAAAACCAAACCAATATGATATCATTTTCATTTCAAATATATACCTTTCTAAAATCATAACACTTTCAAAGTCATAACGTTTCGAAATCGAAACACTTGAAATATAACACTTTCAAATTATAATACCTTGAAACTCATAACTTCCACCACTTATGTGGTTTAAATATTTAAAATACTTTATACAAAATAAAATAGCTTCTTCAATTCCACAGATCAATTCCAAAACAACTTGAATTTTGACATTTTTATTTAACCAAATCCTAAATCATAAATTACCATTCAATTATGTTTCCAAAAAACTATTCCAAATTTATCGATTTCAAAACAGATTTTCTCCACTGAAAAAAACATTTCAAATTCAATATATTTCAAACTTTAAGTATTCAACAATTTCCAAACTAAGTTTGGTAATTACGATTCAACAATTCAATTTTCTATTATTTAGTTTTGAAATAATTTACATAATAATTCCATTATCATTTATATAAACTCAAACCACAAAAAACCAAATATTTCCTTCAATTTATTTATACTTGAAATATTCATTTAATTCACCTTAACCCCAAAATCAAGTTATAATAATCATACCTTTTAAAATTTCCAATTTAATTAATTTCACATCAATTTATTTGAGTTAATTCTTAAATAAATTCAATTTCAAATAAATTTCCAATTTATCTTCCAACTTTAATTTATTTAAATCATTATAGACTCTATATTAACATGTAATTTAAATACTTAATCATATTATCTTCCATAAAATCAAACTTTATTATTAAACTTATTTTGTATTAAAACATATCTACACGGTTCAAAATCAAGTATAAAATAACATTTATAAAATATCTAAATCAATATTTATATAAAACCCTATATTTCTTTACAAAACCATAGAAATCATTTCAAAATATTTTTATATATATACCACAGTGTCTGTATATAATTTTCTATCCTATGGTCAGTGATACGAATATTTATCATTTCAATTCGCAATTTAAAATATAAATACGGTTACATATCATTTCAAACCACAATCTCGAATGAAATAAAAATCCATAACAACTTGCAGTTTACAACAATATAAAGTACAACATCCATTCATCTAATATAAATCATCAAACTTTCATCACAATCACCATCCAATTCGATTAATAATATCAATATAGAACAGATAATAAATAACAGGTATTTACTGGCAGTTTATATTCAATAATAAATTAAACAACTATTTATCCAATAAATTCAAATAAACTATGATGATGATTCCAAATATGCCAAACAGTCATAAATAAATTTTTAATCACATCGTAAATCAATTTAAAAAACATAATTTTTTTTAGAAGTTGTGAGTGGGTTAAAACACTCACCTTTTGAATTTAAATCCAATTTAAACCCTAAATTTGAACAGTCTCAGAATTCGATCAAACCTGCGCCAAAATGTCCGGAATTTTGATACGATCCCAGCGGATCAAACCGCTCATAAAAAGGACCTCGTATGCGAAAGATACACATGTTAGAATAATTGAAATCAAACGCTCAGCCACATCATCACTCTCCCTCCCATTCGAAAACGCAAGCCTCTCTCGGAAAAATCCATTCATACGAAACCTTAGAGGCTGTCGCCTTCAACGCAACCGACTGGGCCATCTTCACGTTGACCAACCCCACACCCCATCCGATCCAGCACCGGTCATCCCATCACCGGCAGTGTCGCCGATCGACGTGCCTAACTCTAGCGCCGCCCTTGAAAGCTAAGCCCTAAATCGAATTTTCGACGAAAATCCGACCGTTCAACGACCAAACAAACTGCAGCGATGGGTTGCGCTCGTTAATCTCCATGCAACGACAAACTCCAATTGACGATCAGGCAAAGATGATTACGTCGCGATGAATGGCCGTGATTAAATCGACCAATTTCGGCCAGCCAGAAATTCAGATCCATAAACGAATAGCAGAATTGACCTGCACTCGTTGAGAACTTCAAAATGATATAAAATTTGATATAGTTTGAGGAGATTAAATTTTGAAGTTGGATTTTGAATTGAAATTGGTTTGAGGAGTTTTAGGATTTCTGCCATTAAGGAAGAGGAGCAACAGAAGTTTCTGTACGTACAGAAATGAGAAATACAAAGGCTACTAGGGTTTATAACGAGGTATATATAGATAAAGCTGAAAATAGGATAGATGGACAAGATTGATTTACACGGTGAACGGTAAATGGCCCAAAAAGACCATTTAGACCCGGAACGAAACTGGGTCAACCCATATATCGAAATAGATGTTTTAAGATATTTTAAACTCAATGGAACATGTTTCAAGTCCAAATTCCATCGTATGAAGAAGTTATGCTAAAATCGAGTTATTTCAAATTGATTTTAATTGATTTCAATTTAATTGATTCCAAGGCTTTTCAAGCCCGTACGATCAAACGACAAGCCCGATCGCTACGAAACTTAAAATCCTATTATAATTCACCGTTATGGATCCGATGAAACTAGTTTCATAGAAATCCAATTCAGTGGCCAAAATGGCTATTTTCCAATAAATCAATAAATTAATATTTAATTAATTAAATCAAATTTTCAATTCCAATTAAATAATTAGCAATCCTTATCATTTTTAGTTTCTTGAGCATTTTCAATAATCTAAACAAATTTAGATGTCAGATTAAAATTGATAAACCCATCAACTTCAGTATTTGATTTTAATTTCACTAAATTCAGAAATTAAAATTTAAAATTCCAAAAATCCATTTATTAAAGTTTAAACCTTGTTATCCAAATCTTTCATTACAATAAGAATATAATTAACATTGGTTATATCTTGGTACATTAATATTTTCCAATTTCATCTCAGTTCCTATTTACGTAATATTTAAATATTAAATTTCATTTAATTTCAATTAATCCAGTTCATTAAATTTAAATTAATAATCTTGATTCCCATTCTTAATTTATTATCAAACAACAATTATGATAATTAGTTTCTAGCATTCATCCTATCAAATTACAATTTATTACGTATTATTTTATTGGTTAATATAACTTTGAATCTACTTTCCAATTTACTATTTACAGTCAATTATAACCCGACAATTGTTTCAACTAATTGAGATTGCACTAAATTAGTAATTTATTAACTTGTTTTATACTCTTACATTTCATTTCCGTTATTACTTCATTAACAAATTATAAATTTTATTTATTCCAATTTGAATTTCAATCTCAATTGCCAAACTCATTTTAAATTAACAAATTTTAAAAGTCGAAAATTACGGGTCGTTGCATTCTTCCCCACACAAAACTTTTCGTCCACGAAAAGGAAATAGGAAGGAAAGAATTGAGTAAACAATATCTTATTCAAAATATTAACTTTATAAACAAACAAATTTACAAAATTAAATAATCTAAATAAAATATACCAATTTATAACCATTAAATCTTTTTATACCCAAATTAATTAGGTTTGGAAAACATTTTCAAAATTTTTCTAAGTCCAAACTTTACGGAAAGTTTTGGCAGTGTCTCCTTTATACCGAGAGTCTTGGGAGAAATTATAAAGTCAAATATAACAATATATCACAATATCTCAAAATAATATATCCCAACAATGGGAAAAACAATATAATAACGCTATAAAACCGTAATCCGAGAACGTACCTATTTGTCGGGCAATTTACGCTTAATTATGAAACCAAAAGCCATAGCAGTTGCTTCCATAACCTTCATTTCACTTATAAAATCTAAAAGAGTTGATAATTATATAGAATGAAATATTGATTTTGTTTCAACCACTCACAAACAATCAATATAAACAACAATCACCTGCAACCATATACAGTCATCATGAAAAATCAACAAAATCAATTAGCCATTCACATCAAACAAAACAGATAGTTGTTCGGGTTCAAAACTTTAAATAGTATAGAATGAAAAAAAATAAACAAACTACTAAGTGCACTATTTACTCAACAGTCTTAGATGAAACTAGGTAGATCCTTCAAACATCCAAACAATTTTAAAGTATCCTTGCCCCAAACAACCATAAACCAAACTACCAATAATTTCAAACAATAGATCAAGTTCATTCTTATTAATTTCATTTCATACGTTTGTTGTTTGATTTCCTTTTTATTCATATAATGATTTATCTTTTTAATTTACATTTATTTCTTGTAAATATCCATTTATTTTCATTTATTTATATCATGTAAATTTTCTTTTTATTGTATTGCATTCATTTATTCACTACTTAATTTCATTTATTTACAGTATTCATCTTCCTACTTATTTTTTATTATAAATAACCTCAACATTTACTTAAATTTGTTATCATTTCTTTATAACTTTTTTTTATTATATTTAATTAGTGGCCTTTCAGTCGTACTTAAGTTTACAACAATTATAACATTAAATTCTTATTTATAAAAGCAAATTCATTGAATACTTTCATTACTTTAAGTTTACTTGTAAAATATCCCATTACATTTTCTTTCAGCATTTTAACCTTTTATAGATGGTAAGTTATATATAGGTTAAAGAATGCAATTGAAAATTATACAAGTCTATCTTATTTCTTTTAATAATTTAAACGTTCATTAATCATATCTTCGTTTTATAGGTTACTACTTTCAACTTTCTTGTAATTTCATTTATAACCTAGAATTCAATCTCTTTTTTAATTAGAGGTTCCAATTCTTAATTAGTTACCTTCCATTTCACTACAATAATTGAACTATTAATTAACGAAAACTTAAGAACTAAGTACCGAGTTAAATTCAAAATCATTTTCAAATAATAGATAAATATATATACTTACAACTTGTATATATCTAATTATATTTAAAAAAAATTAAAATTTATATTTGTTTATCAATATAAATATGCAGTAAAACTACTATAGTGGCCTTCCCACTTTGAAACTCGAAAATGAATGTCGAAGATGCGTGCACTCATTATCGAAATTATTTTCCAGTGACAGAGAGGGAGTACAAAACTTATTTCTTTTCAAAATTTCTTTAAAACAATTCTTTCAATTTATATTGGAATATTTACATAAAAACTACTTTTAATAATATTATTATATTCTAAATCTTTTGAAAGCAATTTTCAAAAATCCTTAAGTCCTAAAATTTCCAGTTTATTATCATTTATTTTTACTTTTCAAATCCTACCTTAACTAATATTTATAAGTTACACCACCTAACAACCAATATATTACAAGCAAATATAATTCTTATAAATTTTTTATTTTATATATAGAAATTATAATAGGCAAAATTATTTCATTCACCTATATTCAAAACAAATATTGCTTTGGTCTGTCCTATTAAGTGTTTTGAAATCCCTATTGATGTCATAGCGTCCTATACACCAACCAGAATTTATAAATACAAAACAGAACAAATTAACATAATATTAAAAACCTTTTTATAACACTAACGAATACGCTCTCTCATATATATATATATACACACTCAGCGACTCATCATAGGGCATTACTACCCTATTAATAAAGAGTCAAACTCCACAAAGCTAAGGTTTATCGCTAAACCAAAGCTCTGATACCAAATGTAACATCCTGCCTTTTTGTACGCTTAAGCAGACACATGTTCCAACTCAAACCATACAGAAGGGTGGTTATGGGGTAAATAATAAAAAGCAGAGAAAGAAAAACAAAATAGAATCTTGCAGCGGAACGATAAAATATAATAATCAAACAAACAGTTCACGAAGCTGTTTTACAAAATATTCGATTATACTTATACAATACATATCAGAGTTACGCATACCAGAGAATAATAAATAATGCAGCGGAATACATGATGCTGTGAATTATAACAATAAATAGTAGTACTAAAATCTTCGTCTCCGTCCTCCAGAAATAAGCCCTTCAAATCTTGAAATGCTCAGGCCGACCCGAGCGAATTGAAAAGACAAAACACTCGAGTCAGAACTAAAAGATCTTATGTAAGTTAGATCAACAAAATAAATATGAGTGAAATGGCGTTATATATGTTTACAGGATTTGACATCTCCTATTCAGTGTCTAACATGAGTGCAATAACTTAAGAGATGCTCGAGATTCACATCTCCTAAGGATCCGTTAAACTATTTACTATGTAGTAATATACGCTATTATAATAATGCCCATTAGTAAAATAAACTTACTTTCAAATAGCGTTAAGGGGCTACCCATATAGCCCTTAACAAGTAATAGTCCTAGTAGTCCATCCAGTATCATGGTCCCTCCTGATCGAGAAGCCACCAGAGGATACTCCATAGGCTACGGGAGAAAATCAAACTCGTACAAGGCGCGCTAGGATAGGCGACACGGCACAACGAGGCAATGGCAGGGTAGATATACCAATTACGCATCCGGACTGATGGTGACGCATAGCTCGCAGCTACCGTCCACCTCGAGCCACACTCCTAAAAAATCAAAAGCGCCCCAAAAAATCACAAAGTAATGGAATGGTATCGAAGGAGTGTGTCCGATAAGAGGGGCTACCTCACTGGCCCGTAAGCGCTCCTGTTTTAGCCACCTTATGCCAACTCACGGGAGTCGAGTCCACGTATATACCTCAAAGGAAATGCCGCCACCAGCCGACTTCATTCTGGAATCTCCACCACGTACACGATTGTTAAAGTGGTTTTCAGAGTTGGTAGAGAGTATGACAATTTTCGATCCCGGTCTCTTCAACAACCAAATGTTATTATAATACCGCGGTCAGTTTCAAAATAGTTCATTCTTTAAAACCAAATATCATTGCCCTTTCAAAACCAAACAATACGATATCATTTTCATTTCAAATATATCCTTTTATAAAATCATAACACTTTCAGAGTTATAATGTTTCGAAATCAAAACACTTGAAATATAACACTTTTAAATTATAGTACCTTGAAACTCATAACTTCCACCACTTATGTGGTTTAAATATTTAAAATACTTTATACAAAATAAAATAGCTTCTTCAATTCGACGGATCAATTCCAAACAATTCGAATTTCTACATTTTTATTTAACCAAATCCCAAATCATAAATTTCCATTCAATTTAGTTTCCAAATAAACTACTCCAAATTTATCGATTTCAAAACAGAATTGCTCCACAGAATAAACCATTTCAAATTCAATATATTTCAAACTTTAAGTATTCAACAATTTCCAAACTAAGTTTGGTAATTACGATTCAACAATTCACTTTTCTATTATTTAGTTTTGAAATAATTTACATAATGAATCCATTATCATTTAAATAAAATCAAACTACAAATAACCAAATATTTCCTTTAAATTATTTATACTTGAAATATTCATTTAATTCACCTTAACCACAAAATCAAGTTATAATAATCATACCTTTTAAAATTTCCAATTTAATAAATTTCATATCAACTTATTTGAGTTAGTTCTTAAATAAATTCAATTTCAAATTTTTTTCCAATTAATGTTCTGTTGAATATGCGCTTATATGATTGTTGTTTGATGATAATAAACATATATACATTCATTTAAATGTATTTGATAATATACTATTTATTTTCACAGATTAAATAAATATTTGCTGAATAAAATAAATAACACGGAATTTGAATTCAAACGAATATTTTATTCAAACAAATATTTATTACAATTTTGAATAGTACAAATTCAAGCTCTCACTATTCACTATACAACTTTGATACAAATTCAATTACATCACTATTTTACACATTCACCTCACTACATATCACTCACACTCGTATTTTTTTCTTCAACTGCATTTCAGTTTGAATCCAGCATCTGAGAAATCTGCAAAAATATTTACTAACGCAGTAAAATTGAAAATAAAATATTTTTGCGATATAAAATAAAACGTGAATTTTGAAAATGATATTTGCCTCAGTTATTTGGGTTGTTCGTCATCATTTAAATTTGAATTCATCATACACGAACAATTTGTGACATACACAGTATATTACTGTATATGCCACAAGGCCGTGCACGCCGATATATACACTTGATTGATTTACAGGGACAGGCAAGCACAGGTCAAACCCAAATGAAAAACCGAGTTCAACTCACGTGCAATATATTCAAAATCACGACACGAGCACAAGGTCAAACCCAAGTTTTGAAACTGGGTTCAACACAAGGCAACGTCAAGTCCAGACAATACAGCATGTACAAGCCACAATGAAGTTGTACAAGTACAGTCAAGAAAGCAGCTCAAGTAACAAAAGTCAAGTGCAGCAATGAAACAACATAGTATGACATGAAGCAAATGAACACAGTGAAATGCACAAAGACATAGCATCTGCCCCAAGTTAATGTTCACAAATATAATTCATCAACCAGACTATGATGCAAGAAATAACTCAGAGGCACAACAAATTACAAAGACCAGTTACAACTACAGAAACCAGAGAAATGCGCAGTGGAATGATGCACATATACTTGAAAGCTACAGCATCAAGTAGACCAAGTTCATATGCAATGAGAGGAACATCAAAGACAAGACTAAGTGCAGCATCAGTGAAGACAGCTACTTCACAATGAACCAGTGACAACAAAGGCCAAACACAAATGAACACACATGGACAACATGTCATGAATGAACTAGCAAAGGCTAGTCATCAACATAACACCAACACCAACCAGAAGAGGAGTAAACCAAATATGCAGTGCATTCTCAAGTACACAGTGAAATCGCCACAGTCTCAAACTCGAATGACAGACCGAACCAAGATATCAGCAACAACAACAGTAATGATACAAGAACAATATCATGAAGGAACCAGACCATAAAAAGTGTTTGAAAATGCAGCAAATACCCAATGGACAGAGATGCAACAAAACAGAGTTTCAAATATGCATGGTGATGCAACTTCAAGCAGAGAAGCAAGTTACAGAATGCATGAAACAGAAAAAAAAAGAAAAAAAAAGTTCGTATTTTTTTTGAAATAGTCAGCAATTAAAAAGAGGAAAGTTTCTGCCTTGTTATTCAAGAAGGATTGAAAGTTCTCAAAACAAAGCCGTATGAATCAAGTAAGTATCGAACGCATCAGGAAAGTCGTGTGCATCACGAAAGTGAATTTCAGGAAAGTTTCGAGTTAATTAGTGTATTCGAATTCATATAAATACGAGTACCCAAGTATCATCATTGGCATGAATGAAAAAGCAATCGAATTCAAGCAATCGAATCTGAAAGCAAAAGATACAAACAACATACCAAGGCGAATTCAATTATCTCGAAGCAACCCAAGCCGAACCCTAATTTCACAAATCAAGAGAAGCAGCCGAGCGCGACTCCAAGATCAATAGAGCGTCAATATCAAATGGCATCCAAAACCCTAATTTTGATCGAAGGACAAAAGCCCTAAATTATGATCGAAGAAGCCGCCATTTTCAAAAGGACCGAATAGAAAAGGAAGCGGGTCGAAATAATAAAAGGGGCCGGCCTTTTTAAATTAGGGTTTTGTTAAGGGTTTTAGTTTTTTAAGGGTTTTATCTTATTTTTAGTTTTGAATTTGTTTTTAATTTTTAAATCTCTTTTCAAACCGTTGTATATGCTAGTCGTGTGACTAGGGGACAAGCTACGTGGCGTAGCTTGAGAATTCGCAACTCAGTGGCTGAGTTGTGGCAGGGTTTTGAGCGTAGAGTTAGGTTAGTCAGTAGCGGGTGTCGCGAGTTTACGTGTGTAAGCGTGTGACTATCTAATTTCTAGTAGAAACCTTGGGGGCAGCACGTAGGCAGGTTTTTGCCGAAGCTGGGTAAATTCTGTGTCGTTCTATTTCTGCATTTATTATTCTGCTTTTATCTGTGCTGCTACTATTCTGTGATCTGTATTGAAATTATTTTATAAGCTTCCGCAATTTTTTTTTAATAATTTATACTATCACCCTATTCACCCCCCTCTAGGGTGAAATCGATCCTACAAGTGGTATCGGAGCAAGGTTTAGAAGTCATTTTTTTTCATTTTTCAAAAATCAGTTTCTGTTTAAAAATTTGAAAAAATGGCTTCTTTTAATAATGCTTTTGCTGAAGGTCAGTCCATAGTTAGACCACCAACGTTCAATGGTGAATATGCCTACTGGAAAAATAGAATGAAAATTTTTCTGAAAACCATTGACGCTTGGAACATTATTGAGATAGGTTATAGATCACCAACTATAATTGTAGACAATCAGGAAACAGATAAACCGATGGACCAATGGACAGAGCTAGAAAATAAATTACAAAATGCTAATGCTAAAGCTATGAATTCTATTATCTGTTCATTGGATCAATTTGAATTTAATCGTGTCTCTCATTGTTTAACTGCGCAGGAAATATGGCACACGCTCGAAGTAACTCACGAAGGAACATCTCAAGTCAAAGAATCTCGCCTAGCCATGTTAAGCAGCGAATACGAGAATTTCACAATGGCAAAAGAAGAAAATGTCAAAGAGATGTACGGACGACTGTCCAATATAGTATACAAATCAAAGGCTCTTGGAAAATCGTACACAGAGTTAGAGATAGTTCGGAAAATTCTCAGAGTTCTTCCTCGAAGCTTTGAAGCAAAAGTCACAGCTATTCAAGAGTCAAAGGATTTGAAACAAATCAAGGTGGAAGAGCTCATTGGAAATCTCACCGCCTATGAGCTAGAGCTAAAGTTCAAGGAAGAGCGAGAAGGAGGCGATACTCGAAAGAAGTCAATTGCTCTCAAAGGAACAACTGAAAATGACGATGATGACGATGATGATGGTGAAGCTGAATTAGCACTATTAATAAAGAGATTCAAAAAGTGGAATCGCAAATATGGAAATCCAACCAGAAACCATCAAATCAAAAGCAGAATAAACAAAGCACTAGACATTTCGGAGAAGCAAGAGATCATCTGTCACAAATGTAATAAACCGGGACATATCAAGCCAAATTGCCCTCAAAATCGACCAAACCAAGGAAAGAAACTGAAGAAGAAAAGTTTTGCGGCTACTTGGGATGAAATTGATGAAGATGAAAGTGATAGCACCGAAAGTGAAAGTGAAAGAGCAAATCTATGTCTTCATGGTGAAGTAACTGATAGTGATGATGATGAGCCAAGTGAGGTATCAAAACTTTCTCATTCAGAATTACTTATATATTTTCACGAAGTAAATGGCTGTTTTGAACGACTTAAGGAAAAACATGCCAAACTTGAATCACAAAAGGATTCTTTAATTGATTTAAATAAACAACTTAACCAATTAGTTAAAACCTATCAAAGCAGAATCCATAAGTGTGAGAAGTGTCCAATATTCGAAGAAGAGGTTAAAAATTCAGAAAACAAAATTAAATCGCTTGAAAAAGAAATCCTGTTTTTGAAAGAAATTGAAAACACAAGAATAGAAGACTCTATAAAAAGGTGCACACAACTGATAAATGAAAATGAATCTCTCAAGACCCAAGTCCTACAACTATCAACAACGTTGGATAAATTCTCAAAAGGAGAAAAATTATTGAATATGCTATTAGGGAAACAAACTCTTAATACGTCTAGGCAAGGACTTGGATATAACAAATTTCAAAAAGATAGAAACCAAATTAATCAAGTCAATTCATTTGGACATAATCAAAATAGTCATTGGTATAAACCCGAACATATGAAGACTGTATCGATTTGGGTTCCAAAAGGCACAAATATAAAATCTCTCAAAGTAAAACAAATTTGGGTGCCAAAAGTAACATGTTTAAATAGTTTTCAGTCTTCTCTAGATTATTTTCCAAAATATCTTGGCACTAACAATTTTGGACCTATGAAAACAAATAGGTCACTAAATTTTTTTCTCGTGTAGGTATGCTGGCAGGCTAAGGAACAACAGCAATGGTATCTGGATTCTGGCTGTTCCAGACACATGACAGGCGATAAATCAAAGTTCCTTAGCCTAGAAAAGTATAAAGGTGGCAGGGTCACAATGGGTAACAATGAAAAGTGTAAAATTGTTGGCAAAGGTAAAGTAGGTAACAATACTTTTACCCTGAATGATGTACTGTATGTTGAAAATCTGCACCACAACTTGATATCAATCAGCCAGCTATGCGATAAAGGTATGAATGTTATTTTTGACTCTGACTTATGCAAAATTGTTGACAATTCATCTAAAGAAATCTTATTTTCAGGTAAGAGGAAAGGTAATATATATTCTCTATCTTTTGATGATCTCACCCTTTCGAAATGCTTGGTTGCTAAGGACATAGAAGTTGATTTATGGCATCGACGTTTAGGGCATGCTAGTATGAATTTGCTAAACAAATTAAAAAGGAAAAATTTGGTAAGAGGGTTGCCTTCACATGAGTTTAAAACAGAAAACATCTGTAAAGCATGCACTTTAGGAAAACTTAAAAAATCATCATTTCATACCAAAAACAGTGTAAGCACTTCTAGAGTACTTGAGCTAGTTCATATGGATCTATTCGGACCTAATGACATTGCTAGCTTAGGAGGTAAAAAATATTGTTTTGTTATAGTTGATGACTACTCAAGATATACATGGGTATATTTCTTAGCCAAGAAATCAGAAACTTTTTCTTATCTCAAGAATTTCACAAAATTAGTCTAAAATGAAAAAGAAGTTTCCATTATTTCACTAAGAAGTGATCATGGTGGAGAATTTGAAAATTATGATTTTGAAATTTTTTGTAATGAAAATGGAATCAAACATGAATTCTCTGCTCCACGTACTCCACAACAAAATGGGGTAGTTGAGAGAAAGAATCGAACTTTACAAGAGTTGGCTAGATCTATGATAAATGAGTATGAACTACCTTTACATTTTTGGGCAGAAGCAGTAAATACAACATGTTATGTAATGAATAGAGTTATGATTAGACCGCTTCTCAACAAAACTCCTTATGAGCTATGGTTCAATAATAAACCAAACATTGCTTACTTTAAAGTATTTGGATGTACTTGCTATATTCTCAATACAGGTGATCAATTAGGAAAATTTGAAGCAAAAGCTGATGAGGGCATCTTCATGGGATACTCTTCGAGAAGCAAAGCTTACAGAGTCTACAACAAAAGGACTATAACAATAGTGGAATCAATCAATGTGAAATTTGATGAAGGCATTGATAATCAGGAAACATCCAAAATCAATGTTGAAGAGGAGAAAGAAAAAGATGAATATGAAGAACCAAAAGAAACTGATGATATCAGAGAAACTGTCATAACTCCAGAAGTCCAAAGAAATCTAGATCCAGCAAAACTGAAATACAAAGCAGACCATCCTCCAGAATTGGTAATTGGAAACCCTATAGCAGGTACATAGACTCGTTCCTCCTTTAGAAATCTATGTGATCTGTGCTTATATAGTGGATTTATTTCAGAAATAGAACCAAATAACATAGATTCAGCCCTTAACGATGAAAACTGGTTTATGGCCATGCAAGAAGAGCTAAACCAATTTGAACGAAATAATGTTTGGAGTCTAGCACTTAGACCTAAGGATTATCCAGTTATAGGAACAAAATGGAATATGCGCCCAACAAGAATGGTTATGATTTTTGTTTGATTTTCTATTTAAATTACATAGTTATAGTCGACTGAGCTTTAATGTTATATTACTATCTATCACCTTATCTCTATTTCATGACACTTTTATTCTTTTGCTGATAACAAAAGGGGGAGAGAAATGTTGGATTTTGGCATTTAAATCTTATACTGATATGCATATAAGATGGGGGAGTTTCGTAAAGATGAAGCATTTAAATAGGGGGAGCAAGCATTGAAATGGTGAAATTATCAAATACATTTAATATGTTTCAAAATCCTAAGTATATGTTTGTTATCATCAAAAGGGGGAGATTGTTGAATATGCGCTTATATGATTGTTGTTTGATGATAATAAACATATATACATTCATTTAAATGTATTTGATAATATACTATTTATTTTCACAGATTAAATAAATATTTGCTGAATAAAATAAATAACACGGAATTTGAATTCAAACGAATATTTTATTCAAACAAATATTTATTACAATTTTGAATAGTACAAATTCAAGCTCTCACTATTCACTATACAACTTTGATACAAATTCAATTACATCACTATTTTACACATTCACCTCACTACATATCACTCACACTCGTATTTTTTTCTTCAACTGCATTTCAGTTTGAATTCAGCATCTGAGAAATATGCAAAAATATTTACTAACGCAGTAAAATTGAAAATAAAATATTTTTGCAATATAAAATAAAACGTGAATTTTGAAAATGATATTTGCCTCAGTTATTTGGGTTGTTCGTCATCATTTAAATTTGAATTCATCATACACGAACAATTTGTGACATACACAGTATATTACTGTATATGCCACAAGGCCGTGCACGCCGATATATACACTTGATTGATTTACAGGGACAGGCAAGCACAGGTCAAACCCAAATGAAAAACCGAGTTCAACTCACGTGCAATATATTCAAAATCACGACACGAGCACAAGGTCAAACCCAAGTTTTGAAACTGGGTTCAACACAAGGCAACGTCAAGTCCAGACAATACAGCATGTACAAGCCACAATGAAGTTGTACAAGTACAGTCAAGAAAGCAGCTCAAGTAACAAAAGTCAAGTGCAGCAATGAAACAACATAGTATGACATGAAGCAAATGAACACAGTGAAATGCACAAAGACATAGCATCTGCCCCAAGTTAATGTTCACAAATATAATTCATCAACCAGACTATGATGCAAGAAATAACTCAGAGGCACAGCAAATTACAAAGACCAGTTACAACTACAGAAACCAAAGAAATGCGCAGTGGAATGAAGTCAAGTGATGCACATATACTTGAAAGCTACAGCATCAAGTAGACCAAGTTCATATGCAATGAGAGGAACATCAAAGACAAGACTAAGTGCAGCATCAGTGAAGACAGCTACTTCACAATGAACCAGTGAAAACAAAGGCCAAACACAAATGAACACACATGGACAACATGTCATGAATGAACTAGCAAAGGCTAGTCATCAACATAACAGCAACACCAACCAGAAGAGGAGTAAACCAAATATGCAGTGCATTCTCAAGTACACAGTGAAATCGCCACAGTCTCAAACTCGAATGACAGACCGAACCAAGATATCAGCAACAACAACAGTAATGATACAAGAACAATATCATGAAGGAACCAGACCATAAAAAGTGTTTGAAAATGCAGCAAATACCCAATGGACAGAGATGCAACAAAACAGAGTTTCAAATATGCATGGTGATGCAACTTCAAGCAGAGAAGCAAGCTACAGAATGCATGAAACAGAAAAAAAAAAAGAAAAAAAAAGTTCGTATTCTTTTTGAAATAGTCAGCAATTAAAAAGAGGAAAGTTTCTTCCTTGTTATTCAAGAAGGATTGAAAGTTCTCAAAACAAAGCCGTATGAATCAAGTAAGTATCGAACGCATCAGGAAAGTCGTGTGCATCACGAAAGTGAATTTCAGGAAAGTTTCGAGTTAATTAGTGTATTCGAATTCATATAAATACGAGTACCCAAGTATCATCATTGGCATGAATGAAAAAGCAATCGAATTCAAGCAATCGAATCTGAAAGCAAAAGATACAAACAACATACCAAGGCGAATTCAATTATCTCGAAGCAACCCAAGCCGAACCCTAATTTCACAAATCAAGAGAAGCAGCCGAGCGCGACTCCAAGATCAATAGAGCGTCAATATCAAATGGCATCCAAAACCCTAATTTTGATCGAAGGACAAAAGCCCTAAATTATGATCGAAGAAGCCGCCATTTTCAAAAGGACCGAATAGAAAAGGAAGCGGGTCGAAATAATAAAAGGGGCCGGCCTTTTTAAATTAGGGTTTTGTTAAGGGTTTTAGTTTTTTAAGGGTTTTATCTTATTTTTAGTTTTAAATTTGTTTTTAATTTTTAAATCTCTTTTCAAACCGTTGTATATGCTAGTCGTGTGACTAGGGGACAAGCTACGTGGCGTAGCTTGAGAATTCGCAACTCAGTGGCTGAGTTGTGGCAGGGTTTTGAGCGTAGAGTTAGGTTAGTCAGTAGCGGGTGTCGCGAGTTTACGTGTGTAAGCGTGTGACTATCTAATTTCTAGTAGAAACCTTGGGGGCAGCACGTAGGCAGGTTTTTGCCGAAGCTGGGTAAATTCTGTGTCGTTCTATTTCTGCATTTATTATTCTGCTTTTATCTGTGCTGCTACTATTCTGTGATCTGTATTGAAATTATTTTATAAGCTTCCGCAATTTTTTTTTATAATTTATATTATCACCCTATTCACCCCCCTCTAGGGTGAAATCGATCCTACAAGTGGTATCGGAGCAAGGTTTAGAAGTCATTTTTTTTCATTTTTCAAAAATCAGTTTCTGTTTAAAAATTTGAAAAAATGGCTTCTTTTAATAATGCTTTTGCTGAAGGTCAGTCCATAGTTAGACCACCAATGTTCAATGGTGAATATGCCTACTGGAAAAATAGAATGAAAATTTTTCTGAAAACCATTGACGCTTGGAACATTATTGAGATAGGTTATAGATCACCAACTATAATTGTAGACAATCAGGAAACAGATAAACCGATGGACCAATGGACAGAGCTAGAAAATAAATTACAAAATGCTAATGCTAAAGCTATGAATTCTATTATCTGTTCATTGGATCAATTTGAATTTAATCGTGTCTCTCATTGTTTAACTGCGCAGGAAATATGGCACACGCTCGAAGTAACTCACGAAGGAACATCTCAAGTCAAAGAATCTCGCCTAGCCATGTTAAGCAGCGAATACGAGAATTTCACAATGGCAAAAGAAGAAAATGTCAAAGAGATGTACGGACGACTGTCCAATATAGTATACAAATCAAAGGCTCTTGGAAAATCGTACACAGAGTTAGAGATAGTTCGGAAAATTCTCAGAGTTCTTCCTCGAAGCTTTGAAGCAAAAGTCACAGCTATTCAAGAGTCAAAGGATTTGAAACAAATCAAGGTGGAAGAGCTCATTGGAAATCTCACCGCCTATGAGCTAGAGCTAAAGTTCAAGGAAGAGCGAGAAGGAGGCGATACTCGAAAGAAGTCAATTGCTCTCAAAGGAACAACTGAAAATGACGATGATGACGATGATGATGGTGAAGCTGAATTAGCACTATTAATAAAGAGATTCAAAAAGTGGAATCGCAAATATGGAAATCCAACCAGAAACCATCAAATCAAAAGCAGAATAAACAAAGCACTAGACATTTCGGAGAAGCAAGAGATCATCTGTCACAAATGTAATAAACCGGGACATATCAAGCCAAATTGCCCTCAAAATCGACCAAACCAAGGAAAGAAACTGAAGAAGAAAAGTTTTGCGGCTACTTGGGATGAAATTGATGAAGATGAAAGTGATAGCACCGAAAGTGAAAGTGAAAGAGCAAATCTATGTCTTCATGGTGAAGTAACTGACAGTGATGATGATGAGCCAAGTGAGGTATCAAAACTTTCTCATTCAGAATTACTTATATATTTTCACGAAGTAAATGGCTGTTTTGAACGACTTAAGGAAAAACATGCCAAACTTGAATCACAAAAGGATTCTTTAATTGATTTAAATAAACAACTTAACCAATTAGTTAAAACCTATCAAAGCAGAATCCATAAATGTGAGAAGTGTCCAACATTCGAAGAAGAGGTTGAAAATTCAGAAAACAAAATTAAATCGCTTGAAAAAGAAATCCTGTTTTTGAAAGAAATTGAAAACACAAGAATAGAAGACTCTATAAAAAGGTGCACACAACTGATAAATGAAAATGAATCTCTCAAGACCCAAGTCCTACAACTATCAACAACGTTGGATAAATTCTCAAAAGGAGAAAAATCATTGAATATGCTATTAGGGAAACAGACTCTTAATACGTCTAGGCAAGGACTTGGATATAAAAAATTTCAAAAAGATAGAAACCAAATTAATCAAGTCAATTCATTTGGACATAATCAAAATAGTCATTGGTATAAACCCGAACATATGAAGACTGTATCGATTTAGGTTCCAAAAGGCACAAATATAAAATCTCTCAAAGTAAAACAAATTTGGGTGCCAAAAGGAACATGTTTAAATAGTTTTCAGTCTTCTCTAGATTATTTTCCAAAATATCTTGGCACTAACAATTTTGGACCTATGAAAACAAATAGGTCACTAAATTTTTTTCTCGTGTAGGTATGCTGGCAGGCTAAGGAACAACAGCAATGGTATCTGGATTCTGGCTGTTCCAGACACATGACAGGCGATAAATCAAAGTTCCTTAGCCTAGAAAAGTATAAAGGTGGCAGGGTCACAATGGGTAACAATGAAAAGTGTAAAATTGTTGGCAAAGGTAAAGTAGGTAACAATACTTTTACCCTGAATGATGTACTGTATGTTGAAAATCTGCACCACAACTTGATATCAATCAGCCAGCTATGCGATAAAGATATGAATGTTATTTTTGACTCTGACTTATGCAAAATTGTTGACAATTCATCTAAAGAAATCTTATTTTCAGGTAAGAGGAAAGGTAATATATATTCTCTATCTTTTGATGATCTCACCCTTTCGAAATGCTTGGTTGCTAAGGACATAGAAGTTGATTTATGGCATCGACGTTTAGGGCATGCTAGTATGAATTTGCTAAACAAATTAAAAAGGAAAAATTTGGTAAGAGGGTTGCCTTCACATGAGTTTAAAACAGAAAACATCTGTAAATCATGCACTTTATGAAAACTTAAAAAATCATCATTTCATGCCAAAAACAGTGTAAGCACTTCTAGAGTACTTGAGCTAGTTCATATGGATCTATTCGGACCTAATGACATTGCTAGCTTAGGAGGTAAAAAATATTGTTTTGTTATAGTTGATGACTACTCAAGATATACATGGGTATATTTCTTAGCCAAGAAATCAGAAACTTTTTCTTATCTCAAGAATTTCACAAAATTAGTCCAAAATGAAAAAGAAGTTTCCATTATTTCACTAAGAAGTGATCATGGTGGAGAATTTGAAAATTATGATTTTGAAATTTTTTGTAATGAAAATGGAATCAAACATGAATTCTCTGCTCCACGTACTCCACAACAAAATGGGGTAGTTGAGAGAAAGAATCGAACTTTACAAGAGTTGGCTAGATCTATGATAAATGAGTATGAACTACCTTTACATTTTTGGGCAGAAGCAGTAAATACAACATGTTATCTAATGAATAGACTTATGATTAGACCGCTTCTCAACAAAACTCCTTATGAGCTATGGTTCAATAATAAACCAAACATTGCTTACTTTAAAGTATTTGGATGTACTTGCTATATTCTCAATACAGGTGATCAATTAGGAAAATTTGAAGCAAAAGCTGATGAGGGCATCTTCATGGGATACTCTTCGAGAAGCAAAGCTTACAGAGTCTACAACAAAAGGACTAAAACAATCGTGGAATCAATCAATGTGAAATTTGATGAAGGCATTGATAATCAGGAAACATCCAAAAGCAATGTTGAAGAGGAGAAAGAAAAAGATGAATATGAAGAACCAAAAGAAACTGATGATATCAGAGAAACTGTCATAACTCCAGAAGTCCAAAGAAATCTAGATCCAGCAAAACTGAAATACAAAGCAGACCATCCTCCAGAATTAGTAATTGGAAACCCTATAGAAGGTATACAGACTCGTTCCTCCTTTAGAAATCTATGTGATCTGTGCTTATATAGTGGATTTATTTCAGAAATAGAACCAAATAACATAGATTCAGCCCTTAACTATGAAAACTGGTTTATGGCCATGCAAGAAGAGCTAAACCAATTTGAACGAAATAATGTTTGGAGTCTAGCACTTAGACCTAAGGATTATCCAGTTATAGGAACAAAATGGAATATGCGCCCAACAAGAATGGTTATGATTTTTGTTTGATTTTCTATTTAAATTACATAGCTATAGTCGATTGAGCTTTAATGTTATATTACTATCTATCACCTTATCTCTATTTCATGACACTTTTATTCTTTTGCTGATAACAAAAGGGGGAAAGAAATGTTGGATTTTGGCATTTAAATCTTATACTGATATGCATATAAGAAGGGGGAGTTTCGTAAAGATGAAGCATTTAAATAGGGGGAGCAAGCATTGAAATGGTGAAATTATCAAATACATTTAATATGTTTAAAAATCCTAAGTATATATTTGTTATCATCAAAAGGGGGAGATTATTGAATATGCGCTTATATGATTGTTGTTTGATGATAATAAACATATATACATTCATTTAAATGTATTTGATAATATACTATTTATTTTCACAGATTAAATAAATATTTGCTGAATAAAATAAATAACACGGAATTTGAATTCAAACGAATATTTTATTCAAACAAATATTTATTACAATTTTGAATAGTACAAATTCAAGCTCTCACTATTCACTATACAACTTTGATACAAATTCAATTACATCACTATTTTACACATTCACCTCACTACATATCACTCACACTCGTATTTTTTTCTTCAACTGCATTTCAGTTTGAATCCAGCATCTGAGAAATCTGCAAAAATATTTACTAACGCAGTAAAATTGAAAATAAAATATTTTTGCGATATAAAATAAAACGTGAATTTTGAAAATGATATTTGCCTCAGTTATTTGGGTTGTTCGTCATCATTTAAATTTGAATTCATCATACACGAACAATTTGTGACATACACAGTATATTACTGTATATGCCACAAGGCCGTGCACGCCGATATATACACTTGATTGATTTACAGGGACAGGCAAGCACAGGTCAAACCCAAATGAAAAACCGAGTTCAACTCACGTGCAATATATTCAAAATCACGACACGAGCACAAGGTCAAACCCAAGTTTTGAAACTGGGTTCAACACAAGGCAACGTCAAGTCCAGACAATACAGCATGTACAAGCCACAATGAAGTTGTACAAGTACAGTCAAGAAAGCAGCTCAAGTAACAAAAGTCAAGTGCAGCAATGAAACAACATAGTATGACATGAAGCAAATGAACACAGTGAAATGCACAAAGACATAGCATCTGCCCCAAGTTAATGTTCACAAATATAATTCATCAACCAGACTATGATGCAAGAAATAACTCAGAGGCACAGCAAATTACAAAGACCAGTTACAACTACAGAAACCAGATAAATGCGCAGTGGAATGAAGTCAAGTGATGCACATATACTTGAAAGCTACAGCATCAAGTAGACCAAGTTCATATGCAATGAGAGGAACATCAAAGACAAGACTAAGTGCAGCATCAGTGAAGACAGCTACTTCACAATGAACCAGTGACAACAAAGGCCAAACACAAATGAACACACATGGACAACATGTCATGAATGAACTAGCAAAGGCTAGTCATCAACATAACAGCAACACCAACCAGAAGAGGAGTAAACCAAATATGCAGTGCATTCTCAAGTACACAGTGAAATCGCCACAGTCTCAAACTCGAATGACAGACCGAACCAAGATATCAGCAACAACAACAGTAATGATACAAGAACAATATCATGAAGGAACCAGACCATAAAAAGTGTTTGAAAATGCAGCAAATACCCAATGGACAGAGATGCAACAAAACAGAGTTTCAAATATGCATGGTGATGCAACTTCAAGCAGAGAAGCAAGCTACAGAATGCATGAAACAGAAAAAAAAAAAGAAAAAAAAAGTTCGTATTCTTTTTGAAATAGTCAGCAATTAAAAAGAGGAAAGTTTCTTCCTTGTTATTCAAGAAGGATTGAAAGTTCTCAAAACAAAGCCGTATGAATCAAGTAAGTATCGAACGCATCAGGAAAGTCGTGTGCATCACGAAAGTGAATTTTAGGAAAGTTTCGAGTTAATTAGTGTATTCGAATTCATATAAATACGAGTACCCAAGTATCATCATTGGCATGAATGAAAAAGCAATCGAATTCAAGCAATCGAATCTGAAAGCAAAAGATACAAACAACATACCAAGGCGAATTCAATTATCTCGAAGCAACCCAAGCCGAACCCTAATTTCACAAATCAAGAGAAGCAGCCGAGCGCGACTCCAAGATCAATAGAGCGTCAATATCAAATGGCATCCAAAACCCTAATTTTGATCGAAGGACAAAAGCCCTAAATTATGATCGAAGAAGCCGCCATTTTCAAAAGGACCGAATAGAAAAGGAAGCGGGTCGAAATAATAAAAGGGGCCGGCCTTTTTAAATTAGGGTTTTGTTAAGGGTTTTAGTTTTTTAAGGGTTTTATCTTATTTTTAGTTTTGAATTTGTTTTTAATTTTTAAATCTCTTTTCAAACCGTTGTATTTGCTAGTCGTGTGACTAGGGGACAAGCTACGTGGCGTAGCTTGAGAATTCGCAACTCAGTGGCTGAGTTGTGGCAGGGTTTTGAGCGTAGAGTTAGGTTAGTCAGTAGCGGGTGTCGCGAGTTTACGTGTGTAAGCGTGTGACTATCTAATTTCTAGTAGAAACCTTGGGGGCAGCACGTAGGCAGGTTTTTTCCGAAGCTGGGTAAATTCTGTGTCGTTCTATTTCTGCATTTATTATTCTGCTTTTATCTGTGCTGCTACTATTCTGTGATCTGTGTTGAAATTATTTTATAAGCTTCCGCAATTAATTTTTTTTATAATTTATACTATCACCCTATTCACCCCCCTCTAGGGTGAAATCGATCCTACATGTTCCAACCTTAATTTATTTAAATCATTATAAACTCTACATTAACATATAATTTAAATACTTAACCATATTATCTTCCATAAAATCAAACTTTATTATTAAACTTATTTTGTATGAAAACAAATTATACTTGGTTCAAAATCAAGTATAAAACAACATTTATAAAATATATAAATCAATATTTATATAAAACCCTATATTTCTTTACAAAACCATAGAAATCATTTCAAAATATTTTTATATGTAGACCACCGTGTGTGTATATAATTTTCTATCCTATGGTCAAGTGATACAGATATTTATCATTTCAATCCGCAATTTAAAATATAACGATTATATATCATTTCAAACTGCAATCCCGAATGAAATAAAAATCCATAACAACTTGCAGTTTGCAACAATATAAAATACAACATCCATTCATCCAATATAAAACATCAAACTTTCATTACAATCACCATCCAATTCAATCAATAACATCAATATAGAACAGATAATAAATAACAGGTATTTACCGGCAGTTTATATTCAATAACAAATTAAACAACTATTTATCCAACAAATTCAAATAAACCGTGATGATGATTCAAAATATGCCAAGCAGTCGTAAATAAAATTTTAATCACATCATAAATCAATTTAACAAACATAAGAAATTTTAGAAGTTGTGAGTGGGTTAAAACACTCACATTTTGAATTTAAATTGAATTTAAATCCAATTTAAATCGAAAATTTGAACAGTCTTAGAATTCGTCCAAATCAACGCCAAAATGTTCGGAATTTGATACGATCCCAGTGGATCAAACTGCTCGTGAAACGGACCTCTTATGCAAAAGATACGCGTGTTAGAACAATTGAAATCAAAATAAAAATGGGAACGAACCAAAAATGCTCAGCCACGTCATCACTTTCTCTCCGTTCAAAAACGCAAGCCTCTCCAGGAAAACTCCATTTGTACGAAACCCTAGAGGCCGCCGCCTTCAATGCAACCGGACCGAGCCGCCTTCACGTTGACGAACCTCACACCCCATCCGATCCAGCACCAGTCATCCCATCGTCGGCAGTGTCGCCGATCGACACGCCAAATTCCAGCGGCCGCCACTAAAAGCTAAGCCCTGCATCGAATTTTTGATGAAAATCCGACCGTCCAACAACCAAACAAACTACAACGATGAGTTGTGCTCGTCATTCTCCACGCAACGACAAACTCCAATTGAAGATCAGGCGAGAACGACCGTGATTAAATCGACCAATTCCTGCCAGCTAGTAATTCATATCCACAAACGAACAACAGAACTGACCTGCGCTTGTTGAGAGCTTCAAAACGATATAAAATTTGATATAGTTTGAGGAGATTAAATTTTGAAGTTGGATTTTGAATTGAAATTGGTTTGAGGAGTTTTAGGGTTTCAGCCATTGAGGAAGAGGAACAACAGAAGTTTCTGTATGTACAGAAATGAAAAATAGAAAGGCTGTTAGGGTTTATAACGAGGTATATATAGATAAAGATGAAAATATGATAGATGGACATGATTGATTTACACGCTGAACGGTAAATGGCCCGAAAAGCCCGTTTCAACTCCGGAACGAAACTGGGTCAGCCCAAATATCGAAATAGATGTTTTAAGATATTTTAAACTCAATGGAATAGGTTTCAAGTCCAATTTCCATCGTATGAAGAAGTTACGCTAAAATTAAGTTATTTCAAATTGATTTTAATTGATTTCAATTTAATTGATTCCAAGGCGTTTCAAGTCCGTACGATCAAACGACAAGCCCGATCGCTACGAAACTTGAAATCCTATTATAATTCACCGTTACGGATCTAATGAAACTAGTTTCGTCAAAATCCGAGTCAGTGGCCAAAATGGCTATTTTCCAATAAATCAATAAATTAATATTTAATTAATTAAATCAAATCTTCAATTCCAATTATATAATTAGCAATCTTTATCAATTTTGATTTCTTGAGAAATTTCAATAATCTAAAAAAATTTAGATGTCAGAGTAAAGTTGATAAACCCATCAACTTCAGTATTTGATTTCAATTTCACTAAATTCAGAAATTAAAATTTAAAATTCCAAAAATCCATTTATTAAAGTTTAAACCTTGTTATCCAAGTCTTTCATTGCAATAAGATTAACATTGGTTATATCTTGGTACATTAATATTTCCCAATTTCATCTCAATTCCTGTTTACGCAATATTTAAATATTAAATTTCATTTAATTTCAATTAATCCAATTTATTAAATTTAAATTAATTATCTTGATTCCCATTCTTAATTTATTATCAAACAACAATTATTATAATTAGTTTCCAGCATTGATCCTATCAAATTAAAATTTATTACGTATTATTTTATCAGTTAATATAACTTTGAATCTATTTCCCAATTTACTATTTACAGTCAATTATAATCCTACAGTTGTTTCAATTAATTGGGATTGCACTAAATTATTTATTTATTAACTTGCATTACACTCTTACATTTCATTTTCGTTATTACTTCATTAACAAATTATAAATTTTATTTATTCCAATTTCAATTTCAATTGCCAAACACTTTTTAAATTAACGAATTTTAAACGTCGAAAATTACGGGTCGTTACATATTTTAAACTTTTCAAGTTATTTTCTAAATTTAAGCTGGACAGAGTGCAAACTGTTTATGAATTAAATATCCATTTGAGATAAGAATTATGGTGATAATCTAAATGGGATTGAAGCAATTGTGAATTAAATAATAGAATCAAGATGAATGTTAATAGAAAAGAGAAATTTATTTAGCTAATAATCAATAGAGATAAATACATAGGATGTATGTATATTATTCTATTCGCATAGAGATTTGATCCGGATTCGAGCACAGAATTTTGAGATAGTGTACCGATCCGAGTTGGGATTTTTCACTCGATTTTCGATGGTGAACCTGGACATGGATTGTTGATTGGTTCTAGATATTCTCTATCATAGTTATGGCTATGCAAGGAGAATGACGGTTTCTGATCAAGAAACCGGATCTGAGTCCGCACTAGGAAGTCGGGTGGACGTTACTAGTTCAGAAAAGAAATTATGTGATCCAGTAAGCGATCAGATTGATATAGCGTACGGATGACATGTGTACATCGTACGAATTTGAATGTAATTGATATTAAGAATTTGTGGATAAGAACTGTAAAATGGTTATTGGAAATGAAAAGTACGTTTTGTGAAATATATGATGAAATAAAATGGAAGTTGGATATTTCTATGGTAGAAATTTACTTATGGAAGTAATATGGTAAGTGACTTTATAGAGTAATCAAATTTGAATATTGATTTGAAATTAACAAAGTTATATATCATTGTTATATATATAAGATAAATCTCCCCTTGTTGAATCTATAGCTAGAAGAAAAGGGTTTTGAAAGTATTTGAAGTATAAAAAGGGAATTTATACAAGTTGAAGTGATCCAAAGATTTTTAAAATTATATATATATATATATATATATATATATATATATATATATATATATATATAGAGGATGTTATGAGAATGATTTTGGAAAAAAGTTTTAGAACCTATGGATTTTGAAAAGGCTTTTGATTTTCGGGTAAAATCAATATTGAAATTTGAAAAAGTCTAGATTGAGAATTATCGATTTTGGAATAATCGATTTTGAGAAAAGGAGATTTATATGGATTCATACTAGGTATATGATTTGAAAGATACTATAAGAGTATAGCATAAAGTGTTTTGAGATTGGCTATGGGGAAAAGGCGCTCCCTTGAAATGAACTTCTCAGGAGTGCCACAGTGTGGTACTGCCTTGAGCCCCAAAGTGGGGTTCTAAAGTTGATCCTGTGAGGAGTCCGGACAAACTAGTTCCTGAGGATTATGTGTAGTGGGTAGTGAAAGTCGAGGACGCTGATGCCCACAGAGACACTGGGTTATGCTTTGACGATAGTGTAGCTTGATGCCACTGCGATCTACTGTGGACCATAGCGGAAGTCGTGTGTGCTTCTATGAGTCAACGGTCTACGTTTGATTTTGCCGTGATGGCAACATAACATCGGTAGACTGGGATCTATGAAGACATAGCGAAAGTCGAGAGGCCGTGAGAGCCTACGGCTACATTGGGACTTAACTGATGTTGTCTACGACCTATGTGGAAATGGAGAAGTTTCATTCTTTTGGCAGCAAAATTCGAGGGCGCTGATGCCTATAGTTACATGGACTTTTTCTATGATGGCAACGTAACTCAAGATGTAACTGCGATCTGTAGTGGGTTCCATGTCATAATCGAGGGGCGTAGAGTGCCTATAGTTATCTATGGATTTTGCTGGGATGGCAACGAAACCATCGAGTTAACTGCTACCATGGTTGGGGGTGATGATTTCCAGAGCATTCTCGCCAAAGATATTTCCTCTATTTCAAAATGTTTTCTATATTTTAGATAAAATATTTTCCAAGTATTTTCACTGGGCGTTGAAAACGGGTTTACCAAGTACTTATAGATTTTTTCTTACGCCTGATCAATGATGACCGAATTTTTGTGAGAACAAGGATGGACTGGTTGTGACATCAAGTTATAAAAGTATTTTTTATAAAAGTATTTTTGTAATACTATGTAGATTTTAAAAGTGTTTAAAAAATTCTTAGTAAAAGAGTAGTTTCCTAAAAACGAGCATTTTAATAAATTCTGGCTTCGTTCCTTTTCGAGGACGAAAGATTCAGAGGGGAAGGAATTTGATAACCCGGATCTTTAGATACCTGTTAATTGGAAATTAACAGGATTAAATTTATTAAAATACTAATTTGTATGTTAAACAAATAAATTTGATAATAAATATTTATATCTGGATGGATATTTATTTGGTAATCTCCTAATATAATTATTTAAAAATTTATAAATTGAGTTTGTGTTTGTTTAAAATATATACATATATATTTGAATTGATTTTAAATTGAATTTTTAATAGAATTTGAATTTGGATTTAAATTTGAAATTTAAAAAAATATATATCTTAAATATATTTTGGATCTAAAAATATATGAATAAGATTTTTTTAAAGATTTGTTTATATTATTTTTCATTGAAGAAACTTTATATATATATATATATAAAGTGTTTATTTAATAGTAAAATAAGTATAAAAGCTTTTTATTTACATTTAAAACAATTTAAAATTTGCTTAATTATAAGTGTTAGCTTTTAAATTATGTAAAGGTCGTGTGTAATGAGATTAAAAATATGTGATGACAAATGTTAACTAGTATAACAAGTGTCATTAATTTGTGTTTACTTTCTTGAATTTTAAATAAATTCTAATTAGCACTATATAAACTCCTTACTCATCTTTCCATTTCTTTTCCTAATCTTCTCATTTTCAAAGCCAAGCGAACTAAAACTCCGTAAAATTATTTTACAAGCCAAAAAACAAGCCTGCAAACCATTTCAAAACAAAATTGAAAATCAAACCAGAAATTAAATTAAAATTCAACTAGATAAATCAAGCAAGATCAAGGGTAAACTGAAGCAAAACAAAGATTAACTCAGTTTCAAAAGTTAAAAGGGTAGCAGCTAAATCAACCTGAAGCAATTTTTCACAATAAATTCAAATCTAGGCTTCTCTGACAGGTGAGTAAACCAATCTTTTAAAAAAAATAGTTTTAAAATAATGCATGTGTATCGAGAAGTTGTTTGCATGATTGATTTTATCTGGATATATATATGAATTGCTTTGTTTATATGTGAATATATCTGTATATATGTAAACCGCTCCTCTGTTCTTGTTTCCCTGTGAGTAAACACTTTTAAAAATACAGAATATATGATTAATCCTTAATATAAGCACTAAACTCTCTCAGTCATGTTGTGATTATGATGTGCATAAATGTTTAATCTGAAATAAGGTTTGAATTTAGTGATCAATATGTATATCTGAATGCATGCCTGTCTATTGGAAATCATACCTCTGTTGTTTCACAGGCTAGAAGATAAATTCAAAAATCATTTCCTATCCCTCCAATCTTTATCTGGCTGTGATCTTTAAAAAAAATATGATTACGTTGATGTAGATTTATGTTTAAAAATGGTTACAAGAATTCTAAGTTAATGATTAATTAAAATTTCAGAAAGAATAGTAATTTTTTTATATAGGTCAAAAATCAATGCATGCGAATTCATGTTTGGATTTCATAATTGCAATCGTGGTAGGAAATCATGAATTTTGATATGTATATCCAGATTTTTAGGCTATTGCTTGTCAAGATAATCGAAGTTGATCGTATTTGGAAATCATTCCAATTTCTGTCGAACGTGTGATAGTTGATCGACGCACTTGAGGGTGAAGGAAGCAGGTGACCAGATGAACTCGGGAAAATTGGTTAATGATTTTTCATTTGGTCGTGGAGTTCCAAAGGAGGTGATTTAGGGTTTTTCGACTGATGATGGTCATCGATGTTTTCGTGGCGATTACGCCGCCGAGAGGGTGCTGGAAGTGATCGCACGGGGGGAACCAAAGACTGGAGGTCAAGGCATCTTTGGTGAAGTCAGCGAGGTTCATCATGGATGAGATCAACGGTGAGGAAAGGATTTCCATTTGATGGTTGTTTCCAGATTTTCACGCGATGGGTTCGATTTTAATTTTTGGGTGTTTACGATGATTTGAGTTGTTGTGAGGAACGAAGGGGTTGTTAATGTTTGGTCGATGATCAGAGGAAGGGTCGGAGAGCGTTTGATAGGTGGTGTACGTGAACGGTGCATCTTTGTATATCTGGTGACGATAGGATTTGGGTAAGAAGCAGGAATCTCGGGTTTAACTCGAAAGGAATTGCAGTGCGACTCAACGTAGCAAGATTCGTGAGTGCTCGAGTGTTCGTGCGGATTTGCTCGCGTTTATCTCGGGTAAAATCATAGTTGTCTCAGGATTGTAAGCAAGCTGTGTATAGGTTATGTAAGGATTGTACTGTTTGTATTAAAGCATGAATTTCAAGTTTAAAACATAAGGAAAGATACAAGTTTGTAAGCATAATAAATCAAGTTTTCCAAAATTAGAATAGACATAAATTTTTCCAAAGAAAAATGTTTAGGCAATTTTTAAATATATTAAGTAAATAAGTTTAAAGGGTAATGGTAATTGAGTTTTCAAAGTATAAGTATTTATTTAATTTATTAAACAGGTTTGAAAAAGTTGCAAAGATTTTAATGATTAAAATTAATTGTTTAAAATTGTTTTGTTTTAAAGAAAGTATATGCTTTCAATTAAATAATTGATTACAAAATGTTTTCGGATGGAGTATTTAATTAACATAAAAGAATTTATCTTAAATTAAGCAAGGTTGTAATTAATTAGTGGGATTAATTAAAATTAATCAACTAATGTAAATTAAAGGATAATTACTTAGTATTAATAATTAGCGGATAGTTAATGAATGAAATGTAAAAGATCATTAGCTTGGGATTATGAAATGGTTAATGTGATTAATTCAAGATAATTAATTATATTAATTGATTAAGGATAATCATTTGATTGATTAAGAATAATTACTTAATGCAATTTATAAAGTGTAATTACTTAGTGAAGTAATTTATGGATAATTACTGGATGTAACTAATTAATTAATTAATGGAAATAATTTGAGTTTAATTACTTTGTGTAGTTCTTTCTTTTCTATCTTTTCTCTTTTCTATCACTTTCTTTCTTATTAATGATGCATCTTTCTATGGAATAAAGGCGGGTCGTTACTGACTAACTAACCTTGCTTATGGATGACTGAATGATATTAAATTGCCTTGGATTAATTGTTATCCCTGGTATGTGATTTTGTTGCTATGTGATATGAAATGTTTTGTAATATGATATGTTTGGGTTGAACAATGATGATATGGATATCTATGATGAAATGGTGGTGAAAAAATGACATCTTGTATTTAAAGTTGAATTGTGTTTCACTTGAATAACTTGGATTAAGAGGGTACTGAATTCAAAGAGGCCTGGGTCGGGTATGAATAAATACCCGAACACATTTCGTTTTGTAACCTAAAATGATTCTTTATAGATTGGTATGTGAAATCAATAGGCTAAAATGGAATAATTTAAATGACTGGACCATTTAAAAACTAAGTAAAGATACTTAGAGATTGATTGTGAATATATGAGTTGACTATATCAAGTTATGAACCTGTAGTAATGAACGAATTATATGGGTTTCAAGTAAATTTTATGCATTAGTATTTCTTGTTAGATGGGTTTACTAACGTTGGTTTCCAGCCTGACCCGGGTGTTACTTTGATGTAATGCTCCGGTCAGACCGAATATTACAGATTTTCAGATAAGGACGTTCTAGAGCTCAGGAGGCAAGCTGGATGGCAGGGACGTATGGAGTGCATTCCACTGTGATATTGTAGTTGTCTGAGACAGGTTGATTGAACCTGTCCAGTATGTTCTGTAAATGTTGTAACTCTTGTATATTGATGTAAATTTACCAATACAGTTTTCCTTTATATAACTGTTATTTTATTTTATATTATATTTTAATACGCTGTGAATGTGAGATTCTGATTTTTTTATTTTTGTTTCTTCATCTATCTCTTTTTTATTTTCCTAACTATCTGGAATATTCGGGATCGAAATTCCGGATCGTTACAATTGCTGTTTTCCAAATATATTCATCTCATCTTCTTCTTTTCTAACCTATTTTTTAGAAGCATGTAGAAGGTAAGTTCATAAACAAAAACGATTTAAGTTCGTGATAATCAACATCCTGTTATAGTCAAGATAATATAAACCCGTAGGTTACATAATATTCAAACACTGCTAATTTGTAAAGACATATAATTGTTAGCCTTCATAACGTTTTAAAATGAAAAGATATTTTGCATAATATATAAATATTGCTCTATATGATAACAAAAGATTCTATTTTCCATTTATGATTTCTTAGACTGGCATCATACCCGTCTGCACCCGTAAAAATATTTTGAATTGTATTTTGACTGTTTTTCATGGCTATTCTACTATAAATATCCGGGTTTATGTTAATTTTTTCATATCATTCATTTGAATTGGAAAGGGTTTGGTTTCTATTTACAAGACATTCAAATAACTGTTATGCTCTTATGGGAATTTGAGTATGCATACCAACCAAACCGTACATGAATGTAAATGCAATTGACAGTTCCAGTAACTTTTCTAATCATTTTGTACTTTATTTCTTAGTGTTATGAAAATAGTAGCATTTTGCGGAAGCTTTTATCAATAGATCTTTGTCATCTAAATCACAAAGATATAACTTGGATTGAAAACAAGACGGAATTAAAATCAAAACGCAATAACACAAAATATTCCACCCAACCACCCACTTTATTGATTCACCAAAATTTTGTTTACAATTAATAGAACAAGGCTAAAGTAAACAAAATACTATTGAATCAATAACCAAATTGAGAAAGGGAGCAAATATCAATATGACTAAAATTGTTGGAAAAAAAAAGATGAAGTAGAGAAAATTAGCAAATAGATTTTCCACCACACTTTTACTCCTCTTCTAGTCTCTATTTATATAATCAATTAGTTAGTTCCCAAGTTAACATTAGATAAAAAATAATAATTTGATTAGCTAATTAGAGAGAGAAATAAACATACTCAAATATGCCTATTAATTAGAGGGAACAAAATCTTCTCATTCTTTCTTTTGCATACTTATTTACCTTCATTTGTGATTTTTTGTCATGAAAATTTAACACTCCACATTGATGCAAAATCACATTTCTCCAACATATCAAGCATGCCATATCTAGATCTATCACAAATCCCCATATCTCAACCACACTAAATTACAAACCTCAACCACCTCTGCAAGTGATTCATCTCCCACATGAGGTGCACCACACAAATTCGGTCCCAAAAATGTTTGTAATACCACAAAGATCTTCGTCATGTCTTTGTGGGTTTTGCAATTCGACACCCGTCTATCACTTGATCTGAGCTCATTACCTGATCACTATCGATCCCTCGAGCATCATCAACATGAAGAACCCTGTCTAAAATATGATCCTCAATGCTAGAATCATAAGCAGTGACCACATTAACCCTCCAGCTTGCTGTGGACTAGGTCCTTCAACCGTCACCCGCTTTCCATTGTCGACTACAGAACCAACCAAGCTATAAAAGTTTCATTCTTCCAATACTCCGCTCATCCTTACACGACCACCTTTCTTCACTCTCAAAACTCCACCTTGAGTCTCATAAGTGCAACCACAACGATCCAACTGACCGAGAGAATAAGATTATGCGAACAAGTGGGTGCATGTCTCACTCTAGAGACTTTTCTAATCACATCATCATGCATACGAAATCAGATAGATCTAACACCACAAATTGGTAGCTCTTCTCCATTGGTTGTCCTAATCATGCCGACACTCTTCTCATAAGAAGAAAATAAATTCACATCTCTACAAATGTGAAAACTGGCTCCCGAATTCATCTTCCAAGGCTTATTTTCACTAAAGAGAACATCACAAGAAGCATCATTATCGGTACCTTCAGCAAAATCTGCATGTGCATCACAACTAGTATCACCATGCGCAACCTTTTTCTTATCTCTTTTATAAGCATAACACTTGCTGCATATGTGACCTTTCTTATTACAATAATGATAAGCGATAACACCTTTACCATTAGCATCCTTCTTCTTTCAAATTGTATCTTTTTTCGAGTCCTATGCTACCATAGCCTCACTTTGAATTGATTTCATACCCGACCCTTTTCCTTTAAGCTCCTCATTCAAAAGATTGCTTCGAATAGTTTCCAGAGAGATAGTTCCATTAGCATTGGAATTACTCAATGAAACAACCAAAGTTTTCCAACTTTCTAAAAGCGAACTCATTAATAAAAGAGCCTGTAACCCATCATCAAAATTGGCCTTCGTATTTGCCAATTGATTTATTACATCTTGAAATTCATTCAAATGCTCTGCAATAGACTTCTCTTCATCTAATCTCAGTTGTACCAACTTCGGAAGCAGAAAAGCCTTACTAGTAGCACTCTTTGACTCATACAAATATACCAAATTATCCCATAAAGCCTTCGCGGATTCATAACTAGCCACATGATGGAAAACCGAATCATCAAGACACTGGAAAATCAAAGCAATTGCCTTCTTATCCATCTTCTTCTATTTCTCTCATCTACATCAGAGGGCCTCTTTCCATCTCCATTAATCGGATAATGAAGATCATTACAGTATAGAACATCCTCCATCTTTGGCTTCCAAATACCCCAATTTTTCCCATCCAAGATAGCCATCTTTGAAACCGAAATCATATCAGACATCAATAATTTTTCAAACCAAAAATTACTCTAAGCTTTGCGATGATCTATGCTTTGATACCAAACTGTTATGAAAATAGTAACGCTTTGCAGAAGCTTTTATCAATAGATCTTTGTCACCAAAATCACAAAGAGATAACTTGGATTGAAAACAAGACGGAATTGAAATCAAAATGCAATAACACAAAATATTCAACCCAACCACCCACTTTATTAATTCATCAAAATTTTGTTTACAATTAATAGAGCAAAGCTAAAGTAAACAAAATACCATCGAATAAATAACCTAATTGAAAAAGAGAGCAAATATCTATATGGCTCAAATTGTTGGAGAAAAAGAACAAAGGTGAAGAAGAGAAAATTAGCAAATAGATTTTCCACCACATTTTTACCCTCTCTACTAGTCTCTATATATAATCAATTATTTAATGCCCAAGTTAATATTAGGTGGCAAAAAATAATTTAATTAGCCAATTAGAGAGAGAAATAAACATACTCAAATATGCCTATTAATTAGAGGAAACAAAATCTTCTCTTTCATTCTTTTGCATATTTATTTCCCTCTATTTGTGATTTTATATCACCAAAATTTAACACTTAGCAAAGCTGTCATAAAATCGTACATAAATGTCCATGCTAAAACTTCATAACATTCTACTCTACTTAATTCGTTGTAATTGCGACTCAATTATATTATTTGTTGGAAAAAAAGTTGTACGTATGCCTTCCATCTTCTTATAATTGCCACCACAACTAACATACACATGTATGTTCTTTTAACTACCGAATGTCGCATTAACTATATGTTTACATGATCCTTTGATCATAACACATTTTATGTATGACAATAATCTACAGAATTGTTTCTTTTACTCAAATACATTGCATTTTGGTACATTCCCAAATTGAAGTACATTATAGTTATACTACTACTATGCAAATTTTCACTTAAATTCAAGTTCACAATTGTATAATATTCAAAAAAACCTATATCAAACTCATTTTGAATCAATTCATACCAATACTACTGAGCTATAACATAAACTCAACTGATTTGTGTTTTCAGGAATTTTTGAGATTGCGATTACAAAATTATGTTTTCCATGACAATCTCCATGAATAAGTTGTTTTTCATTTGCTGTCTCCTTTTTCCAATGAATTAAGCTCAACCATGGAGTTGCAGAAGGTGTTTAACTACATTTGCTGCCCCATAATTCATCACATATATTGCTCTTACAATGGTATACAATTAACTATTCCGCCACTTACTTTGGGTCTGCATTCAAGTTCTTACTATTACTATACTACTCTAAACTCTATTGTTCCATCCATATTGCCCATATAAACGTGTACGGAGGATTGTTCACTCCTAATAATAGATAGCTTTTTTATTTTCCTAGGTCGCTCTTGATATTTTGGACAAGCTTTACAAAGACGATGAAATAAAGCCAAGAGTAGCTTTCAAATGAAATTTAACCAACTGCAATGCACCAAGTATTATTAGATTTTTACTATTTTTGTTCTGTTACCGGTCAAAAAACCCCTAAACCACTGTTTTCTAATCATATACTGCTGGGCTAGATTTATACTATTTTTTGTCATGCCCTAACATTTTGGGACGTGTTATATATTTGCGATATGACTGTCGAGAGTTGCTCTATTTAAACTTATGTTTGTCTGCAATCAGAATCTTCCATCTAAATCCCATCTCTGATTATACGCATGGGTTAAACATCAGTATACACTTTGAAGTTTATTTTGTTTGTTTTTACTAATGGTTTAGCAAGGCTTATTCAATTTATATAAGTCGGTCCAAATGGAGCATTATAGTACGATTTTTTTATGCTCTCACTAGGAATTCTCACATGCCAACTCTGATTATAATTTTTTATATTGCTGTGCATTTTGTAAAAGTGGATCAGTGTTCAGGTGGATAAATAAATTATTTTCTTTTTAATTCATTATTTTTTTCCATTTGGCGTAAAGCATTAAACATATTATTGGAAATGGGAAAAAGTATCCAACTATTATTATACGCTTATGATCCTAATTCATGAACCGATTAAGGCCTTACAAAGTGAGTACTGTTTACTAAATTTAAATCAGGAAGACTTTGTAATTTTGGTTCTTTAAATAATTGTTCATTTTATAACCAAAGGTGGAAACATGGTTTCAAGAATGTTCAGTTTCAACTCATATAGAAATAAAGAAATGTGTGCTTCACCTAGCGGTTAAAAATTTAATGTGACATGCATTTCCACTGACAATTACAAATATAAATGCATCAAATAATATCTTTACTTAGGGTAAATGTGATATGCTGTACAAGGTAGCATATGCTGCTTTGATTCCAGTTTTTTTCCAAATAAAATGCACTTCAATAGTCGTTTTGTATTCACTCACAAATGATAACAGTTCGTTAGGTGGAACGAATATTATTTAGATATATCTTATTGTTTGGCAATTAACTGATGGTTCTTTCATGTGTAATACTGCTTTTGTTGTTATGTTATAACTACTTCCACATACCTCACATACCTGTCCTTTTTAATTGGATACTTATTCTATTATATTCAAATTTTATACATGATACAAATTTGCTTCCACAACCCTTCTTTCTATTTTGTTATGACCTCCATGAATGCAATATTTTCACTACAACCGTGTGCGAAGCACAGTTCACACTAGTGTACTTATATATATGAGTAGTTGAATGAAGCAATAAATGGATATGTATATAGAAGAGTTAGGTACATATGTGCAAGTGTGAGTCAGCAAATTCCATGTGCATGCTGCTTGCTATGTAAGTTTGAGTGCTAGAGTTGGCTTTGCTATATATATATATATATATATATATATATATATATATATATATATATTCACTTGAACTTGGCTCTGTTAATATAATTATATTGTTATTTATAAAGTTGCTGTGGTTTTCATTTGTAAACTATGGTTGCCTTGGAAATTGCATGATTATATGTTGGGTATCCATTGTAATACATATATACATATAAGTCTTTAGAGAATGAAGTCCTTGTATTTTGCACACACAAATCAGGGTAATAGAATTTGATAAGTGTATTTTGTGTTTTGGTTGGGCACGAGCTGCTGCATGAGGTAAGAGTGAGGTCTGTTTATATTTATGAAATATATGAGTGTGTGTTTGTATATTATTGTGATCCAGTCTTGTGCAATGCTCATTCCCTAATTGTGGTTACATTTGTACATTTTTGTACATAACAATTGCCTGTGTATGTGTGACCACATACCCATATGATTTGCCAGGCTAGCATATGTAAATCATGAATGTTTAACTTTGTATTGTAGTGCATTTCTTGGTTTAGCTTTGTAGTTTGATTAATATATTATTTCAAGCCCGCTATGATACTTTAATCTCGTGATGACTCGTTATATTTTACTTTGAACCGGGTGTGCAACCTTATACACCCACCCTATACCCCTATTTTAGTAACACATTTTTTTGAATGAATGATATTAAATATATTTAAAATTTACACATACTAGTTATTATATATACAAGGAGAAATCTAATGTTATTGTTAAATACTAAATTATTATTTTTTACTTACAAAAGATTAAAAATTAATTATATATATTCTCAAATGATGATATACTTGGTTTTGTTAGTTATCTATTTCTAAATATAAAATACGTTTTTATTAAGATTACTTGTTGTAAATGAATTAGTAATAAGTATTAAATAATCTATTTTTATATTAGTTTCTAACTTTTGATTTCTTATCTGTTTTATATTGATTCCGATGCTATGAATGATTCAACATTGAGTTGGATTTGATTAGTATTTTGTTATGATGTGGTGATGACATCCTTTTTGTTTGATTTATTGATATTTATTCTATCTGAAGAGAAATATGAATAAATGGTTTAGTGCGACCGTCTGATATGGTGCTTTCGGTAACACTTTGTTGGTTATTCTCTGGACTCGTTATATAGAATATTAGAAGCGCCAGTGTAATGCATGAGCACTGAATAAAAGAACAATTAACATACGATGGTATGGGACGCCGTTGGGTAATTTTTTTAGTTATTCTTTGCTCGTGGATGACACTCATACGGGGGGATGTTAATGCTGTGTGACTCATTGCGGTGAGCACGTATGGAGGCTACTGGTTAGTCACATAGATAGTGTACCTTATGTGTCCATCTACCTTAGACTGACTCCTTATGTTTCAGGAGTAAACCAGATTGTCTAGTATTCTCCCTAGCGGCTTTATTGCGGGGTCGCACTCTAGATCAATGACACCATAGTTATATGTACCTTTGATATGCATAATGGTATGGTAATAATAGACGGGTTGTTGCTCACAGCTCCTTGTGTCACTGAGGCCAACAGTTTGTTACCTTCAAGGGCAAAGCAGGGTCGTGCGGGCTACGTGTGAACTAGCAACTGGTGGATGGGATCACGATGTCTGTCGAGGTAACTAAAAACTGTAGGAATAGACGTTTACTCTACGGTAGGCAAGTAGACCTAGGTTCTTGGAGCAAGCTTGCGGTATGCTGCCATCAGTCTCCTATCTGGATCCAAAATATGTGGATGTATGTATATGTATGTGGGTAGTGGATAGACATATATTATGTATAGATGAGATTATACCTGATACTTTGTCCAGAGTATGGTCAACCCCGTATCCTTCTTAAGCGGAAGGCCTAACTTTTACAGGTGGATGACTTAATTATTATTGATGATATTTGGATATTATTATTAGCTGACTCACATCTCCCTTACTGATTTTATCGATTTGATAGTGGTATTAATATATGAGATTAAGAGTGAGATTGTAGGCATTGCTTCATTACTACCCAACTTCGCTTAAGGATGTCTCATTATCGATTATTTTAGATTCGATAACGATTTCTAGATATGTACAACTCACCATTTATAGTGATTCTGTGATTTATGATTAGAAGTATATCTTTATGGGTGATGACATCTTTGAAATCGGTATTGACTATTTCATATGGATTTGAGTTATTTGGCTAATGTGATACCATGTTACTATATTCGGATGATTACCAGATATTTGTGTGATACTGATTCACTATATATATATATATATTTATAATTGACTTTGAAGTGTATTGTATTCTTTTAACTTTATTGTGTGTGTATATATATATATATGTGACGCAACGGATATTCGGAAAACAAATGAAATGGATGAAAGTAGCAAGCGGTGAATTGATAATCCTGTAATGCCCGAATTCGTTGATCCGAAGATACCAAATTCTAGCTATCTCTGTCACGTTGATCACGCACGATTCCGCGAAAAAAAATCTACGATTCTTCAACGTTGATCTTGCGCATAAGATACCGTGAATCGACTTCAACAAACGATAATTCGAGCGCACTCGAATTACGTAAGTGGAGATAGGAGTTAACACTCGACTACCAATTTAATGGAGGCACAAAGCTTCACAAGCAAAATTTTATTCAATTTTCAACAACCTTTTACAATGACATCACGTCCCTATTTATAGGGTTACAACACGACTTAAGAAAATTACAACACTTTACACAAACGATATAAGCAACAAGGTACCAAAGTACAACGACTCATCAACAGTGCTTCCACGACCTAAAGAAATAACATACAATCGACTTAAAATTTCACGACATAAGCTTTTAATCGACTTAAAAAAATGCAGTGACTTCATGCTAACTCGGCTCCGACTCATGCTAGCTCGGCAACGACTTAACGGAGGCGACTCAAATTCTTCACGCGACTCAAGAATAGGGCATAGGTCGTTTGCGACTTATAGAGGAGGGAGGCAACTCGCGAGCTAGGAAATTTGGAATAGGTCGTGCACGACCTAATTTTGAATCGCGACATAGGAGTTTGGAATCGGAGTTGGAATTAAGTCGCGTAGCGACATAAGGCATGGTGCTGGTGAAGTTAGGTCGTGAGTTGCGGTGGGGACTGAGTCGTGAGTCGTGGAGGAGGATGAGTCGCGGGTCGTGGGAGCATTGGTGATGAGTCGTAGGTCGCGGTGGGGATGAGTCGTGGGTCGTGGGAGGATTTGAGTCGCGAGTCGAGGTATGGGACTGAATCGTGAGACGTGGAGAAATGGCGATAGGCCGGCCCCGGTTTAAGGTATGTACTTCATCATCCTCCCCTTGTTGGAAAGAATTCGTCCTCGAATTCACACTCTCGTCATCTTCATCAAGTTCCTCCCCATAATACGGAACTAAGTGTTTGATATTGAAAACATCAGAAGTATGAATATTTTCCGGCAATCTTAATCGATACACATTATCATTGATCCTCTTCAAGATTTCTACAGGACCAATTTTTCGTGCTTTCAACTTGTTGTAAGTTCCAGCTGGAAAACGATCTTTCGTCAAAACGGCATAAACAAGATCACCCTCTTTGAAGACAGCACTTCTTCGTTTCTTATCCGCCATTTGTTTATACTTCTCATTTGCCTTTCTCAATCGTTCCTGAACGATTCTATGGCATTCCGTCAACCCATCAACAAAATCAGCAGCCCGCTTAACTGTACCCTTTGGTGGTGGTACTATTGTCAAATCCAACGACCCATTTGGTAAGCTTGAATATACAATCTGAAATGGGCTGAAACCTGTACTACGATTCACCGCATGATTATGAGCAAACTCAGCTTGACATAACTTCATATCCCAGCTTTTCAAATTGTCTTTCACGAGACATCTCAGTAAATTCCCCAACGATCGGTTAACCACCTCCGTTTGCCCATCAGTTTGCGGATGGTAAGCGCTACTAAAATTCAGCTTTGTTCCGACCATCTTCCACAAACTCAACCAAAAATGGCTTAAAAATCTAGTATCTCGATCAGAAACGATAGATTCTGGTAAACCAATTAATCGATACACCTCTTTAAAGAAAAATTGTGCCACTCGAACTGCATCCGCTGTCTTCTTACAGGCTATAAAATGTGCCATCTTCGAAAACCTGTCCACTACAACATATATAGAATCATATCCCCTCTGAGTTCTAGGCAAACCCAAAACGAAATCCATGCTGATATCAACCCATGGTCTAGTAGGCACCGGTAATGGCCTATATAATCCCGCATTCGTAGCTGTTCCCTTCGAAACTCGACAGAAATGGCATCTCTCCACAAATCTCTCAACTTCTTTTCTCATTGACGGCCAAAAATAAGATTGAGAAATCAACTGCAATGCACGATCTCTACCCACATGGCCTTCTTCATGTAATTCTTTAACAATCTTCATTCTCAAGCTACAGTCTGGTACGCATAAACGGTTCCCTTTAAACAGAAAACCATCCACTAACACAAACTCATCAGTACTCCCATCCTTAACTTTCTCAACAAACTTTGCAAAGTAAGGGTCCTCCTCAAACAACTTTGGCAATAATTCGAATCCTGTCACTTCAACCTTCAACATTGTCAACAAGTGATTCCTCCTGCTCAAAGCATCCGCTACACGATTTGTCACCCCTGATTTGTGTTTTACCACGAAAGTAAATTGTTGTAGATATGTTATCCACGAAGCATGTCTCGCTGAAATCTTATCATGTCCTTGTAAATGTTTCAATGCCTCATGATCAGTGTAAAGAACAAACTCCTTCTGAAACAAGTAATGTCGCCAATGCTTCACCGCTTGAACAATCGCGTAAAACTCTACAACATAAGTGCTATATCTCAACTTGGCTCTAGATAATTTTTCACTGAAATAAGCAAATGGTCTTCCATTCTGGCTCAATACTCCACCAATTCCCACTTTCGAAGCGTCAGTATGCAATTCAAATAGCAACTGAAAATTCGGCAGTACCAGAATTGGTGCTGTCGTCAAGAGTGTCTTAATCTTCTCAAAGGCAACTCCTACTTCCTTTGACCATACAAACTTTTTTCCTTTCATGCAATCAGTAACCGGCGCCATCATGCTACTGAAATGTGGAATGAATCTTCGGTAGAATGACGCTAGCCCATGAAAACTCCTCACTTCCGTAATTCTCCTCGGCTGTGGCCAATTCCTGACTGCTTCAACTTTATTCTGGTCCACCTGTATACCTTCTCCTGACACAACATACCCCAGAAATAAAACACTCCTCGCCATAAACACACATTTCTTTGTTGCGGCATAAAACTGTTCCTGTCGTAGGACCATCAATACTTCCTTCAAATGATGCAAATGTTCCTCCGAACTCCCACTGTATATCAGAATATCATCGAAATACACCACCACAAATTTCCCGATAAAAGGTCTAAAGATTTGATTCATCACCCGCATGAACGTACTCGGTGCATTCGAAAGACCAAACGACATCACAAGCCATTCATATAACCCCTCTCTCGTCTTGAAGGCTGTCTTCCATTCGTCACCTGGTCTAATTCGAATTTGATGATAACCACTCTTCAAATCAATCTTCGAAAAGATAGTTGCCCCACTCAACTGATCTAGCAAGTCATCCAACCTTGGCATTGGAAATCTATATCTCACCGTAATCTTATTCAATGCTCTACTATCAGTGCACATCCTCCACGTCCCGTCCTTCTTCGGTACTAACAAAGCTGGTACAGCACACGGACTGAGACTTTCCTGAACACGTCCCTGCTCAAGCAACTCTTCCACCTGCCTCCTCAACTCTTCATGTTCCTTCGGACTCATTCGATAATGTGGTCTATGCGGTAATACTGCTCCCGGAACAAGATCGATTTGATGTTGAATGTCTCTCAGTGGCGGTAACTCCTTGGGCAACTCTTCTGGAAATACATCCTCAAATTCTTTCAAAACTGGCTTCGCTTCTTCTGGGATTTCAACCTCTTCACTACAATCTCGTCCAATTAACACAAAGACTTCAGGCTCCTCTTCAACTTCCTTAACAAACTCCTTCAAAGTTAACAAAGTTTTCAGCTCTTCAATCTCCTCAGATTTACTCTCTCCCTGCTGTCTCTTCTTTGGAACTAAAATAATCTTAACGCCTTCAAACATAAAACTATAGCTATTGGTTCGACCGTCATGCTGCACTGCTCGATCATACTGCCACGGTCTTCCCAAAAGCAAATGACAAACATCCATCTCAACTACATCACACCAAATCTCGTCTTTATATTTCTTCTCAATAGAAAATGGAACTCGAAATCGCTTATCCACCTTCACCTCTCCTCCTTTTCTCATCCACGCTAACTTATAAGGATTTGGATGTTTTTCCGTTTTCAACTTCAATTTTCTCACCGCTTCTGTAGAAATAATATTGTCACAACTTCCTGCATCAATCACAAATTTAAAAACTTTCCCCAATATAGTGCATGTCGACTGAAAGATGTTACTCCTCAACCAACTAGCTTCATCCTCTTGCTTCGGTGTTAAACAAGATCTCATCATCATTAGATACAGCCTTCGTCCCCCGATGCGATATCCTGTTCATCTTCCTCCACTGGACTAGAATCACCTTCACCAACATCCTCAACTTCAGCCTCAACTATCATAGTTCGTTTCTTTGGTTTTGGACACTCATTGCTTTTATGACCCACTTCCTGGCAATTGTAACATTTGAAACTGCTGTTGCCCTTTGCCTTCGCAGCCTCATTCACAGCCGGTTTAGTAACAGCCTTCGAAACAGTAGTATTTCCACTAGCTCCCTTCACTTGATTGTTGGAATTTGTGAACACACCACCTCCACGCCTTCCCTGCTTCTCCCAAGCTATCGCTTTCTGGTGTGCCTCCGCCACAGATCTCGGATCAAACATATTAATCATATCCTGGATCTGCATTCGTAACCCTCCAACAAATCTAGCAGTCAGTTGTTCTTCCGTCTCCATTATATCATTCCTGGCAATGAGTTGGTAAAATTCATCGGCGTAATCATTGACTAATTTCGTCCCCTACCTTAGATTCTGCAATCTCTGGTACATAAGTGATTGATAGTTGTATGGTAAAAATGTAGCTCTCATCAATTTCTTCATTTTCTCCCAATCTACAATCTTCGACTTTCCCATCCGCTCTCGTGTAAGTTTAGTTTGCTGCCACCACGCCAAAGCTCTCTCCCTCAGCCTTGTAGCGACTAACTTCACTCGGCGATTCTCCGGAATCTCCTTGAAATCAAAAATTTCTTCAACATTAGACAACCAATCTAAAAACTCTTCAGCAACCATTCCACCCTTGAACTCTGGAATTTCCATCTTCATTCCCGATTCCCATCGACGATCATCCACTACATCTCGATACTGACGTCGTGTTGGTTCTCTATCTCGGTAATGAACACTTCCCCTATCACCATCAAACTCCTCATCAAAATCTGAAGTATATCGATGTCGATCACGACCTCCAACATCTCTACTACCACTCCTTCGATCAACATTTCTATCACGATTGTCAACACTTCTATGATCTTGATCTTCTCTTCTCTCTCGATCTGAATGTATCGAAGCTCTACTTCCCCCATGGTTCGATTCAGGTGAAACTCTTCTTCTACTTTGATTCATTTCAAGCATCATTCTCTCTAATCGACCAATTCCTTCATTCAACTTCTCAGTGAAACTCTCGTTGATTCGTTGCTCCATTTCATCAGCTTCATCTCTTCCATACAAAGCATTGATATTTCGGTGGCGTTGAGCTCATCTCGGAGGCATGATTGAACTTCAAACAAACTTCAAAAAATAATTTTCCAACACTTTCCGAACTTTGATCCAAAGTGAGATGGATCGAAACTCCCAACTTGTTGCAACTTCACGATGAACACGATGAACACTAAACTTCTCAACAATTGCAAATACGATCTCCAAACTTCAAATTCCCGAAATCCAAGTCTCCAAATGATGCAACTTCTCGTGATCTAGCTCTGATACCAAACTGACACAGCGGATATTCGGAAAACAAATGAAATGGATGAAAGTAGCAAGCGGTGAATTGATAATCCTGTAATGCCCGAATTCGTTGATCCGAAGATACCGAATTCTAGCTATCTCTGTCACGTTGATCGCGCACGATTCCGCGAAAAAAAATCTACGATTTTTCAACGTTAATCTTGCACACAAGATACCGTGAATCGGCTTCAATAAACGATAATTCGAGCGCACTCGAATTACGTAAGTGGAGATAGGAGTTAACACTCGACTACCAATTTAATGGAGGCACAAAGCTTCACAAGCAAAATTTTATTCAATTTTCAACAACCTTTTACAATGACATCACGTCCCTATTTATAGGGTTACAACACGACTTAAGAAAATTACAACACTTTACACAAACGATATAAGCAACAAGGTACCAAAGTACAACGACTCATCAACAGTGCTTCCACGACCTAAAGAAATAACATACAATCGACTTAAAATTTCACGACATAAGCTTTTAATCGACTTAAAAAAATGCAGTGACTTCATGCTAACTCGGCTCCGACTCATGCTAGCTCGGCAACGACTTAACGGAGGCGACTCAAATTCTTCACGTGACTCAAGAATAGGGCATAGGTCGTTTGCGACTTATAGAGGAGGGAGGCAACTCACGAGGTAGGAAATTTGGAATAGGTCGTGCACGTCCTAATTTTGAATCGCGACATAGGAGTTTGGAATCGGAGTTGGAATTAAGTCGCGTAGCGACATAAGGCATGGTGCTGGTGAAGTTAGGTCGAGAGTTGCGGTGGGGACTGAGTCGTGAGTCATGGAGGAGGATGAGTCGCGTGTCGTGGGAGCATTGGTGATGAGTCGTAGGTCGCGGTGGGATGAGTCGTGGGTCGTGGGAGGATTTGAGTCGCGAGTCGAGGTATGGGACTGAATCGCGAGACGTGGAGAAATGGCGATAGGCCGGCCCTGGTTTAAGGTATGTACTTCATCAATATGTATATTATATTTTTTATCATTGCGACCGACTCTATGTTCTCCATATTATTCTGTATATTATATATTGTTCTATCCTGCAGGCACACATGTTTATTGCTTTGTACTGATACTGCGTACGCATATGCGAGTTTTATATTTGATGTTTTAATACGTACCATTGTTAGTCCAAGGGAATATCCACTGTGTACCCCATATAGCCGTATTCTCCGTATTATCTGACAGTATTACTCTGTAATACGCTTGAATAATATGGGTGTAAGGGTAGGGTGTTACAAAATGGTATCTCTTCCAAAGAACCTCATAATTGTTGCAGAGCAACTAGAAAGAGATTATTTAACGAAAAAGAATTAAGTTCAGATGTAGGATACCTATCCAGAAGTTTTCGCAACTCAATCATTTCCTTGATTCTTGGGTGAGTTGGGTAATTTTCTATAATATGGAACAGTACGTATTTATGCACATGATGATTACAGGGTTGGTCGTCTGGGAGCATATTTGTTATTTTCCTATTATATATTATGTGTATATGTGTGTGTGTATATATATACACACTATTTTACAATTATCTATTAAGTATGAAGTAGATGGTTGGAGTAGCAAGGATGAAAGCAGTAAGTCCAACTAGTAATATTTGTTTTTATAAATTTAGATGGTTCAATATTGTATAGTGGTATTTGATTTGTTATTGCATATTCGAGTTTTGATTTGTTTTATCAGAATGCATAGTAGGATTATTAGGTTCCATCGAGTACCACTATTAGCCTCCTATGTTTATTTGATAATTCGAAGTTGCGAGAATTGAACTGATTTTGGAATTTATGTAGAATTATTGAAGTTATGAAATAATTTAATTATTTGATTTATACTTATTGTAGATGAATATGATTAGTGCTGTTTGTTATTATAAGTTGTTCTTTGAAATGGTTTGTTGACCAATATTCCTATATACATATGTGTTGTAAAGACTGTTTGAAATTATTTTAAAAATCAATAAGTACTTTGGTGAAAACAAAAGTTCATCGTATGTAAGTATTGATTAATATTATTATTAATGATTTTAGAAGTAAAGCGGATGTTTTAATTAGAAATCTTTTGGAAGTGAAATTGTGTTAATTTGTCCGTATAGTGGTTTAAGAATTCTGGCTGGTACGCTTGATCAACGTTATCGATAAGGATTGCTAAACACCAGTACGTGACATTTGGATATAATATTTTGGAAAGATATAAATAATTTATGGAAAAATGTTATATTTATATGGAGTTCATAAAATGGTATATAGATAATGTTTTACTTTTCTTATGTTTCGGTACCTTAGTATATTAAATTTGGATATTCAAACTTATAGCTGATTCAGCTCACAATTTTCATTACCAGTTTTTAAAACTCTTTCAATTTGGTGTTTTAGTAAGTTGAAATAACGTTTGATAATAGTTGGGTATTTGAAGTTAACAACCATAACACTTTCATATGACTACTAATTGTGAATTCCTAGTGATGCCTCTTGTGATTTTCTAACATATCTACGCACAATTACATGTTCATATATATGTTTTCTTTTCCAATCTCTCCACCCTTATTTGGCTGTACCATTTTCTAGGCATGTGATGTATGTTATGATACGCTAACATATGAAAACTGACAGCATTATTGCCAGGCCATATAATCATATTTTAGAAAGAAAAAAATAATCTACAGTGAAACTGACCTTCCACCTTTAAAAGTTATTACTACTTTTCAAACTTGCAAATGGCATTTGGTCATTTTATTATAGATAATCACGGTAAATGTATTGAGTATTATAAATAAGATATATAAATTATGTTTAGATAGTTGAGTTGGTTTCTGTTGATCTTCAATCACATAATTGGCATTCGATACCAACTTCACCTTTAAAAGCAACATTGGGAAATGCTTTATTAAATAGAAAAAAGTTTTAGTGGAAATCTTATGACAAAATTTTAAAATTTTGTTATAATAATTTAAAGTTATTTAAACAGAAAAGTTAGATTTGAATTATGTTTGAATTGGAATAAGAAGAAATTAGGAAAATATATGTAATTAATATGATATTTGGATAAAAATTTAATTAAGTGAAGGATTTTGTGATTTTATAAAGCCATTTTCCCTTAAAATATTTGGAGTAAATTTAGTATAAATAAATTGTTACAGACTTCTCCTTATAGGAAATTGTGAGGGAGCAACTTTGTTAAGGCGGAGAGTCTGTAACAGCTGAAATTTTTAGCAACGGTTAAAAAAAGAGAGTTATAATTGGAATTTGGAGTTATTTAGAATTACATAGAAATTTTGTTTTAAAATAAAAGGAAGATAGCACGATATATATTTAGGCCCAAGCTAATATCTGTAACCCAAATTACTCAAAACCCAAATCCAAACCAATTTTTAGAATTAACTGTCCCCCTTCATTATATCACTCACGCAAGCTTCCTTCCATTCATTTTTGGGATCTTCCTTCTGAAGCTTCAAACTTAGTAAAATATTCCCAATTCTAAACTAAATATCAAATTATATAAATTATAGTAAAATGTGAAACTTAAATATGTTCATCTCAAAGTTTGTATACATTTATAGCGAAGAGGGAGGCACATGCGTCGTCTCTAAGGTGCTCGCGTATGTGCATTAGGTTGAAAAAGCAGAGAGGATGTTGAAACGTGGATTCCAGGTGAGCAAATTTTGCTCACATATCCATGATAATTCCTTTAACCTTTTATTTAATCCAGTATATACATTTGGGTAATGTGATGCAACCTTTTATTTTGTTTTGTGGCCTTGTACCTGCTTTTGGTGCATTGTGTGACCGCATTTTCATGGCTGCATCGTATGTTTGTGCTTTTTGAGCGCGTTTGTTACTTCGGGTGCATAGGTGCATATACTAATACGTGTACTGATATATGTGAGTGTCTACATTTAGGTGTGTGTGTGTGTGTGTGTGTATAAAAGAGCTGTTATTTATTAATAGTGTGAGCTCATGTGTGTGTTCATGCATTTATCTGGGCGTATGCATTCTTGAGTGTGTTTTCGCATGAGAAATAACAGGGTTTGTTAGTGTATCTTCTTATGTGAGTGTGTTAGGTGGGTGAGTATATATATTTATTTATAAGTGTGCATGTATATATGGGCATTATGTGTGAGCAGATTGCAACGTGTGTGTGTTATATGGGTAGTACTGCATTTGTGAGTGTATTTTTGGTGTTAGTTCAGCTGGGTTATAAAAGTGTTATGTGAATATGAGTGTAAATTTTAAATTAGAGTTTGTTGAGTTTATATATAAGGATTGTGTGTGTAACACCCTACCTTTTATACCCAGATTAACAAAGAAATATTATGAATAATGTTCTCTGTTAATTCGGAGAATAAGGCTTTGAAAGGAGCGACCATCGACCATCGACCATCGTAAAATTACTTCAGGCTCACTACAAGAATTTTTTTAGCAGCTTTAAATGGTAGCATTTTATATAAAATGCAGTTTATTATATCTAAAATCATATTAATTTTAACTGAAATGCTGCTTGTTCCAAAAACACATTGAGTGCGTGCTTTTTTATGCCCATGCTCTCTTCCCGTTTCCCCACTTTATTTTTCCCTTCCAAATTTCTTTTTCCCTATCACTTCCACTTTTTCCCTAATTTTTTTCCCTCTCAAATACCTTATTTTCTTTCCCCAAAACCAGTGATGGCAATCCTTTTTTACCTTCTCTCAAATACCTTATTATTAACTAAGTGTAATAATAATAATAAATAGTTTTATAAAAAGTGACCAAGACTTAGAGTAATAATAATAAGTTAACTAAGATTTATGATGATAATGATAATAATAATAATTATTAAACAAGTCTATAATAATAATAATAACAGTAATAATAAATCAACTAGGTTTATAAAAAGTTGAAGTACATGATCATGAAAAGTTGAAGTATACTAGTATTGTCCATTTAAAAATTGAAACTAATACTTCACTATAAATCACCGTAAATTTCACAATTGGACTTTGGATCCATTGGTTTGGGTTAAATCAAAATAAATAATCATTTTATTCTGAAAATAGTTTTGTTGATTATTTCATTTGTCATTAAATCAGTAATTCAATTGTGAAAGCAATTGACTATTCACAAACTAGCAAAATATGTTTTTAAGTTTCAATTTTTATCATTTTTTGTTCATATTTTACTAACTAGCAAACTTTATTTTTTAAGTTTCACCTTTTTATCATTTTTTGCTAACATTTTACTTCCTAAAGAGCGAAAGTTTAATTTGTTTACTATGGAAATAAAATGGATATTCAATGAATATTAATTTTTTCAACATATAAATGCAACATAAATTTTAAGAGATAAATACACACAACAAGAGTTCCAAAAGCCTTGGTCAGACTCCAGATTCAATAACAGCTTGAATTTTATCATTAGTACCATCAAATAAGTAAGAAAGAGCAACATGGATCTGTAGGAACTTCATTGTCGTCTGAATGAATTAATTGCTCAAGTGCAGGAAGAGCAGGATGAGATTGTAACCATAAGCGACTAAATACAAGATAGTAATATCATCTACTGTTTCCATCACAATATTTGAAAATAAAATAGGTTTTACCCACTTTAGAGGAGGTTGAGGCTTTCCTCTGTAAAAATTGGATAGAGTCTACGTAGTAGCATTCCTTAACACCATTGATGCTTGAAAACAATAGATTAATTTTCTTTAGAATGGTGCATTGGCAAATACATTGCATGTGTAAAAAAAATGATGATAACAAACTAACTTGCTATAAAACAATAATGAAAAATATATTACAATGAACTCTGTTGGTCCATAAAAATAAATTAAAGGAAATAGGCAACTCATAGAAATTGTATCAGTGGTGGATATTAATCAAAACAAAATCTAAGTAGTAATAAGGTAAAATATCTTCGTAACTGAAATCTTCCACAATGGGACTTATTTTGTTATGAATTAATTATCTAAATTTTGGAAATGTCCATGAACTTCTAGAAAATATCAAAAAAAAAATGAATGTATAGAACAGTTTTAATGAGCATAAGCCTAGAAATCTTGTTATAATTAAGAGAGAGACTTATCATAGCAGATCAATATTTTGCTTTACATGCAGTAAATTTCAGCGAACGGTCTAAAACTTAATTTTTTTACTCTTATCCGTGCAAAGTTAATTTTTCATTCAAGGATTTTTTTTTTCTTTTAATTTTTTTAAAACACTGGGTAATTGTCCAACACTTCATGCCGACTGAAGAGTAGTTAGTTAATTATGGTCATTATTTGCGGAGCCTTGTCCTTTATTTTCCCCATAAGAAAATATTCACATATATTTAAATTTTGTATCTATATAACCTGGATTCATCTCTTTAACATGGGGATTCACATAGATGACACAAGTATGTAATTAACTTGGAGTATTATTCATTTTAATTCCTTCTAACATGAGAGTACTTAACTAACTATAAAAGTTCATTGATTCCAGTTTCTTCCAGGTCTGATTTTAACAAATGCATACTTTTTTTATGTCAAAAAGATCAATATTGGTTCTAATTTTGGGCTGGATGTTCCTTTAGTGATAATAATTGATTAAAATAATCCTTGATGAGATTATTTATTTGCTTACATCTCAATTGCATTGTTGTGCTTTTGATTTTTAATAACCAAACTTTGAATATTATTTTAGTATTGCGCTATGTATTTTATTTATTAATGTTTTTTCCTTGCTTTTTTAATTATGATTCCCGCTATATCCAGTTCATTTTTTAATTATGATCTAATAGATCCATTAAGATAAGTGCTCCCTTTATATCCATCCAAATATTCACACAAATAACCAGTGCTCTCTTAGCATCAACACACATGATGTTTTCTCCACATACGTAGACTTCTTACGCTTATCTTTTTCACATTTTGAATCTTCAATAGCCCAATCGATTCTCATGCTAACATTATAGTGATTTCTATCTAGAACCGCATCAGTTTTGTACTATAAATTGATATCGAATTGAATCATATATTGAAAGATGAAAATATAAAAGTTAGTTTTTAAAGTTCAAAACTTTAATGTTAATGGTTCTTTCTTATTTTGTACCAACTATATTAGAACTATTTAGCAGGTTTGTAATTTTATGCTTCTTGAAACTCCTCCTTCTTCCAATTGAAACTATTTAGCAGGTTATTGGTGGTATTCTTAGGCAGTGAAGGATATTAATTGAAACTCCCCTTCTTGATACTCATCTTGAAACTCCTCTTCTTGAAAAAAAATATTAAACGGTCCGAATATTTTGTGTTGTTAATTGTATTTTATTTGTCCTCAAGTAGCATTATATGTGTATTCTCATAAATTGAAGACATATTTAATAATAATATTTAGGTGCTGGTGATGCATCTCTGAGAAGTGAAGGGAAGATAACAATATGTAATGTGTAAGTTGTCATAGAATAGTTGGATGTAGACATACTCGTTTAGCGTTGACGTTCATTTCTGTGTGAAAGAGTAGATACGCACTACAACTCATTTGCCTTTATATGTTGCTAGCTCAATAAATAATTTATAGATACATTCATGTTAGCTTCATTAGTATACCATCTATGTCCAATACCATTAACTTCACAAAATGACTTCACTATGCTTTCGTGTTTAGATTTCCTAAGATAAATGTTTATCGACGTTTCAATTATTATATATATATTTGCATATACATGTATAAAACATTATATTAGCGGAGGTAACTCCTGATGCATATCACAAAATTTTCTATGGTGAAACAATATAAATAAAGTGGTATAAAAGGTGCATATGAATCTGAAGACAGTGGCAGTGTTATACATCCGCCATGGAAAGTTGAGAATGCATGCAGACATCAAGCCATGTGCTTGATTTAAGAGTGCTTATCTGAAACGAGCTTTAATTAGATGATTATAAATGCACGTAGATATCTTTCCCATATCTCTGAAGTGAAAATATAGCTTTGTCAATGGCACATTGTGAGCTTATATGAATTCATTATTTTACAGTGTCAGTGATAATATTTGAATCAGAAAGCAGAGGTCAGTGGAGCACAACTGAGAAAATGACCACTGTGCAGCTTGTGCTCTCCCACGAAGAAACCCGACTACATTCATACACAACTGACACAACTATTGTTCCCAAAAATATACATTGATGACTGCATACCTCAATGTGAATTGATAATATTCAAGTAAATCAACTTTTATAATAATAATTTTAAAATGTATACTCTGAAATCAAATATATGTACCCATGTACATGAATGTTAGTTCACAGAACCGATGACATCTACAATTTATATTGATATGGTTGTGTCTTTCGTATTTGTATTCCAAATTTTATTTGCTAAAGATAGAGCCATACACAAATGATATTTTGTTTACTAATCACAATTCAAATTATTTTACAGTTTGTGAACTTCACAAAGATTATGTCTACGAACACAGAAGTAAAAAAAGGAGGCTTCTTTCGCACTAGCAGCTCTCATGGAAATGCCATTTTAATACTAAGCAATCCAAATTCTTAGACCTATACAGTACACAAAACCATGCTAATATATTGTTAAATTCACGTTTAATGTACTGCATGCAATTTATAATTACAAGAACATTCTTTATGTATGAATTGTTCATCATTCTATTTCATGTTTCTGCTACTAATTCTCATTGACCTTGAATTTGACAGGTTCGAGCTCAATTCAGTTTCGGGCCTTAAACTGTCTTTTTATGTATTAACTACTTGGATAGGTTCCTTTCCCATTATGAACTCCCGGTACATTAATTTGAATTGAACCTATATATATTTGAATAGCAATAGCTAACTAAATGCCTTTAATTCAATCTCTGTCCCTTATAATTAGAAAGGAAAAGAATGGATGACGCAATTATTATCTGTAGCTTGCTTATCTTTAGCTGCCAAAATTGAGGAGACTGAAGTTCCCCTTCTTTCAGATTTATCGGTAATGACCATAGACAAAACCTAATCAGTGATACTTTTTATATATTTCTATACTTTTTATTTTTATTTATATGACATTCTTCGTTGACTGGTTATTTGAATTTGATGATATGGTTGGGTGAAGCAAAATATGTATTTGAATCTAAAACTGTTCAAAGAATTGAAATTCGAGTCCTTAGCACTATTGAATGGAGAATGCAAGTAGTGACTCCATTATCTTTTTTGGACTACTTTATCAATAAATTCAGCAATGGCAAATTTGAGATCATGCGGTGACATCTAGGCTGCTGAGCACTGATTTCAATTTGAGGTCTTTTGTTTCTTTCTTTCTTTTTTCTTCTTTTTCCTTGCAATGTAGAACATTCCTTCCTTTTTTCCATAGTTGTCAAGTATCACCTAGTATGTCCATAATGTAGCAGCTTATAAATTTGCACTTGTAAGAGCATCCAAATATAATAAGTTTATAAATAACTAGTTAACTATGTTTTATAAAAATTAAACAGTCTATAACAACAACGACAACAATAATAAATTAACTAAGTTTATAAAAATTAACTAATTATTATAAAAATTCAGTAAGTTTATAAAATTAGCTAAGTATTACAAAAGTATAAATAAATAATAACAACAATAAATTTTATGAAAAATTAACTAGGTATAATAATAATAATTAAATGAGTCTATATTAATAAAAATATAATAATTATCAATTAACTAAGTTTATAAAAATTAACCAAGTTTTATAAAACTTCAATAAATTATAAAATTAACTAAGTATTATAAAAATATAATTATACAGCAAGAATAATAAATTTTATGAAAAATAAACTAAGTATAATAATAATAATAATAATTTTATAAAAATTAACTAAGATTTATAATAATAATAATAGTAATAATAATAATAGTAATAATAATAAATAAACGAGTCTACAATAACAACAACAACAATAATAAATAAACCAAGTTTATAAAAATTAATTAAGTTTTATAAAAATTAATTAAGTTTTAGAAAAATTCAATAAGTTTATAAAATTAACTAAGTATTACAAAAATATAACTAAATAATAAGTTTTATGAAAAATTAACTAGGTATAATAATAATAATAATTAAATGAGTCTATAATAATAACTATATAATAATAATAATAAATTAACTAAGTTTATAAAAATTAACTAAGTTTTATAAAACTTCAATAAGTTATAAAATTAACTAAGTATTGTAAAATATAATTATACAATAAGAATAATAAATTTATGAAAAATTAACTAAGTATAATAATAATAATAAATAATTTTATAAAAATTAACTAAGATTTATAATAGTAATATGTTAGCTAAGATTTATAATAATAATAATTAAATGAGTCTACCATAATAATAAATTAACCAAGTTTATAATAATTAACTAAGTTTTATAAATATTCAATAAGTTATAAAATCAACTATGTATTACAAAAATACATCTAAATAATAAAAATAATAAATTTTATGAAAAATTAATTAGGTATAATAATAATAATTAAACGAGTCCATAATAATAATAATAATAATAAAAAATCAACTAAGTTTATAAAAATTAACTAAGTTTTATAAAAATTCAGTAAGTTATAAAATCAAATAAGTATTATATAAATATAATAATACAACAAGAATAATAAATTTTAGGAAAAGTTAACTAAGTATAATAATAATAAAAATTAATTTTATAAAAATTAACTAAAATTTATAATAATAATATGTTAACTAAGATTTATAATAATAATAATAACAATAATAATAATTAAACGAGTCTACAATAAATGATAATAATAATAAAATTTACCTAGTTTATAAAAATTAACTAAGTTTTATAAAAATTCAATAACTTTATAAAATTAACTAAGTATTACAAAAATATAACTAAGTAATAATAATAATAAATTTTATGAAAAATTAACTAGGTTATAATAATAATAATTAAACGAGTCTATAATAGTAACAGTATAATAATAATAAATTAACTAAGTTTATAAAAATTAATTAAGTTTTACAAAAATTCAATAAGTTATAAAATTACCTATGTATTATAAAAATATAATTATATAACAAACATAATAAATTTTATGAAAAATTAACTAAGTATAATAATAATAAATAATTTTATAAAATTAACTAATATTTATAATAATAATAATATATTAACTAAGATTTATAATAATAATAATAATAACAACTAAACGAATCTATAATAGTAATAACAATAAATTAACCAAATTTATAAAAATTAACTAACTTTTATAAAAATTCAATAAGTTTATAAAATAGTTATTACAAAAATATAACTAAATAATAATAATAAATTTTATGAAAAATTAACTAGTTGTAATAATAATAATAAAACGAGTCTATAGTAATAAAATATAATAATAATAATAATAATAATAATAATAATAAATTAACTTGATTGTCAATGCTTATTTGAAATACATGTAATGAGATTTAACTACTAAAAATGATAGCAGTTCTATATTTGACTGCTAACAACAAGAGTTTTAGTTCCTTCTTAATTTTGATAAGAAACATCAAAAAATAATGAGATGAAATAGAATAGTATTGCAAGCATCTATGTCAAATTAACTTGAACTCGAACTTGCTATATTTGATGCTAAATAAATCCATATTTTCTCTCTTCTACCACTTTCTAATTGCATTTTTTTCCTTATAGGCATATTGAACTCTTGAAGAAGACGGGTTTGGACTTTCCATGGTTTATTTGCTCTTTTAGCAAGCTCTTTTTATTCGATTACGTTGTTAACATTTTTTTCTTAAAACATTGCTCAAGAAATATTGTATATGACTAAATTTTTTTGTGTATGAAATTAATGTAGCTTTGATTATGTTTAATCTTTATAACTGCTTATATTACCAGATTATATCTATTGGCGTTTGAATTAAGCATTTTGTTTTTGAATACATTTTTCATGGTTATTATAACTGTTTTAAAACTGCTACAGTAGTTGTTAAATGTAGGAAAAACATTAATATAACGCAGCATTATGAAAGTGTTGCAAAATGTTGAAGAGAAATAGGCCACGGCAAAATTGAAAAGCTGCAACTATTAAAAACTATTTTCTAATATGCTACAATGCCTTTTGCAGCATTTCAAAAATGCCATTATAGGACTGATCTATTAAAGCTTGGCGTTATTCTACATTCTATAAAATGTGCTAAATGAGTTGGCAACGTTTCAGAAATGCTACACGAATAATTTACAGCAGCATTTTATAAAAGTTTCAGTATCCTTTATTTGAGCAACATTTCAGAAAACGATGCGCTATCTTTAGACTTTATTGTTGCATGATATTAGACAACATTCTTCGAAACACTGCAAACGATTACAAGAGCGTTTTTAAAACGCTGCAAAAGGCCTTTATTATTGAAGTGGCTAATACTGACACGTCTTATAAACCTCAACAAAAAAATAAAATGGCGTGAACAGTATCGGCACAAAGCAATAACACGAAGGCTCAATATATCCATAACAATGTAAAATATAACAGATATTTAAGATATATCACATATCGCAGCGAAATGATAAATGTCAAAACATAGTAGCGAGTCTAAAAAAATACAAGTCTAGGCACACATAATAGCATAATAATACAACATCATCAAGCAATACTAGCTAGCCAAAATATACATGTTCAATGAGTCTTTAACTCAACAAAATGTAAACATATAAATGCATCTATCACAAAAGTATAACAAGTCTAACATCTGCTTGCCCACGTCCAAATGCTAAGCCCTCGTACCTGCATGGTCTCGACCTGATCTGAGTATTATATAAAAATATAACAAATGAGTCATGTTACAACTAATAAAAATGGTGAGAGATATGATATAATAATAATAATAATATGACATGCATCAAAAGAGAACCAACAATATACCCAAAACAGTCACACGCAAAGCATAAAGCAAATCACCAAGTCATAAACCGTATCGAGTCCTTGATAGACTATCATCTCAAAATATGATAGAAATCATCTCAAAATATGCCCAAAACAATCATATGCAAGGCATACAACAAATCACCATGTCATAAATCATATCAAGTCTTTATAGACTATCATCTCAAAATATGGTAGATAGCATCTCAAAAATATCGAAGCCATAAACCAATATCAAAACCAAGATGCTTCGATGAACAACGGGAATGATTACCCGAACACTAAACAAAACTATAGTGATAGTTTCCCAGCTCGATCAAAGTGCAGCAGGACGAGACCTCAACCGAAGGCTCACTACGTAGATTTCATGAGTGCACCGGAAAACTAGATGGCACTCACTAGTCCAAAACTGTCGGTCATCAGAAATATAGAAAGACCAACAAGATCGATGGGTATATAGGCATCGGAAGTCTAAATGGGCAACAACTTATATAAGACGAAGGTCGTCGGAAAATTAGATGGGCACATCTCATAATCTGCACAAGTCACTGGAAAACTAAACGGACTTGCTTATCGAAACATAAATTCCGATATCATATCGGTAGGAATTGGACCGTGGTCATCTAGGGATCTATCAACTCTAAGTGCCAAACACCCCAGGCAGGACATGGTCCATAAGTGTCAAACACTTCCAATAGTAACTAATCGATATTCGATCGAACATCTTACAAATATCCAGCGTTATTAGTATATTTACTAAAAGTTAGTGAATTTCACTAATTTCTCTATTCGACAAGTCATAAGAATATCCAGACTAGATTTAACTACTGTTCCATAACCAGTTGATAATTCTAATCAATTTATGATCAATTCTTATTTCATAGAATGGAAATAATCAAAATTTATGAACAACTATATATAAAAACAAGACATTATAAAAAGGCATTTAATCTCAAGGCTGCGGCTTATTTAACCATTTCAACACTTTAAAAATCAAAATTCAGGTAAAACTTGAAAAATTGAAGTTGAAGAGGTTAACCTTAGCTTTAATTCAAAAAAAAAAGAATTACTTGATTCCAACTTAAGGATCAAAAGATATGAAAATTTCATTTTCAGGTTTAAAAATATGAAACTTAGAAAATTGATATTCATATGGCCGGGGAATTCGATTGCCATTTTAAAAATCTAAACCTCAAAACTATATAAAACTCAAAACATGAAAGTTAAAGATGGTAACCTGAGTTTTAATTCAGGAAAAGAATCACCTAATTCCGACGTATGTATCAAAAGATACGGTGATTTCATTTTTCGTTTTTAAAATTACAAAACTCAATGTAAATTTAAATTCCATAGGACTGCGGCTTAAAAAGACAAATCGATCCTTTAGAACCTAAAATCAAATAAAAATCAAACATGAAAGTTGAAGATGGTAACCTTAGCCATTTCATTTTCTGGTCTTGAAATATTGAGAATTCGGTAAAAAGATATGGCAACCAAATGCGAAAATCATCATGCACTTTGACTTAGCACCTTATGTCGGACTATATGCAATCAATATATAAAAGTTTTGATGGCTAGTAGGAAGAATATGGTCATTAATACGATTAAAAAAATCAACCATGACCAAAACAAGCACATATACACAAATTCCCTTCATTCAAGAGTTTTACAACACTCAAACAAGCAATATTTGAATTCCATATCCTATATTAGTTGTACTTGTGAGGAGAACTCACCTTCAATTGATGCCATAGCTTGCTATATGCTTTCTAAACCTTGCTATGACCTCTTTGACTCCCAAACTCCCCTTCTTTCATCACTAATTTGAAATTCATGGAATCATGAAAAATAAAAAGCACAACAAAACTTAGTTTTGATTAATCTAAGGGATGTAATAGGGACTAAAGAGCTTACCTTTTATTTTTCTTGAATTTGTTGGATTTTATTGGAATTAAAATTAGAAGATTTGCACCTAGGGCTTCATGGTGTAAATGAGAGCAACAAAGAAGTTTTGAATGTGATTTTTTTTTGATGAGGGGAGAAGAGGTTGGTGGGATGTTTAATGAGAAGGTCTTCATAAATGATTAAGTGGGCTTAGCCCATGAACAATATGTAGATAATTTTCCCTTTTTTTACTTCATTTACTTTCATTTTCTCCATTTAAAGCTACATGATTAAATTCTAAAAGAATTCAAATACAAAAATAAAAATGAAAATACTTTTATAACTCTCATATCATTATTTAAATGATTTTAAACCCATTTTAACAAAAATTCCAAAAATAAACAACTTATTCAAAATCCCCAATGTTGAGGGTAAACCCAAAATTATTTGTTTCTTGTCTTTATAATCCCCATAAAAATAATCCGGACTTGTGAAAATAATTTATTCTATATTTAGATCTTCACTTAATGTTTAAAAAAAATTGATTTTATTCCCACGAACCTCTAAATTAAATTTTAAATCCCAAATTGACATTTTATAATTCCAATCTTATATTTTAAAATCTCAAATAAAATCATTTATCTCATTTAATTAGCATGCTCTATTTTCCGGGTTGTTACTGAACTCCCCCACTAAAGAAAATTGTGTCCTCGCAATTTATCCTTAAAGAGGAATTCATAACGTGCTATACTAGCATTACATCCATCTATTATTTACTCACACACTACAATGCACGATGCAAATAACAACCATAGACAAGCAACCATGCAATAAATACTAAAGCACTACCTAATATATTCGCTAATTAAGACTTCTACCTACCGCAATGAATACATTTTTTTTTGAAGTATCGAAAATTCTGAAAATATTGGCAGTCTCCTTTGCATGAAGGAGATTTTAGAATCTCAAAATACACTAGAACATCTATAGATCTCCGAAGAGGCATCCCGATCAGGAGGAACACAATTAACTATAAAACAATGGCATATAAATTAATACTTACCTCACTATACCCCAAAGGCATGCAACACCTGCTCGAATGTAACAACCCACATATTTTCGATTGAATATTTAAAATATTTTGTTTAAATATTTCATCGTTGGTCGGATTTTAGTCCGAGAAGCTACTTTTTGCAAAGGTCGAATTAGGACTCGAGAACACCTCCATTGAGTTCAAAATGACGTTTGCGATCTTTTTGAGTATAAACTTTGATATGTTTGGAGTTAGTGGAATTTTGCTACTTTTTCACTTAGGGCTTTGGTTTTTGTTTTAGCCCATTAGACCCAAGCTTCACCCCTCTTCTCTTCATTACTTCATTTCTATTTCCTAATACTCAAGATTTAGCAAGAATGGAGAGAGGAAGGGGAAATTAAAACCCCAATCCCTAGTTTCCATTTGCAAATCAAGTTCTAGCTCCAAATCCAAAGAGAAGCTATTGGTAAGCATCATCATCTTCTTCTCCAACTCATTCTCCTTTCAATTTCAGAAATTCCTAAACCTAACTTTAGGAATGTTCTTCTTTTGAGCTTAGATTCAAGCTCATTTGGGTTGTGTTGAAGTGTGGTTGATTCTTCCTTTGCTTTCAAGCTTCTCCTTCCTTATTTTTGTGAAAATGTGAGATTTTTATCTCACATCTATGTCTATAACTATCTTTGATTGTTAGGTATGAATTCCTAACTCTTATTCATGTGCATTTGATTTTGGTTTGGATTGATTTGGTATATATTCCAACTTTTGATGTTTTGAAAGCAAAATCTATGAAAATCCTTTTATGGATGTTTGAACGTGTTTTTGGTGATGCATCAAAGAGCCTATAGGGCCGGGTTGCCGATTGGCATAAATCCCTAGCGCCATTGCTCGATCGGTCGCGAATTGGTTGGGTTTGCACGTCATTTGTATAGGCGGAAAAACTGCTAGGTTCTAGCCAGTCGACTGGACTTTGAATCCAGTCGACTGGCTGTAGCCAATTGGCGTACCAAAGGAAGATAATAGAGACAGGGGGTTTCTGTTTCCTACAGTCAGTCGACTGAACTCATTGAGCCAGTCGACTGACCTGCTCTTAAATGCCTATTATGCCTATTTTTGTCTATTTCTCTTGTGTTTCCAAATTTAATCGATTCGGGTTTATTCCCACTTGTTGTATCAATTGTTATTCGACTTTGATGACTTTTATTTTGGGATTTTTGGGAAATATCCATTTTGATGGATTTGATATCGATTTCTTTGGAATTAATTCACGTCTTCGTATGTGAATTTTAGTGATTGATTGTTTCTACAATCATTTTTGTGATTTGTCACTATAAAGGTTTTCTGTACTAGTAGTAAATATCAAAACTCTTTCTTCAAAATGATTTCAGCACTATTTTATTACAAGGCTCGCTTTCTCAAACCGTTTTCCAATCTACTAGCATATACAAACCTTTACCTCACTCGTATTAGAAATCTAATTAAACGACTTAGTAAAACAAGTGGTATGAAACGCTTGCGTTTACTTCGTTGGTTAATTCTTGGACTTGTTCGATTGAATCTCTTGTGACAATTTTCGAGTGGAGATCTACAATTTGTTTGTAAATATTTAAGTTAAGCTAGTGGTTATGGGATATGAAGCTAAGCTCATATATTTACTAGCTTAGTGTAATTGACACTTCTTGATGATCGATGATGATCATTTTTGTGATTTATACTAGCAATGTGCGATGTCTCTTTGTCTGCGAGGGAGACTAAACCCCGTTTCTGTGGAGCTTCGGCTCAATTTGGTGGGGTAGCGACCCATGGTCTTCGGACCGTTTTAGTGGAGTTTCGGCTCATGGTCTTCGGGCCGTTTTAGGGGAGCCTCGGCTCAAAATTAATGGTTAGCAACCATGGAATAGCTTTCCGTTTTGTGATACACGTGTTGGTGAGCTTTCATGCTCCCGTTTTGTGATAGGCCTCCCCCATTTTGTGATTTCTGGATTTCCGTTGATGATTTCTAGAGTTTGTGTTTCACCAATTTTTGTGATTTTTGTTGATAAGTTTTATCAATATTTGTGCATTGGTGAATTTGTGTGTCATTAACTTTTGTGATTGGCATTGATATAATTGTCAATATTTATGGTTTGGTGAATAAAAATAAAGAGTATGGCATTCTTTTGATCTTTGAGAAGATTCTTATGATATTGATTAATCTCTAGTTGATTTTCAATTACATACTTATCACAGTATGGCATTATGGTTATTATACATTTTTGTCATATCTCTTATTCTATATCATTTCATCTGATATTTATAGTTAGACTGATCCGTTTATTATTTTTTTGTTAAATAATACTCGGGTCAGATCGAGATGTTACTGGTGCTTCTGCTTGACTTCTCATATAGGATTATTATCCTGACTTTGGCTAATTACTTAGATTAGTAGTTTTTGGTTGTATACATTTGAGATATAGACTCATTGATGTATACTTATTCTTTTGTGTTGCACTTGTAACCATTCATTTTTGTGATATTGTGGATCTTGTTTGACCAGTACTCTGATATACACTTTCATGTGTAATATTCATATCTTTTTCCGCCTTTGTGATATGAATTATCTGTGACTGATTTGTGTTATGTTTATTTCTATATTTGTTTCCGAAGATATTATAGCCGATGTGTAGTAGCTTTGAGTTTGTGTCGGCATGTCGGATTTCCTCTTGAAAAGAATGCAAGTTATATTTTATCTGGCATATCGATGCTTGCACAAAGCCATTACACGGATGGTCGCTCCTCAACAGCCTTATTCTCCGTGCTAGTTGACGGTATTACACCGTAGTGTCCTTGGCTAGCGTGGGTATAGAGGTGGGGCGTCACATCGAACATGGCATTTCTACCTTTTCTCCTTGCCCAAAACCACCCATTCACTTATGCCATTCATAATTATAAAGTTTTACATAAAAACAACTACTATATACTATACATCCATTATAAAAACACACATGCATATAAAGATTCAAATGCATCAACGAAAACCAAAATTTTCCAAGAACTCACATTCAACCCAGTTATCCAAAAATCAATTTTCCACATCGTAAACTTCTAAATTTTCCAAAACTAAATACATGAAATTTGTAGATACGACTCTTAGTATTCCATTAACATAAAGATCACTAAATTCGGATTTATGGGTCAAAAGTTATGGCCAAAACAAGTTTCGGATTTTTAAATTTTGGACTGAGATTAATCTTCACATTTAAACAGGATTTCAGTTTTTCTTTTCTAAGAGTGACTTGATAAAGAGAAGTTATAAAATCATTCCAAAGTTATACAGACGCCATAAGCAAATAATTTCCTTTTAAGTTCTACCTCTAACAACATTATACTACTTTTTAAATTAGAATTTATATGCCTAATATTCAATTCTATCCAAAATTTCAATTATAAGTTGTATAAAAGAATTATAAAAATAACATGAATTCTACTTTCTCAATAAAATAACATTTTACTCTTTACTAATATTCCAAATAAGGTCGAAAAGCACCAAAATTGACTTCTAGCTTTGAAATATACTAGATATTCATTTGTAAACATGCACATCTTCCTAGGGGTTAAACCATCCACATTAAGCACTTAATTGGCAGTGCAAGAGATACAAATCATTAGATTTACTTACATTTTAAACCATTCAACATTCATTTCTAAAAGTGTATATACATACATACATACATACATATATTTATTTATTTTCCAAAACTCAAATTTTAAGTATAAGGTCAAAGGAAGAAATCATACTTCTAACACTAATTTTTTTTCCCATATTCTACAAATGAAATATAAAAATCAACTTGAATTCACTAATACTTTAGCGATTTAAAAATTATTCCTACTATTCATCCCATTATTTTTAAATGTATATAATTCCATTTTATAGCCAAATGAGATAAACTCTCCAATCAAAAGGTGAAACAAATTTTACGAAAGTTTAATACCTCATTCCATATCTTAAATAGATTTGAAATTGTCAAATATTATTGAAAAAAAATTGTCTTATCCGTAAATCTTCCAAAATGAATAAAATTTGATTTTTATCTTTTCTAACATAACTAATTAAAATCCTCTTGTTAACCATCTCTAGTTAACTATTCACTAAAAGGTTTAACAAGTCCAAATAATGTTATTCATTTTGTTTCTCATTTCATCCATTACAAAATTCTAAAATCAACTTTTGAAATTTTAATTTTGACTTTCTCGATTTAAAACAACTTTTAAGCTTTATATATAAATTAACCAATTAGTTTCATCTATATAAAATACATACTTCATTCATGAGAAAAATCCATAAACACACATATTTATATTCTTCAAAACAACAATTTTAATCATATAGCAAGCCTCCTTTCTAAAATCAGATAATTTAGAACTCAATCTGCACTATAGATTTTTTTTCCAATAAACACATTGCTAATTTAGGCTTGCTATTATAATCTAGTTTAAGGCATTTCAAGAATTTTCAATCAACCAAAGAAATGAATCTTATAAAAGCTTTCCACGTATTTGTTTATTTTAAGGGAATTCTCAAAAGATAACTTATACTATATTCCCCTTTATTTTCTATAATAAAGTACTCCTATCTAAACTTTTGAAGATACACCAAAGAGCCATTCAATTAACAATGAAACTTTTAAATCATTATAGCTTAATCCTCTCTAAATAATTAAACCATAAATTAGAATTTCACTATGTTCTTTTTAAGTCAAGAATTTCCATTTTTTTTAACTTCTTAACAATACATTTCAGAACTTCCCACTTAAAATCTCCACTTGGAATTGCATATAAACATTCTAAGTTTTATATCTTTGAAATATATGAAAATCCATTAAATTTTAAGACAAGATATAAGAGATAATATCAACTAACCACATTACTTAATTTTAAAGGAACCCAACAATTGCTCAAACCTAAATGTACAATCCAAATAGCAAATTTTAACATTATTTTATTATCTTAACACATTTACTATTTAATATTTTCTTGAAACTCTAAATTTCTCACTCAAATTTTTAAAGCAATCTTTAAGGTTTATTTATAAAAAATTCCATAATTTAAAGGATTCAGGCATCAAAAAAAAACTAACAGTCAATTAACATAATAATTTAATTTAACACATCCATACCAGAATTAGAATCATCAAATATTCTTCTCAAAAGTATACATAAATATTTTTTCCTCAACGTTACTTTTAAAGTAAAAATTTCCTATCATACATCTTAATAAAATAAATTCCGAACGGTGAACCAAAATGGTTAGCCACTACATTCGGCCGCGATGTTGACGATATGAGTATTAACATCGCCTTGCCCCAGTCTCCCAGCTTTCGACACTTATCTAACGGTCAAAACATTAATTTAAATTATTTGAAATCCAAAATGTTTAATTTTCTATCAATATTACTATTTTTTATGTTAGTGTGTCTTGCCCAAATGTTTAGGAACTCCTATCGATATAATAGCATCCCATGTATCAACCAGAATCCATAGACATCTTCCAGACAACCCAACACGACAAATCTTAAAGCTCTCCTAAAATTGGAATAAATTCAACCTTTAATAAATAATGGATAAAAACTCTTTTTATCATTTTCAAAAGTTAAAATTTTTCTTGTTTGAAATCATTTACTCTTTAAAATTTCAAAAGCATACATAGAATATAATAATAGCACACATTACATACAACATCCATTCAATCAATCAAACAAGCAAAAATTATGCAATGTAATTTTCCAATAATTATATTTTTATAACTTGGGCTATACACACACATATCTGTTCCAACCATATCATATATTTTAAATAAGCACACAAGAAAAAAAATCCATCGCCAACTATTCTCTAGCCTTCGCTGTGCAACCCTGATCATAAAGAATCACATTCAAAACATCTCTCTCCTTCACAACATGAAGTTATGAAGACAAACCCATTACGAGATACCAATTATGGTCTCATACAGTTTTCATAATCGACAACTTCCCTTAACAAAAACACTCATGAAAAAACTCCACTTACCAATACCTACATTACCGGTCAGTTCGACACTTCATCCTATGACTTCCTTCTTAATTCCAATTCAATCAAGGATTAATACATAAAGAGGGGGTTTCAATACAGTAAGAATACTTTATATAATAAAATATCAAACACGTGCCTGATTGATTGCGCTAATAATCATGAATTATTCCTATCCCTTATAGATAATAGTAATATCTACCTACCATACAACTAAGGGGATAAGGAACTAGGACATACTAGGTCAGGACCTGTGAAAAATCATACGTTACATTGTTCTGACCTGCTCTGATACAAAGCTATAACGCCCCACCTTTTATACTTAGATTAACAAAAAATATTATGAATAATGTCCTTTGCTAATTCGGAGGATAAGGCTTTGAAAAGAGCGACCATCGTGAAATTACTTCAGACTAATACTGACACGTCTCATATACCTCAACAAATGACGTGAACAGTATTGACACAAAGCAATAAAACGAAGACTCAATATATCCAGAACAATATAAAATATAACAGATATCCAAGATATATCACAGATCAGAGCGTAATGATAAATGTCATAACATAGTAGCGAGTCTACAAGAATACAAGTCTAGGCTCACATAATAGCATAATAATGCAACACCATCAAGTAATACTAACCAGCCAAAATATACATGTAACAAAATATAAACATATACATGCATCTATCACAAAGTATAATAAGTCTAACACCTACTAGCCCATGTCCAAAATCTAAGCCCTGCTACCTGCATAGTCTTGGCCTAACCCCCATATTATATATAAATATAACAAAAGGGTCAGGCTATAATTAATCAATAGGGAGTGAGTCATGATAATAAAAATAATAATATGACATGCATGAAAAGAGAACCAAAAATATGCCTAAAACAATCACACGTAAAGCAAAAAGCAAATCACGATGTCATAAACCATATCAAGTCGTTGATAGACTTTCATCTCAAAATATGGTAGAAATAATCTCAAAATATGCCCAACACAATCGTATGCAAGGCATAAAACAAATAACCATGTTAGGAATCATATCTAGTCTTGATAGACTATCATCTCAAAATATGGTGGAAATCATCTCAAAATTATTGAAGCCATAAACCAATATCAAAACCAAGATGCTTTGATGAACGACGAGAATGATTACCTGAACACTAAACAAAACTATAATGATAGTCTCCCATCTCAATCAAAGTGTAGCAGGATGTGACCTCAATCGGAGGCTCACTACGTAGATTTCATGAATGCACCGAAAAACTAGACGAAACTCACTAGTCCAAAACTATCGGTCATCAAAAATGTAGACGGACCAAGAAGATCGATGGGTATGCAGCCACCGAAAATCTAAATGGGTTACAAGTCATATAAGATGGAGGTCGTCAGAAAATTAGATGGGCATGTCTTATAATCATGCATAAGTCACCGAAAAACTAAACGGACTTGCCTATCAAAACATAAATTCTGATATCATATCTGCAAGAGTTGGACCATGGTCGCCTAGGGATCTATCAGCTCTAAATACCAAACACTCCAAGCAGTACACCATCTATAAGTGTCAAACACTTCCAGTAGTAACTAATCAAATATGGACCGAATATCCTACAAATATCAGGCATTTTTCGAATATTTACTAAAAGTTGGTGAATTTCGCTAATTTTTCTATTCGACAAGTCATGAAAATATCCGGACTAGATTTAACTATTGTCCCATAACCGGTTGATAATTCTAATCCTTTTATAATAAATTCTTATCTCATAGAATGGTAATAATCAAAATTTATGAATAACTATATATAAAAACAAGACATCATAAAAAGGCATTTAATCTCAAAGCTGCGGCTAGTTTAGCCATTTCAAAACTTTAAAAATAAAAATTCCGGTAAAACTCAAAATATGAAAGTTGAAGACGTTAAACTTAGCTTGAATTAAATAAAAGAACCACATGATTCCAACTTATTGGATCAAAAGATATGGCAATTTCATTTTCAGGTTTTAAAAATATCAAAATCAGAAAATTGATATTCATAGGGCTGAGGCATTCGATTGCCATTTCAAAATTTAAACCTCAAAATTATAAAACACTCAAAATACGAAAGTTAAAGATGGTAATCTTAGCTTGAATTCAAAAAAAGAATCACCTAATTCCGACTTAAGATCAAAAGATATGGCGATTTTAGTTTTAGGTTTTAAAATATCAAACTCAGAAAATTGATATTCACAGGGCTGAGGCATTCGATTACCATTTCACAATTATAAACCTCAAAATTAGATAACATGAAAGTTGAAGATGGTAACCTTAGCTTGAATTCAAAAAATAATTCACCTGATTCCGACTTAAGGATCAAAAGATATGGTGATTTCATTTTCAGATTTTAAAAATATCAAACTTAGAAAATTGATTTTATAGTGCTGAGGTATTCAATTGCCATTTCAAAAATCTAAACCTCAAAATTAATTAAAAATAAAAAAAAAGTTTAATATGGTTACCTTATCTTGAATTCGAAAAAGAATCTCCTAATTTCGAATTATATATCAAAAGATATGGTGATTTCATTTTCAGGTTTTAAAATTACAAAACTCTAAGTAAATTTAAATTCCACAAGGCTGCGGCTTAAAAAGCCAATTCAATCCTTTAGAACCCAAAATTATATAAAACTCAAAACCCGAAAGTTGAAGATGGTAACCTTGGATTGGATTCAAAAAAAGAATCATCTAATTTCGACTTACCAGTCAAAAAATACGACCATTTCATTTCCAGGTCTTGAAATATTGGAAATTCGGTAAAAAGGTATGGCAACCAAATGCGACAATCATCATGTACTATGACTTAGCACCTCATGTCGGACTATATGCAACTAAGATATGCAAGTTATTATGGCTAGTGAGAATAGTATGGTCATTAACACGATTAAAAAACACAACCATGACCAAAACAAGCACATATTCACAAATTCCCTTCATTCAAGAGTTCCACGACTCTCAAATAAGCAATATATGAATTCCATAATCCTATTAGTTGTACATGTGAGGAGAAATCACCTCCAATTGATGCCATAGCTTGCTATATATGCCTTCTAAACCTTGCTATGACCTCTCTAACTCCCAGACTCCCATTCTTTTCTCACTAAATTAAAATTCATAGAATCATGAAAAATAAAAAACACAACAAAATTTAGTTTTGATTGTTCTAAGGGATGTAATAGGGACTAAAGAGCTCACCTTTGATTTTTCTTGGATTTTTTGGAATTAAAATGAAAAGATTTGCACCTAGGGCGTCATGGAGTAAATGAGAGCAACAAAGAAGTTTTGAACGTGATTTTTTTTTTGATGATGGGAGAAGAGGTTGGTGGGATGTTTAATGAGAAGGTCTTCATAAATGAGTAAGTAGGCTTAGCCCATCAAAAATACTCAGATAATTTTCCCATTTTTACTTCATTTACTATTGTTTTCTCCATTTGAAGCTACATGATTAAATTCTAAAAGAATTCAAATACAAAAATAAAAATGAAAATATTTTTATAATACTCATATCATTGTTTTAATTATTTTAAACCCATTTAAAAAATTCCAATAATAAACAATTTATTCAAAGTTCCCAATGTTGTGGGTAACACTGCAAGAACAACATTGGCTTTCGATGGCCCAAAGCCGTCGACGGCCATTGGAAGGCTGTTGCAAAGGTACAGTGGTTGGAATACGAATCGATTTAGTAACGATTTCCAATGGCATCAATGGCACTATTTTGACGGTCTCCAACGGCAGTCTCCGACTGTTTCCAATGGCCAAAATGGCCAAGTGCAATCCTGAAAAATAAAATAGCCGTCCCAGGCCGTTGGAAATGGTCGGAGTTTTTCGTTGGAAGCCGTAGTAAAATTATGACCTATATGCTGCCGGAAACCATTACAAGCCATCGATAATCTGAGTAATTTTTTTATGAATTTGAACCTACTGCCTTCCAGCCACCCCACATCCTTCAATACTAATAACATCTTTTTGAGCACATACAAACCAATAATCATATACATAAGCATACATAATATTCCATCCATAAAATCCATATTCAAATCCAACATAATCCACAAAATCAACATCCAAATCCACAATATCAACATCCAAATCCACATAAAATAATATACAATCCATCAAAATGTATCAAACAAATCCTCACCCACTCGAAGCGTATATATACAGACAAAAAACAAAATAGAACATTCCAAGCATCACAGATCATTATCTCCTATAGAACCACCCGACAAAGGAAACCTCCCACGCTTCTCTATATACTTCGCTAAGCACTGGTTCAGCTGCTCCATCTGCGTAGCACGACGGCGATCATGCTCCCGCAGCTCGATGATCTCGACTCATAGGTCTACAATTTCTTCTTTGTCTTAAGCCATCTTATACGCCTTCTGGTATGTTCTAGCCTGCGAATATAAATAAATTGTTATATTGCCTCCAACATCATAAACTTTAATTGAAAAATATACAATATTTGAATTTTGTTTATTTTCTGAAAATTACGCTTGATTCCCAAATCCATAGCGCCTGCTGCGGGATGGTGGATCCATGACATACTCAAAAAGAGCGTCCACCTCATCAGCTGTTAACTCATCCTTTCCTATCTCAACCAGCAGCTATGCCCATGCTTCTCGAAATTTTTGCTGTAATGCAAAATATAGAATACAATTTTGTAGACTATTCTCTATACTAATTGACAAAAATTGAAATGGTCACTAGTATAAATAGCACTAATTAATATATCTATAAACGTGTACTTAATTAATTAACTGATGACTTTTAACTTAATTATAATATACTTACATAGGCAACGTTCGCTTTATCATCATGCTCCTATGAGTATACTACTGAGCCTGAATTGTCGGTCTGTTTCAAGGCATAAGCAAAAACATCCCAATACGAAACAACACCTCCTCGTGCTCTTTCCTGAAATATATATATATATATATATATATATATATATATATATATATTATATTGTTTTATTAACTATCCATTAACAACTTACAACTTAAAATATAAAAATATGAATATAAAAATTTACCAAGTCCTCGCGATGATGCTAGAACGACTTGGAACCACCGCGATGTTTGACCGGATTCTTATTTCTATTTGCGGAGTTCCTAACTGACTCTCTCTACAAATTTCAATTGGAAATAATATTACAGTTCTAAATTATGCATTAAATACACGTAATAATTTAAAATAATTAACATGTGGTAAACTTACCTGAAACTCCTCATTGCCCCACCATGCGACCCAGGCCTCCCAAACGCTAACACTCATCCAGTTGGGTTTTTTCCCTGCTCTTCTCATAGCGGACACTGTATCCTATAATTCTCAGAAATTTTGCTATTTCATTGCCGCTGCACCAAGGATGCATCGGTCTCTTGTAGGTTGACCGAACCCTGCACATTTAGACAATGAAGTTATACATTTTTATAAATAGCCTACAACATATAAAGTGATCTATGATCAAAGAGAAAGTGCAAAATATAAATGTGCACTTACCAGAAAATCCTGTGAAATGTTCTCCCGAACGTTATCCGGTATCTTGCTCCATTCAGGCCAGCAAGTAATCATCCTTCATTTATATGCCTGTCTGGATACAAAAAGCACCGTGGCTGATGGCACAAGCTCGAAGCCACTGTGTCAAAAAGAAACAAGCATTTAATAAAACAAGACTAATATATAATAGATCGTGTAGAAAAATATTGTTAACGCTGAAATAAATTTAATAATTACGATCCATTGGCTTTGGTATGCAACCAGACCACAGGAAGAGCTGACTCTTATGATGGGCCGGGGACATCATCAGGTGGCGGCGCACCCGTCCCTCTCAAAGAAGAAGAGGGAGATCCTGTAAGAGACGAGCTTCGCCCACAGAAAAACGACATGTATATATAGTACCTTTTATAGATAGATCATATCTGAGAAATATTTCATTTAATTAAATGAAACATACATTATGGCAGAAACATAAAATGATCATGTGAAACATATTACGACTAAACATATCATTAGTAGAACACATCATTTTTAATGAGAAAATGTAACATATATAAACAAAGAAATTACCTTCTCCCGATATGTAGATTATTAATCAGTCCTCGTCATTTTCTGATTCAAACTCCATTTTGTACTCTATGTTTTATTCCTCTGTAGTCTCAAATGCTTCTAATAATGCATTTGATTCAACGTTTGGAGGTCCAAAATCGGTTTAATCCTCCGTCATTATTATTTCAGTATTTTCCTCGATATCTGCTTTATAAGCTTGTTCGTCTGGAATGTTCTATCCATCAAATGTAAATCTTTCCTTTGTTTTAAAAATAGCTGACCGATCTGCTTTATCTCTTCGTAAAGTTAGGATGGAGCATAATAAACTTGAAGAACTTGTTTGGTAAGTTTAAAAGGATCGTACTTATAATAACGCTAGATATGCTTTATTTCTATAAGATTATACTTTGGATCCACATTGATTCCAGAACGTGGAACGTTGCTGAACCAGTTGCATTTAAACAAAAAATTTCTTCTGTAGGTTTTGTGAATATGTCAATTGCAAAACCTGAGTTAACATGCCACAAGAATCTTTTACATGATCATTTGGATCATCACTACCTTTAACAAATACACCGTTATTGTTAGTTAATTTTTCAACACAATATTCTTTGGTGTTAAATTTATATCCATTAACGAAGAACGTTGGATAGGTCTTGACTTTCCTTTTTGGTCCCATAACTAAATGTTTCAATCTATTGTCGACCACACAGTTTGTCGAGTCGTAAACGCAATTTGAAAACCAAGTAGCGAAATCTTTGCCGATATCGCCATTTGGATGTAGTGATTCATAAAAACTGCAAATATAGATGAAAAATTGGATTATAATTAACACATACGCGTGCATATGTATATATATGCATATGTAGATGATATAATGCATTAAGAAGAATATATGTGCATTACCTAACAAATGGTGTAACTTCAGCACAATTGAGAAGAATATATGCGTGTGCATGGTAATCTCTATCATCCAACCATAATTGTGACGCCCCACCTCTATACCCACGCTAGCCAAGAACACTACGGTGTAGTGCTGTCAACTAGCACGGAGAATAAGGCTGTTGAGGAGCGGCCATCAATAGTTGGCCTTACACTAGTATTGGTTATCTCGATAGGAGTGATATATATATTCTTTCATTTTTCATCTCTGGTTTATTTTCTCCCATCGAAATTGTAACAGACTGCGATTTTCGTACTTCCGAAAATCCGACATCGACACTCACTTTATCGACTGCCGAGAAATCGAAGGCCGAAAACCGAGATGTTATGGGTTTTAAAAAAAGAATTTAGGAAAAGAAAAAGAAAGAAGAGTAGATAAGAAGATAGAAAATAGAGAATAGAAAAGAAATTTGAAAACAGAGAATTTAAAAATAGAACAGAAAGGAAACAAGAACGGGACAGAAGAAACAACAACAGAATCTCACAATTCGCAGCGGAACAACATATAATAATAAATGAATAATCTTTAAACAAAGAACTATATCAGTTATTATATTACATCACATTTCATTACATCATATCATATCATCAGAGTGTACAACAACATACAACAACAGTGCAGCGGAAAAAGAAATACTATATAAACTAGTAATACGCCATGCCATCCAGCTTGCCTCCAGCAACTCCTGAATATCCTGATAAACCTTAACTCTTAACTGCCCGTGTGGAAATTGGTGGGCACCCAGAGTTTAGGAAGGAAAACAATAAACTCCGAGTCAGTCATGTGACTGGTGTGAGAACTCAAAACAGTTTATTTAACTTTAAAATCAAAAAGAGGAATATTTTTAAATCAATTCGCAATGCTTTTAAAAATGTAACTACCATAAGACCTCCCACCACACACACAATGCAAACGCAGACTTGGAGGAGATTTCTTCTTATGTGAGTCAAAGATGCTTGATACGCATTTAAAATAACATTTGATATTATTACTAGTGCATAGTGTAAAAGAAATTCATTTCGAAAGTAGAATATAAATCTTAGCCAGCATAGGTACCATTATATTATGCCTACTATAGCTACCTCCTGAGGAAGTAGGTTCTACAACTAAAACCGTACAAGATCGTATTGTTTCTTTGGATTTCCAACAAATGGTCAGGCTAAGGAACTTCCTACTGCCACATGGGATCGCCTCTGGCTGGACGTCCCGAGAACTTAACCAGCTCTCTGCCAACACAAGGCCGGGTTACCTTTATCACTAGGTAACTACTACACGAATATGGCATCCCCCGGTCCCATCGGACCTTTAACCGAGCGCTCGTCACCAACAACACCACACAGAAAAAGATATAGTGTATCAACATGAGTAAATATCTGGGCTCCATACCATGATACCACCCTTTCCAGAAGGAAATGCACATACCCTAAAGGGAGCTACCCCTCATAACCTTGCCGCATCATTCCTGTTTTGACCATTACCGGGATGTGAGGCTCGACGAATTCACGTCCACAAAAACATACTTTATACAAAAGCCATGCTTTGGGTCAACAAATGATCAACACAATGATCACTAAGATAGACGATCAAATAAATGATCCTATCACAAATAATCAACACAATGATCATTTCAGCATCACTCAGCATGTCACATTACCAAACTGGGAATATATCGCTGATAACTTCAACTATATAACCTTTGAGCTCGTACGTCTCAAAGAAGGGTGTTAAGCAAAGAATAAATTCTCCGCCACCAACAGAAATATATTTGAAAGAAATCGGCTTTATATCTCAACTTGTAATGTCAGGCATACAATCCATACAAGTCTGTTCCGGGCTCGAACAGAACCGAAGGCACTTACAAAGAAGTCCTTGCAATCCGGATATTCACAATCCTGATCGGATTCACCATCACATATGGAGAACTCAATACCGTAGCTACTCGGTGCAGAGTCAATCGATAGTTCATCCTATCGCTTTCGCAAATACCGGTCTTCAACACCGATCTTCAAATGCAATTCACAACGACGTATCACATATTCGGAGTGGGTTATACGACCCCATGGTCCTTTCCCGGTTAACCCGAATAGTGAGCGCTTATTCAAAAATAAGTGTGCATTCAAATTCAATCAATTCACATCAAATACCCATTCAAAGGGAAATATTGATAGTCGGCTATTGAACTATCAATGGATATGCATACATCACCAGATTCCAAATAATTTTCCAAATTATTTATTTTCCAAAAATATCTTTACAAGATATATAATTTCAACACTTCAAAAATAAATCAATATTTATTTTTAAACAATTTCCACTTTCACATATAAATTCCATAATGAATTTATATTTCAAAATATTCGTGCATATACGATTTCAATTATTCATTTTCAATTTATCTTCAAAAAGATAAATTCTAAATATTCACTTCACATTGGAAAACATTTCCATACTTATTTATTCATAAGTAATTCACAAATCTCTTTTATTTTCAACACTTAGAAAATATTCAATATACTTAAATCGAATTAAGTATATATTTCATTCTTTAAGGAAATTATTCACTTAAACATATTTACTTGGGCCAAAACGAATGTTACGTAAAACATCGTTACGACAACCCAAAATCACTAGTATAGGGATTCGAATTTAAAATAGATATATAAATCCCAATACTATTAAAACATTTCCTTTCGGAAATCATTTACTATAACAACAGTGTTATAGTCTACCATTTCCTTTTATTTCTCGAAAACGTCTATTTCAACAATGAATGTTGAAATCTATGGTTTCGAATCTCAACATGTTTAAAAACATCGTTAGATCGTTTTAATTCTATTTAAAACATCACATTCAAAAACAATTTATTTAACGTGTTATTCACTATTCAAAAACGTGAATATACTACATTAACAAATTTTCATTCTTTTATTCATTTTAATTCAAAGGATTATTCACTATTCAAAAATGTGAATATAACTCCATTTATAAGTTATAACAATTAACTTATCAAAATAAGTCGTTTGCGAATTTATAAAACAACGTTTATAAATTCCATTTCTATTTATTTTAAAAAAAAAACTTCCTTTTTATAAATTCCTTTATTAACCTATTCCAGTTTATAACTAAATTATAAACTAAACGTTCATATTTTAAGTTAAATACTTATAAAACGATTATTTTACAAAATCGTTCTTTTAAAGACTTTTCAATTTATAAACCTTATAACTTATAAGATTTATTTATTTAATCAATCTATTCTTCGAATAATTTCACCAAATTTATAAATCTTACTGTTTATAAATTTTATTTACAACTTCACAGTTTATAATTCTATAAATTTCATTTATTTATGAATTTCATTTCCACTTCATTCAAACACTTATAAAAACTCGTTTTATAATGTCAATATTTCAATTTATAAATATCCATTTATAAATCTCTTAATATAAATCAGTTTATATTATTCTTTAAAAACATCTTTAAATTCCTTTATAATTTCATCATTCTGATTTATAAAATAATTAAATTTTATAAATCCTATATTTAAACTTTTCACAATAAATTCAAAAATCCCCATTAAAATTATTTCATAAAGTCATTAATTCATATTTCTCAAAAATCAGCTTTTAACAATATTTCACAAAAATCATAATTTTTATAACTTTAAAAATTATAACGTTTATTTACTTAATATGGATCAATTCCAAAAATAAAGTATATTTTCAAAAATCACTTTAAAAACATTTTAAAATCCCAAATCTGGGTCCAATGATGCTACACACCAAATAGTCAATCACGACTAACAACGATCCATCATATATCGATATGATAATCCATCAAATATCAAAATATCTGAAATTAAATAAAAACTGTTGAGGAATCCAGTTGGATCCCTCCAACCTGTTTCCTGCATCCACAAACATTAGCACAATACCAATTTCGCTCCAGTACGAAATTATCGCGGTATATGTTCTTAATAAATATTATCCGCTTAATAACGGCGTAATAGGGTCTCATCTGCTAAACAAAAAATGCGGGAAATCAACAACTGCAATATATACATATGCCAATATATATATATTGATATTATATATAATACCAATTTCACTGTTTATGAAATATTCGCGGTATATGTTTATAATAAATAACATCCGCTTACTAACGGCGTATAATGTCTATTTTAACAAACAATAAATAACAGTCATCATTCATACATGCATTCAAATATTTTAAATCTAACTATTTAAAATAAAATCGAAATCTATTCGATTGAGTGAGAAATTCTCACCTTGGTTTTAATTTCCGTTTTAGCTTTTATTTCGAATAAAATTAAACGCGCGTTTAATTTTACCCGAAATTCTCACTAACTCCAAACGACTCCAAACCAACTCCATCGCGTAGTGCTCGTCCATACGATTCCAACGCAACTGAGTTTGCATTTTTTCGACCTCGTATGAAAAAGTTATGTATTTTACAAGATTGTACACGTTTTAATAATTAATTTCAGCATAAATTTTTATATTTTAATACCCTCTACTCATCACCACCGTCCAAAATCTTTTGCAACAGATCGTAGCGTTCCCCTCCTTCTTCATCTTCGTGCGTGCTCCCTGAAGAAGCCGAACCCATATCCTTCCATTAGGGTTCGAAATCTCACCACCCAAACGTTGCCGAAACCCCATCATCTCACCTCCATTCGAACGACCCCTGCATCCCCTACGACCGCCCCCAATACCATAGCACTCGGCTCCCCCCTCTCCCTGAAAAACGTGCACAAAGCCGGCCCCCCTATACACAAATTCGCGTCAATTCAAAGCTTGAAATCACATCTCAACCGTATGGATTTAAAGCCCTTGCGAAGCTCTACAAGTTTGCAGTAGAAAGTATTACGAATTGGTGTGTGGATTTGAATGAATTAGAGGAAGAAAAAGATGAATTTTCGGCCTTACATTTCTGAAGGTGGCGGCCACGTTTAGAAATTAGGGTTTTACATATTTTTTTTATTTTAGATTTTTAACTCCTATTTATAGAAAAAGCTAGCGTAAACACTATTCATCCCGGGAATTCCGAACTCCGATTTAGGCGCCGTAACCAGCGTACCTAGGGTTTATCCCGCGTTCCGGACACAATGGAACAAGTTTCGGAAGCTAATTCGGAAGTATGTGCGAGTTATGGCTGAAAACGCTCAATTTAAATTAAACCGATTTAAATCGATTTCTAGGCATTTTAATTTGTACCGGACAAACGGTAAATCCAATTGACTTGAAATTTGAAACCTTACAATAATATCACATTACGGATCCGATGAAACTGGTTTCGTCGAAATCCGAGACTTTTTGAAAAATGGCTATTTTGACTCGCCAAATTTAAATTAAAAACGATTCGATGCGTTTCGAGCTGCCACGATCAAACGATAGCTCCGATTGACACGAAAATTGAAATCCGATAATAACTAACTATTACGGATCCAATGGAACTGGTTTCGTTCAATTCTGAGACTGTTCAAAAATTGACTATTTTACAGTCGATTATTAAATATTAAAATATTCAATTTTCACAAATTAACTTTTAATTCGATTTTAAAAGTTCTAAAATATTATTCTAACTTCAATATGATAAAATAAAATTTTCCAAATTATTTACAATCATTTTAAACTCAATTTTTAATTATTTCCATAATTTAACATATTAAATTATCGATTTAATTATCCAAATAAATCCCAAAAATTCAAATAAAAATTTATTTGACTTAAAAATTCACTTATAAATATTTAAAATTAATTAAATATTCAAATTTTAATTTATAAAAATTCTGGGTCGTTACAATCTTTCCCCCTTAAAAGAATTTCGTCCTCGAAATTACAAGTAAGAAAGGTTACAGAATTTATTAATTTTCCAAAATTGATAGTTAAACTTCTTATAAATCTTTACTAAGTTTTCCAATCATACTTAGTTATCTTTTCAAAAACAACTACTATTGTTTAACTTTCAACTCCAAAATCAAAGTTAAAGTTTTCAAAATTTTCCAAATTTTCTCAAAATTTTTCTAACGCCTTAAATTTCCGGAAAAATTCGCCATAGTCTCCTTTGCGCGGCTCGATCCGAAAAAAAAATGACAGTATATATATCACAAATATACATCTCATCAAGTAATGAGGCATCCCGCAGGGAAAAAGTATAAAAGTACGATATTTAATCCGAGATATGTACCTTATATTTTATTAGCGAGCATATACGGCTAATATAGCGCTAAAGCGAACTCCAAATGCGAAGCAAACGTGATCCGCACCTACTAAACACTCAACAAACAACATGAGAACATGCACATATGCAAATAGTATCAATATACAACATATAGCAACATAACTATACATGTCACATAGCAAATGCAACAATAGCAATATATATTCAACCATCATCCAATTACCATTCAACAAATTCATAACCAATATATTCATTCATATTTTCATTCATATACAATGAATTGGTTTTCACTTTAAATCACATTTGATTTGTTTACATTGGATTTTATCAACATTCATTCTCAATTTTAATTAGTTTACATTTACTAATTTAAATCCAATTCACTTTCAATTCTATTCAAATTTATTTACTTTCCATTTGAATTCAATTACATAGCTTTCAATTTCATTAACACTTAATGAACTTATATACAATCAATCAACAATCTTATAACATTAGATTTTAATGAATTAACACTTACATTCATTATTTCATATCAACTTTATTCACATTCAATTGATTAACATTCAATCCATCCATTCAATTCAATTACAAAGTTGAATTCCTATTACATAACTCAAGTTCATATTCATTTAATCCACTGATTATTTACTTCGATACCAAAATCAACTTAATTCAATATCTCTTAAGTTATATTCCATTTAACTTTAAATTCACTTTTATTTACAACTCATATTAATAGATATATCCATAAAGTTTCACTTCTTATGTATATAAGTTTATTTCACAATTGTAATTCACTTTAATTATAACTCAATTCTTATAATTCTTTTGCTTATACAATTATTCTTTTATTTAGATTATTCAAACAACCTAACAATCAACTTATATACACTTTAATAATTTTGAAAAATTATTCCTTTATATATAAAATATAATCAAGGTAAAATTATTTCATTCACCCAATTTAAAAATCGATATTATGTCGAATTGTTCTATTCAAGTGTTTAGAAACCCCTTCGGCAAAGTTGTACATACCGTGCTGAGGAAGATTCATATGCCACTCAATAAACCAATCTTCACAATATAAAACAATTTCATATCACTAACAAATACGCTCTCATAGCTATTATTACACTCAAACTCATTCTAGAGTACTACTGACTCTATCTCTAATGAGTAATACCCAACAGAACCATGGTTGTCGCTTAACCATCAGAGCTCTGATACCAAATGTAACAGACTGCGATTTTCGTACTTCCGAAAATCCGACATCGACACTCACTTTATCGACTGCCGAGAAATCGAAGGCCGAAAACCGAGATGTTATGGGTTTTAAAAAAAGAATTTAGGAAAAGAAAAAGAAAGAAGAGTAGATAAGAAGATAGAAAATAGAGAATAGAAAAGAAATTTGAAAACAGAGAATTTAAAAATAGAACAGAAAGGAAACAAGAACGGGACAGAAGAAACAACAACAGAATCTCACAATTCGCAGCGGAACAACATATAATAATAAATGAATAATCTTTAAACAAAGAACTATATCAGTTATTATATTACATCACATTTCATTACATCATATCATATCATCAGAGTGTACAACAACATACAACAACAGTGCAGCGGAAAAAGAAATACTATATAAACTAGTAATACGCCATGCCATCCAGCTTGCCTCCAGCAACTCCTGAATATCCTGATAAACCTTAACTCTTAACTGCCCGTGTGGAAATTGGTGGGCACCCAGAGTTTAGGAAGGAAAACAATAAACTCCGAGTCAGTCATGTGACTGGTGTGAGAACTCAAAACAGTTTATTTAACTTTAAAATCAAAAAGAGGAATATTTTTAAATCAATTCGCAATGCTTTTAAAAATGTAACTACCATAAGACCTCCCACCACACACACAATGCAAACGCAGACTTGGAGGAGATTTCTTCTTATGTGAGTCAAAGATGCTTGATACGCATTTAAAATAACATTTGATATTATTACTAGTGCATAGTGTAAAAGAAATTCATTTCGAAAGTAGAATATAAATCTTAGCCAGCATAGGTACCATTATATTATGCCTACTATAGCTACCTCCTGAGGAAGTAGGTTCTACAACTAAAACCGTACAAGATCGTATTGTTTCTTTGGATTTCCAACAAATGGTCAGGCTAAGGAACTTCCTACTGCCACATGGGATCGCCTCTGGCTGGACGTCCCGAGAACTTAACCAGCTCTCTGCCAACACAAGGCCGGGTTACCTTTATCACTAGGTAACTACTACACGAATATGGCATCCCCCGGTCCCATCGGACCTTTAACCGAGCGCTCGTCACCAACAACACCACACAGAAAAAGATATAGTGTATCAACATGAGTAAATATCTGGGCTCCATACCATGATACCACCCTTTCCAGAAGGAAATGCACATACCCTAAAGGGAGCTACCCCTCATAACCTTGCCGCATCATTCCTGTTTTGACCATTACCGGGATGTGAGGCTCGACGAATTCACGTCCACAAAAACATACTTTATACAAAAGCCATGCTTTGGGTCAACAAATGATCAACACAATGATCACTAAGATAGACGATCAAATAAATGATCCTATCACAAATAATCAACACAATGATCATTTCAGCATCACTCAGCATGTCACATTACCAAACTGAGAATATATCGCTGATAACTTCAACTATATAACCTTTGAGCTCGTACGTCTCAAAGAAGGGTGTTAAGCAAAGAATAAATTCTCCGCCACCAACAGAAATATATTTGAAAGAAATCGGCTTTATATCTCAACTTGTAATGTCAGGCATACAATCCATACAAGTCTGTTCCGGGCTCGAACAGAACCGAAGGCACTTACAAAGAAGTCCTTGCAATCCGGATATTCACAATCCTGATCGGATTCACCATCACATATGGAGAACTCAATACCGTAGCTACTCGGTGCAGAGTCAATCGATAGTTCATCCTATCGCTTTCGCAAATACCGGTCTTCAACACCGATCTTCAAATGCAATTCACAACGACGTATCACATATTCGGAGTGGGTTATACGACCCCATGGTCCTTTCCCGGTTAACCCGAATAGTGAGCGCTTATTCAAAAATAAGTGTGCATTCAAATTCAATCAATTCACATCAAATACCCATTCAAAGGGAAATATTGATAGTCGGCTATTGAACTATCAATGGATATGCATACATCACCAGATTCCAAATAATTTTCCAAATTATTTATTTTCCAAAAATATCTTTACAAGATATATAATTTCAACACTTCAAAAATAAATCAATATTTATTTTTAAACAATTTCCACTTTCACATATAAATTCCATAATGAATTTATATTTCAAAATATTCGTGCATATACGATTTCAATTATTCATTTTCAATTTATCTTCAAAAAGATAAATTCTAAATATTCACTTCACATTGGAAAACATTTCCATACTTATTTATTCATAAGTAATTCACAAATCTCTTTTATTTTCAACACTTAGAAAATATTCAATATACTTAAATCGAATTAAGTATATATTTCATTCTTTAAGGAAATTATTCACTTAAACATATTTACTTGGGCCAAAACGAATGTTACGTAAAACATCGTTACGACAACCCAAAATCACTAGTATAGGGATTCGAATTTAAAATAGATATATAAATCCCAATACTATTAAAACATTTCCTTTCGGAAATCATTTACTATAACAACAGTGTTATAGTCTACCATTTCCTTTTATTTCTCGAAAACGTCTATTTCAACAATGAATGTTGAAATCTATGGTTTCGAATCTCAACATGTTTAAAAACATCGTTAGATCGTTTTAATTCTATTTAAAACATCACATTCAAAAACAATTTATTTAACGTGTTATTCACTATTCAAAAACGTGAATATACTACATTAACAAATTTTCATCCTTTTATTCATTTTAATTCAAAGGATTATTCACTATTCAAAAATGTGAATATAACTCCATTTATAAGTTATAACAATTAACTTATCAAAATAAGTCGTTTGCGAATTTATAAAACAACGTTTATAAATTCCATTTCTATTTATTTTAAAAAAAAAACTTCCTTTTTATAAATTCCTTTATTAACCTATTCCAGTTTATAACTAAATTATAAACTAAACGTTCATATTTTAAGTTAAATACTTATAAAACGATTATTTTACAAAATCGTTCTTTTAAAGACTTTTCAATTTATAAACCTTATAACTTATAAGATTTATTTATTTAATCAATCTATTTCATAGTTTATAAATTTTATTTACAACTTCACAGTTTATAATTCTATAAATTTCATTTATTTATGAATTTCATTTCCACTTCATTCAAACACTTATAAAAACTCGTTTTATAATGTCAATATTTCAATTTATAAATATCCATTTATAAATCTCTTAATATAAATCAGTTTATATTATTCTTTAAAAACATCTTTAAATTCCTTTATAATTTCATCATTCTGATTTATAAAATAATTAAATTTTATAAATCCTATATTTAAACTTTTCACAATAAATTCAAAAATCCCCATTAAAATTATTTCATAAAGTCATTAATTCATATTTCTCAAAAATCAGCTTTTAACAATATTTCACAAAAATCATAATTTTTATAACTTTAAAAATTATAACGTTTATTTACTTAATATGGATCAATTCCAAAAATAAAGTATATTTTCAAAAATCACTTTAAAAACATTTTAAAATCCCAAATCTGGGTCCAATGATGCTACACACCAAATAGTCAATCACGACTAACAACGATCCATCATATATCGATATGATAATCCATCAAATATCAAAATATCTGAAATTAAATAAAAACTGTTGAGGAATCCAGTTGGATCCCTCCAACCTGTTTCCTGCATCCACAAACATTAGCACAATACCAATTTCGCTCCAGTACGAAATTATCGCGGTATATGTTCTTAATAAATATTATCCGCTTAATAACGGCGTAATAGGGTCTCATCCGCTAAACAAAAAATGCGGGAAATCAACAACTGCAATATATACATATGCCAATATATATATATTGATATTATATATAATACCAATTTCACTGTTTATGAAATATTCGCGGTATATGTTTATAATAAATAACATCCGCTTACTAACGGCGTATAATGTCTATTTTAACAAACAATAAATAACAGTCATCATTCATACATGCATTCAAATATTTTAAATCTAACTATTTAAAATAAAATCGAAATCTATTCGATTGAGTGAGAAATTCTCACCTTGGTTTTAATTTCCGTTTTAGCTTTTATTTCGAATAAAATTAAACGCGCGTTTAATTTTACCCGAAATTCTCACTAACTCCAAACGACTCCAAACCAACTCCATCGCGTAGTGCTCGTCCATACGATTCCAACGCAACTGAGTTTGCATTTTTTCGACCTCGTATGAAAAAGTTATGTATTTTACAAGATTGTACACGTTTTAATAATTAATTTCAACATAAATTTTTATATTTTAATACCCTCTACTCATCACCACCGTCCAAAATCTTTTGCAACAGATCGTAGCGTTCCCCTCCTTCTTCATCTTCGTGCGTGCTCCCTGAAGAAGCCGAACCCATATCCTTCCATTAGGGTTCGAAATCTCACCACCCAAACGTTGCCGAAACCCCATCATCTCACCTCCATTCGAACGACCCCTGCATCCCCTACGACCGCCCCCAATACCATAGCACTCGGCTCCCCCCTCTCCCTGAAAAACGTGCACAAAGCCGGCCCCCCTATACACAAATTCGCGTCAATTCAAAGCTTGAAATCACATCTCAACCGTATGGATTTAAAGCCCTTGCGAAGCTCTACAAGTTTGCAGTAGAAAGTATTACGAATTGGTGTGTGGATTTGAATGAATTAGAGGAAGAAAAAGATGAATTTTCGGCCTTACATTTCTGAAGGTGGCGGCCACGTTTAGAAATTAGGGTTTTACATATTTTTTTTATTTTAGATTTTTAACTCCTATTTATAGAAAAAGCTAGCGTAAACACTATTCATCCCGGGAATTCCGAACTCCGATTTAGGCGCCGTAACCAGCGTACCTAGGGTTTATCCCGCGTTCCGGACACAATGGAACAAGTTTCGGAAGCTAATTCGGAAGTATGTGCGAGTTATGGCTGAAAACGCTCAATTTAAATTAAACCGATTTAAATCGATTTCTAGGCATTTTAATTTGTACCGGACAAACGGTAAATCCAATTGACTTGAAATTTGAAACCTTACAATAATATCACATTACGGATCCGATGAAACTGGTTTCGTCGAAATCCGAGACTTTTTGAAAAATGGCTATTTTGACTCGCCAAATTTAAATTAAAAACGATTCGATGCGTTTCGAGCTGCCACGATCAAACGATAGCTCCGATTGACACGAAAATTGAAATCCGATAATAACTAACTATTACGGATCCAATGGAACTGGTTTCGTTCAATTCTGAGACTGTTCAAAAATTGACTATTTTACAGTCGATTATTAAATATTAAAATATTCAATTTTCACAAATTAACTTTTAATTCGATTTTAAAAGTTCTAAAATATTATTCTAACTTCAATATGATAAAATAAAATTTTCCAAATTATTTACAATCATTTTAAACTCAATTTTTAATTATTTCCATAATTTAACATATTAAATTATCGATTTAATTATCCAAATAAATCCCAAAAATTCAAATAAAAATTTATTTGACTTAAAAATTCACTTATAAATATTTAAAATTAATTAAATATTCAAATTTTAATTTATAAAAATTCTGGGTCGTTACAGAAATACCCCAATCCCAGTATAAAACGAACTACGATGGTTCATAATAGTTTAGAACATTAAATATAAAATAATAACACAGATAAATATAAATGCGGAACATAGATAAAACAGAAATTCTCATATATACAATAACTGATGTCAGTTACAATACATTTGACACGGTACATATGATACAACTACAACAATCGACTCAGGAAGTTACATATACAAGTACATTAACGTATATAATATACATGAATACATATCTTCCTATACAATCATACAGACTACTACAAATAACGACGACTACTCCAAAAGATATGAAAGAACTTCATAGCTCTAGCAGCAACCCAAAGCAGAATATCTACAACCTGAAATACTCGGTCTGACCCGAGTATTAAATTCAAAAGAAAATAATACTCGGGTCAGTCTAATTCAAACTCAGTTATTAGTGCACAGAAGCAATAATAATCAAATAATGAATAGACGACAGTAATTAAACCAAATCAGAATGCAATTCAGAATATTGAATTGAAATAACAGAACAGTTCAAACCATTGAAATATCAATTAAAATTTTAAGATGAGTAGGGCTGCAGTACACGCACGCGTGTACTGCCTCGCCACTACAGCACATGAACTACGCAAAAGATTAATAAATCAAAACAAAATAGAATATCACAAAACCATACCGTGTGGCTGCAGTTCACGCTTGCGTGCGCTGCCTTGCCACTATAGTGATGATGTACCCAATGAATACCGTGTGGCTGCAGTTCACGCTTGCGTGCACTGCCTTGCCACTACAGTGATGATGTACCCAATGAAAATTCACAACCAAACACAAGATCAAACCCGAGTCATCGGATTCAACTCAAGTGTAATTCGAAAATCAATCCAAATGCACATGGCAGTGACATGGTGAAACAGTGCTAACAAACAAATAATGGCAGTGGTTCCAACATGAAGACACGGTGGAATAAGGTGACAGCAAGAGAGAGATATGGCCAAAATATATGTAACTGCTCATATACTCGAGCAACAGAGGCAAAATGCACCAAAACCGACAGCAAGCATATAGGATAACCAAAGTCTACAAGAATGCATATAAATGCAAACAAATGCAAAGTCTAATGAATGCAACAGTGACTCAAAACATATGCAGTGAAGAGGGAATGCTCGAGTTATACCAGATTCAGGTATACACATGAGATTCATCAACATGTACACAAGGGCAGTGGTGAAGCAAAGTACCAGGCCAAATTTGAGACAAGACAATGGTGTAACACAATGGTGCATACAGATGCAATAGGGACAGTAAAAGAAGTGCAGTCCAGAACTACATAGGGTCGAAGAACAGAAGTAGTTTTAGCATGTACATATGTATGTATATGTGTATACATAGAGGTAGGCATCGAATTCAGTGATGGCATCAAAACAATGGACTAAAAGCAAATATGAACTACGTTACCAAACAGTAACAGTGCAATCCCAAGTCGAAACAGCAAGTGGTACAAGCATATAACTGCATCACTACTGCAACTACAAGTGACACAGTAAAATTTGGTACAACATAAGGTGTATAACAACAAGTACATCAACACACAATGGTGAAGCAACAACACACAAAGAATTGCATCAAACCCAATAGCAAGTGCCCAGAACACACAGGCAAGCTCGAGTATGGCAACACATCATTGCATCACAGAAGGATGCATAAGTGAATAGAAAATACATAGCCACATGCATCAGACTCGATGACATAGTGCATAGGGTTAATAGCAATGCAAATACAGGAAGAGACACATCAAGAGAAATGCACAAAGTTAGACATGATTGTAAACTGTTATGAAAAACATAGAAAATACGTACGTGTGTTGAGATATTCAACTACAAGTTCGAAGTACATCAAAGATCACAATTTCAGGTGCTAGAAAATCAATAGCCAGTTTGAAATATTCAAAGCTGAAAATCAAGTGGAAGACTGCAATATGTGGCCGAAACAAAATACACCGATGAATTCCATCAAATCATAGATCAACAGTTTCAAAACAATTAAAGGTCGAAATCAAAACTGAAAGCAGTTGCAACGCCAACGTGAATTCTAATATAAAAAAAATTTCACAAAATAAAGTTTACAGATTCCAATCCAAAGTCAAAAATCATCCCGAATATTAGAACAATATCATACAGCCGAGATAATAAATTGATGAAGTCAAATGCTCATATACGAACGAATGTATAGGGGTTCAATTCCTATATGAACAGTAACATCGTCGGCAACTACAACTAATCAAACATCAGGCCAAAAGTACTCGACAAATTCAAGTAACTCCAGAAACCATTTCAGTGGATGAAGTCATAGAGACCAAAATCAACAACATAAAAAAACACAAATCGAATGGCCGAAACACGGTTGAACTAGATGTGAGTGAGATAGAATCACTCACCGTGTCGACGAATTTAGGGGAAGCCGGCCAGAATTCGAGCGAAGACGAACGAAGCTATCAACCAAAGCCCTAAATTTGGACAAACGAGTGAGAGAGAGGACGCCACAATTTTTGTTTCGGTGGTTTTAGGTTAGCAAACGAACGAATAAGATAAATGAATTAAAAAAGGGGGATTGTGGGCTGGGCTGAGAAATGAGTTGCGATTTGAGGCAGTTTGGTTGGGCTGGTTTATATTTAATAAATAATTTAGTGAAGGGTTTAGCTTGTTCGTTTAATAGTAAGTGCAATTTGATTGTTATAAAAATTATTCACACTTTCTGATAGCATTGTTCTTAATTCACAGGTACGTATGGAAAACCAAGTAAACACTACAGAGATCGAACGTTTATCAACAAACTACTGAAAACCAAAGTTTGGACCGAAACCAAAACAAATGAACCACTATTTTAAAAAAAAATCAAAGCCCCTCAAACTTTATAACCATTTGTAATTTAAATTTTAAAAACTTCAATTTGAAAATTGACGAAAATATCGGGTTGTTACAATAATTCCAAACATTTACCTGCAGATCGGCCATGTTTTAAACTCGCTTAACAATCATCTTGATCAATGCCTTATCATTACACATAGCACTTTCAAACGATATGTTCACATGATCACTAAAATAATGAGAGAAAATATGACGACCTGCACTCGATACCCTCTAAATTCGAAATCAAACCACGCATGTTCGAACCAAAGTGCACCGATTGTGGATAATCATGAGAAAGAAAAGAGAGGGTGAGAAGAAAGAGAGAAGAAAGAGAGAAGAAAGAAAGAGAGAAGCAAAACCAAAATAATAAAGAATCTCACATCGCAGCTGAATAACATATAACATAGATCAATAATCTTTACAAAGAGAAACTTTAATATACATAAATCAATATTAGAGTACACAATAAGTAATCATCAGCTTGAACAGTTATAATAATTCGTCCACAAATGTTGATAATTTACAATAACAATAATGAAATAGTAGCGAAAAAATAAACAAATACATGTATACGACATGATGATCTCCAACTTGCCCGCTGAAGCTCCAAAAGCGTCGAATATTAACCTGTAAATACACTCGGTCTGACCTGAGAATTGAAAGGGCCTGGATTAGTTTGGTTAACCAGCGTGAGAAAACACACTCAACTGAATTGATAAAGTTATCAAAACTTTTCCTTTACCAAAACAAAAGTATCTCGTAAGACACGTCCACACATAAACACGAACATGTTTTTACCTTACGATAACCAAAATCTTTTCATATCCAATCTTATTATACTATACTAGTGTCTAGTATACAAATAATAATTAATCATAGCTGAAATTGTTGTTATTATTAAATTCCAGCAATACTAGGCTCTACAAAATAAAATGGTAGGCATGTAGTGGATTTTGGATTCCATACAAATGACTAGGTAAAGGGACTACCTTTCCGAACCAACACAGTATACCTCTAGAGGGATGTACCTAGGGAGCAGATACTGTCCGCCTAAACCAAGACAAGACCAACCCACCCATACTTAGATAGTACCGAATATGTCATTACTCCGATCGTTGTTGACCTTTATCCATGGCCACAAGTATACATAACAATAATCAAATACATGACGTCATAGCGTATAAAGATATATCTAGAAGAGTGATGACATCTCCTAATGGGAGCAACCCATTTTAGCCTTGCTGCTTCTATCCCTATTTCAGTCATTTTTCGGGCACGTGAGGACAAGGAGGTATCGATTACCTTTCACATATCACATATCACATATCATATATCACATCATTTTTGAATGCCACATTGCCATTTCCTTTGACTACTAATTGCCTTCCACAAAAATACAACCCTTGAGCTCATACATCTCAATGAGGGTGTTAAGCTAATAGAAGTTGCCTTCTCCGCTATCACGACCTGAAATCCAGTGTTTGAAAATCGACGTCAAATACCTCACTTGTATTCGACTGTTGAAGATTCACACATTGAACTCCAGTTCGGATGGAGCTTATAACAAAATTAGATGAAAATGAACAGTGGAAAAATGCATATCATTGATCACAATATAGATACAATTTTGATACAATAACCATACAACATTGATCAACAATATCAGAGTGATACAAATATGATACAACAATAATATGACAATAGAAACTTCAAACAAGTTTCCCAACATACTTCGACTTTGAGAAGATCCTCCAAAGACTCCAAACACTTCGAAAAATTCCCAAGGCTAAAAGCTTTCCAAAATTTGATAGCTTCCAAAAGACTTCAAAATCCAAACTAGCTCCAAAACATGGATAACATGCTTCTAGGCTGCCCGTGTAGAAATTATGGGCACCCAGAGTTTAGGAAAGGAACAATAACCGCGGGTCAGTCATGTGACTAGCATGAGTAAACAAAACAGTTGTTTGAAAAAAAACAGTTTATAAAAGAAAATCCGATATTCTTTTAGAAAATGAAACTACCATAAGACCTCCCACCACACACACAATGTAAACGCAGACTTGGAGGAGATTTCTTCTTATGATAGTCAAATATGCTTGATACGAGAAAACTCTTTGGATATTATTATTAGTGCATAGTGTAGAAAACATTCCGAAAGTATAATATTAATCTTAGCCAGCATACAACCATTATTGTATGCCTACTATACCTACCATGTTTTGTAGCAGGTTACTGCCACGCTACATGTCAGGTTATACAACTAAAACCGTACAGAGCTCGTACTGTTTTGTTTGGATTTCCAACAAATGGTCAGGCAAAGGAACTTCCCACACAAAATGGAACGCCTCTGGAGGGACGCCCCCGAGAACCTAACCGGATCTCTGCCAACACATGGACGGGTTACCTCTGTAACTAGGTAACTACTGACACAAGTGTGCCATCTCCCGGTCGTTACCAACCTTTATCCGAAGCGCTTCTCAACCAACAACCACAAAGCAAAAAGTTTGTAGTAACCACAAAGTTAAGTATCTGGGCTCCATACCATGATACCACTTATAATCTAAAAGAAAATGGACATACCCTCAGGGGGCGCTACCCCCAAATAACCTTGCTGCAACGATTCCTATTTCGACCATAACCGGGTATTGAGGTTCAACGAAGTCTTGTCCACAAAGCTACGCTTTTTTACAAAGCCATGCTTCGATCAACAAATGATCAGCAGCACTCAGCATGTCACACTACCAAATTGGGAGTATACCACTAATAACCTTCAGCTACATAACCTCTGAGCTCATACGTCTCAGAGAAGGGTGTTAAGCTAAGAGAATAAACTCTCTGCCATCAACAGAAATGTATTTGAAACAAATCAGCTTTATATCTCAAATTGTAATGTCAGACATACAACCATACAAGTCTGTTCCGGGTTCGAACAGAACCGAAGGCACTTCCGAAGAAGCCCTTGCAATCCGGGCATCCACAATCCGGATCGGACTACCCATCACATATGGAGATCTCTATATCGGAGCAACTCAGTGCAGAGTCATTCGACATGTTATCCTTTCGTTCTCGAAGACGCCCGGTCTTCACCACTGTCTTCAAATGCTATCCATTTCGTCGTATCACATATTCAGAATGGTTTATACGACACAAAGGTCCTCTCCCGGCTAAACTGAATAGTGGGCACTTAATTTTAAAACACGTGGATGCATCATTCACAAAGATTCACTATCAAGGTTCGATGTGGGTTTCGGATAACCAACTGGAATCCGACTCCCTGTCGCATCGAAAATTCAATTGCCGTTTTATGGGCCAATGGGTTTTCACATTCACACAGCAGTATATTCATCATAGATATCACAGTTCAGCACAAAGCAATTCATATTATATAGCATCATAATCACATAATAGAGATATCAATCCAATACACATCATTCGATAACAATCAATCATCTTCAATTAAGATGAATAAATCGTGTGGTTTAAATTAATTAACCACATAACTTTTTTCATTAGTAATCTTTAATCAATGATTAATTATCATTAATTACAATTGATTAAGTCTTAATCATCTTCATTAATTAATCATTCCTTAATTAATTATCTTAATTAATTAACCCTTAATTGTTAATTAATTAAATTTTTATTACTTCTATTAATTAATTACTTCTTAATTAATTAATTATTAATTACAAATTAATTAACCTTAATTATTTATTAAATTAATCTTTGATATTAAATAATTAATTAAGTAAATACTTTTAAGTAATTATATTAACAAATCATTAACTACATAATAATTTAAAAGATAATTTTTTTTATCTTTATTAATTACTTTGCTTGTCTTTTAGAACTTATTTAATAAACCATCTTTATTACGTTAGTTTCTTCAAAAGGTTAAGATTAGTTTAAATAATATTCTATCTTAATTACCCTTTTTAAATTGCATTATTTATTTAATATAAATAATTTAATAATGTAACAAAATTAAATAAATTAAAATTTAATTCCTTTAAAAATATCTTACTTAAATCCTGAATTAATTTAAAAAATCAATCAAATCATCATTTGAAAACATGGTTTAAAAGTGTTTAAAAATTTGAAAATTTTTAAACTAAAAAAACCGTTTTACATATTAAGCTCGAGACCTGCTTTGAGTCACACCCGAAAACATTGCCTGTCTCCTTCGAGTTTTGTCGAAAATCAACCCAAGCGCCTAAATTTCAATCTTAAAATTTTTTTCTAAGTGTTTTACCCGACATATTAGAAATCTTACTGGGGCCCAAACTCGAGTTATCACACGTTTCCCCGGAGGCTTGCTTCGAGTCGAACCCTTCTTCTCCAATCCTTTTTCCACTGACACCAACCAATTTGCTGTGCACATGCACAATAGGAATCGCCACCGTTGGTCGAAGCTCCAGCCTCCATCGAGTCAACGACAATCCACCTGAACCCCACGAGCACCCAGAAACCCATAATGTCGACGATCTTGCAAAAGAGTCATCTAAATCAAATCTGGGTCGAAACTCGACCCACAAATCCACCTTGCTCCGACTCCATAAGCCACCAAAGGCCTGCGCTTCCGTCACAAGCTTCCCCAGTCGACCATGCACCTCCACTAAGCGGTCTCGTCCAGTCCGATGCAGCGATGTTGGTGAAATTGGTCGATTTCTGACCATTACAGGAACATGGGTTAAAACCCTTGTTTGATCTCGTCAGCCCTCCACGAAAAATTATAAAATCATCGAGCATTTTTCTGTTAATCCCTAAGTCTTCCACCACCTTCACGAGCAACCCCGACCATACTCATTGCATCGATGATCGGCAATGGCCAAAAACCCCAAAATCATTCGTTTATGCCTATCTAACTAAATACCAGTTTAAAAATTATGATTTTACTTTCAAAAATCATTATTTTCCAAAGCTTTCCAATTTATATAACTGAAATCAAAGATTATGATAATCAAATTTTTAACAGGTTTTAATTTTGCCTGTAATTTCAATTGTTCATAAAATTCCTCAATTTGATTTGCTTGAAACTATTTTTAGAACTTGAATTATACCTAAACAAACAACTTTTGTTATGGTTAAATATTGATTGCAGATGAAGAAATCAATTTTTCTCTATTTTTCTGATCAGGCTTGTGCCTGTCAACCAGGGACAGAACCCCTTTTTTCAAGTGCACAGACATGCACACTCAAATTTCATGTATATATATACATGCAACTCACATTTTCAATTCAAACTTCTATGTTTTCATGACAACAAGATTCAGTTCAAATCTAAAAAGGAGTCTACTCACCTATTAGCCTGAAAACGGAAACAGAGAGGAAATTGATGTTGGCAGATTTAAAACTGGGAAGAAAAAGTATTTTGATTACTGAATTTTCAATCCTGATCTTGGAATTTGATGACGAACTTAATTGTTAGCTGAAGCTTTGCTGTGTTGTTTACAGATTTGGTTTTACAATGCATGATTCCTGAATTTTCTCTTGATCTTGAGTTGCTGATTAAAAGATTGAAGAAGAAGCCTGTTTTGATTTCTGGTTTGTTTAATCTGTTTCAAAAACTTGCTTGATGATCTGGTTTCAGGATTTGTTGCATCTCAGATTTCTTTTCTTTTCTTTTGGTTTTATTGTAACATCCCGCCATTTTATACGGTTTAAATCGATACACGTGCCAATTCAAACCATACGGAAGGGCAGATTGCTATGGGGTAAATAAGAAAAACAGAGAAGAAAAAAAACTAAACAGAATCTCACATCGAATGGATAAAATATAATAATCAATATACAGTTCATAAAACTGTTTACAAAACATTTGATTCTTCTTTATACAATAAATATCAGAGTTCACATACCAATAAATATCAATGCAGCGGAATACAGTGTGTAGTGGAACCGCATAATATATAATAATAATGATGAAAACTTCATCTTCATCCTACCGAAATAAAGTCTTCGATCCTGAAATGCTCGGACTGACCCGAGCGAATTGAAAAAACAAAACACTCGAGTTAGAACTAAAAGATCTTATGTAAGTTAAATTAACAGGAATAAATATGAGTGCAGTAACTTAAGAGATGCTCGGGATTCACATCTCCTAAGGATCCGTTAAACTATTTACTATGTAGTAATATTTCGCTATTATAATAATGTCTATTAGTAAAATAAACTTACTTTTAAATAGCGTTAAGGCTTTACATTTTCCACCTTAACACATTTATATATTCTCATAGTCTATACAGTACCGTAATCTCCTCCCTACCGGGCGTCGTTAGAGGGCACTCCTTAGGTATGATACAAAACCAAAATCGTATAAGCGCGCTAGGGTAGGTGACACGGCACAACTAGGCAATGCCAGGGTAGATATACCAATTACACTTCCGGGTCGGTTGTAACGCATAGCCGCAGCTACCGCCTACCTCGAGCCACACCCCCAAATCAAAGAAATCAAAAGTGGTCACCGAAAAATCCAAAAGTCAAGTGTAATATCGAAAGGATGGGTCCGATCAAAGGTGCTACCTCAATTAACCCGTCAATCGCTCCTGTTTTAGCCACCTTATGCCAACTCACGGAAGTTGGGTCCACGTATTTACTTCAAAGGAAAACGCCGTCACCATCCTACTTCATTCTGGAATCTCCACCGCGTACACGGTTGCTAAAGTGGTTTTCGGAGTTGGCAGAGAGTATGACAACTTCCGATCCCTGTCTCTTCAACAACCAATCGTTATTATAACACCGCGGTTATTTCAAAATAATTTATATTTTAAAACCAGAATAAAATATCTATTTCAAAACCTTATAAATATGATATCATTTCTATTTTAAAACCCAAATCCATATGATATCATTTTATTGCAAATATATCCTCTTCCAAAATCATAGCATTTTTAAATCTATATACTTTGAAACCCATAGCTTTGTATCATAACTCTTAATACTTAAATGGTTTAAATATTAATAATACTATATAAAATAAATATAATTTCTTTAATTTCCCAAATAGATTACAAGTACTGATTTGAACCTCCAAATAAACCATTTTAATTTTCCACATATTTCAAAGCTTTAAATATTTCACCATTTCAAAACTAATTCTTTTGATAACTCCATATATATCAAATTCAATTTTTATTTTTGTAGATTTAAAATGTTTACTTAATAAATCAGACATCATTTAAGTAAAACCTTTGAACTTCAAACAACTGGATGTTCTTTAAATTTTATTAACTTGATATATTCATTTACATCAACTCGATATTTTTTTTAAATCGCTTTAACCCAAAATCAAGTTATAAAATCATACCCTTTAAAAATCTCAATTTTTATTTAAATTTCACATCCATTTTATTTAAGTCAAATTCTTAAATCCTTTAATTCAAACAAATTTCACCATTATCTTCCAGCTTATTTTTAATTAAGTCATCAAAACTTTATATATACAATATCTTAAATAGGTACTTACCCATATAATAAAATAATCAAACTCCGTTATTCAACTTATTTTTTTATTTAACCAATTTATACATAGCTTAAATTCAAGAATTTAACTATATATATAAAATAATATTTATATAATATCAAAAATTAATATTTATTAACCGCATATTTCTTTCCAAATCATAGAAAATCACTTTAAAATATTTTCATATATAGACCGCGGTGCCTGTATATAATTTTCTATCCTATGGTCAAGTGATACGGATATTTATCATTTCAATCTGTAATTTAAAAATAAAAATTTACGGTTATATATCATTTCAAACCGTAATCCCGAATGAGATGAAATGCATAATAACTTGTAGTTTATAACAATGTATAATACAGCATCCATTCATCCAATATCATTCATCAACCATTTATCAAAATCATCATCAAATTCAAACAATACATCAATATATACCAGGTAATAAATAACAGGCATTTACTGGAAGTTTATTTTGTAAAATAAATTAACCGATAATTTAACTGGCAGTTTATACGCAATAATAAATAAATTTAACTAGCAATTTATATGAAATACTAAATAAAATTTAACTGCCAATTTATATGCAAGAATAAAATTAAATGACAATTTAATTTGAATAAAATCAATTTAACCGAGATGATGTTTAAAAATATGCCAAACAACTATAAATAAATTTTTAAACACATCATAAATCAATTTAACAAACATAAGAAATTTTAGAAATTGTGAGTGGGTTAAAACACTCACCTTTTGAATTTAAACTGAATTTAGATCCAATATAAACCCAAAAGTTGGACAGTCTCCAAATTCGTCCAAACCAGCGTCAAAGTGTCCGGAACTCCAATACGAACCTAGCGGAGAAAACCACGCATGAAATGGACTAAGTATGAAAAAGTTATTAAGATTTTTAACATTGAAATTAAAATTAAAAATAAATTAAATTAAACAACAAAACATACATCCTACACAGGACACATCAACCTCTCCGGAACTATGCACGCAACACTTCGCTACAGGGAAAAACACGACTACAGTAGCTACAGCCATCCCCTAAACAACACTGACGCACCATCCAAACATTCGCCGATACCTCCCAAAGCCAGCTGTGACCCTCCCCTCACAGTGCTTGAACACCTTCGGCCACGTCAACGATGTGAGCAAGCTCCAGCTGTCGCCACTATCCCCAAAATTTCGAAACCCTAATCGTAAATTGCCGCCCATTCAACCGTCGATTTGTCAAACTAATCACCTAGATGCGATCCCCTCAGCTTCCTCTCCAAAACCCAGAAAGGGTTTGTCGATCCGACAACTTTCACTGACGCGTGATGGACGGCCGCGACTCCTTCGATTTTTACCGGTCAAACGACAAACTGAATCGAAAAATGAACACCACCAGTGAATTACGCTAGTCGAGACCTTCAACATATTTTTTTTTCAGATTTTTCTGAGGACTTTGAATTTTTAAAGTTGATTTTGAAATGGGATTGGATCTAGAGTTGTTTGTCTGCCATTGAGGAGGAGAGAGGAACTGATGAAATTTTACGCTCAGACAAATGAGAATAGGCGTAGGCTAGGGTTTAGCAGGGTATTTATAGATAAAGTTGGAATAGACAGATGTATCCGAATTATAAACGTGCTAAACGATAATTGGCCCAAAAAGCCCGTTCTGACTCCTGCACGAAATTGGGTCAACTCATATATCAAAATAGGTGTTTAAAAATATTTTAAAAGCGATGGAAAAAGTTTCACGTCCAAATTCCATAGTATGAAAAAGTTATGCTAAAATCAATATTTTCAAATTGATTTCAATTAAATCGATTTCAAGGCGTTTTGCGTTCGTACGATCAAACGACAAGTCCGATCGTTACGAAACTTGAAACCCTATAATAATTCACCGATACGGATCCGATGAAACTTTTTTCGTCGAAATCCGAGTCAGTGGCCAAAATGGCCATTTTTCCATTAATTAAATAAATTCATAATTAATTAATTAAACCCAATTTTAAATTTCAATCTTAAAATTGACAAATTTTATCACTTTTATATTTTCAATCAATTTCAATGTTTTTAAACAAATTAAAAGTCAAATTAACGTTGATTATCTTATCGATTTCAGTATTTTCCTCAGTTCCATTCAAATTTAGAAATTATAAATTTAATTTCCAAAATTTCTATTAAATTAAATTAACAAATCATTTTTTTCCATTCATTATTGTCCAATTGATGGACTTAATATCGGATTTAAAACTATTTATATTAATATCCTCCCATTTCATCTAAATTCCCATTTTATATATTAAATCCATTTAATTGCAATTAAATGGATTTATTAAATTTTAATTTCAAATAAATAAATAAATCTTGGTTTTTACTCCTTAAATCAACCAATCTTCATATTGTAAATAAAATTAACATTTATTGCACCCTATAGAATTAACCACCTTCAATGTCAAATCAAATCTACCCTAACCGCACAAATTAAAACAATTAATTGTAATTGATTTCACATTAAATGTTATTAATTGTAAATTGGAATCTCAATAAATTCGTTTATTGATTTATAAATCTAGCTATTCAATAAACAGACATTTTATGGGTATAAATAACATTGAATTATAATACATTTCATTAATGTATTTATTAAATTTATTTCCAATTAACGTACTACCTAATTTCCTTAAATTGCAAATTTGATTTCCAAATCTAATGCAACATACTAAAGAAATAAAACATATATTAATAGATTCATTTTAATCCAAATCCTTTTATTAAGTTCAATACTACTATATAAACTAGTTATCTTATTTTTCCCATTCATTACGTTAATATACCCATTCTAACAGCTCCTACACATTGTATTACAATTCACACAAATGTAACATTTACTTACATTTATTACAATTTATCTCCAATTCCAATTATCCATCTAAATGAATAGGTAACCTATAATAACATTATCGTTACTCTTTAGTCACATAAGTAAGCCTTTATTACTTACAAATCCATGTTGGCATTTATTTCCATACTACTAATTTCATTCACTTATATTCTATCCTTTTACTTTACATTTTACTTCTTACAACCTTTTTCTTTTATTCATTTGGTTCAATGTTTATTTTAATTATTCTTTTATTACTTACAAATCTTATTTCATTCATTAATGCCATCATTTATCAATTATTACATAATTTCATTTATTAATATTCATGCTTTTCATGCTTAATTCAATTCCTTTGCACATTAATTTATTTACTAAAGTTACAATCATTTATTTATATTACTTACCTTTTTATTATATTAAATTAGTAGCATTTCAGTTATACTTATGATTATAACATCTCATTAGTTAATTCAATATTCCCGTTTGTTTCTTATGTTAAACTTATAACCAAGTATGACAATTTTCACAATTTCAATTGATTGCAATTACATTTTGAATTTGTAAATCTTAATTTTAATTGCTACATTTAAATTTCTAACATTTGCTTCATTATAACTTCTAATTTTTTTTTTCTAAATTTAATTGCAAAATTTAAATTAAACTAACAAATTTATTAATCAAAATTTACGGATTGTTACACTCTCCCCCACTCAAAACTTTTCATCCTCGAAAAGGAAAAAGAAAGAATTAAGGAAATAACATATCATATTTAAAATATTAAATCCATAAAAATTAATTTAAACAAAATATATCAATTTATAACTCTTAAATCATTTTATATTCAAGTAAATAAAGTTTGGAAAAACTTTTCAAAATTTTCTAAGTCCAAAATTTTCGGAAAATTTCGGCAGAGCCTTCTTTGTACGGGGAGGCTCGGGAGAAAAATGTAATATCAAATATACAATATATAACATAGATTTAAAAATAATATATACCCCAACATGGGAAAACAATAATAACGCTATAAATCGTAATCCGAAAACGTACCTATTAGTCGGGAAATTAACGCTTTATTTTATGGAACCAAAAGCAGTAGCAACTGCTTCCATAGCCTGCATTTCACTTATATAATCCAAAAAGGTTAAAAATTATATAAAATGAAATATTTAAAGTGGTTTCAACCATAAACAACAATTCAATACAAACAACCATCAATAGCAACAAAGTAAACCACCATCTCATCAACACACATCATCATTCATTCATATCAAACAAAACAAATAGTTGTTTGGGTTCAAAAATTTTAAATTTTACGGAATGGAAAATAACCTACTAAGTGTACCCTTCACTCAACAGTCTTAGGTGAAGCTAAATAGATTATTCATTCGTCCCAACAATTTTAAAGTATCCTTATCCAAACAACCATAACCCAAAACAAACAACAATTCCAACCAACAAATCCAATTTACTTATTATTAATTTCATTTCATACATTAGTTGTTTGATTTCTTTTCTTCCATATAATGATTTATCTTTTTGTTTCACATTTATTTCTTACCATTTTATTTAGAAATAACTTCAACTTATTTATTTAAGTTAAAATTTCTTACCTACAATACCTGCCTTCCATTGTACTTAATTAGTAGTATTTCAATTATTCTTAGTTTATAACAACTACGATACCAAATTCTTATTTATTAAAGAATTTCATTAATTACTTTCATTACCTCAAGTTTATTACCTGTATAATATCTATTACATTTTCTCATTAAAATTTTAACTTTTTATTTTTATTTTTATATATATGCTTTAAGAATGTAATTGAAGATTATACAAATATTTCTCAATTCTTTTAATTAATTAATGGTTCATTAATTATATCTTTCGTTTTATCAGATTAAAATTTCTACTTTCTTTTAACCCCATTTAACTTAGCATTAAATCACTTATTTTAAATTAAAGGTTTCAATGTATAAATTAGTTACATTCAATTTCACTATAATAATTGAAATTATTAATTAACAGAAACTTAAGAACTAAATACCGGGTTTTTATTGAAATCCTTTTAAAATAACAGATAAATATACACTTACAAATTTATACATATCAAATTATATTTAAAACAATTAAAATTCATATTTTTTTTCAAAAATAAAACTGTAGTAAAACTACTACAGTGGCCTTCCCACTTCGAAACTCGAAAATGAATGTCGATGATGTGTGCACTCATCACCGAAATTATTTTCCAGCGACAAAGAGGGGAGTACAAAAACTTATTTTTTTTTCAAATTTCTTTAAAACAATTCTTTCAAACCATATTGAAATATTATATCAGAAAATACTTCTAATCAATATTATTATTATTATTATATTCTGAAATCATTTGAAAGAAAGTTTTAAAACCCCAGAACTTAAATTCTAAATTTCCAGTTTTCATTTATTTTATTTTCAATCTTATCTCAACTATTATTTATAAATTTCATTTCCTAACAACCAATATATTGCAACCAAATATATATATATATATATATATATTATTTAAAATTTTATATATAGAAAATATAATAGGCAGAATTATTCCATTCACCTATATTAAAACAAATATTATGTCGGTCTGTCCTATTAAGTGTTTAGAAACCCCTATTGATGTCACAGCGTCCCATGCATCAACCAGAGTTTATAAATATGAAACGGAACAGATTAACACAATATTAAAACCTTTTTATAACATTAACAAATACGCTCTCTCATATATACACACAGCGACTCCCATAGGGTATTAGTACCCTATTAATAAAGAGTCAAACCCCACAAAGATAATGTTTTTCGCTAAACCTCGCTTTGATACCAGATGTAACATCCCGCATTTTTATACAATTTAAATCGACACGCGTGCCAATTCAAACCATATGGAAGGGCGGATTGTTATGGGGTAAATAAGAAAAAAAGAGAAGAAAAAAACTAAACAGAATCTCACATCGGAAGGATAAAATATAATAATCAATATACAGTTCATAAAACTGTTTACAAAATATTTGATTCTTCTTTATACAATAAATATCATAGTACACATACCAATAAATATCAATGCAGCGGAATACAGTGTGTAGTGGAACCATATAATATATAATAATAATAATAATGATGAAAACATCGTCTTCGTCCTCCAGAAATAAAGTCTTCGATCCTGAAATGCTCGGACTGACCCGAGCGAATTGAAAAAACAAAACACTCGAGTTAGAACTAAAAAATGTTATGTAAGTTAAATTAACAGGAAAAAATATGAGTGCAGTAACTTAAGAGATGCTCGGGATTCACATCTCCTTAGGATCCGTTAAACTATTTACTATGTAGTAATATTTCGCTATTATAATAGTGCCTATTAGTAAAATAAACTTACTTTTAAATAGCGTTAAGGCTTTACATTTTCCACCTTAACACATTTATATATTCCCATAGTCTATACAGTACCGTAATCTCCCCCGTACTGGGCGTCGTCAGAGGGCACTCCATAGGTATGGTACAAAACCAAAATCGTATAAGGCGCGCTAGGGTAGGTGACACGGCACAACTAGGTAATGCCAGGGTAGATATACCAATTACGCTTCCGGGTCGGTGGTAACGCATAGCCGCAGCTACCGCCCACCTCGAGCCACACCCCCAAATCAAAGAAATCAAAAGTGGCCACCGAAAAATCCAAAAGTCAAGTATAATATCGAAGAGATGTGTCCGATCAAAGGTGCTACCTCAATTAACCCGTCAATCGCTCCTGTTTTGGCCACCTTATGCCAACTCACGGGAGTTGAGTCCACGTATTTACCTCAAAGCAAAGCGCCGCTGCCATCCTACTTCATTCTGGAATCTCCACCGCGTACACGGTTGTTAAAGTGGTTTTCGGAGTTGGTAGAGAGTATGACAACTTCCGATCCCGGTCTCTTCAACAACCAATCGTTATTATAACACTGCGGTTATTTCAAAATAATTTATACTTTAAAACCAGAATAAAATATCCATTTCAAAACCTTATAAATATGATATCATTTCTATTTTAAAACCCAAATCCATATGATATCATTTTATAGCAAATATATCCTCTTCCAAAATCATAGCATTTTTAAATCTACATACTTTGAAACCCATAGCTTTGTATCATAACTCTTAATACTTAAATGGTTTAAATATTAAAAATACTATATAAAATAAATATAATTTCTTTAGTTTCCCAAATAGATTCCAAATACTGATTTGAACCTCCAAATAAACCATTTTAATTTTCCATATATTTCAAAGCTTTAAATATTCCACCATTTCAAAACTAATTCTTTTGATAATTCCATATATATCAAATTCAATTTTTATTTTTTTAGATTTGAAATGTTTACTTAATAAATCAGATATCATTTAAGTAAAACCTTTAAACTTCAAATAGCTGGATGTTCTTTAAATTTTATTAACTTGATATATTCATTTACATCAACTCGATATTTTTTTTAAATCGCTTTAAACCAAAATAAAGTTATAAAATTATACCCTTTAAAAATCTCAATTTTTATTTAAATTTCACATACATTTTATTTAATTCAAATTCTTAAATCCTTCATTCAAACAAATTTCACCATTATCTTCCAGCTTATTTTTATTTAAGTCATCAAAACTTTATATATAAAATATCTTAAATAGGTACTTACCCATATAATAAAACAATCAAACTCCGTTATTCAACTTATTCTTTTATTTAACCAATTTATACATATCTTAAATTCAAGAATTTAACTATATATATATAATAATATTTATATAATATCAATAATTAATATTTATTAAACCGCATATTTCTTTCCAACCCATAGAAAATCACTTTAAAATATTTTTATATATAGACCGCGGTGCCTGTATATAATTTTCTATCCTATGGTCAAGTGATACAGATATTTATCATTTCAATCCGTAATTTAAAAATAAAAATTTACGGTTATATATCATTTCAAACCGCAATCCCGAATGAGATGAAATGCATAATAATTTGCAGTTTATGACAATATACAATACAGCATCGTTCATCCAATATCATCCATCAACCATTTATCAAAATCATCATCAAATTCAAACAATACGTCAATATATAACAGGTAATAAATAATAGGCATTTTACTGGCAGTTTATTTTGTAAAATAAATTAACTGATAATTTAACTGGCGGTTTATATGCAATAATAAACAAATTTAACTAGCAATTTATATGAAATACTAAATAAAATTTAACTGTCAATTTATGTGCAAGAATAAAATTAAAAGACAATTTAATTTGAATAAAATCAATTTAACCGAGATGATGTTTAAAAATATGCCAAACAACTATAAATAAATTTTTAAACACATCATAAATCAATTTAACAAACATAAGAAATTTTAGAAATTGTGAGTGGGTTAAAACACTCACCTTTTGAATTTAAATCCAATTTAAACCCAAAAATTGGACAGTCTTCAAATTCATCCAAACCAGCGTCAAAGTGTCCAAAACTCCAATACGAACCTAGCGGAGAAAACCGCGCATGAAATGGACTAAGTATGAAAAAGTTATTAAGATTTTTAACATTGAAATTAAAATTAAAAATAAATTAAACTAAAAAACAAAACATACATCTTCCACAGGACACGTCAACATCTCTGGAACTATGCGCGCTAAATATCACCGACGCACCATCCAAACGTTCGCCGATACCTCCCAAAGCTGGCCGTGACCCTCCCCCCACAGTGCTCGAACACCATCGGCCACGTCAACGACGTGAGCAAGCTCCAGCCGCCGCCACTATCCCCGAAATTTCGAAACCCTAATCGAAAATTGCCGCCCATCCAACTGTCGATTTGTCAAACCAATCATCTAGATGCGATCCTGTAACGACACGCAAATCCGTACCCCTTGAGTCAACACTATTCTACCTAAATCAACTCAAGTTGTACAGAACTACGAACCATTTGGGTTTAAGAAGAAGAGGTAGAAGAAGTGAAAAAAGAATCAACATCAGAATCTAACCATCGCAGCGGAATAAAATATAATAGATAGTAAATAATCTTTACTCAAAATCAAATATATCTGTTTACATATATTACATCATCAGGGTACATCACTCAAAGCTCACATCAATAACATACAATGGATACACAACAACTCAAACAACGGAATATATATATAACAAGTACGACTGTACATATCGTCATCCAGCTCGCCTCCTGAGCTCCACAGCATCATATCCTGTATCCTATAATACTCGGTCTGACCCGAGCATTACATTTAAATAATACCCGAGTCAGTCTGGAATACCAGCGTGAGAAAAATCACACTCAATTGATTATTAAAGTTTCAAAAATCCCTTGAAAACAAAAGCATCTCGTAAGACCACGCCACAAATAAACATGTCGGGTTTTTTACCTTACGATAGCTAAAACAATTTTTATAGAAATCCTCTGATATTATGATAGGGTCTATATACAAATACTTATAAAATAGCCGAAATTGTTACATGATTAAATTCCAGCTACTAGCCACAGAGTGGGTAATACAAACAAAACTCGTACAAGGCTCGTAGGGAAAATGGATTTCCAACTAATGACAAGGCACTGGGGTACCACCTGTCACAGTACGGGGCCTAGATCACTGTACCGAGGAGTACGCCCGCTCCCCTGCAACACAAGTCCGGGACTACCCCTTACTGGATAATCCCGAGTGAGATCACCCCACGGTTGGGATCAGCAACCGCCCACTAAGCCGAAATAATAAGGGACATCTAGACTGGAATGACCTCACCCTGCTTGGGTGCTACCCACCTAGCCTTGCTGCATAACCCCTGATTTTCAGTCATTCCCATTGGATGAGGCTTGAGGCTAAGCGTTACCTTAATAGGACATATCCCTTAGAATGCCCATCGTCCACCTGACGATGTTTTCGTAAGCATTCATCCATACAAGTCCGTCCCGGGTTCGAACGGAACCGAAGCCACTATTCCTACTACATCCATTTTGGAAATATCCTTTGGATTAGTAGCGACTAGCCCTTGCACTTCATTGCTCCATCTTCTAATCCGAAATCGTTTCCCACGAAACGTACAAACCGGATCGAAGTGGTTTTCGAGAAATAAATCTCGATCTTGGTCTCTTCGAAACGATCAACGTATTTATCCAATATTGATAGTCGATGATTTAACTATCAATTAATGTTCACAACATCCATCACACAATAAATAATTTCTCAAATTATTTATTTATCTCAAAAAAATATCTTCACAAGATATAATTCCACTTTTCAAACTCCTTGAAAACAGTTTTCAAAACTAGCTGCCTTTGTCAGAATAAATTCCAAGTATTTCTATTTCCACTGGAATAACCAAGCACGAAACTTTAGATTTTAAAACAATTTAAAAACACTTATTTGTAAAGTATACTTAACATTCAATAGAAAAATTACTTTAGTACTTAATTTAAAATAATACTCTAGAAATGACTAAAATGAGGTTACCTTATAACTATACATTATATTTTCTTCTTTAAACAAATACCAAATCATTCATTAAACAATTATTACAATAATAGATTAGCAAATTTCTTACTTTAGAATTTACTTTAAAATATTTAAATTAAAACTACTTCAATAATTGATTAAAAATATATACTATAAGCATATATGAAAACAAGGTTACTTTATAAAGATAAACTAGGTTTTCACCTTTTAAACAGAATTTCTAAGTCACTCTTATAAATTATTACAACGGTAACAGATTTTAAATAAATATTTACTTTAGAATTAAACATTTGAAATAATAAATTTCCAAGAACATACTTTGTGAAACCACACTACAACCTTTATTTTATTTTAAAAACTTACTTTGAAACGTCCTTGGCTATCCAGAGAAATATACTTCTCTGCACAACCTTTAAAAAATAAGTCACTATTTATTTTTAAAACAATTTTCCTCTTTCCTTTAATAAATTCCCACCTTGAATTTATTCTTCCAAATATCCAATTCCAAATACTTAAATCAATTTCCCAATTGATTTCCGATTTACTTCATTTATTCATAAATCCTTTAATTTCAGATTTTATTTCTTAATTATGATTTTAGATACTTTTAATGGAAATACCAATTTAGATTTCTTAGTTTACTTATGATTCCTTTAAATAAATTTAAAACTTTAAATTTAAAAATAATTCCTTATTCCTTTGAATTAATATCACATAATTTTGCAATCCATTAATTACTGTTTACTGAAACCCTTTTCTTTCCATATTCGAAGTTATTTGTTATTATTTTCATATTACTTCTATTTCCTTTCAAAATCCAATCTATATAATCTTGGTAATTCATTATACCCAAATATATCCAACCAACCATAACATTCAATATTCCAATATAACTCATCATAAAATATCAATATTCGTAGCAGAGAATATTAAATAATTTAAATAAATGTTGAGGGACCCATTTGGATCCCTCCAACCTGTTTCCCTGCATCCACAGATGTTAGTACAATATATAATACCAATTTCACATATATACTATACTATACAACACATCAATCAATTCATCCATTCAAACATTTATATAAATTTAATCATTTAAATTTAAATTAACTGAGTGAGATTAACTCACCTTTGATTTTGTATGAAATCTATTTCCAATCCAGCTTGATTTCTTCCCGACTTAGACCTTGAATAACATTAGATGATTTTGATTAACATTCTTAAATAACCGACCCATCAATTATCCTTTCAAATAAATTTAAATCAACTAGTAATTTAAATTTAGACCAGTAATTTAAAGTTTAAATAAATTCTTCCATGATAACCAATTTTCCAGTAACCAAAAATTTAAATGAGTTACTTAAACTGCTTATCACCTATACATTATTTCAAATGTAATTGCAAATTTTAAAAAGTGTATATTTATTTTTTTCTCTTTTTTTTCCTTCAGTAAAGAATATAAATATTTCTGTTGTTCTTCCTTCTTTAAATAAATTCAAAAACAAGGTATATATTTATTAAATTTAAAACATAACTTAACTTTTATCTTACTGTACTTATTATCTTGTCTGTAAATAGAAATTTCTAATATATATAAGGCTATATAAACTCTTACTATAATTATGCAATTTAATCTTTTCCAGTTCTCTGCATGTACGTGTATACATATCCTTATTTCTATTTATTATTTCCTGAAAACATATAATGTATATCATAAAGATAAAACAATTGCAAAAAGCCTCAGAAAATGAAAATACCTCAATCAGAGGTCGGAGACGACGAACCCTAGCCTCCTCTCGGCCACACGCGATGCTCAAGACGTCCCCTTTCCCACGCGATCAACTGCACCGAGCTTCCCATCTCGCGAATCATCCTGCCTCGCGACAATGCTCTAGGGGTCGCTACCTTCGAGCTCCTCAAGGCGATTCGTGCCTCGCCTCGGCCGTGCCTCCCCTCTCACTGCTATTGATAAGGATCGAATCGACTTCGATTTGATTTCGAACGAAGTCGCCATCCCACTACGCTTGCAGTTCGCCCGCGATTTTTTTTTAGCTCCGAGATGAATACGCAGCTGTGGGTTGGGAAAGCAAACACGCGATGTAACTTCAATTGAAGGACGAGATGATGCTTTAAAACTCGCAGCCATTATTGATCTTGAACGAAGTGATTCTCTTTTTCTTTTCTTTTTTTTGTTTTAGATTTGAAAAGAAGGGTTCGGTTGATATAAAATTTGATGCAGGAAATGTTTGCGTGCTGGGTAGGGAAGAAAGGGAACATGATAGGAAAGGAAGTCTGGTTGATCAGGAAAGATTTGGACTGGTGATGGCTTATGTGATAATATACTTATAAAATTTAAATTAAATTATCGTTGTAAATTTCGACGCGTTTATATATCGTATGCTCACACATTAACTCCAATTAATGCGAAATTTTAAATCCGATAATAATTCAATATTACGGACCCAATAGAACTGGTTTCGTTGAATTCCGAGACTGCGCCTCGAAAGGCTATCTTTAAATTCAATTTAAGCGATATTAAATTCCAAAATTTAACAAATCATCCTTAAATTTGATTTCAACACTTCTATTCTCTTCAGTATTATCAATACAAATTTTATAAGTCTTCAAATTATTTTTTTATAGGCTTAAAATTCCAGATTTAGCATTTTTACGATCTTCATATTGTTTAATTTTAATAATTTAATTATCAAATAAATAGCAATATTTGAAATTCAAGTTAATAACTAACTTTTAAATATTTAAAATCAATTAAATATTCCAATTTTAAATGCTCAAAAATTCCGGGTCGTCACATTCCTCCCCCCCTTAAAAGAATTTCGTCCCCGAAATTACTAGTTGGAAAGAATGGTCCAATACCCATTTATTATTATTTCTCTAAACCAAACAGTTTCTAACAATTCAACATCTTACCAACTATCTTTTTATAAAAGATCCATTATCATTCTTATTAACTTTCCAAACTTTTCCCTAGTTTGCAAACAATCCTATTCGCTCAATCATTCAAGTTTTATTCTTAAAACCAGTTTTGAATTATCAAAATTTCTCAAAATTTTTCTAACTCTCTAAATTTTCGAAAAATTTCGCCAGCGTCTCCTTTGCGCGGCTAGCTTGGTACTACTACAAAAATGGCTCTGCAGCCTCCCAAATCCGAAAAGAAAACAAAAGGCCAAGTGGCTCGATCCAAAAAAAACCAATCAAATTTCATACCAAATTTAAATACATACCTTTTTGTCGAGCATTTCAATTTATCTCTTGAAATCAAATCCAATTCCCTTTTCCCTTTATATTACCCGCATATCCTGCTTAGCACTAATATCCAGTCACAACTTTCAACACATATTATTGACTTCCTTACCAATGTCAATATCTATTCATCCAAATATTAACTTAGAATATATTTGTAAGATCAATTTCCAATTCAAGCATTCACCATTTCTTTCTTGGGTTCATATAAGCATTTAATATGCTTCTTATATTTATTTTCACTTTCCACCTTGGTTTATCCATTTCTATTCAAATCGATTCCTTCATTTCCATATAAATCCAATTTATTTTCAACTTTGAACATTAATTTTTTTTTTAATTTATAACTAATTCATATCATTACTTTAACTTAGTTTCATTCACTAACTTATTTTAGTTTCCAATTTGAATTCGTTTGTCGTTAACAAAATTTTCCAAAATTTTGAAAAAAATTTTAACTTCCAAAATTTTCGGAAAATTTTGGCAGAGTCTCCTTTGTACGGAGGAGCTTTTGCAATTAGAAAAAAGATATAAATATATATACATCGACCCATACGGTCGGAAAAACCAAAAACGGTTCATATTTCCTATTTTTATTGCGTAGGCGTACCTTATTTAGCATTTTAAGCAAGCGGCTTATTATTTTTAGCAAATAGCACAACCAAATCTAGCCACACGGCTTCCAAGTACCTGTACTTACTCAATTTAAACATGTAAGTGCCAAATATATGCAGTTTAACTATCTTCACTTAGTTGCAATGGTTAAAACATATGAATTTTAAAATAAATGCACATCAAACATTTTCCGTAAGCAATTTATACAATTTTCATACTAATTCAACTGTTTTAATTAATTTACAAACCATTTTCATTCAATTTGAATGGTTTAAAACTCAATCGCTTACATTTAGTTTATTTCTAAGCAAACCGAACTCATATTTAATCCAATTATTCTCAAAATCAATTTATCTTACTCATATCCATCCAAGGCATTTTAATAACTTCCATTTACATTCAATAACAATTTATTCTTTGCAATTTGACGAGATCTATGTGAATAAATAAGCACTTGAGTTTTATAATCAATTTAAATTGATTTCAACTCAATTTATACTTAATTCTATTCCATTCTAAAATTTACTCACAATCCACTATTATTAATCTTAATTTTTAAGTTGAATTCAATTCAACTCCTTCCCATCCTTTAGCTTAAGTTTATTCACTCCAATTTTTATACTTAAGCTCATTTCATTTTCAAGTAATTTTTTTTTATTCAACTTAATTCTCTCCAAATTAAATCTCATTTTAAATCTGCAAATTTCATTTGATTGGTTATTATCAAATTTAACCTTTCAGATTCAACTCATGCAATTGGTTACATGACCACTTCCAATTTATTTCCACTTATTAGGATTTTATTCGCAATACAACCCATTACCATTTTAATCCAATTTCATTATTCTTTATTCGATACCTTTCCAATTATATTTAATTTGTTAACATTTCACATTAAATTTTAATTAATAACTCAAATTCTGAATCTACTATCCATTTTCAATTTACCACCGAATTAATTAACCGCAATTTAATTACATTTACTTCACTATTGATCTAGGTCGAATTTGATTTATAACTTGAGTTTTATTTTCAAATTTCATCATAAATTCACAATTCAGCTTCTATTAACCAACATTACGTTCCCATTTACACATTTCCTTAACTAATTTATTATAAAATTAGTTCTCTCCTATGTATAGTTCAATACTTGATTTTAATTTCAAATATCACTTCATTTAATTTTCTTAAGTTCAATTTATTTTATATTTCAAATTTTGATTTTGATTTTATTCTCCAATTCATCAATAATATTTATTTTGGGTTTTCTATCCCATTCTCAATTTATAAGTCATAACTTATTATTTTACACAATCCCATTTATTATAGGCTTGAATATATTCATCCTTTATTTTAACTCAAGCCTCATGTTTATTTACAACCCAAACATATTTTTATTTTATGGATTTTTAATTCTTTTACACATTACTCTTTTTTTCAATTCCAATCCTTATCCCACTTATTTGCCAGTTATTCAAGTAAGAATCTAATTCCATTTGATAACTCAATTCAATTTTTATTCCAATTCAATTTTACTTTAACTCAAATTTATAATTCGATTTCAACTTAATTCGAAAAACAACTGGATTTTTTTTTCCAGCCTTTTTAATTAATTTCAATCCAGTTAAATTTTATTTCCAATCCAAGTTAACTTCATTTTACCTTTAAATTTAAATTCCATTATTCAAAGCTGATATTTCCTTTATGATTTAAAAATCATCTCAATTTATAAGCTTACAACTATCTCATCAGGATTTTTTCTTTTTTTTAAATCCCCGACTTTGGTTTCAAATCATTTTGAAATCTCCAACATTTCAAATCTCATTTCCCAAAACTTTAAACCAATCCTGGCTTTTATTTCCAACAAATTTCTCTTGAGATTTTCAAAAACAACCAGCTTTTCTGAACAAATCAATTTTTGGCAGCAATCCGTCACTTAAAAATTCGAAAATGAATACTGATGATGCGGCCGTCATCATCAGAATTATTTTCCAACAATCCAAGTGATTTCAATGCTATATTATTTCCAAAATCCATTTAAAACAAATTTCCATTCAGAAATATCTCCAAAACAATAATGCTATTATTTATCTCCAAAACACTTCGATAAACACTTTCAAATACCCGGGATTTAAATTTCCAAATCCTGCTTAAATCAATTTTAACTACAAATTCATTTGTATAGTTTATGCTTATATAAATTTGCATTCGATTTTAATGTAATTTATAAATTACATTTGTAATTCATATTTATAAATTTCATTTTATAATGAAATTATTCCCTTAAACTTTAGTTATATTTTCAATTTCTCGTTAAATTTTCACTTAACAATGGTAATGCTTTAATATTACTCTTTCTTACATCCAAGCAACCATATACTAGTTAAAATAGTCTACAAAAAACTTTTCTTTATATCAAAATATATGTTTGGGTAAAATTATTTCATTCACCCATATTTAAAACAATACCATGTCGATTGTTCTCTTCAGGTGTTTAGAAACCTCTTCGATACAGTTGTCCAGACTGTGCCGACGAAAGTTCATATGCCACTCAATAAACCAATCAACACAATATTAAAACAATTTATATTCACTAACAAATACGCACTCATATCTATTAATATGCTCAGACTCATTACCTAAGCTCTGATACCAAGTGTAACGACCCGCAAATCCGTACCCTTGAGTCAACACTATTCTACCTAAATCAACTCAAGTTGTACAGAACTACGAACCATTAGGGTTTAAGAGGAAGAGGTAGAAGAAGAGAAAACAGAATCAACATCAGAATCTAACCATCGCAACGGAATAAAATATAATAGATAGTAAATAATTTTTACTCAAAATCAAATATATCTGTTTACATATATTACATCATCAGAGTACATGACTCATAGCTCACATCAATAACATACAATGGATACACAACAACTCAAACAACGGAATATATATATAACAAGTACGACTGTACGTATCGTCATCCAGCTCGTCTCCTGAGCTCCACAGCATCATATCCTATATCCTATAATACTCGGTCTGACCCGAGCATTACAGTTAAATAATACCCGAGTCAGTCTGGAATACCAGCGTGAGAAAAATCACACTCAATTGATTATTAAAGTTTCAAAAATCCCTTGAAAACAAAAGCATCTCGTAAGACCACGCCACAAATAAACATGTCGGGTTTTTACCTTACGATAGCTAAAACAATTTTTATAGAAATCCTTTGATATTATGATAGGGTCTATATACAAATACTTATACAATAGCCGAAATTGTTACATGATTAAATTCCAGCTACTAGCCACAGAGTGGGTAATACAAACAAAACTCGTACAAGGCTCGTAGGGAAAATGGATTTCCAACTAATGACTAGGCACTGGGGTACCACCTGTCACAGTACGGGGCCTAGATCACCGTACCGAGGAGTACGCCCGCTCCCCTGCAACACAAAGCAGGGACTACCCCTTACTGGATAATCCCGAGTGAGATCACCCCGCGGTTGGGATCAGCAACCGCCCACTAAGCCGAAATAATAAGGGACATCTAGACTGGAATGACCTCACCTTGCTTGGGTGCTACCCACCTAGCCTTGCCGCATAACCCCTGATTTTCAGTCATTCCCATTTGATGAGGCTTGAGGCTAAGCGTTACCTTAATAGGACATATCCCTTAGAATTCCCATCGTCCACCTGACGATGTTTTCGCAAGCATTCATCCAAACAAGTCCGTCCCGGGTTCGAACGGAACCGAAGGCACTATTCCTACTACATCCATTTTGGAAATATCCTCTGGATTAGTAGCGACTAGCCCTTGCACTTCACCGATCCATCTTCTAATCCAAAATCGTTTCCAACGTAACGTACAAACCGGATCGAAGTGGTTTTCAAGAAATAAATCTCGATTCCGGTCTCTTCGAAACGATCAACGTATTTGTCCAATATTGATAGTCGATGATTTAACTATCAACTAATGTTCACAACATCCATCACACAATAAATAATTTCTCAAATTATTTATTTATCTCAAAAAAATATCTTCACAAGATATAATTCCACTTTTCAAACTCCTTGAAAACAGTTTTCAAAACTAGCTGCCTTTGTCAGAATGAATTCCAAGTATTTCTATTTCCACTGGAATAACCAAGCACAAAACTTTAGATTTTAAAACAATTTAAAAACACTTATTTGTAAAGTATACTTAACATTCAATAGAAAAATTACTTTAGTACTTAATTTAAAATAATACTCTAGAAATAACTAAAATGAGGTACCTTATAACTATACATTAGATTTTCTTCTTTAAACAAATACCAAATCATTCATTAAACAATTATTACAATAATAAATTAGCAAATTGCTTACTTTAGAATTTACTTTAAAATATTTAAATTAAAACTACTTCAATAATTGATTAAAAATATATACTATAATCATATATGAAAACAAGGTTACCTTATAAAGATAAACTAGGCTTTCACCTTTTAAACAGAATTTCTAAGTCACTCTTATAAATTATTACAACGGTAATAGATTTTAAATAAATATTTACTTTAGAATTAAACATTTGAAATAATAAATTTCCAAGAACATACTTTGTGAAACAACACTACAACCTTTATTTTATTTTAAAAACTTACTTTGAAACGTCCTTGGCTATCCAGAGAAATATACTTCTCTTCACAACCTTTAAAAAATAAATCACTATTTATTTTTAAAACAATTTTCCTCTTTCCTTTAATAAATTCCCACCTTGAATTTATTCTTCCAAATATCCAATTCCAAATACTTAAATCAATTTCCCAATTGGTTTCCGATTTACTTCATTTATTCATAAATCCTTTAATTTCAGATTTTATTTCTTAATTATGATTTTAGATACTTTTAATGGAAATACTAATTTAGATTTCTTAGTTTACTTCTGATTCCATTAAATAAATTTAAAACTTTAAATTTAAAAATAATTCCTTATTCCTTTGAATTAATATCACATAATTTTTCAATCCATTAATTACTGTTTATTCAAACCCTTTTCTTTCCATATTCGAAGTTATTTGTTATTATTTTCATATTACTTCTATTTTCTTTCAAAATCCAATCTATATAATCTTGGTAACTCATTATACCCAAATATATCCAATCAACCATAACATTCAATATTCCAATATAACTCATCATAAAATATCAATATTCGCAGCAGAGAATATTAAATAATTTAAATAAATGTTGAGGGACCAAGTTGGATCCCTCCAACCTGTTTCCCTGCATCCATAGATGTTAGTACAATATATAATACCAATTTCACATATATACTATACTATACAGCACATCAATCAATTCATCCATTCAAACATTTATATAAATTTAATCATTTAAATTTAAATTTAAATTAACTGAGTGAGATTAACTCACCTTTGATTTTGTATGAAATCTATTTCCAATCCAGCTTGATTCCTTCTCGATTTAGACCTTGAATAACATTAGATGATTTTGATTAACATACTTAAATAACCGACCCATCAATTATCCTTCCAAATAAATTTAAATCAACTAGTAATTTAAATTTAGACCAATAATTTAAAGTTTAAATAAATTCTTCCATGATAACCAATTTTCCAGTAACCAAAAATTTGAATGAGTTACTTAAACCGCTTATCACCTATACATTATTTCAAATGTAATTGCAAATTTTAAAACGTGTATATTTATTTTTTTTCCTCTTTTTTTCCTTCAGTAAAGAATATAAATATTTCAGTTGTTCTTCCTTCTGTAAATAAATTCAAAAACAAGGTATATATTTATTAAATTTAAAACATAACTTAACTTTTATCTTACTGTACTTATTATCTTGTATGTAAATAGAAATTTCTAATATATATAAGGCTATATAAACTCTTACTATAATTATGCAATTTAATCTTTTCCAGTTCTCTGCATGTACGTATATACATATCCTTATTGTCTATTTATTATTTCCTGAAAACATATAATGTATATCATAAAGATAAAACAATTGCAAAAAGCCTCAGAAAACGAAAATACCTCAATCAGAGGTCGGAGACGACGAACCCTAGCCTCCTCTCGGCCACACGCGATGCTCAAGACATCCCCTTTCCCACGCGATCAACTGCACCGAGCTTCCCATCTCGCGAATCATCCTGCCTCGCGGCAATGCTCTAGGGGTCGCTACCTTCGAGCTCCTCTAGGCGATTCGTGCCTCGCCTCGGCCGTGCCCCCCCTCTCACTGCTATTGATAAGGATTGAATCGACTTCGATTCGATTTCGAACAAAGTCTCCATCCTACTACGCTTGCAGTTCGCCCGCGATTTTTTTTTTAGCTCCGAGATGAATACGCGGCTGTGGGTTGGGAAAGCAAACACGCGATGTAACTTCAATTGAAGGACGAGATGATGCTTTAAAACTCTCAGCCATTATTGATCTTGAACGAAGTGATTCTCTTTTTCTTTTCTTTTTTTTTGTTTTATATTTGAAAAGAAGGGTTCGACTGATATAAAATTTGATGCAGGAAATGTTTGCGTGCTGGGTAGGGAAGAAAGGGAACATGATAGGAAAGGAAGTCGGCTTGATCAGGAAAGATTTCGACTGGTGATGGCTTATGTGATAATATACTTATAAAATTTAAATTAAATTATCGTTGTAAATTTCGACGCGTTTATATATCGTATGCTCACACATTAACTCCAATCAATGCAAAATTTGAAATCCGATAATAATTCAATATTACGGACCCAATAGAACTGGTTTCGTTGAATTCCGAGACTGCGCCTCGGAAGGCTATCTTTAAATTCAATTTAAGCGATATTAAATTCCAAAACTTAACAAATCATCCTTAAATTTGATTTCAACACTTCTATTCTCTTCAGTATTATCAATACAAATTTTATAAGTCTTCAAATTATTTTTTTATAGGCTTAAAATTCCAGATTTAGCATTTTTACAATCTTCAAATTGTTTAATTTTAATAATTTAATTATCAAATAAATAGCGATATCTGAAATTCAAGTTAATAACTAACTTTTAAATATTTAAAATCAATTAAATATTCCAATTTTAAATGCTCAAAAATTCCGGGTCGTCACAGATCCCCTCGGCTTCCTCTCCAAAACCCATTTGTCGATCCGACAACTTTAACCAGTGAATTACACTAGTCGAGAGCTTCAACATATATTTTTTTCAGATTTTTCTGAGGACTTTGAATTTTGGAAGTTGATTTTGAAATGGAATTGGATCTAGAGTTGTTTGTCTTCCATTGAGGAGGATAGAGGAGCTGATGAAATTTTACACACAGACAAATGAGAATAGGCTTAGGCTAGGGTTTAGCAGGGTATTTATAGATAAAGTTGGAATAGACAAATGGATCTGAATTATAAACGTGCTAAACGATAATTAGCCCAAAAAGCCCGTTCTGACTCCGGAACGAAATTGGGTCGACCCATATATCAAAATAGGTGTTTAAAAATATTTTAAACGCGATGGAAAAAGTTTCACGTCCAAATTCCATCGTATGAAAAAGCTATGCTAAAATCAATATTTTTCAAATTGATTTCAATTGATTTCAATTAAATCGATTTCAAGACGTTTCGCATTCGTACGATCAAACGACAAGTCCGATCGCTACGAAACTTGAAACCCTATAATAATTCACCAATACGGATCTGATGAAACTTGTTTCGTCGAAATCCGAGTCAGTGGCCAAAATGGCTATTTTTCCATTAATTAAATAAATTAATAATCAATTAATTAAACCCAATTTTGAATTTCAATCTTAAAATTGACAAATTTTATCACTTTTATTTTTTCAATCAATTCCAATGTTTTTACACAAATTAAAAGTCAAATTAACGTTGATTATCTTATCGATTTCAGTATTTTCCTCAGTTCCATTCAAATTCAGAAATTATAAATTTAATTTCCAAAATTTCTATTAAATTAAATTAACAAATCATTTTTTTCCATTCATTATTGTCCAATAGATGGATTTAATATTGGATTTAAAACTATTTATATTAATATCCTCCCATTTTATCTAAATTCCCATTTTATATATTAAATCCATTTAATTGCAATTAAATGGATTTATTAAATTTTAATTTCAAATAAATAAATAAATCTTGGTTTTCACTCCTTAAATCACCAATCTTCATATTATAAATAAAATTAACATTTATTGCACCCTATAGAATTAACCACCTTTAATGTCAAATCAAATCTACCCTAACTACACAAATTAAGACAATTAATTGTAATTAATTTCACATTAAATGTTATAATTGTAAATTGGAATCTCAATAAATTCGTTTATCGATTTATAAGTCTAGCTATTCAATAAACAGACATTTTATGGGTATAAATAACATTGAATTATAATACATTTCATTAATGATATTATTAAATTTGTTTCCAATTAACATACTACCTAATTTCCTTAAATTGCAAATTTGATTTCCAAATCTAATGCAACATACTAAATAAATAAAACATATATTAATAGATTCATTTTAATCCAAATCCTTTTATTAAGTACAATACTACTATATAAACTAGTTACCTTGTTTTTCCCATTCATTACTTTAATATAGCCATTCTAAGAACTCCTAACCATTGTATTACAATTCACACAAATGTAACATCTATTTACATTTATTACAATTTATCTCCATTTCCAATTATCCATCTAAATAAATATGTAACCTACAATAACATTATCGTTACTCTTTAGTCACATACGTAAGCCTCTATTACTTACAAATCCATGTTGGCATTTATTTCCATACTACTAATTTCATTCTCTTATATTCTATCCTTTTGCCTTACATTTTACTTCTTACAACCTTTTTCTTTTATTCATTGGTTCAACGTTTATTTTAATTATTCTTTTATTACTTACAAATCTTATTTCATTCATTAATGCCATCATTTATCAATTATTACATAATTTCATTTTTTAATATTCATGCTTTTCATGCTTAATTCAATTCCTTTGCACATTAATTTATTTACTAAAGTTTACAATCATTTATTTATATTACTTACCTTCTTATTATGTTAAATTAGTAGCATTTCAGTTATACTTCTGATTATAACATCTCATTGGTTAATTCAATATTCCCGTTTGTTTCTTATATTAAACCTATAGCCAAGTATGACAATTTTCACAATTTCAATTGATTGCAATTACATTTTGAATTTGTAAATCTTAATTTCAATTGCTACGTTTAAATTTCTAACATTTGCTCCATTATAACTTCTAAAATTTTTATTTTTATTTTCCTAAATTTAATTGAAAATTTTAAATTAAACTAACAAATTTATTAATCAAAATTTACGGGTCGTTACATTTATGCTTTTGAAAATGGGATAAAAGTGATGAAAGGAATGAGAGAAATAGCTTAATTTTTCTTTTATAAATTTTCTTAAAAGTTAAAGTCAAAAGAGATGACACTTGTCTTGATCCCCCTAACATTTGTAAACTCACTTACTTATGGTCCTAACACTTGTTAATACATGCATAAGGATTTAAATAAATTTTTATAATTACTTTTCTCTTATTTATATAATTACATTTTCTTTTATATTTATACAATCTTTTAAAAGAAAAAGGTTTAACACTAATTTATGAAACTATACATATATGTTGATATATTTGATCCAAATAATTTTACTTAAGATATTTATTTTTAAATTAAAATTCAAATACAAATTCAAATCAAAATTCAAATCTGAAATCCATTCCATTCTCTCTCTATATATATAGATAAACAAACTCAATATTTGACTTATTTTGAAAATTTAAAATTAATTCAAATTAACTTCAAATTGAATTCCAAAAATTCAAATAAACTACTATCGATATCTATCTATGTATATCTTCTAAACTTTAGATAAAATGTCTTCTAAACTTTGCCAATTTTGCAATTCTTCTCCTATTTTCTTTTTCCTTTAATTATTGTTGTAACCATTATTATAATCTCACTGGTATGAACTAGTATCATTGGGCTCCATACCTGTGTGGGCTTTAATGGACAAATGTTGGAAGAAATCAGAAGCCGGTAATTGAAGATTTACTCAAATTATGATTTGCATTATCTGTAAGCTTCTTAACATATCGACTGTGATATTTTTATGTTATGTATGTTGAAGTTGTGCTATTGTGGACTTTGTGAAATTCATATGTATTTTGAATTTTAGTATGAATTTTTCTTTGAAATTAGTGTAAATATTGTTTGTGTTAATAAATTGTTGATTTATTTTGAACGGAAGCAATCTGGATTTATGTTGCTAATGGTTTGTATCGTTAAAATATATATTGAAATTTCTAAACTACTATACTTACGGTACTAATAACCCGAATATCCCAAAACAGCCATGTGTCTTGTTTAAAAAAAAGTAAAAAATATATTGTAACATTTTAAAGAAGTTGTAAAAGATTATAACGCAACGTTTAAAAAATGTTGTAAAAAAGTATATTGCAACGTTTTGAAAATGTTGTGAAAAAATATACTGCAACATCTAAAAACAGTTGTAATATTATAATATATGTATATTATGAAATGAATATGCTTGTACACTTTTGTTTAGTCCCACATCGTGGGATAAGTTCAGTCCTTACCTCTGAAGCCCTTATATAAAGTAGACCATGTAATGCAAATAAATATCTATTCTCAAAAGTGAATAATATTTCTTTTGTCTCTCTCCAATGGCTTCTATTTTTCTTTATTCTATAACACGTTATCAGCACGATCTATACAAAAAAAGATTATGGATCTACAATTGTGATAATTCATGAAATCATATCTATTCTTTTCCAGATGCAATTATAGATCTCATAACGGTAAGTCATTTTTCTGATGATTCAATCTTCCAAATCATTTTTTTTATATCTCATTCCATTCTAGATCTACTTCTTCAGATCTGAATATGTTGTCTTATTTTTTTAAATTGTAGTATATTAGTCTTATAATTTTAGATCTTATATAGATCTAAACTTTGAGATCTGATTCTTATTTTGTTAGTTATTATATTTCAGATCTAATTTTTTTTTGCTATTTTTATGATCTTATTATATTGTAGATCTCAATATCATACTTATTTTTATGTTTTTTAGTTCATTTATTTTGGAATGCAAGTTTGAACTTGACAAAATTTGATATTGTTGATTAAAGCAATTTTTTTGAATTTGATTGTATTTAGTTTGGACATGGATTTGAGAAATCAAGCATGGTTGGTAAATGGGGTTTTCAATTTGAAAACCTTTTGATTTGATTTAGATTTGAATGAAGACTTTGGAAATTATTTTGATATATGATTTATATTTCCAGAAGAAATATTTTATTTTTTCTAAGAGAAACAAATATAAATATAATACGTATCTAGAAGATCGTATTAAGTGAATGGAAACATTAATAAAAGCTTACATGATAAGCTTAATATCTTCCATTGTTTCCTTTAAAAAAAAGGGAAAAGGAAATAATAATTGAGAACCTGCAGTTTTCATAAATCAGTAAATTACAAGTTTCCTCAAAATAGAGAACCAGAAGTTCTAACTAAAAAAAGGGTTATATATCAAAACTCAAATATATAAACTTGAGATGTGAAGCTTTGAATTATTTGAAAATCTAATTCAGATTATGGTAAATTTCAATTGCAATCAAACCTGAAGTTTGATAATGAAAATCAAGTTGTACCATTTAGGATCTAAAGTACTAAACATAGACTTTTTTTAAAGTAAAATTGGAACTTGAAGTTCTAAAAATATTTGCCAATGGTATTAACTACTAAATCAAATAAATGTATAGAAACTTGTTCACTCCAGAAGTAGTGAAAATAATATGTTAAAAAAAAATCTCCAGAAGAGATTTGTTGATATATTTGGTGTTTTTACTAAACCAAATAAATATATAGAAACATATCTACTCTTCTACTCTCTTTCTTTTTAATTAAAAATAAGGCATTCTAATAGGAAGTTAATTTCCTAATTTTTTTCCTTCTTCCATGTATCCAATCGCTTTTCAAAAGGTAAAATATAATAGATCAAATATAATAGATCTGAAATAATCTTAATTTCCTAAATTTCTAAAATAACTTGTGTTGATTTGAAGATTTACATGTTTGTTTTGATATATTTGGTAAAGAATTATGAAGTTAGTTTTCTTATGAAAATAATAATGATTTGAGTCTGAGATTTATAGTTATTTATGATTATGAATAATATGGATAGATCTGAGATAATTTTGTTTATTTAGAAATTCTGATTATTGGAAAATAAAGTTTCGCTTTAAGATATTCATTTTAATTTTATTATTGAGTAATATTGAACCTATGTTTGAGATGAAATTGTGTTACTTTGAGTACTGTTTGTTCAATTAGTTCATATATTTATAATGAAATTATTTTGCTATGACAGTAGTTACATCCTGAACCACATAAAGGTTAATTGTACTTATTTTTATCACAAATGAATTACTTGCAAGTGTTATGGTAATAAATTAAATTATTTATTGTCATAAATGCATTAAATGCATTGATTATTGTAAATTAAACGACGTTGTATGTTTGTGTTTGGAATAAGAATAGACGTATCATTTACTATTTGATGTATTTATTTTGACAAGTAATGTATGTTATAACAGAAAAAATAGGTTTAACAACTCAAAGGAATTATTTTAATAGAAGTTGTATAACTCAAAGTCCAAGGCCTGAAGTCTGGAATTATGAAAAGATTTTCTGAAAAACTTTACAAGCTCGAATTCTTGTCAGTATTTTTTTTTAATTTGTCAAAATGGACAAGCTTCTCAAAAAAAGGCGGTTTACACAAAATTTGAGAACCCGAAGTTCATAAGAAATTAGCGAACTTGAAGTTCATGAATTAGAAGCCCGAAGCTCTATTGAAATTGTGTAAAATGATAAGGTTGTACTTCTTGAAGAAGTTAAAGTAAAATAATATATTATCATATGAGATAATAATGCTGCATTCAAGAGATTACAAAAATCTCCAAATGAGTTATATCTTACCTTATATCTTCATATTTATATTATATTAACCAAATATCATGAAGATATTATGTTATATGATATATCAAACATCATTGGATGTGTGTGTATTAATCTCTTGAAAAGATGTTTTAGAGATTTATTTATATTTATATTGCAAAATATAACATCCCAGAAGAGATGTTATAGAAATTTTATTTTTGTTACATTGCAATTCCTTAAAAGGAAATACTATATTCCCCGAAGGAATAATGATATAATTTTTTTTTGAGTAATAACAATAATTTATCGAGAGAAAAAATGATATTGTACACCAATATTACACTCAAGAAGTAGTGGTTTTATCTTTCACATCTTACTTTCATTTGGTGCATCTAATTTTGTTACTGTATTTAAAGTCTGATATGTCATTTCAAAGATAGTTACAACAACAAAAAAATTTCCAGTAGGGATGTTTTATGTTATTGTAAAGGTAATAATTATGTAATTTCTACAAATAGAAACATTGTACATTGATATGACATTCCAATAGTACACAGATATATATATCTTTAGAAGAGATAAGTTCACTCCAGAAGTAGTGATAACAAAATATCCCTAAAAGAGACTAATAAATTAGGAAATGATAACATATCTCTAGAAGAGATTTGCTTATGTATTTGGTAATTTTATTAAACCAAATAAATGCTTAGAAATTTGATTATAAAGGATCCTAATTTAGTTTAGATTAGATTCTAAAAGTTTGAGAGCTATGCAACATGTATCATATATTTCATTATAATTATACCAAACATGAGAAATATTACACGTACAATCAATTCTTGAAGATATATCTTTAAATATTCTCCTGAAGAGATAGTTTATATCTCATATCATAATTTTCATGCAAGCTATACATACGGTCCTGAGGAAATCTGTATCTGTAACATTCCAAGTATCCAGAAGATACTATTATTATTTTTGCTATAATTTTTTTTACAGAACTCTCAATAGAGATGTGTAGAAATGTCTATATGCAATTAAAAATTATTCCTTGATAAGTAATCATAATTAGTGTTCAAAACTGATATTTGAGATATAATTGAGGAATAAAACCTAACAACTTGAAGTTGTGTGTATGTTTTGTTCGAACCAGAAGTTCGATATGGTTTCAAACCAAATGTTTTGAACATTATCATGTGGTTTTGATAGGTTTGCATTGACATTGATTTATAAATAGAAATTAATAGTTTGGATCCTTGTAATAGTTTGTTCTAAAAATCACTAATTCAAATGAGAAAGAATATGAAAATTTTATAATATATATGTGATACGTGGACGCACGTATACATCCATATATGTAAATATTTAGCTAACAACCTGATGTTTGTTATAAGCTATTATTTAGTGATTTAAAATTCAATCAACATAAATGTTGAATGACCTGAAGTCATGTATGTATTCAAATGATCTACACAATAAGTAAATTCCTCCAATAGCTTAGATCAATGAATGAGAACAAACTCTAATAATCAATACCAATTGAATGCATCTTATCAACGAATAAAAGAATTATCCTTCTATTATTAATATGTATGATGTATTTGCTAGTAGCAATATCATAATGGATCAAAATGAGAGCCCAAAAATGATTATTATTTAATGTGACAATGTTTGACAACATTGAGGGGGAGGATAAAGGGATATAAGCTCATTTTGATCATCAGTGTTAAATATGTAAATATACAATGATGCAAAATATTATCAATATTATCCCTAGTAGACTTTCTCCAGTATAGATTTGAATCCCTGAAGGATCAAAATTTGTAAACCACATCTAAAATATGGTTCAAAAGTCAGTTCAAATTATTTTTGGGGTAAGTAATAAAGATGCCAAATAATGGAGGTGAGTGTTCTTGAAGAAACACTAAGGGTGCACTTGAAGAGACCTATGACATGATTGTCAAATTACCCAGAAGTGGTTTAGGTACCTAAAACATGATAATTAAAGAGATCTCAATAAATCATGTTTAGAACTGACAAGAAATAATCATCGATGATGATAAATTTATAAATAATAAAGCGCTTATGTTTATAAATAGATTAAAGATCCTGGATTAAGGGAAAACATGACTGGCCATCATGAATCCTTTACCAATAGAGAAATATGGACATGTAGTCCGCAAAGTAGCGAAAGTACTTGAAATGCTTAATATACCATGAAGGTATAAATATGGTTTAAATCATATTAAATAATGAAAGTATACAAATTCCTAAAGAATATAAATAACTTTCATTGTTATAAAGAATGCAAAGAACAAGGAGAGTAGATTTCAACCTACTGTTAAGTATTGTTGTAATGAAAATCTTGATATAATTCATGATGAGTAGATTACTTCCTATTTTAAGTATCGTTGTAATAAAACTCTTAATATTCATTGAAGTGATAGTTGCGATATGCAAATACTTACTAAAGTATACAAATTTCTGAAGAATATATATAACTTTTGTAGTTATAAAGAATGCAAAAGACATGAAGTGTAGATTACAAATTTCTTCTAAGTATTGTTTTAATGAAAATCTTGATATACTTCAAAATGAGTAGATTACTTCCTGCTTTCTAGTAATGTTGTAATGAATATTCATGAAAGATGTATAGTTGCAACGCACAAAACTAATTTAAAGCACAAAAAAGAAAGCACATGAAGTGTTTTTCATAAAAGTAGCATACAAAATGCATAAAATGCAAACCATTTTTGGAAGAAGCAATCTTAGAAAATTTGATTGTATCAAAGGAAACTATTAATAAATTGTATTATTAATGAGATTCATATTTATAGATCCAGAAGTATCTATAACCAATTTGAGTTATCGAAAGACGAATATGAATTCAGAGAAAAATTTTAAATCAGGGGGAGCATCCATAAGTATTTTATAATGCACTCTTTTTTCCTTCACTAAGATTTTTCCCATAGGGTTTTACTTAGCAAGGTTTTAATGAGGCATTAGTTTGATTCAGAAGTATCAAGCTTTATTTAAAGAAATAAGAAAATAAAATATGTTATTGTACTCTTTTTCCTTCACTAAGATTTTTCCCATTGGGTTTTTCTTAGTAAGGTTTTAATGAAGCATTATTTTGATTCTGAAGTATCAAACTCTTATAAGAAATATCATTTTTAGTATGATATTTATGATTTCACAAGTTGCACTCTTTTCCTCGTTCAAGGTTTTTTCCCACTGGGTTTTTCTAATAGAGATTTTTAATGAGGCAAATCTATATCGATTGAATCGATAAATGCAAGCTAATAATGAGGGGGAGCAATCATCATACACGTTTCGAAACGGAAATTTCCAAATTATCCGAGCATTCAAGATTTTGAAGACGCATATTCAAGGGGAAGTGTTATAATATATGTATATTATGAAATGGATATGCTTGTACACTGTTTTGTTTAGTCCCACATCGTGAGATAAGTTAAGTCCTTACCTCTGAAGCCCTTATATAAAGTAGGCCATGTAATGTAAATAGATATCTATTCTCAGAAGTGAATAATATTTCTTTTGTCTCTCTCCAATGGCTTCTATTTTTCTTTATTATATAACATGTAATAAATTTTTTACGACGTTTTTTACAACATTAAAAAAATATTGTAAAAGACGTCGACCTTATCACAACTTGGCCTAATACTACGTTTGCAAAACGTTGCGAAACCCATATTACAACTATTTTTTGATGTTGCAATAGGGTATATTTGTTGTAGTGTGGCTTTCATCGTTTACATTAAATTGATTAACATTTAACTTAAGTTAAACTATCATATACGATGGTTTATCACATTCGCACAGTTTAAAACTTTAGTTAACTAACCGTACGTATATAAAATTAATTACCGTTTTCGACATTTTAGAAAATGCATAAGCTAAATTATGCTCATCCACACTAAATAACCCAAGTAACACGTAAAAGTACTAAATTATTCAACTAATACACACTAATTTCTTATCGCACAAACCAACAAATTAAACTATACTAACCAACAAACTAACATTCAATAAACTAGACTACACAATCAATGAGACAATATAAACAATTAAACCAACAAATTAATCCTAAATTAACAAATTCATTAAATTACGGTTTAGAGATAATACCTAAAATAGAGAAGATTAGGGGCTTGAAGGAGATGAGATTTCGATTTGATGAAGTTGGAGTTGATTTTGGCCGAAATTCGTCGCTTGGAGCTGGAGGGGAAATGGTGGAGGAGGGTTTTTGATTTGGGGAGGAGTGAAATGTTTCTGGTTTCGATCTGGGGAAGAAGATACACGCGACTTTCCGACGGCTATCAACGGCTGCAAACTGTAATCTTCCAATAGATAGCGACGGCTAAATATTTTAATCGTAACAAAGTCTAGGAAATATATGCCGTTGAAAACCGTCGGTATTCTGTCGTCAGCTGCCGTTGGTAATGGTTGTCGGAATATACTGTGGTCTGTAAACATAAAATTATTTGTTTCTTGTCTTTATAATTCCCAAAAAAATATTCCGGACTTGTGAAAATAATTTATTCTATATTTAAACCTTTACTTAATGTTTAGAAACAAAACTTGATTTTATTCCAAAAAATTCTAAATTAAATTTTAAATCCCAAATCAACATTTTATAATTCCAAGCTTATATTTTAAAATCTCAAATAAAATCATTTATCTCATTTAATTAGCAAGCTTTATTTTTCGGGTTGTTAAAGTGTGCGTTTGTATGGGGTATGAATATCATTTGTGTTGTGTGTTCGTTAAAGATGCAATTGTGTCCGTATAGTTGCAATATATTATGATAACCAAGCGTTGGCCATTCATTTATATGACCTTGTGACTGTACATGCTCTCTTTATGGCTGTGTATTAATTTTATTTTAGTTATAACAGTTGACCAGCTTGCTATTCTAGACTCTGTTAATGTATTATAATTTGCTGAGGTTTTTGACGTTATCATTCTTTATGTACAACCCTTGTATATGTACCTGAATTTTCATAATTAATTTACCTTTAGCGTAAATCAAATAAATTCAAACTATACATATACATATATATACATGTTACGTAACCAGTATATCAAAACAGAGACCAGTATGTTATAAACTCATCACACAAGTTTATAAATCAGATCTCCATTACTTTGGAATTCTATATTAGTAATTTTTAACAATATCTATGTTGTAATTAATTTACAATAACAAACTATAGCAATAACAACAACAAATTGCTATGTTAAACTATAGCGATAAACAAGCGTTGTACTACTTCGTAAAAACAGCACAACGTTGAAACGAAAAGATTACAGAACGATGCATATTAATATGTAAATAAACAAGAAATTTAATCGGATGGAAAAGATAATTTCGTCTAAGACTTGTCGTAACAATTTCCGTCAAACTTTATTCAAAGTCTCCCAAGATACAATAGACGTGATCTGGTCGAGATTGTGGTGTATGATCTTTTGTGTGATACGCAGAAGCACATAGATTTTAGATTTCAGAAACGAGGAGGAAGAAGAGAAAAATCGAAGTGGAAAACCGATCAGGTTTCCAACTCCTTTTATAGGTGAATTCCCAACGGTTATGCCCGTTGGGAATATGCGCGTCTCTTCATCTGCAATGGTCAAAAACGGTCGCGCCTCTTCGTTTGCAACGATCGCATCTCTTTATTTGCAACGTCTATATCTATTTGAAAAGCAACATCCGTTCAGACAGTTCGCAACGGCCATAACCGTTGGGAAAAACCGCATCCATTCAAATCCAATAGTCGCTTCTGTTTGAATTTAAACAGTAAATTTTTTTTTATTTCTGTGCAACAAAAATATAACACGGTCCACCGTTATTGGACCCGTATCCGGCCCCGTTCGGCACGAGCGGACGGAGGCGCGCGCGTGTTAGTTCATGACCATATAGGTCCTCCCTCCGCACAAAATTATCCGACCCTAAGGGCAAATATGGATTTGAGGAAAATAGTATATAAACTGTGTGTGTGTGTGTGTGTGTGTAGACACGCGTGTGTGTGTGTATATATATATATATAAGTTTAATAAGTTAATAATGAAAATTTAATTGTATTACTCGAATGGTTTAATAATTATGTTATAAAGCGTGTGATTTTAATATATACAAACTCTAGCATATATTTATCAATTGGCACTTTCAGCCTCTACTGTTTTGGAAATTATGGGCTATAAATACAGAGGTAGTGCAACTCTGGTAATATATGCCTTGTATCATGTGCTGGCCTCTGCATTTTTATAAATGAAGTTTGTTATATATTGGTGCGTGTGTCCAAATGCAGTGAAATTAATGTGCGCGCGCAGTGAATGCAAGTAACTTCCGTAGGTATGTGCCGAGTGCGTGTGTAAACATATATGTGTATTCTGTGTGTTAAGGTTGACTTGAGTGTGTTTACGTAATATGTGTGCATTTTATTTTGTGTGTCGCTGTGTGTTTCTATCAGTGCGTGTATGTACTTATACATATGAGTAGTTGGGTGAATCCATAAATGAATATTTACACAGTATTGCTACACTATCCCAAATATATTTTGTCAAATACTACGAATGGTCCAATTTTTCTTCGGATCCTAAGACTGGAATTCAGAAGGCTCCATTTTCTTCTATCTAATTCGTAAGTTTTGACAAAAAAAGCCTATGGCAAAGTAGTATTGTTGATATTTAAATGGAAGAGTTAGGTACATATATGTGAGAGTGAGTCAGCAAATTCCATGCGCATGTTGCCTGCTATATGTGAGTTTAAGCGCTAGAGTTGGCTTTGCTATATGTATATTTCACTTGAACTAGGCTCTGAACTAGGCTCTGTTAATATAATTATATTGTTATTTATAAAGTTGTCGTGGGTTTCATTTGTAAACTATGGTTGCCTTGGAAATTGCATGATTATATGTTGGGTATCCATTGCAGTACATATATACATATAAGTCTTTAAAGAATGAAGTCCTTGTATTTTGCACACATAAATCAGCAGGGTATTAAAATTTGATAAGTGTGTTTTTGTGTTTTGGTTGGGCGTGAGCTGCTGCATGAGGTAAAAGTGAATTCTGTTTATATTTATGAAACGATAATATATGCATGTTTAAATGGACCTGCGCTTAACCAATGACCGATATTCCTTTCTTTCTATTTGTAACATGAAGTTTTTTTTTTATTTGTAACATGTTGATTCCTTTTATAACCAAAGAATCAAAATGTTGTAATTTTTCGACACCCCTCGCACTTTCTGCTATGCACGCACTTCAATTCAGTGTACAAAAAGAAAGACTACTAAACGAAACTTTTTTGGTGCGAACGTCATGATTGGATATCCCTACATTTGCCTAGATCACATATATTTTCCTTACGACATTTATTCATAACAGACGGAATCCCTTATTGTTATAAGCTACCAATCTCATATATATGCCGATCTCTTTTAGAATATCTTGCGATATGAGGCTAATTATAATTCAATCTACGCACCCACTCTAATACAATACGAGCCACACCTAACACAAATCACATTAACGAATTATGAATTCAACCATACAATTAAAAAGACCTATAAACTATGGGTGTGAGTTAATAAATATGTACTGTAAGATACTGAACCATCCTAGTCTACGGAACCTAAAACTTTGTTTATTCTACTAATCGGTGTAGAGGCACGCACCTGCGTACTAAGGTAATTAACAAGCACCAAATACTTTTATACATCACATCCAGACCATAGTCATACCCTCCTGTAGTTTTCTTCTCCTTTGTATTGGAAAAGACTAGAATTATCGGTTTTTATCTAGATGCGGACTCCGAATATGATTTTGAAAGGCTGTAGTTTTATGTCCTCTTGAATTGAATCATCATTGAACCTTCGTCTAACCAATTGCTTCACATCTGAAAATTTGAAAAGATTATATTTGAGTGTTATGCATGCATGCAATGCAAGAAAATGCTCTACAACACCAATAAACAAAAAAACAATAGGTAAATAACTATAACAGTTTAAAAGTGGAACATTTGAAATGTATGAAAATGACAGTGGCTGATCATGACGCTGCAATCAGAAAGTTCAAGAGAAAGAATAAAATATTATGCTGGTTAAAGTAAGAATCTAATTTATTATGCCCCTGAAGTATAAACGCTAATAAATGTGTATATCTTATATATGTTTGACTCAAGAGGTTGTTTCAAACACCTATTAATTAGTAATTACTCTTATTAGCAGTATCCATACATTGGGCAATTTGTATGTATTTTTTCCCAACTTCTACTGTTATTGGTTTGGCCTATATTGTTGTAGCGTTCATCTCATCTAAATGTGCAAATAGTACATCTTTAAAGCAACTTCTAGTGATACCTCTTGCTTCATTTTCTGGCCTTCTGGGAAGTCTTATTGATTCACTCCTTAGTGCAACACTGCAGTTCAGTGGACATTGTACCTTCCCCAAGAAGGTAAACACTATTTTGTTGAATAGTCCACGTACTGTCATTAAGATGTTTATATATAGAAATTATCTCTAAAACCAAAATGTTATTTATGAAGGTGGTCAGCAGAAAAACACCACTGTGAAGAGAATTTCAAGAAAAGACATACTCAACAACAATGCTTGCAATCCTCATTGCTTACATGCGTTATTGTATATAGTTGTTCTAATTGTTTCATAAAAGATGCACCACTTCACAATTTTTAATATTACTGCTGTTGTTAATGCAAGCAATGCTGGGATAGTTTCCAAGTTTATTCTTGTTCAAATGTAATTACCATGGCTATTGATGACCAATCTAAAAGTATTGTTTGAGTTTGAATAAATATATCAAACAGAATAAGAAGCATAAATGGCCCAATTGAAATATATTAGCAGCAAAAGTTTTCAAAATCATAAACAACAAAAGAAAGAGGGAAAGACCAAAAATAGGGATTAAACAACTTACCAAGATCAGGTGAAAAGAACCTCCATCAAGGAGTGAAATAGAACATGACACCGTAAGCTCCCTAGTAGTGCAATGTGAAAGTGATCTCGGACTAATGCCTGTTGAGAAATGATCCAACGACTTTCCTGAATATCCTATCAATAGCATGCCAAAATAAGCATCACATAAACTCTAATTGGCATTCATTAAAGATAGCTCCATGAAAACCAAGTACATTCACAAACCATGTCATTTTAATCTCGACACCATATACAGCTAAATGTCTCACTATGCTTGAACTCATTTTAGACAAAATATCGAACTTCAATATAATTAATTCACCACAATGAAATAGAAGTGTATTGAAATTGAAGGTAGAAGCATATTATAATTGAAATACACGTGTCTCAGAATGCAATAGCCATTTGAACAATTAGATCAGAATAAAATAAATCACAAAGTGGTATTTACCAACATCAACCATCAACTCCAATATAATTCTCACGTTGACATTTCATCAAACACTTAGAAGTAGGGAAGCACTTCAACTTCAATTAAGGGGGTGGAACAAACTTTACATTTGCAAGTATGATATATTTATCATTATCATCATTATCTCCACAAAAAAATAACTATATTTTATCTCTAACCCAACAACTAATATTTTAGATTAAATCATTATAATAAATATTTTAAACATGTACTATATTGTGTAGCAAATGCTAATGATCTAAATGTACCAGCTACGGTAAATTTTTGCAAAAATTATGATGAAAAGCATATTACATGGGAAAAAAATTGCCACAATCCTAAATGCATGAGCAAAAAATAGTTTAAAGTAAGGTCTTATACGACAGCAGTGTGTGACACTGTAGAATAAGTTTCATTTGTAGAACAATTTTTTTTTACTTCCATAGAAAACAATTAAATGCCCATCAAAGTCCATATCCATAATTTGGTTGGCTATATTTTGTGAAAGTATCACAAATTTGATATTTAAAGACATATCCTAATAGATTGATTTAACAACTCACAATATATATGTACATGATTCAATCTCGATTATACAACTATACTCTCAGTTATACTTGATTTAACACTTATATTAAAATCAAGAATAAACATGTAAATTAAAATCAACCGGCGGTTAGCGGTTAGGTTATACAACTACAAGAACGACACCAGATAGCGACGGCTTTTAGCCGTCGCCGGCCGTCGCTAGCCGACGCTAAAAGCCGTCGCTATATTGGTCATCGCCCAATAGTATAGCGACGGCTTTAGCGACGACTCCGTCACATAAATAGCGACGGCTCGCGACTGCAAATGTGCCATGTGGAAATTTTTTCAACGTCTAAATGACATCCCTAGCCGTAGCTAACCTTAACCAATTGGCCGTCTCTAAACTGAATCAGATAGCCGAGGTAAATTTTTGTGCACCTGCACAGCCCATATACACATCAACCAATCTGAACCGAACAACCGCTATACACTATATTCATCAACTATAACCATCATATATCCATCATATAACATCACTATACATTCAAACAATATAAAATCCAACCAAATCTCATTTTCATATCCAACCAAATCTCATTTTCAAATCCAACCAAATTCATTAACCAGAATATGTACATAGTAAACCGAATTTTCTACATAATATCCCGACATATATATACATAACATCCAACCAAATCCATCAACTAGAAGTCATCAAAATATATAAATAATATCCTGAAATATATATACACCAAACCAACCAAAATGTGTATATACCAAACTATAAGCAAACAAACATATCTACTCCTCGCCATCGCTGCCGTCCTCTCCAGGCATCCTCCCATGATGTTGCAAATAAGCCGCAATCCGCTCATCCAGCTGTTGCTCAAAGAAACTCTTCCTCCAATCATTTATTTCTTCCATTGTCGCCCTCAACTGAGCAATCTCCACCTCTTACTGCGACCTCCTGTATGCACTCTGCATTATCATCGCCTGTAAAATAATTCATAATTATTTATATATTAGTATATATATATATAATATTATTAAAATTATTTAACTATTCATATGCATAAGTAAATTTATATATTAGTACATGTCAAAATTTACCTCCACATTTCCATAGCTATACCGTCGACTGGTCCGAGAAGGCGGGTCAATAATAGCATCCCAAATATGGTTCTCCTCCTCTAACGTAAGCTCTTCCCGACCAGTGGACTGTGCTATACGAGCCCGCTCTGCTTCGTACCTCTCCTACGATTACAAACAATTGTTTTACACGATAAAAATCGAATTTCAAAATTTTGAAAATAAAATAAGACAAAATATTGTTATAACAGTAAATTAATTTACCATTACGGATTATGATTTGTCATCCGTCCACTCGTAAGAAACATTGCCCTCTTCGTCAGTCCTCTCCACGGCATGCATGGCCTTGAACAGCTCGGCCATAGTGGGCTCGCGGTTGTATCTCGTGGCCTGAAAATATATAAATATTATTGCTAATCTAATTATAAAATATTGTAATAAAATGTAAACACAGTTTATAAACTTAATTACCAGCTCTCTCTTGTGCTCCTAAAAGGATTTGGAGCCACCACGGTGCAATGCAGGATTTTTATTCCTGTTTGCCCGGTTCCGCGCAGATAACTCCTACAAATTAAGATAAATTATCAAGTATATATCTTGCGAGATTTATATTAGACTTAAATAACAAAGAAAACATATTTTACTTACTTTTACCGCCGGACCATTTCAAAGCTGAAGAAATTCATTCCATACACCCTCACCCATCCAGTTCGGCTTTTTCCCTGCATTCTTAGCCTTGGACACTGTATCCCTGTAATTTTTCCTCATTCGTTTGTTTCAGTGATTTAAAAAAATGTCCAAGTCATCTGGGTCAACGCGGACTGCAGCCTGTAAATTAAAATTATTTTAAGTTATATAGATTATGTTAATTTACAACTGAAATTCAAACTACTACTTACAAGTAAATCTGCCTGTATAGCGTTCTTGACATGAGGGGGATGTCATCCCAGCGAGGCCAACAACCATCCATCCGGGTCTGAAATGCCTTTCTCGAAACCTGTAAAATATATTCTTATGGTTCCACCTCAAAGCCACTGAAAAAGTTATGATATACATGTTTAGTGGATTTTAAAACTTATACTTTAAATAAAATTGATACTTACCCAGCACTTCTAGGAACAAATTCTGCAATCGGACGTAAGTCCAGTGCAGTGCCACTATCACCTGCACCGGGAGATGGGGATGGCGTGCCACCACCACCTACACTCCGTCTCCTGCCAGACATATCTGCTATAGAAAAACAATATCATCAGAGAACAATTACAGAAATTCACTACTACATAGCATGTTTCAATCACTTTCACAGAAACAATTACAAAAATTTACTAGTACAAAACATGGATAAAAATTATATAAATAATCATCACAGAACCATAATAGAAATTCACTACTACATAGCATGTTTCAATCACTTTCACAGAACAATTATAAAAATTTACTAGTACAAAACATGGATAAAAATTATATAAATAATCATCACAGAACCATAATAGAAATTCACTACTACATAGCATGCTTCAATCACTTTCCCAGAACAATTATAAAAATTTACTAGTACAAAACATGGATAAAAATTAACTAAATGATCATCACAGAACAATTACAGAAATTTACTATTACATCGCATGTTTCAATCACTATCACATAACAATTATATCAATAACGATCAGTCTTCATCGTTTTCTGATTCAGATTCAGTCTTGTATTCTATCTCATTTTCTTTGGTACTTTCGAATGCATCAAATAGGATGTTCGATTCATCATTCAAAGGCCCTACATCAATATCATCAGTTATTATTATTTCTGTATTTGATTCAAGATCGGCTTGATATGATGCTTCCTCTGGAATATTATTTTCATCAAACGTAAACCTTGGTTTCATTTAGAAAACAGCGGACCAATCCGCTTTATCTCTTTTCAAAGATGGATACGGAGCAAAATAAACTTGTAACGCTTGCCTGGCTAATACAAAAGGATCGTACTTATAGTAGTGTGATGTATGCCTTATTTCAATAAATTTGTACTCTTTATGCACGTTGATTCTTTAACCAGGAACGTTACCGAACCAATTGCACTTAAATAAAAAAAACCTTTTCTAAAGGTTTAACATAATGTGTCAATTCTAGAATCTGTGTTAAGACGCCGTAAAAATCTTTTAAATGCTCATCTGGATCATCACTGCCTTTGACATATACCCCGCTGTTATATGTTAATTTTTCAGCACCGTAATCTTTTGTGTTGAACTTAAACCCGTTGACGAAGAATATTGGATAAGTCTTTACATTTCTTTTCGGTCCAATCGCAAGATGTCTTAAGCCTTCATTAACGACACAGTTTCTCGGCTCATAAACATAGTTCAAAAACCATTTGGCAAATTCTTTACTGAGATCGCCAGATGGATACTGTGATTTGTAGATACTGCATATATGTAATATGTGTTATTATTATGTACGTATAAGTAAATTACAAGTGAATTAATTATTACCTGACAAATGGTACGACTTCGACACAATTTAAAAGAACATACATGTGCGCTACATGGTGGTCTCTATCGTCCAACCATATTTCCACACATTTTCCACCAAGTCTACCATGTTGTCTAAAAACAGATAACATTGTTTGAGAAGAATTTTGTTCAACGACTTCCTCATTTCGAGGAACAGTTACAAACGATAAGTTCACATCGTCTTTAAAGTAGCGAGAGAAAAAAAATGAGGCTTCTTCTTCAAGATACGATTTGCATATCGAACCCTCAACTCGGGCTTTTTGTCGAATCTTCTTCTTCAGATGATTCAAGTACCTATTAAGATATTTATTACATATTTAGATATACAAACTTGAATTTGAAATTGATATGAACGTTGCACACGTTAATTTACCTCTCAAATGGATACATCCATCCATATTGCACAGGACCTCGAAGAAGTGCTTCGGATGGAAGATGAATAGGTAAATGCTTCATTATGTTAAAGAAACCAGGTGGAAGTATTTTCTCCAGTTTGCGTAGCAATATGGGTATTTCTACTTCAAGTTTACGTATACGATTCACCTTTAATGTTGTCGAACAAAGCTGTTTATAAAACAAACATAACTCTGTTATGATGTTCCATACTTTTACGGGCAACAGTTCTTTGAAAGCCACGGGGAGTAAATATTCCATTATGATATGACAATCGTGACTTTTCATCCCACTCGGTTTACTATTTTTGAAGTCAACACATCTACGAAGATTGGAAGAAATCCCATCGGGAAATCTTAATTCTTCCACCCACTTTAGCACGAGTTTTACTTGCTTATTGTCTAGCTCATAGCATGCTTTCGGTTTTTTATTGTCATTAGGCTTCATATGAAGTTTCGGGCGCTTACAATAGTTTGCTATATCAAGCCTCGAATTCAAATCGTCCTTGGTTTTGCCCTTTACATTCAAAATTGTATTAAACAGATTATCAAACACGTTCTTTTCGTTATGCATCACGTCAATATTATGTCGGAGTAAAAGATCTTTCCAATATGGTAACTCCCAAAATATACTGTAACGATCCTGGATTTAAATTGAGTGTGAATTGATAATCAATTTCATGTTTTGAATGAAATAATGGGTAATTGATATAAAATACTATTTAGATTATGAATTGATTAAGAATTAATTTGAATATACGGAAATAAACAATAAATAAGTAAATACATCAACTAAAAATTTAACAGCATTTTCTCTTAAAATAATGTGTATATGATAATAATAAGAAAAATGTAATTTGAAATTTAATTGAGAGCTTCGATTTATGGATAGAAGTAAATATAAAATGTCTTTGTATACTTGTAAAATAATGAACAAAGGGAATAGTAAAGAAAATAAAAAGTAAACAAAATAAAGTATTCAAGCAAATAAATATGCAAAGTAAAACAATGAAGTATACTTTCCTGTACATCAGGCAAGTAATGAAAGTTATGCAAACATATCAGCCGAGCAAATACATGCAGGTGAAAGAAACATAAAGTACCTACATAATTTAATAACATAAGTGTAAACAAGAGAGGACAGCAAGGCAAGTAAAAGAATCAACAAGTGGTATCAAATAAATGCAGGCCTGGAAACCATATAAAAGAGAAAAGAGAAAAAGTACATAACCAAGAAATTTACTCAACAAATATAATATTAACATAGCCACCACTGTCTCAAATCTTTGGACAACCGAACCAAAGAAAAAAAAATGTGAGCATGGTACAAGGCAATTAATGCAATTATACTTCAGCCCCCAATTGAAAGTATGCATGTCCACATTTTTATAAAAAAGTATAAACTATTGTACAAAGAAAATCTCTGGGAAAAAAAAGAAAAAAAATAATACATCCTGTACTTGCAAAGAACTTCAAGCTGCATGCTTCCTTTTATACATATCTCCCCTCACTATTTCGTTCACCCGTGAAAAATTAAGAAAGGAGAAAGAAAAAAAAATTGAAGCAAGAAACATTTAAACTCAAACAAAATTTAAACTTCAAGCATATAAATTGGTAGCTATACCAGAGGAGAATTGATATCCAAGCAATCAAGGCCTGGGCATCAGGAGGCAAAGAAGTTTCAGTATCAAAACCTGATCACAAACTCAACATCAGTTTGAAAGCTTTAGAAACATGATTTGGAAGGTGAGTAACAACAGCCATTTAGATTTGAATCTATGATGCCATTTGCTCTGTGTATATGCATATATCAGTGGTATCCTTCTCTGTTGCATTTCAGGGTATCAGACAACAACAAGAAAAAAAAATTCAATTTCTTTTACCTAATTATTAGGCTTTGATGTCAAATACAAGTTGTTGTGTTTAAGTACGAGTAGGGACTTAAAAATAGTTTCCTGACATAAAAATGCATATAGATGGAAAGATCGAATTTTTACAGTAGTAACTTCTTTTTCTGGAAAATTCAAGTGTTACGAAATATTGATTCAAGTATGTATTTGGAATCTACACTCAAAGACAGGAATTTTAAAACTAATATGAGAATTTTAGTTGATGATCTTAGTTGTAGTTAATAATTGAACAAAATAGGCATTTTTATCTTTTTCTGGTGATTGAATGACTCGTGTTGGTTGGGGTTGTTCGGGGTGGTAGACGAGCCTATGGGGTTGCTTGGAAAAATAGCCGGAGATGGTGGAAGCGACTGTGGCGTCGGCGGCGATGAAGCAAAGTTTTTAACCCTAAATTTTATCTGGGGTAGGTTTTGATTTCGTTCGTCCCCCTTAGTTGATCGAGTTGCTTGGGGTTTCGGGAGGTGAAAGTGTGGTGGTTGTCGTAGTGGTTGCCAGAGTTACGCGAGCTCTGGTGGTGGAGGCGTCGAGTACGAGCCGTTGCCAGGTTTGAGTGGAAGCGAGGTAAGCGTGTTCCAGGTTTGAGTACTTTCGTTCCCAGGTTCATTCCTCTTTCCTTGTTTTCGAGCTCGAGTGATGTTGGTGGCGTTTGAGGGGTTGGAGCTCGATCTGGAGATGATCGTCGGCATGCTCGAAGGTGCAGCGATGACCGGAGCGCCGCCGCGACCATGTGCACGTGCACGAGTTTTTGGGTTGCCTGAGTGTTTTGTTGAAGAACAAGGTTGCTAAAGTAAAAAGTGTTACAGGCTTTGAACCTGAACTGATTTGTTTGTAAAATTGAAAACTAAGCTAAATATTTAATCAAGTTTTAAAAATCTGGTTCAAAAGTAAATGTTTTGAATTTCTTTAAAACCTGAGATTAAGAAGTTTAAGGGGTTTTTGGAAAACTTTGTTAAAATTTGGTATTTACTCATTTTAACCCTTAAGTTTAAAATGAATTACGAAATATAAATTTGAAACAAATTGTTTAAACTTGCTTTGTGATGATAATTAAAACATTAGATAGAAAATGTTTTAAATTTGAATTAGTAAAGATAAAATGATATGCACTCATTAAATTAGTTTAAGTGAATAATTGATTTAATTATTAATCAAGAAATTAAGATTTGAGTTAAATTAATTAAGGTCAAATTAAATTGTAATCAAGAATAATTAATTGAGGATTAATTATTAATTAAGTTAAATTAACTTGTAAATAAGATTCATTAATTTAATAAGAGTTGTCTTTTAAACAAATGATTAGGGTTATTTAAATCAAGTAATTAAGATTTATTAAGTTACAGTTTAGAACTTAACTAATTAAATAATTAGAGATTAATTAAGAAGTAAATTAAGAAATGTTATTAGTTAATGAGGATAATTAACTATGAATTATTAAGTAACAAAATCAAATGTGATAAATTTTGATAACAAATTAGATTAATCAATTAAATCAAATTGTAAATTGTTAATTACTTAATGGAAGCAATTAAAGGGTTAATTACCAATTGTAATTAAATTTGGATATTTTGATTTAATTAATGATAAAAATAAATTGGTGATTAATGATTTGTTATTATGAGATGATTGCTTAACGATAAGAAAATAAAGAGTAAATTTCTTGAAATAATTAATTAAGAAGTTAATTAATTATATAAATGGGTTCAAAAGTTAATTTAATTAAATATGATCGATTTGATTAATTAAAGTGTTTGATAAATTAATTTATATCAAATGATTTGGATTAAATAAATCAAAATTGGATAATGAATTCATAAGTAATTAATTAAATTTGAAATAGCTTGAATAAATTAGGATTAAACAATTAATTAATCCTGCTTATAAATGTTTATTGAATGCTTGACCTTACTTATGAATGATCATATTATATGTGATGCCTTGAATTGATTGTCCTATCTGACTTGTGATATTTTGTTCGGAGTATTGAGCTGTGTATAAGTTATTCATTTACATTTGCATATTATCTGTGAATCTGTGAATGGACGATAAGCGTTATAGTTTATATCGCTTATCAACTATATTCTGTGTTTTGATCTGTGATGACTGAATGATGTTGCACTATTGTGTTAAACCCCTGGACCACACTATACACACACAATTATGGATTTCACGAGGAAATCGATTAAGTCACAGATTTTAAAATGATTTTTGAATTTGAATTTTTAAATTCAAATGTTTTGGAAAAGGAATCAGAATAAATGTGAAAAGCTTTTGGAATGGAATTTCAAGATAAAACTTATTTTAATTTACTTGATTTAGTTTTGAATTTAAGTAATATGATTTACATTTGAATTCAAAATTAGAAATTGAATTCTATAATTTGAAATTAGAGATTAAAGATGTTATACCAGTTATATATGAGTTAAACCATTTTAAATATATTGATTTTGAGAATTAGAATTTAAATTCAAGGGCTTTAACTCGAGCAAATATAATTAGATTTTTCTGAAACGAAAACTGTTTGTTTTCAATTAATAAAAGCTTTCACATAAGAAATGAACTTCAAATTTGAGTTAAAATGATCTCTAATTTGAAATGAAGATAATTTCCAAGTTATGAAAATGATTTGAAAGCTATAAGTTAAATCTTTAATTTAAAGATTTAATGGGTTGATCCTATAGAAATGAAATTGTTTTGGAAATCTATGAATTGATCTTTGTGAGATAAATCTTTTTGTTTAAAGATTTGAAATGGTAATTTGTTTAACCATTTAAAGAAAATTTTGGGTTTTAAGTTGTGACTTAATTGAAATCCCAATATCCATATGTTTTTGAACTATTTCGCTCACTATTCGGTTTAGCCGGGAGAGGACCTTTGTGTCATATATCCCATTCCGAATATGTGATTCGACGTTATGGATAGCATTTGAAGATCGGATATTCACAAGAACGATAGGATAACTCGTCGATTGTCTCTGCACTGAGTCGCGCCGATATAGAGATTTCCTAAGTGATGGGAAGTCCGATCGGGATTGTGAATACCCGGATTTGCAAGGGCTTCGTAAGAAGTGCCTTCGGTTCTGTTCGAGCCCGGAACAGACTTGTATGGATTGTAAGTCTGACATTACATTTTGAGATATAAAGCAGATTTCTTTCAAATACATTTCTGTTGGTGGCGGAGAATTTATTCTTTTAGCTTAACACCCTTCTCTGAGACGTACGAGCTCAGAGGTTATGTAGTTGAAGGTTATCAGCGATATATTCCCAATTTGGTAATGTGACATGCTAAGTGTTGCTGTGAAATGATCATTGTTTGATCATTTGTGATATGATCATTTGTTTGATCATTTATCTTTGTGATCATTACTTTGATCATTTGTTGACCCAAAGCATGGCTTTGTACCAAAGCGTTGTTTTGTGGACGTGAATTCGTCGAACCTCACACCCCGGAATGGTCAAAACAGGAAAGATGCGGCAAGGTTATTAGGGGGTAGCGCCCCTTTAGGGTATGTACATCTCCTTCTGGATAGAAGTGGTATCATGGTATGTAGCCCAGATACTTACTTATGTGGATATCACAAATATATATATATGTCTTACTTTGTGATTGATGTTGGGGCCCCGGTTAAAGGTTGTTACAACCGGGAGGTGGCATACTCGTGTCAGTAGTTACCCAGTTAGGGGTAACCCGGCCTTGTGTTGGCAGAGATCCGGTTAGGTTCTCGGGACGTCCTTCCAGAGGCGTTTCCATGTGGCAATGGGAAGTTCCTTGGCCTGACCATTTGTTGGAAATCCAAAGAAACAATACGAGCCTTGTACGGTTTTAGTTGTAGAACCTGTCTCCTCAGGAGGCAGCTATAGCGGGCATAATATAATGGTACCTATGCTGGCTAAGATTTATATTCTACTTTCGAAATTTTTTTCTACACTATGCACTAATAATAATATCAAAGGATTTGATTTCTGCGTAGTAAGCATGTTTGACTATCATAAGAAGAAATCTCCTCCAATTCTGCGTTTGCATTGTGTGTGTGGCGGGAGGTCTTATGGTAGTTTCATTTTCAAAAAGCATTGCGAATTTACTTCAAAATTCTCTTGTTGATTGTTTTTAATGATAAACTGTTTTTGTTGCTCACACCAGTCCCATGACTGATCCGGAGTTTATTGTTCCTTTCCTAAACTCTGGGTGCTCACTATTTTCCACACGAGCAGTCTAGAGTTGGGTTTTTCAGATAGTTAGATATAGTGGATTATCTGGAGTTAGTTCAGTCTTTGGTTCGCACCAGTCTTGCTTATCTTTGTGCATCGTTATTGGGAGTTCGAGCTATTGCTGGATTGGTTCTTGGAGATGGAGTTCAGATTTGGAGTTCTTCGTTGAAGACTATCTTGGAGTTATTTATTCCGCTGCTAGTGTCATATATTTCTTTTCCGCTGCTATTTGTTGTATCATATCTCTGATGTATATTGATATTATTGTATCAGTGTTGTATATCAATGTATTATTCTTTTATTCCGCTGTGTTATTTACTTAATGTTGTTATAAGCTCCGGCGAATCGGTTTTGAACGGTCGAATCTACGACATTCGAATACGATTTGAAGTATGGATGTCGATTTTCGAGCGGGCAAAATCCGTATCGTTACATATACTTTGTTTGCACCAATTATGAATGTCCGACTTTCCTGAGATTTCAGTCTGGACTCCAGTTTCATGTATCTTTGGATAGTCTCTTACAATTTCGTATATTTCCTCGTCTGACCAAACCTTGGGTGGTTTCAGATTCTCTTCTCTGTTAGCTATGAAAATTTTCTATCTCTTCTAAAAGCATGATTGAGATGAAGAAAACACCGACGAAAATCAAACCATAAAACTTTCTTCCCATATCGTAACGAAAATGCTCGTATTTCTTCCATACAATAAGGGCATACTAGACGACCGGCCGTACTCCAACCAGAAAGCATCTCGTATGTAGGAAAATCATTAATCGTCCATAACAAAGAAGCGAATAACCGATTTTTTTTTCGTTGATACATCGTAAGTTTCGACTCCTTCATTCCACAGTTTCTTCAACTCTTCGATCAATGGTTGTAAATAAACATCAATTCCTTGGGTTGGATCATGAGGGCCGGGAACGACTGTGGTGAGAAACATACATAGTGTCTTCATACACATCCATGGAGGTAAATTATACGGAGCAACGATAATCGGCCAGGATGAATATTTACTACCAAACTATGAAAATGGTGAAAATCCATCCATACATAAACCAAGTCTGACATTACGGCTTTCCGCAGCAAATGCGGGACAAGTTTTATCGAAATGTTTCCATGCTTCACCGTCGGATGGATGTATCAAAGTTCCTTCTTTGGCTGTTCTCACACTATGCCATCGCATATGACAGGCCGTAGCAGAAAATGCATATAATCTTTGAAGTCTGGGAGTGAAGGGTAAATAATGCATTCTCTTGTACGGGACTTCTTTCCCTTTCTTCTTTCTTGGTTTGTATCTTTCTTCGTTACATATTTTGCATTTTCTGAGGTCAACGTCGTCTTTCCAATACCACATGCAACCTTTCGCACATGCATCTATCTTCTCGTACGGTAGACCGAAAGCGGACATCAATTTTTTTACTTTATAATGACTATCGCACATCAGATTATTGGATGACATGTGTCGTTTTGCAGCTTGTACAACTGCTGTAAATGCAGCTTCTGTAAGGTTGAATTTTGATTTCATAGTTATGTATTCGGTGGTTACTGAAAGTTCGGTTCCGCTTTTACATCCGTCCCACAACGGCCTCTTAGCAGAATCCAACAAATCGTATATTTTTTTAGCTCTCACAGTCGGTTCTCACTCCACCAAAAAGGTGTATTTGTAACGAATATAGTCGTTACAAATGAAATTTATAACAGATATAGTCGTGAGCGGTACAGGCGTGAGGAGTGTCGTTACAAATATTTATAACGGGCTCTACCCGTTATTAGATATATCACTTACCAACGGACTTTGTCGTTAGAAATCTAAATTTTTGTAACTAAAAGTTTTGTTATTAGTTGCATCGGTTTGTAACGGGTATTTTCCGTTACTTAGTTTCCCCTTTCATAAGAAGGGGTTGTCATTCTAAATTATCACGACCTTGTCCGTTACAAATTTGATCATTAGAAACGCACTTGTTCGTTACAAATTTCATCAATAGTATCGACTATGCTCGTTATAAATTTCGTCTTTAGTAACGAATATGTTCGTTACAGCCACCAAACCATGTAGAGCTGCATTTTTACTAGCATTTACACTACAGAATTGTCTATTATAATACAGTAGGTACATACATAACAAAAATTACAGAATTTCGATAACAATGAGCAATTACGCATCCAAACATACAACTTAAATTGCACAAATATTTGACAACAAATTAAAGGAAGATTCGAAATTTCACAAGTTCATCATACATAACTAAAGAGTATGAAATCAAAATATTACAAGTTCTAACATTACTTCAAAATAATCGATACAACATTCCACACCTTTTGAACACCATATTGCCTTCATCACAGTGCATATAACTGCTACAACCTCCTGCCACTCTCCAAACTTCACTGTATTCATACCATATCAGCACAATCAATCAACAACCTTCACTGCTACCATTCACCCAGTCATCAAATTGCTCGTTCAAAACTGCTCAAAACTGTTTCCACTTCATCAATTTCCCTCCTGCATATCATCATTTCTAACATCCCCCTACTACACATATCTGTACATACTTCTGCATATCATCAACATTTCTGTTCAACCAACTTCATCCACCTTAACATATCACCCACATCCACCTTAACACTAGAACCACTGCCAATACATACTCACTGCCACAAATAGTTACAATACCATTCAAACAACCTCATCAGCATCCTGAATTCCACCCAACCCCGGCCATCATACAACTTCATCTCCCCTACAAACTGCTGCCTGTACAAAAGTCTGACCCACTTCCCCTCTAGTCTGCACTGAAAGTCTTCACCTCGAACCCTCCTCTGTCCAACCTTACCATCAGCCCAACACAAACCAAAAACCACTGTCATACTCCAGATCCACTGCATTGCCTTGCTTCTCCACTTCATGTTTTGGTGTAGTGAATTTTATATTGATAAAAAATGTAGTTATCATTCAATAGAGTTTGTTAAGGGAAAATGAAGTTCTTTCACTAATTAATAAATAACATTTTCCACTCAAAAGTAATTTAACTGGCCAAATTTGAATTACTCAATTGCTATGAAACCAAAGATATGTAACACTATAGGAAAGAATTTGAAATAACAATAGTTTCAAATATTGCGTAATTACCTGCGAATTCTTTTGCATGCTTCAGCAACTAATGACACGTGCATTTATGTAACACCCTTATCAGTCAACTACAAGAACTTAATGAAATGAATGTAAGAAGTACCTTAGTGGATTCATTCTACGAATAAAGTTCTCATACTCATCATTGCTATCCCATGTATTCCTATAACCACTTAGAGCTACAAAATGCAATAGCAGATTTTAGTACAATTAACAATCATGTTCAAGATCACTGAAACTAACAATTGAAAAAAACAGAAAACATGAAAACTAGAAGACGGGTCAACCTCAGCAAGTTTTCAGATCTGCAGCACCAATAAACTTAGGCCAACTTGGGATCCTGGCGATGAAGCGGGCTTCGTGAAGTTACCATTTTTAGATCAATAGAAGCATCAGCGGTAAGCAATTCGACATCATGCAGCAATTTCAGGCGAAATATCTGAAGTAGTGGCACAAGTTTAACATTAGGCGATATTCTGTAAACGCATCATAACTCAAATCTATGGTATAATGTTCAATATTTTATTTTATCTTAATTATGGGATGTGCAATGACAATTAGCTAACATGGAAAAATAATATGTGATTGACAATCACATTAAAAATGAAATATTAACTTAAATTAGTAAATTTGAATTGAATTATGATGGACTATTAGAGATACTCACAAAAGATTTAAAACAGATTTCATATTCCTTGAATGAATGTGTTGTATCCATATTTTACAACACTTTGTTGCTGAAATTCTTAAAACAGCTACATGCTTTATAATATAAAATGTTAGTGTGTTAATATGCTAAGTTACAAGGATTTTAATGTAATTTTCTCTTTTAATTCATGTGCTATAAATTTAGCTTCAGTGTGCTATAAAAGAATAAGTATTGCTTGTTTACACATCACTGCCAAAGTTACTAAAGAAACAAATGAAAAGAAAGTCAATTAGCCAATTATATTTTTCATCTTGAATATAGGAAAAGTATTAAAAAAAAGTGCATGTGAATGTGAAACACAATGTTCGGTGCACTAAGTAATATAAAAGCGATACATTGTCGCAACTCTGGATAGATATATATGTTTATAATGAACTTAATTCTAAAAGCTACAAGACTAATATATTCACTTATTTTCCTGTTCTAATTTGTATCTTCAGGGGTTCTATATATGCTTAGTTGGCCTTAAAGTCAAGGCACTTTTATGATGTATACTCATATATAATTAGGCAAAACTGCATACCTTTTGAAACTAAAGATACCTTATTTCTTGACTTAGAGATAACTGAAATTAATACTATTAGTTTCACTTCTAGCTAGCTAACTACAGAGCAATATGCTTATCGATTTTCGAGAAGTTTAAACCGATATTGTTAATCATTCGTGATCAACAAAATTAAATTATAACTAATTTACTAAAATAATGTTAGAGAACCTATAACACACACACACACACACACACACACACATATATATGCGCTTGATGTCACAAATGGTAATCTGTATTCCAGTTAATTCATTATACTAAAGGTTTCTAATAACGTTGCAAAAAAAATAACATTAGCTAATTTGCAAAAAAGATAACGAGACAAATATATGTTTGCTCTTACAACTTTGTAAGACTAGCCAGCTCTCCAACTTCTCAGGAATGGGTCCCAAAAACTTATTCCTATTCAAGTCCAACACTTTGATATATTTCAACATGCCAATTTGTTTTGACATTTTCCCAAGAAGCAAGTTATTATCCAATATTCTACATAAAAAAATTGTAATGAAACTGAAGTTAGTTTAACTAACAAACTTTATTGTTGTTTAACAAATACCAAAAGCAACAATTTTTTACATACAACTCTTGCAAGTGGTAAAGCTTTCCAATTTCCGATGCTAAGAAAAGCTTTCTGGAAGACGCAAAATAATTAGTAATAGTTAGTATCATAAGCTATAGAGGGATTCTCATAGCGTAAAACTATTTATAAGGTAGCATTCATACTCAGCTAACTAACTTATTGCATATATATTGGTAACCAATCTTAATAGCCTCCCTTTTGCAATAGATTATATAATGAACCGATCATAGAATATTTTCAAATTTTATGCTTACATGGTAATAAATTGATTCTGAGAAAGCAACACCAGACCGGCTACATAGGTTTTCATTATTCCTATCATGGATGGGGTCTTTTAACTCATCTAAGCATAATATGCTTGATATTACAGATGGTAATCTGTATTCCTATTATGGATGGGGTCTTTGAACCGATCTAAGCATAATATGAATATTAAAAATAAAATTTTACATGATTATCAATGGAAGATTCAGTTGTGCGAAGGCACTTTTTACCTACTCGCCAATGAGAGTAACTTTAAACTAATTTTCTCAAATGATAAGGTATAACTTATCTACTAAAAGTAAAAACTAAATGAAATTAAGCTTGTAAATGAATGCTACCTTCAGGAAATACCTTAACTAAACCTATGAACCGCCATCCACAATCCACACTCACACACCACCCAAAACACACACACAAACTGAAAATTATCGATATGATACAACCGACGTATACAAATTAGGAGTTACATAAAGGAAAATTAAATTGACGTATGCAAATCGATGTATAAAAACCGATTTATACTATTTATATCGATATAACTTTAATGGAAGGCGTTACCTTAGGGTTTTTGGAGAAGAACTCTAAAGCACGACCAGTGAATAGGAAGCTAAGTGGATGCTTGAAGTTCGAATATATAAATGGATTTGACATACACCGACCCGATTAGGAGAAGAATCGATAAAGAAAGAAAGACTTGCTTAACAGAAGAAGCATTGATTTGAGGAGTGAGCGAATTTGGGGAGGAAATGAGGATTTGGCGGAAAGTGAAAATAATTTGGAGATTTGGCAGCCAAGAAAGTGGGAAGCGTAATGAGCTTAAGAGTTGTGAATCCAGATGTCATTTTCCATCTTTTACCCTTTTGTTTACAATTTATTTTCATTTTTACCAAATTTTATAACGGTGTAAAGCAGTGATAAACTATTTACAGCTCCTTTTACAACGGCTTTGAAAGTTTTATAACGGGATTTAAGTGTTATTATTTTATAACGGCATTTGATTGTTAGTAATTCAGAAATATTTTTGTTGGGAATTTCATGTTTTGGTGTAGTGTCTTCTTCGACATTTTCATCTTCATCGACAGCTTCAGTTGTAGGAAACATTGATCGTGTTGCATCATCCACCATATTTTCTATCGGATTCGTCATCATATTATCGTCCTCTAAAACTTCCGTATTAGGTGTAGGTTCAACAAGTTCTCCATGACGATCCCAGAAATAATAATCAGGCACGAAACCATATTGATACAAATGTACTTCAACTATATCCGATTTCCAATGCTTCAAATGTTGGCGCTTACTACACGGGCAACGGATTTCTGTATTGTTTCGGTTATTAGATTTAGCAAATCTAATAAATTCGTGTACACCGTTGTAGAAATGTTGCTTTATTGATCCTTTCTTTCCAGTTTTGACTTCATACATCCAAGTACGGTCGAGAAAATAATTGAAATTTTTTCCTGATTTGAAAATGTATGTTACACAATTTAAATCATTAATTTTCAACCATTCTCCATTGTAAACAATTCATCGTTCCAGAAAATTCAAAATATAAACTTCACTTTATTTTTTTATTTTTTGGTATTTTGGTTTTCACTCCGGTGGTCAGTCATCCTACTTCCCATTACAAACACAATAATGTAATTACATTTTATAAATCATTTCAGATTAAACGGTTCAACAAAATTTCGGCAGCACTTCCCTTATGTTCCCTGTATCGTACACAAATGCGTGTACACAGGGAACGTAAAGGAAGTGCTGTCGAAATTTTGTAACCGTTTAAAATGAAATGATTTATAATATGTAATACTTTATTGTGTTTGTAACTCGTCCAATACAGGGACAAATCCGACAAATATTGTATCAGATGAATATAAATGTCTGTTCCGTTACAAAACGAACATCCATATAACGATCATATACAACACTTGCCAGACGGGGCCAAAGCCAATCTAAGGGATAAAAAAATTTCTTTAAATTTTATCAAATATTGTTGTTCTTTTCAAATTTTGACAATAATTCAACTATTTATATTTTATTTCAAAAATTTGTGTATTTAAATTTTAGTTCAACATTTAATTAACAATTTTAGCTCAATATTCATTTCTTTATTTTTTTACGACATAGATTTTATGTGACTATTTGTTGTTGTTATATTCATTTCTTAATTTCTTTACAAAATCGATTTTAGTACAATATCAGTTGTTTTTAAAGTCATTTCCTAATTTTTTTTAAAATAAATTAGATATTTGCAGAATTTTTAATGTTCTCATATTCATTTTTTAATTTTTTGTACAAACTTTATTTTTTACAATATATACAACCTTTTGCATTTTGGCCATTGCTAGCCGTCGCTAGTCATCGCTAAAATTATTAAAATGGCCGTCGCTAGCCGTCGCTCAATCAACATGGTAAATATAAGAATTATCAATGAATATAATTAGAAAACAACAAATTCTAATTATCAAATAGATAATTAGAAAACAATAAAAAACTAATTATTAAATAAAAATTTGTCAATTTAAATTCACTTAACAACTTAAATTTGTAATTTATCAATTTCATAAACTATGAAATACTTTCATGTAAATTTATCAATAACCAAGTTAATCATTAATATACACTATTTTTTCACCTAAAACAACTAACCATGTTAATCGCCAACACTAATTATCTACATCAACCATTTATTTAACTTGATCATGATAAACTAATTAATGTAATACTTAATTCAAGTTCATGATAATAAACTAATTAATCTACCAAATCAACATACAACACTACTAATACCCAATTTAACAACACTACTAATACCCAATTTAACAACAAATCTCAATTTTACAACAAACCATAATTGAATTAGTGTTTAAACTAAACCTAAAAACATCAAATTTACGTTCAAACAAGAGATTAGGAGCATACCGACACAAATTTGGATGATTTGGAGGCGTTGAAGGCTGGGCCGACAGCTACGGTGACAGGGGGCGACGGAATGGGGGAAGGAGGAAGGTTTTGGGGGAGCAAGTGAAGTGAATCTGCTGCTCTCGGCTTGGATCTGTATATTGCGCATAGCTACGGCTAGCGACCGCCGCTTTTTTTAGCCGTCGCTAGCCATCGCTAGGCTCCGTCGCTATACGAAGCCTTTCTTGTAAACTAGGCTCTGAACTAGGTTTTGTTAATATAATTATATTGTTATTTATAAAGTTGTTGTGGTTTTCATTTGTAAACTATGGTTGCCTTGGAAATTGCATGATTATATGTTGGGTATCCATTGCAGTACATATATACATATAAGTCTTTAAAGAATGAAGTCCTTGTATTTTGCACACATATATCAGGGTATTAAAATTTGATAAGTGTGTTTTTGTGTTTTGGTTGGGCGTGAGCTGCTGCATGAGGTAAAAGTGAATTCTGTTTATATTTATGAAACGATAATATATGCATGTTTAAATGGACGTGCGCTTAACCGATGGCCGATATTCTTTTCTTTCTATTTGTAACATGAAGGTTTTTTTTATTTGTAACATGTTGATTCCTTTTATAGCCAAAGAATCAAAATGTTGTAATTTTTCGGCACCCCTCGCACTTTCTGCTAAGCGCGCACTTCAATTCAATGTACAAAAAGAAAGACTACTGAACGAAGCTTTTTTGGTGCGAACATCATGATTGGATATCCCTACATCTGCCTAAAGCACATATATTTTCCTGACAACATTTATTCATAACAGACGGAATCCCTTATTGTTATAAGCTACCAATCTCATATATATGCTGATCTCTTTTAGAATATCTTGCGATGTGAGACTAATTATAATCCAATCTACGCACCCACTCTAATACAATGCGAGCCACACCTAACACAAACCACATTAACGAATTATGAATTCAACCATACTGTGACGCCCCACCTCTATACCCATGCTAGCCAAGAACACTATGGTATAATGCTGTCAACTAGCACGGAGAATAAGGCTGTTGAGGAGCGACCATCCGTGTAATTGCTTTGCGCGAGCACCGATATGTCAGATAGTATAACATGCATTTTATTTCAAGAGAAATCCGACATACCGATACAAACACAAAGCTACTTCACAGTGGCTATAATAATCTTCAGAAACAAATATAGGAATAAGCATAACACAAATCAGTCACAGATAATTCATATCACAAAGGCGGAAGAAGATATGAATATATAACTAACACATGAAAGTGTATATCAGAGTAGTGGTCAAAAAGATCCACAATAATACAAAAGAATAGCAACACGTGCTATACAAAAGAATACAACTATGAGTCCATATCTCAAGTGTATACAACGAAATAAACTACTAATCTAAGTAGTTAGCCAAAAGTTTGAGAAATCAATCCCAAGTGAGAAGTCAAGCTGAAGCACCTGTAACATCTCGGTCTGACCCAAGTATTATTTAATAAGAAAATAATAAACGGATCAGTCTAACTATAAATATCAGATGAAACGATATAGAATAAGAGATATGACTAAACACATAATAATCACAATGCCAAGCTGTAATATATAAGTAATTGAAAATCAACAAGAGATTAATCAATATCACAAAATCTACACAAGAATCAAAGAAATGTCATACTCCTTATTTCGTTCACCAAACCATAAATATTGACTATTATATCATGTCAATCACAAAAGTTAATGACACACAAATTCACCAATGCACAAATATTGATAAAACTTATCAATGGAAATCACGAAAATTGGTGAAACACAAAATCTAGAAATCATCTCAAGAAATCCAGAAATCACAAAAAGGGGGAAGGCCTATCACAAATGGGAGCATAAAGCTCACCAACACGTGTATCACAAATGGAACGCTAATTCCATGGTTTCTAATCATCACAAATTGAGCCGAAGCTCCACAAACGGCCCGAAGACCATGGGTTGCTACCCCACCAATTTGAGTCGAAACTCCACAAAGCGGGGTTTAGTCTCCCTCGCAGACAAAGAGACATCGCACATTGCTAGTCTAAATCACAAAAATGATCGTCATTGATCATCAGGAAGTGTCAATTACAATAAGCTAGTAAATATATGAGTTTAGCTTCATGTCCCATAACCACTAGCTTAACTTAAATATTTGCGAACAAATTGTAGATCTCCACTAGAAAATTGTCATAAGAGTTTCGACCGAACAAGTCCAAGAATTAACCGACGAAGTAAACGCAAGCGTTTCATACCACTTGTTTTACTAAGCCGTCTAATTAGATTTCTCATACGAGTGAGGTAAAGGTTTGTGTATACTAGTAGATTGGAAAACGGTTTTATAAACGAGTTTGATATTGAAAATATAGTTGAAATAATTTTGATGAAGAGGTTTTGATATTTAATACTAGTATTGAAACTTTTATGTTTTAAATTGACAAATGACTAAAAATGATTGTAGAAACAATCAATCATCGAAATTCACATATGAAGACGTGAATCAAATCCAAAGAAATCGATACCAAATCCATCCAAATGGATATTTCCAAAAATCCATAAAAAGAAGTCATCAAGGTCGATAATAAGTGATAACAACTAACCGGATCAACAAAAATTGATAAAACTTGGAAATTTACTCAAAAATAGCCAAAATAGGCAAATTAAACAGTTCCAGACGTCTGGTAGGTGTTCCCAGACGTCTGGCCCTAGGTTCTGGAAGTATATATGTTTTCTCCCTTTTATTTTTAATTCCTGGGCCATTTCAGATGTCTGAAATTTTCAACCAGACGTCTGAATTTGATTCCAGATGTCTGGATTTTGTTTCACACGTCTGGATTTAGTCTCTTCCTTTTCCAGACCCCTTTCCAAACGTCTGGATTTTTCAACCAGACGTCTGGATTTGGTTTCAGACGTCTGAAATTAATTTCAGACGTCTGAAATCTTCTGCTAGGCAAAAAAAACAGCCTAGACCAAAATGGCAAATCCAAACCGAAATGCGATCGAATGAGCAATGGATGCTAAGGATTTATGCCAATCGACAACCCAGCACTATAGGCTCTTCGATGCATCACCAAAAACATGTTCAAACATCAAAGATTGGATTTTTAAAGATTTGACTACAAAACACCAAAAATTGGAATATTCACCAATTCAATCCAAATCAAAAGCAAATGAACATAAATAAGTGTTAGAAATTCATACCCAACAATCAAAGATAGTTATAGACATAGATGTGAGATAAAAATCTCACCTTTATGCACAAGAACAAGGAGGAAGAAGCTATAGAACAATGACAATGACAATCACTCTTCAATTCCAACTCAACTAGCTTGAATCTAAGCTAAAAAGAGAAACATTTCCTAAATTAGGTTTAGGAATTTCTGAAATTGATAAGAGAATGAGTTGGAGAAGAAGAAGAGGAGGCTTACCAAAGCTTCTTCTTTTAGTTTGGAGCTAGAGCTTGATTTGCAAAAGAAAACTAGGGCTTGAATTTCAATTTTTCATTCCTCTCCCCATTGATGCCAAAGCTTGAATATAAGGAAAATGGAAATGAAGTAAATGAAGAGGAGAGGGTTGAGACTGAGTTAATAAGTGGTTTAATTGGCTCAGCCCAAACCAAAGCCTTAAGTGAAAAGTGGCAAAAATTCCACTAACTCCAAACATATCAAAGTTTATACTCAAAAAGTTGTAAACGACATTTCGAACTCAATGGAAGTGATCTCGAGTCCTAATTTGACCATTTGCAAAAAGTAGCTTTTCGAACCAAAATCCGATTACGATAAAATATTCAAATAAAATATTTGAATATAAAATCGATGAAATGCGGGTTGTTACAGACTCTCCTCCTTAAAGAAATTGCGTCCTCGCATATATAAGATGGAAATAAAAAGTAACAACCATAAAAGCATATTAACACAAAAGTAATTTGAAATAAGAAGTTCACCTCAAAGAGCATGAGAAAGCAAGTCCGGATGTGTTCGCTCGACGAACTCTCTAATTCCCAAGAACAATCCTTATGATTTGAAGATCATTGAACTTTTACAAGCGGAACATCTTTATTTCGAAGTCGTTTGACTTCCGTAGCAATGATACGAATAGGATGTTGCTCATAAGTTAAATTAGGCGAAACTTCAATCTCTTCCACAACACCGGGCTCAAGAATAAAATCTGAATCTCGAAAGCATTTCCGTAATTGAGAAACGTGAAACACGTCATGCATAGCAGAAAACCGAGCCGGTAATGCAAGGCGATAAGCCATGGAACCAATACGTTCAGTGATAGGAAATGGCCCAATATATCGAGGCGCTAACTTTCCTGATCGACTGAAACGCACAACCCCTTTCATAGGTGAAACACGAATAAAAACAAGATCTCCAACAGAAAATTCTAATTTCCTTCTTCGGTTATCGGCATAGGATTTTTGTCTACTCTGGGCTTCTTTCATTCTATGTCGAATAAGGTCAATTTTCTCTATGGAATCCCGAATAAAATCTGGACCTAAAACCTGCTTCTCACCGGCCTCAAGCCAACAAGAAGGAGATCGGCATGGCCTTCCATAGAGTGCCTCGAAAGGTGCCATACCAATACTAGATTGGAAGCTATTTGTTAACTCCGCCTCGACCATGACTCAGCGACCTAAAAAACTACCGACTTAAGACTTAAAAAGGGATGCCGACTCAATGCCTTGACAAGGTTGCCGACCTAACAAGGATACCGACCTAACAGGCTTGAGAGGGATGCCGACCTAAGGCCTAAGAGGGATACCGACTTAAGGCTAAACAGCTGCCGACCTAGTGCTTTAACAAGGTTGCCGACTTAATGCTTTAACAAGAACGCCGACTCAACTGCCTAAGGTAGCTACCGACCTAAGTCGCAACCGACCTAGCATGAGTCGTCCACGACCTAAAGCTACTGGGTGAGGGTTCAATGCCGCATGAAGAGGACCAGTTGACTCATTTGCGACTTAGATGTTGACTCGTGGGCGACTTAGGACTTATACAAGTGAACTTTTGTGAAACCATGGAGGGGCCAGATGAGTCGGCCACGACTTACCTTAGACCGGTCACGACTTACGACCTAAAGGGGGGGATTTTCCTATAAATACCAACCTACCTCAAACATGAAGAGGACTTTTGGCCGACCTCTTTAAGCACCGATACTCTGCTGAATTCTCGACTCACTCGACACTTCAAGTACGAAAGGCATGTCAACTAACTTCGAGAGGAAATCTAACGCAATCTACATGGATTTAAAGAATTCTTCTGCATCAAAGTTCTAGTTGTTTGTCTCATCGGAATTGTAATTGAAGATTGTTGTAAAGTTGTAATCGATTCAGTAATAAAGAGAACTAAAGTGGACGTAGGCTTACCCTAAGCCGAACCACTATAAAAACTGTTGTTTATTCTGCTTTCTCTGTGATTTCTCTACTTGTTTTTTAGTTCCCGTGTTCACGGGTGGTGCTTTCGCTCAACTTCAATCTACACCGGGGTGTTAGCGTCTGATTTTTACGTTAACATTTTTGGTGCTTTCACTGAGAACTGAATTCAGGAAACTTCCACTATTTCTCCGCGAAGGATTGTTGAAAGGATTTCTTTTAAAACCAGAAGTTTATTGGAAATAATGGCTCCTGGGAGAAAACGAAGTTCTGTAAGATCCGACAATGTTCAAGAGAATACTGCTACCTCTCCTCCTTCAAGTCAAGCAGCTCCAACTGTTGGAGTTACGCGAGCAGAATTGGACGCTGTAGTTCTGGGGCTGAATCAACAATTGAATGCTCAGAATGCGCAGTTGGAAGCCCAGAATGCCCTGATCTTAAGTAAGTTGAATGATCTACTAGGGGCAAATCGTCAACCGGTTAATAATGATGGGAACCCTACTGTGGGAGTTCAGGATGTTGAAGGGAACATTTCTCAAAGAGCCGCAGACCCTGTAGAAAGGACTCCTCCTCAAGCTGGAGGATCAGGGCCGCAGCCGACCCTCCGTGAACGATTGTCAAGACAGAATTCAGAGAGAGTGGCTGATGTGTGCCCTCCAGAGCCTGTAAATGATGAAGAGTATTTTTCGGGTATGGTTCATCAAATCATGAAGGAAAATATGCAGAAAGATGAAGATGAGAAAGAGTGGGGTTTTGCTCCAAGCAAAACTCCATTTACTGAAAAGATCTTGAAGGCAGAGTTCCCAAGGAAATTCGTTCCCCCTACTATTCCGGCTTACAAGGGGATGAGTGATCCTAACGAGTTTCTGTATAAGTACGACTGGCATATGACTGGTGCCAGGGCGTCAGATGAAATTAAATGTCGATATTTCCCGGTATATCTCGAAGGTACGGCTCTATTGTGGTTTACAAAGCTGCCAGTCAGGTCCATTGATCAATTCTCCGATTTGACTAGGAAATTCAAGGAGAAATTTCGATTGTATGCTTCTAAAGCAAAGGATATAATGTCACTGTCAAGTCTAGAGCAAAATCCGGGAGAATCCATCAGATCATTTTTGAATCACTTTAACATAGCATTGGCTGAGGTAGATAATGCTGAGCCACGCATGGTCCTGACATACTTGATGAGGGCGATTGACAAATCGAGTGAATTTGGAAAATGGTTGAAAATGAAAGAATCAAACTCACTTGACAAATTCTACAAGAAAGCGGATGAATTCATGCGCTTGGAGAGCCTCCAAACACCGGCTAAGGTGGTATCGGCGCAAGCCGGGAACAATGGTGCTGCTTCGAACAAGAAAGAACCAAACACTCAGAAAAGGGGAAACGATGGTGGAAAGAAACAGGGAGACGCTAAGAAAGGCCGTTCTTTCAATTTCACACCCTTGACCGCTACCCCTGAAAACATCTTCTTTGCAACCAAAGATGATGTCAATTATCCGACACCACCTAAAATGAGAGTTGCGATTAAGATGGAAAAAAGTGGAAGGTTCTGCCGGTTCCACAACTAGCCCGGCCATGACACCAACAAATGCCGTCAGTTGAAAGAGGTAATTGAACAACTCTTGAAGGAAAACAAACTCCAACAGTATGTGAAAAGGAACAGAAATGCCCCAGCTTCGTCAACTCAAGGACAACAAGTTCCCGTTCACCGTCCTGCCTCAAGTGAGAAGCCCGTAGAGCATGAATCGGAAAGACCTGTTATCAATATAATAACTGGAGGACCTCACCCAGCAGGCAAAAGCTGGGGCGAGATGGAAAGGTATGCCCGGGCCTTGAGGCATGTACCAGCTGAAGAGAATGTTTTTGTCTTAGAGAATGATGCGCCTTTAAAGCAACAAAAGACTTCCACAGATGATATTGTGTTCAGTGCCAGGGATTCTTTAGGTATCGAGGCTCCAACCATAGATCCTTTGGTCATATCCGCTGGTATTGGGCTGGCAACTGTGAGAAGAGTTCTAGTTGATTGTGGAGCTTCATGCAACATCCTCTTCAAGAAGACCTTTGATCGAATGAAAATTCCAATGGCTGATGTTCAAGCTTCATCATTAAGATTGCTGGGTTTACTGGAGAACCCAAATAGCCGATTGGGACCATAGATTTGTTTGTAGAACTTGGAAAGGGACTGAGGAAGGTAGCTCGAAAGCAAACCTTTATAATTGTTGAAGAATTCTCTGCCTACAATGCCTTTTTAGGCCGACCAACTCTTGCTGCGTTCAAAGCTGTTCTTGCCCCATGGTGTCTGACTCTAAAATTCCCCACAGATAATGGAGTTGGTGTGATTAAGGGAGACCAAGATGCGGGGCGAGAATGTTACTTTGCAGAGTTGCGAGAATCAAGGAAAAGAGAAATGGGAAAAGGTGCGGCGGCTCCGATCCGCATCAAAGAACCAACCTTGTAGCAATTACAGGGTGGACCCTGCACTGGCAAATGTAGTGGTGCATGAAGAGAGATGGATCCAAGGAAAGCCAGTGCAGGGGAGAATAGGGTAGTACCGGTAGAGGTAACAGTGCCGGTGCCCGTTGACCCAAAGGACCCAAACAAAGTGCTTAATGTGGGTTCACAACTCAACACAACAGTTCAGAATGTTCTGATTTCATTTTTGAAGGCTAATTTGGATGTATTCGCTTGGACTCATGCTGACATGTGTGGAATATCCCCAGAGATTGCAGTACACGCTCTGAACATTGATCCAAAGTTTACACCTGTGAAACAGAAGAGAAGAACTCAGGGTCCTGAGAGAACGGCAGCGCTAAAAGAAGAAGTGGATCGGCTCATGGAGAACGGTTTCGTAAGAGAATCTACTTATCCAAATTGGGTATCAAATCCAGTGCTGGTGAAAAAGGATAACGGAAAGTGGAGAGTATGCATTGATTTTTCAGATCTGAACAAAGCCTGCCCCAAAGACTGTTTCCCGCTGCCCAGGATCGATCAGTTGGTGGATGGGACGGCAGGACATGAATTGTTATCTTTTATGGATGCATACTCCGGATATAACCAGATTATGATGCATGAGCCAGATCAAGAGGATACGAGCTTCATCACAGACGTTGGTCTCTACTGCTACAAGGTCATGCCTTTCGGACTCAAGAATGCAGGGGAAACTTACCAAAGGCTTGTCAATGCCATGTTTAAACCACAGATTGGCAAGACTATGGAAGTTTATGTTGATGATATGCTAGTAAAGTCTAAGAAAGCAGTGGACCACATGGATCACTTGGCAGAGATGTTTGCAGTACTCCGTAAGTACAGAATGAAGCTTAATCCCCTGAAATGTTCATTTGGAGTGGAGTCCAGAAAGTTTTTGGGCTTCATTGTGAGCGCTAGGGGCATTGAAGCCAATCCAGCTCAGATCACTGCTCTGAGAGAGGTCAAGGCTCCTAGAACGAAGAAGGAATTGCAGAGTCTCAATGGAAAGGTTGCTGCTTTGAGTCGGTTTATTTCCAAAGCTACTGACAAATGCATTCCATTCTTTGATGCTCTGAAGAAAGGAAGAAAAAACTTTGAGTGAACTCCTGAATGTCAGAAAGCATTTAATGAGTTGGTTCGTCATATGGAAGTGCCTCCGAGACTTTCAAAGCCTGACAGTGGTGAAGATCTCTTCATATATTTGGCGATTTCGTCTCATGCTCTCAGTGCAGTGTTGGTACGTGAAGACGCAAGGATTCGACGCCCAGTCTATTATATCGGCAAAAGATTCACTAGGGCAGAGATGAACTACTCAAGGTTGGAAAAGCTCGCCTATTGTTTGTTGATCGCATCAAGAAAATTGAGGCCGTATTTCCAAGCTCATCCCATCAAAGTCCTCACTGATCAACCTCTAAAGCAAGTCCTATTCCGACCTGAGACTTCGGGCCGTCTTTTGAAATGGAATATTGAACTCAGCCAATATGACATCACTTACCATCCCCGAAAAGCAATCAATGGACAAGCTTTGGCAGATTTCATCGCAGAATGTGCGGATAAGGGTGACAGTGAGGAAGAAGTCACTGATAGCGTCACAATTCAATGGAAATTGTACGTCCATGGCGCAAGAAATGATTACTGTTCCGGAGCAGGGGTTGTCCTCGAAACCCCCGAAAGGCGATCGCTATGTTATGCGCTGAGACTAGAATTCCCTTCGACAAACAATGAAGCCGAATTTGAAGCCCTCATCGCTGGTTTAAGGATCGCTAAAGAACTAAACATCAAGGCATTGCAGATCTTCAGTGATTCTCAACTTATTGTTTGCCAAGTCAAGAAGGAATTTCAAGCTAAAGGAAGGAATCTACCCGCCTATTTATCAAAAGCCTGGGAGCTCCTTCAAGATTTTGACCGTTATTCAATAAACCATATACCCCGCGAAGAGAACATGAAAGCGGATTCTCTTGCAAAGTATTCGAGTACTGGTGAAGCTCAACTATTGGGATTAATTCCCGTCGAAGTCTTGTCAGCTCCAACCACAGATGAAATGGATGTTGATTGGATTATGAATGTATCCCAAGAACAAGAATCATGGATGACTCCGATACTTGAATATTTACTCAATGGTTCTTTGCTAGAAAGTTCAAAAGAACGACAGAAGCTGATGAGGAAAGCCTCCAGATATATAGTTCAAGATGGTCGTTTGTACAGACGAGGATTTTCAATGCCATTACTCCGATGTGTGACAAAGGAAGAAGCTAAGACAATTCTGACTGAAGTACACGGAGGGGAATGTGGGGATCATACAGGTGGTCAAACTTTAGCAAAGAAAATCCTCCGTTATGGATACTTTTGGCCAGAAATTAATCAGGATGCTGCTGTCTATTCCCGAAAGAGTGATAAATGCCATAGATTCGCTAAAATTCCTAGAGCACCTTCCACTGAGCTAACACAAATGGTCAGTCCATGGCCGTTTGCTATCTGGGGAATAGATCTCATTGGGCCTTTGCCGACTGCCAAATCGAGGATTAAATATGCTATCGTTGCTGTTGATTACTTCACTAAATGGGCTGAAGCCGAACCATTGGCTACTATTACCCCTAAGAAAATGATAAGTTTTGTGACTAAAAATATCATTTGCAGGTATGGTGTGCCTCAGAAGATAATCACAGACAATGGTACTCAGTTTGAAAGTGAGGAGTTCCAATATTTCTGCAAACGATTCAAGATCTGAAAAAGCTTCTCAGCAGTGGCTCATCCGCAGGCAAACGGGCAAGTGGAAGCAGTGAACAAAATCATCAAATCAACCATCAAAAAGCAGCTGGAAAAAGCAAAAGGTGGTTGGGTCGATAAGTTACCGCTTGCACTATGGGCATACAGAACCACCCACAAAACTGCGACTGGGCATACTCCATTTTCATTGGCATACGGATCAGAAGCGATGATTCCAGTGGAAACTGAAGTCCCCTCACACAGAAGGATCCATTTTGATCAAAATGAGAATGAAAAATTGCACTTGGAAGCACTTAACCTCCTCGATGAAAGAAGAGAAGAGGCTAGACTTAGAATTGCAGCTCACCAGCAAAAAATAGCCAGACACTTCAATTCCAAAGTTCGTCAGCGCAGCTTTGAAGTTGGGGACTTAGTCCTGAAGAGAATTATGACAGCCATAGGTGTGTTTGGGCCAAACTGGGAAGGGCCATATGTTATAGGCGCGAAACTCCTTGATGGCACATTCAAACTCACAACTGTCGAAGGAGAACCAATCCCAAGAGCTTGGAACAACAATCATTTGCGTCCCTATTTTACTTGAAAGCTTTGCTGAAATGTTGTAAAAGAATTATGAATATATGATTCTTGTATTGAAAGCAATTGTAAAGCAAGTGAATAATGAAAAGCTATAAAGTGGATGTAGGCCCAGCTTTTGGCCGAACCACTATAAATCTTGTGTTCTCTACTATTATAAACTGCTTTGTTTTATTTCGACATAAAAAATATGTTAATTGTGTTACTAAAATGTCGATTTAATAATGCAGGCCATAAAAACAAAGCTTACCCATCACAAGACCAAGCGATCTTCGACATCACCCATCAAGCAAACGCTAAACCATTCAAACATTTCCATACTCAAATCCTACAAAAGAAATGCTTCGAACAAAAGTTAGCGATATGGATGAAAGTGGACCATTTCTAACTAACTGCAAATGTTTGTACAAACAAACAACTAGTTAAATAGCCTGTGTCTACCACCGCCAACTCGCTTAACTATGAAGTATGTTTCTTTGGATAAGGGAAACTATTGGCAACTAAAAAGGGATGACACTTGCAAAGGACAACGGGGATCGCCAACATGAATAGATGGCAAAGAAACATGGGCGAGCAGCATCAAACAGCAAAAGACCTCTTCGGAGGAACAAGCCCTCTTTAGAGGCACAACTCTTCGGAGGATAAAGACCTCGAGCGGGCTTAGCCAGAAAAAGAGAGATCTTTCTCGCTACAAAGTTGCGGACTGATCGGTCGATACACTCCCGTGAATCCGTCCAACCGAGAGAAAGAAACTCCAAACTTCCAGGCAAAAGCCCTACTCAGAGGCACACGTTTCACTGAGATTGAAATAAAACTTCCAAGTGCTGAAACGTGAAAAGCCCTCTTCGGAGGCCCATTTCACCACAGTTGAAATGCTAAAAGACCTCGAGCGGGCTAAATCAGAAAAAGAGAGATCTTTCTCGATACAAAGTTGCGGACTGATCGGTCGATACACTCCTGTGAATCCGTCCAACCGAGAGAAAGAAACTCCAAACTTCCAGGCAAAAACCCTACGCAGAGGCACACATTTCACCGTGATTGGTCGATACACTCCTGTGAGATGAAATGTGAAAAGCCCTCTTCAGAGGCCCGCTTCCCAGCGAACAGGGAAAAACAGAAGCCTCTCCCAAGGGGCAGAAACAAAAGACCTCTTCCCAGAGGCACAATCAAACAAAAAGACCCCTTCCCAGGGGCACAATCAAACAAAAAACCTCTTCCCAGAGGTGCAATCAAACGGAAAGACCTCTTCGGAGGCACACGTTTCACCGAGATTGAAATAAAACTTCCAAGTGTTGAAACGTGGAAAGCCCTCCTCGGAGGCACAACTCTTCGGAGGCACACGTTTCACCGAGATTGAAATAAAACCTCCAAGTGTTGAAACGTGAAAAAGCCCTCCTCAGAGGTACAACTTTTCAAAGAAGCACTTCGCCAGAAACGCAAAGCAAAGATCAGAAAGCCCTCCACTGAGGCGCAATATAAAAAAAAAGAAGCCCTCTTCAAAGGCACACTTTAACTCTCAAAGGAAGAATGATTCACTTATTCTGGAAAATACTCTTCCTCAAAAAGAAGTTAAAGTGCCCTTCAGAGGCCCGCTTTACCACATAGAGGAATTCACTTGGTAAAAATGTGTGTATGCACAAAAGGAAAAATGATATCTTCGAAGGATGAAGCGTAAAAACTCATATGGAGGGAGCTGTACTCTATTTTTAACGAAATAATATTCCTCCAAGTATGGAATAATTATTCTCCAGAAAATAAGAGTACAAGTCCCCTCAAAGTATAAAATATTGCAACGAGCTTATGGTATAGGGGCAACATGGTATAACTACATTGGTAAAAATTACGCTCGAACAACATACCACAAGCTCACTGCAATATCATATAAAGAAACTTGTACAAAAATGAATAGTAAATGCATTCTCAAATACAGACAGAAGTTTGTACAAACAAAAAGAATCATTTATTCAATACTGTCAAAATTTTGTACAGGTTTCAAAATAAAAAGGAAAAGAAAAACGGAGGCCGGTACCCGCACAATCTCCGGCCAGTACATGCAAAAAGCAAAAAGTAAAGATAAATCGAAGCAGGACCCCTTACTTCTTCCTGCCACCACCCTTAGAGCCTTCACCTGACCTAATAGGCAGCTTTTCAGGACGGCTTGGGAGAGTCGGGGATGAAGGAGAGAGGGTTACTGCCGGATCAACTTTCATTTCCTCTTTAGAAACAAGAATGTCTTTCCTTCTCTTCTTGGAAGTGGCACGCTTCCTCCTTCTCCTTGAAGAAGACTCACTTCCCGGAGTAACAAGAGCAGATAATTTTATGTTATCAGAAGTGGTTCTCTCCGGAGACTCATTGCCTTCTCCAAGCCCTTCTCCCCTGTGTTCTTGAGAAGCAATAGGATCATCTAAGCCATGAAGAGCCTCTATTTGCTCCTCTTGCGACCCGAGTTGAGAGGCGGATGGAGGAGTGGCCTGGAGAGGCGGAGGAGGAATAATTGAAGGAGGAGGAGTCTGAACGATGCTCGACACTTTCTCTACAGAAGAAAAGAAGTTAAAGTCAGTAAAGAGAGGAGATAAAGGCTCATTGAGGTTCAGGAAATAGTCAAGAAGCTCATCGAACTCATAAGAAGCAAATGAGCAGTCTACTTGGGCAAGATTAACAGTAGAGTTACCTGGAGAAGTCGGCTTCCTAATATCAACCTCATAAGCCTGTGCTTCGGCGCTCTCTTCGCCTTCATCTCCACCCCGTGTACTTGTAATCTCAGTTGTAACTTTGACCAGGGATGGAGAATGAGAACTGGAGCCGACAATGTCGATTTCGGCAGAAGGAGAAGGCTGGACTGGAATAGTCGAAGTAGTTTTTCCTAAACGTTCCCCTTCGGCCATCTCGGCTCTTAATTTTGCAAGTTGTTCTTTTCCCTTGGCGAGAGTGGCGCGAGTGTCGTCATCCAAATAATGCTCCTCAAGAGCTGATTCGGCATAGCCAGCACCTTTACCGCCAAGCATGTCAAGTGCAGCCTCCCACACTTCAGCCATAGTAATTTCATACTTGGGGCCTAGAAAGGCGAGACTACCGCGCCCCAAGACGCTGTGCAGGTAGAAGTCAAATAGTGTCAAGCTGATGCTGGTCTTCGTTGCCTCATGAGATTCTTCAGCTGCAATTTTACCGACAACAGCCTCATCACACTCTCTTTCAGCTTTGGAGAGTTGAAGCTTTAGCATTTGAATCTCCGCCTCTTGGGAGCTGGTTTTCTTCCGAAGCTCTGCAATATCAGCAATATAGCCCTCACTGATTCTTTTTTGCACTTCGAGCCTGTCTTCGGCGTCTCTTTGGCCGGCATGATCATCTCTCACTTGTTTCTGAAGCACTTCTTCTTTTTGAGTGTAGGAAGTAGAGGAAGTGGCGAGTTCTTCTTTAAGCTTCTCGACCTTCGCTTCAAGCTCTTCATTATAAGTAGTAATGCTCCCCATCTCAGTATCATGCTGCTCAAGAACCTTTTTCCATTCAGTTTTGTCATTTTCCATAGTAAGCATGGCCTCGAGATTCGCACGGTTTACCCTTTGAAGCTCGGCAACAAGCTTTTGCCAGTTCGACATTCTTTCAATATCAAGTCTGACGGCATCGAGATTTTGCAGCATGGCAGGCTTGTCAATAGGGACCAAGTCAAGATCGAACCGCACTCCCTTTAGGCACCACTATGGAAACCGGCTTTGCAGAGTGGCTGGGCCTGGTCCAATTTGAAATTTAGGCCTGTTAACTATTGCTTGAATGTCTGTCTTCCCAAGAGCAGGAGAGCCAGAAGGAATGTCAAGTGAGACGGGAGCAGTGACCTTTTCAGGAGTTGAAGATGTATGCTTCTCACTATGCCGGGCACGCTTGCTTGGGTCCTCAACTATATGGCTTTTTCCCCGATCATCATGCGACTTTCTCTTGTGAGAATCGTCGCCTCTCTGGGAAGAATCATGGTGCTCCTCCCTTTCTTTTCTCTCATAACGCTCTTCTTGAGCCCTCCTCTCCTGGGCCTTTCGGGCGGCTCTCTCTTCATCGGTTTCTCTGTGAACGGGAAGGTAGCGTCTATAATCATATTGACTACGCCTCCCGTAGCGCTGAAAGTCGTCATAGTAAGAGCCGCTGCGTCCCATCGGAGAATCTGAAATAAGAAGAGAGACAAGTCTTAAAAGTCTTCAAGAGAGAAGAAGCATAACTTTAGAATCTTCAAAGTACAAAGAGTTATGAGTATAAAAGTGCCAAGAGATTCTAAGTGTGTGTGATGTGCAAACTACGCGCATCAAACTACGAACCACTCTTTGATTGCAGAGTAATCGTAGGGGTAGTAATCAACGTCAACTCTTGGGTCGACGGAGCTTGTTGCAAAGAAGAAGTCGCTTCCACAACTGAAGAAGAAACCCTAGTAGTCGTAGGGTCGTCTTTAAAAAGCTCTTGTGAGGTGACAAAGAGATCGCTCAACCCTTCGAAAGTGTCGTCCCCGCTCTGCCTGACAGGGCTTGTTTTCCCGGCTTCTTCGCCGGACTTCTGTGAACGTTGGGGAGATCCCTGAGGCTCTTCTTCCTCAATGACTGGGGCAAGTGCGGATTTACCAGACGACCCCGCAGCATCGACAGTAGCAGAGCACTTCACCAGAGAAGCTTCGGAGGCAGTTTCTTTTGGTAAAGGTTCGTCAGCGGAAACTGGGGCATCTAATGCTTTAGGCGGAGAGTCTGGAACCTCATGAGGGTGTGTAGAGCGAGAAGCGTGCAAAAGTCCATACTGATGTAAAAATTCATCCCTCAACAAAATTTTTATACTTCTCTCTTCAGCGGCCACAGCACTTAATCTTTCAAAAACTTGCTTATGGCTTGGATCTCTAGAAGGGAGAGGAAGTGCTGAAAAGAGCAAAGAATGAAATTAGCAGTTGGTAGTTCGGATCTCGAAAAAGTTTGGAAATGGAGAAAATAGAAACAGGTAATCTTACTTCCTACTCTCCAGATGGTATAAAACTCTGGGGGGCAGCGAGCAAAGAAAAACTAGTTCAAAAATCCATGAACACTTTCTGTAAGATCAGAAATAAGCTTGCGGTTTCTAACACTTCTCACAATAATAAGGGAAGGATGGTCTTTACTCTTTGCAAACGAGCATAAGTAGCGAATTTCTTCAAAACTCGACAAGCAATCAAGAGTTCTCCTAAACAAAACACACAACCCCATCAAAATGGCGTAGCCATTAGGATGAAGTTGGAATGGAGAGATTGTCAACCGAAGGAGAAGGGTTCGAAGAAAGTCGTTAAAAGGAGGAACCGCCCCGCTTAGGCACATTTGACGATTGACTGCGACGAAACCGTGGGGAGGACTGTCGGCAGTATCATTTGGCCTGGGAAGTATGGCATCATTTTCAGCAAAACCAAATTGAGTACGAAGCTGAATAAATGCTCTCGGAGTTAGGATAGTCAAAGTTCTCTCTGGAGGGTTCTCTACGGGAATAGCTATCGGAAAGATCTCTTTAGCTTGAGCTACCCCTTCTTCTTTTTGATGGGAAGTCATTCTACACAAACAACTGGATATTCAAACATGAAGGTGCACGTTTCCTAAAGTGTGTGAAGTGTTGTGTAAAATCAATCAAGCAATAAGCAAATGTAACTGGAATAAAAACTAGCAAGTATTTGTCAGTTATAAAGTCCAGGGTTCGTTGTTTTAATATGCGAGTGTAATGTTGATGCAAACAAATCAGTTCAAGTTAGCGATGCTTTGCATTAATACTTCACTTTAGTTGATTGGTTCACAGCATTTCATACAGTGTATTTAAGTTAATTACTTTATGTCGACTAATCTGTCATTTGATGTGGGTAGTAAATGGCAGTATATTCGCCTTGGTTTTTTGTGATTGTTGTTTTCAGCAGGTTGTTAGCCTATAAGTTAATGTGGTCTGTGAAATAAAGCAACAAAGTTAAAGCAATCCAGGATTTAAGCAGTTCAGTACAGTAGATCAAGTTAAGAATTCAAATTGGAGTTATGCTTTTAAGTGAGAATTCGAGTTGGGCATCCAAGTGTTAACTCGGCTGCGACCCAAGGGATCTCTCACGAGTTAAGATTAGGTTTCTGATTCCTTTAATCGGCAGTTCTTTAGGTCGTGAGGAGTAGTAAGGAGGAAGGCTCTGGCTCAAAAGTGGTGTGAAATTCCCCAAGGGTTAACTCGGCCACGGTTTAAGGGTTAACTCGGCCACGGTTTAAGGGTTAACTCGGCCACGGTTTAAGGGTTAGATCGGCAGAAGAATAGGTCGACAGATGTGCTAGCTCGGCCACGGTTTAAGGGTCAGGTCGGCAGAGGATTAGGTCGGCCAGAAGTTAAGCCACCCAAATTCACTGGGTCGCATCCAAATCAAAATCTCACTCCACTCAACCCGTTAACCCGTTAGTCGCTCCATCCACGAAAAACCCTCATTCCATTCATGCTGTTTCATTCATGATATCAGATCATCCAGTAAACCGGTTTGAAACCACTACAAGTTCAACACCTTGCAATCCTAACACAAATCAAAATCAACTAGCCAGAAGCAGTAAACCATCTTCATCATCTCATCGATCATTTAAAGCCAAAACCAAGCTAACCCGGGCTCATAAACTACAGGTGCAATGAAATTCGCAGTAAAGCAGTGCGCAAGGGGTGGGTTTGGTTTGAATGGAATTCGTGAATCGATGACAATAAGGGATTAAGAGAAGAGCAGGTTTACTTACGTGATGAATAACAAAGATTGTCGGTGATTGTTTGGAATGAAATCGCCTTTTGGAGCTTGAGAAAGTTTTTAATGGCAGAATCAAGAGAGTAGGTAATGAGAAGGAAGAAGAAGATGTGACTTATACCTTGCAGTGGAGGGATCTGAAGCGGCACGTATGACCTAACTGTTAGGTCGCATACGACCAACCGACTTAGAGAGTGGACGGGTTAAAGGACATCGAAGCACACGACCTAACCATTAGGCGTATACTTCGAGGGACAAATGTTAACTCCGCCTCGGCCATGACTCAGCGACCTAAAAAACTACCGACTTAACACTTAAAAAGGGATGCCGACTCAATGCCTTGACAAGGTTGCCGACCTAACAAGGATACCGACCTAACAGGCTTGAGAGGGATGTCGACCTAAGGCCTAAGAGGGATACCGACTTAAGGCTGAACAGCTGCCGACCTAGTGCTTTAACAAGGTTGCCGACTTAATGCTTTAACAAGAACGCCGACTCAATGCCTAAGGTAGCTACCGACCTAAGTCGCAACCGACCTAGCTTGAGTCGTCCACGACCTAAAGCTACTGGGTGAGGGTTCAATGCCGCATGAAGAGGACCAGTTGACTCATTTGCGACTTAGATGTTGACTCGTGGGCGACTTAGGACTTATACAAGTGAACTTTTGTGAAGCCATGGAGGGGCCAGATGAGTCGGCCACGACTTACCTTAGACCGGTCATGACTTACGACCTAAAGGGGGGATTTTCCTATAAATACCAACCTACCTCAAACATGAAGAGGACTTTTGGCCGACCTCTTTAAGCACCGATACTCTGTTGAATTCTCGACTCACTCGACACTTCAAGTACGAAAGGCATCTCAACTAACTTCGAGAGGAAATCTAACGCAATCTACATGGATTAAAAGAATTCTTCTGCATCAAAGTTCTAGTTGTTTATCTCATCGGAATTGTAATTGAAGATTGTTGTAAAGTTGTAATCGATTCAGTAATAAAGAGAATTAAAGTGGACGTAGGCTTACCCTAAGCCGAACCACTATAAAAACTGTTGTTTTTTCTGCTTTCTCTGTGATTTCTCTACTTGTTTTTTAGTTCCCGTGTTCACGGGTGGTGCTTTCGCTCAACTTCAATCTACACCGGGGTGTTAGCTTCTGATTTTTACGTTAACACTATTATTATAGGAAAAATTCAACAAGGGAAATATGATCTTCCCAACATCCACCGAAATCGAGCACACAAGCACGAAGAAGATCTTCAAGAGTTTGATTCACACGCTCGGTTTGTCCATCGGACTGGGGGTGATAAGCGGTGCTAAAATTGAGCTTCGTCCCAAAGCTTTTTGAAGACTCTTCCAAAATCCACTAGTAAACAATGGATCACGATCACTAACAATAGAAGGAGGAACTCCATGCAATTTAACAATTTCTTTAACAAAGAGTTTGGCCAAAAGAGGAATGGTTCGGTTAGACCGAACGGGAATAAAATAGGCGGATTTAGTAAGTCTATCCACTATCACCCATAAGCTATCATGACCCGAACGAGAACGGGGAAGGCCATCTATAAAATCCATGGAAATTTGGTCCCACTTCCAAATTGGAATTTCTAAAGGTTGCAATAACCCACCGGGCCTTTGATGCTCGGCCTTAACGAGTTGGCAAGTCATGCAACGCTTAACGAAGTTAGCGATGTCAAGTTTCATTCCCTCCCAATAATAAAGTCGCTTCATATCCGCGTACATTTTACTGCTACCGGGATGAATGGTAAATTTAGAACGATGGGAATCTTCGAAAATATCTTTTCGAAGATCACTAATATTTGGCATGATAAGTCTACCAAATTTTCGAATGCCGCCACGAGAATCGATAACAAAGTCTTTCAAACCTTCAATATCAGTTTTATCCTTAATATTTTGGCCAAGCAGAGCCAATTCAGGATCTAGCCCTTGAGCTTCAAGAATGCGGTCAAAAAGAGAAGGATGAGCCTCAAGGCTACATAAAACAAGAGATGAACATAAATCGAAAACACGGTCTCGAATCTCACAAGTGGATAAGATCTCAAGATCGTTCCATTCGGATATCATCATAGAAACAACAGCTTGTTGTTTACGGCTAAGAGCATCGGCGACACGATTACCCTTACCGGGGTATAAAGAATATCAAGATCGTAAGGAGCAAGGAACTCGAGCCAACGTTGTTGACGCAAATTAAGTTCATTTTGAGAGAATAAATAATTCAAGGACTTATGATCGGTATAAAGATTAAATTTCTCTCCCAAAAGATAATGACGCCAAATTCGAAGGGCGAAAACAATAGTCGCGAGTTCTAAATCATGCGTGGCATATCTAGTCTCGGCTGGCTTCAATTGCCTAGAAGCATAAGCAATAACATGTTCTCTTTGCATAAGAACGGCACCCAAACCAACGCGACTAGCATCGGTATAAACAACGAAATCTTGACTCCCCTCGGGAATAACAAGAATAGGAGCATCATAAAGAAGTTCCTTTAGTTCTTGAAAAGAAGTTTCACATTTGTCCAACCAAATGTATTTAACACCTTTCTTCGTTAAGCTAGTGAGAGGCACGGCAATCTTAGAAAAGTCTTTGATAAAACGGCGGTAATAACCCGCCAATCCAAGAAAACTACGAATCTCCGTCACACTCTCTGGTCTCTTCCAATCTTGAATCGCTTCAATCTTTGAAGGATCCACGGAAATTCCGGATTCGAAAATAATATGACCGAGAAACTTCACACGAGATTGCCAAAAGTGGCATTTAGAAAATTTTGCCTTTAATTGATTACTCCAAAGAGTTTTCAATACAATTCGAAAATGCTTTTCATGCTCCTCCTCGGTTTTTGAATACACAAGAATATCATCAATAAAGATGAGGACAAACCGGTCGAGGAAGTCTTTGAAAACTCTATTCATATGGCCAACGAAATAAGCCGGAGCATTCGTTAGACCAAACGGCATAACAAGCCATTCATAAGATCCATAACGAGTACGGAACGATGTCAAAGGAATGTTATCCTCTGCAATACGAAGCTGATGAAATCCAGTAGCTAAGTCTAATTGTGAAAAGACTTTAGCACCACTAAGTTGATCGAATAGATCATCAATCCGAGGTAAAGGATATTTATTTTTGATAGTAAGATCATTAAGCTTGCGGTAGTCAACGCAAAGCCTAAGTGTACCATCAGATTTCTTCACAAAAATAGTCGAGGCTCCCCAAGGCGAGGAAGTAGAGCGAATAAATTGCTTCGTCTCCAATTCGGATAATTGTTTGCGCATCTCTTCATTTTCCTTATTGGACATGCGATAAGGAGGACGAGTAATAGGTTGAGCTCCAGGAATAAGGTTAATTTTGAACTCAATTGCTCGCTTAGGCGGTAATCCTAAAACGGGCTCAAATATGTCGGAAAATTCACGAACAACGTGAATAAGAGAAATAATATCTTCCTCATCATCATTATCATCATCACGAGGATTTAAAGAATATAAAGATGCAACCAAGCCGGAATCCGAATCTTTAAGATTAATAGAAATCTGCTTAACAGATTGAGGATGTCGAAAATGAATAGTCCGCTCAGGACATAGGATATGAGCTTCATAATGGTTAAGCCAATCAATTCCCAAAATCATTCTAAAGCCTAAATAATGCATGACATGCAAATCGGCTCGGAAAGGAAAATCACACAAAATAATCTCCGCATCTTTACAAAGCAAACTAAGAGTTGCAGATCCACCAACCGGATTCGTAATTCTCAAAGAAGTTATTAAAGCAACAACACTTAAAGTAAAAGTATCAACAAGCTCCTTTGATATAAAAGAATGGGATGCTCCCGTATCAAAAAGAAATCGAATAGGTTGATCATGAAATAAAACAATACCATCAAGAATGGAGTGAGAAATACCTTGGCCACGAGATGTGTTGCCAGGGGCTTGAGCAACATTAAGCTTTCCCTCCTTCCTGCCCTGAAGCTTGGGGCATGAAGATATAACATGACTGGGAGCTTTGCAGTAACGACAAGAGAGAGACTTTGGGCACTTGTTCGCATAATGGTCCTTCGAACCACAATTATAGCATTCCCCACGACCAAAGAAAGAAGTCTTTGCCACTGGGGTTGCTTGCTTCCCTTTCTTATTGGGATAAGGACCTTTGAATTTGTTTGGCCTCTTCTTGTTGTTGAAGTTTGGTTTGGAACCCACCACTTCAACATCGTTTTCCCTATCCGCCTCTTCAAGACGAAGAGCGATATCAATGAGTTGGTCGAAAGGAACTTCTAATTTTAGAAGTAATGGCTTCTTGAGATTTTTGTTTAAGCCATAGACGAATCTTTGATTCTTCTTCAATGGGGTGTTTATGTATTCAACCCTGTATTTAGATAGTGACTCGAAGGATGCGACATAATCTGTCATGGAAGATTCACCTTGAACAAGGTCAATAAAAACGGCGAGCCAAAGTCACCTTCTAAGCTTCTGGTACGAATTTTAACTCGAAGCGCTCTCGGAATTTATCCCAAGTGAGATCCGCTTCATTAATCTCAGAAATAAGAAGTACGTACCAGTCTAATGCTCTTTCTTAGAGCATACTAGAAGCCACCTGAACTCAGTGAAGGTCAATAAGATTCATGCGAGAAAAGATTCGATCGCATGACCTTAGCCAAGCCTGTACTTCAATAATAGTTTCGGAACCTTTGAATGGCTTCCCACCCAAATTAGTGTAATCGCTGCACAAGCGTGCAAATCCCGACTTTGGGTGAGTAGGTTCCGGGTTAGCTCTAGCTGTTTGAGCATTTGTCACTAAATCAAGAAGCTGTTGAGCAGTCATAAAAACTCCATCCTGGGGTGGAGTGCTAGATGGTACGACTCTGGGGCGGCCTGGTCTAGACATTTCTCTTCCTTAATAAAGAAAGAAGAGAAAGAAGAAGATTATTCACTAATGAATATCAAGCAATCTTGCTAGATGAAGCAAGGAATCATAAAGAAAATAGGATGAATCGGTACGAAGACTCGAATTAAATCCTAAAGCATGACTCCTAAGAAAGACTTAGGACGTTGATCCTTGTTATAATATTCCATATTGTTCCGAAGTTTGGCTTTGATACCAAGCTGTGACGCCCCACCTCTATACCCACGCTAGCCAAGAACACTACGGTGTAATGCTGTCAACTAGCACGGAGAATAAGGCTGTTGAGGAGCGACCATCCGTGTAATTGCTTTGCGTGAGCACCGATATGTCAGATAGTATAACATGCATTTTATTTCAAGAGGAAATCCGACATACCGATACAAACACAAAGCTACTTCACAGTGGCTATAATAATCTTCGGAAACAAATATAGGAATAAGCATAACACAAATCAGTCACAGATAATTCATATCACAAAGGCGGAAGAAGATATGAATATATAACTAACACATGAAAGTGTATATCAGAGTAGTGGTCAAAAAGATCCACGATAATACAAAAGAATAGCAACAAGTGCTATACAAAAGAATACAACTATGAGTCCATATCTCAAGTGTATACAACGAAATAAACTACTAATCTAAGTAGTTAGCCAAAAGTCAGAGAAATCAATCCCAAGTGAGAAGTCAAGCTGAAGCACCTGTAACATCTCGGTCTGACCCGAGTATTATTTAATAAGAAAATAATAAACGGATTAGTTTAACTATAAATATCAGATGAAACGATATAGAATAAGAGATATGACTAAACACATAATAATAACAATGCCAAGCTGCGATATATATAAGTAATTGAAAATTAACAAGAGATTAATCAATATCACAAAATCTACACAAGAATCAAAGAAATATCATACTCCTTATTTCGTTCACCAAACCATAAATATTGACTATTATATCAATGTCAATCACAAAAGTCAATGACACACAAATTCACCAATGCACAAATATTGATAAAACTAATCAATGGAAATCACGAAAATTGGTGAAACACAAATTCTAGAAATCATCTCATGAAATCCAGAAATCACAAAAAGGGGGAAGGCCTATCACAAACGGGAGCATAAAGCTCAGAAGCACGTGTATCACAAACGGAACGCTAATTCCATGGTTGCTAACCATCACAAATTGAGCCGAAGCTCCACAAACGGCCCGAAGACCATGGGTTGCTACCCCACCAATTTGAGTCGAAACTCCACAAAGCGGGGTTTAGTCTCCCTCGCAGACAAAGAGACATCGCACATTGCTAGTCTAAATCACAAAAATGATCGTCATTGATCATCAAGAAGTGTCAATTACAATAAGCTTGTAAATATATGAGTTTAGCTTCATGTCCCATAACCACTAGCTTAACTTAAATATTTGCGAACAAATTGTAGATCTCCACTAGAAAATTGTCACAAGAGTTTCAACCGAACAAGTCCAAGAATTAATCGACGAAGTAAACGCAAGCGTTTCATACCACTTGTGTTACTAAGCCGTTTACTTAGATTTCTCATACGAGTGAGGTAAAGGTTTGTGTATACTAGTAGATTAGAAAACGGTTTTATAAACGAGTTTGATATTGAAAATATAGTTGAAATCGTTTTGATGAAGTGGTTTTGGTATTTAATACTAGTATTGAAACCTTTATGTTTTAAAGTGACAAATTACTAAAAATGATTGTAGAAACAATCAATCATCGAAATTCACATATGAAGACGTGAATCAAATCCAAAGAAATCGATACCAAATCCATCCAAATGGATATTTCAAAAGATCCATAAAAATAAGTCATCAAGGTCGATAATAAGTGATAACCACTAACCGGATCGACAAAAATCGATAAACCTTGGAAATTTACTCAAAAATAGCCAAAATAGGCAAATTAAACAGTTCCAGACGTCTGGTAGGTGTTCCCAGACATCTGGCCCTAGGTTCTGAAAGTATATGTGTTTTCTCCCTTCTATTTTTAATTCCTGGGCCATTTCAGACGTCTGAAATTTTCAACCAGACGTCTGAATTTGATTCCAGACGTCTGGATTTTGTTTCAGACGTCTGGATTTAGTCTCTGCCTTTTCCAGACCCCTGTCCAGACGTCTGGATTTTTCAAACAGACGTCTGGATTTGGTTTCAGACGTCTGAAATTAATTTCAGACGTCTGAAATCTTCTGCTAGGCAAAAAAACAGCCTAGACCAAAAATGGCAAATCCAAACTGAAATGCGATCGAACGAGCGATGGATGCTAAGGATTTATGCCATTCGACAACCCAGCACTATAGGCTCTTCGATGCATTACCAAAAACATATTCAAACATCAAAGATTGGATTTTTAAAGATTTGACTTCAAAACACCAAAAATTGGAATATTCACCAATTCAATCCAAATCAAATGCAAATGAACATAAATAAGTGTTAGGAATTCATACCCAACAATCAAAGATAGTTACAGACATAGATGTGAGATAAAAATCTCACCTTTATGCACAAAACAAGGAGGAAGAAGCTATAGAACAATGACAATGACAATCACTCTTCAATTCCAACTCAAAAAGCTTGAATCTAAGCTAAAAAGAGAAATATTTCCTAAATTAGGTTTAGGAATTTCTGAAATTGATAAGAGAATGAGTTGGAGAAGAAGAAGAGGAGGCTTACCAAAGCTTCTTCTTTTAGTTTGAAGCTAGAGCTTGATTTGCAAAAGAAAACTAGGGCTTGAGTTTCAATTTCTCATTCCTCTCCCCATTGATGCCAAAGCTTGAATATAAGGAAAATGGAAATGAAGTAAATGAAGAGGAGAGGGTTGGGACTGAGTTAATAAGTGGTTTAATTGGCTCAGCCCAAACCAAAGCCTTAAGTGAAAAGTGGCAAAAATTCCACTAACTCCAAACATATCAAAGTTTATACTCAAAAAGTTGTAAACGACATTTCGAACTCAATGGAAGTGGTCTCGAGTCCTAATTTGACCGTTTGCAAAAAGTAGCTTTTCGAACCAAAATCCGATTACGATAAAATATTCAAATAAAATATTTGAGTATAAAATCGATGAATATGCGGGTTGTTACACCAATTAAAAAGACCTATAAACTATGGGTGTGAGTTAATAAATATGTACTGTAAGGGACTGAACCATCCTAGTCTACGGAACCAAAAACTTTGTTTATTCTACTAATCAGTGTAGAGGCACGCACCTGCGTACTAAGGTAATTAACAAGCACCAAATACTTTTATACATCACATCCAGACCATAGTCATACCCTCCTGTAGTTTTCTTCTCCTTTGTATTGGAAAAGACTAAAATTATCGATTTTTATCTAGAATCAGACTCCGAATATGATTTTGAAAAGCTGTAGTTTTATGTTCGCTTGAATTGAATCATCATTGAACCTTCGTCTAACCAATTGCTTCACATCTGAAAATTTAAGAAGATCATATTTGAGTGTTATGCATGCAGGCAATGTAAGAAAATGTTCTACAACACCAATAAACAAAAAAACAATAGGTAAATAACTATAACAATTTAAAAGTGGAACATTTGAAATGTATGAAAATGACAGTGGATGATCATGACGCTGCAATCAGAAAGTTCAAGAGAAAGAATAAAATACTATGCTGGTTAAAGTAAGAATCTAATTTATTCTGCCCCTGAAGTATAAACTCTAATAAATGCGTATATCTTATATATGTTTGTGTAACAACCCGCATATTTAATGATTTTATATTTAAATGTTTGATTTAAATATAGCGTCGTTATTCGGATTTTGGGGTCCGAAATGTTACATTCTGCAAATGGCCGAATTGGAACTCGAAACTACCTCCATTAGTTCCAAAAGGGCGTTTGCAATCTTTTTGAGTATAATCTTTGATATATTTGGAGTAAGTTGAAATTTGACCCTTTTTCTACTTGGGCTTGAGTTTGGGTTCAGCCCATTGGCTAGCTAACTCACTTAACCTTCTACTTCAGCCCATTCCCCTCATCTCTCTTCATTTCATTTTATTTCTTAAGCTAAAAAATGAAATGGGGGAAAGGAAAGAGAAATAGAAATTAGCAAGCCCTAGTTTCTCCTTTGTAACTTGATTCTTACTCCAAAATCAAAGAGAATCCATTGGTAAATTCATCTCCATCTTCTCCATCTTTACTCCTCTTCAATTTCAGTAATTTCCTAACCCTAACTTAGGAAATACTTGCTTTGATTCTAGATTGAAGCTTGTAGTGTTGAAGTGGAGTGTAGTTGGTTGATTCCTTGCAATTGTGCTTCTTCATCTTCTTTGTTTTGTGTACAAAGGTGAGTTTTGAACTCACATCTACTTCTCTTGATTTCATTGATGTTGGGTATGAATTCCTAACACCTTGTTCATATGCACTTGCATTTGGTTTGGGTTGAATTGGGGAATATTCCAATTTTTAGTGTTTTGGGTTCAAATCTTTGAAATCCTAACTTTGATGTTTTGATCATGTTTTGGTGATGCATCGAGGAACATATAGGGCCGGGTTGTCGATTGGCATAAGCCCTTAGAGCCAATGTTCGTCCGATTGCATTTTGGAAGAGTTTGCTCTTCATTTGAATAAGGCTGAAAAACAGCCCAGGCGTGATTCAGTCGACTGAAAACTCTGTTCAGTCGACTGAACCTGGAACCCGAAAGTTTCCAGGCATGATTCAGTCGACTGAAAACTCTGTTCAGTCGACTGAACCTGGAAACAGAAAGTTTCCTAAACCTGGAAAATTTTCAGGTATAGGGTCAGTCGACTGAAAATTCTGTTCAGTCGACTGAACCTGCTGTTTCAGCCCACTTTGCCTTTGGGATTGAATTTCCAATTTGAATCGATTCATGATGATCCCATGTATGATTATCAATTGTTTTGACTTTGATGGTTCCTTTTAATTTCAATCCACGGGTTTTTATAAAATAATCTCTCGAATCGCATTTAAAAGTTCGTTTCTCTAATTTATAAATTCTATTTAAAACACACACTTTCGCACTTCGAACGAAGTGGAAGGGTGATTAAATGGTTGGGCAAAACACGGACCATGAATCTGTGCGTTTATCTTTCCGATTAATCCTCGACCTATTCAATTGATTGTTTTGACCTTCGGGTTTGGTTTATCGATGATATGAGGTAAACTTTGTACTGCTTTGAGTGTGAAAGGGACTGACGGATAGTAAACCGTTTAGTGCGAACGAGTGGTTATGGGACATACGTTAACACTTTTCGGATTCCTTTTCGAGAGTTGTTACACATTCCACCAGTTAGTGGTGTCCAGTACTGGGTCTTCGACCTTCACCACTATGGTTTGTTGCCTCTGGGATAGTGTCTTCGGACTGTCTCCCTAGGTTTGTTGCCTTCGGGTATGTGTGCCTTCGGGTGTGTGCCTTCGGGTTTGTTGCCCTATATAGTTTCGCTCTGATGATGGTCTTATGTGCCGCATGGGTGATACTTGGGTTTGGAGTCTTCGGGCTCATGGATCCTTGTTTGTACAGTACTGAGCTCGAGCAAATTTTATGATGTTTCATTGATATGTATATTCCCTTGGTATCGCCCTTCGGTGTTGGTCTTTTTGAGCCGCATGGAGTATAGCGATTACCTTGTGGAACTTGTATACCTTATGGGTATTTGTTATTGCCTTCTGGCTTGTTTTGGGATAATTGTATCCTTTGTTTCTATTTGTTGCCAATGATATGAGGCTTGTTCTATATGATTCATCTCTTGTTGATGATTGTGTTATCTCCCCTAGAGATATTTATTATACTGTATGACCTTGCAGGTTTATTATTGTTCAGTTTATCTAACTGCTTTGTTATCTAGACTGACCCGTGTATTTTATACTCGGGTCAGACCGAGATGTTTCAGGTTAGGTGCTTTTGGACTTAGCCTATTTTGCTTCCTCATGGACTATTCGCTAGCTTCCTTTTGTTATAGCGTCTTTTGTAGTCCTTATCTGTTGTAACTCTGATTTATACTCTTTCGTCTCGTCTGTATATTATGGTCTCCTGTACCACTTGACATGTATTATTTTGTATACTCTGTTGTGTATCTGTGTATGTGTATATTATGATCGACTGTTCTGTGATGTATATTACATTTGAGTTGTTATATTTTCTTCTGATAGATCCTATAGCCATTGTAATTTTGCTTTAAATATTTATTGAATAGGTCGAATTTTAATGTGTTTCTACTTTTCGACGTATTTAGTGAATAGTTAAGGTAAGATTGCACATGGTCGCTTCCATTATACTCTATTGTCCGCGTTAGCCGACAGTATTATCTATGTAATACTCTTTGTTAACGAGGCTCTCGGAGTGGGGAGTCACAGTTTGACTCAAGAGGTTGTTTCAAAAACCTATTAATTAGTAATTACTCTTATTAGCAGTACCCATACATTGGGCAATTTGTATGTATTTTTTCCCAACTTCTACTGTTATTGGTTTGGCCTATATTGTTGTAGGGTTCATCTCATCTAAATGTGCAAATAATACATCTTTAAAGCAACTTCTAGTTATACCTCTTGCTTCATTTTCTGGCCTTCTGGGAAGTCTTATTGATTCACTCCTTAGTGCAACACTGCAGTTCAGTGGATATTGTACCTTCCGCAAGAAGGTAAACACTATTTTGTTGAATAGTCCACATACTGTCATTAAGATGTTTATATATAGAAATTATCTCTAAAACCAAAATGTTATTTATGAAGGTGGTCAATAGAAAAACACCACTGTGAAGAGAATTTCAAGAAAGGACATACTCAACAACAATGCTTGCAATCCTCATTGCTTACATGCGTTATTGTATATAGTTATTCTAATTATTTCATAAAAGATGCACCACTTCACAATTTTTAATATTACTGCTGTTGTTAATGCAAGCAATGCTGGGATAGTTTCCAAGTTTATTCTTGTTCAAATGTAATTACCATGGCTATTGATGACCAATCTAAAAGTATTGTTTGAGTTTGAATAAATATATCAAATAGAATAAGAAGCATAAATGGTCCAATTGAAATATATTAGTAGAGAAAGTTTTCAAAATCATAAACAACAAAAGAAAGAGGGAAAGAACAAAAATAGGGATTAAACAACTTACCAAGATCAGGTGAAAAGAACCTCCATCAAGGAGTGAAATAGAACATGACACCATAAGCTCCCTAGTAGTGCAATGTGAAAGTGATCTCGGACTAATGCCTGTTGAGAAATGATCCAACGACTTTCTTGAATATCCTATCAAAAGCATGTCAAAATAAGCATCACATAAACTCTAATTGGCATTCATTAAAGATAGCTCCATGAAAACCAAGTACATTCACAAACCACGTCATTTTAATCTCGACACCATATACAGCTAAATGTCTCACTATGCTTGAACTCATTTTAAACAAAATATTGAACTTCAATAAAATTAATTCACCACATTGAAATAGAAGTGTATTGAAATTGAAGGTAGAAGCATATTATAATTGAAATACACGTGTCTCAGAATGCAATAGCCATTTGAACAATTAGATCAGAATAAAATAAATCACAAAGTGGTATTTTACCAACATCAAGCATCAACTCCAATATAATTATAACGTTGACATTTCATCAAACACTTAGAAGTAGGGAAGCACTTCAACTTCAATTAAGGGGGTGGAACAAACTTACATTTGCAAGTATGATATATTTATCATTATCATCATTATCTCCACAAAAAAATAACTATATTTTATCTCTAACCCAACAACTAATATTTTAGAATAAATCATTATAATAAATATTTTAAACATGTAATATATTGTGTAGCAAATGCTAATGATATAAATGTACCAGGTACGGTAAATTTTTGCAAAAATGACGATGAAAAGCATATTACATGGGAAAAATTTTTCCCCAATCCTAAATACATGAGCAAAAAATAGTTTAAAGTAAGGTCTTATACGACAGCGGTGTGTGACACTATAGAATAAGTTTCATTTGTAGAACAATTTTTTTTTTACTTCCGTAGAAAACAATTAAATGCCCATCAAAGTCCTTATCCATAATTTGGTTGGCTATATTTTGCGAAAGTATCACAAATTTGATATTTAAAGACATATCCTAATAGGTTGATTTAACAACTCACAATATATATGTACATGATTCAATCTCGATTATACAACTATACTGTCGGTTATACTTGATTTAACACTTATATTAAAATCAAGAATAAACATGTAAATTAGAATCAACCGGTGGTTAGCGGTTAGGTTTAGTTTACAATTTAAATAGTACTTATTATTATTTGCCAAATCTTTCATACAAACACATTGAATAATAAGAGGCTTGAACATATGATAAATACTTATCATTCTTTGTCAAATCTTTCATTCAAACATATTAAATAATAAAAGGCTTGAACATATGGTAAATACTATTTAAACTGTAAACAAATCATCCTTTATTGCAATTGCCACCAGAAATCCATTCAATGCAACATTTAAATTAAATTCAAGAGTCAACATGTAAATTGAAATCATAGATATTAAAACAAAGATAGTATACTACCTGAAATCTCCTCAAATCAAAATTCCTCTGTTGAAAAAACCGCCAACTGTCATAAAAAATGTCGACTTCCTCTGCGATGCTCCGAATCTGACTTGCTCGACGTCGTTAGTGAATTTTTAAGTTGTAGTGATGCTTGCTTATTTCAGAAATCAGTCCATAGTATTAGAAAATACCCAAATCATGGTTGAACTTCGAACCCAAAGCAACGGCTGCGTATTCAATTAATGGTTAGCGAAGTGTTTGGTGAATGATCAACATCGATAATGGATTATCGACGATGATGATAGTGATTAAATTGGGGTTGATTAGGGCTATTTACTGGCGTGAAATGAGAAATGAGAAACACGAAAGGATATGAGAGTATTTAGGAATTACCAAAAGACACGGTTGAAAATAGTTAAAAGACTTCTTATTATTGATAGTAGAGATGAGTTAACAAATGTGTATTAGTGTTCTCCAGAAGTTAGTAATCATGATGGTTACCGACCACATACACGCTCACATTGCACTGAATTTCGTAACTGCATTATCAAAAAGGTACAATATACAAAATAGAAAACAATTTCTTTTTCTAATTGAGATTCTCGTGAATTTAAGCTTTCACAACCATAAATGAGCTAATCAAAGTTTAATCTTTTCCTTCTTTCTTTGGTTAATTGGCAATGATAACTTATTAAAAATTATATTATACATAATAATTTATCACATTTCATCTCATAGTGAAGAAAATAAACCATTTATGTGTGTTTATATTTGCAAGGAATCAAGAAAAAAAATGAACATGAGCTGTATGAACTTGCACTTGGTTGCATATTCTTCTTTATTTTGGCATTTTTGGACAAAATGTCTTTATTTGATTCAATATACTTGAAATTTAGTGGGTTCCGTCAGGGGCAAATCTGTAATCATCATTACTTTACATAATCAGCACAGTAAAAGTAAACATGACTGCTTTAGCTGATGAATTACCTTATGCTGATTGAGATCAGGGGTACCATTAATTTGAACTTCATGCTCAGCATTAACACTTCCAGTTTCTGCAAAACACCCAGGATTGAGATTATATGCCGCTGCAGCCACATCAACTGGTGCTTTCATCTCAAGCGTCATATTAAAGTAATCTAGAGAAATTCTTTTGTTCAGTTTCTCCCTCAAACCTACATCTATAGGAGACATGAACGCAATAACAGAAAAATTTTCACAGTTGATACAATCATGAATATATAACCGTATATACTTTTTATTATTCTATCAACTACATTTTATCTAAAGTATGATGGAGCAGAAAGCAAATATATTCCAAGTTCAATAATCTTAGCTGTGGCTTTTATAGCTATTATAATTAGACAGTTAAATTCATGCTTTACAATTACATTTCATATAGTAATTTTCCTATTATAACAATAAATCCTAAGGAAAAAAAATTTGGAAGTAACATCTACATCAAGATAACAGCAGAACATGTACAGTCCAATCTTATGCAGCTGAAAAGAAACATAGAAACATATTATACGTATCCCTATTGTGCATTTCAAACCAAGGTTTTCAAAAGCATTGAGTACATGAAAGCATCGATTATTTTCATTTAGAAATGATTTGGAAGCTTGAGTGTCTATAGTTGAACTTGAAACTTAATTTTCTCCCTGGTTTCATCTTCATTTTTTTGGCTTGAAAGCATAAAATTTGAACTGTAGATTTAAGGAAATATCATAGTATTTCTATCCAACATGAATTGAATGACTATAGCACCATATTATGCACATTTGCAGTTTCGAATTCTCAGTAACATAAAATTGATGCTTCGCATTAAGACTCTAAAACACACAAATGATAAGAAACATAAAAAAAAATTCAGTAACAAACTTCTAACATAAATAGCAAAAACCTCAATTTGGTATCCATATTTAAGAGTCCATTACAATTACACAATCCCATTTTCCAGTATATACATACATACATACATACATATATATATATATATATATATATATATATATCACAATAGTATAAAAGCAAGCACTGACATGAATATGAAAATGAGGGTAAGAAAGGGATGAACAGAAGTCGAAATTCGAAATACCACTCAATAAAATTAAGTATAAGAAACACATAGCATATGTAGACATTAAATCAAGAACCAGAGATCAGTGAGCTTACCTAGCCGATCTGTCATGGTCTCGAGCAGTTTTTTCATGCAAGATTGGAAGAAAGTAAGGCTTCAGCCAGTTCATCAGGGATCACTACTAGAGTTGATCAGCAGTATGAGGAAGGACAACAAAAAGGACTGGAGGTGGTTGTGCAAGAAAAGACTTAGAAGGATTATGTGAATGGTACACAGTGTGCACGTGTACACCTGCTATGTTGAAGGAGATGAGGGGTATTGAGTTACTCAAGTTATTTGTGTGTCCTACCCTGGTTGTACTCTGGTTATTTGGCAATGCTATGTATATAGATTACTTGTAATGAGATAGTGAGTTTTGTTAAGTGCGTTATCAATAAAAATCAGTTTTTCTTTACATTCTTATTCACTATTAACTATTTCTTGATAATTCTTGTTGCTCCTAATCATCTTCTTATCCAACCAATTCTATTTCTAACCCTCCTCAACCCATTATTCTAATTCTTAAACCCAGCTGCAACTCTTCCTTCCTCTGAACTCCATGGCAAATAGTCGAAGTCAGGCAAACAGAACTGGTCGTAACAAAGTGGTATCAGAGCGAAATAATGACTCAGATACTTCTCCTCATCATTCTACCGATCCGGATAATGATAACCAAAATGACAGCAATATATCCATGTCAAATCTGATTGAAGAAAGTGAATTATGGAGAAGACAAGAACATATTAATGACCGAACCAATGCTACCTTACAACAGTTGCAAGAAGCACAGCAAGAACTGCATAATTCTCATCAAGAATTACACCAAGGCCTAGACGAGAAATCAAGGGAGATAAACCTCAAAATTGACCAACTCTCTGAAACTCTAAACACAATCTTGCAAGGACTTAAGGGCAATCAAACCCCACCTTCAAATCAAACAGGATCCCTTCCTTACGTACCTCCTTCCCAAAGAAACCTTCCAAGAACCTTAATTGATGCTTTAACAAACCCAGATCCTTCTCCAGGAATATTGTCCCACCATAAATAATTACAGCATACCACCATCAAATTGGAATTCTTACTTATTCTGGTGATCATACTGTCGTCGAATGGTTAGAATAAGTTGAAGAACTTTTCAGATATCCTCAGGCACCAAAGAATGAATGGGTTCAAACATGCTCCTTACATCTCAAACAAGATGCCCATAAATGGTTTAAATGGCTGAAAAGAAATCTTAAGAATTATATGCTTTGGAGGATATTTAGAGACGAGATTATCATTAGGTTTGCCCCTTCTGAATTAAAAAAGCCATTCGGTGCCTTTGCTAATTTAAAACAACTAACCACAGTGCAAGCCTACCTTACCACATTCGAGCAACTCCAAGGTCTTCTTGATAATTTACATCCAGATTATGTGTTTGATAAATTTATGGATGGACTCAAGGAGGAGATTAGGTATGATGTTGAGGCTTCTAAACCAACAAGTTTCAAGGAAGCAGTAGCTATGGCGAAAATATTTGAGGGTAAATATAACAGCACCAAGAAATCCAAGAAGCCAAATCATTACACCCAGTCCAATCCTCATTCTCCAACTATACCACCTAAACCTATTAACCCCAGTTTCCAAACTCACTCTACTTCCACCAGAAGCTCCATAGAGAATCTTGCCAAAAGTAAGGGAATAACCCCTGAAGAGTTAATTGATAAAAGAAGAAAAAAATCTGCGTTATAGTTGCAATGAAAAGTGGCACACAGGCCATCAATGTAAAACTAAACAAATTTATATTCTTGAGGGAATCATGAAGCTGGAAGGTGAAGAATTATATACAGAGGATGGAGGTGCTCATGATGAAGAGGCCTATGAAAATGAAGATAAGGAGGAGAGTCCAGCCATTATATTCCATGCAATATGTGGAATACCTTCACTGCACACAATAATCATCACTGGAATCATACAAGGAAGACAAGTCCAAATCTTAATAGATTCGGCTCCACTCATAGTTTCATTGATGAAGCACTGGCCAGGAGGTTGAGGCTGCCTGTAGGCGAATCAAGAAAATATGAGGTGATGGTGGCTAATGGGGAAAAGCTTCAAGGGTCAGGAATATGCAAACGTATTATACTTAAATGCCAAGGTTGTAGCATGCCAATAGACCTTTTATTACTACCATTGGAAGGCTGTCAAGTAGTATTGGGGGCACAGTGGATGAAAACACTGAGTGATATCACATTGAATTTGAGTAAATTGCAAGTCAAATTTAACTATATGGGCAAGGAGCATGTATGACAAGGCATACAACCAACTCCCATCCAAGTTGTTAATCAGAAGGAGATTAATAAGGATTGTGTTAGAGGACAGTTGACCATATTATTATGTACCAAGGAAATGAAAACAGAAATACAGACAACCAATCCATACCAGAAGAAATTGACCTCCTACTCCATCAATATCCAGAAGTTACCAACCCCTTATCCAAGTTACCTCCTAAAAGACCTCAAGACCACAAAATTCCCTTACTACACGGCTCCAAACCTGTTTTCCTTAAACCCTACAGACATTCTTATCTCGTAAAAAATGAGTTGGAAAAGATTATACAAGAAATGTTGGATAGTGGAGTAATCTGGCCTAGTTGCAGTGCTTATTCATCCCCAGTAGTTATGGTCAGAAAGAAGGATGGAACTTGGCGATTGTGTATTGATTATAGAAGCTTGAACAATATTACTATTAAGGACAGATTTCCAATACCATTGGTGGAAGACTTGTTTGACGAACTGCATGGCTCCAAATAATTTACCAAGCTAGACTATCAAATTAGAATGAATGAAGAAGATATTCATAAAACTGCCTTCAAAACTCATGAAGGCCACTATGAGTTCACTATCATGCCTTTTGGCTTGGCCAATGCACCATCTACCTTCCAATCTGTGATGAACACTATCTTCAAACCTTATCTGAGGAAATTTGTGCTAGTATTTTTTGGTGACATGCTAATTTATAGCCAGGCAATGCCTGAGCACATGGAGCATATTAAACTGGTCTTGCAGGTGCTGAAGGACAACTCATTCATCATCAAGTTGTCCAAGTGTACCTTTGATAAGGAGTCTCTCGAATACTTGGGTCATATCATATCAAGAGAAGGCATAGCAGCAGACCCTGACAAGATTGAGGCAATCAAAACATGGTCACGGCCTACAAATCTGAGAGCAATGAGGGGATTCTTGGGACCGGTGGGGTATTGCAGGAAATTTATGAAAAATTATGGAGTGATAACCAAGCCCCTTACTGATTTACTTAAAAAAGATGAATTCAAATGGAGTGAAAAGGCAGCTCAGGCTATGGAACAGTTGAAACAATATCTCAGCAATCCTCCTATACTGTCAATGCCAGATTTTAATAAAAAATTCATAGTTGAATGTGATGCTAGTGGTGTTGGAATTGGTGCAGTCCTCTTTCAAGATAATAAACCCTTGGCATTTTTGAGCAAAGCACTACAAGGTAGAACACTAAATTGGTCCACATATGAGAAGGAGTTGTTAGCATTAATTTTGGCTACAAGAAAGTGGTCACAATATCTATTAGGAAGACAATTCATCATTAGAACGGACCATCAGAGCCTTAGACACTTGTTAACCCAGAAGTTGCATACATGAGTACAAGCTAAGTGGTTGGCTAAATTACACGGGTTTGACTATCAGGTTGAGTATAAAAGTGGAAGAGATAATGTAGTGGTGATGCTTTGTCTTGAAGAAATGAAGAGGTTGAAACCATCAACACTAACTGTTTGGCAATTTCTCAAGTACAACCTGATTGGTTGTTAGAATTAAAAAGCACTTTGTCTCAGTCTCCTTTTTATGAGAAGGTTATTAAGCAAATTGTAGATGGCAGCAAACCAGCCAGTAAATATAAAATAGTGGATGGTTTGGTATTTCATAAAGGAAGAATACTCATAGACCACAAAAACCACACTCTCATTCAAGTCTTATTGCATGAGTTCCATTCCACACCTTTGGGAGGACACTCTGGAATTAAGGGCACATTAAAAAGGATCAAACCAGTTTTCTTTTGGAAAAAAATAAGGAGGCATGTGGAAGAATATGTAAAAGAGTGTGATGCTTGTCAAAGAAACAAGGCAGAGAACATCAACATCCTTGGGTTATTATAGCCCTTGCCTATACCAGAGAGAGTATGGGAGGAAATAAGCATGGATTTCATTACTGGATTACCTAAATGCCAGAAATACACTGTTATTTACGTTGTGATTGACAGGTTATCCAAGTATGCACATTTCTTTCCATTGATCCACCCTTATACAGCTAAGGAAGTAGCACAAGTATTTTTCAATGATGTTTTTAAATTACATGGCCTTCCCATTACAATCATTAGTGATTTGGATGCATTGTTTACAAGTTCATTTTGGCAAGAGCTATTTAAAATGCAAGGATGTTCATTGAAGCTCAGTTCTGCCTATCACCCTCAAACAGATGGGCAAACTGAGGTGGTTAATAAAGTTTTAGAGGGATATCTGAGATGTTTATTTCACATAATCCCCAAAAATGGACTAAATGGCTCATACTTGTTGAATATTGGTATAATACGACATGGAAGACTTCTACAAACACCACACCCTTCCAGGAAGTATATGGAGTCACCCCACCGACCTTGATGACATATATCCCTAACACAGCTAAGGTACAGCAGGTAGAAGAGGAGTTACCCTCACGAGATGTGGTGATACAAATGTTGAAGGACAGTTTAAAACTTGCCAGGGACAGAATGAAAAAGTTTGCCGATCTCAAGAGGACTGACAGAAGCTTTGATGTAGGGGATTGGATGTATTTAAAGTTACAACCATATAGACAAATCACTGTTAGGAGTTGTAAAACACACAAACTTTCACCTAAATATTATGGTCCATATGAAGTTGAAGAGAGGATTGGGGAAGTTGCCTATAAATTGAAACTACCTGCCAAAGCTAAAATACATCCCATCTTTCATGTGTCACAACTAAAGAAGAAAATTGGGTAAAGAGTTATTGTACAGGAGGATTTTCCTTCATTTACTGAGGAAATGGTAAGAGAACCAGAGAGGATTCTTGATAGGAGGATGGTACCTAAGGATAACAAGCCTACAGTTCAAATTCTGGTGAAGTGAAAGGGATAGTCTGAAGAGGAAGCTACCTGGGAGGACTATTGGGAGGTGATCGATAAGTTTTCTACCCTAGACCTTGAGACAAGGTCTCTCTTTTATGGGAAGGGGAGATGTCATGGTCTTGAGCAGTTTTTTCATGCAAGATTGGAAGAAAGTAAGGCTTCAGCCAGTTCATCAGGGATCACTGCTGGAGTTGATCAGTAGTACGAGGAATGACAACAAAAAGGACTGGAGGTGGTTGCGCAAGAAAAGACTTAGAAGGATTATGTGCATGGTACACAGTATGCATGTGTACACCTGCTGTGTTGAAGGAGATGAGGGGTGTTGAGTTACTCGAGTTATTTGTGTGTCCTACCCTATTTGTACTCTGGTTATTTGGCAATGCTATGTATATATATAACATGTAATGAGACAGTGAGTTTTGTTAATTGTGTTATCAATAAAAATCAGTTCTTCTTTACATTCTTATTCACTGTTAACTGTTTCTTGATAATTCTTATTGCTTCTAATCATCTTCTTCTCTAACCAATTCTATTTCTAACCCTCCTCAACCCATTATTCTAATTCTTAAACCCAGCTGCAACTCTTCCTTCCTCTGAACTCCATGGAAAATACACGAAGTCAGGAAAACAGAACTGGTCGTAACATGATCGTCGATCAATCTGTAAACGTTAATTGTATGATAAAGTTGAAGAAGTCACCGGATTTGGAATAAAGCCGAGTCAAACCTAATATGTGCAGTTCCTTGAAGAAGACATTGGGATTGGAATCCACTTGAACATGGAATCTTGTCGAAGTATCATGTCCATGGAGAAGATGGTGCGTGTGGAATCACAGTGGAGAAGAAGGTGTGTGGAATAGCAGTGGAGAAGAAGGTGTGTGTGGAGTCTCCTGGATTTGGAGTTAGGGTTTTTTAATTTTGGTTAAGCAAACAAAAACGGTAAAGCCAGGATAACATGTGCGAAGGGTAATTTAGGAAATTCAGAAAGACGTGCTTGATTTTTAGTTCATTGAATTATCACTATTAGCAGCAGAGATAGAGAAGAGATATATGAGTGTGTTTGTATATTGTCATGCTCTAGCCTTATGCAATGCTCATTCCCTAATTTTGTAACATTGGTACATTTTTGTAGATAACAATAGCTTGTGTATGTGTGACCACATACCCTTATGATTTGCCAGGCTAGCATATGTAAATCATGAATGTTTGACTTTGTATAGTAGTGCATTTCTTCGTTTAGCTTTGTAGTTTGATTAATATATTATTTCATGCCTGCTATTATACTTTTATCTTGTGATGACTCGTTATATTTTACTTTGAAGAGGAAATGCAACCTTTCGCACGCACCCTATACACCTATACGTTTCATAAGACATATTTATTTATTTTTAATTAAAAAATGAAATATATTAAATATGTTTAAACTTTATCCATACCAGTTATTATATATATAAGGAGTTATCTAATGTTATTGTCAAATACAAAATTATTGTTTTACTTATAAAAGATTAAAAATTAATTATATATTTTCAAATGATGATATACCTAGTTTTGTTAGTTATCTATTTCTAAATATTAAATACGTTTTATTAAGATTACTTATTGTAAATGAATTAGTAATAAGTATTAATTTGATTATTTTATATTTATTTTATATTCTATTTTTATATTAGTTTCTATCTTTTCATTTCTTATCTGTTTTATATTGATTCCAACGCCATGAATGATTCACCGTTGAGTTGGATTTGATTGGTATTTTATTATGATATATTCATGACATCGTTTATGTTTGATTTATTGATATTTATTCTATGTGACGAGATATCTAAATAAATGATTTAGTAATACCGTCCAATATGGGACTTTCGGTAACACTTTTTCGGTTATTTTTTAGACTCGTTATATAGAAAATTGGAGGCGCGATGTAAAGTGTGAGCATTGAATAAATGAACTAGCAACACACGGTGGTATGGGACGCCATTGAGTTATTTATTTAATTATTCTTTTGTTCGTGGATGACACTCATATGGAGGTATCTTGATGTTGTGTGACTCGCTGTAGTGAAGCATGTATGGAGGCTGTTGAGACTTGGTTTTGATTCATGACACGAAGCTATCACTATGACATATAGAATTGACGACTGCTATGACAAAAAGAGACAGGGAGGAGAGACTTTAAAATCGGTGTATCAACTATAGTATTTTGTTTTTAAGTCTTAGATCAATATTGTTAAAATCTCTCCTCGATTACGTACATATTAGCTTATATATTTAATCATTATATTTTCCAAATATTTTATACATATATAAGCTTACAATTAAATTATAAAAGCGTTTCAAAGTTATAGAAATTAATATACCTATGTAAACTGTGCATATTGCACAAATTTAACCAGGTTAGTCGGCTGACCTAGAGGTTCAGTCGATTGACATTGGAAATTTTGTGCAGCATGCACAGATATGTGGATATACGAATTAATATTTAAAAAATTATTTTGAATATTCAGTCGACTGACCCAGAGGCTCAGTTGACTGAATTTCTATAACATCCACTTTTCGAATAGACATGACTTTTTGTGAAGAGATACGAACCTCCACGAAAAGATTGGACGCAACATTTTAACCGAAACTCTTTACCAACATTCGCTGCTCTCTAACCTTTATAAATACAAACTTCAACTTGATTCCAAATTACATAATCACAATCGAATTTTCTTATCTCTCTGATCTAACTTTCTAGAATCTATTTGCTATCATACTTTCAACTATTCTGCATTAAAGCAATACGATACCTTTCTATTCTTCATATACTTCAAATATAAATATATTTATACTTGAGGAGGAGATTATAGGAAGGGTGTACTACGAGTGAAAAATCTATGTTATCAGAACACACAAAAGTCAAAACTATTTTCTGTATTTGTTGAAGTCCTGTTCTGCTGCTCAGACGAGTGAAGTCCTCTTCGGCTGCTGAGGTAAAATCCTGTTCTACTGCTCAGGTCCCTGTTTGGCTGCTAAGGGGTTGTATAGACCTGTTCCTCTAGGTTAATGAGGGTTGTTGTTTTAGTAAAATTTCTGAAGGAGTCTGGGACTGAACGTAGGATGGTGCTCCGAACCGGTATAAAAATTCCTGGTGTCATTTTACCTTACTGCTTTTATATTACACACTATTTACTGTATTACTATCATCACTATACTCTATGTTATCATATATCCATATTACACGATCCATAGCACACTTTAATTTGGTATCAGAGCATAGTCACTTTCATTTGGTATCAGAGCCTGGAATTCTATCGATCGTCACAACATCATAGAATAATGACTAGAAAACGATCCAGTCGAAATAACGGGCAAAATCCATATCAAAGCCACCAGTGAGGACTACATAAAGGTACTTTCTGGTTTACAAATTTTAGTAAAAGATAATAATGAATTAGTTAGTATTAACGATAAGATTGCAAAGCTTAATTTAATTATTTTGAAAAAGATGAAATCTGTAGAACATGAAAATGAGAAATTGAAAAATGAGAAGTTAGATTTAGAAAATCAACTTGATGTTTTAAAGAATAATTTTATAACTATTAAAGATTCTCTAGATGAACAAAACACCATATTTGAAAAAGAGAGAGAGAAATTTTCAAAAGAAATTTTTTGATTTGAAAAGACAAAATAATTTATTACAATCATCTTTAGATAATTTAGAATCTCAAAATTTTCTTCTCAAAAATGAGATCTGTACGTTAAAAAAGGAAAATTCTGAATTAAAAAAGCAAATTGATATTTTGAAAAATATTTCTTTTGAAAATAATAATTGTGACTTTAAAGCTAAATTTGATAAACTTAACACTGAATTCACAAAATTTAATAAAGGTCAAAACGATTTAAACATGATTTTATCTAGTTCTAGACCTTTACATGATAAAAATGGTTTAGGATATAATAAAACTAACCAAAGAAATAGCACTAGGTACGCTTTTATGTAGAGTAAAAATGTTAGTGCTACTACTAAATTTCGAGTAAAGTCAAAATCCAAGTTTTATAGAAATTCAAATACTGTTATGACCAATAATGTTTATAATTTCTCTAGAAGTATAAGATCATTGACGGAAAATATGAATAAAAATTATCTAAGTATTTGGGTTCTTGTTAATTGGAAAAATAGAGAAAAATGAATTAATGATTATTTTGATATGGTAGTTAATAATGAAAATTATATTTATAAAGGTTCAACAACACCCAAATGGGCATGGTTTCCAAAAAATTAGGAAATTATAAGAACCTTGGGGTATCGCATGCTTTAAATGTTCATTGTTTTCTGATACCTTACATTATAAGTAGTAGTTATTTTGTTCTATATTATTAACACTTATGTGAAATATAATATTTGTTATCATATAAACTCTCCTTTTCGTCGATGATAAAGGGGGAGAAAGATATTGCTCTAATACTATTTGCAGAAATAAAAAATGGAAGCATAGATTAAGGGGTAAGCATAGGATGGAGTAAGTTTTTATTTTATTTTATAAAAACATTAGTATTTATTTTGTATGGCTTGTATTAAATAACCACTCTATTCACATTATTTCAAAGACTCTTGTTTATGGAAGTTTAATGTATGAATGATTGTTTTTCTTTTGTAATATCTATAACATTATAACTTCATACTTTTATATTCCTTATTCTTTTTTGTCGATGATAAAGGGAGAGAAATATTGTTGCTAACATTAAGAATGCAGGATATAGAGCATCAAAGATTCAGGTGGAGTAAATATTTATGTTATATACAGTCGAAATCTATATCTATTTACAGGTTGTCATCAATCAAAAAGGGAAAGAATGTTGAGATTTGGTTTTGATTCATGACACGAAGCTATTACTACGACATACAAATTTGACGACTGCTACGACAAAAAGAGACACGGAGGCGAGACTTTAAAACCGGTGCATCAACTATAGTATTTTGTTTTTAAGTCTTAGATCAACATTGTTAAAATCGCTCCTCGATTACGTACATATTAGCTTATATATTTAATCATTATATTTCCTAAATATTTTATACATATATAAGCTTACAATTAAATTATAAAAGTGTTTCAAAGTTATAGAAATTAATATACCTATGTAAACCATGCATATTGCAAAAATTTAACCAGGTTAGTCGACTGACCCAGAGGTTCAGTCAACTGACACTGGAAATTTTGCATAGCATGCACAAATACATGGATATATGAATTTATATTTAAAAATTATTTTGAATATTCAGTCGACTGACCCAGAGGCTCAGTTGACAAAATTTCTATAACAGCCACTTTTCGAATAGACACGACTTTTATGAAGAGATACGAACCTCTACGAAAAGATTGGACGCAACACTTCAATCTAAACTCTTCACCAATAATCGCTGCTCTCTAACCTTTATAAATACAATCTTCAACTTGATTCCAAATTAATTAATCACAATCGAATTTTCTTATCTCTCTGATCTAACTTTCTGGAATCTATTTGCTATCATACTTTCAACTCTTCTGCATTAAAGCAATACTATACCTTTCTATTCTTCATATACTTCAAATATATATGTATATATATATATATATATATATCGAGGAGAAGATTATAAGAAGGGTGTACTACAAGTAACAAATCTGTGTTATCAGAACACACAAAAGTCAAAACTATTTTCTGTATTTGTTGAAGTACTGTTCTGCTGCTCAGGCGAGTGAAGTCCTCATCGGTTGTTGAGGCGAAATCCTGTTCTGTTGCTCAGGTCCCTGTTTGGCTGCTCAGGGGTTGTATAGCTTCGTTCCTCCGAGCTAAGTGAGGGTTGTTGTTTTAGTAAAGTTTTAGAAGGAGTCTGAGACCGGACATAGGACGGTGCTCCGAACCAGTATAAAAATTCTTGGTATCATTTTAGTTTATTGCTTTTATATTCTGCACTATTCGCCGTATTACTTTTATCACTATACTCTGTGTTATCATATATCCATATTACACGATCCATAACACATTTTCATTTGGTATCTGAGCATAGCCACTTTCAGTGGCTACTAGTTAGCCACATATATTGTGTACATTATGTGTCTGTCTACCTTAGACCGACTCCTTTATGTTTCGAGAGTGAACCTGATTGGCCAATATCCACCCCGGCGGCCTAATCGCGGGGTCGCGTCCTATATCAGCGACACCGTAGTTATATGTACCTTTATTGTGCATCATAGTATTGATAGTAGCAGATGGGTTGTTGCCCACTACCCCTTGTGTCGATGAGGCCAACAGTGTGTTACAATTAAGGGCAAAGAAGGATCGTGATCGGGCTACGCGTAGTCGAACCACCGGTGGATGGGATTATAGGATCAATTTCACCCTAAAGGGGGGATGAATATGGTGATATTAATAATAATAAAAATTTAATGTAGAAATATATAAAATAATTGAAGCATAGATAATAGCAGAATAAAAGCAGAAATAGAACAAAACAGATTTACCTAGCTTCGACAAAACTCTACGCCCACGTGCTGCCCCCAAGGTTTCTACTAGAAATTAAGTAGTCAGACGCTTACATATGTAAACTTACGATACTCGCTATCGACTAACCTAACTCTACGCTCAAAACTCTACCACAACTCAGCTACTGAGTTGCGAATTCTTAGGCTAAATAAAGCTGGCCCACAAAATCCTTTTATGTTATCTCTTCAATGTTAAACTTTTGGCCGATCTTTTTTGTTTCTTCGTTCCTTTTCTAAAATCTAGGGTTCTGGAAATTTAAGTCCACCGATTCAATCTATTTGATAGAGTGATAATCTTTCTTTAATTTGCTTCATCAATCAACTCGCTTGCTTCTATTAGTATGCGGCGCTCCAATTATTCGAGATTGAAAGATGCATGAATTGGTACCTGAATGCCTTTTATTGATTATTCGTTATTCTCGACTTTGATTCGAGTTTAATTATTTATTGTTCTATTTTTTTGCTTGAACTCGAATCTATTATTATTTTCAATGATGTTAATGGGTTAAATAGGGAATGAATCCCTTTATTTACGTTCGTTTTTTGATTTGAATTCTTTAACTAATTTGGTTTGGCCATTCGATTTTTCTTGAATATTTGTGATTGTACTAACTTGTTCAAGTCATGCTCGGTTGGATTTGTTTGATATATTTTATTAAGCAGGTTTCGTTCTTTTGGCATTTGAATTTTTGGATAATTTGATCTTCGTGAAGATTGACTTGTTCATTTGTTGACTGGTTTCACTGCAAAACTAAACTGGGTTGACCGATCTCCATAATTTCAAAATTGCTCCATTCTTTTTGGTCTTGACTTTGGCTTTTTAATTCAATTAGCATTATCACCCGGCTTTGACTTGATTTGAAACTGCTACCTAGAAAATTGTTCGAACTGCAACATTTGATCATTCGATTGATTTTTATCTGTAAACTCTACTTCGTGTTGTAATAGTTGTATATCATCGTTCATTGTTTGCTTGGATTGAACCTGATTTCCACTGCATATATATATATATATATGTGTTTACGCATGTGTGTATATATATGTTGTGATGCGTTTACTTGTTCCTCTTAGAGTCTTAACTTGATTGTTGTATACCTACACCTGTTTGCATGAGTTTGTATACCTGCACCTGTTTGCATGAGTTTGTATACCTGCACCTGTTTGCATGATTTTGTATACCCGCACCTGTTTGCATGAGTTACATTGATGTTGTATTCATTTGTTTGGAACTTTTGTTTCATTGGTCATTCCACTTGATTCTGGTCTGGAGCCTGTTGCATTTTGTTTTCACTATAAATTAACCTGTTTTCATACTCCACTGTACTGGTTCATTGAGCTAGCTTCTCCCTTGCTCGAAACTTTTTTACTGGGTCTGGGTTCAAGTGTACATTGAGTTGGTTTTCATATCGCTTTATATTCATGTCCAATCTTTGGTTGAGGCTGTTTTGTTGTTATTTGCATTTACGTACATTTGAGTTTGTCTATGCAGTCTGTACTGAAATGATGTGCACTGCATATATATTTGTTGCTCCATTGTTTTGCACTTGACCATTTGTATCTGGTCTATATGCTATTTCATTTGAACTGTACTGTTGAGGCTGTGTTCATTTTAGTTTTGTTGCACTCATTCTGGACTGGAGCTTGTTGTAGTCTGGTCTATGTTCGCCTCAGTTTTGTATTGAAGTCTTGTTGAGTGTTGTTGCCTTTGGTCATTTCACCGTTTGCTTGTGTACTACATTTGAGGTGCTGTATGTTGTATGCATTGAGTCACCCCTGTTTATCCATTTTTGGTCCCATGCCGTCTCTGCATGTTGTAACTAAAAAGTTTCATGCACAATTTGTACATATGATTAAGGCAGTTGTCATATTTGTTGGACCTGAGCATGTTTTTATGATTTGATCGAGACTTCATGTGTGCATTGGTTAGAGAACTGCCTTGAGTCTCTCTGAACTAAAGTTTGTTTGCATTTTGAATTGTACCTGTGTTGAATCCAGCCTCGGCTTGGGTTTGACCTTGTGCTCACATGTCCCTGCAATTTTATCAAGTGTATATCGGTGTGCACGGCCTTGTGACATGTACAATGATATACTGTGCATGTCACAAGTTGTTCATGTAGACGAATTCAAAAATAAATGACGATGAACAACCCAAACAACTGAGGCATATAATATTTTCAAAACCACACATTTTATTTTACAATGCAAAAATATTTCTTTTTCAATTTTACTGCGTCAGTGTTTATTTTGCAGATATATCAGATGCTGGATACAGATTGGAATATAGCTGAAGAACTAATATAAGTGAACCTGTGATATGTAGTGAGGTGCAAATGTAAGTGACAATTGTGATGTAGTCAAAATTGTATTGTGATTGAAATTTTGTTTATATAGTGAGAGCTTAGATTTTGTACTATTCAAAATGGTAATAAAATATTTGTTTGAATAAAATATCTGTTTGAATTTAAATTCTGTGTTATTTATTTTATTCAACAAATATTTATTTAATTATGTGATAATAAAATAGTACAATAACAAATGAATATATATATATATATATATATATATATGTTTATTATCATTAAACAAAAATCATATACTAACATATTCAACAATCTCCCCCTTTTGATAATAACAAACATATATTTAAGATTTTGAATTTATTAAATGTATTTGGTCATCAATGAACTCTATTTTCTCTCCATATTTGAATGCTCCCTCTCTACAACGAAGCTCCCCCTTCATATACGCATGAAAATAAATAAAAATATGCAAATGAATCTAGATGAGAATATGCAAACAAAAAATAAAATATTTTACCTTTATTTTCCAAAATCTTAACTTTTCTCTCCCTCTTTTGTTATTAGCAAAAGAGTAATAGTTCTAGAAAAATAGAGATAAAGTTATAGACGTTAGCACAACATTGATACCCAATTGAGTATAAATATTAAATTTCAATAAAAAGTCAAAAAAATAAATCATAAATACTCTATTAGAGACATATTCCATTTTAGAATGATATGGGTGATTTCGGTATGTAAAACCATATAGTTGTGTCTATTTGTGGTATATTTATATCAGGAATTTGAATATCTACTAACAATGCATAGCCATTTTGACTTTTAAATGAGATTAGTAGTATTCCCAACTTTTATAAAAAAAAATGAATTTCAAGCATCTTCTAACCATGCATGTCCGTGAGGACTTTTATATGGGATTAGAATCAACTTGTCTATTTGATAATCAATTTTGATATGTGTTCCATACATGCATAAATCGTGAAGACTTTTAAAAGAGCATGAAAGCATATATGCAAATATTCTAACTAATTCACCCATGCATAACTATGAGGACCTTTAAATGAGAGTGAATGCTTTGGATGTTTTTATTAAAAAATAAATAAAATAAAAAAATAATTTTCCGTTAAAAATACCATATTTTGACATATTATATTGGATTTTACTGAGTGATGGTCGTTAGAAATTCGATAGAAATAGAGATGGTCATGGAATTTTTACCAATCAAAAGTTATTATGAATCTTGTTTAAATTTTTAAAGAAATTTACTAAATATACCGTCCCGAGTCATAATATATGATTAATATCAACACTCATCACTTTTTCAATCATTATTTATCTTTTCGATAATCAGTAGGGAGTCAGATTAGTTAAAGTAGTCATTTAAGATCAAATCCAAAAATAATTATAAAATTAAATTTTCGAAAATGACTAATTTGAAACAAGGTCAACAAAAACTATTTTATGGAAGGGTTTTATAAAAGAAAACGTCTGCTAATTTAAAATCATTTGTTGTGAAAAATATGCAGATATTTTCTCTGAAAATGTGGTGCAACTAATGAATGTCTCTACATAAAACACGTTCCACTAGTAATTTTTTCTGTCAACTAGATTACCAGGTTAATCTGCATCCGAATTTCCCTTTGACTCAAGATTATCTTTAGTTGTATGTCATAGACCAGACCGTGACGTAGCAACAAATACCTAAAAAATCTTTTTACAGCTTTTAAATGAAATTCTCTTGGATTTTGAATTGAAACTGTGCACAAAAACAACTAGCGAACATAGTGTCAGATCCAGCAACAGTAAGATAAACCAATATATCCATGTATATCTAGAGTAATCATCAACCAATAAAAGACAACATCTCTTATCATCTAAACTTGCAATATAGTTAGTCCAAACGAATCTACACGATATAGTTCAAGGATGAAAACTTGATTTCGTCAACAATTTTGCTCAAATTAGAATCATAATCAACATTTATATCACATAACTAGATGAATTAAATCAGATTATGGTGTAGATTTTCACATTTAATATATCCTTTAAGATAACGTACCGTTACTTATTTTACCTTCAAGATAATTTTTCATTGTCATTCATTGTGATTCTGCCACCTTTATACTAGGCTAAGTAACTTTGATTTATCGCCCGTCGTGTGCCTGGAACAACCAGAATCCTGGTAACACTGTTGTTGTTCCTTAGCCTGCCACCACGCCTACATGAGAAAAGATTTTTGTGACCTATTTGTTTTTATAGGTCCATGGTTGTTATTGGCAAAAGATTTTGAAAAGTATGTTTGTGTACACCCAAGACTATTTATATTTGTTCCTTTTGGCACCCAGATTTTTTTGACTTTAAGGGATTTTGTATTCGTGCCTCTTTGAACCCAAATTGTTATGGTTTTCATGTGTTTGGCTAGATACCAACAATTATTTTAATTGTGTCCAATTTTTCTACAAATTGTGCATTCGGGTTTGACTTGACTAATTTTGCTTCTAACAAGTTCAGATTGATTATACCCAAGTCCCTATCTAATAGTATTCACAGTTTGTTTCCCTAATAACATATTTAACGATATATCTCCTTTGGAAATTTTTTCTAAAGTTGTAGACAATTTTTGGACTTGTGTTTTGAGAGATTCATTTTCATTTAATAATTGATTGCACTTTTTAATAAAATTTCTCTCCTAGTATTTTCACTTTCTTTCAAAATAAGAATTTCATTTTGAGTGATTTAATTTTAATTTCTGATTTTTTAATTTCTTCTTCGAATGATGGAAACTTGTCACATTTAGAGTTCTTGTTACGATAGTTTTTAACCAGTTAATCAAGTTGTTTATTTAATTCTATCAAACTCTCTCTTTGTGATTCAATTTTAGCGTACTTCTCCCTAAGTCTTTCAAAACAGCCATTTACCTCATGAAAATATCTAAATAATTCTGAGTAATTTTTGATACCTTACTTGGCTCATCTTCATCGCTGTCGGTTGTTTCTCCTTGAAGGAACATATTTCATTTTTCACTCTCAATGCCAGTACTTTTATCATCTTCATCAGTTTCATCTCAAGTGGCTGCAAAACTTCTTCTTTTTGGTTTCCTTCCTTGGCTGAGTCAATTCTGAGGACAATTTGGCTTGATATGATTGGGTTTGTTGCATTTGTGACATATGATCTTCTGCTCTTCTGAGTTGTCAAGTACTTTGACAATTCTGCTTTTCAATTGTTGATTTAGAGCTGGATTTCCGCATTTATGATTCCACCTTTTGAATTTCTTTATTATCAGCGCCAATTCAGCTACTCCATCATTGTCATCACCATCATCACTTTCCGTTGTTCCTTTGAGAGCTATTGATTTCTTCCATGTATCATCTCCTTCGCGTTCTTCCTTGAATTTGATTTCAAGCTCATAAATGGTGAGATTTCTGATGAGTTCTTCGACTCCGATTTGTTTCAGATCTTTTGATTCTTGAATGGCTGTAGCTTTCGCTTCAAAATTTTGTGGAAGGACACTGAACATTTTTGGACTATTTCCTATTCTGTGTATGGTTTTCCAAGAGCTTTTGATCTGTATAAGAGATTGGAAAGTTGTCCATACATCTCTTTGGCATTTTCATCCTTGACCATTATGAAGTTCTCGTATTCGCTACTAAGCATGGCAAGGCGAGATTCTTTGACTTAGATGTTTCTTCGTGAGTCACTTCAAGTGTATGCCAAATTTTCTGCGCAGTTAGACAATTTGAGACACGATGAAATTCAATTTGATCCAATGAACAAATAGTAGAATTCATAGCTTTAGCATTAGAATTCTGTAATTTATTTTCTAGATCTGTCTGTTGATCCATCGGTTTTTCAATTTATTGATTATCTATCACTATAGTTTGTGTCCTATATCCTGTCTCAACAGTATTCCAAGCATCAATGGTTTTCAGAAAAAAAAATTCATTCTATTTTTCCAGTAAGCATATTCACCATTGAACATTGGTGGCCTAACTATGGACTGACCCTCAACAAAAATATTATTAAAAGAAGCCATCTGAAAAATCAAATTTTAAAACAAAAATTGGTTTTTGAAAAACCAAAAATTTAAAACAAAATTTGGTTTTTGTTCTTTGCTCTGATACCACTTGTAGGATTGATTTCACCCTAAAGGGGGTTGAATAGGGTGATACTAATAATAATAAAAATTAAATGCGGAAATGTATAAAATAATTGCAGCATAGATAATAACAGAAAAAAGTAGAAATAAAACAATACAGATTTACCCAAATTCGAGAAAACCCCGCCTACGTGTTGCCCACATGATTTTTACTAGAAATTAAGTAGTCAGACGCTTACATACGTAAACTTACGACTCCCCCTATCGACTAATCTAACTCTACGCTCATAACTCTTCCACAACTCGGCTACTGAGTTATGAACTCTCGAGCTACACCATCGTAGTTCGTCCCCTAGTCACACGACTAGAATAACACAGTTTTTAGAAAAAATAAAAATAAAATAAAAATACTAAACAAAAAACCCTTTTTATTAAATTAAGCCTAAAATTCTACTAAAACCGGCCCACAAAATCCTTTTATGTTATTTCTTCAATGTTAAACTTTTGGTCGATCTTTTTCGTTTCTTCGTTCCTTTTCTAAAAGCTAGGATTCTGGAAATTTAAGTCCGCCGATTCAAACTGTTTGATAGAGTGACGATCTTTCTTCAGTTTTCTTCATCAATCAACTCGCTTGCTTTGATTAGTATGCGTCTGCTTCAATTAGTCGAGAACGAAAGATGCGTGAATTGGTACGTGAATGCCTTTTATTGATTATTGGTTATTCTCGACTTTGGTTCAAGTTTAGTGATTTATTGCTCTATGTTTTTGCTTGAACTCGAATCTCTTATTTTTGCCGATGATGTTAAGGGGTTAAATAGGGAACGAATCCCTTTATTTTCGTTCGTATTATTTATTTGAACTCTTCGACTAATTTTGGTTTGGCCGTTCGATTTTGCTTAAATACTTGTGATTGTACTAACTTGTTCAAGTCATACTCGGTTGGATTTGTTTGATTATTTTATTAAGTAGGTTCTGTTCTTTTTGCCATTTGAATTTTTGGGTAATCTGAACTTTATGAAGATTGACTTGTTCATTTGTTGACTGGTTTCACTGCAACACTAAACTGGGTTGATCGATCTCTACAATTTCAAAATTGCTCCGTTCTTTTTTGTCTTGAATTTGGCTTTTTAATTCAATTAGTGTTATCACCTGGCTTTGACTAGATTTGAAACTGCTACCTTGAAAATTGTTCGAACTGCAACATTTGATCATCTGACTGATTTTTATTTGTAAACTCTACTTTATGTTGTAACAGTTGTATATCATCGTTCACTCATCGTTTGAACTAAATCTAGTTTCCACTGCATATATATGTGTGTGTTTACGCATGAATATATGTATGTTGTGATGCCTTTACTTGTTCCTCTTGGAGTCTTATCTTTATTGTTGTATACCTGCACCTGTTTGCATGAGTTTGTATACCTGCACCTGTTTGCATGAGTTTGTATACCTGTTTGCATGAGTTACATTGATGTTGTGTTCATTTGTTTGGAACTTTTGTTTCACTGCTGGTTCCACTTGATTCTGGTCTGGAGCTTGTTGCATTTTTTTTCACTTAAAGTTAACCTGTTTTCATACTCCACTGTGCTGGTTCATTAAACTAGCTTCTCCCTTGCTCCAAACTATTTTACTAGGTCTGGGTTCAAGTGTACATTGAGTTGGTTTTCATATTTCTTTATATTCATGTTCAATCTTTGGTCGAGGCTGTTTTGTTATTATTTGCAATTGTGTACAATTGAGTTTGTCTGTGCAGTCTGCACTGAAATGCTATGCACTGCATATATATTTGTTGCTCCATTGTTTTGCACTTGACCATTTGTATCTGGTCCATATGCTGTTTCATTTGAACTGTACTGTTGAGGCTGTGTTCATTTTGGTTTTATTGCATTCATTATGGACTGGAGCTTGTTGCAGTCTGGTCAGTGTTCACCTCAGTTTTGTATTGAAGTCTTGTTGAGTGTTGTCGCCTTTGGTCATTTCACTGTTTGCTTGTATACTACATATGAGTTGTTGTTGTTGTATGCATTGAGACACCTCTGTTTATCCATTTTTGGTGCCAAGGCTTCTCTGTTATGTTGTAACTAAAACGTTGCATGCATATTTTGTACATATGATTGAGGCAATTGTTATATTTGTTGGACCTGATCATGTTTTGTTGATTTGGTCGAGACTTCATGTGTACATTGGTTAGAGAACTTCCTTGAATCTCTTTGAACTAAAGTTTGTTTGCGTTTTGAATTGTACCTATGCTGAATCCAGCCTCGGCTTGGGTTTGACATTGTGCTCACCTATTCTTGCAATTTTATTAAGGGTATATCGATGTGCACGACCTTGTGACATGTACAGCGATATACTGTGCATTTCACAAGTTGTTCGTGTAGATGAATTCAAAAATAAATGACAATGAACAACCCAAACAACTGAGGCATATAATATTTTCAAAAACATACATTTTATTTTACAATGCAAATATATTTCTTTTTCAATTTTACTACGTCAGTGTTTATTTTGCAGATAATTCTGATGCTGGATACGGATTGGAATATAGTTGAACAACAAATATGAGTGAATGAATGATATGTAATGAGGTGCAAATGCAAGTGACAATTGCGATGTAGTGGAAATTGTGTTGTAATTGAAATATTGTATATATAATGAGAGCTCAAATTTTGTATTATTCAAAATTGTAATAAAATATTTGTTTGAATAAAATATCTATTTGAATTTAAATTCTGTGTTATTTATTTTATTCAGCAAATATTTATTTAATTATGTAAAAAGAATAACAAATGAATATATATATATATATATATATATATGTTTATTATCATCAAACAAAAATCATGTACTAGCATATTCAAAAATCTCCCCCATTTGATGATAACAAACACATATTTAAGATTTTGAATTTATTAAATGTATTTGGTTATCGATAAACTCTATTTGCCCCCCTTATTTGAATTCTCCCTCTTTACAACAAAGCTCCCCCTTCATATATGCATGAAAATGAACAAAAATATGCAAAGGAACCTAGATGGGAATATGCAAATAAAAATAAAATATTTTACCTTTATTTGCCAAAATCTTAACTTTCTCTTTCCCTTTTGTTATCAGCAAAAGAGTAACAGTGTTAGAAAAATAGAGATAAAGTGATAGACATTAATACAACATTAATACCCAACAGAGTATAAATATTAAATTTCAATAAAAAATCAAACAAAAATCGTAAATACTCTGTTAGATGCATATTCCATTTTAGAGTGATATGGGTGATGTCGGCAAATAAAACCAACTAGTTGTGTCTATTTGTAGTATATTTATATCAGGAATTTGAATATCTACTAACCATGTATAACCGTTAGGACTTTTAAATGAGATTAGTAGTATTCCCAATTTTTATAAAAAATGAATTTCAAGCATCTTCTAACCACGCATGACCATAGGACTTTTAAATAGGATTAGAATCAAACTTTCTATTTGATAATCAATTTTGATATATGTTCCATACGCGCATAACCGTAAAGACTTTTAAATGAGCATGAAAGCACATATACTAAAATTCCAAGTAATTCACCCATGTATTACTGTGAGGACTTTCAAATGAGAGTGAATAATTTGGATGTTTTTATTAAAATAAATAAATAAAATAAAAACGAATAATTTCCTGTTAAAAGTACCACATTTTGACATACTATATTGGATTTTGATGAGTGATGGTTGTTAGAAATATTATAGAAATAGAGGTGGTCAAGGAATTTTTACCTATCAAAAGTTATTATGAATCTTGTTTAATTTTTTAAAGAAATTTACTAAATATACCGTCTCAAGTCATAGTATATGATTAATATCAACACTCATCACTTTTTCAATCACTACTTATCTTTTCGATAATCAGTAGGGAGTTAGATTTGTTAATGTAGTCATTTAAGATCAAATCCAAAAATAGTTATAAAATCTACTTTTTAAAATGACTAATCTGAAACAAGGTCAAAAAAACTATTTTCCAGAAGGGGTTTTATAAAAGAAAATGTTTGCTAGTTTAAAGTCATTTGTAATGAAAAATATGCAGATATTTTCTCTGAAAATGTGATGCAACTAATGAATGTCTCTACATAAATACGTTCCACTAGTAATGTTTCTATCAACCAGATTACCAGTGTAATCTGCATCCAAATTTCCCTTTGACTCAAAATTATCATTAGTTGAATGTCATAGACCAAACTGTGATGTTGCAACAAATACCTTAAAATGTTTTTACAACTTTTAAATGATTTTGAATTGAAACCGTGCACAAAAACAACTAGTGAACATAGTGTCAGATCCAGTGGCAGTAAGATAAAACAATATATCCATGTATATCTAGAGTAATCATTAACCAATACAAGACAACATCTCTTATCATCTAAACTTGCAATATAGTTAGTCCAAACAAATCTATATGAAATAGTCCAAGGATGAAAACATGATTGGTCAACCATTTTGCATAAATCAGAATCATAATCAACATTTATTATCACATAACTGGCTGAGTTAAATCAGATTATGGTGTAGATTTTCATATTTAATAAATAGTTCAAGATAAATGTACCGTTACCTATTTTACCTTCACGATGACTTTCCGTTGTTACTCATTGAGATTCTGCCACCTTTATATTAGGCTAAGGAACTTTGATTTGTCGCCCTCGTGTGCCTGGAACAGCCATAATCCAGATAACACTGTTGTTGTTCCTTGGCCTGCCACCAACCTACACGAGAAAATATTTTTGTGACCTTTTTATTTTTATAGGTCCATGGTTGTTAGTGGCAAAAGATTTTGAAAAATATATTTGTGTGGACCTAAAACTATTTATATTTGTTCCTTTTGGCGCCCAGATTTGTTTGACTTTAAGGGATTTTATATTCGTGCCTTTTGGAACCCAAATTGATATGGTTTTCATGTGTTTGGGTCTATACCAACAATTATTTTGATTCTGTCAAAATTGTGTACTCGGGTTTGACTTGATTAATTTCGCTTCTAACAAGTTCAGATTGATTATACTCAAGTCCTTGCCTAACAGTATTAATAGTTTGTTTCCCTAATAGCATATTTAACGATCTTTCTCCTTTGTAAAATTTTCCTAAAGTTGTAGACAATTTTTGGACTTGTGTTTTGAGAGATTCATTTTCATTTAATAATTGAGTGCCCTTTTTAATAGAATTTTCTCTCCTAGTATTTTCACTTTCTTTCAAAATCAGAATCTCATTTTCAAGTGATTTAATTTTAATTTCTAATTTTTTGATTTCTTCTTCGAATGATGGAAACTTGTCACATTTAGGGTTCTTGTTTCAAAAGTTTTTAACCAGTTGATCAAGCTGTTTATTTAATTCAATTAAACTATCTCTTTATGATTCAGTTTTAGCGTACTTCTCCTTAGGTCTTTCAAAACAGCCATTTATCTCATGAAAATATATAAGTAATTCTGAGTGAGTAAGTTTTGATACCTCGCTTGGCTCATCATCATCACTGTCAGTTGTTTCTCCTTGAAGGAAAGTTTTGATACCTCGCTTGGCTCATCATCATCACTGTCAGTTGTTTCTCCTTGAAGGAAAGTTTTGATACCTCGCTTGGCTCATCATCATCACTGTCAGTTATTTCTCCTTGAAGGCAAGTTTTGATAGCTCGCTTGGCTCATCATCATCACTGTCAGTTGTTTCTCCTTGAAGGCATAGATTTTCTTTTTCATTTTAAACCAAGTGCTTTTATCATCTTCATCGTTTTCATCCCAAGTGGCTACCAAACTTCTCCGTTTTGGTTTCTTTCCTTAGATGAGTCAATTCTGAGGACAATTTGGCTTAACATGATCGGGTTTGTTGCATTTGTGACATATGATCTCTGCTCTTCTGAGTTGTCTAGTACATTGACTATTCTGCTTTTCAATTGTTGATTTAGAGTTGGATTTCCTTATTTATGATTCTACCTTTTGAATTGCTTTATTATCAGCGCTAATTCAGCTGCTCTATCATGGTCATCACCATCATCACTTTCCGTTGTTCCTTTGAGAGCTATTGATTTCTTTCGTGTATCACCTCCTTCGCGTTCTTCCTTGAATTTAATTTCTAGCTCATAAGTGGTAAGATTTCCAATGAGTTCTTCGACTTTGATTTATTTTAGATCTTTTGATTCTTGAATGGCCGTAGCTTTCGCTTCAAAATTTCGTGAAAGGACTCTGAGGATTTTTCGGACTATTTCCAATTCTGTGTATGGTTTTCCGAGAGCTTTTGATTTTTATACGAGATTGGAAAGTTGTCCGTACATCTCTTTGACATTTTCATCCTTGCCATTGTGAAGTTCTCGTATTTGCTACAAAGCATGGCAAGGCGAGATTCTTTGACTTAAGATGTTCTTCATAAGTCACATCAAGTGTATTCCAAATTTTCTACGCAGTTAGAGACACGATTAAATTCAGTTTGATCCAATGAACAATTAATAGAATTCATAGCTTTTGCATTAGCATTCTAAAGTTTATTTTCTAGATCTGTCCATTGATCCATCAGTTTTTCAATTTCCTGATTATCTACCACTGTTCTTGGTGTCCTATATCCTGTCTCAACAATATTCCAAGCATCAATGGTTTTCAGAAAAATTTTCATTCTATTTTTCCAACAAGCATATTCACCATTGAACATTGATGTTCTAACTATGGACTGACCATCAGCAAAAACAATATTAAAAGAAGCCATTTAAAAAATCAATTTTTAAAACAAAAATTGGTTTTTTGAAAAATCAAAATTTTAAAACAAAAATTGGTTTTTGTTCCTCGCTATGATACCACTTGTAGGGTCGATTTCACCCTAGAGGGGGGATGAATAGGGTGATACTAATAATAATAAAATTTTAATGTGAAAATATTTAAATTAATTGCAGCACAGATAATAGCAGACTAAAAGCAGAAATAGTACAACACAGATTTACCCAGCTTCGGCAAAACCCTGCCCACGTGCTGCCCCCAAGGTTTCTACAAGAAATTAAGTAGTTAAACGCTTACACACTTAAACTTATGACTCCCACTATCGAATAACCTAACTTTATGCTCAAAACCCTTCCATAACTTAGCCACTGAGTTACGAATTCTCGAACTACACCACCATAGTTTGTTCCCTAGTCACACGACTAGAATAACATAGTTTTTAGAAAAAATATAATTACAAAATAAAAATACTAAACAAAAAACCCACTTTAATAAATTAAGCCCAAAATACTAATAAAGCCGGCCCACAAAATCCTTTTATGTTATTTCTTCAATGTTAAACTTTTGGCTGATCTTTTTTGTTTGTTCGTTCCTTTTCTAAAATCTAGGGTTCTGGAAATTTAAGTCGCTGATTCAAACTATTTGATAGAGTGATGACCTCTCTTCAGTTTGCTTCGTCAATCAACTCACTTGCTTTAATTAGTATGCAGTTGCACCAATTTATCGAGATCGAAAGATGCGTGAATTGGTACGTGAATGCCTTTTATTGATTATTGGTTATTCTCAACTTTGATTCGAGTTAAATGATTTATTGCTCTCTATTTTTGCTTGAACTAGAATCTCTTATTTTTGCCGCTAATGTTAAGGGGTTTAATAGGGAACGAATCCCTTTATTTTCTTTCGTATTTTTGATTTGAATTCTTCAACTAATTTTTGTTTGGCCATTCGATTTTTCTTGAATACTTGTGATTGCAATGACTTGTTCAAGTCATATTCGATTGGATTTGTTTGATACATTTTATTAATTAGGTTCCATTCTTTTTGGAATTTGAATTTTTGGATAATTTGAACTTCGTGAAGATTAACTTGTTCATTTGTTGACTATTTTCACCGCAACACTTAATTGGGTTGATCGATCTCCATAATTTTAAAATTGCTCTGTTCTTTTGGTCTTGACTTCGGCTTTTTAATTCAATTAGTGTTATCACTTGGTTTAGACTTGATTTGAAACTTCTACCTTGAAAATTGTTCGAACTGCAACATTTGATCATCTGATTGATTTTTATCTGTAAACTCTACTTCATGTTGTAACAGTTGTATATCATCGTTCATTGTTTGCTTGGATTGAATCTGGTTTCCGCTGCATATATGTGTGTGTATACGCATGTATATATGTAAGTTGTGATGCCTTTACTTGTTCCTCTTGGAGTCTTTACTTGATTGTTGTATACATGCACCCTGATTGCATGAGTTTGTATAACTACACCTGCTTGCATGAGTTACATTGAAGTTGTGTTCATTTGTTTGGAACTTTTGTTTCGCTGGTGGTTCCACGTGATTCTGGTTTGGAGCTTGTTGCACTTTGTTTTCACTTGAAGTTACCCTATTTTCATACTCCACCGTGCTGGTTCACTAAGCTAGCTGCTCCCTTGCTAGAAACTGTTTTACTGGATCTGGGTTCAAGTGTACATTGAGTTGGTTTTCATATCGCTTTATATTCATGTTCAATCTTTGGTCGAGGCTGTTTTGTTGTTATTTGCATTTGTATACATTTGAGTTTGTCTATGCAGTCTACACTGTAATGCTGTGCACTGCATATATAATTGCTCTATTGTTTTGCACTTGACCATTTGTATTTGGTTTATATGCTGTTTCATTTGAACTATACCGTTGAGGCTGTGTTCATTTTGGTTTTGTTGCATTCATTCTAGACTGGAGCTTGTTGTAGTCTGGTCTATGTTCGCATCAGTTTTGTATTGAAGTCTTGTTGAGCGTTGTTGCCTTTGGTCATTTCACTGTTGTACTACATTTGAGGTGTTGTGTGTTTTATGCATTGAGTCACCTATGATTACCCATTTTTGGTTCCGTGCCTTCTCTGCTATGTTGTAAATAAAATGTTGCATGCACATTTTGTACATATGATTTAGGGAGTTGTCGTATTTGTTGGACCTAAGCATTTTTTGTTGATTTGGTCGAGATTTCATATGTACATTGGTCAGAGAACTGCCTTGAGTCTCTCTGAACTAAAGCATGTTTGCATTTTGAATTATACCTATGTTGAATCCAGCCTCGGCTTGGGTTTGATCTTGTGCTCACATGTCCCTACAATTTTATCAAGTGTATATCGGTGTGTACGGCGTTGTGACATGTATAGTGATACATTGTGCATGTCAGAAGTTGCTCGTGTAGATGAATTCAAAAATAAATGACGACGAACGACCAAAATAACTGAGGTATGTAATATTTTCAAAAATATACATTTTAGTTTACAATGAAAAAATATTTCTTTTCCAATTTTACCGCGTCAGTGTTTATTTTGCAAATAATTCAGATGCCGGATATAGATAGGAATATAGTTGAAGAACAATATGAGCGAATGAGTGATATGTAGTGAGGTGCAAATATAAGTGGCAATTGTGATGTAGTCGAAATTGTATTGTAATTGAAATTTTCTATATATAGTGAGAGCTCAAATTTTATACTATTCAAAATTGTAATAAAATATTTGTTTGAATAAAATATCTGTTTAAATTTAAATTCTGTGTTATTTATTTTATTTAACAAATATTAATTTAATTATGTGAAATAAAAATAGTATAATAAAAAATGAATATATATATATATGTTTATTTCATTAAACAAAAATCATATACTAACATATTCAACAGGGATCACGATGTCCGTCGAGGTAACTGAAGACTGTAGGAATAGACGGTTACTCTACGGTAGGTGAGTAGACCTAGGTTCCTGGAGCAAGCTTACGGTAGGTGACTATCAGTTTCCTCTCTGGTTTTAGAATATTTGGATGTATATGTATTTATGTGGGTAGCGGATAGATATATATTGTGTATATATGAGATTATACCTGAGACTATGTCTAGAATATGGTCAACCCCGTATCCTTCTTCAGTGGATGTCCTATCTTTTACAGGCAGACGATCTGCTTATTATTGATGATATTTGGATATTATTATGAGCTGGCTCAAATCTCTCTTATTGATTTTATTGATTTGATAGTGGTATTTTATATATGAGATTGAGAGAGAGAGAGAGATTGTGGGCATTGCTTCATTACTGCCCGACTTCGCTTGTGGATGTCTCATGCCAATTATTTTGGATATGTATGATTCACCCATTTATAGTGATTTTGTGATTTATGATTAGAAGTATATATTTATGGGTAATGACATCTTAGAAATTGGTATTGACTATATCATATGGATTTGAGTTATTTGGTTAATGTGATACCATGTTGACTATATTAAGACGATCACATGATATTTGTATGATATTGATCCACTATATGTATGTGTGTGTGTGTGTGTATATTTATAATTGACATTGAAGTGTATTGTATTCTTTTAACTTTATTGCATATATATATATATATATATATATATTATATTTTATCGCTGCGATTGACTTTGTGTTCCCTGTGTTATTCTGTATATTATATATTATTCTATCTTGGAGGTAGATATGTCTATTGCTTTGTGATGCAGCGCACCATGTGTTCAGCCATAGGTCCTTCGCGAGTTATATGAAGTCGCCAGCGACTCAACTACTTAAGCCACTTTTCCTTAGGTCGCATGCCTTAAGTCGCCAACGACCTAGCGAGTTACTTAGTCGCTCAAGCGACCTAGTGAATTATGCTATAAATCGCGACATCGATGCAGCACACGATGTTAAGTCGCTCCAGCGACCTAACGGGTTGATAAGTCGCCCTAGCGACCCTTCAAATTTTCTGGAACCACCTGCGTGCTATCATAGCGAGCTACGACCTAACGAAGTAACGAGCTACGACCTAGCAAGTTAGGTCGCTTATGTCGCAAAACCTTGAATCACTCCAGAAGCCATTTTCTTAAGTCGCAAGACCTAGGTCGCGAGAAGTTCCTTATGTCGTTGCCGTTAAGTCGCAAATGGTGTTGAGTCAAATATGCTAAAATTCTCTTAGGTCGTTTGTTGGTATGTCGCATATATGTTGTAACGTGTTATGTCGCATATGTTAAGTCGTAGGTCGTGTGTGTTGTTAGGTCGTGAATTTTTGTAACCTATACTATTCATAGGTCGTGAGTCGTGAGTCGTGAGTCGTGAGTCGTGTGATGGTTGAGTCGCATATGTGTGGTGTTGCAATCTTCTATAAATACGGGTGTGTTGTCATTGTAAAGTAGACTGATTTTGAATAAAGTTTTGTTGAGTGCTTTGTGCCTCTTTAAAAATTGGAAGTTGAGTGTGAGCTCTTTCTCCATCTTCGGTTATTTGAGTGCGCTCGAATCAACGAATTTGAAGCCGATTCACGGAATCTCGTGCGCGAGATCAACGTCGAAGAATCGTAGATCTTCTAACGCAGCATCGTGCGCGATCAACATGTTGAAGATAGCTAGAGTCGATGATGCAGTGCAACAGGAGTTCCGACCTAGCAAATTACGACCTAACTCAATGGAAGAAGATTACGCGTTAAGTTGCTCGGAAGATAGCCCGTTAATTTTAGGTCGCTCGGGTTCTTTATGTCGCGAATGACCTAGCAATTCACGACCTACCTCAGGTCGCAATATTGAAGCCGCTCCAGAATTCGTGAATTGCAGTAGGTCGTGAGCTTCCTTAGGTCGCGAGTTGTCCTTAGGTCGCGAACGACCTTCTTAAGTCACTCCAGAAGATAAGTCGCTCCAGATGTTTCGGAAGCTATTTCTTGAGTCGCGAGAAGTTTCTTATGTCGCTCATGTTTTAAGTCGCATGAAGCAAAGTCGCTCCAGTTAGGCCGCGTGAAGATATTTCTAAAGCTTAAACCACTGATTTTAGGTCGATCAAACTATTGTGTTGTAAATATGTTAGGTCGTTGAGGTTAGGTCGCGAGTACCTGTAAGTCGTAAGTCGTGTTTTTTTTGTGTTGTATTATGTTATGTTTTGTTTGTTAGGTCATTGACGACCTATGTTAGGTCGTCTGTTGCTGTGTGAAAAGCCTATAAATAGCGGGTGAGTTGTATCATTTGAGTTGGTTGATTTTGAATAAACTTTTGTTTGAGTGCTTTGTGCCTCTTTAAAATTGGAAGTTGAGCGTTGTCTCCTTTCTCCATTTTCGATTATTCGAGTGCACTCGAATCAACGGATTTGAAGCCGATTCACGGAATCTCGTGCGCGAGATCAACGTAGAAGAATCGTAGATCTTTTAACACATTATCGTGCGCGATCATCGTATTGGAGATAGCTAGAATCCGGTATCTCGTGAGATCAACGGATTTGGGCATTTATCTTTGGGTATTTTCAATCCATCGATTCTACTTTTCATCGCTTCATCCATTTGGTATATCCGCCGCGTCAGTTTGGTATTAGAGCTAGACTTAGCCAATCGTAGCTAAGCCGAGCCTATTGGGAGAAGAATTGAAGTGTTGTTGATCAAAGCCGAGAGGTATAAGTTGGAGTTTGAGCCGAGTTGAAGTTTTGGATCAAAGCCGAGAGTTACAAGCCGAGCCGAGCTAAGAGCAAGCCGAGTGAAGTCAAGTTCAGATTTGAGTTAAAATTGTGCTAGTTGAAGTGTGTTTGGATTTGTTGAAGATTCGACAATGCCTCCGAGACGTGCTAATAGATTTCAAAATGTTGAAGATGTATATCGAAGATAAGAAGCTGAGCAAATGGAACAACGTATTAATGAAAAGTTCGATGAAGGTATTGGAAAGTTAGAGAAATTGATGAATGACTTGAATCAAAGTCAAAGGAGAAGGTCACCAATCTCGAACCATGGAGGAAATAGAGGTTCGCCACCGGTTACGGAAGCGAGGAGGGTGTCACCACAATCTTATCGAGATAGAAGAGAATCATCAGTTTCACTGAGGCGAGAACACCATGAGTACAGAAATGGAGAGAGAAGAACTCCACGTGAGTTTGGAGATGAGCCATATTGTGATGCTGAAAGACATAGTAGAAGAGATATGCATGATCATAGAGATGTTGATGGTTGAGATCGATATCGAAGTACATTTGATTATGATGAAGATGGTGATAGAGGTAGTGTTCATTATCGAGATCAAGACCAAGTGCGAAATCAATATCGGGATGTAGAAGATGATCGTAAATGGAGTTGGGGATGAAAACAGAGATTCCAGATTCAAAGGAGGAATGATAGCGAAAGAGTTTCTGGATTGGTTATCGAATGTTGAACAAAATTTTGACTTCAAGGAAGTACCCGAGCATCGTAGAGATAAGTTGGTTGCTACTCGATTGAGGGGAAGAGCTATGGCATGGTGGCAACAAACTAAACTTACACGGGAAAGGATGGGAAAATCGAAGATTGTTTCATGGGAGAAGAAGAAGAAGTTGATGAAGGCTACTTTCTTTCCTTATAATTATCAGTCTCTTATGTATCAGCGCTTACAGAATTTGAGACAAGGAACAAAGTCGGTAAATGATTATGCAGATGAGTTTTATCAACTGATTGCCAGATATGATATCATGGATACAGAGGAACAGTTGACAGCTAGATTTGTTGGAGGGTTGAGAATGCAAATTCAGGATATGGTGAATATGTTTGATCCAAGATCCGTTGCTGAAGCACACCAAAAAGCTCTAGCGTGAGAGAAGCAAGGTAGAAGAGGAGGTGGTGTGTTTACAAATTCCAACAATCAAGTGAAAGGGGCTGGTAGCAATACGATTGTTTCCAAGGCTGTTAGTAAACCGATTGTCAATGAAGTTGCTAAGACAAAGCTAACAACAATTTCAAGCGTTATAACTGTCAGGAGTTTGGTCATAAGAGCAATGAATGTCCGAAGCCTAAGAAGCGAGTGATGGTTGCTGAGGTTGAGAATGAGGATGCAGAAGTGGAATGTTCCAATTCACCACAAGTTGAGGAGGAAGAAGAATTATTGGCAGGAGACGAAGGATATTCTTTAATGATGAGGAGATCTTGCTTGACACCGAAGCAGGAAGAGGAGAATAGTTGGTTGAGGAGTAATATTTTCCAGTCAACGTGCACTATCTTGGGAAGGGTTTGCAAGTTTGTTATCGATGCAGGAAGTTGTGATAATATCATCTCTTCAGAAGCTGTAAAGAAGTTGGCGTTGAAGACAGAGAAGCATCCCAAACCTTACAAATTAGCTTGATTGAGGAAAGGTGGGGAAGTGAAAGTTAATCGAAGAGCTTGTGTAACTTTTTCCATTGGAAAGAAGTATAAAGATGAAATTTGGTGTGATGTTGTGGATATGGATGTATGTCATTTGTTGTTAGGAAGATCGTGGCAATACGATAAAGCTGTGCAACATGATGGGAGGACTAACTGCTATTGTTTCATGTTCGAGGGCACCAAAATCACTTTAGTTCCTAAACAGCGACAATAAAGTGAAAACAAGTTGGAGGAGATTGAAGAACTAAAGACTCTGTTATCTTTGAAGGAATTTGTCAAGGAAGTGGAGAATGAGCCTGAAGTATTTTTGTTAATTGGACGAGAAAGTAGTGAAGCGGTTGAAATTCCTGAAGAAGTTTAGCCAGTATTGAAGGAGTTTGAAGTTGTATTTCCTGAAGAATTGCCAAAAGAGTTACCATCGTTGAGAGACATACAACATCAGATTGATCTCGTTTCGGGAGCTATTTTACCACATAGACCACATTATAGAATGAGTCCAAAGGAGCACGAAGAGTTGAGAAGACAAGTGGAAGAGTTGCTTGAACAAGGGCGGGTACAAGAAAGTTTAAGTCCTTGTGCAGTACCAGCATTGTTAGTGCCGAAGAAGGATGGAACTTGGAGAATGTGTACAGATAGTCGAGCACTAAACAAGATTACAGTGAGGTACAGATTTTCGATTCCTAGATTGGATGATTTGTTAGATCAGTTGAATGGAGTTGCTATCTTCTCAAAGATTGATCTGAAGAGTGGGTATCATCAGATTCGAATTCGACCAGGTGATGAATGGAAGACCGCATTCAAGACACGGGAAGGGTTGTATGAGTGGCTGGTCATGCCATTTGGTCTTTCAAATGCGCTAAGTACTTTTATACGAGTGATGAATCAGATCTTTCGACCGTTCATTGGAAAGTTCGTGGTGGTATACTTTGATGATATATTGATGTACAGTGGGAGCACCGAAGAGCATCTACTACATTTGCGGGAAGTGTTGATGATACTTCGTCAGGAGCAATTTTATGCGGCAACAAAGAAATGCGTGTTCATGATGCATAGTGTTTTGTTTTTGGGGGTATGTATTGTCCAAGGAAGGTATCCAGGTGGATCAAAGTAAAGTGGAAGCAATCAAAAATTGGCCACAGCCCAGGACTATAACTGAAGTCGGAAGTTTTCATGGTTTAGCATCATTCTACCGAAGGTTTATTCCATATTTCAGTAGCGTGATGGCACCTGTTACTAATTGTATTAAGGGCAAGCAGTTTTCATGGTCGAAGGAAGCAGGATTTGCTTTTGAGCGAATCAAGGAACTTTTGACGACATCACCAATTCTAGTTTTGCCGGATTTTCAGTTGCTATTTGAATTACATGCAGATGCATCTAAAGTTGGAATTGGAGGAGTGTTGAGTCAGAGGGGACGTCCATTTGCTTATTTCATTGAGAAACTTTCGGGAGCAAAGATGAGATATAATACTTATGACGTGGAATTCTATGCTATCGTCCAAGCCATAAAACATTGGAGACACTATTTGTTTCATAAAGAGTTCGTGTTGTATACTGATCATGAAGCGTTGAAGCATTTGCAGGGACAAGATAAGATTGCAGCCAGGCATGCATCATGGATTGCATATTTGCAACAGTTTACATTTGTTGTAAAGCATAAGTCGGGAATTACAAACCGGGTGGCAGATGCATTGAGTATAAGGAATCATTTGTTCACTACGATGAGAGTTGAAGTGACGGGGTTTGATGTTTTGCCAAAATTGTTTAATGAAGATCCTTACTTTGCTAAGATTGTAGATAAAGTCGAGAAAGGGAAGACAGATGAGTATGTGTTGATGGATGGTTTTCTCTTCAAAGCAAATCGGTTGTGTATACCAGAGTGCAGTTTAAGAATGAAGATTGTGAAGGAATTGCATGAAGAAGGACATGTGGGAAGAGATCGTACCTTACAGTTGATTTCTCAATCATATTTTTGGCCTTCCATGAGGAAAGAAGTTGAAAGATTTATGGAGAGATGTCATATATGTCAAGTTTCCAAAGGGACAGCTATGAATGCTGGATTGTATATGCCATTGCCCGTGCCTACAAGACCATGGGTTGATATTAGCATGGACTTTGTTTTGGGTTTTCCAAGAACTCAATGAGGGAACAATTCTATATATGTTGTGGTGGATAGATTTTCGAAGATGGCACATTTCATAGCTTGTAAAAAGACCGCTGATGCAGTCCGTGTTGCTCAATTGTTCTTTAAAGAGGTGTATCGACTACATGGACTACCGGAGACCATTGTTTCTGACCGGGATACTCGATTTCTAAGTCATTTTTGGTTGAGTTTGTGGAAGATGGTTGGAACTAAGCTGAATTTTAGTAGCGCCTATCATCCTCAAACAGATGGGCAAACGGAAGTGGTGAACAGATCTTTGGGAAACTTGTTGAGATGTCTTGTGAAAGATAATTTGAAGAGCTGGGATGTGAAATTTTGTCAGGCAGAATACGCACATAATCATGCAGTGAATCGAAGTACTGGATTCAGTCCATTTCAAGTGGTATATTCAGCAATTCCGAAGGGACCGTTGGATTTACGACGGTGCCACTTCAGGAAGGGATTGTTAAACGAGCTTGTGATTTCGTGAATGAGTTGAAGGAGTGCCACAAGATCTTTCCCGAACGATTGCTTAAATCAAATGAGAAGTATAAGCAACTGGTAGATAAGAAGCGAAGGAGTATGGACTTCAAAGAGGGTGATTTTGTTTATGTAGTGTTGACCAAGGATCGTTTTCCAGTTGGAACTAACAATAAGTTGAAAGCTCGAAAGATTGGTCCAGTAGAAATTTTGAAGAAGATTAATGATAATGCTTATCAGTTAAGATTGCCGGATCATGTCTATACTACCGACGTTTTCAACGTCAAACACTTGATTCCATATCATGGGGATAAGTGTATTGGAGAAGAGGAAAGTGTGAATTCGGGGGCGAATTCCTGTCAACCAGGGGAGGATGATGCAGTGCAACATGAGTTTCGACCTAGCAAATTACGACCTAACTCAATGGAAGAAGATTACGCGTTAAGTTGCTCGGAAGATAGCTCGTTAATTTTAGGTCACTCGGGTTCTTTAAGTCGCGAACGACCTAGCAATTCACGACCTACCTCAGGTCGCAAGATTGAAGCCGCTCCAGAATTCGTGAATTGCAGTAGGTCGCGAGCTTCCTTAGGTCGCAAGCTTCCTTAGGTCGCGAGTTGTCCTTAGGTCGCGAACGACCTTCTTAAGTCACTCCAGAAGATAAGTCACTCCAGATGTTTCGGAAGCTATTTCTTGAGTCGCGAGAAGTTTCTTATGTCGCTCAAGTTTTAAGTCGCATGAAGCAAAGTCGCTCCAATTAGGTCGCGTGAAGATATTTCTGAAGCTTAAACCGCTGATTTTAGGTCGATCAAACTATTGTGTTGTAAATATGTTAGGTCGTTGAGGTTAGGTCGCGAGTACCTGTAAATCGTAAGTCGTGTTCTGTTTGTATTGTATTATGTTATGTTCTGTTTGTTAGGTCGTGTGTTGCTGTGTGAAAAGCCTATAAATAACGGGTGAGTTGTATCATTTGAGTTGGTTGATTTTGAATAAACTTTTGTTTGAGTGCTTTGTGCCTCTTTAAAATTCGAAGTTGAGCGTTGTCTCCTTTCTCCATTTTCGGTTATTTGAGTGCGCTCGAATCAACGGATTTGAAGGCGATTCATGTAATCTCGTGTGTGAGATCAACGTAGAAGAATCGTAGATCTTTTAACACGGTATCGTGCGCGATCAACGTGTTGGAGATAGCTAGAATCCGGTATCTCGTGAGATCAACGGACTTGGGAATTTATCTTTGGGTATTTCAATCCATCAATTCTACTTTTCATCGTTTCATCCATTTTGGTATATCCGCTGCGTCAGTCCGGTATCTCGAGAGATCAACGGATTTGGGCATTTATCTTGTTTTATTTGACACGAATCATTTCATGAGGAAGAAATTGCATTAATTTTTATCAAAAATTACTAGCACGTCAAAGTTTGTTAATCCGCTGTGTCAGTTTGGTATTAGAGCTTGCAGAGCTAAGTTGAAGCTAAGTAAGATCATGGCCGAGTTCAATCCAGTTCAAAGCCGAGACATATCAGATCCGAACTAGTGTAGAGCCGACCTGAGCTAAGTCAGAGTTAAGTCGAGCCATATCAAGTTAGATCGGAAAAGAGATTGTTTGAAGATCATGCCGCCGAGACGTGCTAATCGATTTCAAAATGTTGAAGATGTATATAAAAGACAAGAAGCTGAGCAGATGGAGCAGCGTATCAATGAAAAGTTCGATGAAGGTATTGGAAAGTTAGAGAAGTTGATGAGAGACATGAATCAAAGTCAAAGGAGAACTTCATCAGTTTTGCACCATAGTGGAAACAGAGTTTCACCTTCAGTTTCGGGAGAAAGAGACGTGCGTGGTAGCAGAAATGTTGATGGTCAGAATCGACATCGACATACGTCAGATTTGGAGGAATCCAGTGATGGTGATAGTAGCTTTTGTCGAAACAATGGCCAAGGACGAAGTCGAAATAGAGATTTTGAAGATGATCATCGATAGGAGTCGGGGATGAAAACAAAGATTCCAGAATTCAAAGGGGGAATGGCAGCGGAAGAATTTCTGGATTGGTTATCAAATGTTGAAGAAATTTTTGACTTCAAGGAAGTACCCGAGCATCGTAGAGTTAAGTCGGTTGCTACAAGATTGAGGGGATGAGCTATGACATGGTGGCAACAAACTAAACTTACACGGGAAAGAATGGGAAAGTCGAAGATTGTTTCATGGGAAAAGATGAAGAAGTTGATGAAGGCTACTTTCTTGCCTTATAATTATCAGTCTCTTATGTATCAGCGCTTACAGAATTCGACAAAGTCGGTAAATGATTATGCAGATGAGTTTTATCAACTGATTGCTAGAAACGATATCATGGAAACGGAGGAACAATTGACATCTATTTTTTTTGGAGGATTGAGAATGCAAATTTAGGATATGGTAAATATGTTTGATCCTAGATCCGTTGCTGAAGCACACCAGAAGGCTCTAGCTTGGGAGAAGCAAGGTAGAAGAGGAGGTGGTACGCTTACAAGTTCGATCGATCAAGTGAAAGGGGCTAGTAGGAACACTAATGTTTCCAAGGCTGTTAGTAAACCGGTTGTCAATGAAGTTGCTAAGACCAAGGTCAACAATAATTTCAAGTGTTATAACTGTCAGGAGTTTGGTCATAAGAGCAATGAATGCCCGAGGCCTAAGAAGCGAGCGATGGTTGCTGAGCTTGAGGATGAGGATACAGAAATAGAATGTTACAATTCACCACAAGTTGAGGAGGAAGAAGAATTACTGACGGGAGACGAGGGATATTCTTTAATGATGAGGAGATCTTGCTTGACGCCAAAGCAGGAAGAGGAGACTAGCTGGTTGAGGAGTAATATTTTTCAGTCGACATGCACTATTTCGGGAAAGGTTTGTAAGTTTGTTATCGATGCAGGAAGTTGTGATAACATCATCTCTATAGAAGCTGTAAAGAAGTTAGCGTTAAAGACAGAGAAGCATCCCAAACCCTACAAATTGGCTTGGTTGAGGAAAGGTGGGGAAGTGAAGGTTAGTCGAAGAGCTTGTGTAACTTTTTCCATCGGAAAGAAGTATAAGGATGAAATTTGGTGTGACGTGGTGGACATGGATGTATGTCATTTGTTGTTGGGAAGACCGTGGCAATTTGATAGAACCGTGCAACACGATGGTAGGACTAACTGCTATAGTTTCATGTTCAATGACACTAGAATCACTTTAGTTCCTAAAAAGCGACAACAAAGTGAAAGCAAGTTGGAGGAAATCGAGGAACTAAAGACTCTGTTATCTTTGAAGGAGTTTATCAAAGAAGTAGAGGATGGGCCTGAAGTATTTCTATTGATTGGACGTGAAAGTAGTGAAACGGTTGAAATTCCTGAGGAAGTTAAGCCAGTGTTGAAGGAATTTGAAGATGTATTTCCTGAAGAATTACCAAAAGAGTTACCGCCGTTGAGAGACATACAACATCAGATTGATCTTGTTCCGGGAGCTGTGTTACCACATAGACCACATTATAGAATGAGTCCAAAGGAGCACGAAGAGTTGAGAAGGCAGGTGGAGGAGTTACTTGAACAAGGGAGCGTACAAGAAAGTTTAAGTCCTTGTGCAGTACCAGCCTTGTTAGTGCCAAAGAAGGATGGAACTTGGAGAATGTGTACAGATAGTCGAGCACTAAACAAGATTATAGTGAGGTACAGATTTTCGATGCCAAGATTGGACGACTTGTTAGATCAGCTGAGTGGAGCTGCTATCTTTTCAAAGATTGATCTGAAGAGTGGGTATCATCAGATTCGAATTCGACCAGGGGAGGAATGGAAGACTGCCTTCAGGAATCGGGAAGGATTATTGTAACGTCCGGGAAATTTTCGACTTTTGAAAATTCAACATCGATACTCACTTTATCGACTGCCGAGCAATCGAAGGCCGGAAACCCGAAATGTTATGGTTTAAGAAAAAGAAAAAGGATAGAAGAAGAGAGAGAAGACAGAAAATAGATAGAAAAGAAAATAGAAAATAGAACGGAACAGAAAACAACAGAACAACATCAGAATCTCACAATTCGCAGCGGAACAACATATAATAATAAATGAATAATCTTTAAACAAAGAACTATATCAGTTATTACATTACATCACATCATATCACCATTACATCAGAGTGTTACAACAACAACAAACAGTGCAGCGGAAAAAGAAATACTATAGGCTAGTAATTACGCCATGCCATCCATCTTGCATCCAGCAACTCCAGAATATCCAGAATATCCTGATAAACCTAACTCTTAACTGCCCGTGTGGAAATTGGTGGGCACCCAGAGTTTAGGAAGGAAAACAATAAACTCCGAGTCAGTCATGTGACTGGTGTGAGAACTCAAAACAGTTTATTTATCTTTGAAAACAAAATAGAGGAATATTTTTAAAGTCAATTCGCAATGCTTTTAAAAATGAGACTACCATAAGGCCTCCCGTGCACACACACAATGCAAATGCAGAATCGGAGGAGATTTCTCCGTATGATAGTCAAAGATGCTTGATACGCATTAAAAGACATTTGATATTATTACTAGTGCATAGTGTAGGAAAAATTCATTTCGAAAGTAGAATATAAATCTTAGCCAACATAGACATTTCGAACTATGCCTACTATAGCTACCATCTAAACAGTGGTGACCACCATAAGTAAATGGCAGGTTCTACAACTAATACCGTACAAGTTTCGTATTGGGAATTGGATTTCCAACGAATGATCAGGCCAAGGAACTTCCCATTGCCACATGAGAATGTCTCTGGATGGACATCCCCGAGAACCAAACCGGATCTCTACCAACACAAGGCCGGGTTACCCCTAACTGAGTAACAACTGAACGAATATGCCATCCCCCGGTCCTTTGGGACCTTTCACCGAGCGCTCGCAATCAATTCACACAATCATAAAGTGTTTTCAACATGAGTAAGTATCTGGGCTCCATACCATGATACCACCCTTTTCCAGAAGGAAATGCACATATCCTAAAGGGCGCTACCCCTCATAACCTTGCCGCATCTTTCCTGTTTTGACCATTCCCAAGGTGTGAGGCTCGACGAAGTCACGTCCACAAAAACATACTTCATACAAAAGCCATGCTTTGGGTCAACAAATGATCATAGAAATGATCACCAAGATAGACGATCAAATAAATGATCCTATCACAAATAATCAACACAATGATCATTTCACAGCAACACTCAGCATGTCACATTACCAAATTGGGAATATATCGCTGATAACATTCAACTACATAACCTCTGAGCTCGTACGTCTCAGAGAAGGGTGTTAAGCTAAAAGAATAAATTCTCCGCCACCAACAGAAATATATTTGAATGAAATCGGCTTTATATCTCAATTTGTAATGTCAGACATACAATCCATACAAGTCTGTTCCGGGATCGAACAGAACCGAAGGCACTTACAAAGAAGTCCTTGCAATCCGTATATTCACAATCCTGATCGGATTTCCCATCACTTAGGGAATCTCTATACCAGGAGCTACCCAGTGCAGAGACAATCGATAGGTCATCCTATCGCTTTCGCAAATACCCGGTCTTCAACACCGGTCATCAAATGCAATTCATAACGACGTATCACATATTCGGAATGGGTTATACGACCCCATGGTCCTTTCTCGGTTAACCCAAATAGTGAGCGCTTATTCAAAAATAAGTGTGGCATTCAAATTCAAACAAATCACATCAATTACCCATTCAAAGGGAAATATTGATAGTCGGTTATTGAACTATCAATGGATATGCACACATCACCAGTTTCCAAATAATTTTCCAAATTATTTATTTTCCAAAATATCTTTACAAGATATATTATTTCAATATGTCAAAAATAAATCAATATTTATTTTTAGACAAATTCCCTTTCCTTTATAAATTCCATAGTGAATTTATATTCCAAAATATCTATGAATATACGATTTCAATTATTCATTTCAATTTATCTTCAAAAAGATAAATTCTCTAAAATATTCACTTTATATTGGAAAACATTTCCATACTTATTTATTCATAAGTAATTCACAGATTTTCTTTATTTTCAACACTTAGAAAATATTCAATATACTTCAATCGAAATTAAGTATATATTTCATTCTTTAAGGAAATCATTCTTTTAAACATATTTATTTGGGCCAAAATAAATGTTACGTAAAACATCGTTACGACAACCCAAAATCACTAGTATAGGGATTCAAAATTAAAATAGATATATAAATCCCAATACTATACAAAACATTTCCTTTCGGAAATCATTTACTATAACAACAGCGTTATAGTCCACCATTTCCTTTTATTTCTCGAAAACGTCTATTTCAACAATAGATGTTGAAATCTATGGTTTCGAATCTCAACACATTTTTAAAACATCGTTAGATCGTTTTAATTCAATTTAAAACATCTAATCCAAAACCTTTTCTTTAACATATTATTCACTATTCAAAAACGTGAATATACTACGTTAACTATTTTCATCACTTCTATTCATTTCATTTTAAAGGATTATTCACAGTCAAAAACGTGAATATAACTTCATAAATAAGTTATAAAAATTTACTTATTAAAATAAGTCGTTTGCGAATTTATAAAACAACGTTTATAAATTCCTTTTCTATTTATTTTATAAGTTTTATAACTACTTCCTTTTATAAATTCCTTTATTAACCTATTCGATTTATAACTCAATTATAAACCAAAAGTTCACATTATAAGTTAAATGCTTATAAAACGATTATTTTACAAAATCGTTCTTTTAGACTTCATAATTATAAATCTTATAACTTATAAGATTCAATTATTTATCCAAATATATTCTTTCAATAACTTCACAAAATTTATAAATCTTACTATTTATAAATTTCATCTATAACTTCACCATTTATAATTTTATAAATTCCATTCACTTATGCAATCCCTCTTCACTTCATTCAAACACTTATAAAAACTCGTTTTATAATGTCAATATTTCAATTTATAAATATCCATTTATAAATCTCTTAAATAAATCAATTTATATTATTCTTTTAAACATCTTTAAACTCCTTTATAATTTCATCCTTTTGATTCATAAAATAATTAATTTTCATAAATCCTATATTTAACTTTTTCACAATAATTTCTAAAATTCCGATTTAACTACTTTATAAAATCATTAACCTATATTTTCAAAAATCAGTTTTTTTTAACTATATTTCTCAAAAACCATAATTTTTATAACATAAAAATTATAACATTTATTGATTTAAAATGAATCAATTCCAAAAATATTTTATATTTTCAAAAATCACTTTAAAAATCATTTTAAAGTTCCAAATTTGGTCCAATGATGCTACACACCAAATAGTCAATCACGACAACAACGATATCATATATCAATATGATAATCAATCAAATATCAAAATATCTGAAATCAAATAAAAACTGTTGAGGAATCCAGTTGGATCCTTCCAACCTGTTTTCCTGCATCCACAAACAATAGCACAATACCAATTCCGCTCTAGTACGGAATTATCGCGGTATATGGGATTTAAATATTATCCGCTTAATAGACGGCGCAATAGGGTCTCATCCGCTATACAAATGCGGAAAATCAATAACTCCAATATATACATATGCCAATATATATATTGCTATTATATATAATACCAATTTCACTGTTTATGAAATATTCGCAGTATATGTTTTTAATAAATAACATCCGCTTACTAACGGCGCATAATGTCTATTTTAAAAATCAATAGATAACAATCATCATTCAAACATGCATTCAAATATTTTAAATCTAATTATTTAAAATAAAATCGAAACTGATTCGATTGAGTGAGAAATTCTCACCTTGATTTTAATTTCATTTTAGCAATTTATTTCGAATAAAATTAAACGGACGTTTAATTTTACCCAAAATTCTCACTAACTCCAAACGACTCCAATCTAATTTCATCGCGTAGTGCTCGTCCATACGATTCCAACGCAACTGGTTTCGCGCGTTTTCGACCTCGTATGAAAAAGATATGAATATTTGAAGTTTACACAAATTTATTTATAATATTTACAACATAACTTAAATTTTTAATACCCTAAGCTAATCAAGACCGTAGATCTCACTACCCTGCCATCTGAACCGTGCATTGCTTCTTCCATCCTCCCTCATTCACGTTCGTTCCTCTCCAGCAAGAAACGCACGCGCTCAACCCTAAATCACGCACCAAATTCGAGCACTTCCAGGGCGATCAACCAATGCCATTCAACTCGCCATCGCCAACACCATGGTCGCCCCAAACATCACCAAGCTCGGTTGCGCCTGCTACTCAAAAACCGTGCTTGAAACGTGCGACTACACACACGAATTGCCGATGATCTATGCAACCATATCCAATCATAGCCGTTGGATATGAAGCTCTCACTACACTCTACAATTTCATAGTTGAAACTATTTTGAATCGATTAGTGGATTTGAAGAAAATTGAAGGAGAAGTTTATGTTTTCTCGGCCATTGATTTAAGGTGAACGGTGGCTGTAGAACAAATTAGGGTTTTAGTTTATTTTCTTATTTTTTTTGTGAATTTAGGTGTATTTATAGGAAATTTTTCAATCACTATTCATCCGGGAATTACAAACTCCGATTTACGCGCCGTAACCAGCGTTTCTTGGGTTTACCCCGCGTTTCGGACACAATGGAACAGGTTTCGGAAGCTAATTCGGACATTTGTGCGAGTTATGGCTATAAACGATCGATTTAAATTAAACCGATTTAAACGATTTTCTAGGCGTTTTAATTTGTACCAGACAAACGGTAAATCCAATTGACACGAAATTTGAAACCATACAATAATATCACATTACGGATCCGATGAAACTGGTTTCGTCGAAATCCGAGACTTTTTGAAAAATGGCTATTTTAACTCGCCAAATTAAAATTAAAAATAATTCGATGCGTTTCGAGCTGCCACGATCAAACGATAATTCCGATTGCTACGAAAATTGAAATCCGGTAATAACTAACTATTACGGATCCAATGGAACTGGTTTCGTTCAATTCTAAGACTGTTCAAAAATTGACTATTTTCACTAGTCGATTAAATATTAAAATATTCAATTTTCACAAATTAACTTCTAATTCGATTTTAAAAGTTCTAAAATATCATTCTAACTCCAATATGATAAAATAAAATTTCCCAAATCATTTTCAATCATATTTAACTCAATTTTCAATTATTTCCATAATTTCACATATTAAATTATCGATTTAATTATTCAATTAAATCAAATTATTCGAAATAAAATTTATTCGACTTATAAATTCACTTCTTAATATTAAAAATTAATTAAATATTCAAATTTTAATTACTTAAAATTCCGGGTCGTTACAATCTTCCCCCCTTAAAAGAATTTCGTCCTCGAAATTATTAAGTAAGAAAAGTTACAGAATCTATTAATTTTCCCAAAATAAATTTAAACTTCTTACAATAACTTTACTAAGTTTTCAAATCATACTTAGTTATCTTTTCAAAAACAATTACTATTGTTTAACTTTCAATTCCAAAATCAAAGTTAAAGTTTTCAAAACTTTCCAATTTTCTCAAATTTTTCTAACGCCTTAAATTTCCGGAAAAATTCGCCATAGTCTCCTTTGCGCGGCTCGATCCGAAAAAAAATGACAGTATATATATCACAAATATACATCTCATCAAGTAATGAGGCATCCCGAAGGGAAAAAAGTATAAAAGTACGGTATTTAATCCGAGATATGTACCTTATATTTTATTAGCAAGCATATATAGCTAATATAGTGCGAAAGCGAGCTCCAAATGCGAAGCAAACGCGATCCGCACCTACTAAACACTCAACAAACAACATGAGAATCATGCATATATGAAAATAGTATCAATATACAACATATGGCAATATAATAACTATATATGCCAACATAGCAAATGAAACAAAAGCAATATATTCAACCATCAACCAACTAGCATTCATAACCAATAAATATTCATTCATATTCTCATTAATATTCAATGAATTGGGTTTCAATTTAAATCACATTTGATTCATTAACAGTGGATGTTTTTACTAACATTCATTTTCAATTAGTTTATAGTCACTAATTCATATCAATTCAATTTCTAAAGTTGAATTTCATTTACATAACTTAAGTTCATATTTATCACTTCACTTTAATAATTTACTTTGATACCAATATCAACTTAATTCAACATTTCTTAAGTTATACTTCATTTTATAAACATCATTTGTTTTTACTTAACTTAAATTTCCACTTATAAATAAATTCAGATTCCAATTCTAAAGTAAATTTCCATTTAACTTTAAATTCATTTTTATTTATAACTCATATTCATAAATATATTCATTAGTTTCACTTCTCATATATATAAGTTTATTTCACAACTGTAAATCACTTTAATTATAATTCAATCTTATAATTCTTTTGGTTTATACAATTATTCCTTTATTTAGATTATTCAAACATCTTATTCAACAACCAAACAATCTACTTATATATACTTTAATAATTCTTAAAAATTATTTCTTTATATATAAAATATAATCAAGGTAAAATTATTCCATTTACCCAATTTAAAACAATACTGTGTCGAATTGTTCTATTTAAGTGTTTAGAAACCCCTTCGGCATAGTTGTCGAGACCACGCTGACGAAGGTTCATATGCCACTCAATAAACCAATCATCATAATATAAAACAATTTTTATATTCACTAACAATTACGCTCTCATAGCTATTATTACACTCAAACTCAATCTAGAGCACTACTGACTCTATCTCTAATGAGTAATACCCAACAGAACCATGGTTGTCGCTTAACCATATGCTCTGATACCAAATGTAACGTCCGGGAAATTTTCGACTTTCGAAAATTCAACATCGATACTCACTTTATCGACTGCCGAGCAATCAAAGGCTGGAAACCCGAAATGTTATGGTTTAAGAAAAAGAAAAAGGATAGAAGAAGAGAGAGAAGACAGAAAATAGATAGAAAAGAAAATAGAAAATAGAACGGAACAGAAAACAACAGAACAACATCAGAATCTCACAATTCGCAGCGGAACAACATATAATAATAAATGAATAATCTTTAAACAAAGAACTATATCAGTTATTACATTACATCACATCATATCACCATTACATCAGAGTGTTACAACAACAACAAACAGTGCAGCGGAAAAAATAAATACTATATACTAGTAATTACGCCATGCCATCCATCTTGCATCCAGCAACTCCAGAATATCCAGAATATCCTGATAAACCTAACTCTTAACTGCCCGTGTGGAAATTGGTGGGCACCCAGAGTTTAGGAAGGAAAACAATAAACTCCGAGTCAGTCATGTGACTGGTGTGAGAACTCAAAACAGTTTATTTATCTTTGAAAACAAAATAGAGGAATATTTTTAAAGTCAATTCGCAATGCTTTTAAAAATGAGACTACCATAAGGCCTCCCGCACACACACACAATGCAAACGCAGAATCGGAGGAGATTTCTCCGTATGATAGTCAAAGATGCTTGATACGCATTAAAAGACATTTGATATTATTACTAGTGCATATTGTAGGAAAAATTCATTTCGAAAGTAGAATATAAATCTTAGCCAACATAGACATTTCGAACTATGCCTACTATAGCTACCATCTAAATAGTGGTGACCACCATAAGTAAATGGCAGGTTCTACAACTAATACCGTACAAGTTTCGTATTGGGAATTGGATTTCCAACGAATGATCAGGCCAAGGAACTTCCCATTGCCACATGAGAATGCCTCTGGATGGACATCCCCGAGAACCAAACCGGATCTCTACCAACACAAGGCCGGGTTACCCCTAACTAAGTAACAACTGACCGAATATGCCATCCCCCGGTCCTTTGGGACCTTTCACCGAGCGCTCGCAATCAATTCACACAATCATAAAGTGTTTTCAACATGAGTAAGTATCTGGGCTCCATACCATGATACCACCCTTTTCCAGAAGGAAATGCAAATATCCTAAAGGGCGCTACCCCTCATAACCTTGCCGCATCTTTCCTGTTTTGACCATTCCCGAGGTGTGAGGCTCGACGAAGTCACGTCCACAAAAACATACTTTATACAAAAGCCATGCTTTGGGTCAACAAATGATCATAGAAATGATCACCAAGATAGACGATCAAATAAATGATCCTATCACAAATAATCAACACAATGATCATTTCACAGCAACACTCAGCATGTCACATTACCAAATTGGGAATATATCGCTGATAACATTCAACTACATAACCTCCGAGCTCGTACGTCTCAGAGAAGGGTGTTAAGCTAAAAGAATAAATTCTCCGCCACCAACAGAAATATATTTGAATGAAATCGGCTTTATATCTCAATTTGTAATGTCAGACATACAATCCATACAAGTCTGTTCCGGGATCGAACAGAACCGAAGGCACTTACAAAGAAGTCCTTGCAATCCGTATATTCACAATCCTGATCGGATTTCCCATCACTTAGGGAATCTCTATACCAGGAGCTACCCAGTGCAGAGACAATCGATAGGTCATCCTATCGCTTTCGCAAATACCCGGTCTTCAACACCGGTCATCAAATGCAATTCATAACAACGTATCACATATTCGGAATGGGTTATACGACCCCATGGTCCTTTCCCGGTTAACCCGAATAGTGAGCGCTTATTCAAAAATAAGTGTGGCATTCAAATTCAAACAAATCACATCAATTACCCATTCAAAGGGAAATATTGATAGTCGGTTATTGAACTATCAATGGATATGCACACATCACCAGTTTCCAAATAATTTTCCAAATTATTTATTTTCCAAAATATCTTTACAAGATAAATTATTTCAATATGTCAAAGATAAATCAATATTTATTTTTAGACAAATTCCCCTTTCCTTTATAAATTCCATAGTGAATTTATATTCCAAAATATCTATGAATATACGATTCAATTATTCATTTCAATTTATCTTCAAAAAGATAAATTCTCTAAAATATTCACTTTATATTGGAAAACATTTCCATACTTATTTATTCATAAGTAATTCACAGATTTTCTTTATTTTCAACACTTAGAAAATATTCAATATACTTCAATCGAAATTAAGTATATATTTCATTCTTTAAGGAAATCATTCTTTTAAACATATTTATTTGGGCCAAAACAAATGTTACGTAAAACATCGTTACGACAACCCAAAATCACTAGTATAGGGATTCGAAATTAAAATAGATATATAAATCCCAATACTATACAAAACATTTCCTTTCGGAAATCATTTACTATAACAACAGTGTTATAGTCCACCATTTCCTTTTATTTCTCGAAAACGTCTATTTCAACAATAGATGTTGAAATCTATGGTTTCGAATCTCAACACATTTTTAAAACATCGTTAGATCGTTTTAATTCAATTTAAAACATCTAATCCAAAACATTTTCTTTAACATATTATTCACTATTCAAAAACGTGAATATACTACGTTAACAATTTTCATCACTTCTATTCATTTCATTTTAAAGGATTATTCACAGTCAAAAACGTGAATATAACTTCATAAATAAGTTATAAAAATTTACTTATTAAAATAAGTCATTTGCGAATTTATAAAACAACGTTTATAAATTCCTTTTCTATTTATTTTATAAGTTTTATAACTACTTCCTTTTATAAATTCCTTTATTAACATATTCGATTTATAACTCAATTATAAACCAAAAGTTCACATTATAAGTTAAATGCTTATAAAACGATTATTTTACAAAATCATTCTTTTAAACTTCATAATTATAAATCTTATAACTTATAAGATTCAATTATTTATCCAAATATATTCTTTCAATAACTTCACAAAATTTATAAATCTTACTATTTATAAATTTCATCTATAACTTCACCATTTATAATTTTATAAATTCCATTCACTTATGCAATCCCTCTTCACTTCATTCAAACACTTATAAAAACTCGTTTTATAATGTCAATATTTCAATTTATAAATATCCATTTATAAATCTCTTAAATAAATCAATTTATATTATTCTTTTAAACATCTTTAAACTCCTTTATAATTTCATCCTTTTGATTCATAAAATAATTAATTTTCATAAATCCTATATTTAACTATTTCACAATAATTTCTAAAATTCCGATTTAACTACTTTATAAAATCATTAACCTATATTTTCAAAAATCAGTTTTTTTTAACTATATTTCTCAAAAACCATAATTTTTATAACATAAAAATTATAACGTTTATTGATTTAAAATGAATCAATTCCAAAATTATTTTATATTTTCAAAAATCACTTTAAAAATCATTTTAAAGTTCCAAATTTGGTCCAATGATGCTACACACCAAATAGTCAATCACGACAACAACGATATCATATATCAATATGATAATCAATCAAATATCAAAATATCTGAAATCAAATAAAAACTGCCAGTTGGATCCCTCCAACCTGTTTTCCTGCATCCACAAACATTAGCACAATACCAATTCCGCTCCAGTACGGAATTATCGCGGTATATGGGATTTAAATATTATCCGCTTAATAGACGGCGCAATAGGGTCTCATCCGCTATACAAATGTGGGAAATCAATAACTCCAATATATACATATGCCAATATATATATATATATATTGCTATTATATATAATACCAATTTCACTGTTTATGAAATATTCGCGGTATATGTTTTTAATAAATAACATCCGCTTACTAACGGCGCATAATGTCTATTTTAACAATCAATAGATAACAATCATCATTCAAACATGCATTCAAATATTTTAAATCTAATTATTTAAAATAAAATCGAAACTGATTCGATTGAGTGAGAAATTCTCACCTTGATTTTAATTTCGTTTTAGCGATTTATTTCGAATAAAATTAAATGGACGTTTAATTTTACCTAAAATTCTCACTAACTCCAAACGAATCCAATCCAATTTCATCGCGTAGTGCTCGTCCATACGATTCCAACGCAACTGGTTTTGCGCGTTTTCGACCTCGTATGAAAAAGATATGAATATTTGAAATTTACACAAATTTATTTATAATATTTACAACATAACTTAAATTTTTAATACCCTAAGCTAATCAAGATCGTAGATCTCACTACCCTGCCATCTGAACCGTGCATTGCTTCTTCCATCCTCCCTCATTCACGTTCGTTCCTCTCCAGCAAGAAACGCACGCGCTCAACCCTAAATCACGCACCAAATTCGAGCACTTCCAGGGCGATCAACCAATGTCATTCAACTCGCCATCACCAACACCATGCTCGCCCCAAACATCACCAAGCTCGGTTGCGCATGCTCCTCGAAAACCGTGCTTGAAACGTGCGACTACACACACGAATTGCCGATGATCTATGCAACCATATCCAATCATAGCCGTTGGATATGAAGCTCTCACTACACTCTACAATTTCATAGTTGAAACTATTTTGAATCGATTAGTGGATTTGAAGAAAATTGAAGGAGAAGTTTATGTTTTCTCGGCCATTGATTTAAGGTGAACGACGGCTGTAGAACAAATTAGGGTTTTAGTTTATTTTCTTATTTTTTTTGTGAATTTAGGTGTATTTATAGGAAATTTTTCAATCACTATTCATCCGGGAATTCCAAACTCTGATTTACGCGCCATAACCAGCGTTTCTAGGGTTTACCCCGCGTTCCGGACACAATGGAACAAGTTTCGGAAGCTAATTCGGACATTTGTGTAAGTTATGGCTATAAACGATCGATTTAAATTAAACCGATTTAAACGATTTTCTAGGCGTTTTAATTTGTACCGGACAAACGGTAAATCCAATTGACACGAAATTTGAAACCATATAATAATATCACATTACGGATCCGATGAAACTGGTTTCGTCGAAATCCGAGACTTTTTAAAAATGGCTATTTTAACTCGCCAAATTAAAATTAAAAATAATTCGATGCGTTTCGAGCTGCCACGATCAAACGATAACTCCGATTGCTACGAAAATTGAAATCCGGTAATAACTAACTATTACGGATCCAATGGAACTGGTTTCGTTCAATTCTGAGACTATTCAAAAATTGACTATTTTCACTAGTCGATTAAATATTAAAATATTCAATTATCACAAATTAACTTCTGATTCGATTTTAAAAGTTCTAAAATATCATTCTAGCTCCAATATGATAAAATAAAATTTCCCAAATCATTTTCAATCATATTTAACTCAATTTTCAATTATTTCCATAATTTCACATATTAAATTATCGATTTAATTATTCAATTAAATCAAATTATTCGAAATAAAATTTATTCGACTTATAAATTCACTTCTTAATATTAAAAATTAATTAAATATTCAAATTTTAATTACTTAAAATTCTGGGTCGTTACAATTGTATGAATGGTTGGTCATGCCATTTGGTCTTTCGAATGCACCTAGTACTTTTATGGGAGTGATGAATCAGATCTTTCGACCGTTTATTGGAAAGTTCATGGTGGTATACTTTGATGATATATTGATATACAGTGGGAGCACAGAAGAACATCTACAACACTTGTGGGAAGTGTTGATGATACTTCGTCAGGAGCAATTTTACGCGGCAACAAAGAAGTGCATGTTCATGACACACAGTATTTTGTTCTTGGGACATGTGTTGTCCAAGGAAGGTATTTGTGTGGATCAAAGTAAAGTTGAAGCGATCAAGGATTGGCCAGAACCCAGGACTGTAACTGAAGTGAGAAGTTTCCATGGTTTAGCATCATTCTACCGAAGGTTTATTCCACATTTCAGTAGCGTGATGGCACCAGTGACAGATTGTATGAAAGGAAAGCAGTTTGTGTGGACTGAAGAGGCAGATTCTGCTTTCCAACAGATGAAGACACTTTTGACTACAACACCGATTCTTAGATACTCGGACTTTCAGCTACTCTTTGAGCTGAATACTGATGCGTCTAAAGTTGAAATTGGTGGGGTGTTAAGTCAAAAGGGGCGTCCAATTGCTTATTTTAGCGAGAAACTTTCTGGAACCAAGACAAGATACAGTACCTATGACTTGGAGTTCTATGCTATTGTCCAAGCCATAAAGCATTGGAGACACTACTTGTTTTATAAAGAGTTTGTGTTGTATACTGACCATGAAGCATTGAAATATTTGCAGGATCAGGATAAGATTGCAACTAGACATGCTTCATGGATCGCATACTTGCAACAGTTTACATTTGTTGTAAAGCATAAATCGGGAGTTACAAATCGTGTGGCAGACACATTGAGTAGAAGAAATCATTTGTTGACTGCGATGAGAGTTGAAGTGACGGGGTTCGATGTATTTCCAAAAAATTTTGTTGAGGATTCTTACTTTGCTAAGATTGTATATGAAGTTGAGAAAGGGAAGACAGATGAGTATGTGTTGGTAGATGGTTTTCTATTCAAAGGAAATCGGTTGTGTATACCGGAATGCAGTTTGCGAATGAAGATTGTGAAGGAATTGCATGAAGAAGGTCATGTGGGAAGAGATCGTACCTTGCAGTTGATTTCTCAATCATATTTTTGGCCTTCCATGAGGAAAGAAGTTGAAAGATTTGTGCAGAGATGTCACATATGTCAAGTTTCCAAAGGGACAGCTACGAATGCAGGATTGTATATGCCATTGCCCGTGCCTACTAGACCATGGGTTATGTTAGCATGGATTTTGTTTTGGGTTTGCCAAGAACTCAATGAGGGAATGATTCTATATATGTTGTGGTGGATAGATTTTCGAAGATGGCACATTTCATAGCTTGTAAAAAGACCGCCTATGCAGTCCATGTTGCTCAATTGTTCTTTAAAGAGATTTATCAACTACATGGGCTACCTGAGACCATTGTTTCTGACCGGGATACTCGATTTCTAAGTCATTTTTGGTTGAGTCTGTGGAAGATGGTTGGGACTAAGCTGAATTTTAGTAGCGCCTATCATCCACAAATGGATGGGCAAACGGAAGTGGTGAACAGATCTTTGGGAAATTTGTTGAGATGTCTTGTGAAGGATAATTTGAAGAGCTGGGATGTGAACTTGTGTCAAGCAGAATTCGCACATAATCATGCCGTTAATCGAAGTACCGGATTCAGTCCATTTCAAGTAGTATATTCAGCAATTTCGAAGGGACCGTTGAATTTGTCGACAGTTCCACGTCAGAAAGGGGTTGTTAAACGAGCTTGTGATTTCGTGAATGAGCAGCAGGAGTGTCACAGGATTGTTCATGAACGATTGCTTAAGTTAAATGAGAAGTATAAGCAACTGGCAGATAAGAAGCGAAGGTGTGTGGACTTCAAAGAGGGTGATTTTGTTTATGCAGTATTGACGAAAGATCGTTTTCCAGTTGGAACTTTCTACAAATTGAAAGCTCGAAAGATTGGTCCAGTAGAAATCTTGAAGAAGATCAATGATAATGCTTATCAGTTAAGATTGCCGGATCATATCCATACTGCAAACGTTTTCAATGTCAAACACTTGATTCCATATCATGGGGATAAGTGTGTCGAAGAAGGGGAGAGTGTAAACTCGGGGTCGAATTTTTTTCAACTAGGGGAGGATGATGCAGCGCACCATGTGTTCAGCCGTAGGTCGTTCGCAAGTTATATGAAGTCGCCAGCGACTCAACTACTTAAGCCACTTTTCCTTAGGTCACGTGCCTTAAGTCACCAGCGACCTAGCGAGTTACTTAGTCGCTCAAGCGACCTAGTGAATTATGCCATAAGTTGCGACATCGATGCAGCACACGATGGTAAGTCGCTCCACGACCTAACGGGTTGATAAGTCGCCCTAGCGACCCTGCAAGTTTTATGGAACCACATGCGTGCTATCATAGCGAGCTACGACCTAACGAAGTAACGAGCTACGCCCTAACAAGTTAGGTCGTGTATGTCGCAAAACCTTGAATCACTCCAGAAGCCATTTTCTTAAGTCGCGAAGACCTAGGTCGCGAGAAGTTTCTTATGTCGTTACCGTTAAGTCGCAAATGGCGTTGAGTTAAATATGCTGAAATTCTCTTAGGTCGTTTGTTGTTATGTCGCATATATATTGTAACATGTTATGTCGCACATGTTAAGTCGTAGGTCGTGTGCGTTGTTAGGTCATGAATTTTTGTAACCTGTACTATTGATAGGTCGTGAGTCGTAGTCATGTGATGGTTGAGTCGCATATGTGTGGTGTTGCAATCTTCTATAAATACAGGTGTGTTGTCATTGTAAAGTAGATTGATTTTGAATAAAATTTTGTTGATTGCTTTGTGCCTCTTTAAAAATTGGAAGTTGAGTGTGAGCTCCTTTCTCCATCTTCGGTTATTCGAGTGCGCTCGAATCAACGAATTTGAAGCCGATTCACGGAATCTCGTGCGCGAGACCAACGTCGAAGAATCGTAGATCTTCTAACGCGGCATCGTGCACCATCAACGTGTTGAAGATAGCTAGAGTCTGGTATCTCGAGAGATCAACGGATTTGGGCATTTATCTTGTTTTACTTGACACGAATCATTTCGTGAGGAAGAAATTGCATCAATTTTTATCAAACATTACTAGCACGTCAAAATTTGTTAATCCGCTGCGTCACTTTGTATAGATCTATATACGTATATGCTAGTTTTATAATTGATGTTTTAATACGTACTAATGATAGTCCAAGAGAATATTCATGTGTCTATCCCATATAGCCTTATTCTCCGTATTATCTAATAGTATTACTCCATAATACTCTTAGATAGCATGGGTATAAAGGTGAGGTGTTACAAAGTGTATCTTGTCAGGCCGTAAGCATAGTTGTTTATAGAAGTTCCAATTATACATCGATTCTATTCTATAGGAATTAGTGTCTTTGATGCCTATCTTGGGTATCTATTCTTGGTATTACCTGTCTTTGGGTATTTGTTACACCTTGTAAAATGAATGAAAATTAATTTAAATTAATTAATAAATAATTGTGGAAACCTAAAAATGGAATTTTTACAAACATTGGAATTTGGCTACAAAACTTGCACCATTGTGTTGGCAATTTTCTAATCAATTTTCATGTATAACGTTTTACGATCAGAGTTCAAACCAAAATACTATTAACGTTTGAAGATTTTGTATCGGAAATAATTATATATGTATTAAGGAAATAAATATTATTAATTAACGTTAAACTAACACTTAATGGCTAAGTAAGGATAACATTAATTAAATTAAATCAAATCACTTTAATTAGGGAATAAATCAATTTGAAATCAACAGTTAACAAATAAATGCGACCGACCGACCTCTTTCTAGGACTGGCTACAACAACCTTGTATTTAGGGGTAATTAGTAAAAGTAAATAACAATTATTTAATTCATTAAAATCGATATTTAATATTACATAAGAATAATTTTTTAATTTTACTTGGAAACATCATATTTTAAAGATAATATAATTAGCGATGAAATTAAAGGGTTTTGAGAATAGTTATTTGTTTAAAAGATTGTAAAATAAATAAATAAATTAGTGGATTTAAAATGTGAATTTCGAGTATTAAAATTTAAAAGAATTGATATAAAAGAAAATTCTTTAAAATTTTCTAATGTTGGATTAATAATCAAGTGTGGTTAATATAATTTTTATTTTGAATTTTAGTGCAATTTAATATTTTTATAAAATGGATTATATAAAGAAGAAGAACTAAAAAAGAATACACACACACACTTACCGGTTTAATCTTATTTCAAGCCTAGGAAACCAAACCATTGTTCCATGGTTTTTCCATTTCCAAACACTTCTTTCTCCAGAGTTTTCATCATCATCCACAAATAAACCCTAAACGAACAATTTTATGGCTTTGGAAAATCAAATATTCAACCAAACTCCATCACTTTAAAAGGCCAAATAAATACAATAGATTCCAAAATTTGGATATTCATATCATGCCATCAATAAACACTTACGCTAGGAAGTAATTAGGGTTTCGTTGATGCGTTAGAGTTTTGGGAGCTAGAACATCGAGAGGAAGAAAGAGAGGGGAAAGCTTTAGGTGAGTTTAATGCTCATAAATCTATGTCAATTCATGTAATTTCATATATGTCTATGTTTGATTTGGGTTGAAACTATGAATGTTTGGATGTTTGTGCATTGAATCGGAGGAGCCAAAAGGAAGTGGATGGATTGTGTAACGACCCCGATTTTTGAGTAAAATTAAATTTAATAATTGATATAAATTTGTGAATTTAAATTGTAAATTAATTTTTTTTTCCAAGATTAAATAGGGTATTTGTTTATTTGGACATCGTTTTTTAAATTTAATTGTGGATTTGAAATTCTAAATTTAATATCTTATAAATAAATAAAATTTGGATTTGAAAACTATATAATTTTGCACTAGCAAGAATTTGTTTTCTAATTTTAAGAGACATACATAATATTTATTTTGAAAGTTATATTTTGAATCAGATATAAATGATTTTCAAAACAATTGTTTAAAACTAAATACAATTATATATGTGTTTATTTATTAAAAGCATAATTAGTTTAAAATCATTTCTTTCTTAAATTGGTATAAGTAGAAATAATAAACAAAATGTATATAAAACAAGAAGGAAAAGTTTAAAATAATACATATATAGATAATTATTTACTTAAAGGGTATAATAGTTTTAATTAAAAAAGTATAATGAACTAAGTTAAAATAATATATTGGTTATAAAGATTTGAACATTTTCATTTGATTATAGTTTGTAAATGTATAAAAGTATAAATTTGAGAACATAAAACATGATTCTTAATATATACAAAAGTATAATTTGTAAATATGATAACAAGAGGGTTTAGAACAAAATTTTAAATTTTTTTTATAAAGGGTTTCAACATAAAAATACAAATTAAGACAAGTGTAGATCATGCACATAAGTAAATTTACAAGTGTAAGAATTTTGGCATGCAATCAAACAAGTGTCAAAATAGTTTTATAAAAAATAAAAAATAAAATAAAAGCATAGATATCAAAAAAAAAAAAATCAGGCCATTCAACTTCTCAAATCTGAAAATCAATTCTTCCTCAAAACCAGAAAATTTATCAAACATCTTCAAGCTGAAATTCAGAAATAAAACAATAAATCAGAAGAAAGAAAAACAAGAGAGAAGGAAACCTGAGAATAAAATTCAATGCATCGCAATATGAATTCATAGCAAAGAAAAGTTTAATTCATCTCAAATATTAACCAGATTAAAATCTGGAATCAAGATAGGCAGGGATTCAACTGAACAAAATACAAATCAGGCAAGATTCTGGCTTCAGAAAAAAAACATTTCAAGAGCCTGAGACAAATTCAAAGCAAAGTGGAATCAAGCAAAGTTTTATAGAAAATCTTCAACTTGAGTTTAAAGCTTTAGGCAAGGTAAACAAAATCAAAGTTCAAGGAAAATTTCAAGTTTCCAGTTGTTTTTTCAAAATTCAAGCTTCCAGACTTCCTTTCTGCTTCTCTGTTTGCAAATACACAGGTGAGAAAACTTTTTTTTAAATTATCAAACCTGATATATCTGAATGATCTTTCAAACATGATCTGAATGTGCCTGAATAACCGTGTGAATATACTTGCATGCCTATATATGTAAGGGGAGAATGTTGTGCATGTCTGTTTAGAGGTTATAGGTCTAAAACCTGATTAGAATTTTAATTCTTTCCACCTACAAGCAATTTTAATCATGGATCTCTGAAAGAAAGGTGTTTGTGTGTGAATAAAATCATTTTTAAAATAAAATCAAGGGAAAATAGTGAGTAAATATTTTGGAAATTATAAATAACAGTGGAACAGGAAGAACAGGCGAAAATTCAAACTCAGCAATTTGTAAATTCAAGCACATATGCTGGATCCTCTAAGAAAAATATGACTTTTGAAACAAAAATTGTGAGTTTTAGTTTAGTATTTTGGTTGCAGTTCATAGTTGAACCGAATTGCATTTTTTATCTTTTTCCGACGATCGGATAACTCGAGGACGTTGTGTTTGTTTCCGAGGCTCGCTTGTCGATCAATGAGGTGGGGAAAAATGGTGAAGGTGGTGATAGTTGGTCGTGGCGTCGGTATTTGGTCGGGATAGGGTTTATCCCAGGTTTTGATCAGCGTTAAATTTCGAACTGCCACGTAGCCGTCGGAGTGACAGAGGTGATCGGTCAGTGGGGGATTTATGCGTTGTCATGTGGTGTTGCTCGGGTCAAGTTCATGTGGCTTCTGGTGATCTTGGTCGGTAGTACGACGTGGTTTTAGGCGATGGGTTTTATTTCAGGTGGATGTGGGGATACTCGAATTCGATTTCGAGTTTGTGCCTGAGTTTTATTTGTTCGTGACGATGTAGGCAAGGCTCGGCGACTTGATCGTGGTTGGTGACTTGATCGGAGGTGCTCCGACCAAGTGTACACGTGCACCAGGTATCTTCGAGTTCGGGTGATTGTGAAGTTGGAGAAGGAGATGGGAAACTCGTGACGGTCTCATAAATGGCATGAGTGACTCGAAGGCGAGAAGGGGAGGGTTCAACCCGAAGTTGGTTTCGAGGAAATCCAGTAATTGCTCGGGAATTTTGTATGATTAGATCGGGTTTATTTAAAGTACAAGAAGTTTAAAAGTTATAATGTAAATTTTGTTCAGTTTTAAAGGCAATAGAAAATGTACAAAGATTCCAAGCAATTTTTTTTCAAAGTTTTTAACTAATCTTACGTATGAATGTTTGGATTGAGTTGGATGCTTTGAATTGTTTGATATCCTTGATTGTGATGCTCTGTTTTGATTTGAGCTGTGTTTAACGTAATTTATTATCTGTGATATATATCTATGATCTGTGAATGAAAGATAAGCGTTATAGTTTATACTTCTTATCAAATATATTGTTGTATGGGAATATGTACTGATTGATGATGTTGCACTTTTACTGTGTAAAACCCCTGGACCACACTTACACACACACAAATATGGGTTGCATGTGAAAATTGGTTAAGTCACAGATTTTTGAAATAGTTTTAAAATTTTAATTTTTGAATCCAAATGGTTTTGGAAATGGATTGGGATTAAAGTAAAAAGTTTTTGAAAAGGAATTTCAAAGATAAAATTTATTTTTGAATAACTTAATTAAATTTTGAAGTTTAAATAATTTGATTTAAATTCAAAATTTGAAATTTAATTCTATGTTTAGAAACTAGGAATTGAAGATGTTATACAAGTTATATATAGGTTGAACAATTTTTAAGGTATTGGTTTGGGAATTTGAATTTAATTTAAGGGCTTTAACTCGTGCAAATATAATTGGATTTTTTCCGGAACGAAAACTATTAGTTTTCAAACAATAAGAGCTTTCATATAAGAAATGAACTTCCAATTTGTGTTAAAAGGATTTCAAGTCTAAAATGAAAATGGTTTTCCAAGTTATGGATAAATCATTGGAAACGAGTTTGAAAGCTATAAGTTGAATCTTTGATTTAAAGATTTAATGAGTTAATCCTATTGAAATGGAAATCTGTGAATAAATCTTTGTTCAACTAGGCGAACTTTGTGAAATAAATCTTTTTGTTTAAAGATTGAAATGGTAATTTGTTTAAACCATTTGAAAAAAGATTTTGGGTTTTTAAAAGTTGTGACTTAACTGAAATTCCATATCCATGTTTTTCTAAATATTGCGCTCACTATTCGGTTTAGCCGGGAGAAGACCTTATGTCATATAAACCATTCCGAATAGTGATACGATGTTATGGATTGCATTTGAAGACCGGTGCTGAAGACCGGGTATTTGCAAGAACGATAGGATAATCTGTCGATTGACTCTGCACTGAGTTGCTCCGGTATAGAGTTCTCCATATATGATGGGGAGTCCGATCGGAATTGTGGATGCCCGGGTTACAACATATTCTTCCTTTATTGGACGAAGTGCCTTCGGTTCTGTTCGAACTCGGAACAGACTTGTATGGTTGTATGTCTGACATTAAACTTTGAGATATAAAACTGATCTCTATCAAATACATTTCTGCTTGGTGGCGGAGAATTTATTCTCTTAGCTTAACACCCTTCTCTGAGACGTACGAGCTCAGAGGTTATGTAGTTGATAGTTATCAGTGATATACTCCCAATTTGGTAGTGTGGCATGCTGAGTGCTGCTGTGTATCATTTGTTGATCAAAGCATGGCTTTTGTATAAAGCGTAGCTTTGTGGACGAGACTGCATTAGGACCTCACACCTCGGAAATGGTAGAAACAGGAAAGATGCGGCAAGGTTATGAGGGCCGCTCCCTTTAGGGTGTGTTATTCCCTTCTGGAAAAGGGTGGTATCATGGTATGGAGCCCAGATACTTAACTCTTGTGGACACTGCAAATCTATTATTTTGTGATTGCTTTGTGGTTGAGAGGCGCCTTGGATAAAGGTCACAAAGGACCGGGGGATGGCATGCTCGTGCAGTGGTTACCTAGTTATAGAGGTAACCCGACCTTGTGTTGGCAGAGAGCCGGTTAAGCTCTCGGGACGTCCCTCCAGAGGCGTACCCATGTGGCAGTAGGAAGTTCCTTAGCCTGACCATTTGTTGGAAATCCAATCTTCAATACGTGTCTGGTACGGTTTTAGTTGTAGAACCTGCCATTTACTTATGGTGGTCACTTTTGTTTAGATGGTAGCTATAGTAGGCATAGTTCGGAATGTCTATGCTGGCTAGGATTAATATTATACTTTCGAAAGGTTTTCTGCACTACGCACTAATAATAATATCAAAGAAATTTTCTCGTATCAAGCATATTTGACTATCATAAGGAGAAATCTCCTCCAATTATGCGTTTGCATTGTGTGTGCGGCGGGAGGCCTTATGGTAGTTTCATTTTCCAAAAAGCATTGCGGATTTATTTTAAACTCTTTTGTTGTTTGTTTTAAAAGATAAACTATTTTTTTGCTCATACTAGACCCACGAGTGACCTGGAGTTTATTGTTTTTTTTCATAAACTCTAGGTTCCCACAATTTTCCCACATGGGCAGTCTAGAGTTGGGTTTTTCAGATAATCGATAATAGGTGTAGATTCGATAGCTTTCGAAGTCTTTGGTTTGGTAGCTTTTAGTCCTTGGGAATCCTCTTCAATCTTTGGACTGCACTTGCTTATCTTTGTGAAACGTGATGGGGGGTTCTCGTTTTTTGTTTGGTGGCGAGCAGGAGACTCTTACCCCTACACGTCCTCTTTAAGAGGTTGGTTAGCCGTAAGGCGTGACAGTCGAAAGGCTAGCCGTAAAAGCAAGGGCAGGGTACCAGTGTATGTCACGGCGGGGCTGGGATGGTTGAAAAACCTACCAGTCGAGATTGGCCGCTATCGATGGTTGAAAAGCCTAGACCGTTACATTTGGTATCAGAGCTGAATGTTGAAACTTTAGCTCAGGAGTATAACACATTAAGTAACTCATTAGAGATAGGGTGAAGTATACCCTAGAATGAGTATCCCTAAGATATCCGTTCGAATGTCTCAGTAAATTCTCTTACTATCCACCGATAGTAAGTATGAGTGCTAGAAGAGGACGGGTTAGGGGACATGGGAGTACCACTACAAATGGTCAATACCCTACAACAGTGGAAATAACTTTCTATATCAATCTCCTTTGATTCGATTTCAAATTCTTTGATTGCTTCGTAGCAACTCCAGAAAAAAGTTTCGGTGTGATGGTGGCCCTACGAATCGTTGTAGAAAATTCTTACTTCGTATCTTCATCCGTTTCTTATCAGCTTTTCTTTTTAAACTCTGATGAATTTGAAAATTTATTTAGGAATAAATTGGTTAACAAAGATAAGGCTAAATTTGAATTGTATCAATCAAACGATATCGGTTAAAACAAAATTTGAAATTCTATTGTAATTTCTTGTGTCGACTGAAGTCCGAAGAGGGACAAGTTGGTATATACTTTGCGGTGTTCCGACCTAAGTTGGAATCCATACCTAGTGTTTGAGAAATTGTAGAAGATTGAATCTATCTATCTATTCTTTGGGATCCGATATATTCTAGAAACGATTAGTTGTCCCTTCGAACTAATCAATGCCCTTGCATATTCGTAGACCGGTGGACCCGAGTATCTTGTGAAATAATTGTATGAGTTTGTTCTCGTATTGTTGATATTCTGATTTGGTAAGCCAAATGCAGAATAAATACTCAGTTTGATCTGAAAAGATATTTCTCTATCTTTGTGTTTCCATCTATTCTTTGTTGTCTCCCTTGCAAATTTCTAAGATGAAATTTTCTTAAGGGGGGAATCTGTAACGATCCCGATTTTTGAGTAAAATTAAATTTGGTAATTGATATAAATTTGTGAATTTAAATTGTAAATTAAATTAATTTTTCCAAGATTAAGTAGGATATTTGTTTATTTGTACATTGATTTTTAAATTTAATTGTGGATTTGAAATTCTAAATTTAATATCTTATAAATAAATAAAATTTGGATTTGAAAACTATATAATTTTATACTAGTAGGAATTTGTTTTCTAATTTTAAGAGACATACATAATATTTATTTTGAATGTTATATTTTGAATTAGATATAAATGATTTTCAAAACAATTGTTTAAAACTAAATACCATTATATATGTGTTTATTTATTAAAAGCATAATTGGTTTAAAATCATTTCTTTCTTTAAATTGGTATAAGTAGAAATAATAAAAAAAATGTATATAAAACAAGAAATAAAAGTTTAAAATAATACATATATAGATAATTATTTACTTAAAGGGTATAATAGTTTAAATTCAAAAAGTATAATGAACTAAGCTTAAAATAATATTGGTTATAAAGATTTGAATATTTTCATTAGAAAATTGTTTGTAAATGAAATAAAAGTATAAATTTGAGAACATAAAACATGATTCTTAATATATACAAAATTATAAATTTGTAAATATGATAAAAAGGGGGTTTAGAACAAAATTTTAAAATAAATTTTTATAAAGGGTTTCAACATAAAAATACAAAATAGGATAAGTGTAGATCATGCATATAAGTAAATTTACAAGTGTAAGAATTTTGGCATGCAATCAAACAAGTGTCAAAATGGTTTTATAAAAATAAAAAAATAAAATAAAAGCATAGATATCAAAAAAAAAAAAATCAGGCCATTCAACTTCTCAAATCTGAAAATCAATTCTTCCTCAAAACTAGAAAATTTATCAAACATCTTCAACCTGAAATTCAGAAACAAAACAACAAATCAGAAGAAAGAAAAAAAAAGAGAGAAGGAAACCTGAGAATAAAATGCAATGCATCTCAGTATGAATTCACAGCAAAGAAAAGTTCAATTAATCTCAAATATTAACCAGATCAAAATATGGAATCAAGGTAGGCAGGGATTCAACTGAACAAAATACAAATCAAGCAAAATTCTGGCTTCAGAAAAAATAACATTTCAAGAGCCTGAGACAAATTCAAAGCAAAGTGGAATCAAGAAAAGTTTTAAAGCAAATCTTCAACTTGAGTTTAAAGCTTCAGGCAAGCTAAACAAAATCAAAGTTCAAGGCAAATTTTAAGTTTCCAGTTATTTTTTAAAATTCAAGCTTCCAGACTTCCTTTATGCTTCCCTGTTTGCAAATATACAGGTGAGCAAACTCTTTTTTTTTTAAATTATCAAACCTGATGTGTGACGACCCAACTTCCTATCTCCAGGAAGTCGCATCGCTAATAAGAAAGAAAGGGATAGAAAAGAGAAAGAAAGAGAAAGAAGAACACAAACAATCATCAGAGAACTCACAGCGGAAAGAATAAAATATAATAATTAACATAAAATATTACATAGTATCTCATTACATCAGAGTACACAATTTAAACAACAGATAATAGACAGTTATAAACTTCTATCTAATTATACAACTCAAGTACAGCAGAAACAGATACTAATCAACACAGCGGAATCAATATATATAACTACACGTCGAAGCCTCCTGCTCCATATCTCCTCCAGAATTCGTCAAGCTAACCTGATCCACTTGACTACTCATACATAATATGAGTACCCAAGAGTTTAATAAAACAGAAAATAAACACTCGGGTCAGACAGGGGTCTGGTGTGAGTAAACGGTTTAAGATTGCTTAACTTTAGAAAAACCTTTGAAAGGAAAGGTATCACGTAAGACTTCCCACACATAAACATGGAAAAGTTTTTACCTTACGCTAACCAAAACATTTGATTGGAAATCCAGTGATATTGTAATAATGTCTAGGGTTTTCAAGTAAATAAGAAATAGCCGAAATTGTTACATCTATTAAATTCCAGCTACTAGCCACAAAAGTGGGTAATACAAACAAAACCATAGGGTCTCGTAGGGAAAATGGGTTTCCATCAATGGCAGGGCTACCGGAGTACCGCCCGTCACAGTACGTGGCCTAGATCACCGTACCGAGGATTACTCCCTTCATCCCCTGCAACACAAGGCCGTAACCATCCCTTACTGGACAGTCCCGAACAAGACAACCCCGCAGTTGGCCGCGACCCAACTGCCCACACAGCCGAAATAAAAAGGGACTTCTAGATAGGGGAAAATCTTGCTCTCCAGTGGGAGCTACCTACGAAGCCTTGCTGCACCTCCCCTGTTTTAGCCATTCCCGGTTGATGAGGCTTGAGGTTACGATTACCTTTATATGACATATTATCTTAGAATGCTCATCGTCCGCCTGACAATGTGCTGGAAGCATTCAATCCATACAAGTTCGTTTCGGGTTCGAACGAAACCGAAGGCACTATCTCGTTGCACTCATTATTGGAATCACCCTCAGAGTCAACGACCATAGCCCTTGCACTCTGATTTGCCATCTCGAATCTATAAGCACTATTCCGTCAAACTCATTACGGAATCACCCACAGAATTATACTGACGTATAGCCCTTACACCTTGAGTCTTCACTTGCTCCACTTGGATTAACGACCTAACGTTTAATTGGAATCGATGTGGTTTTCGGATTCCAAATATGGAAATCCGATCCCGGTCTCACCGAAACCAAACGCCATTTTAATGTCCAAGTTGTACTTAAGTGTTTAAACAGTTTAAACTTATATTCAAGATGATATAAATAGATAAATCATATTATCACAAGAGATAATTCATATCAATATTTATCTACACAAAACAGCATATCATATAACAGATATATCCAAATTATCCAATATCAAACCAATATCAAACATCCAATATCAACCAATCATCAATCTCCAAATATTGATTATCCAATATTTATCAATTAATCAATATTAATCAACCAATCCATATTAATCAACCATCCAAAACATAATTGATTATTTCTTAATTAATTGGGCCACCATAATCCATCTTCATTAATAAATATTCCAAATGGAATAAATTAATCATCTCTAATGATTTTCCTTAATTAATCTTCCTTGATTAATTATATTTAATTACATACAAGTAATTATCCTATCCATATTCAGTAATTAAATCTTAATTACTATCATTAATTACAATAATTAATGATCATTCATTAATTAATTAACTATAATTAATTACATTAATTCCTAATTAATTACAATTAATTAATCATATTTAAACCAATTTCTTTTATTAACCAACCTTGATTAATTTCACTAATTAACTAATGATCCTTATTAATTGATTAGCCCTTTAATTAATTTAAATAATTAATTTGTACTTAATCATCTCACTAGTCATAAGCAGTAATTAACAATCTGTAATTACTTATCTTAATAAATTAACTTCTTAATTAATTATATTAACCCTTGATTAATTAATCTAAATAATTAATCTTTAATTACTTCATTAAGTAAATATTAACCAATTTAAATTAACAATTAACCCTTAATTAATTACTTTAATTAATTAAAATTTTAATTAATTACACTTAGTAATTAATCTTAATTTAATCTCATTCATTAATTAAATAATCATATTAATTAATTAACTAAAATAAATTAAGTAATTAACTCTTAATTACTTACATAAGAAATTATCTCTAATTACTTCATTAATAATTCTTAATTACTTCCTTAATTAATCACTAAACAAACAATTAACTTCATCGTTAAATAATTCTTAATCCTTTAATTAATTACTTCATAATTAACTAACCTCAATACTTATATAAATCAATTCTTTAATTGATATCATTAAGTGACTAACCAATAATCACTTCAATTAATCACTCCATGAGTAATTATCATTAATTACTTCCATAAGTAATTAACTTCCTTAATTACATTCAACAATTAATCATTAATTACTTTATTAAGTAATTACACTTAATTAATTCATAATTAATTGATTATAACAAATTAAATAAATAATTAACTAATTATTTAAAATTAATTAAACAATTAATTAATTAGCATCTTAGATTTAAAATCCTTAATTAATTAAGAAAACATTTGCCACGACCCGACTTTCTACTCCCAGAAAATCGCATCATGAATTAAGAGAGAAAGGGATAGAAGAAGAAAAGAAAGAAGAGAAAGAAGAAACAACACAAGAATCTCAACAGCGGAACGAATAAATTATATTAATAACATAAGTATTTACATAATATACAATACCAATCAGAGATACACAGCATACACATCACATATACTAGACAGTTATAAACACCTGTCTAGTATTTACAACTCAATACAACACAATATAGAGAAAACACAACAGAACTATATATCTAACGCGGAAGCCTCCTGCTCCATTTCTCCTCCATTATGCGTCAAAGCTAACCTGAATCCCTTGGCTACTCGTAAAAATTTGAGTACCCAAGAGTTTATGAAAAACAAAAATAAACTCCGGGTCAGACATAGGTCTGGTGTGAGTAACAGGTTAAAGTTTCTTAACTTTCAAAAACCTTTTGAAAAGAAAGGTATCACGTAAGACTTCCCACACATAAACGAAATTTTTTTACCTTACGCTAACCAAAACATTTGATAGGAAATCCGATGATATCATAATAGTGTCTAGGGTTTTCAAGTGAATAAGAAATAGCCGAAATTGTTACATGATTAAATTCCAGCTACTAGCCACAAAAGTGGGTAATACAATCAAAACCGTTGGCACTTATTGGATTTTGGATCCCATACAATGGCAGGGCTACTGGGGTACCGCCCGTCACAGTACGTGGCCTAGATCACCGTACCGAGGAGTACTCCCACTCCCCTGCAACACAAGGCCGAGACCATTCCTTACTGAACAGTCCCAAACAACCCGGCAGTTGTTGCAATCAACTGCCCCACACAGCCGAATATAAAGGGACTTCTAGACATGGATCAATCTTGCTCTCCAGTGGGAGCTACCCACGAAGCCTTGCTGCACCTCCCCTGTTTTAGCCATTCCCGGTTGATGAGGCTTGAGGTTACGATTACCTTTGTAGGACACATCACTTAGAATGCTCATCGTCCACCTGACGATGTTCTGAAAGCATTCAATCCATACAAGTTCGTTCCAGGTTCGAACGAAACCGAAGGCATTATCTCGTTACACTCATTTTGGAATCACCCTCAGAGTCAACGACAATAACCCTTGCACTCTAATTCACCATCTCGAATCTATAAGGACTAATTCCGTCAACTCATTACGGAATCACCCACAGAGTTATACTGACTCATAGTCCTTACACCTCGAGTCTTCACAAAGCTCCACTTAGATACACGACCTAACGTTATTTGGAATCGATGTGGTTTTCGGATATCCAAATATGGAAACCCGATCCCGATCTCATCGAAAACCAAAGCATGTCTTTTAAGGTCCAAGTTGTTTTAAAGGTTTTAAAACAATTCAACTATCTATATACATTCAGATAGATAACTCATAAACCATAACTGATAATCAACATTATCACATAACAGGTAATTCGCATCATCAATATCAATAGATATACCATATATCACCATCACAATAGATAATCTAAGTGATCATTACAATACAATCAAACATCCATACCATACAATTTCATTTATCTCATTACTGAGATTTCTAAACATCCAAGTCAATCAATGACACCCATTCATACATAAGCAAAGATTTACTCATCACAATATAATTAATTTAAAATGAATTAAATTAACTATCTCCATCACTAATTAATTTAAAATGAATTAAATTAATTACTTCATCAAATTATAACTTGCTTACTCAACCATTTAATTGATTACAATCAATTAATCAATCATAAATTACTTTAATTAATCACTCTTGATTAATTACCCTTAATTACATTCAAGTAATTATACTTAATTAATTTCACAAATTAATTAACCTAAAAAAAAATAGTAATTAACCTTTAATTACTTCAATTAATTAATTATATTAATCCTTAATTAATTACATTAATTAATTACCTATTATTGATTAGTTAATCATAATTAATCATCCTTAATTATATCATTAATTAAAATAATTAATGATACTTAATTATTCCTTAAATTAATTACTAAAGTAATTAACTAACTTAATTACTATATTAAAACAAATTAATTATCCTTAATTAATTCCTTAATTAATCCCTTGATTAATTATTAAACCAATTTACCTCACTCTTAACATCTCCACTTAATTACAATCATGTAATTATTAATTAATTTCCTAACTAAGTAATTTCCAAATCATTAATTACATAAAGTAATTATTTACAAAACCCAAGTGTTTATAATTAATTAAACTTAATTAATTAAAATAAACAATCTCATTAAATTAAATTAATTACATTAAGTAATTAATTTCCTAATTACTTTATCAAGTAAGTATACTCAAACCATTCGTAATTGATTATTATTAAATTAATTAATCTAATTAATTATGAAAATTAACCATATTAATTAATTGTTAAATAATCATGGTTAATGACCTTCATTAACCATCCTCAAATTATTTTATAAGGTAATTAACTTAAATTAATTACCATTTAAATTATCTTAAATCATTTATTAATCAAAGTTAATTATTAAATTAATTAACCTTAATTTAAAACTTAATTACATAATTAATATTCATTTATCATTAATTAATAACTTAATTAATGATCTTAATCTTAAATTGATTAATCATTAATCAATTATTAATCCCAAATTTAAATTAATTAATTAAATTAATTAATTTATCTTAATCACCTTATTAATTAATTCTAAAACATAAATCTTAATCAAATTTTCAAAATAAAACATAACTTGATTATGTTTAAAACAATTCAATCCAAATCAAAGTACTTTTGAAATTACCTTTTAAATTTCAGTTTAAATTCAAGTTTAAAATAAAATAATTTTAAACTTATCAAAGTTTTAAATAATTTTAAAACGTACTAAAAATTACAAGTCAAAACAAAGGTTTGATTTAAAAATGTAATCATAAGAATTTGGAGTTAAATTCATTTTAAAAATTTTAGAAACTCAATTCATTCTTAGTTTAAAACTTTCAAATTTAAATCTTCTTTTTAAATTTAAAACTGAACTCTATTTTTAAACTTAAAATTTCCAGATTTAAAATCTATCTTTAAATCTTGCTTCATATTTAAAACTTCATTATTTGAAATTTCAACTATTCACCCAAATTGAAATAGTTAATTAAGTTAAGAATTTAAACTTTTATTTCAAAACCTGAGATTTAAATTTTGAATCTGAAAATCAAACCTGCATTTGAATTTTCTCTTAAATTTTAATCAAAACATAAATCTGCAGATTTAAACAGTTTAAACCCAGATTTTGAAAAACAGAAAACAGGTTTAAAAACCTGAAATTTAAATTCAAATTATTAATTCAAACTTGAATTAAATTTTAAACCTAAACTTTATTTAAAACCTCTAACTACAGATTTTAAAATTATGACAAACCCAGATTTCAAAAAAAACACATTTCCTACTGTAACCTGGAAAACTACAGAGAATAACCCGAGACCCCCAAATTTTACTTCGAGTTCCACATGCTACTGTTTTGGGTTCTTCTCCCATTTACTCCGAGCCACCCATCAATTCCCCTGAAACATTCCCAAACTAAAACAACTCTCCAGTAAACATGTCGCCGTGCATATGCACGGCGACCACCACCTCCGACGACTTCCAGTGATGATCCAACAACTACCCTAAACCCAAGTATACCCACATAAGCCTTTAGCTCGAACAAAAGAACAAGAATTCAAAGTAACCCCTAATTTCCAAAACCTGTAAACAGAAACCAGGTCCTATGTCCAAAACCTGTCAACGGCCATATCCCTCACCTCTGACCACTTGCAGATCGACCCCTCCGGCCATGAACTCAACTACGGCCAAACTATAAATCCTCAAAACATCTTGACACTCGATCCAATGTATGAATCGAAATGACCAAATTCCTTAAACCAAATAAAACTAGGGTTTAAAACAATTTTGCAAATCTGCAACTAATCTAATAACCATTATACTCATTTCAGATTTTTATATGGATCTATGATCTTTACTTGGTAACTCACAAGAAATTTCAGAATTTTCCAATTCATAGATCAATAGAATTTGCACAGACTTTATTCCTAGTTCAATACAAACTGCTACTGAATCTTTCTTCTAAAAATTCTATTTCTTGATTCAAAAAAATCAAGTTATGGTAAGTACTTTTATTTATGAATCTGAGACATGATATCAATATGGTTGAGTTTAAATAAAAATACATCATGGAAAGTTTACCTGTGTTAACAGGGTCAATACTGTTTATATCCATTTTTCTTTTACATTAGCTTAAAACTTTAAAAGTTAACTAAATATAATTTATAACCTTACTTATAAATCTAATCATACCAGAAGTTTAAGTTAAAAGATAAAGTTTTAATAAAAACTTCCTAGGAAATCAAGAAAACAGATCATGTAAATAAACAACAGTGTACAGACTTTACATTCCACTTAACGCAGCAATACTTATATATATATCAAACAATTTAGCATGCAACTCTATTTTAAAATTTTAAAGTTAAAAGTTACTTACATGTTAATGCAGAGCTCAGTTGTTTTTTTTTTAAACTCTGCAGAAAAGAATGCAGACAGGATCCTTGCTTCATGTTGAATTAATATGCAGACTTTTAAAAACGTAGATGTACTTCCTTTGATTTTCCAAACTGAGTTGAACTCCTGATGAAATGCCCATGATCACAGCCTAATCACTTGCATGTAGGAATAGATGATGCCGAGTTGATCTTTGGTGGAGTATGCAGATTTGTTGTTGAATTTTTTATATGCATTTGTGAATGCAGATTTGATCTTCATATGATTGTGAATGCAGATTTTTTTTTTAAATTTGAGGAATGCAGATTTGGGATTTGAGAAAATGCAGAAATAAGATATGCAGATTTGCATGATTTTGATTCAAGAAGTTTGAAGAATTTCTTTTGAGTAAAGAAGAATGACAAATGCAATATGTTTGAAGATGTAACTATACACATGTATTTTCAGATTTAATTAAAAGAAAAGAAAAATTAAAAAACAAAATTTTAACACTTGTCCATTTTATAACACTTGTCAAAAGAATACATATAAATTTAACACTTGTTATCTTCTTTAAAATGATTAGTGCTAATTACAAATGTTTGTTATATTAGCTTAAATTAAGTTGTTAATTTATATTTAACATGTGTATAAATTTACAAATGAAAATAAAAACAATCATGTTAATAAATGAAACTTATACATATTATAGATTAAAAAAATTTAGATTTTATACTTTAGAATTTAAATTCAAACTAAACTCAAAAATCAAATATTTTTCAAATCAAGTTATACATAAAAATTCAATTTAAAATAAAAATTACAAATCTTATTCAAAACTTATTTATAAAGTCAATAAAATGTTAATATTATTTTTATAAATCTCTTTGTATTAAAATTAAAATCATTTTTCAAGAAATTATATTTCTATTAAATAAATAATCCATTTTATCAAGTCATGACATCAATTTGTTGAATTTATTCTAAATTTATAACAATGCCAATTTATTTAAAATATGAACCATATATTTATATTGTAAATAGAAAACAATTTATATCATTTAAAAGATAAAATAACCAATTTAAATATTTATTGAAGAAGATTATTAAGTTTATCTGAATAATTATTAATAGATTATCAATATCAATTTAATTTTAGCTACAGATTATTAAATGATATTGTTAAAAATTCCGGGATGTTACAATCCTTCCCCCTTAAAAGAATTTCGTCCTCGAAATTTAAAACAAAGGTAATTTAATAATCCTATTAAAGATTTATTTTAAAACACAAGCATATATCAAACATATGCTAACAACCAAAAACAACCAATCGAACCAATCTAATTATCCAGACAAATTCTGGATAAAATTTTATCGAGTTTCTCCCAGGTATATATATACCGGGATACTCGCCCTAGAGAATCCAAAAAATCTATACTATGAAGCTACAAAGCTCCTATACAACTATATCTACACCACTAGACAAGATATCAGACTACAAACGAGTCTGACTCAACAACCAAAACTCCAGAACTGCTGGTTCCACAACCAGAGATAGATCATACACGTACTCCCTCAGAGATACGTGAAACTCAACGAACTTCAGTTATCCAAACTGGCAATTCGATCCTGTAGATCAACACTAATTCTCCAAGATCACAGAAAAGATCCAAAACACTACAGAGCTAGCTTCTCAAACTTACCCAACTTATAGCTTACTTATGATCGAAGAAAACTTATCCAAAATTAAATCTCTGACTCAGAGTCTAATTCCCTTCGTCTCTTATCCACAAAATTCTCTTCGGACAATCCTGGGCTGTCTACAAACTTACTGATCAGCTCAACCTTCACTGATGCTTCTAGAAACAAACTAGACCAATCAACTCAACCTAAATGATTTCCTCAAGATCAACCAAAGCCAAGAACTCAAACTCTACTCCTCAACATCAGAAAACAACAACTCACTTCTCCTGTCCAGCAAAGAAAAGCAGATACACTTCCCAACTGCTTCCGCTGCTCAACTCTGATCCAAAGTAGAAGAGAATGCTGAAGAAGAACACGAGCACAACTGGACAACACACCCCAGAGATATGATTCAACAACTCCATAAGAAATTTAGAAGTTCCTCCAAAACTCCGAGCTGCTACTCCAACTCAACTCTTGGAAACCATTCTTCTATAAGGCTGAACCACCGGTCCCCTCCTGGAATTCCAGTCGATATGAAAGCTCAATCTCCAGATGCAGACCCAACTCTGACTTCCTGAAGACATCCAGAAAAACTCAGATAACCCAAGAGAACACTCAAACAATCGCAAGTCACTTTTGCGAACAAAATCCAAGGAATACTGTTCTTCCTTAACCAAATTGAACAGCTTACACTTAATTGGTCAACCTATCGAAGAAACGGTTTCACTCAACTGCTCCTGAACTCCACTTCAGAAAACTGCTTAGCCATAAGATCTCTTGCCAACACCGAGAACATTCCAACTACACTGCTGCCACAGATGCCAAAGAATTCCAAAACAAAGCACTCCGAGAAATTCGGACCTCAAAGCAAACAGAAGCTCCAGCTGACCACAGCCACAACACCGAAGCAGACTCAGCTTCTTAACTTGTTCCAAAGAAAACATCTTCGGGAACATCCATAGTAACTGCATCTCATCACGCAGCTACTACTTCTTAAGGTTTCCAAAATACCATCACTCACTTCTGCCAAGCCAACAGATCCAAATACTACTCATCCAACTTCAGAAATAAAATCCGAACCTTTCCAGGTTACCTTCAGAGATTAATGAAGTTCTTCATCACTACAGAACTCACTCGAGACGGTATTAGGTCTATAGGCTCGACAAAACACTTCCAACCTCAAAACATTCAAACTCCAACCAATGGTAGTAATCGTGTTACACACACTACTTCCCCATCTACCTTTATAGCTTATATTGGAAAACTTGAACAGGTAACCCAATAGATAGGTAGAAATAGATATATATATATATATATATAGTTATATATAAAAATTTACAAATACGCTCTCTCAAGATAGACACCACTATAAAGCCTAGGTATTCACTCAGCCTAATGCTCTGATACCAACTGTCACGACCCGACTTTCTACTCCCAGAAAATCGCATCATGAATTAAGAGAGAAAGGGATAGAAGAAGAAAAGAAAGAAGAGAAAGAAGAAACAACACAAGAATCTCAACAGCGGAACGAATAAATTATATTAATAACATAAGTATTTACATAATATACAATACCAATCAGAGATACACAGCATACACATCACATATACTAGACAGTTATAAACACCTGTCTAGTATTTACAACTCAATACAACACAATACAGAGAAAACACAGCGGAACTATATATCTAACACGGAAGCCTCCTGCTCCATTTCTCCTCCATTATGCGTCAAAGCTAACCTGAATCCCTTGGCTACTCGTAAAAATTTGAGTAACCAAGAGTTTATGAAAAAAAAAATAAACTCCGGGTCAGACATGGGTCTGGTGTGAGTAACAGGTTAAAGTTGCTTTACTTTCAAAAACCTTTTGAAAAGAAAGGTATCACATAAGACTTCCCACACATAAACATGGAAAAAAATTTACCTTACGCTAACCAAAACATTTGATAGGAAATCCGATGATATTATAATAGTGTCTAGGGTTTTCAAGTAAATAAGAAATAGCCGAAATTGTTACATGATTAAATTCCAGCTACTAGCCATAAAAGTGGGTAATACAATCAAAACCGTTGGCACTTATTGGATTTTGGATCCCATACAATGGCAGGGCCACTGGGGTACCGCCCATCACAGTACGTGGCCTAGATCACCGTACCGAGGAGTACTCCCACTCCCCTGCAACACAAGGTCGGGACCATTCCTTACTGAACAGTCCCGAACAAGACAACCCCGGCAGTTGTTGCAATCAACTGCCCCACACAGCCGAATATAAAGGGACTTCTAGACAGGGATCAATCTTGCTCTCCAGTGGGAGCTACCCACGAAGCCTTGCTGCACCTCCCCTGTTTTAGCCATTCCCAGTTGATGAGGCTTGAGGTTACGATTACCTTTGTAGGACACATCACTTAGAATGCTCATCGTCCACCTGACGATGTTCTGAAAGCATTCAATCCATACAAGTTCGTTCCGGGTTCGAACGAAACCGAAGGCATTATCTCGTTACACTCATTTTGGAATCACCCTCAGAGTCAACGACAATAACCCTTGCACTCTAATTCACCATCTCGAATCTATAAGGACTAATTCCGTCAACTCATTACGGAATCACCCACAGAGTTATACTGACTCATAGTCCTTACACCTCGAGTCTTCACAAAGCTCCACTTAGATACACGACCTAACGTTATTTGGAATCGATGTGGTTTTCGGATATCCAAATATGGAAACCCGATCCCGGTCTCATCGAAAACCAAAGCGTGTCTTTTAAGGTCCAAGTTGTTTTAAAGGTTTTAAAACAATTCAACTATCTATATACATTCAGATAGATAACTCATAAACCATAACTGATAATCAACATTATCACATAACAGGTAATTCGCATCATCAATATCAATAGATATACCATATATCACCATCACAATAGATAATCTAAGTGATCATTACAATACAATAAAACATCCATACCATACAATTTCATTTATCTCATTACTGAGATTTCTAAACATCCAAGTCAATCAATGACACCCATTCATACATAAGCAAAGATTTACTCATCACAATATAATTAATTTAAAATGAATTAAATTAACTATCTCCATCACTAATTAATTTAAAATGAATTAAATTAATTACTTCATCAAATTATAACTTGCTTACTCAACCATTTAATTGATTACAATCAATTAATTAATCATAAATTACTTTAATTAATCACTCTTGATTAATTACCCTTAATTACATTCATGTAATTATATTTAATTAATTTCACAAATTAATTAACCTCAAACAAAATAGTAATTAACCTTTAATTACTTCAATTAATTAATTAATCATAATTAATTATATTAATCCTTAATTAATTACGTTAATTAATTACCTATTATTGATTAGTTAATCATAATTAATCATCATACTTAATTATTCCTTAAATTAATTACTCAAAGTAATTAACTAACTTAATTACTATATTAAACCAAATTAATTATCCTTAATTAATTCCTTTATTAATCCCTTGATTAATTATTAAACCAATTTACCTCACTCTTAACATCTCCACTTAATTACAATCATGTAATTATTAATTAATTTCTTAACTAAGTAATTTCCAAATCATTAATTACATAAAGTAATTATTTACAAAACCCAAGTGTTTATACTTAATTAAACTTAATTAATTAAAATAAACAATCTCATTAAATTAAATTAATTACATTAAGTAATTAATTTCCTAATTACTTTATCAAGTAATTATACTCAAACCATTCATAATTGATTATTATTAAATTAATTAATCTAATTAATTATGAAAATTAACCATATTAATTAATTGTTAAATAATCATGGTTAATGGCCTTCATTAACCATCCTCGAATTATTTTATAAGGTAATTAACTTAAATTAATTACCATTTAAATTATCTTAAATCATTTATTGATCAAAGTTAATTATTAGATTAATTAACCTTAATTTAAAACTTAATTACAGAATTAATATTCATTTATCATTAATTAATAACTTAATTAATGATCTTAATCTTAAATTGATTAATCATTAATCAATTATTAATCCTAAATTTAAATTAATTAATTAAATTAATTAATTTATCTTAATCACCTTATTAATTAATTCTAAAACATAAATCTTAATCAAAATTTCAAAATAAAACATAACTTGATTATGTTTAAAACAATTCAATCCAAATCTAAGTACTTTTGAAATTACCTTTTAAATTTCAATTTAAATTCAAGTTTAAAATAAAATAATTTTAAACTTATCAAAATTTTAAATAATTTTAAAACTTACTAAAAATTACAAGTCAAAACAAAGGTTTGATTTAAAAATGTAATCATAAGAATTTGGAGTTAAATTCATTTTAAAAATTTTAGAAACTCAATTCATTCTTAGTTTAAAACTTTCAAATTTAAATCTTCTTTTTAATTTAAAACTGAACTCTATTTTTAAACTTAAAATTTCCAGATTTAAAATCTATCTTTAAATCTTGCTTCATATTTAAAACTTCATTATTTAAAATTTCAACTATTCACCCAAATTGAAATAGTTAATTAAGTTAAGAATTTAAACTTTTATTTCAAAACCTGAGATTTAAATTTTGAATCTGAAATTCAAACCTGCATTTGAATTTGCTCTTAAATTTTAATCAAAACATAAATCTGCAGATTTAAACAGTTCAAACCCAGATTTTGAAAAACAGAAAACAGGTTTAAAAACCTGAAATTTAAATTCAAATTATTAATTCAAACTTGAATTAAATTTTAAACCTAAACTTTATTTAAAACCTCTAACTACAGATTTTAAAATTATGACAAACCCAGATTTCAAAAAAAACACATTTCCTACTGTAACCTGGAAAACTACAGAGAATAACCCGAGACCCCCAAATTTTACTTCGAGTTCCACATGCTACTGCTTCGGGTTCTTCTCCCATTTACTCCGAGCCACCCATCAATTCCCCTGAAACATTCCCAAACTAAAACAACTCTCCAGTAAACATGTCGCCGTGCATATGCACGGCGACCACCACCTCCGGCGACCTCCAGTGATGATCCAACAACTACCCTAAACCCAAGTATACCCACATAAGCCTTTAGCTCGAACAAAAGAACAAGAATTCAAAGTAACCCCTAATTTCCAAAACCTGTAAACAGAAACCAGGTCCTATGTCCAAAACCTGTCAACGGCCATATCCCTCACCTCTGACCACTTGCAGATCGACCCCTCCGGCCATGAACTCAACTACGACCAAACTATAAATCCTCAAAACATCTTGACACTCGATCCAATGTATGAATCGAAATGACCAAATTCCTTAAACCAAATAAAACTAGGGTTTAAAACAATTTTGCAGATCTGCAACTAATCTAATAACCATTATACTCATTTCAGATTTTTATATGGATCTATGATCTTTACTTGGTAACTCACAAGAAATTTCAGAATTTTCCAATTCATAGATCAATAGAATTTGCACAGACTTTATTCCTAGTTCAATACAAACTGCTACTGAATCTTTCTTCTAAAAATTCTATTTCTTGATTCAAAAAAATCAAGTTATGGTAAGTACTTTTATTTATGAATCTGAGACATGATATCAATATGGTTGAGTTTAAATAAAAATACATCATGGAAAGTTTACCTGTGTTAACAGGGTCAATACTGTTTATATCCATTTTTCTTTTACATTAGCTTAAAACTTTAAAAGTTAACTAAATATAATTTATAACCTTACTTATAAATCTAATCATACCAGAAGTTTAAGTTAAAAGATAAAGTTTTAATAAAAACTTCCTAGGAAATCAAGAAAACAGATCATGTAAATAAACAACAGTGTACAGACTTTACATTCCACTTAACGCAGCAATACTTATATATATATCAAACAATTTAGCATGCAACTCTATTTTAAAATTTTAAAGTTAAAAGTTACTCACATGTTAATGCATAGCTCAATTGTTTTTTTTTTGAAACTCTGCAGAAAAGAATGCAGACAGGATCCTTGCTTCATGTTGAATTAATATGCAGACTTTTAAAAACGTAGATGTACTTCCTCTGATTTTCAAAACTGAGTTGAACTCCTGTTGAAATGCCCATGATCACAGCCTAATCACTTGCATGTAGGAACAGATGATGCCGAGTTGATCTTTGGTGGAGTATGCAGATTTGTTGTTGAATTTTTTATATGCATTTGTGAATGCAGATTTGATCTTCATATGATTGTGAATGCAGATTTTTTTTTTAATTTGAGGAATGCAGATTTGGGATTTGAGAAAATGCAGAAATAAGATATGCAGATTTGCATGATTTTGATTCAAGAAGTTTGAAGAATTTCTTTTGAGTAAAGAAGAATGACAAATGCAATATGTTTGAAGATGTAACTATACACATGTATTTTCAGATTTAATTAAAAGAAAAGAAAAATTAAAAAACAAAATTTTAACACTTGTCCATTTTATAACACTTGTCAAAAGAATACATATAAATTTAACACTTGTTATCTTCTTTAAAATGATTAGTGCTAATTACAAATGTTTGTTATATTAGCTTAAATTAAGTTGTTAATTTATATTTAACATGTGTATAAATTTACAAATGAAAATAAAAACAATCATGTTAATAAATGAAACTTATACATATTATAGATTAAAACAATTTAGATTTTATACTTTAGAATTTAAATTCAAACTAAACTCAAAAATCAAATATTTTTCAAATCAAGTTATACATAAAAATTCAATTTAAAATAAAAATTACAAATCTTATTCAAAACTTATTTATAAAGTCAATAAAATGTTAATATTATTTTTATAAATCTCTTTGTATTAAAATTAAAATCATTTTTCAAGAAATTATATTTCTATTAAATAAATAATCCATTTTATCAAGTCATGACATCAATTTGTTGAATTTATTCTAAATTTATAACAATGCCAATTTATTTAAAATATGAACCATATATTTATATTGTAAATAGAAAACAATTTATATCATTTAAAAGATAAAATAACCAATTTAAATATTTATTGAAGAAGATTATTAAGTTTATCTGAATAATTATTAATAGATTATCAATATCAATTTAATTTTAGCTACAGATTATTAAATTGATATTGTTAAGAATTCCGGGATGTTACAACATTATTCTTAATTAATCTTTTTACTTATTAACAAATCATATTTAATTAAGCATTCATAAATTCATAACATAGATAAGTTAACCATATTTATCTTCATATCAAAAATTTATAACTTAAAACCAATTATTCCATTTAGTTTCAAATCTTACATTTACCTTATTTGGTAATAAACATTTAGATATTTTTTTTAAATTTAAAACACTTTAATTATCTAATTTAAACTTATTAATTTTCCAAAATAAATTTTTTTAAAAAAATCACACATTTAAAACATTTTAAAACTGAAATATAAATTTAATTTACATTTCGAAATATTTGATTTAACTTAATATCAAACACAAGTTTAAAATTTTGTTTGTTAGTATATATATAAAAATTGATTACAGCTTTCTGCTTGAACTTGATTATTTCAACAACAGGTTGGATTAGCATAAAGATATCACACAGAACAAACTATCACCCCCAATCCAACTCGAGAAATACACCTAAACTATACGAGCCAGTACCGAAGCACCCAGCTACCTTTCCCCCACTTCGAGTCATACGCGAATTAAAACGCGAGCTACTTCGAGTTGATCTCATGAATAACACGGCGCAACACCCAGAAAAAAAAACTTCTTCTCCAACTTCACTTCCAGTGCACACGGACTGACACCGCGCACCAAGCACAACCCCACCGGCCGCCGTTAAGCATCGCGACCATCCTCCCCAATCCCAAACCCTCTCGCGATCACTTGGTTGAACCCAGATCCAACAAACACTGCACGAAACGAAATTCGACCCATCCTACCTAAAAACTCGAACACAACAACATAATCACGATCACCAAATCCATCACCTCTGATAATCGCCACCACCGGAACTGCCGCAACTCCAGCCACAACATCACCATACTCCCACAAACCAACTCCTAGAATATCCTGAAGCTCGATGTATCAGGGAAGATGAAAGATCCCAATTTAGCATCGGCTTCAAATACAGTACTAAACCCTATCTCGATCGATTACGATCAAATGGTTCATTGGAAAAATCTGTAAGTATTTTCCCTTCATCTATCACATTCAAGTTAGCTTCAATCCAAATACTAACTCAATTTATCAAGGAAATTTCGGAAATTGCCTAAAATCCAATTTACAAACAAATCCCAATTTCATCTTAATTCCTCAACTAAAATTTTTGATACTTACTCCTAAATTCATTATTTGCTAACATGATTTCAATCATGTAATTCAAATTCTAAATTAAACAAGTTGTTTTATCATGTATTTTAGGATTTTGCCACTGCATTTCATGTTTCCAGGAAAAGAATTCTAACCCATACATTTTTGAAGCAAATTTAAGTTTTAACTTGAGGTTAATCAAACATAATATGTTGTATCTCTGATCTTAAATAAGACCAGTTGAATAAATTGGGGTTTTGATCAAAATTTTAAATTACAGAACCAAGTACAGGGTGAATAAATATACAGGCAGTACTCATACATTCATAAAAACAAATATTTATTATCAGAGCAACAACTCACTTGCATACATCATTATTTGACCATATATTAAACTAAAGCTGTTTTTTTTAAAAAAAAAACATTTACTCACCTCTGAAATATATGCAGAGCAGATTTTTTTTTCTTTCCAGGCACTTGAATAACTTTAAATCAAAAAACCTTTAATTGCTAATGTAAAATCCATCTGCATGCTTCCAATTGACTTGCTGAGTTGATTAAAAAGTGATGAACTCCATTTGCATTTGCAGATTGAAAGATTGCAGATTGTGGATTACAGATTTGCAATTTGCAGGTTTGAAAAAAAAAACATTTGCAGATTTTAATTGTTGTTGCTAGTTTTGATTTTGCAGAATGATTTTCATTTTTAGGTTTGAGAGAATAGTTACTAGTTGCCATTAATGTTCAACTGAAGATAGAAAATAGGAATTTGAAGAAGAAGAGAAAAGTGTTTTTGAAAAACTGATTTTCTTTCTCTCTTTTTTTTTTCTAAAAACATTTAGTTATCATGAAAATAATGCCACTTGTTGTAAATTTGAACAAATGTCACTTTATTTGCTTAATTTACTTACATGTGTTATTGCAAGGTGATAATATGTTTACATTTGTACTTTAAGTCTTTTTTAATAAATTTTACTTAGTTTAAAATGTGAATATAACCTACTAATAAAATTTGCTTTATAAATAAATATAAGTTTGCTTTTGAAAAAATATATTCTAACATCAATAAAATGCAAATAATTCTAATATATGTTTAAAATCTAAAACTTATATTATTCATTTTAAAAGAGAACAAAAAAAAACTTGTTTAAATCCTTTAAAGCTATCATATTTAAAACAACAATTATCTTATAGTTTTGAAAACAAACTTGAATATATTTTTAAATTAACTTTTGAAAAATATTAAGTTTTAAAATAAAGCTTTAAATTATAATCTCAAACATATTCAAATTATTAATAGATTAAAATTAAATTTCAACCAACTAAAATTATAACATATACATATACATACATATATATATATATATATATATATATTACAATTTGAAAATTAATCTTTAATTAAAACAGCAGATATCCTATTCACAACATATATCAAATGAATATATTATAAACAGAATAAAAATTTATTAGCTTTTGAAAAACAATTCTTATCAACATTTTAAATTATTAAAAAGATATTGATCACCATTAACAGATTAAATATTTATTAACCTTTAAAAGATCAAATTTACAAATTTTAAATTAAAATTATAAAGAAAATTATTAAGTCAATTAAATTATTAACACAGATTATTAAATTCTTATTGCCCAAAATTCCGGGTCGTTACATGATGTATCTGAATGATCTTTGAAACATGATCTGAATGTGCCTGAATAACTATGTGAATATACTTGCATGCCTATATATGTTGGGGGAGAATGTTGTGCATGTCTGTTTAGAGGTTACAGCTCTAAAACCTGATTAGAATTTTAATTCCTTCCACCTACAAGCAATTTTAATCATGGATCTCTGAAAGAAAGGTGTTTGTGTGTGAATAAAATCGTTTCTAAAAATAAAATCAAGGGAAAATAGTGAGTAAATGTTTTGGAAATTATAAATAACAGTGGAATTGGAAGAACAGGTGAAAATTCAAACTCAACGATTTGTAAATTCAAGCACATATGCTGAATCCTCTAAGAAAAATATGATTTTTGAAACAAAAATTGTGAGTTTTAGTTTAATATTTTGGTTGCAGCTCGTAGTTGAACAGAATTGCATTTTTTATCTTTTTCTGACGATCGGCTAAATCGGGGACGTCGTATTTGTTTCCGAGGCTCGCTTGTCGATCAGCGAGGTGGGGAAATTTTTTGAAAGTGGTGATAGGTGGTCATGGCGTCGGTATTTGGTCGGGATAGAGTTTATCCTAGGTTTTGATCAGCGTTAAATTTTGAACTGCCGCGTAGCCGTCGGAGAGCCAGAGGTGATCGGTCAGTGGGGGATTTATGTGTTGTCATGTGGTACAGCTCGGGTCAAGTTCATGTGGCTTCTGGTGATCTTGGTCGGCAGTACGACGTGGTTTTAAGCGATGGGTTTTATTTCAGGTGGAGGTGGGGATATTCCAATTCGATTTCGAGTTCGTGCCCGAGTTTTAGTTGTTCGTGATGATGTAGGCAAGGCTCGGTGACTTGATCATGGTTGGCGACTTGATCGAAGGCGCTCCGACCAAGTGTACACATCCACCAGGTATCTTCGAGTTCGGGTGATTGTGAAGTTGGAGAAGGAGACGGGAAACTCGTGACGGTCTTGAGTAAATGGCGTGAGTGACTCGAAGGCGAGAAGGGGTGGGTTCAACCCGAAGTTGGTTTCGGGGAAATCCAGTAATAGCTCGGGAATGTTATGTGATTATATCGGCTTTGTTTAAAGTACAAGAAGTTTAAAAGTTATAATGTAAATTTTGTTCAGTTTTAAAGGAAATAGAAAATGTACAAAGTTTTCAAGCAATTTTTTTTCAAAGTTTTCAAAGCATAAAAATCAAATAAGTTTCCAAATTAGAATTATTAAATAAGATTTTTAAACAAGTTTCAAGGTTTAAATGTTAAGGCTAAATGTTTTAAATTGTTTTGAAAAATAAATTGATTTTAAAATGTCACGATGATAATGAATAAATTTCTATGTATTTTCAAAAGGAATTTAATAATATTTGAATTAAGAAGGTGATTATGGTAAGTGTATTGAACTTTAATAAATCAATATTTTTGTATAAAATGATTTCGAGCATTTAATTTAGATAATGAAATTAGGTAATGAATTAAGATAAAATGGTTTATCTTTAATTAATTAAGGTGGATAATTAAGGGAATAATTAATTGATTAAGTAATTAAGGTAATTAATTTAAGGTTACTTACTTAATTACTTAAAGAATAATTTGTTAATGTGATTAATTGATGGTTAGTTTATTAATGCAATTGATTCAAAAGATAATTACTTTGTGTAATTAAATTAAAGTTAATTGCTTTGTGTAATTGATTTAAAAGCTAATTACTGAGTGTAATAAGTTAAGGATAATAAATTAAGGGTATTTAATCACTTAATGATAATTACTTAATAAAAATATTTAAGGATAATTAATTTACGATTAGAGATTGATTAATCTAGTGATTAAACGATAATTAATTTAGGGATAATTGATTAAGGTGATTAATTAAATCAAGGTAATTAATTTAAGAATAATTTAATAATTAAAGGTTAATTATTTAATAATTATGGGTTGATAAATTTATAAATTAAAGGTTAGTTGATTTATTAATTAAGGATAATTAGTTGATAATTAAAAGGTTAATTAATTTATTATAAAAGGGTAATTAATTAAATTGGTTTGTAATTAATTAAGATAAAATAAATAAATGATAATTAATTAAGGGATAAGTAATTAATGTAATTAAGTTATGATTAATTAATTTATGTAATTAATTAAGAATAATTAATTAAAGGTGAGTTAAATAATTAAAGGTTAATTATTTAATAATTAATTGTTTACGAATTATAATTAAAGGTTAATTAATTTATTATTAATGGTTAATTAATAAATGATTAAAGAATAATTAATCAAAATGATTTGTAATTTGTTAATGTTAAATAACCAGAATTAGTAATTCATAAGTAATTAAATTTGATTTGAATTAATCTTATAACTAACTGATCTTACGCATGAACGTTTGGATTGATCGGATGCTTTGAATTGTTTGATATCCTTGATTGTGATGCTCTATTTTGATTTGAGCTGTGTTTAGTGTAATTTATTATCTGTGATATATATATATATCTGTGATTTGTGAATGAAAGATAAGCGTTATAGTTTATATCGCTTATCAAATATATTGTTGTATGGGAATATGTACTGATTGATGATGTTGCACTTTTACCGTGTAAAACCCCTGGACCACACTTATACACACCCAAATATGGGTTGCATGTGGAAATTGGTTAAGTCACAGATTTTTGAAATAGTTTTAAAATTTGAATTTTTGAATCCAAATGGTTTTGGAAATGGATTGTTATTAAAGTACAAAGTTTTGGAAAAGGAATTTCAAAGATAAAATTTATTTTTGAATAACTTAATTAAGTTTTGAAGTTTAAATAATTTGATTTAAATTCAAAATTTGAAATTGAATTCTATGTTTAGAAAGTAGGAATTAAAGATGTTATACAAGTTATATATAGGTTAAACCATTTTTAAGGTATTGATTTGGGAATTTGAATTTAATTTAAGGGCTTTAACTCGTGTAAATATAATTGGATTTTTTCCGGAATGAAAACTATTTGTTTTCAAATTATAAGAGCTTTCATATAAGAAATGAACTTCCAATTTGTGTTAAAAGGATTTCAAGTCTAAAATGAAAATGGTTTTCCAAGTTATGGATAAATCATTAGAAACGAGTTTGAAAGCTATAAGTTGAATCTTTGATTTAAAGATTTAATGAGTTAATCCTATTGAAATGGAAATCTGTGAATAAATCTTTGTGTAACTAGGCAAACTTTGTGAAATAAATCTTTTTGTTTAAAGATTGAAATGGTAATTTGTTCAAACCATTTGAAGAAAGATTTTGGGTTTTTAAAAGTTATGACTTAACTGAAATTCCATATTCATTTTTTTTTAAATATTGCGCTCACTATTCGGTTTAGCCGGGAGAGGACCTTGTGTCATATAACCCATTCCGAATAGTGATACGACGTTATCGATTGCATTTGAAGACCGTTGTTGAAGACCGAGTATTTGCAAGAACGATAAGATAATCTGTCTATTGACTCTGCACTGAGTTGCTCCGGTATAGAGTTCTCCATATGTGATGGGGAGTCCGATCGGAATTGTGGATGCCCAGGTTACAACGGCTTCTTCCTTTATTGGACGAAGTGCCTTTGGTTCTGTTCGAACCCGAAACAGACTTGTATGGTTGTATGTATGACATTTCACTTTGAGATATAAAACTGATCCCTATCAAATACATTTCTGCTTGGTAGCAGAGAATTTATTCTCTTAGCTTAACACCCTTCTCCGAGACGTACGAGCTCAGAGGTTATGTAGTTGATAGTTATCAGTGATATACTCCCAATTTGGTAGTGTGTCATGCTGAGTGTTGCTGTGTATCATTTGTTGATCAAAGCATGGATTTTGTATAAAGCGTAGCTTTGTGGACGAGACTGCATCAAGACCTCACACCCCGGAAATGGTCGAAACAGGAAAGATTCAGCAAGGTTATGAGGGCCGCTCCTTTTAGGGTGTGTCATTCCCTTCTGGAAAAGGGGTGGTATCATGGTATGGAGCCCAGATACTTTACTCATGTGGACACTGCAAATCTATTACTTTGTGATTGCTTTGTAGTTGAGAGGCGCCTCGGATAAAGGTCCCAAAGGACCGGGGGATGGCATGCTCGTGTAGTAGTTACCTAGTTACAGAGGTAACCCGGCCTTGTGTTGGCAGAGAGCTGGTTAAGCTCTCAGGATGTACCTCCAGATGCGTACCCATGTGGCAGTAGGAAGTTCCTTAGCCTGACCATTTGTTGGAAATCCAATCTTCAATACGTGCCTTGTACGGTTTTAGTTGTAGAACCTTCCATTTACTTATGGTGGTCGCCACTGTTTAGATGGTAGCTATAGTAGGCATAGTTCGGAATGTCTATACTGACTAGGATTAATATTATACTTTCGAAAGGTTTTCTTCACTATGCACTAATAATAATATCAAAGAAATTTTCTCATATCAAGCATATTTGACTATTATAAGGAGAAATCTCCTCCAATTCTGCGTTTGCATTGTGTGTATGGCGGGAGGCCTTATGGTAGTTTCATTTTTGCAAAAAGAATTGCAGATTTATTTTAAATTCTTTTTTTGTTTGTTTTAAAAGATAAAATGTTTTTGTTGCTCATACCAATCCCACGACTGACCTGGAGTTTATTTTTCCTTTCCTAAACTCTGGGTGCCCATAATTTTTCCACACGGCAGTCTAGAGTTGGGTTTTTAAATAATCGATAATAGGTGTAGATTCGATAACTTTCGAAGTCTTTGTTTTGGTAGCTTTCAGCCCTTGGGAATCCTCTTCGATCTTTGGACAGCTGACCTCGCTTATCATTGTGCATCGTTATTAGGATTTCGAGCTATTTCTGGATTGGTGCCTTGGAGATGGAGATTACCGATACTGGAATTCTCTCTTGAAGACCATATTGGAGATATTGTTCCGCTTCTGGTGTTATCTTTTCTTTCCATTGCTATTGTCTTGTATCATATCTCGGATGTATATTGATATTCATTGTATCATTATTTTATCAAATGTATTATTCATTTCCTTCCACTGTGTTGTACTTAATGTGTTATAAGCTCCGGCGAACCAGATTCGACATTTGGATCTGCGGCATTTGAGTACGAGTGTCGTATTCGGTGTCGATTTTCGAAGATCGAGTCAGGGTCGTTACAGATTGACGGAGAAAATGCTCTAGTCTTGCTTTAGTTCATTCATGACCGTAGGTCTACCAGTCGACCGCATATCGGTCGACCACTAATCGTTGATAGATGGGTCGACCCATAGCCTACTCAATTTAAATAACACTAATAAAAATATAAAATAAAATAAAAAAAATAAATATCTTAAGCATCATCTTGGAACAGTTAACGACAAAGAGTTGATGGGTAGAGGTTGGAAATCAATCGAACGATCGACTGAAATGTACGACAATTATGGCTCTATAGGTCGACCCCCTAAACTGCTACCGGACGACCACTATGTGTCGAACGGTAGTGCTACTGCTTGCACAAAAGAAGGTGTGATTTGATGGTAAGGGCTTGTGACTTTCTGCTAATCCACCAAGGTTCGAGTCCCGTGTTATCCTATTTTGTAAGTGTATATTTTAACAATAAATAAATTATATTTGCATCGAAAATAAATGTGAGAAATTAAATAAACTAAATATATAATTTTATGAAGAAAAGTTTTATTTAAAATTCGTATTTTTAAAGTTATTGATTTATTGAAAGAAAATTCAACTTGGTTTTAAAATTATTATTTAGCTATTTTTATAAATTCTAAAAAATGAGAAATACTTACTAGAAAATATTTTAATTAAAGAGAATTTCATGATTAAAAAGTCTAATTAGAGGCATATTATGTTTATATTTACATTTAATTAAAGAAAACACGTAATTAATAATATAAAGTTTGTTTAAATATCCAATTTAATTCTATAATGGTTATTATGCATTTCTATTATTCTTATCTTTGTTATATTAATCATGGACATTATGAATGATTTATTGTCAAATACTAATTTAATTATTCTATATATCTGATTATTCTGTTTTATTTAAAATTTCCAATTATTCTATATATCTGATTAATCTGTTTTATTTTACTTTTCCAATTTCTCCTTTCTTTTGTATTGAATTGGATCATATGAATGATTCACCATTGATATTGATTTGATTAATGTTTTGATCTGATATGGTGAGTGCACCCTTCTTTATGATTTCATGAGAATTTATTCTATGTGACGAGGGGTCTGAATAAATAGAGTTATAATACCGTTTGAGATGCGACATTCAGTAATATTTCTCTGGTTATTCTTTGGGCTCGTCATATAGAAATCGTGGAGATCGAGTGTAGTTTATGAACATTGAATAAACCATTGTGCATCGCACAGTGGTATGGGACACCGATTCGGTTATTCATTGTAAGTAGAGGTCACTCAAGAGACGAGAATATGGATATGATTTATACTTATGTGAGGTGATGCTCGGGGTAGAGTAGGTTTATATGCTCAGGGTAGAGTAGGTTTGAATGCTAGGGGTAGAGCAAGTTTATAGATGTTAAGGTATAGGAGTGTACCCATATGTAAAGATATATTCATATAAATTATCTACTTTTCTATCATAAACTGCTCCGGGGATATGATTAGGAGTTATCGAGAACTAGATGGCTAGTGTCCACCCTGGCGGCCTAATCATGGGGTTGCGCCATAGAGCCTTGGCGCCTTTATTGTATATTAGATGCACATCACGGGACTTTAGGGAATGTTGGTTAGCCCTTAAGGGTAGAGTAGCCCTAGCCCCTTTTGTAACAACCTGCACCCAATGGACCCAAATTTTTTCTCAATCCAAAACCCAAGTCCCCCAAGATACAGATTGTTGGTTTTGTTATTTTGCAATTAAACAAATAACTGCATATCAAAGCACTATCGATATAACTCACAACTGAATAACAAAATACAATAAAACATATAGTTACCGACCAAGGTTGACACTTCTAATATCTATTGTCTTTGTCAGAACGGAGCATGCATTAGGAAACCTATCCTTCCAAAATCCTGCCTTACAGCATTACCTGTCCTTCTGAACTATCAAATGAGTTGTAATGAGGAGGAGGTCGAAAAAACATTTTGGTGAGTGGTGAATTATACATTTTATAATAACACTAGTTTATGTCGATTGTCTTTCATTATATGTTATGTCCTTTCATTTTTACTTGGTCGTCTTGACTCCACGTTCACATATGACACGTCCCATCTACTCAAAGTAGACTATAACTACATACATACATATATATAAATATATAAGTACCACACTCCCTTTTTGGTTCAAGATGCTATCCCCGCTAGTGTCCATAATTTGGCATCGTGTCTGGATCCATCATCTACGTAAGATCATGTCCGTATGGAACTACAACTTGTACTACGACTCCTATACAACTACGCATTGGGGGAGGGGAACTCGAAATTCAAACTTGCCTGTATGTCTCATCGTATGCACACATGTCTACCTCTCAATGGTAGTTTAATCGTGCATCTCGTTAAGCCTAATGCGGTGTCACAATAGTAGAGCCGTATTCTATCCTGCTTTGAAGATTTACTACTACTTTATATTGATTATATAGGACTCGGCTCCTTAGACTACCCCATTCATTTTTGAAAGAACTTTTTTATAGGGTAACTAGCCTTGCCTTAACAAATAAACTAGCAAACAACCCTGGTAGTATATTACCTAATGTAACCTACCATAGTAGGAGGTGTAGTTTGTAGGAAATGCGGATTATGGATCTTAAGGTAGAATTAACACTATAGGGGTGGTGAATAGTGTTTAATTAATTTTATAAATATTTTTGAAATCTTTTCAAATTAAGCACTGGCAGATGCAATTCACAAACACAGAATCAGACACAGATGTAAATAGTAAATAAAAGCAGTAAAGGAAAGAACACGCTAGAATTTTATACTAGTTCGGAGTTACCCTACATCCAGTCCCATACAATTTCTTGTGCAGATTTCTTTTCATAAAGTCGATATTATAAGCATAATTTCAAAGCCACGAGATACACCCTCCTTTCGTCGAGTCTAGAGAAAACTCCCTTAATTTAACCAGGCTACAAGATCACCTAATTGATTTACGGGATACAATCACGCACAATTGATTTACGGGCCACAATCACACCGTTTCCAATATCACGTTGGTAGATAAAGAAACTTGATACACTTCTTTGATTATAAACAATCCTATAACTCTGAATAGCACTGAGATCTTTGAGAGCGAGTGGCAGAGAATCAAATTAGAGATGATTAAGTTTGATTCACTTAGGATTTCAGCAGAGTTTTGTTAAAATATAAGAGAATACTTGAGTGGAGAAGGAGTGAAGAAATGATGAAAAAATAACTTGAAATTCGTTGAAAACAATTGGTATTTATAGAAAAACAATAGTCATGTCCATTTGTGAAAGGTTATGATGAATAGACACTTCATTTAAAAATTTTGAATCTACATTCCACCGCTACTATGTCGACATGGGGTGATGGGGTATGTCGAAATGCACTAGTAAATTTTGAAAATTGATTTTTGTTTTTAAAAGAGATTTTCTTTCTAAAACTTGTCAAAACAATTTCTGAAGTTTATAAACCATTTTGAGTATAGTTTAAAAATATTAAAGAGATTTAAAAAGTAATCTTAAAAATATATAATCTATAATATAAAAGTAATATTAAAAACTAAGTATAGAATATATTTTTAAGATTTAAAGCTTATAATATTAAATCCAGGATGTAGTCTAAAAACAAGAGATGATTTTGAAATTTTAAAATAGTTTTTGAATTAAGGCTAAAATATTTAAACCACGAGAGATATCTTTTAAAAAGATAGTTTTAGAAAAATAGTTAAAATAAATCATTTTGAAAATTTTGTGTATTCCATTCCACTAGAGAAGATCGTGGGTTCCATCCCACAAAAGAGGTCATGGGTTCCATCCCACTATTAAAGCAAGAAGGTGGATCTATTCCACGATTAAAATCGGAATAAAGATTTTAGTGCTATTATGAAGTTTTGACATAAATCTAGACTCTATTACTTATCTTGATATCTTGAACTCTTGATAATCTTGATATCTTAAAATCTTGATACCCGTGAGTCTTCAGTCTTGGTTTCTTCAATCTTGAATTCATCAGTCTTGAATCTCTATACTCAATTTTGAATCTTTATACCGTACATTCGTCATTCTCAATATCTGCACGGATATATATATCCTGCATATACATATATATCTAGACAAGAATATTAGTATTTATATTTTACAATAAGTCTTAAGATTGTTGTCATCAAAACCATCATCTCAGGAACTAACAATCTCATCCTTTTAATGATAACAACCTTCGTTTATAAAATCTACCCCACCAAATTTCGATTCTCCTTCAACTCTCCCTTATTCCAACAACTCCCCTTTAAACTATTAACTCCCCCTTAATCTAAGCCTATCTAACCTATTTTATAATGCCTCTCCTTTATCATCAATAAAAAACTAAGCCTAAACTACATAGCTCCCCTTAAAACTAATACTATGCTAACAACGAAGTATAGTAAGCGAAAACATAAATATAATTTTATTATATATATATATATATATGTTGTTTTATTACACATATAAACACAATTATATACGAATACACACAATATGTAAAAACATTAACATAAAAACAATCTAATGAGATTCTTTGATAATTATTGACTTTTGAATCGAATAATTTGGGTAATAGAGACAAAATTTCCACATTGTTCAACCAAAAAACTTTATCGTCTTCGTCCATTTGCGCTTTTTCTTCTTCTACGTCTTCCTCTAATAGATGATGAATATGAATGATAGAGGAGTCATGTTTATATACGACCAGGTCTGCATTACCATTAGAAATTTTGCAAATTTATAAGAATTCTACTTTGCTTCTCTCGTTCCTTAGCCATCTTTATTTGCATGACTTGCAACTCAGTCGTCATTTGCAGAGAGTCCTTCAAAGTTTTCTCTATCTTCTAGACTTGGGCCAGTATAGTTCGTTGAAATGGACCAGCATTAGGGGAGGAAAAGAAAAGGTCACATTTTGTTTTGATTTAGGATAGAAGGCCATCAATTTATATTCTCAGAAGTTTACTACAGAGAGAAATGAAGTGGAAGACAGAAGAATTCGAAACATAGAGAATATATAACTATCAAACTAATTTTAGAGGAAAAATCAAATTTTCAAATTTTACCGTTGTATGTCGACATAGGGGATAAGATGATGTCGACATTCTTATGGAAATTTTGACAATTTTATTTTTTCTTTATTTATTTAAATATATATGTTACTATATCTATATTCTATTTCTCAGTTAGAGCAAATGCCTAGTTCTCTTCTTAGTTTAGTAAAGATTGATTGATTCAAGGGTTTGGTCAGAATATCAGCTATTTGATTCTCAATGTTGATAAATTTAAGAGTAATGATCTCTTTACTTATATTATCTCTGAGAAAATGATGTCTGATATCAATATGTTTGTTTCTGGCATGAGGAGTAGGACTTTTGGATAAATTTATTGCACTTGTACTGTCACAATAAATTGGTGATTTTGAAATATTTAATCCAAAATCCTTTAGGGTCTATTGCTTATAGATAGCCTGAGAGCAAGCTAAAGCAGAAGAGATATGTTCTGCTACAACTGTTGATAGTGAGATAGTATTTTGCTTTTTAGTAAACCAGGAAACCAGAGAAGGTCCTAAAAAGTGACAAGTTCCACTTGTACTTTTTCGATCTGATTTACAACCAATATAGTCAGCATCACAATATGAGATTAAATCAAATGAATCATTTTTAGGGTAAAATACGTCATAGTATAAAGTGTGTTTAAAATAACTTAGGATGCGTTTAACAGCTTTTAGATGGGTCTCTTTGGGTTGCGATTAGTATCTTACACAAAGACAGACACTATGCATGATATCAGGCCTACCCACAGTTATATAGAGTAGCGATCCAATCATTTCTCTGTATGGTTTTTGGTCGACATTTTTTGACATGTCTTCTTTATTCAAGGCTTCAATGGTTGCCATAGGAGTGTGTTTTCCACACATAGTGGTCATACCAAACTTATTAACTAGACCCCTAGCATACTTTTCTTAACTAATGAAAATACCCACTATCTAATTGTTTGATTTGCAATCCTAAAAAGAAAGTAAGTTCAACCTTATGACTCATCTCAAACTCTTTTATCATTATTTTAGAAAACTCTTTGTTTATTTCATTGTTTATTGATCCAAAAATTATATCATCTACATAAATCTACACTAATTGGATATCATTTTTGTTTCTTTTGATAAAAAGAGTATCATCTACTTTACCAATTTTATAATTTATTTGTAATAGGTAAGATCTTAGTCTATCATACCAGGCTCTAGGAGTTTGTTTCAGACCATATAAAGCTTTCTTTAATTTGTAAAAATGATTTGGAAAACTCCAAAAAGTTAGGGTTATTCAACATAAACATCTTCTTTAATAAAACCATTTAAAAATGCATTTTTGACATCCATTTGAAATAATTTGAAATTGTTATGGTTTGCGAAAGCAAGTTGAATTCTAATGGCTTCTAATCTTCCTACGGGTTCAATGGTTTCATCATAGTCTATTCCTTCCTCTTGACAGTAACCTTGCACGACTAACCGAGCTTTATTTCTAACGACCTCACCTTGTTCACTCATTTTATTTTTATAAGCCCACTTAGTTCCTATTATATTTTTGCCCTCAGGTTTAGAACAAGTTCCCATACATCATTTCTAGTGAATTAATTCAGTTCTTATTGCGTAGCAAAAATCCATGAATCATCAGATGATGCTTCCTTTGGATTTTTGGGTTCAATAGTTGATATAAAAGCTACATTACTAATCTTGTTTAGTTGATTTCTAGTTCTAACAATAGATCCAATATTTCCTAGTATATTTTCTATAGGATGATCTTTTAAAAGCCTGATTCTTTTATTAGGATGAACAGTTTCACAATTTGTTTCATTTGATTCATTATTTAAAGTAAAAAAATCATCTTCATCATTTATTTGAACAAAATCTTTGAAATTTTCATCGAAAGATACATGCATTGTTTCTTCAATGTTGTTAATTTTTAAATTGAAAACTCTATATGCTTTACTTCTGTTAGAAAGTCTGATAAAGATTCCTTTGTCAGATTTAGGATCAAATTTATCCAAATTATCCTTTGTATTTAAAATGAAACATTTACCTCCAAAAACTTTAAAATAAGATACCTTTGGTTTCTTATTGAAAAGAAGTTCATATGATGTTTTATTGGTTAAAGGTCTAATTAAAATCCTATTCAAAATGCAACAAGCTGTAGCGACTGCTTCAGCCCAAAAATTTCTTGGTAATTTACTATATGAAAGCATAGTACTTTCACACTCTTGAATCATCCTATTTTTACGCTCTACCACTCCGTTTTGTTATAGAGTTCTTGGAATGGAAAAATTATGAGTTGTTCCTTTTTGATTATAGAAATTTACAAAATTTTTATTTTCAAATTCTCCATCGTGATCACTACAAATAGTTTTGATGTTTAAAGAAAGTTGATTTTGAATTCTTTTCGCAAAAGTTTTAAATAAATCAAATGCATCACTTTTAAGTTTCAGAAAAATTGTCCATCTGAATCTAGAATAATCATCTACAATTACAAAAACATATTTACTGTGATTTATAGACCGTATTTGAGATGGGCCAAACAGATCAAAATGAAGTAACTCAAGAGGTTTTGAAGTTGAAATCATATCTTTCAATTTAAATGAACTCTTTCTCTGTTTTCCTAATTGACAAGCATCACAGATACTATCTACTTTAAAATCCATTTTAGGGAGACCTCTTACTAGATCAAGTTTTAAAAGACTAGATAAGAGTTTGAAATTCAAATGCCGAAATCTTTTATGCCAAATCCAAGGGTCACTTGTATTAGCCAAGAAACATAGGTTATCATTTGAGATTTTCACACTGAGAATATAAATATTATTCTTCCTAATTCCTTCAAAGATAATATTTGATTTATTATCTTCGATGTGACACTTATCCTTCTTAAATTTAACTTTGTACCCCTTATCACATAGTTGACTTATGCTAAGTAAATTTTGTTTCAGATTCCTAACTAATAAAACATCAGAAATTGTAGGAGTTTTAGAGTTAACGACATTGCCAATGCCAATCACATATCCTATTGAGTTATCTCCAAAGTTGACCGGTCCTTTATCATCGTAAATTATGTCATTCAGTATCTCCGGATTGCCAGCCATGTGTCTTGAACATCTACTATCAAGTATCCATTCGTTTTTCTTGATTTTCACCATTTGTCCATTGAGTGTTGATTCATCAAAAGCCATATAACACATCTGTTCCTACACAACACAACAATTCGGTAGATAACTTGATTTTTCTATAATAACAATATGCAGACTTATGAGACAATGATGTTTTGGACAGTTTTGAACCAGTGTTAATAAAAACTCCAAAAATTTCCATTTTAATCTTTTTCAAAATTGAGATTATGCTAACTTTGAAAACCAATGCTCTGATACCAAATGTAGGAAATGCAAATTATGGATCTCAAGGCAGAATTGACACTAGAGGGTGTGTGAATAATGGTTAATTAATTTCATGGATCTTTTTGAGATCTTTTCAAATTAAACACGGACAGATGCAACTCACAAACATAGAAACAATCACAAAATGAGACATAGATGCAAATAGTAAATAAAAGCAGTAAAGGAAAGAACGCACTGGAATTTTATACTGGTTCAGAGTTATCCAACATCCAATCCCACACAATTTCTTATGCAGATTTTTTTTCAACTATAATGTCGATATTACAACCTCGATTTTTAAGGCCATGAGATCTACCCTCCTGTCTTCAGGGCCAGGGCAAACTCTCTAGATTTAACCAGGCTACAAGATCACCTAATTGATTTACGGGCAACAATCACACCCAATTGACTTACAGACCACAATCGTGCCGTTTCCAATATCACTTTGATATATAGAGAGACTTGATACACTTCTTTGATTACAAATGATCATATAACTTTGAATAGCACTGAGATCTTTGAGAGAGAGTGGTAGAGAATCGAACTAGAGATGATCAAGTTTGATTTACTTAGGATTTCAGTAGAGTTTTGTTAAAATATAAGAGAATACTTGAGTGGAGAAGAAGGAGTGAAGAAGTGAAGAAAAACAAACTTAAAATTCGTTGAAAACAATTGGTATTTATAAAAGAACAACAGTCATGTCCATTCGTGAAAGCTTATGACGAATAGACACTTTCTTTGAAAAATTGAAATTTAAATTCTACGGTTACCATGTCGACATGGGGAGATAGGGTATGTCGACATGCCCTAGCAAATTTTGAAAATTGATTTTGGTTTTTAAAAGAGATTTTATTTCTAAAACTTGTCAAAAAAAATTCTAAAGTTTATAAACCATTTTGAGTATAGTTTAACCTTATAAAAGAGATTTAAAAAGTAATCTTAAAAATATATAATCTATAATATAAAAGTAATAATAAAAACTAAGTATGGAATATATTTTTGAGATTTAAGCCTTATAATATTAAATCCAGGAGATAGTTTAAAAACAAGAGATGATTTTGAAATTTAAAAATAGTTTTTTACTTAAGGATAAAATATCTAAACCAAGAGAGATATCTTTTAAAAGGATAATTTTTGAAAAAATAGTTAAAATAAATCATTTTGAAAATTCCATGGATTCCATTCCACTAAAGAAGGTCGCGTGTTCCATCCCACTAAAGAGGTCATGGTTTCCATCCCATTATTAAAGCGAGAAGTTGGATTACATTCCACAACTAAAATCCAAATAAAGATTTTAGTGCTATTATGAAGTTTTAACATAAATCTAGACTCTATTACTTATCTTGATATGTTGAACTCTTGATAATCTTGATACCTTGAACTCTTGATACTCATGAGTCTTCAGTCTTGGTTTCTTCAATCTTGAATTCGTCAGTCTTGAATCTCTATATTCAATCTTGAATCTTTATATTGTACAGTCTTCATTCTCAATACCTGCATATATATATATATATATATATATATATATATATATATATATCCTACATATACATATACATATAGATATATATACATACATATATATACATATACATATATATATAAACAAGAATATTAGTATTTATATTTTATAACGAGTCCTGAGGTTGTTGTCATCAAAACCATCATCTTTGGTACTAATATAGTCCATTAGTTGTAAACCTATCTTTCCCATTGACTGTGTAGGAACGATGACGCACTTGACCTATATATAACTCTTACTCCTAATTTGGTACCAACACATTCTGATATTAGCGACGAGCCTCTCACCATCCTATTTTGATTGCCTAACGCAATCAAGGTAATACCCTCCCCTTAATTAATTGAAGTAGACTCCACTGAGGGAATTCCTTCACCTATATGCAAGCGTATATGCTCCATGGGTCCTACAGCTTGATATGTCCCATGTCAGTATAATGTATCTGTAACTGCTGGTAGCCCTTTGTGATGGGCAGAGTTCTATTGTGTAACACTACCGACCTCGTATTTCAACCCATTCTATTAACTATGTCATTTTACTTAATCTAGGTAATTGGGTAATATTCTATAATTCACACCCGTCATAACATATATTTTAATTTGTATACCTTCATCTAATTATTACTTTACTTTCAATCATTGATGTTCAATAAATCTTACATAACTTACGTTTGATTTATTCTTGCATTCACTATCATTTGCTATCCAATTCTTATTTATTGACTCAGTTTTCTTTTATAATTTCCCTTTTTTTAACATTATTGGATGAAATCACCTATTTCCTTTTTAACTAATGACTCTCTTTAATTTCCTACTTAGATTTATTACTTCCATATTTGTTCAATTATATCTTCATTGTTTATGTTCGTTTTCTACGTCATCTTAAATTATATATTTTAGGTTTCCTATTTAAATTGTTTTTATTATTCCTACTTACATTATTTAGTTATACTTAAGGATTTTTATACCTTAGCACATTGAAATTACTTCTCTCCCTAAAGGAAATTGTTAACACTATAATTCTCTATAAATTACTTAAAAGAGGACATGTGTTATGTGTGAAATAATAAGGAATTATCCTTATTTTTTTATTGGAATAGGCAGTAAAAAATATGGCGATTCCCTTATTTTGTACATCTCTCCCTTTTTGTTTACCTTCCTTATTATTTCAACCAATACACTTTTGTTTCTATTTTTAAACAATTTATAGAAATTCACATTGTTGCGCAATTCATTCCAGTGTTTTAAAATATGTTCTAATCCTAATTTAATTTATAATCAATTGTAATTTATATTCAACAATCTATATAAACTAACCAAATCAGAAATCCTAATATGATTTCGTTAACAAGTTATTTACAAATTTGGGGACTATTTATATCCCTAATTTTCCAAATCCAAAAGTATACAATATCTATCTAGTTTAGGGTCTTCCGTAACACATAAGAATATTTTCCATAATCATTACACATATACAATTCCCATTTGTGATTTATATAAGTTCCTCACGTGTATAAAATTAAATATCCAAACTGTGGTTATATCTAGGCATAAATGAAATAGATCTATATTGATATAAATCCAATATTATTACAAAATATGTAATTTCCCACTCACCTTGCTTTAGCTTTCCAATTCTCTAGAATTAGATCCATTCCATTTTAATTTGACTCCCTCTTACTTAAGATCCAAAATATAAAAAGGGCATACACATATTAGAATTACATATATAGGGAAAGGAATGAGCTAAATTTATACCTGAGCAGGCAGTGTAGCAGTTAGTTTCCCATTTGGTTCTACACCGAATGGTAGATAAGTGCATATTATTTATACACCTTACCAAAGTATTAGGAGTGGATCCGAGTGGATAACCTAGGTGCTCTTGGAGATGGCGAGTAGCCATATAGAGATATGACTTTACTCGGGACTTCATGTCTATCATACAGTCATTTCCTTGTCATTATTTATTTCAATACGAGGAGATGAGACTATACTTGTGACGTGCTAAGTGTCCAGAGTATAGTGGATTCTCATATCTTTTATCATATATATGATTTACCAGATAAGCGCTTTATGTATTATACATTGATATTGGTATTTTTTGACATTGCGAGATATATTAGGATATGCTATATGCCTGCCTGATTATTCTTGAGATACCATATGTTGATGATTTTTGGATTTTGATGATGATTTTCGAATATGAATGATTCACCCATTTGACGTTGATTCTATGATACTGATTTGATATGCACTTATATAGATGATGATATTTTTATGCATGGGTTAGTAATTTGACATCATATGTATTACTTTAAGGATTGTTTATGATTTTTTAACTTTACACCATGTGTAACGACCAGCTTGTACCACCGGCACCAATAGCATATAAATAGTGCACTACAGTCATGCCCGACCAATATAGGACGACCATCAAGATGAATAATAACAAACGCAGCGCGTAACCAATCAAATATCTCAGGGCGCACGAATAAAATATAATATCATAGATATAACAGGAGAGACAACAATAACTATGTGAACAAATCACCAAAGTATATATCCATAGAGTTATATACAAATGTAGTAGAATTTATACAATGGAAACAAACTCAACAGCTGTCGCTGTATAAGAAAATAAGCAGTTAGTGCTAAGGCTCCCCGGTGCTACATAGTGGAATAACATAGAAATCCATATAAGTATATAATACGAGATAGCTCCACCCAACTTGTCCTCCACAGAGCTACTGCATCAACTAGACATGTTATTTAGTCCTCTCATTTAAGAGTACCGAAGATAATAATAAGAAAAGTATAAAACCTTGGCTCAGACTTAGTCTGGTGTGGCGGTAAATGAATCTCAAAATACTATATAGGTAAACATGGTAAGGAACAAGAGTACACGAACCATAACCGACCTGTCCCTACAACCAAAGAGTCAGCACCTAAAGGTATTGTACAACATAGAATGATGGATGTCCAAATATCCCTCTCTAGTACCTACTCCCAATGATACCCATAAGTGATAGCCCACTAAAGAAAGCAACCAAAGCAACCATAACATCCATTAAGCAATACTCATAATAACTAATCCCATTGCTTTGAATATATGATAACTCGTATAGCCTCCTTACCGCCAAGGACTAATGGAAATCCCGGTTTTCATTGTACGCTCATATCATGATGCCCAAAGCTCAATATGCGTCTAGAATCCCAAAGCTAGACACTAGACCCAAAGCCATTTGTTCAGTATGCAGGTCCCTCAATTGACCCATTGTTTCCCTACTTACAATACCCCTGCTTCGAGTACAACCGAAAACACTCTGAGTTACCAATGATTACTTAGCACATTCACATCCGAGCCCTCTTTTGCTCCATTCAAATTCCGAGCCCTTATATTTCTCAATTCAGTTTCCATTATCCATGAACCCACCATGATCCTCGTTCTACAACTCTCTTCTTTACTGAGCTGCTATCTACAATACCTACTCCTACTACGAGTCACAAACTGAAGATATATAGCTCTCACCATGCTGTTACATCACCATCCAAACTTGATGCGAACGAGCCAACACCTTCTGCACGATCTACATGACCTCTGCTACATCCCATAGAAGCTCCACCACCATTGGACCCACTAGAACATCTCGACAACGACATAAACAAGTCGGTACCGACTTGTCTACTTTGCTAATCCATGGCTAACTCCACTTCCTTGCTTCTAGTAATTTATCTCTAAATGCTCTAGACCCTAATCTATCCATCAAATATCTATCTCCTCTCCCCAAAGCATTTAACTTCACATTCTAGAAACAAGTTGGTGTAGTAACTAACACTTAGCCAATCACCTAACTCTTGCCTTTGGTCACCTCTACTAGCCTTGCCCTTGAGTTCACCAAAAACCACCGAGCTATCTGACCAACAAAAACACTTCGGCACCAACATAAACAAGTCGGTACTGACTTATGCGCTTAATGAATTGGAGCTTGCGATTCGAGCTAGTAGCTTCCTCCATACTCAGAGCCTCTCCTCTATGTTTCGTCCAATTTTGACCATCTTTGCCTCCGATTTGCCAAATTCACCAACCTATCTTCCTAACATCCGAAACACTAGCAAAAAACATCAAAGCACAACATACAAACATGAAACAACATGCACATATGTCCATTCACACAATCCAGACATAAGAATATGATAAACAAGCAATTCTTATGTAGATCTGCATTTTACATGAATATATGAACATGAATAAGGGTAATTTTTAGTAAATTCAAAACATATGCATAGACAAACATATAATTAATTAAAAAAGGTTTTATGGCCAAAAATCACGTTAAATCATGCAATTCTACCATATAAACATGTTTAGGATAGTGATAAGGCATAAGCCACTCACTAGTTACCAAATTAAACCAAATCGAGCGTAGGTCTAATATGGACAGCAACCAAAAACAATGCAAATCGACCAAATCATTGATCTTTAACCACCACGATAATCATATCATTAAAAAACATTATAAATAATGTCATCTAATAATACAGAGAATACGGCATGTTAAGAATGATCAAATGTGAATATGACTTTGTATGAACACTGACACATCATACTTACCTTTTCGCTGAATCTATAAAATAAAATTTGACTTATACAGTCTCAGTTCAAAAGATAAACACATCGGTTTCTTAGAATCAGAATAGTATATCATAGTAGTCACAGATTACAGTGGAATATAGATCTCATGCACATATTATGAGCTTAAAAAATAAAACACTAAACTCATATAATGTATAGCTCGTACAAATCTGTAACTCAAATATACATTTCAGATAAGTACGCAAAAATCCTATAAGAGATAAACTAAAAGTCAAAGTGGTTTATCTCCCTATTAGCCTAACAATTGATAAGTCTACCTGCATTGTAACCTGAAAAGTCTCGGCCTGACCCGAGCATTAAAATAACACCCGTGTTAGACTATCTCTAAATATCCAAAAGGGTAAGAACAAGATATAACACAAGAATATATGATATATAGATAAATACCGATGTCATATATATATATATATAACAAGTCAAGGGTATAGTCCAACTCCAGTTACAATTTAAGACACAAGACTACCAAATTCACAAAACATGAAATAAATCACAATCATCAAATCCATCATGAACATAGAAATATTTCTATTCTAAAACAAAGAACAAATCAAAAACCTTGAAATTCCAACCAAAGAAGGATATAACAAAATCCAAGGATACCAAATACAGAATGATCTCAATGATCATACTCATACCCTAGGAAAACAATCATGCCAATCAGATACTAATGATCGTCCATATTATGAAAATAGAATCTAAAAATCCATGAAAACTAGACCAGAGAAGATATAACTCATACCGAACTCTTAGATCATATAAAAATCTAGGAGCATACTTCTCTACGATCTATTGGCTCCCAGCCAAACATCAAAAGAAAGTAAACTCTAAAGTATAAAATACTATAACTTTTAGTAATCACAAGAACTTAACCAAAACGTCCCACACCCCTGGTGAAATTCAAGTATTTACTAGAAGCTAGTAAATCTCACTTATTCTAGATACCACCGAAAAACCTGACTATATTCTCTTAAGGATCTATTGACACCATGACCAAACAGCAAAAGAGAGTACAATCTACAATGTGCTAATTACTTCCCTATAACAATCACAAGAATTTAACCAAGGCATCCCATACTATCCGGTGCATTCGAGTATTCACTAATAGCTAGTAAGTACCACTTAGACATTCTATTCAATGAGTTGGACAATAATCGACGAAGCGTTACGTGAGGGCACTTAAACTGATCGATAATACTAAGTCGAATATTAATATTTTCCAAACTATTGAATTAAGATTCCCAAAACATTTTATTTAAACTCTTCTCCAAATGCAAATGTCACACAAAATTGCTATAATAGTATTTGAATAGCCAAGTGTTAAATCCAATGAAAATCCGACAAGAGTTTATGGCTTTGATAATAAATAATATAAATTAACATATAGAAAATGATTTCTAAATGTACTTTATATATGAATATATTCTCATACTTCTTTTTTAGAAACTAATAAACTCATTTATTTCGCACTATATACATAGACACACACTCTTTTGTAGACTAAACCCAAAATTCCACTTCTAATATCAAAATACTTACATATATATTTATTCCAAATGCTTATTTAAAAATTCCATAGTTCAAAAATTGTATTCGAAGCTATATATATAGCCATTATTTCATAGAACCATAACTACTCATTTTTCAAACCCATATAGGTATTAAACATTTGCTTAATAGCGATTTAGATTTTTATTTCCAAAACCATTTCAAGATATTATTATATATATAATTACTTATAAAATCACTTATACAAAGGAAATTAGATTGTTATGAAAATTTGGTTTGAAATCTATATATTATAATAAACCATAGTCCATAAAATAGAAGGAAGTTGATTATCCAAAAGTCCCAAATTCATCACAAGAACACATCGGTAAATTTGATCCATGAACACAAGCAAATATCAACAAGAAAACAAATAGGCAAATAGATAGGTGAACAGAGCGATCGGGGAGCGAAACGAGCATGACCTAGAGCTCAACCCAAGCCAGGACTGGTGCACCAATCTGATGGGACCGATGGACCGATGACACCACCTGGGCTGAGTCCTAGGTGGTTCATGCGGCTCCTGGATCATCTTTTGGCAGGGGTTTTTAGGCAATGTATGCTTCTAACTCCTAGAGCACTGAATATTGTAGGATCAATTTCACCCTAAAGGGGGCGGTGAATAGGGTGATCCTATTAATTATAAAAATTTATTGTGGAAGTATACAAAATAATCACAGCACTGCTATACCAGAATAACGACAATACAGATAATAGTAGAATAAAAGCAGAGAATAGAACACACGGATTTACCCAGCTTTGGCAAAATCCTGCCTACATGCTGCCCGCAAGGTTTCTACTAGAAATTAAGTAGTTAGACGCTTACACACGTAAACTCGCTACACCCTCTATCGACTAACCTAACTCTAAGCTCAAAACCCTGCCACAGCTCAGCCACTGAGTTGCGAATTCTCGAGCTACACCACCGTAGTTCGTCCCCTAGTCATACGATTGAAATTACAAAAGTTTAAAAGAGAAAATGCAAATTTCAAACAAATTTAAATACAAAATTCTAATTTAAAAATCTAAGGCCCAATATAATATATAAGAATGCCGGCCCAAAGAATTATCACACTAAAAAATTGCCGGCTCCCTTTTTTTACTGTATTTCTTTTGGCTCGATTCGTTTTCTCTTCTCCATTGCGTTAATGGTTGCTCGTCCGTTTCTCGTTCGTTTCCTCTTTAAAAATTAGGGCTTTGATAATCGAAGAAGCGCCGACTTCAATTTGATCGATTGAATATGTGATTTCCCTTTCTTTGCTCTGTTGATCGACCGTTCTTTGCTTAGCTTTTGCTGCTTTTTGATCGAGTTCAATTCGTAAAATCCAGTATGTAATCTATGCTTTTCTGCTTTACTCGTTAGCTTGCTTGAACTCGATCTTGATTCGAGTTGAATGATTATTCTTTTTTGCTTGAACTCGAATGGTTTTGAAAGCCGATGATGAATGTGTTTATATAGGATTCGAATTCCTATTTTCTCGTTCGTTTGAATTTGTCATTTAATTTAACTCGACCATTCATTACGCTTGAATGCTTGAGGTTGATCTGACTTTTTCAATTCATTCTTTTCGTTGCTTGATTATCACGGCTTGCACCTTGGTCATCACTTGATGTTTGGTTGTATGCATATTTGTACATGTCTCTGGTGTCACTGTTTTATTCGAGTCTGTGCATTCTTCTCTGGCTTGTATTTGCAATCTTTGTTTCTGTTTGGTTGCCAGATCTAGTTGCTTCATTCTTGTCACTTCAAGTCTGAGTTGCTTCACCATTGATTGTGATTGTTAGTCTGCACTTGAATATGCTATGCACTGTATATGTCTGAAGCATTTCTGTATTTGAAACTGGAACTTGACTGGAGCATTTGTGTTCATTGTGTTTGTACGTACATACATATGTATGTATGAATGCATGCATTGATTTGGGTCTGCTTTGAAATTGAACTTGATCATTTATGTTGTACATACCTAAGTTGAATCCAACAAAAAGCTCGGGTTTGACCTTGTGGTCGAGTCGTGACATTATTTTATATTGCATTTGAGTTGAACCCAGCTTTTGATTTAGGTTTGACCTTATGCTCACCTGTCCCTGCAGTTTTATCAAGTGTATATTAGTGTGCACGGCCTTGTGGCATGTACAATGATACACTGTGCATGTCACAAGCTATTCGTGTATAATGAATTCAAAAATAAATGATGACGAAAAACCCAAATAACTAAGAAAAATAATATTTTCAAAATATATTTTATTTTACACTGCAAAAATATTTCGTTTCAGTTTTACTGCATCAGTATACATTTTTGCAGATAACTTAGATGCTGAATTCAATCTGAAATGAATTTAAAGATAAAATACGAGTGAATGAGTGAAATGTAGTGAGGTGCATATGTGAATGATAATTGTGATGTGATTGAAATTGTAATGTAATTGAAATTTTTATATATATATATAGTGAGAGCTCAAATTTTTACTATTCAAAATTATAATAAATATTTGTTTGAATAAAATATCCGTTGAAATTTACACTCTGTGTTATTTATTTTATTCAGCAGATATTTATTTAAATATGTGAAAAATAAAATAGTACATTAACAAATACATTTAAATGAATATATATATATATATATATATTTATTATCATTAAACAAAAATCATATATTCGCATATTCAACAGTTATGTTGTCGTGCAAGCGTACAGACAACTACAATTTGATACTATTTAGCATCATAAGATAAGAGTTTCGGCAAACAGAAGATTGAACAACATGAATTAGAAACACCACAAGAAAACAAGATCAATTCAACCATATATTCATCCAATTCAACCAAATAGCGAATCTACTCTATTTGGAAATAGTAATGCGAGGTAAACTCACCTTTATCCTTCATATAACTTGCTAGATCATCACCTAAGCCTTGCTAGACCCTTAGCTTCATTGAATTTGCCTAAAAACTCATAAACGAAAACCAACCATCAAATAATATGATCAAAAACATGATCAAATCATTCTTTTATAGATCTAAAAGGTAGAGATAGAGTTTAGAACACTTACTCTATTTATCTTGGATTTTCTAAGAATTTTTGCGAACTTATTTTGAGAATTTTTCTTTTGGCTAGGGTATTGAGTTTCTACCTATTAAAAACACTTTTCTTTGACTGTTATTTGCATATGAACGTATAGTTCATTCCAAGCTACCGAGGGATAATGATTTTCCTTTATTTGCACTAATGGGTGGAAATTTACATTAAGCCCGATACCCATATTAAATCAAAAGCATTGACTTTTCTGTGCACTTATTTTCCCCTTTTTTAAACCCAATTTCAAATTAGATCACATATAAAATTAATTTAAAATTTAAATTAAACTTTCATCTTTTAACTTCAAAATAAAAGAAATAATTATATTCTAAATAATTATTTTATCCCTCTTTTTAATATTTTAAAAAGAGACAATATCTTATTTTCATAAATTGAAAAAATTCCAAAATTAATAACATTTAAATCTAAATAAATCCATTTTACATAACTATAAGATTTATCACAATTTTACAAATTAACATTTAAAAATTTTAAATGAAATCCTCTTTAAGAAGTGAAATTCAGTTCTTAAATAAATTAAATCAATTATTCCAAAAACTGGATTAAATTTCACAAATCAAAAATTAGATTTAATAACCATAATTAAACTTAATTAAATTAGTCAATTAACAATTGAGTTGTTATAGACTCCCCCTTTAAAGAGATTGCATCCCCGCAATTTTCTCATCGAAAGAAATCAATAAATTTAATTTCCAAAATTTTATCATCCATCTAAATCATAAATGGTGTACACAACAAATCAAAATATAACATTTATTCATTTAACATTTATTTTAAAATAAACATTCACACTTTGCAAACTTCAAATAATAGAACGATGTTGCCTTGCCATCTATTTATAGAAAATCAATATGTCAATTGGCTGTGATTTTGACCGTGAAGTCAACATGGCCTTGTTACCAACCTCTATTGTAACGATCCCGTTTTTAAGCCAAATTTATTTTAGCAATTAATATAATTTTTAGAATTAATTTGTGAATTAATTTGAATTTTTACAAAATAAATAAGATATATGTTTGTTTATGTATATATAAATTGATTGTAAATAGAATTTTGATTTGAAATTCAAAAATAAATATCTTTAAAAATAAATTGGATTTAAAAATATCTGAAAAATTTATATTTTATTTATCAATTCATAATTAGATTTTAAATCATTTTCTTTAAAATTATATAAATATAAATAAAAGTAAATGTGTTAGTAAAAATTGAAAAAATATAATAATTCTTAAAGGATATTTAAAGATAAAAAATTCTATATTTTAAAAATACTATAGATAAATATATATTAATTTAAGATATAATAGCTTAATCTTAAAAATAAGATTTAATAAAATATTTATACATTTTCTTTTAAAATTAAACATATAACTTAAATAATAAAAACATAAAAACGTACGCTAATATAAATTTAAAAACATAATATATATATATATATAACTAAATTGAAAATATAATAAAAAATTATATAAAAACATATTTAAACATTAATGACATGCAAATTTACAAGTGTAAGTATTCAACATGAAATATAACAAGTGTTAACTTAATTTCAACATGCATAATAACAAGTGTCAAGATATTAATTTTCTTTTTATTTTAAACAAGGCTATATGTGACGCAGCACCTCTATACTCACGCTGGCCAAGGACACCACTGGGTAATGCCATCGACTAGAACGAAGAATAAGGCTGCTGAGGAGCGACCATCTATGTAATGGCTTTGTGCGAGTACCGATATGTCAGATGGTATGTCACGCATTTCATTTCAGAGCAAAACCGACATATCAAATACAAACTCATAGCTACTACACAGTGGCTATGTGTACTTCGGAAACATATATAAAATAAGCATAACACCAATCAGTCACAGATATTCATACCACTAAGGCAGAAATAGATACGAATATATCACATAAAAGTGTACTTCAAAGTAGTGGTCATACAAGATCCACTACATCACAAAAGAATAGGTACAAGTGTTAGACAAAAGAATATGTATACATCCAGGAGTCTCTATCTCAAATGTGTAACAACAAAAATCTACCAAATTTAAAGTAGTTAGACAAAAGTCGGACGATGATCCCAAATAAGGAGTCAAGCAGAAGCACCTGTAACATCTCAGTCTGATCCGAGTATTATTTAAGAAGAAAATAATAAACGGATCAGTCTGGCTATAAATATCATAAAAAATGAGATAGGATACGAGATATGACAAAAACGTATGATAGCAATAATGCTATACTATGAAAAGTATACATTAGATAACAACATAAATCATACAATATCTCGAATATTCTCAAACACCAAAAAGAATGTCATATTCTTTAACATATTCACCAAACCACAAATATTGATAAAACTTATCAATGTAAATCACAAAAATTGGTGAAACACAAATTCTAGAAATCATCAATTAGAAATCCAAAAACAAAAAGGGGGAGGCCTATCACAAACGGGAGCATGAAAACTCACCAACACGTTCATCACAAATGGAACGCTATTCCATGGTCGTTAACCATCAATTTTGAACCGAGGCTCCATAAACGGCCCGAAGACCATGGGTCACTACCCCATCAAATTTTGAGTCGAAACTCCACAAACGGGGTTTAGTGCCCCACACAAATAAAGAGACATCGCATATTGCTAGTCTAAATCACAAAATGATCATCATCGATCAACAAGAAGTGTCAATTACACTAAGCTAGTAAATAAACGAGTTTAGCTTTATGTCCCATAACCACTGACTTAACTTAAATATTTACGAACAAATTGTAGATTTCCACTCGAAATTTGTCACAAGAGTTTCAATCGAATGAGTGTGAGAATTAGCCGACAAAGTAAACGCAAGCGTTTCATACCACTTGTTTTGCTAAGTCATTTAATTGGATTTCTCAAACGAATGAGGAAAAAGGTTTGTATAAACTAATAGATTGGAATACGATTTCATAAACGAGCTTTGTATTAAAATAGAGTTGAATTCATCTTTGAGAAAGAGTTTGAATATTTACTACTAGTGTAGAAACCTTTGTATTTCAAAGTGACAAATCACAAAAATGATTATAAAACCAATTAATCCCAAAAATTCACATATGAAGACGTGAATCTAATCCACAGAAATCGATACCAAATCCATCAAAATGGATATTACCAAAAATCCCGAAAAAAAAATTTATCAAAGTCAACAAAAGTGATAACAACTATTCGGATCCACTGGAATCGATTTAAAATTTGAAATCCACACAAGAAGGCAATTTGGCTGAGATAAGACGGTTCAATCGACTGAATACAATGGTCAGTCGACTAATACAGAACCCAAAAACTTTCGGTTTCCAGGTTCAATCGACTGAACACAGTGGTCAATCGATTAATACTAGCACTGGAATTTTTCTGGTTCCAGGTTCAGTCGACTGACCTTATAGTTCAATCGACTGAACTGTCAAATGCAGTATTTCCAGCTTAGCCCCAAGAAGGGAAAAACAAAATCCTAACCGGACGCGATCGAACGAGCAACCGAGACTAGAGATTTATGCCAAGCGATAACCCAGCCTTATAGGCTCTTCGACACATGCTAAAAACATGTTCAAACATCAAAGATAGGATTTTAAAGATTTTTGACTTCAAAACACCAAAATTGGAATATTCATAAAACCAATTCAATCCAAAGGCAAATGGACAAGGAATAGATGTTAGGAATTACTACCTAACACTTATCAAAGATATATACTTAGATGTAAGTTCAAAAACTCACCTTTCAACCCCAAAACAACAAATGAGAAGCTATAGAACAAGCAAAGATTGATCTCGCTTCAACAACACCTCAAGAATCTTCAATCTATTATCAAACGTGAAGTTTATCCTAAGTTAGGTTATAGGAATTTCTAATAATTGAAGAGGGATTGAGATGGAGAAGATGAAGATGACGCTTACCTAAGGTTCTTCTTGATTTCTTGCTTGAAGTTGATAATTCCTAAGAGAATTAGGGCTTAGGAATTTTAACTTCCTCTTCTCACCCCCATTTTTACCTTACCTTGAGAGTGTTTGGAAATGTGGAGTGGAATGAATGAAGAGGAGTGGAGTTGGGTTATTTGTTAGGTTAGTGGGCTGAAACCCAAACCCAAAGCCCTAAATGAAAATATCGAAATTCTACTCAACTCCAAACATATCGATGTTTATAATCAAAAAGGTCGCAAATGCCATTTTAGACTCAATGGAAGGGGTCTCGAGTCCTAATTCAACTGTTTGTAAAAGGTGACATTACGGACTTAAATCCGACTAACGATGCTATATTTAAATAAAACATTTAAATATACAATCATAAAATATGCGGGTTGTTATAGACTTCCCTCCTTAAAGAAATTGCATCCTCACAATACTTAAGAAGAAATCAAAGAGTAACAACCATAAAAGCATATCAACACAAAAGGAAATTTGAAATAAGTTCACCTCAAAGAGCACGAGAGAGTAAGTCCGGATGTGTTCGCTCAGTGAATTCTCTGGAATCCCGAGAGCAATCCTTAGGATTTGAGGACCATTGAACTTCACAAGCGGGACATCTTTATTACGAAGACATTTGACCTCCATAGCAATGATACGAATATGATGTTGCTCATAAGTCAAATTAGGCGACACTTCAACTTCTTCAATAACACCGGGCTCAAGAATATAATCAGAATCCCTTAGGCATTTCTGTAGTTGAGAAATGTGAAATACATTATGAATAGCAAAAAATTGAGCCGGTAATAAAAGGAGACAAGCCACGGAACCAATGCGTTTGGTGATGGGAAATGGACCAACATACCGAGGTGCTAATTTTCCCGATCGATTGAAACGCAAAACACCCTTCGTAGGTGAAACACGAATAAACATAAAATCTCCCACAAAAAATTCTATTTTCCTTCTTCGATTATCGGCATAGGATTTTTGTCTACTTTGAGCTTCATTCATTCTATGACGAATAAGGTCAATCTTTTCTATGGCATCACGAATAAAATCTGGACCTAAAACCAGCATCTCACCGGCCACAAGCCGACAAGAAGTAGATCAGCATGGCGTTCCATAGAGTGCCTCGTAAGGTGACATACCGATAATATATTGGAAGCTATTATTATAGGAAAACTCAACAAGAGAAATATGATCTTCCTAATTTCCACCAAAATCAAGAACACATGCACGAAGAAGATCTTCAAGAGTTTGATTCACATGCACAGTTTGTCCATTGGACTGAGGATGATAAGCGGTGCTAAAATTAAGCTTCGTTCCTAAAGCTTTTTGAAGACTCTTCCAAAATCCACTAGTAAACAATGGATCACGATCGCTAATAATAGAAGTAGAAACTCCATGCAATTTAACAATTTCTTTAACACAGAGTTTGGCCAAGAGAGGTATGGCCCGATTAGACCGAACGGGAATAAAATGGGCGGATTTTGTAAGTCTATCCACAATCACCCATAGACTGTCATGGCCCGAACGAGAACGGGGAAGACCGTCAACAAAGTACATGGAGACCTGATCCCATTTCCAAACTGTAATGTCCAAAGGTTGCAATAACCCACCGGGCCTTTGATGCTCGGTCTTAACGAGTTGGCAAGTCATGCAACGCTTAATGAAGTTAGTAAAATCAGATTTCATCCCATCCTAATAATAAAATCTCTTCAAATCCACATACATTTTGCTACTAACGGGATGAATGGTAAATTTAGAACGATGAGAATCTTCTAAAATGTCTTTGTGAAGATTTCCAATATTCGGCACGATAAGTCTACCAAATTTTCGAATGCCGCCACGAGCATCGATTTCAAAGTCTTTCAAACCATCAATATTACTATCTCGAAAATTTTGGCTAAGATGAGCCAATTCAGGATCATGCCTTTGAGCATCAAGAATATGGTCTAAAAGTGATGGATGAGCCTCAAGGCTATATAAAACAAGAGATGAACATGAATCGGATTTACGATCTCGAATCTCACAAGTGGACAAAATCTTAAGATCATTCCATTCGGAGACCATCATAGAAACAACCGCTTGTTGCTTACGACTAAGGGCATCGGCAACACAATTTCTCTTTTCGGGAGTATAAAGAATATCAAGATCATAAAATGCAAGGGACTCAAGCCAATGTTGTTGACGCAAATTAAGTTCCTTTTGAGAAAATAAATACGTCAAAGATTTATGATCGGTATAGAGAACAAATTTCTCTCTCAAAAGATAATGATGCCAAATTCCAAGGGCTAAAACAATAGCCACGAGCTCTAAATCATGAGTGGCATATCTAGTCTCACCAGGCTTTAATTGCCTAGAAGCATAAGCAATCACACGTTCCCTTTGCATGAGAACGGCTCCCAAAACAACACGACTAGCATCGGCATAAACAATAAATTCTTGGTTCCCTTCGGGAATCACGAGAATAGGAGCATCAAAAAGGAGTTCTTTTAATTTCTGAAAAGAAGCTTCAAATTTGTCTGACCAACTGTACTTAACTCCCTTCTTTATTTACTAGTAAGAGGCGTGGAAATTTTTTAAAAGTCTATTATGAACCGATGGCAATAACCTATCAATCCAAGAAGGCTACAAATTTCCGTTAGACTCTCCAGTCTCTTTCAATTTTGAATCGCATCAATCTTTGAAGGATCTATGGAAATTCTGGATTCAGAACTAATACGCCCGAGAAATTTCACACGAGATTGCCAAAAGTGGCATGTAGAAAATTTTGCTTTCAATTGATTGCTCTTAAGAGTTTCCAAAATAATCCGAAGATGCCTTTCATGCTCTTCCTCGGTTTTAGAATAAACAAGAATATCATCGATAATGATGAGAACAAATCGATTGAGGAAGTCTTTGAAAACTCGATTCATAAGGTCAACGAAATAAGCTGGAGCATTCGTTAAACCAAATGGCATAACAAGCCATTCATAAGATCCATAACAAGTATGAAACGATGTCAAAGGAATGCTATCCTCTGCAATACGAAGCTGATGAAAACCGGTTGCTAAGTCTAACTATGAAAAGACTCTAGCACCATTAAGTTGATCAAACAGATCATCAATCCGAGGTAAGGGATATTTATTCTTTATGGTGAGATCATTAAGCTTGCGGTAGTCAATGCAAAGTCTAAGTGTACCACCAGATTTCTTCACAAAAATAGCCGAAGCTCCCCATGGAGAGGAACTAGAACGAATAACTTGTTTTACTTCCAATTCGTATAATTGTTTATGCATCTCCTCATTTTTCTTATTGGACATGCGATAAGGAGGACGAGTGACAGGTAGAGCTCCAGGGATTAGATTAATTCTGAACTCAATTGCTCGCTTAGGGGGTAATCCTAAGACGGGCTCAAATATGTCAGGAAATTCGTAAACAATGTGAATGAGGGAAATGACATCTTCCTCATCATTATTATCGTCATCATGAGGGTTTAGAAAATATAAGGATGCTGCCAATTTGGAATCCGAATCTTTAAGAATAATAAAAATCTGTTTAACAGATTGAGGATGTCGAAGATGTATAGTCCTCTCAGGACATAGGATGTGGGCTTCATAACGGTTAAGCCAATCCATTTCCAAAATCATTCCGAAGCCTATGTAACGCATGACATGCAAATCGGCTCGGAAAGAATAATCACATAAAATAATCTCGACATCATTACAAAGTAAACTGAGTGTTGTGGATCCACCAACTGGATTTGCAATTCTCAAAGAAGTCATCAAGCCCATAACATTTAAAGAAAAAGTATCAACAAGTTCTTTTGATATAAAAGAGTGGGATGCACCCATGTCAAAAAGAATGCGAATAGGAAGATCACAAAAAATAATAATTCCATCAAGGATAGAATGAGAAATACCTTGACCATGAGAAGTGTTACTAAGGGCTTGCACAACATTTAGCTTTCCCTTGTTCTTGCTTTGAAGTTTGGACATGCAGATATATAATAACCCGAACTTTTGCAATAGCTACAAGTAAGGGGCTTCGAACACTTATTTGCGTAATGGTCCTTAGAACCATAATTGTAGCATTCTCCATGGCTAGGGGTAGGAGTCTTTGTTACCGAAATTGCTTATTTCCGTTTCTTGTTTGGATAAGGACTTTTGAACTTATTAGGCCTTTTCTTGTTGTTGTTGAAGTTCGGCTTGGGACTCTCAACTTCAACATCACTCTCTTTATCTGCCTCTTTAAGTCGAAGAGCGATATCAACAAGCTGATCAAAAGAAACTTTTAGTTTCAGAAGTAAAGGCTTTTTGAGATTTTTATTCAACCCATAGATAAACCTCTTTTTTTCAATGGGTATTAATGTACTTAACCCCGTATAAAGAGAGGGGTTCAAAAGATGAGATGTAATCTGTCACAGAAGATTCACCTTGAACAAGGTCAATAAAGCGACGGGCCAAAGTCACCTTTTCAGCTTCTGACACAAATTTTAATTCGAATCGTTCTCGAAATTTCTCCCAAGTAAGATCCGCTTCAATAATCTTAGAAATAAGAAGCTCATACCAATCTGATGCTCTTTTTTTGGAGCATACTAGAAGCCACTTGGACACGATGTAGATCAATAAGATTCATGTGAGAAAAGATGCGATCGCATGTTCTAAGCCGAGCTTGGACTTCTATAACGCTTTCGAAACCCTTGAATGGATTTCCACCCAAATTGGTATAATCACTACACAAGCGTGCAAACCCAGATTTAGGGTGAGTAAGCTCTGGAATAGGTCCGACAACTTGAGCATTCTTTACAAGATCTAGAAGCTGTTGGCCAGGCATAAATACTCCATCCGGAGGAGTACCACTGGATTGACCGGCGCTGGGACGGCCTTGTCTACCCGTATCTCTTCTTTAAGAAAGAAAGAAAGAAGAAGAAAAAGGTTATTTACAAAATGAATATCAAACAATCATGATTGATAAAACAAGGCATCATAAAAGAAAATAGGATAGAACGGGTCCAATGACTCGAATTAAATCCTAAGGCACGATTCCTAAGAGAGACTTAGGACAATGATCCTTGCTATAATATTGTACATTGTTCCGAAGTTTGGCTTTGATATAAAGCTGTGATGCCCTACCTCTATACTCATGCTAGCCAAGGACACCACTGGGAAATGCCATTGACTAGAACAAAGAATAAGGCTGTTGAAGAGCGACCATCCATGTAATGGCTTTATGTGAGTACCAATATGTCAGATGGTATGTCACGCATTTCATTTCAGAGGAAATCTAACATATCAAATACAAACTCAAAGCTACTACATAGTGGCTCTGTGTACTTCTAAAACAAATATAAAATAAGCATAACACAAATCAGTCACAGATATTCATATCAATAAGGCGAAAACAGATATGAATATATCGCATAAAAGTTTACATCAAAGTAGTGGTCATATGAGATCCACTACATCACAAAAGAATAGGTACAAGTGCTAGATAAAAGATATGTATACATCAAGGAGTCTCTATCTCGAATGTATAACAACAAAAGTCTAGCAAATCTAAAGTTGTTAGACAAAAGTCAGATGATGATCTCAGATAAGGAGTCAAGCAAAAGCACCTGTAACATCTCGGTCTGACCCGGGTATTAAATAAGAAGAAAATAATAAACGGATCAGTCTAGCTATAAATATTATATAAAATGAGATAGGATACGAGATATGACAAAAACGTATGATAATAATAATGCCATACTCTGAAAAGTATACATTAGATAACAACCAAAAACATACAATATCTCGAATATTCTCAAACACAAAAAAAATGTCGTATTATTTAACATATTTACCAAACCACAAATATTGATAAAACTTATCAACGTAAATCACAAAAATTGGTGAAACAAAAATTCTAGAAATCATCAATTAGAAATCCTGATAACACAAAAGGGGAGGCCTATCACATAGAGGAGCATGAAAACTCACCAACACGTGCATCACAAATGCAACGCCATTCCATGGTCGCTAACCATCAATTTTGAGCCGAGGCTCCACAAATGGCCCGAAGACCATGGGTCGCTCCCCGCCAAATTTTGAGTCGAAACTCCACAAACGGGATTTAGTGCCCCACATAAATAAAGAGACATCACACATTGCTAGTCTACATCACAAAATGATCATCATCGATCAATAAGAAGTGTCAATTACACTAAGCTAGTAAATAAATGAGTTTAGCTTCATATCCCATAACCACTGGCTTAACTTAAATATTTACAAACAAATTGTAGATTTCCACTCGAAAATTGCCACAAGATTTTCAGTCGAAAGAGTCTAAGAATTAACCGATAAATTAAACCCAAGCATTTCATACCACTTGTTTTCTAAGTCGTTTAATTAGATTTCTCGAACGAATGAGGAAAAAGGTTTGTATACACTGATAGATTGGAAAATGATTTCACAAACGAGCTTTGTATTAAAAATAGAGTTGAAATCATCTTTGAGAAAGAGTTTGAATATTTACTACTAGTACAGAAACCTTTGTATTTCAAAGTGACAAATCACAAAAATGATTGTAAAAACAATCAATCCCAAAAATTCACATACGAAGATGTAAATCTAATGCATAGAAATCGATACCGAATCCATCAATACGGATATTCCCAAAAATCCCAAAAAAGAAATTATCAAAGTCAACAAAAGTGATAACAACAATTCGAATCCACTAGAATCGATTTAAAATTGGAAATCCACACAAAAAGGCAATTTGGCTGAGATAAGCAGGTTCAGTCGACTAAACACAGTGGTCAGTCGACTAATACAGAACCCAAAAACTTTCGGTTTCTAGGTTCAGTCGACTGAACATAGTGGTCAGTCGACTAATACTAGCACTGGAATTTTTCTGGTTCTAGGTTCAGTCGACTGAACTTACAGTTCAGTCGACTGAACTATCAAATGCAGTATTTCCAGCCTAGCCCCAAGAAGGGCAAAACAAAATCCTAACCGGACGTGATCGAACGAGCAACAGAGACTAGGGATTTATCCCAAGCGACAACCCAGCCTTATGGGCTCTTCGACACATCCCAAAAACATGTTCAAACATCAAAGATAGGATTTTTAAGATTTTTGACTTCAAAACACCAAAATTAGAATACTCATAAAACCAATTCAATCCAAAGGCAAATGGACAAGGAATAGATGTTAGGAATTACTACCTAAGATATAGACATAGATGTGAGTTAAAAAACTCACCTATTAACCCCAAAACAACAAATGAGAAGCCCTTTCTAAAAATTGAAGTGGGATTGAGATGGAGAAGATGAAGAGGATGCTTGCCTAAGCTTCTCCTTGATTTCTAGCTTGAAGTTGATAATTCCTAAAAGAATTAGGGCTTAGGAATTTTTATTTCCTCTTCTCTCCCCCATTTTTACCTTACCTTGAGAGTGTTAGTAAATGAGGAGTGGAATGAATGAAGAGGAGTGGAGTTGGGTTATTTGTCAGGTTAGTGGGCAGAAACCCAAACCCAAAGTCCTAAATGAAAATATCAAAATTCTACTCAACTCTAAACATGCCGATATTTATACTCAAAAAGGTTGCAAACGCCATTTTGGACTCAATGGAAGGGGTCTCGAGTCCTAATTCCACAGTTTGCAAAAAGTGACATTTCGGACGTAAATCCGACTAACGATGTTATATTTAAATAAAACATTTAAAATACAATCGTAAAATATGCGAGTTGTTACACTATATCTCTCTAACTCCTATTTTCATATTTTATTTCATTCTAAATTATATTCAAAACTAAATACTTGAGCAAATTACAAACCTGAGAAAACTAAAGCAAAGAAAATAAATCAACAACCAAGAAAAACATAAAAGAAAGACCAAACAACTTTTTCAAGATTTCAACTAAGAAAAACAATCTTTTACAAATTTCAAACCTGAAACTATAGATCGGATCAACCATCAAGCAAATCAAAATATCAAGTAGATTAGGATCATTTTCTAGTTTAAACAATTTCCAGTTTTCACAGATCAAAACATTTCCAGTTTGCAAAAGCCCCACTGTTCAAACCAACACTATGAGCAAAGAATCTTTTTAAAAAGCTTAAAACTGTTTATATTTTGACTTTGTGATTGATATTTGAAGTATGTTGTGAAAAAATGTTTGTATGGATGCAAAATATGCCTGTATGTATATATGTGTGTGTCTATATATATATATATATATATATATATATATATATATATCGATTGATGTGTGCATACGTAGGAACAGGAAAATATGCCTTTGTTCTAGATTACAGGTTTCAAAACCTATTCAAAATTCAAAATCTAATCCCCTAGTCCTTTTTAGGCTTTGAAGTTCAAAGGAAAAGTGTTTGAATTCACAAGATATAAGTTTTAAAAATAATTTCAAGTATATTTATTGAGTATTTATTTCAAAAATGAGAAATTACGAAATGATCAAATTTAAGTCAGAAAATCGATCATCTTAATTTCATATTTTGATTATTGAAACAGATTCGTACTAGAAAATGGTGATTTTTGATAATCATATCATGATTTTTAAGTTTGTAAATGTTGGGATTTCTCGAGTTGATCGGTATATGGTCTTTCGTCGATTTTCGACGATCGACGTAGAGTTGTATGTCGTGCTTGATGGTGGAGGTAGTGTGAAGGATGGGAATCGAGGGAAAAATGATCGAAGCATTTATCGTTCGCTGTGATGGTTGGTCGACGACCATTTAGGATTTATCGACCAGTTTTGGTCGACGATGTTTCAGGAGTTTGTGCGACGTCGTGGGTGAACTGGAGTTGATCGGGGGTGGGGGGGAAGCGAAGCGTGGGTCTTTGATGAAGGGTTGGACACGGTGGCGTGGATTCTGGTGATCGGGATTGGTCGGCACGAGATATTTTTTTTGGCTATCTGTTTTGGGTTCTAGGTGATCGAATAGCTCAATTTTGATTTTCAGGTTAGTTCGTCGATCTGGGTGGTCGGGTTCATCAGCGAGGTCATCGGCGACTTGTAAGTGGAAGAGGAAATGGTCAGAGCGACGACATTGGTGTGTGCACATGCATAGGTGTTAGTGGGTTCTGTTTTGTTGGCTGATGGATTTGAGAAGAAGGGTTGTCTCGGGTGGGATCTCGGGAAAGTTAGGTTTTGGCTCAGGTTTGTGTTCGAGTCGTATGCGAGCGATTATAGTAGTTTAAAAAAATAACAGGTTTTAAAAAGAAGAGAAAGTATGGGGGATTGCTCGGGGAAGGTATCAGATAAGCTCCGGGTTTGACTCGGGTATATGAAGTTGTAGTTTAAAACTTTTAAACAAATCAAGTTCAAATAATTTCTTTATTAATTCTTTTTAAATAATAATTGTTTTTTTAAGTTTGGGATTAGTTAAAGGTTTTGAAATAAATTATTTTTAAATTAATTAAGTTTAAATTGTTTTAATATATATAACCTTTATTTTAAAGTTTATTTTAAACAAATTTAATAATGTAATTAAGTAGTTAATTAAGAAGGTTAAATGTTTTTAATTATTAATTAACCTAAAAATCTTAAGTTAATTCATATGTTAATGATAAATTATTTCCAAGATTTATTAAATAAGACTGAAATGATTTAATTAAGTAATGAGTAAATTTTTAAATGAATTTCAAAGCAAGTCCAAATTAAAAGATTTTAAAGCAAATGTTTTGAACCTAATTTGTTGCATTTAGGGAATTTAGATTAGGCTAATTTTGTTTGGATTAATTCCTAAGTTATTTAAAAGAAAATTTAATGATAATTAAGGGATGATTGGGGAAATTTTGTTTTGGGATCGGGTTTGCTTTTATATGTTAAAAAGGTTTTAAAAAAACATAAATTAGTTAACAAGTTTTCAAAGCAATTGTTAAACAAGATTCAAGTAAAGGGTATCGATCGAGTTATTAAACAAGTTTCGAGTTTTAAAATTTTAAAGTTAAAAGTTGTTAAGATTAATTGATTTGATTTGAATAAATTATATATTAGCATAATTAAGTCCTAAGTGTTTCCAAGTGAAATTTAATAATGTACTTAAATAAGTGATTAAGACAGATGTATCAAACTTTGATCAATAAAAAAAAGTTCTAAAGTGATTTTGAACAAATTTATTTCTCTTTAATATAAATAAGATTTAAATGATTTTAATTAATTAATTAAGATAATGGTTTGTCTTAGATTAATTAAGGACTTAAGTAATTAATTAAGGGTTAAGTAATTAACTTAAGTAATTAACTTAAGTAATTAAAGGATAATTAATTAATGTAATTAATTGAGGATAATGTAATTAATTAAAGGATAATTAATTAAGGGTTAATTAATTAATGTAATTAATTAAAGGTTAATTAATTAACTTGAGTAATTAAAGGATAAGTAATTAATGTAATTAATTAAGGATAATTAATTAATTTAAGGATAATTAATTAAGGGTTAATTACTTAACTTAAGTAATTATAGGATAACTAATTAATGTAATTAAAAGAATTAATTAATAATTAAAGGGAAATTAATCAGTAATTATAAGTTAATTAATTAATGTAAGTAATCAAGGGATAATTAATTACTAAAGGATAATTACTTAATGTAAGTAATTAAAGGATAATTAATTACTTAAAGGATAATTACTTAATGTCATTAAAGGATAATTAAATAATTAATGGTTAATTAATTTATGATTAAAGAATAATTAATTAAAGTAATTAATTAAGGTTTAATTTATTAATGTAATTAATTTAAGGTTAAGTAATTAATGTAATTAATTAAGGGATAATTAATTAATGTAAGTAATTGAGGATACTTAATTAAGACGAATAATTAAGGATGACTAATTAATTTCATTAATTGATCAAAATAATAACAAATGGTTTGTAATTAAGTAGGGTTAGGTAATTAAGTCATAAGTAATTAATTTACTTGGTTTAAATTAAATTAATTATAAATTATGTGATTAATTAATCTTGCTTATGGATGATTGATTTTATTGAATGCTTAGATTGATTACTACCTCTGATATGTTAATCTGTAATATTTTGTGATATGAATTGCTTTGGATTGAGCTGTGATAAATGCAATTATTTATCTGTGATGTATTGCTGTGTGAATGTGAACTTCTGAATTGAATTAAAATTTATTTACTTAAACAACTTGGCCTTTAAGATGACATTTGAATTTCGATGAGACCGGAATCAGATTCCAAATGGTTATCCGAAAACCACATCGAATCTTAAAGGTGGATCTTTTGATCAAAAGATTACAAACCGAAATTTGCTTAAACCATTCAAAAGGAAAGGTTTTGGGAATGAGTTGTGACTTAACTAAGATTCGAATGTATCCACATGTTTTGAATAAGCGCTCATAATTTGAAAAGGCCGGGGGAGGACAATAAGTCATAAAACCCATTCCGAATAATGAAACAACGGAATGGAATTGCATTTGAAGACGGTGGTTGAAAACTGGATATTTTCGAAAACGAAAGGATTGCTTGTTGATTGTCTCCGCATCGAGTTGCTCCGGTATAGAGATTGTCTATGTGATGGGGAGTCCGGACGTGAGTAGAGGATATCCGAATTTGTGAGGACTTCTTTCCGTAATTGGACGAGACTTCATCGAACCTCACACCCCCGTAAATGGTTGAAACACCAATGGATGCAGCAAGGTTATGGGGTTCGCGACCCTAAGGGTATGTGCATTTCCTTTTGGATAAAAAGTGGTATTTTAGTATGGAGCCCAGATATTTTACTTATGTGGTTGTTGGTTGTTGAGGCGCCTCGGTAAAGGTCGGTTACGACCAGGGGATGGCATACTCGTGATAGTTAGTTACCTAGTTACATAGGTAACTTGGCCTTGTGTTGGCAGATATCCGGTTAGGTTCTCGTAACATCCTTCTAGAGGCATACCCATTCCGATAAAGGAAGTTCCTTAGCCTTGACCATTTATTGGAAATCCAAACAAACAATACAAGCCCTTTACGTTTTAGTTGTAGAACCTGCCATTTAATAGAGTTATAGTAGGCATACTATAATGGTACATATGCTGGCTAAAATTAATATTATACTTGCAAAATGTTTTTCCATACTATGCGCTAATAATAATATCAAAAGGATATTCGCGTATCAAGCATGTTTGACTACTATAAGGAGAAACCTCCCCCATGTGTGCGATTGCATTTGAGTGTGTGTCGAGAGACCTTATGGTAGTTTCATTTTCCAAAAGCTTGAACGGATTTCATTTTTTTGGGTGCAAATAACTGTTTTTATGTTTCTCACACTAGTCCTATGACTGACTCGAAGTTTATTGTTCCTTTTCTAAACTCTGGGTGCCCATAATTTTCCACACGGGCAGCCTAAAGTCAAGTTATCAGTAGGTTCTGGAGCTAAGTTGGAAAGTAGATGTGGATTTGGTAGTCTTTGGTTTTGAAGCTTTTGGTTTTGAGCTTTTTGGTTCGGAGCTTTGGAAATGAAGATGAAATATGTTGGACTCTCTCTCTCTCTCTCTCTTTGGAAGACCTTGTTGATGTATATTTTCCGCTGTTATGTTGTATCCTGCTGTTGTGTAGTATATATGGGATCTGATGATGTTGGTCACTTGTTGTAGAATGTTGTAATCCATGTAGTGTATCAATGAAAGTTATTCTGTTTCCATTGTGTTGTTATCATCTAATGTGTTATGACTCCAGCGAACCGGACTCCAATGTTTGAATCTCTGACATTTGAATATGGATGATGTATTGGATGCCGATTTTCGAAGGTTAAAGTGCGGGTCATCACATTTGGTATCAGAGCTGAAGGTTGAGTAAGAACTTTAGCTTTGGAGTATAACTCGTTAGGTGACTCATTAGAGATATGGTTAGAAATGCCCTAGAATGAGTATATTCTTTAAGATATCTCGCTTGTATGCATAGAACAATTTTCTTACTATTTACGGATAGTGAGAATGAGTGCAAGAAGAGGATGAGGTAGGGGAAGGGGGGTACCACTACAAATGGTCGAGACCCTACAACAACTGTAATGGAAGGACCAGCTCTTCCTCTCCAACCCGGCCCAATCTGGCAGAGTTATATCGGAATTTCTCAAGACTTAGAGGGAAACGATTCAAAGGCAAAGAGACTATTATGGAAGTGCAAGCTTGGATTCGATCTTATGAGAGGATTTTTAAAGGATTGAAATTGGACGATGATCAAAGGAGGTTGATGGCTTCCTGGTAGCTCTTGGAAGAAGCTTTGGCATGGTGGGAGACCATTACTTTTGCCGAATCGGAGGATGAGTTCACATGGGATAGATTCAAGCAAGTATTTGAGCAGTGTTATATGCCTTCCGTTGGTATTTCCAGGATGAACCAAGAGTTTACCGATTTGAAGCAGACCCAAGTAGCAAAGGTATATGCAATCAAGGTGACCCTTCAACCTCAAGAGTTGACAAAGAGAAAGGAGTTTTGGAAGGTAATCTTCTTATCTATGATAAAATTGTTAGAGCTCTATTCGACACTGGAGCCATGCATAGTTTTGTTTCCCAGCAAACTATAGAAGAGTTAAGACCTTGAACCCGAATTAATAGATGAACCTATTTGTGTGAAGAATCCGGTAGGAGGCCCTACGAATCTTTGTTTACGTTATAGAAAAGTTCCTATTTCATATTCTCATCACCAGTTTCCTATTAGCCTTTTCGTTCTTGACTTTAATGAATTTGAAATTTTACTTGGAATGACTTGGTTAACAAAATAAGAAGCTAAATTAAATTGTATCAATAGAACGATTTCGGACAAAACCAAACTTGGAAATTCTGTTGTGATTTCTTGTGAGGATCCAAGTCCGAAGAGGGACAAGCTAATGTATACTTTAAGGTATTCCGACCTGAGTTTGGAATCCATACCTATTGTTCAAGAATTTCCTGACGTATTTGAAGAAGTTAAATCTTTATCTCCGCATAGGGAAATCAAATTTAGAATCGACTTGGTTTCCAATGCCCGTCCAGTTGTGCATGAAAGTCGTAGGATGGTACCGGGGGAAAGAGTAGAGCTAGTTAAGCAAACCCAAGATTTACTGAAAAAAGGATTTATTCGAGCTAGTCGTCCCAGTTGGGGTTCAGCCGTAGTATTTATAGCCAAGTTCGATGGATCTTTGAGATTGTGCGTAGATTATCGTTATCTTAATAAGTTAACCCTTAAGAATAAATTTCCTTTGCCCTGAATCAATGACCTGTTTAATCAATTGCATGGTGCTCGATTCTTTTCCACGATGGACCTAGCCCAAGGATTCCATCAGTTGAGAATTGTGGAAGAATGTATCCATTTGACTGTTTTTAGAGGTCCCGATACATTCTACGAATGGTTAATTATGCCCTTCGGACTAACCAATGCCCCTGCCTATTTCGCAGACATGATGACCTGAGTATTTCATGAAGTATTGAATAAGTCCATTCTCGTATTTATTGTTGATATTCTGGTTTGTCCAAAAGTGAAAAAAAGAAGCATGCAGAAGTCCTATCCCAAATGTAGAATAGATATTTTGGCTTGATTTGGTAAGCCATTTCTCTATCTTTTTATATGTTCTTTGTTTGTCCCCATGTCTGTCAAATTTCGAGGATGAAATTTTCCTAAGGAGGGAATTTATAATGATCCTTTTTTTAAGCCAAATTTAATGTAGTAATTAATATAATTTTTAGAGTTAATTTGTGAATTAATTTGAATTTTTCCAAAATAAATAAGATATGTGTTTGTTTATGTATATATATAAATAGATTGTAAATAGAATTTTGATTTGAAATTCAAAAATAAGTATCTTTAAAAATAAATTGGATTTAAAAATAAATATCTTAAAAAATATATGTTTATTTATTAATGTATAATTAGATTTTAAATCATTTTCTTTATAATTATATAAATATAAATAAAAGTAAACGTGTTAATAAAAATTGAAAAAAATATAATAATTCTCAAAGGATGTTTAAACATAAAAAATTCTATATTTTAAAAACACTATAGATAAATATATATTAATTTAAGATATAATAGCTTAAGCTTAAAAATAAGATTTAATAAAATCTTTAATACATTTTCTTTTAAAATTAGACATATAACATAAATAATAAAAATGTAAAAACATATGTTAATATAAATTTAGAAACATAAAACATATATATATATATATATATATATATATATATAACTAAATTGAAAATATAATATAAAAATTGTATAAAAACATATTTAAACATTAATAACATGAAAATTTACAAGTGTAAGTATTCAACATGAAGTTTAACAAGTGTTAGCTTAATTTCAACATGCACAACAACAAGTGTCAAGATATTAATTTTCTTTTTACTTTAAACAAGGATATATATCTCTCTAACTCTTGTTTTCAAATTTTCTTTCATTCTAAATTATATTCAAAACTAAAAACTTGAGCAAATCACAAACCTGAGAAATTAAAGCAGAGAAAATAAATCAACAACTAGGAAAAATATGAAAGAAAGACCAAAAAACATTTTCAAGATTTCAACTAAGCAAATAAATCTTTTACAAATTTCAAACCTGAAGCTATAGATCAGATCAACCATCAAGCAAATCAAAACATCAAGCAGATCAAGGTCATTTTCCAGTTCAAACAATTTCTAGTTTTCACAGATCAAAACATTTCTAGTTTGAAAAAGCTCCTTTGTTTAAACCAAAACTGTGAGTAAACAATCTTTTAAAAAAGAATAAACTACTTATATCTTGATGTTTGTGATTGATATTTGAAGTATGTTGTGAAAAAATGTTTGTATGGATGTAAAATATGTCTCTCTGTGTGTGTGTGTGTGTGTAGATTGATGTATGCATGTTTGGGAACATGCAAATATGCCTCTGTTCTAGATTACAGGTTTAAAACCTATTCAAAATTCAAAATCTAATCCCCTATCCTTTTTAGGCTTTGATGTTCAAACGAAAAGTGTTTGAGTTAACAAGATCTATGTTTTAAAAATAATTTCAAGTATATATTGAGTATTTATTTAAAAAATGAGAAATTACAGTAATGATCAAATATAAGTCAGAAAATTGATCATCTAATTTCATATTTTGATTATAGAAACGGATTCGTACTAGAAAATGGCGATTTTTGATAATCATATCATGTTTTTTAAGTTTGTAAATGTTGAGATTTCTCGAGTTGATCGGTATTTGGACTTTGTCGATTTCCGACGATCGACGAAGAGTAGTATGTCGTGCTTGATACTGGAGGTAGTGTGAAGGATGGAAACTGAGAGAAAAATGATCGGAGCATTTATTGTTCGCCGTGGTGGTTGGTCGACGGCCATTTAGGGTTTATCGAATAGTTTTGGTCGATGATGTTTTAGGAGGTCGTGCGACATCATGGGTGAACAGGAGTTCGTGCGACGTCGTTGGTGAACCGGAGTTGATCAGGGTATGGAGGATCGAAGCGTGGGTCTTCGACGAAGGGTTGGACGTGAAGGCGTGGATTCTGGTGATCGGGATTGGTCGGCACGAGGTGTTTTTTTGGCGATCTGTTTTGGGTTCCAGGTGATCGAATAGCTCGATTTTGATTTTTAGGTGAGTTCGTCGATCTGGGTGGTCAGGTTCATCAGCGAGGTCATCGGCCACTTGTGAGTGGTAGAGGCGATGGTCGGAGCGATGGCATTGGCGTGTGCAGGTGCACATGCATCAGTGGATTCTGTTTTGTTGGTTGATGGATTAAAGAAGAAGGGTTGTCTCGGTTGGGATCTTGAGAAAGTTAGGTTTTGGCTCGGGTTTGTGTTCGAGTCGTATGCGAGTGATTATAACTGTTTTTTTTAAAAAGGTTTTAAAAAGAAGAGAAAGTATGGGTGATTGCTCGGAGAAGGTATCGGGTATGCTCCGAGTTTGACTTGGGTATATGAAGTTGCAGTGTAAAACTTTAAACAAATCAAGTTTAAATAATTTCTTTATTAATTCTTTTTAAATAATAATTGTTTATTTAAGTTTGGGATTAGTTAAAGGTTTTGAAATAAATTATTTTTAAATTAATTAAGTTTAAAGTATTTTAATATATACAACCTTTATTTTAAAGTTTGTTTTAAACAAATTAATAATGTAATTAAGTAGTTAATTAAGAAGGTTAAATGTTTTTGATTATTAATTAACTTAAAAGTCTTATGTTAGTTCATATGTTAATGATAAATTAATTCCAAGATTTATTAAATAACATTTAAATAATTTAATTAAGTAATGAGTAAATTTTTAAACAAATTTCAAAGCAAGTCCAATTTAAAAGATTTTGAAGCAAATGTTTTAAACCTAATTTGTTGTATTTAGGGAATTTATATTAGGTTAATTTTGTTTTGATTAATTCCTAACTTATTTAAAATAAAATTTAATGATGATTAGGGGATGATTAGGGAAATTTTGTTTTGGGATCGGGTTTTCTTTTGTATGTTAAAAAGGTTTTAAAAAACATAAGTTAGTTAACAAGTTTTCAAAGCAATTGTTAAACAAGATTCAAGTAAAGGGTATTGATCGAGTTATCAAACTAGTTTCGAATTTTAAAAATTTGAAGTTAAAATGTTAAGATTACATGATTTGATTTGAACAAATTATATATTAGGATAATTAATTCCTAAGTGTTTCCAAGTGAAATTTAATAATGTAGTTAAATAAGTGATTAAGACAGATGTATCAAACTTTGATCAATCAATAACAAGTTCTCAAGTGATTTTGAATAAATTTATTTCTCTTTAAATTAAATAAGATTTAAATGATTTTAAGTAATTAATTAAGATAATGGTTTATCTTAGATTAATTAAGGACTTAAGTAATTAATTAAGGGTTAATTAATTAACTTAAGTAATTAAAGGATAATTAATTAGTGTAATTAAGTAAGGATAATTAATTAATTAAAGGATAATTAATTAAGGGTTAATTAATTAATGTAAGTAATTAAAGGTTAATTAATTAACTTAAGTAATTAAAGGATAATAATTAATTAATTTAAGGAAAACTAATTAAGGGTTAATTAATTAACTTAAGTAATTATATGATAATTAATTAATGTAATTAAAGGACAATGATTAATAATTAAAGGGAAATAATCAGTAATTATAAGTTAATTAATGTATGTAATTAAGGGATAATTGATTACTTAAAGGGTAATTACTTAATGTAAGTAATTAAAGGATAATTAATTACTTAAAGGATAATAACTTAATGTAAGTAATTAAAGGATAATTAATTACTTAGAGGATAATTACTTAATGTAAGTAATTAAAGGATAATTAAATAATTAAAGGTTAATTAATTTATGATTAAAGGATAATTAATTAACGTAATTAATTAAGGGTTAATTAATTAACGTAATTAATTAAGGGTTAATTAATTAATGTAATTAATTTAAGATTAATTAATTAATGTAATTAATTAAGGGATAATTAATTAATGTAAGTAACCGAGGATAATTAATTAAGATGAATAATTAAGGATGATTAATTAATTTCATTAATTGATTAAAATAATAACAAATGGTTTGTAGTTAATTAATGTTAATTAAGTAGGGTTAGGTAATTAAGTCATAAGTAATTAATTTATTTGGTTTAAATTAAATTAATTATAAATTATGTGATTAATTAATCTTGCTTATGGATGATTGATTTTATTGAATGCTTGGATTGATTACTATCTCTGGTATGTTAATCTATAATATTTTGTGATATGAACTGCTTTGGATTGAGCTGTGATAAATGTAAGTTATTTATCTGTGATGCATCGTTGTGTGAATGTGAACTTCTAAATTGAATTAAAAATTGTTTACTTAAATAACTTGGCCTTTAAGATGGCGTTTGAATTTCGATGAGACCAGAATCGAATTCCAAATGGTTATCCGAAAACCACATCGAATCTTAAAGGTGGATCTTTTGTTTAAAAGACTAAAAATCGAAATTTGTTTAAACCATTCAAAAGGAAAGATTTTGGAAAATGAGTTGTGACTTAACTAAGTTTTGAATGTATCCACACGTTTTAAATAAGTGCTCATTATTCTAAAAGGCCGGAGGAGGACATTAAATCATAAAACCCATTACGAATGATGATACGATGGAATAGAATTGCATTTGAAGATGGTGTTGAAGACTGAATATTTTCGAAAATGAAAAGATTGTCTGTTGATTGTCTCTGCAACGAGTTGCTCTGGTATAGAGATTCCTTGTATAATAGGGAGTCCGTACGTGATTAAGGGATATCCGGATTTGCAAGGACTTCTTTCCTTAATTGGACGAAGTGACTTCGGTTCCATTCAGACCCAGGATGGACTTGTATGGATGTATGTATGACATTACACTTTGAGATATAAAGCTGGTTTCTATCAAATACATTTCTGTTTAGTAACAGAGAATTTATTCTCTTAGCTTAGCACCCTTCTTTGAGTCGTACAAGCTCAGAGGTTATGTAGTTGATGGTTATTAGTGATATATTTCCAATTTGTTAATGTGGCATGCTAAGTGCTGAGCATTGATTGATCAAAGCATGGCTTTTGTGTAAAGCGTAGCTTTGTGGGAGGAGACTTCATCGAACCTCACACCCCAGGAAATGTTTGAAACACGAAAGGATGCAGCAAGGTTACGGGGTTCGCGACCCTAAGGGTATGTGCATTTCCTTCTAGATAAAAAGTGGTATTTTGGTATGGAGCCTAGATATTTTACTTATGTGGTTGTTGGTTGTTGAGGCGCCTCTGTAAAGGTCGGTTACGATCGGGGGATGACATACTCGTGACTGTTAGTTACCTAGTTACTGAAGTAACCCGGCCTTGTGATGGTAAAGATCTGGTTAGGTTCTCGGAACGTCCTTCCAGAGGCGTACCCATTCAGATAAAGGAAGTTTATTAGCCTTGACCATTTGTTGGAAATCCAAACAAACAATACGAGCCCTTTACGGTTTTAGTTATAGAACCTATCATTTAACATGGTAGCTATAGTAGGCATACTATAATGGTAAGTATGCTGGCTAAGATTAATATTATACTTGGAAAATGTTTTCCACACTATGCACTAATAATAATATCAAATGGATTTTCGCATATGAAGCATGTTTGACTACTATAAGGAGAAACCTCCCCATGTGTGCGATTGCATTTGAGTGTGTGTCAGGAGACCTTGTGGTAGTTTCATTTTCCAAAAGCATGAACGGATTTTTGTGTGTGCAAATAACTATTTTTATGTTTCTCACACCAGTCCCATGACTGACTCGGAGTTTGTTGTTCCCTTTGCTAAACTCTGGGTGCCCATAATTTTTCACACGGGAAGCCTAGAGTCAGGTTATCAGTAGGTTCTGGAGCTAAGTTGGAAAGTAGATGTGGATTTGGAAGTCATTGGCCTTGAAGCTTTTGGTTTTGAGCTTTTTGCTTTGGAGCTTTGGAAATGAAGATGCAGTATGTTGGACTCTCTCACTCTCTCTCTCTCTCTCTCTCTCTCTCTCTCTCTTTAGAAGACCTCGTTGATGTATATTTTCCGCTGTTATGTTGTATTCTGTTGTTGTGTAGTATATATGGGCTTTGATGATGTTGGTCACTTGTTGTAGAATGTTGTAATCCATGTAGTGTATCAATGAAAGTTATTCTGTTTCCATTGTGTTGTTATCATATAATGTGTTATGACTCCAGCGAGCCGAACTCCAACATTTGAATCTCCGGAATATGAATACGAGTGATGTATTGGATGCCGATTTTCGAAAGTTGAAGTGCGGGTCGTCACATCTGTTATCACTAACATTCGGTGGTTGCACATGTCATGCAAAATAATACATATATAATGCACTTCGTAATTTCTATTATTATTTTCTAAACCACTATGCTTTAAAACACATATATACTTAGATAAATTTTCACTTAAATTTTTTATTTCCCCAAATATTTTTCCTGAAAATTTTTACCTTCATAAATAATAATATTATGTTACTAATAATTTTCTTAATACTATTTTCAAACTCAAGTTAATACTTTATTTCCAAAGTGACTATATATATATATAACTCAAAACAATTCCTTCTAAAATATATTTTTCATTCAAAATGCATACTTTTAATATTTATCCCATTTGTGTATATATATGTGTATATAAATATATATACATACTTTATTACATATACATGACAATAAAATTTCCAAAATATTTGTTCCTTTTTAAAATCGTACTTCAAATTTTATAACTCAAAATTTCTAGAGCATTCTCTTTTTAAATTTTCCAATTAACTTCCATTTTATTTTTGTATAAACCAATTCCAAAATTAAAAACATTTTCCTTAATCTTATTTCACCATATAAATAATTTTAAGCAATAAAATTTTAGTGATTTATTTCGTCACTTGGCTGCAAAGTTGATTACACAGAATATCAACATTGCCTCGCCATGCTCTCAACTTCACATAATTTATTTAATGGAAAAAATATTATTTTAAATTATTTTAACTTAAATAATTTACGAATTCCCAAATTAATCATTTCTCATGTCAAAATGTCTTGTTCGATGTTTAGGAACCCCTGTCAATAACATGGCGTCCTACATACCGATTAGAATCCTTAAACATTTTCTGGACAAGTCAAAAAAATATACAATCACAAGTTTTCTTTAGTTATATATTTATTTCATTATCATAAGCATCCATGCATCTAATTCAAATAAATACAACCAAGCAGTTAATTCCTAATAACCAATCAACAAAAACTAATTAGTCGCTTTCAGTAGAACAATAATATTCCTAAAATTCCGCTGTGCAACTCTAATTATTCCTAGATCTTTAAATCTGAAAATTATTTATTCAAATTTCCCAAATTCTCTATTAAAAGAAATTGTTCACTTTAATCATTTTACTCATATTTTCTCTTTAAAATTTATTTCGAAATTATCCAAAAAATTATAAAAATCTAAATGATTTTAATGCATTATTTTCCTAAAGTTTAATATGTCAGTTTCCAACTTAGCTAATTAAAATTTTAAATCTAAATACGTCCTAACTAACGATCCTGATGATCAATTTATATTCCTATCCTTATATAAATAATTAGTATAACTATCTACCACACAACCCAGGGGACATGACACTAGGTCTAGATCTATGATATTATATGTTATAATATTCTGACTCAGTTCTGATACAAAATTGTAACGACCCCACCGCGATACCTATATTATTAAAAAAAACATTATAAATAGTGTCATCTAATTGTATGGAAAATACAGCTTGTCAGGGGCGACCAAATGTGAATATGACTTTAAATGAACACTGACACGTCATACTTACCTTTTCATGGAATCTCTAAAATAAAATTTGACGTGTATAATCTCAGTTTAAAGAGATAAACGCATCGATTTCTCAGAATTATAGCGGTATATCATATACAATAGTAGTCACATATTACAATTGAATAGATCTCATATACTGTATATATTGTAATTTTGCAAAATAAAACACTGAACTCACATAAATAATATACAACCGATGCAAATCTGTAACTCAAATATACATTTCATATAAATACATAAAAATCCTAGAAGTGATAACTAAAAGTCAAAGTGGTTTTTCTCCTTTCTAGCCCGATTATCCATAAGTCTACCTGTCTTGTAACCTAAAAGTCTCGGTTTGACTCGAGCATTAAAATAACACCCGGATCAGACTATCTCTAAATAACCAAAAGGGTAAGAACAAGATATAACAGAAGAATATATGACATATGGATAAATACAGCTAAAACATAAAATAAGTTGAAAACCCTGAAATTTCAACCCAAAGAAGGATATATAAAAATCCAAGGAAACCAAATAAAAAATGATCTTAATGATCGTAATCATAGCGTAGGAAAACAATAGGTGGTATCACTCATACAGATCAAATACCAATGATTGTCCATACCATGAAAATGGAGTCTCGAAATCCATAAAAACTAGATCAGAGAACATATAACTCATACTGATCTCTCGGATCGTATAAAAATCCAAGAGCATACTTCTTTAGGATCTATCGCTCCCAGCCAAAAACCAAAAGAGAGTAAACACTAAATTGTCAAATACTAGCACTCTTAGTATCACAAAAACTTGACCAAAACGACCATAACGCTGGTGAAATATGTAACGACCCAGAATTTTTGATAATATAAATTTGGATATTTGATTAATTTTAAATATTAATAAGTGGAATTTTTAAGTCGAATAAATTATTTTTCGAATATTGGATTTAATGGGATAATTTAATCGATAATTTAATAGTGAAATTCCAGAAATAATTAGATATTGAGTTAAATATGATTGAAAATGGTTTGGAAAATTTTGTTTTATCATATTGAAGTTATAGAAATATTTTGGAACTTGTATAATTGAATTTGGAGTTAATTTGTGAAAATTGAATATTTTAATATTTAATTATCGATTGAGAAATAGCCAATTTTTGAACAGTCTCAGAATTGAACGAAACGAGTTCCATTGGATCCGTAATAGTTAGTTATTATCGGATTTCAATTTTCGTAGCAATCGGAGTTGTCGTTCGACCGTGGCAGCTCGAAACGCATCGATATCGTTTTAATTTTAATTCGGCGAGTTAAAATAGCCATTTTTCAAACGGTCTCGGATTTCGACGAAACTAGTTTCATCGGATCCGTAATGTGATATTATTGTAAGATTTCAAATTTCAAGTCGATCGGATTTATCGTTTGTCCGGTACAAGCCAAAACGCCTAGAAATCGTTTAAATCGGTTTTAATTCAAATCGATCGTTTTTTGCCGTATCTCACACATACGATGGAATTAGCTTCCGAAACCTATTCCGTTGCGTCCGGAACGCGGAAAAACCTTAGAATCGCCTGTCAGAACGTGAGAATTGGAGTTCGTTTGCATAAGTTGTTAAATTGGAAATTTTATTATTATAATAATATTAATAACATGTATATACTAATTATTCTTTCTAAACCCTAGCCATTTTCTGCTCAGCCGCCTCCACCTTGATTAATGGCCGAAAATCACCAATTTATTTTCCAAATTATTTCTCAATCCGCTCATCGAATCGAGAAACTTCCAACACGAAAGTTGTAGAGCACGGTATGAACTACAGATCCAACGGTGGATCTCAGCTATCGTCGCCATTTGGATGAGATAATGAACCGCGTTTCCCTGATGTTGCGCACGTTTCCCAAGGGGGAGGAGGGGGCCGAGCTCCATGGAACTCTGGGCACAGGTGGAGTGGTCGATGGCCTTCGATATGGCACTCCCTGATCGTGTTTTCGTGTATCGTGGTGGTCGTGGCCTTTAACCCTAGATTTGTGCATATGGGTTTGGTGTGCGTTCAACTACCTGTAGTGGAGCATGTTGCGTGCGAATGAGAGAGAAGAGGGGGGGAGATGAGATGTGCGGCCAGGATCAATTTAGGTTGGGAATGTAAAATAAGGTTGATTTATTCATATTTAAATCGTGTACAAACTTTAAACTGCAATATCTTTTTGCTGCGAGGTCCGATTTGGACGAATCAAAGTGCGTTGGAATCGTATGGTCGTGCTCTTCGCAATGCAACCAGTTTGGAGTCGATTGGAGCTCGTTTGAATTTCGGGTAAAATTAAACGTTCGTTTAATTTTATTCGAAACGAACGCCGGAACCGGAAATAAAATCAAGGTGAGAACTCCTCACTCAATCAAACCGTTTGGTTTAAAATTTTAAATAGTTATTGTTGATTGATGATTGCTGTTTGATTGTGGTAGTAGATATAGTAGGATATATACTATATATAGCAATATATATATATTGGCATATGTATATATTGGATTTGATTTCCCGCCTCGTATAGCGGATGAGACCCTATTGCGCCGTTAGTAAGCGGATAATATTTTATAAATCCCATATACCGCGATATTCCACCTTGAAGTGGAATTGGTATTGTGCTAACGTCTGTGGATGCAGGGAAACAGGTTGGAGGGATCCAACTGGATTCCTCGCAAATATTTATTTGTTTATGAATATTGTGTTGTTTGTTAACTATCATATCGATATGTGATGTTATTCCCGTGATTGACCATTTGATGCGGTTGCATCGTCGGATTCATTTTTAAAAGTTAAAAATAACAATTTTGAATTTAAAAGGATTTTTAAGTAATTTTTCAAGTATATGTTTTTATTAAATTTTTGAACTTGATTCATTTTAAATAAATTAGGATTTTAAATATTAAAGTTATAAAACTATGATTTTTATGAAATATAACCAAAAGGAAAATTTTAAAATAAATAGATTTATAAAATAGTTAAATTGGGATTTTTGAATAAATTTTTATAAACAGTTGTATAAAAGATTTTATAAATTGGTATCTATAAATTAAAAAAATTTGGGAATATGGAACGAGTCGATTAAGTGTTAAGTGGACGTATAAAATGAATTTCATTAAAATTTATAGATTTATAAATTGTGAAAGTTGTAAAATGAATTGATGTTAAAAAATAAAAGTTTTATAAGTAATTAACTTATAAAATGGATTTTGACCACTTAAAGGGGATACTTTTAGAAATTGTTAATAAAGGAGGTTTCTCTATAAGTTGAAAACTATTATAAAATATAAAGGAATCTTATCAGTGATAAGATTTAAAATTTGTGAAGTTTTAAAGGAACGGTTTAGTAAATAAATAGATTATAAGCTCTTGACTTATAATATGAACTTTTGGTATAGAAATTGGGTTTATAAATTGAATTGGCTTAATAAAAGGGATTTCTAAATCGAAGTTATTAATAGAAATAGAATTTATAAACGTTGTTTATAAATTTGAAATCAATGGAATTTGATAAATTGAATTTAGAATTTGTTAAAGGAGTTATATTCACTCTTTTAAACGATGAATATATTATTAAGTCAAATGGGCATGTTTTGGGAGAAGAATGTTTTAAAGGGAATTTTAAAACAATTTAAAGATGCTTTAAAATGCATTAAGTATCGAAAACTTGGATTTCAACATTCATTGTTGAAATAGACGTTTTTGAGAAATAGAAGGAAATGAATACGTAGATTTCAACATTTATTGTTGAAATAGGCGTTTTCGAGAAAATAGAGAAACGGTGGACTATAACACTGTTGTTATAGTAAATGGTTTCCAAAAGGAAATATTTTGTATAGTATTGGGATTTATGTATCTATTTTATTTTCGAATCGCTATACTAGTGATTTTGGGTTGTCGTAACGATGTTTTACGTAACATTCGTTTTAACCCAAATAAAAGTGAATAAAAGAATGTTTAAAAGGAATGAAATATATATTTAACTATGGTTTAAGTATATTGAATATTTTCAAATTGTTGAAAATAAATAAATTTGTGGATTATATTACTTATTATTAAATAAGTATGGAAATGCTTTCCAATATGAGATGGAACATTCTTGAGAATTTATCTTTTAAAGGTAAATTGAAAGCGAATAATTTGAAATCGATTTGAGAATCGTATATTAGTAAATATTTGGAATTTAAATTCACTATGGAATTTATAAAGGGAAGGGGAATTTGTTAAAATAAATATTGATTTATTTTGAAGTATGAAAATGAATTTACGGATTTGGAACGTGAATTTAAAATAAATCGGTAAAGATTTATTTGATGATTTGAAATTTGTTTTCAAAGGGTATAAAGGACGAAAAGTAATTTGAAAAATTGGTTTTCAAATGGTTGAAGTGTGAAATTATATCGTGTAAAGATATTTTGGTAAAACAAATAATTTGGGCAATTATTTGGAAGGTGTATGTATATATATCTTGTGAAGATATTTTTGGGATTAAATAATTTTGGAGAATTATTTGGAATCTGATGATGTGGCGCATCTTTATTGATAGTTAAATAACCGACTATCAGTATTTACCCTTGGATGGTATTTGTTGTGATTGTTTGAAATTGAATGCTACACTTATTTTTAAAATAAGCGCTCGCTATTCGGTTTAGCCGGGAGAGGACCTTTGTGTCGTATATCCCATTTCGAATATGTGATACGTCGTTATGGATAGCATTTGAAGACCGGTGTTGAAGACCGGGTATTTGTGAAAACGATAGGATGACCTATCGATTGTCTCTGCATCGTTAGCTACGGTATGGAGATTTCCTTTGTGATGGGAAATTTTATCGGGATTATGAATACCCGGATTGCAAGGGCTTCTTTGGAAGTGCCTTCGGTTCTGTTCGAACCCGGAACAGACTTGTATGGTTACGTGTCTGACATTACATTTTGAGATATAGAGCAGATTTCTTTCAAATACATTTCTGTTGGTGGCGGAGAATTTATTCTCTTAGCTTAACACCTTTCTCTGAGACGTACGAGCTCAGAGGTTATGTAGTTGAAGGTTATCAGCGATATATTCCCAATCTGGTAATGTGACATGCTGAGTGCTGCTGTGTGATGATCATTGGTTGGTCATTTTGATATGATCATTTGTTTGATCATTTATCTTTGTGATCATTGCTTTGGTCATCTGTTGACCCAAAGCATGGCTTTGTTGCACAAAGCGTAGCTTTGTGGACGAGACTTCGTCAGGACCTCACTCCCCGGAAATGGTCGAAACAGGAATATGCGGCAAGGTTATGAGGGTCGCTCCCTTTAGGGTATGTCATTTCCTTCTGGAAAAGGGTGGTATCATGGTATGGAGCCCAGATACTTACTCATGTTGATACACTATATCTATTACTGTGTGGTGTTGTTGGATCGAGCGCTCGGATAAAGGTCCCAAAGGACCGGGGGATGACATATTCGTGTAGTAGTTACCTAGTTACAGAGGTAACCCGGCCTTGTGTTGGCAGAGATCTAACCGTAACGTTAGTTTCTCGGGACGTCCCGCCAGAGGCGATTCCATGTGGCAGTAGGAAGTTCCTTAGCCTGACCATTTGTTGGAAATCCATTCATCCAATACGCGCCCTGTACGGTTTTAGTTGTATTACCTGCCATTCACTTATGGTGGTCACCACTGTTTGGATGGTAGCTATAGTAGGCATAGTTCGGAATGTCTATGCTGGCTAGGATTTATATTCTACTTTCGAAATTGTTTTCTACACTATGCACTAATAATAATATAAAAAAAATGATTTGATTTTTGCGTAGTAAGCATCTTTGACTATCATAAGGAGAAATCTCCTCCAATTCTACGTTTGCATTGTGTGTGTGGCGGGAGGCCTTATGGTAGTTTCATTTTTAAAAAAAAAAGCATTGCGGATTTCAAAATTTAAATTTTCTTGTTGCTTGTTTAAAGATAAACTGTTTTGAGTTCTCACACCAGTCCCATGACTGACCTGGAGTTTATTGTTCCTTTCCTAAACTCTGGGTGCCCACTATTTTCCACACGGGCAGTCTAGAGTTAGGTTATCATGTTATTCTGGATTCGAGAGTTGCTGTGCAGATTTGGAGGCGAGCTTGGATAGCGTAGTCTATTATCTATTGTATATAGTATTCTTTCCGCTGTTTTATTGTCGTACACTCTGATGATGTGATGTATTGTGATGTATGTATAAAATGTATAGTTCTTTTGTTTAATGATATTCATTTATCTATTATATGTTGTTCCGCTGCGATTGTGAGATTCTGATATTGTCTTCATGCTTCTGTTGTTTGTTTCTGTTTCTTCTCTCTTTCTCTCTTCTTCTACCTCTTTCTTCTTCTTAAACCCTAAAGATTCGGAAGTTCGTTCCTCTTTGGCTGGATTGTGGTGGAATGTTGCCAGTTCAAGGAAGTACGGATTTTCGGTTCTTTACATTTGGTATCAGAGCATGTGGTTAAGCGACAACCATGGTTCTGTTGGGTATTACTCATTAGAGATAGAGTCAGTAGTACTCTAGAATGAGTGTGAGTGTAATAATAGATATGAGCGCGTATTTGTTAGTGGATATAAAAAAATTGTTTTATATTGTGATGATTGGTTTGTTGAGTGGTATATGGATTCTGGTCGGTATAGTCTGTACAACTCTATCGATAGGGATCTCTAAACACTTATACAGAACAATTCGACACGATATTGTTTTAAATTGGGTAAATGAAATAATTTTACCTCGATTATATTTTGTATATAAAGAAAATAATTTTTTCAAGAATTATTGAAGTGTGTGTATAATTGATTGCTTGGTTGTTGTAAATAATATACATATATATATATAGGACAATCAAAGTTGTTTGAATAAGTTATATAAAAATGATTATTGTAAAAAGAATAATTGTATAAGCTAATGAATTATAAGTATGGAATTATAATTAAAATGATTTACAATTGTAAAATAATCTTATGTATATAAGAAGTGAAATTATATAAGTAAAAAGTTTGCAAATGTAGTTATATGTAAAAGAAACTTTTTGAAAGAATATTTAGCACTGATTTCACTATTGTCACTGGGAAATAATAAGGATGATGACTGCAGCATCATCAGTATCATTTTCGAGTTTCTATGTGATGGATTTGCTACAATAATGAATTTAAAATTGAGATTTTGTTGAAATAAACAAATTTGAAATTAAAAATTCAACTTGAGATTGTTAAATATAAGTGAAAAAGGTTTTGAACTTATAATATGAGTTGGAAGTTGTATAATAAGCTATATAACTTATAGAATGGGAAAATGTAAGCAAACCAATTATTGGAGTGGCTAAACAATTAAGTTAAGTAAAGTGAAATATGAATTTGAATGTTGATATGAATTTGACTCAAGTAAAAGCTAAATAGAACTTACTTTAGAATTGAAATCCGAATTGGATTGATAAGTGGAAACTTAAGTTTATTTGAACAAATTATGTTAAATGGAATAGAATTTGAAATGAATTAGGAGAATACTTAAGTTGAATAGTGGAAGTAAATGTAAATGAAGTTGAATGGAATATAACTTGAGTAATGTTGAAAGAATTGATGTTGATATCAAAATAAAATGAATAAAGTGAATTAATGAAATCGTTAAATGATGTGAACTTGAGTTATATAAATGAAATTCAATTTTTATTTGTAAGAAGAATTAGCAATTGAATTAAAGTATGACTGAAAGTTAATCAATCGAATGTAAATAAGTTCATATGAAATGAAGTATATAAGTGTAAATTCATTTGAAAATAGTTGAATAATTGAATGGAAATCTATTGAGTGTTAAACCAATTCGAATTGAAAAAGTTGAACCAAATTGCATGTAAGTAAGATAAATAAATTTGGTTGTATTGGATGTACATTGGTTGTTATTTGCTTGTTGGTTGATTGTATGTAAATTCATTAAGTGTTAATGAAATTGAATTAGCGAAATTGAAAGCTATGAAATTGAATTCAAATTTGAAAGTGAAGTAGATAAATTTGAATATGAACTGAATTTGATTTGAGTTGAAAGTGAACCAATGTTAAATTAATTAGTGAATGTAAACTAATGGGAAATGAATGAGAAAGAATATGTAACTTCAATGGTAAAGCTAAAATTGAGATAAAAAGTAAGTATCGAAATTTTGTAAATGGCTTTGGCAAAATAGTTTGAATGTTGGAATTGGATACTACTACTGGCAGGATATACAGGTATATAATGGAATTGGGATTTGATTTTGAAGTTAAAAAATTGAATTGCTCGACAAAAAGGTACGTATTTCAATTTTAGTATGAGATTTGATGATTTCCTTCTCCAGCCACTTGGCTTTCTCTTTTCTTTTTGATTCTGGGGGGCCGTAGTGCCATTTTGTAGTCGTACCGAGCTAGCCGCGCAAAGGAAACGCTGGCGAAATTTTTCGAAAATTTCGGGTGTTAGAAAATTTTTGAGAAAATTTTGAAAGTTTGAAATTTGAATTTAAATTTAAATTTGAATTGTTAAGTAAACAATGTTGTTTGAAACCTATAATTGAAGTTGGAAAGCTAATTGAAATGATAGTGAATCTTTAATAAAAAGATTTGTGTTAAAAAGTTGATAAAACAATTAGTTTTGGAAGAATAATAGACGGTTTAGGAATCATTCTCCTTAACTTGCAATTTCGAGGACGAAATTCTTTTAAGGGGGGAAGATTGTAACGACCCAGAATTTTTGATAATATAAATTTGGATATTTGATTAATTTTAAATATTAATAAGTGGAATTTTTAAGTCGAATAAATTATTTTTCGAATATTGGATTTAATGGGATAATTTAATCGATAATTTAATAGTGAAATTCCAGAAATAATTAGATATTGAGTTAAATATGATTGAAAATGGTTTGGAAAATTTTGTTTTATCATATTGAAGTTATAGAAATATTTTGGAACTTGTATAATTGAATTTGGAGTTAATTTGTGAAAATTGAATATTTTAATATTTAATTATCGATTGAGAAATAGCCAATTTTTGAACAGTCTCAGAATTGAACGAAACGAGTTCCATTGGATCCGTAATAGTTAGTTATTATCGGATTTCAATTTTCGTAGCAATCGGAGTTGTCGTTCGACCGTGGCAGCTCGAAACGCATCGATATCGTTTTAATTTTAATTCGGCGAGTTAAAATAGCCATTTTTCAAACGGTCTCGGATTTCGACGAAACTAGTTTCATCGGATCCGTAATGTGATATTATTGTAAGATTTCAAATTTCAAGTCGATCGGATTTATCGTTTGTCCGGTACAAGCCAAAACGCCTAGAAATCGTTTAAATCGGTTTTAATTCAAATCGATCGTTTTTTGCCGTATCTCACACATACGATGGAATTAGCTTCCGAAACCTATTCCGTTGCGTCCGGAACGCGGAAAAACCTTAGAATCGCCTGTCAGAACGTGAGAATTGGAGTTCGTTTGCATAAGTTGTTAAATTGGAAATTTTATTATTATAATAATATTAATAACATGTATATACTAATTATTCTTTCTAAACCCTAGCCATTTTCTGCTCAGCCGCCTCCACCTTGATTAATGGCCGAAAATCACCAATTTATTTTCCAAATTATTTCTCAATCCGCTCATCGAATCGAGAAACTTCCAACACGAAAGTTGTAGAGCACGGTATGAACTACAGATCCAACGGTGGATCTCAGCTATCGTCGCCATTTGGATGAGATAATGAACCGCGTTTCCCTGATGTTGCGCACGTTTCCCAAGGGGGAGGAGGGGGCCGAGCTCCATGGAACTCTGGGCACAGGTGGAGTGGTCGATGGCCTTCGATATGGCACTCCCTGATCGTGTTTTCGTGTATCGTGGTGGTCGTGGCCTTTAACCCTAGATTTGTGCATATGGGTTTGGTGTGCGTTCAACTACCTGTAGTGGAGCATGTTGCGTGCGAATGAGAGAGAAGAGGGGGGGAGATGAGATGTGCGGCCAGGATCAATTTAGGTTGGGAATGTAAAATAAGGTTGATTTATTCATATTTAAATCGTGTACAAACTTTAAACTGCAATATCTTTTTGCTGCGAGGTCCGATTTGGACGAATCAAAGTGCGTTGGAATCGTATGGTCGTGCTCTTCGCAATGCAACCAGTTTGGAGTCGATTGGAGCTCGTTTGAATTTCGGGTAAAATTAAACGTTCGTTTAATTTTATTCGAAACGAACGCCGGAACCGGAAATAAAATCAAGGTGAGAACTCCTCACTCAATCAAACCGTTTGGTTTAAAATTTTAAATAGTTATTGTTGATTGATGATTGCTGTTTGATTGTGGTAGTAGATATAGTAGGATATATACTATATATAGCAATATATATATATTGGCATATGTATATATTGGATTTGATTTCCCGCCTCGTATAGCGGATGAGACCCTATTGCGCCGTTAGTAAGCGGATAATATTTTATAAATCCCATATACCGCGATATTCCACCTTGAAGTGGAATTGGTATTGTGCTAACGTCTGTGGATGCAGGGAAACAGGTTGGAGGGATCCAACTGGATTCCTCGCAAATATTTATTTGTTTATGAATATTGTGTTGTTTGTTAACTATCATATCGATATGTGATGTTATTCCCGTGATTGACCATTTGATGCGGTTGCATCGTCGGATTCATTTTTAAAAGTTAAAAATAACAATTTTGAATTTAAAAGGATTTTTAAGTAATTTTTCAAGTATATGTTTTTATTAAATTTTTGAACTTGATTCATTTTAAATAAATTAGGATTTTAAATATTAAAGTTATAAAACTATGATTTTTATGAAATATAACCAAAAGGAAAATTTTAAAATAAATAGATTTATAAAATAGTTAAATTGGGATTTTTGAATAAATTTTTATAAACAGTTGTATAAAAGATTTTATAAATTGGTATCTATAAATTAAAAAAATTTGGGAATATGGAACGAGTCGATTAAGTGTTAAGTGGACGTATAAAATGAATTTCATTAAAATTTATAGATTTATAAATTGTGAAAGTTGTAAAATGAATTGATGTTAAAAAATAAAAGTTTTATAAGTAATTAACTTATAAAATGGATTTTGACCACTTAAAGGGGATACTTTTAGAAATTGTTAATAAAGGAGGTTTCTCTATAAGTTGAAAACTATTATAAAATATAAAGGAATCTTATCAGTGATAAGATTTAAAATTTGTGAAGTTTTAAAGGAACGGTTTAGTAAATAAATAGATTATAAGCTCTTGACTTATAATATGAACTTTTGGTATAGAAATTGGGTTTATAAATTGAATTGGCTTAATAAAAGGGATTTCTAAATCGAAGTTATTAATAGAAATAGAATTTATAAACGTTGTTTATAAATTTGAAATCAATGGAATTTGATAAATTGAATTTAGAATTTGTTAAAGGAGTTATATTCACTCTTTTAAACGATGAATATATTATTAAGTCAAATGGGCATGTTTTGGGAGAAGAATGTTTTAAAGGGAATTTTAAAACAATTTAAAGATGCTTTAAAATGCATTAAGTATCGAAAACTTGGATTTCAACATTCATTGTTGAAATAGACGTTTTTGAGAAATAGAAGGAAATGAATACGTAGATTTCAACATTTATTGTTGAAATAGGCGTTTTCGAGAAAATAGAGAAACGGTGGACTATAACACTGTTGTTATAGTAAATGGTTTCCAAAAGGAAATATTTTGTATAGTATTGGGATTTATGTATCTATTTTATTTTCGAATCGCTATACTAGTGATTTTGGGTTGTCGTAACGATGTTTTACGTAACATTCGTTTTAACCCAAATAAAAGTGAATAAAAGAATGTTTAAAAGGAATGAAATATATATTTAACTATGGTTTAAGTATATTGAATATTTTCAAATTGTTGAAAATAAATAAATTTGTGGATTATATTACTTATTATTAAATAAGTATGGAAATGCTTTCCAATATGAGATGGAACATTCTTGAGAATTTATCTTTTAAAGGTAAATTGAAAGCGAATAATTTGAAATCGATTTGAGAATCGTATATTAGTAAATATTTGGAATTTAAATTCACTATGGAATTTATAAAGGGAAGGGGAATTTGTTAAAATAAATATTGATTTATTTTGAAGTATGAAAATGAATTTACGGATTTGGAACGTGAATTTAAAATAAATCGGTAAAGATTTATTTGATGATTTGAAATTTGTTTTCAAAGGGTATAAAGGACGAAAAGTAATTTGAAAAATTGGTTTTCAAATGGTTGAAGTGTGAAATTATATCGTGTAAAGATATTTTGGTAAAACAAATAATTTGGGCAATTATTTGGAAGGTGTATGTATATATATCTTGTGAAGATATTTTTGGGATTAAATAATTTTGGAGAATTATTTGGAATCTGATGATGTGGCGCATCTTTATTGATAGTTAAATAACCGACTATCAGTATTTACCCTTGGATGGTATTTGTTGTGATTGTTTGAAATTGAATGCTACACTTATTTTTAAAATAAGCGCTCGCTATTCGGTTTAGCCGGGAGAGGACCTTTGTGTCGTATATCCCATTTCGAATATGTGATACGTCGTTATGGATAGCATTTGAAGACCGGTGTTGAAGACCGGGTATTTGTGAAAACGATAGGATGACCTATCGATTGTCTCTGCATCGTTAGCTACGGTATGGAGATTTCCTTTGTGATGGGAAATTTTATCGGGATTATGAATACCCGGATTGCAAGGGCTTCTTTGGAAGTGCCTTCGGTTCTGTTCGAACCCGGAACAGACTTGTATGGTTACGTGTCTGACATTACATTTTGAGATATAGAGCAGATTTCTTTCAAATACATTTCTGTTGGTGGCGGAGAATTTATTCTCTTAGCTTAACACCTTTCTCTGAGACGTACGAGCTCAGAGGTTATGTAGTTGAAGGTTATCAGCGATATATTCCCAATCTGGTAATGTGACATGCTGAGTGCTGCTGTGTGATGATCATTGGTTGGTCATTTTGATATGATCATTTGTTTGATCATTTATCTTTGTGATCATTGCTTTGGTCATCTGTTGACCCAAAGCATGGCTTTGTTGCACAAAGCGTAGCTTTGTGGACGAGACTTCGTCAGGACCTCACTCCCCGGAAATGGTCGAAACAGGAATATGCGGCAAGGTTATGAGGGTCGCTCCCTTTAGGGTATGTCATTTCCTTCTGGAAAAGGGTGGTATCATGGTATGGAGCCCAGATACTTACTCATGTTGATACACTATATCTATTACTGTGTGGTGTTGTTGGATCGAGCGCTCGGATAAAGGTCCCAAAGGACCGGGGGATGACATATTCGTGTAGTAGTTACCTAGTTACAGAGGTAACCCGGCCTTGTGTTGGCAGAGATCTAACCGTAACGTTAGTTTCTCGGGACGTCCCGCCAGAGGCGATTCCATGTGGCAGTAGGAAGTTCCTTAGCCTGACCATTTGTTGGAAATCCATTCATCCAATACGCGCCCTGTACGGTTTTAGTTGTATTACCTGCCATTCACTTATGGTGGTCACCACTGTTTGGATGGTAGCTATAGTAGGCATAGTTCGGAATGTCTATGCTGGCTAGGATTTATATTCTACTTTCGAAATTGTTTTCTACACTATGCACTAATAATAATATAAAAAAAAATGATTTGATTTTTGCGTAGTAAGCATCTTTGACTATCATAAGGAGAAATCTCCTCCAATTCTACGTTTGCATTGTGTGTGTGGCGGGAGGCCTTATGGTAGTTTCATTTTTAAAAAAAAAAGCATTGCGGATTTCAAAATTTAAATTTTCTTGTTGCTTGTTTAAAGATAAACTGTTTTGAGTTCTCACACCAGTCCCATGACTGACCTGGAGTTTATTGTTCCTTTCCTAAACTCTGGGTGCCCACTATTTTCCACACGGGCAGTCTAGAGTTAGGTTATCATGTTATTCTGGATTCGAGAGTTGCTGTGCAGATTTGGAGGCGAGCTTGGATAGCGTAGTCTATTATCTATTGTATATAGTATTCTTTCCGCTGTTTTATTGTCGTACACTCTGATGATGTGATGTATTGTGATGTATGTATAAAATGTATAGTTCTTTTGTTTAATGATATTCATTTATCTATTATATGTTGTTCCGCTGCGATTGTGAGATTCTGATATTGTCTTCATGCTTCTGTTGTTTGTTTCTGTTTCTTCTCTCTTTCTCTCTTCTTCTACCTCTTTCTTCTTCTTAAACCCTAAAGATTCGGAAGTTCGTTCCTCTTTGGCTGGATTGTGGTGGAATGTTGCCAGTTCAAGGAAGTACGGATTTTCGGTTCTTTACAAAATATAAGTATTTACTAGAAGCTAGTAAATCTCACTTATTTCGGATTCCATTGAAAAACCAAAACTATATTCTCTTGAGGATCTATTTCCTTCCGGCCAAACCCAAAGGGAATGCAATCCCTAAGGTGTTAATTACTTCTCTATAGTAATCATAAGAATTTTACCAAGGCATCCCATGCTACCCAGTGAAATTCAAGTATTCACTAGTGGCTAGTAAGTACCACTCGAGAGCATTTAAACCAATCAATAACACTAACGCGAATATTAATACTTCCTAAATTATAGAATTAGGTTTCTTAAAACAGTTTATTTTTAAACTCTTCTCCATTTGCAAAAATTATACAAAATTGCCAAAATAGTATTTAAATAGCCAAATGTTAATTCCAATGAAATTTCGACACGAGTTTATGGTTTTGAAAATAAAAATATAATTTAACACAAAGAAAATGATTTCTAAAAACTTTTTATATATGAATATATTTTCATACTTCTTATCTAAAAACCTATAAACTCATTTATTTCATACTATTTTTATATTTTTTCTCTTTTGTAGACTAAACCAAAATTCCACTTTTAACATCAAAATACTTATACATATATAATTATTCCAAATCCTTATTTAAAAATTCCATAGTTCGAAAACTAAATTCCAAAGTCTATGTATATGTGTGTATATGTAGCCATTATTTTATAAAACCATAAGTACTCATTTTTCAAAACCATATAGGTATTAAACATTTGTTTAAAAGCGATCAGATTTTTATTTTCAAAACCATTTCAAAATATTAATACACACACATACACACACATATACACTCACAATACTTATAAAATCACTTATATAAAGGAAATTAGATTGTTGTAAAAACTTGGTTTCTAATCTATATAGTATAATAAACCATAGTCTATAAAACACAAGGAAATTAATTATTCCAAATGTCCCAAACTCATCACAGGACCATATCGGCAAATTTGATCCATAGAAATATTGTCTAAATCATCTTAAAGCAAGCTATCTTGAAAACAAAGTCTATATGGTCATAATCAGAATCTCAAAATAGCATTGAAATCATCACAAAATGGCATGAAATAGGACATCAAAACAAGCAAATATCAACATAGAAGCAAATAGGCAAATAGACAGGTGAACGGAGTGACCGGAGAGTGAAACGAGCACGACCTGGGGCTCAACCCAGGCCATGACTGGTGCACTAGTCTAATGGGACTGGTGTATCGGTGACATTGCCTGGGCTGTGCCCCAAGCACTGCACGTGGCTCCTGGATCGTCCGTTGGCATGGTTTTTTTTGCGATGCATGCTTCTAACTTCTAGAGCAGTGATTTTGTTGTCATGCAAGCATATAGACAACTATGGTTTGCTATTATTTAGGATCATAAGACAAGAATTTCAGCAAATAGAAGGTTGAATAACATGAATTAGAAATATCATAAGACATCAAGATCAATTCAACCATATATTCATCCAATTCAACCAAATAGTGAATCTACTCTATTTAGAAATAGTAATGTGAGGTAAACTCACCTTTGTCCTTCCATAACTTGTTAGATCATCCTTGTTAGACCCTTAGCCTCACCAAATTTGCCTAAAAACCCATAAACAAAAACCAACCATCAAAAACATGATCAAAATCATTCTTTTCTAGATCTAAAAGGTAGAGATAGAGTTTAGGACACTTAATCTATTTATCTTGGATTTTTTAAGAATTTTTTCGAATTCATTTTGAGAATTTTTCTTTAGTTTAGTTATTGAGTTTCTATCTATTAAGAAACACTTTTCTTTGGCTATTGTTTGCAAATGAACGTATAGTTCATTCCAAGCTACTAAGGGATACTAATTTTCCCTTATTTGCACTAACGGGTTAAAATTTATATTAAGCCCAATATGCATATTTTAATTAAAAGAACCGACTTTTCTCTACATTTATTTTTCCCTCTTCTAAACTCCAATTCCAAACTAGATTTCACATATAAAATTAATTTAAAATTCAAATTATACTTCTATCTTTTAACTTCAAAATAAAAGAAATAATTATAATCTAAAATAATTATTTTAACCCTTTTTTAATATTTTAAAAAGAGACAATCTCTTATTTTCATAAATTGGAAAAAATTCCAAAATTAATAACTTTTAAATCTAAATAAATCCATTTTACACAATTATAAGATTTACCATAATTTTCCAAATTAACATTTCAAAATTTTAAATCGAAATCTCTTTAAGAAATGAAATTCATTTCATAAATAAATTAAATCAATTATTCCAAAAACTGGATTTAATTTCAGAATTAAATTTCATAAATTAGAATTAGTTATCCATAATTAAAATTAATTAATTAGTTAATTAACGACAGAGTTTTTACACTCTATCTTTTAGTCGATGATATATTCACTAATCTTCAATTCAGTTTGATTCAGAGAGTAATTTGGGCGGTTTTGATGAATCTATGGTTAATGGGGGTTTGGATCTGATTTGAGAGAGAGGGAAAAGTTTTAATTTGACTCTGCAACCCTCATTGTAGTGTTTCTCGAATCAGACAAGTGGGCTTAATTAATTACATGCTAGTTCTGGTCAGTAGCTGTTAAAACTTAAAACACGTAGAACTTCTTAATCATAAATTCATTTTTCTTTTACGGCCACTCTACGGAATGGGAAACCATTATCCTAAAGCAACAGAACTGGTTTGAGACCCTAATTCGACTCTTATCAATAGTTATAGCCCAAACCAGATTTTCAAGGTCAAAATGTCGCATGGAAATTTGGGAATAATCATAAGCGCGTAAAATGTCCTTAGGAGTCGCATCCCAAAATTATAGAATCATATGACCTCATATGAATAAAATAAAAAAAATATTACGATCCTTTGACACGTAAAGTATGGGTCTTACATTCTCCACCCTTTATGAATTTCGCCCTTGAAATCCCTTGCAAAGCCAATTATAAGCAACCATAGTTATCCTGCATGCCTATCAATCATAAGTAGCCATCAAATATCTCAAACAAGCAGCCATGCAATCGATAGTGTAGGTGAACTTACCCAAGCATACAAAATACCATCTTTTAAATATAATAGACAATGGTAAAAGTTACCATAAACGGTGGATTTTACCATTTAAAGAGCTCCAAGCACATAGTCCTCATGCCCTCCTCAATCTTCCATGTACAATCATCATCAGTTCCGCTCCATTGTACCTTCACTAGCTTCATCGACTTCCTCCTAAGCTTTTTCGTATTGTACCCAACAGTACGAGGCGGCTTACAAGATCTAAAAACTTATGGTTTTATCTCAACATCTTCTAGCTAATCTGGTGATATCATCTTGCCCGAGTCATGCACAAACTTCCGTAGATAAGAGACATGAAAAACATTGTGCACGCCCGCCATCTTCTGAGGTAAATTGACCTATATGCTAACTTTTCAATTCTCTCAGCTATTGGAGAATGACCTACGAATCTTGATGTCAGTTTCCCTTTCGTGTTGAATCAAACTACATTCTTCAGAGGAGAAAACTTTATGAGTACCATATCTCAGACAGAAAAATCTAAGCATATCTAGCCCAAGTATCAGTTTCCCATTTGCTTCCCACCAATAGGAAGGAGCATTGCATGGTCGGCCATATAGTGCTTCATACGGAGCCATACCAATACTCGACCGATAACTATTACTGTATGCAAACTCTACCAGATGTAGATGGCCATCCCACAATCCTCCATAATCTATAATGCATGCAAGCAAGAGATCTTCCAATATACGACTTACTCTTTTGGTTTGCCCATCCATTTGCGGGTGGTAAGCTGTACTAAGGTGCAGCTCGGTCCTTAACGCCTCTTGTAAGCTCTTCCAAAACCCAGTGGTGAACAACGGGTCTCGGTTGCTTACAATGCTCTTTGGCACACCATGAAATTGTACTATCTCCTTTACATACAACTCCACCAGCTTGAGTGTCGTTCTACTTGAATTGATGGGTATAAATCTTGCAATCTTGGTCAATCGATTCACTATGACCCAAAGCCATCATACCCTGCTCGAGTCCTTGGTAGTCCATCAATAAAATCCATCGATACTTGCTCCCATTTCCATTCAGGAATGTCTAGCGGTTGCAAAAATCCAATAGGCCCATCTGAAACTCAGTCTCTTTATGCGGAAGCAATCCGATCACTTCCTCAAAGACATCCGTTGCTATCTAGCGATCGCCACAGACAACAACCCCTTATGTGGAACGTCTAGGGAATATAGAAAGCTAACCATCGCCCCATCCTTTGATAGGCAACTAATCAATACTGGTAGTCCTTCCATATCTTCGATTGTCACAAACAGCTTCTTGCAATCTACTATAGCTGCATACCTTTTTAGCCAGTCCATTCCCAAGGTAATCCCGAACACAATGAAATTCAAAACGAAGCAATCACAAACAAAAGAGCATCCATGACTCGATAAGACTAAACCACTTCAAACTATGCACAGGCTAGTAGAGCCTCCAACGAAGTTTGTCACAATTAAGAGCTAGTCACTATCTCAGGCCTCAATCTTAATCTGTCTACTAGATCATTATGTATGAATGAATGTGAAACCCCGGTATCAAATAAAACTTGAAGAAGAACATCACCAGTAGAAAGCATACCTTAAATAACGACTCCCTTTCCCTTCTCCTTCACTGAGGGAGCACTCGCCAAAGTCGGTACTGCATCCAAACCATACGCTTTCACAACCTACGTATCCTTCACCCATTCCTGGAAATCCTTCTTCAAATGCCCAGGCTTATCACAATTGTAGTACTTCTTCTTATCACTCACTTTGCAGTCCTTAATCAAGTGACCCTTCTCCTTGCACCCATAACACGTAGGTTTTCACTTTCACTTTTTTTGACCATTCTTCCCCTGAGACTGCTTCCTCTTTCCATTCCACTTTTCTTTCCTCCACCACCTTGTTGTGGTTTTGGTTTTTCCTTCTCCAAACATCAATATCACCCCTAGATTTGGGGTACAGATTTTCATGACGAATTGCCTCTTCATAAGCTTATCAAACGGTTCATCGATGTGGTCTACCACCTTCTATCCAAGATAGTCATCTAAGCCGATAATGAACTTCTCATTCTTTCTTAATGGAGTGTCGATGAATGACATCCCATATTTTGGCAAAGTATCAAATTCAGCTACATACGTAGAAACTAACATCTCTCCTTGCCTGAGATAGCAAACTTCCTGAACAATACCGACTTCTGGGCAACCGATATGGACTTCTCGTCAAACCTTGTCTTAAACTATTCCCAACTGAACTGATCTTCTAGCGTAGCAATAGTCATAGCATTTCACCAATTCATGGCCCGCCCTTAGAGTTGTCTAGAAGCTAACTTTCTCCTCATCCACTTCCATATCACTAAAGATGCGCTCACAAGTATCAATCCAATCTTGCACTTCTATGGCTGATTCCATTCCATATCCCAAAGTAGAGTAATCTTTGTTCAACTTAGCAAAATCAGCCCTAGGCGCTTGCACGAGCGCACCTCCCCCAACAAGCATACCAGGAGCATTCCTCATCATTATTGCCTTTATAACATTGAACATAGCTTGAAAATTAGGCGTAGAAGTTCCTGACCTTGCTTCAACTCCTAATGCAGATCTCATAGTATTCCTCATATGCCAGCTCATTCTTATCTATAAGAAGAATGATCAGTCTCTCATAAAGAAAACCGTGTCCATAGTGCTCATATGCATGCGACTTATACTATGAAATATTATTGTATAGTTTTGGAAAACAAAGTACATAACAAGTACGTACTCTCTCTCTCTCTCACACACACACACATTCTCTCTCGATCTATTCTTAGGCGATAACGCCTTCCTTATCTGTACGGATCATGGTATCAACTCTGGTTAATCATGTAACCATAGCTTAATACCAAATGTTATGACCACTACACCACTAGCACCAATACCATACAAATAGTGCACTGCAGTCATGACCTGTCGATATAGGACGATCGTCAAGATGAATAATAACAAATACATCATATAACCCGTCGAATACTTTACAGCACATGGATAAAGTATAATGACACATATATAATAAGGGAGCAACAATAACTATGTGAACAAATCATCGGAGAATAGATCCATAGAGTTATATACAAAATGTAGTAGAGTTTATACAATGGAAACAAACTCAGCAACTGCCTTAATATTATCAAATAAAAAATCACTGCTAAGGCTCCTTAGTGTTTCACAATGAAATAAGCGTAGGAATCCATGTAAGCATATAATACAAGATTGCTCCATCCAACTTGTCCTCCGCATAACTACTGCAACACCTAGACCTGTTATCTATTCTACTCATTTAAGAGTACCAAAGATAATAAGAAGCATGTACAAAACCTTAGGTTAGAAAATAGTCTGCTGTGAGTGGTAAATGAATCTCAAAATACTATACAGGTAAATATGGTAAGGGACATGAGTATATGAATCATACCTGACCTGTCCCTACAACCAAAGAGTTAACGCATTACACTATAATATGCTACTCTATTATATCATAAATGTACCGTACAACATAGAATGATGGATGTCCAGATGTGTCTAACTCCAGTACCTACTTCGAATGAGATCTCTGAGTGATAGCCCATTAAAGAAAGCAACCATAGCATCCATCAAGAGATACTCACCGTCACTCATCCCTATGCTTTGAATATATGATAACATGTATGGGCTTCTTACTATCAATGACTAATGGAAATTTCCGATTTCGTTGTACTCTCGTTTACATAGCCTAAAGCTCAATAAGTGTCACATAGCCTAAAGCTTGACACTAGACCCAAGCCACTAGTCCAGGGTATATAGGCCCCTCAATTGACCCATGGGCATCCGCACTTACAATACCCCTACTTCGAGTATAACAGAAAACACTTTGATTTACCAACGATTCTTTAGCACATTCACATTCAAGCCATCCTTTGCTCCATTCGGATTTCGAGCCCTTCTATTGCTCAATCCAGTTTCCATCATCCAAGAACCCACCATTTTCCTCATTATATAACTCTCTCCATTATCAAGCTTGTTATCCGGGTTTTTAACCCAGTAGAAACCAATAGAAAAAAGAACACCCTTATGTAGACATGATGGTTCAGGACTTAACCGGAAAAGCTAAGACAAGGGATAAACAAAGGCTAAGCTATATGGCTAAGACAACGACTGGGATCAACGAAGCCAAGAGATTAGCATCCTTTCAGTCCAATCAGCAACTGAACAAAAATAGCTAGCGAATTGCCATCAAAACGCAACAACTATGATAAAAGGCTATGGCAACATCTCCAGTTTCAAATTCTAGAAAAATCCTAAGTAGTTGGATCATCAGGGACCCATCCCTCACCTCAAGCCTTCAAATAAGATGACTAAGGAATACTACAAAGAGGCTAAGACAATGGCTCGTAAAACGAGCCAAATCTATGGTTTGCCAGTGACCCATAGACCATGGATTGCTAGCGACCCATGGCTTTAGCTCGTTTTGCGAGCCAAACTCCCTCTGGGTCGTCTACTACCGACCTGCGAGCTAATGAAGACACGGCTGGTGTAACAACCCGCATATTTTACGATTGAATATTTAAATATTTTATTTAAAATAATTCATCGTTAGTCGGATTATTGTCCGAAAAACTACTTTTTGCAAACAGTCGAATTAGGACTCGAGACCACCCCCATTGAGTTCAAAATGACGTTTGCGACCTTTTTGAGTATAAACTTCGATATATTTGGAGTTAGTAGAATTTTGCTACTTTTCACTTAGGGCTTTGGGTTGGGTTTTAGCCCATTAACCCTAGCTCCAACCCTCTTCTCTTCATTCCTTCATAATTTCCTAATACTCAAGCTTTAGATAAAAAATGGGGGAAGAGAGAAAGAATTATAAATCCTAAGCCGTAATTTCATTGCAAATCCAAGCTCCAACTCCAAATTCATAGAAGAAGCTTTGGTAAGCCTTCTCTTCTTCTTCTCCAACTCATTCACCTTCCAATTTCAAAAATTCTTAAACCTAACTTAGGAGATGTTTCTCTTTTAAGCCTAGATTCAAGCTTGTTGGGTTGGAATTGAAGAGTGATTGTCCTTGCCATTGCTCTATAGCTTCTTCTTCATAGTTTTGGGTTTAAAGATGAGATTTTTATCTCACATCTAAGTCTATGATTATCTTTAATTGTTAGGTATGAATTCCTAATACTTATTCATGTGCATTTGATTTTGATTTGGATTGGTTTTTTGAATATTCCAATTTTTGGTGTTTTGAAGTCAAATCTTTGAAAATCATAGCTTTGTTGTTTGATCATGCGTTTGGTGATGCATCGAAGAGCCTATAGGGCTAGGTAGCTGATTCACATAAACTTCTAGTGTCGTTGCTCGAACGATTGCAATTTGTTAGAGATTGGCCTTCACGTAGATAGGCTTGGAAGTGCTGGAATCAGGTTTCAGTCGACTGGAACTTTGGTCCAGTCGACTGATCTGCTACCCGAACACTTCCCCGGCTCCGGTCCAGTCGACTGGTATACGGAGTCCAGTCGACTGACCAACATCCCGTGGATTTTCCAGGACCGAGTTCAGTCGACTGAACTCAGTAAGCCAATCGACTGACCAGCTCCTATTTTCCTATTATGCCTATTTTTGTCTATTTTTGTTGGGTTTCCAAATTTTATCGATTCATGTTTATTCCCACTTGTTGTTATCATTTATTATCCACTATGATGACATTTTCTTCGGGATTTATGTGAACATACATTTTGGATTCAGAATCGATTTCTTTGGATTTTATTCACGTCTTCGAATGTGAATTTTAGTGATTGATTGTTTCTACAATCATTTTTGTGATTTGTCACTTTAAAAAATATAAAGGTTTTTTATACTAGTAGAAAATATCAAAACTATTCCATTAAAACGATTTCAACACTATTTATTACAAAGCTCGTTTCCTAAACCGTTTTTCAATCTATTATTATATACAAACCTTTACCTCACTCATATGAGAAATCTAATTAAACAACTTAGTAAAACAAGTGGTATGAAATGCTTGCGTTTACTTCGTCGGTTAATTCTTGGACTTGCTCGATTAAATCTCTTGTGACAATTTTCGAGTGGAGATCTACAATCTGTTTGTAAATATTTAAGTTAAGCTAGTGGTTATGGGACATGAAGCTAAGCTTATATATTTACTAGCTTAGTGTAATTGACACTTCTTGATGATCGATGATGATCATTTTTGTGATTTAGACTAGCAATGTGCGATGTCTCTTTGTCTGCGAGGGAGACTAAACCCCATTTCTGTGGAGTTTCGGCTCAAAATTGGTGGGGTAGCGACCCATGGTCTTCGGGCCATTCTGTGGAGCTTTGGCTCAAAAAAATTAATGGTTAGCAACCATGGAAGAGCGTTCCATTTTGTGATACACATGTTGGTGAGTTTTCATACTCCCATTTTGTGATAGGCCTCCCCCTTTTCGTGATTTCTGGATTTCCATTGATGATTTCTAGAATTTGTGTTTTCACCAATTTTCGTGATTTACATTGATAAGTTTTATCAATATTTGTGCATTGGTGAATTTGTATGTCATTAACTTTTGTGATTGGCATTGATATAAATGTCAATATTTATGGTTTAGTGAATAAAAATAAAGAGTATGACATTCTTTTTGATCTTTGAGAAGATTCTTGTGATATTGATTAGTCTCTAGTTGATTTTCAATTACATACTTATCACAGTATGGCTTTATGGTTATCATATGTTTTTGTCATATCTCTTATTCTATATCATTTCATTTGATATTTATAGTTAGACTGATCCGTTTATTATTTTCTTATTAATTAATACTCGGGTCAGACCGAGATGTTACTGGTGCTTCTGCTTGACTCCTCATCTGGGATTATTATTATCCTGACTTTTGGCTAACTACTTAGATTAGTAGTTTTTGGTTGTATACATTTGAGATATGGACTCATTGATGTATACTTATTCTTTTGTGAAGCTCTTGTAACTATTCTTTTGTGATATTGTGGATCTTGTTTGACCACTACTCGGATGTACACTTTTAAGTGTTATATATTCATATCTTTTTCCGCCTTTGTGATATGGACATCTGTTACTGACTTGTGTTATACGTATTTCTATATTTGTTTCCGAAGATATTATAGCCACTGTGTAGTAGCCTTGAGTTTGCATCGGTATGTCGGATTTCCTCTTGTGATGAAAAGTTGTATTTTTATCAGGCATATCGGTAATCGCACAAAGCAATTATATAGATGGTCGCTACTCAACAGCCTTATTCTCCGTGCTAGTTGACGACATTACTCCGTAGTGTTCTTGGTTAGCATGGGTATAGAGGTGGTGCGTCACAGTTGGCCTAGAAGCTCTCCGATCCGTATAAATACCATTCCGCCTACAACATAAACCGGATCCTCTGTGGACTTGTTGCTGAAACTCTGCTGGAATTATTCTTCACTCTCTACCTTCCTCACAACAATCTCTAGAGGAATTCACTATGAGTCACTAGTGGATTCCTATTCTGGGGATTCAATCTAACTAAAGGTAATCAAAGACTTATAATCAAGCATCTCTTGTAACAACAATCAGTCTATAGTAAAACTATAAAGTGGACGTAGGCTTTATTAACTGCCGAACCATTACAAAAATTCTTTGTCTTCTTTTTTTTTACTGTTCTTTTTCTATATCTGTTATCTGCGGTATTGCTCTATCAGAACAGGGCTGGTGCTTTCAAATCCAAACTAGGATGTTGGTCCATTTTTTTGGGTAAATAGAGTTGTTATCTTCGGTACCTGCTCCCACCATAAGTCACAAACCTAAGATACTTATCTTTTATCATGCTATTACATTGCCATCCTGCTTTTATGCAAATGATCCAACACCTCCAGCACGATCTATAGGACCTCCACTTCATCCTTTAGAAGTTCCACCATCGTTAGACTTACTAAGACATCTCAGTACCGGCATAAACAAGTTGGTATCGACTTGTCTGCTTAGCCATTCTATGGAAAAATCCACTTTCTTGCTTCTAGTACTCCATCTCTTAGTGCTCTAGATTCCGACCTATCCATCAAATATCTTGGTCCTTACTTTGAAGCATTTAAATTTATGTTTGAGAAGCACATTGATGTAGCCTCTAACCCTTAGCCAATCCTCCGTCTCTTGCCTTGAGTCACCTCTACTAGCATTGCCCTTGTATTCCTCCAAAACTACCGAACTATCTTACAGACATAAAAATGTTTACACCGACATAAACAAGTCAGTACAAACTTGTGCACTTAATCAGTTGGAGCTTGCGATTCGAGTTACTAGCTTCCTCCATACACAAAAGCCTCCCCTCCAAGTTTCATCCATCTTTGCCTCTGATTTGCCAAATCCAGTAACCTATTTTCCTAACATAGAAAACACTAGCAAATAACATCAAAACACAATATACAAACATGGAACAACATGCACATACATCCATTCATGCAATCAAAACACAAGAATATGATTAACAATCCAATTCTTATCTCGATCTATATTTTACATGAATATGTGAACATGAATAAAGGTAATTTCTAATCAAATTCAAAACATATGCCTACATTAACATGTAACTAAAGTTATAAAAGTTTGATGGTCAAAAAATCATGTTAAATCATACACTTCTATAATATAAACCTGTATATGATAGTTAGAAGGCATAGGTCATTCACCAGTTACCGAATTCAACTAAATCGAGCATAGATCTAATATAGACAACAACGAAAAGGAATTCATATCATCCAAATCGATGATCTCTACCTTATAATCGATGATCTATTCACTAATTTTCAATTCGGTTTGATTTAGAGAGTAATTTGGGTGATATTGGATGAATCTAGCGTTAATAAGTTTTTAGATCTGATTTGGGTAAGAGGGAAAAGTTTTAATTTGACTCTTCAGCCCTCTATTTATAGTGATTCTCGAATTAAACTAATGTGCTTGATTAATTACATACTAATTCTGATCAGCAGTTGTTAAAACTTAAAAGAGGTATAACTTTCCAACCATAAGTTTGATTTTCTATTATAACCACTGTACGAAACAGAAAACCTGAAAACATATAGGATCTTTTATAATGCTATGTAGCGATGTAAAAGTATGTACTCATAATTATACTAAGTAGAGCAAATTAACAAAGTATAAGTAAGAAAGATAACAAGAGCGAGCACACCAGATATTTTATAGTAGTTCGGACATCCCGTCCTACGTTCAGTCCCAAAGCTCCTCTTCGGTATTTCCTTCGACCAAACAAGCCTTACTTCGTCCAAGGAATATGTTAATACAAAAGTAATTCATCGACAATCGTGCGTGCCAGATAACATGTATGTTGACTGATAGTACAAATCTTCCTATGATCTCCTTTGAGTATAAATTTGAATACTTTGAGTTGTAGGAAGTAGTTTAATCAAAATGGTATTTTGATTATGATCGATGAGATTATGTAAGCAAGAGATGCATGAATTTATAAATTGAAAGTTAGTAGGAAATCAAAAGAATAATGATAATTAATTCCAGTTCTCAATCTTTGAAGTGTACATATAGGTCTGAATAGATGCTTATGAGGAGTTGTTACTGTTAAAAAAAATCTATTTGTTTTACCAGCTGTAACAGTTGAAAAGAGATATTATTGTTCAATATGAAATGAAGCATCCTTTCAAATTAGAGCAGTTGCCAGATGACCGTAGACGTCTATGGATATTCCATAGACGTCTGTGGCTTTAGGGAATAATTTCCCAAAAATATTCACAGATGTATGTGGCTTTCCTATAGACGTCTATGGATTTCCTTATTTGATTATCATAGTTTTCGTTGCGAATGTTGTATGTTTTGAGTGCTAATTTTACGTACATAAATTCGTGTGTGTATATATACTCAAGGAGACCTTACAATGTTAATCTAAGACTCTTAGTACACTAGTATAGCCTTACTAATCATAGCTTGCTCCCTAAGTCTTGTTTGTTTTTGAGTCTCAGTATCTTTGAGCATGATGATCCCTTCTAGTATATACCTATAATCTTGATAAAATATATAATATGTGATTGTATAGTTATTGTCATTAAAACCATAGAATGGAGGTTCTAACATTCTCCTCCTTTTTGACGATGACAACTACATAATCATTAGTTATGATAAAAATAACTTGCTCTTAATCTTGTCTCCTCCTATGTATATGCATATATTTCTCCCCCTTTGTTATTACCAAAACAAAAGAAAAGAAATTATGCACACATAAAATAGATATATATTCATAGACATGTCAAAAAATATAACATAAGATAAGTTATGGCGAATAAACATGACAGGAAACATACAAAATGAAATGAAGGTTAAATAACATAGTTTAAAAAAGAAGAAGACCAAATAAAATAAACTAGTGATACTTGTTTGAAGCATAGGAAAATCCACCATAATTTTCATAATGCCCCCAGTATGCTAAAGGCTCTTGCTCATATGCTGCTGGCAAATTAGTTTGATTGTTATATTCTTCGATTTCTTGAATGGAAAGTCTTTGGAAAGCCATGTAATGTTGATGGTGAAATTGGTGAGGATCAGACAAGGACATATCATCATTATCATTTTCCTCATCTTCAGGTTGTTCTTGCTCAATAGTCTTCCCTTTATATTGAGAAGTTCCTTCATGAGAAGTATGAGCATGGTAAATTGGTGTTTAAGTTCAAGAAGGTGTTGTATGTGAAGGAGAAGATGATGGTCGAGAAGATGATCTGCCGCATACTTTTCACATCACTTTTCCTAAAGTAGATACGACCTTTTCTAAAAAAAATCTATCTTAGTCATTTGTGTTGAAAAATATCATTGCAAACTAATCATTTTATTGTTCAAAGCCCACTGCTTGACCGTGATTAACTTTTGATTTTTAAGTGTTAAACCAAGGATCAATTCGTTTTGCATTGGTTCAATGCGAGCTTCTTGAATCTCTGAATCAAAATAATATTCGGTAGTGTGACAAGAGGAGCTTTGTTGCTACGAAGGACGAGGTGAATGAGTTTGTTGAGGAACATGAGGAGGTTGAGGACCCGGATACATTTGCTATTGCTGTTGCATGGTCTATTGTGCCAGCGAGACAATTGGAGGTGGTCGTTGGGGAAGGTGCATTAAAGATAAAAATCTTATACTGTTTCCTTGACAGGGATTTCTTTGAAATGAGAAATATAAGACGGTACCTCGAGACCATGTGAGAGACGCAAAATATATGGTGCATATATAATTGTGCGTCGGTGCTGAGAACAAAAGCTTTTTATTTCATCATGAATAAACTTAGCCTAATTTACTTGTATCCCACCAAATATAGCATAGAGAGCTTTGTGATCATTTTCGTATATTTATTCATAACTTCCTAAACATGGAAATATCGTATTGATTATCATATAATTTAACAACTGAGCTTTTGAGCGTAAATAAATAGATTTCCAATGTGGCATTCTATCTTCCAAAATTTGATGTGTTATTTCATCACGTGGCAAATTTCTTCTAAATTGAGTTTGGATGAGGAACAATCTAGTTTATGACCAATTATGTTTATGCTTATTTTCAAAACATGATCGTAAATACTTGTCCATAATTGACCGTCGTCATTCTCAAGCGTCAAGATATCATTACTACATAAGTTGGCGTAAAAAAAGATGGATTGCCAATTAATCAATTTATACCTCGTTTTTGTCAAAATTGATTAAATCTCGATAACCGGAGATGATGGTGAGTTCTTGAATTCCAAGTTCACCAAACTGGCATAATCTGTACAATGAATAGAAATGAAGCTTTTTTGTTTTGACTCTTCAAATCTCTTGTTAGAAATTGTGTATTTCGAGGCCACTCTTGATTGTGGGTATCGGTGACTAGGGGGTTTGAGAAGATGAAGATTGACCGTTCTTCGATCTTTTGTTAATGGAAGACTTTTCCTTGGGAGCCATTTTGAGCAATTTGAGCTTTGGAAACTAGGGTTTTAGTGTATATGGGAAGATACTTTGTAAATAGTTGAAAGGGGGAAAATAAATATATAGGGCTGCATTAAATTGAACCCGAGGCTGGTGGCAGACGTCTGTAGGGGTATCACAGTCGTTTGTGGTTTCAGGAAATTTTTTCGAAACTAGTCACAGACGTCTTGGGGTTTTCATAGACTTTTGTAGTGTCAGGAAATATTTTTCTAAAACTAGTGATGGGCGTTTGTGATTTTATCAATAGACGTCTATGTCTGTCTGTGTAAAATATATTCGCTTCGAAATTAAAAAAGGTTTAACTTGTATTTAAAATTTTAATACAATAATATATATATATATATATATAATTGCAATGTCGAGTAAATATTTTAGACGTAATGCTATCATAAGCTTAGTTTTTGTTAGAGGGTCAGATTTTCAAATTTGTTGTAAATCCCATGAATTTTGCTTAACCTTTGTTTCTTCAACTAACGGCTTTAGTGGAGACCAACTTGGACAAGTTGGAGTATCAATCTAGTCTTGGTTTGACGGCCTTATCTTGCATAAATTTCTTGGAGTAATGTTACAAGCTTTGACAGGAGTCTCTTTTAAATGAAGAGATTTTTAAATGTATGCAAATTTTTGTTGATGAATGTCCATAAATTGCTAGAATGCATTTTTCGAGAAAGTTAAAATGAGATCCTTGACTACGTTGTTCATAATACATTTCTCGTTGATCTCCAATCGTTTTTTGTTGATAGTGATATATTCCATCGACTTTATTGTTGAGAGATATTGATTCCAAATCAATTGACCATTTGGCTTTCTTTTCCTTGGGAGAAAAGCCAGTGTGATATGTAGGTGATGCAATAATGTTTATTCGTTTATTAAAAATTCTATGTGCGTTATTTTGATCCGAATAGCCAACAAAAATTCCTTCATTAGCTTTAGAATCGAACTTTCTTAGATAGTCTTTTATGTTTAAAATAAAACCTTTTGATCTAAATACTCGAAAATATGATACTTTAGGTTTCGTTTTGAAAAATATTTCATATCATGTGTTACTAGTCATTGGTCTAAGTGTTACGATTCAATACATAACATGCGGTAGTAACAGCTTCAGCCCAAAAACTTTTTAGTAGGTTACTACTAGTTAGTAAGGTTCGTGCACACGTTGTAAAGTTTGATTTTTCCGTTCTACAACACTATTTTGTTGAGGTGTATGTGGAAATGAAAATTTATGATTAACTTCCTTTTTGTTGCAAAAATTTGTAAATAGTTCATTTTTCTAACAACCCGCTATTTTAGACCATTCAAATCGACAATAAAACCACACGTGTTGGACTTGAATAATTCAAAATACCAGATTGTTAATTTAAATTTAGAAAAACTCAGAATATACGGTAAATAAATCACAGATCACAGACTAATATAATAATGCAGTGGAAGCAAAGAGATAGTAGTTCATGAAGCTACTATATATATACATTACAGTTAAACAAGCTACAACAGAAGTAACAAGATACAACAGAAGTCTCAATATGATAATCAAGTACCAATCTAAAAACATCACTGGAATAGACAGAATAAATAAAAGTGGAATCAATAGATGGATCCAAGCTATGCTCCAACTCTGGAGGTGAGTCCTAAATGGTGTATCACCGAGTCTAACCCGAGCGTGAAGCAAAACACAAAACACTCGAGTTAGGACATACGAACTTATACAATGTAAACCAACTAAAGTGAACTGTAATAGAAATGTACAAGTAACTTAAAGGATGCTTGGGACCGTCCATCTTTTAAGGATCCGTTAAACTATTTACTATGTAGTAATATACGCTATTATAATAATGTCTACAGTAAAATAAACTTACTTTAAAATAGCGTTAAGGCTTCACATTTTCCACCTTAACACATACATAGTCCCAGTAGTCTATACAGTATCATAGTCCCTCCAGATTGGAAGCCACCAGAGTATACTCCATAGGCTATGGCACAAAACCAAAATCGTAAAAGGCGTGATAGGGTAGGTGACACGGCACAGCTAGGCAATGCCAGGGTAGATATACCAATTACGCCTCTGGACCGGTGGTAACCCATAGCAGCCACTACCGCCCACCACGAGCCACACTCCCAAAATCAAAGGTGCGCACAAATCAATCACAAAGTAATAGAATGACATATGAAGAAGTGTGTTTGATAAGAGGAGCAACCTCATTAGCCCATCAATCGCTCCTGTTTTAGCCACCTTATGCCAACTCACGGGAGTCGGGTCCATGTTCTTACCGCAAAGGATGTTGCCACCATCCTACTTCATTCTGGAATCTCCACCGCGTATATGGTTTTTAAAGTGGTTTTCGGTATCGGCAGAGAGTATACCCATATCCGATCCTGGTCTGTAACGACTAGGATTTTCGACTTCCGAAAATTGCATTAATACGTCCACTGTATCAATTGTCGAGCAATCGAAGGCCGGAAAACCCAACCGTTAGGGTTAAAGAAGAAGAGGTTGAAGAAGAAGTAAGAAAGAAAGAAAAGCAACAGAAACAATATCAGAATCTCACAATCGCAGTGGAACAACATATAATAGATAAATGAATAATCTTCAAATCAAAAGAATTGTATATTTTATACATTACATCATCAGAGTCAACTTACAACACAACACAACTGGACAATTATATGAACTTGTCCTTACAACTGAGTACACAGCGAAAAAGATAATATCATATACAAGTGATATGCTTCGCCATCCAGCTTGCTTCTGATCTCCACAGCAACTCCTGAATTCCAGAATGACCTGATAACATGACCCTAGACTGCCCGTGTGGAAATTGGTGGGCACCCAGAGTTTAGGAAGGGAATAATAAACTCCAGGTCAGTCATGGGACTGGTGTGAGAACTTAAAACAGTTATATCTTTTAAAACAAATAAAGAAATATTTAAAAATAGATCCGCAATGCTTTTGGAAAATGAAACTACCATAAGGCCTCCCGCCACACACACAATGCAAATGCAGAATTGGAGGTGATTTCTCCTTATGATAGTCAAACATGCTTGATACGCAGAAAAATTTCTTGGACGTTATTACTATAAGTGCAAAGTGCAGGAAAACATTTCAAAAGTATAATATAAATCTTAGCCAACATACGACCATTATCGTATTCCTACTATAGCTACCATCTAAACAGTGGGGCGCCACCATAAGTAAATGGCAGGTTCTACAACTAAAACAGTACAAGGTGCGTATTGGAGTTTGGATTTCCAACAAATGGTCAGGCCAAGGAACTTCCCATTGCCACATGGGTACGCCTCTGGAAGGACTCCCTGAGAACCTAACCGGATCTCTACCAACACAAGGCCGGGTTAGCTCTAGCTAGGTAACTACTGACACGAGTATGTCATCCCCGGTCGTAACCAACTTTTATCCCGGGATTCACCAACAACCACAAAGAAATAAATTCGCAGCAACCACATAGGTTAAGCATCTGGGCTCCATACCTTAATACCACCTCTATCCAGAAGGAAATGAACATACCCTATGGGGGCGCTATCCCCAAATAACCTTGCTGCATTCATACAGTTTTGACCATTTCTGGGGTGTGAGGTCCGACGAATCCTCGTTTACAAAGCTACGCTTTTCATAAAAGTCACGCTTTGATCAACAAATGGTCAGCAGCACTCAGCATGCCACATTACCAAATTGGGAATATATCACTAGTAACCATCAACTACATAACCTCTGAGCTCGTACGTCTCAGAGAAGGGTTTTAAGCTAAGAGAATAAATTCTCCGCCAACAACATAAATGTATTTGATAGAAACCAACTTTACATCTCAAAATGTAATGTTAGACATACAATCCATACAAGTCTGTTCTGAGATCGAACGGAACCGAATGCACTTCCAAAGATGCCCTTGCAAATCCGGATATTCACTAATCACGTCCGGAATTCCCATCACAAAGGGTGATAAAATCTCTATATCGGGGTTCAGCCGATGCAGAGACATTCGACGATAATCCTTCCGTTTTCGAAAATATCCGGTCTTCAACACCGGTCTTCAAATGCTATCCATAACGACATATCACTATTCAGAATGGGATATATGACCTAAAGGTCCTCTCCCGGCTAAACCGAATAAAGAGCGCTTATTTTAAAATAAATATAGCATTCAAATTCAAGCAAATCACAACAAATGCCCATTTAAAGGTAAATATTGATAGTCGGTTATTTAACTATCAAAGCAAAAAATAATAAATATTCAGCACCATAAAAATCACTAGGCCCTTTTATTAATCTTCCAAAAATTAAATAACATGCCAAATATTCACTTCAATTTATCTTTAAAAATATATATTCTCTAAACCATTTCAATTTCTACATTGGAAAACATTTCCATATACTTATTTAACAATAAGTAATACACAAATCTATTTATTTTCAATACTTAGAAAATATTCAATATACTTAAAACATGATTAAGTATATATTTTATTCTTTTAAGAAAAACGTTCTCTTTAAACACATTTATTTGGGTCAAAACGAATGTTGCGTAAAACATCGTTACGACAAACCAAAATCAATAGCATAGGGATTCTAAAATACGATAGATATATAAATCCTAACACAATACAAAAACATTTCCTTTCGAAAATCATTTACTATAACAACAGTGTTATAGTCCATCTTTTCCTTATTTCTCGAAAACGTCTATTTCAACAATGAATGTTGAAATCTATGGTTTCGATCCTTAACACATTTTAAAACAACATCAAATCGTTTTAATTCTATTTAAAAGATCACTTCCTAAAACATTTTTTCTATATTATTCACCGTCCAAAATCGTGAATATAAATCGTTTACCAAGTTCAACACTTCTACATATTTAATTTAAAGGATTATCCACTGTCCAAAATCGTGGATATATCTCCTTTAATAAGCTTTCATATTTACTTATCAAATTCAATTGGTTTTGGATTTATCAAACAACGTTGATAAATTCACACACACACACACACACACACACATATATTATAAAAACTTCAACTTATAAAATCCCTTAATTAACAAATTCTATTTATATCTCACTTAAATGCCAAAATCCAATTTATAAGTTAATTACTTATAAACCTTTTATTTTACAAAATCTATTCATTTTATAACTTCACAATTTATAAATCTATAAATTTCTTTCACTTATGAAATCCATTTATACTTCATTTTAACACTTATAAAAACTCGTTTTATAATTCCAATATTTTAATTTATAAATATCAATTTTATAAATCTTTTATACAAACCGTTTATAATAATTCAAAAATCCCAATTTAAACCATTTTATGAATTAATCAACTACTTATTTCAAAAATCACATTTCGGTTATATTTCACAAAAATCATAATTTTTTATAACATAAAAATTAAAATGTTTATTTATTTAAAATGAATCAATTCCAAAATTCAATAAAATGTATACTTTCAAAAATAACTTGAAAATCCTTTTAAATTCGAAATCGTTACTTTAACATTTTTAAAACTCCAAAAATAGGCCCAACGCTGCAACAGTACCAATACATCAACCACGGCATCCAAACATCATGTATCAATATGATAACAAAATATATCGCAAATATCTGTAAATAAATCAATACTGTTGAGGAATAAAGTTGGATCCCTCCAACCTGTTTCCCTGCATCTACAGATGTTAGCACAATACCAATCTCATTTCAAGATGAAATATCGCGGTACATGGGTTCATATAAAATATTATCAGCTATTATGCGGTGCAATAGGGTCTCATCCGCTATATAATGCGGGCAATCAACTCCAAGTACATATATAATACCAATTCCAATTCAAGGTGGAATATCGCGGTATATGTGTTTAATATAATAACCTCCGCTTAATATGCGGCGTATAGGGTCTATTTCAATACAACAGATAGCAATTTATCATTCAATCAAGAAATTTTAAATTTAACTATTTAAAATTTTGAATCGAAACACAATTCGGTTGAGTGAATAGTTCTCACCTTGCTTCCAATAACAGTTGCAGTATTTTATTTCGAATAAAATTAAACGAGCGTTTAATTTTACCCAAAATTCGCACTAGCTCCAGTCGATCCCAATCCAGCTCCATTGCGTAGTGCTCATCAACATGAACCCGACGCAATTCGTTTTGTGAGAAATGGACCTCGTATGAAAGAGTTACAGCTTTTTAAAGTTTGAACGAATTTATAATATATAAATTAATCACAAATTTATTTTATTTTTTCAACCTTTGAATCTCAGCCGTTCGATTTCAAGCCCCTGTATCAAGGCCGCACGTTATCATCTTCTTCCCGCCTGTATTCGCGTTCGAAGAAACCCATCTCGGCCGCCTTTATCATCAAATTTTCGCAACTTATACGTGCAACGAGATGTCGATCCAATGCCTTCAAACGAACGGCCACTAGCCCACGCCCCCCCGTGCCAAACGCGACAGAACTTGGCGCCCCCAAATGCTCGAGTATTGTGCAAGAAACGAGCACGAACACAGGCCTTTTTCTTGCCCCATGGTCGACGATTCGACGAAGTACCCGTATGGATTGGAAGTACTTGTGATCCTCTTCAATTTTGCAGTTGAAAGTATTTCCTAAAAGCTTGTGGATTAAGAGAGATGAAGAGGAAAAGAATTGAGTCGTTTTCTGCCATAGAAACGAAAGTGGCGGCTGAAGCTTGAAGATTAGGGTTTTGTGAAAAATGGATGAATACAAGTCCTTTCATAGAAAATTTACGCGACACAATTCATCCCGAATTTTTCCGAACTCCAAACGAAGCGTGCCACCTGGCGTTTATAATGTTTTACCCCTATTCCGAACGCAATGGTATATATATCGGGAGCCGTTTCGATCGTATTTGGAAGATAGATTTTCAAATCGACTATTTAAATTCCAAATTCACTCAAACCGATTTCTACAAGTTTTAGCTTGCCCTGGACAAACCGTAAATACATTGACACGAAATTTGAAATCTTGCAATAATTTAACATTACGGATCCAACGAAACTGGTTTCGTCGAAATCCGAGACTGTTTGAAAAATGACTATTTTTATCGTCAATTAAATATTATATTTAATTTCTACAAATTAACTTTTAATTCGATTTCAAAAGTTCTATAACATCATTTTAACTCCAATATGATTAAATACAACTTTACAAATCAATTTTAATCACATAAAACCCAATTTCCAATTATTTCTGTAATTTCAAATATTAAATTATCGATTTAATTATCCAGTTAAATCTAGATATTCGAAATAAAATTTATTTGACTTACAAATTTTACTTGTAAATATTAAAAATCAATTAAATATACAAATTTCAAATTGACAGGAATCTTGGGTCATTACAAACTTCCCCCTTAAAAGAATTTCAACCTCGAAATTGCCAAGTAAGAAAAAGTTACAGAATCCATTAACTTTTTAAAAACGTTTGTTCAAATTTAATTTCAAATTCATTTAAACATTTTATCTTTTCCAAAATCCGATGGTTACACTTTTCTAGTTCAATTCCTACATTTTCATTTCAATTTAGAAATTGACTTTTCGTTAACAAAAATTTTCAAAAAAATTTTAACTCCCAAAATTTACGGAAAATTTTGCTAGAGCCTCCTTTGTACGGAGGAGCTTTTGCAATATCACAATAGATATAAATATATATGCATCGACCCACATGGTCGGAAAACAGAAAAACAGTTCATATTTCCTATTTTTATTGCGTAGGCATACCTTTTTAGCATTTTTAAGCAAAGCAGCTATTTATTAGCATTTTAGCATGACCAAATCCAGCCAACTACAGCCCCGGTACCTGTACTTTCTCAATTTAAACATGTAAGTGACATATTAGGAAATTCATTTACATTTCACTAATTTTCAATAGAAAACACCTAGTTTTCATAAGCAATGCAATCAAAATAATTCCCATATGCAATTTATAAGGTTTCGATACAAATTTAATTGCTTACAACCAATTCACATTAGTTCACTTTCAATTTAAATTCAATTACATAGCTTTCCATTTATCAATTCAATTTCATTAACACTTTATTAGTTTACTTCGATACCAAAATCAACTTGATTCAACATTACTTAAGTTATATTCCATTTCAAACATCATTTGTTTAACTTAACTTAAATTTCCACTTATAAATCCAATTCAGATTCCAATTCTAAAGTAAATTCTATTTAACTTTTACCCAAGTCAAATTTTGTCACTTATTCAAATTCATATCTCGTTTTGCTTAACAAAATTGTTTAACGATTTTGTCATTTGGTTTCACTTACATTTTCACATTTTACAAGTTATACAACTTATATATTTCAACTTCTAAATCATACTAAATAATCACCTATCTAACCCAATTCAATTTATTTAACTTCCTTTAGTTAAATTTTCACACCATATATTTACTATGCTAACCCAAATTCTTTAACTTTACCAAAGCTAAATTTATTATCTCATATTATAAGTTCAAAACTTGATTACTTATATTCAACAATTTCAATTCATAGTTCAAATTCATTTTTATTTACAACTCATATTTATAAATATACTCATATAGTTTCACTTCTTATATATAAGATTATTTCACAATTGTAAATCGCATTAATTATGATTCCATACTTAATAATTCATTTGCTTATACAATTATTCTTTTAATTAACTTATATATATTCTTACATTTTCAACAACCAAACAATCAATTTATATACTCTTTAATAATTTTGAAAAATTATTTCTTTATATAAAATATAATCAAGGTAAAATTATTTCATTTACCCAATTTAAAATGATACTATGTCGGTTTATCTCGTTTAAGAGTTTAGAATCCCTATCGATACGGTTGTACTTCCCGCACCGACCAGAATTCATAAACAGCTCAACGGATAAGCAAACACAATATAAAACATTTTTATATTCACTAACAAATACGCGCTCGTATCTATGATTACACTTACACTCATTCTAGAGTACTACTGACTCTATCTCTAATGAGTAATTCCCAACAGAGCCAAGATTGTCGCTTAACCAAATGCTCTGATACCAACTTGTAATGACTAGGATTTTCGACTTCCGAAAATCGACATTAATACGTCCACTGTATTAACTGCCGAGCAATCGAAGGCCAAAAAACCCAACCGTTAGGATTAAAGAAGAAGAGGTAGAAGAAGAAGTAAGTAAGAAAGAAAAGCAACAGAAATAATATCAAAATCTCACAATCGCAGCGGAACAACATATAATAGATAAATGAATAATCTTTAAATCAAAAGAACTATACATTTTATACATTACATCATCAGAGTCAACTTACAACACAACACAACTGGACAATTATACGAACTTGTCCTTTCAACTGAATACACAGTGGAAAAGATAATATCATATACAAGTGATACGCTTCGCCATCCAGCTTGCTCCTGATCTTCACAGCAACTCCTGAATTCCAGAATGACCTGATAACCTGACTCTAGACTGCCCGCGTGGAAATTGGTGGGCACCCAGAGTTTAGGAAGGGAATAATAAACTCCATGTCAGTCATGGGACTGGTGTGAGAACTTAAAACAGTTATATCTTTAAAAAAACAAAGAAATATTTTAAAATAGATCCACAATTCTTTTGGAAAATGAAACTACCATAAGGCCTCCCGCCAAACACACAATGCAAACACAGAATTGGAGGCGATTTCTCCTTATGATAGTCAAACATGCTTGATACATAGAAAAATTTCTTTGATATTATTACGATAAGTGAAAAGTGCAGGAAAACATTTCAAAAGTATAGTATAAATCTTAGCCAACATACGACCATTATTGTATGCCTACTATAGCTACCATCTAAATAGTGGGGTGCCACCATAAGTAAATGGCAGGTTCTACAACTAAACCCGTACAAGGTGCGTATTGGAGTTTTGATTTCCAACAAATGGTCAAGCCAAGGAACTTCCCATTGCCACATGGGTACGCCTCTGGAAGGACGCCCTGAGAACCTAACCGGACCTCTGCCAACACAAGGCCGGGCTACCTCTAACTAGGTAACTACTGACACGAGTATGCCATCCCCTGGTCGTAACCAACCTTTATCCCGGGATTCACCAACAACCACAAAGAAATAAATTTATAGCAACCACATAGGTTAAGTATCTGGGCTCCATAGCATAATACCACCTCTATCCAGAAGGAAATGAACATACCCTATGGGGGCGCTATCCCCAAATAACCTTGCTGCATTCTTACCGTTTTGACCATTTCCGGGGTGTGAGGTCCGACGAAGTCTCGTCCACAAAGCTACGCTTTTCATAAAAGCCACGCTTTGATCAACAAATGATTTGCAGCACTCAGCATGCCACATTACCAAATTGGGAATATATCACTAGTAACCACCAACTACGTAACCTCTGAGCTCGTATGTCTCAAAGAATGGTGTTAAGCTAAGAGAATAAATTCTCCGCCGCCAACAGAAATGTATTTGATAGAAACCAGCTTTACATCTAAAAATATAATGTCAGACATATAATCCATACAAGTCTATTCCGGGATCGAACGGAACCGAAGGCACTTCCAAAGAAGCCCTTGCAAATCCAGATATTCACTAATCACGTCCGGAATTCCCATCATAAAGGGTGATAAAATCTCTATATCGGGGATCAACCGATGCAGAGACATTCGACGGTAATCCTTCCGTTTTCGAAAATATCTGATCTTCAACACCTTCTTCAAATGCTATCCATTACGACGTATCACTATTCGGAATGGGATCTATGACCTAAAGGTCCTATCCCGGCTAAATCAAATAACGAGCGCTTATTTTAAAATAAGCGTAGCATTCAAATTCAAGCCAATCACAACAAATACCCATTTAAAGGTAAATATTGATAGGCAGTTATTTAACTATCAAAGCAAACAAACAAATATTCAGCACCATAACAATCACTAGGCCCTTTTATTAATCTTCCATAAATTAAATAACTTGCCAAATATTCACTTCAATTTATCTTTAAAAATATATATTCTCTAAACCATTTCAATTTCTACATTGGAAAATATTTCCAAATACTTATTTAACAATAAGTAATTCACAAATCTATTTATTTTCAATACTTAGAAAATATTCAATATACTTAAAACATGATTAAGTATATATTTTATTCTTTTAAGGAAAAGGTTCTCTTTAAACACATTTATTTAGGTCAAAGCGAATGTTGCGTAAAACATCGTTATGACAACCCAAAATCAATAGCATAGGGATTCAAAAATACGATAGATATATAAATCCCAATAATATACAAAAACAATTCCTTTCGAAAATCATTTACTATAACAACAGCGTTATAGTCCATCTTTTTCTTATTTCTCAAAAACGTCTATTTCAACAATATTGTTGAAATCTATGGTTTCGATCCTTAACACATTTTAAAACAACTTCAAATCATTTTAATTCTATTTAAAAGATCACATCCTAAAACATTTCTTTAATATATTATTCACTGTCCAAAATCGTGAATATAAATCGTTTACCAAATTCAACACCTCTACATATTTAATTTAAAGGATTATCCACTGTCCAAAACCGTGGATATATCTCCTTTAATAAGCTTTCATATTTACTTATCAAATTCATTTAGTTTTGGATTTATAAAACAACGTTTATAAATTCACACACACACACATATATATTTTATAAAAACTTCACCTTATAAAATCCCTTAATTAACAAATTCTATTTATATCTCATTTAAATGCCAAAATCCAATTTATAAGTTAATTACTTATAAATTTTTTATTTTACAAAATCTATTCATTTTATAACTTCACAATTTATAAATCTATAAATTTCACTCACTTATGAAATCCATTTATACTTCATTTTAACACTTATAGAAACTCGTTTTATAATTCCAATATTTTAATTTATAAATACCAATTTTATAAATCTTTTATATAAACCGTTTATAATAATTCAAAAATCCCAATTTAAACCATTTTACGAATTAATCAACTACTTATTTCAAAAATCACATTTCGGTTATATTTCACAAAAATCATAATTTTTTATAACATAAAAGTTATAACGTTTATTTATCTAAAATGAATCAATTCCAAAATTCAATAAAATGTATACTTTCAAAAATCACTTGAAAATCCTTTTAAATTCGAAATCGTTACTTTAACATTTTTAAAACTCCAAAAATAGGCCCAATGCTGCAACAGCACCAATACATCAACCACGACATCCAAACATCATGTATCAATATGATAACAGAATATATCGCAAATATTTGTAAATAAATCAGTACTGTTGAGGAATCCAGTTGGATCCCTCCAACCTATTTCCCTGCATCCACAGATGTTAGCACAATACCAATCCCGTTTCAAGACGGAATATCACGGTACATGGGTTTATATAAAATATTATCCGCTATTACGCGGCGCAATAAGGTCTCATCCGCTATATAATGCGGGAAATCAACTCCAAGTACATATATAATACCAATTCCACTTCAAGTGGAATATCGCGGTATATGTGTTTAATATAATAACCTCCGCTTAATATGCGGCGTATAGGGTCTATTTCAATACAACAGATAGCAATTTATCATTCAATCACACAATCAAGAAATATTAAATTTAACTATTTAAAATTTTAAATCGAAACACAATTCGATTGAGTGAGAAGTTCTCACCTTGCTTCCAAAGACAGTTGCAGTGTTTTATTTCGAATAAAATTAAATGTGCGTATAATTTTACCCAAAATTCACACTAGCTCCAATCGATCCTAATCCAGCTCCATTACGTAGTGCTCGTCAACACGAACCCGACGCAATTCGTATCCAGCGAAACGGACTTCATATGAAAGAGTTATAGCTTTTTAAAGTTTGAATGAATTTATAATATATAAATTAATCACAAATTTATTTTATTTTTTCAACCTTTGAATCTCGGTCGTTCGATTTCAAGCCTCTGTATCAAGGCCGCACGTTATCATATTCTTTCCCCCAGTATTCGCGTTCGAAGAAACCCTTCTCGGCCGCCTTTATCATCAAATTTTCGCGACTTATACGCGCAACGAGATGTCGATCCAATGCCTTCAAACTAACGGCCACTAGCCCACGCCTCCCCGTGCCAAACACGACAGAACTCAGCGCTCCCAAATACTCGAGTTTCGTGCAAGAAACGAGCACGAACGCGGGCCTTTTTCTTGCCCCATGGTCGACGATTCGACGAAGTAACCGTATGGATTGAAAGTACTCGTGATCCTCCTCAAGTTTGCAGTTGAAAGTATTTCCTAAATGCTTATGGATTGAGAGAGATTGAGGGGAAAAGAATTGAGTCATTTTCGGCCATAGAAACGAAAATGGCGGCTGAAGCTTGAAGATTAGGGTTTTGTGAAAAATGGATGAATACTAGTCCTTTTATAGAAAATTTACGCGATACTATTCATACCGAATTTTTCTGAACTCCAAACGAAGCATGCTGCCTGTCGTTTATAATGTTTTACCCTTATTCCGAACGCAATGGGATATATATCGGGAGCCAATTCGATCGTATTTAGAAGATAGGTTTTCAAATCGACTATTTAAATTCAAAATTCACTTTAACCGATTTCTACGCGTTTTAGCTTGCCCCGGACAAACCGTAAATCCAATTGACACGAAATTTGAAATATTGCAATAATTTAACATTACGGATCCAATGAAACTAGTTTCGTCGAAACCCGAGACTGTTTGAAAAATGACTATTTTTACTCGTCAATTGAATATTAAAATATTCAATTTCTATTAATTAACTTTTAATTCAATTTTAAAAGTTCTATAACATCATTCTAACTCCAATATGATTAAATACAACTTTACAAATCAATTTTAATCACATTAAACCCAATTTCCAATTATTTCTGTAATTTCAAATATTAAATTATTGATTTAATTATCCAATTAAATCTAGATATTTGAAATAAAATTTATTCGACATACAAATTTTACTTGTAAATATAAAAAATCAATTAAATATACAAATTTCAAATGACAGGAATCATGGGTCGTTACATGGTCTCTTTAAAATCCAACCTTTATTATAACCCGTGGATATTTATTTTATAATAGCATATACTTTCAAACCAAAATATCATATCAATTTCAAAATCATGTAAACACGATATCATTTCCTTTTCAAAAACCAACAAAAATATGATATCGTTCCCATTTCAAAACCAAATCAATATGATTTTATGTAAATAAAACCCAAATTTCCAAATCACTGAATATTTCCTTCAATCTATTTAAACTTGAAATATTCCTTTTTAAATCATCTTAAACAAAACCATGTTATAAAGTCATATTATTAAATCTTCAATTTCAATAAGTTCAAATCGACATATTTCAAGACAATTCTTAATTAAATACCATTTCAAATAAATTCATTTCCAAAAGCGTAGTAATTTCAAAGTTATAACGACACCGAAACCAAACACTTTGAAACCATAATACTTTGAAATCATAACCTTGGAAATGTTATCCTTTGAAAATCATAATATTTAGAAAATCATAATACCTTTAAAATACTATTCATTGCCAAAGTTGTAGCATTTCTAAATTCATCCGTTTAATTATACAATTTGCAAAACATTGTATCTTTCAACAACAACAACACTTATAAAATGTTATAGTAGATATAGTAATATTTCAAAACATTGTCATTTTCAGAAACAACAACAATTATAAAGTGTTACAGTACAGTTTCAGAAACAACAGCACTTATAAAGTGTTACAGTAGGCATTAGTATTTCAACACATAGCTTAATTTCAGAAACATCAGTACTTATAAAGTGTTACAGTAGGTATTAGTATTATTTCAAAACATAGTTAAATTCAGAAATGGTAGCACTTAGCAAATGCTTCCTTAAAACCACAGCATTTTGGAAATGCTACCAGAACAAATTCCATATTTATTATAAAATTTCAGAAACATTAAATTCTCAATTTTAGCTATTTTTAACTTATAAAAACATATCTCACGCTTCAAAAAATATTCATTTGGGTATAATTTAATTGATGATTAAATAAAATAAAATTTTTGTAAATAAAATATCTAAATTAAACTATAATACCTTTATTAAGTCCAAAATACATTATTTCACTTAACTTTTTATTTTTAACAAATAACTTAACACTTTATTTTAAAATACCCATTTCATAAATAAAATATTCTTTTAATAAGTCAAACTTTATATTTCCATTTGGAAACCAAATTTCCAATTAGCAGGTTAAGTCAAAATTTAAGATACATTTCGCCATCTAAATCATAATTATTTATTTTACAAAACATATCCATTTCATAAAATAAAATCTATTACAATCACTAGTTAGATTTAAAATTCCGTATTAAACCAAATTTAATTATTAAGTTATTTATCATCAATAAAGACCTTTAAATTCAATTTAAACCAATAATCGACTTGAAAATTTTAACTTATAGAAAACCAATATCTCTTTATATTTTAAATCATTAAATCAAATCTTTAAGCTAAAATCTCATATATTTTTAAAACTCAAAATACTTAAAAAAAATTTGAAAATATTATTTAAAAATTAACCATGAGCCTGAATGATATTTTCTAACCTAGAACATGTGACACAGATGATTTCAATCCATAATTTAAAAAGAAAAATCTGGGTTCTATCATTTCAAACCCGCAATCCCAACTCAAATCAAATACAATAAAAATCGCTTGAGCCTATCATTTCAACTCATAATGATTTTTCCTTATTCTAATGTCCGTTCGGGTATGTATCATTTCAACCCATAGTGAAAAGGCAACTTGCGGTATGAGTTACAGAAAATAAAATGTACTGTATATCATAGCATATCATATCAGGATGTAACAAATATATAAGCAGAATTTAACATCATAAATCATATCATATGCGTATATGAACTTATCAACATAGCATATAAATTTCTACATGTCCACTTGTTGTCATTTCATAATTATATAAGTACGAATGTCGAGAGTGATAAACTCACCTTCTTAAAGCTAGAATTGAAAATTCAAGACACAAATCCAAACTCCGCAAAGCACGAAAAGGCACGACTAGATTTTGAGTGGATGAAGAATCAAGATCCAAATCTTGTACATAAAAAAATACACAAACATAAGTATATGATTCAATACGAAGGAATATAGATAAAAATAATAGGAATTAAATGGCATAACTTTGCCATAACCCATCAAGTGGGCTCGGCCACTACACCATATGCTTGGCCGTGATTGGATTCAGGGTAAGTAGGCTTGGCCATGATGGTCTTTGGGTCAAGAAATTATAACGATCCTGGATTTAAATTGAGAATGAATTGATAATTAATTTCATTTTTGAATAAAAATTGTGAAGTAATTGGTAATTAATATAAATTTTAATTTAAATTTTGAATTAATCGAGAATTAAAATGGATATTTGAAAATAAACATGCATATAAAATGGATTGACAATTGAATTTGAATTAGGATTTAAATATAAATATCTTACGAAATAAATTTGTGTTTGGATTCTTGGATATGATGTTAAACAAAATATTTAAATAGATTTTTAATTATATAAAATATGAAATGAACATATTAAATAATTCTAGAATTTTGTAAACTATAAAAAAATAATATAAAATATAAACTATTAAAATAAGTATATAGAAAAAAATACAAAACAATTTGTATGTAAGGTAAAATAAATACTTAAGTTAGAAATAGAAATTAGATGGACATAAGACAAATTATATAGTTATATAAAATAGAAATTTATTTATATTATTAAGCAATGACAAAGCAAAGTTTTAAATATAAGTATGAAAACAAAACAAAATAAAATATAAAACCAAATAAAATATTAATAAACTATGTAAATTATTAAATGAATACATTAGAAAAATTATAACAACATAATTAAAATAGAATATTGTTATAGTATAAAGTAAGAAGAAAAATATAACAAAATCTTCTCAATATCATTTCCAGCCGAGTGAGAAAATGCAAGGCAAGTACAAACAAAATATAATATACTACCTTGATAGAAAGATGAAACAAACAAACTTGTAAGAGTATTATGCAAGCCAGGAAAAAAAATCTACAAATAAAACAATGATAATTTATGCAAGATCATCTCTAGTATACAACATACTTACATCAGACTGCATAAAGTATGGAAGGAGGTATGGCAAAAGATCAAAGGACTTAAGCATTAAATGCAAGATCATCATCAGCCTCCATAAACAAATAAAGTATAATACCCTGTGCAATAAAAAAAAGAAAAAAAGTAAAGTAAAGTAAGGAAATCTCTGGTTATACAAAGAAAGATAAGATCAACCTGTTGTACAAAAATATTGATATCTTGTAAACTCACTTCTTTTATATATATCATCACTTGTACTAAATATATCAACTTGTAGACTTGTTTCCCCTGTATCATCTTCATTCCAGTTTCGTTCATTTTCAAGCTGAGAAAACATAAAGTAAGCATCATTTAAAAAAAACTTGAATAATCTTTAAACAACTGAAACCAAAGAGTTAAGAGGGAGAACTTTACTTCAGCTAGCAAATTCATCAAAAAGGAAGCTCTATTTTTTCTGGAAAATAAGGTGAGTAACTTCAATTTAAAATGCTTAAGTAAATTTATATATGATTGATTGATTTATGCCTGAACTAAATATGAAAATTTGTTTATATACTGTTGAATGATTGTGTGTTTATGAAATGATCCCTGCATGTTTATAGCCTGTAATACACCTCTGTATTTAAATTTTCAAGTTCATGTTTGCTTCAAAAATCTTTTCCTCTAGCTCTACTTACTGTTAGAACTTACAATATAAACGAAAGTTGTTTGTTTGGTCATAAACTCAATTTTAAAATTTTATTTAAGTTGAAACAACTTATTAACGCCTCTGAAAAACAAGATAACTGAGTAAAACTCTAAAGTAGTTAAAATTTAAGTTTTTGAATTTACATATTCAGGTAGGCAACTTGAATTCGTATACTAAAACTCGATTTTTAAAGCTTAAATCATAATTTTTAAATCAAAGATAAAGGAGCAGTTTGGGTTTGTACGTGTAACGACCCGTATTTCACGTGTCGATAAATCGTAGGATTTGCAGGTCGTTAGTGTTGTTTGTGTTGCCTTTAGCTTGAGTCGTTTAGGAGTTGACCCGAGTGCTAGTAATGAGTCGTGACCGACTCATAGGGGACCGACTCAAGGAGGGGTAGCGGTTTAAAGTGTTAGCCGAGTTAAGGCTTGAGTCGTAACCGACTCATAGGATAGGTCGTGTGTGGGTTGCGACTCATAGAAGGCCGACTCATAAGGGACGACTTAAGATAGGCGAGTCAGTGGTGTTGCCGACTTATAGGGAGAACGACTCAAGGGGTTAAGGTTTAGGTCGTGGGTAGTTAAGTCGGCAGGGTGTTGTCTCGTGAGGAGGATGAGTCGTTACCGGGTTAACGACTCATAGGAGTTACCGGGTTATAGCTTAAGTCGTGGGCGAGTTAGTGGCTTAAGGCTTGGCAGTGTGTTGATGAGTCGGTGAGGCCATAGGTCGTGAGTCGGCTAGGAGTTAAGTCGGCACTTGTATTGAGTCGTAAGTCGGCTAGGTGTTTTGTGCAGGCAGTGAGTTAGGTCGTGGAGTCTTGAGTCGTGTGTCGGTAGGTGTTGAGTTGGCCTGGGTTGTTGAGTCGTGTGAGTGGCTTGTGTTAGGTCGGCATAGTATGAGTCGTGAACGACTCATGATAGGTCGTGACCGACTCAGGGGCGACGACTCATGGTAGTTCCAGCCTATAAATAGAGGGGTTTGGCTCACTTTTTGGCACCGGTTTTTGAAGCAACGAAGTGCTGCCATTTTGAAGACTCGACTACAACATTTCTTCATCTTCTTTTCTCTATTCCAATCTAATTCTAACATCCATCCAAGATCAAAGATTTAGATTGAAGATTCAAGTGCCAAAGTTGAAGATCTTCATCCGTTTGAGCTAGATTTCATCGATTGAGGCGAGATATTGCCGGATCAAGCTTTGATCTCCGCTGTCCAGATCTGAATTGTTTAGTTTTCATAGTGTTTGGGTGATTTGGTGAGTGGTAGTTATCTCTCACGCGGATCCAAGGGAGTATATTGGATTGGTGGCTTGTTTTAGTGTTAAAGTTAGAGATTTCATGCATGTTTCTTAGATCTAAGTCTAGATCCATTGTTTCCAAAGACGTTTACTTATGCAAGTTTGTTTAACAAGTATTAGAGACAAAACCCATGTTTTATATTTGATAGATCTATGCTAAAAACCATGATATCACATATGTTGGACTTTTGCTCATTTATTTACGAAATTGCCATTATAGTTGATATTGCTTGTTAAATCTTGTTTGAATGTTTGACTGGTTGTATTAATGATTGATTGATTGAATGTATGATAGATTTGATTGTTTCAAATTAGCTTGTAGTTGATTTGGAACAAGATGGTTGGAGATGATTCAAAAGCTAAGCGGAAAGGCTCTTGAATAGTGAAAGCTGCCTGTAACATATGAAGCGGATATGGAAGCTCATATGGATGGATTCGAGGATGTGGGATCTTGCCATGATGCGAGAAGGCAAAGCATGATTGAGATGGGACTTTGCTATGATGTGATGAGGCAAGGCTTATGTTGGGATGGGACGGGTCATGATGACGTTCCAAGATAAGAGACTTTGCTATGATGTGATGAGGCAAGACATATGTTGCGTTGGAACGGGTCACGATGACGTTCCAAGCACGGGTCATGATGACGTGCAAAGCTGTAACTCGGTGATGCGGTCCGGGTTGGGGTGGATAATGGTTAGCTTGAGAGGCGCTTGAGCTAGTATGGAAATAGTCGTCAAGGAGGATGACTAGGAGGCTAAGATCTCATCGTTGTTGAAGGTTCTAGCATACTCAAAGCAAGGGTACGTTGGAACGGGTCACGATGACGTTCCAAGCATGGGTCACGATGACGTGCTAGTACTCTGGGCTGATGCGTTCGGCTTAGGCACGGGTCACGATGACGTGCGGAGTTATGTCTAGACCGGGGTTACCATTAGCCCTTGACAGGTGGTCATTCGACTAACGGTGAAATCAAGGCAAAGTTAACAGTGATAGCCAGAGTCATGGATGTTTGGTTGTATCATCATTCGGACTCAAGAGCGGTGTTTTCTGGGTGCTTATCTGATCTTGGTTTAGGCCTTGGGGGTTTGTATTTGGAAAACATCGTCCTTGACTCGAGTGATTATGGTTTTACTTTAGTTACCGGTTATGCTATGATTGCTTCTCCTTAGTGTGTGTCTGGGGCTATCACTGTAGAAAGAGGTGGAGTGGGATGGTTTGGTTCCTATTCCTTTTATCCCTTATGCTCTTTTGGTATGTTTGATTGTTAATTTACTGCTCACTAAGACTTTGTCTGACTCAAGGTTTTATGTCTCCTCTTATTACCTTGGGCTGTTCATCCATGTTTGGGATGGGCAGACTAGGTAGCAGGTGACAGGTGCTGTGCTAGGAGTTCTACGCTGAAGATGACGAAGACGAGCAGAAGGCTTTGCATATTAGTTTTCTTACTATATGTACTGGGTATCCGCTGCTATATTTGGTTGAGCGATTTGTAGTGAGGCTTTCATGTATAGATTTGTGTGGATGATTGTATAAAACTACTTTGATGCTTATATGATGATGTTCTGTTCTATGGAGCTTCACTATATTATATTTCTCTATTGTATTTTATCCATGCGCTGTGAGTTATGCGTTAGAGATTCTTTTGTTTTGTTTTACCCTGACTATCGTCCTTGGCTGCCTGGCACACCTTTCAGCGCATTATTTCCTTGTTTTGGCGCAGGAGTCATGGGCGGTAGTCACATTTGGTATCGGAGCTTTGGTTAATCGATTTTAGCCAACGCTCGCAGACGTAACTACGTATGAGAGACGTAATTGTATTTTGATGGATGATTACTATATATAATATAGTAGCTTAGAAGGATTTGAACTCCTTATGCAGTTGTTTCTTAAGGTGTTCTAATCATTCCTTTTTACAGATATTAAGGATGGGTCGAAGTGAGAGACAAGCTGCGAGGGATAGCCGTGCTGCTAGAGAAGCTGTTGATTATGCTCCTATGTTTGAGGCCATGATGACTTCAATCATGAGGAGAATACCAGCTTCAGGATCATCTGTGGATGTGGGAGTTCAGGTCCAAGCTCCAAGACCAGTGGATTTTGCCAAGCTCTGTAAGGATTATACTGCTCTTGGAGGGAAGGTTTTCTTAGGGACGGAATCGACTATTGAAGTGCAGAGATGGATTGATGCTTGCCGAAGGATCCTTGGTGACTTGGGGATTGAGGATGCAACCAAGAAGAAGCTTGCATCAAGACAGCTTCAGGGAAGAGCTGCTGATTGGTGGAATTCTATCACCATAGATACACCAGAAGAAGAGATTACTTGGGAACAATTCCAAGTTAGATTTGAAGCTAAGTTCATCTCTACTGCTCAGAAATCGGTCTTGTTTAAGAGGTTTGTGGAGCTCAAGCAGGGTGGGAAGCCTGTTCTTGAGTATATTTCTGAGTTCGAAGCTTTGTCTAAGTATGCCAGATCATATATTGATTCTCCCTACCAGAAGAATGAAAAGTTTGTGACTGGTCTGGATGCTTATCTTCGGAGGCAGTTGGTGGATCATCTGGACGATCCATTTGAAAAGCTTGTGGAGAAAGCTCTTAGGCATGAGAGTTTATTCCCTAAGGAAAGTTCTGTTGTTGCTGTAACCAGGGAAGGATCTAAACCACAGCAGGGTGGAAATAGGAAGAGGAAGCAGCAGCAACAGAAAGGTAAGGATGGCCAGAAGAAGCCGAGAGGTGAAGTGACCTGCTACAACTGCCGACAGAAGGGTCATCTCTCCCGGGATTGCAAGAACCCGAAGGTGCAGTTGAAGTGCCACAACTGTGATAAGCTGGGACATATCAAGAAGGACTGTCCAGAACCAAGGAAAGATAGGCAGGTTGTGCAAGCCTATGCTTTGGGGGTTGTTCCATCATCTTCAAAAGCTCCTACTGCTGAAGAAAAGGGGAAGAGTGTGGTGGTTCAAGGTACTCTTTCCATTTGTGGTGTTCCAGTTAGAGTGTTGTTTGATACTGGAGCGTCGCATTCTTTTGTTTGTGATGATCTGGTAGGCCGGTTAGGTATGAAACCGGATATTGTTGATAGGCCATTGGTGGTGACTAATCCAGTTGGGGGTTCGTCATGTTTGTGTATGATATGCCATGGTCTAGTTGTGTCGAGTCATGATTGCTCGTTTGTTTGTGATTGTTTTGTTCTGAACTTTGCGGGGTTCGGAATTATTTTGGGTATGGACTGGCTTAGGAAGTATGCGGCAAGGATTGATTGTGAGAGGCTTGAGGTGACAGTCGGGAATGTGGAAGGGCGAAAGGTTGTGATACGATGTAAGCATGAGGAAGGCGTCTTCATGAGCTTCATGTATTCGCTGGTTATTCCACGGAATGGACTGTCATCGGTGCCTATTGTGAATGGATTTGATGATGTCTTTGACGAAGTCAAAGGGTTACCGCCGCATAGGGAGATCGAGTTTCGTATCGATCTAGTTGAGGGAGCCAGACCTATTGTGATGCCTCTTAGGCGGATGGCGCCTAGGGAGCAGCTAGAGTTGAGGGTGCAGGTTGATGACCTTTTGCGGAAAGGATTCATTCGGCGTAGTGTGTCCGAATGGGGTGCACTAGTTGTGTTCGCAACCAAAGCGGATGGATCGTTGAGGTTGTGTGTTGATTATCGTGAGCTGAATAAGGTGACTAAGAAGAACAAGTATCCATTGCCGAGAATAGATGACTTGTTTGATCAGCTTCACGAGGCTAAGGTGTTTTCTCAGATGGATTTGGCAACGGGATTCCACCAGTTGAGAGTGGCAAAGGATAGTGTGCCGAAGACTGCTTTCAGGACACCATTCGGGTTTTATGAGTGGCTGGTAATGCCGTTTGGATTGACTAACGCGCCAGCATATTTTGTGGATCTTATGAATAGAGTGTTCAGAGATCAGTTGAATAAGTTCGTACTTGTGTTCGTGGATGATATTTTGGTTTATTCCAGAACTGAGGAAGAGCACAAGACGCACTTGAGAATTGTTTTGGAAATCTTGCGGAAACATCAGCTAAAGGCTAAGTTTTCGAAGTGTCACTTCTGGAAGAATGAAGTAAGGTTCTTAGGCCATGTTATTTCTGGAAATGGAATAGCGGTTGACCCCGCTAAGGTGGCAGCGATCCAGGATTGGGTTAGACCTAAGAATGCATCTGATGTGAGAAGTTTTCTTGGATTAGCAGGATATTATCGTCGGTTTATCAAAGACTTTTCCAAGATAGCTGCACCGTTGACAGGATTGACAAAGAAGAACCAGGTGTTCAGATGGGATGATAAGTGTGAGCAAGCTTTTGTAATCCTGAAAGAGCGACTGACGAGTGCTCCTGTTTTGACTATTCCAAGTGGGAATGATGAGATGGTGGTTTACACCGATGCATGTGGCACTGGACTAGGAGCGGTGCTAATGCAGAAGGATAAAGTTGTTGCGTATGCTAGTCGACAACTGAAGCCGCATGAAAGGAATTATCCGACTCATGATTTGGAGTTAACGGCGATTGTGTTTGCTTTGAAGATGTGGAGACATTACTTATTGGGAGTTAGATTCGAGTTGTTTACAGATCATAAGTCGTTGAAGTATCTGTTCTCCCAAAAGGATTTGAATCTTCGACAGCAAAGGTGGCTAGAGTTCTTAGCATCGTATGATTTTGGTATAGCCTATACTCCGAGGAAAGGTAACGCAGTGGCTGATGCGTTAAGTCGAAGACATGCAGGATTGGGAGCCATGTTTTCAGAATGGAAGAGTCTCGAGTATTTGGCTGAGTTTGATTTCAGGCCTAGATGTGAATTGGAACCTGAGATGTTGGCAAACTTATCGATAAGGCCTACTCTTGTGGAAAGAATTGGCGAGAGCCAAAGGAGAGATGATAAGCTTGTCAAGATTATCCGTGATTTGGAATCAGGATTGGACCCAGAGAAGGATAAAGGATTCGAGGTCGATCGAGAGGGTTGGCTTCGAAAGCAAGGACGATTGGTTGTTCCTGATGAAGATGGATTGAGAGATGAAATTCTGAGGGAAAGTCATCACTCGAAGTTGACGATTCATCCAGGTGGGAATAAGATGTATCGGGATATGAAGAGAGTTTACTACTGGGAAGGTATGAAGAAGGATGTTGGAAATTTTATTTCCAAGTGTATGAACTGCCAGTTGGTAAAAGCTGAGCAGAAGAAGCCCAGTGGATTGCTTCAGCCATTAGAGGTTCCTACATGGAAGTGGGAGCAAGTGTCGATGGATTTTATCGATGGTCTACCTAGGACAAGAGCGGGAAATGAAGGGATTTGGGTCATTGTAGATCGTTTGACTAAAAGTGCAAGATTCATTCCTGTTCGATCAACTAGGACTGCATCGAAGTTGGCTGAACTGTATGTGAAGTGGATAGTTCGTTTCCATGGTGTTCCGAAGAGTATAGTGAGCGATCGAGACCCATTGTTCACTAGTAGATTTTGGAAGAGCTTCCAGGAAGTTTTGGGAACTGAGTTGTGTTTGAGTACAGCTTATCACCCTCAAACAGATGGTCAAACTGAGAGAGTCAACCGAGTTTTGGAAGATCTTCTTAGAGCATGTGTTTTGGACTTCGGAGGATCATGGGAAGATCATCTTCATTTGGTGGAGTTTGCTTATAATAACAGTTATCAGTCGAGTATTGGTATGGCACCATATGAGGCATTATATGGAAGACCGTGTAACTCTCCGACATGTTGGTTGGAAACTGGAGAAAAGCTGATACTTGGGCCAGAGATGATTCGACAGACTTCGGATGATATAGTGATCATTCGGCAAAGAATGAAGGCAGCCCAGGATCGTCAGAAAAGTTATGTCGATAACCGTCGAAAGGATTTGGAATTCGACGTAGGTAATATGGTTTTTGTGAAGATTTCTCCATTGAAGAATGTTATTAGATTCGGGAAGAAAGGGAAATTGACTCCTAGATTTGTTGGACCATTTCCGATTATCGAGCGAATTGGAAAGCTCGCTTATAGATTGGAGTTACCGGAAAAGATGGCGGGTGTGCACAATGTTTTTCATGTATCTTATCTACGGAAGTATGTGCATGACCCGAGTACGGTGATTTCTGCTGATAGCTGTGAAGACTTAGAGGTTGATCCCGTGGGTACGAGACCTCGTGAGCCGCTTCGTATTGTTGAAACCGATACGAAACAGCTTAGGAGGAAGACGATTACGTTGCTCAAGGTACAATGGAGTGATGATGTTAACGACTGTACATGGGAGGAGGAAGAGAGGATGAAGGCAGCTCATCCCGGACTCTTCGAGGTATGGCCCTAAAGTGTCGTGACATCTCATGAATTTGTAGCTTGTTCTAAGTCTTAGAATTCTGCATGCTAGGATAGAATTGGATGCATGGTTTGTTGATTGCTATGGATGGTAGGCATGCGGAATAATTGTGATTGCTGTTGTTTGCTTGGAATTTCGGGGGCGAAATTCCTAAGGGGGAGAGAATGTAACGACCCGTATTTCACGTGTCGATAAATCGTAGGATTTGCAGGTCGTTAGTGTTGTTTGTGTTGCCTTTAGCTTGAGTCGTTTAGGAGTTGACCCGAGTGCTAGTAATGAGTCGTGACCGACTCATAGGGGACCGACTCAAGGAGGGGTAGCGGTTTAAAGTGTTAGCCGAGTTAAGGCTTGAGTCGTAACCGACTCATAGGATAGGTCGTGTGTGGGTTGCGACTCATAGAAGGCCGACTCATAAGGGACGACTTAAGATAGGCGAGTCAGTGGTGTTGCCGACTTATAGGGAGAACGACTCAAGGGGTTAAGGTTTAGGTCGTGGGTAGTTAAGTCGGCAGGATGTTGTCTCGTGAGGAGGATGAGTCGTTACCGGGTTAACGACTCATAGGAGTTACCGGGTTATAGCTTAAGTCGTGGGCGAGTTAGTGGCTTAAGGCTTGGCAGTGTGTTGATGAGTCGGTGAGGCCATAGGTCGTGAGTCGGCTAGGAGTTAAGTCGGCACTTGTATTGAGTCGTAAGTCGGCTAGGTGTTTTGTGCAGGCAGTGAGTTAGGTCATGGAGTCTTGAGTCGTGTGTCGGTAGGTGTTGAGTTGGCCTGGGTTGTTGAGTCGTGTGAGTGGCTTGTGTTAGGTCGGCATAGTATGAGTCGTGAACGACTCATGATAGGTCGTGACCGACTCAGGGGCGACGACTCATGGTAGTTCCAGCCTATAAATAGAGGGGTTTGGCTCACTTTTTGGCACCGGTTTTTGAAGCAACGAAGTGCTGCCATTTTGAAGACTCGACTACAACATTTCTTCATCTTCTTTTCTCTATTCCAATCTAATTCTAACATCCATCCAAGATCAAAGATTTAGATTGAAGATTCAAGTGCCAAAGTTGAAGATCTTCATCCGTTTGAGCTAGATTTCATCGATTGAGGCGAGATATTGCCGGATCAAGCTTTGATCTCCGCTGTCCAGATCTGAAGTGTTTAGTTTTCATAGTGTTTGGGTGATTTGGTGAGTGGTAGTTATCTCTCACGCGGATCCAAGGGAGTATATTGGATTGGTGGCTTGTTTTAGTATTAAAGTTAGAGATTTCATGCATGTTTCTTAGATCTAAGTCTAGATCCATTGTTTCCAAAGACGTTTACTTATGCAAGTTTGTTTAACAAGTATTAGAGACAAAACCCATGTTTTATATTTGATAGATCTATGCTAAAAACCATGATATCACATATGTTGGACTTTTGCTCATTTATTTACGAAATTGCCATTATAGTTGATATTGCTTGTTAAATCTTGTTTGAATGTTTGACTGGTTGTATTAATGATTGATTGATTGAATGTATGATAGATTTGATTGTTTCAAATTAGCTTGTAGTTGATTTGGAACAAGATGGTTGGAGATGATTCAAAAGCTAAGCGGAAAGGCTCTTGAATAGTGAAAGCTGCCTGTAACATATGAAGCGGATATGGAAGCTCATATGGATGGATTCGAGGATGTGGGATCTTGCCATGATGCGAGAAGGCAAAGCATGATTGAGATGGGACTTTGCTATGATGTGATGAGGCAAGGCTTATGTTGGGATGGGACGGGTCATGATGACGTTCCAAGATAAGAGACTTTGCTATGATGTGATGAGGCAAGACATATGTTGCGTTGGAACGGGTCACGATGACGTTCCAAGCACGGGTCATGATGACGTGCAAAGCTGTAACTCGGTGATGCGGTCCGGGTTGGGGTGGATAATGGTTAGCTTGAGAGGCGCTTGAGCTAGTATGGAAATAGTCGTCAAGGAGGATGACTAGGAGGCTAAGATCTCATCGTTGTTGAAGGTTCTAGCATACTCAAAGCAAGGGTACGTTGGAACGGGTCACGATGACGTTCCAAGCATGGGTCACGATGACGTGCTAGTACTCTGGGCTGATGCGTTCGGCTTAGGCACGGGTCACGATGACGTGCGGAGTTATGTCTAGACCGGGGTTACCATTAGCCCTTGACAGGTGGTCATTCGACTAACGGTGAAATCAAGGCAAAGTTAACAGTGATAGCCAGAGTCATGGATGTTTGGTTGTATCATCATTCGGACTCAAGAGCGGTGTTTTCTGGGTGCTTATCTGATCTTGGTTTAGGCCTTGGGGGTTTGTATTTGGAAAACATCGTCCTTGACTCGAGTGATTATGGTTTTACTTTAGTTACCGGTTATGCTATGATTGCTTCTCCTTAGTGTGTGTCTGGGGCTATCACTGTAGAAAGAGGTGGAGTGGGATGGTTTGGTTCCTATTCCTTTTATCCCTTATGCTCTTTTGGTATGTTTGATTGTTAATTTACTGCTCACTAAGACTTTGTCTGACTCAAGGTTTTATGTCTCCTCTTATTACCTTGGGCTGTTCATCCATGTTTGGGATGGGCAGACTAGGTAGCAGGTGACAGGTGCTGTGCTAGGAGTTCTACGCTGAAGATGACGAAGACGAGCAGAAGGCTTTGCATATTAGTTTTCTTACTATATGTACTGGGTATCCGCTGCTATATTTGGTTGAGCGATTTGTAGTGAGGCTTTCATGTATAGATTTGTGTGGATGATTGTATAAAACTACTTTGATGCTTATATGATGATGTTCTGTTCTATGGAGCTTCACTATATTATATTTCTCTATTGTATTTTATCCATGCGCTGTGAGTTATGCGTTAGAGATTCTTTTGTTTTGTTTTACCCTGACTATCGTCCATGGCTGCCTGGCACACCTTTCAGCGCATTATTTCCTTGTTTTGGCGCAGGAGTCATGGGCGGTCGTCACAGTACGAATTTCATTGTTTTAGTGATCTATGGGGTTTTACTGATTTGTAGAGGTCGAAATCGTGCGTGGAGGTAGAGGTGTGACTAGTGTCGAGGGAAAAAATATCTGGTCCTAGTGGATTTCAGCGTGAAGGAGATGATTGTGATTTGAAGTTTGTAACCCTAGTTTAACTAGGCTATTTTAATTTGATCGCTGCGGCTAGTAGGATGGATCGAGTGTGATGGAGTTTGAGGTGCTGTAGTGGGGTTGACGTCGAATAGTTGGCCGAAGTTTCGTCCCCTCCAGTGGTCGGAGCTGCGAGCGCGGTGCGTTTACAGGTTTGAGTGGAAAACCTGATTTCGTTTCCAGGGTTTTGGATGTTTTTGGTTCCAGTTTCGAGCTCGAACGTTCGATTTTGCTTCGATTATTTCATCATAGTTTCAATGATCGGGAACTAATGAGGGGAGGGTCGTCGACTTGTCTCGACGATCTGCGAAGGGCCGGAGGTGATGGCGGCGCGGTGCATGTGCACGGTGCCATGATATTTTTTTTTGGTGAAGTCTGCTTTGGGTAGAAAGGTAATCGGGTTTCTCGAGTTGCTCCAGTATTTTGCTAGAAAATTTGAGGGTTGGATTCGATGCAGTTTGGTGATTTGCTCGGGTAGGTTAGCATTGGACTCGAAGACAATGATGGAGGGCCTCGGGTAGATTGCATGTTACAGGTCTGAAACCTGTAAGTTCTAAACATTTTAAACCTGGGTTTTAGAATGGGTAGTAGATATTTAAACTAAGTTTAAACCAAAAAAAATTAGTTTGGATTCAAATAAAGTTTGAATCCCAGTTTTTAAATAAATAAAGTTTTTTTAATTTCAATTATTTATAACAACTTAAAAAAGGGTTTAAATAATTGGAATTTAAAAAGTAAAGTTTGAATAAAAAAATAGAGATTTAAACTAAATTTTAAATCTGAATTCAAATATAGATCTGAATCTTAGTTTTGTAATAATTTAAATTTTGAAATTTAAATTTGGTTTTAACAACTTTTAAGTGTTAAAGTATAATTGGTTTGGAATTTAATTGAAAGGTTTAAATTGTAAATTAGAGACTTAAAATAAGTAAAAATCTAAGTTTAAATCTGGAATCTAAATTTAATATGTATTTCAGATTTGAAACAAATGGAAGATTTAAAATATAAAATGATTTAAGCAATTTTAATTGTTAAAGTTTATTTTAAAATTGATTTGAAATTAGAATTGCGTAAATGATTAGAATGAGGGTAATTTAACTTTATTAATTAAAAATCTTAAGTGTTTTGACTAATTTAATTACCTACATTTCATTTAAATGAGATTTAAATAGTAAATAATAAATTAAAGGAATTTCATTAGCAGTCAATTAATTAAAAGGATAAATTTCATAGATTAAGAATAAATGATTAATGGTAAATTAACTTATGATTGAAAGATGGTAAATTAAGGTAAATAATTAATTACTTAAAGATAATTATTTAATGAAATTAATCAAGGTTAAATGATTTTGTAATTAACTTAAGGTTAATCTAGTTATTTATTAATTAGGAATAATTAATTAAATTGTTTGGTAAATTGATTGATATCAAATGATTTTTAATTAATAAATCAAAATTGGATAATTAATTCATAAGTAATTAATTTACTTGGAAATGAATTGAATAAATTAGGATTAAACAATTAATTAAAACTGTTTATAAATGACTATTGAATACTTGACCTTACTTATGAATGATTGTATTGTATGAGATGCCATGAATTGATTGTCCTATTTGATCTGTGACATTTTGTTCTGTAGATTGTGGTATGTATAATTTATTCATTTATTGATGATACATCTGTATATTATCTGTGAATGATGATGATATTGCACTATTGTGTTAAACCCCTGGACCACATCATACACACACAAATATGGGTTTCACGAGGAAATCGATTAAGTCACAGATTTTTGAAAACAATTTTAAATTGACAATCTAAATACAAATGTTTTGAAAATGGATTGGGTTTAAAGTGAAAAGATTTTTGAAATGGAATTTCAAAGATGAAATTTATTTTGAATAACTTGATTAAGTTTTGGAGTTTAAATATTTTGATTTAAATTTGAGTTCAATACTTGAAATTGAATTCTATGATTTGAAACTAGGGATTAACGATATTATACTAGTTATATATGAGTCAAACCATTTTCAAAGTATTGTTCTTTTGGGAATTTGAATTAACCCAAAGATTGTAACTTGTATAAATGAAATAGGGTTTTTCCGAAATAAGACTGTTGTTTCTAAATGATAAAAAGCTTTTATAGGAGAAATGAATATCAAACTGTATTAAAGGGATTTCAAGTAAACTGAAATTGTTTTCCAAGTTATAGATGAATATTTGGAAACGAATTTTTTTAATATTTAGAAATGATTTGAAAGCTATGAAACCAATCTTTGATTTAAAGATATAAATGAATTAATCCAATTGAGATGGAATTGTTTCAAAACTTATGAATGAACCTTTGAGAAACTGGGTGAATTGTGTGAAATTAACCTTTTTGTTTAAAAGATTGGAAATGATAATTGGTTTAAATCATTTGAAAGAAAATTTTGAATTATTAAGTTGTGACTTAATTGAAATTCCATATCCATATGTTTTAAATGTTGCGCTCACTATTCGGGTTAGCCGGGAAAGGACCTTTGGGTCGTATAACCCATTCCGAATATGTAATACGTCGTTATGGATACATTTGAAGACCGGTGGTGAAGACCGGGTATTTGCGAGAACAATAGGATGACCTATTGATTGTCTTTTCACCGAGTAGCTATGGTATAGAGATTCCCTAAGTGATGAGAAATCCGATCGGGATTGTGAATACCCGGATTGCAAGGACTTCTTCGGAAGTGCCTTCGGTTCTGTTCGAACCCAGAACAGACTTGTATGGATTGTGCGTCTGACATTACATTTTGAGATATAAAGAAGATTTCTTTCAAATACATTTCTGTTGGTGGCGGAGAATTTATTCTCTTAGCATTAACACCCTTCTCTGAGACGTACGAGCTCACAGGTTATGTAGATGAAGGTTATCAGTGTTATATTCCCAACTTGGTAATGTGACATGCTGAGTGCTGCTGATCATTTGTTGATCAAAGCGTGGCCTTTGTGAAAAGCGTAGCTTTGTGGATAAGACTTCGTCGGACTTCACACCCCGAAAATGGTCAAAACAGGAAGGATGCGGCAAGGTTATTAGGGAATAGCACCCCTTTAGTGTATGTCATTCCCTCTGGATAGAGGTGGTATCATGGTATGGAGCCTAGACACTTAACCTATGTTGTTGCTGCAAATTTATTACTTTGTGGTTGTTGGAATCGAGGATCCTGGTATATAGATCGGTTACGATCGGGGAATGACATACTCGCGTCAGTAGTTACCCAGTTTGAAGGGTAACCCGACCTTGTGTTGGCAGAGATCCGTTTAAGTTCTCGGGGCGTCTTTCCAGAGGTGTTTCCATGTGGCAATGGGAAGTTCCTTTGCTTGACCATTTGTTGGAAATCCAAAGAAACAATACGAACCTTGTACGGTTTTAGTTGTAGAACCTATCATTCCGTTATGGTGGTCACCACTGTTTGGATGGTAGCTATAGTAGGCATAAGTGCGAAATGCCTATGCTGGCTAAGATTTATATCTTTACTTTCGAAATGTTTTCTACACTATGCACTAGTAATAATATCAAATGTTTCTTTTTAATGCGTATCAAGCATCTTTGACTATCATAAGGAGAAATCTCCTCCGATTCTGCGTTTGAATTGTGTGTGTGCGGGAGGCCTTATGGTACTTTCATTTTCTAAAAAGCATTGCGAATTGACTTTAAAATCTTTTGTTGATTGTTTTAAAAGACAAACTGTTTTTGTTGCTCACACCAGTCCCATGACTGATCCGGAGTTTATTGTTTCTTTCCTAAACTCTGGGTGCTCAAAATTTTTCTACACGAGCAGTTTAGAGTTGGGTTTTTCAGATAGCTAGGTTCAGTAGATTATCTGGAGTTAGTTCAGTCTTTGGATATGGACTGCACTTGCTTATCTTTGTGCATCGTTATTGGGAGTTCGAGCTATTGCTGGATTGGTTCTTGGAAATGGAGTTGCAGTTTTTTGGAGTTCTTCCTTGAAGACTATCTTAGAGTTAATTGTTCCGCTGCTGGTGTTATCTATTTTATTTTCCGCTGCTATTTTATTGTATCATATCTCTGATGTATATTGATATCTATTGTATCAAATATTGTATCCATGTTGTATATCGATGTATTATTCTTTTTCTTCCGCTGTGTTGTTTACTTAATGTTGTTATAAGCTTCGATGAATCGTATCTGAACGGTCGAATCTGTGGCATTCGAGTACGATGTAAAGTATGGATGTCGATTTTCGAGCGCGAAAAATCCATCTCGTCACATTTGGTATCAAAGCTAAGGTTAAAACTTTAGCTCAGGAGTATAACACGTTAAGTAGCTCATTAGAGATAGGGTGAAGTATCCCTAGAATGAGTATATCCTTAAGGTATCCGTTCGAACGCCTAAGAAAATTTTCTTACTATTCACTGATAGTAAGTATGAGTGCAAGAAGAGGACGAGATAGGGGACAGGAGAGTACCACTATAAATGGTCAATACCCTGCAACAGTGGAAACAACTTTCTAATCAATCTCCTTTGATTCGATTTTAATTCTTTGATTATTCATATCAGCTACAGAAGAAGTTTCAGTGAGATAATGGCCCTACGAATCGTTGGGGGAAATCTTTACTTCTTATTTTCATCAGTTTCTTATCAGTTTTGGATTTAAACCTTAATGAATATGAATTTGAAATTAGAAATTAGAAATTTTAAATAAATTGGAAATTTTAAATTGAGTTAAATTGGTTAGTGAAATATAAGGATAAATTTGAATTGAATCGATAAAACGATTTCGTTTAAAAACCAAATTTGAAATTCTATTATAACTTCTTGTAACTATTGTTGATATTCTGATTTGGTGAGCCAAATGCAGAATTGATATCCAGTTTGATCTGAAAAGATATTTCTCTTTCTTTCATCTATCTTCGTTATCTCTCTCTGGCGAATTTCGAGGACGAAATTTCTTTTAAGGGGGGAAGTCTGTAACGATCCCGGATTTAAATTGAGTATGAATTGATAATTAATTTCATTTTTGAATAAAAATTGTGAAGTAATTGGTAATTAATATAAATTTTAATTTTAATTTTGAATTAATCGAGAATTAAATTGGATATTTGAAAATAAACATGTATATAAAATGGATTGACAATTGAATTTGAATTAGGATTTAAATATAAATATCTTAGGAAATAAATTTGTGTTTGGATTCTTGGATATGATGTTAAACAAAATATTTAAATAGATTATTAATTATATAAAATATGAAATGAACATATTAAATAATTCTAGAATTTTGTAAACTATAAAAAATATATAAAATATAAACTATTGAAATAAATATATAGAATAAAAATACAAAACTATTTGTATGTAAGGTAAAATAAATACTTAAGTTAGAAATAGAAATTAGATGGACATAAGACAAATTATATAGTTATATAAAATAGAAATTTATTTATATTATTAAGCAATGACAAAGCAAAGTTTTAAATATAAGTATGAAGACAAAAAAAAAATATAAAGCCAAATAAAATATTAATAAACTATGTAAATTATTAAATGAATACATTAGAAAATTATAACAACATAATTAAAATAGAATATTGTTATAATATAAAGTAAGAAGAAAAATATAACAAAATCTTTCAATATCATTTCCAGCCGAGTGAGAAAATGCAAGGCAAGTACAAACAAAATGTAATATACTACCTTTATAGAAAGATGAAACAAAAAAGCTTGTATGAGTATTATACAAGCCAGGAAAAAAAAATCTACAAATAAAACAATGATAATTTATGCAAGATCATCTTTAGTATACAACATACTTACATCAGCCTGCATAAAGTATGGAAGGAGGTATGGCAAAAGATCAAAGGACTTAAGCATTAAATGCAAGATCATCATCAGCCTCCATAAACAAATAAAGTATAATACCCTGTGCAATAGAAAAAAAGAAAAAAGGAAAAGTAAAGTAAGAAAATCTCTGGTTGTACAAAGAAAGATAACATCAACCTGTTGTACAAAAATATTGATATCCTGTAAACTCACTTCTTTTATATATATCATCACTTGTACTAAATATATCAACCTGTAGACTTGTTTCCCCTATATCATCTTCATTCTAGTTTCATTCATTTTCAAGCTGAGAAAACATAAAGTAAGCATCATTTTAAAAAAACTTGAATAAGCTTTAAACAACTGAAACCAAAGAGTTAAGATGGGGAACTTTACTTCAGCTAGCAAGTTCATCAAAAAGGAAGCTCTATTTTTTCTGGAAAATAAGGTGAGTAACTTCAATTTAAAATGCTTAAGTAAATTTATATATGATTGATTGATTTATGCCTGAACTAAATATGAAAATTTGTTTATATGCTGTTGAATGATTGTGTGTTTATGAAATGATCCCTGCATGTTTATAGCCTGTAATACACCTCTGTATTTAAATTTTCAAGTTCATGTTTGCTTCAAAAATCTTTTCCTCTAGCTCTACTTACTGTTAGAACTTACAATATAAACGAAAGTTGTTTGTTTGGTCATAAACTCAATTTTAAAAATTTATTTAAGTTGAAACAACTTATTAACGCCTCTGAAAAACAAGATAACTGAGTAAAACTCTAAAGTAGTTAAAATTTAAGTTTCTGAATTTACAAATTCAGGTAGGCAACTTGAATTCGTATACTAAAACTCGATTTCTAAAAATTAAATCATAATTTTTAAATCAAAGATAAAGGAGCAGTTTGGGTTTGTATGAATTTCATTGTTTTAGTGATCTATGGGGTTTCACAGATTTGTAGAGGTCGAAATCATGCGTGGAGGTGGAGGTGTGACCAGTGTCGAGGGAAAAAATATCTGGTCGTAGTGGATTTCAGCGTGGAGGAGATGATTGTGATTTGAAGTTTGTAACCCTAGTTTAACTAGGCTATTTTAATTTGATCGCTGCGGCTAGTAGGATGGATCGAGTGTGATGGGGTTTGAGGTGCTGGTAGTGGGGTTGACGTCGAATAGTTGGTCGAAGTTTCGTCCCCTCCGGTGGTGGGAGCTGCGAGCGTGGTGCGTTGACAGGTTTGAGTGGAAAACCTAATTTCGTTTCCAGGTTTTTGGATTTTTTTGGTTCTAGTTTCGAGCTCGAACGCTCGATTTTGCTTCGATGATTTCATCATCGTTTCGATGATCGAGAACTTATGAGGGGAGGATCGTCGACTCGTCTCGACGATCTGCGAAGGGCCGGAGGTGATGGCGGGGTCGTGCACGTGCACGGTGCCATGATTTTTTTTGGTGAAGTCTGCTTTGGGTAGAAAGGTACTCGGGTTTCTTGAGTTGCTCCAATATTTTGCTCGAAAATTTGAGGGTTGGATTCGATACAGTTTGGTGATTTGCTCGGGTAGGTTAGCATTGGACTCGAAGACTATGATGGAGGGCCTCGGGTAGATTGCATGTTACAGGTCTGAAACCTGTAAGTTCTAAACATTTTAAAACTGGGTTTTAGAATGGGTAGTAGATATTTAAACTAAGTTTAAACAAAAAAAATTTGTTTGGATTCAAATAAAGTTTGAATCCCAGTTTTTAAATAAATAAAGTTTTTTTAATTTCAATTATTTATAACAACTTTAAAAGGGGTTTAAATAATTGGAATTTAAAAAGTAAAGTTTGAATAAAAAAATAGAGATTTAAACTAAATTTTAAATCTGAATTCAAATATAGATCTGAATCTTAGTTTTGTAATAATTTAAATTTTGAAATTTAAATTTGGATTTAACAACTTTTAAGTGTTAAAGTATAATTGGTTTGGAATTTAATTGAAAGGTTTAAATTGTAAATTAGAGACTTAAAATAAGTAAAAATCTAAGTTTAAATCTGGAATCTAAATTTAATGTGTATTTCAGATTTGAAATAAATGGAAGATTTAAAATATAAAATGATCTAAGCAATTTTAATTGTTAAAGTGTATTTTAAAATTGATTTGAAATTAGAATTGGGTAAATGATTAGAACGAGGGTAATTTAACTTTATTAATTAAAAATCTTAGGTGTTTTGACTAATTTAATTACCTACATTTCATTTGAATGAGATTTAAATAATAAATTAAAGGAATTTCATTAATAGTCAATTAATTAAAAGGATAAATTTCATAAATTAAGAATAAATGATTAATGGTAAATTAACTTATGATTGAAAGATGGTAAATTAAGGTAAATAATTAATTACTTAAAGATAATTATTTAATGAAATTAATTAAGGTTAAATGATTTTGTAATTAACTTAAGGTTAATCTAATTAATTTATTAATTAGGAATAATCAATTAAAGTGTTTGATAAATTGATTGATATCAAATGATTTGTAATTAATAAATCAAGATTGGATAAATAATTCATAAGCAATTAATTTACTTGGAAATGAATTGAATAAATTAGGATTAAACAATTAATGAAAACTGTTTATAAATGACTATTGAGTACTTGACCTTACTTATGAATGATTGTATTATATGAGATGCCTTGAATTGATTGTCCTATTTGATCTGTGACATTTTGTTCTGTAGATTTTGGTATGTATAATTTATTCGTTTATTGATGATACGTCTGTATATTATCTGTGAATCCGTGATGATGATGATGTTGCACTATTGTGTTAAACCCCTGGACCACACCATACACACACAAATATGGGTTTCACGAGGAAATCGATTAAGCCACAGATTTTTGAAAACGATTTTAAATTGACAATCTGAATTCAAATGTTTTGAAAATGGATTGAGTTTAAAGTGAAAAGATTTTTGAAATGGAATTTCAAAGATGAAATTTATTTTGAATAACTTGATTAAGTTTTGGAGTTTAAATATTTTGATTTAAATTTGAGTTCAATACTTGAAATTGAATTCTATGATTTGAAATTAGGGATTAACGACATTATACTAGTTATATATGAGTCAAACCATTTTTAAAGTATTGTTCTTTAGGGAATTTGAATTAACCCAAAGATTGTAACTTGTATAGATGAAATAGGGTTTTTTCGAAATAACACTGTTGTTTCTAAATGATAAAAAGCTTTCATAGGAGAAATGAATTTCAAATTGTATTAAAGGGATTTCAAGTAAACTGAAATAGTTTTCCAAGTTATAGATGAATACTTGGAAACGAATTTTTTTAATATTTTGAAACAATTTGAAAGCTATTAAACCAATGTTTGATTTAAAGATTTAAATGAATTAATCCAATTGAGATGGAATTGTTTTGAAACTTATGAATGAACCTTTGAGAAACTGGGTGAATTATGTGAAATTAATCTTTTTGTTTAAAAGATTGGAAATGGTAATTGGTTTAAATGATTTGAAAGAAAATTTTGAATTATTAAGTTGTGACTTAATTGAAATCCCATATCCATATGTTTTAAATGTTGCGCTCACTATTCGGGTTAGCCGGGAAAGGACCTTTGGGTCGTATAACCCATTCCGAATATGTGATACGTCGTTATGGATACATTTGAAGACCGGTGGTGAAGACCGGGTATTTGCGAGAACAATAGGATGACCTATTGATTGTCTCTGCACCGAGTAGCTACGGTATAGAGATTCCCTAAGTGATGAGAAATCCGATCGGGATTGTGAATACCCGGATTGCAAGGACTTCTTCAGAAGTGCCTTCGGTTCTGTTTGAACCCAGAACAGACTTGTATGGATTGTGTGTCTGACATTACATTTTGAGATATAAAGCAGATTTCTTTCAAACACATTTCTGTTGGTGGCGGAGAATTTATTCTCTTAGCATTAACACCCTTCTTTGAGACGTACGAGCTTGGAGGTTATGTAGTTGAAGGTTATCAGTGATATATTCCCAACTTGGTAATGTGACATGCTGAGTGTTGCTGATCATTTGTTGATCAAAGCGTGGTTTTTGTGAAAATCATAGCTTTGTGGACGAGACTTCGTCGGACCTCACACCTTGAAAATGGTCAAAACAGGAAGGATGCGGCAAGGTTATTAGGGGGTAGCGCCCCTTTAGTGTATGTCATTCCTTCTGAATAGAGGTGGTATCATGGTATGGAGCCCAAATACTTAACCTATGTTGTTACTGTAAATTTATTACTTTTTCATTGTTGGAATCGAGGATCCTCGTATGTAGATCGGTTACGATCGGGGAATGAAATATTCGTGTCAGTAGTTACCTAGTTTGAAGGGTAACCCGGTCTTGTGTTGGTAGAGATCCGGTTAGGTTCTCGGGGTGTTTTCTAGAGGCGTTTCCATGTGGCAATGGGAAGTTCCTTGGCCTGACCTTTTATTGGAAATCCAAAGAAACAATACGAACCTTGTACGGTTTTAGTTGTAGAACCTATCATTCACTTATGGTGGTCACCACTGTTTGGATGGTAGCCATAGTAGGCATAAGTGCGAAATGCCTATGCTGCCTAAGATTTATATCTTTACTTTCGAAATGTTTTCTATACTATGCACTAGTAATAATATCAAATGTTTCTTTTTAATGCGTATCAAGCATCTTTGACTATCATAAGGAGAAATCTCCTCCGATTCTGCGTTTGCATTGTGTGTGTGCGGGAGGCCTTATGGTAGTTTCATTTTATAAAAAGCATTGCGAATTGACTTTAAAATCTTTTGTTGATTGTTTTAAAAGACAAACTATTTTTGTTGCTCACACCAGTCCCATGACTGATCCGGAGTTCATTGTTTCTTTCCTAAACTCGAGGTGCTCAAAATTTTTCTACACGAGCAGTTTAGAGTTGGGTTTTTCAGATAGCTAGGTTCAGTAGATTATCTGGAGTTAGTTCAATCTTTGGATATGGACTGCACTTGCTTATCTTTGTGCATCGTTATTGGAAGTTCGAGCTATTGCTGGATTGGTTCTTGGAAACGGAGTTGCAGTTTTTTGAAGTTCTTCCATGAAGACTGTCTTAGAGTTAATTGTTCCGCTACTGGTGTTATCTATTTTCTTTTCCGCTGCTATTTTATTGTATCATATCTCTGATGTATATTGATATCTATTGTATCAGATATTGTATCAATGTTGTATATCAATGTATTATTCTTTTTCTTCCGCTGTGTTGTTTACTTAATGTTGTTATAAGCTCCGGCGAATCGGATTTGAATGGTCGAATCTGCGGCATTCGAGTATGATGTAAAGTATGGATGTCGATTTTCGAGCATGAAAAATCCGTCTTGTCACAGCAATGCACAGCTAGGTAAGTTAATGAAGAGGGGTGGCAAGTTATAAATGGTCGAAAGGCAAAAGGTCAAGCACTTGTGTACTATTGGTTCGCCCCTATGTCGACATGGCTCGGCCATGGTTGGATCTTAGGTCAAGGCAATGTAATAGTTACAACTTGAAGGTGGTGTTGATCATGCCAAGTGATGGAGGAGGTATGGAATTGTGTTGGTGGCCGAGGCAAAATAGGAGGAGGTGGTGAATATATAGGCTCGGCTGGATTTGTATGCATAGTTTGGTGATGTACTGGATAAAGAGGGTCACGGCTATGGCTTGGTGGTGATGAAGAGGGGATTTGGCCGATCATGATGGAGGTAGAGTAATGAGATGAGGTCCGCTAGAACATGGAGAGATGGTGGAGGCCGAGCATGGCTTTGAGAACAAAGGAGAAAACAAAAATGAAAACGAGGAAGAAGGCATGTGAAAACTTACTGTAATTTTTTTCTTCAGGCAGCAAATGGGAAATGAGATGTAAGAAACTTTTTTGTACATGAATTAGAAAAAGGAGTGGCGGCTAGGGCGAAGAGAATGAACAGCTATGAAGTATGAAAGGCTAGGAAAATAAATGAAAAGTTTAGAAAATGAAAAGGCTTCACTAAACAAATAACTCAAGTCTCTTGAAATTTCCAAGCCCAAAACTCAAATAAAAATCAAATAGAAAAGAGAATGGAAAAATAAAATAAAATATAAAATAGAGAAATAGAAATGAAATTGAAAAATAAAAATATAAAATAGGTAAAATTTCTGAAAATAATCGCGTGTAAAACGCTGAAAGTTATCAAATTAAAAAAGTATAAAACGGAATTTTACGAAACGAAAAGTAGCATAAACATCAGAATCAAATATAGTTTCAAAGAAAAAGATTAAAAATTAAAAATTAAAATTAAAAAATTTCAACTGTGGTCAAACTTTGACTTTCAGTTGACCAAAATATAAGATTTTCAGAAAATGTTTATTTTATTGTATTTGGAAAGTAATTTATAATCAAAATCCAAAATTACATGGGAAAATTCCAAAATTTCAAATTTAAATAATTAAAAATAAAAGTTTTCAAATAAAATGAATGAATATTATTTATAAAAATTATGAATTGTTACACTCTCCCCCACTTAAAACTTTTCATCCTTGAAAAAGAACGAGAGACGAAAACAAGGAAAGAAAAGATAGAAAAGAAAATAGTACCTGAAACAAACAATTCCGGATTCGTAGTACGCATGCTCTCCTCCATCTCCCAGGTATAATCCCGATCATCAATACTCCACTGCACTTTGACCAAGTTGACAGATTTCCTTCTTAGCTGCTTCGTGCCTCTTTGGACAATATGAAGTGGCTTCCTCTCGACAGTCAGATTAAGCTCAATATCCAAACTCTCAAGAGCAGAAGGCTGGACAATCAAAGATGGATCATGCAGATATCGATTGTAACAACCCGCATATTTAACGATTTTATATTTGAATGTTTAATTTAAATATAGCGTCGTTAGTCAGATTTAGGTCCGAAGAGCTACTTTTTGCAAACGGCCGAATTGGAGCTCGAAATCACTTCCATTGAGTCAAAAATGGCGTTTGCAATCTTTTTGAGTATAATCTTTGATATGTTTGGAGTTTGTGAAATTTTTCCCTTTTTCTACTTGGGCCTGAGTTTGGGTTCAGCCCCAATCTCCTCTTAACCCTCTAGCTCACTAACTCTCCATCCATTCATCCTCATTTCATTCCTTTAGCTTAAGAAAAATGAAAATGGGGGAAAGAAAGAAGAATTAGAAACTCCAAGCCCTAGTTCCATTTGCAAACTCCAAATTCTTGCTTGAAATTCAAAGAGAAGGATAGGTAAGCCTCCTCTTCATCTTATCCATCTCTTCTCCTCTTCAATTTCAAAAATTCCTAACCTCTAATTTGGGAAATATATGGTTTGGTTCTTAGATTGAAGATTTTAGAGTTGAAGTGAAGAGCGGTTAACCTCCTTCTTGTGTTTGTGCTCTCATCTTTGTTTGTGTGCAAAAAGGTGAGATTTTTATCTCACATCTATGACTATAAGTATCTTTGGTTGTTAGGTATGAATTCCTAACAATTATTCATGTGCAATTGCTTTTGATTTGGATTGGTTTTGTGAACATTGCAATTTTTGGTGTTTTGAAGTCAAAAGTTCTAAAAATCATAATTTTGATGTTTTAATCATGTTTTTGGAGGTGTATAAAAGAGCCAATAGTGCTGGGTTGTCGTATGGTATAAACCCATAGCATCCATCGCTTGTTCGTTTGCAATTCATTTGGATTTTTTTTGCCTTTATGGGCTTGGCTGATTTTTGCCTACAGGGGGATTTCAGACGTCTGAACTCTAATTTCAGACGCCTGGTTTCAAAATTCAAACGTCTGGTTTGGAGATTCAGACGTCTGGAATTGGTCCCTGGAAGACGCAAAAAGGCAGAGACAAAATCCAGACGTCTGGAAATCCATTCAGACGTCTGGTAGTGGTTCAGACGTCTGGAAGGTAATTTCAGACGTCTGAAATGCGCAGTTTTGCCTATTTTGGCTAATTTTGAGTTAATTTCCAACTTTTATCGATTCGTATTGATTCTAATTTGTTGTTATTGCATATTTGACTTTGATGACTTGTTTTTGACTTCATTCACGGGTTTTATAAATAATCTCTCTCTAAATCATATTAAAAGCTCCCTTCTCTAAATTATAAATTCTATTTATAATGCACACACACAATTTCGCACTTCGAGCAAAGTGGAAGGAAGATTAAATGGTTAGGTAAAACACGGACCATGAATCCGTGCGTTTGTCTTCCCGATTAGTCCCCGACCTATTCGATTGATCGTTTTGACCTTCGAGTTTGGTTTATCGATGATATGAGGTAAAGTTTGTACTGCTTTGAGTGTGAAAGTGACTGACGGATAGTAAACCGTTTAGTGCGAACGAGTGGTTATGGGACATACATTAACACTTTTCGGATTCCTTTTCGAGAGTTGTAACACATTCTGCCAGTTAGTGATGTCCAGTACTGGGCCTCCGGACCTTCACCACTATGGTTTGTTGCCTTCGGGTATGTTGCCTTCGGGTTTGTTGCCCTTTAGTATCGCTTCCGATGTTGGTCGTTATGAGCCGCATGGGTGATATTGGGTTGCCCTTTAGTATCGCTTCCGATATTGGTCGTTATGAGCCGCATGGGTGATATTGGGTTTGGAGTCTTCGGGCTCATGGATCCTTGTTTATACAGTACTGAGCTCGAGTGATTTTATGATGTTTCATTGATATGTATATTCCCTTGATATCGCCCTTCGATGTTGGTCTTTTTGAACCGCATGAAGTATAACGATTACCTTGTGGAACTTGTATACCTTATGGGTATTTGTTATTTGCCTTTTGGCTTGATTTGGTATAATTGTATCCTTTGTTTATCTATGTCGCCGATGATATGAGGCTTGTTCTATGATTCATCTTTTGTTGATGATTGTGTTATCTCTTTTAGAGATATTTGTTATACTTTGTAACCTTGCAGGTTTATTATTGTTCAGTTTATCTAACTGATTTGTTTATCTAGACTGACCGGTGTATTTTATATTCGGGTCAGACCGAGATGTTTCAGGTTAGGTGCATTTGGACTTAGCCTATTTTGCTTCCGCATGGACTACTTCGCTAGCTTCTTTTTGTCATAGCTTTTGTGTAGTCCTATTATGTTGAAACTCTGATATTTATTCTTCTGGATTTGTTTGCATATTGTGGTTGGCTATACCACTTGACATGTATTATTTTGTATACTCTGCTATGTATCGGTGTATATGTATATGATGGTTTACTGTTCTGTGATGTTTCCTACATCTGAGTTGTTATATTCTGTTCTGATAGATCCTCCTGCCACCTATGGTTTTGTTTTAAGTATTCATTGGATATGTTGATCGGTTTGGTGTGATTATTGTCGACGTATTTAATAGATAGTTAAAGCAAGACTATAGATGGTCGCTCCTATCCAGCCTTATTCTCCGTGTTAGCAGACGGTATTATCTATTAATACTCTTTGCTAGCGTGGGTATAGAGGTGGGGCGTCACAACTTGGTACCAGAGCTGAGTTCAGAACAAAGTATGATAAACACAGAATAGAAGCACATATTACGATACATCGAAGTGTATAAGTGATACAAATCTTTGAATCATCATGTCTCTTTATTCTTTCTATTCCATCAAGGTTATATAGCATTTGGGAATACGTCTAGGAATGCATTTTATTCCGTAGTATTCCATATTGTAATATCTACCTTGTGCATAATCTCGTTCTTATCTTACTTTCAGCGTATGGCTGGAAGAGGCAGGGGACAACGTTCGGATGCTGGGCAATCCAGTGGCACACATTTGGATGGCGTTTATATGTCTGCCGATCAGTTTATGGAGTTGTTTAGGAGCACTCAGCCTCCAGTTCCTCCTCGAGTGTCTCAACCTCGCAAGTCTGCCTTTGCACATTAGTGCAGTGATTTTGCTCATCTTGGAGGAAAGCCGTTTAAAGGCTCTGAATCCGTTCTTGAAGTCCAAGCTTGGTTTCGCACATGCGAGTGTATCTTCTCTCGTATGGATCTTTCTGACCATGATAGAGTTCTTGTAACTTCTAGCTTATTACAAGAGCGTGCTCTTGATTGGTATGAGCTTCTTATTGCCGAGATTGATGAGTCTACTCTTTCTTGGACTCAATTTCAGGAGCGATTCGAACTCAAGTTCGTTCCTGAATCTGAAAAAGTTTTATTGACCCGTCGCTTCCTTGAGTTGAAGCAAGGGAAGTCTTCTGTTTCTGAGTATGTTGCATCATTCGAGGCTTTATCTAAGTATGGTCTTGAATTCATTAGCACTTCTTATAAGAAGAATTTGAAGTTTGTCTCTGGTCTTAAGAAATATCTTAAGAAGTCTTTATTGCTCCAGCTTAAGCTTTCTTTTGAAGAATTAGTAGATTCGGCACTTCATCTCGAAGCTGTCGAGAAGGAGTGTGATAGTGGTGAGGATATTGAGGTTTCTAAGAACCCTATCAAGAAGCAGTTTCCATTTCAGAAGAGGTCTTTTCCTTCTAAGAAGAAGAAGACTGGTGGTTCTAGTTCTCAGACTCAGCCTTCTGGAACACCTTTTATTCGGAAGTGTTTCAATTGTGGTTCTCCGGATCATATTATTCGAGCTTGTCCTAAGCCTCTCTTCTACCGCTATTGCAGGAAGGAAGGTCATCATGTTTCAGCTTGCCCTACTGTTCTTGGTGGTGCCAAGTCTGGAAAGCTTAGTGCTGCCAAGGCTTCTGAAGGTCCTTCTCAACCCAAAGGTATATCTCCATCTCTTTTGGAAGGTTCTTTTTTATTTCATGATCATAGTATTCGAGTTCTTTTCGATATGGGTGCTTCATATTCCTTCATATCGAAAAAGCTCGTCGATGATTTATCTTTGGATGTTTCTTGTATGGTTACTTCTTTAAGGATTGCGAATCATATTGGGGGATCCGCGACCCTTAACTTGCTTTGTGGTGATGTTGAGATTGTTTTGTGTGGTTTTTCTTTTCGTGCGAATTTGCACGTTATCTCTTGTCTGGGATTTGATATGATTTTAGGCATGGACTGGCTAGTGAGACATGATGCCAGGATTATTTGTTCGGAGAGAATTATATATCTTCGACATCCGGATTCGCCTACTCAGCTATCACTTGTTCTTCGGGATGTGGATAATTCCGAGATGGCTTCTCTTGACTCGCAAGATGATGATGATATATCTTGTATTCCTATTGCTAGTGACTTTTCTGATGTTTTTGAGCCTGTATCGGGTTTGCCACCCAAGCGAGCAATTGAGTTCCGCATTGATCTCATTCCAGGTGCGCAACCAGTTAGTCGTCCTCCTACGAGGATGTCTACAAGGGAAAATGAGGAACTCAAGAAGCAGCTTTTAGAGCTTGAGTCCAAGCAGTTGATTCAGTCCAGTTTTTCTCCGTGGGGATCCGCGGTCGTCTTCGTGAAGAAATCTGATGGAACTCTTAGGCTTTGCATTGACTATCGCAAGCTTAACGAGTTAACCATCAGAAATAGGTATCCATTTCCTAGGATCGATGATATATTCGATTTATTGAGTGGTGCTAAGGTCTTTTCTCAACTCGACCTTGCCACAGGTTTTCATCAATTACGAGTCGCGGAGGATAGTATACCTCTTACAGCTTTCCGCACTCGATATGGTTCTTTTGAGTGGCTCGTTATGCCGTTCGGTTTGACGAACGCTCCTGCTTTCTTTGTAGATCTAATGAATCGGGTATTCCGGGAATATCTCGACAAGTTCGTCCTTGTATTCATTGATGATATCCTTATTTATTCTAAGTCTGACGCCGAGCATGCTAATCACTTGAGCATTGTCTTGAGCACTCTCCATCCCCATCAACTTAGAGCCAAATTCTCCAAGTGCCATTTTTGGGAGAATAAAGTTAAGTTCTTAGGCCATGTTGTATCTTCTGACGGCATTTCGGTCGATCCCTCAAAGATCGAAGCCATCCAGAATTGGAAGAGGCCTGAGAATGTGCATGAGATACGTAGTTTCCTTGGATTGGCGGGTTATTACCGTCGGTTCATTAAGGACTTTTCCCGTGTTGTGCTTCCTCTCACCAGCCTTACTCGGAAAGGCATTTGTTATATTTGGTCCGACAAGTGTGAAGCTTCCTTTCAGACATTGAAGGAACTTCTCACCAATGCTCCTATTCTTGTGGTTCCCGAAGGGAATCATGATCTTGTTGTCTACACCGATGCATGTGGTAGTGGTCTCGGTGCTGTTCTTATGCAGAAGGATCGGGTAGTTGTGTATGCTTCTAGGCAGCTGCGTCTGAATGAAGTTCGCTATGCCACTCATGATCTTGAGTTAGCCGCCATCGTCTTCGCCTTGAAGATTTGGCGACACTACTTATTAGGCGAGCGCTTCATTCTCTATACCGATCATAAATCCTTGAAGTATTTGTTTACTCAAAAGGAACTCAATACGAGACAACAACGTTGGCTCAAGTTTCTTGCCTCCTATGACTTTGATATCCAGTATACCCCTGGTAAGGGTAATCTGTTGCAGATGCGCTTAGTCGCAAACATTCGGCTATTGTTTCTATGATGCTTGCCGAATGGGATGTTCTTGAGACTCTATCTTTTTGTGAAATTTGTGATCGAGGTTCGTCTTCTGATTCTCCTATTCTATTATTTAGTTTGGGAGCTCGACCTATTTTATTGGATCGTATTGCCGATTCTCAGCGGCGTGATCCTGATTTGTTGCATCTTATTCAGCTTTGTGAGTCTGGATCTTGTGATGAGGCGTTGCAAGATTTCAGCATTGATTCTCATGGGTGTCTTCGTAAGAAGAACCGTCTTTTTGTGCCTTCTGATTTTGCACTTAGGCATGACATTCTTGATGACTGTCACCGTTCTAAGTATACTATTCATCCCGGTAGTAGCAAGATGCCGATATGCGTCGCCTTTATTATTGGGAAGGCATGAAGAGCGATGTGGCGAGTTATGTGAGTAATTGCATAACTTGTCAGCGTATAAAGGCCGAACATCAGCGTCCTTCTGGTCTTCTTCAGCCTCTTGAGATTCCATTGTGGAAATGGGATCAGATATCTATGGATTTCATTAATGGCCTACCTCGCTCGAGATCTGGCCATTCTAGCATTTGGGTTATTGTTGATCGCCTCACTAAGTCTGCTCATTTTGTCCCTATTAAGTCTAATAGGACTGCTTCGCATTTGGCTAAGTTATATCTCAAGGAAATCGTGAGACTTCACGGTGTTCCTAGTTCTATTGTGAGTGACCGTGATCCTTTATTCACGAGTCATTTTTGAAAGAGTCTTCAGCAAGCTTTGGGAGCAAAGCTTAATTTTAGCATAGCTTATCATCCGCAGTCTGATGGACAGACTGAACGGGTGAATCGTATCTTGGAAGATCTTCTCCGTATTTGTATTTTTGATTTTGGTGGTAGTTGGGATGATCACCTACCTCTTGTAGAATTCTCCCACAACAGTAGTTTTCAATCTAGTATCGGTATGGCTCCTTTCGAAGCCTTATACGGAAGGCCATGTCGATCACCTTCATGTTGGTTGGAATCTGGAGAGAAGCTTATTCTTGGCCCAGATTTTGTTAGTGATTCTTCCGAGAAGATTGATCTTATTCGATTAAGAATGAAAGAGGCACAAAGTCGCCAGAAATCCTACGCGGATAGCCGTAAGAAACCTCTCGAGTTCTCGATCGGTGATCTTGTTTTTATTCGTGTTTCTCCTTTGAAAGGGGTTATGCGCTTCACTACGACTGGGAAATTGGCTCCCCGTTATATAGGACCATTTTCTATTACTGAACGTATTGGCCCTGTGGCTTATAGAGTTTCACTTCCAGCTCATTTATCTGGTATTCATGACGTGTTTCACGTCTTGCAACTTCGGAAGTGTCTTCGGGAGTCGGATTCTGTTATTGCTTCTCCTGATTTGCAAGAGCTTGAGATCTCACCGGACTTATCTATTGTACAACAGCCTATTCGCGTACTTGACACGGAGGTGCGACACCTTCGAAACAAGGACGTGCCACTCGTTAAAGTTCAATGGTTCGCTAATCCCAATGATTGTACTTGGGAAACCAGAGAATTTATTGAGCGATCTTATCCGGGTTTTCTTTCTTCGCTTTGAAACGGTGAGTATGTCTTTTTATCTCAAGCTTATTTCCTTTACTTTTGGATGTTGTATGTTTGCAGTTGTTACAAATATCGTCTCTAGGAATTGCGAGGACGCAATTTTGTAAGGAGGGGAGATCTGTAACAACCCGCATATTTAACGATTTTATATTTAAATGTTTAATTTAAATATAGCGTCGTTAGTCGGATTTAGGTCCGAAGAGCTACTTTTTGCAAACGGCCGAATTGGAGCTCGAAACCACTTCCATTGAGTCCAAAATGGCGTTTGCGATCTTTTTGAGTATGATCTTTGATATGTTTGAAGTTTGTGAAATTTTGCCCTTTTTCTACTTGGGCTTGAGTTTGGGTTCAGTCCCAATCACCTCTTAACCCTCCAGCTCACTAATTCTTCATCCATTCATCCTCATTTCATTCCTTTAGCTTAAGAAAACTGAAAATGGGGGAAAGGAAGAAGAATTAGAAACTCCAAGCCCTAGTTCCATTTGCAAACTCCAAATTCTTGCTTGAAATTCAAAGAGAAGGATAGGTAAGCCTCCTCTTAATCTTCTCCATCTCTTCTCTTCTTCAATTTCAGAATTTCCTAAGCTCTAATTTGGGAAACATATGTTTTGGTTCTTAGATTGAAGATTTTAGAGTTGAAGTGAAGAGTGGTTAACCTCCTTCTTGTGTTTGTGCTCTCATCTTTGTTTGTGTGCAAAAAGGTGAGATTTTTATCTCACATCTGTGACTATAAGTATCTTTGGTTGTTAGGTATGAATTCCTAACAATTATTCATGTGCAATTGCTTTTGATTTGGATTGGTTTTGTGAACATTACAATTTTTGGTGTTTTGAAGTCAAAAGTTCTAAAAATCATAACCTTGATGTTTTAATCATGTTTTTGGAGGTGTATAAAAGAGCCAATAGTGCTGGGTTGTCGTTTGGTATAAACCCATAGCATCCATCGCTCGTTCGTTTGCAATTCATTTGGATTTTTTTTGCCTTTATGGGCTTGGCTGATTTTTGCCTACAGGAGGATTTCAGACGTCTGAACTCTAATTTCAGACGCCTGGTTTCAAAAGTCAGACGTCTGGTTTGGAGATTCAGACGTCTAGAATTGGTCCCTGGAAGACGCAAAAAGGCAGAGACAAAATCCAGACGTCTGGAAATCCATTCAGACGTCTGGTAGTGGTTCAGACGTCTGGAAGGTAATTTCAGACGTCTGAAATGCGCAGTTTTGCCTATTTTGGCTAATTTTGAGTTAATTTCCAACTTTTATCGATTCGTGTTGATTCTAATTAGTTGTTATTGCATATTTGACTTTGATGATTTGTTTTTGACTTCATTCACGGGTTTTATAAATAATCTCTCTCTAAATCGTATTAAAAGCTCCCTTCTCCAAATTATAAATTCTATTTATAATGCACACACACAATTTCGCACTTCGAGCGAAGTGGAAGGAAGATTAAATGGTTAGGTAAAACACGGACCCTGAATCCATGCGTTTGTCTTCCCGATTAGTCCCCGACCTATTCGATTGATCGTTTTGACCTTCGGGTTTGGTTTATCGATGATATGAGGTAAATTTTGTACTGCTTTGAGTGTGAAAGTGACTGACGGATAGTAAACCGTTTAGTGCGAACGAGTGGTTATGGGACATACGTCAACACTTTTCGGATTCCTTTTCGAGAGTTGTAACACATTCTGCCAGTTAGTGGTGTCCAGTACTGGGCCTTCGGACCTTCACCACCACGGTTTGTTGCCTTTGGGTATGTTGCCTTCGGGTATGTTGCCTTCGGGTTTGTACCTTCGGGTTTGTGCCTTCGGGTTTGTTGCCCTTTAGTATCGCTTCCGATGTTGGTCGTTATGAGCCGCATGGGTGATATTGGGTTGCCCTTTAGTATCGCTTCCGATGTGGGTCGTTATGAGCCGCATGGGTGATATTGGGTTTGGAGTCTTCGGGCTCATGGATCCTTGTTTATACAGTACTGAGCTCGAGCAATTTTATGATGTTTCATTGATATGTATATTCCCTTGATATCGTCCTTCGATGTTGGTTTTTTGAGCCGCATGAAGTATAACGATTACCTTGTGGAACTTGTATACCTTATGGGTATTTGTTATTTGCCTTTTGGCTTGATTTGGGATAATTGTATCCTTTATTTATCTATGTCGCTGATGATATGAGGCTTGTTCTATATGATTCATCTTTTGTTGATGATTGTGTTATCTCTTTTAGAGATATTTGTTATACTTTGTAACCTTGCAGGTTTATTGTTGTTCAGTTTATCTAACTGATTTGTTTAGCTAGACTGACCCGTGTATTTTATACTCGGGTCAGACCGAGATGTTTCAGGTTAGGTGCATTTGGACTTAGCCTATTTTGCTTCCGCATGGACTACTTCGCTAGCTTCTTTTTGTCATAGCTTTTGTGTAGTCCTATTATGTTGAAACTCTGATATTTATTCTTCTGGATTTGTCTGTATATTGTGGTTGGCTATACCACTTGACATGTATTATTTTGTATACTCTACTATGTATCGGTATATATGTATATGATGGTTTACTGTTCTGTTATGTTTCCTACATCTGAGTTGTTATATTCTGTTCTGATAGATCCTCCTGCCACCTATGGTTTTGTTTTAAGTATTCATTGGATATGTCGATCGGTTTGGTGTGATTATTGTCGACGTATTTAATAGATAGTTAAAGCAAGACTATAGATGGTCGCTCCTATCCAGCCTTATTCTCCATGTTAGTAGATGGTATTATCTATTAATACTATTTGCTAGCATGGGTGTAGAGGTGGGGCGTCACATCGGTGAAGATGCGAAACCTGGAATACATTATGCACTCCAGCAAACTTCTCAGGCAAATCCAGAAGATAAGCCAAAGAACTAATCCTCTCCAAGATACGGAAAGGACCAACAACCTAGGAGCTAGATTCCCTCTCCGACAAATCCGAATCACATTCCTTAAGGGAGAGACCTTAAGGAAAACCAGATCACCGACAGCGAACTCCAAACTCCTCCTACGTCGATCAGCATACTTTTCCTGCCTATCCTGAGCAATCCTCATCTTCCTCTTAATCTCCTCAAACTTCTCAGAAGCTTCCAAAATCACATTAGGACCAAGAACCAAACGATTACTGGATTCAATCCAGCAAGATGGAGATCTATAGGATCTTCCGTAAAGAGCAGCAAATGGAGACATTTCAATACTGGCCTGAATTCAAAGATGGAATGAGATAGATAAAATATTAAGATATGATCAAAATAGAAGATTGAAAAATGTACCTGATAACTTTTGTTATTGGTGAATTCAACAAGATGGAGATGATCTAACCAAGATCCTCTATAATGCAGAACACAAGCACGAAGAAGATCTTCGAGAATCTGATTCACTCTTCCCGTTTGACCGTTGGTCTGCGGATGGTAAGCAGTGCTCAGATTCAGACGAGTACCCAAAGATTTCGAAAAAGTTTTCCAAACTGAATGGTAAAGATAAGTTCTTCTGGGAGGAAGAACTGCAGGTCGAACTTCAGGCATAAGATCAATTCAGAATTCAATTTCCCGCTTAAGATGTAGGGGAAAAGGAACAACCAGAAAGAAAATAAATTAGAAAACAAATAAGATAATTAATTTTAAAACCATGGAAATTTCAACTTGAATTAATAATTGATTTCATCCATTTTATTTCACCCAAGTTAAATAAATCTTAACTATTTCTAATTTCATTATCTTATCATCCAATTATCTTAAATTAACAATTTCTAAGATCATGAATTTGAAAACCATTTATTATACTCATAATTTTTTTTCTTCAATAAATTTAATTCTTCTTTATTCTAAATTATTATTAAATTTTTCATTTAATATATCCAATCACATATATCAAGCATATTTACTCCTACTATAACTATTCTAATTTATTTATAAATTCCTTTAACATCATTTTATATTGTAAATTATTCAATTACATAGTTAACTTCTAATAATTCAGGTAAGTTATATTGGAATGCAATAATTATACAAATAAAACTTTCTAATTCAATTATCTCAAGTTTAAATATTTATTCAAAAATTTGAGTTCCTTTTATAATTGAATTATCTTTCAAAATAAAATGTAAGAATTAAATTTCCGATTAACTTCAGACTATTTTAGAGATAAATAAATATACACAATATATATTAAATAAAATCTTAAATCATATATCACATATATTATAAGTGATGCCATATTTTAGAAATCCAAATCAATTTAATTCTCCAAAGCAAGACTGTAGCAAAACTACAGAATGGTCTCTTCATTTCGAAACTCGAAAATGAATGTCGATGATGTTGCATTCATCATCGAAATTATTTTCCAGCGACCAAGAAAAGAGCACTGATTTACACATTAAAAATTCTTTGAAACAATTTCTACTTGAAATACTTTAAATAATACACCCTTTAAAACTATAAATGCAAAGTTTGGAACCATCAGAAATTAAATTGTTAGTTTCTTATTTTAAATTCATTTAAATTTACAAATTAAATTATAGCCATGTTTTATAATTCAATTATTTGTATACGAAACAAAAGCTAATGGTTACAAGCTATATATGTACAGAGTCAAATATTATTTCTCAACATCCAATTCAATTAACTATCAAAATTCAGAAAATTATACTTATATACATATACAATATAATTATACAAAATTTATTTCATTTATTAAATTTGAAAACTATATTGTGTCGGTTTGCTCTGTTCAAGTGTTTTGGAGTTCCTGTCAATAGCGTTGATCAGACGAACCGATCGAAAACCCAAATCAACATCAACAACTCAAACAACACAATATATAAAACATTTTAAATATATATTTACAAATACATTATACAGGAATAGAATTTCAAAGCAAGGATAGAGATTCAAATTTGATTAACTCAAATCAAAGAAAATTTTGATTTGAGGATAAGTTGGAACAAAAGATAAGATGATTAACTAACCGAATAAAGAAATATATAAGCTTTTATAAATCGTAGGCAATCTTAACCGGGTCAACCGTGACTTCAAGAGTTAGATCGATGTGGAATTTTAAGGCAAATATACATTCGATCTCAAGAGGTAGAATTTGGGACAACAAGAGATACTAGCATTTAACCGAGGATATATAGAAATCTCCGGTGAATCAATGCCTATTGTAAAGGAGCTTCCCCCTTTTACAAATCCATTTAAGATTGGCGAGACCGCCGACTCGTTATAAAGCTCATTCGATGTGGAGTTATGGGATACTCCATAATCAAAAGAAGATGAATAGTGAGGGACAAAAATGGATTTCGGAGCGGAGGGACGTTCCAAAATTCAAAGGAAACAGAGTCAAAGAGAAAGAGATTCAAGCTCGAACGAAAGTGATTCTGTAAATAAATTTACCATATATGCTAAGTTTTCCTAGAGCCAAAGCTCTGATACCACATGTAATGACCCGCTATTTTGGACCATTCAAATCGACAATAAAACCACACGTATCGGACTTGAATAATTCAAAATACCAGATTGTTAATTTAATTTTGGCAAAACCCAGAATATACAATAAATAAATCACAGATCATAGAGTAATATAATAATGCAGCGGAAGTAAAGAGATAGTAGTTCATGAAGCTACTATATATATATATATATATATATATATATATATATATATCAGAGTGAAACGACCTACAACAGAAGTAACAAGATACAACAGAAGTCTTAATATGATAATCATGTACCAATCTGAATACATCACTGGAATCGACAGAATAACTGAAAGCGGAATCAATAGATGGATCCAAGTTAAGCTCCAACTCCGGAGGTGAGTCTCAAATATTGTATCACTCAGTCTGACCCGAGCGTAAAGCTAAACAAAAAACACTCGAATCAGGACATACATACTTATCCAATGTAAACCAAATCAAGTGAACTGTAACAGAAATGTACAAGTAACTTAAAGGATGCTTGGGACCACTCATCCTCTAAGGATACCTCAAACTATTTACTATGTAGTAATATACGCTATTATAATAATGTCTACAATAAAATAAACTTACTTTAAAATAGCGTGAAGGCTTTATATTTTCCACCTTAACACATACAGTCCCAGTAGTCTATACAGTATCTTAGTCCCTCCGAATCGGGAAGCCACCAGAGGGTACTCCATAGGCTACGGCACAAAGCCAAAATCGTATAAGGCGCGATAGGGTAGGTGACACGGCACAACTAGGCAATGCCAGGGTAGATATACAAATTACGCTTCCGGACCGGTTGTAACACGTAGCAGCCACTACCGCCCACCTCCGGAGACACTCCCAAAATCAAAGGTGCGCACCAATCAATCACAAAGTAATAGAATGGCATACCAAGAAGTGTGTCCGATAAGAAGAGCTACCTCATTAGCCCGCAATCGCTCCTGTTTTAGCCACCTTATGCCAACTCATGGGAGTTGGGTCCACGTTCATAACTCAAAGGATGTCGCCACCATCCTACTTCATTCTGGAATCTCCACCGCGTACACGGTTGTTAAAGTGGTTTTCAGTATCGACAGAGAGTATGTCCATATCCGATCCCGGTCTCTTTAACAACCAACCGTTATTATAACCCATGGATATTTATTTCAAAATAGCATATACTTTCAAACCTAAAATATCATATCCATTTCAAAACCATGTCAACAGATATCATTTCCATTTCAAAAACCAACAAAAATATGATATCATTTCCACTTCAAAACCAAATCAATGTGATGTCATTTAAATAAAACCCAAATTTCCAAATCACTGAATATTTCCTTCAATTTATTTAAACTTGAAATATTCCTTTTTAAATCATCTTAAACAAAACCACGTTATAAAGTCATATTCTTAAATCTTCCATTTCAGTTAGTTCAAATCGATATATTTCAAGACAATTCTTACTTAAATACCATTTCAAATAATTTCATTTCCAAAATCGTAGTAATTTCAAAGTTATAACAACTTCGAAACCAAACACTTTGAAACCATAATACTTTGAAATCATAATACTTGGAAATGTTATCCTTTGAAAATCATAATATTTAGAAAATCATAATACCTTTAAAGTACTATTCATTACCAAAGTCGTAGCATTTCTAAATTCATTCGTTCAATTGTACAATTTCCAAAACATTGTATTTTTCAGCAACAACAGCACTTATAAAATGTTACGATAGATATAGTAAAATTTCAAAATATTGTCATTTTCAGAAACAATAGCACTTATAAAGTGTTACAGCAGGTATTAGTATTTCAAAACAGTTCAGTTTCATAAACAGTGGCACTTATAAAGTGTTACAATAGGTATTAGTATTTCAAAACATAGCTTAATTTTAGAAATAGCAGCACTTATAAAGTGTTAAAGTAGGTATTAGTATTATTTTAGAACATAGTTAAATTCAAAAATGGTAGCGCTTAGCAAATGCTACCTTAACACCACAGCATTTTGGAAATGCTACCAAAGAAAATTCCAGATTTATTATAACATTTCAGAAACATTAAGTTCTCAATTTTAGCCATTTTAACTTATAAAAACATATTTCACGCGTCAGAAAATATTCATTTGGATATAATTTAATTGATGATTAAATAAAATAAAATTTCATAAATAAAATATCCAAATTAAACTATAATACCTTTATTAAGTCAAAAGTATATTATTTCACTTAACTTTTTATTTTTAACAAATAACTTAACATTTATTTTAAAATACACATTTCATAAATAAAATATTCTTTCAATAAGTCAAACTCTATATTTCCATTTAGAAACCAAATTTCTGATTATCAAGTTAAGTCAGTATTTAAGATATATTTCACCATCTAAATCATAATTATTTATTTTACTAAACATATCCATTTCATAAAATAAAATCTATTACAATCACTAGGTTAGATTTAAAATTCCATATTAAATAAAATTTAATTTATTAAGTTATTTATCATCAATAAAGATTTTTAAATTCAATTTAAAACCAATAATTAACCTAAAAAAATTTAACTTATAGAAAACCAATATCTCTTTATATTTTAAATCATAAAATCAAATATTTAAGCTAAAATTTCATATATTTTTAGAACTCAAAATACTTAAAAAAAATTAAAATATTATTTAAAAATTAACCATGGGCCTGTATAATATTTTCTAACCTAGAACAAGTGATATGGATATGTATCATTTCAATCCATAATTTAAAAAGAAAAATCTGGGTTCTATCAATTCAAACCCGTAATCCCAACTCAAATCAAATACAACAAAAATCGCTCGAGCCTATCATTTCAACTCATAACGATTTTTCCTTATTCTAATGCTCGTTCAGGTATGTATCATTTCAACCTATAGTGAAAAGGCAACTTGCAGTATGAGCTACAGAAAATAAAATGAACTGTACATCATAGCATATCATATCAAGATGTAACAAATATATAAGCGGAATTTAACATCAGAAATCATATCACAGGCATATAGGAACTTATCAACATAGCATATAAAATTCTACATATCCACTTGTCATCGTTTCATAATTATGTAAGTACGAATGTCGAGAGTGATGAACTCACCTTCTTAAAGCTAAAATTGAAAATTCAAGACACAAATCCAAATTCTGCAAAGCACAAAAAGGCACGACTAGATTTTGAACGAATGAAGAGTCAAGATCCAAATCTTGTACATAAACAAATACATAAACATAAATATATGATTCAATATGAAAGAATATAAATTATAACAATGAAAATAATATGAATCAAATGACATAAATTTGCCTTAACCTATCAAGTGGGCTCGGCCACGACACCATAGGCTCAGTCATGATTGGATTTAGGGCAAATAGGCTAGGGGGGCTGTCAATGGGTCGGGTCAGGTTTCGGTCGGGTCAAGTCGGGTTCGGGTTGATTTTAAATGGGTCGGGTCAACCCGTTTATTAAACGGGTCATAAAAACTCAACCCAAACCCGACTGTTTATAAACGGGTTGACCCGACCCGACCCGTGTAACCCGATTATAAACGGGTCGGGTCGGGTCGTAAACGGGTCGGGTCAACCCGTATAAGGTGTAAACGGGTCGTAAACGGGTCGGGTCGGCCCGTATAAGGTATAATTGGATCGGAACGGGTCGTAAATGGGTCAGAACGAGTCGTAAATTGGTCGGGTCATCCCGTATAACCCGTATAAGTATAAACGGGCTGTTAATGGGTCAATTTCGGGTTAGCGGGTCAATTCGGAACCCACCCGTTTATAAACGGGTCAAATTCCGGTTGACCCGAAAATAACCCGCCAACTTAAACGCGTCGGGTTAACCTGCTAATTTTCGTGCGGGTTTCGGGTCGTGTAGGAAATTGACAGCCCTAGGCTCGGCCATGATGGTATTTGGGTCAAGCAATGCACGACTAGGTAAGTTAATAAAGAGGAGTGGCAGTTACAAATGGTTGGAAGGCAAAAGGTCATGCACTTGTGTACTATTGGTTCATCCTTATGTCTACATGGCTTGGCCATGGTTGGATCTTGGGTCAAGGCAACTTAATAGGCACGACTTGAAGGTGGTGTTGGTCATGGCAAGTGATGGATGAGGTGTGGAATTGTATTGGTGGCCGAGGCAAAATAGGAGGAGGTGGTGAATATATAGGCTCGACTAGGTTTGTATGCATAGTTTCGTTATGTATTGGGTAAGGTGGTCACGGCTATGGCTTGGTGGTGATGAAGAGGGGATGTGACCGATTATGGTGGTGGTGGAGTGGCGAGATGAGGTCGGCTAAAACATGGAGATGGTGGAGGCCGAGCATGGCTTTGAGAACAAAGGAGAAAACAAAAATGAAAAAGAGGAAGAAGGCATGAGAAAACATACTGTAATTTTTTTCTTCAGGAAGCAAATGGGAAATGAGATGTGAGAAACTCTTTTGTACGTGAATTAGAAAAAGGAGTGGCGGTTAAGGCAAAGAGAATGAACGACTATGAAGTATGAACGGCTAGGAAAATAAATGAAAAGGTTAGAAAATGAAAAGGCTTCACTAGACAAATAACTCAAGTCTCTTGAAATTTCCAAGCCCAAAACCCAAATAAAAATCAAATAGAAAAGAGAATGGAAAAATAAAATAAAATAGAAAATAGAGAAATAGAAATGATATTGAAAAATAAAAATATAAAATAGACAAAATTTCTGAAAATAATCGCGTGTAAAACGTTGAAAGTTATCAAATTTAAAAAGTATAAAATGGAATTTTACGAAATGAAAAGCAGCACGAACATCAGAATCAAATATAGTTTCAAAGAAAAAGATTAGAAATTTAAAATTCAAATTTAAATTTTCAACTATGGTCAAACATTGGCTTTCAGTTGACCAAAATATAAGATTTTTAGAATTTTTTTATTTTATTGTATTTGGAAAATAATTTATTAAAAAAATCTAAAATTACATTGGAAAATTCCAAAATTTCAAATTTAAATAATTAAAAAATCAAAGTTTTCAAATAAAATGAATTAATGTTATTTATAAAAATTATGGGTTGTTACAATTTTCAAATTTGCCTCCATGATAGCTTCGTATCCTTTTAATGTTTAATTTCATCAAATTTGTAATTCGTTTGGCAAAATTTTTGAATATTTTAAAAGTGTCACTTTTATGTTTTAAAAATAATGTTCAGGTATATCTTGAAAAATTATCAACAATTATGAAAACATATTTGTTATGATTTATTGAGTGCGCTTGAGTCAGTCTGAATAAATATACATGAAGTAGTTCGACAGATTTCTTTGTGGAGATTTCCTTTTTAGATTTAAAATAACTTTTCTTTAATTTATCAAATTAACAAGCGTCACACATGTTTTTAACCTTGTAGTTGATCTTATGTAATCGTCTAACTAATTCATTTTAACTAGTTTGTTGATATTCTTAAAATTTATGTGACAAAAACATTTATGCCATAACCATGGATCTTCATGATTTGAGGCTAAGCATGAATTTATGTTGTTTTTGACATTCATGTTTAAAACATACATGTTTTCGATTTCTAAATCCTTTAAAAACTAGGTTTTTATTTTGGTCAAAGATATTGCATTTGTTTTTCTCGAAATCAATTTTAAATCCTCTATCGCATAATTGACTTATACTTAATATGTTATGTTTTAAATTTTCTACCAATAAAACATTAGTAATAATAGGAGAGTTAGAAATACCGATATTGATGACTTCTCCAATGCGATGGCAAATCCTTTTGAATTTTCTTCAAATGTCACAGTGCCACCATCGATATATGTTATGTTGGATAATATATGAGCATTTCCAGTCATATGCTTGGAGCAACCACCATCAAGTAACCATTTCTCTTTACCTTTTATTTTAATTTTGGGTACCTGCAAAATAATAAGAATTTAATTGGCACCCACTTTCTTTGTTTAGGGTCCTACATGTTAGTGGAAGAAGGCAATCATATCTGTGAGGATTTGGTTCCTTTATAAATGTAATTATTGTTACATAGGACTTTCTTTAAATATTCATAATTATACTTTTGTCTAATTAGTTTATTATTTTTTAAGGAATCTATATTTTGATCATACTTGCGTATGAATCCTTAATCTTTGCTTCTAGCTTTAGCTTTTGAATTTTGTGTATAATGTGCAATAATTCTTTGTCTTTTGTTTGCTTTGAAAACACAACCCATTTCGGTTTCCAGATGGTTTAGATATTTTAATCAAATTTCCTAAATTTTGCTTTCCTTTATTGAATTTTGTCGCATTATTTATGATTTTATCTAACTTACTTTTAGGATCGCAAATTTCAATATTTCTAGAATATAAATTTGCTTATAATTCTAGTTTTTCTTTTTCATGGTTAACCTTTCTAACTTATAGTTTTCTAAATCATGTAATAAGATGTTTACATTGCACATTTTTTTTGAAAAATTTCTAATTCTTCTTCTAAGATTATTTTTTCATCTATTAATAATCCAATTTCTAATTCTACTCTAATTAACTTTCCTACATGTTCCTTGTTTAACTTTTTTGATTCTCTATATTAATCATCTAATTCAATGATAATTTCCATTATCTCCTCATAAGTAAGTTCAGGGCATACCTCATTAGTGTCAGCCATAAAACACATTTGCTTGTTCTGAGTCACTTTCACTATCATTAGCAGATGAAGAAGAAGAATCCAAATCTCCTCATGTTACTTGAAAAGATCTTCTTTCTTGAATTTTTCAAATTTGCTTTTCTTTTTATCATTATTGAGCTGTGAACAGCCTTTCTTCATGTGACCAAATTTGTCACACTGATATTATTTATTTGGCGTTTGGTTTGAGGAGTTTGGTTTGCCACCATTTTGAAATCTAGTTATCTTAATGAACTTCTTGAATTTGTTGTAGTTTTTTGCAATAAAAACAATCTCTTCTTTTATCTAAGTCCAAATCTTCGTTACTTACTTGGAATGCTATGTTTTTCTTTTCATAATTTTGATCCATTCTTGCCCGTAAGTTAGCTTCATACGACATCTGATTTTCTATTAGCTCTTTGATTTTGAGTTGAGAAAATCATTAGCTTCTTCGATGGCAAAAGCTTTCTTTTCCATTCATTTTTCAAAGAGTTTAAAATTCATGTAACTAAATCAAAATCTATGAATTTGGCTCCAAGTGCCATTAGGTCGTGTTGAATGGTTTGAAATTTAGCATACATATCGATAATTGATTCATTTGCTTTCGTTTTGAAAGATGAAAATTGGTTTTGTAAAATCGAGATTTTAGTTTGTTTCACTTTAGTTATGCCTTCACGTGTGACTTGTAAAGTGCACCATATATCATTTGAAATGGTGCAAAACATGACAGTGAAAACTCATTTTTGTCAAGTGAGTAAAATATTACATTCTTAGCTTTAGCATTGTTAGATGCCGCTACTTTTTCTGCATCAACCCACGTGTTAATGTCAGTGTTAGGTGCTTCATATTGTTTTGAGTTGCTAGCCATACTTCTAACCCATTTGCTTCCATAAAAATTCTCACACGAGTTGACCGGTAAGCATAGTTAGAACTAGTAAATAGTGGAGGATGTGTAGTTGATTGAACATCTTAAAAAGCGCTTGGCATATTAATGATTTTTTAATTACGTGTTACCGTAGACTGAAATGACCGTGCTCCGATACCAAATAAAAACGTGTAGGACCTTATATAATACAACTTAATTATATACCAATGCAAAAGTATGTACTAATAATCATACTATGTGGAGTAAATTAACAGAGTATAACTAAGAAAGAGAATAAGAGCTAGCACACCAGATATTTCATACTAGCTCGGATCTACCAACCTACATCCAGTCTTGAAGCTCCCCTTTGGTGTTTTCTTTGACCAAATAACCCTCACTTCTCTAGAGGAAAAGGCTAATACAAAAGTAATTCTCCGACAATCGTCTATTCCAGATAACTTGGATTTTGACTGACAGTACAAATCTTCTTATAACCTCCTTTGAGTTGTAGAAAGTAGTTTAATCAAAATGGTATTTTGATTATAATAGATTGAGATTATGTAAGCAAGAGAAGCACTAATTTGTAAATTGATAGTTAATTGGAAATCAAAAGAATAGAATGGAATTAATTCTAATTCTCAGTCTTTGAAGTGTATATATAGGTTTGAATAGACGCATATGAGGAGTTGTTACTGTTAAACCAACTCTATTTTTTTAAATGGCCACAACCGTTGAAGAAGAGATGTTATTATTCAATATTAAATGAAGCATCCTTTCAAATTAGAGTAGTTGCCAGGTGATAAATGTCTCTTCAAGGAATAATTTCCTGAAAATATTCACAGACATCGGTGGCGTTTCCAAAAACATCTGTGGATGGCCTTATTTGATTATCATAGTTTTCAATGCCAATGTTGTGTGTTTTGAGTGCTAATTTTTTGTATATGAATTCATGTGCATATATGTACTCAAGGAGACCTTACAATGTTTATCTATGACTCTTTATACACTAGTATAACCTTACTAATCATAGCTTGGTCCATAAGTCTTTGTTTGTATTCGAGTCCCAATATCTTTGAGCATGATGATATCTCTTAGTATATACCTATAATATTAATAGGATATATAATATATGTGATTATATGGTTTGTCATTGAAACCACAAAATGGAGGTTCTAACAAAACCATTATCCTGAAGCAATGGATTTGAGACCTTAATTTGACTCCCATTAAAAGTTAATCCCCAAACAAGATTTTTAGGGTCAAAATTGTCACATAGAAATTTAGGAAAAATCATAAGTTTTTAAAACGTCCGTAAGGGTCATATTATAAAATTATAGAATCGTATGACCTTATATGAATAAAATAAAAATATTTTATGATCCTCTGATATGTAAAATACGTGTCGTTACACCATGCATACATACACATACATACATACATACATACATATATATATATATATTATGGATGTTTTCTTGACATTATATTATACCATGCATATACTGAGTTACATATATATATTGACCCATTGATTTAGACGTAGTCTGACCTGTATGTTATTTACTTAATACTCGGGTTAGTTCGAGGCATTTTAGGTATAGGGACAATGAGACTATCTTGTATTTATTTGGCATAGTGGAGGCTGGTTATACAATTCAGTTGCATGTTATTATATAAGATGTACTTCATGTATTGAATTGTATTTTAGACATCCATTGGATATTGCGTATTATATTTTATTGCCACGACTCTGACTCTGCGTTTCCTATTATATGTCATATATTTTATATTGTTCTGTCTTAGAGGAACATGTGCTTATTGCATTGTTCTGATACTGTGTACGTTTTGTGGTGAGTTATATTTGATGTTCAATTTTTTTACGGTGTTAGCCCAATGTGATATTCACATATTACCCCCATGTCGCCTCGTTCTCTATATTACCTGATAGTATTGCTTAGTAATACTCTTAAATAGTATGCATATAGAGGTAGGGGTGTTTTATTTGGTACTAAAGCAGGTTTAGAACAATACATTATATGTATGAGAAGCAAGTCAAGACGTAAGATGAGACTAAGTGTCCCTATCCCCTTGGGTATGTTGGGTAGTTACCTATAATTAGGACAGTGGAGTATATGATGATTACTACGGTAATCATCTAGGGACATATTTGTTACTTTATATATTAGGGATTTTTCACTTTAAGGGCATATTTGTGCAAGGTAATAAGTTTTAAGGACACTGCTTCTGACAAAATTAGTTTTAAGGACATTTTACAGGAAAAAGATAAAAGAATTTATCATTTTCAATTATATAGAAATAAAGATAAAAGGATTTATCATTTTCCTGTACAAATTAAAAAGATAAATGAATTTATCATTATGCTGTAAATTGTCCTTAAAACAAAATATTCCGAAGAGCCATCCTTAAAACTTATTACTTGCAAATAGAATCCCTTCAATCTAATTTCCACTTATATATATATAAGATATTTGGATTTTTGATATTCTGTATGTGAAAATATAAAATGATTGACCTTGGGTGGCTTAATATTGTATTGTTATGTTTGATTTGATTTTCATCAAAGTGCATGGTAATAAAGCTATATATCAGTTTTCTACCTAGTGCATTGACCGTTGTTTCTTATGTTTGTTTGGTTATTGCTAATTTTTTGTTGATAATTTTGTTTATTGTTTGATTGAATATTCATATTTGTTTATTAAAGCCGTGGTATGAACATAATTGTTAATCTTTTGTTTATTATGAATAAATGTATAGGGTGTAAGGGTCTGTTTCTTCGACTCCCAAAAATCGTCACTAATACAACCTCAGTATTCACGTGCCATAAATCTAAGTGTCGGGGAAGCGGAATCTTAAGGGTAAGAAATAAAAATAAGATAGAACAGAATCTCACATATGTTATTTCAACATAAAATCTTTACAGCAGAAATTAAAATACATTTATCAGAGTTAAACATGGACAATTATAAATTCTTGTCCTTACAGATTTGCGGAATACTATAGAACAAGAAAGCGGTGGAAATAGATAAAAATCTTTAGACTTTGTGCTTTGAGCTCCATCTAGATTTCTTCTAAACTAAATCTGACTACTAGGCTTCCTTGGGAAAATTAAGGTATCCAAAGTTTAAGGAAAAGGGAAAATAAATTCCTGGTCAGTCATGGGACTAGTGTGAGAACTCAAAATATGCATTTTAAAATGAAAAAGGTATCTCATTAGAGCCTGGCGCACATAAACACGGAACGAGGTTTTACCTTATGATAACCAAAACATTCTTATGTCAAATTAAGGGATATTATTTTTAATGACATATCTTTGAAAACATTTGCAAGCAAACTTATTAATCTTAGCCGAATTATTAAATTCCAGCACACTAGGCTCTACAAACAAAATGGAAGGCACTTATTGGAGAATGGACTCCATATAAATGACAGGTGAAGGGACTACCTTCTGGTAGTACATCTCTAGAGGAATGTACCGAGGCCCAACAGATGGCCCTCTAACAACATAAGATCGGTCGTCCTTTCCTTAAATAGTACCGAATATGTCATTACCTCGGCCGTTACCGACCTATCCGAGGATCCACATAGCATATGTCCACAATAATTTACGTCTCGAACGTCATAGCGGGAAGAAATATATCTAGAAGGGGATGATCATACCCTAATATTTGTGAACCACATAGCCTTGCCGCATCCAACCCTGTTTGGGTCATTTTCACGTGTGAGCCCTGAGGTAACATTTACCTTTTCACATAGCACATCATCTTCCTTTGAATTCCACAGTACAATTCTATTGATCACTTATTAACTTCAATAAACATACAACCTCTAAGCTCATACATCTTGGAGAAGGGTGTTAAGATAAGAGAAGCAGCCTTCTCAGCCACCAAAAAGATATAAGTTTGTAAAAGTCAACGATGTAAATCTCAAGAATGCAATGTCAGACATCCATCCATACAAGTTTGTTCTGGGATTGAACGAAACCGAAGGTACTCTTCTACCATATCTTATCGGGAATGAACCCTATGATTAGTAGCGAGACCCAAAGAATTTCAGAAATGAAAAGACTATTGCTACTTAGTATTTGGGAGCTAGCCAAATTTATCCACCCAAAAATCCTTGGTCTCCATCCATCATTTTCTTTATCAAATCTTTATTTTTTGAACGCATACATTGATCCGAAGTGGATTTCGAATAGGGATTACCCCTGATCCGACCTCAGTTCCTTCGAATCCAATCATCAATAAAAAGAGGTTTTGTGAATAAGGAATCGTTCTTTAATTGATTAAATTCTTTTTATTGAAAATTTCCCTCGGAGATATATAGTTCTAAAAACTTTCTTTCCAGTATATATGGAATTATCAAACCTCCCTTATCAAATCTTTGATTTCTAAAACCCTTTTTAAATTCTAAACCATTTTATCCTTTCTTAGGAAAATATTCCACATCAATTATTTAAATCTTAACAAAGATTTCCAAATCATAACTTTTCAACATGGATCAAAAACAATGTTATTCAAGACATCGTTTACTATAAATCCAAACCAATAAATCAAGTATAGGAAATAAATTGATTCCAAATCAACTCATTTAAATCTTAACAAAGATTTCTCAGTTTAAAACTCATACTTTTGATTATTTGAAACCATGTTATCCAAGGTGTTAAACCCAAACTAGTAATTATTAAGCGTATATAATCTGTAGAAATCATCTAATTCTACTCAATATAAATCCCGTATTCAAAAAATACTATGGGAGAAATAACGGCTAAATCACCTTTTAAATTTCGCAAATAGTACGAGTTCCCTCTTCAGGCTTTAACACCGAGTACAAGAAGATCATCGGTACAAAATCCTAGTTGTATTTAAATTTAGAAAATTCAAATCTTTTATACTTGACTCATTTTCAACATTTCGACCTTATCTATCCCTTGCCCAAGAAAGAGGCCATGTAATCTAGGGCACTGGTTTCTCCCGAACATCTTCTTAGTTTAATCACTTCACATCCAGATCTCACGAATAGAAAAATCCGGTCCACTCGTCGACTTTTAGAGCTAAGATTAAACCACTTGTTTATAATAGCTTTTCTTAATCATTTATTTACTTTCTTCAATAAGACAAAAAACTTCCAAATCATTATTATAACTTTTAATTATTCATTTGGAAACATTTATAAAAGATTTGGATAAGAATCGTTAAGTTCGAAACCATATTTCAAAAGTTATAGAAAAGTGCCGTAGAAAGTGCTTTTTAAGCTATATTGATCAAAACAAATTTTGTATTATTAGAAAATTCATTTTCACTACTAAAATCACTTTTAGAAATTTTTAATAGATTTATGAGATTTATTCCATATTTTTAAATATTTTATAACAACATTTTCAAAGAAATCCAGTTTTGGGTTCCGAACTATAAATTCGGGATTTTTCAAAAACTTGTTTTACTCATATTTCAAAATCTACTAATCGAAATTTCGATTTTCTTTCTTCGTTGGAAAACTATGGATATAAAACTTGGAAAATTATTGTCTTGAAGAATTCCGAGATATATTCCACCTTTTACACTTGTTTGACTTTTATAGTGCGAAATCGCGAAATGCCGTTACGTGACGTGCTATTTTTAACCAAATTTTCTATTCCTTTTCAAACTTCACCAAAACACTTTTAAATGTTTACAAAACATTTTAAACCATTTTTTAGAGGTTTAATACTGTAACGACTCGGTATTTTCAACCATTCGCATCCACACATGTCGGACTTGAATTGCTCAATACACCGCGTTGTAATTAAAAATTTGGCAATACTCGGCATAAACAGTAAATAAATAATCACGGATCACAGACATAGAGTGATATAATGCAATAGAATAGATAAATAGTAGTTCATAAGGCTACTATATAAACATCAGAGTTAGAAATAAAATACAATAGAATATCTCAAATGCAGTGAAGTCTCTAGTACGAGCAAATGACTTCTCTGAACCAATCAACTGGAAGGGCTGAAAGCGAAATCGATAGTTGGATCCCCAAACGAAGCTCCAAACTCCGAAGGTGAGTCTCAAAGCTGTATCACTTAGTTTGACCCGAGCGTAAAGCAAAACACAAAACACTTGATTCGGGATTAACATTCTTATATCAATAAATCCAACTCAAGTGAAACATCAACTGGAATACAAGTAACTCTAAGGATGCTTGGGATAAACATCCTCTAAGGATCTGCAGAACTATCTAAAGGTTAAAATATACACTATAACACCGTGGTCATTCAAACTAATTTATACTTCAAAACCAAAATATCATTTCCCTTTCAAATATATCTATTTTCCAAAATAGTATATATATTAAATAATTTTTAAAGTAAAGTATTTGAAATTTCCTCAACTACACAAATTGATTCCAATCAACTCAAATTCCAAATTCCCATTTATTCAAAGCTCAATTCATTAATTCAATTCAGTTCTTAATAACCATTTAAACTTTCGATATATTCAAAGCTTTAATATTCAACATTTTCAAAGTTAAATCTAACAGTTTCATATGGATCTTGATTTAGCTTCATTATTATTTAGTCAGGAAATATCCACTTAACAAGTTCAATATCATTTAAATAACCTTAGATTACATTTTATAGAATATTTTAAATTTATTTAAACTTAAAATATCTATTTAATCCCATTTAACAAAACCAAGTTATAAAATCATATCTTAAATCCCGAATTCGATAGTTTCAAATCGATTTAGTTGAATATAATTCTTAATTAAATACCATTTCGAATTAATTCAACTTTATCTTCTCAACCTTAACTTATTCAAAATTTTACCAAATCTACTTTGAAATATAAATTTAAATGAATCCTTAAATATATTATATGTATTAAATCAATCTCGATTAGATTAAATATTATTATTAGGTCTATACATAAAATTTTCATTTTTATACATATAATATTCTAAGAATCGGTCTTTATTAAAACTATATTTTCTTTCCAAAACCAAAGAAATTATTTTCAAAACATTTATATTGGACCAACGGTGTCTGTATATAATTTCCTATCCTATGATCAAGTGACACAGATATTTATTATTTCAATCCGTAATTTAAATATACACGGGTAGATATCCTTTCGACCTGCAATCCCAAATTTAATTCAATTGAAAATCGCTTGGGTCTATCATTTCAACCCATAACGATTTTCTCCTATTCTATAGTCCGTTCGGGTATGTATCATTTCAACCCATAGTGAATTTTATACTAACAGGGAACTTGCAGAGTGATAACAGATAATATAAAATATAACAACATGCATATATCATCAATAACAATATAATATAAACAATAGGATACGGTGTCATATCCCATAGGTGAACAGTTATAGATAATAACATATATAACAATTTAAATAACTAACAATAGCCTATTTCAATTGTCGTTTCAACTGAAATCAAATTTAATAAATATAACAACGTTAATCGTGAGTGATTGCTCGCCTTTCGAGGCTAGAGAGATTCGACACAGAAATGAGCTACTAAATCCAAAGCGACACCTGATGGATATGATTTGGTGTAGAAAACAAGCACGACAGACAAAGCTGATAATGGGAAATCGATGAGAATGATTGCATTAGTTCTGATATAACGGAACTATTTCATTTTATATATTAGTATTTGTTTCTACATTAATTTCAAACATATATTTTCAAATCCATATCATGTCCCAAAATTTTTAAGTTTTCATACATTTTCTTAAAATTTCCTTAAATCCATCTTAAGCGCTAACACTAATATAAGTTTAAAAACCGACCCAACATATATGCAAACAAATACAAATCCATATGCAACGATATATATATTGTCGTCCGATGAAATCGATATAAATTTTTAAGACGAATGTTGAAATAAAAATATTTGTTTGCATTTAAAACGCCTAAACAGTTTAGATGTTGAAAATAGTACATATATTAAAATACTTTAAATAGTTTATATACTAAAATAATTTGTATATAAATTCAAAATTTTAAACACATATTAAATTAAATATATATCTAAAATCATCGTTTTTGAAAAAAAATAACATATCTACATAATATACTTTATATAGTACTTACAGATATGCTGCCTAACGCAAACAGATACTTTAAACAAATATATTTCTAAATAAGCTAAAATATACAACAGGTTGAACCCATGTTAACAACTTTACTAAACACTTAACTTATACTATTATACAAATAATAGGTCATATGATTTACATACTTGATTCTATATGCATAACAAAATATACTGTAAGCTTTTCATATTATATTGTAAGCCTATATATGCATGCACTATATAACTATATGCTGCTAATACAATTTTTATAGCTTAAGTAAACTTATAAAAACAATGTAACTAATAGATTTGCAGGCTCATATAAAACCTATACCTACCTATATTTTATTTCACTTTAATTTAATTTAATTTTTTATTTTTAAGACACACGTACACATTAAAAATCAACTTATATATAACTATATTGTTCGTACTATAACTTATAGATATAAAAACTTATAGATATAAAACAGCAAACCTATTTAAGCAAGATCAGGTAACAGATTTATAACACTTATAGATATATATACCTTTAAAAAAAAGAGGAGCAAGGCCGAAAGTGGTGGTGGTGGAGGGGCGCAGGCCTGTCATGGTGGTGAAGAGCCCAGCACTTGATGGAGTGAAACAATGGAAACAAAAGAAAATACAAGAAGAAGAAAAAGAAAATAAAAAAAACAAGTGCATGTGGCCATTACCTGAAGAGCAAGCTTTACGCGAGAGAAGAAGGCTAATTGATATTCAGTTGGGTATTGTGTACGTGTTTATATTTATTAGAGAAGTTGCGTTGATTAGGTGGAAAGGAAAAGAAATGGCAAGGGATAAAAATTTGTAACAGCTATAGGAATTTGAGGATATAATTCCTATTATGTAAAGAGAAGTAAATGGAAGGTGGAGTGAGATGAAAGTTTTACACGTGAATTTGCAAGGCAGCTATAAATTCTTCCTTTTAAAAGGCACGGCTGATTGATTTGCAAAGCTAACGTATGGAATCAAAGGGTGTATTTTAAAGGCAAGAGATAATTTAAAACGTATGCCCAAAAGTAACGTATTTAAATTTATTTGTTTCTTATTTAATTAATAAAATATACGCTAAAGAATATATCGGGAAATAACATACCATTTATAACGCCAAATAAATTAAACAAGAACGGATATAAAACGTACAAAAATAAAACGTATAATTTATTGCCTTTTTACAACATTATTTATTACTTAATTTAAAAGTATATAACCCATATAAGTAAAACAACAGTGAATTAAATGTTGTAAATATATATGTTTTATATAAAAGATTTGAAGTTAGAATTTAGAATTTGAAATTTAAATTAGTGTCAAAATTTAACCAAAATCTACCATTACAGAAATTGTTTATATTTATTTAAAATTGGGCAAATTAATTCAAGAAATTTTAAAAATTCAAACTCCTTTAAACAATTAAACACCAAGGTTTTAAAAATAAAATATGTGTAACATATCATCTTACACAAATTAGAACATGATTTTACAAAAAAAAATTATTTATATAAATTAAAATAAACAAATTTGTTAAATAAAACAATTTACACACAATATTGTAAAAAGCATAACTTTCACAATATTAATCCAATTTCAACGAAACGAAAAGCAGTATTCTTGAAATTAAATATATTTTCATAATAAAAGATTAAATTTCAAAAATTCAAATATTTAAATTTTAAATTTAAAAGTCAAAGTTTTACCAATCTAGCCAAAAATCCATTTTTTTGGAATTATTTTACTTATTCAGGTTTGGAATTGTAATTCACACAAAAATCAAAATTTATATTTAGAATAATTTTTTTTATCCATTTTAATAAATAAAATAAAGTTTTTAAATCATAAATTACAGTTAAATAATTAAAATATAAAATTAAAATAAACACAAAATACAGGGTTGTTACAAATACTTTCACATACACCATTTCATTAATTCAAAAGGTGATTTCCTTTGTGCTTATCGACGTGTATATTCGTGACTTGCATATATATTCAACATTCATATTTGAACAACCAAACTTGATGATCAAAGCATATTAAAACATCCATTTGCAACATCATATCATCATCCAAAATATACTATAATAAAAAACGAGTTTTCACCTTCATTTCCACTCGAACTAGTTTAAAAATGGATATAGCTCCATTATCTTAAAATGAAACTTCATGAAATCAAGCTTAGGTCTTGGTTAAGGCTTAGCCAGCCTTATTGCTCATGGCCTAAGGTGGTAAGGACATGGATCACATGGGCCAAGGTGGTGGATGGTGGTGTCTTGGGTTTAGGTGGTGGAGAAATGGAGTTTTGAGCTTGTTTAGAAGTGTTTAAATATATATATAACTGTATTTTATAATTTTTATTTCTTTTCGAAATAAATTTGGACATTATTTTATTTTAGAATGGAATCCATTAAAGTGGAGATAAAATCTTGAAAATTATGAAGAAGAATATGAATGGAAAAAGAGAGAAGAGGGTATGATATTTATAGGGAAGAAAGAGTGTAAAAGTATCCATACATACGTCATCACTTTATCACCATTTCATAGCTTCTCCAACAAACTTCTCCCCTCCTATAAACGACTAGAACATTGAAATGACCCTAACTCGACCTTCGAAAATCAGCACCGAATACAACACTCATATTCCAATGTCGCAGATCCAAACGTCGACTTTGGTTCGCCGGAGCTTATAACACAATTAAGTACAACACGGCGGAAGAAAAGAAACGAATATCAATATATAACTCCAATGAATACAATATCCAAATATACAACAATGATCAATATGATACAAGAAATATCAAAGACAATAAACAACAGCGGAAAACGAATAGCAAAAGAGATAACTTAAATGATCAAACTGCAAAACCAACCCAATGCTCAAAGCCAAAACTCCAAACCACCAACTCGAACCACCATCACGTTGCACAAAGATAAGCAAGTCTGGTCCACTGTCCTAACCAAATACTTTAATATCCAAAGTCTTCAAAGAATACCAAAGAGAAATCCAAAAGCTACTGAATCGATACTATATCTATTATCTAAAAAACCCAACTCTAGACTACCCGTGTGGAAAATTGTGGGCACCAAGAGTTTAGGAAGGGAACAATAAACTCTGGGTTAGTCATAGGACTGGTATGAGCAAACAAAAATAGTTTATCTTTAAAAACAAACAAAAGAATTCAAATTTGAAATCCGCAATGCTTTTTGGAAAATTTAACTACCATAAGGCCTCCTGACACACACACCATGCAATCGCACACTTAGGGGAGATTTCTCCTTATGATAGTCAAAAATGCTTGATACGCGAAAACCATTTTAATATTATTATTAGTGCATAGTGGAAAATATTTCGAAAGTATAATATTAATCTTAGCCAGCATGCGTACCATTATAGCATGCCTACTATAGCTACCATGTTAGATGACAGGTTCTACAACTAAAACCGTACAAGGCGCGTATTGGTGAATGGATTTCCAATAAATGGTCAGGCTAAGGAACTTCCTATTGCCACATGGGAACGCCTCTGGAGGGACCACCCGAGAACCATCCCTCAGTTCTCTGCCAACACAAGGCCGGTGTACCCCCTTCCCCGGAGTATCACCTAAGATATTCCATCCCGGTCGTAACCAACCTTTATCCGAGCGCTCGATACCAACAACCACAAAGTAATGTATTTGCAGTAACCACATAGGTTAAATATCTAGGCTCCATACCATGATATCACCTCTATCCAGAAGAAATGGACATACCCTAGGGGCACGACCCCTGAAACCTTGCTGCATCTTTCATGTTTCGACCATTTCCGGGGTGTGAGGTCCTGATGCAGTCTCGTCGACAAAGCTATGCTTTTCACAAAGCCTTGCTTTGATCAACAAATGATCAGCAGCACTTCGTATGCTACAATACCAAATTGGGAATGTATCACTAGTAACCATCAACTACATAACCTCTGAGCTCGTACGTCTCAGAGAAGGGTGTTAAGCTAAGAGAATAAATCTCCGCCACCAAACAGAAATGTATTTGATAGAAACCAGATTTACATCTCAAAGTGTAACGTCAGATACACATCCACACAAGTCTGTTCCGGGTTCGAACAGAACCGAAGGCACTTCCAAAGAAGCCCTTGCAATCCCGGTATTCACACTACCGATCGGACTTCCCATCACTTAGGGAATCTCTATACCGTAGCTACTCAGTGCAGAGACAATCGATAGGTCATCCTATCATTCTCGCAAATACCCAGTCTTCACCACTGGTCTTCAAATGCTATCCTAATGACGTATCATTATTCAGAATGGGTTATAGGACACAAGGTCCTCTCCCGGCTAAACCGAATAATGGGCGCAATGTTTAAAAACATATGGATAATGGGATTTTAGTTAAGTCACAACTTAAAGCCCAAAACCTTTCATTCAAATGGTTAAAACAAATTACCATTCCGAATCTTTTAAACAAAAAGATTCATTTTCAAAAACCTTAAATGGTTTAAACAATTTCCACATTTAAATCTTTTAAACAAAAGATTCACTTTTTAAGACCCCTTTTAATTTAAAATAAGGTTCACTAATCTTTAATAAAGATTCATTTATAGCCTTTCATAACAATTCCATTTCAAATTGGATTAACTCATCTGGTCTTTAAATTAAAGACTCATTTCATAGCTTTCAAAATAATTTCCAAAGATCATTCATAACTTTCAAACAATTCTCGTTTTAATCTTTTATATATAAAAGATACACCATTTTAAAAATCCTCTTTAATTTCAAAATAGTTTTCAACTTTCTTTCACGAAGATTCAATTATAGTTTTCCAATATAAAACTTGGGTTCAATTCAAATTCTCAAACCCATACTTTTAAAATGGTTTTTAAAAAAACCCATATAAACACATTAATAGCTTGTATAACCTTTTTACATCTTAAATTCTCAAAATAAAATTCAATTTCAAATTTTGAATTCAAATTTTAAATCAAATTTGAAAACTAAAACTTGTTATTCAACAATAACTTTTATCTTTGAAATTCCTTTCCAAAAGCTTTTCACTTTAAACCCAATTCATATCCAAAACCATTTGGATTTAAAAATTCAATTTTAACATTATTTTCAAAAAACTGTGACTTAACCGATTTCCACGTACAATCCATATTTGTGTGTGTAGTGTAGTCCAGGGGTTTAACACAATAGTAGTGCAACATCATCAACCATCACATCATTAATTATCACAGATACAATCATAGCAATATCGATAAGCGGTATAATCCTATAACGCTTATCTCTATACACCAAATCATAGATAGATAATATAAATGTATTATAGATAAGTAAATTTCATTCCACAACACAAACATATCACATAACATTACACATAAGGGATATCAACATAATTCACAGCATTCCATACTATCCATACATTCATAAGTATAATCATCTAGTCATCTGATTAATTTTAAACCAGATCATTACCTATGAATAAATTTCTAATCATGGTTAACTAATAACTAATTTATTTCAAACCATTACTATTAATTAATCATCAATTAATCATTAATTAACCTCTAATTAATAATAATCCTTTGATTAATTATCCTTAATTAATTACAAAATTTTAATTAATTAATCCTTAATTAATAATCATCCCTTAATTATTTTCATAAATTAATTAACCTTTAATTAATTTATCACATTAATTAATTACCTATAATTAATTATAATAAGTGATCATTCTTAGTCACTTAGTCATCGTTAACCATAAATTAACTAGCAATTAATTTACCTTAATTAATTACCTTAATAATTTAGAAATTAATCCACCTTTAACTATTAATTTATTAATTAGCCTTTAATTAACTTGTTTACTTAATGAACCTTCAATTAACTACTTTGATTAATAAATCCTTAATTATTAATTAAATCTTAATTATAATTAATTTTCCTTAATTTATTATTCTTAGTTTAATTATCATAATTAATTTACCACATTAATGTAACGACCCGCTATTTTGGACTCTTCGCATCCGCACATGTCGGACTTGAATAATTCAAAATACCGAATTGTTAATTTAAATTTGGCAAAACTGAGATATACAGTAAATAAATAATCACAGAACACAGAAACAGAGTAATAATATGCAGCGGAAGTAAAAGAGATAGTAGTTCATGAAGCTACTATATAAATATATAAGATACATCAGAGTTAAATAAGTTACAATAGAAGTCTCGAATACAACATTCAAATATAAGAATCAGAATACATCACTGGAATCATAGAATATCTGAAAGCTGGATAGATATCTGGATCTCCACACGAAGCTCCAACTCCAAAGGTGAGCCTCGAATACTGGTACACTCAGTCTGACCCGAGCGTAAAGCAAAACACAAAACACTCGAGTCAGGATTAATATTCTCATATCAATAAATCCAACTCAAGTGAAATAGCAATCGAAATACAAGTAACTCAAAAGATGTTGGAATCACCATCCTCTAAGGATCCGTTAAACTATCTACTATGTAGTAGTGTACGCTAAATAGATAATGTCTATCAGTAATATAAAGTATCAAAATAGTGTTAAGGCGTTACCATTATCCCCCTTAACACATTTTATATAAACGTTATAGTCTATACAGCACTGTAAACTCCACCGTAAACTAGTGGCATATCAGGGAGTACTCCATAGGTATAACACAAAACAAATTCGTAGTGGTCGCGTATATAGGGATACAAGTATGACAAGGCACATGAGGCAATACCCAAGGTAGTGAAACTACCGTTTGCCTGATCCGGACTGGTGAGAACGCATTGCCGCAGCGATCGCAACACCGCGAAACAACACTCCTGAAAAGTACGAGGGTCCACCAATTGATAACAAGTAATGAGTAGTAGTTACGAAGAAGTGTGTTCGCTCGAGGTGGCTAACCCCATTTGGCCCGGCATGGCTCCTGATTTTAGACATTTCCAATTTGACACAAGTGTCAAGGCTATCCATTATCGTTCTCTTTCTTCATTCATCACGTACATCAATCCAACCACTTCAATCTGGATCATCACTCCGCGTATAGTTATTAAAGTGGTTTTCGGTTTAGATAGAGAGTATATCCATAACCGATTCCGGTCTCTTTAATAACTGTCGTAATTATTACACCGGTTGGTCGTTTAATAAATTTCAAACAAATCAATTTAAATTTCAATTTTAATTCGTAAAACAACATTTCATTTGTCTTTCACTATCAATTTCTAAAGTTTACGTTTCAAAACTACCAAATAACCATTTCAAAGTCTTACAATTCAATTTCAATTTTTCATATAAACAATTCAAATAGTGGTTCGAGTTCGTATATTTAAACTTCATTCCGAAGTCATTTAAACTAATTTATTTTAACATTCCAATCAATTTAAATTCATTTATCGATTTCATTCAATATTCGTAAAATTAATTATCATTCAAACAATTCTATTCAAATTCCAATTCAATTAAATCAATTACTTAAGTTCAATTTCATTATAACAAAACTTACGAATTTACTTAAATTTGATTCATTAAATCATATTCTTAAAATTATAAGTCTTACGTTAATTTCAATAAATCACATTTTATTTCTTATTAAGAAATTCAATCCCATATATTCATTTACTTACAAATTTCAAAACTCAAATAAATAAAGAAACTCAATTTCACCTATTTCTTTACTTAGTTACAAATTTCCAAAACTCAATTAATAAAGAAACTAAATTTCACATATTCGAGAAGTTTACTTTCACTTGTTAACTTACTTAAATAATTTTCAAACTTTAATAAATAAAGAAACTCAATCTCATTTATCAACGAAGATCAAATCCACCTATTTAAAGTTCACTTCCTCTTATCAAAGAATTCAATTTTTATTCAATTTATCAAATAATTAAATCTCGTTCAATTATTAAATAATTTCAATCTTAATTATTAAAAATTTCAAAACTTAATAATTACAAACTTGATTTTAAATTCAAACTTAATTATTAATTCATTTCCACTTAATTACGAATTCAAACTTAATTATCGAATCATTTCAACTTAATTATAATTTCAACTTAATTATTTCAAACTTAATTATAATTCCAACTTAATTATAATTTCGAATTTAATTATTAAATGATTTCAAACTTAATAATTTCAAAACTCAATTATTACACTTTCCAATTTACTTATTAATAATTCCAAATTTAATTATTAAATAATTAAATTTCAAACAACGTTCTTTCATCAATTTCTACGTTAATATTTTTTTTTAGATTTCAATCTTTACATTTTCCTTTCAAAAATTCAAATTCTAACCTTATTTCGAAACTTATTCTTTATTCGAATAAAATCATTATTTTATTTTTAAATCAAATTATTGACCAATCGGATTTTTATTTAATTTTCTATCCTAAGTCAAACTCATTTTAGGTATTTATCATTTCAACCCGATTCCAATTCAATTCAAAAATCAAAGCATAGCAAAGGGAACTTGCAGTGTGATAACTGGGATGGTGTCAAAGTAAATAAACCAACAATAACAACAATCAATAACAATCCAATAATTAATTCAAATAATCCCGAAATAATCGTATTACTTCGCATTGTTATTTGTACGAATTAATATAATTATCTCTAGAATCTACACTATCATTTCATGTAGATTAAAGATTATTACCTTACGGTTTTTCCACTTGTCGTTCAATTTCAATTTCAAATTTTATTCTACAACAATTAATCCAATATACGTTCAAAGGTTCAAAATGTAATTTATCATATTCTACGTGTCAATTAACTTAACAATTAAAAGGGTCATATTAATCAAATTAACTAATCAAATTCAACACATATGTCAATTCACAATTTTTAAACTATCCTACGTCAAATTCAATTGCATAATATTTATCACTTTATACACTACAATTTAACATCCAATATAAACAACAATCATTCAATCAATTTATCAACCAAACTGTATTATCATCGCATGCATAACAGTTAACGGTATCAAATGTCACGGGTGAACAGATACAGGTAATAGCATACATAACAGTGTAAATAACTAGCAGCAACATATTTCAATTGTCGTTTCAATTGAAATCAAATTTAATAAATAAAAGAACATTAATCGTGAGTGATTGCTCACCTTTCGAGGCTAGAGAAAATAGAAGATGGCACGGATACGCACACTGATATGGACACTGAAATGGAGTTACAAATCCAAGCATGATTCTCAGAGCAAAGTAAGATTGGCACGAATCGACGAGCAAAACTGTTAAATAGGAATTTCCGAAATCAAACCAAAACATCCATCAAAGCAACAATTACAAAACATGTCATACGTCAAAGTTTAACAATATAATTCTATGTGCTACCGAGATCGAAATGGTCTGAAATTTGGTATGAATCAAGATCAAAACTTGTATTTCAAAACTGCAAAGAATCACTTGATTCCGACGTAAGACGGAGGAGATACGATGCATCAAACATGAACTCAGGTCGTGTTTGCAGCAGTGTAAAATAATTTTAAGTACAAAAGAACATCCGCCTGGGTCAAACTTCTAGATCTTCGACCGCTAATCAAACGATGTCGGATTTTGCTGAAATTTGACATGCATAAAGTAGGTAATTTCGACTCTTTTTTAAAAATAGAATCAACCCATTCCGATAAAACATGAGTGAGATATGATATCGTGAACATGTAGTCGAACTGCTGTTCAGAAAAATAAAAATAAATAAATATCACCTTTATTATAAACTACAACCAACGTAGACCATTTATATCAAAACATATTTTTCTATTACCATTGCAGCCGATATAACACTACATAAATCCTATGGCTTAGACCATCAAAACTACTATAATATATAAATCTGTATAAACGCAGAGACAAGATATTAACATATATCTAAACTGCTAATAAAATATCATATTAACATATTTCATTATACTATAAATAGTATACCAATACTGTTATGTACCGTTGATTAAAAGAGAACAACTTATACTATATAAAACTTTCAACTTCCATAACACAATATATAATAATATACTGTACTTATCTGTATATACAACGAGAGTATAACTTATATACACACTCTTATTATACATAGCAAGTCTTACTTATTATTTAACATTTGAAGTAGGCTGCAAAGTACATATATATGATACTACATAGATATAATAATATATTTTATAAACAAATAAAAAAAATTTACATGTAAAATACGCACGCATATATTTGTAAGAGTATGACAGCATATATCACTTAATACAAATATTTACCACAGAACGAGTAGGAAGGCAGCCACGTGCGGCTACCACACGAGACAGGGAGAACAGGGCGGTCGCAAGCAGTGGACGACACTGAGTTCGTCGGCAGGGTGGTGGTGCGTGTGGCACGGATCTCGGTGGGTGGCTGAGTAAAAGCGGGTTTGCGCGAAGGGTATGGCTTGGAGAAGGGGAAGAAAAACAAGACTATCGGTTGGGCTTGGTGAGCGAAGAAAAATGCCGTCACAGTCGAGAGGGGCAAGGAGAGGATGGCCGAAATTGGAGTGTGGCGAGCATGGATGAAGGACACGGGAAAGCATGTGGCAGAGGAAGGGTGGTCTCGGGTGATTTGGCAGGCCGAGATGGCTTTCAGGTGGAAGGTGGTGGATTCGGTACTTAGGGCGGTGGAGCGATCTGGTGGCTAGCGTGGGCTGCGATCGGCGCGGAGCACTGGGTTGTAGCATCGGCTACAGGGCAGTGAAGGCTAGGGGAGATGAGGCCATTAGTGGAGGAGGGGACAAATTATTATGCAGACACGTAAAAAAATATTTTGAAAAAGAAAGAGGTGGCTGCCATGCATGGCCTTGGGTTCGGCAATGTTATGCAGGAAGGCAGAGAGTGGGGAGAAAGAACAAGCTATAGAAAATATAAAAGGTTACACAATATTACTTCTCAGGGAAGAAGTTGGAACGCACAAAAAGAGAACGGACAAGAAAAACGTTGGAACCAATGTGGAAAAGCAAAAGACGTCAGTTGAATTCAGTAAATAATAATTGCTACTGACAGGTAGGTTAACACGGTGGGTAACGAGCCAAAAGGAATTCAAAAGTTTGAAATTTAGATACCGATACGGTACCGATATAATAAGCCACTTTGTCATTTCCGACGTGTACCATACACCAAAACACAGAATTGAATATACCGCATAGACCAGCACGACGATACGATCAAAACGGTATACATATGTCAGTGGTATGATAAAATTCGAAATTTCTACTAACGGAAAATGCATAAAAATCGCTGAAAAATAAGATCGACGGAGCCAAAGATGTCCGAATTTGGAAAAATGACAAACTGACAACTTGCTCAAAAGATGTTTTAGAATTTTTCTATGAAAAATATTTTGGTTTTGAAAATGTTTTATTTTCATCGCTTTTTAACTGATTAAATTGAAGTAAATTTACGCGCGAAATAAACTTTCATATTTTCGGACGAAAATTTACCAGTTGCTATATTTAACTAGACGCATTCCAAATATCAAATTTATATTTCACAATTTTATCGTTTAAAATTCCACAAAATTTCAATTAATAATGTTATTAAAACCAGTCAAATTTACGGGTCGTTACATTCTCCCCCACTCAAAACTTTTCGTCCCCGAAATGGAAAGAGGTAGAAGAATAGAATCGACCCGAAAGAAAATAGATTGGACAAAATAACACAATTAATTTAAACCATATAGATTTGAATTTAATTAGTTAATATTTAACCATTTGGTTAAATCCCTTTACATTAAGTCAATAAATAGTTATTCAATTTAAATTTTAATTCAAATGTTTTTAATTCAATCATATAAATTTCAATTAATAAATATTCAATAGTTGATTTGACTCAAGGTGTTTCATTAAATTGATTCAATTGCTAATTTATCAATTTCATTGATGCAAAAATTTATTTAATTATCTCATTTATTCATTTATCTTATTGTCCAATTATCTACTGTTAATGATTTTCAAAATCATAACCTGAATAGCCATGTACTACAATCATAATTTATTCAACCAATTTAATTCTTCTTTATTCCAAATTGTTATTAACTTATTCTACTTAATATATCTTATCACATATATTAAGTATATTTACACTTATTATAACTACTCAAATTTATTTATAAATTCCTTTGATATCATTTTATATTGTATAATATTCAATTACATAGTTAACCTTTGAAAATTTAGGTAAGTTATAGTGGTGCAATTGTATATTATCCAAATGAAATTTTACAATTCTCTTATTTCAAATCAAGTATTTAGTCAAAAATTTGGCTTCATTGAAAATCATCTTTAAATCAAAAATTTTAAGAATTAATTTTCGATTAATTTGAATTATTTTTGACTAAAATAAATATATATATAAATAATATCAAATCAAATTTAAAATCATCAATATATATTGAAAATCAAGTTATGCTTAGAAATTCAAATCAATTTTTCAAACAAAAGTGTAGCAGGGTGACAAAATAGTCTCTCCACATCGAAACTCAAAAATGAATGTCGATGATGCGGCCGTCATCACCGAAATTATTTTCCAGCGACAAAAGAGAGGAGCACAGATTTAACCAATTAAAATTTCTTTGAAACGGTTTCTATTTGAAGATAATTTAAATACTATACGCTTTAAAACAAACTTTAAAATCAATGTTTGAAATCACTTGGAAATTTAAATTTTCAGTTTTTTGTTTTAAATTCATGACAATTTCCAAATAAATTTATAAACCATGTTTTATTTCAATTGTTTATATATGAGACAAAAGCCAATAGTTTAGGTGCCATATTTAAAATCCAATATTACTTATTAACAACCAATTCAATTAACTATCAAAATTCAGAAAATCATACTTTTATATATAATATAATTATTCAAAATTTATTTCATTTACCAAGTTTGAACATAATATTGTGTTAGTTTGCTTTGTTCAAGCGTTTTGGGAATTCTATCAATAGCGTTGATCAGACGAATCGATCGAAAACCCAAATCAACATCAACAACTCAAACAACACAGCATATCTTGCAACATTTAAATATTAGTTTACAAATACGTTTCTTTGCACGTCGATACAAGGATGAATTTTCAAATTAAGAATAGGGTTTCAAATTTGATGGCTCAATCAAAGAGAATTTTTAATTCGATAATAAGTTCGAAACAGCCAGTCATTCAATTAACAGAATCGGGAGATGGATAAGTTTATTTAATTCACGGGCAACCTTAACCGGGTCGTCCGTAACTTCGAGAATAAGATTGATGCTGAATTCCGAGATAAATCAACCCTTGATCTCAAGAGATAGAATTCAGGTATAGCAGGGAATAGATAGCATCGTAAACCGAGGGTAAAGAAATCTCCGGTAAATCGATGTCTATTGTAAAGGAGTTTCACCCATTTACAGATAAATTTGGGATTGGCGAGACCGCCGACTCACTATAAAGATCATTCGAAGTGGAGTTATGGGGTACTCCAGAATCAAAACAAGATAAATAGTGAGGGATATGAATGAACTTTGAAACCGCAAAGAACGTTCCAAAATTCAATGGAATTGTGTTAAAAGGAAGAGATTGAAACTCGAATGAGAGTGATTCTGTAAATACATTTACCCTATATGCTAAGTTTTGCCTAGAGTTACCAAAAGCTCTGATACCAACTGTAACGACCCGCTATTTTGGACTATTCGCATCCGCACATGTCGGACTTGAATAATTCAAAATACCGAATTGTTAATTTAAATTTGGCAAAACTGAGATATACAGTAAATAAATAATCACAGAACATAGACACAGAGTAATAATATGCAGCGGAAGTAAAAGAGATAGTAGTTCATGAAGCTACTATATAAATATATAAGATACATCAGAGTTAAATAAGTTACAATAGAAGTCTCGAATACAACATTCAAATATAAGAATGAGAATACATCACTGGAATCATAGAATATCTGAAAGCTGGATAGATAGCTGGATCTCCAAGCGAAGCTCCAACTCCAAAGGCGAGCCTCGAATACCGGTACACTCAGTCTGACCCGAGCGTAAAGCAAAACACAAAACACTCGAGTCAGGATTAATATTCTCATATCAATAAATCCTACTCAAGTGAAATAGCAATCGAAATACAAGTAACTCAAAGGATGTTGGAATCACCATCCTCTAAGGATCCGTTAAACTATCTACTATGTAGTAGTGTACGCTAAATAGATAAGTCTATCAGTAATATAAAGTATCAAAATAGTGTTAAGGCGTTACCATTATCCCCCTTAACACATTTTATATAAGCGTTATAGTCTATACAACACTGTAAACTCCACCGTAAACTAGTGGGATATCAGGGAGTACTCCATAGGTATAACACAAAACAAATTCGTAGTGGTCGCGTATATAGGGATACAAGTATGACAAGGCACATGAGGCAATACCCAAGGTAGTGAAACTACCGTTCTCTTGATCCGGACTGGTGAGAACGCATCGCCGCAGCGATCGCAACACCGCGAAACAACACTCCTAAAAAGTACGAGGGTGCACCAATCGATAACAAGTAATGAGTAGTAGTTACGAAGAAGTGTGTTCGCTCGAGGTGGCTAACCCCATTTGGCCCGGCACGGCTCCTGATTTTAGTCATTTCCAATTTGACACAAGTGTCAAGGCTATCCATTATCATTCACTTTCTTCAGTCATCACGTACATCAATCCAACCACTTCATTCTGGATCATCACTTCGCGTATAGTTATTAAAGTGGTTTTCGGTTTAGATAGAGAGTATATCCATAACCGATTCCGGTCTCTTTCATAACTGTCGTAATTATTACACCGATTGGTCGTTTAATAAATTTCAAACAAATCAATTTAAATTTCAATTTTAATTCGTAAAACAACATTTCATTTGTATTTCACTATCAATTTCTAAAGTTTACGTTTCAAAACTACCAAATAACCATTTCAAAGTCTTATAATTCAATTTCAATTTTTCATATAAACAATTCAAATAGTGGTTCGAGTTCGTATATGTAAACTTCATTCCGAAGTCATTTAAATTAATTTATTTTAACATTCAAATCAATTTAAATTCATTTATCGATTTCATTCAATATTCGTAAAATTAATTATCATTCAAACAATTCTATTCAAATTCCAATTCAATTAAATCAATTACTTAAGTTCAATTTCATTATAACAAAACTTACGAATTTACTTAAATTTGATTCGTTAAATCATATTCTTAAAATTATAAGTCTTACGTTAATTTCAATAAATCACATTTTATTTCTTGTTAAGAAATTCAATCCCATATATTCATTTACTTACAAATTTCAAAACTCAAATAAATAAAGAAACTCAATTTCACCTATTTCTTTACTTAGTTACAAATTTCCAAAACTCAATTAATAAAGAAACTAAATTTCACATATTCGAGAAGTTTACTTTCACTTGTTAGCTTACTTAAATAATTTTCAAACTTTAATAAATAAAGAAACTCAATCTCATTTATCAACGAAGATCAAATCCACCTATTTAAAGTTCACTTACTCTTATCAAAGAATTCAATTTTTATTCAATTTATCAAATAATTAAATCTCGTTCAATTATTAAATAATTTCAATCTTAATTATTAAAAATTTCAAAACTTAATAATTACAAACTTGATTTTAAATTCAAACTTAATTATTAATTCATTTCCACTTAATTACGAATTCAAACTTAATTATCGAATCATTTCAACTTAATTATAATTTCAACTTAATTATTTCAAACTTAATTATAATTCCAACTTAATTATAATTTCGAATTTAATTATTAAATGATTTCAAACTTAATAATTTCAAAACTCAATTATTACACTTTCCAATTTACTTATTAATAATTCCAAATTTAATTATTAAATAATTAAATTTCAAACAACGTTCTTTCATCAATTTCTACGTTAATATTTTTTTTCAGATTTCAATCTTTACATTTTCCTTTCAAAAATTCAAATTCTAACCTTATTTCGAAACTTATTCTTTATTCGAATAAAATCATTATTTTATTTTTAAATCAAATTATTGACCAATCGGATTTTTATTTAATTTTCTATCCTAAGTCAAACTCATTTTAGGTATTTATCATTTCAACCCGATTCCAATTCAATTCAAAAATCAAAGCATAGCAAAGTGAACTTGCAGTGTGATAACTGGGATGGTGTCAAAGTAAATAAACCAACAATAACAACAGTCAATAACAATCCAATAATTAATTCAAATAATCCCGAAATAATCGTATTACTTCGCATTGTTATTTGTGCGAATTAATATAATTATCTCTAGAATCTACACTATCATTTCATGTAGATTAAAGATTATTACCTTATGGTTTTTCCACTTGTCGTTCAATTTCAATTTCAAATTTTATTCTACAACAATTAATCCAATATACGTTCAAAGGTTCAAAATGTAATTTATCATATTCTACGTGTCAATTAACTTAACAATTAAAAGGATCATAATAATCAAATTAACTAATCAAATTCAACACATATGTCAATTCACAATTTTTAGACTATCCTACGTCAAATTCAATTGCATAATATTTATCACTTTATACACTACAATTTAACATCCAATACAAACAACAATCATTCAATCAGTTTATCAACCAAACTGTATTATCATCGCATGCATAACAGTTAACGGTATCAAATGTCACGGGTGAACAGATACAGGTAATAGCATACATAACAGTGTAAATAACTAGCAGCAACATATTTCAATTGTCGTTTCAATTGAAATCAAATTTAATAAATAAAAGAACATTAATCGTGAGTGATTGCTCACCTTTCGAGGCTAGAGAAAATAGGAGATGGCACGGATACGCACACTGATATGGACACTGAAATGGAGTTACAAATCCAAGCATGATTCTCAGAGCAAAGTAAGATTGGCACGAATCGACGAGCAAAACTGTTAAATAGGAATTGCCGAAATCAAATCAAAACATTCATCAAAGCAACAATTACAAAACATGTCATACGTCAAAGTTTAACAATATAATTCTATGTGCTACCGAGATCGAAATGGTCTGAAATTTGGTATGAATCAAGATCAAAACTTGTATTTCAAAAATGCAAAGAATCACTTGATTCCAACGTAAGACGGAGGAGATACGATGCGTCAAACATGTACTCAGGTCGTGTTTGCAGCAGTGTAAAATAATTTTAAGTACAAAAGAACATCCGCCTGCGTCAAACTTCTAGATCCTCGACCACTAATCAAACGATGTCGGATTTTGCTGAAATTTGACATGCATAAACTAGGTAACTTCGACTATTTTTTAAAAATAGAATCAACCCATTCCGATAAAACATGAGTGAGATATGATATCGTGAACATGAAGTCTAACTGCTGTTCAGAAAAATAAAAATAAATAAATATCACCTTTATTATAAACTACAACCAACGTAGACCATTTATATCAAAACATATTTTTTTATTACCATTGCAGCCGATATAACACTACATAAATCCTATGGCTTAGACCATCAAAACTACTATAATATATAAATCTGTATAAACGCAGAGACAAGATATTAACATGTATCTAAACTGCTAATAAAATATCATATTAACATATTTCATTATACTATAAATAGTATACCAATACTGTTATGTATCGTTGATTAAAAGAGAACAACTTATACTATATAAAACTTTCAACTTCCATAACACAATATATAATAATATACTGTACCTATCTGTATATACAACTAGAGTATAACTTATATACACACTCTTATTATACATAGCAAGTCTTACTTATTATTTAACATTTGAAGTAGGCTGCAAAGTACATATATATGATACTACATAGATATAATAATATATTTTATAAACAAATAAAAAAAAAATTACATGTAAAATACGCACGCATATATTTGTAAGAGTATGACAGCATATATCACTTAATACAAATATTTACCACAGAACGAGTAGGAAGGCAGCCACGTGCGGCTACCACACGAGACAGGGAGAACAGGGCGTTCGTAAGCAGTGGACGACACTGAGTTCGTCGGCAGGGTGGTGGTGCGTGTGGCACGGATCTCGGTGGGTGGCTGAGTAAAAGCGGGTTTGCGCGAAGGGTATGGCTTGGAGAAGGGGAGGAAAAACAAGACTATCGGTTGGGCTTGGTGAGCAAAAGAAAATGCCGTCGCAGTCGAGAGGGGGAAGGAGAGGATGGCCGAAATTGGAGTGTGGCGAGCATGGATGAAGGACACGGGAAAGCATGTGGCAGAGGAAGGGTGGTCTCGGGTGATTTGGCAGGCCGAGATGGCTTTCAGGTGGAAGGTGGTGGATTCGGTACTTAGGGCGGTGGGGCGATCTGGTGGCTAGCGTGGGCTGCGATCGGCGCGGAGCACTGGGTTGTAGGATCGGCTACAGGGCAGTGAAGGCTAGGGGAGATGAGGCCATTAGTGGAGGAGGGGACAAATTATTATGCAGGCACGTAAAAAAATATTTTGAAAAAGAAAGAGGTGGCTGCCATGCATGGCCTTGGGTTCGGCAATGTTATGCAGGAAGGCAGAGAGTGGGGAGAAAGAACAAGCTACAGAAAATATAAAAGGTTACACAATATTATTTTCCAGGGAAGAAGTTGGAACGCACAAAAAGAGAACGGACAAGAAAAACGTTGGAACCAATGTGGAAAAGCAAAAGACGTCAGTTGAATTCAGTAAATAATAATTGCTACTGACAGGTAGGTTAACACGGTGGGTAACGAGCCAAAAGGAATTCAAAAGTTTGAAATTTAGATACCGATACGGTACCGATATAATAAGCCACTTTGTCATTTCCGACGTGTACCATACACCAAAACACAGAATTGAATATACCGCATAGACCAGCACGACGATACGATCAAAACGGTATACATATGTCAGTGGTATGATAAAATTCGAAATTTATACTAACGGAAAATGCATAAAAATCGCTGAAAAATAAGATCGACGGAGCCAAAGATGTCCGAATTTGGAAAAACGACAAACTGACAACTTGCTCAAAAGATGTTTTAGAATTTTTCTATGTAAAAATATTTTGGTTTTGAAAATGTTTTATTTTCATCGCTTTTTAACTGATTAAAAAGAAGTAAATTTACGCGCGAAATAAACTTTCATATTTTCGGGCGAAAATTTACAAGTTGCTATGTTTAACTAGACGCATTCCAAATATCAAATTTATATTTCACAATTTTATCGTTTAAAATTCCACGAAATTTCAATTAATAATGTTATTAAAACCAGTCAAATTTACGGGTCGTTACAATTAATTTATCATGCTTTAAAGTAATTGACCCTTAATATTTGATTAATCAACCTTTAATCTACTCTTAATTACTTTCACTATGTGATTATTATTTATATTTAAGCATTCATTGATCACTTGATTAATTAACTTAATAATTTAATGAATCTAGATCATTAAATTCTATTTATCTTTAAAATAAAACATTTCTTACTTAATCAAAGCATCCAAAAAACAACTTGCTTTCAAATTTACTTTAAGTTTCATTTTAAATTTAAGATTTAAAATGAATACAAATTCAACTTAAACAAAGTTTTAAAAACAATTCAAAAACCTTTTTATCTCACAGGTTAAAGAAATATTCGTTTTAAAAAAGTTTAAAGAACTTAAAACCAAATGCATTTTTAAATTCAAATCAATTTAAAAAAAATACACTTTAACAAACAAATTTGTTTAAATCATTTTAAATTTTAAAAACTCTCATTTATTTCAAAACTGGAATACATATTAAATTTTGGTTCCAGATTACTTAGATTCAAAAACTTACATTTAAATTTCATTTTAAACTTCAAATCATTTAACCATTTTTAAGGTAGTTAAAACAATTTAAATTTAAATACTTTATTTTATTTTAAAAACATAGGTTCAAACTCACACTCCAGATTTTATAACTTATATTTAAACTTATTTAAACCTTTACTTTACAGTTCAAACTTTTCAGTGTTTAAATTCAAGCCAAATACACTTTAAATACTTAAAAGTGTTAAAAAAATTTAAAATTCAAAAACTTAAATCATTTCAAAACCTAGGGTTCAAACTTACTTGAATTCAGATTCAAACTTAGGCTTAAAGCTTGGTTTAAACTTTGATTTCATTTTTAACTTCAGTTTAAATTTTAAACAAAATACTACAGGTTTCTGGTAAAAACCTGTAACATTTTTTTATACCCGAGATGAACCTAATTTACTTCGAGCCACAAACTAAACTTCCTCGAGAAAAACATCACAACACTCTAAGTCAATCATAAATTAACGCGAGCAAATCCAAAACCCAATTCTTCTTCACTGGAACAACAGTGCACCGTTCACATGCACGGTACCGTTGATCCCCTCAGATCATCGATGATGATCTTCCCACCACTAATCATCCAAACTCTCTAATACGATCTTCAGATGGTACCTCAAATCTCGAAGTCGAATTCGAGATGACGAACTCAAACCTGGAACAGCTGAACCTCCTCAACCCAAAACCTGTCAACGTCTGCTCCTTCAACTCCGGCCACCTGAGCGTCAGCGACTTCGGCCACGTACTCGTAAGCAACCCAACTATCATCCCCCAAAAACTCGTAACACTCGATCAATCCAATAGGCCGTGGTGATCGATTCATTCTACCCAGCTAAAACTAGGGTTCCAACCTTCAAACCACAACCACCAACTCCACACCTTCCTGATTATCTTCCTGTTATTTCCCCCCACTTCACTGATCACCCTACTACCTTCAGAACGAACCATGACACCCCAGATCACAGAGATGACTAGAAAACTCCCCAAAACCCATTTCTGGTTAAACCAAAAATGCTCACTCAATCCCATATGAAAAACTATGATTTTAGTGTCAAAAATCACGTTTAAGTTTATGCATTCAAATTATAATCCTAAATTTATGAATTAAAAAGTTTGGGTTTTGACACATTTTTATTTTTGCTTAGTCATTTTTGATTCCCTGATAATTTCCAAATAAACTTCAATATCTTTAACTTAAGTATAATTTTAATCTCAATTTTGAGATGAAACAACAAGTTTTGTTTATAACTTAAGTTTTAACAGAGATTAACTCAAGAGTTACTGAATTTAAATTAAACAAGAATCTGGAAATCATGCACAGGAAAGACCCAGATAAACAAAACATACAATCATACTTTTACTTTAAGTTTAAAAGTGAAATTACTAACAATTTCACATGCAAACATAGCACAACAAATTTTTCTCAAGCATCATCAAACTGCAAAAAAGATTCTAGCCTTTAAGTTGAAAAGTTGTGCTCACCTGGTCATGTGAACTGAGGACAGGAAATACTTCTGAAATTTTTCTTTCTTTAATCCTGGATGAAGGCAGATTTAAATCTGGAACTGGAAATTGGTTTTGATCGTTGAACAACAACTAGATTAAGTTGAAATCTTAATCACTGCTTAACTTTAATTGAAAGATTTGAAGTTGTTGAATCTTTTGAAACTATTCTGCACTTGATGTACATTGAGTTGAATCTGAATTTGAATCTTTGGGTTGATATTTTAGTTGCTCTGATCTTTGAATTGAATTTGCTTGACCTTGCATTACATTTGAGTTGATCAAACATTGAAACCATTGTTTTGCTTTTGAGTTTGTTTGCTTCAGATTTTCGAATTTGCTTTGTTTTGATATTTGTTTTGATCTTTTGAATGGTTGTTTTCATGTTTTCATTTGATCTGAAGCATTTTAATTCAGTTTTTCACATGAAAGAAAATAGGCCTATTTTCTTTTTCTTTTTTCAATATTTATTTACATTATTAAAATTTTAAAGAATAAGATTTCCACTTGTTATTTCGTATTAACACTTGTAAACACTCATTTTCAAAGATTACAAACATCATTTTGTGATAAATTTATGTTTAGACCTTGTTTTTAATATATTTACAAGTTATGCTTTAAACCTTAATTTATTTTATATTTACAAACTTATATTAAGAATCATATTTTAAAATGGTTTAATTCCAATTTATACTAATTATGGGTTTAAATGTTATGTACTTATAAATTCATATATATATTTTAAACTTTGTATTAATTCTTTTAAATATACACCTTATCTAATTTGGATCTAAATTTCAAGTTTTATTTTCAATCTATTTTATAAAACACATATTTTTATTTTCAAGTATATAAGACAAAAGCAATTTAAATCTTTTATTTAACCTTGTTTTAACATCATATTATATATATTTATTAAAATTTAGAAATTTTTTTTCTTATTATCTTTAAAAATATAGCTTCTCAATCAAAATATCTATTTAATATAATTTGTAAAAAATCATTATTAATTTGAAAATATAATGTTTTCAAACCCAATATATTTATAAGATTTTTAAATTTGAATTTTAATTCCAAGATTTAATTTAAACTAAATTTATAAATATAATAAATAACATAACATATCTTTTATAAATCTTAAAACTTTCAAATCCTATTTATAATCCAAAAAATTTATTTATTCTAAAATTTTTCTAATTAATTTATAATTAAATTCACAACTTAATTTCAAAAATTAAATTAATTGTCAAATTAAACTTGTTCAAAATTCGGGAATGTTCCAGATTCCCCCCTTAGAAAATTTCGTCCTCGAAATTTGTAAGGGGACAACAAGGGATGGATACACAAAGACAGAGAGACAGTTTTCAAATCAAACTGGGTATCTATTTATGCATTTGGCTTACCAAATCAGAATATCAATAATGGATACAAGAACGAATCTATTTCACACTTCACAAGATACTCGGGTCACCAGATCTACGAATATACAGGGATATTGGTTAGTTCAAAAAATAACTAACCACTCGTAGAATATACTTGGACCCAACAAAATTAACAGATATATGGATGTAATTAAAAGAAATTTAGTTTAAACAACCAAAATATACCTATCAACCATAGTAACCAAAGCAAACAATTCATCCAAATAAACAATTCTGACCCATCTGGAGTTTATGTCCCATGCAAATGTATCAAAGCTTCTTCGTGGAGCTGCCGGGAATCATCAAAGAATTGAAAAGACGAATCAAAGGAGGTTGATAGAGAAAGTTGTTTCTGCTATTGCAGGGTATCGACCATTTGTAGTGGTACTTCCCTGTCCCCTATCTCGTCCTCCTCTTGCACTCATACTCACTATCCGTGAATAATAGGAGAATTTACTGAGGCATTCGAACGGATATCTTAGGGATGTACTCATTCTAGGGTATACCTCACCCAATCTCTAATGAGTTACCTAATGTGTTATACTCCTGAGCTAAAGTTTCAACCTTTAGCTATGATACCAATTAAAACGACCCTGACTCGACCTTCGAAAATCGGCACCGAATACAACACTCATATTCCAGTGCCGTAGATCCAAACGTCGAATCTGGTTCGCCGAAGCTTATAACACAATTAAGTACAACACAACGGAAGAAAAGAAATGAATAACAATATACAACTCCAATGAATACAATATCCAAATATACAACAATGATCAATATGATACAAGAAATATCAAAGACAATAAACAACAACGGAAAATGAATAGAAAAAGAGATAATTTCAATGATCAAACTGCAACACCAATCCAATGCTCAAAGCCAAAACTCCAAACCACCAACTCGAACCACCATCACGTTGCACAAAGATAAGCAAGTCTGGTCCGCCGTCCTAACCAAATACTTTAATATCCAAAGTCTTCAAAGAATACCAAAGAGAAAGCCGAAAGCTACTGAATCGATATCTATATCTACTATCTGAAAAACCCAACTCTAGACTGCCCGTGTGGAAAATTGTGGGCACCCAGAGTTTAGGAAGGGAATAATAAACTCCGGGTCAGTCATGAGACTGGTATGAGAAAACAAAAATAGTTTATCTTTAAAAACAAACAAAAGAATTTAAATTTGAAATCCACAATGCTTTTTGGAAAATGAAACTACCATAAGGCCTCCCGGCACACATACCATGCAATCGCACACTTGGGGGAGATTTCTCATTACGGTAGTCAAAAATGCTTGATATGCGAAAACCATTTTAATATTATTGTTAGTGCATAGTGGAAAACATTTCGAAAGTATTATACTAATCTTACCCAGCATAACCATTATAGTATGCCTACTATAGCGACCATGTTAGATGGCAGGTTCTACAACTAAAACCGTACAAGGCGCATATTGGTGATTGGATTTCCAACAAATGGTCAGGCTAAGGAACTTCCTATTTCCACATGGGAACGTCTCTGGAGGGACGTCCCGAGAACCATCCCTCAGTTCTCTGCCAACACAAGGCCGGTGTACCCCCTTCCTGGAAGTATCGCCTAAGAGATTCCATCCCCGGTCGTAACCAACCTGTGACGCCCCACCTCTATGCTTGCAATAACAAAGAGTATTAAAAGAAATACTGTCTGTTATCACGAAGAATAAGGCTGGATAGGAGCGACCATCCGCAGTTAGGCCTTACATTAGTATTAGTTACCTCGATAGGAGTGGTATATTTTTTTATCTCATATTTATTTACTCCCATCGACATACCTAATTCTAGTACAAAACGAACTACAATTGGTTCATAATAGTTTAGGACAATATATATAATAATAACACAGATAATGTAAATACGGAACACAGATATAACAGAAAGTCTCATATATATATAACTGATGTCAGTTACAATACATTTGACACGGTACATATGATACAACTACAACTGTCGACTCAAGAAGTTATATATACAAGTACATTATCGCCTAATATACATGAATACATATCAACCTATACTATGACACGACAACTCCAAAAGATATGAAAAATCTTCATAACTCTGGCAGCAATCCAAATCAAGATATCTACAACCTGAAATAAACTCGGGTCTGACCCGAGTATTAAATTCCAAAGAAAATAATACACGGGTCAGTCTAATTCAAACTCAGTTATTAGTGCATAGCAGCAATAATAATCAAATGCTGAATAGATGACAGTCACAAAAATCTCGTATATCCAATCCTTTAATAAGAAATTGGATAACGATAAATATAACACTTAACAGTGTTAAACAACAATTCAGCAAATTCAAAGTATCAACGAAGATAGGTAAAAAGTTATTAATGAAGGTAATTTAGAAAAAATCAGAATTGCCTAACCGGCAATTAACAACAAAATCTAATTATTTAAATAAATAGTTAGAAACTCAGAATCTAATTATCAAATAGATAATTAGATAACAACAAAATGATCAAATGAAACTAAGTCAATTTAAACAATTGAAATATCACTTAAAACATCCATTCTAATTGGCTGCAGTACACGCTAACGTGTACTGCCTCGCCAATACGGCATATGAAATACGCAAAAGATCAATGGATCAAAAGTAATTGAAATATCAATAAAAGCAATACCGTGTGGCTGCAGTTCACGCTTGCGTGCACTGCCTTGCCACTACAGTGATGACGTACTCAATGAAAATTCACAAACGAACACGCGGTCAAACCCAAAATACCGGATTCAACTCAAATGCAAATCAAATAAAATCGCAATGCGAACTCAAGGTCAAACCCGAAAATTAGGTTCAACTCAAATAAATTCAAAAGACCACAAAATACAAAGGTCAAGTCACTGCTGTCATGACTCACCACAATGCAACAATATAAAGGGATACACTCGGCAAAGCTCAAGGACAAACTACTGCATTTAGCAAGCGACAGCAGAAAAAAGCTTCAACCAAGTGAATATGCAATTGAACAATGCAGTGTATCAGTTTCTAACATATGGCCAAATGCAAAAGCAATATGGACCTGACAGTACACAAGTGATACTGTCTCAAGGTAAATAGCCTCCAATAACACTGGGCAGTGCCATCAGAAATGAACACTTCATATATGCAGACTCAATTGTACACAAATGAATGTACATTACGTACTACACCTTAACAAAATGAAATAGAAGTGGCAACATGGAATTGCAGGCTATAGAAGTGGCAACCTGGAACTGCAGGCTATAGAAGTGGCAACATGGAATTGCAGGCTAATAGGATAATAATGCACTGACATGGTGGCCTAACAACGCCAAAATGCACAACTACGGCTAATACATAGTACAGTCGACACACATGACCATTTTATAAACTCAAGACTGCGACATATAAAATGGATAGTCACAGTACACCTCAAAGACAGGTTGAAAAAGAACCGACTACAAATGCAATGTATCACTGAGACACAATTACAAAACCAACAATGCAACTGTATGCAAACGGTCTCGAAGAACAGGAAATGAAAGAGGCGATCAAGTGATGTACAAATGAATGCGTCAGTGGCCAATGCAAGTGCAGACTCAAGTAAGTGCACATCCTAACCAACCAACAAGATGAACTATCAAAGGTCAGATCAACTAAAAAGACAGTGGTGAACCCAGACAAAAGCCAGAGTACATATATACATACACAATGCAATGACATGCTATATAATTGTATGTATACACACTATCAATGAAGAGCAAAGGGATGCAAACACAAACCAAGACTCCGATGAAATGGTCGGGTATTAGTAAATGGATCAGACTACCAAGAATATACAAGTATAGTGTACCAGAATAAGCAACCCAATATCAACATAATTGAACATGACAGCAAGCAAAAGTTCGAAGCTAAACCAGTGAATAGCATGGCAATGTCGAATGTACAACAGTGAACAAGTGAAGCCTTTGTGTCGAAGCAAAGTCAATGCCAACCGAGAAGTAAAATCAACAATATCATAAGCCAAAGTCAAAAGATCAAAAGATCGACCAGTTCAAAATTCAAAGCCGATAATTTTAAAAAGTCAAGTGCCGAAGACCAGATAAATCTCAAGCAAACAAACAAAGTCAAACAGCAAGCAAAAGAATCGACAAATTCAAACAATAATTCAAACTCTAAAACTTAAGCTTTGAATTGGATGTGAGTAATTAAAATTACTCACCTTTGATTCGACGAGCATCCATCCTTTGATCGTAAGCGCAAACGAGAGAAATCAACACCGTAGAGACCACGGAATCAATCAAAGCGGCGGGTCAAACGAGGAAACGAGCGAACTTACGAATCAAACTCTAATTTTTTTTAAAGGGGAACGAGCGGAGACAAGGCCGCCATTTTTACTCTCGTATGCTTTTGATTAGGTTTAGGGCTTGTGAATAGTGATTGAAGAGGGAAACGAATGGTTATACCCTTAGATAATTATCACTACCCAAACAAAGAAACATGAACCGAGATTCAAATTTAAAAATCTCAACCCTTAACCAAATTTTCAAAAGAATTTCAACTGATTAAAAACTCAAAATTAGCAATTAGAAACAATATTAATCGTCTAGTGACGATGATAAAATAATTGCGATATTCCGGGTCGTTACACAACCTTTATCCGAGCGCTCGATACCAACAACCACAAAGTAATGTATTTACAGTAACCACATAGGTTAAATATCTAGGCTCCATACCATGATATCACATCTATCCAGAAATGGACATACCCAAGGGCACGACCCCTGAAACCTTGTTGCATCTTTCCTGTTTCGACCATTTCTAGGGTGTGAGGTCCTGATGTAGTCTCGTCCACAAAGCTACGCTTTTCACAAAGCCTTGCTTTGATCAAAAAATGATCGGCAACACTTCGTATGCCACATTACAAAATTAGGAATGTATCAGTAGTAACCATCAAATACATTACCTCCGAGCTCGTACGTCTCAGAGAAGGGTGTTAAGCTAAGAGAGTAAATCTCCACCACCAAACAGAAATGTATTTGATAGAAACCAGCTTTACATCTTAAAATGTAACGTCAGACACACATCCATACAAGTCTGTTCCGGGGTTCAAACATAACCGAAGGCACTTCCAAAGAAGGCCTTGCAGTCCAGGTATTCACAATCCCGATCGGACTTTCCATCACTTAGGGAATCTCTATACCATAGCTACTCAGTGCAGAGACAATCGATAGGTCATCCTATCGTTCTTGCAAATACCCGGTCTTCACAACCGGTCTTCAAATGCTATCCATAGCGACGTATCATTATTCGGAATGGGTTATATGACACAAGGTCCTCTCCCGGCTAAACCGAATAATGAGCGCAATATTTAAAAACATATGGATGATGGGATTTCAGTTAAGTCACAACTTAAAGCCCAAAACCTTTCATTTAAATGGTTAAAACAAATTACCATTCCCAATTTTTAAACAATAGATTCATTTTCAAAAACCTTCGATGGTTTAAACAATTTCCACATTTAAATCTTTTAAACAAAAGATTCACTTTTTAAGACCCCTTTTAATTTAAAACAAGGTCCACTAATCTTTAACCAAAGATTCATTTATAGCCTTTCAAAACAATTCCATTTCAAATCGGATTAACTCATCCGGTCTTTAAATCAAAGACTCATTTCATAGCTTTCAAAATAATTTCCAAAGATTCATTCATAACTTTCAAAACAATTCCCGTTTTAATCTTTTATATACAAAAGATACACCATTTTGAAAATCCTCTTTAATTTCAAAATAGTTTTCAACTTTCTTTCACAAAGATTCAATTATAGCTTTCAAATATAAAACTTGGGTTCAATTCAAATTCTCAAACCCATACTTTTAAAATGGTTTTAAAAAAAACCCATATAAACACATTAATAGCTTATATAACCTTTTTACATCTTAAATTCTCAAAATAAAATTCAATTTCAAATTTTGATTTCAAATTTTAATTCAAATTTCAAAACTAAATCTAGTTATTCAAAAATAACTTTTATCTTTGAAATTCCTTTCCAAAAGCTTTTCACTTTAAACCCAATTCATATCCAAAACCATTTGGATTTAAAAATTAAAATTTAAAATTATTTTCAAAAATCTGTGACTTAACCAATTTCCACGTGCAATCCATATTTGTGTGTATAGTGTAGTCCAGGGGTTTGACACAATAGTAGTGCAACATCATCAACCATCACATCATTAATTATCACAGATACAATCACAACAATATCGATAAGCGGTATAATCCTATAACGCATATCTATATACACAAAATCACAGATATATAATATAAATGTATTATAGATAAGTAAATTTCATTCCACAGCACAAACATATCACATAACATTACACATAAGGGATGTCAACATAATTCACAACAATCCATACTATCCATACATTCATAAGTATAATCATCTAGTCATCTGATTAATTTTAAACCAGATCATTACCTATGAATAAATTTCTAGTCATGGTTAACTAATAACTAATTTATTTAAAACCGTTATTACTAATTATTCTTTAATTAATCATTAATTATCCTTTAATTAATAATAGTCCTTTGATTAATTATCCTTAATTAATTACAAAAATTTAATTAATTAATCCTTAATTAATAATCATCCCTTAATTATTTTCATAAATTAATTAACCTATAATTAATTTATCACATTAATTAATTACCCATAATTAATTACAATAAGTGATCATTCTTAATCACTTAGTCATCGTTAACCATAAATTAACTAGCAATTAATTTACCTTAATTAATTACCTTAATAATTTAGAAATTAATCCACATTTAATTATTAATTTATTAATTAGCCTTAGTTTAACTTCTTTAATTAATGAACCTTTAATTAATTACTTTAATTAATAAATCCTTAATTATTATTTAAATCTTAATTATAATTAATTTTCCTTAATTGATTATTCTTAATTTAATTATCCTAATTAATTAACCATATTAATTTATCATGCTTTAAAGTAATTGACCCTTAATATTTGATTAATCAACCTTTAATCTACTCTTAATTACTTTCACTAAGTGATTATTATTTATATTTAAGCATTCATTGATCACTTGATTAATTAACTTAATAATTTAATGAATCCAGATCATTAAATTCTATTTATCTTTAAAATAAAACATCTCTTACTTAATCAAAGCATCTAAAAAACAATTTGCTTTCAAATTTACTTTAAATTTCATTTTAAATTTAAGATTTAAAATGAATATAAATTTAACTTAAACAAAGTTTTAAAAATAATTCAAAAACCTTTTAATCTCATAAGTTAAAGAAATATTCATTTTACAAAATTTTAAAGAATTTAAAACTAAATGCATTTTAAATTCAAATCAATTTAAAAAAAAATACACTTTAACAAACAAATTTGTTTAAATCATTTTAAATCTTAAAAACTTTCATTTATTTCAAAACTGGAATACATATTAAATTTTGATTCTAGATTACTTAGATTCAAAAACTTACTTACATTTAAACTTCATTTTAAATTTCAAATCATTTAACCATTTTTAAGGTGGGTTAAACAATTTAAATTTAAAAACTATATTTTATTTTAAAAACTGAGGTTCAAACTAACACTCCAGATTTTATAACTTATATTTAAACTTATTTAAACCTTTACTTTACAGTTCAAACTTTTCAGTTTTTAAATTCAAGCCAAATACACTTTAAATACTTAAAGTGTTAAAACAAATTTATATTTCAAAAACTTAAATCATTTGAAAACCTAGGGTTCAAACTTACTTGAATTAAGGTTCAAACATAGGTTTAAAGCTTTAGATACTACATGTTTCTGGTAAAAACCTGTAACATTTTTTTTTACCCGAGACGAACCTAATTTACTTCGAGCCACAAACTAAACTTCCCCGAGAAAAACATCACATTACTCCGAGTCAATCATAAATTAACGCGAGCACAATACAAAACCCAATTCTTCCTCACTGGATCAACAGTGCACCGTGCACATGCACGGTTCCGTTGATCACCTCAGATCATCAATGATGATCTTCCCATAGCACTCATCATCCGAACTCTCTAATACGATCATCAGATCATACCTCAAATCTTGAAGTCGAATTCAAGATGACGAACTCAAACCTGGAACAGCTGAACCTCCTCAACCAAAAACCTATCAACGTCTCGCTCCTTCAACTCCGGCCACCTGAGCGTCAGCAACTTAGGCCACGTACTCGTAATTTACCCAACTATCATCCCCCAAAAACTCTTAACACTCGATCAATCCAATAGGCCGTGGTGATCGATTCATTCTACCTAGCTAAAACTAGGGTTCCAACCTTCAAACCACAACCACCACCTCCACAACTTCCTGATTATCTTCCTGTTATTTTTCCCCACTTCACTGATCACCTTACTACCTTCAGAACGAACCATGACACCCCAGATCACAGAGATGACCAGAAAACTCCCCAAAACCCATTTCTGGTTAAACCAGAAATGCTCACTCAATCCCAAGTCAAAAACTATGATTTTAGTGTTAAAAATCATGTTTAAGTTTATGAATTCAAATTATAATTCTGAATTTATGAATTAAAGTTTGGGTTTTGACACATTTTTATTTTTGCTTAGTTATTTTTGAATCCCTAGTAATTTCTAGATAAACTTCAATATCTTTAACTTAAGTATAATTTTAATCTCAATTTTGAGATGAAACAACAAGTTTTGTTTATACTTAAGTTTTAACAGAGATTTACTCAAGAGTTCCTGAATTTAAATTAAACAAGAATCTGGAAATCATGCACAGGAAGGACCCAGATAAACAAATCATGCAACCATACTTTTACTTTTAAGTTTAAAAGTGAAATTACTCACAATTTCACATGCAAACATAGCACAACAAATTTTTCTCAAGCATCATCAAACTGCAAAATAGATTCTGGCCTTTAAGTTGAAAAAATTTGCTCACCTGGTCATGTGAACAGAGGACAGGAAATACTTCTGAAATTTTTCTTTCTTTAATCCTGGAAGAAGGCAGATTTAAATCTGGAACTGGAAATTGGTTTTGATCCTTGAACAGCAACTAGATTAAGTTGAAATCTGAATCACTGCTTAAATTTAGTTGAAAGATTTGAAGTTGTTGAATCTTTTGAAACTATTCTACACTTGATGTATATTGAGTTGAATCTGAACTTGAATCTTTGGGTTGATATTTTAGTTGCTCTGATCTTTGAATTGAATTTGCTTGACCTTGCATTACACTTGAGTTGATCAAACATTGAAACCATTGTTTTGTTTTTGAGTTTGTTTGCTTCAGATTTTCGAATTTGCTTTGTTTTGATATTTGTTTTGATCTTTTGAATGGTTGTTTTCAGGTTTTCATTTGATCTGAAGCATTTTGATTTAGTTTTTCACATGAAAGAAAATAGGCCTGTTTTCTTTTTCTTTTTTTCAATATTTATTTACATTACTTAAATTTTAAAGAATAAGATTGCCACTTGTTATTTTGTATTAACACTTGTAAACACTAATTTTCAAAGATTACAAATGTCATTTTATGATAAATTTATGTTAAGACTTTGTTTCTAATATATTTACAAGTTATGCTTTAAACCTTAATTTATTTTATATTTACAAACTTATATTAGGAATCATATTTTAAAATGGTTTAATTCCAATTTATACTAATTATGGGTTTAGATGTTATGTACTTATAAATTCATATATATATTTTAAACTTTGTATTAATTCTTTTAAATATACACCATATCTAATTTTGGATCTAAATTTCAAGTTTTATTTTCAATCTATTTTGTAAAACACATATTTTTATTTTCAAGTATAAGACAAAAGCAATTTAAATCTTTTATTTAACCTTGTTTTAACATCATATTATATATATTATATTAAAATTTAGAAAATAATTTTCTTATTATCTTTAAAAATATAGCTTCTCAATCAAAATATCTATTTAATATAATTTGTAAAAAATCTTTATTAATTTGAAAATATAATGTTTTCAAACCCAATATATTTATATGATATTTAATTTTGAATTTTAATTCCAAGATTTAATTTAAACTAAATTTATAAATATAATAAATAACAGAACATATCTTTTATAAATCTTAGAACTTTCAATTCCTATATAATCCAAAAATTTTATTTATTCTAAAAACTTTCTAATTAATTTATAATTAAATTCACAACTTAATTTCAAAAATTAAATTAATTTTCAAATTAAACTTGTTCAAAATTCGAGAATGTTACAAACATCCCCTCTATGTGCCCATTACTTCCATCCACTCATGCATGCATATGTTGACTTCTTTATACTTAAAGAGTAAGAAATCATTAAAATATATTGTTTATTTTATATTACCTTCTTATATTTAATTATATTCCTATATGTACATTTATATATACGTTATCATGTGTATGTAAAATATAAATGTATGTACATGTAGGTGCAAACAACTTCGAACATCTTTGAACAACTTTTGTTTGTTAAATCGTTGAAATCTGAAGAACCGATTATTGGTCATGTTTCCACTTATACCATAACGTACGTATATTTGTAAACAAAATTCAAAAATAAATTTACTATTATTTCAAATGAATTAATATGATCACATTTTATTTATAAAACCATATAAATTCATATTAAAAATTATTTACAAAAATTGTTATTATACCGATAAAGCGATATCTATTTTTCCTTATATTTTAAGATTAAATATATCTTTTTATAAAACTATTATAAATGATTCATTATCACTTTATAACTATTTGAAATGAATTACTCTTATTTAAAATAGGGGAATTTCACCAGAAGGACAAACTTCGCAGTCCAATTAGTTTCTAGGACACACATTCAAATAAATTACTTTCAAGGCCAAAATCAGTAGAATAATTACTTTCAAGGACAATGTTGGTAGTCCATTTACTTTTAAGGACATAATTTCATAGGTTTTTAGGCCCTACAAACTAATTGTTTTACGTTTTGTCCTTAAAAGTAATTATTTTCGTTGTGTGTCCTAGAAACTAATTCCACTTGCTAAAGAGGCCCTTGTGGCTAATTTCCACTTTAAAATAAGTATTTGAATAATTACAATAATTATTAAATCATTAAATCTTAATTTAATGTAAATAAACCTATATTTAAATACGATGCCACTAATTGGTAAATATTATCATAAATATTTATTCAAAATAAGTTTACTATTACTTATCATTACTTGAAATGATAATATATGTATCATCATCTTAAATTTAAAAATAAATTCAATTTATTAAAGTGATAAATTTGCAGGTCGCTCATAGGGTGCTTGAAAATGTCTGATATCACTAACTATTTTTGAAAGATAAAGACTTTTTATATATGTGTATGTAATGTGTGTGTATATGAATACAGTTTATTATTAAATGTTTTTAGATGCCAAGAAAATGTTTTAAGCGAAAATCCCTTGAAAAGTATACCTTATAAGTATGGTATTAGATAAAATTTTAAAATAAATTAATAAAAGTTCCATAGAAGCAAGTATATTAGAGAATTTATGAAGATAATATTTATAGGCATTTTTGAAATAAATTCGTGTTGATTTGTCCGTTGAGTGCTTTAAAATTCTAATCGATGTGGGTGCACATGTCTTCGATAGAAATTTCTAAAACTAGAACGAGACATTTGGATACAATGTTTTGAAAAAGATATAAATGTTTTGAGAAAATTAAAGAATTTTCAAATGGTTAAATAATTTAAGTAATATTTCAAGGGCAGTTCGTAATTTTTGGAAAGTAATGTTTAAAGAGAATAATTGAAATGATTTTAGAAGATAAGAGTTATATATATATTACTTGGATGAAGAAATGTGTTGTAAAGGACATTTTATAAGTTTACATATATATTTTAAGTGATGTATGCAGCCATTGGATATTAGTGAACAATTAAGGTACCAGCGAGGCAGTATTGATTACGCATTCAATATTGCAACCAATTACTATTAATAAATCACTAAAATAAATGGTGAGGTAACATGGTTATATTTTATAGTGTTTCGATTTTGATTCATGATGTGTGTTGGAATAAATTGTGTTAAGTATTGGAAAATTTTGTATGAATTGGATTTTGTTTTTATGGATATCATAATTTACATGAGCGTGACTTATTTAATATGGTTTGGATATTTTGATTTAAGTAAATAAGAACATTTTAGAGAAGTATAGTTACAAAAAATTAAATTTTGGATTTAGGAAAGTTTTATGAAATAAGCATGTATTAGAATCGTTTTGATTTGTGATAATTAAGAATTTTATTAAATTATTATGAACCTAAGTGAGTTTATAAAGTTTATATCAAAGGAAATTTTGAAAATATATAAATATATTTGAACTAATGACTATTGAAAAGTATAATTTGATCATAAAGAAATGTTTGAGTATGAATATTGTTAATTACTGGGGAAAAAATGAAGTTAGCAAAATTTTGTTTCCAAAACAAAAATTTAAACCGAAAAGATATTTGTTATATAAGAATATAAAAACTAATTTTTTACAAATATATATGAAGTATTTAGATAACTTGGAGTTAATTCAAGGAAAGTATTTAGAAAATTACTTGTTTAAGATAAAATGATTTAAATTAATGTCATATTTCAAAATTCAGTTTGAAGTAAAGCAAGTTTGATGGAATAGATTTTTGTAATTTAAGTTGAGTAAAGTTACTCATATGTTTTATAATGAATTTTCTTCTGAAAGGTTAAAAGTTTTAACTAAGAAATTTTGGGAAATGGATTTATATTAATAATGGAATTATTAGCTTTGTTATTGATCCCCCCAAGGAATTGCGAGGATGCAATTTTGTTAAAGGGTTAATATAAATGTTTTATTTGGAATTTTATTATTGGTTCAAATAAGCATTTAAATTTGAATGGATTAAACATGGAAATAAATTCTAGAAAGTTTTATGTTGGATAAACAATTAAGTTTGGTTAATATAAATTTTATTTGGAATTTTCTGATTTAAATTTTTCAGAAAATGGTTTATGTGATGACCCGGAATTTCTGACAATATCAATTTAATAATCTGTAATAAAAATTAAATTGATTTGATAATCTTTGTAATGAGATTTGAATTAATTTAATAATTCAATAAAATAAATAGTAAATTGATAGGTTTTATCTTTTTAAATTAGATAAACTATTTTATATTTATAATATATATAGAATATTGTATATATTGTAAATAGGTATTGTTTTAAATGAATCCTGTTTTCTAATAATTTATATCTTTAGTAAAATGGGAAATTATGATTTTATTTAAAAGTTAAACTTTTTAAAAAGCCATTTAATAAATAAAATATGGTTTTAAATACATAAGATAAGTATTGAAATGATTTAAAATATTTAAATTCAAGTTTAAAATTTAAATAAATAACAATAAGGTCATTTTGAGTTTCTTTTTAATATAATATGATAAAATAAATAATTTATTAATATGAAAATAATTTCTTTTATAAGTTATTTATGATTATTAAATATTGTTATTTCTAAAAATATAATAATACATTGTTTCAATAAATAAATTTTTAAACAAAAATTATTGTTTTCCAAAATTTAAATTGTGTAGTCTTATTTGTAAATAAACTGGATTTCAAAAAATTTATTTTGAACATGAATTCAAAATTTTAAATCTAAATGTATAATTGTTTTAATTTATTTTTATTTTGAATCATTTGTATAAGTTTAATATTTATTCATTTTAAATTTTATGTACATGTAAATAAATACATGATTAACTAATACAAGCTTACATTTATCCTATATTAACATTTAACAAAATACTAACTAACATTTTATTATAACTAACTAATACTTGTGACAAATGTAAACAACTTACAAATTAAATGAGCATGTGTTAATTAATAAATATACTTACTTGACAAATGTTGCATTGTGAAACAAGTGTCAAAAACTTGATTTATCATTTTCTTTTGTTTTTATTTTTGAATAATTTCAGTTTATATAAAACTTTTCTTCCCTCATCAAATTTTCCTCTTCTAAAAATAAAGAAAATCTGAAGACAAACAACTTAAGAAAAAATATAACAAACACTTCCATTCAACAACAAAATTCCTGAAATCATTTTCAAATCTACTTCACAAACCTGCATTTATTTAAAAATCTGGAATGCATGCATCTGTTAAACATCTGAGATGCAAACAACTGCAGTTCAAAAGAACCCTGCATTTCAGTTGAAAGCAAACATACATGCATTATTTCAAAATCTGGATTCAAGTATCATGCATGCAGTCTCAAAACTTAAGGGAGCCAACTGCACTTTTCAAAACTAAAGTAGAAGCAACTCAGTTTTTAAAAGCAACTCAAAGTTTTTAAAACAAGGGATTTCAGTTATAAGGTGTTCAAACTATTTCAGATCTGGAAGCTCTGTTCTTCCCTCATGAATCAGGTGAGTAACATCCTAATTAATGAAGTTTAAGTATTTTAAAAAGTTGCTTGTTTATTTCCATATTTTAGTGTGAATGATTTATGCATTTGTATCAGTAATTTTCTGTAGAAGTGTGTGAATAATTTGATTATCTTGTCCTCTGCATTTTATTTCCAGAGGCTAGAATCACTAACATTTCATAATATAGTATATATTATTGTATGCAGGTTCATTCAAATGTGTTTATTAAATTTAGAATCAAAGTTTAAAATTGTGTTCAGGTTTAGGAAAAAAATAATAATAAGTATCAGTGGTGATTGATTTATAAAGTAGAAATCAAACTCTGTAAATTTATAAATTCAGTAATATGAAATAGAAACACAAAGCAATTTATGAAGTTCAACATAAAAATCATACTTAATAGATTATAAATTCAGTACTATGAATTTAATACATAGATCAAACTATGATTTTTAGGACAAATAGTAGGATTTTTTTTAGTGGGAAAGTATGGTATTGTTCTGTGTTGATCTGTATAGGGAACTTTTGAATTTTTGGGGGAAACTGGGCAATGTATTGGTCAGGGTCCTTCAGGTAGGGGAGGAGCTATCATTGATGAATGGAAAATTATTAGGTAATGATGCAAAGCATATGAAGACAGTGTGGTAATTTTTTTACCTGTAACCTTAGTTTAAAATAGGAAGTCTCTGTGGTCAGTTCTTCAAGGAGGAACGATCGAGATGTCTGAGTCTCTGGGGAATGATAGTAGATGGATGGATGAACAAGTGACCAGAGTCACTAACTTGCCGGAGATCAGAAGGTGGTGGAAGAAGATGTTACAGGTTTGGGTAAAAACTTGATCTTGTAGTTTCAGGTTTGGAGAGGAAAACTTAAGTTTCAAATTTGAGTTTAAGAAAAGGAAATTTGAGGATGGAGGTAGGTAGTGGGGTTGTTGGTCGATGTCAGGAGGTCGCCGGAAGGAGGTGATAGTGGCCAGAGGCACGGTGCACGTGCACCGTGCAATTTTGGTTAGCCTGTTGATTTCTGGATGGAGACAATATTTTTTGTCTCGAGTTTAACTCGGGTATTTCCATGTTTTGCCCGAAGATTTTGGTTATATGACTCGAAGCATTTTGAGATGGGCTCGGGTAACTGTAACATTACAATTTCCTGAAGAACTGTCTGTAGTTTTTAAAAATTTAAATCAAAAGTTTAAGTGAAGTTAAGTTTTTAAATCTGAATTAGATTTAAAGCTAGTTGTATTATAGATTCAAATGATTTTGAATCTTATAGGTTTTAAAAATTTAAAAGAGGTTTTCAGTTTTTAAAAATATAAAAAAATATATATAGGAAATTGACAGTTTTCTGGAAATTTTAAATTTCACTTTAAATTTAGAAGCTAATTTTAAATTAGCAGTTTAAATTCAAATCTAAGTCCAGATTTCTTAAGGATTTTTAAATCTTCAAGTTTTTAAAATGAATTTGTATTTTTAAATAAGGAGTTTAAAATCAAGGTGTAAAGCAAGAGCAAATTCAAGTTTAAATTCAAAACAATTTAAATGAAGAATGGTTTCAAGTATATTGAATTTAAAATCTGATATTTAAATAAATTAAAAAAAAATTAAATGATTTTCAAACAAGTTTAAATTTAAATTATGTAATTAGGAGTAAATTGTTTTCAAACAAATATTTTTAAACTTGATTTCCTTTTGAAATAATAATGTATTTTAAACTTTGTTTTTAATTAAATCAAGTATATTAAGACTTATCTTATATAAGTTTTAATCATAAGTTTTAAATGTTATTTATATTTATTCTAAAAAGAAATATAAATGAATTTAAATTGGATAGTGCTTTAATAAATATCATTTTTGAAATTTAGATTCAAAAATGGAATTTGAATTTAAACTTTAAATTGCAATATTCTAAGTACACTTGATACCTAACTATTAATAAGGAATGGTTTATCTTAAATTATTAAGATATTAAATAATCAAATAAATAAGATAATGAAAAGTAACTTATTTATTTAATTTATTTAATTAATAATTGGGATTAATTTAAATTAGAATTAATTAAGAAGTAATTAAAGAATAAATAATAGTTAATGATGGTCATTAACTGAAGTTTATTTAGTAATTAATTAATAGGATTAATTCCAATAATCAATTAAATTAATTAATTAATGTTAATAAATTGTGAAATTTATTTAAGTTTAATTACTCAAATAAAAGTAACTAAGACACTAATTACTTAATGTAATTAATGGAGTTTATTAAGGTTGGTTTAAATTAATTAATTAAGTTTAATTTTAAACATGAGATTTGATAATAATTACTTGATGTAAACAATGGGGTTACTCAGTAAAGTAATTAAAGGTAATTACTGGATGTAATTAGTGAATAAGGATGGAGTTGTGAAAATAATTTAGATTAAATTATTTTGTATAATTAATCAAGTGATTAATTAAAGAAATTAATTGAGGAATAATTAATTTGATAAGTAATTAAGGGTAGTTAATTACAGAATAAGATTTAATCAAAGGTGATTAATAATTATGGATTAAGTGAGATTAATTACTGAAAGAAATTAATTTAACGAAGTAATTAATTAAGAATCATTAATTAATATAATTAATGGTGTAATTAAGATTGATTAATTAATATTAATTAATCAATAATAAGTAATTAAGGACAATTAATTAGTTGTAATTAATTAAGATTAAATGTAATTAATTATAGTTAATTAATTAATAAAGTAATTAAAAGTTAATTACTGTATTTGGTTTAGGGTAATTAATTTTGTGGAATTAATTAAAGAATAATTAATCAGGATTGATTAATTAAGATGATAAATTAGAGATTAATTAATTAATTAATTTGTAATTAATTAATGATAATGTAAGCAATCTTTATATTGAGATAATAATTAATTTAATTCATTTTAAATTAATTATAGATAGTATGATTTTAGATCATTGCTTATGAATGGTTGTTATTGGTTGCTTTAAATGGTTTTGAATCTCAGCTATGAGATTAATAATGTTGAATGATATGGATGTATTGGATGCATTGTGATGGTGATATGGGTGATCTTTGATAGTGATAAATGTGGATTATCTGTGGTATGATAATGATAATTATTTGTTGTGAATCTATGAATTATCTATCCGTGTGTATATAGATAATATAATTGAATTTGTTTTAAACACTAAAACAACTTGGACCTAAAAGACACGCTTTGGATTTCGATGAGACCGGGATCGGGTTTCCATATTTGGATATCCGAAAACCACATTGTAACAACCCGCATATTTATCGAGTTTACATTTAAATATTTTTATTTAAATATTAAATCGTTAATCGGATTTTGGTCCGAAAAACTACTTTTTGCAAACGGTCAAATTAGGACTCGAGACCACTTCCATTGAGTTCGAAATGTCGTTTACAACTTTTTAAGTATAAACATCGATAGGTTTGGAGTTAGTGAAATTTCACTAACTTTTCCCGCTTTGGACTTTGGGTTAGTTTAGCCTATTAAGCCCAAGTTCCAACCCTCTTCTCCTCACTCTTCATAAATTTCCTAACTAACTCAAGCTTTAGCATTAATGGTGAAGAGAATGGGAAATTAAAACTCCAAGCTCAAATTCAATTGCAACTCCATCATTCAACTCCAAATTCAAGTAGAAGATATTGGATTCAAGCTTTGGATTGCTTCTCCTTGCTTTCAAGCTTCATCTTCATAAATTTTAGTGCAAAGGTGAGATTTTTATCTCACAATTCTAGTCTATAACTATATTGGACTGTTGGGAATGATTCCCTATCACTTTAGCATGCATATTTGCTTTTGGTTTGGATTGGATTGGCGAAAAACTCTGATTTTTGGTGTTTGGGAGAAATTTCTGCATTTAGGTCGTTCTGGCCGTTTTTAGCTCGCTCGGAGTTAAGTCGTGTGGACCTTAGGTCGTAGGTCGCGTACGAGTTAACCCCTAGGTCGTTCTGGCCATTTTCGTGTTTTCGGAGTTAGGTCGCTCAGGACCTTAGGTCGTAGGTCGTATGGCCGTTAGGTCGCTCTGCTTTGGCTCTGGCCATTTTTGCTCACTCGCAGTTAGGTCGCTCACGACCTAGGACTTAGGTCGCTCGCGAGTTAGTACCATAGGTCGCTGGGCCATCTAAATGCTTGTTCGGTGTTAGGCCATAGGTCGTATGGACCTTAGGTCGTAGGTCGCTCGGTCTCTCTCACTTCGCTAGGTCGCTAGCTCGTAGCTCGCAGCTCGCGTTTAAGCTTAGGTCGTAGGTCGTGGGTAGGTGGGTCGTAGGTCGCTCGCCTATATCCTCTGGCCATTTCATCCCTTGGTCGCTTGACCTCTAGGTCGCGGGTACCATTAGGTCGCTCGGCCTTGTTTAGTGCTAGGTCGCTGGACCATTTAGGTCGTTCGACCCTTAGGTCGCGGGTTTTTAGGTCGTCAGGTCGTTAACCCACTAGGTCGCATGACCTATAACCTGTTAGGTCGCTCGACCGTTTACTCCATTAGGTCGCCCAACCCTACTACAAGTATTAGGTCGTATGACCTTGTTCCACTAAGTCGCTCGACCCTTAGGTCGTAACACATTAGGTCGCACGCCTTTCACACCATTAAGTCGTGAGTTTAATTAGGTCGCTCGGCCTTAAAACGTTAGGTCGCTTGACCTGTGCTATTGTTAGGTCGCTTGGCCATTTCAGTTAGGTCGCATGACCATAGAGTTGCTCCAGTTAGGTCGCTTGACTCCTTAGACCCCTAGGTCGCAACCATTAGGTCGCTCGACCCTATTCCCCTTAGGTCGTTAGACCTCATTTTGTCTTCACTAGGTCGTACCGTTTTGGTCGGGGCGCTGCCCCGCACCCCGCCGGGGCCGCTGCCCCCTGGACCCCCGCGACCTGACCGGGCAGGTCGAACCCCGTAAGCGGTGGCGTTGCCCCCGCACCCCCACCTTGGGGGGTTGCCACCCCCCCTGGACCCCCCCTCCGTAGGGGATCTTATCTGAAAAATATTGAGCTGATTTCCTTGGATTTTATTCGCATCTCCGTATGCGATCTTTGTGACTGATTGTTTCTACACTTGCTTATGTGTTTTGTCACTTTATAATATAAAGGTTTCAATACTAGTAGTAAATATCAAAACTCTTTTAACAAACAATTTCAACTCTATTTTTAATAACAAAGCTCTTTTCTTAAACCGTTTTCCAATCTATTAGTATATACAAGCCTTTACCTCACTCGGATGAGAAATCTAATTAAACGACTTAGTAAAACAAGTGGTATGAAACGCTTGCGTTCACTTCGTCGGTTAATTCTTGGACTTGTTCGATTGAACCTCTTGTGACAATTTTATTAGTGAAGATTTACAGTTTGTTCGTAAATATTTAAGTTAGGCAAGTGGTTATGGGACATGAAGCTAAACTTCTATATTTACTAGCTTAGTGTAATTGACACTTCTCGTTGATCTTGATGATCGCTTTATGAATTAGACTAGCAATTGCGCGATGTCTCTTTCATTGCAAGGTTAGACTAGACACCACTTGTGTGATTCCATTCACACATACCTTTCTGCTTTTTGGTTAGTCTTGACCTCATTCTGTGTGATTCCACTCACACATGTGGGGTAGCTCCCCATGGTCTTCGGACCGTCATGTGATAGGCCTCTTTCCCTTTTTATGATTTCTGGATTTCTCGTGTTGATTTCTGGAATTTATGTCATTGACTTGTTATGAGTACAAGTTTAGGGTATGATGCCCCCTTCGAATCTTTGAGAAGATTCTTGTGATATTGATTATCTCTTATTGATTGATCTTCTGTTGATCATTATTTACATACTTATAGTGGTATGTCATTATGGATGTTTATGTTTATGCCATATCTTTTATGTTATATCATGTCATCTGATATTTATAGCTAGACTGATCCGTTTATTATTTTCTTAAATAATACTCGGATTAGACCGAGATGTTACAGGTGCTTCTGCTTGACTTCTTCCCAGGGATTCATCACTCTGACTTTTGGCTAACTGTTTAGATTAGCAGTTTTTGTCGTATACACTTGAGATATAGACTCATAGTTGTATTCTTTTGTATAGCACGTGTTGCTATTCTTTTGTATTATCGTGGATCTTATTGACCACTACTCTGATGTACACTTTCATGTGTTAGTTATATATTCATATCTTCTTCCGCCTTTGTGATATGGATATCTGTGACTGATTTGTGATATGATTATTTCTATGTTTGTTTCCGAAGATTATTTATAGCCACCGTGTGATAAGCAATTACATGGATGGTCACTCCTCAACAGCCTTATTCTCCGTGCTAGTTGACAGCACTTCTCCGGAGTGTTCTTGGCTAGCGTGGGTATAGAGGTGGGGCGTCACAGCACATCGATTCCAATTAAACGTTAGGTCGTTAATCCAAGTGGAGCGAGTGAAGACTCGAGGTGTAAGAGCTATACGTCAGTATAACTCTGTGGGTGATTCCGTAATGAGTTTTGACGGAATAGTACTTATAGATTCGAGATGGAGATTTAGAGTGCAAGGGTTATCGTCGTTAACTCTGTGGGTGATTCCGTAATGAGTGTAACGAGATAATGCCTTCGGTTTCGTTCGAACCCGGAACGAACTTGTATGGATTAAATGCTTTCAGCACATCGTCAGGTGGACGATGAGCATTCTAAGTGATGTGTCCTCTAAAGGTAATCGTAGTCTCAAGCCTCATCAACCGGGAATGGCTAAAACATGGGAGGTGCAGCAAGGCTTCGTGGGTAGCTCCCACTGGAGAGCAAGATTGATCCCTGTCTAGAGGTTCCTTTTTATTCGGCTTAGTGGGCAGTTGGAATTGCGCACCAACTGCGGGGTTGTCTTGTTCGGAACTATTCAGTAAGGAATGGGTCCGGCCTTGTGTTGTAGGGGAGTGGGAGTACTCCTCGGTACGTTGATCTAGGCCACGTACTATGACGGGCGGTACCCCGGTAGCCCTGCCATTGTATGGAATCCAAAATCCAATAAGTGCGAACGGTTTTGATTGTATTACCCACTTTTGTGGCTAGTAGCTAGAATTTAATCATGTAACAATTTCGGCTATTTCATATTTACTTGAAAACCCTAGACCTATTATAATATCACTGGATTTCCTATCAAATGTTTTGGTTAGCGTAAGGTAAAAACTTTTCCATGTTTATGTGTGGGAAGTCTTACGTGATACCTTTCTTTTCAAAAGGTTTTTGAAAGTTAAGCAACTTTAGCCTGTTACTCACACCAGACCCATGTCTGACCCGGAGTTTATTTTTGTTTTTCATAAACTCTTGGGTACTCAAATTTTTACGAGTAGCCAAGGGATTCAGGTTAGCTTTGAAAAATATTGGAGGAGTAATGGAGCAGGAGGCTTCTGCGTTAGATATATAGTATTCTGCTGTGTGTTCTATGTTGTCTCTGGATTGTATTATGTTGTAAATACTAGACATGTGTTTATAACCGTCTAGTATGTGTTGTATTATCTGTGTACTCTGATAGTGGTTGTAAACTATGTAATATTTTATGTTATTAATATAATTTATTCGTTCCGCTGTTTAGATTCTGATGTGTGGTTTCTTCTTCTTCTCTTTCTTTCTCTTTTCTATCCTCTTCTTTCTTATTAGCGATGCGACTTCCTGGAGTGTGGAAGTTGGATCGTTACAGTGGTATCAGAGCGTTAGGTTGAGTGAATACCTAGGCTCTGTAGTGGTGTCTATCTTGAGAGAGCGTATTTGTAATTTTAAATATAATTATATATATTTATGTATTTCTACCTATCTGTTGGGTTACCTGTTCGGGTATTCCAATATAGGCTATAAAGGTAGATAAGGTAGTAGTGTTTGTAACACGATTACTACCATTGGTTGAAGTTTGTATGTTTTAGATTGGAAGTTTATCTGTCGAGATTGTAGACCTAATACCGTCTCGAGTAAGTTTTGTTGTGTTGAAGCATTTCATCGATCTCTGAAGGAAACCTGTTAAGGTTCGGAGACATCTTTGAAGTGCAGAGTTTGATAAGTAGAGTTTGGATCTGTCGTTTGGGCATAAGTAAGTGATGGTATCGTGATACCTCAGGAAGTTGTAACTGCGTGATGAGATACAGGGACTATGGATGTGTTCGAAAATATTTCTTTGGAACAAGTTTGGGAAGTGAGTCTGCTTCGATGTTGAGGCTGAAGACAGCAATATGTTGTGGGGTTTCTGTTTTCTTTGAAGTCCGAGTTTCTCGAAGAACTTTGGATTAAGAAGTTTGGCATTGGCGACAGCAGTACAGCTCAGAGTGTTCTGTATGCCGACAGAGAGGTCATAGCAGAGTAGTTTTTTTTCTTCTGAAGATGGAGTTCAGAAGCTGCTAGGTGAATCCATTTCTTCAATGGATTGACTAGACCAGTGTAAGCTGTTCTGTTTGGTAAGGAGAGAATGGTTTTCTTTGAAGTTGATCTGGGTTGATCGCAAAAGTGACTTGCGATTGTTTGAGTATTCTCTTGGATTATTGGAGATTTTATGGATGTCTTCTGGAAGACAGAGGTTTGTTCGCATCTGAAGATTGAGTTTTCTTATCGACTAGAATTTCAGGAGTGGAACCGGTAGTTCTGTTTAGCTGAAGGATGATTCCTAGAGATGGAGTTTGATGTAGCAACTCAGTTTTGATGGAATTTCTGAGTTTTTCTTTATAGATCTGTAGAACCATATTTCTAGAAGGTGATGTCCAATGTGTGCTCTTGTTCATCATCAGCATTTTATTATCTACTTCGGATCAGAGTTGTGCAGCGGAAGTAGTTTGGAAGTGTTCCTGATTCGTCTTTTCCAGATCTGGAGAAGTTTGTAGTCTTCTGCTATTTATGGAATAGGATTGTGTTTTGGTTTTGAATTGAACTTGAGGAGATCATTATGTTGGGTTGTTTATGGTTCTGCTTGTTTCTAGAGGAATCAGCAAGGGTTAAGCTGATCAGTTTAGATGTTGGCAGCCTAGGATTTGTTTGAAGGCTTTTGTAGATAAGGGAAGGAGGAATTTGGAATTCGAAGTTGGAGACTTCGTTATTTTTGGAGTTTCTCTGATTCAGGAGCTATAAGTTTTGAATAAGTCGGGGAGGCTAGCTCAGTGATGTTTGGATCTCTTCTCTATGTTTGATTGGATCGGTGATTGGTTTTCAGGATTGAATTGTCAGTTTGGATAACTGGAATTCGATGAGTTTCACGTATCTCTGAGGGAGTACATATATGGTCTATCTCTGGTTTTGGAACCAGCAGTTATGGAGGTTGGTTGTTGAGTTAGACCCGTCTGTAGTCTGATATGTTGTCTAGTTCTGTAAATATAGATGAATAGAAGCTCTATAGTTTAATAGTATTGATTGTTTGGAATCTATAGAGCGAGTATCCCGATATTTTATACTGGGGAAACTCGTGAAAGTTTATCCAGAATTTTTCGGGATAATTAGATTTGTTTGATTGGTTGAATTGATTGCTAAGTTTGTCAGCATATCATTGGTATATGCTTGTGTTTTAAAATTAAATTTATAAATAGATTATTAAATTACCTTTGTTTTAAATTTCGGGGACGAAATTCTATCAAGGGGGGAGGAATATGATGACCCAGAATTTCTGACAATATCAATTTAATAATCTGTAATAAAAATTAAATTGATTTGATAATCTTTGTAATGAGATTTGAATTAATTTAATAATTCAATAAAATAAATAGTAAATTGATAGATTTTATCTTTGTAAATTAGATAAACTGTTTTATATTTATAATATATATAGAATATTGTATATATTGTAAATAGGTATTGTTTTAAATGAATCCTGTTTTCTATAAATTTATATCTTTAGTAAAATGGGAAATTATGATTTTATTTAAAAGTTAAACTTTTTAAAAAGCCATTTAATAAATAAAATATGGTTTTAAATACATAAGATAAGTATTGAAATGATTTAAAATATTTTAATTCAAGTTTAAAATTTAAATAAATAACAATGAGGTCATTTTGAGTTTCTTTTAAATATAATATGATAAAATAAATAATTTATTAATATGAAAATAATTTCTTTTATAAGTTATTTATGATCATTAAATATTGTTATTTCTAAAAATATAATAATACATTGTTTCAATAAATAAATTTTTAAACAAAAATTATTGTTTTCCAAAATTTAAATCGTGTAGTCTTATTTGTAAATAAACTGGATTTCAAAAAATTTATTTTGAACATGAATTCAAAATTTTAAATCTAAAAGTATAATTGTTTTAATTTATTTTGATTTTGAATCATTTGTATAAGTTTAATATTTATTCATTTTAAATTTTATGTACATGTAAATAAATACATGATTAACTAATACAAGCTTACATTTATCCTATATTAACATTTAACAAAATACTAACTAACATTTAATTATAACTAACTAATACTTGTGACAAATGTAAACAACTTACAAATTAAATGAGCATGTGTTAATTAATAAATATACTTACTTGACAAATGTTGCATTGTGAAACAAGTGTCAAAAACTTGATTTATCATTTTCTTTTGTTTTTATTTTTGAATAATTTTAGTTTATATAAAACTTTTCTTCCCTCATCAAATTTTCCTCTTCTAAAAATAAAGAAAATCTGAAGACAAACAACTTAAGAAAAAATATAACAAACACTTCCATTCAACAACAAAATTCCTGAAATCATTTTCAAATCTACTTCACAAACCTGCATTTATTTAAAAATCTGGAATGCATGCATCTATTAAACATCTGAGATGCAGACAACTGCAGTTCAAAAGAACCCTGCGTTTCAGTTGAAAGCAAACATACATGCATTATTTCAAAATCTGGATTCAAGTATCATGCATGCAGTCTCAAAACTTAAGGGAGCCAACTGCATTTTTCAAAACTAAAGTAGAAGCAACTCAGTTTTTAAAAGCAACTCAAAGTTTTTAAAACAAGGGATTTCAGTTATAAGGTGTTCAAACTGTTTCAGATCTGGAAGCTCTGTTCTTCCCTCATGAATCAGGTGAGTAACATCCTAATTAATGAAGTTTAAGTATTTTAAAAAGTTGCTTGTTTATTTCCATATTTTAGTGTGAATGGTTTATGCATTTGTATCAGTAATTTTCTGTAGAAGTGTGTGAATAATTTGATTATCTTGTCCTCTGCATTTTATTTCCAGAGGCTAGAATCACTAACATTTCATAATATAGTATATATTATTGTATACAGGTTCATTCAAATGTGTTTATTAAATTTAGAATCAAAGTTTAAAATTGTGTTCAGGTTTAGGAAAATAATAATAATAAGTATCAGTGGTGATTGATTTATAAAGTAGAAATCAAACTCTGTAAATTTATAAATTCAGTAATATGAAATAGAAACACAAAGCAACTTATGAAGTTCAACATAAAAATCATACTTAATAGATTATAAATTCAGTACTATGAATTTAATACATAGATCAAACTATGATTTTTAGGACAAATAGTAGGATTTTTTTTAGTGGGAAAGTATGGTATTGTTCTGGGTTGATCTGTATAGGGAACTTTTGAATTTTTGGGGGAAACTGGGCAATGTATTGGTCAGGGTCCTTCAGGTAGGGGAGGAGCTATCATTGATGAATGGAAAATTATTAGGTAATGATGCAAATCATATGAAGACAGTGTGGTGATTTTGTTACCTGTAACCTTAGTTTAAAATAGGAAGTCTCTGTGGTCAGTTCTTCAAGGAGGAGCGATCGAGATGTCTGAGTCTCTGGGGAATGATAGTAGATGGATGGATGAACAAGTGACCAGAGTCACTGACTTGCCGGAGATCAGAAGGTGGTGGAAGAAGATGTTACAGGTTTGGGTAAAAACTTGATCTTGCAGTTTCAGGTTCGGAGAGGAAAACTCAAGTTTCAAATTTGAGTTTAAGAAAAGGAAATTTGAGGATGGAGGTAGGTATTGGGGTTGTTGGTCGATGTCAGGAGGTCGCCGGAAGGAGGTGATAGTGGCCAGAGGCACGGTGCACGTGCGCCGTGCAATTTTGGTTAGCCTGTTGATTTCTGGGTGGAGACAATATTTTTTGTCTCGAGTTTAACTCGGGTATTTCCATGTTTTGCCCGAAGATTTTGGTTATATGACTCGAAGCATTTTGAGATGGGCTCGGGTAACTGTAACATTACAGTTTCCTGAAGAACTGTCTGTAGTTTTTAAAAATTTAAATCAAAAGTTTAAGTGAAGTTAAGTTTTTAATCTGAATTTGGTTTAAAGCTAGTTGTATTATAGATTCAAATGATTTTGAATCTTATAAGTTTTAAAAATTTAAAATAGGTTTTCAGTTTTTAAAAATATAAAAAAAAAATATATATAGGAAATTGACAGTTTTCTGGAAATTTTAAATTTCACTTTAAATTTAAAAGCTAATTTTAAATTAGTAGTTTAAATTCAAATCTAAGTCCAGATTTCTTAAGGATATTTAAATCTTCAAGTTTTTAAAATGAATTTGTATTTTTAAATTAGGAGTTTAAAATCAAGGTGTAAAGCAAGAGTAAATTCAAGTTTAAATTCAAAAAAATTTAAATGAAGAATGGTTTCAAGTATATTGAATTTAAAATCTGATATTTAAATAAGTTAAAAAAAATTGAATGATTTTCAAACAAGTTTAAATTTAAATTGTGTAATTAGGAATAAATTGTTTTCAAACAAATATTATTAAACTTGATTTCCTTTTGAAATAATAATGTATTTTAAACTTAGTTTTTAATTAAATCTAGTATATTAAGACTTATCTTATATAAGTTTTAATCATAAGTTTTAAATGTTATTTATAGTTATTCTAAAAAGAAATATAAATGAATTTAAGTTGGATAATGCTTTAATAAATATCATTTTTGAAATTTAGATTCAAAAATGGAATTTGAATTTAAACTTTAAATTGCAATATTCTAAGTACACTTGATACTTATATAACTATTAATAAGGAATGGTTTATCTCAAATTATTAAGATATTAAATAATCAAATAAATAAGATAATGAAGAGTAACTTATTTATTTATTTAATTTATTTAATTAATAATTGGGATTAATTTAAATTAGAATTAATTAAGAAGTAATTAAAGAATAAATAATAGTTAATGATGGTCATTAACTAAAGTTTATTTGGTAATTAATTAATAGGATTAATTCCAATAATCAATTAAATTAATTAATTAATGTTAATAAATTGTGACATTTATTTAAGTTTAATTACTTAAATAAAAGTAATTAAGACACTAATTACTTAATGTAATTAATGGAGTTTATTAAGGTTGGTTTAAATTAATTAATTAAGTTTAATTTTAAACATGAGATTTGATAATAATTACTTGATGTAAATAATGGGGTTACTCAGTAAAGTAATTAAAGGTAATTATTGGATGTAATTAGTGAATAAGGATGGAGTTGTGAAAATAATTTGGATTAAATTATTTTTTATAATTAATCAAGTGATTAATTAAAGAAATTAATTGAGGAATAATTAATTTGATAAGTAATTAAGGGTAGTTAATTACAGAATAAGATTTAATCAAAGGTGATTAATAATTATGGATTAAGTGAGATTAATTACTGAAAGAAATTAATTTAACGAAGTAATTAATTAAGAATCATTAATTAATATAATTAATGGTGTAACTAAGATTGATTAATTAATATTAATTAATCAATAATAAGTAATTAAGGACAATTAATTAGTTGTAATTAATTAAGATTAAATGTAATTAACTATAATTAATTAATTAATAAAGTAATTAAAAGTTAATTACTGTATTTGGTTTAGGGTAATTAATTTTGTGGAATTAATTAAAGAATAATTAATCAGGATTGATTAATTAAGATGATAAATTGGAGATTAATTAATTAATTAATTTGTAATTAATTAATGATAATGTAAGCAATCTTTACATTGAGATAATAATTAATTTAATTCATTTTAAGTTAATTATAGATAGTATGATTTTAGATCAATTCTTATGAATGGTTGTTATTGGTTGCTTTAAATGGTTTTTAATCTCAGCTATGAGATTAATAATGTTGAATGATATGGATGTATTGGATGCATTGTGATGGTGAATGGGTGATCTTTGATAGTGATAAATGTGGATTATCTGTGGTATGATAATGATAGTTATTTGTTGTGAATCTATGAATTATCTATCTGTGTGTATATAGATAATATAATTGAATTTGTTTTAAACTCTAAAACAACTTGGACCTAAAAGACACGCTTTGGATTTCGATGAGACCGGGATCGGGTTTCCATATTTGGATATCCAAAAACCACATCGATTCCAATTAAACGTTAGGTCGTTAATCCAAGTGGAGCGAGTGAAGACTCGAGGTGTAAGAGCTATATGTCAGTATAACTCTGTGGGTGATTCCGTAATGAGTTTTGATGGAATAGTACTTATAGATTCGAGATGGAGATTTAGAGTGCAAGGGTTATCGTCGTTAACTCTGTGGGTGATTCTGTAATGAGTGTAACGAGATAATGCCTTCGGTTTCGTTCGAACCCGGAACGAACTTGTATGGATTGAATGCTTTCAGCACATCGTCAGGTGGACGATGAGCATTCTAAGTGATGTGTCCTCTAAAGGTAATTGTAGTCTCAAGCCTCATCAACCGAGAATAGCTAAAACAGGGGAGGTGCAGCAAGGCTTCGTAGGTAGCTCCCACTGGAGAGCAAGATTGATCCCTGTCTAGTGGTCCCTTTTTATTCGGCTTAGTGGGCAGTTGGAATTGCGCACCAACTGCGGGGTTGTCTTGTTCGGAACTATTCAGTAAGGAATGGGTCCGGCCTTGTGTTGCATGGGAGTGGGAGTACTCCTCGGTACGTTGATCTAGGCCACGTACTGTGACGGGCGGTACCCCGGTAGCCCTGCCATTGTATGGAATCCAAAATCCAATAAGTGCCAACGGTTTTGATTGTATTACCCACTTTTGTGGCTAGTAGCTGGAATTTAATCATGTAACAATTTCGGCTATTTCATATTTACTTGAAAACCCCAGACCTATTATAATATCACTGGATTTCCTATCAAATGTTTTGGTTAGCGTAAGGTAAAAACTTTTCCATGTTTATGTGTGGGAAGTCTTACGTGATACCTTTCTTTTCAAAAGGTTTCTGAAAGTTAAGAAACTTTAACCTGTTACTCACACCAGACCCATGTCTGACCCGGAGTTTGTTTTTGTTTTTCATAAACTCTTGGGTACTCAAATTTTTACGAGTAGCCAAGGGATTCAGGTTAACTTTGACAAATATTGGAGGAGCAATGGAGCATGAGGCTTCTGCGTTAGATATATAGTATTCTGTTGTGTGTTCTGTGTTGTCTCTGGATTGTATTATGTTGTAAATACTAGACAGGTGTTTATAACTGTCTAGTATGTGTTGTATTATCTGTGTACTCTGATAGTGGTTGTAAACTATGTAATATTTTATGTTATTAATATAATTTATTCGTTCCGCTGTTTAGATTCTGATGTGTGGTTTCTTCTTCTTCTCTTTCTTTCTCTTTTCTATCCTCTTCTTTCTTATTAGCGATGCGACTTCCTGGAGTGTGGAAGTTGGGTCGTTACAGTTTATATAAATAAAAATAATTGAAAAACAAAATAAATAAATAAACACACACACACTCTTACCTGTTTAATCTTAGCCCAAAGCCCAAGAACCCAAAACATTGTTCCATGTTTTTTCGATTTCCCGATACTTCTTTCTCCGGAGTTTTCATCATCGTCTATTAATAAAAACCTAAATGAACAATTTTCTTGCTTTAAAAAACAAAAAATCCAATCAAACCCCATCACTTCCGAAATCCAAACAAAACCCAAATAAATACAATAGATTATCTCGATACCAAAATACACTTATGTGAGGAAGAAATTTGGGTTTCATTGATGCCTTAGAGTTATGGAAGCTGGAACAACGAGAGGAAGAAGAAGATGGAAAAGCTTCAGGCGAGTTTAATGCTCACAAATCTATGTAGATTAATGTAATTATATATATATATACATCTATGTTTGATTTGTATTAATACTACGAATGTTTGGATGTCGTGCATTGAATCGGAGAAGATGAGAGGATGATGACTGATTGACGGAGCAAATGCTCCTATCTTGATTTAGTTCATTCATGACCGATAGGTCTACCGATCGACCACATACTGGTCGCAGGTTTCCTACCCAATTTAAAAAATAATAATAAAATAAAAATAAAATATAATAAAACAAATAAATAAATATATCTTGTGCATCAACGTGGAGGAGTTAACGGCAATGAGGCAGTGGTTAGTGGTTGAAAATTGATCGAACGATCGACTAAAATGTGCGACATGGGTGGGTCTAAAGGTCAACCCCAAGCTCCAACCGGCTGATGGCTACATGTCTATCGATGGTGTTATCGCTTGGATGAAAGCAAGTTTGGCTTGGTGGTAAGGCTTGTGCCATTCAGCCAACCCAGCAGGGTTTGAGTCCTACGTTATCCTATTTTTGTAAGTGTATATTTTAATAGCAAATAAATTATATTTGCATTGAAAATAAATGTGAGAAATTAAATAAAGTAAAAATATAATTTTATGAATAAAAGTTTTATTTAAAATTATTGATATATTGAAAGGAAATCAAATTTGGGTTCAAAAAAATTATTTAACAATTTGTATAAATTCTGAAAGATGAGAAATATTTACCAGACAATATTTTAAGTATTTTAAAGAGAATTTAGCGATTAAATTTTTTAATTAGAAGCATATTGTGTTTACATTTACATTTAATTAATGAAAATACGTATGTAGTAATTAAAAGTTTATTTAAATATCTTATTTAATTCTAAAATGGTCATTACGTGTTTCTATTATTCTTATCTTTGTTATATTGATCATGGACATTGTGAATGATTTATTATCAAATATTAATATAATTATTCTGAAAATTTGATTAATCTGTTTATTTACTTTTCTATTTTATCCTTTCTTTTATGTTGAATTGGATCATATGAATGATTCATGTTGATATTGATTTGATTGTTGTTTTGATATGATACGGTGATGACACCTTTCTTTAAGATTTCATGAGATATAATTCCGTGTGACATGGAATCTGAATAAACGGAGTTATAATACCGTGTGACATGTGTGTATACTGAATTCGATAAGATAAGTACACACTTTTGGATAAAGAGATCTAATTTATTTAGAATTTAAATTAAAAGATATTTACTGTTTTCAGTAGTAAAGGAAATATTTGGTTGAAACATTATTTGTTAATAGTTAAATAACAAGATATCAAATATGGACCCAAAAAATAACTTTGGGAATATCTAGGAGAAAACACGAGGATTATATAGTATAGCTACCGTTTAGGGTGTTATACTGTACGTATAATCTCGTTTCATTCTAATAGGACGATGATAAGAAAATCCATCCACTAACGGTTAGGAGGTAATCTTCGATCTTATTTTCTTCTATTTATTTTCTAAAGAACCGGGGTTGAGTTTACCAAAAATATCGAACGTTGTTTCGAAGAGACCGAGATCAGATAAGTTATCCGAAAACCATTTCGATCAAACGAGTACGTTTTCGAAGGGAAAACAAGAGCATGGAGCCGAAGATGGAGCAATGAAGTGCAAAGGCTAATCGCTACTAATTCTAAGGATGATTCCAAAACGGGTGTAGTAGGAATAGTGTCTTCGGTTCCGTACGGACCCAGAACGGACTTGTGTGGATGAATGCTATTAGTACGTTGTCATTGGGGGCAATGAGCATTCTAAGTGAAAATTCCTTTAAAAGGTAATCGTAGCCTCTAGCCTCATCAACTGGGAATGACTGAAAAGCAAGGGAGATGCAGCAAGGCTAAGTGGGTCACACCCAATCAGGGAATGTTTATCACCTTTTTAGATACCCTCGGATATTATTACCATGATTCATGGAAGGAGCTCGGAAAGGGTAGGAACACCCAGGGTGATAGCATATTCAATCTATCCAGGTTAGGGATAGTCTGATCTTGTGTAGTAGAGGATCCCGATGGGCTCCTCGGTTCACTATTTATAGACATGTACTGTGACAGGTGATACCCCAGTAGCTAGTCATTCGTATGGAATCCATTCTACAATAGGTACCCTTTACGGTGTTGGTTGTAGAGCCAGTATGCTAGAATTTAATTAATGTAACAATTTCAGCTATTTGAATAAGCATTTGTACTTAGACACTATTATAATTTCAGAGGATTTTGATATGAAATGTTTCGATTATCGTAAGATAAAAATACGTCGTGTTTATATATGGCATGGTCTTATGAGATATCTTTGATTTTCAAAGGATTTTGAAAACTTTAATAATTCAGATTGAGTATGTTTTCTCACGCAGATTTTCTAAACTGACTCGGGTGTTATTTTAGCTCGGATCAAACCATGTATTATAGGTCCTGGTTAGGATGCTATGGAGCTTAAGAGATGAGCTGGAGAGCGAGACGTATTCTTGTACTTGTTTATTCCGCTGTAGTGTTTTGTTGAAATTACCAGCAATTATGAGGCCAGGTTGTTATAACTGTCTAGGCTGGTAATTATTGATTTGTGTACTATGATGTGAGATATGTATATTACATTTTTGATTGGTGTAAAGAACTATTTATATTATATGTTATTCAGTCCACTGTGAGATTCTATTTTATTTAGTTTGTTCTTCCTTTTACCTACTTTCTTTCCGCTCAATAATCTGTCTTTCTAGAACTCGATTGTTGTTATGTATACAATGAGTGTATTTATGTCGATTTTCGAGGTTGGAAAGGGAGGGTCGTCACATATTAGGAAAGTGCTATCAAGGTTTTAACATAAATTCTATAACTCTATTATTTATATGGAATCATGAAAACTTTAACTCTTCAATGCTCATGAGTCTTCATTCTTGAACTCTTGAAACTTTATATCAGCATCTTGAATCTACTCTTGATAATGTACAGTTTTCTTAATCAATACCTGTCTAATATCCTGCACTATATACTATATATAACTTGATAAACATTAGTACCTATATTTTATATAATGTCATATAGTTGTTATCATCAAACTAATACCTAAGGTATTAACATACGTATACTCATAAAACATTATATTTTCAATACTATGAAAACTTTTTCATATACTTATGTCAACTCTATAAGTATATTCACGAAACTACATTTCCAATATTTAGAAAATATACTCATATACTTATCTCAACCATATAGGTATATTCACAAACCTTTTATTTTCAATACTTTGAAAACATCTCCATATACTTATATAAATGGTATAAGTATATCCACAAATCTTAAGGAAAATTTCACTTCCAAGACCATACTTATTTGGGTTAAAACAAATGTCATTAAGAACAAAGATAACAATAAGCCCAAAACAATTTTGGTGTAAGTAAGTGGATCGTATAAAAATTAGAACAAATATACTTAATACCACTTTCCAATTTCATGCAGTACTATCCCTCGATTAACAATGTAATCAAACAAGTTAGAAAACTATCATTGCTTTGACATTAAAATAATATGTAAATCTAATCTCATTCCTTTTGTAAATATCCTTTTTATAAATCTCTTTTATAAACTCGTTTTGTAAATCATCAAATATAATTATAAAACTCCTTTTTATAAATTTTCAAATATAATTATAAAACTCCTTTTATAAATCTTCAAATATAATTCTAAAATGCCTTTAATAAATTCCAAATATAATCGTAAAACTCCTTTTATAAGTCTCCAAATATAAATCTCATATACTTTCCACAAAACGATCGTTCCATATATCAACATAGATTCAAATTATGATTTATTATTCCAATTTATAAAAATGATATTAATTTTCCTTTTATAAAATACCGTTTATAAATTTATCCTTTTATTTATGAAATACCAACCATAAATCTATCTTTTATTCATAAAATACCATTTATAAATCTATCCACTTATACAACATTTTTATAAAAAAATTCATGAATATTTATTCCAAAATATTCCGATCTTCTTTTAAAAACAAAATCACTTCATTATAAAAGATAAATTCCCCTTTATTTTCCTTTAAAATAAACATTCATTATTATACTAACTTTTTTGTAAAATAAATACTTCTCTTAATACTTTTAAAACATTTCCAAAAAGGTTATAGAAAAATAAAGAAGTTCAAAAACTATTTTTAAATAAAATGCCATAGAAAATTTCAAAAGTCGAATTTAAAATCATTCTTCGAATCAAACCATTTTCAAATCAAAACAACAATTATAGTATTTAGAAGTACTATAATAAAGCCAATAGCTACTATGGTTATTAACCAATGCTATTACTACCTTTACCCCCAAAAAGGATCAACTCTTAAGATATATCAATGTCATATCCAAAATGGCCAATAGCTAAACTTTTAGCATTTAACAACTTATACAACAAGTATATAACTGAAATTAAAATCAATAATAGCAAGGAACCTGGATTCCTCTACAAAGTTTCCTATATTTTACTTTATATGTCATTCGTTTTTATAGCGAAAATTCAACCAAACTAAACCAATCAACTATTCAAGTATAAAAACAATAATTTATATCTACTATATATCATATAGTATTCATCCAGAGGTTGGTTAACTCACCAAAAATCTAGTTGATGCTTACACATTCCGGTTCGATCGAAAATCAAAAGACGTTAGATTTTAGCTCAAAGTTCAACTTGCTCCAAACTTGACGAAACCAATTTCAGCATGTAGATAACGCTCCTACGAGGTAACGTAAAAGTCCACGTCTGGATTGGACGTCTACGAAAAAGTTATTCATTTTATAAGTTTTAGAGATTAAATTATTAGTTAATTAAAAAAATAATTTTCTAATTACCATTATCACCACTAATCTTGTCTTCCCTATCCTCTAATCTATTCTTATACATCCATGCCTAATCCAAGTTGTGCATGCACACTAAATCTTCCTCTCCAATCGACGAATCGACGAACGAACTTCAACTTCATATCCCGCTTCGCATGCTCTTCGCATCTCACTCCTCCACTTCAAGCTCGACTCTGCCTCCCAATTTTCAACCTGCTCATGCCATCCTTAACCTAGAAGAAGTCGCAGTCCCAAACGGTGATCGATTTCCACCAAATCGCCACACTGACTCCCCTTCACACGAGAAACACGTTGGAACCATCCCCGTGACTTATCATCGCCTATTTATCCCACAAAGGGTCGAGCCACATGACCGTAAGGTCGATCCCATTTTCGAATACATGCTGATCCACCTATGCCGAACGACTAGGGCCGAACCAAATCCACACCGACCCACTAGGTCCGAAACCTTCTCGACCGAACCTCTTTGCCTTTCCCTGCTGCATTTTCCCATTTTAGTCATTTTCGATTAACGGGGCTTGTGGATACTTTTTTACCTTTTATAAGAACTTTCCACTTAGAATGCTAACATTGCCCTCCGACAGCAATGCAATGCCCTCATCCATCCATACAAGTTTTTCAGGATATGAACAAACCAAAGGCACTACTTCTACTACATCCATTTTGGAATCACCCTCGAGATTGGTACTAAGTAGCCCTTGCACTTCAAAGAGCTCCATCTTTAATTCCATCATCTTCAAAATGTCTTCACTTTGAAATGTTGAGTAGGATCAAAGTGGTTTTCGGATAACATTTCTGATCCCGGTCTTTTCAAAATAACATTAGATAGGTTTCGATAAACTCAACCCCAGTTCTTAAGGAAATAAATAGTCAAGGATAAGAACCGAGATCACCTTCTAACCGTTAGTGGATGGATTTCCTTATCGTTTGTCCTAGAAGAATGAAATGATATTTGTATGCGCAATACAACATCAACAGAGACGACTGTGTTATATAGCTCAAGTATTTCTCCTAGATGTTTCCAAATTTGCGTTTTAGGTCTATATTTGATTATCGGTTATTTAACTATCAAATAAAAAAACAACCAATTCCACTTAAGATTTATTTGTCCGTAGATACCACTAAGCCTAAAAAAAACCTTTATTTAATAAATCTCTTTTAAAAACGTTTGTCCAAAATATTCATATACTTATCTCTCTGACATAAGTATATTCATAAAACATTTGTGAATCACTTCTAACTTCCAAATCGTGTTAAAAAGGATTAAATGAATGTTATTTAAATTAGGGATGACAACCCTAAATACTACCCCCTCGGTGTTAAGTGTCGAACGGATGTTCCATACTACCATTTTTAAAAGGTCGGTTTAGAGAAACCTAGATCTCAAATTCTTTTTATACGTCTTTCGATAAATTCTTTTTAATCAAATCTATTTCATTCATGAATTCCTTTTTACTAGAAATCCAAATTCATTTCAGAATACTTTCCAAACTTCCAAGTTCATTTATAAAACCCTTTTATAAATATTTAAAATCATTTATAATAATCGCTTTTATAAATATCCAAAATTTTTATATAAATTCTATATAAATATCCAACCTTTTTATAAACTCCCTTTATGAATATCCAAATCGTTTTCTAAAATATCTTTTATACATACCCCAAAATCATTTATAAAACTTCTTTACAAACCCTACCTATTTAAACAATTTCATAAATAACCTTAAATCTATTTAGCTCTTTAATAAGCAAATCCATTTTATAAATCTCCCTTATTTATGAAATCTTCTTTACTTAAAAACTCAAATCCATTTACCAACACTTTATAAATTTTCAAATTCCTTTAAATATCTTATTCAAAATGCTATAACTTTGAAACCATTTAAAAAATAAATGATTCAGCTTTACAAAATCAAACGAAGGCTTAGTGACCACAATAGTGATTTTAATTTGATTTTACTTATCCAGTTTAACATGGCACCACATAACAGCAGGTATATAAGGAATCAACACATAACAATCAATTAACATAAGTAAATGTTCATGTTAATTTTAATAGAAAAATGGTGTTTTGTTCTGCTAATAGGTTTCATTTAGGTTTCCTAATTACATAAGGTTACTTAAGGGTAAGCGACACATAAACCCCTTGGTCTAAACACAAACTAGAAAAGAAACAGTTTAACACAAAACTGATTAATCGAAACCCATGTAAACGAGAATCAAATCCTTATTAAATAGAAATTAAAATCCAATTAAAGGTAACTAAATCTTATTAAAACATAAGTAACTTTAATCAAAGAATAATTAAATAAAATCCGTTTCAAAATAAAAATTAATTAATAATTATCTAAAATAATTAATTAACCCTTAACTAAATACTAATTAACTTTAATTTAGTATCAGATCATGATTAGTGTAACGACCTGCCAATCCGTAAAATTCAAGTTGATATTAAACCACACATGTCCAACCTAAATTAAACAGAAAGACTGATAGTTGTGGGAAGGAGTTGAAAGAAGAAAAGAAGAGAAGAAGAAGAGAAAAGATATTAAAACAACATATGATCTTACGATCGTAGCAGAACAATATATAATATAATATCAATGATCTTTACAAAGAGAAACTATTATATACATATATTCATCAAAGTACAACAACAATTCACTATCATTAGCCTAGAAAGTTATAACAATCCCTCCCCATAAATGCCAATGATTTCAAGAACAAAAAAAATAAAATAAACATATACATAAATACGGCTTAAAGACCTTCAACCCGTCTCCTGAGCTCCAATGCATCCAAAGCAAATAAGTAAATATGCTCGGTCTGACCCGAGCATTATAATAAAACAACGCCCGAGTCAGTCTGGAAAACCAGCATGAGAAAAACACACCCAACTTGATTTTAAAGTTATAGCAAACCATTGAACATCAAAAGTATCTCGTAAGACCACGCTGCACATAAACACAGACTAGTTTTTACCTTACGATAACTAAATGCATTTTATATGAAATTCTTTAATATTATAATAGTGTCTAAATACAAATACTTATTAATCTTAGAAGAAATTGTTACATTGATTAAATTCCAGTATAATTGGTATATAACTAAAACCGTAAAGGCTCATAGTGGAAAATGGATTCCATGCAATGACTGAGCTACTGGGGTGCCATCCATCATGGTGCATCTCTAGATAAAATAACACTATGGACCTTACCTTGATACCCTGCCAACACAAAACTGACCTACCCCATATTGGATAGTATCGAATATGATTAACCCTCCGTTAATGGGCCTCGAAGCGTAAAAATGAGAGATAATAGTGAATCTAGATAGGGATGATCATCCCCTACTTGGGTGCGACCTACTTAGCCCTGTTGCATCTTCCCTATTTTATTCTTTCCCGGTTGATGAGGCTTGTGGCCACGTTTTAACTTTTATATAGCACTTCCCACTTGGAATGCGAACACTGTCTTCTAGGCAACAATGCAATATCAGCATTCATCCATACAAGTTTGTTCTGGGACTGAACGAAACAATTGAGAGCTCCATTGTGATGACCCGTACCAGATGTCCTTTGATTCCAACACTAAACCACACATGTCCGACCCAAAGCGCATCGATTACAGATAATCATGAGAAAGAAAGAAGAGACAAGAAGAGAAGAGAAGAGGAGAAAGAGAAAAGAAGAAAACTAAACAAAACAATACCAACACAGAATCTCACATCGCAGCGGAATAACATATAATATAATATCAATGATCTTTACAAAAAGAGGAATTGTAATATCATACATCAATCATATTAGAGTACATAAAACAAAATCATCAGCTAGACAGTTATAACAACATGTCCTCACAAATGCTGATAACATAAACAGTATGCAGTGGAAATAAATATATATGAGAATTCGATTTGAAGACTTCCAGCTCGTCTACTGAAGCTCCATTGAACCAAATTTGAACTTGGGTATATACTCGGTCTGACCTGAGTATTGAAAGGGAAGAACGTTCGAATCAGTCTAGTAAAAGAACGTGAGAAAACACATCTCTATTGAATTTATAAAATTACCAAAACTTTTCTTTTCAAAACAAAAGTATCTCGTAAACCACGCACACACATAAACACAGACGGGTTATTACCTTATGATAAGTAAAACACTTTATATCAAATTCTATTTTATTATAATAGTGTCTACTTCACAAATAATATCAAGTATCTGAAATAGTTATCTATATAGCATTTTGGACTTAATCATTTAAGGCTCTACAAGCCAAAATGGCAAGCACATATTAGAATTGGATTTCCAACATGATAGGGAACCTCGATAACCATGCATAGCAGCCGAAACCCAGTGGTTTTTCATGCAAGGACTCATAGACCACTATTTCTTATATTCCATACTTTTGATTTCTAGTGGCTTCTTGTGCAAGGACTCACTAGAAACTATATCATAAAATAAGGGTCCCATTTGGACACCTTAGTGACCTTGATCGTACGACATCGGTCACCTTGAGGGATCATATGCCACCCTGTTCATACTAAGCCTAAAATATGTAACATAGTTCCCATATCATTTCCGAGATGTGAGGCTTAGGAGTGAGGTTACGATTACCTTTCTCAAATCACATATCACATCTCTGAATGCCACATTATCATTCCACTCATATGACTGATTTCTAGAAAAGCATAATTTCCTGAGCTCGGATGTCTCGTGAAAGGGTTTTAAACTAAGAGAAGCTGCCTTCTCCGCCACCGACTGATATACATTTATAGAAACCACTCAAATGTGATGTAGAATATAATGACAGACAAACATCCACACAAGTTCGTTCTGAGACCGAACGAAACTGAAGGCACACTCCTACTACCACTATTAGTGAGTAGTCCTCACAATCCAAAGATTTCCACAACGAGGAGAATACTACTATAAATATCTCTATAATGGGAGCAACCTAGAGAATGTCAAGAAGCAGTCCTCACGCTATGAAGATCCTCGGTCTTCATAAATCAACATAAATAATTTGCACTTCCAAACGCATACATTGGTCTGAAGTGGTTTTCGGATAAATCTGATCCCGATCTCTCCATACCAATATCGAAAAGTGGCTCTTAACCTCATACAGAAACCAAGTCTCGTAGACTTATCGCGGTTCTAACTTTCAACTTGCTATCTTTCGATCAAGAAGGAAGCTCGGTAGATTGAAGTAATAAACTCACTCCGTACTATATGAATCAACATTCTCAACAAAAACGATAATCAAGCTTATATAGCCGGCTAAGTGCTAAGTGCATGGCTAATCAGTCTCCACATCAAGTCAAGGAACCGAAACTTTTCCCATAGGCATAATCTAGTACTAAAGCAATTATTAGGCACATTTTATAATTCTTTATAAATAAAATCACTTCCTAAATATATATACCCCAAAATATCTTTTAAAAAGATATATACTCAAAACCATCTAAAATACTCAATAAATTGGGAAACATTTCCATATACTAGATATGTATTCAAAACTTCTCAAATATTCAATAATTGGAAAACATTTTCATATACTTATCTCAACAGAATAAGAATATTCACAAATCATTCTAATTTCAACACTTAGAAGATAACATCATATATTTAAATCAAAATAAGTATATACACAAACCACTTTAGGAAAGCTACAACATCTTCAAAATAATTTAAACTTCATTTTTGAAAATATCATTTCAAAACTATCGCCTTAAATATTATTCACTTCAAAACATGAATATACTTACTTTGTAAAACCTTATTACTTATCAAAATAAATCATTTACATTTACAAACAATGTTTATTATTTCAATTCTCCAAAGTGTATGTATAAAACCATTTCTAAAAATCAATTTGCAAAATCCCATTATTTTACAACTTATTCGATTACAAATCCATTTATTTAAATATTTATAAAACTTTTTTAAATAAAATCCTTATGTTTACAAAGTTTCGTTTATAAATCTATTCTTTTAAAATCTCATTATTTACCAAAATCCATTTATAAAACCATTTACAAATTTATTGATGTTAAATACATTTATAAAACAATCCTTAAAATATCAATACCAAATCCAATTTATAAAACCATTTCTATACACATTCCTTTTATAAATCCATTATATAAAACGGTTTGCACAAACATTGATTTCAAATCCATTTATAATACTTATAAAATTACATTTAGAAATCCATTATTTATTCACAAAATGTTACTTATAAATCTTATATAAAAAACTATTCAAAAACTCTATTTGAAAACATTCATAAAACTGTATATTTAAAATAACAAAAACGACACTTTCATTTTAATTTAAAATAAACTCCTTTTCAGAACTCAAAAATAATTATAAGCACAAATATTTCGAAATCACTTTTAAACAAAAATCACATTGAAATCACTTTTAAAACATTTCAAAAATATTGAAAACATGGCGTGTTGCTTCTTAAGCACTAAACAAGGGGATAAGCATTCAATTCACAAACAGGGCATCTAAGCATATCATATATCACAATATATGAAAAATAATCAACAATAACGAGGAATCCAGTTGGATACCACCAATCTATTTGTCCACATCACAAATCACATGTTACGACATATAAACCAACAGGCGTAAATAAATTATCAACAATGGTGAGGAATTTTGTTGGATTCTTCCATCCAGTAACCTGCAACAAATACGACATATGAGAAAAAGGTACAATGTCTGCTTCGAGATAGACGTGCGTACAAACGGTCATTCGCTCATACATGGGAGCATATAAGGTCTCATCCGTAAAAATATGAGGGAATAAATCCCACCAACCAACATATATTTAAAATACGTCCAAATAGTCATCAAAACAACATAAAAATATATTCTAACTTATATAAAATATAAGCGGGCCAGAGAGTGTGAGTTTTACTCACATTGGTTGTAGTCGTCGTTGCAGCATTTTATTTTGATAAAAAATGAACAGGCGTTCGAATTTGACTAAAATTTTAACTAGCTCCAAATTCATCCAATCTTATTCTATTACGCAGTATTTTAGATAATGAATCCAACGCCGCTTGTTTCGTGCGAAACGAACCTCGTATGAACAAGTTATGGCAATTATAAGATTACACGAATTTTAATACAATTAACCAGTCATTAAACTAATTAATTGCTTAATTAAATTATTTAAATCATTTTCTTCTCTGTTAAACAACACTGCTTAGCCGATCCCAACAGCCCACGTGTTTTCTCGATCGCCGAGCCTCCAACGTCGCGCCGTACTCCGTTCCAACATCACCGATGCGAAGCACATGCTCCCTTACACCTGCGCCCCTGGACTCGTCCACTGCGGTCGCCTCCAGGCCCCGCAAAATGCCTCGACCAGCTGGCCAAACGTGGCCCAAATTCGATCACCCGTGGCAACTAGACAAAGATCCACTCGTTGGATTTATAGTACTCGATGAGCTCTACATTTTGTTAGTTGGGATTTTGCTTGATTGTGGCTGGATTGTGCGAAAATTGAGGAGAAGATGGGTGTTTTTCGACCATCCAAGTGAAAGTGGTGTTTGGCCCTAATTAAGAGGCTAGGGTTTGCAACTAAGTTCCTTATATAGCCATTTAAACGACACTATTCATGCCTACTATTTCCGCACTCCAAACGAAGCGTGGCGCATGGCATTCTATATGTTTTCCCTTATTCCTAACACAATGGAATATATATCAAAAGCCAATTCCAAACTATTTGAAAGATAATGTTCAAAAATCAAATTATATTAATTTAAATTATTGAAATAAATTTTTATGTGTTTCAGCTTCGCACGATCAAATGGTAAGTCCAATCGACACTAAATTTGGAATCCTATAATAATATACTATTACGGATCCAATGAAACTTATTTCATCCAATTCTGAGACAGTGTCCTGAATGGCTATTTTTACTTGTCTAATTAAATATTAAAATTTTCAATTTCTATAAATTAACTATTTAGTCAACTTTAAAAGTTTACTAACTTTATTCTAATTGCAATAGGATTTAAATCAATTTTGAAATCATTTTCATTCACATTAGATTCCAGATTCAATTATTTAACCGATTTAACTTGTAAAATTCACTTTTCAATATTTAAATTCAATTAAATATTCTAAATCCGAAGGACTGAAAACTGAGTTGTTACATCCGTCTTCAATTCTATCATCTTCAAGATGTCTTCACTTAGAAATGCATTTGTTGGATCGAAGTGGTTTTTGGATAACATACCCGATCTCGGTCTCTTCGAAACAACATTTGATAATTCCCGGTAAACTCAACATCGGTTCTTTAGGAAACAAACAGTTAAAATAAGGTCGGAGATCACATCCTAGCGATTAGTCTACAGATTTTCTTACCATTATCCTAAAAGAACGAAACATGATTTATGCGCACAGTTCAGCATCATCAGAGATGACTGTGCCATATAACTCACGTGCTTCTCCTAGATATTTCCAAAGTTACGTTTTGGGTCCAATTTCGATAGTCGGCTATTTAACTATTGAACAACAAACACTAAATCAGAATTTAATTCCATATAGAAAACCAACATTTGTTAAGCACCAAGCAACCCTAAGCCTTTTTTTAGGTCCTTCATTAATTAAATATACTTTGTAATTACTTGAGTCAAAAGTCCATTTTACATATATATATATATATATATATATATATATGTATGTATGTATGTATGTATGTATGTATGTATACACACACATACAAATCCCTGTTTCTCAATACTTTGAAAAAATATCTGTATACTTATCTCAACGATATAAGTATATTAACCAACTCTAGGAAGATTTCCTTTTTATCTAATTCTAAAATCATTTATAAACTCCATTATGCATCCACAAAACCGTTTATGTAACGATTGGTATTTTTCATTGTCGAAAAACCGAACCGTTATGGTTAAAGAAGAAGAAAAAAGTAGAAGATAGAGGGAAAAGAAAATAGAAAGAAACAGAAAGAAAACAGCAGAACAATAACAGAATCTCACAATCGCAGCGGAACAACCTATAATAGATAAATGAATAATCTTTAAACAAAGAACTATATCATTTGTTACATTTTATACATTACATTACATCATATCATTACATCAGAGTGTACAACAACAAACAGTAACAAACAGCGGAAAAGAAATACTATATACTAGTAATACGCCCTACCATCCAGCTTGCCTCCAGCAACTCTAGAATATCCTGATAAACCTTAACTATTGACTGTCCGTGTGGAAATTGGTGGGCATCCAGAGTTTAGGAAGGAAAACAATAAAGTCCGAGTCAGTCATGTGACTGGTGTGAGAACTAAAACAGTTTATTTTTCTTTAAAATCAAAATAGAGGAATATTTTTAAAGTCAATTCGCAATGCTTTTTAAAAATGAGACTACCATAAGGCCTCCCGCACACACACACAATGCAAATGCAGAATCGGAGGAGATTTCTCCTTATGGTAGTCAAAGATGCTTGATACGCATTAAAAAGAAACATTTGATGTTATTACTAGTGCATAATGTAGAAAAATTATTTCGAAAGTAAAGATATAAATCTTAGCCAGCATAGACATTCCGCACTTATGCCTACTATAGCTACCATGTTCAATAGCAGGTTACCGCCACATTCCATGGCAGGTTCTACAACTAAAACCGTATAAGTCTCGTATTGTTTCTTTGGATTTCCAACAAATGGTCACGCCAAGGAACTTCCCATTGCCACATGGAAACGCCTCTGGAATGACGTCCCGAGAACCAAACTGGATCTCTGCCAACACAAGGCCGGGTTACCCCTAACTGGGTAACTACTGACACGAATATGTCATCCCCCGATCGTAACCGATCTATCTGAGGATCCTCAATTTCCAACAACCACAAAATATGCAGCAACAACATAGGTTAAATATCTGGGATCCATACCATGATACCACCTCTATCCAGAAGGAATGACATACACTAAAGGGGCGCTACCTCCTAATAACCTTGCCGCATCCTTCCTGTTTTGACCATTTTGGGGTGTGAGGTCCGACGAAGTCTCGTCCACAAAGCCACACTTTATAAAAAGTCGTGCTTTGGGTCAACAAATGATCATAGAAATGATCACCAAGATAAATGATCAAATAAATGATCATATCACAAATGATCAATCAATGATCATTTCACAGCAACACTCAGCATGCCACACTACCAAATTGGGAGTATATCACTAATAACCTTCAACTATATAACCTCTGAGCTCGTACGTCTCAGAGAAGGGTGTTAAGCTAAGAGAATAAATTCTCCGCCACCAAAAGAAATATATTTGAAAGAAATCAGCTTTATATCTCAATTTGTAATGTCAGACATACAATCCATACAAGTCTGTTCCGGACTCGAACAGAACCGAAGGCACTTCCAAAGAAGTCCTTGCAATCCAGATATTCACTAATCACGACCGGACTTCCCGTCACTAAGGGTGATAAAAGCTCTATATCGGAGATCAGCCGATGTAGAGTAACTCGACGGTAATCCTTCCATTTTCACAAATATCCGGTCTTCAACACCGGTCATCAAATGCAATCCATTACGACGTATCACATATTCAGAATGGGTTATACGACCCCAAGGTCCTTTCCCGGCTAACCCGAATAGTGAGCGCTTATTCAAAAATAAGTGTGGCATTCAAATTCAAGCAAATCACAACAAATACCTATTTAAAGGTAAATATTGATAGTCGGATTATTTTAACTATCAATAGGCGTGCTCAACATCACCAAATTCCAAATAATTTCCCGAATTATTTACTTTCCAAAATATCTTTACAGATATATAATTTCCACACTTTAACAATTTGAAAACAAATTTTCAAATTACTTTTCAATCCTTTATCACTTTTGAAAACAAATTTCAATCATATCCTTACTCGGAAATACTTTCATTTCAAAATGGTTCATTTAAACCAATTTAAATAAATCCTTACCGATTTACTTTATATTTACGTTCCTAATCCGTAAATTTATTCCCATACTTTAAAAATAAATCAACGTTTATTTTTAAATTAATTCCCCTTTCTTTTATAAATTCCATGGTGAATTTATAATCCCAAAATATCTATGATGTACGATTTTCAATATTCACTTTCAATTTATCTTACAAGGATAAATTCTAACACGTTCATTTCACATTGGAAAAACATTTCCATACTTATTTATTAATAAGTAATTCACAAATCCATTTATTTTCAATACTTAGAAAATATTCAATATACATAAATCGAAATTAAGTATATATTTCATTCTTTAAGGAAATCATTCACTTAACACATTTATTTGGGTAAAACGAATGTTGCGTAAAACATCGTTACTACGACCCAAAATCACTAGTATAGGGATTCGAAATTTAGATAGATATATAAATCCCAATACTATACAAAAATATTTCCTTTCGGAAATCATTTACTATAACAACAGTGTTATAGTCCATCATTTCCTTCTTTCTCGAAAACGTCTACTTCAACAATAAATGTTGAAATCTATGGTTTCGATTCATAATACATTTTAAAACAACTTTAAAATAATTAACTTCATTCTATAATATTCATTTTGCCAAACATGACCATTTTATTCAATAAGGTATTCACTGTCCAAAATCGTGAATATATTTCCTTTAATAAACTTCAATATTCAATTTATCAAATTCAATTGATTTCGAATTTATAAACAATGTTTATAAATTCCATTTCTATTTATATGCTTCGATTTATAAATCTCATTATTAACAAATTCCATTTATATCTCATTTAAATGCCAAAAACCGATTTATAAGATAATTACTTATAAATCTTCTATTTTACAAAATCTATTCATTTTATAACTTCACAATTTATAAATCTATAAATTCTCATTCACTTATGAATCCATTATACTTCATTTTAACACTTATAAAAAACATCGTTTTATAATTCCAATATTTTTAATTTATAAATATCCATTTTATAAATCTTTTATAAAAATTGTTTGTAATAGTCCAAAAATTCCAATTTAAACCATTTCATAAATTTATTAACTATTTATTTCAAAAATCACTTTTCACTTACATTTCATAAAAACCATCCTTTATAACATTAAAATTTTAACGTTTATTTATTTTTAACAATTCAAAATTTAATAAAACGTATACTTTCGAAAATCACTTTAAAATTCCTTTTAAAAACCAAAATCATTATTTTAAAACTTCAGAAATGGATCCGATGATGCAACAGCACCAAATAGTCAATCACGACATACAAATAACATATATCGATATGATAATCAACAAATATCAAAATATCTGTAAATAAATCAATACAGTTGAGGAATCCAGTTGGATCCCTCTAACCTATTTCCCTGCATCCACAAACATTAGCACAATACCAATTCCGCTCCAGTACGGAATTATCGCGGTATATGGGATTTATAAAATATTATCCGCTTAATAGACGGCGTAATAGGGTCTCATCCGCTATAAAATGCGGGAAATCAACAACTGCAATATATACATATGCCAATATATATATATATTGCTATTATATATAATACCAATTTCACTGTTTATGAAATATTCGCGGTATATGTTTTTAATAAATAACATCCGCTTACTAACGGCGCATAATGTCTATTTTAACAATCAATAGATAACAATCATCATTCAAACATGCATTCAAGAATTTTAAATCTAACTATTTAAAATTAAAATCGAAACCGATTCGATTGCGTGAGAAGTTCTCACCTTGATTTCAATTTCGTTTTAGCGATTTATTTCGAATAAAATTAAACGGACGTTTAATTTTACCTGAAATTCTCACTAACTCCAAACGACTCCAATCTAATTTCATAGCGTAGTGCTCGTCCATACGATTCCAACGCAACTGGTTTCACGCGTTTTCGACCTCGTATGAAAAAGATATGAATTTTACAAGTTTACACGATTTTAAACTATATAAATTTACAAATTTCTCTTTATATTTTAACCTACACTTCATCTTAGCCGTAGGATTCCCATCCCCTTCATCCTGGCCGTACGTATCATCTTCCATCTCTCACGTTTCTCCCAGTAACCCTCACGCACAAAAGAACCCATAGCTCGACATTTAGGGTTAATTTTCGCGAGAAAAATACACAACTTCACGTCGATCAGGAAACTCCACGACGAAGGCCATCACGCGAGCAAACTTCGGCTGTAGCCACCTTGAACTCGGCCCTCTCTATGGCCTCGAAAACCGTGTGCAACTGGACACGAACGTAGCCCATATCCTCCCTCATCGTCGCGCCATACCCCATCATATCCGTATGGATTCGAAGCTCCCATCGTTATACAACTTTGTAGTTGGCACTTTCCTCTAATTGTTAGTGAATTTGAAGAGATTGACGAAGAAACGAGATCAAATTCTGGCCGTTCAGAACAATAGTGGCGGCTAGGGTTTTAAACCCTTATTTTTTTTTATTTTGTGAAGAGAGGGGGGCTATTTATAAAAATCTATCGAACACTATTCATTCCGGAATTTCCAAACTCCGATTTACGCGCGGTGACCAGCGTTTCTAGGGTTTATCCCGCATTCCGGACACAATGGAATAGGTTTCGGAAGCTAATTCGGTCATCTGTGCGAGTTATGGCAATAAACGTTCGATTTAAAATTAAACCGATTAAACGATTTTCTAGGTGTTTTAGCTTGCACCGGACAAACGGTAAATCCGATTGACATGAAATTTGAAACCATACAATAATATCACATTACGGATCCGATGAAACTAGTTTCGTCGAAATCCGAGACTTTTTGAAAAATGGCTATTTTGACTCGCCAAATTAATATTAAAACAATTTCGATGCGTTTCGAGCTGCCACGGTCAAACGACAACTCCGATTGCTACGAAAATTGAAATCCGATAATAACAAACTATTACGGATCCAATGGAACTAGTTTCGTCCAATTCTGAGACTATTCGAAAATTGGTTAATTTCACTAGTCGATTTAATATTAAAATATTCAATTTTCACAAATAAACTTTTAATTCGATTTTAAAAGTTCTATAACATCATTATAACTCCAACATGATAAAATAAAATTTTACAAATCATTTTCAATCATATTAAACCCAATTTTCAATTATTTCCGTATTTTCACTATCAAATTATCGATTTAATTATTCAATTAAATCCAATTATTCGAAATAAAATTTATTCGACTTATGAATTTCACTTATTAATATTTAAAATCAATTAAATATTCAAATTTTAATTAATAGAAATTCTGGGTCGTTACAGACTTCCCCCCCTTAAAAGAATTTCGTACTCGAAATTACCAAGTAAGAAAAGTTACAGAATCTATTAACTTTTCCAAAATACATAGTTAAACTTCTTACAATAACTTTACTAAGTTTTCAAATCAAACTTAGTTTTCTTTCAAAACCAAACTATATCATTTAACTTTCAATTCCAAAATCAAAGTTATAGTTTTCACAAATTTCCCAAATTTTCTCAAAAATTTTCTAACGCCTTAAATTTTCGGAAAAATTCGCCATAGTCTCCTTTGCGTGGCTCGATCCGAAAAAAATGACAGTATATATATCACAAATATACATCTCATCAAGTGATGAGGCATCCCGCAGGGAAAAAAGTGTAAAAGTACGGTATGTAATCCGTGCTATGTACCTTATTATATTATTAGCGAGCATATACGGCTAATATAGCGCGAAAGCGAGCTCCAAAAGCGAAGCAAGCGCAATCCGCACCTACTAAATACTCAACAAACAACATGAGAATCATGCATATATGAAAATAGTATCAATATACAACATATAGCAACATAACAACTGCATAATATAGCAAATGCAACTATATAACAAATGCAAACATCAACCAACTATCATCCATAACCAAATCAATATTCATTCATATTCTCATTAATATTCAATGAACTGGTTTTCAATTTAATCACATTTGATTCATTAACGGTGGATGTTTTTACTAACATTCATTTTCAATTAGTTTACATTCACTAATTAAATCCAATTCACATTCAATTCTATTCAAATTTATTTACTTTCAATTTGAATTCAATTACATAGCTTTCAATTTTGCTAATTCACTTTCATTAATACTTAATGAATTATATACAATCAATCAACAATCAAATAACAACCAATATTTATTCAATACAACCAAATTTATTCACTTTACATTCAATTTGGTTCAACACTTTTAATTCCATTTGGATCATATTAAATTGACTTCCATTCAATTTATTCAACTAGCTTTTAATGAATTAACACTTATATATTCATTATTTCATATCAATTGTTTACATTTAATTGATTAACATTCAATCCATTTATCAATTCAATTGCTAATTCCTTTAACAATATAATGTTGAATTTCATTTATATAAATCAAGTTCAAATTCTTAATGACTTCATTTCATTAATTCACTTATTAACTTACTTCTATACCAAAATCAACTTTATTCAACATCACTTAAGTTATATTCCTTTTCAACCATCTTATCAAATCCAAATCAATTTATTTAACTTTACTTTTGTTAAATTTCAAATCACGTGTCTTTGATGACAACTCAAATTTATTTCAACTTGGATTTTATGGATTTACTTATACTTCCTTTAATTTAACTCCATTCTTTACGTTAAATTTATTCTACCAAAATTCAATTCTATAAGTTATCAATTCATTTATCATCCCTATAAATATTTTAAATAGGATTCCAGAGTCTTTTCAACCTTTCAAAAACCATTTTTTGAAATCAATTCAAATTACCTTCTGAATTTCCAAAACCAAATCAATATTTTCCAAACAACTTTCTTTTAAACAATTTGGCAGCAATCTCTCTTTTGGAAACCCGAAAATGAATTCTAATGATGTGGCCATCATCATCAGGATTATTTTCCAGCGACCGAAAAGAGTTTAGAGCTTTAATTTCTCCAAAACAATTTTCCAAATTATCAAATTCTTTCAAAACACTTCTCTGGAATTTTGTTTTCAGATTATAAATCACATTTATAAGTCTTTTACTTATATAATTTCACTTCTTATATATAAGATTATTTCACAAGTGTAAATCATTTTAATTATAACTCCATACTTATAATTCAATTGCTTATACGATTAATCTTTTAAAAATTGTTGTTTTTATTCTACAACCAAACAATCAATTCATATACACTTTAATAATTCTGAAAAATTATCTTTTATATATAAAATATAATCAAGGTAAAATTATTTCATTTACCCAATTTTAAAACAATACTGTGTCGAATTGTTCTGTACAAGTGTTTATAAACCCCTTCGGCATAGTTGTACAGACCTTGCTGACGAAGGTTCATATGCCACTCAATAAACCAATCATCACAATATGAAACAATTTTATATTCACTAACAAATACGCTCTCATAGCTATTATTACACTCAAACTCATTCTAGAGTACTACTGCCTCTATCTCTAATGAGTAATACCCAACAGAGCCATGGTTGTCGCTTAACCATAAGCTCTGATACCAAATGTAACGATTGGTATTTTTCGTTGCCGAAAAACCGAACCGTTATGGTTAAAGAAGAAGGAAAAAGTAGAAGATAGAGAGAAAAGAAAATAGAAAGAAACAGAAAGTAAACAGCAGAACAATAACAGAATCTCACAATCGCAGCGGAACAACCTATAATAGATAAATGAATAATCTTTAAACAAAGAACTATATCATTTATTACATTTTATACATTACATTACATCATATCATTACATCAGAGTGTACAACAACAAACAGTAACAAACAGTGGAAAAGAAATACTATATACTAGTAATACGCCCTGCCATCCAGCTTGCCTCCAGCAACTCTAGAATATCCTGATAAACCTTAACTCTTGACTGCCCGTGTGGAAATTTGTGGGCACCCAAAGTTTAGGAAGGAAAACAATAAACTCCGAGTCAGTCATGTGACTGGTGTGAGAACTAAAACAGTTTATTTTTCTTTAAAATCAAAATAGAGGAATATTTTTAAAGTCAATTCACAATGCTTTTTAACAATGAGACTACCATAAGGCCTCCCGCACACACACACAATGCAAATGCAGAATCGGAGGAGATTTCTCCTTATGATAGTCAAAGATGCTTGATACGCATTAAAAAGAAACATTTGATGTTATTACTAGTGCATAGTGTAGAAAAATTATTTCGAAAGTAAAGATATAAATCTTAGCCAGCATAGACATTCCGCACTTATGCCTACTATAGCTACCATGTTCAATAGCAGGTTACCGCCACATTCCATGGCAGGTTCTACAACTAAAACCGTACAAGTCTCGTATTGTTTCTTTGGATTTCCAACAAATGGTCAGGCCAAGGAACTTCCCATTGCCACATGGAAACGCCTCTGGAATGACGTCCCGAGAACCAAACCGGATCTCTGCCAACACAAGGCCGGGTTACCCCTAACTGGGTAACTACTGACACGAATATGTCATCCCCCGATCGTAACCGATCTATCCGAGGATCCTCGATTTCCAACAACCACAAAATATGCAGCAACAACATAGGTTAAATATCTGGGCTCCATACCATGATACCACCTCTATCTAGAAGGAATGACATACACTAAAGGGGCGCTACCCCCTAATAACCTTGCCGCATCCTTCCTGTTTTGACCATTTTCGGGGTGTGAGGTTCGACGAAGTCTCGTCCACAAAGCCACACTTTATACAAAAGCCGTGCTTTGGGTCAACAAATGATCATAGAAATGATCACCAAGATAAATGATCAAATAAATGATCATATCACAAATGATCAATCAATGATCATTTCACAGCAACACTCAGCATGCCACACTACCAAATTGGGAGTATATCACTAATAACCTTCAACTATATAACCTCTGAGCTCGTACGTCTCAGAGAAGGGTGTTAAGCTAAGAGAATAAATTCTCCGCCACCAAAAGAAATATATTTGAAAGAAATCAGCTTTATATCTCAATTTGTAATGTCAGACATACAATCCATACAAGTCTGTTCCGGACTCGAACAGAACCGAAGGCACTTCCAAAGAAGTCCTTGCAATCCAGATATTCACTAATCACGACCGGACTTCCCGTCACTAAGGGTGATAAAAGCTCTATATCGGAGATCAGCCGATGTAGAGTAACTCGACGGTAATCCTTCCGTTTTCACAAATATCTGGTCTTCAACACCGGTCATCAAATGCAATCCATTACGACGTATCACATATTCAGAATGGGTTATACGACCCCAAGGTCCTTTCCCGGCTAACCCGAATAGTGAGCGCTTATTCAAAAATAAGTGTGGCATTCAAATTCAAGCAAATCACAACAAATACCTATTTAAAGGTAAATATTGATAGTCGGATTATTTAACTACCAATAGGCGTGCTCAACATCACCAAATTCCAAATAATTTCTCGAATTATTTACTTTCCAAAATATCTTTACAGATATATAATTTCCACACTTTAACCATTTGAAAACAAATTTTCAAATTACTTTTCAATCCTTTATCACTTTTGAAAACAAATTTCAATCATTTCCTTACTCGGAAATACTTTCATTTCAAAATAGTTCATTTAAACCAATTTAAATAAATCCTTACCGATTTACTTTATATTTACGTTCCTAATCCGTAAATTTATTCCCATACTTTAAAAATAAATCAACGTTTATTTTTAAATTAATTCCCCTTTCTTTTATAAATTCCATGGTGAATTTATAATCCCAAAATATCTATGATGTACGATTTTCAATATTCACTTTCAATTTATCTTACAAGGATAAATTCTAACACGTTCATTTCACATTGGAAAAACATTTCCATACTTATTTATTAATAAGTAATTCACAAATCCATTTATTTTCAATACTTAGAAAATATTCAATATACTTAAATCGAAATTAAGTATATATTTCATTCTTTAAGGAAATCATTCACTTAACACATTTATTTGGGATAAAACGAATGTTGCGTAAAACATCGTTACTACGACCCAAAATCACTAGTATAGGGATTCGAAATTTAGATAGATATATAAATCCCAATACTATACAAAAACATTTCCTTTCGGAAATCATTTACTATAACAACAGTGTTATAGTCCACCATTTCCTTCTTTCTCGAAAACGTCTACTTCAACAATAAATGTTGAAATCTATGGTTTCGATTCATAATACATTTTAAAACATCTTTAAAATAATTAACTTCATTCTATAATATTCATTTTGCCAAACATGACCATTTTATTCAATAAGGTATTCACTGTCCAAAATCGTCAATATATTTCCTTTAATAAACTTCAATATTCAATTTATCAAATTCAATTGATTTCGAGTTTATAAACAATGTTTATAAATTCCATTTCTATTTATATGCTTCGATTTATAAATCTCATTATTAACAAATTCCATTTATATCTCATTTAAATGCCAAAATCCGATTTATAAGATAATTACTTATAAATCTTCTATTTTACAAAATCTATTCATTTTATAACTTCACAATTTATAAATCTATAAATTCTCATTCACTTATGAATCCATTATACTTCATTTTAACACTTATAAAAAACTTCGTTTTATAATTCCAATATTTTTAATTTATAAATATCCATTTTATAAATCTTTTATAAAAATTATTTGTAATAGTCCAAAAATTCCAATTTAAACCATTTCATAAATTTATTTACTATTTATTTCAAAAATCACTTTTCACTTACATTTCATAAAAACCATACCTTTATAACATTAAAATTTTAACGTTTATTTATTTTTAACAATTCAAAATTTAATAAAACGTATACTTTCGAAAATCACTTTAAAATTCCTTTTAAAAACCAAAATCATTATTTTAAAACTTCAGAAATGGATCCGATGATGCAACAACACCAAATAGTCAATCACGACATCCAAATATCATATATCGATATGATAATCAACAAATATCAAAATATTTGTAAATAAATCAATACAGTTGAGGAATCCAGTTGGATCCCTCCAATCTGTTTCCCTGCATCCACAAACATTAGCACAATACCAATTCCGCTCCAGTACGGAATTATCGCGGTATATGGGATTTATAAAATATGATCCGCTTAATAGACGGCGTAATAGGGTCTCATCCGCTATAAAATGCGGGAAATCAACAACTGCAATATATACATATGCCAATATATATATATATATTGTTATTATATATATAATACCAATTTCACTATTTATGAAATATTCGCGGTATATGTTTTTAATAAATAACATCCGCTTACTAACGACGCATAATGTCTATTTTAACAATCAATAGATAACAATCATCATTCAAATATGCATTCAAGAATTTTAAATCTAACTATTTAAAATTAAAATCGAAACCGATTCGATTGAGTGAGAAGTTCTCACCTTGATTTCAATTTCGTTTTAGCGATTTATTTCGAATAAAATTAAACGGACGTTTAATTTTACCCAAAATTCTCACTAACTCCAAACGACTCCTGTAACGACCCGTTAAGTTCGACCATTTAAAATTGTTTGTTTAATAGGATTTTGTAATTTATTTTAGTTGAAAGAATAAAGGTGGTAGATAAGTATTAAAATGAAGGCTAGAATAAATTATATAGAAGTGACTTAGAAACCTATTTAAAGACATTTGAATAAAATTCAAATGAATTAAGTAGAGAAAGAAAGAAAAATTCTTACCTGTACATAAAATTTAATATGGGAATATTAAACCAATTTAATGCAATAAAAGATTGTGAACGATAAATTGAATAGATTAAGAAACCCTGTTATTGCAAGTCAATAAATTTGTAAACCCTAATGAACATCTCAAAATTTATAAATTTATTGAAATTTAAGACATAGCATAAGCGTAGAACTATAGGTATGATGACAAACTTTTATAAATTGTCTAATTAAGGGTCAGCAAATTTATTTGGAAATCAAACTCAATTAAGGGTAAGTAATTATGATGGATTGATGGCATAAACGTTACTAATTTTTATCATAGTAACGGAAGTGCAGATGGAAGGCAACTGTAGAAATTTAAGTACGTATTAACAATTGAAAGGGACTGTCGATTGAGTGGAGTACTTTAGGTTGTCTTACTAAATTTAGAATTTAACATAAGACAAATAGAAATAAATCAATAAACGTATAGATTTTAAGTTTATTATGATGAATTATTTTAGTGATATGACTTAGAATAAATGAAATAATTTGGGTTAATTGGTATTTAATGGAATTAAAGGTTGCAATATTCATAGGTAAGGATTTAGATGAAATAGATTGATGTATGAAAAATTTAATTTGATAAATGACAATTAATTCCTTTAATTTGTGCAATTAATGTATGTTTAATTGATAACGATAAAAAGTTGATTTTTTTTCAGTGTAACCAACGTAAAATATTATCATAGCATGATACTTGGTTTGAATAGAAGGATTTGATTTAATGTGAAAATTTTTGTTCTAAGTATTGAATAAAATTGGGAATCAAATTTTTTTTTATGATAATAACGTTAGTATTGGTTAATAAATAGATTTCAATGCAGTAACCAAATAAATGGAATAAGATGAGTATATATTGCATAGAAATGAAATGATAAATTATTGATGTAATGGAAGATATAACCATGTCAATTATGCATATAAGGTAATAAGGTAATGAAACCGAGGTAAATTAATTAATTGAGACTTTAAGTAAAATTAACGTGTGGAATTGACCAAGGTTCAATAAAATGAGAATTTGATTGGTTATATTTATTGGTTGAGAAATGTAAATGTGTATTTGGGGAATAAATTTAGTCAGACTTAAGTATTGAATTTAATTAATTAATATATATGATAAATGATGATTAAATAAAAACCCAATACTCTATATATATGTATAATATTTGAGTGAAAATAATAATACACTTATAAATGTGGAATTAAGAGTTTACAACAACTATTTTAAGTAAAGAAATTGTTCATTCAAGTAAATTTGAAACATCGCAATAGGTGTAGATTAAGTGTTGCGTTAAATAAATTATAAAGGAATAAATTTATAGAAACGTAGGAACGGAAGAATGAACATTATAGTAACGTAAAACGTATTGTAGGATAATAATTAAGTATAGGCTTGTAAATTAGATGTATGACAATAAATTTTGTACGTAAACCTTTCTATTAGTTGATAAGTCTTATTTTGATCAATTTAAAGGAATACACTAAATTTTGTAGTTAGTACGGAATATTGATAAGTGAATGAATAAGATGAAACAAAGGTGGAATGTATTAGTTGAGGTTTTAAGTTATTTATGTGATAAGTTACCAAAATTACAATTTTATCTAAATACAGTAATTTATGCAAACAAAAGATGAACATTTTGAAATATTACCACAGTGATATATAAAAGAAACGTTAACTATGTAGTTGGAGAATAATTGATATATTTTGAGTTGGATAATAGAAATCAAGTTATTTATATAATTAGATTTAAGATGAGAGTATAAGTATATGATTAAATAATTGGGTTTTGCGAATAAAATTTATAATTCCCAAATAATAAGAAAACGCAGAGGTTAACACTGCGAAATTTATATACTTATAAATTTTAATTCACATCCAAGCTTGCTAAATTATTGGGAATTGATTGGATTATATAAGTAATGAAATTTGGCCAATATTTAAAGTTGAAAGAAAATTTGGATTTTATGATTTATTTTAATTTATTTAATAAATATTAAAAATAGCCATTTTTGTCACGGACTCGGATTTCGACGAAACTAGTTTCATCGGATCCGTAACGGTGAATTATAATAATGTTTCAAGTTTCGTTGCGATCGGACTTGTCGTTTGATCGTACGGACTCGAAACGCCTTGAAATTTACGCATTTTGAAATCAATTTGAAATTTTTATTTTTTTAGCATAACTTCTTCATACGATCGAATTTGGTCGCGAAACTTTTTCCATCGCGTTCAGAATATTTTGAAACACCTATTTGGATATATAGTTTTAACAAATTCGACTCCGGAGGCAGAACGGGCTTTTTGGGCCAACTATCGTTTAGCACGTTCGTTATCCGTACCCACCTAGCCTTCTTTTATCTGTCTATATATTTGCGATTATAAACCCTAGCCACTCCTTATTTTCATTTTTCTATACGTACATCTCCTTCTCAACTCCTCATTCCAATGGCAGAAAAAAACCTAATTCCCAAATTCCAAAATTTTATTCCAAAAAAAAAAAAATTTTGTGGATCTGCAGCAGCTTCTGGTCGCGCTTCGGGTTTCAGAGGAGAAAACCCTAGAGCAACTTCGGGTCAGGAAGAAAATGACTCGGGTCGCTCCGGGTCGTTTTGGCGAAAACTCCAAGCAAGCATCGGGGAAATGAGGCGGCGCCCCGAAGTCGAACCCGAAGTTGACCCAGGACCAGAATTTTTCATTTTTCAAATTTTCATAACTTTTGCATACGAGCTCGGATTCACGCGCGGTTTGTTTTGCTGGGATCGTATCGGAATTTCTGACGTTTTGGCACTGGTTTGGATGAATTTGGAGACTGTCCAATTTTTGGGTTTAAATTGGATTTGAATTCAATTTAAATTCAAAAGGTGAGTGTTTTAACCCACTCACAACTACTAGAAGCTTTTATGTTTGTTAAATAAATTTTAGAAATGAATAGAAATTTATTTATGAGCTTTTGGCATGTTATTTCATTCATATCTGTTGAATTGCATTTTATTGAATGTAACTGTTAATTTAATTGATTTATTGCGTGTTAATTGGCTGTTAGAAATTTTTGGTTGCATATGAACTGCTAGTTAACAGTTATGTCAATTATCACTGAATATAAATTGTTAGATTAATAGTTGAAAAATTTAATTTGAATAAACTGCCAGTTATCACCTGTTATATATGATCATATATATAATTGTTATTGATTGATATTGCTTGATGTTTGTGACTGGATGATGGATGTTTTGTTGAATGGATGTTTTATTTGATATCATTAAACTGCAAGTTAGCATACATTTTACATTTCATTCGGGATTGTGGTTTGAAATGATAAAACCGCAAAGTTTTATTTTTTTAAATTGCGGATTGAAATGCTAAATATCCGTATCACTTGACCATAGGATAGAAAATTATATACAGGCACCGCGGTCTATATATAACTATTTTAATGTGATTTCTATGGTTTGGATTGAATACGGTCTATAAATCTTAAATTTATATTGTATAAATATTTTATTTCATATTTATATACCTATGAAGTTGAAATTTTGAAATTAAAAGGAATATAAATTTCTTTATTGAAAATGGAAGAAATTAAGAAAATGGAGTTTGATGATTTATATCCTATGTTTAAATATTAAGTTGGAAATTTTAAAGATATGATATTTATAATTGGATTTTTCCCAAAATATTTTGAAATGAATATTCTAGTAAAAATTGAATTTGGAAATATATATATATATATATATTTTACTAGAAATTGAAGTCTTATTAATTATGGATTTTATGTGAATGGTCAAGATTAATTAATAGAATATTGATTTTGAAAGGATAAAAATCCAACTTTAGTTGAAATATTAATGCTCAAAAATGGATATAAATATATATAAAATTGAAATGGTTTTGGGACTTGAAGTAATATTTTGGATTTTGGTTTAACTTTAAAAGAAGAAATATTTGGAAAGCCATGTAATTTATTTCTTTGTAAAGCAACAGTAAAGTTAAACCTTTTTAATTCGCATACCGTTGAATATCCAAACCATTTAGTTTTGAAAATAATGGTTTTAAAATACTATGGATTTTCGAAGAATTATGTTGAAAGTTACAAACAGAATATTGGTTACATGGGATATTAAATAATAAAAAGTGACATAATTTTTTTGGAAAGGAATAATTTTATTTAGGATAAACGATATCATATTGTTTTGGGTTTTAAAAGAAGAAATGATATCGTAATATTACGGTTTGAAATGGATTATATTCTGGTTTTAAAAGTATAAACTATTTTTAAATGATCGCGGTGTTATAATAACGATTGGTTGGCAAAGAGACCGGGATCGGATATGGACATACTCTCTGTCGATACCGAAAACCACTTTGACTAACCGTGTACGCGGTGGAGATTCCAGAATGAAGTAGGTGGTGGCGACGTTTCCTGTAAGGTAAATACGTGGACCCAACTCCCATGAGTTGGCATAAGGTGGCTAAAACAGGAGCGATTCTCAGGCCAATGAGGTCATTCCTCTGATCGGACGCTCCTCTTCGATATTATAATTTGACTTGGATTTGATTCAGTGGCCACTTCTATATTTTGATTTTGGGGAGTTAGTCCGAGGTGGGCGGTAACTGCGGCTACGCGTTTCCACCAGCCTGGATAGCAATTGGTATATCTACCCTGGCATTGCCTAGTTGTGCCGTGTCACCTACCATATCGTGCCTTGTACGAGTTTGGTTTTCTCCCGTAGCCCGTGTGGTATCCTCTAGTGGCTTCTCGATCAGGAGGGGCTATGATATTGGACGGACTACTGGGACTATTACGTGTTAAGGTGGAAAATGTAAAGCCTTAACGCTATTTAAAAGTAAGTTTATTTTATAAATAGACACTATTATAATAGCGCAATATACTACATAGTAAATAGTTTAACGGATCCTTAGGAGATGTAAATCCCGAACATCTCTTGAGTTACTGTACTCATATTTATATTCTGTTTATTTAACTCACATAAGATATTCTAGTCTGACTCGGGTGTTTTTGTCTATTCAAATTCGCTCGGGTCAGTCCGAGCATTTCAGGATAGCAGATTTTAGCTTTGGAGGACGAAGACGAAGAATAAGTATTATGTTATATATAGTATTACACCACACTCTTTCTGTTCCGCTGCATTGCTTGTATTGGTATGTGTAACTCTGATATTTATTGTAAAAGAAGGATCAAGCTTTTGTAAACTGTTTATGAACTGTATATTTGTTATTATATTTTATCCTTCCGCTGTGAGATTCTGTTTTTGTTTTTATTTCTTCTCTGTTTTCTTATTTACCCCATAACAATCCGCCCTTGCGTATGCTTTGAATTGGCACGTGTGTCGGTTTAAAGTGTGCAAAAAGGCGGGATGTTACAGTTGGTATCAGAGCTTTGGTTTAGCGATAAACCTTGGCTTTGTGGGGTTTGACTCTTTGTTAATAGGGTAGAAATATCCTATGGGAGTCGCTGAGTGTATATATAAGAGAGAGCGTACTTGTTAGTATTAATAAAAAGATTTTAATATTGTGTTAATCTGTTCCGCTTTGTATTTATAAATTCTGGTTGATGCATGGGACGCTATGTCATCAATAGGGATTTCTAAACACTTAATAGGACAGACCGACATAATATTTGTTTTTAATATAGGTGAATGAAATAATTTTGCCTATTATATTTCTATATATAAAAATAGTTTTATAAAGATATATATATATTTGGTTGCTATAGATTGGATGTTAGGCAATAAAAATATTTATAATAACTGAAGCTAAGTGAAATTATAATAAACCAAATTTGGAGATTTAGAACTTAAGTCCGGGATTTTTGAAAATTTGCTTTCAAAGAATTTGTGAAATTTATTGATTTGGTTTATAAGTATTTTCTTATATAAATATTTCGTATAAATTGGAAGAATTGTTTTAAAGAAGATTTTGGAAAAGAATTAAATTCTGTACTTTCCTCTCTGTCGCTGGAAAATAAATTCGGTGATGACGGCCGCATCATCGACTTTCATTTTCGAGTTTCGAAGGGGAAAGGCCACTGTAGTAAATTCTACTGCAGATTTATTTTTGAAATTTTCTAAAAAATTTCTTTTATTGTTCTAAATATAATTAGAGATATAAAAGTTGTAAGAACTTATTTATCTATAATTTTGAAATAGATTAAAATTTGACCCGGTATTTAATTCTAAATTTTTCCGTTAATTAATTGTTTAAACTTTGTTAGTGAAATATTAAGTAAGAAAGTTAATGCTAGGGATAAGGGAAGTAAAAGTTTTTAACTGATAAATAATGGAAAAGATTTATTGAAGAATGAATGAATTGAAACCTCTAATTGGAATAAGAGAATAACTGCAAAGCTATAAAGAGGAATTTGCATACATATGAGACAAAGGGTAATATGAATAAACATTAAATTTAACTAAAAGAATGGAGATTAAACTTGTATAAGTTCAATTGCAATTTCCTTAACATAAATAACTTACCCAAATATAAAAGTTGAAGTGTTAAATGAGAAACTGGAATTGAATATTTTACAAGTAGGAATTTAGGAAATAATGAAAGAATTTATTGGTATAAACTTAAGTGATAATTGAAATTTTACCCAAATTAAAGGTGAGTATTATTAATAGGTGATTTTAACTTAAGTAAATAAAATGAAATTCTTTAATATTGATGTGTAGGGTTATAAACTTAAGTATGATTTAAAATGCTACTAGTAATATAATAAAAAGTAGGTAATATAAATAAATGTCTGTAAACCCTAGATAATGAATTAATAAAATCCTTTATTTATAAAAATGGAGGTTTTAAGGTTAATAATTTAAGTGTAAGTAGAGGGTTACTGTAATTAAATATAATAAAACATAAACATTAAATAAAGGAATGAAATTAAGGGTAAGTTGAAATTGTAATTTATAAAACGAATATATATTTATTGAACCGTTAATAAATAAAAAGGAATTGAGAAGAAACTTGTAAATTTTCACTTGCATTCTTAAATATACATAACTTACCATATAATAAAAGTTGCAATGTTAGTAAGAAAATGTAAGGGGAAATCTTACAAGTGAAGCTTGAGGTAATTAAGGTATTCAATAAATTTGCTGTTATAAATGAGAATTAACTGTATAAACTTAAGTTAAATTGGAAATTTTACTATATAAGAAAGGGTAAGTAGTATAAATAGATGATATAAACCTTAGTCAATAAATTGGAATACAATATAATGAATTTTGTAACAAATGGAAAATGAAAATTGTAAGAAACAAAGAAATCCCTCCATAAATGAAAGAAAGAAAATCAAACCACCGAAGCATGAAATAAATGTATAATAAGTTAATTTGGCTGTTAGTTTGAATTGTTATTGTTTGATTTATGTTTGTTGGGTAAGGAATTTGAAGTTGTTGGGGAATAAATAATCTATCCTTGTTCCATCTAAGACTGTTGAGTAAAGGATGCACTTGATAGTTAATTTCATTTCATACAAATTTCAAATTTGAACCCAGACAACTAATTGTTTGATGGTTTAAATGGTTGCTTCACTTTGTGTATGTATGTTATTTGTAAGATTGATAATTGTTGTATTGATTGGGTGATTAATGGTTGAAACCACCTAAACATTTCACTTTAATATAAATATTTAACCTTTTAGATTATATAAGTGAATGCAGGTGATGGAAGCAACTGCTTTTGGTTCCATAATAATAAGCGTATTGCCCGACAAATAGGTACGTTTTCGGATTACGTTTAAAGCGCTATTTTATATAGTTGCCCGTGTTGGGATATAATATTTTGATAATATTTGTAATATATTTGTTATATTTTGATATTTTATTTTCTCCCGAGCCTCTCCGTACAAAGGAGACTCTGCCAAAATTTTCCGTAAATTTTGGACTTAGAATTTTGTTGAAAATGTTTTTCCAACTTTAATTATTTAAGTATAAAAGTTTATAATGGCTATAAAACGGGTATATTTCATTAAAGGAAATTAATCCAGTAAATTGTTATTTATAAGCTAATATTGAATTGAGATGTACTGTTTTATTCTTCCTTCTCCCTTCTTTTTCCTTTTCGGGGACGAAAAGTTTTGAGTGGGGGAGAGTGTAACGACCCGTTAAGTTCGACCATTTAAAATTGTTTGTTTAATAGGATTTTGTAATTTATTTTAGTTGAAAGAATAAAGGTGGTAGATAAGTATTAAAATGAAGGCTAGAATAAATTATATAGAAGTGACTTAGAAACCTATTTAAAGACATTTGAATAAAATTCAAATGAATTAAGTAGAGAAAGAAAGAAAAATTCTTACCTGTACATAAAATTTAATATGGGAATATTAAACCAATTTAATGCAATAAAAGATTGTGAACGATAAATTGAATAGATTAAGAAACCCTGTTATTGCAAGTCAATAAATTTGTAAACCCTAATGAACATCTCAAAATTTATAAATTTATTGAAATTTAAGACATAGCATAAGCGTAGAACTATAGGTATGATGACAAACTTTTATAAATTGTCTAATTAAGGGTCAGCAAATTTATTTGGAAATCAAACTCAATTAAGGGTAAGTAATTATGATGGATTGATGGCATAAACGTTACTAATTTTTATCATAGTAACGGAAGTGCAGATGGAAGGCAACTGTAGAAATTTAAGTACGTATTAACAATTGAAAGGGACTGTCGATTGAGTGGAGTACTTTAGGTTGTCTTACTAAATTTAGAATTTAACATAAGACAAATAGAAATAAATCAATAAACGTATAGATTTTAAGTTTATTATGATGAATTATTTTAGTGATATGACTTAGAATAAATGAAATAATTTGGGTTAATTGGTATTTAATGGAATTAAAGGTTGCAATATTCATAGGTAAGGATTTAGATGAAATAGATTGATGTATGAAAAATTTAATTTGATAAATGACAATTAATTCCTTTAATTTGTGCAATTAATGTATGTTTAATTGATAACGATAAAAAGTTGATTTTTTTTCAGTGTAACCAACGTAAAATATTATCATAGCATGATACTTGGTTTGAATAGAAGGATTTGATTTAATGTGAAAATTTTTGTTCTAAGTATTGAATAAAATTGGGAATCAAATTTTTTTTTATGATAATAACGTTAGTATTGGTTAATAAATAGATTTCAATGCAGTAACCAAATAAATGGAATAAGATGAGTATATATTGCATAGAAATGAAATGATAAATTATTGATGTAATGGAAGATATAACCATGTCAATTATGCATATAAGGTAATAAGGTAATGAAACCGAGGTAAATTAATTAATTGAGACTTTAAGTAAAATTAACGTGTGGAATTGACCAAGGTTCAATAAAATGAGAATTTGATTGGTTATATTTATTGGTTGAGAAATGTAAATGTGTATTTGGGGAATAAATTTAGTCAGACTTAAGTATTGAATTTAATTAATTAATATATATGATAAATGATGATTAAATAAAAACCCAATACTCTATATATATGTATAATATTTGAGTGAAAATAATAATACACTTATAAATGTGGAATTAAGAGTTTACAACAACTATTTTAAGTAAAGAAATTGTTCATTCAAGTAAATTTGAAACATCGCAATAGGTGTAGATTAAGTGTTGCGTTAAATAAATTATAAAGGAATAAATTTATAGAAACGTAGGAACGGAAGAATGAACATTATAGTAACGTAAAACGTATTGTAGGATAATAATTAAGTATAGGCTTGTAAATTAGATGTATGACAATAAATTTTGTACGTAAACCTTTCTATTAGTTGATAAGTCTTATTTTGATCAATTTAAAGGAATACACTAAATTTTGTAGTTAGTACGGAATATTGATAAGTGAATGAATAAGATGAAACAAAGGTGGAATGTATTAGTTGAGGTTTTAAGTTATTTATGTGATAAGTTACCAAAATTACAATTTTATCTAAATACAGTAATTTATGCAAACAAAAGATGAACATTTTGAAATATTACCACAGTGATATATAAAAGAAACGTTAACTATGTAGTTGGAGAATAATTGATATATTTTGAGTTGGATAATAGAAATCAAGTTATTTATATAATTAGATTTAAGATGAGAGTATAAGTATATGATTAAATAATTGGGTTTTGCGAATAAAATTTATAATTCCCAAATAATAAGAAAACGCAGAGGTTAACACTGCGAAATTTATATACTTATAAATTTTAATTCACATCCAAGCTTGCTAAATTATTGGGAATTGATTGGATTATATAAGTAATGAAATTTGGCCAATATTTAAAGTTGAAAGAAAATTTGGATTTTATGATTTATTTTAATTTATTTAATAAATATTAAAAATAGCCATTTTTGTCACGGACTCGGATTTCGACGAAACTAGTTTCATCGGATCCGTAACGGTGAATTATAATAATGTTTCAAGTTTCGTTGCGATCGGACTTGTCGTTTGATCGTACGGACTCGAAACGCCTTGAAATTTACGCATTTTGAAATCAATTTGAAATTTTTATTTTTTTAGCATAACTTCTTCATACGATCGAATTTGGTCGCGAAACTTTTTCCATCGCGTTCAGAATATTTTGAAACACCTATTTGGATATATAGTTTTAACAAATTCGACTCCGGAGGCAGAACGGGCTTTTTGGGCCAACTATCGTTTAGCACGTTCGTTATCCGTACCCACCTAGCCTTCTTTTATCTGTCTATATATTTGCGATTATAAACCCTAGCCACTCCTTATTTTCATTTTTCTATACGTACATCTCCTTCTCAACTCCTCATTCCAATGGCAGAAAAAAACCTAATTCCCAAATTCCAAAATTTTATTTCAAAAAAAAAAAAAAAAAAAAAAATTTTGTGGATCTGCAACAGCTTCTGGTCGCGCTTCGGGTTTCAGAGGAGAAAACCCTAGAGCAACTTCGGGTCAGGAAGAAAATGACTCGGGTCGCTCCGGGTCGTTTTGGCGAAAACTCCAAGCAAGCATCGGGGAAATGAGGCGGCGCCCCGAAGTCGAACCCAAAGTTGACCCAGGACCAGAATTTTTCATTTTTCAAATTTTCATAACTTTTGCATACGAGCTCGGATTCACGCGCGGTTTGTTTTGCTGGGATCGTATCGGAATTTCTGACGTTTTGGCACTGGTTTGGATGAATTTGGAGACTGTCCAATTTTTGGGTTTAAATTGGATTTGAATTCAATTTAAATTCAAAAGGTGAGTGTTTTAACCCACTCACAACTACTAGAAGCTTTTATGTTTGTTAAATAAATTTTAGAAATGAATAGAAATTTATTTATGAGCTTTTGGCATGTTATTTCATTCATATCTGTTGAATTGCATTTTATTGAATGTAACTGTTAATTTAATTGATTTATTGCGTGTTAATTGGCTGTTAGAAATTTTTGGTTGCATATGAACTGCTAGTTAACAGTTATGTCAATTATCACTGAATATAAATTGTTAGATTAATAGTTGAAAAATTTAATTTGAATAAACTGCCAGTTATCACCTGTTATATATGATCATATATATAATTGTTATTGATTGATATTGCTTGATGTTTGTGACTGGATGATGGATGTTTTGTTGAATGGATGTTTTATTTGATATCATTAAACTGCAAGTTAGCATACATTTTACATTTCATTCGGGATTGTGGTTTGAAATGATAAAACCGCAAAGTTTTATTTTTTTAAATTGCGGATTGAAATGCTAAATATCCGTATCACTTGACCATAGGATAGAAAATTATATACAGGCACCGCGGTCTATATATAACTATTTTAATGTGATTTCTATGGTTTGGATTGAATACGGTCTATAAATCTTAAATTTATATTGTATAAATATTTTATTTCATATTTATATACCTATGAAGTTGAAATTTTGAAATTAAAAGGAATATAAATTTCTTTATTGAAAATGGAAGAAATTAAGAAAATGGAGTTTGATGATTTATATCCTATGTTTAAATATTAAGTTGGAAATTTTAAAGATATGATATTTATAATTGGATTTTTCCCAAAATATTTTGAAATGAATATTCTAGTAAAAATTGAATTTGGAAATATATATATATATATATATTTTACTAGAAATTGAAGTCTTATTAATTATGGATTTTATGTGAATGGTCAAGATTAATTAATAGAATATTGATTTTGAAAGGATAAAAATCCAACTTTAGTTGAAATATTAATGCTCAAAAATGGATATAAATATATATAAAATTGAAATGGTTTTGGGACTTGAAGTAATATTTTGGATTTTGGTTTAACTTTAAAAGAAGAAATATTTGGAAAGCCATGTAATTTATTTCTTTGTAAAGCAACAGTAAAGTTAAACCTTTTTAATTCGCATACCGTTGAATATCCAAACCATTTAGTTTTGAAAATAATGGTTTTAAAATACTATGGATTTTCGAAGAATTATGTTGAAAGTTACAAACAGAATATTGGTTACATGGGATATTAAATAATAAAAAGTGACATAATTTTTTTGGAAAGGAATAATTTTATTTGGGATAAACGATATCATATTGTTTTGGGTTTTAAAAGAAGAAATGATATCGTAATATTACGGTTTGAAATGGATTATATTCTGGTTTTAAAAGTATAAACTATTTTTAAATGACCGCGGTGTTATAATAACGATTGGTTGGCAAAGAGACCGGGATCGGATATGGACATACTCTCTGTCGATACCGAAAACCACTTTGACTAACCGTGTACGCGGTGGAGATTCCAGAATGAAGTAGGTGGTGGCGACGTTTCCTGTAAGGTAAATACGTGGACCCAACTCCCATGAGTTGGCATAAGGTGGCTAAAACAGGAGCGATTCTCAGGCCAATGAGGTCATTCCTCTGATCGGACGCTCCTCTTCGATATTATAATTTGACTTGGATTTGATTCAGTGGCCACTTCTATATTTTGATTTTGGGGAGTTAGTCCGAGGTGGGCGGTAACTGCGGCTACGCGTTTCCACCAGCCTGGATAGCAATTGGTATATCTACCCTGGCATTGCCTAGTTGTGCCGTGTCACCTACCATATCGTGCCTTGTACGAGTTTGGTTTTCTCCCGTAGCCCGTGTGGTATCCTCTAGTGGCTTCCCGATCAGGAGGGGCTATGATATTGGACGGACTACTGGGACTATTACGTGTTAAGGTGGAAAATGTAAAGCCTTAACGCTATTTAAAAGTAAGTTTATTTTATAAATAGACACTATTATAATAGCGCAATATACTACATAGTAAATAGTTTAACGGATCCTTAGGAGATGTAAATCCCGAACATCTCTTGAGTTACTGTACTCATATTTATATTCTGTTTATTTAACTCACATAAGATATTCTAGTCTGACTCGGGTGTTTTTGTCTATTCAAATTCGCTCGGGTCAGTCCGAGCATTTCAGGATAGCAGATTTTAGCTTTGGAGGACGAAGACGAAGAATAAGTATTATGTTATATATAGTATTACACCACACTCTTTCTGTTCCGCTGCATTGCTTGTATTGGTATGTGTAACTCTGATATTTATTGTAAAAGAAGGATCAAGCTTTTGTAAACTGTTTATGAACTGTATATTTGTTATTATATTTTATCCTTCCGCTGTGAGATTCTGTTTTTGTTTTTATTTCTTCTCTGTTTTCTTATTTACCCCATAACAATCCGCCCTTGCGTATGCTTTGAATTGGCACGTGTGTCGGTTTAAAGTGTGCAAAAAGGCGGGATGTTACAACTCCAATCCAATTCCATAGCGTAGTGCTCGTCCATACAATTCCAACGCAATTGGTTTCGTACGTTTTCGACCTCGTATGAAAAAGATATGAATTTTACAAGTTTACACGATTTTAAACTATATAAATTTACAAATTTCTCTTTGTATTTTAACCTACACTTCATCTCAGCCGTAGGATTCCCACCCCCTTCATCCTGGCCGCACGCATCATCTTCTATCTCTCATGTTTCTCCCAGTAACCCTCACGCACAAAAGAACCCATAGCTCGACATTTAGGGTTAATTTTCGCGAGAAAAACACACAACTTCACGTCGATCAGGAAACTCCACGACGAAGGCCATCACGCAAGCAAACTTCGGCTGTAGCCACCTTGAACTCGGCCCTCTCTATGGCCTCGAAAACCGTGTGCAACTGGACACGAACGCAGCCCATATCCTCCCCCATCGTCGCGCCATACCCCATCATATCCGTATGGATTCGAAGCTCCCATCGTTATCTACAACTTTGTAGTTGGCACTTTCCTCTAATTGTTAGTGAATTTGAAGATATTGAGGAAGAAACGAGATCAAATTCTGGCCGTTCAGAACAATAGTGGCGGCTAGGGTTTTAAACCCTTATTTTATTTTTATTTTGTGAAGAGTGGGGGGCTATTTATAGAAATCTATCGAACACTATTCATTCCGGAATTTCCAAACTCCGATTTACGCGCGGTGACCGGTGTTTCTAGGGTTTATCCCGCGTTCCGGACACAATGGAATAGGTTTCAGAAGCTAATTCGGTCATCTGTGCGAGTTATGGCAATAAACGTTCGATTTAAAATTAAACCGATTAAACGATTTTCTAGGCGTTTTAGCTTGCACCGGACAAACGGTAAATCCGATTGACATGAAATTTGAAACCATACAATAATATCACATTACGGATCCGATGAAACTGGTTTCGTCGAAATCCGAGACTTTTTGAAAAATGGCTATTTTGACTCGCCAAATTAATATTAAAACAATTTCGATGCGTTTCGAGCTGCCACGGTCAAACGACAACTCCGATTGCTACGAAAATTGAAATCCGATAATAACAAACTATTATGGATCCAATGGTACTAGTTTCGTCCAATTCTAAGACTGTTCGAAAATTGGCTAATTTCACTAGTCGATTTAATATTAAAATATTCAATTTTCACAAATAAACTTTTAATTCGATTTTAAAAGTTCTATAACATCATTATAACTCCAACATGATAAAATAAAATTTTACAAATCATTTTCAATCGTATTAAACCCAATTTTCAATTATTTCCGTATTTTCACTATCAAATTATCGATTTAATTATTCAATTAAATCCAATTATTCGAAATAAAATTTATTCGACTTATAAATTTCACTTATTAATATTTAAAATCAATTAAATATTCAAATTTTAATTAATAGAAATTCTGGGTCGTTACAGTTTATGAATTCTATAAACCCATTTCCGAATTCTCTTATAAATTGTAAAACAATTTGTAAAACTCTTTTATCCTTTAATCAATCTTCCCTTTTCGTTTTCCAAAGCATATTATAGATTCCTCTTATAAAAACCCCATCTGTTTATAAAAGTTCATTTATAAATCTTGGAAACAATTATAAATAAATTATAAACACTTACCTTTAAACACTACTATATACTAATAACATTATAAATAAATAAATACTAATTTAAAATATCTTAGAACAATAATTAATAATTTTCAAAACATCCATAAATAAACAATAATAATTATTCTTCAACATTTTTATAAATACTAACAATTAATTACCAAAATTTTATTGATAAGAATAATATTTAATTTCAAACCTTATGAATAATTTTAAATAATTAACCTTTGCATATTAAAATATTCATAAACCACTTTTAAACAACATTAATATAAATAAACAACGTTTAAGATATAAATATATTTTCATGTAAAAATCCATACTTAACTTTCCATATAATTGTTTCCATATTTATAAAACTATATTTATAGATATCTTTTATTTTATTAAAGTTCCTTTCATAAAATCCATTATATTTATGAACCTCATTCATAACTTCATCCCTTTATAAATCTCACTTATTCATAAAATCCATTCAAACATAATTTTCAACTGTTTTTAACCTTGCTCCCGTAGCTATAACTTTCTTTTGTAAATTTCTTTCAATTTATAAGATATCGTTTAACTGTTATAATCTACCCTCACATCAATTTCCAAAATATAATCAATTATTTTCTAAGACAAAAAATAGGCACATGGACAAACTTATAAAAAAAAATTAGGCTGAAGGACAACAAGTTTGGTTTTTAGGCTAAAGGACAATGCTACTTATAACTAACATTTTGTATAGTGTAAAATTGAATATAGTGCTTGATATAACTAGCATTTTGTATAGTGTAAAAGTTGAATATAATGCTAATTATAGCTAACATTTGTCCTTCAGCCTAAAAATGAAACTTGGTGTCCTTCATCCTAATTTTTTTTCAAAGTTTATCATTTTCCCTAATTTCCTCTTTCTAAAATATCATTCCACATCTTAAAATAAATCCACCACTTGATTTTTTTCTTTCCAATCTATTCAATGATAACAGTTTTCTTTTATTTATAAACACAGTTTATAAATCCATATTTTTACTAACCAAAATATGATTTTACAAATCTTCGCTTTCTTTATAAAGTATCAATTTTATAAATTATCATATTAGTAGATTTCACCTTAATAAATAAATTACAATATAGTACCTACGTGTGTATATAAATCATTTTATATAAAATAGTTAATAAATATTCATATCAAAATATTTCTATTTTCCTTTAAAAACAATATCCATATATTATAAAAACCGACTTGTCTTCTAAGATCTTAAAAATCTTTATTTACTGTTCAAAATCTCCATTTGAAATATTTTTAAAACTATTAAATTATAATATCCAAAAATTGTACTTTTGATTTTAAAATAAATTACTTCTTCAAATAATTCAAGAATATTTATTTAAAACATATATAATTTTCAAAATAACTTTGTAATCCCTTTTCTGAAACCATTACTATTTTATGGTATTTTGAAATATCAAAATATAAGGCACAGTGCTATTAAAGCAATAAATAAACAAAATCGTATCCACATCATCAATTACAGCATTCAATATATTATATATCAATTTATATGAAAATAAATCAATAGTGTGGGGAGTCCCGTTCCATCCCTCCAACTTGTCCCCCAGCATCACATACAGTAAATAATCACAAAAATATAAATCAACCATTTCGAGCGGGATTCATATGCAAAGGGTCATCCGCTCTTACAAAGGAACGTAATAGGGTCTCATCTGCTCCAATAGGCAAGAATATATCCAAACCAATAATATGAACTAGTAATCCATCCGAAGACTCAATAAAAATCAATAATAAAATATTTACACATCCAATAAATAATTTTTATTGACTATATAAATTTTCTGGTTAACAAAAAAGGCGAGATTAACTCACATTGATTTTAGCTTTGTCAAAACATTCCACTTTTGAATTAAAATTGGATGAATGTCCAAATTTTCCAATTTTTTACTAGCTCCAAATCTATCCAATCCAATTCCATAGTGTAGCCTTTCTCGATACGATAGCAACTCGTCACGTTCAATTTGGACCTCGTATGAGTTTGATACTGATTTATTAACATTTGAAATAATTAAAATTAATAATTAACTTAATTTAAATAAAATTAAAATCTAAACCTTTCTTCCTCACGTGCGATTTCCAGGCGCTGCTTCTCTTCTTTTTTTTATCCAAATGATCGCACCATCATGCAACCACGACCGCGACCACCGCGCCACCGCTCGCTATGCCACCTCGCATGCTTCGCCGCCACCTCCACCTCTGTGCCTCGCATGATCGCTTAAACCACCTAGGCTTGCACGAACATCATCGACCAATCCCCTCCACGTTTTCGTGACCATGCGGCCAGCTCGCGCCACACATACTGCCACGCACACGCCCCTCATGTTTCGCCGTACATCAGAACGTATGCCCCTAGTCGCGATATTATTTTTGAACGGAAGACCTAATTATTTTTCTTCTTAAAAGAACGAACCAATCTGATTTGAATGTGATTTTAAAGGAGGGAGAGGGTATGGGCTAAATTTTTGGAAGAATGGGTAGAGACATGGATGGGTATGGGCAATATGGTGAACAAAGAATATATATATTATTTAATTTAGAAATGTCTGGTTTTAAATGTTTAAAAATCACAAACTCCAAACGTGGCATGCCGCTTGGCATTCTATATATTATACCACTATTACAAACACACAGGAACTTGTTTCGAGACCCAATTTCGAGACCTAAGTTGATAGCATATTATAATTCACTATTACGGATCCAATGAAACTGGTTTCATCAAAATCCGAGACTATACCTCAAAAGGCTATTTTTACATGTTAATTAAAACGAATTATTACAAAAACTATTTCTCGATTTTAATTCAAATTTAAAAGTTTACTATCTTCAACTCCATCAAAATAGAATTCAGAATGCTTTGAAATCATTTTTATCCAATCAGATCCAAGCTTCAATTACTTTAAATATTTCCAATATTAAATTCAACAATTAAGTTATCAAATAAATCGCTATATTTGAAATCAAGTTATTTAACTTATAATATTAACTTTTCATTATTTAAAATCGATCAAATTCAAATGATTAAAATTCTAGATCGTTACGTTCTCCCCCTTTAAAAGAATTCCATCCCCGAAATTACTAAGAAAAAAAAAATACCCCAAAACCATTAACTTTTCAAAAATAATTAGTCGAAATAGCTTGGCAAAATTTTCAAAAATGTAACGACCTAAAATTTTTGTGCTTTTATCTATTAAATTAATTGAAATTTTGTGAAATTTTAAACAACGGAAATTGAAATAAAAATTTATTATTTGGAATACGTCTATTTAAACATAGCAACTAGTAAATTTTCATCTAATAATATTGAAGTTTATTTTATTGTATAATTCTATTTCAATTTAAATCAGTTAATAATTGACGATAATAAATTAATTTTCAAACCTAAAATATTTTCTATAGAAAAATTCTAAATCATCTTCTGAGTGAGACGTCAAATTTCGTTTCATCAAATTCGGACTTCTTTAGCTCCGTCGATCTTACTTCTCTGCGTTTTTGCTGCATTCTTCCACTAGCAGAAATTCGAATTTATATAATTCAATGGTGCCACTGGTATCTATATACCGTTTTGATCGTCTCGTCATGCTGATCTCTACGGTATTTATTTCTGTATTTTGAGGTCTGATACGCGACGGACATAATAAACTGTTCACCGTAGCGGTACCATATTTTGTCTTTACACTTTCCCTTGTTTACAAGTCTATAACGTGCTGCCAGACAAATAATTAACTGCTTCAGTAATTTGCATGAAATCAAGGGAATTGACCGTTGCAATTAATTTTATTCGTCCATTCAAATTTTACATCGGTACAAATCAATCAATTGCTTAATAAATTTTTCAATTCACAGATAGACTTCCCATTGTCTAACTATTAATAATTTTTAGTAATCATCGTCCTTGTCATTTGTCATTCCCTGGCACTTCGAAGTTTTATAATAATAATTAATATTTATAGTCATTTCACACGTTTTATAATAATAAAGAAAGGTGTGAACAGACTTTTACCTGAAGCCCACTCACATGTCTATATTCGTTCATTTTGTTCTCTATTCTGGTTCATTTCACTTCATCTCTCTGTCACTTACCTCCCTATTCATATTCTACAAAGAAAAAAAATCGTAGCCGAGCCCCTTGCTTTCTTCTTCATCACCCTCTTTTCTCATTCCACCCCTTCCCGCATGCGAACCCGCGGCGCGAAGCCGCCTGAGCACCTCAACTCGACCACCCGAGCGCATCTCCACCACCCGCCCTCACCGCAACCATGCATGGCCACCGACCTGAGCAACGGCCTTCATCCCCCTTTAGCTCGCCACCCTCTGCTTCATCTACCGCCACTGTTTCCTCCCTCTCCGCCTCCCTCAGACCAATGGCCGAACCACCCCTCCGCCCTTCCTATCCTCCTCCACCTCGTTTCGCTCCGACACAACCACATTCACCTCCGCCTAGAACATAGAGTGCCTTTACTTCTTGCCACTGTGCCTCCGCATCACCCCGCCCCACCCAGTTGAACTCATCACCGCATCCTTGACTACCTCTACTCCTCTACCGCTTAACCTCAACCTCGCTGGCCTTTGGTCGTGCTCCGCTTTGTCTCTTTCTCCCGTTCTATCTTCTATATATATATATATATATTTATATTTCTTTATATATAACGTATAAGTTTATATAAATAAGTACAATATGTTTCAAGTTGGTAGATTTAGTGGGAAATGCCTCTACAAGTTTATATAGTCAGTTTGTTAACGTGTATTAGTTATTTACAGGTTTTGCTTATGTATATGATAAATTTTAAATGTTTTTACAATTTGCAGTGTAGAAGTTTATAATAGTTCCATTTCCAATATTGTTTACAGTACGATGTAATACGTTAGTATAGATAGGTATATATGATTTAAAGATGGATTTCACATATGTATGTACAAGTAGCAGCCGGTTAATTTAAGTTTATATACATTTATGTCCATATTTGCCTGAAGCCTATCTTACAGTCATGTTATACCTACTATGTTCATTTCAATATATATAAGCCATAGTATATTACATAGTCTACTATATGTATGTTCCATTAATATGATATGAGTTAGATAGATGTATATTTTGCATATCTGTTGTCCAATGTCTGACTTATTGATATATGCATTGGTCTAGAAATGTATGTAGTTTGTAATAACCTGCCACTTTCATGTAAACTTATGGAAGTTATATAGGATCTGTTTATTTATATATGTAGTAGTTTAAAACAAATGAGATAACGAGATAACAGCGGCCTGCATTTCTTTTATTTCTCTGCAAGCACATCTCGTCCATCTAGATATGAAGAATACATCACAACCGATCATTGTATTGGACCCAAATGGTTAAGGCAAAATCTGTTGGGCCTGATTTTTCAGCCCACTTCAATTCATTTATATACTGCACTGTTTCATCACTGAAATGTAGCTTTTGTATAAAATACAAATCAGTATACAATCTCCTGTGAATCATTCATTCAATAAAATTCAGTTTTTTCAGTTTCTCAATATTTCTTCTCAAAACCTTTTATGGTATCAGAGCATCATTGCTTAACAGCACAATATCAAAAGAAAAGAAAGAAATCTCATCAGAAACTCCTCATCATTTGGAGAATAACTCCTTACCCATCAGATTTTACAATCATCATCTGGGTAAGATAAGTTTGTCTTTTCAAATCCAGTGCCTTGCCTAGTTACACACTGGCTGCACTCAGATTCTCATTAAAGAAAACTCAATCAAGAAAATATCAGAAGTCAGATTCAAGAAAGTCAAAAATCATCACAGCAAAACTTGAAAAACAAGATCAGTGCCACGCCAAGATCCATCAGATAATTATCATCACTTGGATCTAGCTGCATCATACCTATTTTTCATCATCTTCTTGAAGACTTCCTGGTTCAAGAATCTTATCTGAAATCTTCTTCATCTTCAGACAGAGGCAGTGCTGTCATCATGACTGACAATCTTTCAGAAACATATGATAATGCCACTTCAGAGCAGCAACTGGATGCAAAAACAAAGTTAATCAAATCTGTCACAAGCCCACAGAGTCAATTGATCACAGTACATCTTGATGAGAATAACTATCTGTTGTGGAGGCTGCAGATTGAAACTGCCATGCAAGGTTATGGCCTTGAAGGATTTCTTCACGGCGCAATACCAACTCCATCAAAATTTGTCACTGTTGCAGATAATAAAACAGTCAGCAATGAAGATTATGTGAAACATCACAGGCAAGACAGATTAATATGCTCATGGTTGTTGTCATCTATAAACACCAATCTACTATCACATGTTATTGGATGTAAATCAGCATATGAAATTTGGTCAACTATTGAAAAAGTTTTCAACACTCAATCAGCAGCAAAGGTTATGTATTACAAAAGACAACTTCAAAACATCAGAAAAGAAAACTGCTCTATGAGAGAGTACTTATACAAAATCAAATCAAGTTGTGATCTGCTTGAGGCTGCAGGCCACAAAGTATCTGATTCTGAACAGATACTGACTATATTGAATGGTTTAAGTGATGAATACGAAGCTGTTGTTGCAGTTATATCATCTCATAAGGTTTTACCATCTGTGGATGATGTTCACTCTATTCTACAGGCTCATGAAGCCAGAATAGATAACAAGAGACCACAAGAATCTGAACTTACTATCAATTATACTACAAATACAAGAAGCAAGAATCAAAGTAACAACAGAGGTGAAAAACAACCACAGAGAGGAGGCTACTCTAACAGAGCAAGGGGAAGAGGCAGATACAACAACAATAACAAACCAAGATGTCAAATCTGTGAAAGAATTGGACATACAGCCGTAAAATGCTACTTCAGGTACTCAAATCAGAATAGTAATAACTCAAGAAATGATAATCACAGTGCTAATATGGCCCAAGCAAGCTCCAGCAGTCAAGCAGAGAATAAAGACCACTGCTCAGGTGAACATGGTCAATCAGAACATGTGAATGATGACTGCTGGTACCCTGACTCTGGAGCAACTAATCACATAACAAACAACTTAGAAAATTTAAATCTTGGCAGCAAGGAATATAGAGGTAAACAGTCTATTTGCATAGGCAATGGTAAGTGCATCAAAATTTCTCATATAGGAAATGCTTCTATTAGAGGAAAGAAACAACTATTTCTCCATAATTTATTAAGAGTACCAAAGATCAAGAAAAATCTTATCAGTGTTTCTCAATTTGCTAATGACAATAAAGTATACTTTGAATTTTATCCTAGGTACTGTCTAGTTAGAGATATACTAACTAGAGATATTTTATTGCAGGGTGATGCTGAGAAGGGACTGTATAGATTCAAGTCTATCAACTGTACAAACCCTACAAAGGAGAAAAACTGTTGTAATCAATGTGAAATGAAAAACTGCAATAGTACATTTGATCTTTGGCATCGTAAGCTTGGTCATCCTAGTGTTAAAGTTGTTAAACAAATTCTTACTGAAAACTGTATATCTTATGATGATATTACACTTCCTTACATATGCACACACTGTCAGATGGGCAAGAGTCACAAATTACCATTCAATGACTCTTTAACCACATATTCCAAACCCCTAGAACTTGTTGCTACTGATCTTTGGGGACCAGCAGCAACATGTTCAGATTATGGGTATAAGTACTATATCTCCTTTGTTGATGCCTACACAAGACACACTTGGATATATTTCTTGAAAAGTAAATCTGATACTCATAAAGTTGTCTTGGATTTCATTGCTATGGTTGAAAAACAATTTAATTCACATGTTAAGATTTTGCAATCAGATGGTGGAGCAGAATATAAAGCTCTTCAAAATTACTTTAAGAATAAGGGAATAGTTCATAGAATCACATGTCCATACACATCTGAACAGAATGGCTTAGTTGAAAGAAAGCATAGGGACATAGTTGAAAAAGGGCTTAGTCTTCTAGCTCATGCAAATCTACCCCTAAAATTCTGGTCTGAAGCATTCAGCACTGCAGTCTATCTTATCAATAGACTTCCAACCAAAATTTTAGGAGGTAGAACACCCTTAGAGAAATTACAAGGGGTGAAACCAGACTATCATAGTTTAAAGACTTTTGGGTGCCTATGCTTTCCATACTTGAGGCCTTACAATAACAATAAATTAAACTTTAGATCAAGGCCATGCACATTTCTTGGATATGCCACCAATCAAAAAGGTTACAGATGTTTAGATAACAGTGGAAGGCTTTTTGTTAGCAGACATGTTGTATTTAATGAAAATGAATTTCCTTTTAGAAATTCAGAAGTGAAAACGACAAGTAAGGTATACAATCCAAGTGTAACTATACCTGAACCCCCTATATACTTTGAGAATGAGAATCAAACAGAGGTGGTGAGGACTACTGAAAATCATCAACTCCACCCTGTAGTATCTGCTCAACAAAATACTAACAGAATTGATGACTCCAGTCATGCCAGTCAATCACCTGCATTTGAAACAAGTGAAGAAAGTCAAAGAATTCAAGATCAACAACCTGATTCAAGTGACAATGCAAATCATGATAGCACTGACAACCTACCTCATACTGATTCTCCTGCTAAGTCAGGTCATCCAATGATGACCAGAGCTAAAAGTGGCATCTTTAAGCCAAAAGTCTACATTGCCAACACAAGTCCTGACGAACCATCATGCTATGAGCAAGCTGCAAAGCACAAAAACTGGAGGACAGCAATGGATGAAGAGTATAATGCTCTTATAAAAAATAAGACATGGAATCTTGTATGTCCACCAGCTCATAAAAATATAGTTGGGTGCAAATGGACATACAAGATAAAAAGGAATCCTGATGGAACCATCAATAAATATAAGGCAAGACTTGTAGCCAAGGGCTACACACAGCAGTATGGGTTTGACTTCACTGAAACTTTTTCCCCAGTGGTCAAACCCTCTACAATAAGGCTCATACTTACTGTTGCCTTGAACAAGAACTGGAGAATAAGACAACTAGATGTCAACAATGCATTTCTTAATGGCATATTAGAGGAAGAGATATATATGATGCAACCACCTGGCTATGAACAAGATGAAAAACTTGTGTGCAAACTAAATAAGGCAATATATGGCCTAAAACAAGCACCAAGAGTATGGTTTGATAGACTGAAATCAACTCTAATATCAAAGGGATATCAGTCCATCAAATCAGACACTTCACTGTTCATTAAAGTCAGTCAGTTGTCAACTATATATATTTTAGTCTATGTTGATGATCTTATAATTATAGGTGACAATCAAGATGAAATTAATCAAATCATCAGCTATTTGGACAAGCAATTCTCAATTAAAGACCTTGGTGATCTTAGTTATTTTCTGGGAATTGAAGTACACAGAGCAACAAACTCAGAAATAACACTGTACCAGAAAAAATACAAAACAGAGTTGCTGATCAAAACAAAAATGGAAGATGCCAAACCCATGCCAACACCAATGGTAAGCAATCATAGTTTATCCAAAAACAGGGGAGAAATCATAGACAATATTAAACAATACAGAAGTGTTATAGGTGCATTACAATATGCAACTATAACACGACCTGATATTGCATTCAGTGTTAACAAACTTTCTCAATTTATGCAGAATCCACTGGACCAACACTGGAAGGCAGTCAAGAGGATTCTCAGATATTTAAAGGGAACAATAAACTATGGCTTAACTCTCAAAACTTGCAAAAGTCTTAATCTAACTGGATACGCAGATGCAGATTGGGCTACAGATATAGATGACAGAAAATCAGTTACTGGTTATTGTATTTTCATTGGCAAAAATCTGATATCATGGTGCTCAAAAAAACAATCAACCATTTCAAGATCAAGCACAGAGGCAGAGTATAGGAGTGTAGCAAGTGCCACAGCCGAAATTATGTGGCTACAATCAGTACTGGATGAACTAAACTTGAAATCAAACATCAAGCCAACACTATGGTGTGACAATCAAAGTGCAGTATACATGACAGCCAATCCCATACAACACTCTAGAACTAAACATATTGAAATAGATCTACACTTTGTCAGAGATCAAGTTACTAAAGGGAATTTGCAAGTTAATCATATACCTGCCATATACCAGAAGGCCGACACGCTCACCAAGGCTCTGGCAAGAAGAAATTTCGAAAGGTTCAGACTCGAACTGGGAGTAGCCGAGATCCAGCCCTCTCACCAGCTCACTAACCAAGACCACATCCAAATTGGAGACCAGAAGGAGGAAAAACATCAAAAGAGTCAACTTGTCCCCAATTCAGCTCAATATCACCTCAAGTTATATCGGGTGAAACAAGAAGCTAAAACAAATTACTTAAATCGAACATCTGAAGAGAATAGACTGAAGAAGAAGCAAGAATTTCATCAACTACAGCAATTTAACTGAAGATTTAAGCAACATCACCTCACGAACTCTAACCCTAGAATATGGATTAGGGTTCGAAGGGGGGAAACAAATGAGATAACGAGATAACAGCGGCCTGCATTTCTTTTATTTCTCTGCAAGCACATCTCGTCCATCCAGATATGAAGAATACATCACAGCCGATCATTGTATTGGACCCAAATGGTTAAGGCAAAATCTGTTGGGCCTGATTTTTCAGCCCACTTCAATTCATTTATATACTGTACTGTTTCATCACTGAAATGTAGCTTTTGTATAAAATACAAATCAGTATACAATCTCCTGTGAATCATTCATTCAATAAAATTCATTTTTTTCAGTTTCTCAATATTTCTTCTCAAAACCTTTTAGTTTATGCATTGTTTATATATAGAGTTTGGTAAGTTTAAATATGTATTATGTTTCGTGAAAGGAAAGTATAGCTAACAGTCTGCATATATGTTCATAGTAAGTATATATAAAGAAGTATATTAGTTTATAACCAGTTGCTTTTATACTTATATTATATATAATGGGTATGCATGTATATAATGGCTGTATGTATAATATATCGCGAGTCAGTCTTCTATCAGTTATTTTAAAGTAATGTGTAAATATATACTTCGGTTACATTCACATATAGGTTGTATAATGATGATAATATGTATATACTTAACTTGTATTTATATTTTAATTTTTGTTTATAAATATGTTATATACAGTTAGTTATAGATGTTAGTTTGGTTTAAAGGGTTATATTAGATAAGTCAATATAATGTTTTGCTAATATTTGAGTTTTAGGGTAAACAATGATTTTTGAAACGCATGTATACATATATTTTATCAATATGTGCTTGAAATTAGAACATGATACAATTTTATATCAATTCAATTATACCCTTTATATTCATCAATCCAGTTCTGATTGATTTTCGTCCATTCCTATTTATCAGCATTTGTTCGTCTGCTTTCTTCATCGAATTTGTGTCGATTTTTGCTTGGATTCGTAATTCAATTTCAGTGTCCGTATCAGTGTGCATATCCGTGTCATCTTCTATATTCTCTAGCCTCGAGAGCTGAGCAATCACTCACGATTAACGTTCTTACATTTATTAAATTTGATTTCAACTGAAACGACAACTGAAATATGATGCTAATTTTAACTGTTAATTATTAAATATGCTAGTATCTGTAACTGTTCACTTGTGGAATATGACACCATATCCTATTGTTTATATTATATTGTTATTGATGATAAATTCCTATTATTATTATTATAATATCGGTTATCACTCTGCAAAGTTCCCTGTTAGTATAGAATTCCCTATATGTTGAAATGATACATACCCAAACAGACTTTAGAATAAAAGATTTTCGTTATGGGTTAAAATGATAAACCCAAGCGATTTTCAATTGAATTGAATTTGGAATTGCGGGTTGAAATGATATATACTTGTATATATTAAATTGTGAATTGAAATGATAAATATCCTTATTATTTGACCATGGGATAGAGCAATATACAGGCACCGTTGGTCTATATATAAATAAATATAAAAAATGAATTCTATGGTTTTGAAAGGGAATGTATATGGTCTTATTTAATATTGAAATATTTTGTATAAATATGTTTTGAATATAAAGTAGATTTAATAATAAACCTAAATTAATAAGGATTGATTTAATTAATATAATATGTTAAGTATTATTTTCTTAAATCGATTTTTCAATGATTTGTATAAGTAAGGAAGATAAGGTTGAATTGATTAAAATTGTAATTAGTTAAGAATTTTACTTAACTAAATCGATTTGAAACTATTGAATTTGGAATTGTAGATATGATCTTATTACTTGATTTTGATTTAAGTAATTTAATGGGTATTTCACTTCTAAAGGAATCGAAGGTAATATATATAGAAAATGTAAATTAAGATCACATAAATAATATTGAATTTATTAAGGGAATTTTTCAAAACTAAATAATAGTGAAGTCAAATTGGGAGATAACTGCAATTATCAAATTTAGTCTTTGAAATGTTGGATAATTAGAGTTTCAAAATATATTGACTTTGAACTACACTGAAATTTAATGGTTTGTTTGTGGTTTAAAGCTGTATTTGAAATCGATAAATTTGATTTTGTTTAGTCATAAACTGAATCGAATGGAAATTAATAAATTGAGATTGAATTAAATTTGAATTGAAACTCGAGCTGATTTGAGTCAATTTGTGAAATTGAGGAAATATTTATATTTAATGGAAATGATATTCCGGTTTTGAAGTATAGATTATTTTAAAGGGACCACGGTGTTATAGTGACGTTCGACGGTTAGTAAACTTCTTTATTGTAAATAGTTCCACGGATCCTTAGAGGATGGTTATTCCAAACATCCTTTGAGTTACCTGTATTTCAGTTGACATTTCACTGGAGTTGGATTTATTGATATAAGAGTGTTAATCCTGACTCGAGTGTTTTGTGTTTTGCTTTACGCTCGGGTCAGACTGAGTGATACAACATTTAAGACTCACCTTTGGAGTTTGGAGCATTGCTTGGAGATCCAACTATCGTTTCAGTTTTCAGCTTTTCCAATTGATTTGTTCAGAGAGGTCATCTGTTTGTACTGGAGACTTCATTGTATTTGCGATATTCTGTTGTATTGTATTTCTAACTCCGATGTTTATATAGTACCTTCATGAACTACTATCTATCTATTCCACTGCATTATATTACTCAGTGTCTGTGATTCTGTGATTTATTTATTTACTGTATCTGCTGAGTCTTGCCAAATTTAAATTAACAATATGATATTTTGAGCAATTCAAGCCGGCATGTGCGGATGCGAATGGTTGAAAATAGTAGGTCGTCACAGTTGGTATCAGAACTTTGGCTCTAGGAAAACTTAGCATGTATGGTAAATTTAATTACAGAATACTTTCGTTCGAGCTTGAATTCTTTCCTTTTTGATTTGAATTTCCTTTGGATTTCAGAACCGAAGGAACGTTCCGATTATATTTGATTCACTAGAGATTTCTATATCCTCGGTTGAGATGCTGTTATTTCTTTTTATGCCGAATTCTACCTCTGGCGATCGAATGTCGATTTGCCTTAGAATTACGCATCAATCACATTCCTGAAGTCACGGTCGATCCGGTTAAGGTCGCCTACGATTTATATAAGTATATCCATCTTCTATTTTTAAATTTAATTATCTCATCTTCGATCGAGCCTATCTTAGAATCAGAATTCTATTTGATTAGAGTTCCTCTAATCGGAATCTCTATCTTTATTTGAAATCCATTCTTGAATCATCCTTTGAAAAATCGGGTTTATTTGTATTTTAGAAATTGTTTTATATATCGAAATTATTATTTCGATAAGTATGATTATATTCTATATATAAAAGTGAAATGTTTCTGATAAGGATTATATACCTTTTAAAAACTAGAATTTGAAGTTTCGAAAGGATTTGAAATTTTGAAAATTACATAAAAAATTTGATTTATATGAAAATTATTTATAACTAAAGGGTTTTAAATTGAAAATTTAAGGAGTTGAATTCCAGTGTTTTGAAATTGGTTTTAAAATTTTGAAAATATAATAATACGATTTAAAAGTATATTTCGAATAAGAAATGTTTCAAAGGACTTCAAATGAGTTCCAATGATTTCAAAAAAAAACAGAGAAGTTTTCAAGAAAATAGAAGTCCATAACTCACTTATGTAGCTAGTGAATAATTTCGATGATGAGTGCACACATCATCGACATTGATTCTCGAGTTTCAGAGTGGGGGAGAGGCCACTTTAATAGCTTTGCTATGCGAGTGATTTTGTGAAACCAATTCTTATTTTAAATTTCGAATTATAATTCGATATTCGAAAGATATATCTTTATATATATAAAACGATTTGAAGCGAACCCGGTGTTCCATCCTCGAGTTTCAGATTTGATATTACTCTACATATTGCAATTGAATTACTGATTTGTTGTTGATTTCCAACTCTAAATTGGAAATTTGACTTCTTCGACTATTTTGAATGTTCGAGCACTTCCAAATCGACGTTTAAATTTTCAAAGCTAAGTGATTTTGAAAAGTATAAATCATTCGAAAAGGTAAATGAGTTGAAATGTTTTGTTAAGTAAATGAATTTTTTTGACTTAAATTTTTTCGATTTGGAAGCTAGGATTATTTTCTAAGCCCATTATTTGGAAACTTTGAAACTGGTGATATTAAATTTGGAAGAAATAATTTGGAGAAATCATATATGATTTTGAAACTGAAACGATATTGAAAGGAATTGAAATTGAGAACCTTGTTTTATTAAATACTTGATTTGGGAGTTATCGAACTTATATAAAATTGATTAATATAAGTATGAAGCTGATCTGAAAACTATTGATTTGGAAAGGTACTCAATTTGAAAAGCGAAATCTTATATAATCGAAGTCTATATAAGTGTGATTTGATATACTATCGATTTTGGAAAGTATTCGATTTGAAAATGGAATCTTATATATATAATGGTCTTTATATAAGTATGATATCTGAAATTGATTTTGAAGGTACTATTGTGATATATATTTTTGAAGTAAAGATAAGAAAAGTGCCTTCTGCTTGATATCCGCTTTGTGGACACATTGTGGATTCATTCTATCGATATTATTCTCTCTGATTTTGGTTTTCCGGATGTGATACTCGAGTGTCCTACCATGGCGTAACCCATGGTTGTTTTTTTAGGTAGCTTAATTCGTAAGGAAGAGATTGCTTAAAGGGTGTGGATGTTTCCTGGAGGATCCAGGCGTAACCATTGTTATGTATCCTATGGTCTACCGATTTTGTTGTCGTGGCGTAATCCACAAGGCAGAGATTTCTTAAAGGGTATGGATGTTTCCTAGGGGATCCAAGCGTAACCATTGTTATGTATTCTGCGGTCCATAGTTTTGGTTATCATGGCGTAATTCGCAAGGCAGTGATTGCTTAAAGGTATGGATGTTTCCTAGGGGATTTATGTGTAACCATTGTGTATCTACGATCCAGATGATTTGTTTGGATTGTACTTTCCATATCGGTAAAGGCTGTTCAAGTATTTTCACTGGGTGTTGAAACAGGTCTACTAAGTACTTAAAGAATTATAGTGTTGCGCCTGATCGATGCATGGCCAGAGTCTGCAAGAACGAGGATGAACTTGTTGAAACATGAAGTTATAAAAGTATTTTCGAAAGGAAAATTTGTTTCGATATAAAGGTATTTTATTACAAAAGTATTTTTCAACAAAGAAATTCTGTATTAATATCTGAAATTAAAACTCTTATGGTTTGAATTAATTATTCATGTCCGATACAATTCTTTTGAATCTACCTTATCTACTCAGCTTTATTTATTCACCTATATTCTATTTTTCCAAATCTACCCACGTTTTCTTTTGAATATATCCTTTAAATTATTATTTATTTATATACTACATGGTTTAATAGAAAATTTTAGTATTATAAACATTTTTGAAGTATTAATTAAATAAAAACATATATAAAGTAAATAATTATTTATTTATTAATAATATCTGAAAGGTATTTTAGATAAAATTAACAAATTTGTGAATTATGGATTTAATGTTATAGTAACGTATAAATGGAAATATTTTTGATTTGCAAAGTTTATAAATGACTATTTATGGACATAATAAACGGGTTTAACCAAATTATTGAATATTAATTAACTTAAAGTGAAATTTATATAGTTTTAAAAATTACTGTCTATCATTGTCTTCCAATCTATTTTTCTTTTTGGTTGTCTATTCTCCTACCTCCTTCCTTTTCAGGGACGAAAAGTTTTGAGTGCGAGAGAGTGTAATGACCCAAAATTTTTGTGATTTTATTTATTAAATTAATTGAAATTTTGTGAAATTTTTAACAACAAAAATTGAAATAAAAATTTATTATTTGGAATACGTCTATTTAAATATAGCAACTGGTAAATTTTCATCTATAATACTGAAGCTTATTTTATTGTATAATTCTATTTCAATTTAAATCAGTTAATAATTGATGACAATAAATTAATTTCCAAACCTGAAATATTTTCTATAGAAAAATTCTAAATCATCTTCTGAGTGAGATGTCAAATTTTGTTTCATCAAATTCGGACTTCTTTAGCTCCGTCGATCTTATTTTTCTGCGTTTTTGCTGCATTCTTCCGCTAGCAGAAATTCGAATTTTTATAATTCAATGGTGCCACTGATATCTATATACCGTTTGATTGTCTCTTCATGCGGATCTCTGTGGATATTTATTTCTGTATTTTGAGGTCCGGTACGCGACGGGCATAATAAACTGTTCACCGTGGCGGTACCATATTTTGTCTTTACACTTTCCCTTGTTTACAAGTCTATAACGTGCAGCCAGACAAATAATTAATTGCTTCAGTAATTTGCACGAAATCAAGGGAATTGACTGTTGCAATTAATTTTATTTCACCCATTCAAATTTTACAATAGTACAAATCAATCGATTGCTTAATAAATTTTCCAATTCACATATAGACTTTCCCATTCCTAACTATTAATAATTTTTGAAAATCATCATCCTTATCTTTTGTTATTACCTGGGCACTTCGATTGTTTTATAATAATAATTAACATTTATAGCCATTTCAGTATATTGCTTTTCACACGTTTTATAATAATAAAGAAAGGTGTGAACAGACTTTTACCTGAAGCCTACTCACATATTTATATTCGTTCAGTCTTTTCTCTATTCTGGTTCATTTCACTTCATCTCTCTGTCACTTACCTCCCTGTTCATCTTCTACAAAGAAAAAAAATTCACAACTGAGCCCCTTGCTTTCTTCTTCATCACCCTCTTTTCTCGTTCCATCCCTTCCCGCATGCGAACCCACGGCGCAAAGCCGCCTGAGCACCTCAACTCGACCACCCGAGCACATCTCCACCACCCGCCCTCACCGCAACCACGCATGGCCTCCAACCCGAGCAACGGCCTTCATCCTTCTTTAGCTTGCCACCCTATGCTCTATCTACCTCCACCGTTTCCTCCTTCTCCGCCTTCTCCAGACCAATGGCCTAATCACCCCTCCGCCCTTCCTATCCTCCACCACCTCGTTCCGCTCCGACACAACCATATTCACCTCCGCCTAGAACATAGAGTGCCTTCACTTCTTGCCGCCGTGCCTCAGCATCACCCCGCTCCACCCAATTGAACCCATCACCGCATCCTTGACTACCTCCACTCCTCTACCGCTTAACCTCAACCTCTGCTGGCCTTTGGTTGTGCTCCGCTTTGTCTCTTTCTCCCCGTTCTATCTTCTCATATATATATATATATATGTACATATATTTATATTTGTTTATATATAACGTATAAGTATATATAAATAAATACAATATGTTTCAAGTTGGTAGATGCTAGTGGAAAATGCCTCTACAAGTTTATATAGTCAATTGGTTAAAGTGTATTAGTTGTATATAGGTTTTGCCTGTGTATATGATAAATTTTATATGTTTTTACAATTTGCAGTGTAGAAGTTTATAATAGTTCCATTTGCAATGGTGTTTACAGTATGTTGTAATACGTTAGTATAGATAGGTATATATGATTTAAAGATGGCTTTCGCATATGTATGTACAAGTAGCAGCCGGTTAATTTAAGTTTATATACATTTATGTCCATACATGCCTGAAGCCCATCTTACAGTCGTGTTATACCTACTATGTTCATTTCACTATATATATAAGCCATAGTATATCATATTGTCTACTATATGTATGTTCCATTAATATGATATGAGTTAGATAGATGTATGTTTTGCATATCTTTTGTCCAATGTCTGACTTTATGATATATGCATTGGTCTAAAAATGTAGGTAGTCTGTAATAACATGTCACTATCATGTAAACTTATGTAAGTTATATAGGATCTATTTATTTGTATATATAGTAGTTTATGCATTGTTTATATATAGAGTTTGGTAAGTTTAAATATATATTATGTTTCGTTAAAGGAAAGTATAGCTAACAGTCTGCATATATGTTCATAGTAAGTACATATAAAGAAGTATCTATAAAGAAGTATATTAGTTTATAACCAGTTGATTTTATATTTATATTATATATAATGGGTATGCATGTATATAATGGTTTATGTATAATATATCACGGGTCAGTCTTGTATTAGTTATTTTTAAGTAATGTGAAATATATACATTTTGTTACATTCACATATAGGTTATATAATGATGGATGTATATACTTAATTTGTATTTATATTTCGATTTTGGTTTGTAAATATGTTATATATAGTTAGTTATAAATGTTAGTTTGGTTTAAAGGGTTATATTAGATAAGTCAATGTAATGTTTTGCTAATATTTGACTTTTAGTGTAAACAATGATTTTTGAAATGCATGTATACATATATTTTATGAATATGTGTTCGAAATTAGAACATGATACAATTTTATATCAATTCAATTATACCCTTTATCTTCATCAATCCAATTCTGATTGATTCCGTCCATTCCTATTTATCTGCGTTTGTTCGTCGTGCCTTCTTTCTTCATCGAATTCGTGCCGATTTTTGCTTGGATTTGTAATTCAATTTCTGTGTCTGTATCAGTATGCATATCCGTGTCATCTTCTGTATTCTCTAGTCTCGAAAGGTGAGCAATCACTCACGATTAACGTTCTTATATTTAATAAATTTGATTTCAATTGAAACGACAATTGAAATATAATGCTAATTTGAACTGTTAATTATTAAATATGCTAGTATCTATAGCTGTTCAGCTGTGGAATATGACACTATATCCTGTTGTTTATACTATATTGTTATCGATGATAAATTCATGTTATTATTATCATCATATATGCTATCACTCTGCAAGTTCTCTGTTAGTATAGAATTCCCTATGGTTGAAATGATACATGTCCGAATGGACTTTAGAATAGGAGAATTTCGTTATGCGTTGAAATGATAAACCCAAGCTATTCTCAATTGATTTGAATTTGGGATTGTGGGTTGCAATGATATATACTTATATATATTAAATTGTGGATTGAAATGATAAATATCCATATTATTTTACTATAGGATAGAGAATTATACAAGCACTGTTGGTCTATATATAAATAAATAAAATAAATTATTTCTATGGTTTTAAAAGGGAATTTATATGGTTTTATTTAATATTGAAATATTTTATATAAACATGTTTTGAATATAAAGTAGATTTAATAATAAACCTAACTTAATAAGGTTTGATTTAATTAATATAATATGTTAAGTATTATATTCTTAAATCGATTTTTCAATGATTTGTATAAGTAAGGAAGATAAGGTTGAATTGATTAAAATTGTAATTAGTTAAGAATTTTACTTAATTAAATCGAATTGAAACTATTGAATTTGGAATTGTAGATATGATCTTATTACTTGATTTTGATTTAAGTAATTTAATGGGTATTTCTATGATGTCTCAGAAATTTGGGCAATATTTATTTAATAATTTCATTTATAATTTATTTTAAAATATGAAATATTGATTCAATAACCCAATTCAAACATAATTTTCTTTCGAAAATTTATAATAATAATTGAATTTGAGAATCTTATTGTTTTAAAATGTTAAAAATATTTAATGATAAAATTTCCTTTCTAAGCTGATTTAAAAATATTTTATTTATAATGTATATATATGTATACATTGTAAATAGGAGTTTTAATTTTAATTTTAAATTTAAATTTAATGAAGGATATTTTCAAATATATAATATATATATATATGTATATATATAAAGGTGTATAATTAATGAATTGATTAAATTAAATTGAAAATAGAATTGAAACTTTTTCATAAGTCAATTTATAGATCTATCTTGTATTTTTAGAAAGAAATTATAGTAAATATTTTGGTATAAATATATAATAGTTAAGAATTGTATTTTTATAATAAAGTTTATTTTGTTTTATTTTTAAATTGTTTTGAAATAAATTTAGTTTATTTATATTAAAGTATAATATTTTAATTTGAAATCTTTGGAATAAAATGAATTCAACATTTGTTCTTTTTAAAAAAAAAAAAGTTTCTCTTTTGAAAATTGGTTTTAAATAATTTAAAAATATATATATATTCAAGCAAATACTTAAATGTGTAAAGATAATTCAATTGTAATCATTTAAAGATTAAATGTAAATAAACATCTTAAAATTAAATTAGATTGGTTTTATCTTAAATTAAAACATTTGTAAACAAGAAATTTATTTTATATTAAAATCATACATGTGTTAACTTCATGTTTTTAAATTGACACTTGTAAATAAATCTTCACATCTAAATAACAAGCGGCAATACAAATCAATATTGAATAAAACTTCACAAATCTCTTTATTTCAAACACTTATCTTCTACAATGAATTTAAGATTCAGATTTAAAGAAAACTGAAATCCATTTTTACTCTAAAATCCACAACTCCAAACTCAATCTATATTCTGCAAAATTTCAACTTTATTAGTTCTGTAAACAAGGGTTTTAACACCTGCAAAAGAGACTACATCTGCAAATTCTTTTAAACCTGCAAACAAACAAAGTTCTTCAACCTGTAATAAATCAATTCAAGCAAGAATCTGGGGAAGCATGCAGACCAAAATCATCATCAAATGCTGTTCCAAAAGCCTGCAATCAACATGTATTGTAATCAACTATAAGCTCAGATCAGTGCAATGGAAATTCAGGCCTTGGAAATAAATTGCATCTGGAATGCTTTCTGCTTTTCAATTTAAAAGTGAGTAAATTTTTGTTTAAAAACAGTTTCTACTTTTAAAAACTAAGTTAACAAGATTTGCAAAGCTTAAAGATAATTCAAATGCCTTTCAAATAGGAAAACTGTTAAACAGTGGTAATTTAGAACTGGTCTGTTCTTTCTTTTTAGTGAGTGACCCCAAATTTATATGTTGTTTAAAATTTTATATGTGCATGAGTTTGAATATGCTTGTTGACTGTTGTATCATGCCTGCATACATTAATCTCGAGTATGCAGATATGTTTGTTGTGAATTTTCTACAGACATGTTCTGTTATTACTAGGATTTAAATACAAATCTACTTATTTATGTATGAATCTTATTTAGGACTTATTATGTAAACAAATTTGAGTTGTGTAGCATAGAATTAGGATTGTAAAATCTTTATTTTAGAAGAGTAAAATCTGTTACTTCTGGAATTAATAAATAAAAAAAAACAAACAACAGACAATAGATTCCAAAGTATAAAATTTCCAAACATCTTAAATTTATTCAAAACATGTTTAAAGCTTTAATGTATGTTTAAAAACATGGATATTTAAAACATGAATCAAGTTTTAAAATCAACTAAGGAGTCAGTAATTTAGATTGTGCAGTATTTAGGGATTAGGGTATCTAATCATCAAATTAATTTTGGGATCTGAAATTACTTCTGGAGGTGTATGATTGACTGGAGAGAGTGGGATAATAAGGAGAAGTTGGTCAGAGAATGAAGATGATGACAGTGGGGTATTTTTCTCAAGTTAGAATTCCTAGTTTTAGTGTAGAAGAGGTTTGGAACTGCCTGAACTCTGTGGTGAAATGAGTGTTGCCATATTTTGGGTTTTGGCAGAGGGAATATAGGAGGAGCATTTGCTGGAGATGGAGGTCATGAAATGGCCGGAGTAGGGTGTTGTGATGATTTACAGGTTTGGCATGTTTGGGTTTGAAGCTTTTTCAGGTTGATGTCATTTTGCTTGAATCTGATTATCAAGCTACAGAGTATTATGTTGGTGTTTGTTATCAAGTCAAGGGGTGGATGGCTCCTTGGAGAGGATGGTGGAGGTAACTGGAAGTCGCCGGAGCAGTGGTGTATGTGCACAGTGGATAGGGGTCTCTGGTGAACTTTGGCCGGTGCAGGCTTTGGGTGACTCGAAGTCATCCCCGTGTAGTTAGTATCATGACTCGAAGTGAAGGTGGAATTAACCCGAAGTAAATTGTGGGTGGTCTCGGGTTTGTGGAAGTGCAGGTCTGAATGTTGTTTTTTTTTTTAAAAACTGGGAACTCAAATCCTTTAAGAAAAACTATGATTTAAATTAAAGTATAGTTTGTTTTCAATTCAAGTGAGTTTATGAATTCTAAAGTCTAAAATGATGGATTTAAATTTAAGTAAGATTTAAATTCAAATCTGGAAACAATGTGAATATAGTTTCAGTTTTTTTGAATCCAGGTTTTTATTTTAAAACAGTTTTGTTCTTTTTAAATTTTTAAAGGGAATTCAATGTTAAAACAAGATTCAAATTTTTGTATAGGATTGAACTGGATTCAGGAATACTTTTGAATTCAAAGTTTAAAATGAAACTTTTAAATTGTAAGCCAGATCTAAATTTGGTTTTGAAATCAAATTAAATATGATTTCAGTTTTGTCTTAAAATCAGTTTGAATTCAAAGTTTGAAAAATGAAAATTTTAAATTTTAAGCCAGATTTAAAATTGGTTTTGAAATCAAATTAAATATGATTTCAGTTTTGTTTTGAAATCTGTTTGAATCCAAATCAGTTTGAAAAGTTTTAAAAATTGAACAGAAAATGTTTTTAAAGTAGAATTTAAATCTGAATTTGATTTCAAATAAGGTTTAAATTTTAAAAGAATTCTTTCCTTTAAGTATTGGAACAAAATTATGATATGTTTAACTTTTAATTGGAAGTTAAATAATCTATCTATTTTCAAATGTTTGATTTCTTAGTAAAATTAAGTAATATTGATTTTTAAACTTTTCTTATATGATAATGTTAGTTCTTTACCTTTAGGTTATTAATTATTTAAATTTGGAAATATGGTTAAACATTTTTAAATCTTAAATTTTTAAAGTGGAAGTTGAATTAGATTTTAGAAATGTATTGTTAAAATACATTTGAATATTAATAAGTAAATGAATTATTTTGGGAATAATTAAAAATTTACTTATTTATTTGATTTTAAATAATAACTTGAATTAATTTATAATTAGAAATGATTAATGAATAATTAATCTAAGGTAATTTTTCTTAAGTAAGGAATTAATAAAAATGTTGTTAATTATCTAAGGATAATTAAATAATTAATTAATGTAATTAATATTGATGATTTAATTAGATTAATTAGTTGAAGATAATCAATTGTAATTTGATAAATATAATTACTTTATAAAAGTAATTAAGGGTTAATTACTAATTGTAAGTAATTCTGTTAATGTGCTTTGTTAAATTAATTAATTTAGTTTAATTAATTGAGAATAATTTAATAATTTAATGATAATAATTACTTGATGAAATTTATGGAGCAAGATTACTTAGAGAAGTAATAATTACTGGAATGTAATTAAGGAAAGATGTTTTATTTTAGTTAAGTAATTTGGATAATTACTTTTGTAATTAATCAAGGATTAATTAATAAAGATAATTAATTAGTGGATAATTAATTTATTAATTAGTAATTAAGAGTAGTTAATTACTGGGTTTAAATATTAATCAAAGTGATTAATAATTGTATTTTAATTTTAGATTAATTACTAAATGTAATTAATTTTTAATCGAGTAATTAATTTAAATATTAATTAGAGATCATTAATTATTATAATTAATGATGTAATTAAGAATTGTTTAATTAAGTAATAATTAATTAATTAAGCGATTAATTAATTTTAGTTAATTAAGGATAAATGTAATTAATTATAGTTAATTAATAAATTAAGTAATTAAATGTTAATTACTTATGATTAAGGTTAATTAATTTGTGGAAATTAATTAAAGACTAATTACTTATTGTAATTAGTGTATGATTAATCAAAGGTGTTTAATCAAGTTGAATACTTAATGAATGATTAATTAACTAGGTTGATTAATCAATAGATTTATAAGCAGGATTTATAGGTGAGTAATTAATTTAATTTATTTTAAATTAATTAGAGATAGAAGTAATTAATTTAATTCATTTTAAATTAATTATAAATAATGGATAATATATCATTGTTTATGGATGATATTGATATACCTTTGGATGGTTGTGATATCAGAAATGAGATGAGTAGTATCTATAGGATATGAATGCTTAGTTACAGTATGATGGATTATTTTGGTTGTGATGATTGACTGTTGTGATGATTATCCGTTGTGATAATGTTATGGGTTATCTGTATGATGAGAATATGTAGTTTATCTATCTGTGTGACATAGATAATAATAAAATGAGTTAATTGTTTAAAACCCTTAAGTATAACTTGGACATTAAGATGGCGTTTGGTTTCGGTGAGACCGGGATCGGGTTTCCATATTTGGATATCCGAAAACCACATCGATTCCAATTAACGTTAGGTCGTGAATCTAAGTGGAGCAAGTGAAGACTCGAGGTGTAAGGGCTATACGTCAGTATAACTCTGTGGGTGATTCCGTAATGAGTTTGACGGAATAGTACTTATAGATTCGAGATGGTGAATCAGAGTGCAAGGGTTATTGTCGTTAACTCTGAGGGTGATTCCAATATGAGTGTAACGAGATAATGCCTTCGGTTTCGTTCGAACCCGGAACGAACTTGTATGGATCGAATGCTTTCAGAACATCGTCCGGTGGACGATGAGCATTCTAAGATTTATATGTCCTATAAAGGTAATCATAACCTCAAGCCTCATCAACCGGGAATGGCTAAAACAGGGGAGGTGCAGCAAGGCTTCGTGGGTAGCCCCCACTTGAGAGTGAGATTTACCCCTGTCTAGAGGTCCCTTTATATCTTTCGGCTGTGTGGACGGTTTTGAGCTCCAACCGTCGGGGTTGTCTTGTTCGGAACTATTCAGTAAGGAATGGGTCCAGCCTTGTGTTGCAGGGGATTGGGAGTAATCCTCGGTATGGTGATCTAGGGCACGTACTGTGACGGGCGGTACCCCAGTAGCCCTGCCATTGATGGAATCCAAAATCCAATAAGTGCCTGTACGGTTTTGATTGTGCCCAACTATGTTGGAACGTGAGATGTAAGCATTCCTGCTATTTCTGTATTTTATTTTGGAAACCCTAGACACTATTATAATATCACTGGATTTCCTATCAAATGTTTTGGTTAGCGTAAGGTAAAAACTTTTCCATGTTTATGTGTGGGAAGTCTTACGTGATACCTTTTGTTTCAAAGGATTTTCTAAAGTTAAACAACTTTTAAACCGTTTACTCATACCAGACCCCTGTCTGACCCGAGTGTTTATTTTCTGTTTTATTAAACTCTTGGGTACTCATATTACGTATGAGTAGTCAAGTGATTTAGGATTTCTTTGACGAGTTCTGGAGGAGATAATGGAGCAGGAGGTTTCAGCGTGTAGATATACATAGTGGTTCCGCTGTCTTTGAGTTGTATCTGTTTTTCTCTGATATACTTGAATTGTAATCGCTAGACAGATGTTTATAACTGTCTAGTTTTGTGTTGTATTGGCTGTAAAACTCTGATGTATATGATACTATGTAAAGTATTTTGTGATATAATATAATTTATTCGTTCCGCTGTGAGATTCTGATGTTGTCTGTTTCTTTCTTTCCTTTCTTTTCTCTTTTCTATCCCTTTCTTTCTTCTTAACGATACGACTTCCTGGAGTTTGGAAGTTGGGTCGTTACAACGTGGTATCAGAGCATTAGGTTGAGTGAATACCTAGGCTTTGTAGTGGTGTCTTCCTTGCGTACTTGTAATTTTAAATATAAATATATTTAATTCTACCTATCTGTTGGGTTACCTGTTCAGGTTTTCCAATATAAGTAATAAAGGTAGATAGGGTAGTGGTGTATGTAACACAACTACCAATGGTGGGAGTCCGAGTATTTGAGGTTGGAAGAGATCTGCTAGGGCAGTATTGGGCATCTTGAGTAATTTGGCAGTTTGGTGTGAAGGATTTCACTGATCTCTGAAGGAAAATCTTTTCAAGATTCGGAATGTATCTTTGGATTTTAAGCTTGATTTCACTCGTGTGAGTGGACTTTCTTGAGTCTGGATCAGTTTGGAATACTGAAGCCAGCATTGGTATTTTGGCAACCTTAGGAAGGAGTTCTGTCTGTATTTGAGTTTGAGACTCAGTCTGACAGAAAGTTTTGTGCTTGGTTTGAAGTCGAGTTTCCTGAGGGATATCTGTCTTCTGAAGGCTCTATTGTTGAAGTGGCTGGTGTAGTTTTGAGGTTCGATGAGCTTTTGGGTAAGGAAGTTTTTGGCGGCAGTAGCAGCAGTGAGTGGCATGTTTCTTCGATGGTTCTGAAGTCTTTGTGAATCTTTTGTCTGTAGGCCGGGCAGATGGTGCAGCTTGTCCATTTCTTCTGGAAGCTCAGCTGGGTGTGATGTTTGTGGTTAAGAGGTGGACCACTAGTTTCTTCTTTTGAAGGCTTTGGCTGTTTTGATTATTTAAGGAAGATCGATTTCTTGGAATCTGAACTGAATAGAATCGCAAAAGTGACTTGCGATGATCCGGACGTTTTCTGAGTAACCTTTGTTTGGATTGAAGCATCTCTAGAAGATGTTTGAGTTATCGAAGTGGTTTGATATTTTCTGGATGTCTTCGAAGGAGTTAAGTTTTGCATCTGCATCAGGAGATTGAGTTCTGTTCCGACTTGTTTTTTTTATGGAAATTTGATGAACAATGTTTCCGGAGTAAGTTGATCAAGTTTATACCTGTGTTCATCAACAACATTCTCAAATCAGAGTTGCGCAGTGGAAGCATGGTGGCAGCTATTCCAGAATAGGAGCACCCTATTCATTGAGAATTTGTGTTTGTCTTGGATCAGAGGATTTCTGTGGGAAATTCACTTTAATCTGGAGGCTTAGATGTCTTGTGCATCTGTTCTGTTTTCCGGAATAAGTGTAGTTTGTCTGAAGTCTTCTGATATCTGTAGTAGAGTTTGTGTGGTGGATTGGATTGATCTAGAAGGTTGAAGGAAGACCAGGATCGACAGGATAGATTTGTGGATAAGAGATTGGATCTTTCTGTTTTCTCTCAAGGGTTTACTGATTGATCTACAGGATTGGATTGCCAGTTTGGATAACTGGGATTCGATGAATTTCACGTATCCCTGAGGGAATACGTGTATGATCTATCCCTGGATGTGGAACGAGCAGTTCTGGAGTTTTGGTTGTTGAGTCAGACTCGTTTGTAGTCTGATATCTTGTCTAGTGTAGTAGATATAGTTGTATAGGAGTTTTGGAGCTTCTTAGTATTGATTGTTTGGATTCTCTAGAGCGAGTATTCCGGTATATATATATATACTTGGGGAAACTCGATAGAACTTTATCCAGAATTTGTCTGGATAATTAGATTTGTTTGATTGGTTGAACTGGTTGTTTGATTATTAGCATATGTTTGATATATGCTTGTGTTTTAAATAAAATCTTTAATGAGATTATTAAATTACCTTTGCTTTTAAATTTCGGGGACGAAATTCTTTTAAGGGGGGAGGAATGTGATGTCCCGGAATTTGGGCAATATTTATTTAATAATTTCATTTATAATTTTTTTTAAAATGTGAAATATTGATTTAATAACCCAATTCAAACATAATTTTCTTTCGAAAATTTATAATAATAATTGAATTTGAGAATCTTATTGTTTTAAAATGTTAAAAATATTTAATGATAAAATTTCCTTTCTAAGTTGATTTAAAAATATTTTGTTTATAATGTACATATATGTATACATTGTAAATAGGAGTTTTAATTTTAATTTTAAATTTAAATTTAATAAAGGATATTTTCAAATCTATAATATATATATATATATAGGTGTATAATTTATGAATTGATTAAATTAAATTGAAAATAGAATTGAAACTTTTTCATAAGTCAATTTATAGATCTATCTTGTATTTTTAGAAAGAAATTATAGTAAATATTTTGTTATAAATATATAATAGTTAAGAATTGTATTTTTATAATAAAGTTTATTTTGTTTTATTTTTAAATTGTTTTGAAATAAATTTAGTTTATTTATATTAAAGTATAATATTTTAATTTGAAATCTTTGGAATAAAATGAATTCAACATTTGTTCTTTTTTTTTTTAAAAAAGTTTCTCTTTTGAAAATTGGTTTTAAATAATTAAAAAAAAAATATTCAAGCAAATACTTAAATGTGTAAAGATAATTCAATTGTAATCATTTAAAGATTAAATGTAAATAAACATCTTAAAATTAAATTAGATTGGTTTTATCTTAAATTAAAACATTTGTAAACAAAGAAATTTATTTTATATTAAAATCATACATGTGTTAACTTCATGTTTTTAAATTGACACTTGTAAATAAATCTTCACATCTAAATAACAAGTGGCAATACAAATCAATATTGAATAAAACTTCACAAATCTCTTTATTTCAAACACTTATCTTCTACAATGAATTTAAGATTCAGATTTAAAGAAAACTGAAATCCATTTTTACTCTAAAATCCACAACTCCAAACTCAATCTATATTCTGCAAAATTTCAACTTTATTAGTTCTGTAAACAAGGGTTTTAACACCTGCAAAAGAGACTACATCTGCAAATTCTTTTAAACCTGCAAACAAACAAAGTTCTTCAACCTGTAATAAATCAATTCAAGCAAGAATCTGGGGAAGCATGCAGACCAAAATCATCATCAAATGCTGTTCCAAAAGCCTGCAATCAACATGTATTGTAATCAACTACAAGCTCAGATCAGTGCAATGGAAATTCAGGCCCTGGAAATAAATTGCATCTGGAATGCTTTCTGCTTTTCAATTTAAAAGTGAGTAAATTTTTGTTTAAAAACAGTTTCTACTTTTAAAAACTAAGTTAACAAGATTTGCAAAGCTCAAAGGTAATTCAAATGCCTTTCAAATAGGAAAACTGTTAAACAGTGGTAATTTAGAACTGGTCTGTTCTTTCTTTTTAGTGAGTGACCCCAAATTTATACGTTGTTTAAAATTTTATATGTGCATGAGTTTGAATATGCTTGTTGACTATTGTATCATGCCTGCATACATTAATCTCGAGTATGCAGATATGTGTGTTGTGAATTTTCTACAGACATGTTCTGTTATTACTAGGATTTAAATACAAATCTACTTATTTATGTATGAATCTTAGTTAGGACTTATTATGTAAACAAATTTGAGTTGTGTAGCATAGAATTAGGATTGTAAAATCTTTATTTTAGAAGAGTAAAATCTGTTACTTCTGGAATTAATAAAAAAAACAAAAAAAACAACAGACAATAGATTCCAAAGTATAAAATTTCCAAACATCTTAAATTTATTCAAAACATGTTTAAAGCTTTAATGTATGTTTAAAAACATGGATATTTAAAACATGAATCAAGTTTTAAAATCAACTGAGGAGTCAGTAATTTAGATTGTGCAGTATTTAGGGATTTGGGTATCTAATCATCAAATTAATTTTGGGATCTGAAATTACTTCTGGAGGTGTATGATTGACTGGAGAGAGTGGGATAATAAGGAGAAGTTGGTCAGAGAATGAAGATGATGACAGTGGGGTATTTTTCTCAGGTTAGAATTCCTAGTTTTAGTGTAGAAGAGGTTTGGAACTGCCTGAACTCTGTGGTGATCTAAGTGTTGCCATATTTTGGGTTTTGGCAGAGGGAATATAGGAGGAGCATTTGCTGGAGATGGAGGTCATGAAATGGCCGGAGTAGGGTGTTGTGATGATTTACAGGTTTGGCATGTTTGGGTTTGAAGCTTTTTCAGGTTGATGTCATTTTGCTTGAATCTGATTATCAAGCTACAGAGTATTATGTTGGTGTTTGTTATCAAGTTAAGGGGTGGATGGCTCCTTGGAGAGGATGGTGGAGGTAACTGGAAGTCGTCGGAGCAGTGGTGTATGTGCATATTGGATAGGGGTCTCTGGTGAACTTTGGCTGGTGCAGGCTTTGGGTGACTCGAAGTCATCCCCGTGTAGTTAGTATCATGACTCGAAGTGAAGGTGGAATTGACCCGAAGTAAATTGTGGGTGGTCTCGGGTTTGTGGAAGTGCAGGTCTGAATGTTGTTTTTTTTTAAAAAAAACTGGGAACTCAAATCATTTAAGAAAAACTATGATTTAAATTAAAGTATAGTTTGTTTTCAATTCAAGTGAGTTTATGAATTCTAAAGTCTAAAATGATGGATTTAAATTTAAGTAAGATTTAAATTCAAATCTGGAAACAATGTGAATATAGTTTTAGTTTTTTTGAATCCAGGTTTTTATTTTAAAACAGTTTTGTTCTTTTTAAATTTTTAAAGGGAATTCAATGTTAAAAAAAGATTCAAATTTTTGCATTGGATTGAACTGGATTCAGGAATACTTTTGAATTCAAAGTTTAAAATGAAACTTTTAAATTGTAAGCCAGATCTGAATTTGGTTTTGAAATCAAATTAAATATGATTTCAGTTTTGTTTTAAAATCAGTTTGAATTCAAAGTTTGAAAAATGAAACTTTTAAATTTTAAGCCAGATTTAAAATTGGTTTTGAAATCAAATTAAATATGATTTCAGTTTTGTTTTGAAATCTGTTTGAATCCAAATCAGTTTGAAAAGTTTTAAAAATTGAACAGAAAATGTTTTTAAAGTAGAATTTAAATCTGAATTTGATTTCAAATAAGGTTTAAATTTTAAAAGAATTCTTTCCTTTAAGTATTGGAACAAAATTATGATATGTTTAACTTTTAATTGGAAGTTAAATAATCTATCTATTTTCAAATGTTTAATTTCTTAGTAAAATTAAGTAATATTGATTTTTAAACTTTTCTTATATGATAATGTTAGTTCTTTACCTTTAGGTTATTAATTATTTAAATTTGGAAAATGTTATATGGTTAAACATTTTTAAATCTTAAATTTTTAAAGTGGAAGTTGAATTAGATTTTAGAAATGTATTGTTAAAATACATTTGAATATTAATAAGTAAATGAATTATTTTGGGAATAATTAAAAATTTACTTATTTATTTGATTTTAAATAATAACTTGAATTAATTTATAATTAGAAATGATTAATGAATAATTAATCTAAGGTAATTTTTCTTAAGTAAGGAATTAATAAAAATGTTGTTAATTATCTAAGGATAATTAAATAATTAATTAATGTAATTAATATTGATGAATTAATTAGATTAATTAATTGAAGATAATCAATTGTAATTTGATAAGTATAATTACTTTATAAAAGTAATTAAGGGTTAATTACTAATTGTAATTAATTCTGATAATGTGCTTTGTTAAATTAATTAATTTAGTTTAATTAATTGGAGAATAATTTAATAATTAATGATAATAATTACTTGATGAAATTTATGGAGCAAGATTACTTAGAGAAGTAATAATTACTGGAATGTAATTATGGAAAGATGTTTTATTTTAGTTAAGTAATTTGGATAATTACTTTTGTAATTAATCAAGGATTAATTAATAAAGATAATTAATTATTGGATAATTAATTTATTAATTAGTAATTAAGAGTAGTTAATTATTGGGTTTAAATATTAATCAAAGTGATTAATAATTGTATTTTAATTTTAGATTAATTACTAAATGTAATTAATTTTTAATTGAGTAATTAATTTAAATATTAATTAGAGATCATTAATTATTATAATTAATGATGTAATTAAGAATTGTTTAATTAAATAATAATTAATTAATTAAGTGATTAATTAGTTTTAATTAATTAAGGATAAATGTAATTAATTATAGTTAATTAATAAATTAAGTAATTAAATGTTAATTACTTATGATTAAGGTTAATTAATTTGTGGAAATTAATTAAAGACTAATTACTTATTGTAATTAGTGAATGATTAATCAAAGGTGTTTAATAAAGTTGAATACTTAATGAATGATTAATTAACTAGGTTGATTAATCAATAGATTTATAAGCAGGATTTATAGGTGAGTAATTAATTTAATTTATTTTAAATTAATTAGAGATAGAAGTAATTAATTTAATTCATTTTAAATTAATTATAAATAATGGATAATATATCATTGGTTATGGATGTTATTGATATACCTTTGGATGGTTGTGATCTCAGAAATGAGATGAGTAGTATCTATAGGATATGAATGCTTAGTTATAGTATGATGGATTATTTTGGTTGTGATGATTGACTGTTGTGATGATTATCCGTTGTGATAATGTTATGGGTTATCTATATGATGAGAATATGTAGTTTATCTATCTGTGTGACATAGATAATAATAAAATGAGTTAATTGTTTAAAACCCTTAAGTATAACTTGGACATTAAGATGGCGTTTGGTTTCGGTGAGACCGGGATCGGGTTTCCATATTTGGATATCTGAAAACCACATCGATTCCAATTAACGTTAGGTCGTGAATCTAAGTGGAGCAAGTGAAGACTCGAGGTGTAAGGGCTATACGCCAGTATAACTCTGTGGGTGATTCCGTAATGAGTTTGACGGAATAGTACTTATAGATTCGAGATGGTGAATCAGAGTGCAAGGGTTATTGTCGTTAACTCTGAGGGTGATTCCAATACGAGTGTAACGAGATAATGCCTTCGGTTTCGTTCGAACCCGGAATGAACTTGTATGGATTGAATGCTTTCAGAACATCGTTAGGTGGACGATGAGCATTCTAAGATTTATATGTCCTATAAAGGTAATCATAACCTCAAGCCTCATCAACCGGAAATGGCTAAAACAGGGGAGGTGCAGCAAGGCTTCGTGGGTAGCCCCCACTTGAGAGTGAGATTTACCCCTGTCTAGAGGTCCCTTTATATCTTTCGGCTATGTGGACGGTTTTGAGCTCCAACCGTCGGGGTTGTCTTGTTCGGAACTATTTAGCAAGGAATGGGTCCGTCCTTGTGTTGCAGGGGATTGGGAGTAATCCTCGGTACGGTGATCTAGGCCACGTACTGTGACGGGCGGTACCCCAGTAGCCCTGCCATTGATGGAATCCAAAATCCAATAAGTGCCTGTACGGTTTTGATTGTGCCCAACTATGTTGGAACGTGAGATGTAAGCATTCCAGCTATTTCTGTATTTTATTTTGGAAACCCTAGACACTATTATAATATCACTGGATTTCCTATCAAATGTTTTGGTTAGCGTAAGGTAAAAACTTTTCCATGTTTATGTCTGGGAAGTCTTACGTGATACCTTTTGTTTCAAAGGATTTTCTAAAGTTAAACAACTTTTAAACCGTTTACTCATACCAGACCCCTGTCTGACCCGAGTGTTTATTTTCTGTTTTATTAAACTCTTGGGTACTCATATTACGTATGAGTAGTCAAGTGATTCAGGATTTCTTTGACGAGTTCTGGAGGAGATAATGGAGCAGGAGATTTCAGCGTGTAGATATACATAGTGGTTCCGCTGTCTTTGAGTTGTATCTGTTTTTCTCTGATATACTTGAATTGTAATCACTAGACAGATGTTTATAACTGTCTAGTTTTGTGTTGTATTGGATGTAAAACTCTGATGTATATGATACTATGTAAAGTATTTTTTGATATAATATAATTTATTCGTTCCACTGTGAGATTCTGATGTTGTCTGTTTCTTTCTTTCCTTTCTTTTCTCTTTTCTATCCCTTTCTTTCTTCTTAACGATGCGACTTCCTGGAGTTTGGAAGTTGGGTCGTTACAATTTCACGTCCAAAGGAATCGAAGGTAATATATATAGAAAATGTAAATTAAGGTCATATAAATAATATTGAATTTATTAAGGGAATATTTCAAAACTAAATAATAGTGAAGTCAAAATGGGAGATAAATGCAATTATCTAATTTAGTCTTTGTAATGTTGGATAATTAAAGTTTTGAAATATATTGACTTTGAACTACACTAAAATTTAATGGTTTGTTTGTGGTTTATAGCTGTATTTGAAATCGATAAATTTGAATTTGTTTAGTCAGAAACTGAATCGAATGAAAATTGATTAATTGAGATTGAATTAAATTTGAATTGGAACTCGAGCTGATTTGCATCAATATGTAAAATTGAGGAAATATTCAAATTTAATGGAAATGATATTTCGGTTTTGAAGTATAAATTATTTTAAAGGGACCAGGTGTTGTAGTGACGTTCGACGGTTAGTAGACTTCTTTATTGTAAATAGTTCCATGGATCCTTAGAGGATGGTTATCCTAAACATCCTTTGAGTTACTCGTATTTCAGTTGACATTTCACTGGAGTTTGATTTATTGATATAAGTTCAGCCTGAGTGATACAACATTTGAGACTCGTCTTTGAAGTTTGGCGCTTTACTTGGAGATCCAACTATCGTTTGAGTTTTCTGCTTTTCCAGTTGATTTGTTCAGAGAAGTCATCTGTTTGTCCTGGAGATATTCTGTTGTATTGTATTTGAGATATTCTGTTGTATTGTATTTCAAACTTCGATGTTTATATAGTAGCTTCATGAACAACTATTTATCTATTCCGCTGCATTATATTACTCTGTATCTGTGATTGATTTATTTAATGTATCTGCTGAGTTTTGCCAAATTTAAATTAACAATCTGATATTTTGAGCAATTCAAGTCCGGCATGTGCGGATGCAAATGGTTGAAAATAGCAGGTCGTGACATAAATCGTTCAACTTTCAAAAATCAAGTACTTGTAACTTCTTATAAAAATCTTCTAAGTTTTCTAATTCATTCATAGTTATTAGCTAATACTATTCCAAAAATCAAATAATATCATTTCAAGTTACAACTCCAAATTCAAATTTTAGTTAACAGATTTTTTTCCAAAATTCTAAAAAAAAATTCTAACTCTTAAATTTATGGAAAATTCCGCCAGCGTCTCCTTTGCACGGCTCGATCGTAAGTTTTTTATAATATATATAACCATAAATATACATCTCATCTTCGAGGATGAAGCATCCCGTAGAAAAAAATATAAAAATACGGTATGTAGTCTAAAATGTGTACCTTATTTTAGTATTAGCAAGCATACGCAACTAACATAATGCGAAGCATATGTCATCCACACCTACTGATCACTTAACAAACCAATGAGATTATGTACATAGAAAATAATTTCACTATATAACATAAACAATACAATAACCATATGCAAATGAAACGTATATAACAAGCGAAATCATCCAACACCTAATATCCATCCAATTTATTTACCATCACATCCATTTGCATTTTCAAATGTCAACATCTAATTTATACACTTTCATTTCTTATCAACATGCAATTGATTCACTTTCAATTTATTAACTTTCAATTAACATACATTATGTTTAACAACATTGCATTCCATATTTAGTTTATTAATGGATCATTTTATAAAATCATTTCAATTTAATTCTTCCTAAGTTAAATTTTATATTATTTTCACTCGGTATATTTTTCAATACTAATATTATTTATGAACCATTTTGTTAGCATCAGAATGAGTCACTAACATACTCGAGAAAGATTGTGTAGAGAGGTTAATGAAGAAAGTAAATTAAAATAGAGAACTATATGCTAAATTAAATGCAAAGAAAAGAACACCGGATTTATAGTGGTTCGGCGTAACTGCCTACGTCCACTTTAGATTTAATCTTTATTGCTTTACTCAACAAGTGATTACAGATACAATCCGTACACCAACTACTTGAATACAAATGCTAAATGAAATATAATGAGTCTTGAAAGCGTCAGAGTCTCCCCAGTATTCTCGAAAAAAGGTCTATTTCACTTTACCCCTGCCCTTTTATTTATAGACGAAGATGGGTCGGACTTCCCTAATGGGCCTAGGAGCAAGATACATTGGCCCGTAGTAGGTGACTTCTGCGCGTTGAGCCATAAATGTCGAACGGCAATTGCTGAACGAGGTTGGTCCAACCAAAGAATGTCGGGCGAGGCCTCAGTGCCGAGCGATACTTGCATGTCGAGCCACATACCCAACCCGAACAACATTCGTATGCCGAGCGAGGGATGTGTGTTGAACCATGCTCGTATGCCGAACAAGGCGAAATGTCGAACGACCTTTCTATGACGAGCGAGGCGAGATGCCGAGCGAGGCTTCAATAGAAAGTGTGGTGCTGTGCCGAGCGACCCTTCCAGGCCGCACGAGGCAAGACGCCGATCAAGGGGAGATGTGCCGAACGAGGCCATATACCGAGTGAGCTCTCAATGCCGAACGAGGCTTTATGCCGAACGAGGCTTCATGCCGAACGAGGCTTTATGCCGAGCGAGGCTCTATGCTAGGCAAGACTCTATGCCGAACGAGGGGAGGTGTGCCGATCGATGTCTTTGCCGAATGGTGTATCTGGGCCGAGCCTCTTGTTACATGGTTAGACAACCGATTAACACTTGCCCTACAATGTGTATCATGTGGACGAACATGATGTACTTTGTTCCATGAGTACTCCGCGTTTACCTTTAGGCCCTTATTCTGTCCTCTCTATAGTGATCTCTTGAATGTCGAACGAGGCAATGAATGCTGAATGAACTATGGATGCCGAACGGCATCGAATGCCGAATGACATATGCATGTCGAATGACATTGATGCCGAACGAGGGAGGTGCGTTGATCGGTTCTACCGGTCACTGTCCATTTGTCTTCCCTTGTTCCTATATAAATCAACACTTCTCTTCTTTCTCCTTTTTACTTTTTACTTCCGCACTAACACCCTCACGAACTCGACTCTTCCCAAACCCTTGTTAACACCTCAACATCTCCTCTAATCCCCGAGTCTCATTGGTTACTTCTCGATTGCCTTCAACAGAAAGCCTGAATAGATTTCCACTTCCAATTCGAGTATCTCGCCAGATTCCAACTCCTCCTAGGTACGAAACTCTCGCTTACCCGACTTTCTCCGATTAGAGATATTGGACAAGATTAGAAGTTATGACCTTCGTTTAGCCCATAAATAACGGAAGACTCGTAGATAAGGAAGGTGCACTCAAGGTTTAAACAAGCCTTAGGATAAAATGGAGAGGAAGATGGAAAAAGGTGTTGGCCAGGTAGGAACCGGTAAGGGTTGAAATGTCTGGTCGCAGGTGGCATGCGAGTTGAAGTGGTGGTTGACTAGTCTTCTTGGAGGGTATCTAGTTTGTCCAAAGAAATGAGTTGGAGGAGGATGTATGATGGTGGCTCGGCATGAATTCCACATGTCGAACGACATGAGGGAGTGTAGGAGTGAAGTTGATGTTGGGTTTAGCATGCCAAGCGATGTGGTTTAGTATAGCCACGGCTGGCATGACCCCTATGCCGAACGAGGTTAGAGGGAGCGCAGGAGAAAAGTGGGAGATGGGTAGAGTGCCAAACGAGGCGGCTCGTCATGACTTGTTGGGTGACTCATCTGTGCCGAGCGGTAGATAGGAAGTGCAGGAAGGAAGTTGGCATTGAGGGCAAAGTGCCAAGCGATGCGGCTCCATGACTTGCCGCATGACGAATGGTGGAGAGAGAAGGTAGGAGAATGGTGTACAACAACAATACTAGTCAAGTCTTTTTTTATGCCCGAACGTATGACAGTGAACAAGGACAAGGACTTTAGCAATTAAGCATATCGGATAATCCAGACTGATAACTCTTCTGTTGTGACAACTATAAACCCAAATTTAACTTGATTAAAATGGATAGTAACCTTCAACGTATAGTGTCGATGTCGAGAACAAAATATAAACCATCATACGACCAGTTCTCACAGACGGTCAGCGATGACGGTCTTTGAAGATGATAAGTCAAAGCCTAAATCAACTCTATGACTTTTGATTCCTTGGAACTTATACTTGAATGAATGCACTAGTTCACATACGATACGGGGGGAGTATTTTGTTGTTGTGTCTAATGTCGATCATTTTTCAAGTATAGTTTAAGCAGGTGTTTAATTAGATTCTACGCTCATTAGAGATCTTTAGGAAATCCAGCTCTGCCACAATCTCGAATAGACCTGGGCCATCTTCTCAACAAGAAGTAGTTGGAACTTCAAATCCATTGACTACTCCAATGCAAGACATTCTGAGCCCAATGATCGCATCTGTCAACTTTTCTCCTGATGCCTTGGATGCTGTGATCTTTTTAGACGATCCGATCGATTCTCTATTCTCGAGAATTAACGAAAGCTCTCTTCGTCGCATATGCTCGGTGCATAGGATTCCTTTTGATGATATGTTGGTTCCATCAGGACAAGATCGTCCTCACCTTCCCCCGGTCAGATACACGGCCTACAACAAATTTATGTGATGGGTTAGCAGCGTGCCGCCATTCAACTCCTTTCTTTGCGACCTACTACAGTATATTGAGATCGCTCCATCGCAACTACACCCAAATAGTCACGCGTTCGTGTATGGCACATGCATCCTCTTCACGTGTGTCCTTTTTAGGCTCCCGACTCATGGTGATATCTAATACATTTATCATTTTAAGAGACGATCGGATAGCCCATCCTTTGTATTTCTCGAGCCACACAACAAATGTCAAATTCTGACCGGGGCATGGAACAAATTTTCCCAGTACAAGCAAGAGTGGTTCTACGTGCGCTCTCCCCCTGGCTTCGTAAGGAGATAGGTGGAAGGGATTAAGTTTCTTTTCTGAATCGATATTTGCATTTGGTGGAATTTGCACCTTTTCTAACTCCTTATCTACTTTTTCAGGTATCGGTCCACGTCTCGAAGGCTCCGAGTATTCTGAAGCTGTTAAGGCTATTCGAGCTATCCCTGCAGGAGACGGGGACATTAGGTCTCTTATTTCGAACGAGTCACTCTTGAAGTTTTGGCTGCTGGCGGTAGGCTGCCGGATAAGCCTTCCCCAAGGTGTCACCATAACAGCATCTGCCTAGAGCGAAGGTAAAAAGCAAGCTGGTCCCTCAGCACGTGACGCCCCTGACACATCTGAGGAGGGCGAGATTAAAGACGCAGAAACGCCCGAAGTACATGGCGGGAATGTTAGCCCCGCTCGGAAGCCGATAGTCGAGGTGCATGATATCGAAGTTACGCCTCTCCCTACGAAAGGAAGTAAAAAATTGACTTACGAACTGAGGAAGAAGACAGCAGGTAGAACCTCTAAAGTCATGATCACCCTGGTGGAGAGAGAGCCTTCTCCTCAACGCTTAGAGAGTTCGTTGAAAGGCCTGTTGAATCTTACTATTCCCGACGATTTTCTTAACTACGGCTTCAATGATTCGAAAGCGCATAAACTTCATTCGCCCGTAAGAGGCGATGCAGGCGCTCGAGCCCACGTTCAGGGAGAAAAAACTCCCATAAGTAGAGATAAAGAAACTGGTCCGTGGGGGGGAAACACTAGGAAACACATAGACACGTGCACTTCACTTTGCACTTCAATTTTAATCATCACTCTATTCTTTGCTAACTTGTCGTTATTCACATTCCACGCAGGTGACGTAGGATGCACTGACGGACTTGACCGTCTTCGTGGGTCATCTATTTTTCACGACTCCGGTCGGGATTTGGGTTTCGGCAAACGTCGAGACAGAGATGACACCGGCAATCAAGAATACCGCCACCGTGAATCATCCTACCTAAGAAAAAACCTATAGCCAGTCCTCCTACCCTTGCGATCCTCCTTCTCAATCGGAGAAAAGCAAAGAGAAGTCCGCACATAAGGGGTCCCAGCCTGAGGCCCATCGGGATCAACATCCAGTTCATCCAGTACCAGGCAATCCAGGGATCCCCACAAAACACCTGTAGTCTCCAGGCAGACTCCTCCCGCTCCTGTATCTAATCCATCGGTAGTAGAACGACTTGCTGAGCTTAAAGCCACGTTCCTAAAGATATGCTTTGATGGCTTGAAATTTCTCCCGAAGATTCATCACATTTCGGGACATGTCAGACAAAGCGCTATTGCTTGTACTAACAACGTCCACGTTTAGCATGACGCGTTTATCCACTTAGTTGAGAAAGTCTCGGAAGTCTCTTTTGAGTGTCAACATGAAATTAATCACCTGAAGCTTGAGGCTATTCATGATAAAGAAATTATAAAAGCTTAGGACGAAGAGCTTTCTTCATACAAGTCTCAGCTCGAAGTTGCCCAAAAAAGCGCTGAAGACACAGCGGAGGTCGTTAATCATCTAGAGTCATCTCATAAGAAAGAAATTAATGAGGCGGTCCAATGCTGCAGGGCTTTGGCTTTAAAGAAGGATTCCATTCAGAAGGAGAGGGATGCATTCGCCCTGCAAGTCAAAGAGTTGAAAAACCTACTCCGCAAAGAGAGAGAGGAAAAAACTACTGCTCAGGAAGAGTCACAACGATATTGCGATGAGATTATTGCTACGCGACTCCTGAAGGAAAAACTCGATGACGAGATCTCTAAAGTCGGGATGCCAAAATATGAAGCCCGTGAAGAGAGTAAAAGAATAGAATCCATGGGGATTGACTCTCGCATTGAGGCGGCTATGGAGGCTGGCAAGGAGGAGATCAAATGCTTGTTCGACCCGCTCATAGCAGAATTCAACGCTCGTGTCTTCATGCATCGAGAGTTAGCTTTTCTTGGCGAGGGCTATCTCGAATCTCTAGCCGAGGCATGGGAAACTTTAATAAAGATTAGAAAAGTAGAGTTGGGCACCGAGGAGGTTGATGAGGAGGCTTTGATAAAAGAATTTCTTTGGGGGAACGAGCCTTCGAACTTGTCTGCAGCGAAGGCCCTCTAATGAAAATGTTCCTCCTCATCACAAGGAAAGGATGTCATAGCCGGTCCGTCTGGAATCGAGTCTCCAGCTTCTCCTCTTACTCAATCAGCTGATTGACCAGCACTCGATCCATTCGAGCAATACGCTGGGTATGACCCGAAAGACCCTAGCCTTGGCATTCATGTTATGTCTCCCATTCCAGAGGGAGAGACTGCTCGGATGGTTGAGAGCCAACAAGAAGCCAGTATATAACTCTTCTTGTTAAAGTTAAAAGAACCATCATTTTCAACAAGGTTATTGTATTGTAATGTTTGTCTCATGTGATTTTGCGCAAGCCGTTCTGATCCTGAACGAACTCCAAGGAGCGATGATGCCACGGAGGAGAAGGGGAAAACGAGCGAGGCTACTCACACGGGAGAGACTCCCGGTCCAGATGCTCAAGTGATTGAGGAGCTTGATGAGGACAAGTCTGAGACTTCATCTCTTGTTGAGGAATGTTATGAAATTGAGATCACAAGAGCCTCTGGATGCACTTTTAAAATGAGCATGAAGGAGCAGCTCGCGGAGGAAAAGAAAATGACAGCTGAAGTCAAAATCGAGCCCTGAGTCATGGATCAAGATGATCCTTTGAACAAGCCTTTGAAGTTCATCCTCCATGGTGGGTCCAGGCCACTAGAGGTCCCTCGTTCTTCTCGGTTGTTACCTCCACATCAAGAAAAACGTCCACACAAAAACACGTGAGGGAAGAGTCACCTGAGAAAACAGAGGAGGAAAAGAAACCCAAGAAGTCAAAGAAGTAGCTGTTACACTCGTTCAACGAGAGCTAGCTTAGATTATGTAATTATTTTTATTTAATTCCATAGTCAATGTAAATAGACTTTTGACTCCGAGTATTAGAGGAGTTGTGATAGAACCTCATTTTGGATGAACAAATGAAATTGAGTTCTTTTATCTTTCAAACGACTTTTACTGTTCAGCTTTCTGTATTTATAGTGGTCGAAATCCGAGCTATTGGGAGTTGCATAAACCCCCTACTCATCTTCATATAAGTCGAAAATTCTTTGAAATTGTACATCCTTTATTCCACGCGTCGGGTACTTATAATATTTTTCAGTCCATACGCTGGGGACTTGATGACTTCAAGTCAGTTGTACTCTAGTCTGCACTCTGGGGACTTAGAGATTTTAAGTCATTTATACTCTAGTCCGCACTCAGGGGACTCAGAGTACTCCAGTCCGCACTTAGGGGACTTGGAGATTTTAAGTCGTTTATACTCTAGTCCGCACTCAGGGGACTCAGAGTACTCCAGTCCACACTCAGGGGACTCCAGTCCGCACTTAGGGGACTTGGAGATTTTAAGTCATTTATACTCTAGTCCACACTTAGGGGACTCAGAGTACTCCAGTCCGCCCTCAGGGGACTTGGAGATTTTAAGTCGTTTATACTCTGGTCCGCACTCAAGGGAATCAGAGTACTCCAATCCGCACTCAGGGGACTTGGAGATTTTAAGTCATTTATACTTTAGTCCGCACTCAGGAGACTCAGAGTACTCCAGTCTGCACACAGTGGACTTGGAGATTTTAAGTCGTTCATACTCTAGTCCGCACTCAGGGGACTTAGAGTACTTCAGTCCGCACTCAGGGGACTTGGAGATTTTAAGTCGTTTATACTCTAGTCTGCACTCAGGGGACTCAGAGTACTTCAGTCCGCACTCAGGGGGACTTGGAGATTTTAATTTGTTTATGCGCGTTCGTACGTCAGACAGATAATGTAACTCTAGTTTTCTGCCATAAAATTATCATACACGGAAACATCAATAATTCATGGAAAAAATGGCTTCAAGCCTTTATTAACGAAGCAAGCTAAATCGTCTTATTACATGCTAAAAACTAAAAATCAACGAAATAAAAATATTTTGGAAATAATTGCAACTAAAATATGAAAGGAATAGACTAAGTATAATAATGCCATGGATGCTCGCTATTCCATGATCGGGGGAGCGTCGCACCATCAACGATCGCTAGCTTGAAAGTTCCTTCTTCAAGCCACTATTCAAAGACGTATGGACCTTCCCATGTGGGATTCAGATGCGACGAGACCGGAAAAACTCATTTCAAAACAATGTCGCCCACGTCGAAGATTCTTAGCCGGACTTTTTCTTTATAATATTGAGCAACTCGGTTCCTATACGCGACCGCTCTTAAATTAGCTTCTTCACGTTTTTCATCAATGAAGTCCACCGATTCCAGCAAAAGATCCTGATTCGTCTTGGGGTCGTAATGAGTTACCCGATGTGACTGAACTTCAAGTTCTATGAGTATAACAGCTTCCGTGCCATATGCCAATGTGAATGGAGTGTGGCGACTTGTGGGTGGTTCTATAAGCCCAAAGTGCTGTTGGTAGTTCATCCACCTACTTACCTCTAGCCTTTTCCAAAAGTTTTTCAATATGGACTTGATTATTTTGTTCACTGCTTCGTCTTGTCCATTGGCTTTTGCATGAGCAACTGCTGCAAACCTTTTTCGATGCCATGCTTTTGACAAAATTCTTTGAACTCTTTACTTTCGAAATTGAGTCCCGTTATCTATAATGATAGTCCGTAAGAGGCCAAAACCGCATATAATATTTCGTACAATGAAATTAATGACCTTCCTGGTGGAGATCGTGGCTAAGGGCTCTGCTTCTGCCCACTTGGTAAAATAATCGACCGCAACTATCGCGTATTTCGCTCCACCTTTAGATATGGGTAAGCAACCGATTCCCCACATTACAAACGGCTAGGGACTAACCATTTGCGTGAGTTCCATTGCAGAGCTCTTGGGATTTTTGCATACTTCTGGCATTTGTCGTATCTTCTTACGGGGTCTGCAGCGTCCTGATTTACAGTTGGCCAATAGTATCCATAGCGGAGGATTTTCTTTGCTAATGTATGCCCCCCGGTATGGTCACCGCATTCCCCTTCATGGACTTCCTTCAAGACTCGTTTTATCTCATCGCAGACAATGCACGGGAGTAAGGAGGTCGAGAATCCCTTCCGATACATTATTCCATCCCGCATTACATATCATGTAGCCTTACGAATGACTTGACGTCTTTCGCTCCTTCTTTCAGGCAAGATCCCATATAGCAAGTACTGTTTGAATGGGGTCAACCAAGACTCCTTCTCGATTTCTGTTTCTAATAAGAAATCTATCTCCATTACATTTATACTCGTAGCATGTAAGGTTTTGACAGGAACCAATCCCATTTGCTATGCATCGCCAGTGCTTGCAAATTTTGCCAATGAATCGGCTTCTTTGTTTTGATCACACGGGACATGCGAAATATCATAATATTCCAGATTTGCTAGCAGCTCTTGAACCCGTGCGAGGTATGGGGCAAGTCTCTGTCCCTTCGCTTGATAGTCGCCCCGTACCTGATATATCTCCAATTGTGAGTCACAAAAAATCTCAACCGATTTTACTCCAAGCTCTCTGATAAGTTTCAAGCCAGCGATCAATGCTTCATACTCGGCCTCGTTATTTGTTGCTGGGAATTCGAGCTTCAAATTGATCAGTTTTCGGAGTCACAAGAAGTATGCCAGCTCCCGAGCAATGGTCGTTAGATGCCCCATCGGTGTACGTCTTCCATCGAACGGGAGGTATGACATTGTTACTGTCTGATTTGTTTGACATGGTGAATTCAACAATGAAGTCTACTAGCGCTTTCCCTTGTATGGACCTTTGTGGCAGGTAAGTAATATCGAACTAACTCAACTCGATATTCCATTTTAACATCCATCTAGAAGTTTCCAGTCATTGGAGTACCTGCTGCAATGGTTGATCGGTATAAACACTAATTGAGTGTGCCTGAAAGTATGGCCAGAGTTTGCGTGATGAAATCACCAATCAATAGGCTAGTTTCTCAATCTTAAGATAATTTCTTTCTGCCCCCATTAAACATTTACTGACATAGTACACCGGCTTTTGAACTCGGTCCTTCTCGCGAACCAAAGCCGTACTGATAGCATGCTGGGATACAGTCAAGTACACGTACAACATCTCATGGTCTACTGGTTTCGATAGTATCGGGGGACTTTATAAATGCCTTACCAGAGCTTGGAACGCTTCCTCACAGTCGGATGTCCACTCGAAATTTCTCTTTCCTTTCTTTATTACATCGAAAATACACTTATCTGTGGCTTTGGATATGAATCGACTCAGCATAGCCACCTTCCCATTCAAGCTTTGTACCTATAGTTCTAGGCACTTGTATGTCTCGAATAGCTTGAATCTTCTTCGGGTGAGCTTCGATTCCCTACGCATTCACAATGAAACCCAAAAACTTCCCTGACGCAACACCAAAGGAACACTTCAAAGGATTGATCTTCATTCCATAATGTCTGAGTATATCAAACATCTTCGCTAAGTCCCGAATGTGGTCGTTCGATTGTCGTGACTTCACGAGCATGTCATCCACATAGACTTCCATCATTCTACCAATCCGGTCTTTAAACATTCGATTCACCAGACGCTGATAAGTCACTCCCACACTTTTCAATCCGAATAGCATTACTACATAGCAATATAACCCAATGTCTATGACAAAGCTAGTGTGTTCTTGGTCTAGAATGTGCATCAGGATCTGATTTTATCCCGAGTACGCATCCATAAATGACAGTAACTCGTGTCCAGCCGTTGAGTCGATGAGCTAATCGATTATGGGTAAAGGGAAGCTATCCTTCGGGCATGCTTTGTTCAAATCAGTGTAATCAACGCAAGTTCTCCACTTCCCATTCGCTTTCCTTACTAGCACAGGGTTGGACACTCATTCAAGGTAGAGGGCGTCATGGACGAACTCATTGGCTTTGAGTTTGTCGACCTCCTCTCTAAATGCAGCGGACTTCTCCGGGTTCATGCCTCTCCTTTTCTGTTTTACATGAACATAATTTGGGTCCATGTTCAACATATGACTCGCAATAGCGGGAGAAATCCCACACATGTCAGAATGTGTCCAAGCGAAAACATGACGGGTCGAGTTGTGATCCAATCTTGAGTACTCATGATGGGTTATCTCGGCTGACTGGAATGTCAATCTTCGGTTCAGCCGGTGCTGCTTTTGCTTTCCTGGGTTCCCTATCGTCATCTCTCTGATTTATGTCTCTATAGATTCGAGAATGTCGCCCGAGCCCGGGCTCGGGCACTACTTGTCAATCGTCAGTATTCCAGTTGCGGACGGAGCTTTCCGCAACCTTTCCTTTCTTTCTTCGCTGGGCCTCTCTTAGGTCAGCCACATAGCATGCGTGTTCGGTCGCCTGATCGCCATGCACTACACCAACTCCTTTGTCTATCAAGAACTTCAACGTCAAAAGCCACGGGACCAAAGCTGCCCTAAATTACGCCAGGGCCGGCCGACCTAGGGACAAATTATATGGAGAATCAATATCCAACACTATAAAAGGTAGGATTCACACGCTCCTATGCTCAACTTGCCCCAGTTCAACTGGCAATTCAACATATCCCACTGCATCAGTCGCCGCACCAATAAAGCAATGGATTCGTGCTTTAGATGGTTTCAAATCCTTTGTCTCCATCTTCATTTGGTCGTATGACTTTTTGAAGATGATGTTAACGGAACTTCCACAATTAATTAAAATTCTCTTCAAATATGCTGGCCCAATCGTCGCAGATATGGCCATCGGGTTGATGGTAGGAGCCTGCACCTTGTCCGCATCTCGGCTCCTAAATACTATATCGTCTGCCATCATGCGTTGCTGCTTAGCGGGGGTCCTATCCTCCTTATTCGAAAAACACTCATAATCCGCATGCCCTAAGGAGTTAGCATACCACTCCATTTCCTGCCAGTTCTTGTCTGTAGGATGAGGTCCACCGACGATAGTGTTTATGACCAGTCTCCCTACAGTTCGGGCAGGTTCCTTTGGATGGCGTGGGGCCAGCCCACGTCCGGGGTCCGATGTTCCTTGCCTACCATCCTTCTTATGGGTACTTGACAAACTCCTACAATTTTTTCTATCTAATCAGCTTTTCAATGGTATCGTGGAGGTGTCTACACTCCTCTATATTGTGCCCATAAGTCTCATGGAAGCGACAGTGCTTCCCAATCCGCTTCTGTTCCTCTGTTGACTCCTTTGGATGAGGTTTTCTGTATTGAAAAGTTTACAAGTTGACAGGTAAATATTCTCTAGAGATGCATTCAGTGGGGTGTATTCGTTGTAGGTTGGAATCCTTGGCTTCCATTTCTGTAACGACCCAGAATTTCAGTCATTTGAAATTCATATATTTAATTAATTTTAAATATGCACAAGTGTATTTTATAAGTCGAATAACTTATATTTCGAATATCTGGATTTAATTGGATAATTTAATTGATAATTTAATATTTGAAATTGTAAAAATAATTCAAATTTGGATTAAATGTGAATAAAAATGATTTATAAGTTGAATTAAATCATGGTTGAATTAGAATGATGTTACGGAACTTTTAAAATTGAACTAAAAGTTAAATTGTAGAAATTGAATATTTTAATATTTAATCGATGGGTAAAAAATAGTAATTCTTCAAACAGTCTCGGATTTCAACGAAACTAGTTTCATTGGATCCGTAATGTTAAATTATTGTAAGATTTCAAATTTCGTGTCAATCGGATTTACGGTTTGTCCGGGGCAAGCTAAAACGCATAGAAATTCGTTTAAGTGAATTTTAAATTTAAATAGTCGATTCGAAAACCTATCTTTCAAATAAGATCGAATTGGCTCTCGATATATATTCCATTGCGTTCGGAATAGGAGTAAAACATTCGAGACGCCAAGCGGCACGCTTCGTTTCGAGTTCGAATTTTTTTGAGATGAATAGTGTTTTGCAATTTTCTATAAAAGGACGTGAATATCTTCATTTTACAAAACCCTAATTGGAACTAGGGTTAGCCGCCACCTAAAATTCTAATGGCCAGAAATCATCGAATTTCATTCCTCAATCCCTCTCAATCCACTAACAATTAGAAGAAACGTTCAACTACGAAGATGAAAGGGATGACGAGATCCATCGATCTACATGGTGATGATCGAATGTAATCAGGTGAATCGACGACAATTTCCGTTCAAATGCAGCGTGTTTCATGGCCGATAGGAGATCAACGGAGGCATGATGGGGTGCGGTCGGCTGGTGTAGGTGAGATTCGAGATGCTTGTCGACGTGGTGACCTTGGATCATCGTCAAAATGATGGAGGTGGGCGTGGCTTTCAGAAAAATCGAACGAAGATGGGTTTCGTACGTGTGTGTAAACCTGGGAGGAGAAGCATATGCGTGTGGCCAGGATTTCATCTTTCAAAACATATGGCCAGATGTAACTAAGGTTATAAAAAAATATATAAAAGAAATGAAATTGCTTATATTATAATTCGTTTAAAGTTTAAAACGCCATAACTTTTTCATACAAGGTCCGTTTTGCACGAAACGAATTGCGTTGCAACCGTATGGACGAACACGACGCGACGGAGCTAGTTTGGAGTTGATTGGAGCTAGTGTGAATTTTGGGTAAAATTAAACGCTCGTTTAATTTCATTCGAAACAAAACACTGCAACTGCTATTGGACGCAATGTAATTGCAACACACTCTTTCTGACTCACTGGTATTTTTATATAAGGGAAAAATAATTTATTATATGATGATTGATGATTGTTTGGATGATATATGATATATTGATTGGTATTTGGATATATACCTGCCTAGTGGAGCAGATGACCGTATACGTTCCCGTGTATGAGCGTATGACCCTTTGTACGCGCGTCTGCCTTGAAGCGGACATTGTACACAGATTCTAATATGTATATTTGTTGTAGGTGACAGGTTGGAGGGATCCAACTGGATTCCTCACTCGTATTGATTTATTTACAGATACTGTGATATATTCTGTTATCATATGATATATGATGTTTGGATGTTGTGATTGACGCATTTAGTGCTGTTGCAACATTTGGCCTATTTTTGGATAATAAAAATGTTAAAGTGATGATTTCCAAATTTAAAAGGATTTTAAAAGTGATTTTGAATTTGTATGTTTTGTTAATTTTAAATGGTCAAGTAAATGGATTTATTTTGAATAAACAAATGTGATAATTTTTATGTTATAAAAATTATGATTTTTGTGAAATAAAATCAAAATGTGATTTTTGTGAAATATGGAGTTAATGATTTTGTGAAATGGTTTAAATTGAGATTTTTGACTAATATAAATGGTTTATACAGAAGATTTATAAAATTGAATTTTTATAAATCAGAATAATTGAATTACAAAGGAGTTTTTATAATTTTTAAAATGATGTTATAAATGGATTTTATAAAAGAATAAGATTTATAAATTTTGTGAAGTTATAAAAGAATGAATTTTGTAAATAAATGAATTATAAGCTATTAACTTGTAATTTGGATTTGGCAAATAAATGAGATGTAAATGGAATTGGTTAATAAAGGAATTTTGTGTATTGAAATTTTTATAAAACATAAAATGGAATTTATAAACATTGTTTTATAAATCCAAAATCAATTGAATTTGATAAGTAAATAGGAAAGCTTATTAAAGGAGATATATCGACGACTTTGGACAGTGGATAATCCTTTAATGAATATATAGAAGTAATGAATTTGGTACACGATTTATATTCACGATTTTGGACAGTGAATAATGTGTCAAATAAATGTTTTGGGAAGTGATATTTAAATAGTGTTAAATGTTTTAAAGATGTTTTAAAATGTATTAAGGATCGAAACCATAGATTTCAACATTCATTGTTGAAATAGACGTTTTTGAGAAATAAGGAAATGATGGACTATAAGACTGTTGTTATAGTATGTGATTTCGAAAGGAAATGATTTTGTATAGTATTGGGATTTATATACCTATCCAATTTTCGAATCCCTATATTATTGATTTTGGTTTGTCGTAACGATGTTCTACACAACATTCGCTTTGACCCAAATAAATGTGTTTAAAAGAACATTTTTCTTAAAGGATAAAACCTATACTTAATCGTGATTTAAGTATATACAATATTTTCTAAGTGTTGAAAATAATTGATTTGTGAATTACTTATTATTAAATAAGTATTTGGAAATGTTTTCCATTGTAGAAGTTGAAATGATTTTAAAGGTTATATCTTTTAAAGATAATTCGAAGTGAATATTTGGCAAGTGAATTAATTAAAAGGGCCTAGTGATTGTATATGGTGCTGAATATTTGTTTGTTTGTTTTGATAGTTAAATAACCGACTATCAAACCTGGCCAAAAATTTAGTTCCTCAAGGGAACTATTTAGTCGTACACTTAGTACGTAGCCTTATGTGTAGGCTTGATTATCATTTGTGTTGATGATGATGATACGTATAGTGCAGTGTATTACTCTAATCTATCGAGCTTCCTTCTTGGCCCGAAGGATAGCAATTTGAAAGTTGGAGACGTGATAAGTCTATGAGACTTAGTTTCTGTGTGAGGTTGAGAAACGCTTTTGCGTTGTTGGTGCAAAGAGACCGGGATCAGATTTATCTGAAAACCACTTCGGACCAAAGTATATGCGATGATTGTGCAGGTTGCTTGTGATGATATTGATATTCCAGATTTTCATAGTGGAGGACTGCTTGTTGACCGTTTGGGGTTAAAATCCCAATATACATCCAGTAGTAGTGGTCTCTTCATTATGAAATATCCAATGCGAGGACTATTCGCTACTAGTCCTTGGGATTTCCCGACAGGATGTGGTAGGGAAGTACCTTCGGTTTGTCCTATTCCAGGACAACTTGTATGGATGTTTGTCTGACGTTGCATTTCTATAGATTACCTATATCGGTTTTGCTTGATTATGTTCAGCCTGATAGGGTGTTCTCGCTTCTTGTTAGGTAGCGAACAGATGACTCTTGCCCCTACATGTCCGTAGAGTGAAAGGGTTGGTTGTAGTCGAGAGGCTGGCCATAAAAGCAAAGCGCGAGGTATCAGTGTGAGCTACGGTGGGTATTACCCACTGGTTGCGTCCCGTCACACGTGGTATCAGAACTTAGATTTTGTATATTCCTAAGCTTTGATGTGCACTCGGTATAGATAGGGACAACACCCTAGATTGAGTTGGAGTGTATTATATATATGACCACATATTTGTTAGTGAATATAAAATGTATTTTTTATTGTGTTTACTTATCCGTTGAGTTGTTTGTGAATTCTGGTCGGTATGTGGGACGCCATATCATCGATAGGGATTTCTAAACACTTAAACGAGGCAAGTCGACATAGTATTATTTTAAATTGGTAAATGAAATAATTTTACCTCGATTATATTTTGTATACAAGGAAACAATTTTTCAGAACTATTAAAGTGTTTATAAACGATTGTTTGGTTGTTTGAAAATGTAAAAACATATTAGTTGATAAAAGATGTTTGAATAATGTAAATAAAAGCAACAATTGTCATAGAATAGATTATATAAGCAAATGAATTATAAAGTATGAAATTATAATTAATATGATTTACAATTGTGAAATAATCTTATATATTAGAAATGAAACAAAATGAATATATTTATAAATATAAGTTGTAATTAAAAACGGATTTAACTAATAATTTGTGAAATTTGAATCCCGTTTATTTTGAAAGTTATTTTTCAAAGTTAATGAGGTTATATTATTATAATTCTTGATAAGATGAAAGAATTTGAAATGATCTTATACAAGTAAAGTGAATAGTGAAGTTATATAAGTAAGGATTTATAAATGTGATTTATAAATAAAAGGGTTTCTTTGAAAGAATATAAATAACTGAATTCACTAATGTTGCTGGGAAATAATAATGGTGATGACTGCAGCATCATCAGTATCATTTTCGAGTTTCTGTGTGATGGATTTGCTACCAAAGTAAATTGAAATTGAATTTTTGTTTGGATAAACAAATTTGATTTAAAATCCAAGTGACGAATTGATAAATGTAAGTAAAATAAGTTTTGGACTTATAATATATGAGATAATAAAATTTCAGCTTTGGTAAAGTTGAAATAAATGTGAGTTAGCATAATAAATATATGATTTGAAATTTAACTAAGGGAAAGTTAATAGATTGAATTAGATTTGAAATTATAAAGAATGAGTTTAGTGAATGTAAGTGAGCTTAGGTTGTTGTTCACGGAATTATAGATAAACAAGTTGCATAACTTAGAAAATTGAGAAAATGTATGTAAAACCAATTGTTAAAATGGTTAAACAATTTTGTTGAGCAAAAAAAAAAATCTGATTTTGAGTAAGTAATTTGAAATTTGACTTAACTAAAGTTAAATAAAATAGAATTTGAAGTAAATTAGTTGTGAACTTAAGTTGTATAGTGAAAGTGAATGTAAATGAAGTTGAAATGAAACACAACTTAGGTGATGTTGAATAAAGTTAATTTTGGTATCGAAGTAAATTAATAGAGTGAATTTGTGAAATGAAAATGAATTTGAGTTATATAAAGAAGTTCAACTTTAATTGCAAAAGTGGATTAGTGAATGAAATATGGATTGAATGTTAATCAATTGAATGAAAATGTAGTTGTTAAATGAATTAGAAATTGAATAATTGAATGAAAGTAAATTGAATGTTAAACCAATTTGAAATTAAAAGTGTTGAACCAAATTGAATGAATGTAAAGTAAATTAATTTGGTATTGTTGGATATGCATTGATTGTTAGATGGGTGTTAATTGAGTGTATAGAAAATCTATATGAAGTTGAATTAACAAAATTGAAAGCTATGAATAACTGAATCCAAATTGGAAGTTAAGTGAATTTAAATAGAATTGATTTGATTTGAATTTGAAAGTGAACAAACTTGAATATAAATTAGTGAATGCAAACTAATTGAAAATGAATAAATGGATGTTAGTAAAATCCAATGTAAATGAATCAAAATGTGATTAAATTGAAAAATCAATTCAATGAACGTTAATGAGAAGTGAATGAATATTTATTTGGTTATGGATGTTAGTTGGATGATAGTTGGTTGATGGTTGGATTTGTTGTGGGGGTTGCATTTGCTATATTGGCATACATAGTTGTTGTAGTGGTATATGTTGTATATTGATATTACTTTCATATATACATGTTTCTCATTGTTGTTGAGTGTTTAGTAGGTGCGTATGGCGCTTGCTTCCCATTTGGATCTCGCTTTCGCGCTATATTAGCCGTATATGCTCGCTAATAATATATAAGGTACATATTTCGGATTACATATCGTACCTTTACACTTTTTTCCCTTCGGGATGCCTCATCCTTGATGATGAGATGTATATTTGTGGTATATATATTGTTATTTTTTTTGGATCGAACCGCACAAAGGAGACGCTGGAATTTTTTTTTGAAAATTTAAGGCTTTAGAATTTTTGGGAAAATTGAAAAACTTTTGGTAAATAAAGTTTGATTTTGAGTTAAAGGTTAAACGATATTGGTTAGTTTATTGGTTAGTTTTGAAGATAACTATGAATGTATTTGAAAACTTAGAAAAGTTTTTGTAAGAAATTTAACTAATGGATTTTGGAAAAAGCTAAACACTTAGAGATTTGGTAAATCTAGTTTTAACGAATTGTTTTGATAAGTTAATTGACTTTGTGACTTTTTCTTACTTGGTAATTTCGAGGGCGAAATTCTTTTAAGTAGGGGAGAATCTAACGACCCAGAATTTCAGTCATTTGAAATTCATATATTTAATTAATTTTAAATATGCACAAGTAAATTTTATAAGTCGAATAACTTATATTTCGAATATCTGCATTTAATTGGATAATTTAATTAATAATTTAATATTTGAAATCGTAAAAATAATTGAAATTTGGATTAAATGTGAATAAAAATGATTTATAAGTTGAATTAAATCATAGTTGAATTAGAAGGATGTTACGGAACTTTTAAAATAGAATTAAAAGTTAAATTGTAGAAATTAAATATTTTAATATTTAATTGACGAGCAAAAAATAGCCATTTTTCAAACATCCTCGGATTTCGACGAAACCAGTTTCATTGGATCCGTAATGTTAAATTATTGTAAGATTTCAATTCGTGTCAATCAGATTTACGGTTTGTCCAGGGCAAGCTAAAACGCATAGAAATTCGTTTAAGTGAATTTTAAATTTAAATAGTCGATTCGAAAACCTATCTTTCAAATACAATCGAATTGGCTCTCGATATATATTCCATTGCGTTCGGAATAGGGGTAAAACATTAGAGACGCCAGGCGGCATGCTTCGTTTCGAGTTCAAATTTTTTTGAGATGAATAGTGTTTGCAATTTTCTATAAAAGGACGTGAATATCTTCATTTTACAAAACCCCAATTGAAACTAGGGTTAGCCGCCACCTAAAATTCCAATGGCCAGAAATCATCGAATTTCATTCCTTGATCCCTCTCAATCCACTAACAATTAGAAGAAACGTTCAACTACGATGATGAAGGGGATGACGAGATCCATCGATCTATATGGTGATGATCCAATGTACCCAAGTGAATCGACGAAAATTTCTGTTCAAATGCACCGCATTTCATGGCCGATAGGGGAGAACGGAGGCACGATGGGGGTGCGGTCGGCTGGTGTGGGTGAGATTCGAGATGCTTGTCAACGTGGTAACCTTGGATCATCGTCAAAATGATGGAGGTGGGTGCGGTTTTTAGAAAAATCGAACGAAAATGGATTTCGTATGTGTGTGTAAACCAGGGAGGAGAAGCATATGCGTGTGGCCAGGATTTCATCTTTCAAAACGTACGGCCAGATGTAACTATGGTTATAAAAAAAAAAATATAAAAGAAATGAAATTGATTTATATTATAATTCGTTTAAAGTTTAAAACGCTATAACTTTTACATACATGGTCCGTTTTGCACGAAACGAATTGCGTTGGAACCGTATGGATGAACACTACGCGATGGAGCTAGTTTGGAGTTAATTGGAGCTAGTGTGAATTTTGGGTAAAATTAAACGCTCATCAAATTTTATTCGAAACAAAACACTTCAACTGCTATTGGACGCAATGTGATTACAACTCACTCATTCCGACTCATTGATATTTTTATATAAGTGAGAAATAATTTATTATATGGTGACTGATGATTGTTTGGATGATATATGATATATTGATTGGTATTTGGATATATGCCTGCCTAGTGGAGCAGATGACCCTATACGTTCCCGTATATGATTGGATGACACTTTGTACGCGCGTCTGCCTTGAAGCGGACATTGTACACATATTCTAATATGTATATTTGTAGCAGGTGACAGGTTGGAGGGATCCAACTGGATTTATTTACAGATATTGTGATATATTCTGTTATAATATGCTATATGATGTTTGGATGTTGTGATTCATGTATTTAGTGCTTTTGCAGCATTGGGCCTATTTTTGGAAAATAAAAATGTTAAAGTGATGATTTCCAAATTAAAAAGGATTTTAAAATTGATTTTGAATTTGTACATTTTGTTAATTTTAAATGGTCAAGTAAATGGATTTATTTTGAATAAACAAATGTGATAATTTTTATGTTATAAAAGTTATGATTTTTGTGAAATAAAATCAAAATACGATTTTTGTGAAATATGGAGTTAATGATTTTGTGAAATAGTTTAAATTGAGATTTTTGACTAATATAAATGGCTTATAAAGAAGATTTATAAAATTGAATTTTTATAAATCAAAATAATTGAATTATAAATGAGTTTTTATAATTGTTAAAATGATGTTATAAATGGATTTTACAAAAGAATAAGATTTATAAATTTTGTGAAGTTATAAAAGAATGAATTTTGTAAATAAATGAATTATAAGCTATTAACTTATAATTTGGATTTGGCAAATAAATAAGATGTAAATGGAATTGTTTAATAAAGGAATTTTGTGTACTGAAGTTCTTATAAAATATAAAATGGAATTTATAAACATTGTTTTATAAATCCAAAGTAAATTGATTTGATAAGTAAATTGGAAAGCTTATTAAAGGAGATACATCCACATTTTGGACAGTGGATAATCCTTTAATGAATATATAGAAGCAATGAATTTGGTAAACGATTTATATTCACGATTTTGGACAGTGAATAATATATCAAATAAATGTTTTGGGAAGTGATATTTAAATAGAGTTAAATGTTTTAAAGATGTTTTAAAATATATTAAGGATCGAAACCATAGATTTCAACATTCATTGTTGAAATAGACGTTTTCGAGAAATAAGGAAATGATGAACTATAAGACTGTTGTTATAGTATGTGATTTCGAACGGAAATGATTTTGTATAGTATTGGGATTTATATACCTATCTAATTTTCGAATCCCTATACTATTGATTTTGGGTTGTTGTAACAATGTTTTACGCAACAGTCGTTTTGACCCAAATAAATGTGTTTAAATGAACGTTTTCCTTAAGAATAAAATCTATACTTAATCGTGATTTAAGTATATACAATATTTTTTAAGTGTTGAAAATAATTGATTTGTGAATTACTTATTATTAAATAAGTATTTGGAAATGTTTTCCAATATAGAAGTTGTAATGATTTTGAAGATTATATCTTTTAAAGATAATTTGAAGTGAATATTTGGCAAGTGAATTAATTAAAAGGGCCTAGTGATTATATATAGTGCTGAATATTTGTTTGTTTGTTTTGATAGTTAAATAACCGACTATCAAACCAAGCCAAAATTTTAGTTCCTCGACTTGATGTGGGAACTATTTAGTCGTACACTTAGTATGCCCTCTGTATTGGCTTGATTACCGTTTGTGTTGAGAATGATGATTCGTATAGTGCGGAGTATTACTCTAATCTATCGAGCTTCCTTCTTGGCCCGAAGGATAGCAAGTTGAAAGTTGGATACGTGATAAGTCTATGAGACTTAGTTTCCTTGTGTGGTTGAGAAACGCCTTTCCGTTGTTGGTGCGAAGAGACCGAGATCAGATTTATCTAAAAACTACTTCGGACCAACGTATATGCGACGATTGTGCAGGTTGCTTGTGATGATATTGATATTCTGGATTTTCATAGTGGAGGACTGCTTGTTGATCGTTTGGGGTTAAAATCCCAATATACATCCAGTAGCAGTGGTGTCTTCATTATGAAATATCCAACGCGAGGACTATTCACTACTAATCCTAGGGATTTCCCGACATGATGTGGTAGGAAAGTACCTTCGGTTTGTCCTGTTCCTGGACAACTTGTATGGATGTTTGTCTGACATTGCATTTCTATAGATTACGTACATTGGTTTTTACAAACGTACATCAGTGGTGGTGGAGAAGGCAACTTCTCTTAGCTTAACACCCTCCTTGAGACGTATGAGCTTAAGGGTTGTACTTTTGTGGAAGGCAATTAGTAGTCAACGGAAATGGCCGTGTGGCATTTAAAGTGATGTGATATGTGATTGTGAAAGGTAATCGTTAAATCGGGTCTCATCAACCGGAAATGACCAAAACAGGGTTAGATGCGACAAGGCTAAGTGGGTCGCTCCCTTTAGGGTATGATCATCCTCTTCTAGATATATCTTTGCACGCTATGACGTCGTGTATCTGGTTATTGTGGTTTGTATGCTAGAGGGACCTCGGTAAGGTCGGTAACGACCGAAGGATGACATATTCGGTACCACCTAGTTATAGAGGTGGGCCGGTCTTGTGTTGGTAGAGGGAAGATGTTCTGTGCCTCGGGACATCAAACTAGAGGTGTACCCTTTCGAAAGGTAGTCCCTTCAATTGGTCATTTGTATGGAAATCCAAACTCTACTACGTGCTTGCCATTTTGATTGTATTACCCAATTGAGCTATATGCTGGAATTTAATCAATGTAACAATTTTGGCTATGATTAATATTATTTGTATATAGTAGACACTACTATAATATAACATGAGATTTGATACGATATGTCTTAGTTATCGTAAGGTAAAAACATGTCCGTGTTTATGTGTGGACTTGTCTTACGAGATACTTTTTTTTTGAAAACTAAGGAAAAGTTTGGTAATTTAATAAATTCAGTTGAGTGTGTTTCTCATGCTGGTTTACCAGACTGATCCGAGCGTTCTTCCCTTTCAATGCTCGGGTTAGACCGAGTATATTTATAGGTTTCGATTTGATGCTTTTCAAGCTTCAGCAGGAGAGCTAGAGATCTTCATTTTCATACATCCGTATTTGCTTGATTATCCACTGCATTGTTTCTTTGTTTGTTGTTGTATATTATCAACATTTGTGAGGACAGGTTATTATAATTGTTCAGGCTGATAACTATTGATTGATTGTTGAACTCTAATTGATGAATAATATATACAGTTTCTGTTTTGTAAAGATCATTGATATGATATTATATGTTTTCTTCAGCGATGTGAGATTTTGTATTGTTCTGTTTGGTTCTATCTTCTTTCTTCTCCTCTTCTTCTCTCTTCTTTTCTTTCTCCTGACTTTCCGTCAGTCTTTTCTTTTTGGATCGTACATGTGTGGATTATTGTCGATTCAAACGGTATGGATTTTCGGGTCGTCACAATTTCCCTGCTTCTCTTTTCTTTCCACGATTTCCTCCTCCGGGCCCTTTAGATTTCCTAGGCTTGTTCTGGACATTGACTTGAACCTATCCCGAGTTGTCACCATATTATTTCACGGCAATGTTACTTTTTACAGTCTCTTGAACAGGCCCTGGTGCCTTATCTCGCCTTGTCCACTTGGCTTCTTCTCTTCTTATGAATTAATGAGCCTTTGAATATAAACGCTCCAACGTAGTTAGAGGCTTTCCTGCCAACCAATCTCCAAACTCTAAATTCGGATCCACTCCTCGCATTACCGCCATTAGAATTGCATGGTCGTTAGGGTTGCTAAATTCAGTAGCCACAACATGAAATCTCTATAAGTACTCTTTCAATGACTCCCCCGGAGCCTGGATTACACTAGATAGGGACATCACATCCTAGGGACGAGTGGCATGTATCTTGAACTATTTCACAAATTTTGTCGCCAATTCGTCAAAGCTGGATATAGACTGTGGGGAAGTAGAGTGAACCACATGGTGGCGATTCCGGATAAAGTAATTGGAAAGAGTCTACTCGTGCCATTTTCTCTAGTCGAATCCATCATCCATTCATACCTTATCACATGCTGTCTAGGATCAGTGTTCCCTTTGTAGGCCGGGATATTTGGCATGCTAAACCTCTTGGGGTACTCGGCCTGTAGAATAGTATCCATGAATGGAGTATGACTCTTGGATATCCCCTTATCTTCGTTGGTCAAGCCTTGATTCTCTCACATCAACTGTCTGACCATAGCCGATAAATCCGAGGTTTGTATGGAGGATGGAAGGTTGGACTCTGTTCTTCGAGACCACTTAGGTTGGTGTCTCATCTGTTGGCGATCTGCCAAACGTGTATCTTGGGGACCAGCTTCATTGGGGTCTTGGTGAGCTGGACGTCCAGTTTCCACATGTGCTCCGGCTCCTAGGTTTCCCGTTCCGGCTTGGGTGTGGTCTCGTGAATGTAAGTGATCCCTAGTTGATCGATCAGCAGCACGTGCTTGTGTAGTTTTCATTTTGCGGCACCTACGCCTGGGAGGTTCATCGGACGAGGTCAAACAATCAGATGAAGAATAAGGAACAGGGCTAACTCCAGCATTCTGATGATGTTGCTGAGTAAGCTGAGTCATAAGGTTAGCGTTAGCTTGAATTTTTTCAGCAAGTTATCTTCTGCTTTCAATGAGTTCTCTCATTAGGTCGTTGAACTCCGTCCTTGTAACAACTTCCGTCTGGTTATGACCTCCAGTAGTCCCTACGCCGGGATTAGCTTGCGGATTGCTAGGTCCTATCGGTTGTATGCTAGCAGTCTCGTTGATGTCCGCGTTATAAGAGGCTGATCGGGTACATGGTCTTCCCATAGTAGAGTTGTTGATCGAAACTCTAAGTAGATTCAACGGACGTCCTGTGAATAAGTTAGATCTCCTTTGGGGGATTTATCCAATCCAGTAGCTACAAAGCAGATCCTAGTGGCCCGAGAATTCGATTCTCAGTAAAAGCACCAAAATGTTAACACCAGAATTGGTCACTAACATCCTTGAGAAAGATTGTGTAGGGAGATTAATGAAGAAATTAAATTAAAATGGAGAACTGTATGCTACATTAAATGCAAAGACAAGAACACCGGATTTATAGTGGTTCGGCGTAACTGCCTACGTCCACTTTAGATTTAATCTTTATTGCTTTACTCAACAATTGATTACAAATACAATCCGTACACCAACTACTTGAATATAAATGCTAACTGAAATAGAATGAGTCTTGAATGCGTCAGAGTCTACCCAGTGTTCTCGAAAAAAGGTCTATTTCACTGTGCCCCTGCCGTTCTATTTATAGACGAAGAGGGGTCGGACTTCCCTAATGGGCCTAGGAGCAAGATACCTCGGCTCGTAGTAGGTCTGTAATGACCCGTAGATTTAACCGGTTTTAATAACGTTATTAATTGAAATTTTTGTGGAATTTTAAACGATAAAATTTTAAAATATAAATTTTATATTTGGAATGCGTCTAGTTAAACATAGCACCTGGTAAATTTTCGTCCGAAAATATTAAAGTTTATTCCGCGCGTAAATTTACTTCAATTTAATCAGTTAAAAAGCGATGAAAATAAAAAAATTTCGGAACCTAAATATTTTTACATAGAAAAATTCTAAACCATCTTCTGAGCAAATGCCATTTTTTTGTTTTTCCGAATTTGGACGTCTTTAGCTCCGTCGATCTTATTTTACTGCGTTTTTGTTGCATTTTCCGCTATTAGAAAATTCAAATTTTTATAATTCAATCGAATCACTGATGTCTATGTACCATTTTGATCCTCTCGTTGTACTGATCTCCATGACATACTTGTCGCGTGTTTCAAACTTTGGTACCCGACGAAATCGGTAAAACGATTAATCAACTCCGGTTTGAGCATTTTGAATCATGTCTCTTCAATTATTCAGCACGTAATATCAATAGCCTTTTTCAAGCCTTCTGCATTCGTGCTTGATTTTTTTTCTTTTCCTAAGCTTCAATTTATTAACTTGTCATTCATGCTCTTACTTTGCATGCATCTGTTCGTTTTTCAATTGTGAAACAAACTTCATTTTACCATACCTCACTCTAGTCAAAAGCCAACACCCCTTCAATTCTCCTCACGTATCTCTTCATTTTTCTCTTTTCTTTTTCACTTTTTTTTGCCATGAAAGAAAATGGATAGCTATTCTAGCCAACCCCCTACTGTCGCCGTGTGTTCATGCTCGGCATCACCGCCCCTCTTCCTTTCACCAACAACCAGCCACACCTGACCTCCTCCACCCATCATCCACGTCATTTCCTTTACGCCTTCACCATGCTCAGCAGCTACATTCACTCCCCCTCCTTTCTTCTTTCATTCTTTCTTTCTGTAAACTTTAAAAAAAAAGTGAAAAGCAACTTGCGCATGTCCCATTCCTTCCACTCCCTCCGATCATGATTACTGCAGCCTACTCTCCTTGTTTCTTGACCCACGTCATCAACGTACATCACTCGACTTCTGCTCCACAGCAGGCAGAGCCAGCTCCGCCCTCTCGCACCAACGCACCTCTCCTCATCGGCTTCTCCTCCCCTCCGCCTCTGCTCACCAACCGCAACCCTACTCTCACCACCTCACTTCACTCTTTGTCAAGATCAACCACCTTCCATATCATTTCTCCACCATGCACGGCATCAAGCCACGCTGAAGCTGGCCGTCATCACCGCATCGACCACCTTCCTCGACAAAAACATCCGTCTGAAAATAGCCGATCTCGCCTCCACCTAGCAGCCACCCCCTCGCGACCAGCCCGCAACCTCCTCTCCTTTCTTCCATCTGCTGTAAGTATAGCAATGTATGTTACTTTATTTACTTATATCTATTGTAATTATATTAAAAGTATATATATAAATATACAGTTGTCTGTATAGTTTATTTCCAACGTAGTTAAGATATGATTGTTGTATTATGTTCTTGGCTATGTAAGTTTGTATGTACAAAGCTTACCATATGTTATGTTGGGCACGTACTTTATATTTAATATAAAATATAAATAATGGCGTGTTGTAGTTTGCATGTGTAGTGTGTTTGCTATGTATGTGCGTGTGTACTGTGTGTGCTGTGCATATATGTATGCGTATACACTGTATATGTGATGGTTTCTGTAGTATTTTTTTTATATGTTAGATCTGTATATGAATTTGGATACTAAATTAATATATTTGAACGTATATTATATGTATTATGTAAAAAAATTGTTTGGTTAAGCCTTGTTGTATTTGAAATAATTTACATATAACATCTAATGTTTTTTTTTTATCAACTGTTCATATAGACTATGCTGCCTTGCAACAGTTTTAATGATAAATATATATAATAGACATTTTGCTTTTAAGAAAAAAATGAGCGTAGATATATACATATAGATAAATAAAGTTTATGCAAGAACTGTTAGTTTATATGTTTTAACATATATGTGTTACTTTATGTTTATGAAAATAGTACGTATGTGTATGGGTTACTTATCTAGTACCTGTTAGTTCGTTGACATTTTCATACTGTGTTGATTTGAAACTCATTTCACTGCCATTTTTCTTACACGTATTTACTTTGTGGTACGTGATTACAAAGTAGAGTTTCGGTTATATGATATTACTTTTATTTTAAATTTATACGTTTTTAAAACTTTTATTTTCTACTTTATTGTATACGTTGTTTTAAGCTTTTGTTATCATATGGTTTAGATATATATATATATAGGTGTATGTTGTTCAGTTTATATTTCAGTTGCATATATGATGTTTTAAAATATAAAGGTGATATTTTGGTCTTACAAAATGTTGATTTTGAAATTGTTTTATATAATACAAGTGTTAAATGAAAGATGATACTTGTTGTAATGTGGGTTTTATAATTTTTGATTCTGAATATACTGGTAATGTGTATATCTTAATATTAAATATGTGTTTTAATTTGAATAATAGATATTGAAATACATGTATTTTCAGTACAAATGTGTTTGAATGTAAAAAATGATTATATATATATATATATATATATATATATATATATATAGTTGTATTTAGTTTTATTTAGTTATATATAAGATCGCTTTTACCATATATCTGCCTCAATTCGGTCCTGTTTTAATTTTGTCTATCTCCTTTATCAGCTTTGTCGTCTAATTCGCATTCGATCTTGCTTTGATTTGGAATTTCATGCCTGGATTGGCAACTCATCTCATTGTCGACTATCTCTAACCTCGAAAGGTGAGCAAACACTCATGATTAATATTCTTTTATTTATTAAATTTGATTTAAATTGAAATGACAATTGAAATATACCTGTTGTTAGTTAAATACACTGATATTTATGTTATTACTTGTATCAGTTCACCTGTGACATCTGACACCATTATCTGTTAGTTATACGGTGATAATCCCGTTTGGTTGAAATTGATTGATTGTTTGTTGTTTATATTGGACGTTAAATTGTAATGTATAAAGTGATAAATATTATGCAATTGAAATTGACGTAGGATAGTTGAAAATTTGAATTGACATATGTGTTGGATTTGATTAGATAAAATGGTTTAATATGACCCCTTAAATGTTTAATTACTTGACACGTAGAAAATTGTTAACTACGCTTGAACTATTTGAATTTATGTTATATGAAATTGAATAATAAATGTCCAGTGTAGAATCGTATAATATAATAATGTAATAATCTTTAATCTACATGAAATGATAGTGTAGATTCTAGAAATAATTATATTAATTTGCACAAACAACATTGTAAATTAATACGATTATTTCGGGATTATTTGAATTGATTATTGGATTGTTATTGATGGTTGCTTTTGCTTGTTTATTTACTTTGACACCATCCCAATTATCACACTGCAAGTTCCCTTTGCTATGCTTTAATTTTTGAATTGAATTGGAATCGGGTTGAAATGATAAATACCCAAATGAACTCGACTTAGGATAGAGAATTAAATAAAACCCGATTGGTCAATGATTTGATAAATAAGATAAAGGTCTGATTTAAATAAGTAATAAGATTTGAAATAAAGTTGGAATTTGAATTTAATGAAAAGAAAATGATAATATTTTAAAAATCTGAAACGAAAATGTAACGACCCGCAAATCCGTACCCCTTAAGTCAACACTATTCTATTTAAATCAACTCAAGTTTTACAAAAATACGAACCATTTGGGATGAAGAAGAAGAGGTATAAGAAGATAATAGAAAACAACAACAGAGTCTAACCATTGCAGCGGAATAAAATATAATAGATAATAAAAATTTTTACTCAAAAATCAAATATCTATGTTTATATATTACATCATCAGAGTACATAAATCACAGCCCAACATCAATATCATACAATGGATACACGTCAACTCAAGATACACAACAACTCAAACACAGCGGAATAAATATACATATATATAAACAAGTACGGGAGTACGTATCGTCATCTTGCTCGTCTCCTGAGCTCCACAGCCTCATGTCCTGTATCCTATAATACTCGGTCTGATCCGAGCATTATAGTTAAATAAGAGTCAGTCTGGAATACCAGCTGAGAAAATCACACCCAATTGATTATTAAAGTTTCAAAAATCCTTTGAAAAGAAAAGCATCTCGTAAGACCACGCCACAAATAAACACGTCGAGTTTTTACCTTACGATAGCTAAAACAATTTTTATAGAACTCCTCTGATATTATAATAGGGTCTATATACAAATACTTATAAAATAACCGAAATTGTTACATGATTAAATTCCAGCTACTAGCCACGGAGTGGGTAATACAAACAAAACTCGTACAAGGCTCGTAGGGAAAATGGATTTCCAACCAATGACTAGGCACTGGGGTACCACCTGTCATAGTACGGGGCCTAGATCACCGTACCGAGGAGTACGCCCGCTCCCCTACAACACAAGGCCGGGACTACCCCTTACTGGATAATCCCGAGTGAGATCACCCCGCGGTTGGGATCAGCAACCGTCCACTAAGCCGAAATAAAAAGTGACATCTAGACTGGAATGACCTCACCCTGCTTGGGTGCTACCCACCTAGCCTTGCTGCATAACCCCTGATTTTCAGTCATTCCCATTTGATGAGGCTTGAGGCTAAGCGTTACCTTTATAGAACATATCCCTTAGAATGCCCATCGTCCACCTGACGATGTTTCGCAAGCATTCATCCATACAAGTCCGTCCCGGGTTCGAACGGAACCGAAGGCACTATTCCTACTACATCCATTTTGGAAATATCCTCAGGATTAGTAGCGACTAGTCCTTGCACTTCACTGCTCCACCTTCGAATCCAAAATCGTTTACACGAAACGTACAAACTGGATCGAAGTGGTTTTCGAGAAATAAATCTCGATCCCGGTCTCTTCCAAACGATCAACGTATTTGTCCAATATTGATAGTCGGTTATTTAACTATCAATTAATATTCACAAACATCCATCCAACAATAAATAATTTCCCAAATTATTTATTTCCTTCAAAATATCTTCACAAGATATATTTCTATTTTCAACCTTTTGAAAACAGTTTCAAACCATTCTTTCTTTCCAGAATAAACTTTCCCAAGTATTTTCTATCTCCACTGAAATTGCCAAGCACAAACTAGATTTTTAAAATAATTTAAAACACTTTACTTTAAAATATACCTTTAAATCATTTAAGTTAAACTACTTCAATAATTTGTAAAAATATGTACTATATAAATATTTGAAAATAAGGTTATTTTATAAAATATAACTAAATTTTTAATCTTAAACAAACTACTAAGTCACTCCTTAAATAATTATTTGTTATAATATATTAAAAGGAAATACTTGCTTTAGAAATTAAATATTAGAAATAATAAATTGTACAAAACTTGCTTTCTTTAAAAACAACTTTAAAGCATTTAATTTATATTTAAAAATTTACTTTGAAAACGTACTTGGTTATTCAGGGAGAATTTCCAATCTCAATCACTTAAATCAATTTCCAAATCGATTCCCAATTTATTCCATTTGAAATAAATTTCTTTACTTATCAGTTCATTTCAAAATTCAATAATTATGGACTTTATTATTATTTTTAGTTTGATTTTAAATCCTTTATCTGAAATGTACAAATTTCAGGTTATTCCCAATTCCTTCTTTATTCTTCTTGAATAATTTAAATCCTAAATTTAAAATAAATGTTTTGTTCTTTTGAACAATAACATTGAAGTTTAAGTTTCATTAACTTCCTGTTTATTTAAATTTTCCTTTCCATACTTAAGATTTATTAGTTAAAATTTTAAAGTCACTTTATTTCCTTGCCAGTTCATTCATAAATTTATTCAACTTTCTATAATTATTTACTTACAATTTCACTTCTTTTATTTTCATTCCCAAACTCAAATTATAGATTTGGTAATTCATTATTGCCCGATTATAACAATCAAGCCATAGCATTCTATATTTCCACATAATTCATTACAGGATATCAAATATTCAGAACAGAGAATACTAAATAATTAAATAAAGTTGAGGGGTCCAATTGGATCCCTCCAACCTGTTCTCCCTGCATCCACAGACGTTAGCACAATATAAAATATTTTCACTATAAAGTGAGGGAAATCAATCATTTCAAGGGGTAGTATATACTACTATATAACACAACAATCAATTCAACCATTCAAACAATTATTTAAATTTAATCTTCTAAATTTAAATTTAAATTTAAATCTAACTGAGTGAGATTAACTCACCTTTGACTTAAAATTTGCAGACCATCCCAATCCATATTCAATCCAGCTTGTTTCTCTATTTTAGACCTTGAATAACATTACGTAATTTATTAATATATGAGATAATCAGAGAATCCATTACTATTTATTAATTTAATTTAACTAATAATTTTCCTATAAAAATCCCTTTGTTTAAAAATAAGTAATATAAGTTAATTATACCAATTAGTCTCCTTACTATTTTCAGACCTTGTACAACAATTTATACGATTTTACCTACATTCGAACCAAATGAAAAATCAACTACCATTTAATATATTTGAATTAACAAATTATTTGATTTAAACTAAATTTTCTTTTATTTTATAAAATATATGCGACTTAAACATATTTCATGAAAAGTCAGATTTATATATATAAACTCTACAACACTCTACTATATAAATACAATTTCATTTCATTTTTATTTTTATTTCAAATTCATAAACATATAAATTAAATAAATAAATTTAAAGAAATACCTAACTCCTCGAACCCCTAACTGTCGATCACCCTGGCCAAGCCTCACCTTCACGCGCACGTAGCTATCGCCAAGAACCTCACCACCTTCACCATCACGGTGCAAGCAAAGCTTCAAGGCGCAGTAACCACGAGACACCCCTCTCCAGCTTCACTGTCGACTTTCCCTTCTCCAACGCCACGATGACCCAGATCCACGTGCGCACGACTGCGCCCATCAATTGAATCGACCCAAAAATAATCACAAAACCCTAACTGCCCTCCTCGAACGGCTCGCGCTTCACCCTCTTGATCGATTGAGACAATCCATCATATCGCGACTTCGAGTCGCACGGTGGCTTCCCCTCTCTCTCTCACTCATGAATACCATTCACGATTTCACTTCAATTTTTTTTAATTAATGTTGAATCTGAAGACGGAAAACTAAAGTAAGAAGGAGGAAGGCTTCGGCCTGTAATTATTTTAAATAAATTTCTTCTGAATGAAATGAAGAGGGGATTATAAGATCGGCCATTTTCATTTATTTATTTTTGAACGAAATTACTTTGTCTCCAGCATGAAGAAAATATCTAATATTTTTTTTATTTGATCAACGAAGAAGTGTATGGAAGAAGCTACGGAAACGTATTCACTTCGGCTAGAGCGTACTCTGAAAGGAAAAGGGGGAACACGAGGAGATGGTTACGTGAAAAATTCACCTAGCTACAGTGTTTTGAAAAAAATAAAAGCTGAAGCAGGGTTGAAAAAGTTTTGATAAAATTTTGATGAAGATATATCTTCAGCTGATGTGAATTTTGAGTCATATTCAAATTTTAAATTTTAAATTTAAATCGACTTGAATTTTCGATATAAATCTCAACGCGTTTATATATCGTACGCTCACACAACAACTCCAAATGCCACAAAAAATGAAATCCGATAATAGTGCAATATTACGGATCCAATGGAACCGGTTTCGTCGAATTCTGAGACTGCGCCTCGGAAGGCTATTTTTTTTAAATTCAATTTAAACGATATAAAATTTCAAAAACTGAACAATTCAGCTTTAGATTCAATTTTAACACTTCTATCATCTTCAACATTATCAATATAGATTTTATAAGCCTTCGAATTATTTTTAACAGGCTTAATTTTTTTTTCAGATTCAACGTTTTACCCCACTTCACTAATTTAATTCAATAATTTAATTATCAAATAAATTGTAATATTTGAATTCAAGTTAAAAATAAACCTTTAAATATTAAAATCAATTAAATATTCCAATTTTAAACGCTCTAAAATTCTGGGTCATCACATTCCTCCCCCCTTAAAAGAATTTCGTCCCCGAAATTACTAGTCAAGAGGAATGGCCCAATACCCGTTTACTTTTTCCCAAAACCAAACAAATCAATATCTTACTAACGTTCTTCTTATAAAAGACCTGTTATCATTCTTATTAACTTCTTAACTCTCTCATAGTTTTCAAACTATACTATTCGTTTCACCATTCAAGTTTCAATTTAAAACCAAATCTTGAATTATCAAAATTTTCTCAAAATTTTTCTAACTCCCTAAATTCCCGAAAAATTTCGCCAGCGTCTCCTCTGCGCGGCTAGCTCGGTACTACTACAAAAATGTCTCTGCAGCCTCCCAAATCCAAAAAGAAAACAAAAAGCCAAGTGGCTCAATCCATAATCCCAATCAATTTCATACCAAATTTAAATACATAACTTTTTGTCGAGCATTTCAAATTTATCTTCTGAAATCAAAATCAATTCTCTTTTCTCTTTATAATACCTGCATATCCTGCTTAGCGCTAATATCCAAACACAACTTAACATTTTATTGACTTTCTTACCAATGTCAATATTTATTAATCCAAATATCAACTTAGAATGTATTTGTAATATTCCATTTCCGATTAAGAATGCACCATTTCATACTTAAGTTAGTATAAGAATTTTATACGCTTCTTATATTTATTTCCATCTTACCACTTCAGTTTATATCTAATTCTATTCAATACGATTCTTTCATTTCCATATGAATTCAATTTATTTTTAACTCTGAATATATAAATTTTATTTGTCATTTATTACTAATTCATATCATTACTTTAATTAGTTTCATTTACTAACTTATTTCAATTTTCAGTTTTAAACCGTTTAGTCGTTAACAAAATTTTCCAAAAATTTTCAAAAAAATTTCAACTCCCAAAATTGCTGAATTTTTTTGGCAGAGTCTCCTTTGTACGGAGGAGCTTTTGCAATATGACAAAAGATATAAATATATATACATCGACCCACACGGTCGAAAAAACCAAAAACAGTTCATATTTCCTATTTTTATTGCGTAGGCGTACCTTATTTAGCATTTTAAGCAAGCAGCTTATTATCTTAGCAAATAGTACAACCAAATCCAGCCAAACGGCTTCCCATACCTGTACTTACTCAATTTAAACATATAAGTACTATATATAAGGTTTATAGCATTTCAATTAAATTTAAATAGCTAAAACATTAATGTTATAACAATGCATATGGTATACTGGCATAAACACATAAATTTCACATAAAATGCATGTTATAAAATTTTCATAAGCATAAATAAGGTTTCGACACTTATTGCAATTGCTTATAATCAATTCTCAAACCATTCCATTCACTTGAAGTGTTTTACAGCTTATACGCTTATGTTTAATTCATTTTAAGCAAAACAATCCCACATTCATTCCAATTGATTCCAAAATCATTTTATTTCACTTCTAATAATTCATAGAATTTTATCCAATCTCGTTTACATCAAACGATCCATTTTCTTATGCAATTCGACAATATTAGTGTGAATAAATAAGTACTTAAGCTTTATAACCATTTAAATTGATTCCCACTCAATTTATACTTGATTCCCTCCCCTTTTTAATTTATTCACAAACTCCCATTGCATTTCTTTCATATCCAAAGAGTTCTATTCTAAACTATTTTATCATACTCGACAACCAACATAACCATCTCACAATTTACTTAAGTTATTTATTTATTTATTTATTTATTTCAATTATTCCACCCAATAACTTAAGTTTATTTCATTCAACCAACATCCCTTCAAATCTTTGATTTGATTTTTTTTCTTGGGTCAAATCCCAACCATTTTATTAATTTATCAGATTAGTTTATTCTTTTATACATTTTTAAACTTTAGTTCACATTAACATTTCATTATTGCATTTAGTAGTAAGAAGGTTATTCAATTCATGCTTCAATTGGATTTGCTTTCATCTCAAATCATTTTAATTTTGATCCAATTCCATACAATTTCAATTCATATTTACTTCAAACAAGCTCATATCCAAATCAATTAATTTCAAATTCAATTTTATTTACATTTACCAGTTCATAGAATTTTATTTCCTAAGTTGTATAGCAAATTTTAAATTGATCTCCAACTCAATTCATTTCTATTTTGTCTTACATAATATTTTATTTCATAGTGCATAGGTTCCATACGAACCCATTTTTATTTGCAACTTACATCATTTCTATTGTAATCCAATTTCAACCAATGAATTTTGTTTTCAAACATTAATTATTTTGAGTCCATTTGGAACTTATTCTGCTCCTTATTTTACACATTTAACTCAACATCATCCAATATCCAATTTCATTTCATTTCATTTGCATACCATATTAATTAACCAGTTACTTATAATTTTTAATCTTAAAACTTTGTTTATTTAATCCAACTTAACTAAATTTCCTTTTCCAAACTTAAGTTCAACATTAAATTTCACTTTCCTTTTAAATTTTTAGACTCCAGTATCCAGCTTTCACTTTACTTACTTACATAGTTGAATTTATTTCAACAAATTCCAAATTTACCAGTCATCAAACTTTTTATATGCCATAAACATTCTTAGTTAAAATTCCAAAGTTTAAACAATCTTTCAACATTTCAAAATTCCCTTTGAAATCTTCTATATCCAAAATTCCTTGGATAAATTTAATTTATCTCTTTGAATTTCAAAACTTACCTAGTTTTGCAAACAATTTCAATTCAAAACAACTTGGTAGCAATCTTTCTCTTGGAAGCTTGAAAATGAACATCAATGATGTTGCAGTCATCACCGAAATTATTTTCCAGCAACCGAAAGAGTTCAATGCTTTTCTTTCATTTAAAACTCTTCAAATATTTTAATTTCCAAATCTCACTAGATTTCAAATCTGATTCAGAAATATTCCTCAATATATATTATCTTCCCAACTTTTGAGAAACATTATCAAATTCAAAGGAATCTAAATTTTAAATTCCAAACTCCTTTGAACTTATATTCAAGCATTACTTGAAACTTTATCTTATTTTAATTATTAATCACGCTATAATTCCTATTTATTGTTTACATTTACAATTTTCATTTGTATATGAATTTATTTCTTAGTTTTGAATTGTGGTTTCAATATCTTATTCAATTATGAATCACATTTGCAAATCCTATTTATTATAAATTTCTTTCAATTTTATTCAATTATCAGACAATGATAATAATTTAATATTATCACTTTCTAACAACCAAACATCCACATATAACTATAACAGTTTACGAAAAATCAGTTTCTTCATATAATAAAATAATTTGGGTAAAATTATTTCATTTACCCTGTTTAAAACAATACGGTGTCGGTTTATCTTGTTCAAGAGTTTAGAAATCCCTATCGATGACATGGCGTCCCACACATCGACCAGAATCCATAAACACTCAACCGATAAATCCACGCAATATTAAACAATTTTATATTCACTAACAAATACGCGCTCATATCCATTAATACTCTCAAACTCATTGTAGAGTACCATAGACTCTATTTTATGAGTAACTCCCACCAGAGCCAAGGTTATCACCAACCTAAGCTCCGATACCAACTGTAACGACCCGCAAATCCGTACCCATTGAGTCAACACTATTCTATCAAAATCAACTCAAGTTGTACAAAAAAACGAACTGTTTGGGTTGAAGAAGAAGAGGTAGAAGAAGACAATAGAAAACAACAACATAATCTAACCATCGCAGCGGAATAAAATATAATAGATAATAAATAATTTTACTCAAAAATCAAATATCTCTGTTTATATGTTACATCATCAGAGTACATAAATCACAGCTCAACATCCATATCATACAATGGATACACGTCAACTCAAGATACACAACAACTCAAACACAGCGGAATAAATATACATATACATACATACATACATACATACATATATATATATATATATATATATATAAACAAGTACGGGAGTACGTATCATCATCTTGCTCATCTCCTGAGCTCCACAGCCTCATGTCCTGTATCCTATAATACTCGGTCTGACCCGAGCATTATAGTTAAATAACACCCGAGTCAGTCTGGAATACCAGCGTGAGAAAATTACACCCAATTGATTATTAAAGTTTCAAAAATCCTTTGAAAAGAAAAGCATCTCGTAAGACCACGCCACAAATAAACATGTCGGGTTTTTACCTTACGATAGCTAAAACAATTTTTATAGAACTCCTCTGATATTATAATAGGGTCTATATACAAATACTTATAAAATAGCCGAAATTGTTACATGATTAAATTCCATCTACTAGCCATAGAGTGGGTAATACAAACAAAACTCGTACAAGGATCGTAGGGAAAATGGATTTCCAACCAATGACTAGGCACTGGGGTACCACCTGTCATAGTATGGGGCCTAGATCACCGTACCGAGGAGTACGCCTGCTCCCCTGCAACACAAGGCCGGGACTACCCCTTACTGGATAATCCCGAGTGAGATCACCCCGCGGTTGGGATCAGCAACCGTCCACTAAGCCGAAATAAAAAGGGACATCTAGACTGGAATGACCTCACCCTGCTTGGGTGCTACCCACCTAGCCTTGCTGCATAACCCCTGATTTTCAGTCATTCCCATTTGATGAGGCTTGAGGCTAAGCGTTACCTTTATAGAACATATCCCTTAGAATGCCCATCGTCCACCTGACGATGTTTCGCAAGCATTCATCCATACAAGTCTGTCCCGGGTTCGAACGGAACCGAAGGCACTATTCCACTACATCCATTTTGGAAATATCCTCAGGATTAGTAGCGACTAGTCCTTGCACTTCACTGCTCCATCTTCGAATCCAAAATCGTTTACACGAAACATACAAACTGGATCGAAGTGGTTGTCGAGAAATAAACCTCGATCCCGGTCTCTTCGAAACGATCAACGTATTTGTCCAATATTGATAGTCGGTTATTTAACTATCAATTAATATTCACAAACATCCATTCAACAATAAATAATTTTCCAAATTATTTATTTCCTTCAAAATATCTTCACAAGATATATTTCTATTTTCAACCTTTTGAAAACAGTTTCAAACCATTCTTTCTTTCCAGAATAAACTTTCCCAAGTATTTTCTATCTCCACTGAAATTGCCAAGCACAAACTAGATTTTTAAAATAATTTAAAACACTTTACTTTAAAATATACCTTTAAAACATTTAAGTTAAACCACTTCAATAATTTGTTAAAGATATGTACTATATAAATATTTGAAAATAAGGTTATTTTATAAAATATAACTAAATTTTTAATCTTAAACAAACTAGTAAGTCACTCCTTAAATAATTATTTGCTATAATATATTAAAAGGAAATACTTGCTTTAGAAACTAAATATTAGAAATAATAAATTGTAAAAAACTTGCTTTCTTTAAAAACAACTTTAAAGCATTTAATTTATATTTAAAAATTTACTTTGAAAACGTACTTGGTTATTCAGGGAGAATTTCCAATCTCAATCACTTAAATCAATTTCCAAATCGATTCCCAATTTATTCCATTTGAAATAAATTTCTTTACTTATCAGTTCATTTCAAAATTCATTAATTATGGACTTTATTATTATTTTCAGTTTGATTTTAAATCCTTTATCTGAAATGTACAAATTTCAGGTTATTCCCAATTCCTTCTTTATTCTTCTTGAATAATTTAAATCCTAAATTTAAAATAAATGTTTTGTTCTTTTAAACAATAACATTGAAGTTTAAGTTTCATTAACTTCCTGTTTATTTAAATTTTCTTTTCCATACTCAAGATTTATTAATTAAAATTTTAAAGTCACTTTATTTCCTTTCCAGTTCATTCATAAATTTATTCAACTTTCTATAATTATTTACTTACAATTTCACTTCTTTTATTTTCATTCCCAAACTCAAATTATATATTTGGTAATTCATTATTGCCCGATTATAACAATCAAGCCATAGCATTTAATATTTCCACGTAATTCGTTACAGGCTATCAAATATTCATAACAGAGAATAGTAAATAATTAAATAAAGTAGAGGGGTCCAGTTGGATCCCTCCAACCTGTTCTCCCTTCCATAGACGTTAGCACAATATAAAATATTTTCACTATAAAATGAGGGAAATCAATCATTTCAAGGGGTAGTATATACTACTATATAACACAACAATCAATTCAACCATTCAAACAATTATTTAAATTTAATCATTTAAATTTAAATTTAAATTTAAATCTAACTGAGTGAGGTTAACTCACCTTTGACTTAAAATTTGCAGACCATCCCAATCCATTTTCAATCCAGCTTGTTTCTCTGTTTTAGACCTTGAATAACATTACGTAATTTATTAATATCTGAGATAATCAGACAATCCATTACTATTTATTAATTTAATTTAACTAATAATTTTCCTATAAAAATCCCTTTGTTTAAAAATAATTAATATAAGTTAATTACACCAATTAGTCTCCTTACTATTTTCAGACCTTGTATAACAATTTATATGATTTTATGTAACGACCCGCTATTTTGGACTATTCGTATCCGCGCATGTCGGACTTGAATAATTCAAAATACCGAATTGTTAATTTAAATTTGGCACAAATTCAGATATACAGTAAATAAATAATCACAGATCACAGACACAGAGTAATAATATGCAGCGGAATTAAAAGAGATAGTAGTTCATGAAGCTACTATAAATATATAAGATACATCAGAGTTTACAACAGAAGAGAAATACGATACATCAAGTACAAATCAGAATACATCACTGGAATTATCGAATACTGAAAGCAGAATAGATGGCTGGATCTTCAAGCAAAGCTCCAACTCCAAAGGTGAGCCTCGAATACTGGTACACTCAGTCTGACCCGAGCGTAAAGCAAAACACAAAACACTCGAGTCAGGATTAATATTCTTATATCAATAAATCCAACTCAAGTGAAATAGCAATCGAAATACAAGTAACTCAAAGTATGTTGGAATCACCATCCTCTAACGATCTGTTAAACTATCTACTATGTAGTAGTGTACGCTAAATAGATAATGTCTATCGGTAATATAAAATATCAAAATAGTGTTAAGGCGTTACCATTATCCCCCTTAACACATTTTTATACAAGCATCATAGTCTATGCAGTACTGTAAACTCCACCGTAAACTAGTGAGATATCAGGGAGTACTCCATAGGTATAACACAAAACAAATTCGTAGTGGTCGCGTATATAAGGATAAAAGTATGACAAGACACATGAGGCAATACCCAAGGTAGTGAAACTACCGTTTGCCTGATCCGGACTGGTGAGAACGCATCGCCGCCGCGATCGCAACACCGCGAAACAACACTCCTGAAATTCCGAGGGTGCACCAATCGACAACAAGTAATGAGTAGTAGTTACGAAGAAGTGTGTTCGCTCGAGGTGGCTAACCCCATTTGGCCCGGCACGGCTCCTGATTTTAGTCATTTCCAATTTGACACAAGTGTCAAGGCTATCCATTATCGTTCTCTTTCTTCAGTCATCACGTACATCATTCTAACCACTTCATTCTGGATCATCACTCCACGTATAGTTATTAAAGTGGTTTTCGGTTTAGATAGAGAGTATATCCATAACCGATTCCGGTTTCTTTAATAACTTTCGTAATTATTACACCAATTGGTCGTTTAATAAATTTCAAAACCAAATCAATTTCAATTTCAATTTCAATTCGTAAATCAATATTTCGTTTGTCTTTCTAAATCAATTTCCAAAGTTTACGTTTTAAAACTTCCAAATTACCATTTCAAAATCTTATAATTCGATTTCAACTTTTATTTAAACAATTCAATTATTGATTCAAATTCATATATGAATTTTATTTCGAAATCATTTAAATAAATTAATTTAACACTCAAATCAGTTTCAAATTCATTTATCGATTTTATTCAATATTCGTTAAGTTACTTTATCATTCAAAACAATTTTACTTAATTCCTAATTCATTAAAACAATTACTTGCGTTCATCTTCATTATATCAAAACTTCAAATTTAACTAAATTATATTCGTCAAATCAAATTTCCAAAATTACAAGTCCTACATTAATTTCAATAAATCACATTTTATTTCTTGTTAAAGAAATTCAATTTCATTTATTTACTTACTCGGTTACACATTTCAAACTCAATTAATCAAGAACTAAATTTCATATATTCAAGAAGTTCAATTTCACTTATCATCTTCCTTAAATTTTCCAAAACTTAACTAATAAAGAAACAAAATTTCATTTACTAACGAAGTTCAAATTCACTTATTCAAAAGTTCAATTTCTCTTATCAAGAATTCAAATTTTATTCAATTATCAAATAATTCGATCTTATTCAATTATTAAATAATTTCAACTTAATTCAAACTTAATTATTAAATCATTTCAAACTTAATTCAATGAATAATTCCAAATTTAATTGTTAAATAATTAAATTCAAAACAACGTTCTTTCATCAGTTATTACATTAATATTTTGTTTCAGATTTCAATATTTGCAATTTCCTTTCATCAAAATTTACGTTCAATTTTATTTCAAGACATTATTATTCAAATAGAATCTTTTATTTTATTTCAAATCATTGACCAATCGGGTTTATTTAATTCTCTATCCTAAGTCAAGTTCATTTTTGGGTATTTATCATTTCAACCCGATTCCAATTCCAATTCAAGATCAAGTATAATAAAGGGAACTTGCAGTGTGATAACTGGGATGGTGTCAAAGTAAATAAACAAGCAACAACATCAATCGATAACAATCCAATAGTCAATTCAAATAATCCCGAAATAATCGTATTAATTCGCATTGTTATTTGTGCGAATTAATATAATTATCTCTAGAATCTACACTATCATTTCATGTAGATTAAAGATTATTACATTTCGGTTTTTCCACTTGTCGTTCAATTTCAATTTCAATTCTACACAATTTATTCAATATACGTTCAAGGTTCAAAGTGTAATTTATCAAATTCTACGAGTCAATTAACTTAACAATTTCAAGGGGTCATATTATTCAAATTAACTAATCAAATTCAACACATATGTCGATTCAAAATTTATAACTATCCTAATTCAAATTCAATTGCATACTATTCATCACTTTTACATTTAAATTTAACATCCAATATAAACAACAAACAATCAATCAATTTCAACCAAACTGTATTATCATCACATAATAATTAACAGATAATGGTGTCAGATGTCATAGGTGAACAGATACATGTAATAACAGTGTACATAACTAACAACAGGTATATTTCAATTGTTGTTTCAATTGAAATCAAATTTAATAAATAAAAGAATATTAATCGTGAGTGATTGCTCACCTTTCGAGGCTAGAGAGAACAGAAGATGACACGGATACACACACTGATATGGACACTGAGATTTGATTTACGAATCCAAGCACGAATGTCGAAGCAAAGCAGATGGTCCGAATTCGACGAACACACTAATAAATAGAAATTGACGAACTTAAATCAGAACTAGATCAATGAAGAAAATTGGTATTTGTGCAGTTATATTTTAAAATATATACATACGTTTTAAAATAAAATAAACTGAAATGACACATTACCATTGTCTGGTCAATTATCAAAAATATAAAATTACAGATTATAAGCACATCCTATATATATATAGCTTATAAACATGCTAACCTGAAACTGATCCAGGAAAATATGCGCGCAACATATATGAAACAGTTTTTTTTTATTATAAAAGCAGGTAGACAAAGTAACTATGTCAAATCTGGGAATGCCAAAATATCCAAGCTTCCTATTATATCATATATAACCAATAGCCGAACCATACGTAAATAAAATCATTATTTTAAATTAGACACGTGTATCAAAATCATACATATACAAATAATATTGGAATGAATACTTATATTTTATACTAGTCCATACCATACTGTCTATACAACCAGGTTTTTTTTTTCCAATTTCCATACTTTATGAAATAGAATATATCACCGTTTACATAAAAAAAATTAGCACTTATGTTCACGACACTTCATCTCAGATCTGGTATATAACAACATATATATACAAATGGCTAGTCACCTATTATATACAATAACTAAATAATATAACAAATATATACAACTGTAATAACACTGTATGTATACGCCTTATATAATAAAACTAAAACTAAAATAAATATACAACCAAATAACAAAACTAATATAGTTGAACCCAAATAAAACTTGTACAAAATTCAAAATAGAGTATATGTAAACAAATATATGCACAGGCTAAAATGTATATTTATATAAAAACTGAAAACATATAAAATACATACTTTCCTATGGCAGTACTAGGATAATATATGTGTTATAGCCTCTGTGAACAACAGGCTAGGCCATGCATCAAAACACAGCAAGGTGAACATCATATATATAAAACAGTACAAGATATAAATACTAACACTGCAACAATGTAAGCTAAGAAGCATGGTTTAAGTTAGAGAATAACAAATTTATAAAATCTAACATTTACAGCAACTTACATATATATAGCAGTGAGCCACCGAGCTCGGCAAGATGAAAACAATAGCCGACCGGCGAATCAAGGAGATGAGTCGGGCGATGGGTCGACAAGGCGTTGAACTGGTCAGTAAAAGGAAAAGGAGAGTTAGAGGCGGTTCACTAGGCCGAGATGGAGGAGATCCGGGCGGAGACCGTGGAGGTGGTGGCCGCTTGATGTTGCAGTGGCGCGTGGGGAGGTGCGTTGGGTGGTGGCGTTGACTTCGGCCGAGGTCAGCGGTGGTGGAGAGGTTACATTGCATGGAGGCGGAGGTGGGTTCGCATGGTTGGGAGGGTGGTCGGTCATGGAGAAGGTGAGATGAAGATGAAGGAAAATATGGAAGAAGGAAAGCATGAGCAAAATTACGTACAGGATATATGTACCATTCCTCTTTTTTTTATATATATTATGCAAAGTAGTGAACAGTGCCCAAAAGAGATGAAACGAACCGATAATATTGAAACATGTGAATGGCCATGAGCATGTATGTTGAATTCATGAACTATATTAAAGGCAAATGACCATTAGACTTACAACCGGTGTAAATTTTTTGAATTGACACAGAAACCAAAAGTTTAAAAATTCGGATACCGATGCGGGTGACCGTTTCGCGGTTTCTGCCGCGTACCATAGCTCAAAACACAGAATTGAATATACCATTGAGATCAGCACGACGAGACGATCAAAACGGTATATGCATGTCAGTGATACGATTGAATTATAAAAATTCGAATTTTTATACTAGCGGAAAATGCATGGAAAACGCAGGAAAATAAGATCGACGGAGCCAAAAATGCCCGAATTTGGAAAAACGATAAACTGACATCTTGCTCAGAAGATGGTTTAGAATTTTTCTATTTAAAAATATTTTGATTTTGAAAACGTTTTATTTTCATCGCTTTTTAACCGATTGAATTGAAGTAAATTTACGCAGGAAATAAACTTTCGTATTTTCGGACGAAAATTTACCAGTTGCTACGTTTAACTGGACGCGTTTCAAATATCGAATTTTCGTTGCGAAATTTTATCGTTTATTTTTATTTAAATGAAAATTTTCATTTAACGCAAAACGCACGTTTCTTACGTTAAAATTATTAATTTGGTTTCTGTTATTGGTTACGACTATTTCATATTATTACATTACGTTTTAATATGTATTACATTATTGGTCTTATCGAAATTTGTCGCCTACGAATTTGGTTTTGGATTTGTAACATATATACGAAGAGATTTCCATTTAATAAATCATAAAATTTTATTTCTATCGGATTTTTAATTAAAATTTTATTTAATTTAGTATTTTAAAAGCGTTAAAAATACGGGTCATTACAATCTCCCCCGTTCAAAACTTTTCGTCCTCGAAAAGGAAGGAGGTAGGAGAATAGGAACAAAAAGAAAGAAAATAGATTGAAAACAGAGTAAAACAATTAATTCAAACCATATAAATTTCAATTTAAATAAATTTATATTCAACAATTTGTTTTTAAATTCAAGATTTTCATTAAATTGATTTGATTTCTCATTTATTAATGTTAGGTACGAAAATTTCTTTCAAAACGAAATTTAATTTAAATTCAATTAATTCAAGATATCTCATGAAGTTGATTTAATTTCAATTTTATTAACTTTCAAAACAAAACAAAAAATTACTTTATTAATCACATCTTTCATTCAATTATTTTTTTGAATAGTCCAACTTATGCGTTATTCCATTTTATTGCAACGGCACTAGAAAGGAAGCCCAAAACATACGCATGCAAATAACGCATGCGTCCCTTGATATTTCAAAACTAAAATATGCGTTGTGGCCCAAAAAAAAAAAAAAAAAAAATCTCATTTTCATCAATCGTGAAGTGTACCCAGAATATCTTCATCCCTGAAGAGATGATACTCTTTCCGCCTAGCTTTACTTCAGTTCCACCATACTCAGGCAATAGAACAACATCACCTTCCTTCACAGCAACAGGAATCACGCTCCATCCTTGGCATGAGCACCAGGTCCAACTGCCACAACTTTTCCAGAATTCAACTACAAAATCACGCAAACAATTGATATTATTCAATTAACTTATTATTCCATCTATCTCCATAACATTTATAATTTAAAATTTAAGCGAACAACATTATTTTATGCACTCACATTTTATTTACGAAGACAATTTATATTATATATTATCCAATTTCTTAAATTAACAATTTCTAAAATCACAAATTTGAATAACCCATCATTATAATCGTATTTTATTCGACAAATTTAATTCTTCTTTGTTCCAAATTATTATTAATTTTATTCTACTTAATATATTTTATCACATTTATATACAGAATATTTACTTATTATAACCACACAAATCTATTTAAAAATTCCTTTGATATCATTTATATTGTATAATATTCAATTCATAATTAATTTTTGAAAATTTAGGTAAATTATATTGAATGAAATCGAGTATTATACAAGTAAATTTCTAATTCAATTCTCTCAAGTTTAAATATTAATTCCAAATTTTGGTTTCATTTATAATTGAAATCATCTTTACCCAAATTTTAAGAATTAAATTTCCGATTGGCTTCAAACCATTTTATAGATAAAAATAAATATATATATTCATAATATATCAAATCAAATTTAAAATCTTCAATATATATAATAAATCAAGTCGTGTTTAGAAATTCAAATCAATTTATTATTTCCAAAACAAAAGTGTAGCTGGGCTACAGAATAGTCTCTCCGCTTTGAAACTCGAAATAAATGTCGATGATGCGGCCGTCATCACCGAATTTATTTTCCAACGACAAAAGAGAAGGGCTCCAATTTAATCATTTTAAAATTCTTTGAAAACCATTGCTATTCGAAAATATGTTAAATAATATACATTTTAAAACTTTAAAACCATAGTTTGAAATTATCGAAAATTAAATTCTCAAATTCTAGTTCAAATTCATTTTTAAATTCCAAATCAAATTATATCCAGGTTTTATAAATTTTATTTATTTATCATATTATGCAATAGTCAATGATTTACAAAACAATGAATAAAAATCAAAATAACATCATTTAGTTAACCAATTCATTTAACAATTTTCAGAAAATTTGCTTATATACATCTAATCATACAAAATTTTCATTTATCAAATTTGAAAACAATATTGTGTCGGTTTGCCCTGTTAATGTGTTTTGGAAATCCTATCGATAGCGTTGATCAGACGAATCGATCGAAAACCCAAATCAACATCAACAACTCAAACAACACAATATATATTAAACATTTTAAATATTTATTTTCAAATACACTTCCTCGTTCAACGATACAAGTATGGATTTCAAAATAAGTATAGGGATTCAAATTGATGGAAATCAAATCGAAGAGAATTTTGATTCGATAATAAGTTCGAAATAGAAGATAAGATAATTCAATTAACAGAATTAGGAGATGGATAAGCTTATTTAATTCACGGGCAACCTTAACTGGGTCGACCGTAACTTCAAGAATAAGATCGATGCTGAATTCCGAGGTAAATCAACATCAGATCTCAAGGGATAGAATTTTGGTATAACAGGGAATAGATAGCATCGTAAACCGGGGATACGGAAATCTCCGGTAAATCGATGTTTATTGTAAAAGAGTTTAACCCATTTACAAATAATTCGAAGATTGTCGAGACCGCCGATTCAATATAAAGATCATTCGAAGTGGAGTTATGGGATGCTCCAAAATTTGAAAGAAATCGTATAGTGAGGGATACGAATGAATTTCGAAACCGAGGGGATGTTCCAAAATCCAAAGGAATTGAGTCAAAAGGAAGAGATTGAAACTCGAGTGGGAGTGATTCTGTAAATACATTTACCATATATGCTAAGTTCTGCCTAGAGCTACCAAAAGCTCTGATACCAACTGTAACGACCCGCTATTTTGGACTATTCGTATCCGCGCATGTCAGACTTGAATAATTCAAAATACCGAATTGTTAATTTAAATTTGGCAAAAATTCAGATGTACAGTAAATAAATAATCACAGATCACAGACACAAAGTAATAATATGCAGCGGAATTAAAAGAGATAGTAGTTCATGAAGCTACTATATAAATATATAAGATACATCAGAGTTTACAACAGAAGATAAATATGATACATCAAGTACAAATCAGAATACATCACTGGAATTATCGAATACTGAAAGCAGAATAGATGGCTGGATCTTCAAGCAAAGCTCCAACTCCAAAGCTGAGCCTCGAATACTGGTGATTTTACCTACATTCGAACCAAATGAAAAATCAACTACCATTTAATATATTTGAATTAACAAATTATTTGATTTAAACTAAATTTCCTTTTATTTTATAAAATATATGTGACTTAAACATATTTCATGAAAAGTCAGATTTATATATATAAACTCTACAACACTCTGCTATATAAATAAAATTTCATTTCATTTTTATTTTTATTTCAAATTCATAAACATATAAATTAAATAAATAAATTTAAAGAAATACCTAACTGCTCGAACACCTAACTGTCGATCACCCTGGCCAAGCCTCACCTTCACACGCACGTAGCTATCGCCAAGAACCTCACCACCTTCACCATCACGGTCGCAAGCAAAGCTTCAAGGTGCAGTAACCACGAGACACCCCTCTCCAGCTTCACTGTCGACTTGCCCTCCTCCAAAGCCACGATGACCCAGATCAACGTGCGCAGGACTGCGCCCATCAATCGAATCGACCCAAAAATAATCGCGAAACCCTAACTACCCTCCTCGAACGGCTCGCGCTTCACCCTCTTGATCGATTGAGACAATCCATCGTATCACGACTTCGAGTCGCACGGTGGCTTCCCCTCTCTCTCTCTCTCTCACTCATGAATACCATTCACGATTTCATTTCAATTTTTTTTTATGATTGTTGAATCTAAAGACGGAAGACTAAAGTAAGAAGGAGGAAGGCTTCGGCCTGCAATTATTTTAATTAAATTTCTTCTGAACGAATTGAAGAGGGGATTATAAGATCGGCCATTTTCATTTATTTATTGTTGAATGAAATTACTTTGTCTCCAGCACGAAGAAAATATCTAATATTTTTTTTTAATTATTTGATCAACGAAGAAGTGTATGGAAGAAGCTACGGAAACGTATTCACTTCGGCTAGAGCGTACTCTGAAAGGAAAAGAGGGAACACGAGGAGATGGTTACGTGAAAAATTCACCTAGCTACAGTGTTTTGAAAAAAATAAAAGCTGAAGCAGGGTTGAAAAAGTTTTAATAAAATTTTGATGAAGATATATCTTCAGCTGATGTGAATTTTGAGTCATATTCAAACTTTAAATTTAAATTTAAATCGATTTGAATTTTCGATATAAATCTCAACGCGTTTATATATCGTACGCTCACACAACTCCAAATGCCACAAAAATTGAAATCCGATAATAATGCAATATTACGGATCTAATGGAACCTGTTTCGTCGAATTCCGAGACTGCGCCTCAGAAGGCTATTTTTTTTAAAATTCAATTTAAACGATATAAAATTTCAAAAACTAAACAATTCAGCGTTAAATTCAATTTTAACACTTCTATCATCTTCAACATTATCAATATGGATTTTATAAGCCTTCGAATTATTTTTAACAGGCTTAATTTTTTTTCAGATTCAACGTTTTACCCCACTTCACTTATTTAATTCAATAATTTAATTATCAAATAAATTGTAATATTTGAATTCAAGTTAAAAATAAACCTTTAAATATTAAAATCAATTAAATATTCCGATTTTAAACGCTCGAAAATTCTGGGTCGTCACAGAAAATATTAACATAGTAGTTATTGAAAGAACGTTGTTTTAAAATAAATTATTTGACAATAAGATTTGGAATTATTCATTGAATTAAGTTTGAAATGGTTTAACAATTAAGTTTGAATTTATAATTAAGTTTGGAATTATTAAGTTTTGAATTTTTTTAATAATTAAGGTTGAAATTATTTAATAATTGAATAAGATTGACTTATTTGAGAATTAAATAAAAATTCGAATTCTTTGATAAGAGGGATTGAACTTTTGATTAAGTGAATTTGACTTTCGTTAATAAATAAAATTTGGTTCTTTATTTATTTAGTTTCGAAAAATTATTTAAGTAAGTTAATAAGTGAAATTGAACTTCTGGAATACGTGAAATTTAGTCTCTTTATTAACTAAGTTTTCAAATTTGTAACTAAGTAAATAAATAAATGAAATTGAATTTCTTTAACAAGAAATAAAGTACGTCTTATTGAAACAAATGTAAGGCTTGAAATTTAAAGAATTTGATTTGACGAATCTAATTTAATTCAATTTGAAGTTTTGATATAATAATGTTGAACTTATGTAATCGATTTAATGAATTGGAAATTTAAATAGAAATTGTTTTGAATGATAAATAAATTTAACGAATATTGAACGAAATCGATAAATGAGTTTAAATTGATTTGAATGTTAAATTAAAGTAATTCAAATGATTTCGGAATGAACTTATTTATACGAACTTGAATCAATATTTGGATTGTTTAAATAAAAGTTGAAATTGAATTGTAAGATTTTGAATTAGTAATTTGGAAGATTTGAATCGTAAATTATGGAAATTGATATAGATAAACGAATGGAATATTGGTTTGCAAATTTTAATTGGGAATTGAATTTGATTTGGTTTTGAAATTTATTAAATGACCAATCGGGGTAAAAAAATGACGAAGTTATTAAAGAGACCGGAATCGATTATGGACATACTCTCTGTCTAAACCGAAAACCACTTTAATAACTATACGCGGAGTGTGATCCAGAATGAAGTGGTTGGAATGCAGTACATGATGACTGAAGAAAGAGAACGATAATGGATAGCCTTGACACTTGTGTCAAATTGAAATTGACTAAAACAAGAGCTGTGCCGGGCCAAATGGGGTTAGCCGCCGCGAGCGAACACACTTCTTCGTAAACTACTCATTACTTGTTATTGATTGGTGCACCCTCGTATTTTGGGAGTGTTGTTTCGCGGTGTTGCGATCGTTGCGGCGATGCGTTTTCACCAGTCCGGATCTGGCAAACGGTAGTTTCACTACCTTGGGTATAGCCTCATGTGCCTTGTCATACTTGTATCCCTATATATGCGACCACTACGAATTTATTTTGTGTTATACCTATGGAGTACTTCATGATATCCCACTAGTTTACGGTGGAGCTTACAGTGCTGTATAGACTATAACGCTTATATAAAATGTGTTAAGGGGGATAATGGTAACGCCTTAACACTATTTTGATATTTTATATTACTGATAGACATTATCTATTTAGCGTATATTACTATATAATATATAGTTTAACGGATCCTTAGAGGATGGTTATTCCAACATCCTTTGAGTTACTTGTATTTCAATTGTTATTTCACTTGAGTTGAATTTATTGATATAAGAATATTAATCCTGGCTCGAGTGTTTTGTGTTTTGCTTTACGCTCGGTCAGACTAAGTGGTTTAGCTTTCGAGACTCACCTTTGGAGTTTGAGCTTCGTTTGGAGATCCAGCTATCTGCCTAGCTTTCAGATATTCAGTTAATTTCAATGATGCACTCTGATTCTTGTATTTGACTATTGTATTCGAGACTTCTGTTGTACTTATTTAACTCTGTTATATATAGTAGCTTCATGAACTACTATCTTTTTCTTTCGCTGCGTATTATCACTCTGTGTCTGTAAGTATGTGATTATTTATTTACTGTATATCTGAGTTTTTCCAAATTTGAATTCACGATTCAGTATTTTTAATTATTCAAGTCCGACATGTGCGGATGCGAATAGTCCAAAATAGCGGGTCGTTACAATTGGTATCAGAGCTTTTGGTAGCTCTAGGCAAAACTTGGTATATATGGTAAATGTATTTACAGAATCACTCTCATTCGAGTTTCAGTCTCTTCCTTTTGATCAAATTCCTTTGAACTTTGGAACGTTCCCTGCGGTTCCAAAATTCATTCGTATATCTCACTATTTGTCTTCTTTTAATTTCGGAATATCCCATAACTCCATTTCGAATGACCCTTATAATGATTCGGCGGTCTCGCCAAACTTCGAATGATTTGTAAAGGGGTGAAACTCTTTCACAACTGGCATTGATTTATCGAAGATTTCTGTATCCTCGGTTTACGATGCTATTTATCTCCTGCTATACCTGAATTCTATTTCTTGAGATCGAATGTCGATTTAACTCAAAATTCAGCATCGATCTTATTCTTGAAGTTACGGACGACCCGGTAAAGGTTGCCCATGAATTAAATAAGCTTATCCATCTTTCGATTCTGTTAATTGAATCATCTTATCTTTTCTTTCGAACTTGTATTCGAATCAAAATTCTCTTTAATTCGAGTCCATCAAATTTGAATCTCTATACTTGCTTTGAAATCGATTGTTGTATCGTCAAGCGGGGAAGTGTATTTGTAAATTAATATTAAAATGTTTTAATATATATCGTGTTGTTTGAGCTGTTGATGCTGACTTGGGTTTTAGATCGATTCGTCTGATCAACGTTATCGATAGGATTTCCAAAACACTTGAACAGAACAAACTGACACAATATCGTTTTCAAATTTGGTAAATAAAATAGTTTTGTATGATTATATTATATATAAATATATATTCTTCTGAAATTAAATTGGTAATGAATTTCTTGTCTAAAATGGTAATATTTAATTTTCATTTATTTTTTTATAAACCATTGACTATTTCATAAAATAAATGAATGAATTTATAAAATTTGGTTATAATTTGGTTTGGAATTTGAAATGTAATTAAATCAAGACTTTGAGAATTTAATTTCCGATAATTTCGAGTTATGGTTTTAAATTTTAAAATGTATATTATTTAAAAATATTTTCGAATAGAAATGGTTTTCAAAGAATTTTTAATGATTAAATCAGTGCTCTTCTCTTTGTCGCTAGAAGATAATTTCGGTGATGGCGGCTGCATCATCGACATTCATTTTCGAGTTTCCAAGTGGAGAGACCAATTCGTAGCTTTGCTACAGTTTTGTTTCGAAAATTAAATCGATTTAAATTTCTTCAGTATGATTAGATATATATATATATATAGGTACATTATTTTAAATTTAGTTTGATTTGATATATATAGTATATACATAATTATCTCTAAATGGTTTGAAGGGAAATCGGAAATTTAAATTCTTAAATTTATGATTACATATGATTTCAAATTTTAAATTGAGGCAAAGATTTTGAATAAATATTAACTTGAAATAACTAAATTATAAAATTTTATTCGGATAATACTCAATTGCATTATATATAATTTGCCCAAATTTTCAAAAGTTAACTATGCAATTGAATATTATACAATATAAAATGATACCAAAAGAATTTTTAAATAAATTCGAGTAGTTATAATAAATGTAAATATACTCAATAATATGACAAGATATATTAAGTGAAATAAATTTAATAATAATTTAGAATAAAGAAGAATTAAATTTGTTGAATAAAATATGATTATAATAAATGACTATTTGAATTTATGATCTTTGAAATTGTTAATTTAAGATAATTAGATAACATACGATATAAATTGTTTTTTTAAATGAAATTTGAGTGCGTATGAAAATGTTATACACTTAAAGTTTAAGTATAAAATGGTTAATAGAGATAAATAGAATACTAGATTAGTCGAATAATAAATGGATTAATAAAATAAATTGTTGTTTGAAATGAATTTTGTAACAAACAATGATAAATTGAAAATAAACCAAGTTAATGAATTACCTTGAATTTAAAGTCAATAGTTGAATATAAATTAATTTAAGTGAAATTTATATGGTTTAAATTAATTGTTTTATTTTGAAATTCACATCTATTTTCTTCTGGTTGTTTCTATTCTCCTACCTCCTCTTTTTTCGAGGACGAAAAGCTTTGAGTGGGGAAGAGTGTAACGACCCGTAAATTTAACCGGTTTTAATAACGTTATTAATTGAAATTTTTGTGAAATTTTAAACGATAAAATTTTGAAATATAAATTTTATATTTGGAATGCGTCTAGTTAAACATAGCGACTGGAAAATTTTTGTCCGAAAATATGAAAGTTTATTTCGCGCGTAAATTTACTTCAATTTAATCAGTTAAAAAGCGATGAAAATAAAATATTTTCGGTACCTAAATATTTTTACATAGAAAAATTCTAAATCTTCTTCTAAGCAAACGCCATTTTTCGTTTTTCCAAATTCGGATGTTTTTAGCTCCGTCGATCTTATTTTTCTACGTTTTTGTTGCATTTGCCGCTATTAGAAAATTCAAATTTTTATAATTCAATCGAATCACTGATGTCTATATACCATTTTGATCCTCTCGTTGTGCTGATCTCCATGGTATATTTGTCGCGTGTTTCGAACTTTGGTACCCAACGAAATCGATAAAATGATTAATCGGCTCCGATTTGAGCATTTTGAATCATGTCTCTTCAACTATTCAGCACGTATTATCAATAGCCTTTTTCAGGCCTTCTGCATTCGTGCCTTTTTTTTTTCTTTTCCTAAGCTTCAATTTATTAACTTGTCATCATGCTCTTACTTTGCATGCATCTGTTCGTTTTTCAATTGCGAAACAAACTTCATTTTACCACACCTCACTCTAGGCAAAAGCCTGCACCCCTTCTCCTCTCCTCACGTATCTCTTCATTTTGCTCTTTTCTTTTTCATTTTTTTTTGCCATGAAGAAAATGGATAGCTATTCTAGCCAACCCCCTACTGTCGTCGTGTGTTCATACTCGGCCATCACCTCCCCTCTTCCTTTCACCAACAACCGGCCACACCTGACCTCCTCCATCCATCATCCACGTCATTTCCCAGATGCCTTCACCATGCTCAGCAGCTACATTCACTCCCCCTCCTTTCTTCTTCCATTTTTGCTTTCTGCAAACTTAAAAAAAAGTGAAAAGTAGCTTGCGCATGTCCCATTCCTTCCACTCCCTCCGATCATGATTACCGCAGCCTACTCTCCTTATTTCTTGACCCACCTCATCAACGGCCATCACTCGACCTCCGCTCCACAGCAGGCAGAGCCAGCTCCGCCCTCTCGCACCAACGCACCACTCCTCATCGGCCTCTCCTTCCCTCCGCCTCTGCTCACCATCCGCAACCCTACTCTCACCGCCTCACTTCACTCTTTGTCAAGATCCACCACCTTCCATATCATTTCTCCACCATGCACGACATCAAGCCACGCTGAAGCTGGCCGTCATCACTGCATCGGCCACCTTCCTCGACAACAACATCCCTCTCCAAATAGCCGAGCTCGCCTCCACCTAGCAGCCACCCCCTCGCGACCAGCCCGCAACCGCCTCTCCTTTCTTCCATCTACTGTAAGTGAAGACGTATAGTAATGTATGTTACTTTATTTACTTATATCTATAGTAATTATATTAAAAGTATATATATATATAAATATACAGTTGTCTGTGTAGTTTATTTTCAACGTAGCTAAGATATGATTGTTGTATTCTGTTCTTGGCTGTGTAAGTTTGTATGTACAAAGCTTACCATATGTTATGTTGGGCACGTACTTTATATTTAATATAAAATATAAATAATGGCATGTTGTAGTTTGCCTGTGTAGTGTGTTTGCTGTGTATGTGCGTGTGTAGTGTGTGCGCTGTGTATATATGTATGCGTATATAGTGTATATGTGATGGTTTCTGTAGTATTATTATTTATTTATTTTTATATGTTAGATCTGTATACGAATTTGGATACTAAATTAATGTATTTGAACGTATATTATATGTATTGTGTAAAAAAAAATGTTTGGTTAAGATTTGTTGTATTTGAAACAATTTATATATAATATCTAATGTTTTTTTATCAACTGTTCATATAGACTATGCTGCCTTGCAACAGTTTTAATGATAAATATATACAATAGATATTTTGCTTTTATGAAAAAATGAGTGTAGATATATACATATAGATAAATAAAGTTTATGCAAGAACTGTTAGTTTATATGTTTTAACATATATGTGTTACTTTATGTTTATGAAAATAGTATGTATATGTATGGGTTACTTATCTAGTACCCATTAGTTCGTTGACATTTTCATACCGGGTTGATTTGAAACTCATTTCACTGCCATTTTTCTTACACGTATTTACTTTGTGGTACGTGATTACAAAGTAGAGTTTCGGTTATATAGTATGACTTTTATTTTAAATTTATACGTTTTTAAAACTTTTATTTTTCTATTTTATTGTTTACGTCGTTATAAGCTTTTGTTATCATACGGTTGAGATATATATAGGTGTATGTTGTTCAGTTTATATTTCAGTTGTATATATGATGTTTTGAAATATAAAGGTGATATTTTGGTCTTATAAAATGTTGATTTTAAAATTGTTTTATATAATACAAGTGTTAAATGAATGATGATACTTGTTGAATGTGGGTTTTATAATTTTTGATTCTGAATATACTGGTAACGTGTATATCTTAATATTAAATATGTGTTTTAATTTGAATAATAGATATTGAAATACATGTATTTTCAGTACAAATGTGTTTGAATGTAAAATATGATTATATATATATATATAGTTATATTTAGTTTTATTTAGTTATATATAAGATCGCTTTTATCATACATCTGCCTCAATTCGGTCCTGTTTTAATTTCGTCTATCTCCTTTATCAGTTTTGTCGTCTAATTCGCAATCGATCTTGCTTTGAATTGGAATTTCATGCCTGGATGGGTAACTCATCTCATTGCCGACTATCTCTAACCTCGGAAGATGAGCAAACACTCACGATTAATATTCTTTTATTTATTAAATTTGATTTAAATTGAAACGAAAATTGAAATATACCTGTTGTTAGTTAAGTACACTATTATTTATGTTATTACCTATATCAGTTCACCTGTGACATCTGACACCATTATCTGTTAATTATACGGTGTTAATCCCGTTTGGTTGAAATTGATTGATTGTTTGTTGTTTATATTGGACGATAAATTGTAATGTATAAAGTGATAAATATTATGCAACTGAAATTGACGTAGGATGGTTGAAAATTTGAATCGACATATGTGTTGGATTTGATTAGTTAAAATGGTTTAATATGACCCCTTAAATGTTTAATTATTTGACACGTAGAAAATAGTTAATCACCCTTGAACTATTTGAATTTATGTTGTATGAAATTGAATAATAAATGTCCAGTGTAGAATCATATAAATAATAATGTAATAATCTTTAATCTACATGAAATGATAGTGTAGATTCTAGAAATAATTATATTAATTTGCACAAACAACAATGTAAATTAATACGAGTTTTTCGGGATTATTTGAATTGATTATTGGATTGTTATTGATGGTTGGTATTACTTGTTTATTTACTTTGACACCATCCCAATTATCACACTGCAAGTTCCCTTTGCTACGCTTTGATTTTTGAATTGAATTGGAATCGAGTTGAAATGATAAATACCCAAATGACCTCGACTTAGGATAGAGAATTAAATAAAAGCCGATTGGTCAATGATTTGATAAATAAGATAAAGATCTTATTTAAATAAATAATAAGATTTGAAATGAAGTTGGAATTTGAATTTAATGAAAGGAAAATGTTAATATTTTAAAAATCTAAAACGAAAATATTAACATAGTAGTTATTGAAAGAACGTTGTTTTAAAATAAATTATTTGACAATAAGATTTGGAATTATTCACTGAATTAAGTTTGAAATGGTTTAACAATTAAGTTTGAATTTATAATTAAGTTTGGAATTATTAAGTTTTGAATTTTTTTAATAATTAAGGTTGAAATTATTTAATAATTGAATAAGATTGAATTATTTGAGAATTAAATAAAAATTCGAATTCTTTGATAAGAGGAATTGAACTTTTGATTAAGTGAATTTGAACTTCGTTAATAAATGAAATTGGGTTCTTTATTTATTTAGTTTTGGAAAATTATTTAAGTAAGTTAATAAGTGAAATTGAACTTCTGGAATGCGTGAAATTTAGTCACTTTATTAACTAAGTTTTGAAATTTGTAACTAAGTAAATAAATAAACGAAATTGAATTTCTTTAACAAGAAATAAAGTACATTTTATTGAAACAAATGTAAGGCTTGAAATTAAAAGAATTTGATTTGACGAATCTAATTTAATTCAATTTGAAGTTTTGATATAATAAAGTTGAACTTAAGTAATCGATTTAATGAATTGGAAATTTAATTAGAAATTGTTTTGAATGATAAATAAATTTAACGAATATTGAATGAAATCGATAAATGAGTTTAAATTTATTTGAATGTTAAATTAAAGCAATTCAAATGATTTTGGAATGAACTTATATATACGAACTTGAATCAATATTTGGATTGTTTAAGTAAAAGTTGAAATTGAATTGTAAGATTTTGAATTAGTAATTTGGAAGTTTTGAATCGTAAATTATGGAAATCGATATAGATAGACGAACGGAACATTGGTTTGCAAATTTTAATTGGGAATTGAATTTGATTTGGTTTTGAAACTTATTAAGCGACCAATCGGGGTAAAAAAATTATGAAGTTATTAAAGAGACCGGAATCGATTATGGACATACTCTATGTCTAAACCGAAAACCACTTTAATAACTATACGCGGAGTGTGATCCAGAATGAAGTGGTTGGAATGGAGTACATGATGACTAAAGAAAGAGAACGATAATGGATAGCCTTTACACTTGTGTCAAATTGGAAAAGACTAAAACATGTGCCGTGCCAGGCCAAATGGGGTTAGCCACCTTGAGCGAACACACTTCTTCGTAAACTACTCATTACTTGTTATTGATTGGTGCACCCTCGTATTTTGGGAGTGTTGTTTTGCGGTGTTGCGATCGTTGCGGTGATGCGTTTTCACCAGTCCGGATCAAGCAAACGGTAGTTTCACTACCTTGGGTATAGCCTTATGTGCCTTGTCATACTTGTATCCCTATATACGCGAGCACTACGAATTTGTTTTGTGTTATACCTATGGAGTACTCCCTGATATTCCACTAGTTTACGGTGGAGTTTACAGTGCTGTATAGACTATAACGCTTATATAAAATGTATTAAGGGGGATAATGTTAACGCCTTAACACTATTTTGATATTTTATATTACTGATAGACATTATCTATTTAGCGTATATTACTACATAATAGATAGTTTAACGGATCCTTAGAGGATGGTTATTCCAACATCCTTTGAGTTACTTGTATTTCAATTGTTATTTCACTTGAGTTGAATTTATTAATATAAGAATATTAATCCCGACTCGAGTGTTTTGTGTTTTGCTTTATACTCGGGTCAGACTGAGTGGTTCAGCTTTCGAGATTCACCTTTGGAGTTGGAGCTTCGCTTGGAGATCCAGCTATCTACCCAGCTTTTAGATATTCAGTTAATTTCAGTGATGTACTCTGATTCTTGTATTTGACTATTGTATTCGAGACTTCTGTTGTACTTATTTAACTCTGTTATATAAATAGTAGCTTCATGAACTACTATCTTTTGCTTCCGCTGCATATTACCACTCTGTGTCTGTTAGTCTGTGATTATTTATTTACTGTATATCTGAGTTTTGCCAAATTTTAATTAACAATTCGATATTTTGAATTATTCAAGTCTGACATGTACAGATGCGAATAGTCCAAAATAGCGGGTCATTACAAGGTCACTTCTACGCACCGAGCCATAAATGCCGAACGACAACTGCCGAACGAGGTTGGTCCAACTAGAGAATGTCGGGCGAGGCCTCAGTGTCGAGCGACACTTGCATGCCGAGCCACATATCTAGCCCGAAACGGCATTCGTATGTTGAGCGAGGGATGCGCGTTGAACCGCACACGTATGACGAACGAGGCGAAATGCCAAACGAACTTTCTATGACGAGTGAGATGACATGCCGAACGAGGCTTCAATGCCAAGCGAGGTGCTGTGCCGAGCGACCCTTCTATGCTGAACGAGGCAAGATGCCAATCGAGGGGATGTGTGCTGAGCGAGGCCATATGCCTAACGAGCTCTTAATGGCGAACGAGGCTTCACGCCGAACGAGACTTTATGCCGAACGAGGCTTCATGCCAAAAGAGGCTTTATGCCGAGCGAGGCTCTATGCCAGACGAGACTTAATGTTGAACGATGGGAGGTGTGCTAATCGATGTCTTTGCTGAATGGTGTATCTGGGCCGAGCCTCTTGTTACATGGTCAGACAACCGGGTAACACATTCCATCAATTTTTTTAATTAATTTCATTATAAACAATTTATACCACACTTTTAATGTTTATTTTCACTTTATAACTTAAGTTCATATTCAATTCTTTTAAAACTTAAATTGCATTTTATTTTATAACTCCAATTCCTATTCATTCCATTATCTATTTCATTAATTCACTTGATTAATTCATCTATCAAATCCAATTCAATTTCTTTTAACCTTTCTACAGTTAAACTTATTCCCTTCAATTCATTTCATTAACTCAATTAATTTAACTTTTCTTTAGTTAATTTAATTTCATAATTGATTTATTTAACTTAAATTCCATTTCAATTTTCTTTTCTTATCGATACAATTTCCAATTTTTAAGTTCAAAAACTTAGTGTTTTATATTTTCTCGAAAACATTTAGATAAAAACTTTAGGACTTTTAAACACCCGGTCTTATTTCAAATCAATTTGAAACCATATATATAAATAATTCCTTTTTATTCCAAATCTTGTTTTTGAATTTAAAATCAAAACTAGTTTGCAAAAACAAACTCTAATCGTAGCGGTCCCCCACTTAGAAACTCAAAAATGAACGCCGATGATGCTGTAGTTATCACCAGAATTATTTTCCAAAGACTGAAGTGAGTTTAGTGCTTTCTATTTCTTTTGAATCCCATATTAAAATATTTCTGACCAAAATACTTTCAAAATAATACTATTATTATTTATCCTAAAACCTTTGGAAATCAGTTTCCAAGTTAATGGGGCTTAAATCCTCAAATTCCTTGTTTTAAAAACCATTTCCATTTACAAAATCATATATATAAATATACTCATGAAATTTTCATTTCCTTTCCATTTATAAATCACATTTATAAATTATATTTGTAAAATCCTACTTCTTATGGAATAACATTTCACAACGTTGAATATTTTAAATTACAATCAACACTCTATAATTTATACTTGTAAATTTTCTATCATATATAATAAATTTACAATTGTTTATCTTTGTTCAATTTATAATAATAACAACTTTTTTTAGATCAACTAATGATAATAGTTTTATAATAATTTCTGAAAAATTATATCTTATATAAATACAAATATAATTTTGGTAAAATAATATCATTTACTAATTCTCAAAACAATACCGTGTCGGTTTTCCTTGTTTAAGCGTATAGAAACCCCTATCGATACCATGGTATCTCACGTATCGACCAAAATTCATAAGCGAGTCAATAGATAAACTAACACAATATAAAACATTTTTATAATCGATAACAAATAAAAACTCCTATATACACACTCAAACTCATAATAAGGCATTCCATTACCTTATCTCTTAATAAGTTGCATCACCAAAGGCAAGGTTCTCGCTTAACCTGGCTCTGATACCCAGTGCAACGACCCGCCAATCCATACAATTCAAGCTGACAATAAACCACACATGTCCAACCCAAATTGAACAAATAGACTAAAAGTTATGGGAAGGAGAAGAAAGAAGAAAAGAAGAGAATAAGAGAAAAGAAATTAAAACAATACAGAATCTCACAATCGCAATGGAACAATATAATATCAATGATCTTTATAAAGAGAAACTATTACATACATATATTCATCTGAGTACAAAAAAAATTCACTATTATCATCCTAGAACTTTATAACAATATGTCCTTACAAATGCTAATGATTTCAAGAACAAAATAGCGGAAATAAACGTATATGTAAATACAACTTGAAGACCTCCAATCCGTCTCCTAAGATCCAATGCATCTAAAGCAAATCTGTAAACATGCTCGGTCTGACCCGAACATTATAATAAAATAACACCCGAGTTAGTATGGAAAACTAGCATGAGAAAACACACCCAACTGGATTTTAAAGTTATATAAAACTTTTGAAAATCAAAAGTATCTCGTAAGACCACGCCGCACATAAACACGGATGAGTTTTTACCTTACGATAACCAAAACCATTTTATATAAAATCCTTTGATATTATAAAAGTATCTAAATACAAATAGTTATTAATCTTAGTCGAAATTGTTACATTAATTAAATTCCATCTTAGTAGGTGTACTACTAAAACCGTAAAGGCTCGTACTGGAAAATGGATTCCATACAATGACTGGCTATTGAGGTACCGCCAGTCACGGTGCATCTCTAGATAAAGTAACACCGAGGAACTCGGATGGATTCCCTACAAACATAGAGCCAGCCTATCTCTTACTGGATAATACCAAATATGATCACTCCTCTGTTAATGGGCCCCGAAGCATACAAATGAGAGATAATAGCGACCCAAGATAAGGACGAGCATACCCTACTTAGGAGCGACCCACTTAACCCTGCTTCATCTCCCATGTTTTAATCATTTCCGGTTGATGAGACTTGAGGCTACATTTTACCTTTTACATAGCACTTCTCACTTGGAATGTGAACAATTCCTTCAAGGCAACAATGTAATGCCGGCATTCATCCATAAAAGTTCATTCTGGGACTGAACGAAATAATTAAGAGCTCCATCTTCAATTCCATCATCTTCAAGGTGTCTTCACTTCGAAAGCATTCATTGGGTTGAAGTGTTTTTCGGATAACATACCCAATCCCGATCTCTTCGAAACAACATTTGATAATTCTAGATAAACTCAACCTTGGTTCTTTAGGAAATAAACAGTCAAAGATAAGATCAGAGATCACCTCTTAACCGTTACTGGATGGATTTCATTATCATTGTCCTCGAAAAACGAAACAAGATTTATACACACAATACAACATCATCGAAGATGACTGTGCTTTATAACTCACATGTTTCTCATAGAAATTTCCACAGTTATGTTTTGGATTCAATTTCGATAGACGGTCATTTAACTGTCGAACAACAAACATTAAATTAGGAATTTAATTCCATATGGAAAACCAACATTGGTTAAGAACCAAGCAACGTTAAGCCTTTTTTAAATCATTCATTAATTAAAACTACTTTGTAATTACATGATTCAAAAATCCATTTAACAAAGATATATATATATATATATATATATATATATCCCTATTTCTCAATACTTGAAAAAATATCCATATGCTTATCTCAACGATATAAGTAAATTCACCTACTCTAGGGAAGATTTCCTTTTTATTCAATTCTAAAATCATTTATAAACTCCATTATACTTCCACAAAACCGTTTATAAAATTCCTTTTATAAATCCATAAACCCAATTCTGAATTCTTTTATAAATATTTAAAACTATTTATAAAACTCTTTTATCCTTCTTTCAATCTTTCCTTTTCGTTTTCCAAAACATATTATAAGATTCCTCTTATAAAAGCCCTTTTGTTTACAAAACTCCATTTACAAATCTCGAAAACAATTGTAAATAAATTCTAATCACTTACTTTTAAACACTACATATACTAATAACATTATAAATAAATAAATAAATACTAATTTAAAACATCCTAAAATAATAATTAATAATTTTCAAAACATCCTTAAATAAACAATAATAATTAATTTTCAACATTTTTAAAAATACTAAAAATTAATTACCAAAACTTTATTGATAAGAAGTATATCTAATTTCAAACCATACTAAATAGTTTTAAATAATTAACCTATCAACACTAAAACATTCACAAACCACTTTTAAACAACATTAATATAAACATACAACCTTTAAACATAATTATATTTCCATAGTAAAAATCCATACTTAACTTTCCACATGATTGTTTCCATGTTTACAATGCTATATTTATAAATCTCTTTTATTTTATGTAACTTCCCTAAATAAAATCCCTTTTGTTTATAAACCTCATTAATAACTCCATCCCTTTGTAAGTCTCACCTATTCATAAAATCCCTTCAAACATAATTTTCAACTGCTTTTTACCTTGCTCCTATATGTATTCTTCTATAAAAAAAATTCAATTTATAAAATATCGTTTAACCGTCCTAATTTAACCTCACTTCAGTTTCTAAAATAGAATTAACTATTTTCTAAAATATTGTTCCACATCTTAAAATAAATCCACCGCTTGATTTATTTTTCTTTCTAGTCTATCCAATGATAATAGCTTCCTTTTATTTATAAACACCATTTATAAATCCATATTTTTACTAACAAAAATACGATTTTACAAATCTTCGCTTCTTTATAAAATATCACTTTTATAAATTATCGTATTTGTAAATTTCCCTTTTATAAATAAATTATAATATGTACCTATGTGTGTGTGTCTATATATATATATATATTATATATATATATATATCATTTTATATAAAATGTTTAATAACCCTTAATTTAGCTACTTTGAAAATGAGAGATTTTGTTTATTTTTAAAATTTAAAAGGAATTTAAAACTTAAATAAATAATTTATATAAAATAAATAATTTTCTATCCTTATAGTTAATAAATTAAAATGTATAAATTTGAATTTAGAACAAATCGACAAAAGTTAATTTTTGTTAATAATAAATAAAGTCTTAAGTAAATAAGTTTAAATATTTATTTGATATGTTAAATCTTATTAAAAACAGCTAATAAAGATAATAAAAGTATATTAAAAGATTTAAAAACATGTAATAATCATTTTACAAAAATAACCAAAATTTGTCACATTTTGTCAGTTTTACATACACTTTAAAATTAGAGATTTTGATATTAATTAAATATTAGTTTAAAATATAAAGAGATATGTTTTATAAGTAAAAAAGTTCATTTAAATTTGGTTTACATAAATGAATAGCTTAGCTAAAACGTTAAAATGTGACCGTAAAACATTTTGTCGAAAATCAACGTTTTGTTGATTAAAAGTTGTCGCAATGTTGTTGCATCTTTATTTTCTTATATATGAACATATATTCAAAAGGTATAAGTATTACTTAATTCACTAATCAAGTTTACTTTTACTAAACAAGTTTAGAAACAATTTGCAAAAGTAAACACAAAAGGACAAAACATGTCACAATAAATCCAACCAAATCTTTACTTTTCTTTACTTAAATTTAAGTGATTAAGACATAAAGTGATGATGTGATAAGGTGATGGTAAGTGTTGAAATAAGTAAGATAAAGTAAGGACACTTTAGTAATTTTCTAAAGGGGTAGTTTTGTAATTTACCACTCCATACTTTTCCTTTAAATACCCATCCATTCTTCTCATTTTTTATACAATTCATTCTCTTCTTCTTCCTTTAAGCTATTTTAATGGCTTCTCTCTTTAAGAGAGGTAGGAGGGTAAAAAATAGTGGAGTGCTTAAGCACTAATCCACTTATTACTCTCTAACCTCTTCTTAATTCACTTCTTCTTCTTCTCTTCCTATAAATGGCCATAAGCCGTGAGTTTGGGAGTTGATAGGAGAAGGACGTGAGCAATTTGGAAGGGGAAGGCTATGGCCAAGAGCAAAAAGGGATGTGGGGTGGTAGTCGAGCACTTGGAAAAGTTGAAAGAATGTTTAGGTGGTTCTTTAGTGAAGCATTGAATTAAACGAATGTTGGTAGGAAGTTAAACGTTTTGGTTAAAGGTGAGAAAATTCTCACTGCTTTTAAAAGATCATATTTTAATTTTTCTATAATAATTATCTTATGACATATGCAAGTATACACCCCTTTAAAAATTTTCTATGGATGTTTGGTTATGTTTTTGTTATGTTTGAATAAATAGAAAATGTTTATGATTGTGATTATTTATCATATTAGCTTATGTATGGACCATAATTATATAGTGATAAATGTTAACTCGATTATGTGCATTTGATTTAATAATCCCTTTATCAGTAAGACCATATTTAGTGATATGAGATATTTTGAAAAAATAAGTCTCTTCTCAATTAGAAGTGAAATTAAAGTTAAAATAAAAAAGAATTTTGAAATATGAAGTGAAATGGGTTTGAAAAGGATAGTTAAATTGAAATTGATCGTTTTGAAAATTGAAGTTGAGATTAAGGATGAATTGAAGTTTAAATTGAAATTAGATTTGAAATCTAAGTTTTAAATGTGTTTAATTTGAAGTTAGAATTGAAATTGAGTTGAAATTGAAAATTAAAATTTAATATTAAAATAATATGAATAAAATAATATTAAAATATTGTAATAGTGAAAATATATTTTAAATACTTTAAAAGTGAAAATATTGATTTAAAATGATTATAATGATTTTATAAGTGATAAAATCCAATTTGAATAGATTATTTCATGTATTGAAAAATAAGTTAAAATTTGATGCGTCGCATAACAGTAGTTAACGATTCCACGCCGAAAAGTTCAAATGAGTGCATAAAGTGAAATATAGTTCGGAATTGTTCGAGATAAGAAAATTATGGACTATTATATCAATATCTTTGAATCGAAGAAAGAAAATCAAGATTTTGTCTCGTAGATTTTGAATTAAGTCCAAAACAAATTTCTAGAAAAATCGCGCTGGTGCAGTTAACTGACCATCACATGAAATTTGTTTAAATGAACGTTTTTAATTATGGAAAAATACGGAATAAATTTGATAAATCTATTTAAATGATTTAAAGGAGATTTGGATTGCAAAAATATGAATTATCGAATGTTTAAAAGTTGTTTAAATCATATAAGCTTATATAGCACTTTCCGCAGCACTTTTATGTTGCGAATTTTATAACTTTTAGAATATGAGTTGAAATATAACGAATTTTCCCAAAATCAACTGTGATTGTTTTTAAAAGGGAAGATAAGCATTTGAAAGATAATTTGAAATCTATATAAGCAATTCCAAAATAAAATTGATAATTGAGTATGCGGAAACGACTAGTACATTTGTCCCGCCTATGAGATATGAGAAGATAAAATATGGCGTTTAACTAAGGTTAGGGATAGAGCAACCAGTGCACTGAGCTTACCTCGCCTATGTTTTATTTTCTTAGAGGAAGGGTGGAACATATAGAAAGGAAAGCCCAGATGATCTTAAATAAAAAGATTCTGTTAAGTTTTCCAAAATAAAAGATGATTGGTATTATCCAAAATTTAAGCAATCTTCAAAATGAATGATTTTTATGACCCTATTTTCTCAAAAATGTTTGCTAAGATTGATTTAGGGTTTATCGTAAATGATGTCTTGAATAACATTGTTTTTTGACCCGCCTAAAAAGTTAAGGGGTTTGGATCGAGAGTTAAGTGTAAAAATTTGAGATATTTTCTAAAGTAAAAGAATGAATTACTTCGAATTATCCTAAGTCAAAATAAAGAGATTTCGACATCAGTCGAAAAGAATTAAAGTGAAAAGAGACTTAATAAATCCTACATACTCATATTCACCTTTTACCGATAATTAGATTTTGAAGGAACGAGGGCCGGATTTGAGTGATTCCTATCCGAAAACCACTTCGAGCTAATGTATATGTTCGAATTTGAGGACTTGTTAAGGATGATGATTATTGAAGACTGTGGATCTTCGTAGCATGAAGAGTACATGTTAAACATGCTCTCGGTAGCTCCCATTAAAGAGTAATTTATACCTGTGGTCTCCTTGTGGTGGAAATGTTTTGGATTGCAAGGACTACTCACTATTAGTGGTAATAGGAGAGTGCCTTCGGTTTTTACAAACGTACATCAGTGGTTGCGAAGAAGGCAACTTCTCTTAGCTTAACATCCCCTTTGAGACGTACGAGCTCAAGGGTTGTATTTTTGTGAAGGCAATTAGTAGTTAACGGAGATGGCAATGTGGCATTCAAAGATGCGATATGTTCTACGTGAAAAGGTAATCGTTGCCTCAAGCCTCATCAAACCGGAAATGACCAAAACAGGATTAGATGTGGCAAGGCTAAGTGGGTCATTCCCCAGTAGGGTATGGTCATCCCCTTCTAGATATATTTCTTCCTGCTATGATGTTCGGGATGTAAATTAATGTGGTATATGGAAACGAGCGCTTGGTTAAAGTTCGATAATGACTGGAGGATGACATATTTGGTACTGTCTAGTTACAAAGGTAGGCCGGTCTTGTGTTGGAAGAGGATCCTTTGTGCTGTTCTTCGGGGCATCCATCTATAGCTGTGCCCATTTTGGAAGGTAGATCCTTCACCTGGTCATTTGTATGGAAATTCATTCTCCAATAAGAACCTACGGTTTTGTTTGTAGAGCCTGGTATGCTGGAATTTAATAATTGTAACAATTTCGGCTAAGATTAATAAGTTTATTTGCAATTGTTTTCAAAGAATGTCATTAGAAATAATATCAAAGGTTTTGATATAAAAGTGTTTTGGTTATCATAAGGTAAAAACCCGTCCGTGTTTATGTGTGGGCGTGGTCTTATAAGATACTCTTTCTTTTCGAAGGATTTTATTCAAAGGCTAATATATGACACTGTCATTTATCATTGAGTTTTTCCCACGATGGTTTATCAACCCTGATCCAGGTATTTTCAATACTCGGGTGTAACGATCCATAAATTTTCAATAATTAAAATTGGTTAGTTTAATAAGATTTTTGTAATAAAATCTAGAAAGAAATAAAAACTTTATAATTTATAGTGAGATAGTGTAAATTGTTGCATTTAGTTATAAAAATTGAAAATAAGTAAGTAAAATTATGTATTACCAATGAAATAATAATTGAAATGAGATGTAATAAGGGTAATCTAAGTTAAATATTAACTATTTGAATGAAATTACAATTAACGGAATTAATGTAAATGTTATACTAGGCTATAAATCAAATATAAGAAAACAAACGTAAATACTGAATTAATTAATGAATTAATATATATTGAATGGTAATTGAATATAATCAATGTTTAGTAAGAAATTATAACATTGGTTTGGAAATGATTAAACTTGTAAGAATGTGATTGAGAGTTAATGATAACAAATTATTATAAGTTATCTGTTTTGATGGAATTGGAAATAAATTTTAATAAAATAAATAAATGTTACATTAATAGGAAATGTAATACAATGTTAGGAGTTGTCAAATTAGATTATAGTAAAGTAATGAAAGGTTAAACAACGGTTAACCAGATTATAGAGTAGTAATGAACTTAATAAAAGGATAGGAATTGAAACAAACCAATTTAATGAAATTTAATGTATAACAAATGGAAATTTTATAGCAAATGAAACTCAACACTAAGATGATAAGAACTAAGAAGAAATTGTGTAACATTAAGGTAATAGATATGAAACAAAATAGTTATACCATAAGAAGAATGTATTGGAAATAAATGGAAAACTAATTTCATTAAATTATTGGAAATTTAACTTATAATCCATAAACAATTGAAATAGAAATTTAAAGTTTTGAAAGTGTGGAATATGCAACATTTAGTCCATATGAAAATTTATGGTGAACGATAGTGAATTTTTTTAAGCAATTTGAATTGATATGTAACAACCTTGTATTTTATGATTATTTTAATTATATATTTAAATTATTCTAAATTAAATTCCTGATTTAAAAACTTTATTTTTATTTATTAAAATGAATAATCTTTTTATTTTAAATATAAATTTTGATTTTTATGTAAATTAGAATTTCAAACATGAATAGATTGAATATTTTACAAAAATGTGGATTTTTGGTCAATCTCAAACTTTGACTTTTAAATTTAAAATTTAAATATTTGAAAATTTTGATTTTATCTTTTATTACGAAAATAAATAAAATTTCAAGAACACTGCTTTTCGTTTCGTTGAAATCCGATTTATATTGTGAAAGTTATGCTTTTTACAATATTGTATGTAAATTGATTTGTTTAACCAAATTGTCTATTTTAATTTATATAAATAAAATTTTTATTTGTCAAAACAAGTTCTATTATGTGTAATATGTCTCGTTATGTATTTATTTTATTTTTAAAACATTTTAAAAGTGTGAATTTAATTTTCTAAAGCTTATTGTATTTTATCTACAATTTTTCACCCTAGTTTCTATTATTGTGCTATTTTCTTAATTATTTTATATTTTCCTACAAAATATTTATTTATTTTTTTCACTTTATTTTGTTCAGCCTTTTATTTTTATTTACTGAAATTTTTATTGTTTAATTTGAATAAAAGAAAAAGAAATTCTAAGAGACAAAACCCTTTCATTTGCATGTGACTTTTCACTTACCTTTGGCTTTACACCTTCTTTTGACTTTTCATTGAGTAGCCGTCCACTTCCTTATGCTTTGCTATGAGTTTTATGTCGAATCCATGTGAGAAAAACTTCTCATTCCATCACAAGCTCGCCCATTCATTTCTGAAACAAAAATTACTAATGGCTTCTTCCATTTCTACCTCATTTTCTCTTCTTCTTTCATTGACTTTTCCTTCCTCTTTTCAAGGCTTTACTTGGCTCCACTCTCCACCTTCACCACCAACCACACCACCACCATCTACAGCAACTCCACCTCCTCCTCCTCTGACCAAGTTCAGGCCGTGCCTCCTTATGATGATAGCTCCACGAATTTGCAAGCTCAAACCCTTGAATACAATGCCTAGACCACATAACATCACCCACCCTTCGTATTTCACTTTGGCCACCCCCTTAGCCACCACCACCAGCAAGTTCACCTCCTTTGGCCCATCACTCTTGCCATCACCTGACATGTCCAAACCTGTACCATGCTTTGGCCGAACCCCACTTACCCATATCCGAGCCAAAAAGATGAACAGACCCTTCCTTTTTGCCTTGTTCTTTGCATTTCACTTTGTAACTCTCCTACCCCTTCACTTCATGTTGCCATGCATATGTGAATCCAAACCTGAGCCATTTACCACCAAAACATCACTTTAGCCTAGCATATGTTCCCTTATGGCCAAGCATTTGGATGGTTAAGGCAATGTTAAGCTATCTTGTCTTTATCGCTTTTATATTTCAATTTGTTCAACATTGTTTTGTATTGAACATTCATGTTTTCAATGTCTTGTTTTGGTTGTTGCATACAAGATCATATCTTGGCTATCTCTCTCATTTGAATCCAATGTCATGCTGTGTCGTGCTGAATCATACTTGTCCTGCCCTTGGAATTGTGCTTGTGTGTTGTTTTGGTCCCTAGCTTCGTAAAAGGTGAGTCTTTCTCACTCTGACATATCCACTTATGAAATAGTAATTTGATGGCAAGTGTATTGTAACATCCTGCCTTTTCGCACGATTTAAATCGATACACGTGCCAATTCAAACCATATGGAATGGCGGATTGTTATGGGGTAAATAAGAAAACAGAGAAGAAAGAAACTAAACAGAACCTCACAGCGGAAGGATAAAATATAATAATCAAAATATACAGTTCATGAAGCTGTTTTACAAAACCTTTGATTCTTTATACAATAATTATCAGAGTTCACATACCAATAATATTAATGCAGCGGAATATAGTGTAGTGGAACCATATAATATATAATAATAATCGTAATGAAATCTTCGTCTTCTTCCTCCAGAAAATCTTCAAATCCTGAAACGCTCGGACTGACCCGAGCGAATTAAAAAGACAAAACACTCGAGTTAGAACTAATAGATCTTATGTAAGTTAAATTAACAGAAATGAATATGAGTGCAGTAACTCAAAAGATGTGCGGGATTTACTTCTCCTAAGGATCCGTTAAACTATTTACTATGTAGTATATTGCGCTACTATAATAGTGTCTAATTGTAAAATAAACATACTTTTAAATAGCGTTAAGGGGTTACCCATATAGCCCTTAACAAAAATAATGCCAATAGTCTATACAGTGCCTGCATATCTCCTGATCGGGAGACTACGAGAAGACACTCCGTAGGTACGACACAAATAGAAACTCGTACAAGGCGCGATAGGGTAGGTGACACGGCACAACTAGGCAATGCCAGGATAGATATACCAATTACGCTTTCGGGTCGGTGGTAACGCGTAGCGCGCAGCTACCGCCCACCTTGAACAAACTCTCCCAAATCAAAAAAATCAAAAATGAAGGTGGCCACCGAATCAATCTAAAGTATAATATCGAAGGGAAGTGTCCGATCAGAGGTGCTACCTCATTAACCCGTCAATTGCTCCTGTTTTTGCCACTTTATGCCAACTCACGGGAGTCGGGTCCACGTATTTACCTTAAAGGAAACGCCACCACCATCCTACTTCATTCTGGAATCTCTACCGCGTACACGGTTGTTAAAGTGGTTTTTGGGGTTGGCAGAGAGTATGACAACTTCTGATCCCGGTCTCTTCAACAACCAAACGTTATTATAACACCGCGGTCATTTTAAAAATAATTATACTTTCAAAACCGGAATATAATTATCCATTTTAAAACCATAAATACGATATCATCTCCTTTTAAAACCCAAATAATATGATATCATTTTATTTCAAATATATTTCTTTCCAAAATCATGCTACTTTTAAAATTTATAATATCTCGAAACCAAATATTTGAATTATAGCTTTCAAAACATAATACTTCGAAATTCATAACTTTAAAACCATAACTTCTAATACTTAAGTGGTTTCGATATTCAACAGTATATAAAATAAAACAGTTGAATTTAAAATTTCTTTAAAAGTAAATAATTTCCACACCTTCACTTTCTTTTTATTCACTTTAAATTCAATCTAAACCCATAACTTTTAGATTCACCTTCAGTTTTAAATAAAACACTTCGATTTCAATATTTCAAAGCTTCGAGAATTTAATGAATTTCAAAACTAAGGTTGGAAATTTCAAAACAACAATTCATTTTCCCATTATTTAGTTTGAAAGGTTTATATGATAAATCCATAACCATTTAGAATAAACTAAATTTATTAACACTAAAGTTTCCTTTCATTTATTTATACTAGAATTATTTATTAAATCCAGTTATAATATCATACCTTAAAATTTTCAATTTTAATAAGTTTACATCAACTTATGGAGTTAAATTTTCAAATAAGCTCAATTCCAATTAAATCTCCAATTTATCTTTCAATCTTAATTTATTTGAATCATTTATAACTCTATATATATACAAGAATTTAAACTCATGCTAAATCGTATAATATAAATTATCTAATGCCATTTTTCAACTTATTCATTTTATTTAACAGATTTATACATAGCTTAAATTCAATAATTTAACTTTGTATGTATATATAAAATATATTTATATCATATCCAAATTTAATATTTATTAAACCGTATCATATCCAAACCAAAAAAAATGATTTCAAAAATAATTTTTATATGTATACCGCGGTGCCTGTATATAATTTTCCATCCTATGGTCAAGTGATACGGATATTTATCATTTCAATCCGTAATTTAAAAATAAAAAAAATGCGGCTGTACATCATTTCAAACCGCAATCCCGAATGAATGAAATACATGATAACTTGCAGATTTAAAATATAGTACACATCATCCATTCACCAAACATCAATCATTAATTCAATCATCATCAATCATTAATTCAATCATCATCAATTTATTTCAATCATCATCAATTTAAACAAACATCAATATATGGCATATACAATATAACATGAAATAAATGATAGTTATTAACTAACAGTTTATATTCAAAATAAATTTAATAACTGTTTAGCTAGCAGTTTTATGCAAGTAAATAAATTTTAACTGTCAAATTTATATGCAATTATAAAATTAATTAACAGTCAAATTAAATAAATGCGATTTAACAGAGATAATGAATAAAACATGTCAAACAGTCATAAATAAATTTCTACTCATATCTAAAATCAATTTAACAAACATAAGAAATCTTAGAAATTGTGAGTGGGTTAAAACACTCACCTTTTGAATTTAAATTGGATTTAAATCCAATTTAAACCCAAAAATTTGACAGTCTCCAAATTTGTCCAAACCAGCGTCAACAGATCTGAATTTTAATTACGATCCTAACAAAAAAAATCTCGTGTGAAACGGATATCGTATGACAAAGTTATTGCAGTTAGAAGATGACGATTTTAAAATACGAAAAAAATAAATAAAGAACAAAACGCACCACTCAAACCCTGCCACGTCAGCTGCCTATACGTGCGTCTCCTTCCAACCTACAGAAACCGAAACCCATCCATACACCCAAAACATCAACTTTGACCACAAAATACGAACGCCTCCGACGCCTATAGGCCGCGCCACCATCGTTAGCACGCTCGCCATGATGGGCCGCCCCCATGGCCGAAGACCGACGCCCCCTAACGCCTCTGCCGTTCATCCCTAGGGCCGAAACCCTAATTGAATTTCCAGTGGCAATCCAACCGTCATCTCGCCGCGCAAATCACGTGAATGCACTCCCCTTGGTCCCCTCGACAGAACAGTACCTTCGATTCGTCGATCAGTCGAAGTTGATCTCGACGCGATGGATGGCCGAGATTGTTTCAAATAATTCAGAACAAACCACAACTCAAATCGAAAAACGAATTACGGATCTGTGATGCGTACAACGAGAACTACAACATATATTTTTTTGGAATTTTCTAAGAACTTTGAATTTTGACTAATAGATTAAGAAATTTCCCATCCCTCTTTGATTTAAATTATATTTGAATTTTCCCATTCCTATTTGATATAAAATTAAAATTAAGAAATTTCCCATTCCTCTTTGATAGTTGACGATTCTTATTATTATAAAATTTTCAATCATCTATACTAATTTAAACAAAATTTAACTCGTCGAATTAAAATTTTGAAATTTCTAAATTTCATTAGTGACACCAAATTATAAATTTAGTTTCCAATAATTTAATTAAATTTACTTTCCATTTATTATTGTCAAATAGATGAATTTATCATTGGATTCACATTTAAGTAACTTTTGTTATTAATAACAACATTATAATCACCTAACATTTTAAATGAACTTTATTTACAATAAATTCATTGACCAATTTTATTAGGTAATTTATAATAGTTGCTATCCTTAAATTTTATTTCATAACTCAATCCTTGTCTATGTAATATTCCACCATTTAATTTCATTAGATACCAATTAACCCAATCATTTCATTTATAGCTAGTCATATCCTAAAACATTTACCAAATTGAAATGTTCATTCAAGTTTATAGATTATTACTTTTATTTCAATTACCGTTAACGATGGTTTATTACATGAATCAAATAGGTACTTTCATAAATTTCTCATATTCAATTTATATCTAGGTAGGAATCTTTTTACTACTTAATTCATTTGAATTTTATTCAAATTACTATAAATAAGTTTTTAATTACCATTGCTATATTTAAATTTAGCGTTCATTCCAATATTTTCTTAATCTACATTAACATATTAATTAATTCCCTTTAAATGAATTTTATATCCAGGTACATTACTTACCCCATTTCATTTGTTGAAATTTATTCAAATTGCTAATAAATTGGTTTTAAGTCACCATTTATATATTTTAATTTAGTGTTCATTTCAATATTTGTTTATAAAGTTTTTTTTCTACTAAATTTAATTACACAACTCCTTAATTCAACCAAATTAAATCAACGAAATTTACGGGTCGTTACATGTATAGTAATATAAAATGTTTATGCAAGTTAATGATGATCATATGATATGCTATGCCATGTTATTACCATGTTAAAACTGTTAATTATCACCTGACATTTGATATATGGCATTACATTGTGACATTGATATTGTTTATATTATTTATGCATATATTCACACTGCAAGTTCCCTGTTAGAATAGAATCACTATGAATTAAAATGATACATACCCGAACGGACATTAGAATAGGGAATATTATGGGCTGAAATGATAGGCCCGAGTGATTTTTGTTGTATTTATTTTATTTAGAATTGCAGGTTTGAAATGATAGAACCCGGGTTTTCTTTTTAAATTGCGGATTGAAATGATATATATCCGCATCACTTGACCTAGGTTAGAAAATTATATACAGACCCCGTAGTATATTTTTAAATGATTTTTATTAAAATATGTATTTTTAAAAGTATGAATTTTGATATAAAAAAAATATATTTTATGGTTTTAAGAAAATTAAGTATTAAATCTTGAAATTGTGAGTTTAAGTACGTAAATTTAAAGTAAATGTGATTTTGACTTTAAATTTTATTTTAAAAATGTAAGTAAATAGTGGAAATTAAATTTAAAGTTTTGAAATGATATTTGAAGAAAAATGTTAAGTTTTGTTGAAATTTATAAGTTAAGCAACAGTGAAATTTTGACTTAACGAATGAAAGTGAGTTTTAATTGGATATTGAATTATAAAATTTTGTTGTGATAAATCATATGTTAAGTTGATTTAAATGTGAAATTTTAAAGTCTAGAAATATGGTTTAAAAATTTAAAATAGAAATTTTTTGAAGTTTAATGTTTCTGAAGTTATAATAAAATATGGAATTTTATTAATAGCATTCCTAAAATGCTGTAGTTTTATGACAGCACTTTAAAAATGCCGTTGCTTTGAATTTGACTATGTTTGAAGTAACTAAATATCTATTACGGCATTTTATAAATGCCGTTATTCCTAAACTAATCTATTTTTTTGAAATTTCAAGCTACGATAGCACTTTATAAACGCCGTCGTTGCTATATTTTGACAATGTTTGAAATATTATAGTATTTAACACTATTTGAGTCGTATTTTCAAGTGTTAAATGATTTAACATTTGGAATTGATTATTCATGAAATTTAAGAAGTTTGAATATATATTTAATTTTTAAATTTGAATTTTTAAGGAATTTAAATTGAATTTGAATTTAAATAAGGTTTACTGGTTATGTGTTAATTTGAATGAAATGAGATAAATGAATTTTGAATGGAATTTGGAAATGCATTTTGTAATGATATTTAAAATAATAAATAAATGACATAATTGATTTTTAAAATGATATTTAAATTTGAATATTTGAAATTGAATTCAAATAATGATTAGATAATGAGGGTTTGAGAGGATATGATATTTTGATGATTTAAATGGTTTGGAAATGATTTGATCTTTATTTTGAGAAAGAATATGAATTTGGAATGATATTTGATTTTGATAAATGAATATTTGATGTTTATATTTGTATGAAAATATATTTGGTTTACTTGGAATTTTAGTTTATTTAAATGTTATTGGATTTATAAAATGAATATTTCAAAACTATGTAATAATGAAGTTGAATTTGAGATATATGAAATTATAAAATTTAGTTTTGAAATATGGGATATTAAAGCTTTGAAGTATATCAAAAATTTAATAGTTTTTTTTGTGAATCAAATCTATATTTAAATTGATAAGATTCAAAATGTCTTGTAAGGAAACTGAATTGAATTGAAACTGATGATTTGATTTGAATTAAATTGAAAATTTAAAATTTTGGTTTAATTGAATAAATTTGTAAAATGTAAAGAATTAAAGGAATGTTTCATGATTTCAAATGTATGATTTTGAAATGTTATGATTTTCAAAGTGTAATTGTTTCAAGTATTTTTGGTTTCGAAAGAGTTATACTTTGAAAGTATTATGATTTTGAAATGAATATACGTTTGAAATGTTTTTGGTTTCGAAGTATAATCTATTTTGATTGAACAAATAGTTTTGAAATAAAAATGATTTTGGTTTCGAAGTATAAACTGTTTTGATTGAATAAATAGTTTTGAAATAAAAATGGTTTTGGTTTCGAAGTATAAACTATTTTTATTTAATAAATAGTTTTGAAATAAAAATGGTTTTGGTTTCGAAGTATAAACTATTTTGAAAGGAATTTAGTTTGAAATGAAATGATTTGATCTTTTTGAACTGTAAACTATTTTGAAATGACCACGGCGTTATAATAACTTTTGGTTGTTAAAGAGACCGGGATCGGAAGTTGTCGTAATCTCTGCCAACTGCGAAAACCACTTTAATAACAGTGTACGCGGTGGAGTTTCCAGAATTAAGTAGGATGGTGGCGTTGTTCTTTAGGTATATTACGTGGACCCAACTCCCGTGAGTTGGCATAAGGTGGCTAAAACAGGAGCGATCTCGGGCAAAAGGGGTAGCTCCTCTGGTCGGACACATTCCTTCGATACTGTACTCTTACTTGTGGTTGATTGGAAGGCCATCCTCCGATTTTGATTGGGTGTGTTGCAAGGTGGGCGTAGTGGCTGCTGCGTTACCACCAGCCCGTGTGCGTAATTGGTATATCTACCATGGCATTGCCTTGTGTGCCGTGTCACCTACCATATCGAGCCTTACTACGAGTTTGGTTTTCTCCCGTAGCCCGTAGAATATTTAGAGTAGTCTCCCAATCTGGATATATGCTGATACTGGATGGACTACTGGGACTATTATGTGTGAAGAGCTATATGGGTAACCCGGAACGATATTTAAAAGTTTGTTTATTTTACCTTGGACATTATTATAATAGCACAATATTACTACATAGTAAATAGTTTGACGGATCCTTAGATAATGGGTGACCCCAAGCATCCTTTAAGTTACTGATGCATTTTGTTATTGTTCACTTGAGTTGATTTACAGTTCATAAGTATTTATATCTTGACTCGAGTGTTTTGTGTTTTGCTTTACGCTCACGTCAGATTGAGTGATTCTGCATTCAAGACTCACCTTCGGAGTTGGAGCTTTTCTTGAAGATCCAGCTATATATTCTGCTTTCAGTATTCAGTGATTTCAGTGATTTATTCCAATTTTTACCTGTTGTATCTTGTTACTCTTCTGTTGTATTTTTTTTAACTTTGATGTATCTTATTTTTATATAGTAGCTTCATGAACTACTATCCCTTTTACTTCCGCTACATTATTATTTACTATGTGTCTGTGATCTGTGACTATTTATTTACTGTATATTCTAAGATTTGCCAAATTTTATTTACAATGCGGTATTTTGAGCAATTCAAGTCCAACATGTGTGGATGCGAATGGTTGAAAATAGTGGGCTGTTACATTTGGTATCAGAGCTTTGGTAGATCTAGGCAAAACTTAGTATTAGCTTTGTTTGAGTATTAGCTTTGTTTGAGTTGTTGATGTTGATTTGGGTTTCGGATCGATTTGTCTTATCTACGCTATCGATAAGATTTCAAAAACACTTGAACAGAGAAAAATGACACAATATGTTTTTCAAATTTAGTAATGAAACAAATTTTGTAACAATGTTATAAATCTTTTTCTGGATTTTATTGAATTGGTTGTTAAGAAATAGTATTTGATTTTATATACCGTTATCTCTTGTTTCATACATAAATAATTGAATTATAAACATGGTTATAAATTTATTTGGAAATTTAAAATGAATTTAAAACAAGAATTTGAGAATTTAATTTTCGATGGTTTCAAACCTTGTATTTAAAGTTTTAAAAGGATATACTATTTAAAGTATTTTCGAATAGAAATTTGTTTCCAAAGAATTTTAAGTTTACAATTAGCGCTCTTCTCTTTGTCGTTGGAAAATAACTTCGGTGATGACTACAGCATAATCGACATTCATTTTCGAGTTTCGAAGTGAAGAGACAGCTCTGTAGTCTTGCTACAGTTTTGTTTTAGGGAATTTAATTTATTTGAATTTCTAAAATAAGACTGGATTTATAACATATGCTGATATATGATTTAAAATTTGAATAGATATATATGTAAAGTATTCGTGCATTTATTTATCTGTAAATAGTTTGGAATTTATCGGAAATTTAATTCCTAAATTTTTCTTGAAAGACAATTTCAAGATTTGGACGAATATTTAAGCTTGAAATGATTGAATTGAAAGTTTTATTTGTATAATACACAATTTCATTCTAATATAACTTACCTAAATTATACAGAAGTTGAATATGTAATTGGATAATATACAATATAAAAAGGGATTTTTATAAATAAAATTTGAATGGTTATAATAAATATTATACACTTAAATTTTAGTTATAAAAAGATTAACAGAGGTAAATAGAAAAAAGGGTAATGGAATAATTTACAATATAAAATGATGTTAAAGGAACTAAGAATAAACTAAAGCAGTTATAATAAGTGTAAATATATTTAACATAAGTGATAAAATATATTGAGAGGAATAAATTTAATTTTAATTAGGAATAAAGAAGAATTAAATTTTATTGAGTACATTATGAGTCTATTAAATGATTTTTCTTTCAAATCCATGATTTTTGCGATTGTTAATTTAAGATAATTGGATGATAAGATAATGAAATTAGAGGTAGTTAAGGTTTATTAACTTAAAAGTTATTTTTCAATTTAAGTTGAAATTTTCATGCTTTCAAATTTATTATCTTATTTTGTTTTTCAAACTATCTTTTGGTTGTCCTTATTTTCCTTATCTTGCTACAGAATGGGGAGGCTATTGCTTATACCAGTCTGTTTAGAAATCTTTCTATAATTTTTGAAACTCATTTTGAATCTGAGCACTACTTGCCATCCCCAGACCGTCGGTCAAATGGGAAGGATGAATCAGATTCTAGAAGATCTTTTCCGTGCTTGTGTTCTTGATTCTGGAGGATCTTGGGAAGATCATCTCCACATTGTTAAACTTACCTATAACAATAGTTATCAGGCATAATTTCAATATTCTTGTCATCTTGTCTTTATCCTATTTCATTCTATCTTTTTCTGTGCTTTCTCATACCTCATTCCTTTTCGGGGACGAAAAGTTTTGAGTGGGGGAGAGTGTAACAACCCTGTATTTTGTGGTTATTTTGATTGTATATTTAAATTATTCTAAATTAAATTCCTGATTTAAAAACTTTAACTTTATTTATTAAAATGAATAATTTTGTTATTTTAAATATAAATTTTGATTTTTATGTAAATTAGAATTTCAAACATGAATAAATTGAATATTTTACAAAAATGTGGATTTTTGGTCAATCTGGTCAAACGTTGACTTTTAAAATTTAAAATTTAAATATTTGAAAATTTTAATTTTATCTTTTATTACTAAAATAAATAAAATTTCAAGAACACTGCTTTTCGTTTCGTTGAAATCCGATTTATATTGTGAAAGTTATGCTTTTTACAATATTTATGTAAATTGATTTGTTTAACAAAATTGTCTATTTTTATATAAATAATATTTTTATTTGTCAAAACAAGTTCTAATATGTGCAATTTGTGATGTTATGCATTTATTTTATTTTCAAAACATTTTAAAAGTGTGATTTTAATTTTCTAAATCTTATTGTATTTTATCTCCAATTTTTCACCCTAGTTTCTATTATTGTGCTATTTTCTTACTTATTTTATATTTTTCTAAAAAGTATTTATTTATTTTCTTTTTCACTTTATTATTTCAGCTTTTTATTTTTATTTACTGAAATTTTTATTTTTTAGTTTGAATAATAGAAAAAGAAATTCTTAGAGACAAAACCCTTTCATTTGCATGTGACTTTTCACTTACCTTTGGCTTTACACCTTCTTTTGACTTTTCATTGAGTAGCCGTCCGCTTCCTTATGCTTTGCCATGAGTTTTATGTTGAATTCATGTGAGAAAAACTTCTCATTCCATTACAAGTTCACCCATTCATTTCTGAAACAAAAATTACTAATGGCTTCTTCCATTTTTACCTCATTTTCTCTTCTTCTTTCATTGATTTTTCCTTCCTCTTTTCAAGGCTTTACTTGGCTCCACTCTCCACCTTCACCAACAAACACACCACCACCATCTACAACAACTCCACATCCTCCTCCTCTGACCGAGTTCAGGCCGTGCCTCCTTACGATGATAGCTCCACGAATTTGCAAGCTCAAACCCTTGAAAACAATGCCTAGACCACATAACATCACCTACCCTTCGTATTTCACTTTGGCCACCCCCCTTAGCCACCACCACCAGCAAGTTCACCTCCTTTGGCTATCACTCTAGCCATCACCTGACATGTCCAAACCTGTACCATGCTTTGGCCGAGCCCTACTTACCCATATCCGAGCCAAAAAGTTGAACAAACCCTTCCTTTTTGCCTTGTTCTTTGCATTCTTCACTTTCCAACTCTCCTACCTCTTCACTTCATGTTGCCATGCATATGTGAATCCAAACCTGAGCCATTTACCACCAAAACATCACTTTAGCCTAGCATATGTTCCATTACGGCCAAGCATTTGGATGGTTAAGGCAAGGTTAAGCTATCTTGTCTTTATCGCTTTTATATTTCAATTTGTTCAACATTGTTTTGTATTGAATACTCATGTTTTCAATGTCTTGTTTTGGTTGTTGCATACAAGATCATATCTTGGCTATATCTCTCATTTGAATCCAATGTCATGCTGTGTCGTGCTGAATCGTGCTTGTCGTGCCCTTGGAATCGTGCTTGTGTGTTGTTTTGGTCCCTAGCTTCGTAAAAGGTGAGTCTTTCTCACTCTGACATATTTACTTATGAAATATAAATTGATGGCAAGTGTATAGTAATATAAAATGTTTATGCAAGTTAATGATGATCATATGATATGCTATGCCATGTTATTACCATGTTAAAACTGTTAATTATCACCTAACATTTGATATATGGCATTATATTGTGACATTGACATTGTTTATATTATTTATGCATATATTCACACTGCAAGTTACCTGTTAGAATAGAATCACTATGGGTTGAAATGATACATACCCGAACGGACACTAGAATAAGGAAAAATCATTATGGGCTGAAATGATAGGCTTGAGTGATTGTTATTGTATTTATTTTACTTGGGATTGCAGGTTTGAAATGATAGAACCCGGGTTTTCTAAAATGCTGTGGTTTTGTGACAGCACTTTAAAAATGTTGTTGTTTTGAATTTAACTATGTTTGAAGTACCTAAATATCTATTACGGCATTTTATAAATGCCGTTGTTCCTAAACTAAACTATTTTGGAAATTTTAAGCTACGATAGCACTTTATAAATGTTGTCGTTGCTATATTTTGACAATGTTTGAAATATTATAGATTTTAACACTATTTGAGTCATATTTTAAAGTGTTAAATGATTTAACTTTTGGAATTAATTATTTATGAAATTTAAGAAGTTTGAATATATATATAATATTTAAATTTGAATTTTTAAGGAATTTAAATTGAATTTGAATTTAAATAAGATTTGCTGGTTATGTGTTAATTTGAATAAATGAGATAAATGAATTTTGAATGGAATTTTGAAATGTATTTTGTAATGATATTTGAAATAATAAATAAATGACATAATTGATTTTTAAAATTATGTTTAAATTTGAATATTTGAAATTGAATTCAAATAATGATTTGATAATGAGGTTTTGAAAGGATATGATATTTTGATGATTTAAATGGTTTGGAAATGATTTGACCTTTATTTTGAGAAAGAATATGAATTTGGAATGATATTTGATTTTGATAAATGAATATTTGAAGTTTATATCTGTATGAAGAGATATTTGGTTTACTTGGAATTTGAGTTTATTTAAATGATATTGGATTTATGAAATGAATATTTCAAAACTATGTAATAATGAAGTTAAATTTGAGATATATGAAATTATAAAATTTAGTTTTGAAATGTGGGACATTAAATCTTTAAAGTATATTAAAAATTTAATAGTTTATTTTGTGGATCAAATCTATATTTAAATTGATAAGATTTGAAATGTTTTGTAAGGAAACTGAATTGTATTGAAACTGATGGTTTGATTTGAATTAAATTGAAAATTTGAAATTTTGGTTTAATTGAATAAATTTATAAAATGTAAAGAATTAAAGGAATGTTTCATGATTTCAAATGTATGATTTTGAAATGTTATGATTTTCAAAGTGTAATTGTTTCAAGTATTTTTGGTTTCGAAACAGTTATACTTTGAAATTATTATAATTTTGAAATGAATATATGTTTGAAATGTTTTTGGTTTCGAAGTATAATTTATTTTGATTGAATAAATAGTTTTGAAATAAAAATGATTTTGGTTTCGAAGTATAAACTATTTTGATTGAATAAATAGTTTTGAAATAAAAATGGTTTTGGTTTCGAAGTATAAACTATTTTGATTGAATAAATAGTTTTGAAATAAAAATGGTTTTGGTTTCGAAGTATAAACTATTTTGAAAGGAATATAGTTTGAAATGAAATGATTTGATCTTTTTGAAGTATAACTATTTTGAAATGACCACGGCGTTATAATAACGTTTGGTTGTTAAAGAGACTGGGATCGGAAGTTGTCATACTCTCTGCCAACTCCATAAACCACTTTAACAACCGTGTATGCGGTGGAGTTTCCAGAATGAAGTAGGATGGTGGCGTCGTTCTTGAGGTATATTATGTGGACCCAACTCCCGTGAGTTGGCATAAGGTGGCTAAAACAGGAGCGATCTCGGGCCATAGGGGGAAGTTCCTCTGGTCGTACACATTCCTTCGATACTGTATTTTACTTGTTGATTAGATGGCCATCCTCCGATTTCGATTGGGAGTGTGTTCCGATGTGGGCGTAATGGCTGCTACGTTACCACCAGCCCGTGTGCGTAATTGGTATACCTACCCTGGCATTACCTTGTGTGCTATGTCACCTACCATATCGAGCCTTACTACGAGTTTGGTTTTCTCCCGTAGCCCATGGAGTATTTAGGGCAGTCTCCCGATCTGGAGATATGCTGATACTGGATGGACTATTGAGACTATTATTTGTGAAGGGCTATATGGGTAACCCGGAATGCTATTTAAAAGTATGTTTATTTTGCTATAGACGTTATTATAATAGCGTAATATTACTACATAGCAAAAAGTTTGGCGGATCCTTAGAGGCTGGGCTACCCCAAGCATCCTTTAAGTTACTGATGCATTTAGTTACTGTTCACTTGAGTTGATTAACAGTTCATAAGTATTTATGTCCTAACTCGAGTGTTTTGTGTTTTGTGTTTTGCTTTACGCTCGAGTCAAATTGAGTGATTCAGCATTCAAGTCTCATCTTCAGAGTTGGAGCTTTTCTTGAAGATCCAGCTATATATTCTACTTTCAGTATTCAGTGATTTCAGTGATTTATTTTGATTTGTACCCGATGTATCTTGTTACTCTTCTATTGTATTTTGTTTAACTCTGATGTATCTTATTTTTATATAGTAGCTTCATGAACTACTATCCCTTTTACTTCCGCTGCATTATTATTTACTTTGTGTCTATGATCTGTGACAATTTATTTACTGTATATTCTGAGATTTGCCAAATTTTATTTACAACGCGGTATTTTGAGCAATTCAAGTCTGACATGTGTGGATGCGAATGGTTGAAAATATCGGGCTATTACATGATAGAAATTGAAATAATAATAATTGAAGAGAAAAGTGATTTAATTTATTTAATTAATGTAAAAATAGCCATTTTGACCACTGACTTGGATTTCGAAGAAACTAGTTTCATCGTATCCCTAACGGTGAATTATTGCAGGATTTCAAGTTTCGTAGCGATCGGACTTGTCATTTGATCGTACGAACACGAAACGCCTAGAAATCAATTAAACTGAAATTAATTGAAATCAATTTGAAATAACTTGATTTTAGCATAACTTCTTCATACGGTGGAATTTGGACCTGAAACCTATTCCATTGATTTTAAAATATTTTTAAACATCTATTTTGATATATGGGTTGACCCAATTTCGTTCTGGAGTCAGAACGGGCTTTTCGGCCCATTTTATCGTCGAACGCGTATATCCAATCGATCCGGTCCATTCTAATTTCAGCTTTCCTATATATACCTTGTTATAAACCCTAGCCTATATCTTATATTCTTTTTTCCGTACATACAATTCTAATTGCTCCTCTTCCTCATTTCAATGGCAGACAACAAAAATTCCATTTGCAATTTCAAATCAATTTCAAAGCCAAAAATTTGAACTCCAAAAACAATATCAAATTTTATATGGATCTGAAGCTCTCGACGAGCGCAACTCAGATCTACAATTTGTTTCCCAATTTGAGCCACTGTTTGATCAGAAAATGGCCAATTTGTTTCGGCCGCCCATAGGTCACAGTCGCATTCAACGGTGGATCTTCAATATCTTTGCGATCAGAAAGCGCTGCGCTATAGGGCTCGTCGAGGAGGGCTTAGGGATGTAGTCGCTCGCCTAAAGGATGTCATATCTTTCCAAAAATTGACGAAAAAGTTCACGGCGGCTTGGCGAGCAGATTCGACCGGAGGTAGCCGTGCTTGCGTAGATGGGGACGGTAGGAAGGGGGAGCGAGGTCGTGGTCTCCGATCAAGGTTGAAGGCTTCGTGGCGGCCAGAACGAAGCTGTAGGGTTTTTTTTGGCTCGTACGCGATAATTCACGAGGAGACGTGGCATCTAACTTGTTTTTTTTTCTGAATTATTTTAAATTGCAATTTCAATCATTCTACTACACGTAACTTTTACATACGAGGTCCGTTTCTTGCGAGATTTTCTCCGCTAGGTTCGTATTGGAATTTCAGACATTTTGGCGATGGTTAGGATGGATTTTGAGACTGTTCAAATTTTGGGTTTAAATTGGATTTAAATTCAAAAGGTGAGTGTTTTAACCCACTCACAACTTCTATAATTTCTTATGTGTGTTAAATTAATTTTTGTTGTGATTAGAAATTTATTTATGACAGTTTGGCATATTTTTATTCATCATCTAAGATAAATTGAATTTATCGAATTAAATTATTATTTAAGTTATTATTACATATAAACTGCCAGTTAAATAGTTTAATTTATTATTGAATATAAACTGCCAGTAAATGCCTGTTATTCATTTTCCGTTATATATTGATGTTATGATTGAATTGGATGATGATTGTGATAAATGGTTGATGATTGATATTTGATGAATGGATGTTGTATTGTATATCATTATAAACTGCAGTTGTTATGCATTTTTATTTCATTCGGGATTGCGGTTTGAAATGATATATAACCGTATTTTATTTTAAATTACGGACTGAAATGATAAATATCCGTATCACTTGACCATATGGTAAAAAATTATATACAGACACCTTGGTCTATATATATATAAATATTTTGAAATGGTTTCTTTGGTTTTGTAAAGAAATATATGGTTTAAAGTATAAAATAAGTTTAATAGCAAAGTTTGGTTTTATCGAGATATAATATGGCTAAGTATTTATTTAAATTATATTTCTGGAATTTATAATGACCTAAATGAGAATAAGGTTGGAAGATAAATATGAAATTCATTTGAAATTTAATAAAATTGAGATTTTACAGGTATGATTCTTATAATTGGATTTTGGTTTAAGATGAATTATATGAATATTTCAAGTATAAATTAATTAAAAGAAATATTTAGTTATTTGTAATTTGAGTTTTATTTAAATGATAATGGATTTATTATGCAGATATTTCAAAACTAAATAATAGAACATTGAATTGTTGAATCATAATTACCAACCTTAGTTTTGAAATTGTTTAATACTCAAAGTTAGAAATATATTAAAATTGAAATGGTATATTGAAACTGAAAGTGAGTTAAAAGTTAAGAATTGAGATTTAATTTAAAGTGAAAAAAAATTTGAATTCGAGGTAATTATTTTACTTTATAAAGTAATTTTAAATTCGGACTATTTTATTTTACGTATTATTGAATATCCAAACCATTTAAGTTTTGGAAGTTATGGTTTAGAAGTTATGAAATGTGAAAGGTTATATTTCAAGCGTTTGGTTTTGAAATATTATAAATTTGAAAGTGCTATGATTTTGGAAAAAAGATATATTTGAAATAAAAAAAATGATATTATATTGATTTGGATTTTATAACAATGATATTATATTGCTTTGGGTTTTTTGAAATGGAAATGATATCATATTTATAGGGTTTTGAAATGGATATTATATTATGGTTTTGAAGTAAAAATATTTTGAAATGACCGCGGTGTTATAATAACGATTGGTTGGCAAAGAGACCGAGATCAGATATGAGTACACTCTCTGTCGATAACGAAAACCACTTTGACAACCATATACGCGGTGGAGATTCCAGAATGACGTAGGATGGCGGCAGCGTTTCCTTTGAGGTATATACGTGGACCCGACTCCCATGAGTTGGCATAAGGTGGCTAAAACAGGAGCGATTGATGGGCTAAGAAGGTAGCACCTTTTATTGGACACATCCCTTCGATATTGTACGCTGACTTTTGGATTGATTCGGTGGCCACTTTTGATTTTTGATTTGGGGGTGTGGCTCGAGGTGGGCGGTAGTTGCGCGCTACGCATTACCACGGGTCCGGAAGCATAATTGGTATATCTACCCTAGCATTGCCTAGTTGTGCTGTGTCACCTACCCTAGCGCGCCTTATACGAGTTTGATTTGTTTCGTACCTATGGAGTATCCTCTGGTAGCCTCCCGATCAGGAGGTATTACGGTACTGTATAGACTATTGGCACTATTACGTGTTAACGGCTATATGGGTAACCCCTTAACGCTATTAAAAAGTAAGTTTATTTTACTATAGACATTATTATAATAGAGAAATATTACTACATAGTAAATAGTTTAACGGATCCTTAGGAGATGTGAATCTTGAGCATCTCTTAAGTTACTGCACTCACGTTTGACACTGGATAGGAGATGTCAAATCCCATAAACATCTCCGCCGGCGTTCCACTCATATTATTTACTGTTGATTTAACTTACATAAGATCTTTTAGTTTTGACTTGAGTGTTTTGTCTTTTCAATTCGCTCGGGTCAGTCTGAGCATTTCAGGATTTGAAGATCTTATTCTGGAGGACGAAGATGAAGATTGTATTACTATTATTTATTATACTATTCCACTGCATTCATATTTCTCCGCTGCATTTTATTATTCTTTGGTATGTGAAACTCTGATATGTATTGTATAATTATAATAAAATGTTTTGTAAACAGCTTCATGAACTGTTTATTTGGTTATTATATTTTATCGTTTCGCTGTAAGATTCTATTTTGTTTTTTATTCTCTGCTTCACTTATTCACCCCAATAGTAGTTCACCCTTTTATATGGTTTGAGTCTGACGTGTGTGGTTTAACATCGATTTGAAACGTGCAAAAAGGCAGGATGTTACATATGGTATCAGAGCTTTGGTTTAGCGATAAAACTTAGCTTTGTGGGGTTTGACTCTTTATTAATAGGGCAGTAATACCCTATAATGAGTCGCCGAGAGTGTATATATGAGAGAGCGTATGTGTTAGTGTTATAATAAGGTTTTGATATTGTGTTAATTTGTTCCGTTTTGTATTTATAAATTCTTGTTGGTGCATAGGACGCTATGACATCAATAGGGATTTCTAAACACTTAATAGGACAGACCGACACAATATTTGTTTTGAATATAGGTGAATGAAATAATTTTTCCTATTATATTTTCTGTATATAAAGTAATAAATTTTATAAAAGATATATTTGGTTGTAATATATTATTTTTAGGTAGTGAAATTTATAAATATTGATTGGAAAATAAATTGAAATTGAAATAAATGAGGATAAACTGGAAATTTAGAACTTAAGTTTCGGGGTATTGGAAATTTCTTTCAAATGATTTGGAATATAATAATAATATTATTAGAAGTATGTTTTGATATAAATATTTCAATATGATTTGAAAGGAAATAAGTTATGTACTCCCCTCTCTGTCGTTGGAAAATAATTTCGGTGATGAGTGCACGCATCATCGACATTCATTTTCGTGTTTCAAAGTGAGAAGGCCACTGTAGTAGTTTTACTGCAGATTTATTTTGACAAACAAATATAAATTTCAAATTGTTTTAAATATAATCGGATATATAAATTATAAGTATATATATTTATCTATTATTTTAAAATGATTTGAAATTTTACCCGGTAATCAGTTCTTAAATTTCTGTTAAATTAATAGTTTCAGTTATTGTAGTAAAATGGATTGTAAGTAATTAATAATTAGAACCTTTAAATGAAATAAGAGATTAAATGCTCGGTTATAAATGAAGTTTCAAGAAAGTTGAAATTAGTAACATATAAAACAAAGGATATGATTATTGAACATTAAATTAATTAAAGGAAATGAGAAAAACTTGTAAATTTTTTTTCCAATTGCATTCTTAAAAGCATATATATAACTTACCAAATACTAAAGGTTGTAATGTTTAATAAGAAAATGTAATGGAAATCGTACAAGTAAACCTATGAATGAAAGTGTTCAATTAATTTCTTTTGTAAATAAGAATTTAATGTTATAGTGGTTATTAGCTTTAGTTATAATTGAAATGTTACTATAATTAAATATAACAGAAAGATAAGTATTATAAATAAATGATTCTAAACTTAAGTAAATGAATTGAAATGCTAAGAAACTGAATTGAACATGAATACTGTGGATAAATGAATGAAAATAAATGAAATTGAGAAATGAATGAATGTAATGCAATAAAAAGAAAATTTACATGATAAGAATAAATAAAAATGAATTTATGTAAGTGTAATTGCAAATAAGTGAAATAAACACTGAATTAATGGATGGAAATGAAATTTTGCTAGAAATAAACGTAAATTAAAAAGAAAAATCATTATATAAATGAAAAGGAAATCAAAAAACAAATGTATGAAATAAAATTAATAAGAATGAACTTGATCTATTGTTTGTAATTGTTGTTTGTTTGGTTTGTGGTTGTTTGAGCAAAGATACTTTAAAATTGATTGGATGTATGAATAATCTATTTATTTTCATCTAAGACTGTTGAGTAAATGGTGCACTAACTAGTTTATTTTCCATTTTGTGCAATTTAAAGTTTGAACCCGAACAACTATTTGTTTGTTGGATATGAATAAATAATTGATTGTGTTGATTCTGTAAGATGATTGTATATTGTGGTTGCAAGTGATTGTTGTTTGTATTGATTTGTTTGTTTATGGTTGAAACAACTTTAAACATTTCATTTTATATAATTATTAACTCTTTTGGGATTGTATAAGTGAAATACAGGTTATGGAAGTAATTGCTATTGTTTTTGGTTTCATAAAATAAGCATAAATTGCCCAACAAATAGGTACATTTTCGGATTACGGTTTATAACGTTATTATATTGTTCTTCTCGTGTTGGGTCATATATTATTTTGGAAAATATATGTTGTATATTGTTATATTTGATATTATATTTTCTCCTGAGCCTCTTTGTACAAAGGAGACTCTGCCAAAATTTTCCATAAATTTTGGACTTAGAAAAATTTGAAAAATGTTTTTCAAATTTTATTAATTTGAATATAAAAAGATTTAATTATTTATAAATCTATATATTTTATTTAAATTATCCAATTCTGTAAATTTATTGTTATGAATATAATGTTTTGAATAATATATATTGATTTATAAGTTCCTCTTTTCCCTTCTTTTCCTTTTCAGGGACGAAAAGTTTTGAGTGGCACTACACCAAAACAGGCAAATTCTAACATTTATAAGTGTTACAAATAATTTCAGTAACACTTTTTAAGTGTTACTAATGGACTGTGAGGAATGGAGCAGCCAAATTTGTAACACTTATAAGTGTTACAAACATACGTATTACTAACACTTATAAGTGTTGGTACCTAAATATACGTTACCGCTTATAAGTGTTGGTAACGAAATATACAGTAACACTTATAAGTGTTGGTACAGAAATATACGGTAACGCTTATAAGTGTTGGTAACGAAATATACGGTAACGCTTATAAGTGTTGGTACCGAAATATACGGTAACGCTTATAAGTGTTGGAAAATGATTATTTAGTAATACACACGCATATATATATATATACCAAAACTTAAACGCAAAGTTTAAATATAAACACTCTGCAAATAATGGTTTCCATATCACAAATAATTCATCATACATATTCAATGCAAAGTTCAAACGCTCTGCAAATGTAGTATAATATTTCATAAACAAATATTTACACATCTAAAATACCACAATGTGGTATATTCATATATTATTACAACATAAGCTTCAATTTTTTTTTTTCAAAATACACTTGTGTATACACAGTTGTGTACAAGAAAAAGTAAGGAGAAACATAGAGAATGTACAAGAAAAAGTATCGCATAAAGGCAATACAACTGTACACACTTGTGTATACGCAGCAACCAACAAACTTCATAGTTTCAACATCACAGTTACACTGCAATACTTCACATTCTCCATATAACTTCATCATCGACTATAGACAAACCATCACCATACATATACCTCTGCCTACTACAGTTTCATCCTCCACCCGACCTCTAATCATTTCCATCAACCCCTTACATTTCAGGCATTGTCATCTTCAAAACCAACATCATTCCACAATTCACATCATTCCACAATTCATCTAACCACCCTGCTCTACATTAACTCTGCATCACCAACCTCATATCACTGCTATAATTATTTCCAAACTGTGCTTTAAAACTCCAACAGTGCTGCCAATCATCATCCTCATTTCTTTTCCAAAAAGAAAAAGAAAAAAAAACACATGTTTCAACATCACACTGTTGCATACATCAAACATATCATCCTAACAAAACTGTTATGCAAAACTTCAATCACCACAATAGCCACTTCTACAACCATCTTTTAGCCACTTTTCCATTTAATTCTTGCCTGCTGCTCTATACCACAGCATTCCCTCTTCCCTTTCAACCATATCTTTGTGCACACAACACTCAACATATCCTCACACAGCTCCACCACAACACTTCACTGTTACCATCAAGCTACATTTCCTTCACCTGTTCCAACACTACTGCCTATTTCCGCCCATTGCCTACTCAACCTTTGCAAAACTCCAGCACCGCCATCACATCTTCACATTTCAGCAAACCACCATCTCTGCCTTCAAACAGTGCCACCTCTGCCTTCAAACAATTCAACATTAACCAACTATAGCCACATCTTCAACACTTACCATTCAAGACATCAAGCCACTTTCCTTTCACCTACCTTCTTCTCTGGCCATAACCCACTGCTTGCTAACACACTGCAATATAACATCAACCATAATCCTCACTTCCACTTCTTATACCACTTCACTGCTTGTACCACACTATCATACTTCCCATTGCCTCAAACCCCATCAACCAAACTGTTGCAACATCCACACTACAACATAGAGAATGTATATGAAGTTTTTCCATTTTTGACACTATTACATTAAAAAAAGCTATAAAATAAAATTCATTGTGTGTACTGAGGCATAATTTGAAAGATATATCGGGCTGGTATTTGGAATACTACTGTGCATGCTCGGTAGCACAGATAAGGTCTGAATATCTAATGATATAAAATTTTGAATATAATTGTATATCATTACTAATTTATAGTCACAATCCTTTTGAAAACAATGCTCATCTCTGTGTAGCTTTGCAATGTTTCTACATAACAGCTAAATGTCATAAGGTTACGCGTTAACCAATACATTTTGAATCGTTGTATATGCATTAATCTTTGTCAAAGCATATGAATATGTGTTCTTATTTCAGCATCATTTAATCTAGTCATATAACTCTAACACAATAGGTTGGAAAAAATTGAATTATAGTTAATTTAATGCTGTATGTCAAATAGAGCACTAACCCATATTGATTTTTGATGGTATGATATAAATAAACATGGAACCTGCCATTTAGACACGGAGAAATAAGTTAATAGCAAGCATTGTGCAGACTTGTCTGTTGCTTTTGTCAGCGTACCGTAGCCACCCATCTAACCCAAATTGACTGAAAGTTTACTTGTTTAAGAATGGATGAAAAAGCTTGTTTTCGTAATCAGATACAAATTATTTGCATTACCTTTTCTGAGTATAACAAATTGTTTGTTGCATTATAAGTTAAAAGATGCTTTAGCTATCAAAATATCAAATAGTGATTGGATAATTAAAAATATGTTATATCGTTTCTGGCATTTATACATAGCTGTAAAAACTAAGAAAATGAAAAACAAATTTGAATTCCTGTCATTGTGCAAACTAAAATCAAAAGTCATAAAATTTCAATCTTAAACTTCTACATAGTAAACTTCACTAATTCGTTCATAATCATTATTATTGTATTATATATTGCATTAAGTATAATGGTAAGGCATATTATGCCGTGTGTATGATAAATATTGTGAGAAAACAAAATATATGAGAAAATTTTCATGGTCTCGTTGTATTTTTACAAATTTCTTCTACATCAATGTTTAAAGCTAAACAGCTAACGATCCAAGATATGTTTAAGTATGAAAAAGAGCTTAATTAATTCAAAACTCGGTATATACTTTTATGGGGTTTGATACATAAAAAATAGTTAAAATTCAAGACTGTTAAATGAAACAGTAGTTTCTTATCAAAAAGGAGTGGAGATTTCAAATTTGACCATTGTTAGAATCCCAAAAAGAAAAACGTGAATTAAAATCAAACACTTTAATGTTTTCGTTTAAAATGAGTCAACTTATCATGAAGCGCAATTTTTTGGAAGGGAACAAAAACAACAACCATCAAATCAAATTCATGTAAAATAAAGATCTAAAATGAAGCTACACATACAAATAAGATCAGTGAAAGAGCGGCAAAAGAAGTCAAGGAAAAAAATCTACCAATAAAAAGTAAAATGTAATGACATTAATGTAACTATGTTACAACCATGAAGACAGAGTGTATCTAAAAGTAAAAGCCTTTGCGCGAGGGTTCTTCTTGTGCATTATTTATAAATAACCATTATCTTTTGTGTACCTCTTATGAAATATCAGTTCAATAAATTAATCCAAACAGCGATTTAGAGTTAAAAATCGAAGAATATAAATTTACTTTGGTGCTTTTTGGTTGAATTTGGCTGACATAGACGGAAGAAGACAGAGAGACAAATACCTAATATAAATATAAAAATATACACATAATATTTTGTTAAAAGACCAGAGGAAATAGACATGAACAAATATTACTCGAAAAATGGGGGCTCATTTTACAAAATAAAAAGGAAATGTAGAAAATGTAGTATCTTTCTTATCAAAGCGGAGTGGAGATTTTAGATTTCATCAATGTTAGAATTCAATAAAGAAAGTGGTTTGTAATTGTTGGAAGAGGTGATGTTTGGATTAGAATCACTTGGGAAATGATTGTGTATAGCCGATGTGTTGAGCATTCAAAGATAGAACTGTGTACTGCTGAAACCCTTTCTTGTGGGTAATAGCAAGTTGTGATAGTGAAAATCTGTGGAGGAATGGTCTCAAGACTGGACTTGGGCAGAGATAGCTGAAGAAAAATAAATTATTGTGTTTTCACTTCTCACTTCTTGCATTCCCCTACTTTTTACTGCATATACTATACATTGCTTGCTGGTCTAGTTAGTTAGTGTATAAATTATATTGCGGCTTAAATCTTGCAATCACATTGATATTTGTTGACTCTGGTAAATAGGTTGTGAGCGTACGTCATGTAAATCATATAAGCAAGAACCATTTTACCAGCGTTGAGAAATATTTTAGCAATAAAGGTTTTTAGGTATACCTACTCTGCAGCTTCTGTGACTGTGACCTTGGCTTAGGCTCTTCGGTCTCCTCATTATCTTCTTCACTGAAATCTACCATCTGTCGTTTATAGTACCTTGTATCACACGCAATCACTTTATTTTATTTTACAAGTATTTTCTATCAAATCATAAAACAGAGAAGGAAAAACCAACATCCAATGATAATTTTGAAAAGAGTTGCAAGGTTCCACAAATGTTAACAGTTTAACGTGTGCACATCGACTTGTATGAGCTACAGATTACAGAATTGAGAATACAACCACCTTGGCATAACATATATTATGGCAATTTAAATTCAATAACATTATGGATAAACAGGGAATTTTCTATGTATCATTTTGAAAACATTTGTTAGACAAAGCGCTAAAAAAAGATGAGACCAACCTCGATAGAAGTTCCACTGCCTTAGAACCGTATCCAAGCTGCAATCTACCAGATCAAATCATACGAACCCATACGTAAAACAAAAGACTTTGGATATGAAAGAAAAATTACCCTCATTGCATTTGGGTGAATAGCTATGCGAACAATCGATGCACCGAACAAACTTGGAAATACTATGCATATTCAGGCTGAAGCATTTCAGTATTTTTATGATCTGTACAATGGGGACCACCAATATATTCATCAGTTTGATGAAATTAACTGCAATGATTTGGGAAAGGATTACTAGTTACACATGTTACAATGAAGGAATTAAAGGATGCAGCCTTCTCAATTAAAGAAGAAAAATTACCAGGACATTAAATTGGAAGGCCGAATATTGACGTTCCTTTTCATAAGTGGTAGCGTATTGAAGTACAACATGTCTGCCTAATCGAGTTTCTGGTCATAAGACATAACAAATAACTGCTCATAGCCTTCGAGATTTCCTGGCAACTGACTAAACTTTTCTTTTTCCTCTAATGGGAGCTTGAAGAATTCTGAAATATCACCCTTAATTCTCTCGATTAATTCGCTGCAAATGCTATGATTTATCAACTGCAAATTACGTAGACACAGCAAAATGAATACACTTAATGCTTCTGGAAATGCTATTCTTTATAACAACTACAATGGTATCAGTAACCAATGTTGAAGGTTTCACAAAGTTAACACCACGATGGTAGCTTTAATTCTTTCTCATTATTTACGGCTTAACGAATTAATATGGATTTCTCAGGCCAAGGTATCAGACAGTTTCCCTTGAATAAAGAGAGTACGAACAAGAGTCAGATACACATGTAGTTACAGTATGGCACTGAGGAATTAGATAAGACAAAGATGGCTACTAACTAGTTTCATTAGAAACAGTATGTCATATCTGATTAATTATATCGTGTCCCGTTAATTACATAGCGCCGGATTTAAAAATTACAGCTATGGCAACATCATAAGCTGACTCCTCTAAGACCCATTCAACCTAAACTTAACTTTGCCTCTGCACATCACTATGAAATAATTTCTTAAAGGGTACATATGCTGAAGATTTAAGGGTAAAGTCCATGTGGTTTGAACAATGTAATAAAAGTAAGAAGAGAACAGAACCTAAAAAAGTCCCCAGTCTTGACAGGCATAGTGAAGCTTTCTCAGTTCTTCAGAAGACAAACCCGAGTCTACCAATTTGTTCATACTTACAGAGGGCCACCAAAATAACCAGAGCAATCGCCTTCTCAACTCGAGTAACATCTCTACCCAGTTCGACGACATTGTTCCTCTGCTCCTCAGCCAATCGCCTGTAACTGCTTCCTAAATCACCACAAATCCGTACCAGTCGAGCCCGAACCCCATTATGAACCAACTACAAACGTTGCGTCGAATTCCATCGTCACTAATTCAATCTCGACCTCCCTCGGTTTGAACAACAGATCCAATCGAAACCGCGACTTCAATCGTGAATTCACGCCTCCCTCGCCTGACCACAAATCCTTCGACCTTACCATAATAACTAGGAGCATCGACAGTAATCGAGAAATTTGAACCGCTCGAATTTCTAAACATCAACTTACAATAAATGAAGTTGAAACTAATTAGGCCTGATTTAATTCAGTGCGATAAGGGAGAAAAAGGATGTTGGATTTTCTGCGAGGAAGAGCAAAACCTAAATTAAATTTTAGGCGGCCAAAATCTGTTTAGGAATGGATAAGCGTGGGAAAAGGGATTGTACTTACAAATTACAAAAGACTCCTTTTGTTATTAAATTATTTACATTTTTACTGATTGTTGTAACACTTATATGCGTTGGCAAAATTAATGCAGAAGACTATTTACTTTTACTAACACTTTTTATGCATCCTAACACTTTTTTACTGTTAGTGGTCTGTGACATTTATAAGTGTTAGCAATTGACAGACATAAAATGTTGCAAAATCACTTATTTGGTGTAGTGTGGGGAAGAGCGTAACGATCCGTTAATTTGCAATAATTAAAATTGGTTAATTTAATAAGATTTTTGTAATCAAATCTAGAAAGAAATAAAAACTTTATAATTTATAGTGAGATAGTGTAAATTGCTGCATTTAGTTATAAGAATTGAAAATAAGTAAGTAAAAGTAAGTATTGAATTAACCAATGAAATAATAACTTAAATGAGATGTAATAAGGGTAATCTAAGTTAAATATTAACTATTTGAATGAAGTTACAATTAACGTAATTAATGTAAGTGTTATACTAGGCTATAAATCAAATATAAGAAAACAAACGTAAATATTGAATTAATTAATGAATTAATATATGTTGAATGGTAATTGAATATAATCAATGTTTAGTAAGAAATTATAACATTGGTTTGGAAATGATTAAACTTCTAAGAATGTGATTGAGAGTTAATGATAACAAATTATTATAAGTTACCTGTTCTGATGGAATTGGAATTGGAAATAGATTTTAATAAAATAAATAAATGTTACATTAATGGGAAATGTAATACAATGTTAGGAGTTGTCAAATTAGAGTATAGTAAAGTAATGAAAGGTTAAACAACGGTTAACCAGATTATAGAGTAGTAATGAACTTAATAAAAGATAGGAATTGAAACAAACCAATTTATAGAAATTTAATTTATAATAAATGGAAATTTTATAGCAAATGAAATTCAACACTACGATGATTAGAACTAAGAAGAAATAGTGTAGCATTAAGGTAATAAATATGAAACAAAATAGTTATACCATAAGAAGAATGTATTGGAAATAAATGGAAAGCTAATTTCATTGAATTATTGAAAATTTAATTTATAATCTATAAACAATTGAAATAGAAATTTAAAGCTTTGAAAGTGTGGAATATGCAACATTTAATCCATATGAAAATTTATTGTGAAGGAATGTGTATTTTTTTAAGCAATCTGAATTGATAGAAATTGAAATAATAATAATTGAAGAGAAAAGTGATTTATTTAATTTAATATTAATTTATTTAATTAATGTAAAAATAGCTATTTTGACCACTGAATCGGATTTCGACGAAACCAGTTTCATCGGATCAGCAACGGTGAATTATTGCAGAATTTCAAGTTTCGTAGCGATCGGACTTGTCGTTTGATCGTACGAACACGAAACGCCTAGAAATCAATTAAATTGAAATCAATTTGAAATAACTTGATTTTAGCATAACTTCTTCATACGATGGAATTTGGACCTGAAACATGTTCCATTGATTTTAAAATATTTTTAAACATCTATTTTGATATATGGGTTGACCCAATTTCGTTCTGGAGTCAGAACGGGCTTTTCGGGCCATTATATCGTTCAACGCGTATATCCAATCGATCCGGTCCATTCTAATTTTAGCTTGCCTATATATACCTTATTATAAACCCTAGCCTATCTCTTATATTCATTTTTCTGTATGTACGATTCCAATTTCTCCTCTTCCTCATTTCAATGGCAGACAACCAAAATTCCATTTGCAATTTCAAATCAATTTCAAAGCCAAAAATTTAAACTCCAAAAACAGTATCAAATTTTATATGGATCTGAAGCTCTTGACGAGAGCAACTCAAATCTACAATTTGTTTCTCGATTCTAGCAACCATTTGATCATAAAATAGCCATTTGTTTTGGCCGTCCATAGGTCACCGTCGCATTCAATGGTGGATCTTCGATATCTTTGTGATTAAAAAAATCTGCACTGTAGGGCTCGTCAAGGAGGCTTGGAGATGTAGTCACTCCTAAAGGATGTCAGATTTCTCCAGAAATCGACGACAAAGTTCGCGGCAGCGCGGCGAGCAAATGGGACCGGAGGTGGCGACGCTTGCGTAGATGGGGGCGGCAGGAAGGGGGAGCGAGATCGTGGTCTTCGATCAAGGTGGAAGGCTTTGTGGCGGCTAGAACGAAGCTGTAGGGTTTTGTTTCGGCTCGTGTGCGATAATCGTGAGGTGACGTGGCATCCAACTTGTTTTTTTGAATTATTTTAAATTTCAATCATTCTACTACATGTAACTTTTACATACGAGGTCCGTTTCTTGCGCGATTTTCACCTTCAGGTTCATATTGGAGTACTAGACATTTTGGCGCTACTTTGGATGGATTATGAGGCTGTTCAAATTTTGAGTTTAAATTGGATTTAAATTCAATTTAAATTCAAAAGGTTAGTGTTTTAACCCACTCATAACTTCTAGAATTTCTTATGTGTGTTAAATTAGTTTTTGATGTGATTGGAAATTTATTTATGACAGTTTGGCATATTTTTATTCATCATCTCAGTTTAATTGAATTTATCGAATTAAATTGTTATTTAAGTTATTATTTCATATAAACTGCCAGTTAAATAGTTATTTAATTTATTATTGAATATAAACTGCCATTAAATGCCTGTTATTCATTTTCAGTTATATATTGATGTTATTGATTGAATGGATGATGATTGTGATAATTGGTTGATGATTATATTTAATGAATGGATGTTGTATTGCATATTGTTATAAACTGTAGTTGTTATGCATTTTTATTTCATTCTAGATTGCGGTTTGAAATGATATATAACTGTATTTTATTATAAATTACGGATTGAAATGATAAATATCTGTATCACTTGACCATAGTATAGAAAATTATATACAGACACCATGGTCTATATATATGAAATATTTTGAAATGATTTCTATGGTTTCGTAAAGAAATATATGGGTTAAAGTATAAAATAAGTTTAATAGTAAAGTTTGATTTTATCGAGATATAATATGGCTAAGTATTTATTTAAATTATATTTCTGGAATTTATAATGACTTAAATGAGAATAAGGTTGGAAGATAAAAATGAAATTGATTTGAAATTTAATAAAATTGATATTTTAAAGGTATGATTCTTATAATTGGATTTTGGTTTAAGATGAATTAAATGAATATTTCAAGTATAAATTAATTGAAGGAAATATTTAGTTATTTGTAATTTGAGTTTTATTTAAATGATAATGGATTTATTATGCAGATATTTCAAAACTAAATAATAGAACATTGAATTGTTGAATCGTAATTACCAACCTTGGTTTTGAAATTGTTCAATACTCAAAGTTAGATATATATTAAAATTGAAATGGTTTATTGAAACTAAAAGTGAGTTGAAAGTTAAGAATTGAGATTTAATTTAAAGTGAATAAAATTGTGAAACCAAGGAAATTATTTTACTTTATAAAGTAATTTTTAATTCAAACTATTTTATTTTATATACTGTTGAATATCCAAACCATTTAAGTTTTGGAACTTATGGTTTAGAAGCTATGAAATTCGAAGTATTATTTTTGAAAGGTTATATTTCAAGCGTTTGGTTTCGAAATATTATAAATTTGAAAGTGCTATGATTTTGGAAAAAAGATATATTTGAAATAAAAAAATGATGTTATATTGATTTGGATTTCATAACAATGATATTATATTGCTTTGGGTTTTAGGAAATGGAAATGATATCGTATTTATAGGGCTTTGAAATGGATATTATATTATGGTATTGAAGTAAAAATATTTTGAAATGACCGTAGAGTGTTATAATAACGATTGGTTGGCAAAGAGAGCGGGATCGGATATGGGCATACTCTATGTCGATACTGAAAACCACTTTGACAACCGTGTACATGGCAGAGATTCCAGAATGAAGTAGGATGGTGGCGCCGTTTCCTTTGAGGTATATATATGGACCCGACTCCCATGAGTTGGCATAAGGTGGCTAAAATAGGAGCGACTGAAGGGCTAAGAAGGTAGCACCTTTTATCAGACACATCCTTCGATATTATACTCTGACTTTTGGATTGATTCGGTAGCCACTTTTGATTTTTGATTTAGGGGTGTGGCTTGAGGTGGGCGGTAGCTGCACGCTATGCGTTACCACCGGCCCGGAAGCGTAATTGGTATATCTACCCTGGCATTGCCTAGTTATGCCATGTCACCTATCCTAACGCGCCTTGTACGAGTTTGATTTGTGTCGTACCTATGGAGTTATCCTCTGGTAGCCTCCCGATCAGGAGGTATTACGGTACTGTATAGACTGTTGGCACTATAACGTGTTAAGGGCTATATAGGTAACCCCTTAGTGCTATTAAAAAGTAAGTTCATTTTATGATAGACATTATTATAATAGCGAAATATTACTACATAGTAAATAGTTTAACCGAACCTTAGGAGATGTGAATCCTGAGCATTTCTTAAGTTACTGCACTCACATTTGACACTGGATAGGAGATGTCAAATCCCGTAAACATCTTCGACGCCGTTCCACTCATATTATTTATAGTTGATTTAACTTACATATGATCTTTTAGTTCTGACTCGAGTGTTTTGTCTTTTCATTTCGCTCGGGTTAGTCTGAGCATTTCAGGGTTTGAAGATCGTATTCTGAAGGACGAAAACGAAGATTGTATTACTATTATTTATTATACTATTATATTGCATTCATATTTCTCCGCCTTATTATTCTCAGGTATATGAAACTATGATATGTATTGTATAAGTATAATCAAATGTTTTGTAAACAACTTCATGAACTGTTTATTTGGTTATTATATTTTATCGTTCCGCTGCAAGATTCTATTTTGTTTTTTTATTCTCTGCATTTCTTATTCACCCCAATAATAATTATCCCTTTTGTATGGTTTGAATATGACGTGTGTGGTTTATCGTCGATTTAAAACATGCAAAAAGGCGGGATGCTACATCAGGTCAGATCCGAGTAGTTTATGGTTTTGTCAAAGACGATTGGAGTTTCTAGAGGAGAGCTGGAGATATTCATCTGTGTATGGACATATTCTATTATCCCCGTGCTTAGTTTGTTTTAGTTAGATGATTGTCAGCAATTGTAAGGACAGATGTTTCTAACTGTCCAGGCTGAATTTAGGTTAGACTCTGATATATGTATTTAAAAGTTTTCTGTTGTAAAGATATTTGTTCAATACTATATGTTATTCCATTCGTATGAGATTTTTTTCTGTCTATTTTTCTTTATTACCCTTGATCATCGATACTTCCGTGCAACTTGGATCGGATATGAGTGGTTTATTGTCGGCACCAAGGGTACGAAATTGTGGTCGTTGCATTTGGTAACAGAGCTAAAGGTTAAGCGAGAACCTTGGCTTTGTTATGGGTAAAGTCCCATCAGAGATAGGATTAGTAATATCCTAGGATGGGTACCTCATTAGAGATAGGGTTAGTAACACCCTAGAATGAGTTATGAGAGTATTATATATATATATATATATATATATATATATATATATATGAGCGCGTATTTGCTAATTTTATAAAAGTGATTTTGTTTTAAAAGATGGTTAATGAAACAATTTTACCTTGAGTTTATATTTTAAATATCAAAGGGGATATTGTTATTTTTGGTTAGTAATTAAGGATTGTTTGCAATTTAGCTTAGCAAAACTAAAATATGAATATCTTGTGATTAGAATTGTACGATTCGACTATAAGATATTCCATATAGAATCAATTAGTTGAGAACTAGAATTTAAAACTTTAATCATATTCCCTTAGGTATTTAGTAATAAGAAATAATAATGATTAAGTGATTATCATAATTAGTGGATTTAAAAGCTAAGTACAAATACCTTGTGAAGTAAAATTCACAATTTAACTATGAGATATTTGATAATAATATAGAAGCTAGAAGTTGTAATTAGAGAAAGGAAAAGAAATGCACACTTTGAAAAATTCATATCAACAAGATAGAAAAGATAAGCCTAAATTAAGACTTTTTGTGAATATAATATAAAAGGGTAAGTTCTATAACTTATAAAGGAGATAAGGTAATATGAAATTTAGACGCCTTGATTAGGTTAGAATCAAAGTGAAATTTAGAAATAAGAGATATAAGAAATATCATCCTAATATAAAACTTTGAATTAGCGATACATTTAGGGTAACATTGGTAATTCAAAATGAACTAAGATTAGAAGGAGATAAATTTTGAATAATATGGTTAGTAGGTTGATTGTTGGATGAAAATGTTTAAATAACAAATACCATGTGAACTAAGTTTCACAATTTTATTTTAAGATATTTGATTGATTTAAGGTTAAGAAATTTGATTTAGAAAATGGATGGGTAAATAAGTTAAGATTGGTAAGAAAAAGATGCACACTCAGTAAAGTTGTCTTATTAATATATGGATTAGATAAATACTATTAGGTAAATTGAGACCTTAGATAAATAGAACTAAGGGTTAAGTTTTATAACTTATTAATTTGAGATAATAGTAGAATTTCACATTAATTAAACACCATAATTGAAGTGATAACAATTTGAAGTTTAGGGATATGTATATATACCCTTAGGAAGTAAAGGTATAATATACAAGTTTAAGTTATATTTGTATGCTTAAGTAATAATATATTTAGAAGAAAGTAAATGGTTGTGAAATAAACTTGGATTAATAGAAATTTTAAAGAAATTTATTAGGTAAAAATAAATGTGAATAAGTATATAAGTTAAATGTAGATTATTTCGGCACATAAATTTTGATCTAAGATTTGAGTACAAAACTTTGAGAAGTCTACACCAATCCAAAAAAGGATTTATCACTCGATTCTTGACGGCGTACATTGATGAGAGTTTGTGATTATGTGCTCAAGTTTTCTATCATAGTTGAGAGCTATGCAAGCAAAGTAAGGGTTTGTGATCAAGAAGTCTGATCAATGTCCGCACTAGAAAATCGGGGGATTGATACTAGTTCGGAGGAAAAGTTATGGATTCAAATAATAGATAAAATCAAATATCACATATAGTATGATGTTTTGGGTCTGTCAACATAGTAGTTGGATATTTATTTTAAACAGTAAACACTAAGAGATAAAGGTTAGACTTATATTTTGATATGTGTGTGTATATATATATACCTCAGATGTGGTACATGCTCAGGGAAGGGTGTGGATGTATTCAATTATATTGATATAGTATTAGTTTGGTTGTTTTTGCATGTATAGACTTGTTTGGTAGTTGGATGTATTATCTTAAGTATGCAGTACGCACTAGGATGGGTACGATAGAAGTCTGATTTGATGTGTGTATATATAATCGGAGTACTCAGGTTAGTGTAGGGAATCTCTATATGTATGTTTAGCATCATTTGTTTTAGTATTGATATCGACCTTCTTCTTTCCTATCATTAGTATAAATAAGTCAAATCATTTGAGGATACGAGTATGAGATAGATTCATTTATCTAACTTTCATTTCGAGGACGAAATGCTTTTAAGTAGAGGAGAATGTAACAACCCGTAGTTTTGCTACTTCAAAAATGAGAGATTTTGATTATTTTTAAAATTTAAAAGGAATTTAAAACTTAAATAAATATGTTATATATAATAAATAATTATCTATTCTTATAGTTAATAAATAAAAAATTATAAATTTGAATTTTAGAATAAATTGTCAAAAGTTAAGTTTTGTTAATAATAAATAAAGGCTTAAATAAATAAGTTTAAATATTTAGTTGATAAGTTAAATCTTATTAAAAAGGCCTAATAAAGATAATAAAAGTATATTAAAAGATTTAAAAACATTTGGAAGGGGAAGGTTATGACCAAGAGCAAGAAGGGATGTGGGGTGGTAGCCAAGCACTTGGGAAAGGTGGAAGAATGTTTAGGTGGTTGTTTAGTGAAGTGTTGAATTAAATGAATGTTGGTAGAAGTTAAACGTTTTGGTTAAAGGTGAGAAAATTCTCACTTCTTTTAAAAGATCATATTTTGATTTTTCTATAATAATTATCTTATGACATATGCAAGTATACACCCTTTTAAAATGTTGCTATGGATGTTTGGTTATGTTTGTGTTGTGTTTGAATAAGTAGCAAATGTTTATGGTCGTGATTATTTATCATGTTAGCTTACGTATGGACCATAATTATGTTAACGACAAATGTTAACTCGATTATGTTCATTTTGATTTAATAATCCCTTTGCAATAAGACCATATTTTAGTGATATGAGATATTTTGAAAAAATAAGTCCCTTCTCAATTAGAAGTGAAATTAAAGTTAAAATAAAAGAGAATTTGAAATATGAAGTGAAATGGGTTTGAAAAGAATAGTTAATTGAAATTGAAATTGAGATGAATAGTGAAATTAAAATTGAAATCGATTTTGAAAATTAAGGTTAAGATTAAGGTTGAATTGTAAATTGAAACTAGATTTGAAATCTAAGTTTTAAATGTGTTTAATTTGAAGTTAGAATTGAAATTGGGTAGAAATTGAAAATTAAAATTTAATACTAAAATAATCGAAATAAAATAATATTATAATATGGTAATTGTGAAAATATATTTTAAATACTTTAAAATGTGAAAATATTGATTTAAAATGATTTATAATGATTTTATAAGTGATAAAATCCAATTTGAATAGATTATTTCAAGTATTGAAAATAAGTTAAAACTAGGTGCGTCGCGCAACGGTGGTACGCGATTTCACGCCGAAAAGTTCAAATGAGTGTATAGAGTGAAATATAGTTCGGAATTCTTCGAGATAGGAAAATTATGGACTATTATATCCATATCTTTGAATCAAAGAAAGAAAATCAAGATTTCGTCCTGTATATTTTGAATTAAGTCTAAAACAATTTTCTAGAAAAATCACACTAGTGCAGTTAAGTGACCATAATAGAAAATTTGTTTAAACGAACGTTTTTAATTATGTAAAAATAAGGAATAAATTTGATAAACCTACTTAATTTAAAGGAGATTTGGATTGAAAATATGAATTATCGAATGTTTAAAAGTTTTTTAAATCAAATAAGCTAATATAGCACTTTCCGTAACACTTTTATGCTGCGAATTCTATAACTTTTGGAATATGAGTTGAAATATAACGATTTTTTTAAAATCAATTGTGAATATTTTTAAAAGGGAAGATAAGAATTTGAAAGATAATTTGGAATCTTTAGAGGCAATTCCAAAATAAAGTTGATAACTGCATATGCGAAAACAACTAGTACATTTGTCTCGCTTGTGAGATCTGGGAAGATAAAAAAAGGTGTTTAACTAAGATTAGGGATAGAGCAACCAGTGCCCTGAACTTACCTGTTTATATTTTATTTTATTAGGTGAGGGGTGGAATATATCGAAAGGAAAGCGCGGATTCTCGTAAATAAAAAGATTATGTTAAGTTTTCCAAAATCAAAGAAGATTTGTATTATCTAAAATTTAAGCAGTCTCCAAAATGAATGATTTTATTTACTCAAAAATGTTTGCTAAGATTGATTTAGGGTTTATCATAAATGATGTCTTAAATAACATTGTTTTTGAGCGAAGTTAAGGAATTTTGATCGAGAGTTAAGTGTAAAAATTTGAGATATTTAAGCAAAAGAATGAATTGCTTCAAATTATCCTCAGTCGAAATAAAGAGATTTCAAAATTAGTCGAAAAGAATTAGAGTGAAAAGAGACATAATAAATCCTATATTCTCATATTAACTTTTTATCAATAATTGGATTTCGAAAGAACCGGGGTCGGATTTTGGTGATTCCTATTCGAGAACCTCTTCGAACCAATGTATATGTTCGAATGTGAGGACTTGTTGAAGATGATGATTATTGAAGACCATGGATCTTCATAGCATGATGACTGCTTGTTGAACATGCTCTAGGTAGCTCCCATTATAGAGTTATCTATACAAGTGGTCTCATCGTAGTGGAGATTTTTCGAATTAAAAGGACTACTCGCTACTAGTGGTAGTAGGAGAGTGCCTTCAGTTTGTCCTGTTCCTGGACAACTTATATGGACGATTGTTTGACATTGCATTTCTAAAGATTACTTACATTTGTTTTTACAAATGTACATCAGTGGTGGCGGAGAAGGCAACTTCTCTTAGCTTAACACCCTCCTTGAGACGTACGAGCTCAAGGGTTGTATTTTTGTGGAAGGCAATTAGTAGTTAACGAAAATGACGATGTGGCATTCAAAGATGTTATATGTGCTATGTGAAAAGGTAATCGTTGCCTCAAGCCTCATCAAACCGAAAATGACCGAAATAACATTAGATGTGGCAAGGCTAAGTGGGTTATTCCCAAGTAGGGTATGGCCATCCCCTTCTAGATATATTTCTTCCCGCTATGACATTCGGGATGTAAATTAATATGGTGCATGGAAGCGAGCGCTCGGTTAAAGGCCGGTAATGACCGGGGGATGATATATTTGGTACTATCTAGTTACAGAGGTAGGCCGGTCTTGTGTCGGCAGAGGTTCCTTTGTGTTGTTCCTCGAGGCATCCATCTAGGGGTATGCCCATTTCGAAAGGTAGATCCTCCACCTGGTCATTTGTTGGGAAATCAATTCTCCAATGAGAACCTACGGTTTTGTTTGTAGAGCATAGTATGCTGGAATTTAATAATGGTAACAATTTTGGCTAAAATTAATAAGTTTATTTGCAAATGTTTTCAAAGAATGTTATTAAAAATAATATCAAAGGTTTTGATATAAAAGTTAAGGTAAAAACCCATCTGTGTTTATGTGTGGGCGTGGTCTTATGAGATACTCTTTCTTTTCAAAGGCTGATATATGACACTGTCATTTATTATTGATTTTTTCTCATGCTAGTTTATCAAGCCTGATCCAAGTATTTTCAATACTCAGGTCAGATCCGAGTAGTTTCAGGTTTTGTCGAAGACGGTTGGAGTTTTCAGAGGAGAGCTGGAGATATTCATCTGTGTGTGAACGTATTCTATTATCCGCTGCGCTTAGTTTGTTGTAGTTTGATGATTGTTAGCAATTGGAAGGATAGATGTTTATAACTATCCAGACTGAATTTATGTTAGACTCTGATATATGTATTTAAAATTTTTCGGCTATAAAGATATTTTTTCAATATTATATGTTATTCCATTCGTTTGAGATTCTATTGTGTCTATTTTTCTTTATTACCCTTGCTCATCCATACTTCCGTGCAACTTGGATCGGATATGAGTAGTTTATTATCGACCCAAAGAGTACAGAATTATGGGTCATTACAAAATGGTTAATAAATATTCATATAAAAATATTTCTATTTTCCTTTCAAAACAATATCCATTTATTAAAAAAAACTAACTTGTCTTCCAAGATCTTAAAAATCTTTACCTACTGTCCAAAATCTCTAGTTGAAATATTTCATAAAACTACTAAAATATAATTTCTAAAAATCATAACTTTCATTTTAAAGTAAATTACTTCTTCAAATAATTCAACAATAATTATTTAATTCATATGTAATTTCCGAAATAACTTTGAAATCCCTATTCAGAAACAATAGCTATTTTATGATATTTTAAAATACTAAAATATAAGGCCCGGTGCTACTGAAGCACTAAATAAACAAAATCATGTCCATGTCATCAATTATAATATTCAACGTATCATATATCAATTTATATGAAAATAAATCAACGGTGTGAGGAATCCTGTTGGATCCTCCAGCCTGCCCCCCTACATCACACACAATATATAATCATAAAAATATAAATCAACTGCTTCGAGGCGGGATTCGTATACAAAGGGTCATCCGCTCTTACTAGGGAACGTAATAGGGTCTTATCCGCTCCATTAGGCGGGAATATATCCAAACCAATAATATGAGCTAGTAACCCATCCAAACAGTCAATAACAATCTATAATAAAATATCCACACATTCAATAAATAATTTTTATTAACTACATAAATTTTCTGATTAACCAAAAGGGTGAGATAAACTCACATTGATTTTAGTTTCATCAAAACATTCCGTTTTGATCCAAATTTTCCACTAGCTTCAAATTTATCCAATCCAATTCCATAGCATTGTCTTCGTCGATATGATTGCAATGTTAATGTTCAATTTCAACCTCATACGAGTTTGATACAGATTTATTGTAAAGACCCAGAATTTCTGTCATTTGAAATTCGTATATTTAATTAATTTTTAATATTAACAAGTAAAATTTGTAAGTCGAATAAATTTTATTTCGAATACCTAGATTTAATTGGATAATTAAATCGATAATTTAATATTTGAAATTACAAAAATAATTGGAAATTGGGTTTAATGTGATTAAAATTGATTTGTAAAGTTGTATTAAATCATATTGGAGTTAGAATGATGTTATAAAACTTTTAAAATTGAATTAAAAGTTAATTTATGGAAATTGAATATTTTAATATTTAATTGATGAGTAAAAATAATCATTTTTCAAACAGTCTCGGTTTTTGACGAAACTAGTTTCATTAGATTCATAATGTTATATTATTTTAAGATTTCAAATTTCATGTCAATCGCATTTACGGTTTGTCCGGGGCAAGTTAAAACGCACTGAAATCGGTTTGAGTGAATTTTAAATTTAAAATAGTCGATGGTGGTGCGGCAGGGTAGGGTTTTGGGCGGCTCTAATAGGTTCATGCGTGATTTACAACCTGAAGATGGAAGAAAACGTGGACGGCGTTGATCTAGGGTTTGGTATCGTGCGGCTATGATGAAGCAAAGGTTAAAAATAAAAAAAGAAATGAAATAAATTATATATTAAATTGTATAAAGTTTGTAAGGCCATGACTTTGTCATACGAGGTCGGAATTTGACGAAACGAATTGCGTTGGGTTTGTATGGACGAGCACTACGCGCTGGAGCTAGATTGGGATTGATTGGAGCTAGTGTGAATTTTGGGTAAAATTAAACGCACATTTAATTTTATTCGAAATAAAACACTGCAACTGTATTTGAAACAAGGTGAGAACTTCTCACTCAATCGAATTTGTTTCGATTTAAATTTTAAATAGTTAGATTTAAAATTGCTTGATTGTGTGATTGAATGATGGTTGCTATTTGTTGTATTGAAATAAACCCTATACGCCGTATATTAAGCGGAGGTTATTTTATTAAACACATATACCACGATATTCCACATCGATGTGGAATTGGTATATATATGTACTTGGAGTCGATTTTCCCGCATTATATAGCGGATGAGACCCTATTGCGCCGCATAATAGCGGATAATATTTTATGTAAACCCACGTACCATGATATTCCGTCTTGAAACGGGATTGGTATTGTGCTAACATCCGTGGATGCAGGGAAACAGGTTGGAGGGATCCAACTGGATTCCTCAACAATATTGATTTATTTGCAGATATTTGAGATATATTCTGTTATCATATTGATATATGATGTTTGGATGCCGTGGTTGATGTATTGGTGCTGTTGCAGCATTGGGCCTATTTTTGGAGTTATAAAAATGTTAAAGTAACGATTTCGAATTTAAAAGGATTTTCAAGTGATTTTGAAAGTATACATTTTTTTTGAATTTTGGAATTAATTCATTTTAAATAAATAAACTTTAGAACTTTATGTTATAAAAATTATGATTTTTGTGAAATATAACCGAAATCTGATTTTTGAAATAAGTAGTTGATAAATTTGTAAAATGGTTTAAATTAGGTTTTTTGAATTATTATAAACGGTTTATATAAAAGATTTATAAAATTGATATTTTATAAATTAAAATATTGGAATTATAAAACGAGTTTTTATAAGTGTTAAAATGAAATATAAATGGATTTCATAAGTGAATGAAATTTGTAGATTTATAAATTGTGAAATTATAAAATGAATAGATTTTGTAAAATAAAAGATTTATAAGTAATTAACTTATAAATTGGATTTTGGGATTTAAATGAGATTTAAATAGAATTTGTTAATTAAGAGATTTTATAAGTTGAAGTTTTTATAATATATATATATATATATATATATATATATATATATATATATATATATCTCTGTGTGTGTGAATTTATAAACGTTGTTTTATAAATCCAAAACCAATTGAATTTGATAAGTAAATATGAAAGCTTACTAAAGGAGATATATCCATGATTTTGGACAGTGGATAATCCTTTAAATTAAATATGTAGAAGTGTTGAATTTGGTAAACGATTTATATTCACGATTTTGGACAGTGAATAATATATTAAAGAAATGTTTTAAGAAGTGATCTTTTAAATAGAATTAAAACGATTTGAAGTTGTTTCAAAATTGTGTTAAGGATCGATACCATAGATTTCAACATTCATTGTTGAAATAGACGTTTTCGAGAAATAAGAAAAAAGATGGACTATAACACTGTTGTTATAGTAAATGATTTTCGAAAGGAAATGTTTTTGTATAGTATTGGGATTTGTATATCTATCGTATTTTCGAATTCCTATGCTATTGATTTTGGGTTGTCGTAACAATGTTTTACGCAACATTCGTTTTGACCCAAATAAATGTGTTTAAAGAGAACATTTTCCTTAAAGAATAAAATATATACTTAATCGTGTTTTAAGTGTATTGAATATTTTCTAAGTATTGAAAATAAATAGATTGGTGAATTACTTATTATTAAATAAGTATGGAAATGTTTTCCAATATGAAGTGAATTGTTTTGAGATTTTATCTTTTAAAGATAAACTGAAAGTGAATATTTGAAATCGATTTGAAAATCGTATATCAGTGGATATTTGGAAATTTAAATTCACCATGGAATTTTTAAAGGAAAGGGAAATTTGTTTAAAAATAAACATTGATTTTTCTTTGAAGTATGGGAAAATATATCTTGTAAAGATATTTTTGAAAAATAAATAATTTGGGAAAATTATTTGGAATCTAGTGATGTTGTGCATATCTATTGATAATTAAATAACCGACTATCAATATTTACCTTTGAATGGGTATTTGTTGTGATTTGCTTGAATTAGAATTCTACACTTATTTTAAAAATAAGCGCTCGTTATTCGGTTTAGCCGGGAGAGGACCTTTGGGTCATAAATCCCATTTCGAATAGTGATACGTCGTAATGGATAGCATTTGAAGACCGGTGTTGAAGACCGGATATTTTCAGAAACGGAAGGATTACCGTCGAATGACTCTGCATCGGCTGATCCCCGATATAGAGATTTTACCACCCTTTGTGATGGGAATTCCGGACGTGATTAGTGAATATCCGGATTTGCAAGGGCTTCTTTGGAAGTGCCTTCGGTTTTGTTCGATCCCGGAACGGACTTGTGTGGATGTATGTTTGGCATTACATTTTGAGACGTAAAGCTGTTTCTATCAAATACATTCCTGTTGGTGGCGGAGAATTTATTCTCTTAACTTAACACCCTTCTCTAAGACGTACGAGCTCAGAGGTTATGCAGTTGATGGTTACTAGTGATATATTACCAACTTGGTAATGTGGCATGTTGAGTGCTGCTAATCATTTGTTGATCAAAGCGTGGCTTTTGTGAAAAGCGTAGCTTTGTGGACGAGACTACGCCAGACCTCAAACCCGGGAAATGGTCAAAACAGGAAGAATGCAGCAAGGTTATTTGAGGATCGCGCCCCCATAGGGTATGTTCATTTTCTTCTGGGTAGAGGTGGTATTATGGTATGGAGCCCACATACTTAACCTATGCGGTTGCTGCAAATTTATTTCTTTGTGGTTGTTGGTGAATCCCGGGATTTAGGTCGGTTATGACCGGGGGATGGCATACTCGTGTCAGTTGTTACATAGCTAGAGGTAACCCGGCGTTATGTTGGTAGAGATCCGGTTAGGTTCTCATGGCGTCTTTCCAGAGGCGTACCCATGTGGCAATGGGAAGTTCCTTAGCCTGACCATTTGTTGGAAAATCCAAAGAAACAATACGAGCCCTGTACAGTTTTAGTTGTATAACCTGTCATGGAATGTGGCGGTAACCTGCTATTGAATATGGTAGCTATAGTAGGCATAAGTGCGAAATGCCTATGCTGGCTAAGATTTATATTATACTTTCGAAATTTTTTCCTACACTTTGCACTGATTGTAATAATATCAAAGAAATTTGCGTATCAAGCATGTTTAACTATCATATGGAGAAATCTCCTCCGATTCTGCATTTGCATTGTGTGTGTGTGCGCGGGAGGCCTTATGGTAGTTTCATTTTCCAAAAGCATTGCGGATCTATTTTAAAATATTTCTTTGTTTACTTTTAAAGATAAACTGTTTTAAGTTCTCACAACAGTCCCATGACTGACCTAGAGTTTATTGTTCCCTTCCTAAACTCTGGGTGCCCATCATTTTCTACACGGGCATCCTAGAGTCAGGTTATCAGGTCATTCTGGAATTTAGGAGTTGCTGTAGAGATCTGGGGGCAAGCTGGATGGCGTAGCGTATCACTTGTATATAGTATTTCTTTTCCGTCGTTTGTTGTTGTAAACTATGATAATGCAATGCAGTGTGATGTAATGTAATAACAGATATGATTCTTTGTTTTAAAGATTATTCATTGATATATTATATGTTGTTCCACTACGAAATGTGAGATTCTGTTATTGTTTTCTGTTGCTTTTCTTTCTTACTTCTTCTATCTTTTTCTTCTTCTTAAACCCTAACAATTCGATTTTTCGGCCGTCGATTGCTCGGCAGTTGATACAGTGGACGTATTGATGTCGATTTTTGAAAGTCGAAAATTCCGAATGTTACATTTATTAACATTTTAGATAATTAAAATTAACAATTAACTTAATTTAAATAAAATTAAAATCTAAATCTTTCTTCCTCATGCGTGATTTCCAGGTGCTGCTTCTCTTTTTATTTTTTTATTATCCAAATGATCGCGCCATCACGCAACCAAGACCTTGACCATCACGTCACAGCTCGCCGTGTCACCCTCGTGTGCCTTGCCTCTACCTCTGCACCACACCAATAGTCTGCGTGCTCGCTTAAACCACCTGGGCTCACACGAACATCGCCGATCGAATCCCTACCACGTGTCCGCGACGACGCGGCCACCTCGTGCTGCACCTTCTGCCACACACACACCCCTCATGCTTTGCCGTTCATCAGAATGTGTACCCTTAGTCGCGATTTTATTTTGAATCGAAGCTCCAATTTTTTTCTTCTTAAAAGAACGAACCAATTTGATTTGATCGTGATTTTAAAGAGGGAAAGGGTATGGGTTATGTCGTGGGAAGAATGGGCAAAGACAAGGATGGGTATGGGCAACATGGAAAATAAAGATTATACACACACACACACACACACACACACACACAGGTAAATAGGCATAAGGAAGAAGTTGCAAAATAATTTAGTCTCAAGTACAATAAGTTTTTTTAGTCTGAAGGACACTTTTTAGTGTAAACTGAAAACGATAGTTACAACCATCATTCTGTGATTTACACTAAAAAGTGTCTTTCAGCCTAAAAAACAAACTTCTTGTCCCTGAAACTAAATTTTTCTCTAATTTTTGCCTTCAGCCTAAAAACCCCATATATATATATATATATATATATATATATATATATTATTTAATTTAGAAATGTCTAGTTTTAATTGTCCAAAATCCCAAACTCCAAATGAAGCGGCCACTTGGCTTTTTATATGTTAAACCCCTATTTCAAACACATTGGAACTTGTTTCGAGACCTAATTCAATCATATGTAGAAGATAGCTTGTAAACCCTAATTATATTATATAATTTCTAAAATTTAATTATAAGCATTACGATCTCGCACGTCCAAATGGTACGTCCAATCATAACAAAATTTGATGGCATATTGTAATTCACTATTATGGATCCAATGGATTTTGTTTCGTTAAAATCTGATATTATACCCCGAAAGGCTATTTTTACACGTTAACTAAAACGAATTATTATAAAAACTAGTTTATTCACTTTGATTCAAATTTAAAATTTTACTATCTTCATCTCGATCAAAATAGAACTTAATAATCTTTGAAATCATTTTATCCAATCGAATCCAAGCTTCAGTTACTTTAAATATTTCCAATAGTAAATTCAATAATTTATTTATCAAATAAGCCGCTATATTTAAAATTCAAGTTATTTAACTTATAATATTAAATTTTCAACATTTAAAGTCAATTAATATTTCAAATTCAAATGACTAAAATTCTGGGTCGTTACAATTAACTTAATTGATTAACATTTAAGTTTAAAAACCATTATTAACGAATGATTAAGAACTAATTACCTTTATTAATTAATTAATCAATTCAATAATCATTACATAAATATATAATTAAATTATTGTTCTCGAATTACTAAATTAAAGTTAGAAAACATTTTAAAAAAGATTTCTAAGTGAAAACAAGTTTGGATTAGAAAACTAGTTAAATTTTTCGAACTGCGCATATAGCGACTCTCGCTATATGACCCGTAATTTCAAAACTTGGTTTTAAGTAAATTAACTTCAGAACTCTGTTTTCACACTTCAAAACTTATAAAAAAGTTAGAAAACACCTTTCAAAAAATTTCTAGGTGGGAACAAGTTTCGAATTTGGAAATAGATTGGTTTTTGCGAATTGCACGTACAACAACTATTGCTATATGGCCCGTAGTTTCGAAACTTGATTTTTTTCCTTTTTCTAACTATCAAAACTTAACTTTTAACTCTTATCACTTTTAAAACATACAAGTAGACTTTTGAAATCAAAACAAGGATTAATACTTTGTAAAATTCAACTGATAAAATCAGTTTCAAAACATTCGAAAAAGGATTACAAATGCTCGCCTTTAGTTAGCAAGGCACTAACTTTTCATGTTATAAACAACATAACCCGATATCATCACAAACTACACTACCACATCACATATACATGTTTATGATACATATACAACAAGATCCAACTTGCAATTAAATATGATTAATCAACTATATTCCGACTACAAAGCACATTCACTACAACCGAATCACATCCATTTCCTAGCAAGCATAACCAAACCAAACTTCAATGCTACACAGCCAAACATCAAATTTATCTATAAATATACATATTTATGAATTAAATAAATTTGATTTTAAAATTGTTAACTATACTCGCCGTAACTTGTCTAAATCAAACTAAACTTCCACTGAAATTGACTACAACACTAGCAAACCGCCTTAGCTCGATGATGTGACCTAGTGTGGGCTTGTAAGGTACAATAAGGCTTGGCCAAGATGAAAATTGGGCTCAACCTGGCCTTGTATAGGCTCATCCATGCATAGGTTAGGTGGATGTGGGCTTGTTTTTGGTAGAGAAGAGTTTGTGAGGGAATGTAGTGAGTTTAAAAGTGAAGAAAGATTATTTTTTTTCTTTCAAACATTTAACATTGAATTATTAGCCATCAAAGTTATGAAGACATAAAGAGGATGAAGATGAATATGGAATGGAGATGTAAAGTAAGAGAATGAAGATTTGTGGTGGTATATATTGGGAAGTAGAAAGGGTAAATGACTAATTATTTTTGTATTAAATAATGTAAACATGTCATTTAACACCATACCTCTCCACCATCCCCTCTCCACATGTTGTAACACCCCTAATTTTATTGACATTATTCAAGAGATTTAATTAGAATAAATTAAATAAATAATGTAGATAAGGAGATTGAGGTAGATTAATAAACTAAGTGGCCGTGCTTATTTAAAATCTAATAAACTTATAAAAATAGTTAAGTAATTAAACATAACGACACTAGGGTAAATATTCGCCCATATTTCCCACCCTTATTCTATTCTCATTAGGCCATACAAGTTCATTTTTATCAAAACTAAAAATTATAACCGTGAGAAGCAAGCAAGGCCGGCCATTAGGAAGAAAGAAGGGAAGATAAAAGTCAACTTAAGACTTAGGATTTAAGCTAGAGAAATCAATCTCAATCAAACTTCAATTTCCTTATCCAATCTTTGGTGAATAATAATTTCTACATCTCTATTTTGATTTTAACATCGTATGGTTTCGAATTTAAGGATAAATCTGTTTTTATGATGTGTTGAATGATGATATGCCTGATTTTGATTTATATATGTTTAGACAAGGTTGTTTAAAAAGGGATATACATGGTTTCAGGGCAAAACCGAGATGTAATGAATTTTAAATGCCATGGGAAATCTTTATGTTATAGAAACATGATTTTGGAGATGAGTTTCAATTTCTATAATTTTCTGAATTTACGTGGATTTTATATTAATTTTCTAGTGAAAAAATGATTTATTAGGTTATAAATTAATTACGGCTAAAATAATCATAATTTGGGTTTGAAATTTTTACATGTTAGAACATATATTAAAATATATTTTTTGGGATTTTTTCAGATTTTTCCTAAGTGATTTGACGAATATATAAAATTATTTAAGGTATGGGACTTAAATGTTTTATATATTTTATTAAGGAGAAGGGGCATTTTGTAAAATAAAATTATTATTTAATTCTGAAATTAGTGGCAGTACATTTCTTAAAAGTAATTATCAACCAATGAGAATTTGACAAATAAAGGTTAGTTGAAAAGTTATTTTTAAGTTAAAATCAAGAAAAACATGCTTTTAGCATGTTTCAGCCATTTTAGGCATTAAACCTTCCGACCCAGACTTTTCAACAAATTCGAAAGGTTATGGTCTTTGACAAGGTTAAATTTCAAAGCATATGGTATCAAGTTACTTGGTACGTAATGAATTGAACAAGGTCGAAGGGTACTTAATCGAAAGGTTGGTTTCCAAAGAAGTTGGGGTATGTTTGTTAAACCAAAAGCTTATGCCCGCTTGCTTTCGAAAAGGAGTTTTCGACTCGGTTGCTTTCAACCAGGTCAATTATCTAAAATGAAGGTTTTAAACTTTTCGACACAGTTGAAGGGTTACTACCGCTTTATCTTTGTTTTGTTTTGAACCTTCCAGCACAATCGAAAGGTTATTGCCACTTTTCCAACCTTTCGAAGTCTTTGCTGTCGACAAAGTCAAAAGGTTTACTTGCTTTAAAACTAGCCGCTTCTGCAATGCTTTCGAAAGGTATCAAATCTTTCAACTTAAATGATTAACCTTTGTTTTATAATTGAAGTATAACCCAAAGCTTTCAAAGGAGTTGCTTTAAAAGATAGAGGCATATTGTTTTAAATGATATGTTTTAAAGCTTTCAAAGTAGAGCTTTCGACAAAGTCGAAAGGTTGCCTCTAATGAAGTCGAAAGGTTTTAAAGTAGAATTTCTGCATGTTTTAAATCGAACCTAGTAAGTTTTCGAAAGGTTTGGGTTTTAATGGGGTTGAAAGTTTTGGAAAGAAGCGTGTTAAAGTATAAATAGGGCTACTGCGTATTATTTTAAAAAGATATGATTGAAACCCTTCGAAGGGGTTGAAATTAGTAGCTTTCGACATTGACGAAAGGTTTTAAAACCCGTAACTCTAATTTTTTTAGGAAAACCATGGCTTATATAAAGGAGTTTGTAATGGCTTTAAATATAAAATTTTAAAGAAGTATTGCCTTCATAAAAATATAAGTTAAAGGAGTTAACTATGTTTTATGAAATATATTTCAAGGAACTTTAACCCACAGGAGTGGTGTTGTTAAATTGTTATTTTGCTTCTTAAAATATGAATGTATTAACATGATAACCCATAACTATATTTTGGGGAAAATGGGTAGAAGAGCCAGCTAGGTTAACTCAATAATGTATATAAATTGCTTAAACTCCTGAATGAGTAGAATTGTATCCAAGGAGTCAGGGTGACCAGAAATATAAGATGCCTTAACTTTGAAGTTATTGGTGTAAACCAAAAGGTTCATAGTAAACCCATGAAAACTATAATTTAGTAGTTATTGGAGGAAACCAACAGGTTCATAGTTGACCCATGTAAACTATGTATTAAGGACAATTGGCAGGAGCTAATTTGTTTGTAGTGAACCCATGAAAACTATATCAGGATTAAGAATTGACATCAGTCAATAGGTTCCTAGCAAACCCATGAAAACAAGGATAAGAAATTAGCTAATGGAAGTATCACTAAGTTCCTAGGCAACCCATGAAAACTAGAATGTGAAGTGAGTTACTAATGAATCCATTGGTTCTTAGTAACCCCATGAAAAAAGGATAAGGTGATTAGTTATTGGAAGGACTAACAGATTCAGAAGGATCCATGAATTGATTATGTCAACTGGCATGAGCCTATAGGTTCTTAGTGATCCCATGAAAACTATGATTAGTACTGGGTATCTATTAGTTATAACAAGGTTATTAGTAAACCCATGAAAACTAAAAAGATTAATAGTGACCCTAGAAACTATAATTATGACAGAGTGTCAGACTAAACTGGGAATGGGAGATCTTAATTATTTTCTAGTATGCATATCATCGTAAGATTTTAAAAATGTATATTTTAACCATTGTAGATGCATGAGAACAATATATGGCTTTATAAAGGTTTTAGGATACTAATGAGGGGAAAAACCGTTCCGTTAAGCGGCGAGGTCTCACTAGATATCTAAAAAGGATCGAGATGTTAGATTATTATTCATATCAGGTTTTATGTCTGACTTGAAGTTATTGTTTTCCCCTCAAACTCTCGGATACTCAATTGATTTTGAGTAGTTTGAGATTTAGGGTTTTCGGGTTCTCTTTGTAGACGAATAAAGCTTCCGGATGCATGTAGTAGGCCGATAGGATTTAGAGTTTTATTTCCAATGTGTGTTTTGTTTGTAAAGGCAGATTTATTAGCCTTTCTATATACTCTGATCAACCAATGGGGCATCTTCATATGTCGCTTTTGGCGTAATTGTAATAATTATATTTTGTTGAATGTGGTTAACGTAATTTTAGGATTATGTGATGAACTTGAAATGTTTTGATTTGAATGTGGAAATATGTTTTTTTTGAATTGTAATTTTTTCCCCATATTTTTGTCATAACAACCCGTAATTTTCAATAATTAAAATATTTAATTTAATATGATTTAAATTTAATATTGGAAGAAATTGAAATCTGTGATTTATTAATAAGAATAATAACTAGAATGAAATTTAATAATATTAGTTTAAGGCAATTGATAATTATTTTAATGAAATTTCAATTAATTGAAATTATTGTAAATATAAAAATTGGTTATAAATTGTAAATAAGGAAATAAATCAAATGTTGTATTGAATGGTGAAATTGTATGCAATTAATTGAAATTGGTTAAATATAGAATAATTAATCAGTATGTGAATCTACTAGTTTTGTTTGTTAACAATAAACATAGAAATGTATTTGAATTGGTAAGTTGTAACAATGGTCAATTATAAATTCACTATTTAATTCATTCAAATTAAACTGGAAATTAATTGCAATTACTCACATTAAATATTACAGTTAATGTGAATTAAAATGATAGCTGAAGAATATTAATGTAATAAAGCGTAAAGCAATGTTAAATATACCCCCTAGATAATGATTGATTGAAAAACAAGATCGAAATCAAGTTTAATCAATTTATTGGAATTTAAATTTTAATTAATGAATTTATTGCAACTAAAATTAAACACTATAATTAGTGAAATAATTAACGTTGAACTTGACATGGGAAACTGGTTTTAAAAAGATTGTTAATTTCCGTGTAACTAGAAATTAAGAAATTTTTTAGTTATATTTTTTAGTTAACGTGAAATAACCAATTTGGCCACAGTCTCGGATTTTGATGAAACCAGTTTCATCAGATCCGTAAAGGTGAAGTATTGTAGTATTTCAAGTTTCATAGTGACCAGACTTTTCATTTGATCATGTGTGTTTGAAACGTGTAGAAATAAATTTATGAATTCAATTTGAAATAAGCTGATTTTAAAAGCCAACTTCTTCATACAATGGAATTAGAACTTGAAACCTATTCCATTGAATTTAAAAAATCGAAAACATCTATTTTGATATATGAGATGACCTACTTTCATTCCGAAGGCAGAATGGGTTTTTCGGGTCGTTATTGTCATTTCAAATCATTTCAATATGTTATTCTTTATTATCGGGCATTGTCCATATAAATAGCTTTGTTTCTCAAACCCTAATAGTTTTTCAGTCTATTATATATGTACAATTCTATCTGCCTATCTCTCTCTTCCAACAGTAGAAACATACTTTCAGTTACTAACCCTAGATCCAATTTCAAAATCAATTTCAAAATTCAAATTCTCCAAACCCTAGAAAATTATATACCATTTCAAAGCTCTCGAAGAGCGTAATCTAGATCTACTGTTCGATTTTGCAATCGGGTTTTGGTTTGTTCATAATTGGCCAAATCATTCTTGGCCGTTCATTGTGGTGGATGATCATCGTCGACGGATCATCGATTGGAGAGTACTATCGTATGAAGATGGACGAAGGGATTGCATCCATGCTGTTCGTTTGGCCAGTTGATGGGTTGATCGACCTGGAATATTTGATTAGGGTTAGTTTGTTGGGCGCGGTGGCCTAGTTTTGGGCGTCGACTGGTGATCTAGTAGGTCGTGGATCATGGTCATGACATATCAGAGGGCAGCGCGATGGCCTAGCAAGCCGAGGGTTGGTGCGACATCGTGGTTTGATGGTGGCGGCCTGTGCATGGTCGCGAGTGCCCGAATAAGGATTAGGGTTGAGGGCGAACAGGCGATGGAGATGCTGACATGTAAGCCTTCTTTTTATTATTTTATTTTATATTGCATAACTTCAAATCATTATACCTTTGACGTACGAGGTTGGATTTATGCGCGGTTTGCTCGTCTGCGATCGTATTGAAATTTCGGACATTGTGGAACTGGTACGGACAAATTCTGAGGTTGTTGAATTTTGGACCTTATTTTGGATTTCAAATTGATTCGAAATCAAAGGTGGGTGTTTTAACCCACTCCAACTACTAAATTATCTTCTGTTAGTTAAATTAAACTTATGATGTGATATGAATTTGATTGACTACTGTTTGATATATTTAAATCGTTATTCCATTTAAAAATGAAATTATTGAATAAAATATCCATCTAATTTAATATTGAATTTTAAATTTTCCTATTAGTACCTGTTATTGATGATCAGTCAATTTATGTTATTTATTTGTTAATTGAATAGTGATTGTGATGGATGTTTGATTGTTGATATTGGATAATTAGTGGTTATTTTTTTAAATTGTTATAACACTATGAGTACCCTATGGGTTTAAATGATACATACTCGAACGATCTGATGGATTAGGGAGAAACCGTTATGGGTTGAAATGATACACTCGAGCTATTTCATGGATTTAAAGTAAAATTGGGATTGCGGGTTGAAATGATATGTACTTGTAAATTTTAAAATTATTGCGGATTGAAATGATAAATATCCATTTCACTTGACCATGGAGTAGAAAGTATATACGGACACTGAATTGATTAAATTAAATGATTTTATCCTTAATCTTAATTTCAGTTAAATGATATTTTGAAGAAAAATTGATCTATATAAACCGAATTATTTTTGAAAATCCAAGTTTCAATGTTGAAATTGGAATCGATTTAATTGGAAAATTTAAAGTTAGATTCGAAGTATAAATGAAATTTATCGATATTGAGTTTTTGAAATATTTGAATATTTAAAACTTCGAAATCAGCTAAATTTGGAATAGTTTAAAATTATAGCTCGAACATGGATTTGAAATCGATATTGATTAAAGTGTTTTAAATGACAGTTTGAATTGAAAGATAAAAATTTAGTTTGTGGATTTAAAAGCTGGACATGGTCTAGATGTGTTGAATGAAAGGAATAGTTTAATTTGTTAATTTCAAATCTATTATTTTAATATAAACTTTTTAAAAATATATTATTTTAAAATTCCTGATTATTAAGATTCAAACTATTAAACAAATTTAATCTAATTTAAAATATTTTAAAGTACTTTAATCAATTTAAACCATTTTAATTTATTTTGATCTTTATAATCTATGTAATCTAATTTACCCTATTTTAAACCAATTAACCTATTTCAATCTATTTTTAAATCTGTTCAATCTATTTTAAATCTATTTAATATGTTTAATCTGTATAAATCTATTTAAACTATCTTAAAACCATTAAATTATGTTTAATCTATTTTTAAGCTATTTTAGAGCATTCCAACTATTTAAAAATCTATTTTAAACTATGCTAAACCATTTAAGCTATTTATAACTATCTAAACTATTTTCTAAATTTCAAACTGTTGAGTGGAAGTGTTTATATTTAAATCATTGATTTTAAAGCTGAATATGGTTAAATGAAGTCATAACATAAGTTGGGATTTGAAATGATATTTGCCAGTGAAATTACATATTTGAGTAAATATGATGATTTAGTTAACCTATCTTATCAATATGATTTCAAAAGTGATATGATTTCGAAAGTGAATTTGATTTCGAAAGCGATATGGTTTTGAGAATATGATATTTTGACATCAATTATGAATTGATTTGTTAAATGTAAAGAACCATCCAGTGTGAAATAAACATTTGGTTGTTAAAGAGACTGGGATCGGATGTTATCATACTCTTTACCAATACCGAAAATCACTTTAACAGCTGTGTACGTGGTGGAGATTCCAGAATGAAGTAGGATGGTTTGGCGAACGATTCTATATGAGGTACTATCGTAGCCCTGACTCTCGTGAGTCAGCTTGATATGGCTAAAACAGAAGCCATGTCGGGACAAGTGAGGTCGCACCTTCGATTGGACATATTTCTTCGATACTATATTATGACTTTGTGATTGATTTGTTGGCCACCCATCGATTTGATTTGGGAGTGTATTTCAAGGTGGCCGGTAGTAGCTGCTACACGTTACCACCAGTCTGGATCTGCAAAACGGTAGTATCCTACCCTGGGCATTGCCTCGTGTGTCTTGTCACATTCCTTATTGCACCTGCTACGAGTTTATTTTATACCGTACCTACGGAGTGCCCTCTGGGTAAACCATCGGTTTGGTGGAGCTTATTGAATAGACTACGAGAATATATAAAGTGTGTTAAGGGTGATATGGGTAACGCCTTAATGCTATTTTAATACTTTACTTTACTGTGGACATATTATAATAGCGTATTGTAATACATAGTAGATAGTTTAATGGATCCTTAGGAGATGGTAATCTCGAACATCTCTTAAGTTATTACATGCACGTTTGACACTGGATAGGAGGTGTAAAATCCCGTAAACATCACTGACGTCGTGACACTCATATTTATTTATTGTTGATTTAACTTACATAAGATCTTTTAGTTCTAACTCAAGTGTTTTGTATTTTCATTATGCTCGGGTCAGTCTGAGCTTTTTAGTTTATCGAAGACTGCTTTTCTGGAGGACGAAGTCGAAGATTTAATACTGTTATTATTTATTATATTTATTCCCCTGCATCATGTAGTTCCGCTGCATTGTTATTTATTTCTATTGCATGTAACTTTGATTCTGTATTGTAAAAGTGTAATCAAATGTTGTTTGTTAAACGACTTCATGAACTTTTATTTGATTATTATATTTTGCCACTCCATTGTGAGATTTTGTGTTTGTTTTTTTATTTCTCTTCTTTGTTATTTACCCTATAACAATACTCCTTTTTGAATGGTTTGAGTTTGACATGTGTGGTTTATTGTTGATTAAAACCGTCCAAAAAGGCGGGTTGTTACATTTGGTACCAGAGCTTTGGTTTAGCGATAACCTTAGCTTTGTGGGGTCTGACTCATTAGGAATAGGGTAGTAACACCCTAGAATGTGTTGTTTGAGTGTACATATATGAGAGAGCATATTTGTTAGTGCTATAAAAGGTTTTGTATTATGTTAATTTCTTCTGTTTAGTATTTATAAATTCTGGTCGGTACATAGGATGCTATGGCACCAATAGGGATTTCTAAAGACTAAACAAGGTACAGCGACAAAATATTATTTTGAAATATTGGTAAAGCCTAGTATTATATTTTTCATGTAAAAGAATACTCTTTATAAATTTATATGATTGTATGTGATATGTTTGGTTGTTTGTTAGGAAGTGAAATTTATAAATGTTAGTTGCAAAAATGGGATTGTAAATAAAATAAATACAAATTGGAAATTTTGAACTTAAGTTTTGGGATTTTGAAAAAATTTGTTTTCAAAATATTTTGGAATATAATATTAGTAGTTTTTAGATGTATTTTCTGTTATGAATATTTCAATGTGATTTAAAAGAAAGTTTTAAAAAGCTATTTTTGAAAGGGAATAAGTTCTATACTCCCCTCTCCGTCGCTGGGAAATAATTTCAGTGATGAATGCACGCATCATCGACGTTCATTTTTGAGTTTCAAAGTGGAAAGACTGCTATAGTAGTTTTACTACACATCTGGTTGTATGAGTAAATCTTAGTTTTAAATTCCTAAATATGATTTGGTCTATAAGGGATATAAAAATATATAGATTATTTTCAAAATGACTGAAATGAATCCGGGATATAGTTATTAAAACTTTCTGATAATTAGCAGTTTTCAATTATTGTAATGAATGAAATCTTGACTATATTAATAATTGAAAACTTCTAAAATGGAGAATAAGAAATTTAATGCAAAGCGATTTATGAAATATATAAAAAGTTGATTATCTATAACTTGTAGATATGAAAATTTATAAGATGTAATTATTGGACACTTTGTTAATTACATGAATAAGATTAACTTGTGTAATGTTCAATTGCATTTAAAAAACATTCGTATATATATTTATATAACTTACGAAAATATTAAAAGTTGAAATGTTAATAAGAATATGTAATAGAATATTATACAAGTAAAACTTAAGTAATGAAAGTGTTCAATGGAATTACTTCTATAACTAAGAATTTTGATGTTATAAATTGTTATAAACATAAGTATATATTTTTAAATGTTGCTAATTAAATTTATAGAAGAGTGAATACTCTAAGTAAATGATTATGAACTTAAGTTAATGTTGTAGCTATTTGTAATTAAAATAAATAATAAAAGCGAATACTATATTAATTGAATGATTATAACTTCAGAAAAAGTTGAAATGATTTAGAAAAGGATTCAATATTCCATAATACTGTATATGGAAGAAATGAATGAGAAAAAGAAGTAATCTATTAATGGTGAATAAAATTGTAAAGACGCTTACATAATAATGGACAATCTAATAATTTAAATAGAAATAACTTACGTAAGCAATGAATGTAAAGTAACGAAAAGAGAAAATGACATTGTATAAATGAATAGGAAATTAATTGTCAAGCCCCACCTCTATACCCACGCTAGCCAAGAACACTACGGAGTAATGCTGTCGACTAGCACGGAGAATAAGGCTGTTGAGGAGCGACCATCCGTGTAATTGCTTTGCTCGAGCACCGATATGTCAGATAGTGTAACATGCATTTTATTTCAAGAGGAAATCCGACATACTGATAAAAACACACTACTACACAGTGGCTATAATAATCTTCGGAAACAAATATAGAAACAAGCATAACACAAATCAGTCACAGATAATTCATATCACAAAGGCGGAAGAAGATATGAATATATAACTAACACATGAAAGTGTATATCAGAGTGGTGGTCAAAAAGATCCTCCATAATACAAAAGGATAGCAACACGTGCTATACAAAAGAATACATCTATGAGTCCATATCTCAAGTGTATACAACAAAATAAACTACTAATCTAAGTAGTTAGCCAAAAGATCATATGATAACCCCAGATGAGAAGTCAAGCAAAAGCACCTGCAACATCTCGGTCTGACCCGAGTATTATTTAAGAAGAAAATAATAAACGGATCAGTCTAGCTATAAATATCAGATGAAATGATATAGAATACGAGATATGACTAAACGTATAATAATCACCATGCCAAGCTGTGGTAAATTCTAAGCAGTTCAAAATCATCAAGGGATTATTCAATGTCACAAAATTTACACAAGAATCAAAGGAAATGTCATACTCCTAATTTCATTCACCAAGCCACAATAAATGACATACATATCCATGCCAATCGTAAAAGTCGGTGAAACATAAATTCCAGAATTCAACACACGAAACCCAGAAATCACAAGAAAAGGATGGCCAATCCCACAAACTGGACATCGACGCACCTAGAAAGACACGCCCCATGCACAGTCGAACATCGACGCACCTAGAAAGATACGCCCCATGCTCTAGCATCGACACACCTAGAAAGATACGCCCCAGCACAAATAAACATCGATGCACCTAGAAAGATACATCCCATGCATAAATAAACATCTATGCACCTAGAAAGATACATCCCATGCATAAATAAACCTCGATGCATCTAGAAAGATACACCCCATGTAATGTCTAACATTGATGCACCTAGAAAGATACACCCCATGCAAAGTCGAACATCGACGCACCTAGAAAGATACGCCCCATGCATAGACGAACATCGACGCACCTAGAAAGATACGCCTCATGTCCCGACTTATTGAGCCGATTTCTCCACGAAGTAAATAAACATCGATGCACCTAGAAAGGTACACCCCATGCATAAATAAACATCGACGCACCTAGAAAGGTACGACCCATGTATAAACAAACATCGTCGCACCTAAATAGGTACGACCCATGCAAGAAATGAGACGAAGCTCAATAAAATGAGGAATAGTCCTCCACATAGACAAAGAGACATCGCTCAATTGCTAGTCTAAATCACAAAAATGATCATCATCGATCGTCAAGAAGTGTCAATTACAGTAAGCTAGTAAATATAAAAGTTTAGCTTCATGTCCCATAACCACTTGCTTAACTCAAATATTTACGAACAAATTATAGATCTCCACTAGAAAATTGTCACAAGAGTTTCAATCGAATGAGTCCAAGAATTAACCAACGAAGTAAACGCAAGCATTTCATACCACTTGTTTTACTAAGTCGTTTAATTAGATTTCTCATGCGAGTGAGGTAAAGGTTTGTATATACTAATAGATTGGAAAACGGTTTTATAAACGAATTTGGTATTGAAAATAGAGTTGAAATCATTTTGAGGAAAGAGTTTTGATATTTACTACTAGTATTGAAACCTTTATATTTTTAAAGTGACAAATCACAAAGATGATAGTAGAACAATTGATCATCAAAATTCACATACGAAGACGTGAATAAATCCAAAGAAATCGATATCAAATCCATCAAAATGGATATTTCCAAAAATCCCAAAATAGAAGTCATCAAAGTCGAATAACAATGGATATTTAAGAGCAGGTCAGTCGACTGGCTCAATGAGTTCAGTCGACTGACTGCAGGAAACAGAAACCCCTGTCTCTGTTTTCTGCCTTTGGTATGCCAATTGGCTACAGCCAGTCGACTGGATTCAAAGTCCAGTCGACTGATTGGAGCCAAGACAGTTTCTTAGCCTACAAATGCAATGTGCAAACCCATCCAACTCGCGACCGAACGAGCAATGGCGCTAGGGATTTATGCCAATCAGCAACCCGGCCCTATAGGCTCTTCGATGCATCACCAAAAACAAGTTCAAACTACAAGGCTATGATTTTTGAAGATTTGAACTCGAAACACTAAAAATTGGAATATACACCTAATCAATCCAAACCAAAACCAAATGCACATGAATATGTGTTAGGAATTCATACCTAACAATCGAAGATAATCATAGACCGAGATGTGAGATTAAAAATCTCTCCTTTGAACCCAAATCAATGAAGTAGAAGCTTTAAGACAAGCTAAGATCAATTCCTCTTCAATAGCAACTCAAGAAGCTTCAATCAAAGCTTAAAAGAGAAACATTTCCTAAATTAGGTTTAGGAAATTTCTGAAATCAAAGAGAGAATGAGTTGGAGAAGAAGAAGGAGATGCTTACCAATGGTTTCTCTTGAGTTTGGAGCTAGAAGATGGATTTGCTAATGGAAAATAGGGCTTAGGATTTCCTAATTCTTTTTCTCTTCCCCCATTTTTGATGAAGCTTGAATGTATTAGGAAATTATGAAGGAATGAAGAGGATAAGGGGTTGGGACTGAATACATAAGTGGGGTTATTGGGCTCAGCCCAAACCAAAGCCCTAAGTGAAAAAGTTGCAAAAATCAACTATCTCCAAACATATCGAAGTTTATACTCAAAAAGGTCGCAAACGTCATTTTGAACTCAATGGGGGTGGTCTCGAGTCCCAATTCGACTTTTTGCAAAAAGTAGCTTTTCGGACCAAAATCCGACGAACGATAAAATATTTAAATAAAATATTTAAATATAAAATCGATAGATATACGGGTTGTTACAGACTCTCCTCCTTAAAGAAATTGCGTCCTCGCAATACTTAAGAAGAAAATAAAGAGTAACAACCATAAAAGCATATCAACACAAAAGAAAATTGAAATAAGAAGTTCACCATAAAGGGCATGAAAGAGTAAGCCTGAACGGGATCGCTCAATGAATTCTCTAGATTCCCAAGAGTAATCCCTAGAATTAGAGAACCATTGAACTCTCACAAGAAGAACACCTTTATTCCGAAGGCGTTTGACTTCCGAAGCAATAATTGATTAGGATGTTGCTCAAAAATCAAATCTGGTGAAACTTCAATTTCCACAATATCACCGGGCTCAAGGATAAAAACCGGAATCCCTAAGGCATTTCCGTAGATAAAAGACGTGGAGAACGTCAAGAATAACAGAAAATTGAGCTGGTGCAACGACGTAGCATAATAACAGTACGCCCGAGAAACTAGAAACTCAAATAATTTGGAACATCAGCGTAGTACAAAAACGGTACGCCCAATGAACCGATAAACCGGAACAACGATGTAGTATAATAATGGTACATCCATTGATCCACATAAGACAGAACATCGATGTAGTATAATAACAGTACATCCGATGAACCGAACACCATAAAAGAACACCGGACACTAGTCCATAAAAGAAATGAGATAAAGCAAAATAAAACGAAGTATATCAAAACTTCCGATGAAATTAATTAAAAGATAATTCCATTCAGACACCATCAAAGAATCAACCACTTGTTGCTTACAATAAAGCGCATTGGCAACATGATTTCCCTTTCGGGAATAAAAGAATATCAAGATCATAAGATGCTAGGAACTCGAGTCAACATGAAGTTCCTTATGAGAAAATAAATATTCCAAAGATTTATGATCGAGGTAGAGAACAAATTTCTCATCCAAATGTGATGATGCCAAATTCCAAAAGTAAAAACAATAGCCGCGAGCACTAGATCATGAGTGGCATATCTAGTCTCGATAAGCTATAATGGTTTAGAAGCACAAGTGATAGCACGTTCTCCTTTGCAAGACAATGGCATCCAAACCAATATGACTAGTATCGGTACAAATAACAAATCTTGGTTCCCCTTCAGGAATCACAAGAATAAGAGTATCGAAAGAAAGAGTTCTTTTAAATAATCTTCTTTCCCGAAAAGTTAAAACTTTCAAAATTACATTTTTATTTTTATGTAATAATCTTTCTACAAAAATTTACATTTTTACAAGTCAATATATTGTGTCTGATTGTCTCATCAAAGCGTTTAGGAGATTCTTATCGATAACGTTGACCAACCGCATCGACCAGAATTCTTAACGCACTAAATGGGCAATACAATCACAAAATCATCTTCTATATAGTAAACATGTTTCTTAAAAACCTTTAAGAATATTCTTTGCTTGTTTAAGAGCAAATCAATTTGTACTTATAAATAAATCTTATGAAAAAGATTTGCAAAATTTTAAATTTCAATTTTCATCCAAAATTAATATATACAAAGATGGAGTCATCGAGATAGAGTACTCGATTTATAATATGGATGAAATAAGATGGACAAACTGAATGACATAATAATTCATTCATAGGAATCATAACAAGTGCGGAATGCGGTAAATGGAATGCGAACTCCCGCAACTCGTAGCCAAATGAAAATCGGTGGCAAGGTCGAACTAGAAAGACCTTAACACCACACAAAAGATTTCTTAGGTGATAATCCTAAGACAAACTCAAAGGTTTCGAAAAATTCACAACTACCCAAATGAGAGAAATAACGCTCTACTCAACATGTGAGCTTAAAGAATAAAATGATGCCATCAATTTTTAATTCAAAATCATAAAGGAAAAATAGAAATATGCTTAACGGATTGAAAATGTCAAAGATGAATAGTCCACATGGGACAAATAGGATATGTGCTTCACAACGATTAAGCTAATCCTTACAAAAATCAATTCCGAAGCCTAAGTAGAAATCGGCTCAGAAAGAAAATCACATAAAATAATTTCGACATCAAATAAAAGCAAATTGAGTGTTGCGGATCTTCCATCCGGATTCGCAATTCTCAACGAAGACATCAAGCCCAAAACATTCAAAGAAAAAGAATCGACAAGTTCTTTTGATATAAAAATAATGAGATGAAACCCGTATCAACAAGAACTCAAATAAGAAGATCAAGAAATAAAACAATGCCATCAAGGATTGAGTGAAAATACCTTGACCGAGAGAAGAGTTTCTAGGGGCTTGCATTGCATTGAGCTCTCCCTCCTTCTTACTTTGAAGTACGGGACATGCAGTAATATGGTGACCCGAATTCTTGCAATAGCGACAAAAGAGGGGTTTCGGACACTCCCCTGCATAGTGGTTCGTGGAACCACAATTGTAGCATTGTCCACGACTAGAGGTAGGTGCTTTTGCTACCGGGGTTTCTTGCCTCCCTTTCTTGTTGGGAATGGGGCCTTTGAATTTAATAGGCCTTTTCAAGTTATTGTCGAAGTTCTGTTGGGCACGCACAACTTCAACATCACCTTCATTATCGGCCTCTTCAAGACGAAGAGCGATATCAATAAGCTGATCAAATGAAACCTCAAGTTTCAGGAGTAATGGCTTCTTAAGATTCTTATACATGCCATAGACAAATCTCTGATTTTTCTTCAATGGGGTGTTAATGTATTCAACCCCGTATTTGGAAAGAGATTCGAAAGATGCGACATAGTCTGTCACAGAAGATCCACCTTGAACAAGGTCAATAAAACGCCGGGCCAAAGTTACTTTTTCAGCCTCCGGCACAAATTTCGATTCGAATCTTTCCTGGAATTTCTCCCAAGTGAGATCCGCTTCAACGATTTCGGAAATTAGGAGCTCATACCAATCTAACGCTCTTTCTTGGAGCATGCTAGAAGCCACTTGGACTCGATGAAGGTCAATAAGGTTCATGCGAGAAAAGATGCGATCATATGATTTTAGCCAAGCTTGAATTTCTATAACACTCTCGGATCCCCTGAATGGCCTTCCACCCAAATCGGTATAGTCTCTACACAAGCATGCAAAACCGGATCTAGGATGAGTAGGCTCTGGAATGGGTCCTGCAGCTTGAGCATTCTTCACGAGATCTAAAAGCTGCTGAGCAGACATGAATACTCCATCCTGAGGAGTAGCACTAGATTGACCGACGCTGGGACGGCCTGGTCTAACCATTTCTCTTCTTTAAGAAAGAAAGAAAGAAAGAAGAGGAAAAAGTTATTCTCAAAATAAATATCAAGCAATCTTGATAGATAAAACAAGGAATCATAAAAGAAAGTAGGATAGAACGGTACGAAGACTCGAATAAATCCTAAGGCACAACTCCTAAGAAAGACTTAGGACATGATCCTTGCTAAATTATTCTACACTGTTCCGAAGTTTGGCTTTGATACCAAGCTGTCACGCCCCACCTCTATACCCACGCTAGCCAAGAACACTACGGAGTAATGCTGTCGACTAGCACGGAGAATAAGGCTGTTGAGGAGCGACCATCCGTGTAATTGCTTTGCGCGAGGACCGATATGTCAGATAGTGTAACATGCATTTTATTTCAAGAGCAAATCCGACATACCGATAAAAACACAAAGCTACTACACAGTGGCTATAATAATCTTCAGAAACAAATATAGAAACAAGCATAACACAAATCAGTCACAGATAATTGATATCATAAAGGCGGAAGAAGATATGAATATATAACTAACACATGAAAGTGTATATCAGAGTGGTGGTCAAAAAGATCCTCCATAATACAAAAGGAAAGCAACACGTGCTATACAAAATAATACATCTATGAGTCCATATCTCAAGTGTATACAACAAAATAAACTACTAATCTAAGTAGTTAGCCAAAAGATCATATGATAACCCCAGAAGAGAAGCCAAGCAAAAGCACCTGTAACATCTCGGTCTGACCCGAGTATTATTTAAGAAGAAAATAATAAACGGATCAGTCTAGCTATAAATATCAGATGAAATGATATAGAATAAGAGATATGACTAAACGTATAATAATCACCATGCCAAGCTGTGATAAATATAAGCAGTTGAAAATCATCAAGGGATTATTCAATGTCACAAAATCTACACAAGAATCAAAGGAAATGTCATACTCCTAATTTCATTCACCAAGCCACAATAAATGACATACATATCCATGCCAATCGTAAAAGTTGGTGAAACATAAATTCCAGAATTCAACACACGAAACCCAGAAATCACAAGAAAAGGATGGCCAATCCCACAAATTGGACATCGACGCACCTAGAAAGACACGCCCCATGCACAGTCGAACATCGACGCACCTAGAAAGATACGCCCCATGCTCTAGCATCGATGCACCTAGAAAGATACGCCCCATGCATAAATAAACATCGATGCACCTAGAAAAATACTCCCCATGCATAAATAAACATCAATGCACCTAGAAAGATACATCCCATGCATAAATAAACCTCGATGCACCTAGAAAGATACACCCCATGTAATGTCTAACATTGATGCACGTAGAAAGATACACCACATGCAAAGTCGAACATCGACGCACCTAGAAAGATACGCCCCATGCATAGACGAACATCGACGCATCTAGAAAGATACGCCCCATGTCCCGACTTATTGAGACGATTGCTCCACGAAATAAATAAACATCGATGCACCTAGAAAGGTACACCCCATGCATAAATAAACATCGACGCACCTAGAAAGGTACGACCCATGTATAAACAAACATCGTCGCACCTAAATAGGTACGACCCATGCAAGAAATGAGACGAAGCTCAATAAAATGAGGAATAGTCCTCCACATAGACAAAGAGACATCGCTCAATTGCTAGTCTAAATCACAAAAATGATCACCATCGATCGTCAAGAAGTGTCAATTACAGTAAGCTAGTAAATATAAAAGTTTAGCTTCATGTCCCATAACCACTTGCTTAACTCAAATATTTACGAACAAATTGTAGATCTCCACTAGAAAATTGTCACAAGAGTTTCAATCGAACGAGTCCAAGAATTAACCAACGAAGTAAACGCAAGCGTTTCATACCACTTGTTTTACTAAGTCGTTTAATTAGATTTCTCATACGAGTGAGGTAAAGGTTTGTATATACTAATAGATTGGAAAATAGTTTTATAAACGAATTTGGTATTGAAAATAGAGTTCAAATCGTTTTGAGGAAAGAGTTTTGATATTTACTACTAGTATTGAAACCTTTATATTTTTAAAGTGACAAATCACAAAGATGATAGTAGAACAATTGATCATCAAAATTCACATACGAAGACGTGAATAAATCCCAAAGAAATCGATATCAAATCCATCAAAATGGATATTTCCAAAAATCCCAAAATAGAAGTCATCAAAGTCGAATAACAATTGATACAACAAGTGGGAATAAACCCGAATTGATTAAATTTGGAAACACAAGAGAAATAGGCCAAAATAGGCATAATAGGCATTTAAGAGCAGGTCAGTCGACTGGCTCAATGAGTTCAGTCGACTGACTGCAGGAAACAGAGACCCCTGTCTCTGTTTTCTGCCTTTGGTACGCCAATTGGCTACAACCAGTCGACTGGATTCAAAGTCCAGTCGACTGACTGGAGCCAAGACAGTTTCTTAGCCTACAAATGGGATGTGCAAACCCATCCAACTCGCGACCGAACGAGAAATGGCGCTAGGGATTTATGCCAATCAGCAACCCGGCCCTATAGGCTCTTCGATGCATCACCAAAAACAAGTTCAAACTACAAGGCTATGATTTTTGAAGATTTGAACTCGAAACACTAAAAATTGGAATATATACCAAATCAATCCAAACCAAAACCAAATGCACATGAATATGTGTTAGGAATTCATACCTAACAATCGAAGATAATCATAGACCTAGATGTGAGATTAAAAATCTCACCTTTGAACCCAAATCAATGAAGTAGAAGCTTTAAGACAAGCTAAGATCAATTCCTCTTCAATAGAAACTCAAGAAGCTTCAATCTAAACTTAAAAGAGAAACATTTCCTAAATTAGGTTTAGGAAATTTCTGAAATCAAAGAGAGAATGAGTTGGAGAAGAAGAAGGAGATGCTTACCAATGGTTTCTCTTGAGTTTGGAGCTAGAAGATGGATTTGCTAATGGAAACTGGGGCTTAGGATTTCCTAATTCTTTTTCTCTTCCCCCATTTTTGATGAAGCTTGAATGTATTAGGAAATTATGAAGGAATGAAGAGGATAAGGGGTTGGGACTGAATACATAAGTGGGGTTATTGGGCTCAGCCCAAACCAAAGCCCTAAGTGAAAAAGTTGCAAAAATCAACTATCTCCAAACATATCGAAGTTTATACTCAAAAGGGTCGCAAACGTCATTTTGAACTCAATGGGGGTGGTCTCGAGTCCCAAGTCGACTGTTTGCGAAAAGTAGCTTTTCGGACCAAAATCCGACGAACGATAAAATATTTAAATAAAATATTTAAATATAAAATCGATAGATATACGGGTTGTTACATTAATTTTGCAAGTGATGAATGTAAATTAATTAAATAAGCATTATATGAACAAATGAAAATAGATGGATAATAAATAACGTGAAAGGAAATTAATAAGAATAAACTTAAACAATAATTTAAATTATTGGTTGTCTTGGCTTATTGGATGGTTGGAAAATGATACTTCTAACTATATAAAGATGTATAAATAATCTATTAAGTCTTATCTAAGACTATTAAGAGCATGGTATACTTAGTAGTTTATTTATCATTTTATTTGATTAAAAGTTTCTAAACCCGAACAAACCATTTGTTTTGGTTGTTATGGATGGATGGTTGATTTCTTTGATTGCATGTAATCATTGTATGATTTTGTTTGCAAATAACTAGTGTTATGTTGTGTTGATTTGTTTGTTATTAATTGAAACAATTTAAATTTATCTTTTTACACAATTATTAACTTCTTTGGATTATATAAGTGAAATACCGATTTATGGAAGTAATAACTACTACTTTTGGTTTCATAAATAAAGCGTTGTGTGCCCGAGAGAAAGGTATGTTTCGTATTACGGTTTAATAGCGATGTTATATTGTTTTCCCGTGCTTTGGGATATTTTATTTTGAAATATGATATATATATATATATATATATATGTTTATTTGTGATATTATTATTCCTCCCGGACCTCTTGGTACAAAGGAGACTCTGCCGAAATTTTTCCGTGAATTATGAATTTGCTAATTTTTTGTAAAAGTGAAAATGGTTTTCAACTTTTATTGAACTTGAATATAAAATGATTAAATTGTTTTTATAAATTGATATATTTTATTTAGATTATTTTGTTATGCAAATTAACTGTCTATAAATTGAATACTTTGAATAAGATATATTAATTCCTTAGTTCCTTCTTTTCCCTTTTCGAGGACGAAAAGTTTTGAGTGGGGGAAAGTGTAGCGACCCGTAATTTTTGATAATTAAAATATCTAATTTAACAAGATTTTCTAATTTAATATTGGAAGAAATTGAAATTTATGATTTACTAATGAGAATAATAACTAGAATGAAACTAAATAATGTTAATTTAAAGCAATTGATAATTATTTTAATGAAATTTCAATTAATTGGAATGATTGTAAATATAAAAATTGGTTATAAATTATAAATAAGGAAATAAACCAAATGCTGTATTAAACAGTGAAATTATATTTAATTAATTGAAATTGGTTAAATATATAATAATTAATCAGTATGTGAATTTATTAATTTTGTTTGCATATTTGAATTAGTAAGTTGTAATAATGGTCGGTTATAAATTAACTATTTAATTCGTTGAAATTAAACAGGAAATTATTCGCAATTAACCAGTTTAAATATTACAGTTAATGTGATATAAAATGATAACCGAAGAATATTGGTGTAATAAAGGGTAACCAATGTTTATTATATCCACTAGATAATGATTGATTGAATAAAAATATTGAAATCAAGTTTAATCAGTTTATTGGAATTTAAATTATAATTAATGAATTTATTGCAATTGAAATTAAACATTGTAATAAGTGCAATAATTAACATTGAATTTGACATGGGAAATGGTTTTAAAAAGATTATTAATTTCTGTGTAATTAGAAATGATGAGATTTGTTAATTATAAAATTTGAATTGAAAATTGATTTAATTAATTTAATAATAATTTATTTAATTAACGTGAAAATAGCCATTTTGACCACTTTCACGGATTTTGATGAACCTAGTTTCATCGGATCCATAACGTTGAATTATTGTAGGATTTCAAGTTTCGTAGCGATCGGACTTGTCGTTTGGTTGTGTAGGCTTGAAACGCGTAGAAATCAAATTTATGAATTTAATTTGAAATAAGCTAATTTTAAAAGCTAACTTCTTCATACAATGGAATTAGGACTTGAAACCTGTTCGATTGAATTTAAAAATATTGAAAACATCTATTTTAATATATGGGACGACCAACTTTCACTCTGAAGGCAGAACAGGATTTTCGGGTCGTTATTGTCATTTTAAATCATTTCAATATGTAATTCTTTGTTACCAGGCCTTGTCCATATAAATAGCTTTGTTTCTCAAACCCTAGCAGCCTTTTAGTCTATTCTGTACGTACAATTCTATCTTCCTATCTTCTTCTTCCAATGGCAGAAACATACTATTAGTTACAAACCCTAGATTTAATTTCAAAATTCAAATTCTCACAACCCTAGCAAATTATATAACGTTTCGAAACTCTCGAAGAGCGCAATCTAGATGTACCGTTCGTTTTTGCAGTAGAGTTTTGGTTTGTTTAGAATTGGCGAAATCATTCTAAGGCGTTTGGTGGATGATCATCGTCGACGGATTATCGATTAGAGGGTACTATCGCATGGCGATCGATGAGGGGATTGCATCAATGATGTTCGTTTGGCCAGCTGTTGGGTTGATCGGCCTAGAATATTCGATTATGGTTAGTTTGTTTGGCGGCTTCGACCTACTTTTGGGCGGCTTCGACCTAGTTTTAGGCGTCGACTGGTGATCTAGTGGGTTTTGGATTATGGTCGCGACATGTCAGAGTGCAGTGTAATGGCCTAGCAAGCCGAGGGTTGGTGTGACATCGTAGTTTGGTGGCAACGGCCTGTGAGTAGTCGTGAATGCTCGAATAAGGATTAGGGTTTAGTGCGAATACGCGATGGAGACGCTGACGTGTAAGCCTTCCTTTTATTATTTTATTTTATATCGTTTAACTTCTAATCATTATAACTTTTATGTACGAGGTCGGATTTATGCACGGTTTGCTTCGCTGCGATCGTATTGAAATTTCGGACAATATGGAACTGGTTTGGACCAATTCCGAGACAGTTGAATTTTGGGCCTATTTTGGATTTCAAATCGATTTGAAATCAAAGGTGAGTGTTTTAACCCACTCCAACTACTAAATTATCTTATGTTAGTTAAATTGAATTCACAATGTGATTAGAAGTTGATTGACTGCTATTTGATATATTTAGATCATCATTCCACTTAAATCAAAATTTATTGAACAAAATTGCCATTTAATTTAATATTGAATTTTAAATTTTCCTGTTAACACCTGTTATTGATGATCAGTCAATCGATGTTATTTATTTGTTGATTGAATGGTGATTGTGATGGATGTTTGATTGTTGATATTGGATGATTTGATGTTACTTTTTCATATTGTTATGACACTGCAAGTTCCCTACAGGTTGAAATGGTGCATACCCGGATGATCTGATAGGTTGGGGAGAAATTTTATAACGACCCACTATTTTGGACTATTCAAATCGAAAATAATCCTCACATGTCGGATTTGAATATTTCATAATAATAGATTGTTGTAAATTTTGGAGAAAATAAAATCAATCACAGAATCACAGACATAGAAATATCAGAATAACTCGAAGCGGAAATAAAATGCCATAGTAGTTCATGAAGCTACTATATACAACTCTCAAAACATAAACAAAATATCATAGTTTAAAAATGGATACAATAGAAGTCTGGATACATAAATCAATAATACAGAAGCAAATACCGAATAGGAAAAATAACTGGATCAGAAACAGACGAATATATAGACAGAAAAGCTCCAGTAAATCTCTAACTCCAGAAGGTGAATCCAAAGCTGTGACTCTCACGCTGATCCGAGCGTAAAGTAAAACCCAAAACACTCGAGTTAGGGCATACATACTTATACAATGTAAACCAACTCAAGTGAACTATAATAGCAATGCATAACAACTTAAAGGATCTTTGGGATCGCCCATTCTTTAAGGATCCATTAAAGCATCAATTTAAAAGAAATAAACGCTATCATAAAAATGTCCATATTAAAGTAAACCATGCAACTAACAGTGTAAATGTGATTAGTGTAGCGCAGAGCTGCAGTAATCGCTCGCCTCTAGTCAAACTATCAAAATGAAGGTGTGTATCAAAACAATCACTAGGAAATCAAACGACATACAGAGAAGTATACCCGTGGTTATAAATTTCAAATGGTTTATAATTTCGAATTAAAATCATTCATTTAAACCATTAAAAGTGAAGTCATTATACAGACAAATCAAATATTCAATTCCCAAAAATTTAGACTTTTCTGAGCTCATTTATTCACTTAAAAAGCATAAACATTGAAAATTTCAGCTTTTCACAGCATTTAGAAAATGTTGTGGTAAGTTATATTTGAAAAAAATTCAATTCAGCAAAGGCAGCATTTAAAACTACAGTAATAGTTCAGTTTTAGTTGAAAAATAGTTCAATTCAGCAAAGACAGCATTTACAGAACTACTGCAATAGTTTAGGGTTCAATTATATTCAAATATCTCATTTCAGTCAACTACAGCACTTAACAAGTGCAACTGTAGCCCTTTTGTTAGTTTCTGGTTTTAGTTTAGTTTCTGCAACTACATCACCTACAAAGTGTTGTAGTATCACTTAGTTAAATTTAGCATTTTAGTTCACTTTTGCAACTACAACACTTACACAGTGCTGCAGATTCATTTATTCTAGATTTTAGTTCATTTCAGAAACGATAGCATTTCTGAAATCCTACTAAAAGAATTTCCAGACTTATAATAGAATTTCAGCAACAAATAAACTTCATTTTAACCATTTTAACATATGAAATTTCATTTTTTTTCACTTTAAAAATGGTAATTTAAATACCCTTTAACTTATGATTTTTATAAAGTAAATTTCACAAATAAATATCATATGTCTTAATACTTCACTTATTAAATTCAAGTGTACAATTTTCCCTAAATTTTTTTTACTTAACACTTAAATTTAATTTACCATTTCATACATATAACTTAATTCCCATTTTATTTCTTAACTTAACTTTTATTCTTAAACCAAATTTCACATTTCTAAATTAAGTTATATTTCAAATTCACTTTTAAGCATTCATTTATTTAACCATTTTAATTTCATAGAAAAATCAATGACATTTATTAGGTCATTTTAAATTCAAATTTAAATCAAATTATCATAATGTATTTACTTTACTTAAACACCATTTTAAACAAAATTACAAATTACAAATTTTAGTTATATTTCAAATTTTGACTTAACCATTCATTTGTTTCACATTTAACCTGTAGAAAAATCATCAATATTTTATAAAAATCATTTTAATTCAATTTATATTAAAATATCATAAATTTAAAATTTTAAAATAATTTAAAATTTTCCAAAAAAATATAAAATAACCATGGGTCTACATAATAAAATTTTCTAACCTAAATCAAGTGATACGGATAATATATCATTTCAATCTGTAATTTACAAAGAAAAATCCGGGTTCTATCATTTCAAACCCGCAATCCCAAGTAAATAAAAATATATAAAAATCGCTCAGGCCTATCATTTCAGCCCATAATGATTTTTCCTTATTCTAAAGTCCGTTCGGGTATGTATCATTTCAACCCACGGTGATTCTATTCTACAGGGAACTTGTAGTGTGAGAAACAAATATAAATAAACGGTATAGCAACATACGGCAGAATATAACATAACAGATAATGTGACAAGTTTATAACAGGGTTTAACATCATATAATTCATATAATAGGAAGGTATAACATGATAAAATATTTCTACACATCCACTTGCTGTCAATTCGCAGTTATATAAGTATGAATGTCAAGCGTGAATACTCACATTTTTACGCCGGAGATAGCAAATCAAAACACACCGAATAAATCCAAAAAGCACGATAGCACGACACAAGACAACAATGGTTTCAAGTGTGTAGAGAGAGTCAAAATGATTATCTTGTATTCAACCCATAAACAAGACAAAGCAAGGTATAAATATAAATACACTACTAAATTTATTGGAACAAAATAGTTTAGTCTACAAAACACATCACCAAGCTTTCAATTGATTTTGCTTGACTCCAAATCATCTTTGCTCGGCCATAACACTATTTTGGTACAGCCATGATGATTTGGGCTAGGGTATGGCATGTAGGGGCACGACTACAAGGACATGTGAAGGGGTTTTTGAGTTACAACATGAAGCAAGTCAAGTACAAGGCAAAAATGGAGTTTTTGGTGCAAATTTGGTTCGTCCATGCAAGAATGGGCTCGGCCTTGGCATGTGCAGGCCTGATGGTGGCTGGAGAGATGGCTAGTGGTGGTGAACAATCAGTGGTGATGACTAAGGAGGAGGCCGAAGTGGAAAATGAAGGGTATGTGCAAACTTGGTCTGGCTATGGCATATTTTTCAAGGATTTTGCAACTTTTTGAGATGATTGCACCATTGGACGACCACGGCCAATATAAGTCAGAGGAGCGGGATGTCAGGCCTTGTATGGTGGTGGGAAGAATGTGGTGTGATGGTTGGAGGAGGTGGTGGAGGTGATAGCCGAGTAAAATACATGAAGAACATGCAAAAATAATTGAAAAATCAATAGAAAAAAGTGAAAGAAAAAGTAGAAAAAAAGAAAGAAGCCATTACAAATTTTCTCAGATCTGAAATGGCCAAAAGAAATGATGAAATGAGATGTTTTCTCACATGAATTACACAATAAAACTCACGGCTAAAGTTAAGGAAAGAACGGCTAAAGCTGGAAAGTGAAAGGGCAAGCAAATGAAGAGACTAGGCAATGAAAAGTCATATGTTTTAAAGCTTTTGTCTCTTCAAATTTCCATTTAAATAAAACAAATAAAATTTTCAGTAAATAAAAATAAAAATCTGAAAAAAATAAATTGAAAAAGAAATTAAATAAATAATTTAAGGAAAAATAGAAAATAAATAGGAAAATAGCGTAATAATTGAAACAAGACTTTAAAAATTGTAAACAAAGTACAATAAACATTGGAAAATTATAACAACACTTTAAAAATAAAATATATGTGTAATATGACATATCACACATATATACACAAATTAGAACAAACAAAAATATTATTTATATAAATTAAAATAAACAATTTTGTTAAATAAAACAATTTACACACAATATTGTAAAACGCATAACTTTCATAATATAAATCGGATTTCAACAAAACGAAAAGCGGTATTCTTAAAATTTTATTTACTTTCATAATAAAAGATAAAATTCAAAATTCAAAATTTTTAAATTTGAAAGTCAAAGTTTGACCATATTGACCAAAATTCACAGTTCTGGAAAATCTTCTATTTATTCACGTTTGGACATATAATTCACATACAAATTAAAATTTATATTTAATATAACAAAATTTATCCATTTTAATAAATCAAATAAAGTTTTTAAATCAGGAATTTCAGTTAAAATAATTAAAATATAAAATTAAAAATAATCACAAAATACATGGTTGTTACACTCTCCCCCACTCAAATCTTTTCGTCCTCGAAAAGGAATGATGTACGGAAAACACAAAAAATGGAGTGAAATAGGATTAAGATAAGATGACAAGAAGATTAAAATTATACCTGATAACTATTGTTATAGGTAAGTTTAACAAGGTGGAGAATAGAAATAGCTAGAAGGGAAAATAGGTTGAAAGGCATGAATGAACCATTATAGTAAAGGTATATAAATTTCAATTATTTAGAAAGGTAGAATAAATAATCAAAATATCCTTTATATAATACTTATCAAAATACTTTTATAACTCGATGTCTTAACAAGTTTATCCTCGTTCCTGCAGACTCTGGCCATGCGTTGATCTGGAACAAAGCTAGAATTCTCCATGTACTTAGTAGACTTGTTTCAACACCTAGTGAAAATACTGGAAAACCCTTTAAAAATAGATATGGAAAGTACAATCCAAACAAAACAACCAATACATGTCGATCATGGATCACGGATACACAATGGTTACACCTGGATCCCCCAGGAAACATCGGTACTCGTAGGCAGGCTACCGCAGCCCTGCGATTACGCCATGAAGACTGGTAGTACCGTCGATACACAATGGTTACGCCTGGATCCCCCAGAAAATATCCGTACCCGTAGGCTCTCGCAACCCCGGCTGTTTACGCTACCAAGCGATCCAATAGATCGCAAATGCACAATGGTTACGCCTGGATCCCCAGGAAACATCCATACCCGTAGGCTCTTGAACCCCTGCAAATTACGCTATGCAGTCGCGCTCAAAAGAAAAGCCATGGAGATCGCCATGATAGGACACTCGAGTATCACATCCGAAAAACCAAAAACAAAGAGAATAATATCGATAGAATGAATCTACAATGTGGCCACAAAGCGGATATCAAGCAGAAGGCACTTTCCATGTCTTTACTTCGAAAATATGTATCATATAGTACCTTTTCAAATCACTTACAAATATCATACTTATATAAAGTCCATTATATATGAGATTCCATTTTCAAATCCAATACTTTCCAAATCAATAGTATATCAATCACGCTTATATAGACTTTGATTACTTAAGATTTCTCATTCCAAATTGAGTACTTTTCAAATCAATAGTTTTCAAATCAACATCATACTTATACAAATCAATTTTATATAAGTTCATTAACTTCCAAATCAAGTATTTAGTAACACATGGTTCTCAAATTTCAATCTATTTCAATATCAATTCAGTTTCAAAATCATATATGATTTCACCAAATCATTTCTTCCAAATTAGATATCTTCAGTTTCAGAGTTTCCAAAAATAATAGGTTTAGAAAATAATCCAAATTTCCAAATCAACATAATTTCTGTCAAACAAATTCATTTCCAAAAATCATCATATAAATGCTGGGTTTTAAATTCCACTCTATTTTTGAAACCAAATATTTTTCTCAAAATCAATTATACTCAAAATGGTTTCCAAATTTATATCTATACCTTTAAAACCTTTAAACTATTTATTTCTATTCAAAAGATCCAAATTTTCTTTTGCAAATTATTTGCTTAACAAAAGCTTCAAGTTTATTTAAGTCATACAAAACTAAACTCATATACTTTATCAAACATTTTATACTCTTTGAAATTTCTTAGCTTTGAAAATTAAACCTCAATTTGGAAGTGTTCGAACTTTAAAATAGTCGAAGAAATCATACTTAAAATTCAAAAGTTGGGAATCACCAACAAATCAGTAAATCAATTCCAAAGATAGGGTTATACCAACACAAATCCGAAACTCAAGGACCGAACACCGGGCTTACTTTAAATCATTACAAATATATATACATATATCTTTCGAATATCAAATCATACTTCGGAATTTGAAATCAAATTTCGCACAACATCACTCGCATAGAAAAACTACTAGAGTGGTCTCTCCCCCCACTCTAAAACTCGAAAATCAATGTCGATGATGCGTGCACTCATCACCGAAATTATTTTCCAGCGACAAAAGTGAGTTCTGGACTTATATTTTCTTGAAAACGTCTTTGAAATTTCTTCAAAATCATTGGAATTCATTGAAATCTTTTGAAACATTTCTTATTCGAAAAAATACTTTCAAATCATATTATTATATCTATTTTTCCTTAAACCAATTTTCAAAATACCGGAGTTCAATCTCTCAAATTTCAAATTAAAACCATTTCAGTTATAAATCATTTTATGTAAATCAAATTTCTTATAAAATTTTCAAATTTTCAAATCCTTTCGATGCTTCAAATTTTCATTTTTAAAAGGTGTATAATTCCTATCGAAAATATTTCATTTTTATATTAAACTATTAGTTTCGATGTATGCACAATTTCAAAATACAACCAAACACAAATTTTCCAAGGGATGATTCAAGGATGGATTTTAAGCAGCAGAATTCAAATTTTGAGGAACTCTAATCAAATAGAATTCTGGTTCAAAGATAACCTCGAACAAAGATGAGATAATTTAATTACCAAATAGAAGATGGATAAGCCCATATAAATCACGGGTGACTTTAACAGGGTCAACCGTGACTTCAAGTATATAATCAATTTGAAAATCTAAGGTAAATCGACATTCGATCGCTGGAGATAGAATTCCGCTAGTGTAGGGGATAGATAGCTTCGTAAATCGAGGATACAGAATTCTCTGGTAAATTAATGCCAATTGTAAAGGATTTTCACCCCTTTACAAATCATTCAATGATTTTCAGTATCACCGATCTTTATAGAGGTCATTCCAAAGTGGAGTTATGGAAAGCCCAAAATCAAAATGATAAAAATAGGGAAGACAAGACTGGATTTCATAACATGTGGTAGCGTTCCAAAATTCAAGGAATCCTAATCGATAAGAATCCTAACCAAAGAGATCACTAACAAGGTGGGTACATAAGGGATGAAGTTTAGAAAATCTTGATTTCAAAATAAGAAATTTATACCAAAATAATCTTTGAAAATCCTTTAAAATCATTTAGAAATCAATTTATACTTCGAAAATATGTTCTCTCACAAAGAAATGATTCTGAGATTGATTCACTCATTCTAAGGCATTTCTACCCGATCTCTAATGAGTTTTTGCTCCACTGTAACGATCCACAGTTCCGTACCCCTTGAGTCAACACTATTCTACATCCACCAACTCAAGTTGAACAGAAATACGAACCATTTGGGTTAAAGAAGAAGAGGTAGAAGAAGAGAAAACAGAAAACAACAACAGAATCTTACCATCGCAATGGAATAAAATATAATAGATAATAACAGATATTTACACAAAGAAAACTATATCTATTTTATACATACATCTCCAGAATACATCATCAGAGTTCAACAATGTCAACAAAATACAACTGGACAGTCATATAAATTTGTCCTCAAGACTGAATACACAGCGGAATAATAAATAAGTACGTTAGTACGTAACGCTATCCAGCTCGTCTCTTGAGCTCCACGGCATCATATCCAGTATTCTATAATACTCGGTCTGACCCGAGCATTATAGTTAAATAACACCCGAGTCAATCTGGAAAACTAGCATGAGAAATCACACTCAATTTGATTATTAAAGTTTCAAAATCATTTGAAAACAAAAGCATCTCGTAAGACCACGTCACAAATAAACATATCGGGTTTTTACCTTACGATGGCTAAAACATTTTTTTATTAAAACCCTCCGGTATTACAATAGTGTCTATATACAAATACTTATTAGAATAGCCGAAAATGTTACATGATTAAAGTCCAGCTACTAGCCACAAAGTGGGTAATACAAACAAAACTCGTAAAAGGCGCGTAGGGAGAATGGATTTCCAACTAATGATTAAGCACTGGGGTACCACCTGTCACGGTACCTGGTCTGGATCAGTATACCAAGGGTCACTCCCGACACCCTACAATACAAGACTGGGACGACCCCTTACTGGATAATTCCCGAGTAAGATCACCCACGGTTGGGATCAGCAACCGCACCACTAAGCCGAAATAAAAGAGAAATCTAGACAGGGATGACCTCACCCTGAAATGGGTGCTATCCACCTAGCCTTGCTGCATAACCCCTGATTTTCAGTCATTCCCAGTTGATGAGGCTTGAGGCTAAGTGTTACCTTTTAGAACGTTTCACTTAGAATGCCCATCGTCCACCTGGCGATGTTCCGAAAGCATTCGTCCATACAAGTCCGTCCCGGGTTCGAACGGAACCGAAGGCACTATTCATACTACATCCATTTTGGAATCATCCTGAGGATCAGTAGCGACTTGCCCTTGCACTTCACTTCTCCATCTTCGACTCCGGACTCTTTTTTCCACGAAAACGTACAAACCGGATCGAAGTGGTTTTCGAGAAATCAATCCCGATCCCGGCCTCTTCGAAACGATCAACGCATTGGCCAATATTGATAGTCCTGATTTAACTATCAATTAACATTCACAAACATCCATCAAACAATAAATAATTTCTCCAAAATTATTTATTAATCTCAAAATATTTTCACAAGGTATATTTCCACTTTTCAAACCTTTTTTAAAACACTTTCAAACTATCTTCCTTTTACAGACTAAATTTCCCAAATATTTTCTATTTCCACTGAAATCACCAAGCACAAAACTTCAGATTTTTAAAATAATTTAAAAACACTTTATTGTAAAATATGCTTTAACATTTAAATTTAGAAAAACTACTTTAATACTTAATTAAAAATAATAGTTTAGGAATATTTGAAATAAGGTTACTTTATAAAATATAAAACTAGATTTTATCCTTTAAACAAATTACCAAATCATCTTTTAAATAATAATTACGATAATAAATTTTGAAAAATACTTTCTTTAGAATTTAAATATTTAGAAATAATAAATATTATAAAACATGCTTTTTAAAACAACATTAAAGCCTTTAACTTATATTTAAAAATTTACTTTGAAAACGTACTTGGCTATCCAGGGAAATACGCTTCTCTTCACATCCTTTAAAAGTAAATCACTATTTATTTTATTTAAACAAATTTTCCATTTCTTTAATAAATTCCCACCGTGAATTTATTTTTCAAATATTCACTGATATATTGCTTCACTTTTATAAACCCATTTTATAAATTTCTTCTTATCCTTTCAAATAAATCTAAACCTTGGATTTATAGTAAATTCTTTTATTCCTTTAAATAATATCACTTTAGTTTTATAATTCATTATTCTTTTCTTCTGTTTATTCAAATCCTCTTTCTACATACTCGGAGTTAATTATTAGAATTTTAAAATTACTTTTATTCTTATCCAATTCATTCTTTAATTTATTCAAATCTTCTATAATTATTTTACTTAAAATTTCACTCTTTTATTTTCTTTTCAAAAACCAATTCTATATATTTTGATAACTTAGTGTACCGAAATATATTCAAGCAAACTATAGCATTCAATATTCCAATATAATTCATCACAGAAGATCAAATAATCATAATAGAGAATATTAAATAATCTAAATAAATGTTGAGGAATCCAGTTGGATCCCTCCAACCTGTTTCCCTGCATCCACAGATGTTAGCACAATACCAATTCCACTTCGAGGTGGAATATCACGGTATATGGGATTAATATAATATCATCCGCTATTATGCGGCGCATAGGGTCTCATCGGCTGTATAATGCGGGAAATCAATCATTCCAAGAAATATTATATACTATAATATAGCACAGCAAATCATTTCAACCAATTATTTAAATTTAATCATTTAAATTTAAATTATTACCAGATGAGTGAGATTAACTCACCTTTGCCTTCCGTTTTGCAATCCATTTCGATCTCGAATACTAATTCCTAATTTTGTGCCTAGTATAAATATTTATATGGTTTATTAATATCCGAGATAATCTACCCATAAATAAATTAAATTGACCAATAATTTAATTTAACTGATCATTTGGTTTTAACCGAATAAATTCTAATTTCAACCAATTTCCTCTAATAAATTATTTTTAGGAACTAATATAAATCAAATAACGTAATTAAACAAGTTAATCACTATAATTCCTCAATATCTAAAACTTTATGTATATATATTTTATTTTCTTTCTTTCTTTTTCTCTTTCGAAAATTTTCCTATATATAATTTTCTGCTGCAATTACTTTTCCTTTCAGTAAACATATATGTTGAATCAAAACTGATATAGTTTTTAAACCCTATTGTAGTCCTTTTCTTTTCTGGAAATAATAACAGAATTTTACTTAATACTTATATACATATATATTTAAATATATAAATAAATAAGAATAAATAATAACAACATATCGATACCTCACAGCAACCGCTCGAGGCCGCCGCCACCTCCCCCTCCCATCGCTACTGGATCGGCATTGACAAAGCAATCTCGAGCTCGATCTTGCACCCTTTGACCTTGCCTTCAAAGTCGACAATGTATCCCCTAGGCGCCGCCGCACTCACATCCAACCCTAGCTCTACCGACTTCGAGACCCCTATGCCTCGCGCCCCTCGATTCGATCGCGATTATACGAAATCGAATTGATTTCGTAATCCCCTCGAGAGCATGGAGTTCGATTCGGCTTCATTTTTTTTTTTGAAAATCGAATTCGAATGAAGGAAGCGTGGTTTGATTCCATGGATTTACAGAGAAGAAGTTTAAATGGATTTTGAAGGGAGAGGAACCATATACTTGATTTTTTTTCCGTTTAAACTGTAATGGATGCTCGGTTGATTTAAAAGATGGAGAGGGAGATGTGATTTGAAGAAAGGAAAGGTATCGTAAGATTTGCGGTTAGCTTGCTGCAGAAGGTAAAGTGACCATGATTTGATTTTGATCATATATATATAATAATAAAAATCAGAATATCACGTTTGCGTAACTTAAAATGTTGAAACCCTATCGAGACATGTCATTAGGTGTTTATAATGTTAAACTCCTATTCCAAACGCAATGGAAAAGGCTTCGAGTCCAAATTCGATCGGATGGAGAAGATAGCTTTTTGAAGCAGTTAAACATTGAATTTTGGATATAAATTTCAGCGCGTTTATATATCGTACGCTCACACAACAACTCCAAATGCTATGAAAATTGAATTCGATAATAGTACAATATTACGGGTCCAATGGAACTGGTTGCGTCGAAATCTGAGCCTGAGCCTGTGCCTCGGAAGGCTATTTTTAAATATCAATTTAAACGATATAATTTCAAAACTGAACAAATCAGTTTTAAATTCAATTTTAAAACTTTTATTATCCTCCACACTATCAATATAAATTTTACAAGCCTTCAAATTATTTTTAACAGGCTTAAAACTCCAGATTCAACATTTTACCTAATTTCAAATTATTAAATTCAAAACTTTAATTATCAAATAAATAGTGATATTTGGAGTTCAAGTTAAAAATTAACTTTTAAATACTTAAAATCAATTAAATATTCCAATTTCAAATGCCTAAAAATTCCAGATCGTCACATTCCTCCCCCTTAAAAGAATTTCGTCCCCGAAATTACTAGTTAGGAAGAATGGTCTAATACCCGTTTACTTTTCCTAGAACCAACAATTCAACATCCTACCAACTATCTTTTTGTAAAAGACCCATTACCATTCTTACTAACTTCCCAAACTCTCCCATAATTTGCAAACAATACTATTCGCTTAATCATTCAAGTTTCAATTTAAAACCAAATTTTGAATTATCAAAATTTTCTCAAAATTTTTCTAACTCTCTAAATTTCCGAATTTTTTTTCAGCGTCTCCTTTGCGCGGCTAGTTCGCTACAACTACAAAATGCCTCTATGGGCTCCCAAATTCCGAAAGAAAACAAAAAGCCAAGTGGCTAGATCAAAAATCCAATCAAATTTCGTACAGAAATTTAAACACATATTTTTTTGTCGAGTCATTCAAATTTATCTTCTGAAATCAAAACCAATTTTCCTTTCCATTTATAATACCTGCATATCCTACTTAGTAATAATATCCAATCACAACATTCAAAACATTTTATTGACTTCCTTACAAAATGTCAATATCTATTCATTCAAGCCGTATGATGTACATATATTTTTATTAAATCTTCACTTAAATGCTTATTCAATATATTTTCCCGACACCCATATTACTTAAGAATTTCACCATTTCTTCTTAAGTTCAATATAAATATTTTATATGCTTCTTATATTTATTATCACTTCACCACTTAGTTTATATCTACTTTTATTCAAATTGGTTCTCCCATTTCCATATGAATTCAATTTATCTTCAACTATGAATATTGAATTCTATCTTCCATTTGTACTGATTCATATCATATTTTAAATTAGTTTCACTCCCTAATTTATTTCAAATCCAATTTGAAATTGTTTTATCGCTAACAAGATTTTTTCCCAAAAGTTTTTCTAACTCCCAAAATTTTCGAAAATTTTTGGCAGAGTCTCCTTTGTACAGAGGAGCTTTTGCAATTTGACAAGAGATATAAATATATATATATATATATATATATATCGACTCAAATGGTTGGAAAAACTAAAAACAATTCATATTTCCTATTTTATATTGCATAGGCGTACCTTTATTTAGCAATTTTAAGCAAGGGGCTTATTATTTGGCAATTAGCGCGCCCAAAATCCAGCCAAACGGCCTCCCGGTACCTGTACGTACTTAATTCAAACATATAAGTACTAAATATATGCAATTGATTAACATTTCACTTACTTTCAATAGCTAACACATAAATTTCACATATAATGCATGTTATATAATTTACATAAGCACATATAAGGGTTCCGACACTTATTACAATTGCTTACAACCAATTCTCAAACCATTCCATTCAGCTTAAGTGATTTACAACTTACTTGCTTATATTTAATTCATTCTAAGCAAAACAAATTCATATTCATTCCAATTGATTCCAAAATCATCCTATTTCACCTCTAATAACTCATAGAGTTTGATCTAATCCCGTTTACATCGAACGATCCATTTCCTTATGAAATTCGACAATATTAATGTGAATAAATAATTACTTAAGCTTTTTAACCATTTAAATTGCTTCCAACTCAATTTATATTAAATTCCATCCCATTTTAATTTATTCCCCATCTTTCATTGCATTTTTTTTCATATCCAAAAAGTTTGATTGCAAACCATTAAATAAACTGGACAACCAACATATTAAATAACCATCTCATAATTTACTTAAGTTATTTATTTTCTTCAAACTATTCCACCCAATAACTAAAGTTTATTTTATTCCACCAACCTCCATTTAAATCTTTGATTTGATTTTCCTTTGACCAAATCCCAACCATTTTATTAATTTATTCGATTAGTTTATTCTTTTATCCATTTTTAAATTTTAATTCACATTAACAATTCATTATTGAATTTATTAATAATAAGGCCATTCAAATTGTGCTTGAATTGGATTTGTTTACAACTCACACCAAATCTATTTTAATCCAATTCAATTTCATTCGACCACACTTTCAATTTATAATCCCGTACTAATTTTTTTTCATTTATCTTCAAAACCATTTTATTTAATTTTCTTGAGTTCTCTCTTACTTTATATCACAAGTTTGGATTTTTTTATTTCCAGAATACCAATACTTTTATTCCGGCTTATTTATTCCCTTTTTAAATACTTATAAGCTTCCCACTTATTAATATTCATTTACAAATTCATTTTCAACCAATAAATTTATTTTCCAAACATTAAGTATTTTTACCCATTTAAACTAATTCTGCACTTTATTTTACACAATTTTAAATCAAGCGTCATCCAATATTCAATTTCATTTCATTTGCGTACTATATAATTCAATCAGTTACTTACTAATTTTAATCTCAAAACTTTATTTATTTAGTCCAACTTGACTAACTTTTTTTTCCATTCAAATTTAAGTTCAACATTCAGTTTCAATTCCCTTTTTGCTTACAAGTTTAAACTCATTTATTTATTCCTAACTAATAAATTTATTTCATTAACTTATTTCATTCAGCCTACTTAGATTTATTTCCTCAACATTCACTTTTTATTTAACTTGGTTTAGTTACATTCTAATTTAATTCAAATTTTAAGTCTCTATAAGTTCTCTAATTTACTTACCTTCTGTTATTAACTTCCCTTAATTCACTTAAATTAATTGGCTTACATTCTAACTTACTTTCGTTTTGTTACTTACTAAAAAAATTTAACTTTTTTTTCAAGTTAAAATTTTCTATTCTAAACAAATCTTTAAATTTTATAAGTTTCCAAACTCATTCATTATTCCAGAACATTTTTAATAAGATTCCAGAGTTTTTGCTTAAACATACCTAAACATTTCAAACCAACTCTAGAGTTTAAACCATTACTAAAATGTCCAAAATTAAATTTTTGAAAACATGTATATCTAAAACAAACTATTCCTTTTCACTTTCAAAATCAAACTCAATTTCTCAAACAAACATTAATTCAAAACATGCAGGTAGCAATCCCCCTCTTGGAAACTCGAAAATGAATACCGATGATGTCGTGACAATCATCGGAATTATTTTCCAGCGATCAAAAAGAGTTCAATGGTTTTATCTCTTTAAAATCCCTTCAAATATTTTTAAATTCCAAATCTCTCTAGATTTCAAATCCGATTCCAAAATATTTCTCAAATATATATTATCTTTCCCAACTTTTTGAGAATCATTTTCAAAATCAAAGAAATCTAAATTTCTAAATTTTCAAATTCTAAATCCTTTAAATTTATATTCAAACATTACTTTGGAATTTTATCTTATTTTAATTATTAAACTATAATTCACATTTATAGTTTACATTTACAAATTTCATTTGTATATGAACCTGTTTCTAGTTTTTAATTATGATTTCAATTCCTTATTCAATTACAAATCACATTTACAAATCCCATTTATTTTATTAAATTATTCCTTAATCTTTGGTTATTATTTCAATTTCTTATTCAATTCTCATACAACAATGATAATAATTTAATATTATTGCTTTCTAACAACCAAGCAACCATATATAATTATAACAAGTTACGAAAAATCATTTCCTTTATATACAAAAATAATCTTGGGTAAAATTATTTCATTTACGCTATTTAAAACAATATTGTGTCGGTTAATCTTGTTTCAGAGTTTAGAAACTCCTATCGATAATATGGCATCCACACATCGACCAGAATCCATAAACACTCAACCGATAAATCAACACAATATAAAACAATTTTATATTAACTAACAAATACGCGCTCATATCTATTAATACACGCAGCCTCATTCTAGAGTACTATGGACTCTATTTAAATGAGTAATCCCACCAGAGCCAATGTTCTCGCTTAACCTTCAGCTCTGATACCAACTGTAACGACCTGCAGTTCCGTACCCCTTGAGTCAACATTTGTAACAGCCTTGTATTTTCTGATTGTTTTAATTGTATATTTTAATTATTATAATTGAATTTTTGACTTAAAAACTCTATTTTTATTTATTAAAATGAATAATTTTGTTATTTTAAATATAAATTTTATTTTTAATGTAAATTATAATTTCAAACATGTATAAATTGAATATTTTCCAAAAAGTGAATTTTGGTCAAAATGGTCAAACTTTGACTTTTAAATTTAAAATTTGAAAGTTTGAAAATTTAGAATTTTATCTTTTACTATGAAAATAAATAAAATTTTAAGAACACTACTTTTCGTTTCGTTGAAATCTGATTTATAATGTGAAAGTTATGCCTTTTTAACTATTGTGTGAAATTTGTTGTATTTAACAAAATTGTTTATTTTAAATTATGCAAATAATATTTTATTTCGTCAAGTAATGTTCTAATTTATGTATATATGGGTAAAATAACATGTAATGTATATATTCCGGTTTTAAAACATTTTTAAAAGGTGTAATTGACATTTTACAGTGTCAGTTGTATTTTGTTTAAAATTTCTAATTCCAGCTTCAATTAATTTTAAAAAAATTCTTTATTTATTTTTCTATTTTTCTTAAGATCTTATTTTTTTATCATTCCCACTTTATTTTGTTCCTCGTTTATTTTAATTATTTGACTTATTTGTTTGAAAGTGAAATAGAAATTCTCTAAGGCTAAATGGTATTTTATTTGTAATTTTCATGTCCTGCTTCCAATTTTTAATCAATTTCTTTAATTATTTTTCTATTTCTCAAAATTTAATTATTTGTTTCACTTTGAATATGTTTAATAAATTATTTTATTTCAATATTTTTCTTTAGAATATTTTTAAAATGAATTAAATATTTTTCCAAAGGCAATGATGATTTAATTGTAATTTTTGAACCCTGTTTTGGAATTTTAAGCAATTTCTTTAAAAAAAATTCCATTTTCTTTAAAATTTATTATTTATTTTATTTTATATTACTTTGTTTCATTTTTTAAAGTCAAATTACTTAAAAAAAATATTTAATCAAAAGAAAGTGGAAATTTGAAAGGACTTAAGCTTTAAATCTTGTGACTTTTCATTGCCTAGTCTTTTCACTTGCCTTGGCCTTTCATTTTCTAGCATAGACGTACATTTCTTATTGTTGAATTCATGTGAAAACTTCTCATCCCCCTCACAACTCACGGCCAAGTTCATTTCTGAAATTATTTTCAAGTTTTTCCAATGGCTTCTTTCCACTTTTTGTCCTATCTTTCATTGTATTTTGCTTTCCTCCTCTTCTAGCTTTGCTTGGCATCTACCACCTTCATCTCCACCAACCACCTCCTCCACCATCTACAGCAGCTACTCCTCCCCCTCCTCTGACTTTAACCAAGCCTTGCCCATCCGTGCAGGTTAGCATCGCAAACTTTGCACCAAACCCTTCCAAATTGCCTAACCAAGCCTCATACTTCACCATTTCCCTTCCTATTCACTTTGGCAACCCCTTAGACACCACCACCAGCTGCTACTCCACCTCTGGCTACCTCTAACCATCAGCTCCAGATCTGATCTGACCCATTTATGACATGGCCGAGCCTTGTTGTGCCCAAAAAACTCGAACTTTTGCAATTGACCCTTTGTATGCTTCATGTTGTATCTCCTACCATCATCATCTCCATGTTGTTGTGCATATATGATGCATACCCGAGCCTATAACATGGTCATGGATGAGCCATGTTGACACCTAGGCTGAGCCTAGTGTGGTGTGATCAAGCCCATTTGATCAAGTGTCAAGCCATGTTGTCATCGTCAAGCAATTTGTGTTAAAGCTGGGTAATGTTCTTTGTTGATTCAAAATTTCCATTTCGTTTCAATTCATAATTTTATTGTATATATATTTATATTATCTTGTTTATTTGTTATATACAAGATCAATATCAAGGCTCTCCATCCATTCGAATCAAATCGTGCGTGTCGTGCCTTTGGAATCATTCTTGTGTGTGTTGTTTGTCTCTAGATTTGATAAAGGTGAGTCTTTCTCACTCTGACATATTTACTTATGAAATGGTAATCCATAACAAGTGTTTAGTAATTAAAAATGTTTATCCAAGTTGATGATGATTATATGATATGCTATGCTTTGTTATTACCATGTTAAAACTGTTAATTTTATCCTGACAACTGATATATGACATTATATTGTGACATTGACATTTTTTATACTGTTTATGCATATGTTCACACTGCAAGTTTCCTGTTAGAATAGAATCACTATGGGTTTAAATGTTACATACCCGAACGGACTTTAGAATAGGGAAAAATCGTTATAGGCCGAAATGATAGGCCTGAGCGATTTTTATTTATTATTGTTTACTTGGGATTGCGGGTTTGAAATGATAGAACCCGGTTTTCTTTTCAAATTGCGGATCGAAATGATACATATCCGTATCACTTGATCTAGGTTAGAAAATTATATACAGACCCCGCGGTATATTTTTAAATGATTTTTATTAAAATATGTATTTTTAGAAGTATGAAATTTTGATTTAAAAATATATATTTTATGGTTTTAAGAAAATTAAATATTAAGTCTTGAAATTGTGAATTTAAGTACGTAAATTTAAAGTAATTGTGATTTTTGACTTTAAATTTTATTTTAAAATGTAAATAAATAATGGAAATTAAATTTAAAGTTTTGAAATGATATTTAAAGTAAAATGTTAAGTTTTATTAAATTTATAAGTTAATAAACCGTGAATTTTGACTTAATAAATGAATGGAGTTTTTAAATTGAATATTTGATCTTAAAATTTTATTGTGTTAAATCATATGTTAAAATGATTTTAAATGTGAAATTTTGAAGTTTAGAAATATGATTTTCAAGTTATAATAATAAAATTTGGAGTTTTATTATTATTTTTGAAAAGCTAAAAATGAAATCTGGAATTTTATAGCATTTTCAAAATGCTGTAGTCTTTTGACAGCATTTTTAAATGCTGTTGTTTTGAATCTAAAAAGGTTTGAAATAACTAAATATCTATTACGGCACTTTATAAATGCTGTTATTCTTGAACTAAACCATTTTGGAAACTATAAGCAATGATAGCACTTTATAAGTGCTGTCGTTGCTATAATTTGACAATGTTTGAAATGTTATAGATTTTAACACTGTTTGAGCTATATTTTAAAGTGTTAAATGATTAACTTTTGAAAATTTATTAATTGTGAAATTTAAGAAGTTTTGAATATATTTTAATATTTAAATTTGATTTTTAAGGAAATTAAAGTTGAATTTGAATTTAAATAGGGTTAACTTGGTTATGTGTTAAATGGAATGAAATTTAATGAGATAAATGAATTTTTGAATGGAATTTTTAATGTAATTTGTAATGATACTTGAAATAATAAATGAATGACTTATTTGATTTAAAAGTGATTTTGAATATTTGAATTTGAATTCAAATAATGATCTAATAATGAGGTTTTGAAAGGATCTGACATTTTAATGATTTTGAAATGGTTTGGAAATGATTTGATCTTTATTTTAATAAAGAATATGAATGTAGAATAATATTCGATTTTGATTTATTTATAAAGGAATATTTAAAGTTTATATTTGTATGAAAAGATATTTGGTTTAATTGTAATTTAAGTTTACTCAAATAATGTTGGATTTATGAAATGAATATTTCAAAACTAAATAATAATGAAATTAGATTTGAGATATGAATATATGGAATTATATAGTTTAGTTTTGAAAAGTGGGACATTAAAGTTTGGAAGTATAATAAAATTGGATGGTTTATTTTATAGATCAAATCTACATTTGAAATTTATAAGATTTGAAATGTTTTGTTAGAAAACTAAATTGAATTGAAACTGATGGTTGAATTGAATTAAATTAGAAATTTGAAATTTTGGTTTAATGGAATAAATTTATAAAGTGTAAAGAATTAAAGGATGATTTCAAATGTATGATTTTGAAATATTATGATTTTCAAAGTGTAATTGTTTCAAGAATTTTTGGTTTCAAAAGAGTTATACTTTGAAAGTATTATGATTTTGAAATGAATATATGTTTTGAAATGTTTTGGTTTCGAAGTATAAACTATTTTGAAAGGAATATAGTTTGAAATGAAATGATTTTATCTTTTTTGAAGTATAAACTATTTTGAAATGACCACGGCATTATAATAACGTTTGGTTGTTAAAGAGACCGGGATCGAAAGTTGTCATACTCTCTGCCAACTCCGAAAACCACTTTAACAACCGTGTACGTGGTGGAGATTCCAGAATGAAGTATAATGGTGGCGACGATCTTGAGGTATATTACATGGACCCAACTGCCGTGAGTTGGCATAAGGTGGCTAAAACAGGAGCGATCTCAAGCCAAGTTAGGTCATTCCTCCGATCGGACACATTCCTTCGATACTATACTCTTACTTGTGATTGATTAGATGGCCATCCTCCGATTTTGATATGGGAGTGTGTTCCGGGGTGGGCGTATGTGGCTGATGTGTTACCACCAGCCCATGCGCGTAATTGGTATATCTACCCCGGCATTTCCTTGCGTGTCGTGTCACCTACGATACCGAGCTTTTACTATGAGTTTGTTTTTCTCCCGTAGCCCGTGGAGTATTTAGGGTAGTCTCCTGATCTAGAGATATGCTGATACTGGATGGATTACTGGGACTATTATGTGTGAAGGGTGATATGGGTAGCCCGGAACGCTATTTAAAAGTATGTTTATTTTACTGTAGACATTATTATAATAGCGCAATATTACTGTATAGTAAATAGTTTAACGGATCCTTAAAGGATGTGCGATCCCAAGCATCCTTTAAGTTAATGATGCATTTTTGTTACTGTTCACTTGAGTTGATTTACAGTTCATAAGTATTTATGTCCTGACTCGAGTGTTTTGTGTTTTTCTTTACGCTCGAGTCAGATTGAGTGAGTTAGCATTCAAGATTCATCTTTGGAGTTGGAGCTTTCCTTGAAGATCCAGCCATCTATTTTGCTTTCTGTATCCAGTGATTTCAGTGATGTATTCTGGTTCGTACCTGATGTATCTTGTTACTCTTCTGTTGTATCTTATTTAACTCTGATGTATCTTATTTTTATATAATAGCTTCATGAACTACTATCTCTTTTAATTCCGCTGCATTATTATTTACTCCATGTCTGTGATATGTGATTATGTATTTACCATACATTCTGAGATTTGCCAAATTTTATTTACAACGCGGTATTTTGAGCAATTCAAGTCCGATATGTCTGGATGTGAATGGTTGAAAATATCGGGTTGTTACAATTGGTATCAGAGCTTTGGTAGCTCTAGGCAAAACTCAGTATATAGGGTAAATGTATTTATAGAATCACTTTCATTCGAGTTTAAATCTCTTCCTTTTTTACTCGATTCCTTTGAATTTTGGAACGTTCCTTGCGGTTCCAAAATCCATTCGTGTCCCTCACTATTTATCTTCTTTTGATTCTGGAGTATCTCATAACTCCACTTCAAAAGATCTTTATAATGAGTCGGCGGTCCCACCATTCTCAAATTTATTTGTAAAGGGGGAAACTCCTTTACAACAGCATCGATTCACCAAAGATTTTATATCTTTGGTTTAGATGCTAGTATCTCTTATTATCCTAAAACTCCATCTCTTGAGATCAAATGGTGATTTACCCCAGAAATTCCACATCGATCTTATTCTTTAAGTCACGGTTGACCCGGCTAAGGTTGCCCGCAATTTATATAAGCTTATCCATCTTTTTATTCTGTTATTTAATCATCTCATCTTTGTTTCCAACTTATCTTCAAATCATTCTTGAAGTGTAATTTTAAACTAATATTTAAAATGTTTTATATATTGTGTTGTTTGAGTTGTTGATGTTGATTTAGGTTTCTGATCAATTCGTCTGATCAACACTATCGATAAGATTTCAAAAACATTTGAACAAAGAAAACTGACACAATATGTTTTCAAATTTAGTAACGAAATAAATTTTGTGAAATAAATTTTGTAGCTATATTATAAATCATTTTCTGGATTTTATTGAATTGGTTGTTAAGAAATAATATTTGATTTTATATATATCATTATCTCTTGTTTCATTTATAAATAATTGAACTCTAAACATGGTTATAAATTTATTTGGAAATTTAAAATGAATTTAAACAAGAATTTGGGAATTTAATTTCCAGTGGTTCCAAACCTTGTGTTTAAAGTTTTAAAGGATGTACTATTTAATGTATTTTCGAATAGAAATTTGTTTCCAAAGAATTTTAAAGTTTAAAATTAGTGCTCTTCTCTTTGTCGTTGGAAAATAACTTCAGTGATGACTTCAGCATCATCGACATTCATTTTCTAGTTTTCAAGTGAAGAGACCGTTCTGTAGTCTTGCTATAGTTTTGTTTTGGGGAATTTAATTGATTTGAATTTCTAAAATAAGACTGGATTTATAACATATGCTGATATATGATTTAAATTTGAATGGATATTTGTATATATAGTATATGTGCATTTAGTTATCTCTAAATAGTTTGGAATTTATTGGAAATTTAGTTCCTAAATTTTATCTTGAAGGATAATTTTAAGTATAATTTCAAGATTTGGATAAATATTCAAGTTTGAAATGATTGAACTGGAAAGTTTATTTGTATAATACACAATTTCATTCCAATATAACTTACCAAAATTTTTAGAAATTGAATATGTAATTGGATAATATACAATATAAAAAAAAGATTTTATAAATAAAATTTGAGTGGTTATAATAAATGTTATACACTTAAATTTTAGTTATAAAATGATTAACAGTGGTAAATAAAGAAAAGATAATGGAAAAATTTACAATATAAAATGATGATAAAGGAACTAAGAATAAATTAAAGCAGTTATAATTAGTATAAATATATTTAACATGGGTGATAAGATGTATTGAGAGAAATAAACTTAATTTTAATTAGAAATGAAGAAGAATTAAATTTTATTTGGTACATTTTGAGTATAATAAAGTATTTTCAAATACATGATTTTAGGGATTTGTTAATTTAAGATAATTGGATAATAAGCTAATGAAATTGGAGATGATTAAGATTTATTTAACTTATGTAAAATTAATTTCCAATTTAAGTTGAAATTTTTAGGGTTTTAATTTATTATCTTATTTTGTTTTTTAAACTATCTTGTGGTTGTATTTATTCCCGTATCTTGCTACAGAATGGGAAAGCTATTGCTTATACCTATCTATTTAGAAAACTTTCTATAACTTTTGATACTCATTTTGAATCTAAGCACTGCTTGCCATCCACAGACCGTCGGTCAAGCGAAAAGGGTGAATCAGATTCTAGAAGATCTTTTTCGTGCTTGTGTTCTTGATTCTGGAGGATGTTGGGAAGATCATCTCCACCTTGTTAAACTTACCTATAACAACTGTTATCAGGTATAAATTTCAATCTTCTTTTCATCTTGTCTTAATCCTATTTCATTCTATCTTTTTTTCCCCCTACCTCATTCCTTTTCGGGGACGAAAATTTTTGAGTGGGGGAGAGTGTAATAACCCTGTATTTTCTGATTGTTTTAATCGTATATTTTAATTATTATAATTGAATTCTTGATTTAAAAACTTTATTTTTATCTATTAAAATGAATAACTTTATTATTCTAAATATAAATTTTTATTTTAATGTAAATTATAATTTCAAACATGTATAAATTGAATATTTTCCAAAAAGTGAATTTTGGTCAAAATGGTCAAACTTCGACTTTTAAACTTAAAATTTGAAAGTTTGAAAATTTTTAATTTTATCTTTTATTATGAAAATAAATAAAATTTTAAGAACACTGCTTTTCGTTTCGTTGAAATCTGATTTATAATGTGAAAGTTATGCCTTTTTAACTATTGTGTGAAATTTGCTGTATTTAACAAAAATGTTTATTTTATAAAATGCAAATAATATTTTATTTGGTGAAGTAATGTTCTAATTTATGTTTATATGGGTAAAATAACATGTTATGTATATATTTTGGTTTTAAAACATTTTTAAAAAGTGTAATAGACATTTTACAGTGTCAGTTGTATTTTGTTTACCATTTCTAATTCCAGCTTCAATTAATTTAAAAAAAAATCTTTATTTATTTTTCGATTTTTGTTAAGATCTTATTTTTTTCTCATTCCCACTTTATTTTGTTCCTCATTTATAGTAATTATTTGACTTTTATTTGTTTTAAAGTGAAATAGAAATTCTCTAAGGCTAAATGGTATTTTATTTGTAATTTTCATGTCCTGCTTCCAATTTTTAAACAATTTCTTTAATTATTTTTCAATTTTCTCTAAATTTAATTATTTTTTAACTTTTAATATGTTTAATAAATTATTTTATTTCAAAATTTTGCTTTAGAATATTTTTAAAATGAATTAAATATTTTTCCAAAGCCAATGATGATTTAATTGTAATTTTTGAACCCTGTTTTGGAATTTTAAGTAATTTCTTTAATTCTTTTTTCATTTTCTTTAAAATTTATTATTTATTTTATTTTATATTACTTTGTTTCGGTTTTTAAAGTCTAATTACTGAAATTTTATTTTGTTTTTATTTAATTAAAAGAAAGTGGAAATTTGAAAGGACTTAAGCTTTAAATCTTGTGACTTTTCATTGCCTAGTCTTTTCACTTGCCTTGGCCTTTCATTTTCTAGCATAGCCGTACATTTCTTATTGATAATTCACGTGAAAACTTCTCATCCTCCTCAAAACTCATGGCCAAGTTCATTTTTGAAATTATTTTCAAGTTTTTCCGGTGGCTTCTTTCCACTTTTTCTACTCTCTTTCATTGTATTTTGCCTTCCTCCTCTTCTAGCTTTGCTTGGCATCTACCACCTTCATCTCCACCAACCACCTCCTCCACCAGCTACAGCAGCTGCTACTCCCCCACCTCTGACTTAACAAAGCCTTGCCCATCCATGGAGGTTAGAATCGCAAACTTTGCACCAAACCCTTCCAAATTGCCTAACCAAGCTTCATACTTCACCATTTCCCTTCCTATTCACTTTGGCCACCCCTTAGACGCCACCACCAGCTGCTACTTCACCTCTGGCCACCTCTAACCATCAGCTCCAGATCTGACCTGACCCATTTATGACATGGCCGAGCCTTGTTGTGCCCAAAAAACTCCAACTTTTGCACTTGACCCTTTGTATGCTTCATGTTGTATCTCCTACCATCATCATCTCCATGTTGTTGTGCATATATGATGCATACCCGAGCCTATAACATGGTCATGGCTGAGCCATTTTGACATCTAGGCTGTGCCTAGTGTGGTGTGATCAAGCCCATTTGATCAAGTGTCAAGCCATGTTGTCATCGTCAAGCAATTTGTGTTAAAGCTGGGTAATGTTCTTTGTTGATTCAAAATTTCCATTTCGTTTCAATTCGTATTTTTATTGTATATCTATTTATATTATCTTGTTTATTTGTTGTATACAAGATCAATATCAAGGCTCTCCATCCATTCGAATCAAATCGTGCGTGTCATGCCTTTGGAATCGCTCTTGTGTGTGTTGTTTTGTCTCTAGATTTGATAAAGGTGAGTCTTTCTCACTCTAACATATTTACTTATGAAATGGTAATCCATAACTGGTGTTTAGTAATTAAAAATGTTTATGCAAGTTGATGATGATTATATGATATGCTATGCTTTGTTATTACCATGTTAAAACCGTTAATTATCAACTGACATCTGATATATGACATTATATTGTGACATTGACATTTTTTATATTGTTTATGCATATGTTCACACTGCAAGTTTCCTGTTAGAATAGAATCACTATGGATTGAAATGATACATACCCGAACGAACGTTAGAATAGGGAAAATCGTTATGGGCTGAAATGATAAGCCTGAGCGATTTTTATTTACTTGGGATTGCGGGTTTGAAATGATAGAACCCGGTTTTCTTTTTAAATTGCGGATTGAAATGATACATATCTGTATCACTTGACCTAGGCTAGAAAATTATATACAGACCCCGTGATATATTTTTAAATGATTTTTATTAAAATAAGTATTTTTAAAAATACAAAATTTTAATTTAAAAATATATATTTTATGGTTTGAAGAAAATTAAATATTAAGTCCTGAAATTGTGAATTTAAGTACGTAAATTTGAAGTAATTGTGATTTTTGACTTTAAATTTTATTTTAAAATGTAAATAAATAATGGAAATTAAGTTTAAAGTTTTGAAATGATATTTGAAGTAAAATGTTAAGTTTTATTAAATTTATAAGTTAATAAACAGTGAATTTTGACTTAATAAATGAATAGAGTTTTTAAATTGAATATTTGATCTTAAAATTTTATTGTGTTAAATCATATGTTAAAATGATTTTAAATGTGAAATTTTGAAGTCCAGAAATATGATTTTCAAGTTATAATAATTAAAATTTGGAGTTTTATTATTATTTTTGAAAAGCTAAAATGAAATCACGATTTTTATAGCATTTTCAAAATGCTATAGTCTTTTGACAGCATTTTTAAATGCTGTTGTTTTGAATCTAACAAGGTTTGAAATAACTAAATATCTATTATGACATTTTATAAATGCTGTTATTCTTGAACTAAACCATTTTGGAAACTATAAGCTACGATAGCACTTTATAAATGCTGTCGTTGCTATAATTTGACATTGTTTGAAATGTTATAGATTTTAACACTATTTGAGCTATATTTTAAAGTGTTAAATGATTTAACTTTTGGAAATTTATTAATTATGAAATTTAAGAAGTTTTGAATATATTTAATATTTACATTTGAATTTTTAAGGAATTTAAAGTTGAATTTGAATTTAAATAGGGTTTACTTGGATATGTGTTAAATGGAATGAAATGTAATGAGATAAATGAATTTTTGAATGGAATTTTTAATGTAATTTGTAATGATGCTTGAAATAATAAATGAATGACTTATTTGATTTAAAAATGATATATAAATTTGAGTATTCGAATTTGAATTCAAATAATGATCTAATAATGAGGTTTTGAAAGGATCTGATATTTTAATGATTTTGAAATGGTTTAGAAATGATTTGACCTTTATTTTAATAAAGAATATGAATGTGGAATAATATTTGATTTTGATTTATTTGATAAAGGAATATTTGAAGTTTATATTTGTATGAAAAGATATTTGGTTTAATTGTAATTTAAGTTTACTTAAATAATGTTGGATTTATGAAATGAATATTTCGAAACTAAATAATAATGAAATTAGATTTGAGATATGTATATATGGAATTATATAGTTTAGTTTTGAAAAGTGGGACATTAAAGTTTGGAAATATAAGAAAATTGGATTATTTTGTAGATCAAATCTATATTTGAAATTTAAAAGACTTGAAATGTTTTGTTAGAAAACTAAATTGAATTGAAACTGATGGTTTGAATTGAATTAAATTGGAAATTTGAAATTTTGGTTTAATGGAATAAATTTGTAAAGTGTAAAGAATTAAAGGATGATTTCAAATGTATGATTTTGAAATGTTATGATCTTCAAAGTGTAATTGTTTCAAACATTTTTGGTTTCAAAAGAGTTATACTTTGAAAGTATTATGATTTTGAAATGAATATATGTTTTGAAATGTTTTAGTTTCGAAGTATAAACTATTTTGAAAGGAATATAGTTTGAAATGAAATGATTTGATCTTTTTTGAAGTATAAACTATTTTGAAATGGCCATGGCGTTATAATAACATTTGGTTGTTAAAGAGACCGGGATCAGAAGTTGTCATACTCTCTGCCAACTCTGAAAACGCTTTAACAACCGTGTACGTGGTGGAGATCCCAGAATGAAGTATGATGGTGGCGATGATCTTGAGGTATATTACATGGACCCAACTCCCGTGAGTTGGCATAAGGTGGCTAAAATAGGAGCGATCTCGGGCCAAGTGAGGTCATTCCTCCGATCGGACACATTCCTTCGATACTATACTCTTACTTGTGATTGATTAGATGGCCATCCTCCGATTTTGATATGGGAGTGTGTTCCGAGGTGGGCGCATATGGCTGTTGCATTACCACCAACCCATGTGCGTAATTGGTATATCTACCCTGGCATTGCCTTGTGTGCCGTGTCACTTACCATACCAAGCCTTTACTACGAGTTTGTTTTTCTCCCGTAGCCCGTGGAGTATTTAGGTTAGTCTCTCGATCTAGAGATATGCTGATACTGGATGGACTACTGAGACTATTATGTGTGAAGGGTGATATGGGTAGCCCGGAATACTATTTAAAAGTATGTTTATTTTACTGTATACATTATTATAATAGCGCAATATTACTACATAGTAAATAGTTTAACGGATCCTTAAAGGATGTGCGATCCCAAGCATCCTTTAAGTTACTGATGCATTTTTGTTACTGTTCACTTGAGTTGATTTACAGTTCATAAGTATTTATGTCATAACTCGAGTTTTTTGTGTTTTTCTTTACGCTCGAGTCAGATTGAGTGAGTTAGCATTCAAGATTCATCTTTGGAGTTGGAGCTTTCCTTGAAGATCCATCCATCTATTTTGCTTTTTGTATCCAGTGATTTCAGTGATGTATTCTAGTTTGTACCTGATGTATCTTGTTACTCTTCTGTTATATCTTATTTAACTCTTATGTATCTTATTTTTATATAATAGCTTCATGAACTACTATCTCTTTTAATTCCGCTGCATTATTATTTACTCTGTGTCTGTGATATGTGATTATGTATTTACTGTATATTCTGAGATTTGCCCAATTTTATTTACAACGCGGTATTTTGAGCAATTCAAGTCCGATATGTGTGGATGCGAATGGTTGAAAATATCGGGTTGTTACAACATTATTCTACATCGATCAACTCATCAAGTAATGAGGCATTCCGAAGGGAAAAAAGTGTAAAAGTACGATATTTAATCCGAGATATGTACCTTATATTTTATTAGCGAGCATATACGGCTAATATAGCGCAAAAGCGAGCTCCAAATGCGAAGCAAACGCGATCCGCACCTACTAATTACTCAACAAACAACATGAGAACATGCATATATGACAATAGTATCAATATACAACATATAGCAACATAATAACTATATATGCCAACATAGCAAATGTATGAAAAGCAATATATTCAACCATCAACCAACTATAATCCATAACCAATATCAATATTCATTTATATTCTCATTAATATTTAATGAATTGGTTTTTCAATTTAAATCACATTTGATTTATTTACAGTGGATGTTTTTATTAACATTCATTTTCAATTAGTTTATATTCACCAATTCATATTCAAGTTGGTTCACTTCCAATTCAAATTCAATTCTATTTAAGTTTCACTTAATTTCCAATTGAATTTCAATTACTTTAGCTTCCAATTTTATTAAATCAATTTCATTAACACTTAATGAATTATATACAATCAACTAACAATCATATAACAATCAATGTATATTAATTACAACCAAATTCTTTTGCTTACAATTGGTTTAATTTAATTGATTTTCATTCAATTATTCAACTTCCAATAACATTATATTTTAATGAATTAACACTTACATTCATTATTTCATATCAACTTAATTCACATTTAATTGATTAATATTCAATCCATTAATTCAATTCAATTACAAAATCGAATTTCATTTACATAACTTAAGTTCACATTTATCTCTTAACTTTATTATTTTACTTTGATACTAATATCAACTTCATTCAATATCACTTAAGTTATATTCCATTTAACTTTAAATTCACTTTTACTTACAACTCATATTCATAAATATATTCATATAGTTTCACTTCTTATATATATAAGTTTATCTCACAATTGTAAATCACTTTAATTATAATTCAATTCTCATAATTCTTTTTGCTTATACAATTCCTTTATTTAGATTATTCAAACAACCTAACAATCAACTTATATACTTTAATAATTCTGAAAAAATTATTTCTTTATATATAAAATATACTTAGGTAAAATTATTTCATTTACCCAATTTTAAAAACAATATTGTGTCGAATTGTTCTATTCAAGTGTTTAGAGATTCCTATCAACAACGTTAATTACTCGTATTAACCAGAATCTATATACCACTCAACAAACCAATCATCACAATATAAAACAATTTTATATTCACTAACAAATACGCTCTCATGGCTATTATTACACTCAAACTCATTCTAGAGTACTGCTGACTCTATCTCTAATGAGAAATACCCAACAGAACCATGGTTGTCGCTTAACCATAAGCTCTGATACCAACTGTAACGTCCCGAAGGTAGCGGTCACAACCGGTAGGCTTTTCAACCATCCCAGCCCCACCGTGGCTTACACTGATATCCCAGACTTGCTTTTACGGCCAGCCTCTCGACTGTCTCAGGTTACACCTAACCAACCCCCTAAAAGAGGATGTGTGGGAGTAAGAGTCTCCCGTTCGCCACCAAACCGCGAAGCGAGAACCCCCCATCACATAGCCCAAAGCTTAACAAGACTGGTGTGAGAACTCAAAACAGTTTATTTATCTTTAAAATCAAAATAGAGGAATATTTTTAAAGTCAATTCGCAATGCTTTTAAAAATGAGACTACCATAAGGCCTCCCGCACACACACACATGCAAACGCAGAATCGGAGGAGATTTCTCCTTATGATAGTCAAAGATGCTTGATACGCATTTAAAATAACATTTGATATTATTGTTAGTGTATAGTGTAGGAAAAAATTCATTTCGAAAGTAGAATATAAATCTTAGCCATCATACGACCATTATCGTATGCCTACTATAGCTACCATCTAAACAGTGGTGACCACCATAAGTAAATGGCAGGTTCTACAACTAAAACCGTACAAGTCTCGTATTGTTTCTTTGGATTTCCAACAAATGGTCAGGCCAAGGAACTTTCCATTGCCACATGAGAATGCCTCTGGAAAGACATCCCCGAGAACCAAACCGGAACTCTGCCAACACAAGGCCGGGTTACCCCTAACTGGGTAACTACTGACACGAGCACGCCATTCCCCGATCGTAAACGACCTTTCTCACGGGATCCCGAAAGCCAACAACCACAAAGTAATAAATTCGTAGTAACCACATAGGTTAAATATCTGGGCTCCATACCATGATACCACCTCTATCCAGAAGGAAATGTACATACCTTAAAGGGTGCTACCCCTCATAACCTTGCCGCATCTTTCCTGTTTTGACCATTTCCGGGGTGTGAGGTTCGACGAAGTCACGTCCACAAAAACATACTTTATACAAAAGCCATGCTTTGGGTCAACAAATGATCAACACAATGATCACTAAGATAGACGATCAAATAAACGATCCTATCACAATAATCAACACAATGATCATTTACAGCAACACTCAGCATATCACATTACCAAATTGGGAATATATCGCTGATAACTTCAACTATATAACCTATGAGCTCGTACGTCTCAGAGAAGGGTGTTAAGCTAAAAGAATAAATTCTTTGCCACCAACAGAAATATATTTGAAAGAAATCGGCTTTATATCTCAACTTGTAACGTCAAACATACAATCCATACAAGTTTGTTCCGGGATCGAACAAAACCGAAGGCACTTACAAAGAAGTCCTTGCAATCCGGATATTCACAATCCTGATCGGATTCACCATCACATATGGAGAACTCTATACCGGAGCAACTCGGTGCAGAGTAAATCGACAGGTCATCCTATCGCTCTCGCAAATACCGGGTCTTCAACACCGATCTTCAAATGCAATTCACATCGACGTATCACATATTCGGAATGGGTTATACGACCCCATGGTCCTTTCCCGGTTAACCCGAATAGTGAGCGCTTATTCAAAAATAAGTGTGGCATTCACATTCAAACAAATCACATCAATTACCCATTCAAAGGGAAATATTGATAGTCGGTTATTGAACTATCACTGGACATGCACACATCACCAGTTTCCAAATAATTTTCCAAATTATTTATTTTCCAAAAATATCTTTACAAGATATATTATTTCATACTTCAAAAATAAATCAATATTTATTTTTTAAAACCAATTTCACTTTCTTTTATAAATTCCTTAGTGAATTTACATTTTAAAATATCCATGCATATGATTTCAATAATTCATTTCAATTTATCTTCAAAAAGATAAATTCTCAAAATATTCACTTTATATTGGAAAACATTTCCATACTTATTTATTCATAAGTAATTCACAAATTTTATTTATTTTCAACACTTGGAAAATATTCAATATACTTCAATCGAAATTAAGTATATATTTCATTCTATTAAGGAAATCATTCTCTTAAACGTATTTATTTGGGCCAAAACGAATGTTACGTAAAACATCGTTACGACAACTCAAATTCACTAGTATAGGGTTTCGAAATTAAATAGATATATAAATCCCAATACTATGCAAAACATTTCCTTTCGGAAATCATTTACTATAACAACAGTGTTATAGTCCACCATTTCCTTCTATTTCTCGAAAACGTCTATTTCAACAATAGATGTTGAAATCTATGGTTTCGAATCTCAATACATTTAAAACATCGTTAGATCGTTTTAATTCCATTTAAAATATCACATTATAAACATTTTCTTTAACATCTTATTCACTATTCAAAAACGTGAATATACTTCATTAACAATTTCATCCTTTTATTCATTTTAATTCAAAGGATTATTCACTATTCAAAAATGTGAATATAACTCCACTTATAGGTTTCAACAAATTTTCTTGTCAAAATAAGTCATTTGCGAATTTATAAAACAACGTTTATAAATTCCATTTCTATTTATTTATAAAAACTTCCTTTTTATAAATTCCTTTATTAACCTATTCCAGTTTATAACTTAATTATGAACTAAAAGTTCATATTATAAGTTAAATACTTATAAAACGATTATTTTACAAAATCGTTCCTCTAAAGACTTTCCAAACCATAAATCTTATAACTTATAAGATTCATTTATTTAACCAAATCTATTCTTCAAATAACTTCACAAATTTATAATTCTTACTATTTATAAATTTCATTTATAACTTCACCATTTATAATTCTATAAATTTCATACTTTAATGAAATTCATTTTCACTTCATTCAAACACTTATAAAAACTCGTTTTATAATTTCAATATCTCAATTTATAAATATCCATTTATAAATCTCTTAATATAAATCAATTTATATTATTCTTTTTAAACGTCTTTAAATTCCTTTAAAAACTTCATTCTTTTGATTCATAAAATAATTAAATTTTATAAATCCTATACTTAAACTGGTCATAATAAATTCAAAAATTCCAATTTAACTATTTTATAAAATCATTAGCATCATATTCTCAAAAATCAGTTTTTAACTATTTTTCTCAAAATCATAATTTTTATAACACTAAAAATTATAACGTTTATTTATTTAAAATGGATCAAATTCCAAAAATTATTTTATAAACGTATACTTTCAAAAATCACTTTGAAATCATTTTAAAATTCCAAATTCGGTCCAATGATGCTACACACCAAATAGTCAATCACGACTACAACGATATCATATATCGATATGAAAATCCATCAAATATCAAAATATCTGAAATCAAATAAAAACTGTTGAGGAATCCAGTTGGATCCCTCCAACCTGTTTTCCTACATCCAAAAACATTAGCACAATACCAATTTCGCTCCAGTACGAAATTATCGCGGTATATGTTCTTATTAAATATTATCCGCTTAATAACGGCGTAATAGGGTCTCATCCGCTAAACAAAAAATGCGGGAAATCAACAACTCCAATATATACATATGCCAATATATATATATATTGCTACTATATATAATACCAATTTCACTGTTTATGAAATATTCGCGGTATATGTTTTTATTAAATAACATCCGCTTACTAACGGCGTATAATGTCTATTTTAACAATCAATAGATATCAATCAACATTCAAACATGCATTCAAATATTTTAAATCTAACTATTTAAAATAAAATCGAAACTAATTCGATTGAGTGAGAAGTTCTCACCTTGATTTTAAATTCCGTTTTAGCGATTTATTTCGAATAAAATTAAACGCGCGTTTAATTTTACCCAAAATTCTCACTAACTCCAAACGACTCCAAACCAACTCCATCGTGTAGTGCTCGTCCATACGATTCCAACGCAACTGAGTTTGCATTTTTTCGACCTCGTATGAAAAAGTTATTGATTTTACAAGTTTGTACACAATTTTATATAAACAATTCAACATAACTTTATAATTTTAAACCCACACCATACTCTCAGCCCTTAGATCCCCTTGCTTGCATCCTGGCCGTCCCCTACCTTCATCTCCCTCACGTTCAAGCTTCAGGAATTAGGCCGCAACCACCAACCCATCCTTAGCCAACTAGGGTTCCATATTACTCCGCCAATACTCAACGAAACTCGATCAAACCACTTGCAAATCGAAGCTCTTCGCGAGAGCTACCACCACCATCCCCCACCTGAAGCTCGGCCACCTATAGAGCCTTGGAATGCGTGCGAAAATCTGCAGGTTCGGCCCCACATAGCTCCCTCCACGCGACTCCAAACACGATCTCCACCGTTCACATCGAAGCTCTCACTCCCCTCTCCAACTTTCATGTTGACAACTTCCTCTAATTGTTGACGGATTGGAAGATCTAGAGGGAAGAAGTTGGAACATTTCTGGCCATTGGTTGTATAAGTGGCGGCTAGGGTTATGAAATTAGGGTTTAGTGTTTTTTTTTTATTTATGAAGGGTGTGGGTGTGTATTTATAGGAAAATCGATCGACACTATTCATCCGGGAATTCCGAACTCCGATTTACGCGCCGTAACCAGCGTTTCTAGGGTTTACCCCGCGTTTCGGACACAATGGAACAGGTTTCGGAAGCTAATTCAGAAGTATGTGCGAGTTATGGCTATAAACGCTCAATTTGAATTAAACCGATTTAAGTCGATTTCTAGGCGTTTTAATTTGTAACGGACAAACGGTAAATCCAATTGACTTGAAATTTGAAACCTTACAGTAATATCACATTACGGATCCGATGAAACTGGTTTTGTCGAAATCCGAGACTTTTTGAAAAATGGCTATTTTGACTCGCCAAATTTAAATTAAAAATAAATCGATGCGTTTCGAGCTGCGACGATCAAACGATAACTCCGATTGACACAAAATTTGAAATCCGATAATAACTAACTATTACGGATCCAATGGAACTGGTTTCGTTCAATTCTGAGACTGTTCAAAAATTGACTATTTTCACTAGTCGATTTTAATATTAAAATATTCAATTTTCACAAATTAACTTCTAATTCGATTTAAAAAGTTCTAAAATATCGTTCTAACTTCCATATGATAAAATAAAATTTTACAAATCATTTTCAATCATATTTAACTCAATTTTTAATTATTTCCATAATTTAACGTATTAAATCATCGATTTAATAATTCAAATAAATCCAAAAATTCAAATAAAAATTTATTTGACTTATAAATTCACTTATTAATATTTAAAATTAATTAAATATTCAAATTTTAATTTCTAAAAATTCTGGGTCGTTACAATCTTCCCCACTTAAAAGAATTTCGTCCTCGAAATTAACAAGTAAGAAAAGTTACAGAATCTATTAATTTTCCCAAAATTCATAGTTAAATTCCTTACAATACTTTACTAAGTTTTCCAAATCATACTTAGTTATCTTTTCAAAAGCAATCTATGTCATTTAACTTTCAATTCCAAAATCAAAGTTAAAGTTTTCAAAAAATTTCAATTTTCTCAAATTTTTTCTAACGCCTTAAATTTCCGGAAAAATTCGCTATAGTCTCCTTTGCGCGGCTCGATCCGGAAAAAAAAATGACAGTATATATATCACAAATATACATCTCATCAAGTAATGAGGCATCCCGAAGGGAAAAAAGTGTAAAAGTACGATATTTAATCCGAGATATGTACCTTATATTTTATTAGCGAGCATATACGGCTAATATAGCGCAAAAGCGAGCTCCAAATGCGAAGCAAACGCGATCCGCACCTACTAATTACTCAACAAACAACATGAGAACATGCATATATGACAATAGTATCAATATACAACATATAGCAACATAATAACTATATATGCCAACATAGCAAATGTATAAAAAGCAATATATTCAACCATCAACCAACTATAATCCATAACCAATATCAATATTCATTTATATTCTCATTAATATTTAATGAATTGGTTTTTCAATTTAAATCACATTTGATTTATTTACAGTGGATGTTTTTATTAACATTCATTTTCAATTAGTTTATATTCACTAATTCATATTCAAGTTGGTTCACTTCCAATTCAAATTCAATTCTATTTAAGTTTCACTTAATTTCCAATTGAATTTCAATTACTTTAGCTTCCAATTTTATTAAATCAATTTCATTAACACTTAATGAATTATATACAATCAACTAACAATCATATAACAATCAATGTATATTAATTACAACCAAATTCTTTTGCTTACAATTGGTTTAATTTAATTGATTTTCATTCAATTATTCAACTTCCAATAACATTATATTTTAATGAATTAACACTTACATTCATTATTTCATATCAACTTAATTCATATTTAATTGATTAATATTCAATCCATTAATTCAATTCAATTACAAAATCGAATTTCATTTACATAACTTAAGTTCACATTTATCTCTTAACTTTATTATTTTACTTTGATACTAATATCAACTTCATTCAATATCACTTAAGTTATATTCCATTTAACTTTAAATTCACTTTTACTTACAACTCATATTCATAAATATATTCATATAGTTTCACTTCTTATATATCTAAGTTTATCTCACAATTGTAAATCACTTTAATTATAATCCAATTCTCATAATTCTTTTTGCTTATACAATTCCCTTATTTAGATTATTCAAACAACCTAACAATCAACTTATATACTTTAATAATTCTGAAAAAATTATTTCTTTATATATAAAATATACTTAGGTAAAATTATTTCATTTACCCAATTTTAAAAACAATATTGTGTCGAATTGTTCTATTCAAGTGTTTAGAGATTCCTATCAACAACGTTAATTACTCGTATTAACCAGAATCTATATACCACTCAACAAACCAATCATCACAATATAAAACAATTTTATATTCACTAACAAATACGCTCTCATAGCTATTATTACACTCAAACTCATTCTAGAGTACTGCTGACTCTATCTCTAATGAGAAATACCCAACAGAACCATGGTTGTCGCTTAACCATAAGCTCTGATACCAACTGTAACGTCCCGAAGGTAGCGGTCACAACCGGTAGGCTTTTCAACCATTCCAGCCCCACCGTGGCTTACACTGATATCCCAGACTTGCTTTTACGGCCAGCCTCTCGACTGTCTCAGGTTGCACCTAACCAACCCCCTAAAAGAGGATGTGTGGGAGTAAGAGTCTCCCGTTCGCCACCAAACCGCGAAGCGAGAACCCCCCATCACATAGCCCAAAGCTTAACAAGACTGGTGTGAGAACTCAAAACAGTTTATTTATCTTTAAAATCAAAATAGAGGAATATTTTTAAAGTCAATTCGCAATGCTTTTAAAAATGAGACTACCATAAGGCCTCCCGCACACACACACATGCAAACGCAGAATCGGAGGAGATTTCTCCTTATGATAGTCAAAGATGCTTGATACGCATTTAAAATAACATTTGATATTATTATTAGTGTATAGTGTAAGAAAAAATTCATTTCGAAAGTAGAATATAAATCTTAGCCAACATACGACCATTATCGTATCTCTACTATAGCTACCATCTAAACAGTGGTGACCACCATAAGTAAATGGCAGGTTCTACAACTAAAACCGTACAAGTCTCGTATTGTTTCTTTGGATTTCCAACAAATGGTCAGGCCAAGGAACTTCCCATTGCCACATGAGAATGCCTCTGGAAAGACATCCCCGAGAACCAAACCGGAACTCTGCCAACACAAGGCCGGGTTACCCCTAACTGGGTAACTACTGACACGAGCACGCCAATCCCCGATCGTAAACGACCTTTCTCACGGGATCCCGAAAGCCAACAACCACAAAGTAATAAATTCGTAGTAACCACATAGGTTAAATATCTGGGCTCCATACCATGATACCACCTCTATCCAGAAGGAAATGTACATACCCTAAAGGGTGCTACCCCTCATAACCTTGCCGCATCTTTCCTGTTTTGACCATTTCCGGGGTGTGAGGTTCGACGAAGTCACGTCCACAAAAACATACTTTATACAAAAGCCATGCTTTGGGTCAACAAATGATCAACACAATTATCACTAAGATAGACGATCAAATAAACGATCCTATCACAATAATCAACACAATGATCATTTACAGCAACACTCAGCATATCACATTACCAAATTGGGAATATATCGCTGATAACTTCAACTATATAACCTCTAAGCTCGTACGTCTCAGAGAAGGGTGTTAAGCTAAAAGAATAAATTCTTTGCCACCAACAGAAATATATTTGAAAGAAATCGGCTTTATATCTCAACTTGTAACGTCAAACATACAATCCATACAAGTTTGTTCCGGGATCAAACAAAACCGAAGGCACTTACAAAGAAGTCCTTGCAATCCGGATATTCACAATCCTGATCGGATTCACCATCACATATGGAGAACTCTATACCGGAGCAACTCGGTGCAGAGTAAATCGACAGGTCATCCTATCGCTCTCGCAAATACCGGGTCTTCAACACCGATCTTCAAATGCAATTCACATCGACGTATCACATATTCGGAATGGGTTATACGACCCCATGGTCCTTTCCCGGTTAACCCGAATAGTGAGCGCCTATTCAAAAATAAGTGTGGCATTCACATTCAAACAAATCACATCAATTACCCATTCAAAGGGAAATATTGATAGTCGGTTATTGAAATATCACTGGACATGCACACATGTAACGACCCGCCTTTTTGGACAGTTTAAAACCGACGATCAATTACACATGTCGATTCCAAACCATTAAAAGAGCAGAAAGTTATTGGGGTAATTAAGAAAAGAAAAGGAAGGGAAATAAAGGAAATGAAACAACACAGAATCTCACAGCGGAAGGCTAAAGTATAATAATAAAATAACAGTTCATGAAGCTGTTAATTAAATGAATACATTTGAAATGAATACATTTGATTATTATTATACAACATTTATCAGAGTTACATACACAGCAAATATCATATAACAATGCAGCGGAATGGAATGAATATAATAGTAGTAGATCATATACCAAATCTTCGTCTCCGTCCTCCAAGGAAATGATCTTTAACCTAAACTGAAAACTCAGGACTGACCCGAGCGTAATGAAAAGACAAACACTCGAGTCAGGACTAAATATCCTTATGAAAGTTAAATCAATCGTAAATAAATATGAGTGTAACGGCGTCGGAGATGTTTACGGGGTTTGACATCTTCTATCCAGTGTCATCGTGCGTGCAATAACTTAAGAGATGTTACGGGATTTTCCATCTCTCAAGGATCCGTTAAACTATCTACTATGTAGTAATATACGCTAAGTAGATAATGCCTATCAGTAATATAAAGTATCAAAATAGCGTTAAGGCGTTACCATAATCCCCCTTAACACATTTTTATATTCCCAAAAGCATATACAAGACCGTAGTTTCCCCAAAACCGGAAGTCACCAGAGGGCAATCCATATACTCAAGGTACAAATCAAAACGTAGTGGTCGCGAATAGGATAATCAGTATGACAAGGTACATGAGGCAATACCAACTAGGATACTAGTAGTTGCGTGATCCGGACTGATGTTGGGCATAGCCAGCAGCTACCCCAACACCGCGAAACAACACTCCCAAATCAAGGGGTGCACCCAAATCGCATCACAAATGTAATAGATATGATATCGAAGAAGTGTGTCCGCTAGAGGTGGCGAACCTCAATGGCCCGGCGCGGCTCCTGTTTTAGTCATGTCAGGGGTCATCCAATAATCGTTCTCTTTCTTCAGTCAACGCGTTCACCAAACCATCCACTTCATTCTGGATCAACACTCCGCGTATAATAGTTATTAAAGTGGTTTTCGGTATCGACAGAGAGTATGTCCATATACGATCTCGGTCTCTTTAATAACTACGTATTATTACACCGTTGGCTCTTTTACATTTCAAATCGATTCATAATTGATATCAAAATATCATGTTCGCTTTAAAAATCAAATCCATTTCAAATATCATTTTATATCGCTTTTACATAGTAATATTCAAAGCCCGAATTAGGGTTAAATCTTTAAACAAATCAATTTTCGAATTTAAATCAAATCCCAAATTTTAAATTTCAAAGTCTCGCCTTATATTACTTAACAATTTCTTTTAACCAAATTTATTTCAACGTTCCAAACCCAAATTTCGATAAATTCGATTTCTATAAATTTATGTCTATTTATAACTTTTAAACAAACACATAAATAAATTTCAAATCGACGATTTTAAAAATTATTAATTTAGCCAATTCGGTGTCCGTATATAATTTTCTATCCTATGGCCAAGTAATTATTTATTTCAATTAAATGTCAGGGATGAGTATACATTACTTAAATTAAATCACAGTATCATATGTATGCATAACAGGTTATATATAAGCAATAAACATCCAAACATTTAAATATCAACCAATAACATCCATCGAAATAAATCATCCAATAGACAATACAATCCATGGCATTTTCATAGTTATCAAGGTCAGGTAATGTAATCGCAATTCAATTTCAATTTCAATTTAACTGTCAATTTAATTTTTCAACGGTTAATTCAAATAACAAGCTATACGACAATTAAATTCATATCAAACAACGACAAATAACATTCATATCACTTCATAATGTCAATTTAACTAGCATAAAGATATTTAGTACGTTGTGAGCGTTATAAAACACTCACCTTGATTTTACGATTTCAAATCAAATCGAACGACGTTCGATTTAACCCAAAATTTTCTCTAGCTCCAAACGATTCCAATCCAGCTCCTTTGCGAAGAGCTCGTCGAAACGATTCCAACGCAAAAAGTTTCGTCCGAATCCGACCTCGTATGAAAAAGATATGATTTTTACAAGTTTACACGATTTTATATTAACTAAATTTACAACCTTCTTTATAATTTTACCTAACTCAAATCTCAGCCACTAGATCCCTCCTCTGCAAATCTCCACCGCTCCTTCTTTCTTCCATCTCACGTTCATTCTACAGGAAGAAACCGAACAACATGAACCCATAAGCCATCACCTAGGGTTAAATATTGTGACCACCACGATCAACTTCAGGCCGATCAACGACCATGGTTTTGAAGCTCACGACGAAGGCTACCTTCGGCTGTAAGATGGTGGAACTCGGCCTCCTATTTTACCTCGAAAAACGTGAAAAACGCAGCAGGTTTGAACGTGATTTCCCGTCGATCCGTGGCTCCGTTTTTGATCATCTCCGTATGGATTTGAAGCTTTCATCGTGCTCTACAACTTTGTAGTTGAGAGTTTTTGCTAATTGTTGATGGATTGAGAGGAAAATGAGGAAGAAGTTTCGAATTTCGTGGCCATTGATTCAGGAAATGGCGGCTAGGGCTGAAGTCAATTAGGGTTTCTGGATTAAAATAATAATAAAACTGCCTCGGTTTGCGTGCGTATTTATATAGGTAGGTCCAAAATCATCCGAACTCCAATCGAGACGTGCCGCCAGGCGTTTATAAGGTTTTACCCCCATTCCGGACGCAATGGAACTAGTTTCAAGGCCTAATTCGATCATATGTGAGAGTTACGGAAATAAACGATCAATTTTACATTAAACCGATTAACCGAATTACTATGCGTTTTGTCTTGCTCTGGACAAACGGTAAATCCGTTTGACTTGAAATTTGAAACCTTACAATAATATAACATTACGGATCCAATGAAACTAGTTTCGTCGAAATCCGAGACCGTTTGAAAAATGACTATTTTTAACTCGCCAAATTAATATTAAACAATTTCAACGCGTTTCGAGCTGCCACGGTCAAACGACAACTCCGATTGCTACGAAAATTGAAATCCAATAATAACTAACTATTACGGATCCAATAGAACTAGTTTCGTCCAATTCTGAGACTGTTCAAAAATTGGCTATTTTTCAAGCGATAATTAAATATTAAAATATTCAATTTTCACAAATAAATTTTAAATTCAGTTTTAAAAGTTCTATAACATCACTATAACTCCAATATGATAAAATAAAATTTTACAAATCATTTTTAATCATATTAAACCCGTTATTTTATTTATCCAATAAATTCCAAATATTTAATTTAGACAATTTCGCTTATCCAATAATTCATTATCTTTTGAAATATTGAAATTGAACTTATAAGATTCAACTTTTAAAACCATTTCAAAATTTAGAACACTATTTTCATTTTACAGTTATTCAATTATTCAATAAGTTTTAAATATTTAATTTAAACAATTACGTATTCAATATTCAACATTTGATTTCAAATAGATTTTACTTATCAATCAATTACTCTATCATACCCAATGAATTCAACATTTAATATCCTATTCAACTATTGATTGCAAAGGCATTCACTAAGTAGCTTTTTTTTCATTACTTGGATAATTATTGCAATTCATTCCAGTTATTATTATTCCAAATGAATTACAAATTTTTTTCTAACATTAAATCACGAAATCTTATTAAATTAGCTAATTTAGTTATCGAAAATTTACGGGTCGTTACACTCTCCCACACTCAAAACTTTTCGTCCTCGAAAAGGAAAAGAAGGGAAAAGAAAGGAAAAGAAACTAAGTATAGAATTCAACATTAGATATATTTTATTCAAAGTTACCAACTTATAAAACAATGAAATTCCATTTATAAAGTCATAACTACGCTTCCACTAACTTACTCCGAACGGCTTCCTAACTTTAAAAGTTAGTAATCAAAACAAGTTATATAAAAAAAAAAATTTAAAACTTGAAAAAATTTCTAACACCCGGATTTTACGGAAAATTTCGGCAGAGTCTCCTTTGCGCGGCTCGATCGGAAAAAATATAATAGCATATATATCATAAATATACATCTCATCTCAATGATGAGGCATCCCATATGTGGGGAAACAACATATAAATATCACCAATATCATATAAAACCGTAAGCGTACCTTTTATTTAGCATTTATTAGCATTTTACTTACATTATGCGTTTAGCGTAGAAGCGAACTCCACAACGAAGCGCAACCCCTTTGCTACCTACTAAAATGCTCAATAACTAAGTTAGAACCATACATATAAAGATAGATCGATATATTTAGCCTACACAACATATATATAACATATTTAGCTTCAAAACTGAGATTTCAATTTCTGGACAGCAAACAAATCTTAGCTTTAGGTCACCTAAACTGTAAAATTTGACAATAGAATCTAAACAAAAGTTGTTGCATTCATTTCAGGTTTTCCGGAATGTCCAAAATCATCGAATTCGGATCATCCGTTCAAAAGTTATGGCCGTTTTACTTAGGGAATACGCTTCAGCCTGGGCAGTGTTTGCGCAGGTCCGCGACGTTCACCCACATTTCCGACCTTCTAAACCACATCAAAACACAAAACACTTAAAACAAAAGTTTTAGCTTAAGTTCTTAGCTTTCCATAAAGGGCAAGATCATCAAAATCCGATAAACCAGTCAAAAGATATGGCGAAAATACTAAGGTTGTATGCTTCAGATTTTTCTTATTTTTTTACACAGGACAGCGAGTAACATTCAAGTTTTTAACCTAGTAGACGAAGGAATTTCTCAAGACACTCTAAATAAAAGTTGTGCTATAGTTTCTAAGCTTTTCGGAAAGTCCAAAATCGTCGAATTCCGTTCAGCCATTTAAAAGTTATGGTTGTTTTCATTTCAGCATGTATTGGACCATTTTGGATTTTTTTTTTTTTTTCTTCCAAAATTTTGCTTTTATTATTTCAAAGTACAAACCATCAAAACATCAAATTTTCTAAAGAACAATCATAAACACAAAGCTATTTATTTTCTTATTCATCCACACAATAGGTTTACATTCAATTTGTTTCCGATTTATTCAAGTTTGTTTCATTCATATTTTAAATTAAAGTCAATTTGCTTCAATTTAAATTGAATTCCATTATATTTAATTTCACTTTGCTTCGAATTTGAATTTTATTATTTTAAAATTTTATTCCCTTTATTCAATTCCATTAACACTAATGAATTCTACTTAATCAATTATCATCCATCTAACAACCAATGCATATCAAACATTAACATCCATCCAAAATCTACACTAAATCAATTATACATTTCCAAGTCAACTTTAATTTCATACACTTCCAAGCTTATAAACATTTAGTTATATTCAAATTTAATCAGTTTCCATTTACCCAATTTATATTTCATTAATTTTAAATTTTATTCATTCACTTATATATATCATTCATTTTACCGCTTAAATTTCTTTTATATTTACAACTATCAATTAGATCTTCACATTTTATTTTCGTTCTCACACTGGTATATTATTTCTCTTCTTATCCTTATTAGCATTTTAAACCTTTTAAGTATTTGGTAAGTTATAGTTATGCAAATAGAATGTAGTTAAACAACATACAACTTCTTTCCATTTAAAGTTGAATTTTCAATTAATTAATTCTTAAGTCATTACTTAAATTTCACTATAATTTAATTTCACATTTTCATTCACATATAGTATTTCCATTTTATATTAACATAATTGTGAATCACCTTTAAATGTTAATTTGAATTCCAATTATTTACTAACAATTTTATTTATATTTGCAAACCATTAATGAAATGCATATTTCATTATTCAAACCTATACTTGTATATTATCCAATTAACAATTCATATAACATTTTTGAACTTCTTAAATATTTTGGTAAGTTATATCTATGCTATAGAATGAAATTTAATACTATGCGAGTTTTACAGTTTCAATTTTTATTTTAAGTTCATAATTTCCTAATTCTAAGGATTTCTACTTCAATTGATATTTCACTTAGCTCTTAGGTTCATTTCTCATTTCACAATTCAGAAGTTCCTTAATGATTCAAGTCTAAATTCATTTCACTCATTTAAAAAAATCATTAATTATTAAAGGACTTAAGAATTCCAATCCCGGTTTCATTTCAAATCAAGTTTTGAAATAATATATACTTATATAATTTATATAACCAATCATACTATAGAGAGTACAAAATAAAATAAAATTTGAATCAAAACAAAGTTTAGACAAGCTATTAAGTGGTCTCCCCCACTCGGACTCTCGAAAATAAACGCCGATGATGCGTGCACTCATCACCGAAATCATTTTCTAGCGTCAAGAGAAGGGAATATAACACTTATCATAAAAAAAATCCTTCGAAAACAATTTCAACTCAATTATACTATCATATAATATTCATATTATGTTTTTCATATTCTTGTAAGTCAATTTCAAGCACCGGAATTTAAATTCCCAAATCCAAGTTAAAATTCATTTATATTCATTATCAATTGTGTTTACAAGATTTCATTTTCCTAAATCCATTGTTATTTAATCAATTGTTGTAAATATTGACTGATCAAACAATAACGATAATAATCTAATATTATCATCTCCTAACAATCAATTCAATCAAAATGAATAAATATTCAAATAATTCTTTTATATAAAATATATTCCAAAACGATATTGTGTTGGTTTGTCCTATTCGAGTGTTTAGAATTTCCTATCGACGCCTTGGCGTCCCAAGTATCGACCAGAATTCATAAATACTCAACGGAACAAATTAACACAATATAAAACCATTTTATATCAAATAACAAGTACGCTCTCTCATATACACTCAACTCATTCATATAGTTTACCTCTATTTCAATGAGTTATTCCCCACTAGAGCCAAGGTTTATCGCTAAACCAAAGCTCTGATACCAACTGTAACGACCCGCCTTTTTGGACAGTTTAAAACCGACGATCAATTACACATGTCGATTCCAAACCATTAAAAGAGCAGAAAGTTATTGGGGTAATTAAGAAAAGAAAAGGAAGGGAAATAAAGGAAATGAAACAACACAGAATCTCACAGCGGAAGGCTAAAGTATAATAATAAAATAACAGTTCATGAAGCTGTTAATTAAATGAATACATTTGAAATGAATACATTTGATTATTATTATACAACATTTATCAGAGTTACATACACAGCAAATATCATACAACAATGCAGCGGAATGGAATGAATATAATAGTAGTAGATCATATACCAAATCTTCGTCTCCGTCCTCCAAGGAAATGATCTTTAACCTAAACTGAAAACTCAGGACTGACCCGAGCGTAATGAAAAGACAAACACTCGAGTCAGGACTAAATATCCTTATGAAAGTTAAATCAATCGTAAATAAATATGAGTGTAACGGCGTCGGAGATGTTTACGGGGTTTGACATCTCCTATCCAGTGTCATCGTGCGTGCAATAACTTAAGAGATGTTACGGGATTTTCCATCTCTCAAGGATCCGTTAAACTATCTACTATGTAGTAATATACGCTAAGTAGATAATGCCTATCAGTAATATAAAGTATCAAAATAGCGTTAAGGCGTTACCATAATCTCCCTTAACACATTTTTATATTCCCAAAAGCATATACAAGACCGTAGTTTCCCCAAAACCGGAAGTCACCAGAGGGCAATCCATATACTCAAGGTACAAATCAAAACGTAGTGGTCGCGAATAGGATAATCAGTATGACAAGGTACATGAGGCAATACCAACTAGGATACTAGTAGTTGCGTGATCCGGACTGATGTTGGGCATAGCCAGCAGCTACCCCAACACCGCGAAACAACACTCCCAAATCAAGGGGTGCACCCAAATCGCATCACAAATGTAATAGATATGGTATCGAAGAAGTGTGTCCGCTAGAGGTGGCGAACCTCAATGGCCCGGCGTGGCTCCTGTTTTAGTCATGTCAGGGGTCATCCAATAATCGTTCTCTTTCTTCAGTCAACGCGTTCACCAAACCATCCACTTCATTCTGGATCAACACTCCGCGTATAATAGTTATTAAAGTGGTTTTTGGTATCGACAGAGAGTATGTCCATATCCGATCCCGGTCTCTTTAATAACTACGTATTATTACACCGTTGGCTCTTTTACATTTCAAATCGATTCATAATTGATATCAAAATATCATGTTCGCTTTAAAAATCAAATCCATTTCAAATATCATTTTATATCGCTTTTACATAGTAATATTCAAAGCCCGAATTAGGGTTAAATCTTTAAACAAATCAATTTTCGAATTTAAATCAAATCCCAAATTTTAAATTTCAAAGTCTCGCCTTATATTACTTAACAATTTCTTTTAACCAAATTTATTTCAACGTTCCAAACCCAAATTTCGATAAATTCGATTTCTATAAATTTATGTCTATTTATAACTTTTAAACAAACACATAAATAAATTTCAAATCGACGATTTTAAAAATTATTAATTTAGCCAATTCGGTGTCCGTATATAATTTTCTATCCTATGGCCAAGTAATTATTTATTTCAATTAAATGTCAGGGATGAGTATACATTACTTAAATTAAATCACAGTATCATATGTATGCATAACAGGTTATATATAAGCAATAAACATCCAAACATTTAAATATCAACCAATAACATCCATCGAAATAAATCATCCAATAGACAATACAATCCATGGCATTTTCATAGTTATCAAGGTCAGGTAATGTAATCGCAATTCAATTTCAATTTCAATTTAACTGTCAATTTAATTTTTCAACGGTTAATTCAAATAACAAGCTATACGACAATTAAATTCATATCAAACAACGACAAATAACATTCATATCACTTCATAATGTCAATTTAACTAGCATAAAGATATTTAGTACGTTGTGAGCGTTATAAAACACTCACCTTGATTTTACGATTTCAAATCAAATCGAACGACGTTCGATTTAACCCAAAATTTTCTCTAGCTCCAAACGATTCCAATCCTGCTCCTTTGCGAAGAGCTCGTCGAAACGATTCCAACGCAAAAAGTTTCGTCCGAATCCGACCTCGTATGAAAAAGATATGATTTTTACAAGTTTACACGATTTTATATTAACTAAATTTACAACCTTCTTTATAATTTTACCTAACTCAAATCTCAGCCACTAGATCCCTCCTCTGCAAATCTCCACCGCTCCTTCTTTCTTCCATCTCACGTTCATTCTACAGGAAGAAACCGAACAACATGAACCCATAAGCCATCACCTAGGGTTAAATATTGTGACCACCACGATCAACTTCAGGCCGATCAACGACCATGGTTTTGAAGCTCACGACGAAGGCTACCTTCGGCTGTAAGATGGTGGAACTCGGCCTCCTATTTTACCTCGAAAAACGTGAAAAACGCAGCAGGTTTGAACGTGATTTCCCGTCGATCCGTGGCTCCGTTTTTGATCATCTCCGTATGGATTTGAAGCTTTCATCGTGCTCTACAACTTTGTAGTTGAGAGTTTTTGCTAATTGTTGATGGATTGAGAGGAAAATGAGGAAGAAGTTTCGAATTTCGTGGCCATTGATTCAGGAAATGGCGGCTAGGGCTGAAGTCAATTAGGGTTTCTGGATTAAAATAATAATAAAACTGCCTCGGTTTGCGTGCGTATTTATATAGGTAGGTTCAAAATCATCCGAACTCCAATCGAGACGTGCCGCCAGGCGTTTATAAGGTTTTACCCCCATTCCGGACGCAATGGAACTAGTTTCAAGGCCTAATTCGATCATATGTGAGAGTTACGGAAATAAACGATCAATTTTACATTAAACCGATTAACCGAATTACTATGCGTTTTGTCTTGCCCCGGACAAACGGTAAATCCGTTTGACTTGAAATTTGAAACCTTACAATAATATAACATTACGGATCCAATGAAACTAGTTTCGTCGAAATCCGAGACCGTTTGAAAAATGACTATTTTTAACTCGCCAAATTAATATTAAACAATTTCAACGCGTTTCGAGCTGCCACGGTCAAACGACAACTCCGATTGCTACGAAAATTGAAATCCGATAATAACTAACTATTACGGATCCAATAGAACTAGTTTCGTCCAATTCTGAGACTGTTCAAAAATTGGCTATTTTTCAGGCGATAATTAAATATTAAAATATTCAATTTTCACAAATAAATTTTAAATTCAGTTTTAAAAGTTCTATAACATCACTATAACTCCAATATGATAAAATAAAATTTTACAAATCATTTTTAATCATATTAAACCCGTTATTTTATTTATCCAATAAATTCCAAATATTTAATTTAGACAATTTCGCTTATCCAATAATTCATTATCTTTTGAAATATTGAAATTGAACTTATAAGATTCAACTTTTAAAACCATTTCAAAATTTAGAACACTATTTTCATTTTACAGTTATTCAATTATTCAATAAGTTTTAAATATTTAATTTAAACAATTACGTATTCAATATTCAACATTTGATTTCAAATAGATTTTACTTATCAATCAATTACTCTATCATACCCAATGAATTCAACATTTAATATCCTATTCAACTATTGATTGCAAAGGCATTCACTAAGTAGCTTTTTTTTCATTACTTGGATAATTATTGCAATTCATTCCAGTTATTATTATTCCAAATGAATTACAAATTTTTTTCTAACATTAAATCACGAAATCTTATTAAATTAGCTAATTTAATTATCGAAAATTTACGGGTCGTTACAACACATCACCAGTTTCCAAATAATTTTCCAAATTATTTATTTTCCAAAAATATCTTTACAAGATATATTATTTCATACTTCAAAAATAAATCAATATTTATTTTTTTAAACCAATTTCACTTTCTTTTATAAATTCCTTAGTGAATTTACATTTTAAAATATCCATGCATATGATTTCAATAATTCATTTCAATTTATCTTCAAAAAGATAAATTCTCAAAATATTCACTTTATATTGGAAAACATTTCCATACTTATTTATTCATAAGTAATTCACAAATTTTATTTATTTTCAACACTTGGAAAATATTCAATATACTTCAATCGAAATTAAGTATATATTTCATTCTATTAAGGAAATCATTCTCTTAAACATATTTATTTGGGCCAAAACGAATGTTACGTAAAACATCGTTACGACAACTCAAATTCACTAGTATAGGGATTCGAAATTAAATAGATATATAAATCCCAATACTATGCAAAACATTTCCTTTCGGAAATCATTTACTATAACAACAGTGTTATAGTCCACCATTTCCTTCTATTTCTCGAAAACGTCTATTTCAACAATAGATGTTGAAATCTATGGTTTCGAATCTCAATACATTTAAAACATCGTTAGATCGTTTTAATTCCATTTAAAATATCACATTATAAACATTTTCTTTAACATCTTATTCACTATTCAAAAACGTGAATATACTTCATTAACAATTTCATCCTTTTATTCATTTTAATTCAAAGGATTATTCACTATTCAAAAATGTGAATATAACTCCACTTATAGGTTTCAACAAATTTTCTTGTCAAAATAAGTCATTTGCGAATTTATAAAACAACGTTTATAAATTCCATTTCTATTTATTTATAAAAACTTCCTTTTTATAAATTCCTTTATTAACCTATTCCAGTTTATAACTTAATTATGAACTAAAAGTTCATATTATAAGTTAAATACTTATAAAACGATTATTTTACAAAATCGTTCCTCTAAAGACTTTCCAAACCATAAATCTTATAACTTATAAGATTCATTTATTTAACCAAATCTATTTTTCAAATAACTTCACAAATTTATAATTCTTACTATTTATAAATTTCATTTATAACTTCACCGTTTATAATTCTATAAATTTCATACTTTAATGAAATTCATTTTCACTTCATTCAAACACTTATAAAAACTCGTTTTATAATTTCAATATCTCAATTTATAAATATCCATTTATAAATCTCTTAATATAAATCAATTTATATTATTCTTTTTAAACGTCTTTAAATTCCTTTAAAAACTTCATTCTTTTGATTCATAAAATAATTAAATTTTATAAATCCTATACTTAAACTGGTCATAATAAATTCAAAAATTCCGATTTAACTATTTTATAAAATCATTAGCATCATATTCTCAAAAATCAGTTTTTAACTATTTTTCTCAAAATCATAATTTTTATAACACTAAAAATTATAACGTTTATTTATTTAAAATGGATCAAATTCCAAAAATTATTTTATAAACGTATACTTTCAAAAATCACTTTGAAATCATTTTAAAATTCCAAATTCAGTCCAATGATGCTACACACCAAATAGTCGATCACGACTACAACGATATCATATATCGATATGAAAATCCATCAAATATCAAAATATCTGAAATCAAATAAAAACTGTTGAGGAATCCAGTTGGATCCCTCTAACCTGTTTTCCTGCATCCAAAAACATTAGCACAATACCAATTTCGCTCCAGTACGAAATTATCGCGGTATATGTTCTTATTAAATATTATCCGCTTAATAACGGCGTAATAGGGTCTCATCCGCTAAACAAAAAATGCGGGAAATCAACAACTCCAATATATACATATGCCAATATATATATATTGCTACTATATATAATACCAATTTCACTGTTTATGAAATATTCGCGGTATATGTTTTTATTAAATAACATCCGCTTACTAACGGCGTATAATGTCTATTTTAACAATCAATAAATATCAATCAACATTCAAACATGCATTCAAATATTTTAAATCTAACTATTTAAAATAAAATCGAAACTAATTCGATTGAGTGAGAAGTTCTCACCTTGATTTTAAATTCCGTTTTAGCGATTTATTTCGAATAAAATTAAACGCGCGTTTAATTTTACCCAAAATTCTCACTAACTCCAAACGACTCCAAACCAACTCCATCGCGTAGTGCTCGTCCATACGATTCCAACGCAACTGAGTTTGCATTTTTTCGACCTCGTATGAAAAAGTTATTGATTTTATAAGTTTGTACACAATTTTATATAAACAATTCAACATAACTTTATAATTTTAAACCCACACCATACTCTCAGCCCTTAGATCCCCTTGCTTGCATCCTGGCCGTCCCCTACCTTCATCTCCCTCACGTTCAAGCTTCAGGAATTAGGCCGCAACCACCAACCCATCCTTAGCCAACTAGGGTTCCATATTACTCCGCCAATACTCAACGAAACTCGATCAAACCACTTGCAAATCGAAGCTCTTCGCGAGAGCTACCACCACCATCCCCCACCTGAAGCTCGGCCACCTATAGAGCCTTGGAATGCGTGTGAAAATCTGCAGGTTCGGCCCCACATAGCTCCCTCCACGCGACTCCAAACACGATCTCCACCGTTCACATCGAAGCTCTCACTCCCCTCCCCAACTTTCATGTTGACAACTTCCTCTAATTGTTGACGGATTGGAAGATCTAAAGGGAAGAAGTTGGAACATTTCTGGCCATTGGTTGTATAAGTGGCGGCTAGGGTTATGAAATTAGGGTTTAGTGTTTTTTTTTTATTTATGAAGGGTGTGGGTGTGTATTTATAGGAAAATCGATCGACACTATTCATCCGGGAATTCCGAACTCCGATTTACGCGCCGTAACCAGCGTTTCTAGGGTTTACCCCACGTTTCGGACACAATGAAACAGGTTTCGGAAGCTAATTCAGAAGTATGTGCGAGTTATGGCTATAAACGCTCAATTTGAATTAAACCGATTTAAGTCGATTTCTAGGCGTTTTAATTTGTAACGGACAAACGGTAAATCCAATTGACTTGAAATTTGAAACCTTACAATAATATCACATTACGGATCCGATGAAACTGGTTTCGTCGAAATCCGAGACTTTTTGAAAAATGGCTATTTTGACTCGCCAAATTTAAATTAAAAATAAATCGATGTATTTCGAGCTGCTACGATCAAACGATAACTCCGATTGACACGAAATTTGAAATACGGTAATAACTAACTATTACGGATCCAATGGAACTGGTTTCGTTCAATTCTGAGACTGTTCAAAAATTGACTATTTTCACTAGTCGATTTTAATATTAAAATATTCAATTTTCACAAATTAACTTCTAATTCGATTTAAAAAGTTCTAAAATATCGTTCTAACTTCCATATGATAAAATAAAATTTTACAAATCATTTTCAATCATATTTAACTCAATTTTTAATTATTTCCATAATTTAACGTATTAAATCATCGATTTAGTAATTCAAATAAATCCAAAAATTCAAATAAAAATTTATTTGACTTATAAATTCACTTATTAATATTTAAAATTAATTAAATATTCAAATTTTAATTTCTAAAAATTCTGGGTCGTTACAGTCACTCCCGACCCCCTACAACACAAGACCGGGACTACCCCTTACTTGATAATCCCGAGTAAGATCACCCCACGGTTGGGATCAGCAACCGCACCACTAAACCAAAATAAAAGGGACATCTAGACAGGGTTGACCTCTCCCTGAAATGGATGCTACCCACCTAGCCTTGCTGCGTAACCCCTCATTTTCAGTCATTCCCGGTTGATGAGACTTGAGGCTAAGCGTTACCTTTTAGAACGTTTCACTTAGAATGCCCATCTTCCACCAGACGATGTTCCGAAAGCATCGTCCATACAAATCCGTCCCGGGTTTGAACAGAACCGAAGGCACTATTACTACTACATCCATTTTGGAATCTCCTCAGGATTAGTAGCGACTAGCCCTTGCACTTCACTGCTCCATCTTCGACTCCGAACACGTTTTTCCACGAAAACGTACAAACCGGATCGAAGTGGTTTTCAAGAAATTAATCCCGATCTCTGTAACAACCCGCATATTTATCGATTTTATATTTAAATATTTTATTTGAATATTTTATCTTTAATCGGATTTTGGTCTGAAAAGCTACTTATTGCAAACGGACAAATTAGGACTCGAGATCACTTCCATTGAGTTCGAAATGCTGTTTACAACATTTTTTAGTATAAACATTGATATGATTGGAGATAATGGAATTTCACTACTTTTTCACTTGAGACTTTGGGTTGGGCTTTTAGCCTATTAGACCCAACCTTCACCCTTCCTCTTCATAACTTCATTTCTATTTGCCTAAGCCTTCAAGCTTCTTCAAAAATGGTGGAGGGAATGGGAAATTAAAATTCCAAAACTCAAATTCAATTGCAATCCATCTTTCTACTATAAATTCAAGAAGAAGACATTGGATTCAAGCTTCTTGTGCTTAGATAGAAGAGGGATTGATTCTCGCTTGCTTAAAACTTCATTTTCATTGATATTTGGTGCAAAGGTGAGATTTTTATCTCATAATTCTAACCTATAACTATATTGGACTGTTGGTAATGATTCCCTATCACTTTTTCATGTATATTTGCATTTGGTTTGGATTGGATTGGCGAAAAAACTCCAATTTTTAGCGTTTTGGTGAGTTTTCTGCATTTAGGTCGCACTGCCTCGGAGTTAGGTTGCAAGGTCGTAAGTCGTAAGTCATAGGTCGCTGACCTTTAGGTCGTGCCCCTTTAGGTCGCTCAGCCTTGCCTACCTCGTTAGGTCGCGTGACCTTAGGTCGTTCCCTTTTAGGTCGTATGACCTTAAGTCGCTCGCATGGGTTAGGTCGTTGGACCTTAGGTCGTCTACCCATTAGGTTGCTCGCATGGGTTAGGTCGTTGGACCTTAGGTCGTTTACCCACTAAGTCGCTCGGCAGATAACTCGTCCCCACTTAACTCGCTCGACCTAGTTAGGTCGTTAGGTCGCGTGCCTCTTTGGGTCGTTCCCACGTTAGGTCGCGCCTCATTTAGGTTGCGTCTATTTTAGGTCGCGTGTTTCACCAGGCCGTTAGGCCTTTACCTCATTAAGTCGTAGGTCGCTCGACCTTATTACCTTGTTAACCCGCGAGTCCCTTAAGTCGCTCGTCTCTATTAGGTCGCATGAACCATAAGGTCGTTGGCGCGCATAGGTCGCTAGGTCGCTCGGCCTTCATTCGTTAGGTCGTTCAACGATGCAGCTTGGCCTTCATCCCTTAAGTCGCTACCTGTTAGCTCGTTACACCTTAGGTCGTTAGGTCGTGTGACCTTAGGCCGTTAGGTCGTGTGACCTTAGGTCGCGAGCCGTTAAGACCTTAGGTCGCTCACCTCTTCTAACCCGTGAGTCCCTTAAGTCGCTCGCCTCCCTTAGGTCACTCGATCCTATCCTCCCTTTGGTCTTCACTAGGTCGTACCGTTTTGGACGGAGCGCTGCCCCCTGGACCCCCGCGACCTGACCGGGCAGGTCGAACCCCGTAGCGGGTGTGTTGCCCCCGCACCCCCACCTTGGGGGGTTGCCACCCCCCCTGGACCCCCCCTCCGTAGGGGATCTTATCTGAAAAACATTCAACAGAACTTGTTGAGCTGATTTCCTTGGATTTTTATCACATCTTCGAATGTGATCTTTGTGATTGATTGTTTTTACAATCGCTTCTGTGGTTTGTCACTTTAAAATATAAATGTTTCAATACTAGTAGTAAATATCAAAACACTTTCAACAAAATGATTTCAACTCTATTTTTCATAACAAAGCTCTTTTCTTAACCCGTTTTCCAATCTATTAGTATATACAAACCTTTACCTCACTCGGATGAGAAATCTAATTAAACGGCTTAGTAAAACAAGTGGTATGAAACGCCTGCGTTTGCTTCGTCGGTTAATTCTTGGACTTGTTCGATTGGACCTCTAGTGACAATTTTATTAGTGAAGATTTACAGTATGTTCGTAAATATTTAAGTTAAGCTAGTGGTTATGGGACATGAAACTAAACTTTTATATTTACTAACTTAGTGTAATTGACATTTCTCGTTGATCATGATGATCATTTTATGATTTAGACTAGCAATTGTGCGATGTCTCTTTGTTTGCAAGGTTAGACTAGACCTCATTGGTGTGATTCCGACTCACACATATCTCTTTGTCCGCAAGGTTAGTCTAGACATCATTTGTGTGATTCCACTCACACATACCTTTTTGTTGCGAGGTTAGGCTAGACACCATTTGTGTGATTCCACTCACACGTACCTTTATGCTTTTTGGTTAGCCTAGACCTCATCTGGGTGATTCCGACTCACCCATATGGGGTAGCTCCCCATGGTCTTCGGACCGTCATGTGATAGGCCTCTTTCCCTTTTTCTGTGATTTCTGGATTTCTTGTGTTGATTTCTGGAATTTATGTCATTGACTTATTATGAGTACAAGTTTAGGGTATGATGTCCTCTTTGGATCTTTGAGAAGATTCTTGTGATATTGATTGATCTTCTGTTGATCATCATTTGCATACTTATAGTAGTATGTCAGTATGGATATTTTATGTTTATGCCATATCTTTTATTTTTATATCATGTCACTGATATTTATAGCTAGACTGATCCGTTTATTATTTTCTTAAATAATACTCGGGTCAGACCGAGATGTTACAGGTGCTTCTGCTTGACTTCCTCCGGAGATTTGCTACCCTGACTTTTGGCTAACTATTTAGATTAGCAGTTTTTGTTGTATACACTTGAGATATAGACTCATAGTTGTATTCTTTTGTATAGCACGTGATGCTATTCTTTTGTATTATTGTGGATCTTTTTGACCACTACTCTGATGTACACTTTCATGAGTTAGTTATATATTCATATCTTCTTCCACCTTTGTGATATGGATGATTGTGACTGATTTGTGTTATGCTTATTTCTATGTTTGTTTCCGAAGATTATTTATAGCTAACGTGTGATAAGCAATTACATGGATGGTTGCTCCTCAACAGCTTTATTCTCCGTGCTAGTTGACAGCACTACACCGTAGTGTTCTTGGCTAGCGTGGGTATAGAGGTGGGGCGTCACAATCTCGGTCTCTTCGAAACGATTAGCGCATTGGCCAATATTGATAGTCGATGATTTAACTATCAATTAACATTCACAAACATCCATCAAACAATAAATAATTTCTCCAAAATTATTTATTAATCTCAAAATATCATCACAAGATATATTTCCACTTTTCAAACCTTTTTGAAAACAGTTTCAAACTATCTTCCTTTTACAGACTAAATTTCCCAAATATTTTCTATATTTTCTATTTCCACTGAAATCACCAAGCACAAAACTTTAGATTTCTAAAATAATTTAAAAACACTTTGTTGTAAAGTATGCTTTAACATTTAAATTTAGAAATGCTACTTTAATACTTAATTAAAAATAATACTTTAGGAATATTTGAAATAAGGTTACTTTATAAAATATAAAACTAGATTTTCTCCTTTAAACAAATTACCAAATCATCTTTTAAATAATAACTACGATAATAAATTTTGAAAAATACTTTCTTTAGAATTAAATATTTAGAAATAATCAATTTTCGAAAACATGGTTTTTAAAACAACATTAAAGCCTTTAACTTATATTTAAAAATTTACTTTGAAAACATACTTGGCTATCCAGGGAAATACGCTTCTCTTCACATCCTTTAAAAATAAATTACTATTTATTTTATTTAAAAAAAATTCCATTTCTTTAATAAATTCCCACCGTGAATTTATTTTTCAAATATCCACTGATATATTGCTTCACTTTTATAAACCCAGTTTATAAATTTCTTCTTATCCTTTCAAATAAATTTAAACCTTGGATTTAAAGTAAATTCTTTTATTCCTTTAAATAATATCACTTAAGTTTTATAATTCATCATTCTTTTCTTCTGTTTATTCAAATCCCCATTCTCCATACTCGGAGTTATTTATTAGAATTTTAAAATTTCTTTTATTCTTATCCAGTTCATTCTTTAATTTATTTAAATCATCTATGATTATTTTACTTAAAAATTCACTCTTTTATTTTCTTTTCAAAATTCCAATTCTATATATTTTGATAACTCATTGTACCAAAATATATTCAAGCAAACTATAGCATTCAATATTCCAATATAATTCATCACAGAAGATCAAATAATCATAAAAAGAATATTAAATAATCTAAATAAATGTTGAGGAATCCAGTTGGATCCCTCCAACCTATTTTCCTGCATCCACAGATGTTAGCACAATACCAATTCCACTTCGAGGTGGAATATCGCGGTATATGGGATTAATATAATATCATCTGCTATTATGCGGCGCATAGGGTCTCATCCGCTATATAATGCGGGAAATCAATCATTCCAAGATATATTATATACTATAATATAGCACATCAAATCAATTCAACCATTCAACCAATTATTTAAATTTAATCATTTAAATTAAAATTATTACCAGATGAGTGAGATTAACTCACCTTTGCTTTCCGTTTTGCAATCCATTTCCCTCTCGACTATTACTTCCCAATTTTATACCTAGTATAAATATTTATATGTTTTATTAATGTCCGAGATAATCTACCAATAACTTGCCCATAAATAAATTAAATTGACCAATAATTTAATTTAACTGATCATTTGGTTTTAACCGAATAAATTCTAATTTCAACCAATTTCCTCTAATAAATTATTTCTAGCAACTAATATAAATTAAATAACTTAATTAGACAAGTTAATCACTATAGTTCCTCAATATCTAAAACTCCATGTATATATATATTTTATTTTCTTTCTTTTTTTTCTCTTCCTAAAATTTTCCTATATGCAATTTTCTGCTGCAATTACTTTTCCTTTCAGTAGACATATATGTTGAATCCAAGCTGATATAGTTTTTAAACCCTATTGTAGTCATTTTGTTTTCTGGAAATAATAACAGAATTTTACTTACTACTTATATACATATATATTTATATATATATATATAAATAAATAGGAATAAATAAAAACAACATATCGATACCTCACAGCAACCGCTCGAGGCCGCCACCACCTCCTCCTCCCATCGCTACTGGATCGGCACTAACAAAGCAATCTCGAGCTCGAGTTCGAGCTCACGCGCTTCTACCTCGCCTGCGAAGTCGACAACGTTTCCCCTAGGCGCCGCCACACTCACATCCAACCCTTGCTCTACCTACTTCGAGACCCCTACGCCTTGCGCCCCTCGATTCGATCGCGATTATACAAAATTGAATTGATTTCGTAATCCCCTTGCGAGCATGGAGTTTGATTCGGCTTCATTTTTTTCTTCTGAAAAATCAAATTCGAATGAAGGAAGCGTGGTTTGATTTCATGGATTTACAGAGAAGAAGTTTAAATGGATTTTGAAGGGAGAGGAACCATATACTTGATTTTTTTTTTCGTTTAAACTGTAATGGATGCTCGGTTGATTTAAAAGATGGAGAGGGAGATGTGATTTGAAGAAAGGAAAGGTATTGTAAGATTTGCGGTTGGCGTATTGTAGAAGGTAAAGTGACCATGATTTGATTTTGATCATATATATATATATAATAATTAAAATCAGAATATCACGTTTGCGCAACTTAAAATGTTGAACCCCTATCGAGACATGGCGTTAGGTGTTTCTAATGTTAAACCCATATTCCGAACGCAACGGAAAAGGCTTCGAGTCCAAATTCGATCGTATGGAAAAGATAGCTTTTTGAAGCAGTTAAACATTGAATTTTCAATATAAATTTCAGCGTGTTTGTACATCGTACGCTCACACAACAACTCCAAATGCTACGAAAATTGAAATCCGACAATAATATAATATTACGAATCTAATGAAACTGGTTACGTTAAAATCCAAGACTGTGCCTCGGAAGGCTATTTTTAAATATCAATTTAAACGATATAATTTCAAAACTGAACAAATCTGTGTTAAATTCAATTTTAAAACTTTTATTATCCTCAACACTATCAATATAAATTTTACAAGCCTTCAAATTATTCTTAACAGGCTTAAAGCTCCAGATTCAGCATTTTACCTAATTTCAAATTGTTAAATTCAAAACTTTAATTATCATATAAATAGTGATATTTGGAATTCATGTTAAAAATTAACATTTAAATATTTAAAATCAATTAAATATTCTAATTTCAAATGCCTAAAAATTCTGGGTCGTTACATCTGCAGGCTAAGGTTTGCCTAAAAACCAAAGCTCTGATACCAAATGTAACGACCCGCTATTTTGGACTATTCCAATCGCAATAATCCTCACATGTCGGACTTGAATAATTCAAAGTAACAGATTGTAGTAAATTTTGGAGCAAATAAAATAAATCACAGAATCACAGACATAGAAATATCAGAATATCTCGCAGTAGAAATAAAATACCATAGTAGGTCATGAAGCTACTTGTACAACTCTCAAAATATATATAAAATATCATAGTTTAAAAATGGATACAATAGAAGTCTGGATATATAAATCAATAATACAGAAGCAAATACCAAATAGGAAAAATAACTGGATCAGAAACAGACGAACAGATAGACATATAAGCTCGAGCAAATCTCTGACTCCAGAAGGTGAATTCAAAGCTGTGACTCTCAGGTTGACCCGAGCGTAAAGTAAAACCCAAAATACTCGAGTCAGGACATACATACTTGTACAATGTAAACCAACTCAAGTGAACTGTAATAGCAATGCATAATAACTTAAAGGATGCTTGGGATCTCCCATCCTTTAAGGATCCATTAAAGCATCAATTAAACAGAAATAAACGCTATCATAAAAATGTCCATATTAAAGTAAACCATGCAACTAACGGTTTAAATGTGACTAGGGTAGCACAGAGATACAACAATCGCTCACCTCTAGTCACACTATCAAAATAAAGGTGTGTATCAAAACAATCACAAGGAAATCAAACGACATACAGAGAAGTATACCCGTGGTTATAAATTTCAAATGGTTTATTCAAATGTGTAAAAAAAAACCATAATTGCACTTCAAAGCCGAGTATTCTACCATTTCGAATTAAAATCATTCATTTAAACCATTAAAAGTGAATTCATTATACTTACGAATTAAATATTCAATTCCCAAAAATTTAGCCTTTTCTGAGCTCATTTATTCACTTAAATACCATAAATATTGAAAATTTCAGCTTTTCACTGCATTAAGAAAATGTTGTAGTAAGTTATATTTGAAAACAATTCAATTCAGCAAAGACCACATTTAAAACTGCTGTAATAGTTTAGTTTTAGTTGAAAAATAGTTCAATTTAGCAATGACAGCATTTACAGAACTGCTGTAATAGTTGAGGGTGCAATTATATTCAAAAATCTCATTTCAGCCAACTGCAGCATTTAACAAGTGCTACTGTAGCCCTTTTGTTAATTTCTGGTTTTAATTTAGTTTCTGCAACTACAGCACTTACAAAGTGCTATAATATCACTTAGTTAAATTTAGCCTTTTAGTTCACTTCTGCAACTACAACACTTATAAAATGCTGCAGATTCATTTATTTCATATTTTAGTTCATTTCAGAAACGATAGCATTTCTGAAGTGCTACTAAAAGAATTTATAGATTTACAATAGAATTTCAGCAACAAATAAACTTCAATTTAAACCATTTTAACATGTGAAATTTCATATTTTTCAGTTTAAAAATGGTCATTTAAATACCCTTTAGCTTATGATTTTTATAAAGTAAATTTCACAAATAAACATCAAATTTCTTAATACTTCACTTATAAAATTCAACTGTACAATTTTCCCTAAATTTTTATTTACTTAACACTTAAATTTAATTTACCATTTCATAAACATAACTTAATTTCCATTTTATTTTCTTAACTTAACTTTTATTCTTAAACCAAATTTCACATTTCTAAATTATGTTATATTTCAAATTCACTTTTAAGCATTCATTTATTTAACCATTTTAATTTCATAGAAAAATCAATAACACTTTATTAAGTCATTTTAAATTCAAATTTAAATCAAATTATCATATTGTATTTAATTAAATTAAACTCTATTTTAAAAGAATTACAAAATTCAAAATTTAGTTATATTTCAAATTTCAACTTAATGATTCATTTGTTTCACATTTAACCCGTAGAAAAATCATTAATATTTTACAAAAATCATTTTTAATACAATTTAAATTAAAATATCATAAATTTACATTTTTTAAAATACTATAAAAAATTTCAGAAAAATATAAAATAACCACGGGTCTGCATAATAAAATTTTCTAACCTAAATCAAGTGATACGGATAATATATCATTTCAATCCGTAATTTACAAGGAAAAATCTGGGTTCTATCATTTCAAACCCGCAATCCCAAGTAAATAAAAATGAATAAAAATCACTCTGGCCTATTATTTCAGCCCATGACGATTTTTCCTTATTCTAAAGTCCGTTCGGGTATGTATCATTTCAACCCATAGTGATTCTATTCTACAGGGAATTTGCAGTGTGAGAAACAGATATAAATAAACAGTATAACAATATATGGAAGAATATAACATAACAGATGATGTGACAAGTTTATAACAGGTTTAACATCATATAATTCACATAACAGGTAGGTATAACATGATAAAATATTTCTACACATCCACTTGTTGTCGATTCGTAGTTATATAAGTACGAATGTCAAGCGTGAATACTCACCTTTTTACGCTGGAGATAGCAAATCAAAACACACCGAATAAATCCAGAAAGCACGATAACACGACACAGCATGACAATGGTTTCAAGGGAGTGGAGAGAGTCAAAATGATTATCTTGTATTCAACCCATAAACAAGACAAAGCAAGATATAAATATAAATACACTACTAAATTTATTGGAACAAAATATAATATAGTCTACAAAACACATCACCAAGCTTTCAACTGATTTTGCTTGACTCCAAATCATCTTTGCTCGGCCACAGCACTATTTTGGTATGGCCATGATGATATTTTGGGCTAGGGTATGGCATGTAGGGGCACGACTACAAGGATATGTGAAGGGGTTTTTGATTTACAACATGAAGCAAGTCAAGTACAAGGCAAAAGTGGAGTTTTTGGTGCAACATTGGTTCGACCATTCAAGAATAGGCTCGGCCTTGGCATGTGTAGGCCTAATGGTGGCTGGAGAGATGGCTAGTGGTGGTGAACAATTAAGTGGTGATGGCTAAGGTGGAGGTCGAAGTGGAAAATGAAGGGTATGTGCAAACTAGGTTTGGCTATGGCATATTTTTCAAGGACTTTGCAACTTTTTGAGATGATTGCACCATTGGATGGCCACAGCCAATATAGGTCAGAGGAGAGGGATGTCAGGCCTTATATGTTGGTGGGAAGAAAGGGGTGTGGTGGTTGGAGGAGGTGGTGAGGTGATAGTCGAGCAAAATACATGAAGAACAAGCAAAAATAATTGAAAAGTCAATAGAAAAAGTGAAAGAAAAAGTTTAAAAAAAAGAAGCCATTACCAATTTTATCAGATCTGAAATGGCTGAAAGAAATGATGAAATGAGATGTTTTCTCATGTATTACATAATAAAACTCACAGCTAAAATTAAGGAAAGAACGGCTAAAGCTGGAAAGTGAAAGGCCAAGCAAATGAAGGGACTAGGCAATGAAAAGTCATAAGTTTTAAAGCTTTTGTCCCTTCAAATTTCCATTTAAATAAAAAAAAATTCAGTAAATAAAAATAAAAATCTGAACAAAATAAAGTGAAAATGAAAGTAAATAAATAATTTAAGGAAAAATAGAAAATAAATAGGAAAATAGCTTAATAATTGAAACAAGACTTTAAAAATTGTAAACAAAGTACAATAAACATTAGAAAATTATAAAAACACTTTAAAAATGTTTTAAAAATAAAATATATGCATAACATGGCATATCACATATATATACACAAATTAGAATAAACAAAAATATTACTTATATAAATTAAAATAAACAATTTTGTTAAATAAAACAATTTACACACAATATTGTAAAAAGCATAACTTTCACAATATAAATCAGATTTCAATGAAACGAAAAGCAGTATTTTTAAAATTTTATTTACTTTCATAATAAAAGATAAAATTCAAAAATTCAAACTTTTAAATTTCTAAATTTGAAAGTCAAAGTTTGACCATATTGACCAAAATTCACTGTTCTGGAAAATCTTCTGTTTATTCACGTTTGGACATATAATTCACGTACAAATAAAAATTTATATTTAATATAACAAATTTTATCCATTTTAATAAATAAAATAAATTTTATAAATCAAGAATTTCAGTTAAAATAATTAAATACAAAATTAAAAATAATCACAAAATACATGGTTGTTACAAATCTTTATGGGTTGAAATGATAGACTCGAGCGATTTCATGGATTTGAAGTAAAATCAGGATTGCGGGTTGAAATGTTATATACCCGGATTGAAATGATAAATATCCTTATCACTTGACCATAGGGTAAAAATTATATACGGACACAAATTGGTTAAATTAAATGATTTTAAATCCTTGATTTTAAATTCAGTTAAATGTTATTTTAAAGAAAATTTGATTTACATAAACTGAATTATTTTTGAAAATCCAATTTTTAATATTGAAATTGGAATTAGTTTAAATGGAAATTTTAAGGTTAGATATGAAGTATAAATGAAATTTATCGAAATTAAGTTTTTGAAATTTTTTAAATATTTAAAACATTGAAATCAGCTAAATTTGGAATAGTTTAAAATTATAGCTCGAACATGGATTTGAAATCGATACTGATTAAAGTGTTTTAAATGAAAATTTGAATTGAAAGACAAAAATTTAGTTCGTTGATTTGAAAGCTGGACATGGTCTAGATGTGTTGAATGAAAGGAATAGTTTAATTTGATATTAATTTCAAATTTATTATTTTAACATAAACTGTTTAAAAATATATTATTTTAAAAATCCTAATTATTAATATTTTCAAACTAATAAACTGATTTAATCTAATTTAAACTATTTTGAAGTAATTTAATCTATTTATATTTTAATTCATTTTAATCTATTATAATTTATTTGATCCAATTTAATCAAATTTAACCTATTTTAATCTAATTAACCCATTTTAATCTATTTTTAATCTATTTAATCTATTTTAAATCTATTAAATCTATTTAAATCTATTTAAACTATTTTAATCCTTTAAGCTATCTTTAGTCCATTTTAAAGCTATTTTAGAGTATTCCAACTATATAAAAATTTATTTTAAACTGTGCTAAACTATTTAAACTATTTATAACTATCTAAACTATTTTCTAAATTTAAGATTGTGTAGAGTGGAAGTGTTTATATTTAAATCCTTGATTTTAAAGCTAATATGGTTAAATGATGTTATAACATAAGTTGGTATTTGAAATGATATTTGCCAATGAAATGAGATATTTGAGTAAATATGATGATTTTGAAATGAGGATTTAATTAGCTTATCTTATCGATATGATTTCGAAAGTGAATATGATTTCAAAAGCGATATGCTTTTGAGAATATGAAATTTTGATATCAACTGAATTGATTTTTTTAAATGTAAAGAACCATCCGGTGTGAAATAAGTGTTTGGTTGTTAAAGAAACCGAGATCGGATATTGTCATACTCTCTGCCAATACCGAAAACCACATTAACAACTGTGTATGTGGTGGAGATTCTAGAATAAAGAAGGATGGTTCGGCAAACGATTCTGTATGAGGTACTATTGTAGCCCCGACTTCCGTGAGTCACCTTGATGTGGCAAAAACATGAGCCATGCCAGGCCAAGTGAGGTTGCACCTCCGATCAGACACTTTTTTTCGATACCATATTATGATTTTGTGATTGATTTGATGGCCACCCCTCGATCTGATTTGAGAGTGTGTTCCAAGGTGGGTGATAGTAGCTGTTATGCGTTACCACCAATCCGAATCTATAAAATAGCAGTATCCTACCATAGGCATTGCCTCGTGTGCCTTGTCACATGCCTTATCGTGCCCGCTATGAGTTTGTTTTGCACCGTACCTATAGAGTGTCCTTGGGCTAAACCACCGGTTTGGTGGAGCTTATGGTATTGTATATAGACTACGGAAATATATAAAATGTGTTAAGGGGGATATGGGTAACGCCTTAATGCTTTTTTAATACTTTACTTTACTATAGACATATTATAATAGCGTATTATACTACATAGTAGATAGTTTAACTGTAACGATTGCGGATTTTCGTTGCCGAAAAACCGAATAGTTATGGGTTTTAAAAAGAATTAAGAAAAAGAAAGAAGAGAGAAGAGAAGATGGAAATTTTGATAGGGAAAAGAAAATAGGAAATTTGAAAATAGAAGGTAGAAGAATTTTAAAAATAGAACGGGACAGAAGAAAACAACAGAACAACAACAGAATCTCACAATTCGCAGCGGAACAACATATAATAATAAATGAATAATCTTTAAACAAAGAACTATATCAGTTATTACATTACATCACATTTTATTACATCATATCATCACATCAGAGTGTACAACATCATACAACAATAAACAGTGCAGCGGAAAAAGAAATACTATATAAGTAATATGCCATGCCATCCAGCTTGCCTCCAGCAACTCCAGAATATCCAGAATATCCTGATAAACCTTAACTCTTGACTGCCCGTGTGGAAATTGGTGGGCACCCAGAGTTTAGGAAGGAAAACAATAAACTCCGAGTCAGTCATGTGACTGGTGTGGGAACTCAAAACAGTTTATTTAACTTTAAAATCAAAAGAGAGGAATATTTTTTTTTCCCCAATTCGCAATGCTTTTAAAAGTGTAACTACCATAAGACCTCCCACCACACACACAATGCAAACGCAGACTTGGAGGAGATTTCTTCTTATGTTAGTCAAAGATGCTTGATACGCATTTAAAAGTAACATTTGATATTATTACTAGTGCATAGTGTAGAACAAATTCTTTCGAAAGTAGAATATAAATCCTAGCCAGCATAGGTACCATTATATTATGCCTACTAATAGCTACCATATTAGATGGCAGGTTCTACAACTAAAACCGTACAAGTTTCGTATTGGGAATTGGATTTCCAACAAATGGTCAGGCCAAGGAACTTCCCATTGCCACATGGAAACGCCTCTGGCTGGACGTCCCCGAGAACTTAACCAGCTCTCTGCCAACACAAGGCCGGGTTACCTTTATCACTAGGTAACTACTACACGAATATGGCATCCCCCGGTCCCATCGGACCTTTAACCGAGCGCTCGTCACCAACAACACCACACAGAAATAGATATAGTGTATCAACATGAGTAAGTATCTGGGCTCCATACCATGATACCACCCTTTCCAGAAGGAAATGCACATACCCTAAAGGGAGCTACCCCTCATAACCTTGCCGCATCATTCCTGTTTTGACCATTACCGGGATGTGAGGCTCGACGAAGTCACGTCCACAAAAACATACTTTATACAAAAGCCATGCTTTGGGTCAACAAATGATCAACACAATGATCACTGAGATAGACGATCAAATAAATGATCCTATCACAAAAAAATCAACACAATGATCATTTCAGCATCACTCAGCATGTCACATTACCAAAATGGGATATATTGCTGATAACTTCAACTATATAACCTTTGAGCTCGTACGTCTCAAAGAAGGGTGTTAAGCAAAGAATAAATTCTCCGCCACCAACAGAAATATATTTGAAAGAAATCGGCTTTATATCTCAACTTGTAATGTCAGGCATACGATCCATACAAGTCTGTTCCGGGCTCGAACAGAACCGAAGGCACTTACAAAGAAGTCCTTGCAATCCGGATATTCACAATCCTGATCGGATTCACCATCACATATGGAGAACTCAATACCGGAGCAACTCGGTGCAGAGTCAATCGATAGTTCATCCTATCGCTTTCGCAAATATCCGGTCTTCAACACCGATCTTCAAATGCGATTCACAACGACGTATCACATATTCGGAGTGGGTTATACGACCCCATGGTCCTTTCCCGGTTAACCCGAATAGTGAGCGCTTATTCAAAAATAAGTGTGCATTCAAATTCAATCAATTCACATCAAATACCCATTCAAAGGGAAATACTGATAGTCGGCTATTGAACTATCAATGGATATGCATACATCACCAGATTCCAAATAATTTTCCAAATTATTTATTTTCCAAAATATCCTTACTAGATATATAGTTTCAACACTTCAAAAATAAATCAATATTTATTTTTAACCAATTTCACTTTTCACATATAAATTCCATAATGAATTTATATTTCAAAATATTCGTGCATATACGATTTCAATTATTCATTTTCAATTTATCTTCAAAAAGATAAATTCTCTATATTCACTTCATATTGGAAAACAATTCCATACTTATCAAAAATAAGTAATCGACAAATCTTTTTATTTTCAACCTTTGAAAATATTCAATATACTTAATCGAATTAAGTATATAATTCATTCTTTAAGGGAAATCATTCTCTTAAACATCTTTATTTGGGCCAAAACGAATGTTGCGTAAAACATCGTTACAACGTCCCAAAATCACTAGTATAGGGATTCGAAATTAAAATAGATATATAAATCCCAATACTATTCAAAATTATTTCCTTTCGGAAATCATTTACTATAACAACAGTGTTATAGTCCACCATTTCCTTTCATTTCTCGAAACATCTATTTCAACAATAAATGTTGAAATCTATGGTTTCGAATCTCAACATATTTAAAAACATCGTTAGATTGTTTTAATTCTATTTAAAATATCACATTCAAAAACATTTCCTTTAACGTATTATTCACTATTCAAAAACGTGAATATACTATGTTAATGAACATCATCCTTTTATTCATTTTAATTCAAAGGATTATTCACTATTCAAAAATGTGAATATAACTCCATTAATAGGTTATAACAATTAACTTATCAAAATAAGTCGTTTGCGAATTTATAAAACAACGTTTATAAATTCCATTTCTATTTATTTATAAAAACTTCTTTTTTATAAATCCTTTTATTAACATATTCCAGTTTATAACTCAATTATAAACTAAACGTTCACATTATAAGTTAATTACTTATAAAACGATTATTTTACAAAATCGTTCTTTTTAAAGACTTTTCAATTTATAAACCTTACAATTTATAAGATTTATTTATTTAACCAAATCTATTCTTCAATTAACTTCACAAATTTAAAATCTTACTATTTATAAATTTCATTTTTAACTTCACAGTTTATAATTCTATAGATTTCATTCATTTATGAAATTCACTTTCACTACATTCAAATACTTATAAAAACTCGTTTTATAATGTCTATATTTCAATTTATAAATATCCATTTATAAATCTCTAAATATAAATCAGTTTATATTATTATTCTAAAACGTCTTTAAATTCCTTTATAATTTCATCATTTCGATTTATAAAATAATCAAATTTTATAAATCCTATATTTAAACTTTTATCATATATTCAAAAATCCAATTTAAATTATTTTATAAAATCATTAGTTCCTTTCATTTCTCGAAAATCGACTTTTAATCGTATTTCTAAAAATCAACTTTTTAACTATACTTCACAAAAACCATAATTTTTATAACTTTAAAAATTATAACGTTTATTTATTTATAATGGATCAATTCCAAAAATATAGTATATTTTCAAAATCACTTTTAAAATCATTTTAAAATCCCAAAATCTGGGTCCAATGATGCTACACACCAAATAGTCAATCACGACTAATAACGATATCATATATCGATATGATAATCCATCAAATATCAAAATATCTGAAATAAAATAAATACTGTTGAGGAATCCAGTTGGATCCCTCCAACCTGTTTTCCTGCATCCAAAAACATTAGCACAATACCAATTTCGCTCCAGTACGAAATTATCGCGGTATATGTTCTTAATAAATATTATCCGCTTAATAACGGCGTAATAGGGTCTCATCCGCTAAACAAAAAATGCGGGAAATCAATAACTCCAATATATACATATGCCAATATATATATATTGATATTATATATAATACCAATTTCACTGTTTATGAAATATTCGCGGTATATGTTTATATTAAATAACATCCGCTTACTAACGGCGCATAATGTCTATTTTAACAATCAATAATTTACAGTCATCATTCAAACATGCATTCAAATATTTTAAATCTAACTATTTAAAATAAAATCGAAATCTATTCGATTGAGTGAGAAATTCTCACCTTGGTTTTAATTTCCGTTTAAGCTTTTATTTCGAATAAAATTAAACGCGCGTTTAATTTTACCCGAAATTCTCACTAACTCCAAACGACTCCAAACCAACTCCATCGCGTAGTGCTCGTCCATACGATTCCAACGCAACTGAGTTTGCATTTTTTCGACCTCGTATGAAAAAGTTATGCATTTTATAAGATCGTACACGATTTATAACTAAATTTCAACAATAACTCTTATTATCAAACTCAACTTAATCAAGGCCATCCATCACAACCCCACCACATCTGGACCGTTCCCCCCTCTCTTCCTCATCACGTTGCAAGCTACAGGTTCTAGGATTTGAGGCCGAACCCATCATCTAATCTAGGGTTTAATTATTCTCCTTCAAAAATCAACGAAACTCGATCACGTCACCGCCATCGCAAAGCTCTACACCTCCACTACACTCGACCCCATCCCCAGCAAGCTCGGCCTGATATGCAGCCTTGAATGGCGTGCCAAAACTGTAGAGAACGGCCTCACCTAGCTCCTCCTCCTTTGCACCATTTCCGATCAACTCCGTATGAAATTAAAGCTCATCTCGTGCTCTTCATCTTTGTAGTTAACAACTTCTTCTAATTCTTTGTAGATTGGGAGAGATTGAGAGATGAATGAGAATGATTTCTGGCCCTTCATTCAAAAGTGGCGGCTAGCTTATGAAATTAGGGTTAGGTTTTGATATTTTAGCAAATTATGAAGGCTCATGTCTATTTATAAGAGAACGAGCGACACTATTCATCCGGAAATTCCGAACTCCGATTTAGACGCCGTGACCAGCGTACCTAGGGTTTATCCCGCGTTCCGGACACAATGGAACAGGTTTCGGAAGCTAATTCGGAAGTATGTGCGAGTTATGGCTGAAAACGTTCAATTTGAATTAAACCGATTTAAATCGATTTCTAGGCGTTTTAATTTGTACCGGACAAACGGTAAATCCAATTGACTTGAAATTTGAAACCTTACAATAATATCACATTACGGATCCGATGAAATTGGTTTCGTCGAAATCCGAGACTTTTTGAAAAATGGCTATTTTGACTCGCCAAATTTAAATTAAAAATAAATTCAATGCGTTTCGAGCTGCCACGATTAAACGATAACTCCGATTGACACGAAAATTGAAATCCGGTAATAACTAACTATTACGGATCCAATGAAACTGGTTTCGTTCAATTCTGAGACTGTTCAAAAATTGGCTATTTTACAGTCGATTATTTAATATTAAAATATTCAATTTTCACAAATTAACTTTTAATTCGATTTTAAAAGTTCTAAAATATTTCTATAACTCCAGTATGATTAAATAAAATTTTCCAAATTATTTTCAATCATATTTAACTCTATTTTCAATTATTTCCATAATTTAACATTTTAAATTATCGATTTAATTATCCAATTAAATCCAATAATTCAAATAAAAATTTATTTGACTTATAAATTCACTTATTAATATTTAAAATTAATTAAATATTCAAATTTAAATTAATAAAAATTCTGGGTCGTTACATTAACGGATCTTTAGGAGATGGTAATCCCGAACATCTCTTAAGTTATTGCATGCACGTTAGACACTGGATAGGAGGTGCAAAATCCCGTAAACATCGCCGACGTCGTTACCCTCAAATTTATTTATTGGTTATTTAACTTACCTAAGATCTTTTAGTTCTAAATCGAGTGTTTTTTCTTTTCATTACGCTTAGGCCATCTAAGCTTTTCAGTTTATCCAAGACTGCTTTTCTGGAGGACAAAGACGAAGATTTAATACTATTATTATATTTATTCCTCTGCATCATGTGGTTCCATTGCATCATGTGGTTCCATTGCATTATTATTTATTTCTGTTGTATGTAACTCTTATTCTGTATTGCAAAAGTATAATCAAATGTTATTTGTAAAACAGCTTCATGAACTGTTATTTGATTATTATATTTTATCATTCCGCTATGAGATTCTGTATTTTTTATTTCATTCTCTTATTTAGGCCATAACAATCCTCCATTTTTAATAGTTTGAGTTTGACATGAGTGGTTTATTTTTGATTTAAACCGTCCAAAAAGGTGGGTCGTTACATCTGTGATCTGTGTATCAATGTATCTAGCACCACCGTATTTGGTCATCGAAGATTAATAACTATGGATGACTACAACATCCGTAGTTGTTAGTTTTGGACCTTCAAGTACGGGGATGTTACACATGTCCTCCCATCGCTATATTACTTTGTGTACTAACCTAGGGTGTATACGTGATGTTTAATTACTAACCTAGGTTATATTATATATACATATATATTTGTGTGTACATATGTATGTATATAAATATGCATAAATAATCATATCATGAATGTATATGTATATATTATTAAGTATTCATGTATGTATACATGTCATGCATGTATAATACTTGAAAATTTGATCAAACCCTATTGTATAAGTGTGTGCATGTTTAAAACAAATGTGCACAACGTTTTTCGATAACTTTTCTGTGCCAAAAAGTTGAAAATTCGAAAAACGATTTCCGGACACTTTTCTATTTTTATTTGAACTGTCTATGTTGGTAAACAAGTTTTGAAAACTATTTTATCATCATTATTAAATAATTAATATATGTTTATTTGTTAATAAAAATCCATTTATTGATTGTATAAAATATATTTAAATAGCTTGTTTCAATGTGGAAAATCCTAGCTCGTTACAAATCTATTTTACCAACATTGTTATAATTTAAAAGAGATATATTTTAGTTATAAACCTATTATTTGAATATTTAAAATTTATTAAATATTCGCAAATCAAGGTGATAAATTATGGCCTTTACATTTTTCCCCTCTTAAAAGAATTTCATCCCCGAAATTGTACCACAACTCTAATTCGCAGAAACACTTAAATTATTCATTAGTCTGTATGATGTACGTAGATCATTCTTATGTAAAATATAATTTGATCATTCACTTGAACACATAACTTCACTTTCGAACTAGTATCGCTCACCTGACATCCTAGTGTGGACTTTGATCACGTCTCTTAATTAGAAACTCCTATTCTCCTTTCATAGCCACAAACTATGATACACAATTTAGGTTCCACATAAGAAACCTAACCAATGCTTGCCGTCAAAAATCCAGTGATAAATCCTTATTCGGAATGGTGTAAACACCTCCTGTCATATACTTGAACCTAGGTTCGAGAACTATGTGAAAAGGAGAAATGATCTTCATACAGCCTATGTACTAATATAACGATTCTTACTATCTAACTACTTTATACCCTCCCATCATGCTTCATAAGAATCAATTTTTAAATCTATTAACTTACATAATACTCTTCCACATCCTAAGAGTATAAATGAACATCCGTTTTTTAAATTTATTTACTTCTAACTATTAGATGCATGCTAAAAATAATTTAGGTCTTGAAACTAAGTCGACCAAATCAACCTCTTTATCCTTATTGGTCTGGTAAGTAACTAAGAAGAGTAGGATGCTGATATCCAAACTCCATCCTAGATTCTAGTTTTTCTTAGACATTACTAAGGTAAAATGTCTATTAGCCGGCCTAATAACATCAAATAATTCTTCACATCCTAGATGTTAAAATCAAAAGACACAGTTTAAATAAACAAAGTTTATTAAACCTACTTCTCAAATTTAACCTAATTAAACTTCATTTATAAACCCATCTTTAAAATATCTTTTTAGTTTGAAAACTATTCCTTTAAGGGATCCAAATAAACAATACATGGGTTTTATGTCAAAAACCTTTTGAAACGCACATATAGCCCAAGTAACTCCAAAACGATGTTAAGGAACTGTGTGCTTCCAAAGAGTATCATATACCCTTTTATTAAGAAGGGAAATATTCAAGAGAAGTGTTTTCCATCCAAACACAACTCTTACCCATTTTTCGTCATTTATGATACACTGCAACTTTGCAATTAAAATTATTTCTTTTTTTTTTCAAATTTCTTTGTGTAATATTATTTATAGACAAATAGTTTTTAAAAAATTCCACCACTTTCTTTGGATTCATTCGGATTTGAACTTGTTTCGACTTGTACAATGATGAAGAGAATAATTTACCAAGTGCACTATCCTATCTGCCTAAGCAAACATTCGATTGTCGCTTAGAAGATTATTCTAACCATCACCAAACCGATCAAGACTTATTCCCAAACTGTCCGAAGAAAACCTAATTTTATTTTAAAATATCTATGTCTTAAAATATCTTTAAGAAAGATTGCTACTATTTTCCAAATAATTTGGAATTTATCAAAGCCATCAGGATTTAACATCCTCAAAACCCTTTTTATTTTAAAAACACATTTAATAGTTCTGATTTGTAAAATCATCTCTCTTAATTCATCTTATAAAACTAATAGAAGATTTTCTTTTGATAAAAACCTTTATTAAAATTCAATTTCTAACCCTATATATCGTCGCACAACTTATAGTCAAATTCGAAACTTAATTCACAAGGTATTTGATTCAATATTCCTACAAATTCTATCTACCCAACCTATGATGGAAAAAAAAAGAAATATACGATTAAATATGATAATAGTCAGTGCTCAAAACTAGACGAGCATGACTAGTTAAACCCTAAATTCTAATAATTTAAATATTAGTCACTCCTAACCCACTCGCCTCATAGATAACTACATAGATTTTGAAAATCATCCTTTTTTATATATAAAGCATATTCCTAGGTAAAATTATTCCATTTACCAATTTTAAAAGATCAAGTTCTTGGGAAATCCCTATCGACAACGTTGGCGTATCGATCAGAATTCTTAAGCCAGTCAATAGGTCAAGCATCACAATATAAATATTTTTTTTCACTAACTAATATGCACTCATATGTATATTACATTCAGACTTATTCTAGGGCACTACTGACCCTATCTGTAATGAGTTTACCCACCCAAAGCCTAGGTGTTCGCTCAACCTAAGCTTTGATACCAAATTGTTGCAATCTGCCTTTCTTACTACCAAAGTGAACATTTAGTACATTCTCAGTATTCATGTGCCTATCATTTAGTTGTTCGAAAAAAAGTCATTAGGGGTAAAAGAAAGAAAAGATAGAAGAGAAGAAACTAAACAACACAGAATCTTACAGTGAAATGGAATAATATATATTACTCAACATAATATATTACAAAGTCATTTCAAAAATGTTACATCAGGGTCATACTAATACAATTTCCACCCTAGGACAGTTATAATAGTCTGTCGCTGTCTAACTAATATAACATACATATAATGCAGGAGAAACAAAAGTAATAACTAGCTATCAATGAAGCCACCTGCTCCAAGCTCCTCCAAATGAATCTGCGAAAAAACTGAACTACTTGGTTGCCCATTCAAATTTGATTACCCAAGAGTTTAGGAAAAGAAAAATAAAATCCATGTTAGACATGGTCTGGTGTGAGCAAAGAATACATTTTAACTTTATAAAAAAAACTTTGAGTCAAAGGGATCTCGTAAGACCACGCTGAACATAAACACGGATGGGTTTTTATCTTACGATATACAAAACATTTTCCAAAACATTTTCTATAGAAAATCCACTGATATATAGTAATTCCCAGGGGTCAAAGTAAAATATAGATATAGCTGAAATTCTTGCATCTCACATTTCAAAATAGTTGGGCACAACTAAGTTCGTACGACTCTTATTGGAGAATGGATTCCGTATAATGATTAGGCTATTGGAGTACCACCTGTCACGGTGCATCTTTAGAAAAAATAACATCATGGACCTTACTGGGATCCCTTGCTAATAAAGAACCGACTAACTACTTGACTAGTAGTACCGAATATGATCACATCCTTTTTTTAATAGGCCCCAAAGCATACAAATAGGAGATAATATTGACTCTAGATAGGGATGATCATACCATAATAAAAGCGACCCACTTAGCCCAACTGCATCTACCATGTTTTAATCATTCCCATTTGATGAGACTTGAGGTTACGTTTTATCTTTTATAAGCACTTCCCACTTAGAAAGCAAACACTACCCTCCAGGCGGTATTGCAATTCCATCATTCATCCATACAAGTTGTTCAGGATATGAACAAATCGAAGGCGCTACTGCTACCACATCCATTTTGGAATCACCCTCAGGATTAGTAGTAAGTAGCCCTTGTATTCAAAGAGCTCCGTCTTCAATTCCATCATCTTCAAGGTGTCTTCACTTTGAAACTTTTGAGTTGGATCGAAGTGGTTTTTGGATAACATATCCGTTCTTGGTCTCTATGAAACAACATTCGATAGTTTTCAGTAAACTCAACCATGGTTCTTATAAAATAAATAGTCAAAGATAAAAGCGGAATAACTGTTAGTGGATGGACTTCCTTATCATTTGTCCAAGAGAATGAAACGAGATTTATACGCATAGTACAACATCATCGGGGATGACTGTGCCATATAACTCACCTATTTCTCCTAGATATTTCCAAAGTTATGTTTTGGATCCATATTTGATAGTCGGTTATTTAACTATTTAATAAACAAACAATAAACAATTCCATTTGAGATTTACTTATCCATAACAACCACTAATCCTCAAAATAAATCTTTTTCAAAAACGTTTGTCCAAAACATTCATATACTTATGTAACGACCCGAAATTTCCGAACCCGAAAATTTCAGATAGTTGTGAAAAGGAAGAAAAAGAAAGAAGAAGGACTAAAACACCAACAACTCACATTCGCAGCGGATAAAGTATAATAATAAATAACAATAGCTTACAAAAGAATTCTATATCAGTCGATTACAATCATATACATCAGAGTTTTACATATATACAGTCACTGAATATTTACAATTATTCTGTCTCAGATTAACAATAGTATAAATACAGCGGATATACTCTATACGATATTGCCATCCTGCTCGCCTCCTGAGCTCCAGAACGTCCTACCTGAAAATCTGTAATCCTCGGTCTGACCCGAGCATTACACCAAAGTAACACCCGGGTCAGGCTGGAAACCAGCGTGAGTAAACCCAACTAACATGAAATACCAAAACAATCAACTCATATAAACCCGGGTAACATATATCAATTTAATCAATTCACAATTTGCTATAAGCAACCTTATTTCATATCTCAATTTCTAAATACCAGACTTAGATAAACCAATCTAGTTTTATTTAACCCTATTAATTTCTCAAATCAATTTATAAAATTCAACATGGTTTCTTCGACACACATGTTATTCTAACCCAAGATATTCAAATGAAATACACAAAATTCCATATCAGAGATATCCACTCATCCAAAACATCCAATACCATTTACTCATTCATAAGCAAAGCTTAATCTCATACAAATCAATTTAATTGATTCTAATTGAATTTTCAAACTTAAACACTTAGATTCCTTCATTCAATATTAATTAATTCCAAATCAATTAATTAGTCAGCCCTTCACTATTCATCTTAATTAATCACCCTGGATTAATTGTTTTTTTATTGCATTCAAGTAATTATCCTTAATTACCTCCACAATATTAATTATTCTTAACCAAGATCAATAAGAAATCTTAATTACTTCACGAATTAATTAACTATTTTATTTTATTTTATTATTATTTTCCATAATTAATCCATAATTACTTATATTAATTTACTTCTCATAAGTCACTTATTACTGATTAATTAATCAATCGTTAATTACATAATCAATTTCATATATTAAGGATTTCCTAATTCATTTTAATTTATCCTAATCATAATTTAATTTCATTAATTAAACACAATATTAATCATTTCCAATTAATCCCAAACCGTAATTAACTATCTTTCACTTTACTTTATTTATAAATTAATTACTTCTTACTTAACAATCTCAATTAATCTCTTGATTAATTTCTCGAAGTAATTATATTTTATTTATTTACATGAAGTAATTGTTTATCTCACCATCAAATGATTATTCTGAATTACTTATACTTAGGTAATTAACTAACCATTTAATTTATTATTTATTCAACTCGTTAATTCCTAAGATAAATAACCCAAATCGTTTTGATTACTCTACTAATTTAAAGTACTGCAAAGCATTAAGCCTTTAGTAACTTTTATAACGGAAACATTTTCTTTCTTATATTTTAAGTTTGAGCCAACTTAAAATTTCCAGTACTTCGAGTTAGACAACAACTGACTCGAGAACCATTCAAAATCACAATCACCAGATCGTCAATCACAGAGCATACCAAATCAATACAACCATTCAACTAAATATTTAAATTTAACCATTTAAATTCCATAAAAACCAAATTTGCTTCCTAAAATTTGCAATCCACTTCATCCAATTATTTACATACAGTGATTATTAATTTATTTCTTTCCCAAGTAAATTTTTTTCATTGCTCCCTAACTATTAATTATTAATCTTCACTGTTAATTTATAAAACCTAATTACCCACTGTAAATCACTAATTACAAATTACTCAATCAATAATTGCAAATCAATTGCTTAGTTAACCATTAACTTATTTCATAAACTATTCAATCACAATTATACTTAAGGTAAAAGCTTAAAACAAAACGAGCTAAAAGAAAAATTACTCACTGAATATCGATCGTGAGAAAACCCTAGTCGCCGCACCCAATCCTGACAAATCCCCATCATAGCCGCCGCCCTGCTTGAGTAAGCGCTCGCCTGCGTCACGTCTTCGAAGATCGCGACATGCCCAAACCCTAATCGCCCATTCGCGACTTCAAGTCGACGCCCTTGCTCCCTTGCTGCCTCAATTCTATGGGCGTCGCCTTTCTACCCTCGTCGCTCTAGCTATCGGTGCACTACCTCCTTCGCGACGTTCAAGCTCACGGCTTCGGCAAAACCCTGGAGCTCGGCTCGAGACTACACGCTGCGACAAAATCTAATCGCCAGCCATTGTTTTAGTTTTGAAGGCCTCGGCCATTTTTTTTATAGCTTAAGCGATTTTGACCTGTTTCTAAGAATAAGGGGGAAATGGAAATAAAGTATGAGAGGGTGGGAAGCTTCCTGAGCACGACATAGTCAAAGAAAATATCTTTGCTAATTTTACTTATAAATTTAATTATATTATAAAATTTTCAAAAAGACTCGTCAATCGCCAATTAAATTTTTGAACTCCTCTTAAGGAATGCCGTTAAATGGTTATAAAGTTTTACCCGCGTTCCAAACACAATGGTACATGTTTCGGAGGCTAATTTGATCGTATGCACGAGTTATCGAAGGAAACGATCAATTTAAAATTAAATCGATTAAAATAATTCGAAGCGTTTTGAGCTTCCAGGGCCAAACGACAACTCCAATTGCTACAAAAATTGAAATCCGATAATAACTAACTATTACGGATCCAATGGAACTGGTTTCGTCGAATTCCGAGACTGTGCCTCGGAAGGCTATTTTCAAATTTAATTTAAACGATATATTTTCAAAATTGAACAAATCACCCTTAAATTGAATTTCAACATTTCTACTATCTTCAGTACCATCATTATAAATTTCATAAGCCTTCGAATTATTTTAAACAGGCTTAGAATCTCAGATTCAACAATTTACCCAATTTCAATTATGAAATTCAATAATTTAATTATCAAGTAAATATTAATATTCGGGAGTCAAGTTTAAAAATTAATTTTAAAATATTAAAAACAATTTATTATTCCAATTTTAAATTGTTAGAAATTCTGGGTCGTCACATTCCTCCCCCCTTAAAAGAATTTTGTCCCCGAAATTACTAGTTAGGAAGAATGGTACTAAACCCGTTTACCTTTTCCCAAAACTCACAATTCGATATCCTACCAACTGTCTTCTATTAAAGACTCCCTATCACCTTAACCAACTTTCCAAAACCTTCCATAATTTCCAACGACATTAATTTACTTCACTTATTCACGTTTAAATTTAAAATTGAATTTTGAATTATCAAAATTTTCTAACTCTCTAAATTTCCAAAATTTTTTGCCAGCGTGTCCTTTGCGCGGCTAGCTCGATACTACTACAAAAGGCCTCTACGGGCTCCCAAATTCCAAAAAGAAAACAAAAGCCAAGTGGCTACATTAAAAACCCAATCCAATTCCATACAGATATTTAAATACATACCTTTTGTCGGGCAATTCACATTTATCATTTGGAATCAAATCCAATTTTCTCTTTTCCCTTTAATACCTGCATATCTCACTTAGCAACAATATCCAATCGTAACATTTCAAATTATTTTTTTACATCTCTTTACATAAGTTTCATACCCACTTTTATTTAAATTAGTTCATCGTTTCTTATGGATTCAATTTATTTTCAGTTTCTAATATTGAGTTTTATCTTTCATTTAAACTAATTCATGTTAGTTTCATTTACTAGTTTACTTTAATTTCCAATTTGCAGTTGTTTGTCGCTAACCAAAATTTACCAAAATTTTCAAAAAATTTCTAACTCCCAAAAATTACGAATTTTTTTGGCAGAGTCTCCTTTGTACGGAGGAGCTTTTGCAATTTTACAAGAGATATAAATATATATACATCGACCCACCTGGTCGGAAAACGCAAAAACAGTTCATATTTCCTATTTTTATTGCGTAGGCGTACCTTATTTAGCATTTTAAGCAAGCAGCTTATTTATTTAAGCAATTAGTACAATCCAAATCCAGCCAAATGGCCTTCAGGTACCTGTACTTACTCAATTTAAATATGTAAGTGCCATATATAGAGAATTTATTAGCATTCCACTTACTGTTAATAGCTAAACACATGTATTACATACACAACAAGTGCCAAACGCTTCCCATAAGCGATTCATATAATTTTTAAACCTAACACAATTGCTTTAACCAATTCATAAGCCATTTTATTCAATTTTAATGGTTTGCAACTCAATTGCTTGCATTCAATTTTTTTTAAGCAAAACAAACTCGTATTCAAATCAATTGATTCAAAAATCAATTCTGTTTGCTTCCACTAATTCATAAAATTTAATTAAATCTCGTTTACGACAAACGACTCTCATTTTACGCAAATTGATGATATCCATGTGAATAAATAATTACTAAAGTTTTATAACCAATTTAAATTAATTCCACCTCAATTTTATTTAATTCCAATACATTTTAATTTATTCACCAACCATACAGTTAGCTCGACACATTCTATTCTTGTATACTTCTAACCATTTCCAAATTAATTCAATCCAAGTTTTTATTGAATGGGCTTTCACCCTTATTCGAAGCTAAACTTCCATAAATTTTTAAACTTAAGTTAATTTACTTTAATTTATTCCAACACCAAAATTAAGTTTACTTCTATTTGATTCTCATTTAATCAACTTCCATTAAATTTAGTTAGCCCATCCATTTAAATTTTAATTGTAAATTCACCTTCTCAATTTATCAAAATAATATCCAACCACATATTTATCTCATTTATACTTCACATTAATATACCACCAAATTTAAGTTTAGTCTGATAATCAATTCCAATTACAACTTTGATTCGGTTTTTTTTTTATTCAATCAGACTTCATCCATTTATTATTTAATTCAATTAACCCATTTTAAAATTTTAATTTACTTACTTAATTCATTATCGAATTTATTTTATTAATACAAGGCATTCTCAATTTATTTCTATTCACTTGGATTTTGTTTTGTTTTGTTGCAATTCAAACCATTTCTATTATATTTCACTTCTATTTCATATAACATTAATTCTCTTATATCCAATTTACTTGCAAATTTCATTAAATATTATTCAAATCACCCTTGAATTTTATTTGTAATTTAAACCATCACATTTTCAATCCAACTTTATTTTATTTTTATTTTACAACATTTCCTCTTATTTAATTCATTATCAAATCCAAGTCGAATTCTATTTACATTTTGAATTCATTTCCAAACTCCATTATTAATTTACAATCCATTTATTTACCAAAGTTAAATTTTATTAACATATTCAATCAAACAATTATTTGCGCAAATAGTTTATTTCCAACTTCTAAATCAATATTCGATTTTAATGACAAAGAATTACTTCTTAAATTTCCCGAGTTTCAAATTTTATTTTATAATTCCAGTTTGGGTTTCCTTTGATTTTCCAAAATTCCAACCCTTTATTTTAAAATTTTAGAAAAACCTTTAAATTCAGATAATACAATTAAAATAGCTTTTTATAAAAATACATCTTATAACCCGATGTCTCAACCAGTCCATCCTTATTCTCACAGAAATTCAGTCATACGTTGATCAGGCGTAGGACTGAAAATCTATAAGTACTTGGTAAACCCGTTTTCAACACCCAGTGAAAATACTTGGAAGATAATTTTATTGAAAATATCGAAAACAGTTTTTGAAAATAGAGGAAATATCTTTAATAAGGATGCTCTGGAAATCATCACCCCCATCCATGGTCGCAGTCAACCCGATGGTTACGTTGCCGTCCCGACAAAATCCATAGATTAACTGTAGGCCTCCGCGCGCCTCGATTACACCATGGAACCCGCTACAGATCGCGGCTACAACTGGGGTTACGTAGCTATCACAGCAAAAACCCATATAACTGTAGGCATCAGCGCCCTCGAATTTCGCTGCCAAAAGAATGAAACTTCTCCCCACTTGACCATAGATCGCAGTCTACCGATGTTGCGTTGCCTTCCCGGCAAAATCAAGTGTAGACCGTTGGCACTCATCCTCCACACAATTTTCGCAATGGTCCCCCAAAGTAGATCGCAGCGACATCGAATTACACTGTCGTCACAGCATAACCCAAATGCCCCCGTAGGCATCAGCGCCATCGACTTTCGGTACCAAAATAATCCTCAGGAACTAGTTTGTCCGGACTCCTCACAGGATCAACTTTAGAACCCCCCCCCTTGGGGCTCAAGGCAGCACCACCCAGTGGCACTCCTGAGAAGTTCATTCCAAGGAAGCGCCTTTTTCCCTAGAGCCATCATCAAAAACACTTTATACTATACATATAGCATCTTTCAAATCATACACCTAGTATGATCTCATACAAGGCTCCTTTACACAAAATCGATTATTGAAAAATCGATAATTCTCAAACTAGGCTTTCCAAATTCCAATATTGATTTTACCCAAAAATCAAAAGCCTTTCCAAAACCAAAGGTTCTCAAAACATTTTCCAAAATCCTCATAAGATCCTTTATATATATATACAGACATATATAATTTTTAAAACTTTGGATCATTTTTAACTTGTATAAAACCCATTTTATACTTCAAACACTTTCAAAATCTTTTTTCTTCCGACAATAGATTCAACAAGGGGAGATTTATCTTATATAACAAAGATATTCAACTTTGTTTATTCAAAACCAAATATCCCAATTTAATTCCTCTTTCCAATATCAATTTCATTCAAATCCGTACGATGTACACATACCATCTGTACACTATATCAATTTGATCGCTCACTCGATCACACAATTCCATTTCCGAACTAGTATCGTCCACCCGACTTCCTAGTGCGGATACAGGTCTGATTTTTTGATCAGAAACCGTCATTCTCTTTGCATAGCCATAACTATGATAGAGAATATCCAGAACCAATCAACAACCCATATCCAGGTTCACCGTCAAAAATCGAGTGAAAAATCCCACTCGGATCGATATAACTATCTCGAAATTCTGTGCTCGAATCTGGATCAAATCATTATGCGAATAGAATAATATACGTACACCCTACGTATTTAACTTCATTGATCATTACCTAAATCAATTTCCTTTCTATTCACATTCACTTAAATTTTCATTCACTTATCCACATTTTCTTTAGTCCCTATTTGGATTATCACTTCAATTCTCATCTCAGTTGGGTATTTTACCAATAACAGTTTGAACTCCGACCAGTTTATATTTAGAAAATAGCTTGAAAATTTTAAAAATAGATAAGTAGTTGAAAAATAATTATTAGTTTGCAAAATAGCTATAAAATAGGTAACTAATTGTAAAATAGTTGAAAAATAGTTAAATAGTTTCAGAAATTTTAAATAATTGCAAAATAGTTGTAAAATATTAATTAATTTGTAAAATAGTTAGAAAGTAGCAATTAGTTTATAAAACAGTTGAAAAATGGTTAAATAGCTCCAAAATAATTTGGCTTTAAGAAAGAAAGGTTGTATATATTTAATAGCTTAGAAAAATAAGTTTATATTAAAACAATTTATATTGAAAATAGTCCAGAGCCAAAACTGTTCAACTTTCCCAACTTCCAATTCCAATTTATTTCCACTGAAAATTGGTTTAACCCCAATTCAAGTTGAATTAATTCTCAATTTCTTTTCGAATTTAAATCAAATTCCATTTTAAATTGTCTTTACTTACTTATTTCAAAGTTTACATAAGAGTTCAATAATTTTATTTTAAAATTTTAATTTATTACCCAACTTTATCTTTCTAGTTTGAAACCAATTCTTAAACAAATTTAAATATTCAAATTTTCAGTTCAAAGTATTACTATATCCTTAATTTAAAATTAACGTTAGATTTTTCTTTTATCTCAATAATGGATATATTACCACACTTCGTTTCTCATCCATTTAAACAAATCCAATCCACAATTTAAAGATTTTTAACAACAACAGGATGGTATCGTCGAATTTATTTTAAAACATCCATTCATTTTCAATTTCCAAATCTCAAACCCATTTGAGATCACACAAATTCCCAATTCAAATTACCACTTAACTATCCAAGTTAAATATCAATTTCATCTTCAAATTTCCAATTCAAGTGGTTCATTCACACTTATTTAACTTCTCCCAAGTTAAATTTCAATTTGCTTAATCGAATCAATCTTACTCAATTTGAATTCCCACTTCAAATTTCAAAATTCTTTCCCTCTTATAAGTTCAAAACTTATATCACCTTGGGTTTTCCATCACACTTCAGGGAAAAATCAAAACTCAACATTTAGAGTTTATTTCAAATTAACCTTGATATCATGTATATCCATACATATATACATATTTATTTCCTTTACACACCAGATTACCTTTAAATTTTAAACCACCCTTGGTTTTAATTACAAAACAAACCCCTTAAAAATCTTCGAAACATTCATTGTTTTACAATAAGACTATGTTCAATTTAAATCTCGCTTTTAAACCATCTCGAATTATATAAATTCGAGTTGAATTCTCAAAGGTTGGTTTAACTTTTTAAACCAAATTAACTTTGCTCATTTAAAGTTTTTAAACAATTTAATTTCCGAGTCCTAATCCCAGAATTTCTTTCTTAATTAAATTTAATTTTAATTTGGTTGTATTTTCTGTTACCACTTAATTTAGTTCCAATTCAAGATTTCAATTTGGTTGTATTTTATATTACTTCTTAACTTAATTCCAATAATTTAACAACCAATCACCTAAATATTTATTAGAAGGAAATACTGTTTTATATATCAAAATATACTTTTATATAAAATCATTTAAAACCTTTATAAGAAAATAACAAATACGCTCTCATATATATATATATATATATATATATATATATATACATACTCAACTCATTCTAGAGTACTACGGACTCTATTTAATGAGTCATTCCCACCAGAGCCAAGGTTCTCGCTTAACCTTTCAGCTCTGATACCAAACTGTAACGAGCCGAAATTTCCGAACCCAAAAATTTCAGATAGTTATGAAAAAGAAGAAAAAGAAAGAAGAAGAAGGACTAAAACACCAACAACTCACATTCGCAGTGGATAAAGTATAATAATAAATAATAATAGCTTACAAAAGAATTCTATATCAGTCGATTACAATCATATACATCAGAGCTTTACATATATACAGTCACTGAATATTTACAATTATTCTGTCTCAGATTAACAATAGTATAAATACAGCGGATATACTCTATACGATATTGCCATCCTGCTCGCCTCCTGAGCTCCAGAACGTCCTACCTGAAAATCTGTAATACTCGGTCTGACCCGAGCATTGCACCAAAGTAACACCCGGGTCAGGCTGGAAACGAGCGTGAGTAAACCCAACTAACATGAAATACCAAAACAATCAACTCATATAAACCCGGGTAACATATATCAATTTAATCAATTCACAATTTGCTATAAGCAACCTTATTTCATATCTCAATTTCTAAGTACCAGACTTAGATAAACCAATCCAGTTTTATTTAACCCTATTAATTTCTCAAATCAATTTATAAAATTCTACGAGGTTTCTTCGACACACATGTTATTCTAACCCAAGATATTCAAATGAAATACATAAAATTCCATATCAGAGATATCCACTCATCCAAAACATCCAATACCATTTACTCATTCATAAGCAAAGCTTAATCTCATACAAATCAATTTAATTGATTCTAATTGAATTTTCAAACTTAAACACTTAGATTCCTTCATTCAATATTAATTAATTCCAAATCAATTAATTAGTCAGCCCTTCACTATTCATCTTAATTAATCACCCTGGAATAATTGTTTTTTTATTGCATTCAAGTAATTATCCTTAATTACCTTCACAATATTAATTATTCTTAGCCAATATCAATAAGAAATCTTAATTACTTCACGAATTAATTAACTATTTTATTTTATTTTATTATTATTTTTTCCATAATTAATCCATAATTACTTATATTAATTTACTTCTCATAAGTCACTTATTACTGATTAATTAATCAATCGTTAATTACATAATCAATTTTATATATTAAGGATTTCCTAATTCATTTTAATTTATCCTAATCATAATTTAATTTCATTAATTAAACAAAATATTAATCATTTCCAATTAATCCCAAACCGTAATTAACTATCTTTCACTTTACTTTATTTATAAATTAATTACTTCTTACTTAACAATCTCAATTAATCTCTTGATTAATTTCTTGAAGTAATTATATTTTATTTATTTACATGAAGTAATTGTTTATCTCACCATCAAATGATTATTCTGAATTACTTATACTTAGATAATTAACTAACCATTTAATTTATTATTTATTCAACTCGTTAATTCCTAAGATAAATAACCCAAATCGTTTTGATTACTCTACTAATTTAAAGTACTGCAAAGCATTAAGCCTTTAGTAACTTTTATAACGGAAACATTTTCTTTCTTATATTTTAAGTTTGAGCCAACTAAAAATTTCCAGTACTTCGAGTTAGACAACAACTGACTCGAGAACCATTCAAAATCACAATCACCAGATCATCAATCACAGAGCATACCAAATCAATACAACCATTCAACTAAATATTTAAATTTAACCATTTAAATTCCATAAAAACCAAATTTGCTCCCTAAAATTTGCAATCCACTTCATCTAAATATTTACATACAGTGATTATTAATTTATTTCTTTCCCAAGTAAATTTTTTTCGTTGCTCCCTAACTATTAATTATTAATCTTCACTGTTAATTTATAAAACCTAATTACCCACTGTAAATCACTAATTACAAATTACTCAATCAATAATTGCAAATCAGTTGCTTAGTTAACCATTAACTTATTTCATAAACTATTCAATCACAATTATACTTAAGGTAAAAGCTTAAAACAAAACGAGCTGAAATAAAAATTACTCACTGAATATCGATCGTGAGAAAACCCTAGTCACCGCACCCAATCCTGACAAATCCCCATCATAGCCGCCGCCCTGCTCGAGTAAGCGCTCGCCTGCGTCACGTCTTCGAAGATCGCGACATGCCCAAACCCTAATCGCTTATTCGCGACTTCAAATCGACGCCCTTGCTCCCTTTCTGCCTCAATTCTATGGGCGTCGCCCCTCTACCCTCGTCGCTCTAGCCATCGGTGCGCTACCTCCTTCGCGACGATCAACCCTCACGGCTTCGACAAAGCCCTGGAGCTCGGCTCGAGGCTACACGCTGCGACGAAATCTAATCGCCGGCCGTTGTTTTAGTTTTCGAAGGCCTCGGCCATTTTTTTTTATAGCTTAAGCGATTTTGACCTGTTTCTAAGAATAAGGGGGAAACAGAAATAAAGTATGAGAGGGTGGGAAGCTTCCTGAGCACGACGTAGTCAAAGAAAATATCTTTGCTAGTTTTACTTATAAATTTAGTTATATTATAAAATTTTCAAAACTACTCGTCAATCGCCAATTAAATTTTTGAACTCCTCTTAAGGAACGCCGTTAAGTGGTTATAAAGTTTTACCCGCGTTCCAAACACAATGGCACATGTTTCGGAGGCTAATTTGGTCGTATGCACGAGTTATCGAAGGAAACGATCAATTTAAAATTAAATCGATTAAAATAATTCGAAGCGTTTTGAGCTTCCAGGGCCAAACGACAACTCCAATTGCTATAGAAATTGAAATCCGATAATAGCTAACTATTACGGATCCAATGGAACTGGTTTCGTCAAATTGAGACTGTGCCTCGAAAGGCTATTTTCAAATTTAATTTAAATGATATATTTTCAAAATTGAACAAATCACCCTTAAATTGAATTTCAACATTTCTATTATCTTCAGTACCATCATTATAAATTTCATAAGCCTTCAAATTATTCTAAACAGGCTTAGAATCTCAGATTCAACAATTTACCCAATTTCAATTATGAAATTCAATAATTTAATTATCAAGTAAATATTAATATTCGGGAGTCAAGTTTAAAAATTAATTTTAAAATATTAAAAACAATTTATTATTCCAATTTTAAACTGTTAGAAATTCTGAGTCGTCACAACTTATCTCTCTAACATAAGTATATTCACAAAACATTTGCGAATAACATCTTACTTCCAAATCATGTTAAAAAGGATTAAACAAATGTTGTTTAACTTGGAGGTAAGGACAATCCTAAACACCATCCCTTTGGTGTTAAGTGTGGAATGGATGTTCCATACTACCATTTTTAAAAGGTCGATATAGAGAAACCCAAATCTCAAATTATTTTTATACTTCTTTCGATAAATCCTTTTTAATCAAATCTATTTCATTCATGAAAACTCTTTTACTTAAAATCCAGATCCATTTCAGAATACTTTCCAAACTTCTAAATTTATAATAAAACCATTTTATAAATATTCGAATCATTTATAGTAATTGCTTTTATAAATATCCAACCCATTTTATAAACCCCCTTCATGAATATCCAAGTCATTTTCTAAAACATCTTTTATGAGTACACCAAAATCATTGATAAAACTTCTTTATAAACCCTCCCTATTAAAACAACTTCCTAAATAACCTTTAATCAAATTATCTTCCTTTAATAAGCAAATTCCTTATATAAATCTCCCTTATTTAAGAAATCTTCTTTGCTTAAAAACTCAAACCATTTACCTAAAACTTTATAAAATTCCAAATTCCTTTAAATATCTTGTTCAAAATGTAATAACTTTGAAATCATTTTAAAAAAATATTTATCTTTACAAAATCAAACGGAAGCTTAGCGACCACAATGGTGCTTTTAATTTGATTTTACTTATCCAGTTTAACATGGCACCACAGAACAACAGGTATATAAGGAAACAACACATAACAATCAATCGACTTAAGTAAATGTCCAAGTTAATTTTAATAGCAAAATGATGTTTTGTTCTGCTAACAGATGTCATTTAGTTTTCCTAATCATATAGGGTTAGTTAAGGATAAGCGACACAAAAATCCCTTGGTTTAAAAATAAACTTGAAAACAAAACAATTTAAAACAAAACAGATTACTTAAACTCTAGCAATTTGAAAATAAATTGAAACCTTTGTAGATGAAAATCAAATCCTTGTTAAATAGTAATTAAACTCTAATTAACGGTAATTAAACCTTAATTAAAACTTATTGAAATATAATTAACTTTAATAAAAGACTATATAAATAAAACCCCTTTTTAAAATAACAATCAATTAATAATTATCTTAACTAAATAAATAATAATAATTTATTAATATATCATTAATTAATAATTAAATAATAATTAACTTTAATTAAGTAATAAATCATGATTAACTTAATTGATTAACATTTAAGTTTAAAATCCATTATTAACAAGTACTAATTACCTTTATTAATTAATTAATCAATTAAATAACTATTAAATAAATAATTTAATAATTGATCTCTAATTACTAAATTAAAGTTAGAAAAAATTTTCAAAAAGATTTCTAAGTGAAAACAAGTTTGAATTAGAAAACTAGTTAAATTTTCCGAACTGCGCATATATCGACTATCGCGATGTGGCCCGTAATTTCAAAACTTGGCTTTAAGTAAATTGACTTCAAAACTCTATTTTCACAGTTCAAAACTTATAATAAAGTTAGAAAACACCTTTCAAAAAGTTTCTAGGTGGAAATAAGTTTTGGATTTGAAAATGATTTGGTTTTTGCGAAACACGTGTATAGCGACTGTCGCTATACGACCCGTGATTTCAAAACTTGATTTTCTTTTTTCCTTTTTATAAATATTAAAACTTGACTTTTTAATTCTTATCACTTTTAAAACACACAAGTAGATTTTTTAAAATAGAATAAGTATTAAAACTTTGTAAAATTCAACTTATAAAACCAATTTCAAAACTTTCAGACAAGGATTTCAAATGCTCGCCTTTAATTAGCAAGGCACTAACTTTTTATGTTACAAACAACATAACCCAATATCATCACAAACTAGAATACCACATCACATATACATGTTATGGTACACATACAACAAGATCCAACTTGCAATCAAATACGATTAATCCACTTTCGTAATGAACTATATTCTGAAGACTAAGCACATTCACATACAAACAAATCACATCCACTTCCAAGTATATTCAAGCATAACCAAACCAAACTTCAATGGTACACAAGCAATCATCAAATTTAATAAATATACATATTTATAAAGTAAATAAATTTGGTTTTAAAAGTGTCAACTTTAGTCACCGTAACTTATCTAAATCAAAATAAACTTCCACCAAACTTGGCAACAACACTAGCAAACCGCCTTAGCTCAAAGATATGTCCTAGTGGGGGATCGTAAGGTGTAATATGGCTTGGCCAAGAAAAAAATTGGGCTTGACCTAGCCTGATAAAGGCTCGGCCATGCATAGGATAGGTGGATGTGGGCTTGTTTTAGGTAGAGAAGAGTATGTGAGGGAATGTATTGGGTTTAGAAGTGATGAAAGGCTATTTTTCTATCAAACTTTTAACATGGAATTATCGGCCATGAAACTTATGAAAACATGAAGAGGATGGTGATGAATATGGAATGTAGATGTAAAGTAAGAGAATGAATATGTACGGTGGTATATATAGGCGAGGAGAAGAGGTACATAAATAATTATTTTTATATCAAATAATGGAAACATGCCATGTAACACCATACCTCTCCACCATCCCCTCTCCACATGTCCTCCCCTCCCTCCATGAATTTGCGCACTAACCTAGGGTGTTTAGGTGATGTTTAGGTACTAACCAAGGTTATATTATATATATGTATGTATATAAATATGCATAAGTAGTCATGTTACGAATGTATTTGTATAAGTATTAATGTATATATACATGTATATGCATGTATATTCTAAAATTTGATCAAACCCTAGCTTATAAGTGTGTGCATGTTTAAAACTAATGTGTATAATGTTTTTCAATAACTTTTTGGTGCCGAAAAGTTGAAAAATCGAAAACCGATTTACCATCACATTTTCTATTTTTATTTGAACTATCTATATTAGTTAAAAAATTTGAAAACTATTTTATTATCATTATTAAATAATTAAAATAGGTTTATTTGCTAATAAAAATCCATTTATTGATTATATAAAATATATTTAAATAGCTTATTTCAAAGTGGTAAATCCTGGGTCGTTACAAATCTATTTTACCAACATTTGTTTTTATTTAGAAGAGTCATATATTAATTATAAAATTTATTATGAATATTTAAAATGTATTAAATATTTGCAAATCAAGGTGGTAAAATTCTGGGTCGTTACAACGAGCACTTTTGGTGAATATTGTCATGATACCAGGTAGGTAATTGAAGACTGTAAGAGTGATCCAGGTAGTGTAGCCTTATGCTCCTGGAGTAGGCGTTGAAGCTGTCAGTCTACTTTCTAGTTCTACACTGAATGGTAGATAAGTGCATATTATTTATACATGCCATTCTAGTATTTGGAGTAAGTGGATAAGCCAGATTCTCTTAAAGATGGTGGGTAGCCATTTTGTGATATGACTTTACTGGAGACTTCATGTCTATTGTATAGTCAATTCTCGTAATTATGTATTTCTATATGAGGAGATGAGTCAATACCTATGATGTAATACGTGTTCAGAGTATAGTGGATTCTAATAGCTTTTATTATATATACAATATACCTAAAAGGCATCCTATATATTTTATGTTGATGTTGGTACTATTTGAGATTGAGAGATATGTTGGGGTAATGCTATATGCTAGCCTAATTATTCTTGGTGATATCTCATATGTTGATGATTTCTAGATTTTGATGATGATTTTTGAATGTGGATGATTCATCCATTTGAAGTTTATTTTGATTTGATATGCTTTTATATGGGTGATGACATCTTTATGCATGGGTTGGTGATATTTGACGTTATGCATGATACTTTGAGGATTGTGTATGAATTTATAAGCATACATTGATATATATATATATATATATATATATTGTGGATGTTGTCTTGATGGTGTTATCATTATATTATACCCTGCATATGCTGAGTTATATGTGTATATTGACCTATAGACATAGTCAAACCTATGTGTAACATCCCCTATCTTAGGGCCCACTAAACACTACATATGTTATAGTCATCCATAGTATTAACTTCTGGTGACCAAATACGGTAATGTAAACGGTAACCATAATATCAGAATCACATGAATATGAAACAAAATCATTGATTTCACAAAAACAACTTTTCTGATTACATTTCACAAAACATGTTTCCTATCCAAGTTAGATAATCCCATTTATTCCTAGGTTAAGATAAAATATATTTATTATAAAATGCGCCAAGAGCGACATATGAAGATGTCCCCTTGGTTGACCAGAGTACTATATAGTCATAACCGACTTAATACAACAAAGTGGAATAAAACAAAATAAAATAGCAACTTCTAAAAAGTTATCCATCAGCCACTTGCTCGTCTCCGGAAGCTTTATTCGGCAACCTACTAATAACCTATACACCTCAACCCTCAGCCTACTCAAATCAATTTTGAGCACCCGAGATTTTTAGGGGAAAATCATAAAGTTCGAGTCAGACATGGTGTAAATAATACTATACATCTCGGTTATTTGACATTAAGTGAGACCACGCCTCTTAGCGAAATGGATTTCCCCTCACTAATATCTTTTTAATACATATCATTTGCAAATCATAATCCTACAACCAAAACTAGTTAAAATTGTAAAGCATTATCATGTGAACATACCTATCTCGTAATAAATAAACTATCTGTCCGAACGCTATAGTTTTGTTTGGCTAACTAACCTTTGGCAGACTTACGCCTACTAGACAATATAAACAAACTAATCTAATACCTATTAGACATTCCTCTTCTGGACGGTCTGTCCTTAACTTATCTGTAACGATCATGGATTTTTACTAAGTTTAAATTGATAGTTAATTTAATTTTTGAATAAAAATTGTGAAATAAATTGGTGAATTGATTTGAGTTTTTCCAACTACAAATATGAAACAAGAGAAAGAAAAAAATACATATGAATGTACTTCCAAGAAGAATATAAATATCTGCACATAGGAAATTAAAGAAAGAAATATGTTCAAGTATGTAGAAGCAAATAAAGTTTAAATATGCACACTTGCAAAATGAAGAAACAAAAGTATAAAATAAGATGTAAGAAGAGATCAATATTCATTCTTTTTAAATTCTATACTTTAACTAAGTATAGTCATAAAAATAATAATTAAATAAAATATAAATACTTAAGTAAACATATGAAGTACATGTATATTTGTATGTGAGTTGTGTATGTATGCAAGAAGATAGATAAAAACATCTATCTTCATGTATAAAGAAAAAATATCTATAAAACAAAACTGCATATACAAATCAAATGGATTTGTATGTAAACAAAAACAAGGACATAAGCATTAAATGCTTTCTTCTCAAGCACAAATGAAAATCATCTCATTCGAAATATGTAAAAGTCATTTCAGTTTATAATTTTTTTTAGTCAAAACAAGAAAGAAAAACAAATCTGTTCAAAAAAAAGAAGCTTAACCAGTTAAAACCTTCCCCTTATACAAATTGTCTTCTTTTTATATATATACATATCCATACCAGTTCCAGTTCGTTCATAACTTAGTATTCCAGGAAAAAAAATAAACATCATTGTTGTTTTTCAAACTTAAATGCAATTCAACAACAAAGCAAATTTAAAAAGATCGATACTGTAGTTTCAAAACATAGAGCAGCTCTCTGTTCTTCAATTTGAGGTGAGTATGTAAAAAAAAATTTAATTTATATTTGTGTGTCTGATTTATGAATTACTTATGTTTGCTGTGTACTGTAGATAAGAAGCTTTGGGTATTTCTGTTGTACTGTGAATTTTCATAAGGTTTACTCTCCTTCATTTCCAGTTTCAGAGAAAAGCAGATTTGAAAGAAAAAAAATCTGATAAATCTTCATACAAACATTCTAAATTTAGGATTTTTTATACAAAATAAGTTTGTTTAAACTGAAACCATGGTCTAGAAAATTTTTAGCTTGAAAATGAAAGAACTTGACCCTGTAAACTCATTTTACAGTTAAATAAGAAATCATATGATTTATTCGAGTAGTTTAAATTATGGATTTGATTATATGACTTGAATAAGCATACAAAGATAGCATTTTAAAAATTAATACGATGATTTTTAATTAAGTATTCCAAGTGCAGTTCATATTTGAACAAAATATGCTTTTTAATCAACTCCTGGCGATCGAACGAATGTTGAGTATTGAAATTTTGCTCGAAGTTGGCTTGGCCATCAGTGAAGTTGAGAAGATTGTTATATGATTTTTCTATTGCATGAGATGTTAGAACGAGGCAAGATTAGGGTTTAATGCTTGGGTTTTGTTGTGGTCAGAAACGAAGTGATTTCAACACCTTTGTTTGATCGAGTTGTACGAAACTGAGGGGAATGGAAGAACAAGGGGTTGACGTGGTGAGGCCGAAGTCCTGGCGTCTCCGATAGTGGGAGCGACCGTGGTGAAGTATTTTTGTGTGGTGGGTTTGAGTTCCAGGTTTCGAGTGGAATGCTTATTTTCGATCTAGAAAGTTTGGCATCGAGATGATCCTTGATTTCGATTGTAATGCTAGTTTGCGACTCACTGGAGGACTCGAAGTTCACCGGAGCGCCGGCGAAGTGCTGTGCACGTGCATGGCCATGTATGGGTGTCAGGAAGATAATGATGGCCGACGTGAGTTGATACTCGAGAAAATGAATACGTTGCTTCGGGTTCATACTCGAGTACGTGAGCTTGGTTGCCTGTTATTATAATTTAACTTAAACTTAACTTACTGGAAAAAAAATAAAGAGAGGAAGAAGAAGAGTACTTGGGGAATGAGGGATGACTCGGGGAAGTTGGTGAGAAACTCGAAGTGCTACTAAAGTAAACAGGGGAAAGTTCTCGGGTTGGGTTTTTCAACTGTAATATTATAAAAGTGAAGTTAAGTAAAATATTTTTCAACAAGTTTAAGCATTGTCGACTTAATAAATGTTTAACGGTTTAAGTTCAGACTTTCAATACAAGTTTTAATTATTTTAGAATGTTTTTAACATCTTAATTAATATTTTAATTGAGTAGATAATTTAAGTTAAGTATTTAATTAATTAACATTAAAGTTTTATAGTTAGTAATAATTTAAGTTTCAAAGTTTAAAGAAGATTTTTAAAATGTTAATTAAGACAAATAATTATTATTAATCGTTTAAAAAGGGTAATTAAGAATGGTTAATTAATTTAAAATTGTAATTAACTAAGTGATTAGAGATTTATCAATTTTAAATTAAAGATTTGGTTAATTAACAATTAAGTGTTTAATTTATTTTTAATTAAGAATTGTTAATTAGATAATTAAAGTTAATTAATTTATAATTAGTAGTCAATTAAGATAATTGATTAAGGAATAATTAATTAAAATTTAATTAATTTATCATTAAGAATAGTTAATAATTGATTTAAATAAATCAATAAAAATAGTTATGTGGTTAATTCATTTAAATCACCTTCACCTTAAATTGAAGACGATTGACTCTCATCAAATGTTGTGTACTGGATTGATATTTCTGTTTGTGATTGTGAAACTGTGTGATGTGAATTGCTTTATGCTGAACTGTGATTTGTGATTTGTTTATGTATGTATATGAAAACCACTTTGCATGTAAAACGACATTTGAATTTCGATGCGACAGGGAGTCGGATCTCAGTCGGTTATCCGAAACCCACATCGAATCGTAATAATGAATCTTTGTGATTGATAAATTTACTTTATCTGTGAGTCTGTGAATGAAGATAAGCGTTATAGATTATATCGCTTAACGAGATTGATATGATTGAATCTGTGATGATTGATGCTGTGCACTATTATGTTAAACCTGTGGACCACACTTATACACACACAAATATGGATTGCACATGGAAATCGGTTAAGTCATAGATATTTGAATTTAATTCAAAATAGTTTTAAAAGTTGAATTTTAAATCCAAATGGTTTTGGAAATGGATTGGGTTTAAAATGAAAAGCTTTTAAAAAGGTGTTTTAAAAATGAAAGTTATTTTGAATAACTTAATAAAGATTTGAAATTTGAATAATTTGATTTAAATTAGAATTCAATATTTGGAATTGAATTCTATATTTGGTATTTATGATTTAAAAACGGTATGCAAGTTTATATGGGGTTTAAACCATTTTTAAAGTGTCGTTTTGGGAATTTGAATTAACCCAAAGAATTTAACTTGTATAAATGAGATCCGATTTTTCCGAAATAAAACTGTTTGTTTTCAAATGGTAAAAGCTTTCATACAAGAATGAATTTCCAATTTCTATTAAAGAAATTGAAAATGGTCCTCACAGTTAAGAATAAATCTTTGGATACGGTTTTGAAAGCTATAAGCTAAATCTTGATTTAAAGATTTAAATGAGTTAATCCAATTGAAATGGAAATTGTTTTGAAATCCATGAATAGATCTTTGTGAAACCGGGTCAACTTAAAATCTTTTTGTTTAAAGGATTTGAAATGGTAATTGGTTTAAACCATTTGAAAGAAAGTTTTGAATTTTCAAGTTGTGACTTAATTGAAATCCCATATTGATATGTTTTTAAATTTATGCTCATTATTTGGTTTAGCTGGGAGAGGACCTTGTGTCATATAACCCATCCCGAATAATGGTACGTCGTTGTGGATAGCATTTGAAGATCGGTGGTGAAGACCGTGTATTTGCAAGAACGATAGGATAACTTATCGATTATCTCTGCACTGAGTAGCTACGGTATAGAAATTCCCTAAGTGGTGGGAAGTCCAATCGGGATTGTGAATACCTGGATTGCAAGGGCTTCTTTGGAAGTGCCTTCGGTTCTGTTCGAACCCGGAACAGACTTGTATGGATGTGTGTCTGAAATTACACGTTGAGATGTAAAGCTGGTTTCTATCAAATACATTTCTGTTTGGTGGCGGATATTTATTCTCTTAGCTTAACACCCTTCTCTGAGACGTACGAGCTCAGAGTTTATGTAGTTGATGGTTACTAGTGATACATTCCCAATTTGGTAGTGTGGCATGCTAAGTGCTGTTGTGTGTTGATGATCATTTGTGATCAAAGCATGGCTTTCGTGAAAAAGCGTAGCTTGGTGGACGAAACCTCATCGAGCCTCACAAACCGGTAATGATCGAAACAGGAAAGATGCGGCAAGGTTTCAGGGGTAGCTCCCATAAGGTATGTCCATTACTTTTGGAAATGGGTAGTATCATGGTATTGAGCCCAGATACTTACTCATATGGGCACCGTAGTATATTTATTACTGTGTGATGTTGTTGGTGTAGAGAATCCTCGTATAAAGGTCGCAAACGACCGGGGGTGGCATATATTAGGTTTTACTTCCCGGAAAGGGGGTAACCGGCCTTGTATTGGAAGAGAGCCAGGTAGGTTCCTGGGGCGTCCCTCCAGAGGCGTTCCCATGTGGCAATCGGAAGTTCCTTAGCCTGACCATTTGTTGGAAATCCAAAGAAAAAATACACGCCCTGTACGGTTTTAGTTGTATAACCTGCCATGGAATGTGGCGGTAACCTGCTATTGAACATGGTAGCTATAGTAGGCATAAGTGCGAAATGCCTATGCTGGCTAAGATTAATATTATACTTTCAAAATGTTCTCCATTATGCACTAATAATAATATCAAAATGGTTTTCACTTATCAAGCATTTTTTACTATCATAAGGAGAAATTTCCTCCAATTCTGCATTTGCATGGTGTGTGTGGCGGGAGGCCTTATTGTAGTTTCTTTTTCCAAAAAACATTGCGGATTTCAAACTTAAAATCTTTTGATTGTTTTTATAGACCAAATGTTTTTGTTGATCACACCAGTCCAATGACTGACTCAGAGTTTATTGTTCCCTTCCTAAACTCTAGGTGCCTACAATTTTCCACACGGGCAGTCTAGAGTTTTGTTTTTTAGATAGTCAAATAGTAGATATCGTTTGGTAGCTTCAGCTTTCTGTTTGATACATTTTAGAGTCTTTGGAGTCCACGATTGCAATTGCTTATCTTTGTGAAACCTTGATGGTGGGTCGAGCTTGAAGTGTTGGAGCTCTAGCTTTGGAGTTTTGGATTGGAGTTGCAGTATTGGATTCTGTGAGGACTTATCTCATATTGTATCGTGTTCCACTGTATTTTGTGTTGTATATTCTCTAATGTTGATGATTATCATTGTATCAAATTGACGTATCGGATATTATATTCATGTTTTATCAATGATATCATCTTTTATTTCCGCTGTGTTATTTATCATCCAATGTTGTTGCAAGCTCCGGCGATACAAATTGGATGTTGTTTGTCGGACATCAAGTTCGGGTCGTCACATTTGGTATCAGAGCTAAAGGTTGAGTAAGAAATTTAGCTACGGAGTGTAACACATTAGATGGCTCATTAGAGATAGGGTGAAGCATACCCTAGAATGAGTACAACCAGTGAAACCAAAACCCAAACTACTCAGACTATTCTGTTTATCTGTTGTTATTCTCTGAGATATTTTGTCTAAACGCCTAAATCGGTCTTCTTACTATTCACAGATAGTCAGAATGAGTGGAAGAAGAGGACGAGATTAAGGATAGGGAAGTACCACTTCAACTGGTCAAAGCTCTGCAACGGCAGATATTCCCATTCATTCTCAATCAAATTTGGCTGATTTATATCGAAGTTTTTCTAGACTTGATGGAAAGTCGTTCATAGGCAAGGAAACCGTTATCGAAGCACAAGCATGGATCTGATCGAGCAAAAGAATTTTCAAAGGACTAAAACTGGAAGATGATCAGATGCGATTTATAGCTTTCTGGCAACTCCAGGAAGAGGCTTTAGCTTGGTAGGAAACAGTTACATTGGATGAGCCGACGGATGAATTTACTTGGAGTCGTTTCAAGGAAGTGTTCGAGCAGCGATATATGTCGTATGTTGGTATCTCTAGAATGTACCAGGAGTTTATGAATTTGAAGCAAGGAAGCTTATTATTTGAGGAATACTTGAACAAATTCAATGAATTATCTCGATTTGGTCCAGAATTGGTGAATAAACCATTAAAGAAGAATGAAAAGTTTATTCGAGAAACCAACAAGGAGTTTCAGCAGAGGATGACTACTCACGTAAAGGAATCTTTTTCTGAATTAATTGATATGGGTTATAGATGCGATATCTGGATAAGCAAGAAGATCCGGGGGAGAATGGAGATACAAGTAATCTGAATTAGAGGAAAAGAAAGTTTGGTGGAAAGAAACCGAGGAAAGATAAAGGAAAGAAGAATATACAGAAGAAAAAGGTGAAGGATGTTACTTGTCTCAATTGGTTGGAGAAAGGCCACTACTCAGATAAATGTAAGAACCCTTGGAAGCCAGGAATGAGAGAGCCATTTATGAGGCCAGATCAGGAATCTACGGGCTGCTATTACTGCCATAAGCCGGGACATAGGATCGAGGACTGTCCAGTAATGAAGCAAGCTCTAGAAGCAAGGGTGTATGCAATCAGAGACGATTCTTCAACCTCAAAATTTAATTAAGGAAAAGAAATTTTATAAGGCAACCTTCTTGTTTATGATTAAATTGTTCGAATTTTATTCGACACAGGAACTACACATAGTTTCATTTCTCAGCAAATTGTAAATGAGTTAAATCTTGAATCTGAGATCGTTGTCGAATCTATTTTTGTCTATTTCATTGGGTTTCAATATATTCTACGAACGGTTAGTCATCTCTTCGAACTAACTGATACCCCTGTATACTTCATAGATCAGGTAACCCAATTGTTTCGTAGTTGATTGAGTTTGTTCTCATATTGTAACAACCCATAATTTTGTAAATATTTTAATTAAGTTTTACTTGAAAACGTTGTTTTTTTAAAGTAAATTTTTCAAGTTAATAAGTTTTAGTTAAAAAAAAAGAGGAAAAAAAACTTGTAATATAAATTTAAGCCTTAATTAATATAATATTTCTGTTATTGATTCAAATAGAAAACATATGTAGTTTATTCATGTTTGCATGTGTTCATTATTTAAATCCAATCTTTTGGTTTTTGCATACTTTTGTTTAAAGTTTAAGAAAAGGGGGGATTCTTTATAAAAATAACTCGAATTTATTACAAAATATCACGATTGCTTTTATTTCCTTTTAAATTAACGTTAGACCTTAATTTATTGCTTAATATTAAAGAATTTACTAAGATATAAATTTTAACATAAAGATGTTGTATTAAGTTTAAGACATTATTTACAATGATTTGTATATACATATGTGTGTGCGTTAATTTGACTTAAGATTTATAAGATGGACTTGTATGCAAAGTCATAAATTTTTAATCTTAAACCCTTTTAATCTGGAGATTATGTTCAAAATTGTTGTCTTTAATTATAGGCTCATAAAATAGTGAAACTTAATTTTAACACATTTATATGTATAAGTCTATTATATATATATATACGTATATGTTTTTAATAATACTATGACCAATAAAGATATATATGAAGGAAACATCATCTTTGTACACAATATAATATTGCACTTACATAATTTACTATAGAATACATTTGGACATAGTTACATTCCATGCCATGAATAAATAGCTTGTTAATGACATTTAATTAATCAATCAATTTGATTAGAGAAAGAATGAAAGGTTTCTCTCTCCATATACATAATTAAGCTCTAGATTAATTACCTGTTCTCAGGAAAAGAAACGAAAGGTTGCCTTAATTCTTGCCTTTTTGTTTTCCTAACATTTGTTCCTTTCTAGCCATTCATTCCTTTAGTTGGAAATTATTTTCGAATTTAAAACATGGTTATAAATTTATTTCAAAATTATTATAATTGAACTATAAAACATGGTTATAAATTTATTTGGAAACAGAAATGAATTTAAAACAAGAATTTAAGAATTTAATTTCTGATAGTTTCAAACCTTGTGTTTAAAGTCTTAAAATGATATATTATTATTTAAATTATTTTCGAATAGAAATTTGTTTCCAAAGAATTTTAAAGTTTTAAAAATTAGTGCTCTTCTCTTTGTCGCTGGAAAATAATTTCGGTGATGACTGCAGCATCATCGACATTCATTTTCGAGTATCGAAGTGAAAAGACCACGCTGTAGTTTTGCTTCAAAAATTTAATTGATTTGAATTTCTAAAATATGACTTAATTTATAATATATATAGATATATGATTTAAATTTGATTTGACATATACTATATGTATGTATTTATTTATCTCTAAAGTGTTTGAAGTTAATTGGAAATTTAATTCATAAATTTATGTTAAAAGGTGATTCTAATGATAAATAAAGTCAAATTTTCAATGAATATTTAAACTTGTTGGAAAAATTTTTACTTGTATAATATTAAATTGCATGCCAATATAACTTACCTAAATCATTCAGAAATCAACTATGTAATTGGGTAATATACAATATAAAAGGATTTTATAAATAAAATTTGAGTGGTTATAATAAATGTTAAACACTTAAAGTTTCAGTTACAAAAAAAGACAAATAGGGGTAAATAGAATTAAAAAATAATTGAATAATATACAATATCAAATGATGTGAAAGGAAATTTAGAAATAAATTAGAATAGTTATAATAAATGTAATCTACATAATATGTGCGATAAGGTATATTAAGTAGAATATATTTAATAATAATTTGGGATAAAGAAGAATTAAATTTGTTGAATAAAAGATGATTATTATAAATGACTATACAAATTTATGATTTTAGAAATTGTTAATTTCAAAATAATTGGATAATAAGATAATTAATTTGGAAATAGTTAAGATTGATTTAACTTCAGTAAAAATCAAATGAATTAAATCAATTATTGAATATTAATTAATTTAAATTGAATTTATATGGTTTAAATCAATGATTCTATTTTGAGTTTCAATTTAGTTTTCTTTCAGGGTGTTTCTATTCTTCTACCTCTTTCCTTTTCGGGGACGAAAAGTTTTGAGTGGGGGAGAGTGTAACAACCCATAATTTTGTAAATATTTTAATTAAGTTTTACTTGAAAACATTGTTTTTTTTTAAAAGTAAAATTTTCAAGTTAATAAGTTTTGGTAAAAAAAAGAGGAAAAAAAAACTTATTGTAATTTAAATTTAAGCCTTAATTAATGTAATATTTCTGTTATTGATTCAAATAGAAAACATATGTAGTTTATTAATGTTTGCATGTGTTCATTATTTAAATCCAATCTTTTGGTTTTTGCATACTTTTGTTTAAAGTTATAAAAAGGGGGGCTTCTTTATAAAAATAACTTGAATTTATTACAAAATATCACGATTCCTTTTATTTCCTTTTAAATTAATGTTAGACCTTAATTTATTGCTTAATATTAAAGAATTTACTAAGTTATAAATTTTAACATAAAGATGTTGTATTAAGTTTAAGACATTCTTTACAATGATTTGTATATATATATATATATATGTGTGTGTGTGTGCGCGTTAATTTGACTTAAGATTTATAAGATGGACTTGTATGCAAAGTCATAACTTTTTTAATCTTAAACCATTTTAATCTAGAGATTAGGTTCAAAAATGTTGTCTTTAATTTTAGGCTCATAAAATAGTGAAACTTAATTTTAACACATTTATATGTATAAGTCTATTACACACACACACACACACACGTATACGTATATGTTTTTAATAATACTATGACCAATAAAGATATATATGAAGGAAACATCAACTTTGTACACAATCTAATATTGAATTTACATAATTTACTGTAGAATACATTTGGACATAGTTACATTCCATGCCATGAATAAATAGCTTGTTAATGACATTTTATTAATCAATCAATTTGATTAGAGAAAGAATGAAAGGTTTCTCTCTCCATATACATAATTAAGCTCTAGATTAATTACCTGTCCTTAGGGAAAGAAACGAAAGGTTGCCTTAATTCTTGCCTTTTTGTTTTCCTAACATTTGTTCCTTTCTAGTCATTCATTCCTTTAGTTTAGCCATATATTTTGCCTTGCAATTCACGTACAAGTTTCTCTTTTTCTCATCTTCTTTATTTTCTCATTTCCTAAGAGAGAGAAAAATATTACAAGCACTTTATTCTTTTATTTATAAAACCTTGGAATTTATTATAATATAAATTTTTAATTTGAGTAAATCATTTACCAAAATTCTATAATAAAAATGAAAGTTTTTGAAATTTTTAACTTTGTTAAGGATAACCCTAATTGGAATTTTAAATAAATAAATGGATTATCTACTTTCTTTAAAAATGTGTAATATTTTTTGAATAATAAATTTCATTGGAAATGGTAAATAAATCAGAATAATGTAAACATGTTAAGGAGTAACTTTTAAGAATTCAGTGTATTAATAAACTGTTAAAATTACGAATTTATAAGGGTACGATATTTAATGGAATAAATAGCTTATAAAATAGGAAAACGTATTAATTAAAAAACGTTACTTTTGTATTAATTTGGGGATATATTTTGCGTGGGTCCTACGCATTTTAAAATTCATACCGCAATATATATATGAATAAATCAGTTAAAGAATTGCTTTAGCCAAAAGTTACACTTTCCATAGCTATCATTGGTCTTAAGTTGGTATAAAATCTTTATTAGAGTAACGTTCACAAATTTGTCCAAACTCCATCTCCATTTCAAAGACAAATATTATTCCTTGCAGTTACTTTTCTTAATTCGCTCAACCTATTTAAATTGCAAATCGCGCAACCTTTAATTAATGCAATGCAGGGAAATCATTTTCTTCCTTTTACGTCCAAAATTTGAAAATTTACATGTCGTTTTCCCCTGATAAATGCAAGCTTCCTATCTATAACACGTTCTAAACGAATTATAATTTTTGCCTTTGTTCCTAAATAAATTGCCATGCACTTTTAAAAAAGGAAATTCAACCGTGCCTTGTCAATGCGTTTAAAGATATTTCACCTTCCATTTATTTTAATAAGTATAAAATCTTGTAAATCCATAACCATTCACATTTTTGATTTTTTGCCATTCGTTTATCAAATCAATGTACGTTACTTTTGGATATGTGGTCCAAGATACCACTGCAAAAATTAACTATTTGATTTAAATAATCTTTGCCTTATAAAAGCAATAATTCAACATCCCATATCAAAGCAAAAATATTTGCTTGCCTTTTTGTTCCCATTGATTTGCACACGTTACTTTTCCTTGCGTACAAGCTTCTGCCTATAAATACAAGCCTCATATCACGTTTCCTCACCTCAAAATTGTCTGCATCTCCATCTACTTCTTTATTTTTCGTGAGTAGGGAATCAGGTAATGGTTTATTTATTTTTCCTTCCTTCTTCTTTTTGTTTTGTTATATTTTGTCATACACTTCATGCTCGGCCGCACCCTACCCCCTCCATCACTACTGTTGCCAACTCCTCCTCCAAGCTGATCCTTTTATTTGACAAACTTTGTTAAATATTCATGATACAAGTGCATGTGTACATGTTTTTTGATAGTCAGGGCCGTGTCCTTTTGTAGCAGCAAGAGCAAGTAAATTTTTATAAGTGCAGTTGTGTAGTAAAAAAAAGAAAAAAAAGAGAAGTAAAATAGAATGGATAGGCCGAGCACCACTTTTTGAAATAGTATCTCAACGATTTATCCACTGTTTTAGTATAGAGTGCGTTCATATAACTCAAATAAAAGGGTGGGCTGAGCAGTGAGAACATGGCCAAGATGTGGGTGGAGTGGTCGAGAATTTGGGTCAAAATTTTCTTACTCTGTTTTTAATAATCATAGTAAAATGTGAATACTTAGTTTTTCATTCATCTTGTTCAAGATTTGAATCAAGATGTTGCCTCCACGGAAATCTGATCGTTCCGTTTGTACGTTTCTTTATCAAGTGATGCAATCGTTTGAATCTAATTTTCTGCAGCTTTAAGGTGAGTATTTCTCACCAGACAAACATACCTATATATCTGTAGAATGATAACAAGTGTAATTGTAAATTTATTTTATTTAATTGTATCTGCCTGTGATATAAACTTATGATGTTAAAACCCCATTATTTAATTGACCCATCATCGGCCGTATTATCTATTGTTATATTGTTGCAATTAGATTTTTTATTATTATTATTTACTACAAATCACACTGCAACTTCCCTGTAGAATAGAAATCGTTACAGGCTGAAATGATATGCCCGAATGATACTTACTTATTTATGCATTCATTTATTTATTTAGTGATTTATTTAACTTGGGATTGCGGGCTTGAAATGATAGAACCTAGGTTTTCTTTGTAAATTGCGGATTGAAATGATATATATCCGTATCACTTGACCAAGGCTAGAAAACTATATACAGACCCGTGGTTTATGTAATATTTTTCTGAAATGTTTTAAAAATATTTTAAATGGAAAATTTATAATATTCTGGTTTAAAATGTATTTAAATGATTTTTTTTAAAATTTATAATGATTTTTGAATGAGTCAAATGTTAAATAAATGAATGTTTTAGTAACATTTTGAAATATAACTTATTTTGGGAAATTCTTAATTTTTGTTAAAAGTGAGATTTTAGTAAAGTAAAATAATTGATAAGAAGTTATATTTTGGGAATTTAAAACTTAATTGTTAAGTTAATAATTTAATTAAAGAAATGGGAATTTAATACTTGGATTTAAATAAGAAATTCATAATAAAATTTGATTTTTTAGTATGAAAATTTACTTATAAATTCATAAAAATATGAGTATTGAAATTATGACTTTATAATGTGAGAATATATGATTTGTAAGTTAAATATGATTTAAATAAAAATTCACTTAGTTATGAAATTATAGTTAAACCTTGAAATTTTAAATGTAAAGGATATTACAACATTTGTGAATGTTGTAGTTAAATTTAAATGAACTTAAAGGCTAATTTGAACTAAAAGCTATTATAGCACTTTGTAGTGCTATAGTTGGTAAAGATAACTAAATTTTAGTTGGAAATAAAGAAATCTATTACAGCACTTAAATGTTGTCTTTTGTAAATGAACTGTTTAACCTGTAACTTTAGGTAGCATTTTGTAAGTGCTACGGAAACTGAATTTTTGATTGTTTTAATAAAATTTAAAAATCTTTGGGGAAAAGGCTTAAATTTTGGAATTTAATATGTAATTAATAAAAATAAGGAATTGACTTTAAATGGTTTTAAATGGAAGAATTTAACTTTTAAATGTGAGTTGAAAGGCAATTAATTCCTAAATAAACTGAATAGATTTAAATGGTATTTTATATTAAATAAAATGGCTGATGTTTAAATAAATGATGTTTGAAATGATATTATGATATTGAAATGTATTTGAAATTTATTTTGATTTTTAAAGCATAAATACCATTTTTAAAAGTTGTAAACACAGGTTATAATAACGTTTGGTTGTTAAAGAGACCGGGATCAGATATTTGGCATACTCTCTATCGATACCGAAACCACTTTGACAACCGTGTACGCGGTGGAGATTCCAGAATGAAGTAGGATGGTGGAGACGTTTCCTTTGAGGTAAATATGTGGACCCGACTCCCGTGAGTTGGCATTAGGTGGCTAAAACAGGAGCGATCGACGGATTAATGAGGTAGCACCTTTGATCGGAAGCACTTCTTCGTATGCCATTCTATTACTTTTATGATTGTTTGGTGCGCACCTTTGATATGGGGGTGTTGTTCGAGGTGGGCGGTAGCTGTGCGCTACGCGTTACCACCGGTCCGGAAGTGTAATTGGTATATCTACCCTGACATTGCCTAGTTGTGCCGTGTCACCTACCGTATCACGCCTTGTACGAGTTTCTATTTGTGTCGTACCTATGGAGTATCCTCTGGTAACCTCCCGATCAGGAGGTATTACGGTACTGTATTGACTATTGGCATTTTACGTGTTAAGGTGGAAAATGTAAAGCCTTAACGCTATTTAAAAGTAAGTTTATTTTACAATTAGACACTATTATAATAGAGAAATATACTACATAGTAAATAGTTTAACGGATCCTTAGAGGATAGGAGATCCCAAGCATCCTTTAAGTTACTTGTACTTTAATACAGTTCACTTGAATTAGTTACACTGTATAAGTATGTATGTCCTGACTCGAGTGTTTATGTTTTATTTTACGCTCGGGTCAGCCTGAGTTTCAGTTCAGACTTCACCTCCGGAGCTTGGACTTCTGCTGCTCATCTCTTTTCAAGCTGCCGTCAAGTTCTGTTCAGTTCTTATTTAGGCTTTGAAATCAAGACAATCTAATATTGAGAGTTTCTGGGAAGATTTCAAACTATATTTGGATTAAAGACTATGTAATTTTTATTTGATTGAGACTATTTATAGTGGCTTCATGAACCACTAAGTATTTTTAAATTCCGCTGCGAGTTTTCTGATATCTTTGTCTGTGATTCTGTGATTATTTATTTACTGTATATTTTGATATTTGCCAAATTTTATTTACAACGCGGTATTTTGAACAATTCAAGTCCGACATTTTCGGATGCGAATTGTTGAAAATATCGGGTCGTTACATTTGGTATCAGAGCTTTGGCTCTAGGCAAAACTTAGAATGTATGGTAAATTTGATTTACAGAATCACTTTCATTCGAGCTTGAATCTCTTCCTTTTCGAATTTTGGAACATTCCCTGCGGTTCCGAAGTTCATTCATGTCCCTCACTATTCATTTTCTTTCGATTCTGGAGTATCCCATAACTCCACTTCGGATGATCTTTATAGTGAATTGGCGGTCTCACCAATATTCTAATAAAGGGGTGAAACTCCTTTACAATTAGCATTGATTCACCAGAGATTTATATTTATCCTCGGTTTAGATGCTAGTATCTTTGGTTATTCTGAACTCTATCTCTTCAGATCGAATGTAGATTTACCCCAGAAAATCCACATCGATCTTATTCTTTAAGTCACGGTTGACCTGGTTAAGGTTGCCCGCGATATATATAAACTTATCTAGTTCCTTATTTTGTTATTTAATCATCGGATCTTCTGATTCCAACTTATCTTTAAATCAAAATTCTCTTTGATTTGAGTCCTTCAAATTTGAATCTCTTTACTTGTTCTGAAAAATTTATTCCTATATTTGGGAAAAATCTAATATTATATATATAAATATAATTTTCAGAATTTAACTAGTTGTTTAGAGATAATAGTGTTTGATTTTATTTATGGTTTTGTAAACCATTGGTTTTGTCTTATATAAATAATTGAACTATAAAACATGGTTATAAATTTATTTGGAAACAGAAATGAATTTAAAACAAGAATTTAAGAATTTAATTGTGACGCCCCACCCCGAGACCCACCTTAGCAAGGAGAATTAACAAGTAACTCTGTCTACTAAAGAAGAGAATAGGGCTGGTTAAGGGCGACCATCTATAATTTTGTCTTAAACATCTATTGAATACGTCGATAAATGCAATATACTTTTTTTCAACTCAAGTGGATCGACATACCCAGTAGATGCTTAATCCAAAACTATAGGTGGCTAACGGATCTATCAGAACAAAATACAATAACTGAATGTAAATCACATCACAGAACAGTAACCAACATCATATATATACATATACACTGATACATGTTTAGTACAATACAATATGAATACAATAAAGGTGGTACACGACCACACCATATACATCGAATCAAATGTAAAAACATCAGAGTATGCGGAAGAAATAAACTACTCAAGAGAAAGAAGAGCTGATATCCAACATCAACTTCAAGCTAAGCCCAATAGATGATACCTGAAACAACTCGGTCTGACCCGAGTGGAAACACACGGGTCAGGCTAGCTAGAACTTGTCATTAGTAAAGGTGATGATAAGAGATAAGGGGAAAACCATTCCATCATTACCAATGGAATTATATAGGTCATCAAGTTATCTCTAGAGTGATACATCAATGGTTCATCATAATTGCATAGAGGAATACAATATGTATATTAGATAGACATGGTTTATCTAATTATATATATAACCGAGTGAAATGGGTGAGGATATGGACCATAAAGTAAATCTTCATAAGATAATTAAACTTCAAGAATCCATCATAAATAAAACCATCTAATAGAAACTTCTTAATTATTATACCTCATCTCATCGGTATAAATATAAATACATCTCAAATCCATCATTACCCTCATTATAAAGGAATCTCTATAATCATTGGTACAAATATAAATCTATCTTAAATCTATTAGCAACACTCATCATAAAAGCATTACCATAATTTATACCTCATCTCATTGGTATAAATATATATAATGTCTCAAATCCATCTTGATAGAACTCGGAAAGAGTTCAAAACATCATATTCGAAATCACCATAAAACCATGTATATAAATAAGCCCTTTTCTTACATAAGGCTATAATAAAGCATCATCAACAAAACAGTGAAAACGAAACATCTAAACTTCATGGAAAACAGCACGTGCTTTACATCTTGACTAGTACTAGTAATTTGGTACCATACATCGTGATGACTTGGGGTCACATAAACATCATAACATCGTGATTGACTAGTCGGAACATCTTAATGACACCCGGTCACAAATCCGAGTAAAAACTTCATGGTGATTGGAGTTGAGTAATAACATCGTGAACATCGTGGTGACTCCAATCGTACTCGATCTAGTACTAGTAACATCTTGAATGTGTCTCAACTATTCGAATAGGAACCCAAAAGGCGAGAACGTATATCCCATACTATACGTTCTCCCCTAATGGTTTACTAATCGTTAGTTGGTTCCACATTAGAAAACATCATAAAACATCAGAACCATCACAAAACTCACTCTGCCTCATCTCATCGGCGAGTTAATATAATACCACACTCATCTCTACTCATCGACGAGTAATGGTTCCATCGTGACTTGTCTCATTTCATCAACAAGTAAAAATCATCATAACCATCTTAACTTCATAAATCATCATAAACATATTAACTTCATGAATACTTCATAAATACACTTACCTCATATCATCGGCAAATGCAATTAAATCTCATAATGGTTTCTCATAAACCATCATCCCCGAAAAGGAAAATCTCATCTCAAGACCCACCTCATCTCATCGGCAAGTAAAACAACATCTTAAAACGGTCCTTCCTCGAATATACTTCTAAATTGGAGTTCTCAGACCATATAACTACCCAAAATTCAATAACATCTTAAATCACCTCTAACAGTTCATCGAAAGAGTTTCGATCGTACAAGTCCGAGATTAACCGATAAAGTAAATTCACGAGTCCCATACCTCGTAATTTTACTAAACCGTTTAATTTACTTCCTCATACGTCCGAAAAAGCATCAAAATAATTAAAATGAATAAAATTAATTATAAAGGATTTTACTTGAGAAAACGGGGTTATAAAACAAATTTTAGAAACTTATCTAAAAGATTTTGAGAGAAAACACATCATTAAAAAGGATTTTAATAATTTTTAAAAGCCTTAAAAATAATGAATAATTGTTTAAAAACCTCTAAAAATACATAAAAACATTTATTCTCCAAACATGATGTTAGAAGATTTTCCTGAATTTATTTGGAATCTTTTTTTTTGAAAAAATAACTCATAAAAACATCAATTTGCAATTTAATCGGCCTAAACCGATATTCAAATTTTAATCGAATTTAAATTAATTTAAGTTCAAATCTCATCCTAACTGGATTAGTCCATTGCTAGACAAAATGATCAAATATTAGCATCAAATTTCATATAAAAAAAATTCGCACAGAATGCAAATGGAATCGTCGAAAGCAGACAAATATAAATATTGTGGTTGTCAATGACAGGGCCGTAGTGAAAACGTCAATTTTTCACCAGGTAAACTTCGAAATCCTACAAAACTCAAAACATAAAAGTTGTAGCCTACATCATAAGGTTTACAGAACGTTAAAAATTTCGTTATTCCGATCAGTAACGAATAAGTTATGAGTGAAATACTACTTAGAAAAATTTATGTGCACTGGCTATCAACAACGGAAAGCGATAAAAATGTCAGTTATTCACTATATAGACCTCAAATTCATTCAAAACTGAAAACAGAAAAGTTGTGGCATATTTTACAAGGATTTCAGAACATCTAAAATTTCTAAATTTCGATTTGAAACAAGAAAGTTATGATCAAATTACTAAAAACAAACATCAAACTCAGCCTGAACTTATGCATTTGCAGGACAGCGACAAACAATTGTAATTTTAGAATAGATAACTTTGAAATTTGGAAAAACGTATAAAATGAAAGTTTTAGCTTAGTTTCTAATCTTTCCGGGATGACTAAGATCATCAAAATCGGTTAAGAAACGAAGTAGTTATGGCGAATTTAGTTTTAGCCTTTCACAGAGCAAATATTGATTTTGCTCTCGGGATTACAGTAGAAAATTTCGATTTTGACATAGCTAACTTCATAATTTCAGAAAATACAAAACATGAAAGTTGTAGTACATGAAATAAGCTTTCCGAAACATAAAAAAGTATCAAAATCCGATCAAAAATGTGAAAGTTATGTCTAATTTAGTTTCAGCTTCAAGCACAGAGCAAATATAGACTTTGCTCTCGGGTTAGCAGTAGAAAAACCAAATTTTGACATAGCAAACCTCTAAATTAAAGAAAACTCAAAAGATAAAAGTTGTTGCGTATGATTTATGATTTTCGAAACATCCGAAATTATCAAATTTTGATCAAAAACGAGAAAGTTATGGCTAATTTACTTTCAGCCTTAAGCACAGAGCAAACATTGGTTTTGCTCTCGAAATTACAGTAGAAAAATTCGATTTTGATATAGCAAATCTCAAAACTGCAGAAAACTTAATACAGGAGAGTTGTAGTACATGATTTAAACTTTTTGAAACGTCTAAAATTATCAAAATCGGATTAAAAACGAGAAAGTTATGGCTAATTTACTTTCAGCTTCAGTAATTCACTGATTATAACATATTTATCATATAAAGAGCTAGGGTTTGTGAGTTTTACACTCACCTTGCCTTCATGAAGATTAAACTACGATTTAGATGCCAAAGATGCAAGCTTTAGCCATGTACAGAGCTTTTACAACCTGACAAAACTCAAGAAAGAAACATGCAAACCAAATAGAGAAGAAAAATTAAAAAATATCACTGTAAATTAGATGTTGATATGGAGAGGGGTTTTAGAAATCGATTACCTGAGTTTGGAGTTTAGAATCTCATTTTAAATCATCAATTTTTCTTTTAATTTGATGGATTTTTCATAAGATTTGAAGAGGAAAATATTTCAGCCATTATTCTGCGTTCTGGAAACTTGAGGAAGAAAGTGAAAAAAAAAATGTACGTACCTATTCTATTTTCTCATTCTCACCTCTTAGGTTAGCAGGCTAAGTTAGGTTTAGTTAATGGGCTAAGGTCCAAATTAAAAGAAAATTAGCTTAACTTCATAATTTAGCCACTAATTACATATTAACAATGTTTTTTTCACAAATCAAATTATGAATTAAAGCTACGTTTCATCTCTAAAAATTATAAAACTTTATATTCATGATAATAAAATGTTTTACACTCAAAATAAAAGATTATTTATATTTTTAAAACATTTTATTAACATATTTCTCTATTTTAAAGTAAATACCAAATTTACATCTTTAATTACAAATCTCATTGTAACTAAAATTATAAATTACACAAAAATCATATTTTTGTGTAATAAAACTTTATAACCCATTTTAAATATAATTTTACACTTAAATCATATTTTTAAACTCAATTCCATCATTACTTTAAATATATCTCATCTTAAAATTAATTACTTTTTACTTTTTTTTATAAAAGAATCATTAAAAGAAGTAAATAGCAATAATTAACAAAATTATTGCATTAACTCTAAATAAAAACCATTTTCCTCGATTTATTATCTCAAATCATCTTAATAAAGTTTTCAAAACTTTATTTTCTCATTTTATCCTCAATTACATTGTTTATTCCCAATAAACAATTTAAATTCTTCATTTGTTATTAATTTTCACTATTAAATTATAACTGCCGTTATAATTTAATACTCTCAGGTAATCGCTAAAAGCAGGGTTGTTACAGACTCCTCCCCTTACAAAAATTGCGTCCTCGCAATTTCCTTGAATAAGGGCTGTAACCAACATAAAATTCAATCGACAAAGGTGATAGACAAGCTCGAAACTTAAACCATTCATGCTCTCAACATAGAATGGTAGAGAGAAATAAGAAGACACTCCCTTAGTTAATCCAATGGTCCATCATATATCAATATAGTGATTAGCAAACCATCGAATTTTCCAAAGAACTCGAAAGAACTTCGAAGATGTCTCATCTTTGAATCGATGCTCAATAAAAAGCCCAACAAATAATCTATCAAATAAGATAGATTTCTCAAAGCTCTACGAATATAGTCGGTATCAAACTCATTCAAACCCGAACTCTATGCAACAAAAATGATCATCAACACAATTTTCCGCATAATAATACGGAAAGAGCATCCTCACAACAAGGATAGACTCAATAGACAAGATAGATAAATCACACAAATTGGCTGCTCACGAGGCCACCAAACTCGAACGACCACGAAAATGCATGTCGTCATCAATAGCACAAGAATAGAGTGAACTCAAGAACAAGAATATAGGCTCAAATTACTTTTTAATCCAAGATATTTAGATTTTTTTTTCTCAACATCTTTTAAATTTTAAATCTCAATTTTCAACATTTGAAAATTTTCAAACTCTTTACTATATTACTTAGTAAGTAATATAAAACTCAAATTAAAAGTCCAAATTTCTTCTCTTGCTTCAAAATTAATTTTCAAAGAATTTTGTAAATCTATAATAATATTCCTCAAAATAAATTAAGGGTTTAAATTCTCCTTACTCTTTTTTATTAAACAACTTAAAAAGCTTAAAACAATCTTCAAATCCTCTTGTAACTCTTCTCTTAAAACATCCAATGTATATAATATAAATTCTAAAATCTCAAAATATACTTTCAATAAAGTATAGCTCAATAATTTTCTCACATATTCTCATCTTTATAATTAAAAATATATATATATATATATATATATATATATATATAAATGGCATTGCCTCGCCACTGAATCTCTAATAATAGATATATCCGTTGGCTGCAGAGTCGATCGAACGATCAAAACTGCATCGCCACTCTGATGCTCGTCTCTAAAACCAATGGCTACAATTACCATTCAAAAATAATTTTAATATTTATTCTCAAAATATTATTTTTAAAATGTCAATCTTTTAAACACAAACCATAATGTCTGATTGCCTCATCATAGCATTTAGGAGACTCCTATCGATAACGTTGATTAGGCGCATCGACCAGAACTCTTAACTACTCGATGGACAACCCAACACTCTCAAATTATTTTTATAAAAGAAATACTACTCATGTAAATATATTCCCAAAATATTCTTTGATATTTTTTTTCTCAAAGCTCAAATTTCTCTTTAAACCTCTTATTTATATAGCTTCAAAACTCAAACCAAAGAACATTAAGAGAATGCATCGAGATATTCCCAGAATACTCGATTCTCAAAATCAATAGAAGGAGATAGAGTGTTCGTCAATCTTACGATGTCACGAGCCACTCCCAAAAATCATCAAGATACAGGATAAGAAAGATATTATTCTCGAAGGAGAAGAAGAAACAATCCACGAATCACTACTTCAGTCGGAGTAATGCTAAAGGATAACATTGATTGAGTATATGAAAAGAACACACAAACGAAGCTGAATGATAAACTCAATCAAACTCGAATAATCTAAAAAGTCATCTCATTCCTTAGTGAATATCCTCGTGGAAGGATAACCGAAGAGCCAAGAATAAGGTTACCTCAACAATCGATTGCCCGATTGGATGTCAAATCCAAACGGACTCACAAAACTCAACAAAGTCACCTTGACTGGAATTCGAGATATATCATCAACATCTCGATACTCAAGAGTGAACACAGAAACTTCGGAATCATCACTAACATTTCAAAATGATAGAAATAATAACCTAATCAAATTAGGATGCCTAAATACATATAGGATCCTATAACAACAAAAGGATCGGACTTAACATCAAATAACTCAATCTATCTCAAATCAGATACATCTCAAGATAGTGAGTAATAAACAAATACTCACTAAAGCAGCAACAAATAGAGAACTCGGAATGCCCTCAACAAGCCAATCATTGTGGATCCCTTTAATAGGATCACAACTCTCAAAGGAATGCAACGAGAATGCTCAAAGAAATCGATCAGCTCCATCGATACGAATTTACTTGTATCGATAAAAATAAGAATAGAACAATCCCAAATAAGATTTTATATAAGACAAGATGACATCAAACTCTATTATGGAATACTACGGAATACAATATATCTATATTCCTAGACATATTCCACCTCAACAATCCTAAAACTCGAAAAAGAACCAAGGCTCGATTTTAAAACAAGCTCGAATAAAGGACAATGATTCATTCGTATTGTACTTCGATGTATCATGATATACGTACTGTTCTGTGTTTATTCTACTTTGTTCTGACCACAGCTCTGATACCAAAATGTGACGCCCCACCCCGAGACCCACCTTAGCAAAGAGAATTAACAAGTAACTCTGTCTACTAAAGAAGAGAATAGGGCTGGTTAAGGGCGACCATCTATAATTTTGTCTTAAACATCTATTGAATACGTCGATAAATGCAATATACTTTTTTTCAACTCAAGTGGATCGACATACCCAGTAGATGCTTAATCCAAAACTATAGGTGGCTAACGGATCTATCAGAACAAAATACAATAACTGAATGTAAATCACATCACAGAACAGTAACCAACATCATATATATACATATACACTGATACATGTTTAGTACAATACAATATGAATACAATAAAGGTGGTACACGACCACACCATATACATCGAATCAAATGTAAAAACATCAGAGTATGCGGAAGAAATAAACTACTCAAGAGAAAGAAGAGCTGATATCCAACATCAACTTCAAGCTAAGCCCAATAGATGATACCTGAAACAACTCGGTCTGACCCGAGTGGAAACACACGGGTCAGGCTAGCTAGAACTTGTCATTAGTAAAGGTGATGATAAGAGATAAGGGGAAAACCATTCCATCATTACCAATGGAATTATATAGGTCATCAAGTTATCTCTAGAGTGATACATCAATGGTTCATCATAATTGCATAGAGGAATACAATATGTATATTAGATAGACATGGTTTATCTAATTATATATATAACCGAATGAAATGGGTGAGGATATGGACCATAAAGTAAATCTTCATAAGATAATTAAACTTCAAGAATCCATCATAAATAAACCCATCTAATAGAAACTTCTTAATTATTATACCTCATCTCATCGGTATAAATATAAATACATCTCAAATCCATCATTACCCTCATTATAAAGGAATCTCTATAATCATTGGTACAAATATAAATCTATCTTAAATCTATTATCAACACTCATCATAAAAGCATTACCATAATTTATACCTCATCTCATTGGTATAAATATATATAATGTCTCAAATCCATCTTGATAGAACTCGGAAAGAGTTCAAAACATCATATTCGAAATCACCAAAAAACCATGTATATAAATAAGCCCTTTTCTTACATAAGGCTATAATAAAGCATCATCAACAAAACAGTGAAAACGAAACATCTAAACTTCACGGAAAACAGCACGTGCTTTACATCTTGACTAGTACTAGTAATTTGGTACCATACATCGTGATGACTTGGGGTCACATAAACATCATAACATCGTGATTGATTAGTCGGAACATCTTAATGACACCCAGTCACAAATCCGAGTAAAAACTTCATGGTGATTGGAGTTGAGTAATAACATCGTGAACATCGTGGTGACTCCAATCGTACTCGATCTAGTACTAGTAACATCTTGAATGTGTCTCAACTATTCGAATAGGAACCCAAAAGGCGAGAACGTATATCCCATACTATACGTTCTCCCCTAATGGTTTACTAATCGTTAGTTGGTTCCACATTAGAAAACATCATAAAACATTAGAACCATCACAAAACTCACTCTGCCTCATCTCATCGGCGAGTTAATATAATACCACACTCATCTCTACTCATCGACGAGTAATGGTTCCATCGTGACTTGTCTCATTTCATCAACAAGTAAAAATCATCATAACCATCTTAACTTCATAAATCATCATAAACATATTAACTTCATGAATACTTCATAAATACACTTACCTCATATCATCGGCAAATGCAATTAAATCTCATAATGGTTTCTCATAAACCATCATCCCCGAAAAGGAAAATCTCATCTCAAGACTCACCTCATCTCATCGGCAAGTAAAACAACATCTTAAAACGGTCCTTCCTCGAATATACTTCTAAATTGGAGTTCTCGGACCATATAACTACCCAAAATTCAATAACATCTTAAATCACCTCTAACAGTTCATCGAAAGAGTTTCGATCGTACAAGTCCGAGATTAACCGATAAAGTAAATTCACGAGTCCCATACCTCGTAATTTTACTAAACCGTTTAATTTACTTCCTCATACGTCCGAAAAAGCATCAAAATAATTAAAATGAATAAAATTAATTATAAAGGATTTTACTTGAGAAAACGGGGTTATAAAACAAATTTTAGAAACTTATCTAAAAGATTTTGAGAGAAAACACATCATTAAAAAGGATTTTAATAATTTTTAAAAGCCTTAAAAATAATGAATAATTGTTTAAAAACCTCTAAAAATACATAAAAACATTTATTCTCCAAACATGATGTTAGAAGATTTTCCTGAATTTATTTGGAATCTTTTTTTTTTTAAAAAAAAAACTCATAAAAACATCAATTTGCAATTTAATCGGCCTAAACCGATATTCAAATTTTAATCGAATTTAAATTAATTTAAGTTCAAATCTCATCCTAACTGGATTAGTCCATTGCTAGACAAAATGATCAAATATTAGCATCAAATTTCATATAAAAAAAATTCGCAAAGAATGCAAATGGAATCGTCGAAAGCAGACAAATATAAATATTGTGGCTGTCAATGATAGGCCCGTAGTGAAAACGTCAATTTTTCACCAGGTAAACTTCGAAATCCTACAAAACTCAAAACATAAAAGTTGTAGCCTACATCATAAGGTTTACAGAACATTAAAAATTTCGTTATTCCGATCAGTAACGAATAAGTTATGAGTGAAATACTACTTAGAAAAATTTATGTGCACTGGCTATCAACAACGGCCAGCGATAAAAATGTCAGTTATTCACTATATAGACCTCAAATTCATTCAAAACTGAAAACAGAAAAGTTGTGGCATATTTTACAAGGATTTCAGAACATCTAAAATTTCTAAATTTTGATTTGAAACAAGAAAGTTATGATCAAATTACTAAAAACAAACATCAAACTCAGCCTGAACTTATGCATTTGCAGGACAGCGACAAACAATTGTAATTTTAGAATAGATAACTTTGAAATTTGGAAAAACGTATAAAATGAAAGTTTTAGCTTAGTTTCTAATCATTCCGGGATGAGTAAGATCATCAAAATCGGTTAAGAAACGAAGTAGTTATGGCGAATTTAGTTTTAGCCTTTCACAGAGCAAATATTGATTTTGCTCTCGGGATTACAGTAGAAAATTTCGATTTTGACATAGCTAACTTCATAATTTCAGAAAATACAAAACATGAAAGTTGTAGTACATGAAATAAGCTTTCCGAAACATAAAAAAGTATCAAAATCCGATCAAAAATGTGAAAGTTATGTCTAATTTAGTTTCAGCTTCAAGCACATAGCAAATATAGACTTTGCTCTCGGATTAGCAGTAGAAAAATCAAATTTTGACATAGCTAACCTCTAAATTAAAGAAAACTCAAAACATAAAAGTTGTTGCGTATGATTTATGCTTTTCGAAACATCCGAAATTATCAAATTTCGATCAAAAACGAGAAAGTTATGGCTAATTTACTTTCAGCCTTAAGCACAGAGCAAACATTGGTTTTGCTCTCGAAATTACAGTAGAAAAAATCGATTTTGATATAGCAAATCTCAAAACTGCATAAAACTTAATATAGGAGAGTTGTAGTACATGATTTAAACTTTTCGAAACGTCTAAAATTATCAAAATCGGATTAAAAACGAGAAAGTTATGGCTAATTTACTTTCAGCTTCAGTAATTCACTGATTATAACATATTTATCATATAAAGAGCTAGGGTTTGTGAGTTTTACACTCACCTTGCCTTCATGAAGATTAAACGACGATTTAGATGCCAAAGATGCAAGCTTTAGCCATGTACAGAGCTTCTACAACCTGACAAAACTCAAGAAAGAAACATGCAAACCAAATAGAGAAGAAAAACTAAAAAATATCACTGTAAATTAGATGTTGATATGGAGAGGGGTTTTAGAAATCGATTACCTGAGTTTGGAGTTTAGAATCTCATTTTAAATCATCAATTTTTCTTTTAATTTGATGGATTTTTCATAAGATTTGAAGAGGAAAATATTTCAGCCATTATTCTGCGTTCTGGAAACTTGAGGAAGAAAGTGAAAAAAAAAATGTACGTACCTATTCTATTTTCTCATTCTCACCTCTTAGGTTAGCAGGCTAAGTTAGGTTTAGTTAATGGGCTAAGGTCCAAATTAAAAGAAAATTAGCTTAACTTCATAATTTAGCCACTAATTACATATTAACAATGTCTTTTTCACAAATCAAATTATGAATTAAAGCTACGTTTCATCTCTAAAAATTATAAAACTTTATATTCATGATAATAAAATGTTTTACACTCAAAATAAAAGATTATTTATATTTTTAAAACATTTTATTAACATATTTCTCTATTTTAAAGTAAATACCAAATTTACATCTTTAATTACAAATCTCATTGTAACTAAAATTATAAATTACACAAAAATCATATTTTTGTGTAATAAAACTTTATAACCCATTTTAAATATAATTTTACACTTAAATCATATTTTTAAACTCAATTCCATCATTACTTTAAATATATCTCATCTTAAAATTAATTACTTTTTACTTTTTTTTATAAAAGAATCATTAAAAGAAGTAAATAGCAATAATTAACAAAATTATTGCATTAACTCTAAATAAAAACCATTTTCCTCGATTTATTATCTCAAATCATCTTAATAAAGTTTTCAAAACTTTATTTTCCCATTTTATCCTCAATTACATTGTTTATTCCCAATAAACAATTTAAATTCTTCATTTGTTATTAATTTTCACTATTAAATTATAACTGCCGTTATAATTTAATACTCTCAGGTAATCGCTAAAAGCAGGGTTGTTACATTAATTTCGGATAGTTTCAAACCTTGTGTTTAAAGTCTTAAAAGGATATATTATTATTTAAATTATTTTCGAATAGAAATTTGTTTCCAAAGAATTTTAAAGTTTTAAAAATTAGTGCTCTTCTCTTTGTCGCTGGAAAATAATTTCGGTGATGACTGCAGCATCATCGACATTCATTTTCGAGTATCGAAGTGAAAAGACCACGCTGTAGTTTTGCTTCAAAAATTTAATTGATTTGAATTTCTAAAATATGACTTAATTTATAATATATATAGATATATGATTTAAATTTGATTTGACATATACTATATGTATGTATTTATTTATCTCTAAAGTGTTTGAAGTTAATTGGAAATTTAATTCATAAATTTATGTTAAAAGGTGATTCTAATGATAAAATAAAGTCAAATTTTGAATGAATATTTAAACTTGTTGGAAATTTTTTTACTTGTATAATATTAAATTGCATGCCAATATAACTTACCAAAATCATTCAGAAATCAACTATGTAATTGGGTAATATACAATATAAAAGGATTTTATAAATAAAATTTGAGTGGTTATAATAAATGTTATACACTTAAAGTTTCAGTTGCAAAAAAGACAAATAGAGGTAAATAGAATAAAAGAATAATTGAATAATATACAATATCAAATGGTGTGAAAGGAAATTTAGAAATAAATTTGAATAGTTATAATAAATGTAATCTACATAATATGTGCGATAAGATATATTAAGTAGAATATATTTAATAATAATCTGGAATAAGGAAGAATTAAATTTGTTGAATAAAAGATGATTATTATAAATGACTATACAAATTTATGATTTTAGAAATTGTTAATTTCAAAATAATTGGATAATAAGATAATTAATTTGGAAATAGTTAAGATTGATTTAACTTCAGTAAAAATCAAATGAATTAAATCAATTATTGAATATTAATTAATTTAAATTGAATTTATATGGTTTAAATCAATGATTCTATTTTGAGTTTCAATTTAGTTTTCTTTCAGGGTGTTTCTATTCTTCTACCTCTTTCCTTTTCGGGGACGAAAAGTTTTGAGTGGGGGAGAGTGTAACAACCCATAATTTTGTAAATATTTTAATTAAGTTTTACTTCAAAACATTGTTTTTTTTAAAGTAAATTTTCAAGTTAATAAGTTTTGGCAAAAAGAAAAAGAGGAAAAAAAACTTATTGTAATTTAAATTTAAGCCTTAATTAATGTAATATTTCTCTTATTGATTCAAATAGAAAACATATGTAGTTTATTAATGTTTACATGTGTTCATTATTTAAATCCAATCTTTTGGTTTTCGCATACTTTTGTTTAAAGTTATAAAAAGGGGGGCTTCTTTATAAAAATAACTTGAATTTATTACAAAATATCACGATTCCTTTTATTTCCTTTTAAATTAATGTTAGACCTAAATTTATTGCTTAATATTAAATAATTTACTAAGTATAAATTTTAACATAAAGATGTTGTATTAAGTTTAAGACATTATTTACAATGATTTGTATATATATATATATATGTGTGTGCATTAATTCGACGTAAGATTTATAAGATGGACTTGTATGCAAAGTCATAACATTTTTAATCTTAAACCCTTTTAATCTGGAGATTAGGTTCAAAAATGTTGTCTTTAATTTTAGGCTCATAAAATAGTGAAACTTAATTTTAACACATTTATATGTATAAGTCTATTACACACACACACACACACGTATACGTATATGTTTTTAATAATACTATGACCAATAAAGATATATATGAAGGAAACATCATCTTTGTACACAATCTAATATTGAATTTACATAATTTACTGTAGAATACATTTGGACATAGTTACATTTCATGCCATGAATAAATAGCTTGTTAATGACATTTAATTAATCAATCAGTTTGATTAGAGAAAGAATGAAGGGTTTCTCTCTCCATATACATAATTAAGCTCTAGATTAATTACATGTCCTTAGGGAAAGAAATGAAAGGTTGCCTTAATTCTTGCCTTTTTGTTTTCCTAACATTTGTTCCTTTCTAGTCATTCATTCCTTTAGTTAAGCCGTATATTTTGCCTTGCAATTCACGTACAAGTTTCTCTTTTTCTCATCTTCTTTATTTTCTCATTTCCTAAGAGAGAGAAAAATATTACAAGCACTTTATTCTTTTATTTATAAAACCTTGGAATTTATTATAATATAAATTTTTAATTTGAGTAAATCATTTCCCAAAATTCTATAATAAAAATGAAAGTTTTTGAAATTTTTAACTTTGTTAAGGATTACTCTAATTGGAATTTTAAATAAAGAAATGGATTACTACTTTCTTTAAAAACGTGTAATATTTTTTGAATAATAAATTTCATTGGAAATGGTAAATAAATCAGAATAATGTAAACATGATAAGGAGTAACTTTTAAGAATTCAGTGTATTAATAAACTGTTAAAATTACGCATTTATAAGGGTACGATATTTAATGGAATGAATAACATATAAAATAGGAAAACATATTAATTAAAAAACGTTACTTTTGTATTAATTTGGGGGTATATTTTGCGTAGATCCTACGCATTTTAAAATTCATACCGCAATATATATATGAATAAATAAATCAGTTAAAGAATTGCTTTAGCCAAAAGTTACACTTTCCATAGCTTTCATTGGTCTTAAGTTGGTATAAAATCTTTATTAGAGTAACGTTCACAAATTTGTCCAAACTCCATCTCCATTTCAAAGACAAATATTATTCCTTGCAGTTACTTTTCTTAATTCGCTCAACCTATTTAAATTGCAAATCGCGCAACCTTTAATTAATGCAATGCAGGGAAATCATTTTCTACCTTTTACGTCCAAAATTTGAAAATTTACATGTCGTTTTCCCCTGATAAATGCAAGCTTCCTATCTATAACATGTTCTAAACAAATTATAATTTTTGCCTTTGTTCCTAAATAAATTGCCATGCACTTTTAAAAAAGGAAATTCAACCGTGCCTTGTCAATGCGTTTAAAGATATTTCACCTTCCATTTATTTTAATAAGTATAAAATCTTGTAAATCCATAACCGTTCACATTTTTGATTTTTTCCATTCGTTTATCAAATCAATGTACGTTACTTTTGGATATGTGGTCCAAGATACCACTGCAAAAATTAACTATTTGATTTAAATAATCTTTGCCTTATAAAAGCAATAATTCAACATCCCATATCAAAGCAAAAATATTTGCTTGCCTTTTTGTTCTCATTGATTTGCACACGTTACTTTTCCTTGCGTACAAGCTTCTGCCTATAAATACAAGCCTCATATCACATTTCCTCACCTCAAAATTGTCTGCATCTCCATCTACTTCTTTATTTTTCGTGAGCAGGGAATCAGGTAGTGGTTTATTTATTTTTCCTTCCTTCTTCTTTTTGTTTTGTTATATTTTGTCATACACTTCATGCTCGGCCGCACCCTACCCCCTCCATCACTACTGTTGCCAACTCCTCCTCCAAGCCGATCCTTTTATTTGACAAACTTTGTTAAATATTCATGATACAAGTGCATATGTGCATGCTTTTTGATAGTCAGGGTCGTGTCCTATTGTAGCAGCAAGAGCAAGTAAATTTTTATAAGTGCAGTTGTGTAGTAAAAAAAAATGAGAAGTAAAATAGAATGGATAGGCCGAGCACCACTTTTTGAAATAGTATCTCAACGATTTATCCACTGTTTTAGTATAGAGTGTGTTCATATAACTCAAATAAAAGGGTGGGCTGAGCAGTGAGAACATGGCCAAGAAGTGGGTGGAGTGGTCGAGAATTTGGGTCAAAATTTTCTTATTCTGTTTTCAATAATCATAGTAAAATGCGAATACTTTGTTTTTCATTCATCTTGTTCAAGATTTGAATCAAGATGTTGCTTCCATGGAAATCTGATCATGCCATTTGTACTTTTCTTTATCAAGTGATACGATCATTTGAATCTAATTTTCTGCAGCTTTAAGGTGAGTATTTCTCACCAGACAAACATACCTATATCTCTCTAGATTGATAACAAGTGTAATTGTAAATTTATTTTATTTAATTGTATCTGCCTGTGATATAAACTTATGATGTTAAAACCCCATTATTTAATTGACCCATCATCAGCTGCATTATATATTGTTATATTGTTGCAATTAGATTTATTATTATTATTATTTACTGCAAATCACAATGCAATTTCCCTGTAGAATAGAAATCGTTACAGGCTGAAATGATAGGCCTGAACGATACTTACTTATTTATGCATTCATTTATTTATGTAGTGATTTATTTAACTTGGGATTGCGGGTTTGAAATGATAGAACCCGGGTTTTCTTTGTAAATTGCGGATTGAAATGATATATATCCGTATCACTTGACCTAGGCTAGAAAACTATATACAGACCCGTGGTTTATGTAATATTTTTCTGAAATGTTTTAAAAATATTTTAAATGGAAAATTTATAATATTCTGGTTTAAAATGTATTTAAATGATTTTTTTTAAAATTTATAATGATTTTTGAATGAGTCAAATGTTAAATTAATGAATGTTTAAGTAAAATTTTGAAATATAACTTATTTTGGGAAATTCTGAATTTTTGTTAAAAGTGAGATTTTTGATTGTTATAATAAATTTAAAAATCTTTGGGAAAAAGGCTTAAATTTTGGAATTTAATATGTAATTAATAAAAATAAGGAATTGACTTAAATGGAAGAATTTAACTTTTAAATGTGAGTTGAAAGGCAATTAATTCCTAAATAAACTGAATAGATTTAAATGCTATTTTATATTAAATAAAATGACTGATGTTTAAATAAATGATGTTTGAAATGATATTATGATATTGAAATGTATTTGAAATTTATTTTGATTTTTAAAGCATAAATACCATTTTTAAAAGTTGTAACCACGGGTTATAATAACGTTTGGTTGTTAAAGAGACTGGGATCGGATATCTGGCATACTCTCTGTCGATACCGAAACCACTTTGACAACCGTGTACGCGGTGGAGATTCCAGAATGAAGTAGGATGGTGGAGACATTTACTTTGAGGTAAATACGTGGAATCGACTCCCGTGAGTTGGCATAAGGTGGCTAAAACAGGAGCAATCGACGGATTAATGAGGTAGCACCTCTGATCGGACACACTTCTTCGTATGCCATTCTATTACTTTTATGATTGTTTGGTGCGCACCTTTGATATGGGAGTGTTGTTCGAGGTGGGCGGTAGCTGCGCGCTACGCGTTACCACCGGTCCGGAAGCGTAATTGGTATATCTACCCTGGCATTGCCTAGTTGTGCCGTGTTACCTGCCCTATCGCGCCTTATACGAGTTTCTATTTGTGTCTTACCTATGGAGTATCCTATGGTAGCCTCCCGATCAGGAGGTATTACGGTATTGTATAGACCATTGGCATTTTACGTGTTAAGGTGGAAAATGTAAAGACTTAACGCTATTTAAAAGTAAGTTTATTTTACAATTAGACACTATTATAATAGCGAAATATACTACATAGTAAATAGTTTAACGAATCCTTAGAGGATGGGTGATCCCAAGCATCCTTTAAGTTACTTGTACTTTAATACAGGTCACTTGAATTAGCTTACACTGTATAAGTATGTATGTCCTGACTCGAGTGTTTATGTTTTATTTTACGCTCGGGTCAGCCTGAGTATCAGTTCAGACTTCACCTCCGGAGCTTGGACTTCTGCTGATCGTCTCTATTCAAACTGCCGTCACGTTCTGTTCAGTTCTTATTTAGGCTTTGAAATCAGGACAATCTAATATTGAAAGTTTCTTGGGAGATTCCAAACTATATTTGGATTAAAGACTATGTAATTTTTATTTGATTGAGACTATTTATAGTGGATTCATAAACAACTACGTATTTTTAAATTCCGCTGCGAGTTTTCTGATATCTGTGTCTGTGATTCTTTGATTATTTATTTACAGATATTTTGATATTTGCCAAATTTTATTTATAACGCGGTATTTTGAACAACTCAAGTCCGACATGTGCGGATGCGAATGGTTGAAAATATCGGGTCGTTACACATATCTATTGTTGATATTCTGAATTGGTAAGCCAAATGCAGAATAAAAAAATTCAGTTTGATCTGAAAAGATATTTCTCTATCTTTTATCTGTTCTTAGTTGTCTCCCTGGCAAATTTCAGGGACGAAATTTCTTAAGGAGGTGAATCTGTAATGATCCTGGATTTTTACGAAGTTTAAATTGATAATCAATTTAATTTTTGAATAAAAATTATGAAATTAATTGGGTAACTGATTTGTGTTTCTCCAAATTCAAATATGAAACAAGAGAAAGAAAAAAATACATATGAATGTGCTTCCAAGAAGAATATAAATATCTGCACATAGGAAATTAAAGAAAGAAATATGTTCAAGTATGTAGAAGCAAATAAAGTTTACATATGTACACTTGCAAAATGAAGAAACAAAAGTATAAAATAAGATGTAAGAAGAGATCAATATTCATTCTTTTTAAATTCTATACTTGAACTAAGTATAGTTAGAAAAAAAGTAATAAAAAAAATACAAATACTTAAGTAAACATATGAAGTACATGTATATTTATATGTGAGTTGTGTATGTATGCAAGAAGATAGATAAAAAAATCTATGTACATGTATAAAGAAAAAATATCTATAAAACAAAATGGCATATACAAATCAAATGGAATTGTTTGTAAACAAAATTGGGGACATAAGCATTAAATGCTTTCTTCTCAAGCATAAATGAAAATCATCTCAGCCGAAATATTTAAAAGTCATTTCAGTTTATAAAAATATTCAGTCAAAACAAGAAAGAAAGAAAAATCTGTTCAAAAAAACAAAAAAGCTTGACCAGTTAAAACCTTCCCCTTATACAAACTGTCTTCTTTTTATATATATACATATCCATACCAGTTCTAGTTTTCTCATAACTTAGTATTCTAGAAAAAAAAAATAAACATCGTTGTTGTTTTTCAAACTTAAATGCAATTCAACAACAAATCAAATTTAAAAAGATCAATACTGCAGTTTCAAAACACAGAGCTGCTCTCTGTTCTTCAATTTGAGGTGAGTAGACAAACTGTTTTTTTTAATTTAAATTTGTATGTCTGATTTATGAATTACTCATGTTTGATGTATATTGTAGATAAGAAGCTCTGGGTATTTCTATTGTACTGTAAATTTTCATATGGTTTACTCTCCTTCATTTTCAGTTTCAGAGCAAAGCAGATTCAAAAGAAAAAAATCTAATAAATCTTCATACAAACATTCTAAATTTAGGATTTTTATACAAAATAAGTTTGTTTAAACTTAAACCATGGTCCAGAAAATTTTTAGCTTGAAAATGAAAGAACTTGACCCTGTAAACTCATTTTACAGTTAAATAAGAAATCATATGATTTATTCGAGTAGTTTAAATTATGGATTTGATTATATGACTTGAATAAACATACAAAGATAGAATTTTTAAAAATAATACGATGATTTTTAATTAAGTATTCCAAGTGCAGTTCATATTTGAACTAAATATGCTTTTTAATCAATTCCTGGATATTGAACGAATGTTGGGTATTGAAATTTTGCTCGAAGTTGGCTTGGCCATCAATGAAGTTGAGAAAATTATTATATGATTTTTATATTGCATGAGATGTTAGAATGAGGCAAGACTAGGGTTTAATGCTTGGCTTTTGTTGTGGTCAGAAACGAAGTGATTTCATCACCTCTGTTTGATCGGGTTGTACGAAACTGAGGGGAATGGAAGAACAAGGGGTTGACGTGGTGCGGCCGAAGTCGTGGCGTCTCCGATGGTGGGAGCGACTGTGGCACAGTATTTTTGTATGGTGGGTTCGAGTTACAGGTTTCGAGTGGAATTCTTATTTTCGATCTGGAAAGTTTGGCATCGAGATGTTCCTTGATTTCGATTGTAGTGCTAGTTTGCGACTCGCTAGAGGACTCGAAGTTCACCGGAGCGCCGGCAAAGTGCTGCGCACATGCATGGCCACATATGGGTGTTAGGAAGTTGATGATGGCCGACGCGAGTTGATACTCGAGAAATTGAATATGTTGCTTCAGGTTTGTACTCGAGTACGTGAGCTTGGTTGCCCGTTATTATAATTTAACTTAAACTTAACTTATTGGAAAAAAAATAAAGAGAGGAAGAAGAAGGAACTTGGGGAATGAGGGATGACTCGGGGAAGTTGGTGAGAAACTCGAAGTGTTACTCCAGTAAACGGGGGAAAGTTCTCGGGTTGGGTTTTTCAACTGTAATATTGTAAAAGTGAAGTTAAGTAAAATATTTTTCAACAAGTTTAAGCATTGTCGACTTAATAAATGTTTCACGGTTTAAGTTAAAACTTTAATACAAGTTTTAATTATTTTAGAATGTTTTTAAAATCTTAATTAAAATTTTAATTAAGTAGATAATTTAAGTTAAGTATTTAATTAATTAACATTGAATTTTTGTAGTTAGTAATAATTTATGTTTCAAAGTTTAAAGAAGATTTTTAAAATGTTAATTAAGACAAATAATTATTATTAATTGTTTAAAAAGGGTATTTAAGAATGGTTAATTAATTTAAAACTGTAATTAACTAAGTGATTAGAGATTTATCAATTTTAAATTAAAGTTTGGTTAATTAACAATTAAGTGTTTAATTTATTTTTAATTAAGAATTGTTAATTAGATAATTAAATTTAATTAATTTATAATTAGTAGTCAATTAAGATAATTGATTAAGGAATAATTAATTAAAATTTAATTAATTTATCATTAAGAATAGTTAATCGTTGATTTAAATAAATCAATAAAAATAGTTATGTGGTTAATTCATTTAAATCACCTTCACCTTAAATTGAAGATGATTGACTCTCATCAAATGTTGTGTACTGGATTGATATTACTGTTTGTGATTATGATACTGTGTGATGTGAATTGCTTTCTGCTGAACTGTGATTTGTGATTTGTTTCTGTATGTATATGAAAACAACTTTGCCCGTAAAACGGCATTTGAATTTCGATGCGACAGGGAGTCGGATCTCAGTCGGTTATCCAAAACCCACATCGAATCGTAATGATGAATCTTTGTGATTGATAAATTTACTTTATCTATGAGTCTGTGAATGAAGATAAGCGTTATAGATTATATCGCTTAACGAGATTGATATGATTGAATCTGTGATGATTGATGCTGTGCACTATTATGTTAAACCCCTGGACCACACTTATACACACACAAATATGGATTGCATGTGGAAATCAGTTAAGTCACAGATATTTGAATTTAATTCAAAATAGTTTTAAAAGTTGAATTTTAAATCCAAATGGTTTTGGAAATGGATTGGGTTTAAAGTGAAAATCTTTTAAAAAGGTGTTTTAAAAATGAAAGTTATTTTGAATAACGTAATAAAGATTTGAAATTTGAATAATTTGATTTAAATTGGAATTCAATATCTGGAATTGAATTCTATATTTGGGATTTATGATTTAAAAACGGTATGCAGGTTTATATGGGTTTTAAACCATTTTTAAAGTGTCATTTTAGGAATTTGAATTAACCCAAAGAATTTAACTTGTATAAATGAGATCGGATTTTTCCGAAATAAAACTGTTTGTTTTCAAATGATAAAAGCTTTCATACAAGAATGAATTTCCAATTTGTATTAAAGGAATTGAAAATGGTCCTCCAAGTTATGAATAAATCTTTGGAAACAGTTTTGAAAGCTATAAGCTAAATCTTGATTTAAAGATTTAAATGAGTTAATCCAATTGAAATGGAAATTGTTTTGAAATCCATGAATAGATCTTTGTGAAACTGGGTGAACTTTGTGAAATAAATCTTTTTGTTTAGAGGAGAAATGCTAATTGGTTTAAACCATTTGAAAGAAAGTTTTGAATTTTAAAGTTGTGACTTAATTGAAATCCCGTATCCATATGTTTTTAAATTTACGCTCATTATTTGGTTTAGCCAGGAGAGGACCTTGTGTCATATAACCCATTCCGAATAATGATACGTCGTTATGGATAGCATTTGAAGACCGGTGGTGAAGTCCGAGTATTTGCGAGAATGATAAGATAACCTATCGATTGTCTCTGCACTGAGTAGCTACGGTATAGAGATTCCCTAAGTGATGGGAAGTCCGATCGGGATTGTGAATACCTGGATTGCAAGGGCTTCTTCGGAAGTGCCTTCGGTTCTGTTCGAACCCGTAACAGACTTGTATGGATGTGTGTCTGACATTACACTTTGAGATGTAAAGCTGGTTTCTATCAAATACATTTCTGTTTGGTGGAGGAGATTTATTCTCTTAGCTTGACACCCTTCTCTGAGACGTACGAGCTTAGAGGTTATGTAGTTGATGGTTACTAGTGATACATTCCCAATTTGGTAGTGTGGCATGCTAAGTGCTGCTGTGTGTTGATGATCATTTGTTGATCATTTGTGATCAAAGCATGGCTTTCATGAAAAAGCATAGCTTGGTGGACGAGACCTCGTCGAGCCTCACAAACTGGTAATGGTCGAAACAGGAAAGATGCGGCAAGGTTTCAGGGTTTGCTCCCCTAGGGTATGTCCATTCCTTCTGGAAAAGGGTAGTATCATGGTATGGAGCCCAGATACTTACTCATGTGGGCACTGTAGTATATTTATTACTGTGTGATGTTGTTGGTGTAGAGGATCCTCGTATAAAGGTCGCAAACGACTGAGGGTGGCATATATTAGGTTTTACTTCCCGAGAAAGGGGTAACAGGCCTTGTGTTGGCAGAGAGCCGGGTAGGTTCTCGAGGCGTCCCTCCAAAGGCGTTCCCATATGGAAATAGGAAGTTCGTTAGCCTGACCATTTGTTGGAAATCCAAAGAAACAATACGCGCCCTGTACGGTTTTAGTTATATAACTTGCCATGGAATGTGGCAGTAACCTGCTATTGAACATGGTAGCTATAGTAGGCATAAGTGCAAAATGCCTATGCTGACTAAGATTAATATTATACTTTCAAAATGTTTTCCACTATGCACTAATAAAAATATCAAAATGGTTTTCGTGTATCAAGCATTTTTGACTATCGTAAGGAGAAATCTCCTCCAATTCTGCATTTGCATGGTGTGTGGTGAGAGGCCTTATGGTAGTTTCATTTTCCAAAAAGCATTGCGGATTTCAAATTTAAAATCTTTTGATTGTTTTTAAAGACCAAATGTTTTTGTTTCTCACACCAGTCCCATGACTGACTCAGAGTTTATTGTTCCCTTCCTAAAATCTTGGTGCATACAATTTTCCACACGGGCATTCTAGAGTTTGGTTTTTCAGATAGTCAGATAGTAGATATCGTTTGGTAGCTTTAGCTTTCTTTTTGATACCTTTTGGAGTCTTTGGAGCCCACGACTGCATTTGCTTATCTTTTTGAAACCTTGATGGTGGGTCGAGCTTGAAGTGTTGGAGCTCTAGCTTTGGAGTTTTGGATTGGAGTTGCAGTATTGGATTCTGTGAGGACTTATCTCATATTGTAACGTGTTTCGCTGTATTCCGTGTTGTATATTCTCTGATGTTGATGATTATCATTGTATCAAATTGACGTATCGGATATTGTATTCGTGTTGTATCAATGATTTCATCTTTTATTTCCGCTGTGTTATTTAACGTCTAATGTTGTTGCAAGCTCCGACGATACGAGTTGGATGTTGTTTGTCGGACATCGAGTTCAGGTCGTCACATTATCTGTTAGACACTCCTCTTTTGAATGGTCTGTCCCTAACTTATCTTCTCCCGGGGTCACCTGATCCTAATGGTTTTGCGGGCTCACCAATAACCTGTCTGTATACAAATATATATGTTCCCTTCTATGTGTAATCACCATTTTAGTCTTACCTGTGACAAAGCTCTACACACTGGAATATCGGACTAAATTAGCTGGGCCAATAGCTAATGTATAGGGGGCGACCTTATACCAGTCTCATCTGGTATTCTAATATCCGAGTCATTTTATTTAGGATAATCTTCCCAAAAGTTTCCTTAAAAACATTTTCATCTCAAATTGTTTTAAAACCTTTAAACCTAACTTAGACAAGGAAAATACATGTACTTCATGCTTTACTCAAAATCACATTGCCATGTTATATATACTTTACTCAAGTCTTTGCCGATGAAAACATTTAAAGCTTTGAAAGTACTCCTTTCGAATTCATTGAAAGTACCCCTTTCGAAACAAGCAAACCCCTTTCTTTCACCAAGTCCGAAAGTCCAAAACATTCCTTTCGACATCATTCATATAAACCTTTCAAAAACCATTGAAAAACCTTTACTTTGAAAGCTTTAAAACCTTAAACATCCTATCCTTAAAACACTCAAACGTTGCCTTTCGAAAGATTGGAAAACCTTTCCTTCCAAACCTTTCAAAACCATTGGGGAACCACCCCTTCGCAACCATTCTTTAAAACCATTCAAAAGCATCGAAATCTTTGTAAACAACAACCTTTCCAAAGCAATTGGCTTCAATTAAAATAATGTGGAAACATCTTTTGATACCGCTAGAAATCATCTCTTTTGAACCATTTGGGTTCTACCTTTAACAGAGCAAAAAGGTTCATAAAACATCTAAGTCGAAAGCACTCTTTCGAAAACTCTTCCTAAGTAAAGAAGTGTTGGTGTCGAAACCAACCTTCCAAAAGCATTGGAGAAGCAGTTAAGTTTCAAAACAAAATATACCTTCTGAAACCATTGACTTCGAAAGGTAGAAAAGCGGCAGCTAAGGGTTTCGACCCCATTCGAAAGTATGTACTTAAAATAAAGGTGCAACCCCATTCGAAACCATTCCTCTAAGATATTTGACTCAGTCGAAAGTCAACCAAGTCGAAAGTACTTCCTTCAAAAGCAAAGCAGGCGCATTTTCAATTTAAAACAAAGTCATGCTTCGACCCCATCGGAACCTATTGTCTCGACCTATTAACTTTTTCCTTAGTCCAATTCACTCTATACCAGTTATTGATACTATGTGCATTTGTTTTGATAGCAATGGGGGCGGCAGTACTTGATCGGAACCCCTATGCCGAAAGAGGCGAGACATGCCAAAAGCATGTAAAAACTGGTTTTTACTTCAAACAGAATTTCTTTTCAACTAACCTGCCTTGTTTGCCAAAATATTATTGGTTGCTAATTTTCTTTTTTAAAAGTGCTTCCAATATGTCAGAAATAAGCAATTTAATTTATTTTCAAAATACCCATTCTCCATTTATAAACGAGTATATATGCACGCCTCAATGGGCTTGCGTCTAATCACTTGGGTATTTGAAATTTATGTATTACAACATATCTACAATAATTTTCAATGAGAACCCATGTTATTTAACTTTTATTACAATTTATTTGATGATTATCGAATTTTCTGCTATTTATTCATATATTGATTGCATTTTTCCTTGTCTTATATTACATTATTCCAATTAAGATTTCTCTTCTTTCTTAATTATATTTTTTGTGGAAGCAAATTCTTGCTTTGTTATTTATATATTCCATAAATAATAGTGTGAAGAACCGCAATTAAAAATTAAAAATATAAATGAATTAACTACTTTCTTTTGTGTTTATCAACCTTAAGTGAATGTATTTAAAAAAAATTCATATGTGTACTCTTCTACAGATGTTACAAATGAAACTCAACTTATTTTCCTTTGCCACTGAACATGATGCTTTTGTACCGATTCAATGTTTCTAATAAAATATTGAAATCTATAACCAACTTTAATTTCATCTTTTTTACTTTATTTCTGATATGACTTGCACCCAAATATGCTCATTAATCATCCAAATTTTATACTACTAATGCATGTATAAGAAATTAATATTGTTTTCCACTTAAATACCATATATATATATATATATATTAAGTTTCTATTAGCATATCAAAAGGCAATAATAATTTCAAGTGCATGCTAACTTTCATGACCTTGATTTTATGCCAATGCTTCGACATAACTTCAAAATATAGCAGTAGATTTCCATGTCCCTATCTAAAGTTAACAATAATGAATTATGTATCACCTACCAAATTTATTTTGTTATGACAAGGAAAGCAACGCCATAGAAGCTTTTATACGTAATATAAAAGGTCGCATTTTTTCTGTAAGAAGATATTCCATTGTCATTTGAGTGCATACTGAAAAATGATTCCGAATAAAAGGCATAAGAATTACATCTCATCCAATATATAGTGATAAAAAATCGAAACCCCATAAGCTGTACCAATGAGAAAAATGTACAAAGCACAACAACCATTTAAAGGTTTAGGACATGCAAAATACAATTATTCATTCCACTTCTACAAATCAGAACAAGAATCAATAAAGGATTTCACTAAACCAACTCTTAGCGTGAACTTTGTTAATGAATGCAATATATTTAGATCGAATCAGACTACTTATGGACCACATAATTGCATGTCTATATAAAATGATTTAATTCAGTTAAATGCCTGTTGAATAAAGTAGAACTTATTAGTTTGATCCAAACAGTAATTGTGATTCAACAAAGTTTTGGTTTATCTCTATTCACATTTTAATAAAAAATTATTCAACTATATGCAATATGTAATATATTATTTAAATACACGTATGCTTTACCTTCTAACAAATCATGGTAGATAGAGTATTGATCGAAGAATACCAAAACAAGAAGAAAAATAAATACATGTTGTTGTTATATATATGCACATGTTGGAATGGAATTATTTTCAGTACTACAACTCATTGTCATAAAGGAGCATAGGGTCAAATGAATTATTTGTCATGTATTCATTTTAATGTGTAATAATCAATTCAGTAGCATTTGTTAAACTGTACTAAAAAGCATTTAACTAATAATGAAGTCTAGTTAACTCTATCAAAGTGACACACCTTTTATTTCTACTTTTTATATTTAGAAGTCATGGTCCATATTTTATTTTACATTAGAAAGTATAAAATTCGTTAAATATTACAAATGGTAAAAGATGTAGATCTATTACACTCGAGAGGAAGCTGAACAATACAATTAGTTTATGAAAATAAATCTTTTGTCCAGTTTGATCTTTACCGACTTACAAATAACTATATGTGGTCACAAAATTAGAACACAATTACTACCATACTCTTACGTTTATGAAAAAATAAACGTACTTAAAATTAGACAAAGTACCAAAAGCATCAGTATAGAAGTTCATATGTTAATTTCGAAACATAACTAAGCTCCTACAGCTAAACATTACTGTTTATTTGAAGTAAGAAAACAATAGAATTATTTAGTTTAGATAATGATGGGATAGTTAACTTTTTCTTTAAAATATATATTTGAAATTTATTCTTAAGAAATGGTGTAATTCATTAAGGGTATCCTTTATATAATATGCTCATCATTGATTGTGTTTGTTTATCCAGTAAAAATAAAGTCAATGTTTTTCGAAAAGATAAATTAGCAAGCATGCATCTTATACTCTTATACAGCAAAAACAACTGTCACATTATCTTTTCTGTAGATGGAAAATTATGGGAGGTATTAAAGAGGTAGTAGATAAAGGAGATGAAGTTCAACATAAATCTTCCAGACAACTACAATGATAAAAAAGATAAATGAAAAAGAAAAAGAAAAACATAGGCTGTAGATTTATTGATATGAAACGGCATACAATTATTTAAATACAAAAGAGAGAGAAAAGCATGTAACAACCCGGTATTTGCATCGACTAATAATCGACATTTAAACGATTAATATTGTTGCTTATTGCTAATTGAAGTTTTCATTTTTAAAATTGAGTTAAAATTCTTTTAAAAATTGTTAAAAAGAATTGTGGGCTTTGAAAATTAAATAGCGGTCCATGTTTTTTTTAATTGGGCCGTGATAATTTTCCATACAAATAGCCGTCCCCCTTTATTGTTTTCGTTAAAAAAAACCTAAAACCATCGAATGAAAATTAATGGCGGCCCTTTTTTTTTAATTTCTCGCTCGTCCTCTGCTGATTGATTCTTCGTAGCTTGTTGCGGCTGCTTCTACTTGCGCTGAAGCAAGGTGAGTGATTCTTTTCACTCACATCTACTTCTATCTCATGTTTATATCGGGTCTGTATTCCTATATTTTGTTCGTTTGAATTTGTGATTCAATTTATCTCAGCAGTTGATTTTATTCGAGGTTGGTGATTTCTTTGGTTTTGTCAATTTGATTTCGGTCACTTGAGTTTGTTTATGCGATTCCATGACTTTGCCATCTTTAGCCATTACTATGGTGGTTCATTGAACCGTAGTTGTATATTTGTTAATTACGGCTTCGAATTGTGTCTTGGGTTGAAGTCGCTCTGTAACGACCCAGAATTTTGAACAAATTTAAAATTGAAAATATTTAATTAATTTTAAATATTTGAATGATGGTTTGACTGGAATTTCAAATTATCAGAATGAATTTGGCTATTAAATTATAAAATTAATCTATTGAAGTTGAATAAGAATTTGAATCTTCAATTTTAAGCTGATTAAAAATATTTCAAAGGCTTGTAAAATTCGTATAGTTAATACTGGAGATAATCGAAGCTTCAGAATTGAATTTGAAAGTGAATTGTTCAGTTTTGAATTTATATCGTTTGAATCGATATTTAAAAAAATAGCCTTCCGAGGAACAGTCTCGGAATTCGACGAAACCAGTTCCATTGGGTCCGTAATATTGAATTATTACCGAATTTCAAATTTCGTATTTTTCGGAGTTGTTATGTGAACACACGGTGAGTAAACACGTTGGAATTTAAAAAAAATTCAATTTAAAAATTTATATTTATATTAGTTAACCTCACCACGTTCTTTCCTCTGATCACGCCTAAATTCACGCTACTTTTTTGTTTATGTCGCGTCTGTTCCCTATCGTACTGGAAGAAAATCTCGTTCTTTTCAATTTTTAAATTCCCCTCTCCCTCATTCCTCAGTTCGAAACAAACGAAAATTAAAAATGGCCGAACAAAAAAAAGAAAATCAAACGAGATAAAATGGCCGCTCCTCCTTCACGCTAGGAAAATCAGAAATTTACGAAAATCAAAATGAAATCCTCTGTAGAAAAAAAAATGGGCGCAAGCTGCTTCCTTCTTCCAGTTCGAATCGAATACCTTCTCAGTTCGATTCTTAAAATCTCGTTTTGAAAAAAAAAAAAAATCAACAACAGCTTCGAAAAAAATGGCCAGGCGAAATCGCAAATTCCTCTTTCTTGCTTGTGATTTCAATCGACATGAGGTCGATTTCATTCAGCAGGGGAGTGAAATTCAGGTCGCGAGCGGTCGATCTCGCATGTGTACGTTGTCTCGGTGGGGATGGCTCGCGATCGAAATCTGGGGGATTCGCGACTAGGGGAAGTGGCTTCGACTCGGGGTAGCTCGCGAGAGGGGTTTGGATGGCGACTGCGAGGTGTGGCGGCGCAGTGGCAGTCGAGGTGGGCGGCGCGTTCAACTTCGTGGAGGCCGAGGCTGTGAGATTGGGTCGACGATGAGATGGAAGTCAAAGACAGTAAGGTAGCAGTAAATCTTACTTTATTTATTTTATTTAAAATCTTTAAACAGTAAATAGAAAAAAAAATCAATTAACAGTTGTTTTAATTTAAATTTAGATATATGCAGAAACCAGAAAAGGAAAAAATTGTACCAGTTTATTTTTGTAAAAATATATTGACAGGAAATAGATTTTTAATCTGCAGTAAGGTTTAATTACAAGTTTATTTTGATTTCAGTTAAATACTAATATATAGGTATAAAATAATAAATGTTTACAGTAAGGAAATTTACTGAATTGATTTTTAGTCTGAATCGATAGAAAAAAATAAAAAAATAAAAAAAAATAAAAAAATAAAAAAAAATGAACTGTTTGTTTAGTTGTTTTAAAGAAAAATGGACGGTAAAGATATAAAGAAGAAAAATATAAGATTTGCTTTACTAGGTTGATAAAATAATTTAATTAGGGTGTTAATTCATTTAATTAACCTATTTAATTTTTTAGAAATTTTCAAGGAAGATTAATTTAAAACTAAAATAATTTGTTAATTAAATCTATTAAATGGGAATTTAATTGTTCGATATATTCGAATATTAATAAATTATATAATTATTTATACAAGGTATAAATCAAGAAATCGAGCCAAGATGGGAAATGGATGACAAAATAAAAGCTAAGGTGAGAACTTCTCACTCAAAAGGGTTTATCTAAATTTTAAATAGTTATATTTAAAATTTGTTGATTGATTGCTTGATTGTGATATTAGATATTTTAGGATATATCTATATATAGCAATATATATATATTGGCATATGTATATATTGCAGTTGATTGATTTCCCGCATTGTATAGCGGATGAGACCCTATTGCGCCGTTAGTAAGCGGATAATATTTTATAAAATCCCATATACCATGATATTCCACCTCGAAGTGGAATGGGTATTGTGCTAACATCTTTGGATGCAGGGAAACAGGTTGGAGGGATCCAACTGGATTCCTCACAAATATTTATTTGCTTGTAAATATTGTGATGATTGTTGATTTTCATATCGATATATGATATTTGTTGCCGTGATTGACTATTGGATGTTGTTGCATCATCGGATCCATTTTTAAATTTAAAAATAACGATTTTGAATTGAAAAGGATTTTTAAAGTGATTTTTCAAAGTATATGTTTTTATTTAAAATTTGGAATGTATTCATTTTAAAATAAATTCAAATTTAAAATTTTAAAGTTATAGAATTCAGGATTTTTGTAAAATATAACCAAAATGTTATTTTTGAGACAAGTAGTTAATAAATTTATGAAATGGTTTTAATTGGAATTTTGAATAACTATTATAAAGGATGTGTATAAAAGATTTTGAAAATTTACATTTATAAATTAAAAATGTTGGAGTTTTAAAAAGAGTCTATTAAGTGTTAAATGGAGAAAAAAAATGGATTTCATTGAAAATCATAGATTTACAAATTATGAAGATTCTAAAATGAGTAGATTTTATTAAATAAAGAATTATAAGAAATTATCTGATAAATCGGATCTTGGCAGTTAAATTGAAATCCTTGATAAAGCATGAACGGTTTGTAGATGAGATTTATAAAACATATATTTTATAAATCGAAATAATGGAATTTTAAAAAGGGGTTGTTAATGTTGAAAATAAGGCTGTAGATAAAATCTTATAAGTAATAAGATTTATGATTTGCGAAGTGTTAAGAAAGAACGATTTTGTGAATAAAAGGATTATAAGTAATTAACTTATAATATGAACCTTTGGTATGAAATTGAGTTATATAAATTGAATTGGATTGATAAAGGAAATTTATAAATCGAAGTTTATAAATAGGAATAGAATTTATAAACATTGTTTATAAATTTGTAATCAATTGAATTTGATCAATTGAATATAAAAGTTTATTAAAGGAGTTATATTCACGTTTTTGAACAGTGAATATATCGTTAAATAAAATGGATATCTTTTGGGAAAAGGATGTTTAAAATGATTTAAAGATGTTTTAAAATGCATCAAGTATCGAAAACATAGATTTCAACATTCATTGTTGAAATAGACGTTTTTGAGAAATAGAAGGAAAGGAAGTCGTAGATTTCAACATTCATTGTTGAAATAGATGTTTTCGAGAAATAGAAGGAAATGGTGGACTATAACACTGTTGTTAAAGTAAATGGTTTCCGAAAGGAAATATTTTTGTATAGTATTGGGATTTATATATATCTAAATTTCGAATCCCTATACTAGTGATTTTGGGTCGTCGTAACAATGTTTTACGCAACATTTGTTTTGACCTAAATAAATATGAATAAGAGAATGTTTTCCTTAAAGAATGAAGTAGATACTTAACCATGGTTTAAGTATATTGAATATTTTCAAATTGTTGAAAATAAATAAGATTTATGAAATACTTATTATTAAATAAGTATGGAAATGCTTTTCCAATATGAACGAGACGTTTTTGAGAATTTATCTTCTTGAAGATAAATTGGAATTGAATAATTGAACCTATTGAAAACTGTAGATCAATAGATAATTTGAGATATAAATTCACTATGGAATCTATAAATTGAAAGGGAAGATTGGTTTCAAAATAAACGTTGTTTATTTTTAAAGTGTGGAAGTTTATATCTAGTAAAGATATTTTTGGGAAAATAAATAATTTGAGAAATTATTTGGAATCTGATGATGTTGCGCATCTTTATTGATAGTTAAATAACCGACTATCAATATTTACCTTTAAATAGGTATTTGTTGTGATTGCTTGAATTGGATTCCACACTTATTTTTAAAAATAAGCGCTCACTATTCGGGTTAACCGGGAAAGGACCACGGGGTCGTATAACCCATTCCGAATAGTGATACGTCGTTATAAATTGCATTTGAAGACCGGTGTTGAAGACCGGATAATTGTGAAAACGGATGGATTACCGTCGAGTTACTCTGCATCGGCTGATCTCCGGTACAGAGGTTTTATCACCCTTAGTGACGGGAAGTCCGGACGTGATTAATGAATATCCGGATTGCAAGGACTTCTTTGTAAGTGCCTTCGGTTCTGTTCGTGCCCGGAACAGACTTGTATGGATTGTATGTCTGACATTACAAGTTGAGATATAAAGCTGATTTCTTTCAAATATATTTCTGTTGGTGGCGGAGAATTTATTCTCTTCGCTTGACACCCTTCTCTGAGACGTACGAGCTCAGAGGTTATATAGTTGATGGTTATTAGTGATATACTCCCAATTTGGTAGTGTGGCATGCTGAGTGTTGCTGTGAAATGATCGTTGAATGATCATTTGTGATAGGATCATCTGTTTGATCGTCTATCTTGATGATCATTGCTTTGATCATTTGTTGACCCAGAGCACTGCTTTTGTAAAGCGTGGCTTTGTGGACGAGACTTCATCGAGCCTCACACCCCGGAAATGGTCAAAACAGGAAAGATGCAGCAAGGTTATTAGGGGGTAGCACCCCTTTAGTGTATGTCATTCCTTCTGGATAGAGGTGGTATTATGGTATGGAGCCCAGATACTTAACCTATGTGGTTACTGTAAATTTATTACTTTGTGGTTGTTGGAAATCGGGGATCCTCGGATATAGATCGGTTACGATCGGGGAATGACATATTCGTGTCAGTTGTTACCCAGTTAGGGGTAACCCGGCCTTGTGTTGGCAGAGATCCGGTTAGGTTCTCGGGACGTCATTCCAGAGGCGTTTCCATGTGGCAATGGGAAGTTCCTTGGCCTGACCATTTGTTGGAAATCCAAAGAAACAATACGAGCCTTGTACGGTTTTAGTTGTATTACCTGCTATGGAATGTGGCGGTAACCTGCTATTGAACATAGTAGCTATAGTAGGCATACGATAATGGTCGTATGTTGGCTAAGATTTATATTCTACTTTCGAAATGATTTTTTCTACACTATGCACTAGCAATAATATCAAATGCTTCTTTTTTAATGCGTATCAAGCATCTTTGGCTATCATAAGGAGAAATCTCCTCCGATTCTGTGTTTGCATTGTGTGTGTGTGCGGGAGGCCTTATGGTAGTCTCATTTTCTAAAAAGCATTGCGAATTTATTTAAAAATTATCCTATTCTTTGTTTTAAAGATAGATAACTGTTTTAGTTCTCACACCAGTCACATGACTGACCTGGAGTTTATTGTTCCCTTCCTAAACTCTGGGTGCCCACCAATTTCTACACGGGCAGTCTAGAGTTAGGTTATCAGGTCATTCTGGATTCAGGTGTTGCTACAGATATCTGGAGGCGAGCTGGATGGCGTAGTCTATTATTTATATTATCTATTGTATATAGTATTTCTTTTCCGCTGTTTGTTGTTGTACACTCTGATAATGAAATGTAATGTAATGTGATGTAATGTATAAAATGTATAGTTCTTTTGTTTTAAAGATTATTCATTTATCTATTATATTTTGTTCCGCTGCGATGGTTAGATTCTGATATTGTTCTGTTGTTCTTTCTGTTATGTTGTTCTTACTTTTTCTCTCTTCTTCTACCTCTTTCTTCTTCTTCAACCCTCATGGTTCGATTTCCCGGCCTTCGATTAGGCGGCATTTGATACAGTGGACGTATTAATGTCGATTTTCGAAAGTCGAAGAATCGGGTCTTGAAACGCTCTCTTGTTGTTCACTGGTCTGCATTGGCCAGTGACTTCACCTGACTTCGACGTTGGTTACTTTGTTGCTTTGGGATTAAATGAATCTTTGTTAACCTGTACCTTGGTTATTTTGCTTCGCTGACATTTTTAATTCGATTGCCAAGGCGTCCTTTGTTTTCGTTGTCATTTGCGTGGGTTGAAAACTTGATTTGTGAAAATATTTTAAGTTGGACATTGACATTGTCGAACTCTGTTTGACTTGATAATGTCCTCGACATTTTAACTATGGCTTCGGCCCTTGATGTAGTTCCAACTTGTTTTGGTTGACTTTGACATTGACTTGATTTTTTAATCTTTGTAAAACGCTGCTGTCTGAATATATATGCATACATACATTCGTATGTATGTATGCATATATTGTTGACCATTGTTCATATCCCCTGATAGCCTGCATTTGCAAACTGCACTCAGGTCTTTGACTTGAGAAATCTCTGGTTGATTGTGACTTCAGTAATGCTTTATCTAGTATTTCGCTTTGCCGATGTTCATTCATGTGCCATGTTGGTTTTGTGTACATTTGTGCACATTCTTGTTTCATCTGTAGCCTTTGTACCTTGTTGTTCCGCTATACATTGTTTACTGCCATACCGCCATGTCGTATTGCGTTGTGTTATTTGTGACATTGAGCCTCGACTTTGATCGTGGTTGCTCTGTTGCTCCTTCCCTTGGAAAATGGGGTACTCCTTTTTTTTCTATTTGCTTAGTGTTTTAAACATTTTTGCTCACTTTTGTTTTGGGCTTGGTGTCTTGTCTCTGGCCAATCTTTGGTCCCTGACCTGATGAACTTGAGTCTTTTGGTTGTTGTTCATGTGCCTCTGTGAGGTTCAGTCTTTTCGTTGGGCTGCAATTCATGTGTTTACTTGGAGCATGTTATGTTTGTGTTCGAGTCTGATTTTAACATACTGTCGTGGTTCATGTTTTCATTTGGGTGGCTTGACTTGAGCTTGAGTTACTTTAATGTATGTCTATGTTGTGTATGTTGACTTTGCATAAGCTCGAGCTCTGTAGCCTTGCTTTGTTCAAGTCATATTTGTAGCCTTTGTGCCTTGTTGTTCCACTGTTGCACTTCAATTGCTTCTGCTGGTTCATGTATACGTACGTGTCATTGCCTTTGTGCACTGATGCTTACTGTCTTGTTGAATTTGAGGATTTTTGAGTTGTTTTGAGTTTGCTGTTGCTTTATATCTAGACTTTCTCTGGTCCATTTTGAACTTGATTACTTACAGTTGTGTTGAGTCGTGATATCTGCGACTTGACCTTTGCATTTTATTGGTTTTCGAATTTACTTGAGTTAAATCCAGCTAATAGTTCGGGTTTGACCTTGAGCCCGGTTGTGTACATCATTACTATAGTGGCAAGGCAGTGCACGCAAGTGTGAACTGCAGCCACATGGCATGGCTTTTATGTTATTCTGTCTTGTTTTGATTTATTGATCTTTTTGCATATCCCATATGCTGTAGTGGCGAGGCAGAGCATGCGTGTGTGTACTGCAGCCCTACTAGAATTAATATTTTGATTAATATTTCAATTGTTTGAACTATTTTGTTTATTCAATTCAATATTCTGATTTGGTTTAATTTGCTGATTTGTTGTTTAACACTGTTACGTGTTATATTTATCGTTATCCGATTTCTTTATTTGAGGATCGGATAGACGAGATTTATTGTGACTGTCGTCTATTCATTAGTTAATTATTATTGCTTCTGTGCACTAATAACTGAGTTTGAATTAGACTGACCCGAGTATTATTTTCTTTTCAATTTAATACTCGGGTCAGACCGAGTATTTACAGGTTGTAGATATTCTGCTTTGGGTTGCTGCTAGAGCTATGAAGTTCTTTCATATCTTTTGGAGTAGTCGTCGTCATTTGTAGTAGGCAGTATCATTGTATAGGCAGATATGTATTCATGTATATTATATACGCTAATGTACTTGTATATGTAACTTCCTGAGTCGACTGTTGTAGTTATATCATATGTATTGTATCATATGTATTGTATCATATATATTGTATCATATGTATTGTATCATATGTTCTATGTCAAATTTATTGTAACTGACATCAGTTAGATATATATGAGACTTTTGTTTTAACTGTGTTCCGCATTTATATTATCTTTGTTATTATTATATTTACTGTCCTAAACTATTACGAACCATCGTAGTTCGTTTTATACTGGAATTGGGGTATGTCGATGGGAGAAAATAAATCAGAGATGAAAAATGAAAGAATATTTATATATATATACCACTCCTATCGAGATAACCAATATTAGTGTAAGGCCTAACTATTGATGGCCGCTCCTCAACAGCCTAATTCTCCGCGCTAGTTAACAGCATTACACCGTAGTGTTCTTGGTTAGCGTGGGTATAGAGGTGGGGCGTCACAAAGCATAATGATATGATGATCTGAAAAACCAAGGGAATTGACAAACATGGTAAAAAAATCTCCTCCATTTTCACTCTTCATGATATCTACGATTCTTTATATTTTAAAAAGTCGATGATATGATGTTGAGACAATTAGTCCCACATCGTCCAACATACATCTTTTGTTAGTGTATATAGAGATGAATCAGCTATACAGAAAATTAGCATGCTACGTCCCACTTAATTGGATGACCCGTACGAACTTTCAATTAAACACACTACTACTACCATATAAATAGAAAATGCAATTTTGGAATTTCAAAAAGCTATGTTGAAATGCTATAATAGTAGTGGTATACTTTTATTAAGTCACTTAAGTACTCTGTAACATCTTGATATTTTCAACCATTCGCATCCACACATACCGGATTTGAATTGCTCAAAATACCATATTGTTAATTTATATTTGGCAAAACTCAACATATACAGTAAATAAATAATCACAGAATCACAGACACGGAGTAATATACAATATGCAGCGGAAAAAAAATGAATAGTACTTCATAAAGCTACTATATATATATATATATATATATATATATATATATATATATGAGTTAAATAAGTTAGAATAGAAGTTTCAAATATAATAATCAAATACGAAATCAGAATACATCACTGGAGTCAACTGAATAACTCCAAGCTGAAGAGATGTTGATGGATCTCCAAACGAAACTCCGACTCCAAAGGTGAGTCTCAAAAGCTGTATCACTCAATCTGACCCGAGCGTCAAGCAAAAGACAAAACACTCAAGTAAGGATTAACATTCTTATATCCATAAATCCAACTCAAGTGAAATAACAACTGAAATACAAGTAACTCAAAGGATGTTCGGGATAACCATCCTCTAAGGATCCATTAAACTATTTACTATGTAGTAATATACGCTATTATAATAATGTCGAAAGGAAAATATAATATATTTAAAAATAGCGTTAAGGCGTTACCCATATCCCCATTAACACATTTTATAGTGCCAATAGTCTATACAGTACCATCATACCTCCAGATCGGGAGGCTACCATAAATACTCCATAGGTACGACACAAATCAAACACACGGTAAAGCACGCTAGGGTAGGTGACACGGCACAACAAGGCAATGCCAGGGTAGATATACCAATTACACATCCGGACTGGTGGTAACGCATAACCGCAACTACCGCCTACCTTGAGCCACACTCCCAAAAAATCAAAAGGTGCACTCAATCAATCACAGACTAATAGAATGGTATCGAAGAAGTGTATCAGGTCAGAGGAGCTACCTCATTGGCCCGGAATCGCCCCTTTTTTAGCTATCTTATGCCAACTCACGAGAGTCGGGTACACGTATATACCTTAATAGGACGTCGCCACCATCCTACTTCATTCTGGTATCTCCACCGCGTACACAGTTGTTAAAGTGGTTTTCGGATTTGGCAGAGAGTATGAAAACTTCCGATTCCGGTCCCTTTAACAATCAAACGTTATTATAACACCGTGGTCATTTCAAAATTGTTTATACTTCAAAACCAAAATATCATTTCCATTTCAAAATCAAATACGGTATTATTTCCATTTCAAATATATCCATTTCCAGAAATCATAACACTTTCAATAACACTTTCGAAACAAAACACTTGAAATTATAACACTTTCAAAACATAATACTTTGAAATCATAATACTTCCCACTTAACCGATTTAAATATTAAAATAGTATATATAATAAAATAATTTTTAAAGTAAAATAGTTTATATAAAAGGGTTATAAGTTAAAATAGTTTTTTATTAAAATATTTAGTATATTAAAATAGTTTATATTAAAACACTTCATAAAGAAAAATATAAATTGGCTTTAAATACAATTTAAAAATACTTTATATAATGAAATAGTTTTCCTCAAACTTCACAAATCGATTCCGAATCAACTCGAATTCCAAAATTCAAATTAATCAAATCTCAAGCCATCAGTTTAAATTCAATTCAGTTTCTCAATAAACCATTTCAAATTATATCGATTTCAAATACAGATTTGAAACTACAAATAACCCATTTAAATTTCAACATATTTCAAAGTTAAATATTCCACAATTTCAAAACTAAATTTCAAATTTTCATATATCTAAATTTAACTTCATTATTATTTATTTTGAAATATTACCTAATAAATTCAATATCATTTAAATAAAACCCCAAATTTAAAATCACTAAATATTCCCTTCAATTTTATTTAAACTTGAAATATTCATTTTAAATCATCTTAAACCAAAATCAAATTATGAAATCGTATCCTTTAGAAACCTCAAATTTCATAAGTTCAGAGCGATTTAATTAAATAAAATTTGTAATTAAATACAATTTCAAATCTATCTTCTCAACCTTAGTTTATTAAAATCATTTTAAACACTATATAAATTATAATTTAAATAAATACTTAACCATATTATATTTTAATAAAATCAAACTTTTATTATTAAACTTATTTTATATTAAAATTTTTTATATATAGCTTAAAATCAAGAATTTAACTATATATAAAATAATATTTATATAATATCAAAATCGATATTCATATAAAACCATACACTTCTTTACAAAACCATAGAAATCATTTTCCAATATATTTATATATATATATATATAAACCAGCGGTGTCTGTACATAATTTTCTATCCTATGGTCAAGTGATACGGATATTTATCATTTAAATCTGCAATTTAAATATATACGGGTATATATCATTTCAATCCGCAATTTAAATATATACGAGTATATATCATTTCAACCCGTAATCGCAAGTTCAATGTCAATGAAAATCGCTTGGGTCTATTATTTCATCCCATAACGATTTTTCCCTATTCTACAGATCGTTCGGGTATGTATCATTTTAACCCATAGTGAATTCTATACTAACAGGGAACTAGCAGAGTGATAGCAGATATGATAATAATATAACAGGCATACATTATCAATATAAATACAGATGATGGTGTCAGATGTCACAGGTGAACAGATATCATATATATAACAATGCAAATAAATAACAACAGCATATTTCAATTTTCGTTTCAATTGAAATTAAATTTAATAAATATAAGAAATTAATCGTGAGTGATTGCTTACCTTTAGAGATAGAGATATTTGAAAATGAAATGAATTACGAATCCAGGCACGAATTCCAACTCAAAGCCGATAAGCACGAATTCAACGAACAGATCTGATAACGGAAATCAATGAGAACAAATCAAATTGGCTTGATATAAAATTTAACGAGAGGTATATTATATTATTATTTTCTTTAAACTCAAAATTCAGTTTAAAATACATATTCATTTTAAATAAATCTTAAATTTAAACATGAATATATTGAAATCAAACATATATATGTAAATAAACAAGAAATCAATTGGCACAGGAAAGAGTAGTTTATAATGGAACTCAATATGTATACATAGGTGCTAAAATCCAGTCAATACCCAGCAACAATTACACTATGGTCAATGTACATACTATTATAAAAGAAAACTTCAACAAAAATTATATAAACTTTATACGTATACTAATATCTATAACTGGAAACAAATTATTCTTATATACAACTGCAACCAAAAGAAAAATGATACTGGTATAGCAATGTATAGACTAACATTTAACCTTTAAATATATAACAGACAAATGTGAAATATTATACACGTATAAAATATATAAATATGCTAGATAAATTTTGAATTCAACATATTTCTGTTCTTTCTATATGGTCAACACGCTATATAATATATATACTAACATACTCTCATATATACCATATATCCAATGTATATAAAACTGAAATACAACCTTAATATATTTCAAAATATACAAAATATATTAGAACTGTTATATAAAATACTTATAAAATAAATTCAGCAGATCCAAAGTTATAAACTTATATATAAGCGGCAAGCTTTATAAGAAACAATATCTATATATTGTATATCTAAACCATATAGAGAAAACATACGTATACATCAAAGCTACTGCAACTTATATATAAACTTACTTAGACCCATCAACAATATATATATATATATATATATATATATATATAAACTACTAATCTTGTACAAACTACTATACTTATACACTTCCATAAGCAACAGCTTCTATATATAAAAATCTTACATAAAAATATAAAATGACATATTAGAAACTATTAAACAACATATCATTTTTTAAACTTCTATACTTAGCAGATTATATACATATATGTATGCGACTTATATAAACTAGTATATATAACTCAAAATCATATTTATATATATAACCTTATATATATATCCTACCCCAGAACTATATAAACAACTTTAAGATATAATGTACATAACTGAAATATGAATATTTATATCTTATAACTAAATGTACAAAACATATATATACGAAATTGTTATCTAAATATATATAATTAAACCAAAACACGTAAACACAAATATATGTATACGCCTTACGTCATAAAATATAAGAGGGAAGGACTAATATGGTTGAGCAAGACGCGGTGCCGATAAGAGTGCTACAAGAGTTGATGGCGATCGACAAAGGAGTATCTCAGGAAAAAATTGGAACGCAAATCGACATATATAACATGCTTTAGATGAGGAGAAGGCTATAGGGGTCGAGTGAAAAGGCGGAGACATGCCGCATTCTGTGGGTGACTGGATCAGACAGGGAAGTGATGGCTGACGTCGTCGCATACCGGTAGAGAGGCCGAGATGGTGAATTTTCTGGCAAAGGTCGAGCTTGGGGAAAGTTGAGAGGCCTTGTGCTAAATGAGATGACTCCGGTTGCTGAAAGAAAACATATATTCGTTTATACATAATTTTTTATAAACTGAGAAACGAAGTGAGAAAGCTGGAAAGAGCAAAAGAAAAGAAATAAACGAGCCAGCACAAAATATTGGAACCAGCAAAAGAAATAATGAAATGACACAAATTAAAGTGATAAGAATATCAAAGGTTAGACATCGATTACTCGGAAGAATAAAAGCTGATGTCTAATCGTATTATACAATGGAAAATGAATGATCACAATGAAACAAAAGAACTGACCGATACCATTAATCATTTCGCGCGTTTTACTGCGTACTAGACACCAGAACACTCAAATGAATATACCGTAGAGATTAGCACGACGAGTCGATCAAAACGGTATACAGATTATTCGATCAAAATCGATATCAGTACCAAAATGATGCTAAAATGCCAGAATTAGGATAAGCGGAGCAATAGAGGTCCAAATTTGGAGAAACAAAATATGACGTCTTACTCAGAAGATGATTTACAAATTTTCTATCGAAAAATATTCAGGTTTGGAAAACTTTTTATTATCATCAATTTTTAACTGATATAAATAAAATAAAATTACGCTAGAAAATAAACTTTCATATTATCATATGAAAATTTACTATTTGCTACGTTTAATTAGACGCATTCCAAATATCAAATTTATATTTCAAAATTTTATTAATTAAAATTTCACAAAATTTCAATTAAATATATAAATAAAATAAATAAAATTGTTAAAAATCTATGGGTCGTTACACTCTTCCCCACTCAAAACTTCTCGTCCCCAAAAAGGAAAGAGGTAGGAGAGCAGAAACAGCCAAAAAGAAAATAGATTGAAAAACAAAATAAACAATTAATTTAAACCATTTAAATTTCATTTTAAATTCATTTATATTCAACAATTGATTTTAAATACATGGTATTTCATTAAGTTCATTTGTTTTCAGTTTATATTAATATTTGTTACAAAAATTCTTTCAAAACAAAACTTATTTTTATTTATCTCATTTATTATTCAGTTAACTCATTATTCTATTTATTTCTATTAACATTTTATAATTAAAAATAAAGTATATAATAATTATTATAACCACTCAAAATTTATTTATAAAATCATTTTACATCATTTTACATTATAAATTATTAAATTATCTATTCAACTTCTGAATGACTTAGGTAAGTTACATTGGGATCTAACTGAATATTATGCAAGTTAAAAAAAATTCCAATTCGGTTATTCAAGTTTAAATATTTATTCAGAATTTTGGCTTCATTTTATAATTAAAATCATATTTAACATAAATTTAAGAATTAAATTTGCGATTCACTTCAAACCATTCAGATATATATATATATATATATATATATATATATATAATATATATCAAACCAAATGTATGCTCATGTACCTATATTTATATATATACACACTTATACACACATATATATATTATAAATCAAGTCATACGTAAGAATTTCAAAACAATTCATTTTTTCTTCAAAACAAAAGTGTAGCTAAGCCACTAATGGTCTCTCCACTTCGAAACTCAAAAATGAATGTCGATGATGCTGTAGTCATCACCGAAATCATTTTCGAATGACGAAAGAGAAGAGTACTGAATTAAACTTTAAATTCTTTGAAAACCATTTCTATTCGAAAATATTTTAAATAATATAACTTTTAAACTTTAAAACCAATGTTTGAAATCATTGAAAATTTAAATTCTCAGTTCTTAATTTAAATTCATTTCAAATTCCAAATCAAAATATAAACCAAGTTTATGAATTCAATTATCTAATGTGGTAATAGTCATTGGTCTGCAAAACAATAAATGAAATCAAATATTATCATTTCTAACAACCAATTCAGTTAACAATTCAATTTCAGAAAAATTTATACTTATATATATATGATCATACAAAATTTATTCCATTTACCAAATTTGAAAACAATATTATGTCAGTTTGCTCTGTTCAAGTGTTTTGGAAATCCTATCGATAACGTTGATCGGACGAATTGATCGAAAATTCAAATCAAAATTAACAACTCAAACAACACAATATATACATAAAACATTTTAATATTAATTTACAAATATACTTCCTCGCTCGACGATACAAGAATGGATTTCAAAGCAAGGATAGAGATCAAATATCATGGACTCGAATCAAAGAGAATTTTGATTCGAAGACAGATTCGAAATAAAGATAAGATGATTAAATAACAAAATAGAAAGATGGATAAGTTTATATAAACGCGAGCAACCTTAACCGGGTCAACCGTGACTTCAAGAATTAGATCGATGCAGAATTCCGAGGCAAATCAACATTCGATCGCAAGAGATAGAGTTCAGGCATAGCTAGGAGGTAGATAGCATCGTAAACCGAGAATACAGAAATCTTCGATAAATCAATGCCGATTGTGAAGGAGTTCCACCCCTTTACAAATCATTCGAAGGTTGGCGAGACCGCCAATTTATTATAGAGATTGTTTGAAGTGGAGTTATGAGATACTCTAGAATACGAATACGGAGAGATAAGGATGGATTTTCGAGCCGAGGGGAATGTTCCAAAATTTAAAGGAAACCGAGTCAAAGAGGAAGGGATTCAAGCTCGAATGAAAGTAATTCCATAATTAAATTTACCTTATATGTTGAGTTTTTCCTAAAACCAAAGCTCTAATACCAAATATAACATCCTGATTATGACAACACAGGATTTTAACATCTGATAATTGGGTAATTACCTGGTTTATTATTGAAATATTAATATTAATTAGTCAAACAAATAAATTTTGATAACGAAAATATCTGAACAAAAATAAATTGATTTGAAAACTATAACATATATTGAATTATAAAATTTCTTAATATGGTAAGTCTCTTAGAAATAAAGTATACATATAAACTCCACAATTTAAATAAAGATGAAATATCCATATGAAAATCAAATATAGGGAAGTTTATATAAATTGAGAATATATATATGTACATGTACAATGACAAAAATAAACACAAGTAAATATATAAAGAATGTGTGTAAAATGATGATAGGAATATATATAAGTAAGTATATATATGGAACATATAAATATTATAATAATAATACTTATGGGAAAATAATAATAATAATGAATATATAACTAAATATAAATATACTTACATACATACAAAAGATATATACATCTACAAATTCATATAACAGTATTTGTAAACAAAAGAGGAGACAAGCATTTAAAGCCAAGCATACAAAAAACATCAAGTCAGGATTTTAAAGTAAGAAAGAAGAAAAAAAAATCTAGAGCCTGCACAACACATAACAGCCACCTTCTTGCCTTCCCGAAGACTTCTTTTTTTCATAAAAATATCTATCTGGTCAAGAGTAAAAAGCTGGTCAAAAGGAAAGGTAGGAAAAATAAGAAGGAAGCTTGCTGTGAAATACAAAGCCTACCTTTTCTATTTATACCTCCACTTGCCATTTTTCGATTCATTCAAACAAAGCTAAAAGAAAAAAATACCAATCATTCCTACTCGTTCAAACATCACAATTTCCATTTTTTTAAAATAAGTGTTGTTTCCAAGTTCAAGATCTTATGAAATCTCCATTTTTCAAATCCAGAGTTGTTTTCTGCTTAAAATAAGGTGAGTAACCTACACTTAAAACATTTTAAAACCCACCTGTATGTTGATGTGTATGAAATGATTACTTAAGTTCGATAAAAACTGCTTGCATGTATATGTATATATGTGAAAATGAGAAAACAAGAACAGTTGCTCTGTTCTAGCATTACAGTGTTTAAACAAATATGTTATGGTTAATATGAGTCAAGTTTAGAAATTATATTTAAGTAGAATTAGTCAAACATGCTCTGGAAATTAGAGGATATAGGTAAAACTCAAAGCATGATTAAAATTTTGGCATCAGGTTATGTTGTTGATTATAAATCAACTATATCTCTGTTTAACATTTATATAGGTGAGTGAACAACCCCATCTCCTGTTTTAAATTGTTGCCTCTGATGTATATATTGAACAGGCATTGTGATAATTGTTTGTATGAGTAAAACTATGCTTGCATGTTTGTTTGAAAATGAAAGAATACATATATGTATGTTAAAAATTGAGTGCATGTTTGAACAACATAACATCTACTTGTAAATCATTTACAGGTTTCAAAATTTTTGATCAAATTTCCAGTTCTCTTAATCTAGTCTCTATCGAGATTGGGTATTTAAACAAGTTATGTTAGTTATGACATAAGCTAAGGTTTAAAATTTTATTTCAAGTTAAATAAGTTTGAACATTTCTGGAATTTGAAATTCTATAGCAAAAATTAGAATTTGTCAAAATTTTGGTTTACACAATTTAATGTTATATATATATATATATATATATATATATATATATATATATATATTCTGAATCGTCAACAAAATATAGGATTTTTAAAATTAAAACCAGGATTTTTAATTGGGTATTTTGAGAGATATTGATGGAGGATCAGAATTTGGGTTTCTTGCCTTTTCTGTTGATCGTTGAATTGTTTGTGATCGGGATTGTGGCTGAAGCAGGAAGGGAGATCGAGAAGGTCGGCAAAAATAGTCGATTCAATCCGAGTGCCTCTTGGCGTGAGGGATTGATCGAATTAGGGTTTGTTATTGTTTTTGGTCGTGATTGAAAAGATGGTCACTGCTCCATCATCGGAGCATCGAGGAAAGCCGGATGTGGGGGAAAAGTAAGTGGTGAGAAAGGGGAAGGTCTGGACGAAAGTGTGGGTCCTCCGGTGGTCGGAAGAGGGGCGGAGCAGGGAATTCTTGTGACTGGTTTTTTTCTAGTGATGAACGGTCCTATCAAATTTGATTTCTGGGTAGTTCGAGGGGATCTGGGTACCTGAGTGGATCGGGGTGATCAACGGTGACTTGCCGGAGGTGTGAGGGGTGGCCGAAGCACTGCCGTGGGTGGGTGCACATGCACCAGATTTCCTGTGCATTTGAGTTTGGTTTGTGGTGATGGATGTTGTCTCGATTTGACTCGGGTAGAAGAAGGATTAGACTCGAGTAATTTGTATAACTAGCTCGCATTGTCTATCGAGTAGGACTCAGGAAGCTAGTGTTGTCTCTAATTGATTGTTGTTAAACAATCAGGTTTCAAGTTTATCAAAATGTGATGTTACAAAGGAAATTTTCTAAGAGTTTTTGATTAATTTAAGATAAATAACTTTTCTCAATTTAGAATCTTTTAAGTATAAGTAGTTAAGAAATTATTTAATTGGTTTTAAATGATGAGTTAACAATTAACTAAGTAATTAATTTGTGATTGATTAGAGATAATCACTTATGGATTAAGTAAGTGTAATTAGTTAATGGAGTAATTTAAGGGATTAATTACTTGATGTAATTAATTAAGTTAATGTGATTAATTTAAATTAATTAATTAAGTTAAGGAGGATTACTTGATGATGAGATTAAGTATAATTACCTAATGTAATTAATGGAGTACAATTACGTAGTGAAGTAATTAATGAAATTACTAGATGTAATTAATTAAGGGAAATTACTCGATGGGTATAAATTAAAGGATAATTAATGTAGGGTGATTAATTAAGATGATGATTAATTAATTGGTTTGTGATTAATTATTGTTAAATAAGCAAGATTTAAAAGTGATTTAAGAAATTGATTTGATTAGGATGGGTGACTAACTAATCTTGCTTATAAATGATTGATTGATATTTCTGATATGAAATATTTAGGACATAGTGATTATGTGTTTATCTATCAATGATGAATGACATCTTGCGATTAAAGGTTGAATGGCGTCTCACTTAAATAGAGTGGGTTCAGATGACATTGAATTCGATGGGACCGGAGTCGGGTATTTGTAAATACCCGAAACCACTTCGATTTATAATCTATAATAATTCTGTACAGATTTGATACGTGAAATAAGTGATGTCTATAACAACTTATGGAGTTGTAAATTGATACAAGTTACCCGGGGGTTTATATAAGTTGTATGCTTTTGTATTCCACATTAGATGGGTTTACTCACGCTGGTTTCCAGCCTGACCCAGGTGTTACTTTGATGTAATGCTCGGGTCAGACCAAGTATTACAGGTTTCAAGTAAGGACGTTCTGTAGCTCAGGAGGCGAGCTGGATGGTAAGAATGTATGGAGTGTTTCCGCTATATTATATTGTTGTATATCTGTGACATGATAATTGTGTATATTCAGTGTCTGTATATATATGTGTAACTCTGATGTATTAAAATGTAATCGACTGATATAATATTCTTTTGTAAATTGATGATATTTATTATTATATTTTATCCGCTGCGAATGTGAGATGTTGATGTTTTCTGATCTTCTTCTTCTATCTCCTTCTTCTTTGTCATAACTATTTGCAATTTCCAGGATCAAAAATTTTGGGTCGCTACAGTTGGTATCAGAGCTGAAAGGTTAAGCGAGAACCTTGGCTCTGGTGGGATTACTCATTAAGGATAGGATCGATGGTACCCTAGAATGAGTTGGGTGTATATTTATATGAGAGCGTACTTGTTATTTTCTTATATAAATATTTTAAATGATTTTATATAAGAATATATTTTGATATTTATAAAGCAATATTTCTTACTAATAAATATTAAGGTAATTGATTACTAAATTATTGGAATTAATTTAAGTGCTAGTAGAAATACAACCATTCTGAAATTGATTAAAGATAAGTTTGAAATGGATTCAAACTGAAATTAAAAACTTGAATTGGGGAAGAGTTTTAGAATAAGATGATAATGAATGGTTTCAGATATGATAATCTTAGTTATTATCATAAGTGATCGTTGTGTTTAATAATTAATGAGTAAGCAAAATGAAATATTTTAAAGAAGTAAAACATTTAGGCAAGTATGACTTATAAATTGGAACTGAAGTAGATTTGAATTGTGGAGTTTTAAATCTGGGTCTAGAATTTGAAAATTTTGTTTCGAAGTGAAAAAGAAATCATAAATAACGTTATTTAATGTATTTGAATGAAGGGTCATGTTTCAAGCAAGAGTGTTTGAAGTTTAAAGGGCTTTGTTTTGATTAAAACCAAAGGTGGTTTAAAATTTTAAGGATAACTTTGTGTGTAAAGGAAATAATATGTAATTTGAGTAATATACATAATAGCCAAAAATAGTTTGAATAAACTCTAAATACTGAGTTTTAAATTTTTATTTGGAATGAGATAAGAAAACCAAAGTGGTATAAATTTTGAACTTATAAGTGGGAAAGAATTTTGAAATTTGAAATGGAATTCAAATTTGAGTAAGGTTAACGGGATTTAAATTGAATTTAACTTAGAAGAAGTTAAATATGTTTGAATGAACAACTTGAATTGGGAATTTGAAGAAGAAATTAGAATTTAACTTGGAAAGTTAAATGGTTAATTTGAATTGGGAATTTATGTGATCTCAAAATGGGTTTGAGATCTGGAAATTGGAAATGGAAGGATGTTTTAAAATAAATTAGATGATATCGTCCTGTTGTTATTAATAATCCTTGAATTGTGAAATGGATTTGTTTAAATGAATGAGAAATGAAGTGTGGTGATGTATCCATTATTGAGATAAAAGGGGAATTAAACTTTAATTTGAAATTAAGGATACGGGATTACTTTGAACTAAACATTTGAGTGGTTGAATTTGTAAATTAAAAAAATTGTTTAAGAACTGGTTTCAAAACTGGAGGATAAAATGGGGTAATAAATTGATTTTTTAAGATAAAACTGTTTTGAACTCTTATTTAAACTTTGAAATAAGTTAAGTAAAGATAATTTAAAATGGAATTTTTGAGAATTGGACTCAGACTTAAATTGTTTAATGATTTGGATTATTAATTCAAAAATAAAGGGTAATCTAATTTAACGGGTTGAATCAACATTTGGAAATTTAGTTCGAATTTATGTAATTCGAGATGGGTTAAAGTTAGAATTTAGATTTCATTAGTTCAAATTGAATTTATTTTGAATTAATTAGAATTGAAGATAGATAAGTATAAAATTCAAATGGGAATTGGGACTAATTCATAGAAATTGAAATGATTTGAAATTGAAGTGGATTCAATTTGAAATTAGTCTAATTTAATTTGAATAATTTGGAATTGTAGTTAAAGTGAATATGTTTAAAATTAAATGGAATTTGATTTGAATTTGGAAAGAAATCAAGATTAATTCAACTTGAATTGGGATTAAATCAATTTCAATGGAAATTGATGTTATTTAAATTGGAATTGAGTCAATGTAAATGGAAGTGGAAATCTAATTGAATTGATGGGAAAGTGAACAGTTTTGACTCTAGACTATTTTTAATATAAATTGTTTCAATATAAACTTGTTTTTCCAAGCTATTTAATATATACTACCTTTCTTTTTGAAGACAAATTATTTTATATTTGTTTTACAATTATTTTGAAACTATTTAACAATTTTACAACTGTTTTATAAACCAATTACTGTTTTTCAACTATTTTACAAATTAATTACTATTTTACAACTATTTTGCAATCATTTAAAATTTCTATAATTATTTGACTAATTTTCAACTATTTTAGTTAACTATTTTACAGCTATTTTACAAACTAATAATTATTTTTCAACTACTTGTCTATTTTTAAAAAATTTAAGCTTTTTACTAAATATAAATTGGTCGGAGTACAAACTGTTATTGATTAAATATCCAACTGAGATAAGAATTGAAGTGATAATCCAAATGGGGATTAAGGCAATTGTAAATAAGTGAATGAAAATTAAAGTGAATGTGAATAGAAAGGGAATTGTTTTGGTTAATAAATCCATGAAGATAAATACGTAGGATATACGTATATTATTCTATTCGCATAGCGATTTGATCCAGATTCGAGCATAGAATTTCGAGATAGTTATATCGATCCGAGTTGGGATTTTTCACTCGATTTTCGACGGCGAACCTGGATAAGGATTGTTGATTGGTTCTGGATATTCTCTATCATAGTTATGGCTACGCAAGTAGAATGACGGTTTCTGATCAAGAAACCAAATCTGAGTCCGCACTAGGAAGTTGGTTAGACGATACTAGTTTGGAAGTGAAATTATGTGATTGAGTGAGCGATCAGATTGGTATAGCATACGGATGATATGTGTACATTGTATGGATTTAAACGAAATTGACATTGAAAATTTGTGATAAGAAATGTGAAATGATTTCTTCTGAAGTGAAAGTATATTTTGTGAAATATACAATGGATAAAAGTGAAGTTAGATACTTTTTTATGATGATAAGTAAGATGGAAACAACTTTATAAAAAGAATAATCAAATTTGAATATTTGATTTTGAGTAAACAAGTTATATATCCTTGTTATATAAGATAAAACTCCCCTTGTTGGATCTATAGCCAGAAGGAAATGGTTTTTGAAAGTATTTGAAGTATAAAAAGGATTTTATACAAGTTTGAAATGATCCAAAGATTTTTATCAAGGATTATATATATATCTATATATATAAAGGATCTTAGGAGGATTTTGGAAAAAGGGTATTGGGAACCTTTGGATTTGGAAAGGCTTTTAACTTTTGGGTAAAATCAATGTTGGATTTAGAAAGCCTAGTTTGGGAATTATCGATTTTGGAATAATCGATTTTGAGAAAAAGAGATTTATATGAGATTCATACTAGATGTATGATTTGGAAGATACTATATGTGTATAGTATAAAATGTTTTGATAATGGCTCTGGGGAAAAGACACTACCTTGAAATGAACTTCTCAGGAGTGCCACCGGGTGGTGCTGCCTTAAACCCTAAGGGGGGGGTTCTAAAGTTGATCCTGTGAGGAGTCCAGACAAAACTAGTTCCTGAGGATTTTGAGTAGTGTGTAGCGAAAGTTGAGGGGCGTTGATGCCTACAGAGGCATTTGGGTTATGCTGTGACGACAGTGTAACTCGATGTCACTGCGATCTACTGCAAACCATAGCGAAAGGCGTGTGTGCCGCTGAGAGCCAACAGTCTGCGTTTGATTTTATATCGGTAGACTGCGACCTATGTAGGAGTGGAGAAGTTTCATTTTGATAGCGAAAATCGAGGGCGTTGATGCCTACAATTACATGGACTTTTGCTGCGATGGCAACGTAACCTTGTAATGTAACTGCGATCTGTTGTGGGTTCTATGGTGTAATCGAGGGGTGTGTTGTGCCTACAGTTACATGGACTTTCGCTGTGATGGCAACGTAACCCAGGATGTAACTATGACCATGGATGTGGGTGATGATTTCCAGAGCATTCTCACCAATGATATTTCCTCTATTTTCAAAAATTGTTTTCTATATTTTCAATAAAATTATTTTTTCAAAGTATTTTCACTGGATTTTGAAAATGGGTCTGCCAAGAACTTATAGATTTTCAGTCGTACGCCTAATCAAATGACCGAATTTCCATGAGAACAAGAATGGACTTGTCGAAAAATCGAGTTATAAAAGTATTTCTATAAAAACTATTGTAGTAATATTATATAGATTTTTAAAGTATTTTAAAATGATCAAAGAAAATTTATCTGATTTTAAGCATTTTAATAATTCTGGCTTTGTTCCTTTTCGAGGACGAAAAGTTCTAAAGGTGGGAGGAATGTGACAACCTGGGTTTTTAACATCTGATAATTGGGTAATTACCTGTTTTATTATTGAAATATTAATATTAATTAGTCAACCAAATAAATTTTGATAATGGAAATATCTAAACAAAATAAATTTATTTGAAAACTATAACATATATTGAATTATAAAATCTCCGAATATGGTAAGTCTCTTAGAAATAAAGTATACATATAAACTCCACAATTTAAATAAAGATGAAATATCCATATGAAAATCAAATATAGGGAAGTTTATATAAACTGAGAATATATATATGTACGTGTACAATGAAAAAAATAAACACAAGTAAATATATGAAGAATGTGTGTAAAATGATGATAGGAATATACATAAGTAAGTATATATGTGGAACATATAAATGTTATAATAACAATACTTATAGGAAAATAATAATAATAATAATAATAATAATAAATATATAACTAAATAAAAATATACTTACATACATACAAAAGATATATACATCTACAAATTCATATAATAATATTTGTAAACAAAAGAGGAGACAAGCATTTAAAGCCAAGCATACAAAACATCAAGTCGGGATTCTAAAGTAAGAAAGAAGAAAAAAAATCTGGAGCTTGCACAACACATAGCAGCCACCTTCTTGCCTTCCTGATGACTTCTTTTTTTTCACAAAAATATCTATCTGGTCAAGAGTAAAAAGCCAGTCAAAAGGAAAGGTAGGAAAAAATAAGAATGAAGCTTGCTGTGAAATACAAATCCTACCTTTTCTATTTATACCTCCACTTGCCATTTTTCCATTCATTCGAACAAAGCTAAAAAAATACCAATCGTTCCTACTTGTTCAAACATAACAATTTCAAGTTTTTAAAACAAGTGTTGTTCCAAGTTCAAGATCTTAAGAAATCTCCAGTTTTCAAATCCCAGAGTTGTTTTCTTCTTAAAGTAAGGTGAGTAACCTGCACTTAAAACATTTTAAAACGCACTTGTATCTTGATCTGTATGAAATGATTACTTAATTCGGATAAAAACTGCTTGCATGTATATTTATATATGTGAAAATGAGAAAACAAGAACAGTTGCTCTGTTCTAGCATTACAGTGTTTAAAAAAATATGTTATGGTTAATATGAGTCAAGTTTAGAAATTATATTTAAGTAGAATTAGTCAAACATTCTCTGGAAATTAGAGGATATAGGTAAAACTCAAAGCATGATTGAAATTCTGGCATCAGGTTATCTTGCTGATTATAAATCAACTATATCTCTGTTCAACATTTATACAGGTGAGTGAACAACCCCATCTCCTATTTTAAATTGTTGCCTCTGATGTATATATTGAATAGGAATTGTGATAATTGTTTGTATGAATAAAACTATGCTTGCATGTTTGTTTGAAAATGAAAGAATACATATATAAATGTTAAAATTTGAGTGCATGTTTGAACAACAGAACATCACTTGTAAATCATTTACAGGTTTCAAAATTTTTGATCAAATTTCCCGTTCTCTTAATCTAGTCTCTGTCAGGATTGGGTATTTAAACAAGTTATGTTAGTTATGACATAAGCTAAAGTTTAAAATTTTATTTCAAGTTAAATAAGTTTGAACATTTCTGGAATTTGAAATTCTCTAGCAAAACTTAAAATTTGTCAACATTTTGATTTCCATGATTTAATGTTTTATATATATATTATGAATCATCAACAAAATCTAGGATTTTTAAAATTTAAACTAGGATTTTTAATTGGGTATCTTGAGAGATATTGATAGAAGATTGGAATTTGAGTTTCTTGCCTTTTGTAGTGATCGTTGAATTGTTTGTGATCGGGATTGTGGCTGAAGCAGGAAGGGAGGTCGAGAAGGTCGGCAAAATAGTCGAGTCAATTCGAGTGCCTCTTGGCATCAGGGATTGATCGAATTAGGGTTTGTTATGGTTTTTGGTCGTGATTGAAAAGATGGTCACTGCTCCATCATTGGAGCATCGAGGAAACCGGATGTGGGGGAAAAGTAAGTGGTGAGAAAGGGGAAGGTCTGGACGAAAATGTTGGTCCTCCAGTGGTCGGAAGAGGGGCGGAGCAGGGAATTCTAGTGACTAGTATTTTTCCAGTGATGACCGGTCCTATCAAATTTGATTTCTGGGTAGTTCGAGGGGATCTGGGTACCTGAGTGGATCGGGGTGATAAACGGTGACTTGCCGGAGGTGTGAGGGGTGGCCGAAGCACCGCCGTGGGTGGGTGCACGTGCACCAGATTTCCTGTGCATTTGAGTTTGGTTTGTGGTGATGGATGTTGTCTCGATTTGACTCGGGTAGAAGAAGGATTAGACTCGAGTAATTTGTATAACTAGCTCGCATTGTCTATCGAGTAGGACTCAGGAAGCTAGTGTTGTCTCTAATTGATTGTTGTTAAACAATCAGGTTTCAAGTTTATCAAAATGTGATGTTACAAAGGAAATTTTCTATCTTTAAGTGATTAAGAGTTTTTGATTAATTTAAGATAAATAACTTTTCTCAATTTAGAATCTTTTAAGTATAAATAGTTAAGAAATTATTTAATTGGTTTTAAATGATGAGTTAATAATTAACTAAGTAATTAATTAGTGATTGATTAGAGATAATCACTTATGAATTAAGTAAGAATAATTAGTTAATGAAGTAATTTAAGGGATTAATTACTTGGTGTAATTAATTAAGTTAATGTGATTAATTTTAATTAATTAATTAAGTTAAGGAGGGTTACTTGATGATGAGATTAAGTATAATTACCTAATGTAATTAATGGAGTATAATTACGTAGTGAAGTAATTAATGAAATTACTAGATGTAATTAATTAAGGGAAGTTACTCGATGGATTTAAATTAAAGGATAATTAGTCTAGGATGATTAATTAAGATGATGATTAATTAATTGGTTTGTGATTAATTATTGTTAAATAAGCAAGATTTAAAAGTGATTTTAGAAATTGATTTGATTAGGAATGGGTGACTAACTATTCTTGCTTATAAATGATTGATTGATATTTCTGATATCAAATATTTAGGATATAGTGATTATGTGGTTATCTATCGATGATGAATGACAGCTTTCGACTAAAGGTTGAACGGTGTCTCACTTAAATAGAGTGGGTTCAGATGGCATTGAATTCGAAGGGACCGAAGTTGGGTATTCATAAATACTCGAAATCACTTCGATTTATAATCTATAATAATTATGTACAGATTTGATACGTGAAATAAGTGATGTCTATAACAACTTGTGGAGTTGTAAATTGATACATGTTACCCGGGGGTTTATATAAGTTGTATGCTTTTGTATTCCATATTATATGGGTTTACTCACGCTGGTTTCCAGCTTGACCCGGGTGTTACTTTGATGTAATGCTCAGGTCAGACCGAGTATCATAAGTTTCAGGTAAGGATGTTCTGGAGCTCAGGAGGCGAGCTGTATGGTAAGAACGTATGGAGTGTTTCCGCTGTATTATATTGTTGTATATCTGTGACATGATAATTGTGTATATTCAGTGTCTGTATATATATATATATGTGTGTGTGTGTGTGTGTGTGTGTGTGTAACTCTGATGTATTAAAATGTAATCGACTGATATAATATTCTTTTGTAAATTGATAATATTTATTATTATATTTTATCCGCTGCGAATGTGAGATGTTGATGTTTTCTGATCTTCTTCTTCTTCTATCTCCTTCTTCTTTGTCATAACTATCTGAAATATCCGGGATCGAAAATTTCGGGTCGTTACACCGATATTTTCAACCATTCGCATCCACACAAGCCAGATTTGAATTGCTCAAAATACCAGATTGTTAATTTATATTTGGCAAAACTCAACATATGTAGTAATTAAATAATCACAAAATCACAAACACAGAGTAATCTACAATATGCAGTGGAAATAAAATGAATAGTAGTTCATGAAGCTACTATATATATCAGAGTTAAATAAGTTACAATAGAAGTTTCAAATACAATAGTCAAATACAAGATCAGAATACATCACTGAACTGAATAACTCCAAGCTGAAAAGATGTTGATGGATCTCCAAAAGAAGCTCCAATCCAAAGGTGAGTCTCAAAAGTTGTATCACTCAGTCTGACCCGAGCGTAAAGCAAAATACAAAACACACAAGTCAAGATTAACATTCTTATATCCATAAATCCAACTCAAGTGAAATAACAACTGAAATACAAGTAACTCAAAGGATGTTTGGGATAACCATCCTCTAAGGATACGTTAAACTATCTACTACGTAGTAATATATTATATTATAATAATGTCTAAAGTAAAGTATAATATATTTAAAAATAGTGTTAAGGCGTTACCCATATCCCCGTTAATACATTTTATAGTACCAATAGTCTATACAGTACCATCGTACCTTCAGATCGGGAGTCTATAGGTACGACACAAATCAAACTCATAGTAAAGCAAGCTAGGGTAGGTGAAATGGCACAACAAGGCAAATGCAGGGTAGATATACCAATTATGCATCCGGACTGGTGGTAACGCATAACCGCAGCTACCGCCCACCTCGAGCCACACTCCCAAAAAATCAAAAGGTGCACCTAATCAATCATAAAATAATAGAATGGTATCGAAGAAGTGTGTCGATCAGAGAAGCTACCTCATTGGCTCGGAATCGCTCCTGTTTTATCCACCTTATGCCAACTCACGGGAGTCGGGTCCACGTATATACCTCAATAGGACGTCGCCACCATCCTACTTCATTATGGAATCTCCACCGCATACATAGTTGTTAAAGTGGTTTTCGGAGTTAGCAGAGAGTACGACAACTTCCGATCTCAGTCTCTTTAACAACCAAACGTTATTATAACACCGCAGTCATTTAAGAATAGTTTATGCTTCAAAACCAAAATATCATTTCCATTTCAAAACTAAATACAATATCATTCCCGTTTCAAATATATCCATGTGCAGAAATCGTAGCACTTTCAAAGTTATAACACTTTTGAAACCAAACATTGGAAATTATAACACTTTCAAAAAACATAATATTTTGAAATCATAATACTTCCCACTTAACCGATTTAAATATTAAAATAGTATATATAATAAAATGGTTTTAAAGTAAAATAGTTTATATAAAAGAGTTATAAGTTAAAATAGTTTTTATTAAAATAGTTAGTATATTAAAATAGTTTATACTAAAATAATTTATAAAGAAAAATGTATAATAGCTTTAAATACTTTTTAAAAATATTTTATATAATAAAATAGTTTTCCTCAGACTTCACAAATCGATTACAAATCAACTCGAATTCCAAAATTCAAATTAATCAAATCTCAAATCATCAATTTCAATTCAATTCAGTTTCTCAATAAACAATTTCAAATTATATCGATTTCAAATACAGATTTGAAACCATAAGCAATCCATTTAAATTTTAATATATTTCAAAGTTTAAATATACCATAATTTCAAAACTATATTTGAAAATTTCATATATTTAAATTTAACTTCATTATTATTTAGTTTGAAATATTTACTTAATAAATTCAATATCATTTAAACAAAACCCAAATTTCGAATCACTAAATATTCCCTTCAATTTTATTTAAGCTTGAAGTATTCATTTTAAATCATCTTAAACCAAAATCAAGTTATGAAATCCTATCCTTTAAAAACCTCAAATTCCATAAGTTCAGATCGATTTAATTAAATAAAATTCTTAATTAATACGATTTCAAATCAATTTCAAATCTATATTCTCAACCTTAATTTATTAAAATCATTTTAAACTCTATATAGAAATATAATTTAAATAAATAATTAACCATATTATATTTTAATAAAATCAATTTTTTTTATTAAACTTATTTTATATTAAAACAAATTTATATATAGCTTAAAATCAAGAATTTAACTATATATAAAATAATATTTATATAATATCAAAATCAATATTCATATAAAACCTTATACTTCTTTCCAAAACCATAGAAATCATTTTCACACACACACGCATATATATATATATATATATATATATATATATATATATATATATATATATATATATATATATATATATAGACCAACGGTGCCTATATATAATTTTCTGTAACAACCCTAGATTTTTATGTATATTTTAATTTTGAATTTATTTCATTTTGAAATTGTTTTCAACTTGTTTTATTTCAAACATTTCATTTTTAAATATAAATGTTGATTATTATGGGAATTATAATTTCAAACTAGTATAAATTGGATATTTTACTAAAAAGTGTATTTCTGTTCAAACTGTTCAAACATTGACTTTTACATTTCAAAATTTAAATTCTTAAATTTTATCTTTCATTCTGAAAATAGATTTAATAACTTTGATACTACTTTTCTTTTCGTAGAAAACGGACTTAAATTGTGAAAGTTATGTATATTTCAATATTGAATGCAATTTGTTTTATTTAGCAATTTTGTTTATTTTAAATTATATAAATTATATTTTCTTTGTCATATTTTATTTTAATATGTGTTAATATGTTTTATTATATATATTTTGTCTTTTAAATATTTTTAAAGTGTTGATAGAATTTTTCCAAAGCTTATTGAAATTATTTTCTAATTTTCAAGCCTAGTTTCCATTTTTCCTTGCTATTTTCTTAATTTAATTATATATAATTAAAATTTATTTATTTATTTTATGCATTCACTCTTATTTTATGTGTTTTACTTTATTTTATTCATTTTACATGTATTTAAATTTAAATAAAATTTTCCAAAGTCTATTGAAGTTATTTCTAATTTTTAAAGCCTAGTTTGCAATTTTAGCCATTTTCTTAATTAAAAATTAATTATTTATTTTATATATTTATGTTCATTTCTGAGTTTTTATATTTATTTATCAGGTTTATATATGTATTTATAAATTACAAAATATATAGAAGGAAATTTGAAAAGCTTGTGACTCTTGATTTGATTAAGGCTTTTGGTTTTCCACCTCTTTGTTTTCCAAACTCTTACATTCAATACCTTGGCCGACTTCACTCTTCCTCCAGCCGATTACTTCTCATTCCATTCACGTATCAAAACTTTCTTAGCTTCAAAAAAAACTCACGGCCATTGCTTGAGAAAAAAGATTTTTGGTAAAAACTTCTTTTCTTTTCATGTTTTCTTTGTTTTCTTTTGTGATTGCACTTGCCTTCTTCATCTTTATTGGATCGGCCTGCCCTCCTCCACCACCTTGGCCGCCTCCACCACCACCCCCTCTGGTCAACACTTCCTCCAGCCCATGCCCATCCATAGTCGTGCACAATAATGATGTTGATCCAACTAAAAATGAACCAAACTCCACCTACATGCCTAGCCGAGACCATTCACCTATCACCACCTCTCTCTTCCACCTAGGCCGACCAAACACCACCTCCACCAGCCAAATTCCGACCTGGAACACCTCTGCACACCACTACCCGACCCCACCTAAAATAGCCATGCCCCCTTGGCCTTGGTCGAGCCAAAAGATGCTTTGAAATCCATGCTTTTGCCTTTGAACATTAGATCTCACTACAACAAAAAGGACCTTTGATAGCATCGATCTATAGCGTTTCTGCATACCACTTGTCGTACGCTATGTAAACTAGGGTCTGGTCCGCTATTTGTAAATCTAATGAATGCTATTTGTACATACAACGCTATTTATATATTTGCAGGCGAGAAACCAAAATTGTGCCGGAATCCTACTTTCACTTCCTCTCCTCACAGGCTACAGCAAATACTTCATTCACTTCATCATCTCCAAAAAGAATTAATCGCCATCACTTTTATCATCTCCAGCAAATAATTCCTTTCACTTCCGATCCAAAAGCAAACAGAAATCCCAGCCGACCGATTCCAAAAATCCGTGCGATCCAGAAGTAAACAAAAATCCAGCGAATTCTCATCATACCGATTGAAGGGTAGATTAGATTGTTGATCAAACTATTATGTGCGATCCAATAATATCCAAAAGTAAACAGAGATTCCAGAAATCCAAAACGAACTGATAGTAGTGTGAATAAGTCTCCAGAAATCCCAAACGAACTTCGGTACATTTTGAATCATTTTATTTGCGTCTGATTTATTGAATTATTCTGTGCATTTCGAATCATTTTGTTTGTGTCTGATTTATTGTTTACGTTTCTAGAAATCCTAAACGAATTATTCTGTATGAATCAATACGTGGTGCTATTTACTGGTAGTTCATGTATGAATCAATCCATAAAGTGAATACTTAAAAAATTCGATAATAATAACTCACTTTGAAGGGCTTAACAAATATGGATGTAAATTTTGATTTAGACGTCCGATTGTGATGAATCACTTTTTTATTGCAAGATATTTTAATATAGAACAACTGTTGGAAATCATAATTGTTAGTTACATTATTTTTCAAGTTTAAACATTAAGGAAATTTAGTATCGTTCTGTGGAAATGAATTGACATCAAACACTCGGCATATTTAGATGTTGTTCTTTAGTAGCAATAAATTATTATTCAGACCTACTAATAGTTGGGTAATATTTTTTAAAAACAGGCCAATCTGTTCAAGTAAGATAATTGTTTGTTTATTTGCATTGAGTTTTAAAAGCAAGTTAACATAATGAGTAATATTATAAGTCAATTGTTTATCTATAGGATAATAATAGCTGCAGAAGGTGAATATAAAGAATTGAGGGTTAATAAGTGTTAGAGTAATGGGAACAAGTGCGTTACGAAGAACTGAAATTGAATATTTAGTCTACTTGTATTTCATTCAGGTTGTTGTTTTAAATTATACAGTTTTGTTTTATATTTAGTGTTTTTGAATAACAGGGTATGAGTTTTCTATTTACTCATGTGTTTGCTTAGTTTTATTTTATATTTACTTGTTGCTCAACTAGTTTTAGCTATATACTTTTTGTAAATTTTGCAGCTCAATACGTCATTTGATTTTGAATTAATGATTAAGTGTGATCTTTTTTCTTATCAAAATATATATCCTATTTTAGTATATATTATATTTGATTTGGTGACTTACTTTTATGTATTTCACAATAAATGTAGTTGCACCTTGTTGAGTTCTAACACTTGTTTGATAAAAAGAAAATAGCCATTAATCAGTTATTTAAAAACACATATGATGCCTAGAAGAGAGGTACTTAGTATGACAGCTATATAGTGCTTCTAAAATATCTGAAATTCATGTTTCAAGTAACTGCACATTTTTTATCACATTAAAATTTTCTGTTGTCAAGACCTTTTTGCTGTCATTTCTCTTAGTTCATGAGGATTTGAAGTACAATCTCAACATGTTACACAAATTACATGAACATGTTTGTTTCATTTTGTATTTTTGATGCCTTGCAATGGTGCCTTACATCAACATTTCTGCACTGGCTATTTGTTAAGGTGAAGTGTTGATTATAGGTGTTATGTGTTAGTAATAAAGCTGGAAAATTAATAAGGAGTTTTCTTCAGTGCAATATCAAAGAAAGAGGTCGAGTTTATGTCCTACTCTTGTAGATATTTTGCATACACAGTCCACATACGAAATTGGTGATACGATAAAAACAATAAATGTGTTGTGACCTTTGTAGATGCATTTGAAAAATATTAAGAAAATTTGAAGCACTATAGAGCTTAGTGAATTCTGCTCCTGGAATATTTTACTGCTGGTGCTCCTGACTTCATATAACCATTTAACACAGCGGGTTCTTGTTAAATTTGTTCGGTTTTCCGGATAAAAAATGGGTAGTTTCTTCCTGAAAAGAAATAGCATTTTTGGTTTGTCTTGATTTAAGTCAATCAGATAAAATGTTATACAAAGTTGCAATGCATAACTCGCCTATATAAATCCGGTTATATTATAACTACAACTTATTAAAACATACCTTATAATACTTGAAATCAAAACGGCATTCGGCAGAGAAAAGATCACTACCACCCAATATAATTCGCACACTTAACTATACGTATAATTTCAATAATATGTGGATAAAAACCCAACTATGAATATGTTTTATGTATATATTTTGTTTCTCTTAAAACAAGCCTAAACCAATACTTAAACAAGGTTGTAACATGCACATATGTAAACTAATATTATCAAACTAACCCGTCATATATACACATATTAACAAGGCATATTTTATTAAATACAAACTAGACTACTGGAATCATTCACAGCCCAGTTTTATACTTTATGCATATGAGTAAAGAGAACTAGTATATATAAATACATACAGGCCGAGACTATGCATGGATATATCTACAAAACGAACAACCACTTTGATATACTTAACATCAAAATAAACAAAGCTCTAGGAATGTTTCATATCATATGCCAGATAGATCCTATGATATATATACGAAAAGAAAAATACAGATTTATTAATAAAACTTAAACAACTCATAAATGCTTACCGGTGAATACCGAGAGGGGAAGCAAATCGGCTGGAAATGGTGATGCGCAGGCGGAGGGGACCATGGCGGCAGAGGCCGGTCACGGGTACTGATGCCAAACAGTATTTTAATGCAAATTTGTATAAATGTAGAGAGGTAGCCTTAATTGTAGTGCAAAATCACATTGTTTTTATTTATTTTTTGGAGAAAAACAAGTCAACACCATGTTTTTGATATTTTAGCTCCATTATAGGGTAAATGGATCAGTTTACTATTAAGAGAATGAAAATGCAATTATGAAGTTGAAGTTTAAGGGGTGAAATTGTTATATCAATAGCTTTCTTGGCATATATTTGTCTGCATTTCTAGCTCAGGCTGTATGAAATTTCATGCCTTTTTATATAAAAATGTGCTTAGATTTAGTGAATGATTGATATGAGGGTAAATGTTTATTTCTCTGTTCCACATCTTATTGATTTAGTAATATTGTATGGTCTGTACTTGCATATGGTAGAGCAGTAGCAAGAATTAATGTTTTAGGAAAGACCAGACCACCATGTGTAGAGTAGTAAAAATCAGTTGTATTAATCTTATTGATTTAGTTTTTGTGTGATGTTTGAAAAAAAAAATTATAAGATTTATTATTCTCAAACTAATATATATTAGTTGTGATGTGATTATTAAGCAGTCGTGTACTCCAATGGTAACTGTATCATCCTAATTTATCAGCTAAATTTGGTTCAGGACGTAATTTGTTTCTAAATTAAATCATAATTTAATTCTTTACAGAAAATTCTATCGCTTTGGTTAAGTTTCAAGTGAAGCTCCAATAGTTAGTTGATGAACAAGAAATGACAGATTGACATTGAAGAGTTGGAAGACAGAATATTTCATTCAAACAAGTAAAGAGTTAGAGGAAGACAAGAAGGTATTGTTTCTTCATATATTTTCAACAAATTTCATTATTTTCAGTTTTATACCAATTTTTTGTTTTACGTTACCGCCTTGATTCCATGTTACTTGATTTCACATCCTTCCTTCTACAGCAACTTTTTTCGCAGGTTCTATTCCGATGAAGTCTCCCTCTTAAGTCTCTACGTCATCGCATATACCTACTGATATCAAATCAGTTATCGAGGTAAGAAATATCAACTCACCTCTTTTTCCAATGAAAATTTATTCAAAGGTTTTTCATACATAAGGCAACTAAAAATTTATGATGGGCTCTCCAATAGTTAGATTTCTCTTTACAGTCCAAGGAAGGTTAAAGATCTTTGCAAATATGAACTTGAAAATCTTGTTAACGTTTATGTTGTGCGTAGAACTTGAAAAATACAGTGTTGCATTCATCGCTCTTGCGTATGCTCTGGCCTGCATACATCAGTAGGTATTCAATCAGAATTTCAGCCTTTCAGCTGTTTCTTTGTAATAACAAACTCTATAAAATTTGAATAAAAATATACCTCGTTTACAATAGCCAGTTGCATATCAAGAGGAAGTTGAGCAAAATCATCGAACTTGGTTCCTATTAGTATTGGCATTGCTGTCTGAAACCAAAATTTATGTTACATTCAGTATTACAGTAATAGATATGATAAGTAAATTCTTGAACGGAAATATGCTTGTATTTGCTCTATGATTCTTCATTATGTATCACTATCCTCGAATCATAGACCAGAAGCATGTTCTTCCTTAAGTACGCTCTCTTTTAAAAAGAATACCTTGTTCCATTTTCTTGCTCTCTGATACCAACATATTGCACTGCATTCAAAAAACAAGAAACTTTTATCTTTAATAAATGAAATAAAACTATCTTTAACTTTAATGAACAGAAGTGCACAAGACATACTTGAATAAAGTGCTGCGACTGGTAAGATCAAACATAATAAGTATGGCAACTGAATCTTTACAGGCCATTGGAACATGACCCAAAAACTCATTGTCTCCTGTAAAAATACGTTGAAATTTGATATTTACGCGGTAGTTTACGAAATTTGTTGAAAGGTTTTGCTAGAATAAGTACACGGTAGTTAAAAGTTAAAACTTTGACAGTTTATTTAAAATTTGTAAGAAACAACATCGTACTACCGAAAGCATTGACAACAATAGGAGAACGAAACAACAATAACAACTCCTCAGGCAGTCCAAGTTTTTCGTTCAAGCTTTGATGAACGGCACAGACAATTATTTACTAAGAGCATTTACAACTGTAAATTAATCCTTGTCCCTTAGCACTGTACTACATACAGTTGCTAATGACTATTAAACATCTATGAATACAACTACAAAGCTAAGCAATTTTGTCTTCTACAGTTTATTAGACTCAATTTCCTCAAGCATCTTTACAACCTCTGCCATTGTCGGTCTTTTCAAACAGTCCGGTTCTAAGCATTTTTCCGCAACTGCAAATACATCTTTTATCTCTTCGATTTGAAAATGTAAGAGATCGGGATCAATTGTGTGTTCTTCTCTTTTATCTTCAACCACTGCTTTTACCTGTCATATGTTACAACATTATAACAAAAGAAATTTACACCAACATAAAGAAATTCTTGCTACTAAACCTGTTATATAAAAGTCTTATGGTATTTACCCATGTAACCAATTTTGTTCCTTCTTCTATAAAGGGTTCATCGGTTGGTCTTTTCCTTGTTAAAAGTTCAAGCAAAACGATTCCAAAGCTATAAACATCTCTTTTAGTCGTGGCCTCCCCAGTATCAAAATACTCTGTGATTTAAGCATCGTTGTCAATTTATAATCACCTGACCTCAAATACACATATATTTCTACTAGTTCATCTCATCGTTGGTGAAGAGGAAATGAAATGTTGAGGTGGTGTATAGTGGCTGAGTTGGTGAGTGTGATGGGGTGATCAGGTTGTACTGCTGCAGTTTATGGTGCTGGTGAAGTGTTTCAGGTGGTCGTTTTGGGGATGACGTGGTGGAGGATGGGAAGTAATTGGCACTGTTGAATGGAGGTGAAAAAGCAGGTTAGTATGCCTTGTTTATTGTCTGCAAATTTTTGGTGAATTGCTATTTGGATGCGGGATGAGTGGCTTCGAGTTGGAGTGTCTCGATAGGGTTGCACTTGGGTTGTTCGAATCGAGGATTTGCTATCGTGGTTTTTTTGGGAGGGACGATTAGGTGAAGTTGTGAGTTGTTGAAGTTCGATGATTTCAGTTGAGGTCGCAGAAGTGTGGATATTGGCAGTAGTTCTGTTGCAGGCGACGAAGCAGGTTATTGCGAATTTGGGGATTGTGTTTTTGCAGAAGTGAGGATATAAAGTGGGGTTTGAGAAGTTGCATTGAGGGCTTCTTTCAGGTGATTGAGTGGAGGAATTTGAGTAGGGGAAGGGATGTGAAGATAACGTTTGGTTTGGTGGTTGAACTGTATGCCGAAAGTGGTGATTTTTTTTCTTTTTGGTCTTGTGGTTTGGTGAATGATTCAGTTGGTTGTTTAAAGGTTGATCAGAGAGAGATGGAGAGTGTACTGTTGCTGGTGGATGATCAGAGTGGGGGGCAGAGGTCAGGACTGGTTTTGGTGGAGTGTGGCAGTTGTTCGGGAGGAATGTATGGCAGTGAGTTGATGATGAAGAAGTGAAGCCAGAAGTATATTAGCACTGTGAAAATGGCAAGAGGTGGTATGGTAGTATTGTGATTTAGAACTAATAGTTTGGGATTGAACAGAGGATAGGTGTAGTTGAATGGTAGAGGAGAGTAGTGAAACAGTTGTTCAAGTGAGTAGCGGCCGTTGTAGTTTGTTTGGTAGGAAAGTTGCAACAGTGTGACTGGTAGTAATGGATTGAAGCTGTTGGAAGTGGTTGTTGGCAGAATTGAAATGGCAAAGGGATGTTGGAGTTTGTGCACTAGGAAGTTGATAGAAGTTTGTTAGAGAGGTGTATGGAGCTGGAGTGCAGTTTGTATGAATGGTTATGTTTGAGGTTTGTATTTACAGGAGAAAATAAGTGGTTGATGAAGTTTGGGATAGAAAAGGGATGTGCAGGCACTTTGTATATTTAAGGAGTTGATAATGTACACTGTGCAGTGATGTTTTTGGTGGTGGAGTTGAAGATGGTTGAAGTTGGTGGCTGGTCTAAAGTATGAGTGTGATGTTTTCATATTCTCTGCATCTAATTTTATATTCCTTTTCACTATCTTTTTCCATATTGTTTTTTTCCTCAAAAACGGTTCTAGTATGTTTTTGTTTTTCTCATCTTCAACTTCTAAACTGTTTTAGCATCTTTTCTTCATTCCCATTTACTTTAGGTATCATTTCCTCTAGTAATATCTAACGGTTCATATTTTCGTGACTAAAAACATTGCAATGTGTGCAAATGACTGGTTTCTAAAGATAAGATTTTGTTAGCTTTTGATAATAAGAAAGTTGAACAAAAAATACAGTAACAGCTACAAGCATAAAAGACGTAATAGGAAGAGGGTGGAGCGTAAACGTAATCAACATCCATTTTGTACTTCCAATTTCACCTGCAAATTCATAAATGGTAGGTGGGTTAGTGCATGTATTAATATGATATTCATGATGCAAACAAAGTTAGACAATAATAATGATAGATTTTTTAAGCCTCCAAGTCATTTACTCCATTCCTACAACTCATTGTCTACTTTGTCAGTTACTGTCTACAAATTTAGTATATTCAACCTGGAACTGTCATTGTCTACTTTGTCATTTAATGCAGGAACTTGGTTAACACTGAAGCAACCTGGAGCAATGTTTAGATCCTTGCAAGAATCTTCTATAGCAGCCATTTTCGTATCATTGTCTCCATAACTGAGTATTTGTGTCCATTTGTTAGACTATTTTGAGCAATTATCATGTGACCATGTCTTGTAGTATTTATGTTCATTTGTTAGACTATTTTGAACTATTATCATGCGACCATGTCTTGTAGTATTTGAAATATTAGCAAATTATTTGAAACTTTCCCACTGGTTTGATTGTGTGTTTCCAAATTAGAATTCACTGCAACGTTATCATTGTTACATATAGTTGTTGTCATCTTCTCGATTTGTTATTTTTGGGATCCACATTTTAATATATATGTGTGTGTGTAATGTGTATACATATATCTATCTGTGTGCATATATATATATATATATAATATAATATAATAAAAAGAAAATTGAAACAAATGCTGAAAATTAATATTATATAGAATAGCGTTTGACAAACGCTATTGATTCATCAAACGCTATCGAAACTCTATATGAGATGTAAGATTTATGCATCAAAAACGCTATAATAGAATAAAAAACGCTATAGTAGAAAATAAAAACGCTATACAAGCATGACAAAAAATGCTATCGAAAAACATTGTAACGCTATAACATGGTTTGATGAGACGCTATAAAAATGTGCTCGAAAATGCTATAGAAGTTAAATGAAGGATTATACTCCCTATAGCGTTTAAGTTTAATAACAGAGAAAAAATGCTATCGTAGGTTGCAAACGCTATGCCCTTTTGTAAACGCTATTAGCTATTATAGCGTTTTCCTTCCTTCTATGTAATGCTGCTGGCCTACCATAGCTTGTGGTTCCACGGCGTTCTCTGAAATGCTATGGTATCCTGTTATAGCGTTTTTCAAACGCTATGAAAACCATAAACTTTTGTAGCGTCTTGCTTCACAAATATTTGCACCAATTTATCTAGGTTAGGCCGACCACTATAGGTCCATAACCAGACCCTAGAACATGCCATAGTCGTTTATTTTCCAGCCATGGCTGAGTCTATGTGAGATGGAGGCAAGTGCAATTTGTTTGGATTTGATTTGTGCTTGTATATATAAGTTATTTAAATATATGTGAAGTGTTTGTTCATGTATATTGTATTGTTTTGTTTAAATGTTTCAAGGGGTATAGCTTTGACTCTCCACTCTCAAAATTGTAGTAGTGTTGTCGTGTCTTCGTAGTGTCAGTATTGTTGCTTTGGTAGCGATCTCCAGCTTTGAACAGGTGAGTAAATCTCACCAGACTAATATGTACTTATATAGTGATAAACTGACATCACCTGAATCTGTAATGCATATCATCCTATTATAACTGCTATATTATATTCATATGATGTTCACACCTATATTTACACCTTTTATATCATATGTTACTGTTATTTCATGTTATTCTGTTACTTTCATCAGTTTATCACACTGCAAGTTCCGTGTAGACTAGAATCACTATGGGTTGAAATGATACATACCCGAACGGACTTTAGAATAGGAGAAAATCGTTATGGGCAGAAATGATAGGCTTGAATAATTTTCAATTATTTTATTTTACTTGGGATTGCGGGTTTGAAATGATCAAACCCGGGTTTTCTTTGTAAATTACGGTTGAAATGATATATTATCCGTATCACTTTACCTAGGCTAGAAAATGAAATACAAACCCGTTGTTAAAATATGTTGTTCTAAAAATTTTAAAATATTTTAGAAATGTAAATATTATAATATTTTGATTTAAATTTGATTAAAAATGATTTTTGAAAATCATTATTGATTTTTTGAAAATTTATAAGTGAAATAAATAAATGGTATAGTTAGAAAATCTGAAATGAAAGTTATTTTGGAAATTATAATTTGGTGATAAATGGAATTTAAATTAAATATGAAAATATGATATTTTCAATTAAATGAATTTAAAATGATTTTGTAATATATTAATGATTTTTGAATAAAGTTAAAATGTGAAATGAATGAATATTTATGTTGAAATTTTGAAATATAACTAAAATTGGAAATTTGTGAATTTGGCATAAAAGTGAATTTTAAGTTAAGTAAATAAAAATGAAATTAGATTATATTTGAAAACTCTAAACTTAAGTTTTAAGTTAAATTTAATTTAATGAATTTGAAATTTTATGTTGGAATTTAATAAGTGAATTATTATTAAATTTTGATTTTTGAATGGAGCTTTAACTTTATTAAATCATGAATATAAGGGTATTTGAATGATTGTTTTAAAAGTGAAATTATATGATTTTATAAGTTAAAAATTATTTAAATAAAAATATAATTGTTTGTGAAATTATACTGAATATTTGAAGTTAATTAACTGCATTTCAGAAATGCTATTAATTCTAATGTAAATGATAATACAACATTTGTAAATGCTGTAGTTGATAATAATGAACCAAATGGCTAAGTTTAATTAAAGTCTATTATAGCATTTTTGTAAATGTTATAATTGTTAAATGTAACTAAGCTTTATTTGAAACTAATGTAACCCTATTACAGCATTTTTTATGCTATCTTTTGTTAAATTGAACTGTTTTGAATGTAACTTTCTGTAGCAATTTCTAAATGCTACGAAAGTTGAATTTTCATCTGTTTTATTAAATTAAGTGAATAAATGAATTTTGAAAGACTAAAATTTTGTAAATTTCATAATTTAATTATTAAATATAATAACTTCATTTTATGATTTAAAATGAAGTAATTTGTTTTGAAATATAAACTATTTTGAAATGTGTTTTGTAATGGTATTTAAATTAAATAAAAATGAATGTGGTTTGGAAGATATTATATTTTTGATATTTTGAAATGGATTTTTGAATGATATTGAATTTTGAAATGATATTTGATTTTGAAGTATAAAATACCATTTTGAAATTTTAACCACGGGATGTATTTAATTTATAGTTTAACTGATTCTTAAAGGATGGGCGATCCCAAGCATCCTTTAAGTTATTGTGTATTTCTACTACAGTTCACTTGAGTTGGTTTACATTATATAAGTATATATTGTCCTGACTCGAGTGTTTTGTGTTTTACTTTACGCTCGGGTCAGCCTGAGTATTCACAGCTTTGGATTCTCTTTCTGGAGCTGGTCTTTGCTAGAGTTTTTGCTTATCTACATTTATATCTACTCACTGTTTCAGCTGTTCTAGTTTATCTCATGTATTAGTGAACTTCTATGTGTTTGGGATTTCTATTATGTTGCTTTCAGACTGTATTATGTATTTGGTTTGAGACTCTGCCGTAATAGCTTCATGAACTACTATGTATTTTATATTCCACTGTGAGGTATTCTGTTTGTTCTGTTTCTGTGATTCTGTGATTGTATTTCATTTGCTCCAAATTTATTTACAATGCGACATTTTGAGCAATTCAAGTCCGACATGTATGGCTGCGAATGGCTGAAAATATCGGGTTGTTACAGTTGGTATCAGAGCTTTGGTTTTGGGCAAACCTTAGCATGTGGAGCAAAAAAAACTCATTAGAGATAGGGTAGAAATACCCTAGAATGAGTGAAATCAATCGCAGAATCATTTCCTTGTGAGAGAACGTATTTTCAAAGTATAAAATGATTTCCAAATGATTTTTTTTAAAGGAGTTTCAAAGATTATATTGGTATAAAAAATTTCTTATTATGGAATCAAGATTTTCTAAACTTCATCCCTTCGGTATCCATCTTGTTAGAAATCTCTTGGTTAGGATTCTTGTCGATTAGGATTCCTTGAACTTTGGAATGCTCCTACTTGTTCTGAAAATCCAGTCTCGTCTTTCCTATTTTACCCTTTTGATTTTGAGCATTCATAATTCCACTTTGGAATGACCTCTATAAAGATCGGTGATTCCGCAAATCTATGAACGATTTGTAAAGGGGTGAAACTCCCTTATATTTGGCACTGATTCTTTGGAGATTTCTGTATCCTCGGATGTTGATGCTATCTATTTCATGCTCTACTCGGATTCTATCTCTAGCGATCGAACGTCGATTTACCTTAGATTTCCGCATTGGTTATATTCCTAAAGTCACGGTTGACCTAGTTAAGGTTGCCGCGATTTATAAAGGCTTACCCATCTTCTATTTGGTAATTAATTACCTTATCTTAGTTCGAGCTTATCTTTGAATCAGGATTCTAATTGATTAGAGATCCTCTAAATTTGAATCTCTGTTTGTTAGAAATCTATCCTTGAGTCATTCTTTGGAGATTTGTGTTTAATTGTATTTTGAATTTGTGCATATATCGAAATTACTATTTTGATAAGGATGGGCATATTTTATATATAAAGTAAAATGTTTTCGATAAAGATTTTATATCTTTTAAAAAATGAAAATTTAAAGCTTTGAAAGGATTTGAAATTTTGAAAATTTATGAGAATTTTAAATTTATATAAAATGATTTATAACTGAAAGGTTTTGAATTTGAATTTCATGGAATCGAACTCCGGTGTTTTGAAATCGATTTTAAGGTTTTGGAAAATATATAATAATAATATGATTTAAAGATATTTTTTTCAAATAAGAAATGTTTCAAATGTATTCGAATGAATTTCAATGATTTCGAAGGAATTTCAAAGAAGTTTTTCAAAGTTAATTGAAGTCCAGAACTCAGTTATGTCACTGGAAAATAATTTCGGTGATGAATGCATGCATCATCGACATTGATTTTCGAGTTTCTGAGTTGGGGAGAGGCCATTCTAGTAGCTTTGCTATGCGAGGGATTTTGTGAAACCAGTTTTGATTTCATATTTTGAGGTATGATTTGTTTTTTGAAAGATATATGTATGTATATTTGAAATGATTTAAAGTAAGCCGGTGTTCAGTTCCCGAGTTTCGGATTTGAATCCTATCTTTTGAAATTTTATTTACTGATTTGTTGTTGATTTCCAACTCTTGGATTAAAAATATGATTTCTTCGACTATTTTGAAGGTTCGATCACTTCCAAATCAAGGTTAACTTTCTAAATTAAGTAATTTTGAAAGGTATAGAGCATTTGATAATGAATATAAGTTTAGTTTGTATGTTTCAAGAATGAAATAATATGATTTGTATAAGTTGAAACTGTTTGTTAAGTAAATAAATAAGACTATTTTGAATTATACTAATATGAAATTTAGTTTTGAAATATTTTGGATAAAACTTAGTCTTCAAATGTTTGAGAAAATTTGGTTTTAAATGTTTTAACTTAGTAACATCTTTATGAAACTATTTATTTGACAAGTTGGAATAGGTACATAAGTTGTACGTATGCTGTTTTATTCGCATAATTAATTTGATCCAAGTTTGAGTACAAAAGTTCTAGGTGAATTACACCATTTCATGTTAGGATTTTTCATTTGATTCTTGATGGCGAATATTTGATATGGATTTTGGGGTTGATTCTAGAATTCTCTATCATAGTATATGGCTATGCAAGAAGACTGATGGCTTCTAGTCGAGAAACCATATCGAAGTCCGCATTAGGGAAGTCGAATGGACAATACTAGTTCAAAAGCGAACTTGTGTGATCGAGCGAGCAATTGAATGTGATGTTGCGAAATGATGACATATGTACATCTTATATCCTAATATCATTGGTATACTTGACGCTGAAATTGAAAGTTGTTGGGTTGGATATCTTTGTAATTTAATTGGAATTTTTCTTTTATGAAAAACCACTATCAAATTTAAAACCATTTTTCAAAACTATTTTTCTTTTTCTTAAACAAACTGTTTTATTCTATTTTTCATAAAAACTATTTTATATACAAAACTATTCTTAATTAAAAATCTTTTAGTAAGCAAAGATGTTCAATCCCATATGGCTTTTCATGCAACGAAATTTATTTTTTTGAAAATTTTGATCCTTATATAAGATAAACTTTATGTAAGTATAAAATGATTTTGAAAACCATTGATTTTGATAAATCAATAATTGAAGCTTATATTAGTATGAAAGGATATTTGGTTTACCTGTAATTTGAGTTTATTTAAAAATAATGGATTTATGAAATAAATATCTCAACACTAAGTAATAATGAAGTAAAATTTGAGATATATGAAATTATGAAATTTAGTTTTTAAATATGGTATATTTAAGCCTTGAAACATATTTAAGATTTAATAGTTTATTTTGTAAATCAAATCTATATTTGAAATTTGATACTATTTGAAATGGTTTTGTTGGAAAACTAAATTGAAACTGATGGTTTGAATTGAATTAAAATTGGAAATTTTAGATTTTGGTTTAATTGAATAAATTTTTGAAATGTAAAGAATTAAGGGCGTGTTTTACGATTTCAAATGTATGATTTCAAATGTATGGTTTCAAAATGTTATGATTTTCAAAGTGAAATGATTTCAAGTATTTGGTTTCGAAAGATTTATAACTTTGAAAGTATTATGATTTTTGAAGTGAATACATGTTAGAAATGGAAATGAATTTATTTTACCTAAATTTTGTTGATTTGGAAATTTGGATTATTTTCTAAATCTATTGTTTAAGAAACTTTGAAACTAAATTTATGTAATTTGTAAGAAATGATTTGGTGAAATCATATATGATTTTGAAGCTGAATTGATATTGAAATGGTTTGAAATTGAGAACCTTGTTTATTTAAATACTTTGATTTGGGAGTTATCGAACTTATATAAAAATTGATTTGTGTAAGTATGCAGTTGATTTGAAAACTATTGATTTGAAAACTTTTGATTTGAAAAGGTACTCAATTTTGAAAAATGAAATCTTATATAATCGAAATTGATATAAGTGTGATTTGATATACTATTATTTTGGAAAGTATTTGATTTGAAATGAAATCTTATATATATTGGACTTTATATAAGTATGATATTTGAAAGTGATTTTGAAAGGTACTATATGATACATATTTTCGAAGTAAAGATATGGAAAGTGTCTTCTGCTTGATATCCGCTTTGTGGTCACACTGTGGATTCATTCTATCGATATTATTCTCTCTCTTTGATTTGGGTTTTTCGGATATGATACTCGAGTGTCCATCGAATTCCATGGCGATCTCCATGGTCTTATGATCGCGACTGCATAGCGTAACTGCCTGGCTGAGCTGGCCTAGCGGTACAGATTGTTTCCTGGGGGATCCAGCCCTAACCATTGTCTATCCTGCACTCTATGTAGGTCGCATTAGTAGCGCAAATGCCTGGCTGAGCTGGCCTGGTGGTACGTGCAAATAGTCATGCACAAAACAAAGTTCACATTATCATAAGAAACCATGAAAATAGTCATGCAAACGTGCAAAAGTGCGCATATAGGAACGTGTACTATTTATTATACAGAAGCGTTCATGCTTCCAACCATATTATAAATCATCAACAGATATCATTCGGTAATACAAAATAATCAAACTGGAATTGAAATCCACTACATTGATGTTGCATAATTTTCATATTGAGACAACATTAACCAATAAACATACAACCATATAACATATTAAAAAGAATAGAAAACCTTAATATTTTGTTTTCACTATTTTATAAGAAGGTGTAATGAAGTTAAAAAGATTTATTCTAACATTTATGAATCACTCAACTTTAGAACAAAGTCTTTAAACTTGTTATATAATTGTCATAGTAGTTGCACCTTTAAAAAGGTCCGGTAGACAATGGCATCATAAAAATTGCACGCACGTACTTTTTCATATCTCGTAACATCATATGCAAAGGACCATCAAATACAAGTAAACTACAAACATGACAAATATCAAACTCACTCATTAGAATAAACAAAGAAACAAACTTGTTTTTTGTTTGATTCAACTGAAGCAAGAGGAATATAAAACAAAATTGGGGGTTTCCGGCAGGTGATTTGTTGGTCAACAATTGCTTTTGCTGTTCCAAACAAATCGAATCAAACACCACACAATCCCACCTTTTCCAATTAAAGTACTATGCTTTATTTATTTCGTTTATTACCTTAGTTCTTCATGTCTCCTCATAATTATACTAACGCTTTGCATCGTACATCGGTATACACATTTTGTTCAAAAGTAATTTTTCCCACATCGTCAAAAATATGTTAATTGTTGTTGTATATAAGCTAAGGGATGAAGAGTAAAGTTGTTCCAGTAACGACTAATTGAGTCGATGTGGTGAAGTTTATCCTATTCATGGAACCCTCATTTTTAATCGTACGATATATAAAACATTTAAGTCTCGTACCTTAAATAATTTTTCATATTCATCAACACACTTATTAAAATTCTACAAAAATTCCAAAAAAACATTTTTAATATGTTTTCTAACATACATTAATTTCAGACCTAAATCGTATATTATTTAACCATGTATAAATCCATTTAATCATTTTCTTTACCAAAAAAATAATATAAAATCCATACTAATTCAACAAAATTATGAAAATTGAAACACATCTCTAAAATAATATCTCTAATCTAAATCTAAAATCGCAAGGCATTTGGATGTTATTTAATAGAGTATCCTCTTTTTTTAGCAAAGCTAACGAGGTTGACTGTTCCCTGCCGGATTTTATTCCACAGAAACAATAAAATGACATAAAGCATAAATTCTATGCCATATAAACAAATATACATATAGGGAAAAACAAGAAACAAAAAGAAAAAAGTAAACACAATAAAAATACTGTAAAGCTGCACTTAACCATGCACGCACATGGTCACCAAGCTTTATTCTTTGCAAACTTAACCCATTTATGATTTCATGCTTTAGTTTATGCCAGAGAGCATCCATAGTCATGAAATTACTCTCATACAGTCTCTGATTCTATTCATACCACATCAATTGCACGTACATTTTGAGGCAAAAGAAAAACATTCTTTTTTCATTCTTTCTCCACTTAGTTGCTTTCCAGATTAGGTCCCAATATTGTTCCGCGGTGCTCATAACACTATTAACTCCCATGCAAACCAAAAGTCTACACCAAACAGTATACAACTCCGAGCATTCAAAAAAGATATGCCCAATTGTTTTAGTACACAAGGAGAAGAAACCACATAGATGTTCATAATTCATCCCAATGGAGATGAGCTTTTCATTGGTCAGAAAAGCACCCCTAACAACTTTCCAGACCATGAGATTATCCTTCTAAGGTGACAATTTTCTCCACATACACATTTTCTAGAGGCAGACCGGCTTGTCATTTATTCCAGTGAGGTAGTAATATATACTAAATAGGGAATGTTTTCTTCCTTGCCATAATATAACATCCTGCTCACCACAAGGATAGGTATTTCACTAACTTTAGTCCATAGTGCTCTCACAGATTGGTTACTTGAATATGGGAGAGTAAGAATTCCTTCATGAGTATAATCATATGCATAAGCATTTCTATTGATTCTAGACTGATCTATAACTAGATGAGGAAGACTTTAGATAGAATGAGACCATCACAAGACCAAGGAGAATCCCAGAATGGTTTTCTACTATCAGAAGACAAGGAGAACTTTATAATGGGCAACAATTCATTTCTCAATACAAGGATCTTCCTCCAAATCCACCTACAAGCCTGCGGAATCTCCATGGTCCAAAATCATTTCCTACCCACATCGTGTATCATTTTCCACTCAACCCAGGTACTTTTATTTTGATTCAGTAAAGAGTTAAGATGAATACTTATAGCAGCCTTACTCCAGAGTTTCATATCAATAAATCCCAGCCCACCTTTTGACTTAGGGTTTTCAAAAATTTTGAAGGAGCATGGAACCAATTTCTTAGAGTGCATGCTACCCATCCAGAAAAACCTGAGCATAGCACTCCTAACCATTCGAAGCAGCTTATCAGGAAGTATAAAGGTTCTGGCCCAGTACACCATCATAGAGAAAATCACTGACTTTATGATGACAAGCCTTCCTGCTTGGGTGAGGAATTTATTTATCCAATTGTTCATTGTAGCAGTTATCTTATGGTATAGATGGATACAGTTTGCAGTTTTTATTCTTGAAATACAGAGAGGTAATCTAAGGTAGTACTTTTGTTGCTGCATGGGTAGGAAACCAAACATTAATGTTAGGTCATTAGCTAATTGTAGAAGGATACCAAAAAATAGTGTGTGAGATTTAGGTGGGTTGAGCTTTAGCCCAGTTATAGTATAGAAGACATGGAGAGTATTCTTAATACAAGAAATAGAAGTAGCTTTAGGTTTGGTGAAAATCATAATGTCATCTGCAAACAATAGAGAAGTGATCGAGGACTTGTTGCATTTGAGGTGGTAATTTATTTCTTTACTTCAGAATTTTCTATTTATCGTGCATGATAGAACTTCCATAACTAATATGAATAAGTATGATGATAGGATTTTCACACTAAAACATGACATAAAATCTATATGAATAAGCATAAATCATCAATAGGAATATATAAAGATATAATCATTCAAAAACATGGCATAATCATGCAAAATACTTTGGATTCATCTTAAAATCGAAACAATTAGAAAAATGAGATACAGTCATTATTTACCTTAGCTTTGAGATTAAGGATTTGAGAAGAATGGATTAAGTTGATTAATCTTCTTCCTTTAGCTTTTCTTGTTTATCTTCTTCTTGCTTAACGGTGGTTGGCCTCTACTTTCAATTTTTGCAAATGAATGTGTGTGTGAGCACGGCTAAGAGTTTAGGGTATTAGAATACACTTTTTCCTATTTTACCCCCACCTATTTCATTTTAACTGTAACGACCCAGAATTTTTATTTATTAAAATATGAATATTTAATTAATTTTAAATATTAATAAGTGAATTTATAAGTCAAATAAATTTTTATTTGAATTATTGGATTTAATTGGATTTTTAAATCGATAATTTAATACGTTAAATTATGGAAATAATTGAAAATTTAGTTAAATATGATTGAAAATGATTTGTAAAATTTTATTTTATCATATGGGAGTTAGAATGATGTTTTAGAACTTTTAAAATCGAATTAAAAGTTAATTTGTGAAAATTGAATATTTTAATATTAAAATCGACTAGTGAAAATAGTCAATTTTTGAACAGTCTCAGAATTGAACGAAACCAGTTTCATTGGATCCGTAATAGTTAGTTATTACCGGATTTCAAATTTCGTGTCAATCGGAGCTATCGTTTGATCGTGGCAGCTCGAAACGCATCGATTTATTTTTAATTTTAATTTGACGAGTGAAAATAGCCATTTTTCAAAAAGTCTCGGATTTCGACGAAACCAGTTTCATCGGATCCGTAATGTGATATTATTATAAGGTTTCAAATTTCAAGTCAATTGGATTTACCGTTTGTCCGTTACGAATTAAAATGCCTAGAAAATCGCTTAAATCGGTTTAATTCAAATTGAGCGTTTATAGCCATAACTCGCACATACTTCCGAATTAGCTTTCGAAACCTGTTCCATTGTGTCCGGAACGCGGGGTAAACCTTAGAAACGCTGGTTACGGCGCCTAAATCGGAGTTCGGAATTTCCGGGATGAATAGTGTTTCGGTTTTCTCTATAAATAGCCTCACACAAATTAAAAAAAAATATATAACACAAAACCCTAGCCAAAAACTGCAGCCGCCACTACCCAACGAACGGCCAGAAAACTCTCCCCTTCCCTCTCTTTTATCTTTCAATCCGTCGACAATTAGGCTAAAGTTTCAACTAGAGAATCGAAGAGCATGGTGATATCTACAAGATCAACGGTTGTGATGTAAAACGGAGCGATGAGGTGGCGTCTAGGGGGGTGCGTTTGTGGGCCGCACGGCCTCGTGGTGCGTGCCGACCATAGAGCCGAGCTCTCTAAGCTTCAGGCCGAAGTTGGAGGGGATGGAGGGCTTCGCGATGGCGGAGATGTGATCGAATATAATCGTGTGTGGTGAGAGCAAATTCAAACCCTAATAAGCAAGTATGGGTTCGGCTTGCTTCAGGTGGTGTGCGTGAGGGTGAGGGAGATGAACGTGAGGCGTTGGATTTTAATCATGCGGCTGTGAGGATATAGGTTATAAATTTATTAATTAAGTTGCAAATTTGTTAGTTTAAATACGTGTAAACTTCAATAATTCATAACTTTTTCATACGAGGTCGAAAAAATGCAAACTCAGTTGCGTTGGAATCGTATGGACGAGCACTACGCGATGGAGTTGGTTTGGAGTCGTTTGGAGTTAGTGAGAATTTTGGGTAAAATTAAACGTCCGTTTAATTTTATTCGAAATAAATCGCTAAAACGGAAATAAAACCAAGGTGAGAACTTCTCACTCAATCGAATCAGTTTCGATTTTATTTTAAATAGTTAGATTTAAAATATTTGAATGCATGTTTGAATGATGATTGATATCTATTGATTGTTAAAATAGACATTATGCGCCGTTAGTAAGCGGATGTTCTTTAGTAAAAACATATACCGCGAATATTTCATAAACAGTGAAATTGGTATTATAAATAATATCAATATATATATATTGGCATATGTATATATTGCAGTTGTTGATTCCCCGCATTTTTTAGCGGATGAGACCCTATTACGCCGTTATTAAGCGGATAATATTTAATAAGAACATATACCGCGATAATTTCGTACTGGAGCGAAATTGGTATTGTGCTAATGTTTTTGGATGCAGGAAAACAGGTTGGAGGGATCCAACTGGATTCCTCAACAGTATTTATTTGATTTCAGATATTTTGATATTTGATGGATTATCATATCGATATATGATATCGTTGTTGTCGTGATTGACTATTTGGTATGTAGCATCATTGGACCAAGTTTTGGAATTTTAAAATGATTTATAAAGTGATTTTTGAAAATATACTATATGTTTGGAGTTTGATTCATTTTAAATAAATAAACGTTATAATTTTTAAAGTTATAAAAATTATGATTTTTGAGAAATATAGTTAAAAACTGATTTTTGAGAATATGATGCTATTGAGTTATAAAATAGTTTAATCGAGATATTTTAGGATTTATTGTGAAAAGTTTAAATATAGAATTTATGAAATTTAATTATTTTATAAATCAATAAAATGGTGAAATAATAAAGGAATTTAAAGACGTTTTAAAAGAATAATATAAATTGAATTATATTTAGAGATTTATAAATGGATATTTATAAATTGAAATGTTGACATTATAAAACGAGTTTTTATAAGTGTTTGAATGAAGTGCAAATGGATTGCATAAGTGAATGAAATTTATAAAATTATAAACTGTGAAGTTATAAATAAAATTTATAAATAGTAAGATTTATAAATTTGTGAAGTTATTGAAAGAATGATTTTGGATAAATGAATGAATCTTATAAGTTATAAGATTTATAATTTGGGAAGTTAAAAAGAACGATTTTGTAAAATAATCGTTTTATAAGTATTTAACTTATAATATGAACTTTTAGTTTATAATTGAGTTATAAACTGGAATATGTTAATAAAAGAATTTATAAAAAGGAAGTTTTTATAAATAAATAGAAATGGAATTTATAAACGTTGTTTTATAAATTCGCAAATGACTTATTTTGATAAGAAAATTTGTTAAAACCTATAAGTGGAGATATATTCACATTTTTGAATAGTGAATAACCCTTTGAATTAAAATGAATAAAAGGATGGAAGTTATTAACAAAATATATTCACGTTTTTGAATTGTGAATAATATGTTAAAGGAAATTTTTTGAATGAGATGTTTAAATTGAATTAAAACGATCTAACGATGTTTTAAAATGTGTTGAGATTCGAAACCATAGATTTCAACATTTATTGTTGAAATAGACGTTTTCGAGAAATAGAAGGAAATAGTGGACTATAACACTGTTGTTATAGTAAATGATTTCCGAAAGGAAATGTTTTTGTGTAGTATTGGGATTTATATATCTATTTTAATTTCGAATCGCTATACTAGTGATTTTGGGACGTCGTAACGATGTTTTACGCAACATTCGTTTTAGCCCAAATAAATATGTTAAGAGAATGATTTCCTTAAAGAATGAAATATATACTTAATTTCGATTTAAGTATATTGAATATTTTCTAAGTGTTGAAAATAAATAAAATCTGTGAATTACTTATTAAATAAGTATGGAATTGTTTTCCAATATGAAGTAATATTTAGAATTTATCTTTTTGAAGATAAATTGAAAATGAATAATTGAAATCGTATATTCATTAATACTTTGGAATGTAAATTCACTAAGGAATTTATAAAGGAAGTGGAATTTGTTTAAAAATAAATATTGATTTATTTTTGAAGTATTGAAATTATATATCTAGTAAAGATATTTTGGAAAATAAATAATTTGGAAAATTATTTGGAAACTGGTGATGTGTGCATATCCAGTGATAGTTCAATAACCGACTATCAATATTTCCCTTTGAATGGGTAATTGATGTGATTTGTTTGAATGTGAATGCACACTTATTTTTAAATAAGCGCTCACTATTCGGGTTAACCGGGAAAGGACCATGGGGTCGTATAACCCATTCCGAATATGTGATACGTCGTTGTGAATTGCATTGAAGATCGGTGTTGAAGACCCGGTATTTGCGAGAGCGATAGGATGACCTGTCGATTTACTCTGCACCGAGTTGCTCCGGTATAGAGTTCTCCATATGTGATGGTGAATCCGATCAGGATTGTGAATATCCGGATTGCAAGGACTTCTTTGTAAGTGCCTTCGGTTTTGTTCGATCCCGGAACAAACTTGTATGGATTGTGTGTCTGACATTACAAGTTGAGATATAAAGCCGATTTCTTTCAAATATATTTCTGTTGGTGGCGAAGAATTTATTCTTTTAGCTTAACACCCTTCTCTGAGACGTACGAGCTCAGAGGTTATATAGTTGAAGTTATCAGCGATATATTCCCAATTTGGTAATGTGACATGCTGAGTGATGCTGAAATGATCATTGTGTTGATTATTGTGATAGGATCATTTATTTGATCGTCTATCTTAGTGATCATTGTGTTGATCATTTGTTGACCCAAAGCATGGCTTTTGTATAAAGTATGTTTTTGTGGACGTGACTTCGTCGAACCTCACACCCCGGAAATGGTCAAAACAGGAAAGATGCAGCAAGGTTATGAGGGGTAGCACCCTTTAGGGTATGTACATTTCCTTCTGGATAGAGGTTGTATCATGGTATGGAGCCCAGATATTTAACCTATGTGGTTACTACGAATTTATTACTTTGTGGTTGTTGGTTTTCGGGATCCCTTGAGAAAGGTCGTTTACGATCGGGGAATGGCATGCTCGTGTCAGTAGTTACCCAGTTAGGGGTAACCCGGCCTTGTGTTGGCAGAGTTCCGGTTTGGTTCTCGGGGATGTCTTTCCAGAGGCATTCTCATGTGGCAATGGGAAGTTCCTTGGCCTGACCATTTGTTGGAAATCCAAAGAAACAATACGTGACTTTTACGGTTTTAGTTGTAGAACCTGCTTCCTCAGGAAGTAGCTATAATAGGCATAATATAATGGTACCTATGCTGGCTAAGATTTATATTATACTTTCGAAATGAATTTCTTCTACACTATGCACTAATAATAATATCAAAATTGATTTGATTTTAATGCGTATCAAGCATCTTTGACTATCATAAGGAGAAATCTTCTCCAAGTCTGCGTTTGCATTGTGTGTGTGGCAGGAGATCTTATGGTAGTCTCATTTTTAAAAGCATTGCGAATTGAATTTAAAAATATTCCTCTATTTTGATTTTTAAAGATAAATAAACTGTTTTGAGTTCTCACACCAGTCACATGACTGACTTGGAGTTTATTGTTTTCCTTCCTAAACTCTGGGTGCCCACCAATTTCCACACGGGCAGTCAAGAGTTAGGTTTATCAGGATATTCTGGATATTCTGGAGTTGCTGGAGGCAAGATGGATGGCATGGCATATTACTTATATAGTATTTCTTTTTCCGCTGCACTGTTTGTTGTTGTTGTACACTCTGATGATATGATGTAATGAAATGTGATGTAATGTAATAACTGATATAGTTCTTTGTTTAAAGATTATTCATTTATTATTATATGTTGTTCCGCTGCGAATTGTGAGATTCTGATGTTGTTCTTGTTTTCTGTCCCGTCCTATTTTTCTTTTTCCTCTATCTTCTTTTTCTTCTATTTTAAAATTCTGTTCTATTTTCTCTTTTATATTCTATTTTCTAATTTTCTGTTTTCTTTTCCCTATCCCTATTTTCTTTTCTCTCTTTTTCTCTTCTCTTTTCTTAAATTCCTTTTCTTAAAAACCCTCAGTGTTCGATTTTCCGTCGTTCGATTTCTCGGCAGTCGATAAAGTGAGTGTCGATGTCGAATTTTTGGAAGACGAAGAATCGTGTCCTGACATTAACTCTTCTTTTAGTTCATTGGTTTAATGGCATGACTAACCGTTATTAAAATCAAATCTCAATCCCTAAACATCTTTCATTATTTCATTTAATTTACCTAATTAAATGTTCATAATAATATTGCTAAAAATATGGGGTGTTACAATCTCGCTTCCTTAAAGAATTTCGTTCTCAAAAATACGATAAGGTATGCAACAAATCAAATATAAAGGTAAAACATACCATCAAACAAATCAGGATAAGCGTCTCTAATCTTGCTCTCAGTCTTCCAAGTATAGTCTCTCTCATCATCGCTTCACTGGACTTTCACTAATCTAACTGTCTTGTTTCTTAGCCTTTTCTCATCTCTTGCGAATCAGCTTTCTAACTATAGTCAAGTCCCGTTCTACTACTAAGTCATCTAGCACATTCGGTGCTATAGTTGACTCCATATTTCTAACACACTTCCTTAGATGAGAAAATTGAAACACATCGCGGCTCCTATCAAATTGCTCGGTAACTCTACTTTATACACGAGTTTCCTGATCCTCACTACAATAGAAAATGGTCCTACGAATCTCGGTGTCAACTTCCCTGATTTTTCGAATCGAATCACACCCTTCATTGGTGACACCTTAATAAAAATATGATTTCCAATAGAGAACCTAAGTCTTTTCGTCTTCTATCTGTATAACTCTTCTTCCTAGACTGAGCCTCCTTCATCCTAACTCGAATCAACTCAATCTTCTCTGTAGCTTCTCTAACCAAATCTGGACCAAGAAGAAACCTATCTAAAATCTCTAACCAACAAACTGGTGATTTGCATGGCCTTCCATACAAAGCATCAAACAATGTCATCCCTATTCTAGTCTGATAACTGTTGTTCTATGAAAACTCGAGTAAGTGTAGATGGTCTTTCCTTGATCATCCAAAATCTAACACACAAGCTTCTAACAAATCCTCCAAGACTTTGTTAACTCTTTCCATTTGTCCATCGGCCTGTGGATGGTAAGTGGTACTTATCTTGAGCTTGGTACCTAAAATCTTCTATAGACTCTTTCAAAACTCACTAGTGAATAAGGAATCCATATCACTTACTATACTACTAGGAATTCGTTGAAGTCTAACTATATTCTTTATAATAACTTAGCCAAAACAGGTGTCGTCCTAGTTAACTTAACTGGAATGAAATTGGCATTCTTGGTCAGTCTATCCACTATGACCCATATACTTTCATTTCCTCTACTAGATCTTAGCAACTCGTCTATAAAATCCATAGAAATAGAATTCCACTTCCATACTGGAATATCTAATGGCTTTAGCAACCTACTTAGCTTCTGATGTTTGGCTTTTACCTGTTGACAGTTCATACACTACTTCACCCATAAGCCTACATCTCTTTTCATACCTTCCTAGAAGAAACTTCTCTTCATGTCCTGATACATCTTAGTTCCTTCTGGATGAATATTGAACTTCGAACGATGGCATTCCTCCAAAACTTCCTTCCTAATGTCTCCTACGTTCGGAACAAATAACTTTCCTTTCTTCCTCAACCACACATTCTAGTCGACTGAAATCCTTCAGGTCATCGCTCTCCATTCCATCCCTTAACTTCCTGATCTGGTCAACTAATATTGGATCCTCCTTCTATGTAGAAGCATTCTTTTCGATCATCACCGGTCGAACTTCTAAATAAGACAATGCAACGCTCTCTCCACTAGATCTAGCCTCAGATCTTCATTGAACTCTGCAAGCCGACAATGCTTCCAAATCCTTCCCCTGAACTATCACAGCTAACAGTACATTCTGATGCTTCCTACTAGGCGTGTCAGCAAGCTTATTAACTTTCCCTAGTGTGTACTCAATTCCAAAATCATGAGCAACAATAAACTCTAACCATCTCTATTGTCTCATGTTTAGCTCCTTCTAAGAGATCAAATACTTTAACGACTTATGATCCGTATAAAGATCAAACCTCTCTCCCAAAAGGTGATGTCTCCATACCTTCAATGCAAAAATCACTACAGCTAATTCCAAATCATGTGTTGGATATCTAACCTTATGCGATCTAAGTTGTTAAGAAGCATAGACATTCACTTTGCCTCTCTACATCAACACACCTCTAATCCAGTTCCACACGTATCTGTATAAACTAGCAAATCCCGATTCCCCTTCGAAATAGCTAATATAGATGCATGGGTCAATATGTGTTTAAAGCTCTTGAACGCTTCCTCACACTTATCGGTCCACACAAACTGTAACCAACTAAATTTTCGACGCCCGAAAGTCGACATCGATACATCCACGGTATCCAATGTCGTACAGTCGAATCCCGGAAAACCGAACAGTTAGGCTTTAAGAAGAAGAAGATAGAAGAAGAACAGAAACAATAAACAGAATCTCACATTTCGCAGCGGAACAAATATAATAGATAAATGAATAATCTTTAAAAAAAGCACTATATCAGTCTATACATCACATTATCAGAGTTTACAACAACACCATTCAATACTAGGCATTTACAATAACTAATCCATAATAAAACTGAACTTACAGCAATCCCAACGCAGCGGATAGTATAATAATACGTCTCGCCATCCAGCTTCACTCCCGATCTCCACAGCAACTTCTTGACTTCTCTCTCGAATAACTGATAACCTGACTCTAGGTAGCCCGCGTGGAAAATTATAGGCACTCAGAGTTTAGAAAGGGAACAATAAACTCTAGGTCAGTCATGAGACTGGTTTGAGATCTTAAAAGCTGTTATTTTTCACAAAGAAAGGAAAAGAAATCCACTATGCTTTTTGGAAAATGAAACTACCATATGGCCTTCGGCCACACACACAATGCAAACGCAGATTTGGATGAAATTTCTCCTTATAATAGTCAAACATACTTAATACACAAAATCCTTTAGATATTATTATTACTGCATAGTGCAGAAAACATTTCGAAAGTATAATATTAATCTTAGCCAGCATAGACATTTCGAACTATGCCTACTATAGCTACCATCTAAACAGTGGTGACCACCATAAGTAAATGGCAGGTTATACAATTAAAACCATATAAGGCGCATATTGAAGATTTAATTTCTAAAAAATGGTCAGGCTAAGGAACTTCCTACTGTCACATGGGTACGGCTCTGGAGGGACGTCCCGAGAACTTAACCAGCTCTCTGCCAATACAAGGCCGGGTTACCTCTGTAACCAGATAACTACTGCACGAGTATGCCATCCCTCGGTCGTTTGCGACCTTTATCCGAGGATCCTCAACCATAAAGTAACAACCGAAAAGTATAATAAATTTTCAGCAACAACATAGGTTAAATATTTGGGCTCCATACCATGATACCACCCTTTTCTAGAAGGAAATGACATACCCTAAAGGGCGCGACCTCATAACCTTGCCGCATCTTCCTGTTTCGACTATTTTATGGGATGTGAGGTTCGACAAAGTCTCGTCCACAAAGCTACACTTTTCACAAAGTCATGCTTCGATCAACAAATGATCATCAGCACTTCTTATGCAACATTAACAAATTGGGAATATATCACTTGTAACCATCAACTACATAACCTCTGAGCTCGTACGTTTCAGAGAAGTGTGTTAAGCTACTCCGCCACAAACAGAAATGTATTTGATAGAAACCAGCTTTACATCTCAAAGTGTAATGTCAGACACACATCCATACAAGTCCGTTCCGGGATCGAACGGAACTGAAGGCACTTCAAAGAAGCCCTTGCAACCCGGATATCCACTAGTCACTTCCGGAATACCCATCACAAAGGGTGATAAAATCTCTATACCGGAGCAACCCGGCGGAGAGACATTCGACAGGTAATCCTTTCACTTTCGAAAATACCTGGTCTTCAACACCGTCTTCAAATGCAATCTCATTTCATCGTATCATTATTCAGAATGAGTTTTATGACACAAAGTCCTCTCCCGGCTAATCCGAATAACGAGCGTTTATTTTTAAAAATAAGTGGTCATTCGGATTTCAAACAAATCACAACAAAATTTCACTTTAATCTTTTAAATAAAAGATCCATCACAATCACAAAGGTTCGATGTGGTTTTCGAATATCCATATGGAATTCGACCCCCAGTCGCATCGAAATTCAAATGCCATTTGAATGCCAATATTGATAGTCTGTTATTTAACTATCAATAAACATTCACAACAATCACCAAGATTTAAATAATTTTTCCCCTTGATTATTACTTTCAAAAGATCTATGCAAGATATAATTTTAACACTTCAACTATTCAAAAACAAATTTCAAATCAATTTCTACATTTCAATCCTTTGAAAACAAATTTCAAATCATTTTCCTTACGTGGAATATATTTTCAAATATTTATTCATTTCCATTGAAAATATGCCGAGTTTAAATATTTTAAAATACTTATTTTAAATATTAGCTATGAAAACTTTATACCAATATCTCATATAAAACTTCATATCCAAACTAATTTTTAAATAAAATTAGTAGATAGGGTAGAACTACTTAAATATCCATTTTTTAAATCAAATATTAATTTTAATCTTTAAAATAATCACTTCTATACTTAATTAAATAAATCTTTACTTTAAAGATTTAATACAATTCCAAAAAAATATTTCTCCAACAATATTCTTTTAAAACCAAATCAAGAAATTTTAATTTTATTTCAAAACCTATTCTAAAAAAATATACTCGGCTTTCCGGGGAAGAATTCTCTTTCTATTTATATCAATTAATAAATCTTCTCGATTTATTTTAATTTACATTCCAAATCTGTAAATTTCTTTTCACGCTTTTTTAAAAATAAACCAACATTTATTTCATTAAACAAAATTCCCTTCCTTTATAAAATTCCCATTGTGAATTATAAAATTTCAAAATATCTACTGATATACGATTTCCAAATTGATTTCAAAAATCATTTCCAAACACAAAATCAATTTCCAAATTGATTTCAAATTTTGTCTTAAACACCAAATCAAATCCCAAATTGATTTCTAAATCTATTTCAACACCAAATCGATTTGCATTCAAACATCAAATCAATTTTCATATTGATTTCCTAAATATTTATTCTATTAACACCAAATCAATTTAGGAATTTATTTTTTTAAAATAAATTCCTTTATCTTTTCTAAATTATTTAAAAACCATATTTATTTTTATTTTTTTAAAATAAATTCTTCACCTTTTGAATATTATTACTTGAAGTCCATTTATTAATCTTTTTTTTTCATATTTTGGAATTTTATTCAATAGGATTTCACTATAGATTTTCTACTTAAATTTAAAAATCCAATTTTATTTATTTCTGGTATCCTATGATACAAAAAATATATTCGGCTAAATTTTAGCCTTCAACAATTTCAATCTCAATATAATCACACACAGATTTTAAATAAATCAACACACAACATTGAAACAAATTCAATCATTTGAGAAATCCAGTTGGATCCCTCCAACATGTTTTCCTGCATCCACAGATGTTAACACAACAATTAAATATCAATTCCACTTCGAGGTGGAACATCGCTATGGGATTTATAAAATATCATCCGCTATTATGCGGCGCATAGGGTCTCGTCCTATATATAATGCGGGAAATCAATCACTCCAAATACATATATAATACCAATTCCACTTCGACGTGGAATATCGCGGTATATGGGTATAATATAATATCATCCGCTATTATGCGGCGCATAGGGTCTAATTCAATATAACTTATAATTATTTATCATCCAAGCATACAATCAACAATTTTAAATTTAACTATTTAAAATTAAATTGGAAAATCCGATTGAGTGAGAAGATCTCACCTTTTATTTTGCATGCAATCCATTTCCAATCCAGTTTGTTTTCTTGACGGTTTTAGACCTTGCGTAACAATTATATGATTTTATCAATTTCGAAATAAATTCGAACAATAAATTTTCATTTGATAAATTTTTATTATATTTAAGAATTCTAATTTCAAATAAATTTTCTTTTAATAAAACATTTGAACTAATTGAATAATCATTTATCATTAAACAATTTAATTAACCAAAGGATTTTAATATAAACTTATAATTGGGTTTTAAACTAATAATTTTCCTTTGAAACTATATATGTAATTATAAAATATACATAGATAAAATATCTGATTTTATATAAACCCAAAGTTTCTGTTCTTCCAAAATTTTATCTAAACTTTCTGCACATACATATAAAATTAAACTCTGTAAATTTAAAAACTGGGCAGCAAACATATTTTTTTTTCAAAATCAACATTTTTAAAATCCATTGCTTTCAAATTTTAACTTCAGTAATTATTAATCTTTTTGCATGTATAAATTTTTCTGTTTTATATATGTACATATATTTCCAAATTTGTTAAACTAAAATTTATTAAAGAAAATACTTATTGCCTAATTCGCGACTGCCTCAATGACGCTACGAATCACGCGACACCCCCATCATCACCTTCAAGCTCGAGTTCAAACCCTAGCCTCCGTCGCCATTGCCAGAACCACAGACGTGCATGCTTCCTCAACAATCGCCATTGACACGCTGTTGTTTGCCATGCAAACTGTTCGCGACTACGACCCGGCCACTCAATCTAACTTTAGCACAAATCAAGTTCGATCACGAATCCTCCCTCTCATGTCACCTCGCGACCCTACGATGCCGCCCCTTTTCCCGCGAAAACCTATGTCGTGCGCGATGCAATCAATCGCGTGCCTCAATCACGTGCTGCCGCCATGCCGTGACCTTTCGGTCTTTACCTGAACATGATGCTCCTAACAAAATATAAGCGCCGCCAATCACCTTTGCTCGCGAGCCTCCTTTCATCTCGCCTTCATTTACTCAGCTCGAACAAATTATCTTAATCAATTTTTGTTTTTCGAACGATTGTTCGAAGGCTTCGGCCACAATTTTTTTTGAGTGACTGAAATTGATAAGTAGATTTTCGTAATTACCGATTTGGGAGCATCAAATTTCAATTTGAAGGAAAATGTGACATTCTACGGCCATTGATTTTTTTTGTAGTTCCTGTTAATTTTCGAACGAAAGAGAAAAAAGTTCGTTTCCCTTTCAATTTTTCGTTTCTCTTATTATTATTATTATTATTAGTTTCCAATCAACGACGCATGTTCAATTTGAATAGGGAAGATGGAACACGTGTTTGAAGAGATAACAACGTGTTAAATTTGTGAATATACATAGTTTTTTATTTAAGTTTAATTCAAATTTAAATTGTCTCAAATCACGCAACAAGAAATCTCGATTTCCAATTGAGGCGTGCCGCCAGGCGTTTACAATGTTATATGCCTATTCCGAACGCAATGGAAAAGGTTCTGAGTCCAAATTCGATCATATGGAGAAGATGGCTTTTGGACCAGTTAAAATATCGAATTTTTGATTTAAATTTCAGCGTGTTTGCTTATCGTACGATCACATGACAACTTTGAATTTTACGGAAATTGAAATCCTATAATAATACTCTATTACGGATCCAATGAACCGGTTTCGTCGAATTCCAAAACTGTGCCTCGGAAGACTATTTTTAAATATCTTGTTAAACGATATAATTTCAAAACTGAACGAAACATTTCCAAATCCAATTCTGAAGCTTCCATTATCTTCAATATTGTCAATATGGATTTTCTAAGCCATCAAATTATTTTCAACAAGCTTAAAATTGAAGATTCAAAATTTTTCCAAATTTCTATAATTAAATTTGATAATTAAATTGCCAAATTCATAGTTAAGGTTGGAATTCAAGTTAAAATAACTCTTAATTATTTACAATCAATTAAATATCTTGATTTCAAATGTTCAAAATTTCTGGATCGTCGCATTCTTCCCCCCTTAAAAGAATTTCGTCCCGAAATTACTAGTTAAGAAGAATGATCCCTAACCCGTTTATTATTTTTCCAATCCAAACAGTTTAATCAATTTGCCTAAAAAACTTTTTATTTAAGGACACTTATCACTTTAACTAACTTTGCAAATCCTTCATAGTTTCCAAACAACATGGTTTTCTTAACCATTAAAATTTAAATTTCAAAATTTTCTCTTTTTTTGAACTTCATAAATTTTCGGAAAATTTAGCCAGCATCTCCTTTGCGTGGCTAGCTCGGTACGACTACAAAATGGCACCATGGGCCCCCAGATTTCAAAAAAAGAAAAGCCAAGCGGCTAGAAAAAAAATCACCAAATTTCGTACTGAAATTTAAATTACATACCTTTTTCGAGCAATTCAAAATTTATCTTCGAAATCAAAATCCCAATTCCATTTTCCTTTATAACACCTGCATCCTGCTAGCCGTAATATTCAATTATGGCATTCAAATTTATTTTGCACATTCCTTTACAAAAGTTTGAATATTTATTTCATTCAAATCCGTACGATTTACTTACATCACTCGTACGCAATATCAAATTCGATTGCTCACTCGATCACACAATTTCACTTCTGAACTAGCATCGTCCACCCGACTTCCTAGTCCGGGCTCAGATCTGGTTTCTTGATGTGAAACCGTCATTCTCCTTGCATAGCCGTAAACTATGATAGAGACTTTCCAAAATCAATCAAAATCCATATCCAGGTTCATCGTTGAAAATCGAGTGAAAAATCTTAACTCGGATCGATATAACTATCTCGAAATTCTGTGCTCGAATTCTAGGTCAAATTGCTATGCGAATAAAATAATATACGTATATCCTACGTATTTATTTCTCTTGATTAATAGCTATATCAATTACTTTTCTTTTATTCACATTGATTTTCATTCATTTATTCACAAATCTTTTTCCAATTCATAATTTTCAGTTTAATCTTCATTCAATTATTATTTAGAATATTTTCACAATTCTAAATTTTTCTTAAGAATTTCACCGTTTGTCTCTTAAGTCCAATAAATATTTCATATAACTCTTTATATTTATTCTTCACTTCACCATTGGAGTTTATAACTACTTATATTTAAAATGGATTTTAAATTCCATATGACTTCAATTTTCCTTTCATTTATAATTATTGAATTCAGTTCATTTCAAACCATATCCAAATTTTTCATTCCTTCAAATAGTTTCATTTACTAATTTTATTTTAATACTTCTCTTTGTTTATCACAAATCAAATTCAATTCTAATCCCAGTTCCATTTACTACAAATTCGAAATGAATTTCAACATTCAATTTCCCTTTTTTATTTACTTGCAATTGTAAATATATTTATTCATTCAAAATTTTATTTTCCACCTTAATGGATTTTATTCCAACCATTTAGTCTACAAGACTTCTCAAATTCACCTTTATTCAAATTAACTCAAGTTAATTTCAGTTTAAATCTGAATTTTCTAAGTTTTCAAACTTATCTATTATTATTCCACAACTGTTTTTTATAAGATTCCAGAGTCTTTTCAACCTTTCCAAAACCATTTTTGAAATCAATTCAAATTACCTTTTTAATTCCCAAAACTAAACCCAGTTTGCAAACAACTTTCGCTTAAACAATTTGGCAGTAATTCCTCTTCTGCAAACTCAAAAATGAACACCGATGATGTCGCGATCATCATCGGAATTATTTTCTAGCGACCGAAAAGTGTTTAGTGCTTTCATCACTTCAATTTTTTTTTCAAAACCTTTGAAAATAATTTCCAAACTCAAAAGAATTTAAATTTTTTCCAAATCCCCACCCTTTTCCAAATTTCAAAACTTTAAAACCCTTTCAATTCTTTTCAAAACATTTCTCTAGAATTCCATTTGTATATGAATTTATTTCTCAACTTCGGAGTTACGATTTCAATTTCCTATTCAATAATAATGATAATAATTTAATATTATCCCTTCCCAACATCCAAGCAATAAATACTATAATAATTTACGAAAATTGATTTCTTTTCTGTACAAAAATAGTTTGGGTTAAATTATTTCATATACCCTATTTTAAAACAATACTGTGCCGGTTTACCTTGTTTAAAAGTTTAAAAACTCCTATCGACACTATTAGCTAGACTACACCGACTAGAATCTATAAATAATCAACCGATAAGTCAACACAATATCAAACAATTTTATATTCACTAATAAATACGCGCTCATATCTATTATTAGCCTCGAACTCATTCTGAAGTACTACTGACTCTATCTCTAATGAGTAACACCCACCAGAGCCAAGGTTGTCGCTTAACCAATTGCTCTGATACCACATTGTAACCACCTAATTTTTCGACACCCGAAAGTCGACATCTATACATCTATGGAATCCAATGTCGCACAGTTGAATGCCGAAAAACCGAAACCGTTAGGGTTTAAGAAGAAGAAGATAGAAGAAGAACAGAAACAATAAACAGAATCTCACATTTCGCAGCGGAACAAATATAATAGATAAATGAATAATCTTTAAAACAAAAGCACTATATCAGTCTATACATCACATTATCAGAGTTTACAACGACACCATTCAATACTAGGCATTTACAACAACTAATCCATATTAAAACTGAACTTGCAGCAATCCCAACGCAACAGATAATACATAGTATAATAATATGTCTCACCATCCATCTTCACTCCCGATCTCAACGGCAACTTCTTGACTTTGCTCCCGAATAACTGATAACCTGACTCTAGGCTGCCCGTATGGAAAATTATGGGCACCCAGAGTTTAGAAAGGGAACAATAAACTCCAGGTCAGTCATGCGACTGGTGTGAGATCTTAAAAATAGTTATTTTTCACAAAGAAAGGAAAAGAAATCCGCTATGCTTTTTGGAAAATGAAACTACCATAAGGCCTCCCGCCACACCCAAAATGCAAACGCGGAATTGGAGAAGATTTCTCTTTATGATAGTCAAACATGCTTAATACGCAAATCCTTTCGATATTATTATTAGTGCATAGTGCAGAAAACATTTCGAAAGTATAATATTAATCTTAGCCGGCATAGACATTTCGAACTATGCCTACTATAGCTACCATTTATGTCACGGACCAAATTCCAGCGTTGGAAAATCGACATCCGTACTCCACTGTACTTGAATGCCGCAGATTCAAACGTTGAAATTTGAGTCGTGCCGGAGCTTATAACACATTAAGTACAACACAGCGGAAGAAAATGAATAGCATAAATCAATATACAACATTTGATACAATATCTGATACAATAGAATGATACAATGAACATTAATATACATCAGAGATACAAGAAATAGCAGCGGAAAGAAAAGATAACACTAGCAGCGGAACAAAATCTCCAATATAGTCTTCAAGGAAGAACTCCAGAACTGCAACTCCATCTCCAAAGCACCAATCCAGCAATAACTCAAACTCCCAATCACGATGCACAAAGACAAGCAAGTCTCGCCCGCAAAGGATTGCCAAATCCTAGGCTGAAAGCTATCGAATCTACACCTACTATTGATTATCTGAAAACCCCAACTCTAGACTGCCCGTGTGGGAAAATAGTGGGCACCCAGAGTTTAGGATAGGAACAATAAACTCCAGGTCAGTCATGGGACTGGTGTGAGCAAGCAAAAACATTTGGTCTTTTAAAATAAGCAACAAAGAATTTAAAATAAATCCGCAATGCTTTTTAGAAAACGAAACTACCATAAGGCCTCCCGCCACACACACAATGCAAACGCAGAATTGGAGGAGATTTCTCCTTATGATAGTCAAATATGCTTGATACGAGAAATTTCTTTGATATTATTACTAATGCATAGTGGAAAAAAAATCTTTCGAAAGTATAATATAAATCCTAGCAGCATAGGTACCATGATGCTATGCCTACTATAGCTGCCATGTTAAATGGCAGGTTCTACAACTAAAACCGTACAAGGCACGTATTGGACGAATGGATTTCCAACAAATGGTCAGGCTAAGGAACTTCCTACTGTCTATGGGATCGCCTCTGGCGGGACGTCCCGAGAACCTAACGTTACGGTTAGATCTCTGCCAACACAAGGCCGGATTACCTCTGTAACTAGGTAACTACTACACGAGCGTGCCATCCCCCGGTCCTTTGGGACCTTTATCCGAGGTACCTCTAATCCAACAACCACAAAGTAATCACAAAGTAATAGATCTGCAGTATCCACATGAGTAAGTATCTGGGCTCCATACCATGATACCACCCTTTACCAGAAGGGAATAACACACCCTAAAGGGCGCGACCCTCATAACCTTGCCGCATCTTTCCTGTTTCGACCATTTCCGAGGTGTGAGGTCCTGATGCAGTCTCGTCCACAAACCTACGCTTTATACAAAAGACTGCTTTGATCACAAATGATCATCAACACACAGCAGCACTTAGCATGCCACACTACCAAATTTGAGAGTATATCACTAATAAATATCAACTACATAACCTCTGAGCTCGTACGTCTCAGAGAAGGGTTTTAAGCTAAGAGAATAAATTCTCCGCCAACAAGCAGAAATGTATTTGATAGGAATCAGTTTAATATCTCAAAGTGTAGTGTCAGACATACAACCATACAAGTCTTTTCCGGGTTCGAACAGAACCGAAGGCACTTCCGAAGAAGCCCTTGCAAATCCGGGTATCCACAATCCCGATCGGACTTCCCATCACATAGGGAGAACTCTATACCGGAGCAACTCAGTGCAGAGTCAATCGACAGGTTATCCTATCGTTCTCGAAGACACCCGGTCTTCAACGCCGGTCTTCAATTGCAATCCATAACATCGTATCACTATTCGAAATGGGCTATATGACACAAGGTCCTCTCCCGGCTAAACCGAATAATGAGCGCAATAGTTTAAAACATATGGATATTGGATTTCAGTTAAGTCACAACTTGAAAATCCAAAGCTTTTCTTTTAAATGGTTAAACCAATTACCATTTAAATCTTTTCTTTAAAAAGATTCGTTTCACAAAGTTCACCTAGTTTCACAAAGATTATTCATAGATTTCAAACAATTCCATTTCAATCGGATTAACACATTAAATCTTTAAATGAAAGATTTAATTTATGGCTTTCAAAACACGTTTCCAAAGACTTATCTATAACTTGGGAAACTATTTCCATTTTAGACTTGAAAATCCTTTTAACACAAATTGGAAGTTCATTTCTTATGTGAAAGCTTTTATTATTTGAAAACAAACAGTTTTTGTTCCGAAAAAACCAATTACATCTATACAAGTTAAAATCTTGGGTTAAATTTAAATTTCACAACATCACCTTTAAAATGGTTTAAAAACCCATATAAACCCATTTATATGTTGAATAACCCTTTTTAAACCCTAGTTCCCAAATCATAGAATTCAATTTCAAGCATTGAATTCAAATTTAAATCAACTTATTTAAATTTCAAAACTCAATCAAGTTATTCAAAATAACTTTTATTTTTTTTTGAAATTCATTTTCAAAAGCTTCAATTCTAATTCAAAAACTATTTTGGATTTAATTTTCTAAAACAATTTCAAAAATCTGTGACTTAACCCATTTCCACGTGCAATCCATATTTGTGTGTGTATAAGTGTGGTCCAGGGGTTCAACACAATAGTGCACAACATCATCACAGATTCAATCATATCGATAAGCGGTATAACCTATAACGCTTATCTATTCACAGATTCATAGATAAGATGAATTTATCAATCACAAAGATTCACTAATATGATTCGATGTGGGTTTCGGATAACCAATTGGAATCCGACTCCCTGTCGCATCGAAATTCAAATGTCGTTCTACGGGTCAAGGGTTTGCATATTCATATAACAATATATACATCACAGATCTAATAGCTTAGCATAAAACATTACATAACATCACATCACATAACAAATATAACAATCCATCACAAAGCATTCAATAGCAATCAAACATCTACAATTAAGATGAATAAATGGGGTGGTTTTAAATTTATTACCTACATAATTACTTTCATTAGTAATCTTTAATCAATGATTAACTATCATGAACTTCAGTTGATTAAGTTTTAATCACCTTCATAATTAATCATTTCTTTAATTAAATATCTTGATTAATTGACCCTTAATTGTAATTAATTTAAATCTTAATCACCTTTATTAATTAATTATTCCTTAATTGATTACAAAATTAATTACTCCTTAATTTATAATGATTTCTTAATCATTTTAAGTTAATTAACCTTAATTAATTATTCTTGATTTAATTACCTTAATTAGTTAACCACATTAATGAATTACTCTTGAAGTAATTAACCTTTAATATTTGATTATCAAATCTTAAATCTTTAATCTCTACTCTAAATTACTTTCACTAAGTAATTTTTATTTTTATTTAACCATTCATTAATTACCTGATTAATTAACTTAATGAATACTAATCATTCAATTCTATTTATCTTTAAGATAAAACATCTCTTACTTAATCAAAGCTTTTGAAAACAATTAGCTTTCAAATTTATTTTTAACTGATTAATTATTTTCAAATTAATTACCTTTATTAATTTATCACATTAATTATTTTATTTAATTCATTAGCCTTTAAATACTTGATTATAAATCTTTAAAACATTAATTATTCATTCTTAATCACCTCGGCAACTCAACCTTCGACCATCCACGAAGCTATTCCCCCTGGTTCCATTGAACTCGAAATCACCTAGAGGAAGCGGTGATCATGTTACCAGGCTCGAACTATTTAGGTTTTAAAATCTAAATCCTCATTGTTCACATGCCTTGACCATTCGTAAATTCAACTTGTATTTTTCCAACAATCTATGATCACCCTAGAATCTTCATGCTAAAACTCGATTCCCAAAAATTAGCCGATCATCAAAAATCGACAAAAAACCAAATTTCAGTCAAACTTAGAATTCACATTCAATGCTTTACTAAAAATCGTGATTTTGATTTCAAAAATCATAACTTCCCAAGCTAATTCAAGTTATGTAATTAAATTAAAGGATTGTATCAATTGGTTTTTAATAGATTTATAAGTTTTTACTGTATTTGCTTGAATTCAGAGGATTTAAAGCTTAAAATACTTGAATTTATTTTTAAAACTTAAATCGTGTTGAAAATAAACATCTTTTGTTTAAACCTTAAAGTTTAACAATGGCCAAAGAAGAAGAGATCAAATTCCAAAACAAATTTTGGAAATCTGGAACAGCAAAGGCAAATTTTGCCTGGTACTTAAACATGCACAGTTATGTCACATACATGTATCATTGAATTTTCACCTAAATATTACTGTAAACTATGTATATTAAATCACTGTTGCATGCATCAAGGTCTAATCATTCATTCATCAGCAGATTTAAAATTTTAAAACAATGATTTACTTACAGTTGTATATGAACAGAGCCTAGCATCTGGGATTGATCTGATTTTTTTTTTTATTTGACCTGGGTTGAAGAAATTTTACTGAAAATAATTTTACTAGTGTGTTACATTGCTATCATTGTTTATTTTCTTAGGAATCTAAGCCTAAAACAGACTTAGGAAGGATTATTTACACTTTTAGTAGGTTTATAACCTGTTGATTTTGGAACATCAGCATGTTTCTTCATGCACACATACATTTGCTCATATATATACAAACATGCAAACAAAATCAGCAACCAAACAAACATTTTCCACAATACACTTCAAGTATAAATTCAGATGTCAAAACACACAGATGGGTTCAAGTTTGCTCACAAGCATGAAAACAGAGAAGCAATTAACAACAGAGTTATATATATATATGCATCAGATAAAAGAGGATGAAGGATTGCTCACAGTGAATGGTTTAAAAGCAGAGCCAGGAATGGAACTTGGATTTGAACTTTTGATCAGTGGCTTTGAAACCGAGCATTTTGATTTTGAAAACCTTTATCTTTGATCTGATACTTGATATTCACATTGAGTTGATCCTTTGCATTTGATTTGTTTTTAAACTTTGCTGGAAATAATTGATGGTTTCAGTGGTTTAAATCCTTGTTTCCTTAATGTTTAACAAACTCAATTTATTTTTATTTTTTTAAAGAAAACTTTACTTGCCTTGATGTTTTTTTGAATTTCCTAGTTGCTGTATGAATCCCCAGACTTTGATTTAAATCTTTGGCTTGAGATTTCTTTTTAGTTTGCTTTCAGATCTGTTGCTCTTGAATACTTTGTTTTGTTTGAACTGGCAAACTGGAAGATGATCTGAAGCTTTTGAGTTTGAGGTGATTTTTTTTTTCAGCTTGAGGATTACCAGGTTGCACTTGAAACAGACTTTTATATTGGGATGCTTTGATTTCAAGCTGCTGATACTTGTCTCAGGTTGAAGATTAAATTGATCTCCCAGGTTGAAAGCTTTGACCTGCTATGTGTTGCAGTTTTTTTTTTTAAAACTATGCTTTCCATTTCGAATTGAGACAAGATGAGCTTGATGAATATGGACTGAAATAGGTTCAGCTTTATGATGTTGAAATGTGTGAGGCAAATCTCTTTTCTACTATTTCGTTTAGATTTTCCAAGATGTGATATGATTACTTATGGGGAGATGTATAGTTTCTTGTAATTTTAAATTTCAATATTTTAAAAAAAAGGTAATGATGTCATTTTGTGTGTGTGTGTATGTAAGATCTAAAGGCATGTTTACATTTGTAATTTTCAAACATAAAAGAATTTTAAAAAATAAATTTTATATCATATTCTTTTATAAATAAACATAACTTTTATTCATTAGTATATACATGTATACGTATGCCTTTATTTCAAAATTGTTTACATTTTCCTTCATGTTTATATTTATATTTACACAAGAAAATTTTATTCCAATTATTTTCTTTAATTTTTGTTCAACATGTTTATATACTTATATATATTTTTACAATTTTCATTCAAACATTTTTTTTAATTATCTATTTATTTTTGTACAACTTTTAAAAGAAAAGAAGAACGTAAAAATTTTGATTCCATATTAACAATTAGTCACATTTATTTATGTAAGAAAATCTTAACTCAAAAATAATATTATGAACATTAATACATCTTCCAAATATAATTAATATTTTAGAAAACAACTATCATTATCTTTTTTATTAATCTCAAGCTTTTAATTTCTATTTTTATTTTTAATACATTATATTTTTCTAAATCCAATCTTTATTTGTAAGCCACTTATACTTAAATTTCTAATCAAATTTTCTATTTATAATAAAAAATTATTCATTTATTCTAGGAATCTTTAATTAATTCACAATTTATCTTCAAAAATTAATTTAATTTCCAAATTAAACTTGATAAAATTCCAGGAATGTTACAATCTAAATAGTGGTGACCACTATAAGTAAATGGCAGGTTATACAACTAAAACTGTACAAGGTGCATATTGAAGATTGGATTTCCAACAAATGGTCAGGCTAAGGAACTTCCTACTTTCACATGGGTACGCCACTGAAGGGATGTCTCGAGAACTTAACCAGCTCTCTGCCAACACAAGGCCGGGTTACCTCGTAACTAGATAACTACTACACGAGTATGCCATACCCCGGTCGTTTGCGACCTTTATCCGAGGATCCTCAACCACAAAGCAACAACCACAAAGTATAATAAATTTGCAGCAACCACATAAGTTAAATATCTAGGCTCCATACCACGATACCACCCTTTTCCAGAAAGAAATGACATACTCTAAAGGGCGCGAACCTCATAACCTTGCCGCATCTTTCCTGTTTCGACCATTTTTGGAATGTGAGGTCCGACGAAGTCTCGTCCAAAAAGCTACACTTTTCACAAAGTCATGCTTCGATTAACAAATGATCAGCAGCACTTCGTATGCTACATTACCAAATTGGGAAAATATCACTAGTAACCATCAACTACATAACCTCTGAGCTCGTACGTCTCAGAAAAAGGTGTTAAGCTGAGAGAATAAATTCTCCGCCACCAACAGAAATGTATTTGATAGAAACCGGCTTTACATCTCAAAGTGTAATGTCAAACACACATCTATACAAGTCCGTTCTGGGATCGAATGGAACCGAAGGCACTTCAAAGAATCCCTTGCAATCTGGATATTCACTAATCACGTCCGGAATCCCCATCACAAAGGGTGATAAAATCTCTATACCGGAGCAACCGGTGCAGAGACATTTGTCGGGTAAGCCTTTGGCTTTTGAAAATACCCGGTCTTCAACACCATCTTCAAATGCAATCCCATTTCGTCGTATCATTATTCGGAATAGGTTTTATGACACAAAGTCCTCTCCTGGCTAATCCGAATAACGAGCGCTTATTTTTAAAAATAAGTGTTCATTCAGATTTCAAATAAATCACAACAAATTTTCACTTTGATCTTTTAAATAAAAGATCCATCATAATCACAAAGGTTCGATGTGGTTTTCGAATATCCATTTGGAATCCGACCCCCAGTTGCATCGAAATTCAAATGTCATTTGAAGGCCAATATTGATAGTCGGTTATTTAACTATCAATCAACATTCACAACAATCACCAAGATTTAAATAATTTCCCCCTCCCCCCGATTATTACTTTCAAAATATCTTCACAAGATATAATTTTAACTCTACAACCATTCGAAAACAAATTTCAAATCAATTTCTACATTTCAATCCTTTGAAAACAAATTTCAAATCATTTTCCTTACGCGGAATATATTTCCAAATATTTATTCATTTCCACTGAAAATCTGTCGAGTTCAAATATTTTAAAATACTTATTTTAAATATAAGCTATGAAAACTTTATACCAATATCTCATATAAAACTTAAAATACAAATAATTTTTAAATAAAATTAGTAGATAGGGTATAACTACTTAAATGTCCATTTTCTAAATCAAATATCAATTTTAATCTTTAAAATAACCCCTTCTATACTTTATTAAATAAATCTTTACTTTAGAGATTTAAAACAATTCCCAAAAATAATTTCTCCAACAATATTCTTTTAAAACCAAATCTAGAACTTTTAATTTTATTTCAAAAGCTATTTTTAAAAAATATACTCGGCTTTCCTAGGAAGAATTCTCTTTCCATTTATAAAATTAATAAATCTTCTTGATTTATTTTAATTTACATTCCAAATTTGTAAATTTCTTTTCGCACTTTTTTAAAAATAAACCAACGTTTATTTCTTTAAACAAAATTCCCTTCCTTTATAAATTTCCAAATATCTACTGATATACGATTTCCAAATTGGTTCCAAAAATCATTTCCATACACCAGATCAATTTCCAAATTGATTTCAAATTTATCTTAAACACCAAATGAAATTCCAAATTTATTTCTAAATTTATTTCAACACCAAATCGATTTTCATTCAAACACCAAATCAATTTTCATATTAATTTTCCAAAAATTTGTTCTTTTAGCACCAAATCAATTTACGAATTTATTTTTTAAAATAAATTCCTTTATCTTTTCCAAATTATTTAAAAACCATATTTATTTTTATTTTTTTTAAATAAATTCTTCACCTTTTGAATATTATTACTTGAAATCCATTTATTAATCTTTTTTCCATATTTTGGAATTTTATTCAATAGGATTTCACTATATATTTTTTACTTAAATTTAAAAATCCAGTTTTATTTATTTCTGGTATCCTACGATACCAAAAATATATTCTGCTAAATTTTAGCCTTCAACAATTTCATTCTCAATATAATCACACACAGATTTTAAATAAATCAACACACAATGTTGAAACAAATTCAATCATTTGAGGAATCCAGTTGGATCCCTCCAACATGTTTCCCTGCATCCACAGATGTTAGCACAATAATTAAATACCAATTCCACTTCGAGGTGGAATATCGCGGTATATGGGATTTATAAAATATCACCCGCTATTATGCGGCGCATAGGGTCTCATCTGCTATATAATGTGGGAAATCAATCACTCCAAATACATATATGATACCAATTCCACTTCGAGGTGGAATATCGCAGTATATAGGTTTAATATAATATCATCCGCTATTATTCGATGCATAGGGTCTGATTCAATACAACTGATAATTATTTATCATCCAAGCACACAATCAACAATTTTAAATTTAACTATTTCAAATTAAATTGGAAAATCCGATTGAGTGAGAAGATCTCACCTTTTATTTTGCATGTAATCCATTTCCAATCCATATTGTTTTCTTCACGGTTTTAGACCTTGCATAACAATTATATGATTTTATTAATATTCAAAATAAATTCGAACAATAAATTTTTATTTGATAAATTTTTATTTTATTTAAGAATTTTAATTTCAAATAAATTTTCTTTGAATAAAACATTTGAACTAATTGAATAATCACTCATTATTAAAAAATTTAATTAACCAAAGGATTTTAATTTAAACTAATAATTGGGTTTTAAACTAATAATTTTCCTTTTGAAACTACATATGTAATTATAAAATATACATAGATAAAAAATCTGATTTTATATAAACCCAAAAATTTCTATTCTTCCAAAATTTTATATAAACTTTCTGTACATACATATAAAATTAAACTTTGTAAATTTAAAAACCGGGCAGCAAACACATTTTTTTTCAAAATCAACATTTTTAAAATCCATTGCTTTCAAATTTTAACTTCGATAATTATTAATCTATTTGCATGTATAAATTTTTCTGTTTTATATATGTACATATATTTCCAAATTTGTTAAACTAAAATTTATTAATGAAAATACTAATTGCCTAATTCGTGACTGCCTCAATGACGCTACGAATCATGCGACACCCCTAACATCACCTTCGAGCTCGAGTTCAAACCCTAACCTCCGCTATCATTGCCAGAACCACATACGTGCATGCTTCCTCAGTAGTCGTCGTTGATACGCCAAAGTTTGCCGTGCAACCTGTTCGCGACAACCCCCCGACCACTCAATCTAACTTTAGCACAAATCAAGTACGACCACGAATCCTCCCTCTTAGGTCACCTTGCGATCCTACGATGCCGCCCCTTTTTCTCGCGAAATCCTATGCCGTGTGCGATGCAATCAATCGCGTGCCTCAATCACTCGCTGCCGCCTTACCACGACCTTAATGTCTTTACCTAATTGCGATGCTACACACAAAATAACAACACTACAATCGCCTTTGCTCGCGAGCCTCCTTCCATCGCGCCTTCATTTACTCGGCTTGAACAAATAATCTTGATTGATTTTTGTTTTTCGAACGATGGTTCCAAGGATTCGGCCGTAATTTTTTTTGAGCGACTAAAATTGATTAGTAGATTTTCATAATTGCTGATTTGGGAACATCAAATTTCAATTTGAAGGAAAACGTGACATTCTACGGCCATTGATATTTTTTTTTGAAGTTCCTGTTAATTTTCGAAGTAAGAGAAAAAAGTTCGTTTCCTTTTCAATTTTTCATTTCTTTTATTGTTATTATTATTTCCAATCAAAGACGCGTGTTCAATTGGAATAGGGAAGATGGAACACGTGTTTGAAGAGATAACAACGTGTTAAATTTATGAATATATATATATATTTAAATTTAAATTCAAATTTAAATTGTCTCGAATCACGCAACAAGAAATCTCGACCTCCGATTGAGGCATGCCGCCAGGCATTTATAATGTTATATGTCTATTCCAAACGAAATGGAAGAGGTTATGAGTCCAAATTCGATTGTATGGAGAAGATAGCTTTTTAGACCAGTTAAAATATCGAATTTTTGATTTAAATTTCAGCGCATTTGCTTATCGTACGATCACACGACAATTCTGAATGCTACGGAAATTGAAATCCGATAATAATACACTATTACAGATGCAATTGAGCTGGTTTCTTCGAATTCTGAGACTGTGCCTCGGAAGACTATTTTTAAATATCGATTTAAAGGATATAATTTCAAAACTGAACAAAACATTTCCAAATCCAATTCTGAAGCTTCCATTATCTTCAGTATTATCAAATATGGATTTTCTAAGCCATCAAATTATTTTTAACAAGCTTAAAATCGAAGATTCAAAATTTTACCCAAATTTCTATAATAAATTTGATAATTAGAATGCCAAATTCATAGTTAAAGTTGAAATTCAAGTTAAAATAACTCCCAAATATTTACAATCAATTAAATATCTTGATTTCAAATGTTCAAAATTTCCGAGTCGTCACACAAACTTTGCATCTTTTAGCTTGGTCATCGATGCTGCTATCCGCGAAAAATCCTTAATGAATCTTCGATGATATCTAGCTAATCCAAGAAAACTTTTTATCTTAGTCACTGTCTCTGGTCTCTTCCAACTACTACCAACTTCGATCTTATCTAGATCGACCGATAACCCTTTCTCTAAGACTACATGACCAAAAAACTTCACTTCCTTCTTCCAGAAATGACATTTTGAAAATTTCGCCTTCAATTGATGCTGTCTCAACGTCTCAAGCACCACTCTAAGATGAACTTCATTCTCCCTTTTATCCTTAGAGTATGTCAAAATATCTTTTATGAACATCAATATGAACCTATCTAAGTACTCTTGGAAAATCAGTTCATCAAATCTATAAAGAATGCCAGCATGTTAGTTAGTCCGAACGGCATAACTAACATTCGTATGATCCATATCTAGTTATAAACGTCGTCAAAGGAATACTATCCTCCACTACTCTAAGCTAATGGAAACCCATTGCTAAATACAACTGAAAAATTACCTTGCTTTCACTCAACTAATCGAACAAATCATTAATTCTAGGTCACATATATCAATCCTTTGTTGTCTTCTCATTCAACTTACAATAATCGATACATAACCTTAACGATCTGTCCGGTTTCTTAGCAAACACTGTGGTTGCTCCCCAAGGTAAACTACTAGGTCTAATAAAACTCTTACCTTCCAAATCCACCAACTGCACCTTCAGCTCTCTCATCTCTATAGGTGTCATCCTACTTGGCGGCCTAATCACTGGTTCTGCTCCAGGCACCAAATCTATCTGAAACTCAATGGCTCGTTTCTGTGGCAATCCAACTACAGTCTCAAAAACATCTATGAATTCTCTAACCACAAAAACTCGATTCAACTCCTCTTCTAATTCCACAACACCCAACAAAGCATTCACCTCAAACTAGGGTTTTCTACGGTATATATTATACAATCACTATAGTTAGAGTGTCTAAGCGATATTTTCCTATCATAACAAAATATGCTGGCATCATACTTACTAAGTAGTCCATACCCAAAATAATTTTGAACCCTACAAAGTAAAATACATCCAAACTGCAAACAAAGGTATGAGCTGACAAATCAAACTATAGGTGGTCACATTTCATCCCAAGTATCACATACCCTCCTATCGGATTTGCAACTCTTAATGAAGTAACTAAGTATGTGGGTTCCAATTTAAGCTTATCTACCAAACAACGAGATACAAAAGAATGTGATGCACCAATATCAAATAGAACGCTAATAGAGATACCATAAATCTGAAGCGTATCTCCCAACACTACTATCCCTTTCTCCAACGCTGTTGGTCATGATGTAGCTGGCTCAGGTGTAAATACTTTACCCATTCCGTCCTTAGCAGGCTCTTTGCATTGTTTCTTATAATGACCAATTTGATCACAGTTAAAGCATCTGATATTCTTCTTCCCGGTCACTTCCTTTGCCTTCTCAGTATGACATTCATTCGGAAAATGCCCCATCTTGTCGCACTTAAAGTAAACAGCCTTCGACTTTCCTTTCTTTACAGCTCCACCTTTCTGAGCACCCTTCTTTTGAAAGAACTTCCTTTCCTGACTTTGCCCTACCTGGGCCTCCTTCCCTTATTCTTCTCCAGTGAAGCAAGCATCTCCTCATGCCTTAATGCCATCTCCACTGTAACATCACAAGTATCTCTAATATGAGGTAAAATAGCCCTGGCCATCTCGGGCTTCCACTTCCTAATGAACCTTTCATTTCTCTTCATCACAATATCCATAGTAGCATACCCATACCTAGCCAACTCCTCAAACCTTCTAGAATACTCCAAAACAGACATCTCTTCCTACTCTAACTCATCAAACTTTATGAGCAAAGCAGACTGCACCATCACAGACATGAACCTCCCCTAGAACCTCCTCTTAAAATCAGCCCACGTCATCATTTCCTCATCCACTCCAGCTACCACACTATTTCACCAAAATAAAGCAACTCCCTCAAGCTATCTTGAAGCAAGCCTCCACTTTTGCTCATCATTGAGCCCAAAGTCTGCAAAAATTCTCTCACAATGCAACAAGCAGTTCCCACCTCAATAGCATCATGAGTTTCGATAAATGGCTTCCTCCAAGCCTAACATAATCTCTGCTCAAGGTGGCATAATTATTGACCATCGGAGCTTCCTGAACTCCTACTCCAGCAGCAATTCCAGCTTGCATCATGTTCACTAAAAACTAATCCATGGCTCCTATATCCACTTGAGGGACTCCAGCAACAACATTCCTTGCTTTTTTCTGACCTAGGTTCCTTCTAGTATTCGATCTGGCATTTCCATCTATGGTGGTGCTTCCTCCAAGATTCACTCTTCCACTTCTAGCGTCCATAATTGTATTCAAGTATCGTGAGATATTGAAGAATAGCTTAAGAGAGGTAGGAGAACAGAGATATAGCATATACTTATATATAGAAAATACAAGTACATTACTATAGCATTATCACATACCTTAATCTTATCTCTAATTCCTTATGATTATGTTTTCAAAAATCATTTAAGTTTTAAATTTTTTCATAAACCTATGCTCTGATACCAAGTTGTAACATCCTCCATCTGGAGGTCTAAAGCTAAGCGCTACAGATGCTGCAGTCATCCATAGTATTAACTTTCGGTGGCCAAATACAGTAATGTTAATGATATCCGTAATGCCAGAAACACAAGAATATGAAACAAGATCACAGATTTCACAAAGACAGCTTTTTTGATTACATTTCACAAAACATGTTTCATTTCCAAGTTACATAATAATATTCATTTCCTAGGTTCAGATCAGATGAAATATATTTATTACAAAATACCCAAAAGCGACATATGAAGATGCCCTCTTGGTTGACCGGAGTAATATATATATCATAATTGACTTAATACAACACAGCGGAATAAAATAACTCCTAAATAGCTATCCATCAGCCACCCGCTCGTCTTTGGAAGCTTTATTCGTCAACCTACTAATAACCTATAAACCTCAATCGTCATCCTACTCAAATAAAATTTAAGCACCCAAGAGTTTAAGGGGAAAACATAAACTTCGAGTTAGACATAAAGCCTGGTGTTTGGGCCAAAAATGGTAGCAAACACCCAATTGTCAATGAAAGCACCAGTTCATAATCACAAATTACAGATATCAGGTATGTAGATAATTAAAAATGAAGAACACTCAGAAAAGTAAGAAGAAAGCAGAAAACAACGCAGAGTTTATAATGGTTCGACAATCTGGCCTACATCCACTTTGAAGTTGATCACTTTATTGATGTTTTCTTGCTAATTACAATTGACTACGGTGGACTAAAGTGATGAATTTCGAGTACAACAGTAGCCTTAAAGTGCAAAAAATGAATTAGGTAGAGTCTGGATGAAGAAGAATCAAAAGTCCCCTTTCTGTTGGCTCTAGGATGCTATTTATAGGCGGAGAATGCAAATATCTCGCTCAGATCTGAAAGACATCTTCTGGCATATGAGTGGGCCCATGCGATCGAACCCATACGATTTCAAATCGATCCGTGATTTATACGAACGAATTTTGTATCGATCAAGATTTGATCCAATCGAGTCAAAATTTGGCAAGAACATTTCTTAGGTCTGAAAATTTCATAGCATTTGGATCTATAGGTTATGAGTTATTATCGATGCAACTTTGAGTTTGGCAGGCTGTTTGGTTCGAATTGACACATTCGTATCGACCAGTTCAAATCGTTGTCGATCAAGTGCTTGCAAGTAGACATGGCACTTGATTTTAGGATCGATTCGATGTTCATGCTGAATTGACCGAGTCTCCTCTATGCATGTGTCTTGTTCGAATCGATCAATAGTATGTTGTTTGTATCGATCTGTAGTATGTTGTTCGTATCGATCTATAGTATGTTGTTCGTGTCGATCGGAGTGGGTCTGTTCGACTTGAATCACCATGGCATTGTTTGTATCGGTTGAAGTCATTCTACTTGTGTTAGTGGACCTGGTCTTGTTCGTATCGATCGGAATTAACTTCAGTCGATCGGTACGAAGTTGAACTAGTTGCATGGATACGAACAAGTGATAACACGATGGTTATGAGCTACCAATAACGAGATAGATACGAACAACAAGTAACACAATGGATTCGAATAGATGGATAGTGCGATGGATTCGAACAGATCGATTCGAACTATGGCTTTTTGATGGATACGAATAGTCAAAGCTTGATGGATATGAACAACGTGATTATTGAAATTGCATCGATCATATCTTGAGCATACGAACTCCAATTGACTTGAAATTTGGAATGTTGGCTTCTGCCACTTCGATTTTCCTGTCATGTCAATTCTAACTTGATCTGAACTCGGGCAAAATTCATCGATATGCATAGTGAACCAGTGTATAACCGATCTTTTGGTACGAACTGTTTTTGTTTCCCAGTCAATTTCTTGGTGTCACGTCTTTACAAAAAGGTGGGATAACACTTGCCCCCTAAAACATGCCTTATGGTAGGAAGGTGTGTTTTGTAGTTCGATAAACTGGATGTTCTTATCCTGTTAATGATCTGCAAAGAGATTGACAATCTTATATGACTACCAATAATGATCGTTCACGATCATATCCCATTCAGGGCGGTATGTGACCGTTCGAGGTCAGATGCCGTTTGCAGCGAATGGTGACCGTTTGCGGTCGGGTGCCGTTCGAGGCGAGTTGTGACCGTTCGCGGTCGGTTGCCATTCGAGGCGAGTTGTGAGCGTTCGCGGTTGGGTGCCATTCGAGGCACGGTCGGGTGCCGTTCGAGGAAAACTATGTGTGTGCCCGGGGGGCTTAATATTAATAATGTCATATTTCACGTTCGAGTGAGCTTCTGAATTGTTTGTTATGGAAGTTTATCGCCATCTCAGAGCACGCCTAAGGACCGTTCACAACCCCATACATGTGTAAGTGGCTTAGCCGTTATGGAATCACAAAGAGCAGATTTACATTCAAAATCAGTCTTTCAATAGAAATGTCTAATAAAATCAAGTCCAAACATAAGAAATGGAAACAAAAGCAATACAGAGACGTCAAAGTGCAAACATCTACATCGATGCGATTGGTAGTCATATCAGAGCATGTCTGAGGATCGTTCGTAGTCCTGTACATGTGTAAATGACCTAATCGTGTTGGTGTGGAGTTTGCCACTTATTCGTCATTATTTCAATCAATTGATGACAAGCTGATGCCCCGATCCTGAGCCATTCCCAATTGATGCAGGTGGTGGCTGCTCTCGTTCCATCATTGTTGTTCTCTTTCTCACATATTGCGATAGCAAACCATTCTAGATATGCCCCTCAGCCTCATCCTTCAAGTACCTGCAATCATTCGTGCTATGACCATTCAACATGTGGAATAAGCAATACTTGTCTGATCTTCTTTCATTGCTGGTCGAATCCCTTCTCATTGGCTTTCGATAAGGAATATGTCCTCTGGTATCCTGGAAGATTCGCTCCAAAGTCTCGTTCAACTCCGTATATGAGGTGAGTCTTGGTTCCTTTCGTGGTCGCGTTGGTCCATCACCGTTATCCTCGGCCTTCTGTTTCCCTGTATCACTTCTTGCACCTTTTTCAGGAGGATTTTCGCCCTTAACTGCATAAACACCGACTCCTTCTCCTTCCATTCTTTCAGATTTTGCATCCTCTAATCGTAAAAATCCTTCAGCCCCATGATAAAATTCTCCTAGATCCATAGGGGGATCCCTTGTCAACGAATACTTAAATTTTGTGCTGCCAGCTATGCTAGATATAGCTTCCATCAAAACCATGGATGGATCTGGTCGATCCACCGATGCTACCGCTGCATTGAATCGCGTCAGAAAGCTCCTCAAAGATTCCTCAGTTCTTTTCTTTAATGTTGCCAAACTCATCACATTCTTGGGTCTTGAAATGTGAACTCTGAATTGTCTCATAAACTTCTTAGTCAAATCGATCCATGTTCTAACGGAGCCACTCTCTAGTTTTCTGAACCATAGCGCTACAATGTCTGTCAAATATAATGGGAAGTATCGGGCCATGACCTCCTTCGTTGCCCTCAACACTACCATATGCGTCATGTATCGTGTCAGATGAATGGCATGGTTTGTCCTTCCATCGAAAATCTCCAATGTTGGTAGCTTGAATTCTGGTGGATTTATGGCCTGCCTAATAGTGGGAGCAAAGGGATTCCTATTAACATCTTCTAGATCTATATTCACCAGTCCACCTCTCATGGCCCTTTTGATCATCTCTGCCATTCTTTCACTGTCGCCAAACCGTAGTCCTTTTCCGTTGCCTCCGATCAGCCCCCCGAATTCGCGAGGGAATTCTGGAATCTGTTCTTCTGGACGGGCATCCATTCCTCTATCAATGTCGTATTGAACAGCTCCACCTAGTATCCTATCCGAGGTTTGATCAACACGCTCTTGGTGAGTGCCTGCTAGCTCTAGGGCCGCTTTTGATGGTCCCGCTCTGTTTTGCATCCTGGTTGCTCCATGCTCCTGACTCCAATCTCTAGAAAATCTCCTGTAGCTGCATTAGCTTGATTATGCACTCCAGTTTATATAGTTTGTCGAAGCAAATTTTGTATCATCTCCTCTTGTCTTTTCAGAAGCTCTACATGCATAGCCCTCATCATCATCATCTCCATCTCGTCTCGGTTGATGAAGACTGAAGCCTGATTCGCTCCTGAGGAAGCCTCCTGACTTCTTTCAAGCTGGCTTCATTCTGCTCTTGGTCTCCTTGCGGATTGCCTTGTCATAGCTTTCCAGACCAAAGTCTTTAAGTCTTCAAATCCAAGATCCAAGCTATAGAATCCTTGAATACTAGCCCTTCTCAATGAAAGAACCAAAATATTTTGGCCAAAAATGGTCACATACACCCAATTATCGATGAAAGCACCAGTTCACAATCATAGATTACAGATATTAGGTATGTCGAGAATTAAAAACGAAGCACACTCAGAAATTAAGAAGAAAGCAGTAAAGAACATAGAGTTTATAGCGGTTCGGCAACCCGGCCTATGTCCACTTAGAAGTTGATCACTTTATAGATGTTTTCTTGCTGACTACAATTGATTACAGTGGACTACAGTGATGAATTTCGAGTACAACATTAGCCTTAAAGTGCAAAAAATGAAATCGGCAGAGTCTGGACGAAGAAGAATCAAAAGTTCCCTTTCTATTGGCTCTAGGATGCTATTTATACGCATAGGATGCAAATATCTCACTTAGATCTCGGGAGACCTCTTCTGGCATGTGAGTGGGTGCACGCGATCGATCCCAGGCGATTTCGACTTGATCTGTGATCGATACGAACGAATTTCGTATCAATCAAGATTTGATCCAATCGAATCAAAATTTGGCATGAACTTTTCTTAGGTCATACGTAAGCTCATGCGAAAATTTCATAGCATTTGGACTTGTAGGTTGTGAGTTATAATCGATGCAACTTTGAGTCTTTGGCAAGCTATTAGGTTCGAATCGATACATTCATATCGACCAGTTCGAATTGTTATCGATCACATGCTTGCAAGTTGAAGTGGCACTTGATTTTAGGATCGATCCAAAGTTCATGTCGAATTGACCGAGTCTCCTTTATGCACATGCCTTGTTCAATCGATCAGTAATATGTTTTCGTATCGATATATAGTATGTTGTTCGTATCGATCTGTAGTATGTGGTTCGTATCGAACGGAATGGGTCTGTTCGACTCGGATCACCATAGCATTGTTTGTATCGGTCGAAGTCGTTCTGAGTGTCTTAGTGGACCTGGTCTTGTTCACATCGATCAGAATTAACTTCAATCGATCGATACGAAGTTGAACCAGTTGCATGGATACGAACAAGTGATAACATGATGGTTATGAGCTACCAATAACGTGATGGATACGAACAACAGGTAACATAATGGATTCGAACAGATGGATAGCACAATGAATACGAACAAATCGATTCAAACTATGGCTTTTTGATGGATACGAATAGTCAAAGCTTGATGGATACGAACAAGGTGATTGTTGAAATTGCATCGATCATATCTTGAGCATATGAACTCCAATTGACTTGAAATTTGAAACATTGGCTTCCACCGCTTTGATTGTCCTATCATATCAGTTCTAGCTTGATCTGGACTCGGACAAAATTCATCGATATCCATAGTGAACCATTGTATAACCAATCTTTTGAGACAAACTGTCTTTGATTCCCAGTCAATTTCTTGGTGTCACGTCCACGCCTTAATGGGCTTGTGTCTAATCACTTAGGTATTTGAAATTTATTTATTACAACATCTCAACTTATTTTCAATGAGAACCCATGTTATTTTCCTTTATTACAATTTATTTCATGATTATAGAATTTGTTGCTATTTATTCATATGTTGATCGCATTCTTCCTTTTCTTCATATTACATTATTCCAATTAAGATTTCTCTTCTTTCTTAGTTATATTCTTTGTGGAAGCAAATAAGATCGAAGCTGTTAATAGTTGAAAGATAGATAAGAAGTTACCTTGGATTGGCTGGATATTATCGGAGGTTTATGAAAGATTTTTCATGGATAGCAGTACTGATGAACAAGCTAACACGAAATGGGAAGTTTATGTGGACCAGTAAGTGTAACGAAGCGTTCTAGAGCTTGAAACACTTATTGAACCTAGCACCTGTATTAGTTGTTCCAGAGGGGAATAAGGATTTGGTAGTTCATATAGATGCATGCGAAACTGGATTAAGAGCTATGTTGATGCAGGGAGGTAGAGTGATTGCCTATGCTTCTAGATAGCTTAAAACACTTGAGGTTAGATATCCAACGCAATACTTGAAGATAGCTGCAGTAATATTTGCATTGAAATTATGGAGGCGCTAATTTTTGGGAGAGATGTTTGAGGTTTATACAGATCATAAGGCATTGAAGTACTTGTTCTCTCCAAAGGAGCTGAACATGAGATAGCAAAGGTGGTTAGAGTTTATTGTTGCTTATGATTTTGGGATTGCATATACGCAAGGGAAAGGAAACAAGGTTGCAGAAGTACTCAGTAGGTAGCATCAGAATGCAGTGTTGGCCATGATAGCAGAATGGAAAGACTTGGAAGCGTTGTCGACTAGTATTGATTGAGATCCAAGACTGGGTCTAGTGGAGAATCTGCTATGTTGTCTTGTTTAGAAGTCCAACTAGTATTGATTGAGAAGATTGCTTGTAAAAAGGAAGAGGATCCAGTGTTAGCTGAAAGGATCAGAAAATTAAGGGATGAAAGAAGGACGATGACTTGAAGGATTTCAATCTCGACCAAAGTGGGTGGTTAAGAAAGAAGGGTGAATTATGTGTTCCAGATGTGGGAGACATAAGGAAGGACGTTTTGGAGGAATGCAATCGTTCAAAGTTCACTATTCATCTAGGAGGAATGAAGATGTATCAAGATATGAAGAGAAGTTTTTTCTGAGAAGGAATGAAGAGGGATGTTATATTATGGGTAAAACAGTGTTAGAACTGTCAACTGGTGATTTCATAGATGGGTTTCCATGACCTAATAGAGGAAATGAACGTATATAGGTCATAGTGGACAGATTGACCAAGACTACCCATTTCATTCCCGTTGAGTCAAATAGGACGGTACCTGTATTGGCTAAGTTATTTATGAAGAATGTAGTTAGACTTCACGAAATTTCTAGTAATATTGTCAGTGATAGTGATTCCTTATTCACTAGAGAGTTCCAGAAGTGTAACGACCTGGATTGAGCGTTCAAAAATCGACATCCAGTACATCACGTGTATTCGAATGCCGGAAATTCAAACGTTGAGTCTGATTCGCTAGAGCTTATAACATATTAGGTGAAAAATAACACAGCAGAAACAAAGAAGAATTTTATTGATGCACAATAATTGATTACCACAATGATACAATATGAAGTGATCAACATTATCATAGATACATACAACAGCGGAAAAACATAGCAGCATAAAACAACGGCAACAGTAGCAGAAAGATAACATCTTCAGGATCTTCAAAAGAGATAGAGGGAGAAATAGAATCCAACGGACTGCATCTCCATTGCCAAAGATTGAAACCAAAATCTAGAACCACAAACATGCTGCAATATAGCACAATGCGATCCCTAAATCCACAGACTTCAAAGATTGCCAAAGCTACACCTACTATCTGAACTAGCTGATAACTTGACTCTAGGCTGCCCATGTGGAAAATTATGGGCACCCAGATTTTAGAAAAGGAACAATAAACTCCAGGTCAGTCATAGGACTAGTGTGAGCAAACAAAAACAGTCGTTTGAACAAAAAGAAACAACAAAAGAATATAAAAAATTTGCTATGCTTTTTGAAAAATGAAACTACCATAAGGCCTCTCGACAAACACACAATGCAATCTCACACTTGGGGAAGATTTCTCCTTATGATAGTCAAACATGCTTGATACACGAAAATCCTTTTGATATTATTATTAGTGCATAGCGTGAAAAACATTTGCAAGTATAGTATTAATCTTAGCCAGCATACGTACCATTATAGTATGCCTACTATAGCTACCATGTTAGATGGCAGGTTCTACAACTAAAATCATACAGGGCTCATGTTCGATGACTGGATTTCCAACAAATGGTCAAGGCTAAGGAACTTCCTTTCCAAAAGGGTACGCGTCTTGTAACGATACGGCCTTTCGTTGCCGAAAAACCAAACCATTATGGGTTGAAGAAGAAGAAAGAGGTAGAAGAAGAGAGAGAAAGAGAAAAGAAATAGAAACAAACCACAGAACAGGATAACAGAGCAATATCAGAATCTAACCATCGCAGCGGAACAACATATAATAGATAAATGAATATTCATTAAAACAAAGAACTGAATATTTTATATATTACATCACATTACATTCATTCATATCATCAGAGTGTACAATAAACAAACAGCGGAAAAGGATATACCTTATACAATAGGTACAATAAATAATAGACTACGCCATCCAGCTCGCCACCAACATCTGTAGCAACACCTGAAACCAGAATGACCTGAAAACCTAACTCTAGACTGCCCGTGTGAAAATTTATGGGCACCCAGAGTTTAGGAAGGGAACAATAAACTCCAGGTCAGTCATGTGACTGGTGTGAGAACTAAAACAGTTTAACTTTAAAAATAAAGAATAGGAGAAATTTTCAAAGTCAATTTCGCAATGCTTTTTAGAAAATGAGACTACCATAAGGCCTCCCGCACACACACACAATGCAAACGCAGAATCGGAGGAGATTTCTCCTTATGATAGTCAAAAATGCTTGATACGCATAAAATCAAATCATTTTTGATATTATTATTAGTGCATAGTGTAGAAAACAATTTCGAAAGTATAATATAAATCTTAGCCAACATACGACCATTATCGTATGCCTACTATAGCTACTATGTTCAATAGCAGGTTACCGCCACATTCCATAGCAGGTAATACAACTAAAACCGTACAAGGCTCGTATTGTTTCTTTGGATTTCCAACAAATGGTCAGGCTAAGGAACTTCCTACTGCCACATGGGATTGCCTCTGGCGGGACGTCCCGAGAACTAACGTTACGGTTAGCCCTCTGCCAACACAAGGCCGGGTTACCTCTGTCACTAGGTAACTACTACACGAATATGTCATCCCCCGGTCCTTTGGGACCTTTATCCGAGCGCTCGATACCAACAACACCACACAGAAATAGATATAGTGTTTCCACATGAGTAAATATCTGGGCTCCATACCATGATACCACCCTTTTCCAGAAGGGAATGACATACCCTGAAGGGAGCGACCCTCATAACCTTGCCGCATATTCCTGTTTCGACCATTTCCGGGGAGTGAGGTCCTGACGAAGTCTCGTCCACAAAGCTACGCTTTGTGCAACAAAGCCATGCTTTGGGTCAACAGATGACCAAAGCAATGATCACAAAGATAAATGATCAAACAAATGATCATATCACAAATGACCAACCAATGATCATCATACAGCAGCACTCAGCATGTCACATTACCAGATTGGGAATATATCGCTGATAACCTTCAACTACATAACCTCTGAGCTCGTACGTCTCAGAGAAGGGTGTTAAGCTAAGAGAATAAATTCTCCGCCACCAACAGAAATGTATTTGAAAGAAATTGGCTCTAATTCTCAAAATATAATGTCAGACACGTAACCATACAAGTCTGTTCCGGGTTCGAACAGAACCGAAGGCACTTCCAAAGAAGCCCTTGCAAATCCGGATATTCACAATCCCGATAAAATTTCCTATCACAAAGGGAAATCTCTATACCAGGAGCTACCCAGTGCAGAGACAATCGATAGGTCATTCTATCGTTTTCACAAATACCCGGTCTTCAACACCGGTCTTCAAATGCTATTCATTACGACGTATCACTATTCGGAATGGGTTATACGACCCCATGGTCCTTTCCCGGTTAACCCGAATAGAGAGCGCTTATTTAAAAATAAGTGTGGCATTCAAATTCATCCAATTCACAACAATTACCTATTTAAAGGTAAATATTGATAGTCGGTTATTTAACTATCAATAAAGATGCGCCACATCACCAGATTCCAAATAATTTCTCAAATTATTTAATTTCCCAAAATATCTTTACAAGATATATAATTTTCCACGCTTCAAAAATAAACAACGTTTAAAAAAAAAAAAAAAAAAAAAACCAATTTCCCTTTCCATTTCTAAATTCCCATAGTGAATTTATATTTCAAATTTTCTATTGATTTACAGTTTCAATAGATTTTCAAATATTCAATTCCAATTTATCTTCAAAAAGATAAATTCTTAAAAATCCTTCCATTTCATATTGGAAAAGAAATACCATACTTATTTAATAATAAGTAATTCAAAATCTTATTTATTTTCAACAATTTGAAAATATTCAATATACTTAACCATAGCCAAGTATATATTTCATTTGTTAAGGAAATCATTTTTTTTTTTTCACATTTAATTGGGTCAAAACGAATGTTGCGTAAAACATCGTTACGACAACCCAAAAACACTAGTATAGGGATTCGAAATTAAAATAGATATATAAATCCCAATACTATTCAAAATATTTCCTTTCGGAAATCATTTACTATAACAACAGTGTTATAGTCCACCATTTCCTTATTTTCTCGAAAACGCCTATTTCAACAATAAATGTTGAAATCTATATTTTCGATACTCAATACATTTTAAAACATTTTTAAATCGTTTTAAATTACATTTAAAACATTCCTTTCCCAAAATATATCCATTTTCTTTAATAATATATTCACTATTCAAAAACGTGAATATAACTTCTTTAATACTTCTATATTCAATTGATCAATTTCAATTGATTACGAATTTATAAACAATGTTTACAAATTCTATTCCTATTTGTAACTTCGATTTATAAATTTCCTTTACCAATCCAATTCAATTTATAAACCCAATTACATATACCAAAAGCTATATTATAAGTTAAATACTTATAATATTATTCATTTACCAAATCGTTCCTTTGAACTTCACAAATCTTGAATCTTATTACTTATAAGATTTCTTTATAAATTTCCTATTTCCAACTTATCAAATTCAATTTGATTTCGGATTTATAAAACGACGTTTATAAATCCCATTTATAATTTCATAAACTTCTATTTACCAAAAATCAATTTATTAGCAAATTCTATTTATATTCCATATAAATGACAAAGTCCAATTCATAAGTAATTTACTTATAATCTTTTGTTTTACCCAAGCTATTCATTTTATACTTCACAATTTAAAATTTTAGAAATTTTCTTTTACTAAGAAAAACAATTTATATTTCATTTATAACACTTGTAAAACTCGTTTTATAAATCCAATATTTCTAACTTATAAAAAAAAATCAATTTAAAAATCTTTTATATACATTGTTCTTAATAATTCAAAAATTCCAATTTTATACCGATTATAAATTACTTAACTATTTATTTCCAAAAATCTCAATTCGGTTATATTTTATAAAAATCTTAAATTCTATAACTTCAAAAATTAAATTTTTAATTTGATTTAAAATGAATCAATTCAAAATTTTACTAAAAACATATATTTGGAAAATCGATAAAAAAAAATCCTTTTAAAATCAAAAATCGTTATTTTTAACTTTAAAAACGAATCCGATGATGCCACAGCATCAATTGGTCAATCACTACACAAATATCATATATCGATATGATATTCACAATCATCAAAAATATTTATAAACAAATAAATATTTGTGAGGGGTCCAGTTGGATCCCTCCAACCTGTTTCCCTGCATCCAAAGAGTTAGCACAATACCCATTCCACTTCGAGGTGGAATATCGCGGTATATGGGATTTTTATAAAATATTATCCGCTTACTAACGGCGCAATAGGGTCTCATCCGCTATACGAGGCGGGAAATCAATCAACTGCAATATATACATATGCCAATATATATATATTGCTATATATAGATATATCCTAAAATATCTAATATCACAATCAAGCCAAACAATTCAATCAATCAACAAAATTTTAAATATAACTATTTAAAATTTAAATAATCCCTTTTGAGTGAGAAGTTCTCACCTTTGCTTTTAATTTGCAGTCCAATTTCCATTTTTTGACCATTTCTTCACGGTTTCAAACCTATTTAAATTATTTACACAATTCATTAATATTCGAAATAAATCGAATAATAAATTTTCCATTTAATAAATTTAATTATTAATGATTCAATCTAACTTAATGATTAAATTTTTTTCTCTTCAACATATCCAAGATTTATTTCTTTTTAACCCAGATTTTATTTTAAAAATATATATATCTTTATTTTAAATCAAATCCTTTGAATAAATTGGCTTAACTAACAATTTTGAAATAACTTTTTAATTTTAAACTAAATTTCCACAAATAAATTATTTTTAACTAAACAAATTAAATAAGCTTATCGAATATATCAACAATTTAAATTTGAAATATGTATGTATATCTATATTTACATATATTTTTTTTCTCACTGTTTTTCTGTACTTTTTATTTTCAAATTTGAATTAACTGGAAACAATTTAGTAAATTTCATAATCCCATATTTTTTTCCTTACTGTATATAATTTTAAACAAAAATACGAATGTGAACACATTCATTCCTACTGCTCAACATTAAAAATCTATATTTCAAAACTTATATAATTTCTGGTTTCTGAATCTATCACATTTAATTAAATAGATTAATCAACTAATAATTTAGTTAAACCAATTTTTCCTTTTAATAAATTACGTTTACTTATTTATTTCCTTTAATCTTAAAAACGAAATTTCATATCTTTACTGTAAAATGAATTTTCTGTTTATTTACATATTTTTAATCTGTTTTGAACTAATTTCCCTTTTTCACTTTATATATATATTAACTGCATTTAAATTCTTATAAATCCTTTATTTACAATTTCTTTAATAAATTCGTTCAACTAAATTTTCTAAATAAACATATTAATTAGAGTAAATAGCTATACCTGCAGTTCGAACCCCTCCTCCATCGAGTGTTCCCAATCGCGACTTCGACCTCCAGATCACCGCGACCACGTCGCACCAATACATCGCCGCTGCCGCAACCCCAAATCCCCACGCGAGCACTCGCGACATCGATGCACAGCCCCAGCGCGACCCCCCTCACCGCAATCGAACGCGGCCCCTAAACGAATCGCCAGCATCCATCGCGAGCCACCATCTCGAATGCGCGCCATCGCGAATCGCCATCGCGACCCAAGACCCAAATTGCCACCCCTAATTTCGTTCGAACGAAAATCGTTTCGATATTTGATAAAGGGGGGCTGCGGCCATTGATTTGCTTCTTTGATTTCGTTTGTGAATTTTCTTTCTTTGATTTTTGAAGAGAAAGGCTACGGCCATTTTTATTTTCACTTGATTTGTTTCCTTTTTTTTTTTTTTTTTTTTGAACGAAAGATTGTCGCGGCCATTATTTTATTTTCGAACTTCCTTTCAGAATTTACCTGCTTGCGTGAAATATTAGAATGAAATCGAGAGGGGACAAATGTACGTGATTAACAGAGCGTAGGGTGGCTAGAGTACAAAACATAGGGTGGTTGATGTTGACAAGGCTTTAAAATTTAAATTGAATTTCGTTTAAATTTCAATGCGTTTTCTCACCGCGTGTTCACATATCAACTCCGAAAAATACGAAATTTGAAATCCGGCAATAATTCAATATTCCGGACCCAATGGAACTGGTTTCGTTGAATTCCGAGACAGTGCCTCGGAAAGCTATTTTACAATTCAATTTAAACGATATAAATTCGAAACTGAACAAACTACTTTCAAATTCGATTCTGAAACATCTATTATCTTCAGTATTATCAATATAATTTTTATAAGCCTTTGAAATATTTTTAATTGGCTTAAAATTGAAGATTCAAATTTTTATTCACTTTCAATAGATTAAATTTTATAATTTAATCGCCAAATTCATTCTGATAATTTGAAATTCAATTCAAACCATCATTCAAATATTAAAATTAATTAAATATTCTCAATTTAAATTGTTTAAAATTCTGGGTCGTTACAACCTTCCCTCCTTAAAAGAATTTCGTCCCGAAATTGCAAGTTAAGGAAGAATGATCCTATATCATTTATCATTTTCCAAAATCAATTAGTTTTATCAACTTTCCAAAACAAATCTTTTTATTAAAGATCCATTATCATTTCAATTAGCTTTCTAATTTCAATTATAGGTTTCAAACAACATTGTTTACTTCAAAATTCAAATTTAAATCCAAATTCAAATTTTCAAATTTTTTCTCAAAAATTTTCTAACACCCTAAATTTTCGAAAAATTTTGCCAGCGTTTCCTTTGCGCGGCTCAATCGGTACGACTACAAAATGGCACCACGGCCCCTCAGAATCAAAAAAAGAAAGAAAAAGCCAAGCGGCTAGAGGAGAAAGTCATCAAATCCCATACTAAAATTGAAATACGTACCCTTTTGTCGAGCAATTCAATTTTTATCTTTGAAATCAAAATCCCAATTCCATTATAACACCTGTATAACCTGCTAGTAGTATACATAATATCCAATTCCAACATTCAAACCATTTTGCCAATTTCCATTGCAAATTTTCAATATATGCTTCTTATACCATTTTTTACTTCACTATTGAAGTTGCATATTCAATTTCATTCATTTTTGCATTTCAATCAATTTCATTTCAAATTTCATTTGAATTCAATTTACAATTTCAATTCTATTCTGAATATTGAATTATGTTAACTATCATTCATTCACAACTACACTATTTAAATTAGTTCCAATTACTAATTCATTACAAATTCCAATTCATACAATTCAAATTTACCTTTCTTTCATAATCATTGAATTTAATTCGTCCCAGCCTTATTCATTTGGTCAATATTCAATTAGCTTCACTTACTAATTTTTAGTTTAATACTTCACAAATCAAATTCAATTCCAGCTTTATTTGCTTACAAATTCAAGTTCCAATCTATTTATTTCACAAAATTTTCATTTCAATTAGAATCTCATTCCAATCAAATTTCGAATATTTTATAAGTTATCAACTTATTTGCATTTCGATTTATAAATTTCACTTATACATTCATTATTACTAATTCCATTCCATTAATGAATTTTAATTATCTGCTAGGAATTCCATTTTCATTTATAAATTCAGTAACAATTTATATTCACAAATTCTATTTATATATATATGGATTTTAACCTTGGAGTTATGATTTCAGTTCTTATTCGATTTCAATGATAATTTTTAATATTATCATCTCCTAACATCCAAACATCCATATACTATAATATTTAATAGAAAATCACTTCTTTTATATACAAAAATAGTTTTGGGTAAAATTATTTCATTTACCCTATTTTAAAACAATATTGTGTCGAATTGTTCTATTCAAGTGTTTAGAAACCCCTTCGATCCAGTTGTACAGACTGTGCCGACGAAGGTTCATCTGCCACTCAATAAACCAATCATCACAATATAAAACAAATTTTATATTCACTAACAAATACGCGCTCATATCTATTATTACACTCAAACTCATTCTAGAGTACTACTGACTCTATCTCTAATGAGTAATACCCAATAGAGCCATGGTTGTCGCTTAACCATATGCTCTGATACCAAATGTAACGATACGGCCTTTCGTTGCCGAAAAACCGAACCATTATGGGTTGAAGAAGAAGAAAGAGGTAGAAGAAGAGAGAGAAAGAGAAAAGAAATAGAAACAAACCACAGAACAGGATAACAGAACAATATCAGAATCTAACCATCGCAGCGGAACAACATATAATAGATAAATGAATATTCATTAAAACAAAGAACTGAATATTTTATATATTACATCACATTACATTCATTCATATCATCAGAGTGTACAATAAACAAACAGCGGAAAAGGATATACCTTATACAATAGGTACAATAAATAATAGACTACGCCATCCAGCTCGCCACCAACATCTGTAGCAACACCTGAAACCAGAATGACCTGAAAACCTAACTCTAGACTGCCCGTGTGAAAATTTATGGGCACCCAGAGTTTAGGAAGGGAACAATAAACTCCAGGTCAGTCATGTGACTGGTGTGAGAACTAAAACAGTTTAACTTTAAAAATAAAGAATAGGAGAAATTTTCAAAGTCAATTTCGCAATGCTTTTTAGAAAATGAGACTACCATAAGGCCTCCCGCACACACACACAATGCAAACGCAGAATCGGAGGAGATTTCTCCTTATGATAGTCAAAAATGCTTGATACGCATAAAATCAAATCATTTTTGATATTATTATTAGTGCATAGTGTAGAAAACAATTTCGAAAGTATAATATAAATCTTAGCCAACATACGACCATTATCGTATGCCTACTATAGCTACTATGTTCAATAGCAGGTTACCGCCACATTCCATAGCAGGTAATACAACTAAAACCGTACAAGGCTCGTATTGTTTCTTTGGATTTCCAACAAATGGTCAGGCTAAGGAACTTCCTACTGCCACATGGGATTGCCTCTGGCGGGACGTCCCGAGAACTAACGTTACGGTTAGCTCTCTGCCAACACAAGGCCGGGTTACCTCTGTCACTAGGTAACTACTACACGAATATGTCATCCCCCGGTCCTTTGGGACCTTTATCCGAGCGCTCGATACCAACAACACCACACAGAAATAGATATAGTGTTTCCACATGAGTAAATATCTGGGCTCCATACCATGATATCACCCTTTTCCAGAAGGGAATGACATACCCTGAAGGGAGCGACCCTCATAACCTTGCCGCATATTCCTGTTTCGACCATTTCCGGGGAGTGAGGTCCTGACGAAGTCTCGTCCACAAAGCTACGCTTTGTGCAACAAAGCCATGCTTTGGGTCAACAGATGACCAAAGCAATGATCACAAAGATAAATGATCAAACAAATGATCATATCACAAATGACCAACCAATGATCATCATACAGCAGCACTCAACATGTCACATTACCAGATTGGGAATATATCGCTGATAACCTTCAACTACATAACCTCTGAGCTCGTACGTCTCAGAGAAGGGTGTTAAGCTAAGAGAATAAATTCTCCGCCACCAACAGAAATGTATTTGAAAGAAATCGGCTCTAATTCTCAAAATATAATGTCAGACACGTAACCATACAAGTCTGTTCCGGGTTCGAACAGAACCGAAGGCACTTCCAAAGAAGCCCTTGCAAATCCGGATATTCACAATCCCGATAAAATTTCCTATCACAAAGGGAAATCTCTATACCAGGAGCTACCCAGTGCAGAGACAATCGATAGGTCATTCTATCGTTTTCACAAATACCCGGTCTTCAACACCGGTCTTCAAATGCTATTCATTACGACGTATCACTATTCGGAATGGGTTATACGACCCCATGGTCCTTTCCCGGTTAACCCGAATAGAGAGCGCTTATTTAAAAATAAGTGTGGCATTCAAATTCATCCAATTCACAACAATTACCTATTTAAAGGTAAATATTGATAGTCGGTTATTTAACTATCAATAAAGATGCGCCACATCACCAGATTCCAAATAATTTCTCAAATTATTTAATTTCCCAAAATATCTTTACAAGATATATAATTTTCCACGCTTCAAAAATAAACAACGTTTAAAAAAAAAAAAAAAAAAAACCAATTTCCCTTTCCATTTCTAAATTCCCATAGTGAATTTATATTTCAAATTTTCTATTGATTTACAGTTTCAATAGATTTTCAAATATTCAATTCCAATTTATCTTCAAAAAGATAAATTCTTAAAAATCCTTCCATTTCATATTGGAAAAGAAATACCATACTTATTTAATAATAAGTAATTCAAAATCTTATTTATTTTCAACAATTTGAAAATATTCAATATACTTAACCATAGCCAAGTATATATTTCATTTGTTAAGGAAATCATTTTTTTTTTTTTCACATTTAATTGGGTCAAAACGAATGTTGCGTAAAACATCGTTACGACAACCCAAAAACACTAGTATAGGGATTCAAAATTAAAATAGATATATAAATCCCAATACTATTCAAAATATTTCCTTTCGGAAATCATTTACTATAACAACAGTGTTATAGTCCACCATTTCCTTATTTTCTCGAAAACGCCTATTTCAACAATAAATGTTGAAATCTATATTTTCGATACTCAATACATTTTAAAACATTTTTAAATCATTTTAAATTACATTTAAAACATTCCTTTCCCAAAATATATCCATTTTCTTTAATAATATATTCACTATTCAAAAACGTGAATATAACTTCTTTAATACTTCTATATTCAATTGATCAATTTCAATTGATTACGAATTTATAAACAATGTTTACAAATTCTATTCCTATTTGTAACTTCGATTTATAAATTTCCTTTACCAATCCAATTCAATTTATAAACCCAATTACATATACCAAAAGCTATATTATAAGTTAAATACTTATAATATTATTCATTTACCAAATCGTTCCTTTGAACTTCACAAATCTTGAATCTTATTACTTATAAGATTTCTTTATAAATTTCCTATTTCCAACTTATCAAATTCAATTTGATTTCGGATTTATAAAACGACGTTTATAAATCCCATTTATAATTTCATAAACTTCTATTTACCAAAAATCAATTTATTAGCAAATTCTATTTATATTCCATATAAATGACAAAGTCCAATTCATAAGTAATTTACTTATAATCTTTTGTTTTACCCAAGCTATTCATTTTATACTTCACAATTTAAAATTTTAGAAATTTTCTTTTACTAAGAAAAACAATTTATATTTCATTTATAACACTTGTAAAACTCGTTTTATAAATCCAATATTTCTAACTTATAAAAAAAAAATCAATTTAAAAATCTTTTATATACATTGTTCTTAATAATTCAAAAATTCCAATTTTATACCGATTATAAATTACTTAACTATTTATTTCCAAAAATCTCAATTCGGTTATATTTTATAAAAATCTTAAATTCTATAACTTCAAAAATTAAATTTTTAATTTGATTTAAAATGAATCAATTCAAAATTTTACTAAAAACATATATTTGGAAAATCGATAAAAAAAAATCCTTTTAAAATCAAAAATCGTTATTTTTAACTTTAAAAACGAATCCGATGATGCCACAGCATCAATTGGTCAATCACTACACAAATATCATATATCGATATGATATTCACAATCATCAAAAATATTTATAAACAAATAAATATTTGTGAGGGGTCCAGTTGGATCCCTCCAACCTGTTTCCCTGCATCCAAAGAGTTAGCACAATACCCATTCCACTTCGAGGTGGAATATCGCGGTATATGGGATTTTTATAAAATATTATCCGCTTACTAACGGCGCAATAGGGTCTCATCCGCTATACGAGGCGGGAAATCAATCAACTGCAATATATACATATGCCAATATATATATATTGCTATATATAGATATATCCTAAAATATCTAATATCACAATCAAGCCAAACAATTCAATCAATCAACAAAATTTTAAATATAACTATTTAAAATTTAAATAATCCCTTTTGAGTGAGAAGTTCTCACCTTTGCTTTTAATTTGCAGTCCAATTTCCATTTTTTGACCATTTCTTCACGGTTTCAAACCTATTTAAATTATTTACACAATTCATTAATATTCGAAATAAATCGAATAATAAATTTTCCATTTAATAAATTTAATTATTAATGATTCAATCTAACTTAATGATTAAATTTTTTTCTCTTCAACATATCCAAGATTTATCTCTTTTTAACCCAGATTTTATTTTAAAAATATATATATCTTTATTTTAAATCAAATCCTTTGAATAAATTGGCTTAACTAACAATTTTGAAATAACTTTTTAATTTTAAACTAAATTTCCACAAATAAATTATTTTTAACTAAACAAATTAAATAAGCTTATCGAATATATCAACAATTTAAATTTGAAATATGTATGTATATCTATATTTACATATATTTTTTTTCTCACTGTTTTTCTGTACTTTTTATTTTCAAATTTGAATTAACTGGAAACAATTTAGTAAATTTCATAATCCCATATTTTTTTCCTTACTGTATATAATTTTAAACAAAAATACGAATGTGAACACATTCATTCCTACTGCTCAACATTAAAAATCTATATTTCAAAACTTATATAATTTCTGGTTTCTGAATCTATCACATTTAATTAAATAGATTAATCAACTAATAATTTAGTTAAACCAATTTTTCCTTTTAATAAATTACGTTTACTTATTTATTTCCTTTAATCTTAAAAACGAAATTTCATATCTTTACTGTAAAATGAATTTTCTGTTTATTTACATATTTTTAATCTGTTTTGAACTAATTTCCCTTTTTCACTTTATATATATATTAACTGCATTTAAATTCTTATAAATCCTTTATTTACAATTTCTTTAATAAATTCGTTCAACTAAATTTTCTAAATAAACATATTAATTAGAGTAAATAGCTATACCTGCAGTTCGAACCCCTCCTCCATCGAGTGTTCCCAATCGCGACTTCGACCTCCAGATCACCGCGACCACGTCGCACCAATACATCGCCGCTGCCGCAACCCCAAATCCCCACGCGAGCACTCGCGACATCGATGCACAGCCCCAGCGCGACCCCCCTCACCGCAATCGAACGCGGCCCCTAAACGAATCGCCAGCATCCATCGCGAGCCACCATCTCGAATGCGCGCCATCGCGAATCGCCATCGCGACCCAAGACCCAAATTGCCACCCCTAATTTCGTTCGAACGAAAATCGTTTCGATATTTGATAAAGGGGGGCTGCGGCCATTGATTTGCTTCTTTGATTTCGTTTGTGAATTTTCTTTCTTTGATTTTTGAAGAGAAAGGCTACGGCCATTTTTATTTTCACTTGATTTGTTTCCTTTTTTTTTTTTTTTTGAACGAAAGATTGTCGCGGCCATTATTTTATTTTCGAACTTCCTTTCAGAATTTACCTGCTTGCGTGAAATATTAGAATGAAATCGAGAGGGGACAAATGTACGTGATTAACAGAGCGTAGGGTGGCTAGAGTACAAAACATAGGGTGGTTGATGTTGACAAGGCTTTAAAATTTAAATTGAATTTCGTTTAAATTTCAATGCGTTTTCTCACCGCGTGTTCACATATCAACTCCGAAAAATACGAAATTTGAAATCCGGCAATAATTCAATATTCCGGACCCAATGGAACTGGTTTCGTTGAATTCCGAGACAGTGCCTCGGAAAGCTATTTTACAATTCAATTTAAACGATATAAATTCGAAACTGAACAAACTACTTTCAAATTCGATTCTGAAACATCTATTATCTTCAGTATTATCAATATAATTTTTATAAGCCTTTGAAATATTTTTAATTGGCTTAAAATTGAAGATTCAAATTTTTATTCACTTTCAATAGATTAAATTTTATAATTTAATCGCCAAATTCATTCTGATAATTTGAAATTCAATTCAAACCATCATTCAAATATTAAAATTAATTAAATATTCTCAATTTAAATTGTTTAAAATTCTGGGTCGTTACACGTCTGGAGGGATCCCCCAAGAATCTAACTGGATCTTTGCCAACACAAGGTCAGGTTACCTTTGTAACTAGGTAACTAACTGTCATGAGAATGCCATCCCCCGGTCGTCACCGACCTTTACCGAGGCCTCACCAAAAAATTCCAACAACCACATAAGTTAAATAGCTGGGCTTCATACCATGATACCACTTTTTATCCAAAAGGAAATGCATATAACTTAATGGATGCGACCCGTCTAACCTTGCCACATCCTTTCTGTTTCGACCATTTCCGGAGTGTGAGGTTCAATGAAGTCTCTTCTCACAAAGCTACGCTTTTCACAATTGCCATGCTTCGATCAACCAATGATCAGCACTTAGCATGCCACATTACCAAATTGGGAATATATCACTAGTAAATATCAACTTCATAACCTCTGAGCTCGTGCGTCTCAAAGAAGGTGTTAAGCTAAGAGAATAAATTCTCCGCCACCAAACAGAAATGTATTGGATAGAAACCAGCTTTACATCTCAAAATGTAACGTCAGACATACATCCATATAAGTCCATCCTCGGTCTGAATGGAACCAAAGGCACCCAGAAAGAAGTCCTTGCAAATCTGGATATCCTAAATCCCAACCGGACTCCCCATCACAGAAAGAAATCTCTATACCGAAGCAACTCAGTGAAGAGATAATCGATAGGTAATCCTTTCGTTTTCGAAAATACCCGGTCTTCAGCCACCATCTTCAAATGCAATTCCATTACGTCGTATCATTTATTTGGAATGGGTTTTATGACTTAATGTCCTCTCCTGGCAAATCCGAATAACGAGCACTTATTTTAAAAATATATGGATACATTAAGATCTTAGTTAAGTCACACTTTTTAGCCCTTATTTCCCAAAATCTTTCCTTTTGAATGGTTTAAACAAATTTCCATTTTTAATCTTTCAAACAAAAGATTCACCCTTTAAGATCCTCTTCAATTTGAAACAAGGTTTACCAAATCTTTAACAAAGTTTCATTCATAGCTTTCAAAACTATTTCCATTTCAAATTGATTTACCCATAACTTTAAATCATTTAAACAAAAACTAGAAATCCTTTCTTTATATGAAAGCTAATATCATTTGAAAACAAAGGTTTTTTGTTTCGGGAAAATCCGATTAAATTTGCTCAAGTTATAGCCTTTTATAGTATAAATCGGAAAAATCGGCGAACTGCCGTATCCTCGGTAAGTTCTATTTGGGTTAAATTTAAATTCCTAAAATAATTTTAATTTCAAAACTTCCTTTTCATAAGTTTTTCATATTTTACCCAAATCACTACCAAACAAATTTGGATTCAAAATTCAAATTTTTAAATAAAATTAAATTAAATTCAAAATACCCATGACTTAACCAATTTCCCATGAAATCCATATTTGTGTGCGTGTTTTGTGTATGGATTTTGCATACAACAATAAATAACCATCATAATCCAAGCACAACACTATCAATAAGCGGTATAATCCTATAACGCTTATCTTTCATTCACATATAAACAAGTAAATTCGTCACAGATATATAAATCGCGGTTCACGGCTTAATCTAAAACAATCATATCACAGAACATCACATGTCAGAGATATCAAACAATTCAAGGCATTCAACATAATCCAATCATCCATAGGCAAGATTAATTGGTTGTTCAATCCCTAATTAATTCAATTTAATTTCCAATTAAATTAATTACTTATGAATAAATTACCCAATCCTGCTTAATTAACATTTATTAATTACGAATCATTTGATATTAATTAACGAAATTAATTAATCAACCTTAATTATCCATCTTAATTTATAATTAATTATCCCTTAACTAATCACATAAATAAATTAACCTTAAGTTAATTAATTAATTAATTAGTTAACCCTTAATTAATTACATTAGCAAATTAACCCGTTAATTACCATAATCACTTGATTAATTAACCTTTAATCATTAATTAGTTATCTTTAATTACTTAAATAATTGTAATTAACCTTTAATTATTAATAAATTAACCTCTAATTAATCAATTAATTAACCTTTAATTGTTAAATAATTAACCTTTAGTTATTTAATTATCCTCTAATTACTTATATTAAATAAATATCTTTTAAGTAATTAATTATCTCTTAATTACTTTCATTAAGTAATTAACCTTTAATTTCTTACATTAATTAATTAACCCCTAATTTATTAATTTTTTTTTTAATTACAGTAATTAATTACCCTATAATTAATTAACCCTTTAATTACTTACATTAAGTAATTATTTTTAAGTAAGTAATTATCCTTTGATTACTCACATTAATAAATCAACTTTTAATTAATTACATTAAGTAATAATTTCTTAATTACTTACATTAAGTAATTATCCTTTAATTATTTAACCCTTAAGGAATTACTACACTTAATTATATTATCAAATTCCATTTGAAAACAATTAGGAGTCACATTAATTAATCACCTAATATATAATAATTTAAAATCAAAATAATTAATCTTTAAAAACGTTTAACATTAAACCTTTAATCTTTGAAACAAATTTATTATTAACCCATGAATTTACTTATACCTTTAAGTAAATAAACAACTATAAACATCTTTATCTTTTTAACAATTTCTTATTTAAGCTATTTAATTTTATTTAAAATAAGCTTAAGAATTAATTAATGAAAGTGTATATATATATATATATATATATTAAAACACTTTAAACATGAATAATTAAAATAGTTTATATCTAAAACGTTTAATTAATCCAAAAATAAACACATATTGTATAAAAGAATTAGTTTAACAAAATTTGTTAAAACTTGATTACAATTTTAAAAATTGTTTAATTTTAAAATTTTAAAACTGTTACAACCTGAACACGAGACAACTCGAGTTCTCACCTGAGCTATTTTCCAATTTTCTCAAGTCCAACTAGAGCCGCTCCTTTATTTTTTTTCAAACTTTAGTTTTAACTTAACTTTTTAAAACTAGAACCAAACTCGCGTATACACTCGAAACAAAACCTCAGCCAAAATACATTTCCCCCGAGGTCAAACCCGAGTTCTCCACTACTTCTCAAACCTACAGCAACCAAACCCATGTCTTATACGATATGCACGTGCATGCCGACGTCCACAGGTCACCAACGACCTCGCTAGTTTACCCGAGCACCCATTTCCATCAATTCGCCTCTAAATCAAAAACAAGGTACCGAGCATCTTCCTGGAACCCAAACTGGTCGACTAAAATGCCTTGCAATGCAACCCTCGATTGCCAGAAATCATGCGATTCCGTCCCTAGCTCCGCCATGACACCATGCACCGTTTCCCCATGGTCCGATCACCTCCGATTCAGTCTTGAGAAGAAATCTCCTCGAGAAACACTACGACCAAAACAGGTTCGAAAACCCTATCTTGACGTCGTCCAGCCACCACGACATTCGAGAAATCCATCTACCATTTTTCCCCAATCCTTAACACCTCAGCCTCCTCCAGCCTGAATCACGACAACCCTACCTTCACCGATTGTCGAAATTTGACGAAAACCTAAAAACTGATCGTCTCGAGAGATCTCCAAATTTACAATCTAAAATATCTTGAATTGATTATAAAAATTCATAATTTTGCAATATGAATCAAGTGGTAAAATCCAATCTTGATTTCCAAACATTTAAATTTTAACTTGTATCTGATTATTACTGTATTTTCTAATTTTTCTAGAAAAAACTTTAACAATTATACTTGAAAATATTTTTTAAACTTGGATTATGTTAATTCAAACATCTTTTGTTTGAACATCAAAGCCTGAAAAGGATTTGGGAATGGGATTTTAAATTTTGAACTTGATTTTCAAACCTGTAAACTAAGACAAGGCATATTTTCCTGTACATAGATATGCACAGACATTACTTCATACTTTTACATACATTCAAGCATATTTATATCTATACAAACATTTTCACAATATTCTTTCAAGCATCAATCACGAACACCCAGGTATATAACAGATCCAAGAAGTTTGTGCACCTGTTTTGGTTGTACAGAGAAGCAAAGCCTGGAAATGATTTTAACTTGAAAACTGTTTTGATTTTTTGATCTGATCTGATCCTAGTTGTTGTAGTTGTTTGATTTTGATCTGAACTTGGATCTGAATCACTTAGCTTCAGGTTTGAGTTGAATCTATGCTTGATTTACTTTGATCTGGAACTTAATTTTTTTTTTTTTGATGTTGATCTACTTGCTTTTAGCTTGAAACTGATGTTTGAGTTGATCTTGGCTTTGATTTAGTTTGAAATGCAAAAGGTTGTTGTCTGATTTTAATCTTTCTGGTTTGAGTTGTAGTTTTCCAGGCTTGGTTTTCTTAGTTTGAATTTTTTTTAAGAAACGAAAGATGAAGAAAATGAGAGGGCAGGAGAAAAGAAGTATATATATATATAACTTGTTTTTCTTTTATTATTTATTTTTAAAAATAAATGAAAGTAAGGACACTCGCTCAACTCCATGTTAAAATGTTTTACATTTGTTTAATGCATGTTTAAAATTCTTGCAGTTGTATTTGCATGTTGCATTTATCTCACACACGTTAATTTGCATGTATTAAATGATTTTATATAATTTACATTATATTTTCCAATTTAGTTTTATATTTATACATATGCTTTATGTTTTTAAATTTATATTTAATATCTCTTTTAAAGAAAATTATTTAAAATCCAATTATACACTAATAAATAATTATATATATATATATATATTATAAAGTTTTAAAATACAGAATTTAACATTAAATGTCTTTTGAAAATTAATAAATTCAAAATATAACTTCCAAACCACAATGTATATACATATATATTATATAATATGATTAGAAACAAATTTCTATTAGTTTTTAAAATATAGAGTTTTAAATCCATTTAATTTATAAGATACTTATTTTTGAATTTCAAATCCAAAATTCTTTTTATAATTTATATATATATGTATATAAACAAACACAAATTTTTATTTTATTTGGAAAAAACATTCAAGTTAATTTACAAATTAATCAAAAAATTATATGAATTCCTAATTTAAATTTGACTTAAAAACGGGATCGTTACAGATTACCCCCTTAAGAAAATTTCGTCCACGAAATTTGCAAGACAGAGAGACAAACAAAGAACAAATGAACATATAAAAAATAGAGAAATGGTTTTACCAGATCAAACTGAATATTTAATCTACATTTGGCTTACCAAATCAGAATATCATCAATATATACGAGAACAAATTTATTCAATACTTTACAAAATACTTCGGTCATCAGGTCTACGAAATATGCAGAGGCATTGGTTAGGCCGAAGGAATAATTAACCATTCGTAGAATATACAGGGTCCCAAAAAAAAGATAAATGGAAACAATTTTTCGAAATTCTCAGCTAATGGAATCCTTGGGCTAGATCCATCATGGAAAAGAATCGATTGCATGGTGTTCAATTCAGGACAAAAGAAATTTATCTTTAAAAATTTAACTTATTAAGATCACGAAAATCTATGCACAATTTCCTAGTTTGGTTTTAACCGAAATCGTTCTATTGGTATAATTTAATTTAACTTTATATTTTGTTAACCAATCCATTTCAAAGTAAAATTTCAAATTTATTAAAGTTAAGAACGAAAAGATTGATAGGAAACTGATGATAAGAATACGAATTAGGAACATTTTTACAATGTAAACAAAGATTCATAAGGCCATCACCACACCAAAGCTTCTTCTTGTAGCTGCCAGGAAAACATCAAAGAATTGATATTGGATGATGATCAAAAAAGGTTGATGGAAAAAGTTGTTTTCGCTATTACTGTTGTTGCAGGATATTGACTATTTGTAGTGGTACTCCCCTGCCCCATACCTCATCCTCTTCTTGCACTCATTCTCACAATCAGTGAATAGTAAAAGAATTATCTGAGGCATACGGACAAGATATCTTAGGGAATATACTCATTCTAGGGTGTTTATAATCCTATCTCCAATGAGTCACCTAATGTGTTATACTCCAAAGCTAAAGTTCTTACTCAACCTTAGCTCTGATATCAAATTGTAATGACCCGGATTTAGCGTCCGAAAATCGGCATCCAATACATCTCCCATATTTGAATGCCGAAAATTCGAACTTTGAGTTTGGTTCACCAGAGCTTATAACACATTAGGTGAAAAACAACACAGCGGAAACAAAGAAGAATTTTATTGATGCACAACAATTGATTACAACAATGATACAATATAAAATGATCAATGTTATCAAAGATATATGCAACAGTGGAAAAACATAGCAGTAGAAAACAACCGCAACAGTAGTGGAAAGGTAACATCTTCATGATCTTCAAGAGAGAGAGAAAAAATAGAATCCAATGGACCGCATCTCCATTTCCACAGTTCCAAACCAAAAGCTCGAACCACAAACATGCTGCAAAATAGCACAATGCAACCCCAAATCCACAGACTTCAAAGATTAGCAAAGCTACGCCTACTATCTGACCTAGCAGATAACCTGACTCTAGGCTGCCCGTGTGGAAAATTATCGGCACTCAGAGTTTAGAAAGGGAACAATAAACTCCAGGTCAGTCATGCGACTGGTGTGAGCAAATAAAAACAGTTGTTGGACAAAAAGAAACAACAAAAGAATAAAAGAAATTCGCTACGCTTTTTGGAAAATGAAACTACCATAAGGCCTATCGGCACACACACAACGCAATCGCACACTTGGGGAAGATTTGTCCTTATAATAGTAAAACATGCTTGATACGCAAATATCCTTTTGATATTATTATTAGTGCATAGTGTGGAAAACATTTGCAAGTAAAATTTTAATCTTAGCCAGCATACGTACCATTATAGTATGCCTACTATAGATACCATATTAGATGGCAAGTTCTACAACTAAAACCGTACAGGGCTCGTATTAGGTGATTGGATTTCCAACAAATGGTCAAGGCTAAGGAACTTCCTTTTCGAAAGGGTACGCCTCTAGAGGGATGCTCCGAGAACCTGACTGGGTCTCTACCAACACAAGATCGTGTTACCTCTATAACTAGGTAGCTAACTGTCACGAGTATGTCATCCCCCGGTCGTCACCGACCTTTACCGAGGCCTCACCAACAAATTCCATTAACCACATAAGTTAAACATCAAGGCTCCATACCCTGATACCACTTACTATCTAGAAGGAAATGCACATACCTTAAGGGGCGCGACCTCCGTAACCTTGCCGCATCCTTCCTGTTTCCACCATTTCTGGGGAGTGAGGTTTGATGAAGTATCGTCCCACAAAACTATGCTTTTCACAAAAGCCATGCTTCGATCAACCAATGATCAGCACTTAGCATGCCACATTACCAAGTTGGGAATATATCACTATATCAACTACATAACCTCTGTGGTCATGCGTCTTAGAGAAGGGTATTAAGCTAAGAGAATAAATTCTCCGCCACCAAACAAAAATGTATTTGATAGAAACCAGCTTTGCATCTCAAAGTGTAACGTCAGACATATATCCATACAAGTCCATCCTGGGTCTGAATCGAACCGAAGGCACTTCGAAAGAACTCCTTACAGATTCGGATATCCTCAATCCCGACCGGACTCCTCATCACATAGGGAAATCTCTATACCGGAGCAAGTCGGTGCGGAGACAATCGACAGGTAATCCTTTCGTTTTCGAAAATACTCGGTCTTCAACCACCGTCTTCAAATGCAATTCCATTACGTCGTATCATTTATTCGGAATGGGTTTTATGACTTAATACCTCTCCCGGCTAATCCAAATTATGAGCGCTTTTTTTAAAAAACATACGGATACATTGGGATCTTAGTTAAGTCACACTTTTTCGCCCCTTGTTTCCCAAAACCTTTCCTTTTGAATGGTTTAAACAAATTTTCATTTTTAATCTTTTAAACAAAAGATTCACCCTTTAAGATCCTCTTCAATTTGAAACAAGGTTTACCAAATCTTTAATAAAGTTTCATTCATAGCTTTCAAAACTATTTCCATTTCAAATTGATTTACCCATAACTCGAAATCCTATAAACAAAAACTGGAAATCCTTTCTTTATTTCAAAGCTAATATCATTTGAAAACAAAGTGTTTTGTTTTGGGGAAATCCGATTAAATTTGCTCAAGTTATAGCCTTTTAAAGTATAAATCAGAAAAATCGGTGAACTGTCGTATCCTCGGCAAGTTCTATTTAGGTTAAATTTAAATTCCTAAAATAATTTTAATTTCAAAACTTCCTTTTCATAAGTTTTTCATATTTTACCAAAATCACTTCCAAACAAATTTGTATTCAAAATTCAACTTTTTAAATTAAATAAAATTAAATTCAAAATACCCATGACTTAACCAATTTCTCGTGAAATCCATATTTATGTGCGTATTGTGTGTATGGGTTTTGCATACAACAATAAACAACCATCATAAATCCAAACACAACACTATCAATAAGCGGTATAATTCTACAATGCTTATCTTTCATTCATAGATAAAACAAGTAAATTCATCACAAATAAATAAATCATAGTTCACAGCTCAATCTAAAACAATCATATCATAGAATGTCACATGTCAGAGATATCACACAATTCAAGGCATTCAATATAATCCAATCATCCACGGGCAAGATTAATTGGTTGCTCAAATCCCTGATTAATTCAATTTAATTTCCAATTAAATTAATTAGTTATGAATAAATTACCCAATCCTGCTTAATTAACATTTATTAATTACGAATCATTTGATATTAATTAATGAAATTAATTAATCAACCTTAATTATCCATCTTAATTAATTATCTTTAGTTAATTAATTATCCCTTAACTAATCACATAAATAAATTAACCTTAAGTTAATTAATTAATTAATTAGTTAGTTAACCCTTAATTAATTACATTAGCAAATTAACCCATTAATTACTATAATCACTTGATTAATTAACCTTTAATCATTAATTACTTATCTTTAATTACTTAAGTAATTTTAATTAACCTTTAGTTATTAATAAATTAACCTTTAATTAATCAATTAATTAACCTTTAATTATTTAACTATCCTCAAATTACTTACATTAAGTAATTAATTATCCCTTAATTATTTTCATTAAGTAATTAACCTTTAAGTAATTATTCTTTAATTAATTACATTAATTAATTAACCCTAATTTATTAATTATTTTTTGATTAATTACATTAATTAATTACCCTACAATTAATTAACCCTTTGATTACCTACATTAAGTAATTATCTTTTGAGTAAGTATTTAACCTTTAAGTAATTATCCTTTAATCACTTACATTAATAAATCATCTTTTAATTAATTACATTAAGTAATCATTTCTTAATTACTTACATTAATTAATTATCCTTAATTAATTAACCCTTGAGTAATTAACTACACTTAATTATATTATCAAATTCCATTTGAAACAATTAGGAATCACATTAATTAATCACCTAATATATAATTATTTAAAATCAACATAATTTATCTTTAGAAACCATTAACTTTAAACCTTTAATCATTGAAACAAATTGATTATTAACCCATGAATTAACTTAGACCTTTAAGTGAATAAACAACTATAAACTTCTTTATCTTTTTAATAACTTCTTGTTTAAGCTATTTAATTTTATTTAAAATAAGCTTAAGAATTAATTAATGAAAGTATATATATATATTAAAACACTTTAAACGTGAATAATTAAAATAATTTATATTTAAAACGTTTAATTAATCCAAAAATAAACACATATTGTATAAAAGAATTAGTTTAACAAAATTTGTTAAAACTTGATTAAACTTTTAAAACTTGTTTAAATTTAAAATTTTAAAGCTGTTATAACCTGAAGCCACGACCAACTCGAGTTCTCACCTAGTCTATTTACCAATTTTCTCAAGTCCAACCCGTGCCACTCCTTTATTTTATTTTTTAAATTTAGTTTTAATTTAACTTTTTAAAGTTGGAACCAAACTCGCGTATACACTCAAAACAAAACCCGAGCCAAAATACATTTCCCCCGAGATCAAAACCGAGTTCTCCACTTCTTCTTAAACCTACAACAACCAAACCCACGTCTGATACCATATGCACGTGCACGGTTGATCAACGCCACTTCGGCCAGCCTTGCCAACGTCAACAGGTCACCAACGACCTCGTCGATTTACTCGAGCACTCAGTTCCATCAATTCGCCTCTAAATCGAAAACAAGCTACCGAGCATCTTTCTAGAACCCAAACTGGTCGACTAAAATGCCTCGCAACGCCACCCTCGATCGCCATAGATCATATGATTCTGTCCCTAGCTCCGCCGTGACACCACATGTCTTTTCCCCTTGGTCTGATCGCCTCCGATTCAGTCTTGACGAAGAAATCTCCTCGAGAAACACTACAACCAAAGCCGGTTCGAAAACCCTATCTTGACGTCATCCAGCCACTACTACGTTCAAGAAATCTGTCTACCATTTTTACCCTGATCCTCAACACCCCAGCCTCCTCCAGCCTCGATCACGACAACCCTACCTCCATCGATTGTCGAAATTTGACAAAAACCAAAAACTGATCATCTCGAGATATCTCCAAATTTACAATCTTAAAAATCTTGAATTGATTATCAAAATTCATAATTTTGCAATATGAATCAAGTGGTAAAATCCAATCTTGATTTCCATACATTCAAATTTTAACTTGTATATGATTATTACAGTTTTTACTGATTTTTCTGGAAAAACTTTGAACAATTAAATTTGAAAATATTTTTAAAACTTAGATTATGTTAATTCAAACATCTTTTGTTTGAGCATCAAAGCCTGAAAATGATTTAGGAATGAGATTTTAAATTTTCAACTTGATTTTCAAACCTGTAAATTAAAACAAGGCATATTTGCCTGTACACAGATATGCATAGACATTACTTTATATTTTTACATACATGCAAGCATATTTATATCTATACAAACATTTTCACAATATTCTTTCAAGCATCAATCACAAACACCGAGGTATATAACAGATCCAAGAAGTTTACTCATCTGTTTTGGTTGTACAGTGAGGTAAAGCCTGGAAATGATTTTAACTTGAAAACTGTTTTGATTTTTTGATCTGATCTGATCCTTGTTGTTGTAGTTGTTTGATTTTTCTTTAAACTTGGATCTGAATCACTTAGCTTTAGGTTTGAGTTGAATCTATGCTTGACTTGCTTTGATCTGGAACTTGGTTATTTTTATGTTGATCTACTAGCTTTTAGCTCGAAAGTGATGATTGAGTTTATCTTGGCTCTGATTTAGTTTGAAATGCAAAAGGTTGTGTCTGGTTTTAATCTTTCTGGTTTGAGTTTTAGTTCTCTAGGTTTGGTTTAGTTTGAAAATTTTTAAAGAAATGAAAGATGAAGAAAATGAGAGGACAGGAGAAAAGAAGTGTGTGTGTGTGTGTATATAATTTGTTTTTCTTTTATTATTTATTTTTAAAAATAAATGAAAGTAAGGAAACTTGTTCAATTCCATGTTAAAATGGTTTACATTTGTTTAATGCATATTTGAAAAACTCACACTTGTATTTGCATGTTGCATTTATCTCGCACATGTTAATTTGTGTGTATTAACTGATTTTATATAATTTTACATTATATTTTCCAATTTAGTTTTATATTTATACATATGCTTTATGTTTTTAAATTTATATTTATTATCTCTTTTAAAGAAAATGATTTAAAATCCAAATATACACTAATAAATAATTACATACACATATATATTTATAGAGTTTTTAAACATAAAATTTAACTTTAAATGTCGTTTGAAAATTATTAAATTCAAATTATAACTTCTAAACCACAATGAATATACATATATATTATATAATATGATTAGAAACATATTTCTATTATTTTTTAAAAAAAAATAGAGTTTTCAAATCCAATTAATTTATAAGAAATTTATTTTTGAATTTCAAATCCACAATTCTATTTACAATTTTTGTGTGTGTATATATATATAAGAAAACATAAATTTTTATTTGTTTTGTAAAAAAATTCAAATTAATTCATAAATTAATCCAAAAATTATATTAATTAATAATTTAAATTTGACTTAAAAATGGGATCGTTACAGGAAGAGTCTACAAGAAAGTTTAGGAACCAAGCTTAAGATGAGTACTCCGTAGATAGATGGGCAAACAGAAAGAGTTAACATAATCTTAGAAGACTTGTTAAGAGCTTGTGTATTGGAATTCGGGGGATCGTGGGAAGACCATCTACCCCTAGTTGTGTTTTCTTATAATAATAGTTATCACACTATTATAGTAAAGTCACCGTTTGAAGCTTTGCCTAGAAGACCATGCAAATCTCTCGCATGTTAGTTAAAGACCAGAGATAGATTAGTTCTTGGTCCCAATTTGGTTAGAGAAGCATCATAAAAGATTAAGAGGTGATAAGGGCGAGAATGAAGGAAGCTCAATCCAGGTAGAAAAGCTATGCAGATAAAAGACGGAAAGATTTAGAATTCTCTGTTGGAGATCCTGTTTTCAAATTGTCACCGATGAAAGGTGTTATCAGGTTCGGGAAAACAGGGAAGTTAGCACCGAGATTCGTAGGACTATTTCCTATTTTAGGAAGGATTGAAAAATTTGCGTATATAGTAGAGTTACCAAGTAGTTTGGCAAGAGTCCACGATGTTTTTCATGTTTCTCATCCGAGGAAGTGTGTTAGGGATCCAAACACTATTATAGCACCAACTTATTAAAGGATTTAGTAGTGGAACTAGACTTGACTATAATTAGGAAGCGTTTTCGGATAGTCGTGTGAGATTAGAAGAAGTTGAGGAATATGACATTCAGATTAGTGAAGGTCCAGTGGAGTGACAGTGATAAGGACTGTACATGGGAGACTGAGAGCAGGATTAGAGACGTTTATCCTGATTTTTTTGATTGTATGTTTTACCATTGATTGTTTTGTTGTGTACCTTATCGTAATTTGGAGGACAAAATTCTTTAAGGAGAGAAGATTGTAACACCCCATATTTTTAGTAACATTATTTAGGATATTTAATTAGCTAAATAAAATAAAATAATGTAAGGTGATTAATGGATTGAGATTTATGATTAATAGGGTAGCCATGCCATGCTAACGAGTAAATTAAAATAAGATAACATAAAATAAAATAGATAAAGGTTAGGAAGTAGACAGGGGCAAAATGGGAACAAGGACCATCCTTATGCCCTAAACTTTAAACCCCTTAGCCATGTATGCTCTTATTCATTCTCATTTGCAAATTAAAATCATAGAGGTCAACCACCATTTTAGAGGAAAAAGCTAAGTAAGAAGATTAATCAAATCAAAAACTATTCAAATCCCAAATCCTTAATCTCAAGCTAAGGTGAATAATGACTTCATCTCATTCTTCTAAAAAAAATCGGTTTAAGTTAAATCCGAAGTATTCTGAAAGTTTGTGCCATGTTTTTGAATGATTAAATGTGTATATATGCTTGTCTATGTTTTATGCTTGTTTATATAGATTTTATGACATGTTTAGATAAGAAAACCTTATTAAATGACATCCAGATACCTTGCAATTTTAGATCTAGATCCGAAATGATATTTTAGAGATGGGTTTCAATTGTCATAATTTTCTGAATTATTGTGGATTTTATATAAATTTTCTAGTGTAGAAAATGATATTTATAAATTATTTACGGCTAAATAATTATTTATTTAGGCCTGAAATTTATATATGTTAGAAAACCTATTGAAAAGGATTTTCTATAATTTTTGTAGAATTTTCCCAAGTATTTTAACGAATATAAAAAATTATTTAACGTATGGGACTTAAATGTCTTACATATTTATGAAAGGCGGAGTATTTTATAAAGTTAAATTATTTTTGTTTTTGAAATCTTGGTAGCACTTTTGAAAAGAAAAGAACTTTAGCAATCAACGAAAATTTGACAAACATAGTAGGTTAGTCAAAAAGTATTTCTCTTTTAAGTTAAAGACAAAATTTACTTGTTTTGAGCTTGTTTCGCCACTTTCGGCACCAGAGGTTCCGACCTAAACGTTTCGCCATCATTGCTTTCGAAACCAATGCATATGGTATCAATATACTTGGTGTGTAGCAAATTGGATGAAGGGGGAAGGTATAGGGTTGAAACATATGGTTCAGATAGGGTTGAAGCATGCCTTTGTTTTAAAATGAAGTTGCGCCTGCTTTGCTTTCGACTTGGTTAACTTTCGACCAGGCCAAATTGTTTTGAAGAAATGGTTTCGAATGGGTTCCGCTCTTTTATTTGAAGTTATGCTTTCAAAGGGGTCGAAACCCCTAGTTGCCGCTTTTCTTACCTTTCGAAGTCAATGCTTTCAAAAGGTATACTTTGTTCTAAAAATTTGGCCCCTTCTCCAATGCTTTCGGATGGTTGGTTTCAACACCATCACTTCTTTACTTAAGAATAACTTTTGAAAGCGCTATCGACTTTAATGGGTTTCAAATCATTTTGCTCTACTTGAAGGAATAATCCAAATGGTTTCGAATGAAATGGTTTTCAAAGATTTCAAAGGGGTAAATTTTGAATGGTTTCGAAAGGTTTCCACATGTTTTAATTGAACTCAAAGGCTTTCGAAAGGTTCAATGTTTTATTGCTTTCGAAAGGGTTTCAAATAAAGGCTTTGAAGGGGTGGTTCCCTAATGATTTCGAAAGGTTTTGAAGGAATGTTTTCCGGTGGTTTCGAAAGGTCTAAGAGAAAAGGTTTTTCCAATGTTTTCGAAAGGCAGTTTTAAAGCGCTTTAAAAGAAAGATGTCCAAGGTTTTAAAGCTTTCGAAAGGAAGGTCTTTCAATGGTTTCGAAAGGTTTCTATAAATGGTTTCAAAAGGAGGGTTTTGGCCTTTTGGCCTAGGTTGAATAAAGGGTTTTACTTGGTTTCGAAAGGTGTATTTCAATAGATTCGAAAGGGGTACTTTCAAAGATTTATATGTTTTCATCAACTAAGATTTGGTCAAAGTATATATAACATGGCAAGATGATTTTGAGTAAAGCATAGAGTATATGTATTTTCCACGTGTGAGTTAGATTTCAAGGTTTTAAATCACTTTGAAAAGGTTTTCAAGGAAAATTTTGAGAAGGTTTTCCTAAGTAAAATGACTCAGAAATTAGAATGCCAGATCAGACTGGTACATGGTCGCTCCCTATATATTAGCTATTAGCCCCAGCTAATTTAGTCCAAAATTCCAATGTGTAGGGCTTTGTCATAGGTAAGACTAAAAATATGATTACACATAGAAGGGAATATATGTTTGTATACAGATAGGTTATTGGTTACCCCGCAAAACAATTAGGATCAGGGGCCCTGAGAGATGTTACGTTAGTGACAAACCATCCAAAAGAGAAGTATTTAACAGATAGTTAAGGACAGACTGTCTAGAAGAGGTGTGTCTAATAGATGTTAGACTATTTTGGTTATATTGTCTGGTAGGCCCGACTTAGCCAAAGGTCAATAGTGAGCCAAACAAAACTATAGTGTTTGGATAGACAGTCCATTTGTTGCCTGATATGCTTACATAATAATGCTTTACTATTTTTACTAGTTTTGGTTGCTGGATTATGATTTGCAAAAGATATGTTTTAAAAGGATATTAATGAGGGGAAACCCGTTGCGCTAAGCTACGTAGTCCCACTTAATATCGTATATATTAGATGTATAGTATTATTCACACCAGATTTTATGTCTGACTCGAGATTTATGTTTTCCCCTTAAACTCTTGGGTGCTCAAAATTAATTCAAGTAGGATGAGGGTTGAGTTTTTATAGGTTTTAGTAGGTTGGCGAATTAAGCTTTCAGAGATGAGAAGGTGGCTAATGGATAGCTATTTAGTAGTTGCTGATTTGTTTTGTTTTATTCCGCTGTGTTGTATTTAAGGCGGTGATTTATATATAATACTCTAGTCAACCAAGAGGCATCATCATATGTCGCTCTTTGCGTATTTATGTAATAATTATATTTAATCTGAACTAGGGAAATTATTATGGGTTATGTAATTTTAATGTAAAACATGTGTTTTGGAAATGTAATGTGAAAAGGTGTTTTTGAAATTTGTGATTTTGTTTCATATTTAAATGCTTCTGGTATTATGGATACGGTTAACCTAGCAGTATTTAATTGCCGAAAGTAAATACTATGGATGACTGCTACATCCGTAGCGTTTAGCTTTAGGCCTCTAGATAAGGGATGTTACAACTTGGTATCCGAGCATAGGTTTAGAATTGCTTTAACTAAAAATGATTTTTGAGAGACATAATCTCTAGGAACTAGAGTAAGATCGGGGTATGGTATAACGCTATAGTATCATACTTGTATTTGCTGTATATAAGTATACGCAATATCTCTATTCTCCTATCTCAATTAGGTCATTCTTCTATATCTCACAAGGCTTGAATACAGATATGGATGTGTAACATCCCTACTCGGAGGCCCAAAACTAATGGCCACGGATGTTGCAGTCATCCATAGTTATTAATTCTCAGTAGCCAAATACAGCGGTGCTAGATAATTGATACATAGATCATAGAAATATGAAAAATAAATAACAATTAAAACCACATTCAAATTAAAACACTTGATGTTCATTACATAATCCAAAATGTAACCTCGTTCAGCAAAATATAATTATTACAATTGCGCCAAGAGCGACATATAAAGATGCCCTCTTGGTTAAGAAGAGTATACAGTAAGGCTAATAGATCTGCCATTACAACCAAATACACAGTGGAGAAGAAAAACTCTAAATAACTATCTACCTCCTGCATGCCTCCAGAAGCTTTATTCGTCTAAGAAGAAAATCTAAAAACCTTAAACCTCAAGCTACTCTAAATCAATTGAGCACATGAGAGATTAAGGGAAAAACAAAAAATTTGAGTCAGACATAAAGCATGATATGAATAATATTCTAACATCTCAATCCTTTTAGACATCTAGTGTGACCACGCCGCTTAGCGGAACGGGTTTTCCACTCACCAGTACCCTAAAACTTTTATAAAACCATATACTGTTCTCCTACGTCCACAAAGGTTAAAACATACATTTTCAAAATTTAATGATGATATGCAAACTTGAAAACAATTAGGATTTCCCATCCCCCGTTTAATATGACGCCCTATCCTATTTATGGTTTTCATGGGATCACTAAGAAACTATGGGCTTCTGCCAGTTAACTTAATTAATCCATGGGCTCCCCGGAACCTATTAGTCATTTTAAAAACTAATCACCTTATCCTAGTTTTAATGGGTTGACTAGAAACCTATGGATTTATCCAGTAACTAACTTCACATCCTAGTTTTTCGTGGGTGTACTAGGAACCTACTGATACTTCCATTAGCCACTTTCTGATCTTCTTTTTCATGGGTTTACTAGGAACCTATTGACTGATGTCAATTCTTAATCCGGATATAGTTTTCATGGGTTCACTGCAAACCAATTAGCCCCTACTAACTTTCCTTTATACGTAGTTTTCCTGGGTTAACTACGAACCTTTTGGTTAACTCCAATTACTACTTAATCATAGTTTTCATTGGTTTACTAGGAACCTTTTGGATTATGCCAATAACAACTTTATCATAGTTTTCGTTGGTTTACTATGAACCTTTTGGTCACCTCCAACAACTACAAAGTTTAGGCATCTTATATTTTTGGTCATCTTGACCCCTTGGATGCAATTCTACTAATTCAGGACTTTAAGAAATTTATATTCACTATTGAGTTAACCTAGCTGGTTATTCTACCCCTTTTTCCCCAAAATACAGTTATGGGTTATAATATCAATATATTCATATTTGAAGAAGCAAAAAAAAACAATTTAACAATACCACTCTTGTGGGTTTAAGGTCCTTGAAATATATTTCATAAAACATAGTTAACACCTTTAACTTATATTTTTATCAAGGCAATACTTCTTCAAAATTTCATAGTTAAAGCCTTTACAAACACCTTTATATAAGTCGTGGGTTTTCTTTTAAAAATTAGAGTATGGGTTTTCAAACCTTTCGACAACGTCGAAAGTTATACTTTCAACTTCTTCGAAAGGTTTAATCATTTGCTTTAAAAAACAATAGGCTCCAGCCCTTTTAATACTTTAAACACTTCCTTCGAAACCTTTCGACCTTGATAAAGCATTACTATATATAAGAGCAGAACCTTTCGAAACCATTTAAAACCAAACCTTTCGAAACCATTGGAAAGGAACCTTTCAAAACCATTGGAAAGTAAACCTTTCGAAACCATTGAAACCATTCTTTGTTTGCTTTACAATAGGTGAAAGTATCTCTTTCAAAACCATTCTTTGTTTTATAAAATATCAAGTAAGATGATTGAACCTTTCGACAGTGTCAAAAGCTCCTGCTTTCGACCCCTTTGGAAGGTTTAAGAAGTGGCTTGCTTTACAAAAACCATTAAACCTTTCAACTAAGTCGAAAGCTATTTCTTTCCACCCTTTCGAAGGGTTTGAAAAAAAATAATGGTGGAAGCTCTTTTCAAAATCCTCTTTGAAACAACTTTTCAAAAACATAGCTTTTGACCTAGTCGAAAGCTCTTTTAAAATCAACCTTTTGACCTTGTTGAAAGGACTCTTAAATCTTTTCAAAACCAAACCTTTCGACCTTGTCAAAAGGTCTTTAGAAAACATCTCTTTCAAAACCAAACCTTTCGACCTTGTCGAAAGGTCTTTTAAAAAAAGGTTTTTGAAACCAAACCTCTCGACAATGTCGAAAGGTCTTTAGAAAATAGGCAATTGATTTCTCTTTTCAAATCAAAAATAAACTAAGGTACCATCTCCTTCGGAAGAAATCCTTCGGCACCGTACCTCTGGACTTGGTCCAATTCACTACATACCACAGAATGATATCTTGTGCATTGCTTTCAAGCTTGATGGTCAACGAAGTCGAAAGGTCTTGGTCGAGAGGTCTGGGTCGGAAGATTTGCCAAAGAAGGCGGAACCATCTTTTTTTGGGTTAAAGCTGATGTTTCCAAAATAAGAAAACTTTTTGTAACTAATTTGCCTATTTTTAAACTTTTGATTGGCTTTCACAACTTTTTAAATAATTTGGATAATAATTGCTACATTTTCTCAGATCTAAATCAAATAAATATTTAACAAATAAGCCCTTCCTCTTATAAAAACAATTAAATCATTTAGGTCCTCCTTTCGATATAATTAAATTTGCATACAAGATCACTTAGTAAAAATCCTCAAAAGCTCCAGAAATTGACTTTAATCATGTTATCTACCATATTAAAATTTTAGATCCAAATTCTTAATATATTTTTCCAAAATAATTTATAAACCCAAATGGCCATATTTTCTTTTGAAAATTCATAATAAATTCTCCACAGCTTGCAAAAACTATAAAAATTGAAACCCAACTCCAAAATCATGTTTTCTATAACATAAATTTTTTCCCATGGCACTAAAAATAATTTTATCTCGGTTTTGCCATAAAAAATGTATATCTTCTTACTAAACAACCTTGCTTAAACACATATAAATCATAATAAAGCATATCATCATTAAATATATCATAAAAACATATTTATTCTTAAATCCGAAACCATATGATGATTAAATCAAAATAGAGATGTGAAATCTTTATTCACCTTAGATTGGATAAGGAAATTGAAGTTCGATTGAGAATGATTCCTTCTAACTTGAATTCTAAGCTTTAAGTTGATTCTCTCTTTTCTTCTTCCTAATGGCAAGCCTTATTTGCTTCTAACGGTTATAAATTTTGTGTTGGTAAAATAAACGTGTATGAACTAATGAGATGGTATAAGGGTGGGAAATGTGGGCGGTGTTTACCCTAATGTCCCTATGCTCAATTACTTAACCATCCTTTTAAGTTCATTAGAATTTAAATAAGCATGGCCATCTAGTTTATTAATCAACCTTATTCTCATTATCTACATTATTGTATTTAATTTATTCTAATTAAATCTTTTGGATAATGTCAATAAAATTAGGGGTGTTACAGGCTCCCCTCCTTGAAGAATTTCATCCTTGAAATTCAGTAAGGACTAACTAGCAAACATACCAATCATCTGTAACATCTCTTAACAATCATACTAGCCTATCCGACTAGCAACCAATCTATATAGATCTAATATAGACTTACCATCAAAGTAGATCAGGATAAGCCTCTTAAGTCTTTTCCTCTATCTGCCAAGTACAGTCTTTCTCGTCATCCCTCCATTGAACCTTCACCAACTTGACTGTCTTGGTCATCGATTTCTTCTCATCTCTTGCTACAACCTGAACTGGTTGTCTAACAAAAGTCAAACTGGCTCTACTACCAAATAGTCCAACTCTGTTTGAGGAATAATAGCCTTTGGATCATGCACAAACTTATGAAGATGAGACATATGGAATACATTATGGACCCCTGCCAAACCCCTCGGCAACTCTACTCTGTATGTTAGCTCTCCAGTCCTTTCCACAATCTAGAATGGTCCAACATATCTCGGGGACAACTTTCTTGATTTCTCAAACCGTGCCACACCCTTTATCGGTGATACTTTAATGAAAACCTTATCTCTCACTGAGAACTCTAGGTCTTTATGCCTCTTATCTACATAACTCTTCAGTCTAGATTGAGCTTCCTTCATCCGTCCTCGGATTAAATCAATCTTTTTTGATGCCTCTCTAACCAAATCTAGACCAAAGACTAATCTGTCCTTAGTCTTCAACCAATATGTTGGCGATTTGCATGGCCTTCCATACAAAGCTTCAAAAGGCGTCATTCCTGTACCAGTCTGATAACTATTATTATAGGAAAACTCAATCATATGTAGGTGATCTTCCCAAGATCTACCAAAGTCCAATACACAAGCTCTTAATAAATCCTCGAGTACATTATTAACTCTCTTTGTCTGCCCATCTGTTTGTGGGTGATATTCTGTACTCATCTTGAGCTTGGTACCTAATACCTCTTGTAGACTCCTCCAAAATTTGCTAGTGAATAATGCATCTCTATCACTGACTATGCTACTAGGAATCCTAGTGAGTCTAACAGTGTTCTTCATGAACAACTTAGCTAAAACAGATGCCATTCTGGTTGACATTTTCGAAATGAAATGGGCACTCTTGGTCAGTCTGTCTATGGTAACCTATATACTTTCATTTCCTCTACTTGACCTTGGCAACCCGTCTATAAAATCCATCGATATCGAATCCTATTTCCAAACAGGAATATCTAAAGGCTGAAGTAACTCACTCGCTTTCTGATGTTTGGCCTTAACTTGTTGACATTTTATACACTGCCTAACCCACAAACCAACAACACTCTTCACGCCTTCCCAATAAAAGCTCCTCTTCATATCTTGATACATCTTGGTTCCTCTAGGATGAATCATAAACTTCGATCGCTGACATTCTTCTAGAACTTACCTCCATATGTTCCCCACATTCAGAATGCAAAGTCGTCCCTCTTTCTCAACCATCCTCTTTGGTCAAGACTAAAATCTTTTTGGTCAGCAATCTCTAATCCTTCCTCAAGCCTTCTAATCCTCTCAGCTAAAACTGGATCTTCTCTTTGCTTAGAAGATATCCTCTCGATTAGCACTAGCCGAACTTCTAAACAAGATAACATGGCAGTACCCTGACTAGAACTAGCAGTAGATCTCAACTGCACACCACAATTAGTGAAAGATTCAAGTTCCCTCCATTTTGCCAACGTTGCTAACATCACATTCTATTGTTTTCTACTGAGATCATTTGCAACCTTATTTCCTTTTTCAGAATTATACTTTATACCAAATCATAAGCAGCCAAAAACTCTAGCAATCTATGCTTCTATGCTGCCTCATATTCAACTCCTTCTAAGAGAATAATTACTTTAATGACTTATGATCGATATACAATTCAAATCTCTCCCCCAAGAGATAATGCCTCCAAAACTTCAAGGCAAATTTCACCGCAGCTAACTCTAGGTCATGAGTAGAATATTTTACTTCATGTGGCCTAAGATGCCTAGATACATAAGCAATAACTTTGCCCTTCTACATCAATACTGCTGCTAAACCAATGCCACGTGCATTGGTGTATACTACCAACCATTGGTTACCATCTAGAACTACTAACACTGGTGCATTGGTCAACAAATGCTTTAAATTCACGTCCATCTTGGTCACTTTAGTCAAAGGCGCTGCTATCCACTAGAAATCCTTGATGAATTTTCGGTAATGGCTAGCAAGTCCAAGAAAATTCCTGATCTCGGTTACTGTCTCTGGCCTCCTCCAGACAGCTTCAATCTTAACTGGATCGACTGACAATCCCTTAACCACATGAGTAAGAAACTTAACTTCTTCCTTCCAGAAATGACATGTGGAAAAATTTTCCCTCGGCTGATTCTGCCTCTGTGTCTCCAGCACCACTCTAAGATGAATCTCATGCTTTCTTTCATCTTTAGAGTACACCAAAATGTCACCTATAAATACCAATATGAACCTATCCAAGTGCTCTCGAAAAACCCAGTTCATCAAATCAATGAGGAAAGCAGGCGCATTTGTCAATCCAAATGGCATCATCAACCACTCATACGAACCATATCTAGTCCGAAATGCTGTCAAAGAAATGCTGTCCTCCTCCACATTCAATTGATGGACCCCCATCACCAAATCCAGTTGGGAAAAAACTCTGGCTCCACTCACCTGATCAAAAAGATCATCTATCCTTAACCAGTGTAACTAATCTTGATCATCCTCTCATTTAACTTACGATAGTCGATGAACAACCTTAATGACCCATCTGGTTTCTTCACAAACACCGCAGCTACTCCCTAAGGCGAACTGCTTGGTCTGATAAATTTCCTTCCCTCCAGATCCACTGGCTGCACCTTTAATTCCTTCATCTCTGTCAGTTTCTTCTTGCTAGGTGATCTACTAATAGTTCCAACTCCTGGTACAAGGTCAATTCGAAATTCTACAGCTTATTTCGAGGGTAATCCATTGACCGGCTCAAATACATCTACAAATTATCTTGCTACTCGAACCTAACTAAGCTCATCTCCAACCTCCATGACACTCAACAAAGCAGCAACACTCTTACTGGAATGCTCCATTAGGAAAATATTCGTTTATGACTATTTGGGTGTATCAATGATATTTCTCGATCCTGGCAAAATATCCTAGCCACGTACTTACCAAACCAATTCATATCAAAAATGATCCCAAAATTTATGAAATCAAAGACATACAAACTGCATGCAAACTTATGACCTAACAAATCAAGTTCTAATTGGTCACATCTTATCCCAAGAGTTGCATACCCTCCTATTTGATTCATAACCCTTAAGGAAGAATCAAGGTTTGTGGGTTCTATACATAACCTATCGACCAAATACTAAGATATAAATGAATGTGATGCACCGGTATCAAAAATTACCCAAATTGGTATACTTTGAATCAAAATCGTACCTTCCATCGCCATTTTCCATTTCTATACTACAGTAGGTCTAGACGAAGATGGTGGTCCAATAGCAAACACCTTCCCTCTGTCCACCCTGACCGGCTTTGGACACTGGTTCTTATAATGCCCAACCCGGTCATAGTTGAAGCATTTCACATTCTTCTTTTCTACAGGCTTCTTTCCTTTTCCAGTTCTGCACTCGTGGGCATAATGGCCCTTCTTATCACACTTATAACACACTAAATCAGCATTTACCTTCTTAGCTGCCTCCCATTTCTGGTCTTCTTTCTTCTTAAAGAAGTTCCTTTTCCTTCCCTAAGGACCCTAGGAATCAACTGGCTTCTCCCTAGCTGAAAAAACAAGCATCTCCTCATCGTGGACGGTCATCTCCACCATCACACGATAAGGTTCTCTAATATGAGTTCTAGCCATTTTACCCAGACTGGACTAAAACCCCTAATGAATCTCTTATTTCTTCTGTGACGACCCAGAAATTTAAACATTAGAAATTGAAATATTTAATTGATTTAAAATTTTTGAAAGTTATTTTAACTTGAATTTTAGATATCAGAATGAATTTGGCAATTTAATTGGTGAATTTAATTTATTGAGACTGGGTAAAAAATTAATCTTCAGTTTTAAGCAGTTTAAAAATATTTTCAAGACTTCGAAAATTTATATTGATGATACTGAAGACAACGGAAGCTTCAGAATCGAATTTGAAACTGTTTGTTCAGTATTGAGTTTTATCGTTTAAATCGATGTTTAAAAATAGCCTTCCGAGGCACAGTCTCGGATTTCGACGAAACTAGTTCCATTGAATCCGTAATATTGTATTATTATTGGATTTCAATTTTCATAGTGTTTGGATTTATCATTTGGCTGTACGATAGATAAACACGCTAAATTTAAATCAAAAATTCAATATTATAATTGGTTCAAAAAGTTATCTTCTCCATATGATCGAATTTGGGCTCGGAACCTTTTCCATTGTGTTTGAAATAGGGATTAAACATCATAAACGCCTAGCGGCACACATCGATTGGAGATTGAGATTTTAAGTTGCGTGATTGTAACAATTTAAATTTGAATTTGAATTTGAAAGTAATATATATACGTGTGCATTCAATCTAATATTTTTTTTCAAAAGGTAAATTACATGTTTTATTTCTTACAACACGTGTTCATTTTCATACCCTCTTTGTAACACGCGCCTTCTTTCTTTAAATTTTCTTTGCCCTACTTTATAAAAAAATTATGCGGCCAAAAGAGAAAAAAAACGAATAGAAGAAACTTTTATCGTTCAAATTAATAATAATGGCCGCTGTTTTAAAAAAAACTCTAGATTCAAATCAATTTATCGTTTCCTCCTCTTCCTCAAATTCAAAATCTATGGCCGAGGATGAAACCGCAATTCCCCTTTCTCGATTCTTAAATCAGAAATCGCGATGGCAAAGGTCGCGCAAGGCAGGCTTAGCGGGCGCGCGTGGAGGGCTCGACGAGGCGGCTAGGGCATTGATGGAGGCGCGGCTGGGCATGAGGTCGTGACTCGAGCAGTCGGCATCGAGGTCGCGGTGGTCCGCGATTGGTGATTGGGGTTCGTCGAAGCTAGGGTTTCGATGTCAAAAGCGGCAAGTTGTTCTCGTGCTCGAGCGTGATGTCGAGGCCGTGACATTGGGCTCTGGCTGATGTTCGTCGACGGCGTGGCTGGGAGCGACAGTAGGGTTGGGTTGCGATTGATTTTGGGCAGTGAGGTACTGTTGTTATTATTATTTTTTTATTTAACTTATACACGTACAGTTTTAAAAATATTTACAGTGGAGTTATATATGCAGTTTTTAAATTTATATATATATATATATATATATATATATATTGTTCATGCATAAAATAAATATACGCATTTAAAACTACTTGTTATTTTAAACAATGGAAAATTAATTTATTTAATTAACCTATGTAATTATTTGGTAACTAGAAAATATTTTATTAAAAAGGAAAAAATTTGTTTAAACTAGATTTTTAGTTGATTAATTTATTTAAAAGGAAAATTAGTTTTAATTTTAATTTTTATATATAAATTATTAAAAGGAATTGATTTAAAATAAAAAGTATAGCTTAAAATAAAATCACAGGTTAATTAAATTTATCAAAAGAAAATAAATTGTTCAATTTATTCGGATATTAATAAATTGTATAAATGTTTATACAAGGTTTAAAATCGAGAAAACAAGCCAGAATGGGAAATTGATTGCAAAATAAAGGCAAAGGTGAGATCTTCTCACTCAATCGCTGATTTAAATTTTATAGTTAAATTTAAAATTGATTAATTATGTGCTTGAATAATTAATTTATTATTAGTTATATTAGTTTAGACCCTATGCGCCGTATAATAGCGGAGGTTATTATATTAAACCCATACACTGCGATATTCCACCTCGAAGTGGAATTGGTATTATATATGTATTTGGAGTTGTTGATTTCCCGCATTATATAGCGGATGAGACCCTATTGCGCCACATAATAGCGGATAATATTTTATAAATCGCATATACCGGGATATTCCACCTTGAAGTGGAATAGGTATTTAATTGTTGTGCTAACATCTACGGATGCAGGGAAACAGGTTGGAGGGATCCAACTGGATTCCACAAATATTTAATTTGTTTCGTATGTTGTGTGTTGATTATTTTTAATTCGTGTGATTATTTATGATTGAAACCGTTGAAGGCTACAATTTAGCCGAATATATTTTTGGTATCGTAGGATACGAGAAATAAATAAAAATTTGATTTTGAAATTCGAGTAGAAAATTTATAATAAATTTATTCAAAAGAAATGGGGAAATTTTAAAAGAATAAATTTAGATAGATAAAGTATTATCTTGAAAACTTATTAAATAAATTCCAAAATATGGGAAAAGTTTAATAAATGGATTTCGAATAATATTATTTAATAGTTGAAGAATCTATTTTAAATACGGATTTTAAATACTTGAAAGAGATAAAAGAATTTATTTAAAAAAAAGGAAATAAATTTAGAAATCAATTTGGGAATTAATTTGAAGTTAAAATAAATTTTAGAAATCGATTTGAAAAAAAATGATTTGGGGTTTTAAAATAAATCTTTGGGAAATCAATATGAAAATTGATTTGTTAATTGAAGTAAATTTAGAAATCGAGTTGGAATTTGATTTGGTGATTGAAATAAATTTGGAAACCAATTTAAAAATCGATTTGGGTATTGAAGGTGAATATTTGGAAAATGATCTGAAAATCGTATATCTTAGGATATTTGAAGGTTTAAAATTCACAATGGAAATTTTTCTAAAGGAAAGGAAATTTTATTTTAAAAATAAATATCAGTTTATTCTTAAAAGCACGGAAAGAAATTTACAAATTTGGATTTGGTTTTAAAATAATACTGTTGAGGAAATTAGTTTTGAAAATTGTTTTTAAATCTTTAAAGTAAAAAAATTTATTAAATTAATTATATAAGGGATCATTTTAAAGATTAAATGGATATTTGATTTAGAAAATAGTTACTTAAATATTTATACTCTATCTACTAATTTTATTTCCAAATTAGTTTGGACTTGAAGTCTTATATGTGATAATTAGTCTAATGATTTCATAACCAATATTTAAGTAAGTATTTAAAATGGTTTTATTTTAAATGTTCCAAGAATATTTTGGATAAGTGATTTGAATTATTTTAACTCGGCAGAGTTTCAGTGAAAATGAATGAATATTTGGAAATATATCCCGCGTAAGGAAAAATTGTGTTGAAATTTATTTTCAAAGGATTGAAGTGTGAATTTGTTTTCAAAATATTGAAAAGTAAAATTTTATCTTGCGAAGATATATTGAAAATAATAATAATTGGGGGGAAATTATTTGAAATCCAACAATTGTTGTGAATTATTGATTAATAGTTAAATAACAGACTATCAATATTGGCCTTTAATCGGCAATTGAATTTCGATGCGACCGGGAGTCGAATTCCATATGGATATTCTAAACCCACATCAAACCTTTGTAATTTTGATGGATCTTTTATTTAAAAGATTAAAGTGGAATTTGTTGTGATTTGTTGAAACTGAATGAACACTTATTTTTAAAAATAAGCGCCCGTTCTTCGGATTAGCCGGGAGAGGACCTTGTGTCATAAAACCCATTCCGTATAACGATACAACGGAATAGGATTGCATTTGAAGATGGTGTTGAAGACCGGGTATTTTCGAAAGCGAAAGGATTACATGTTGAATGTCTCTGCACCGGGTTGCTCTGGTATAGAGATTTTATCACCCTTTGTGACGGGGATTCCGGACGTGATTAGTGAATATCCGGATTGCAAGGGCTTCTTTTGAAGTGCCTTTGGTTTCGTTCGATCCCGGAACGGACTTGTATGGATGTGTGTCTAACGTTACACTTTGAGATGTAAAGCTGGTTTCTATCAAATACATTTCTGTTGGTGGCGGAGAAGTTATTCTCCTAGCTTAACACCCTTCTCTGAGACATACGAGCTCATAGGTTATGTAGTTGATGGTTACTAGTGATACATTCCCAATTTGGTAATGTGGCATATGAAGTGCTGCTGATCATTTGTTGATCAAAGCATGGCTTTTGTGAAAAGCGTAGCTTTGTGGACGAGATTTTGTTGGACCTCACACCCCGGAATGGTCGAAACAGGAAGAATGCGGCAAGGTTATAAGGGGTGGCGCCCTTAGGGTATGCGCATTTCCTTCTGGATAGAAGTGGTATCATGGTATGGAGCCCAGATACTTAACTTATGTGGATATCGCAAATATATATTACTTTGTTATTATTGTTGTTGAGGATCCTCAGATAAAGGATGTTTACGACTGGAGAATGGCATACTCGTATAGTAGTTACCTATTTTTGCAGAGGTAACCCAGCCTTGTGTTGACAGAGATCCAGTTAGGTTCTCGGGGCGTCCCTCCAGAGGCGTACCCATGTAGCCCAGGAAGTTCCTTTACCTGGCCATTTATTGGAAATCCAATCACCAATACGCGCTTTGTACGATTTTAGTTGTATAACCTGCCATCTAATACGGTAGCTATACTAGGCATACTATAATGGTATGTATGCCGGCTAAGATTAATATTATACTTGCAAATGTTTTCTGCACTATGCACTAATGAAAATATTAAAAAGATTTTGCGTATTAAGCATGTTTGATTATCATAAGGAGAAATCTCCCCTAAGTTTGCGATTGCATTGTGTGTGTGCCGGGAGGCTTTATGGTAGTTTCATTTTCCAAAATGCATTGCAGATTTATTTTAAAATCCTTTTTTTCCTTTTGTAAATGTATAACTGTTTTTAAGATCTCACACCAGTCCCATTGTGATAACCCATATGTTTGAACATTTGTTAATTTGATAGTTAACTGATTTTAAACTATTGAGATACTGATTTCATTCGATTAAAAAAATGAAATTTGATAAATAAGATATTTGGATGTATATAGATGAATTGGACTATAATAAATACTAAATTTCAAATACGTGAATAAATATTTAATTGATAATCTCTTAATATAATTATTGAAGTTTGACAATATTAATAATCTTCTTTATAATTATTTAATTGGGCAAATTTTATCTTTTCAAAATTAATAAGAATGATTTTCTAATCATAATATATAATATATAGGTGTATATATATATATATATTGAATTGGAAGTTATGTTTTTAATAGTTTTCAAGAGGTATTTGAGGTTGAATTCTATATTTTTTTTAAAACACTTAGAATAGTATCTATATTTATTTATTTTTAAAGTATTATAGCTTAAAGATTTAAAATAAGATTTAATGAAGAGTCATACTTTTTCTAAATATAGTTAAATGTATATATATAGATATTAAACAAAAAATATAAATAAATAAGTTTATATTGTTTAATTGAGTTATATATACATATAAATAAAAGAAAGTAAAAAGATAAAGATACATAAATAAATTTAAATTTTTTGTAAAATACATAAAAACATATAAAACATGGATTTACAAATGTAAGCAAGAGTATATGTTTAATGACAAGTGTCCTTAACTTCTTAAAATGATTAAATAAATATAATATAGGTTATAAACATCTCCATCCCTCTCTTTCATTTCTTTTATCATTTCATTCTTAAAAAAAGGAGAAATCTGAAGATTAAACCAAAGGGAAATCAACCTGAACATTCAGATCTAGGAAGCAAAGCAGCTGGAAAAACAATAAATAATCAAACAGAGTCAAATATCTGAAACTCTAAACCTGACCCAAGATCAGTTTTCAAATTGTAAACAACTCAAGATCGTCTCAGCAATCAAGCAAGCTTCAGATAATTCCAATCAAATATCAATTAAACCAAGCTACATATTATATCAAACAAACTGCTCTGTTCAAATTATTCAAGGTGGGTAATCTCTAAAATTTGGTATACCTTGAAATTGCATGTGATGATTAAGGAAATATATTATGACTTATGCAGTGCATGATGTTTTAAAATGATTCTGTATATATGTTTGTGTGTTAAACTCTGTGTATATGTCTGAATTTCAGGTTTTTGAACCCTGGTTATAAAAATTGAAATCATTCACCTAAAAGATTTCTAGGCTTCGATCTCTAAGTAGTGGAGTTTGTATGAGTATAACATCATAAAAAAATATAGCTGTGAACATAAGTTAAAAGTTTGAAGTTTTATTTAATATGAAAAGATAAGATAAAAACCTGTAATGCCTCTGGAAAACACAAAGAAAACATGACAAACTTTTGCAATTAAAATTTTAACTTTTCAGATTTCTTAATTCAAGTGTATAAACTGATTACATAAACAAAGATATGAATTTTAAAACTAAAATTAGAATTTTTAGATTGAAATTGATTGGGCATTACTGGTTTAACCAGAAATAATGTTTTGGTATGGTTCTGTCAACCTAGATGGTCGGGGTGGCCAGTATCATTTTTGGTGATGGAGTAGTGATAGTTGAATCAAGGAAAAATAGATGGAGATGGATTCAAGCATTGAGGCAGTGGTGATTTGGAACTGAACTTCATAACCCTAGTTTTTCAGTGATCAGGAAAATTGACTGTCGCGACTTATTTAGGGTACCGAGTTGTCCCAAATTCAGGGAGAAGATAGAAAGGATATGGAAAAGATTGTGGCCGGAGGTGAAGGTTCTCAGGTGTTCGGTGTTTGGTGATTGAGGCGAATTTCTGGTTCGACATTGTTACAATTTTGAGCTTGAAAGCTCGTTTTGATTTCGTGCTTCTACATGTTGTTAGAGGGTCGGAATGGTATCTGGGGGTGGTCGGCGACTTGCGTGTGGGGTCGTGAGGGATCGTAGTTGACGGCAGCGTAGGTGCAAGTGCACGGCGTTCAGGGTTGTCAGCTGATGATTTGGGGAAGATAAATACTCGAGTAATGTTCGAGTAGAATTGGTTTTTGCTCGAAGCTTTGGGGTTGGGACTCGAAGAAAATAGTTGTGAGGCTCGGGTTTACTGTTGTGACAGAGATGTATAAACCAGTCAGTACTTGGTTTATATGCTTCCAAAATGATAATGTTACTCGAAGTTTATTCGAGATATTTAGTGTTTTGCTCGAGTGAATTTTGTGTTGCTGAGTTAGTTCTGTTACAGGTTGGAAACCTGTTTTATTTTCAAAATTTAAACTTAATTTTTTTTTTAAAAGTGTAAAGCAAAGATTTTAAATGATTATTTTTAAAGCTAATTTTAAATTATGGATTCAAGTTTTAATTTGAATCATAGCTGGAAATAAATAAGTTTTAAGTTCAAATTTGATTAAAATACATTAAAAGGGTTTAGTGTTTAAAATGTTCTTAAATAAATTTGTATTTAAATTGGAAATTGAATGTAAAGAAATGTTTTAAAACAAAATTTAAAATTTGATTCAAATCTGGATTTGAATCTCTGTTTCAAAATAGATTTAAGTTTTTATAATTTTAAGAGTTTAACAATTTTGAATGATTAAGTAAAATTTAAAGGGTTGAATTTAAAAAGGAATTTGTTTAAAACTTTTGCGTAAGTTTCTTTTATAAGAAAAGTATTATTTAATTTTAAAGGTTTTAAATTGATTTTAAATTGTTTACTGAAGTTAGATTATAATTTAATGATTTGTATTAATTTAATTAATAGTATAATTAAATGGATAATTTATTTATTTAATAAACTAATGGAATAGATAATTACTTAAGGTAATTAAGGGTTATAAACTTAAAAGTTAAGATTAATTAACTTGTAATTTAAGAGTCATTAATTAATAATATTAGATCTTAATTAAGGATTAATAATTAAATAATCAAGTAATTATTCATTAACTATTAAGAAGAGGTTATTACTTAATATAAAGGAATTATAATAAATAATTACTTAATGAAGAAATTAAAGGAATTAATTACCAGATGTAATTAGTTTAAGGAAATTACGTGATGAGTAGTAATTAAAGGATAATTACTTGATGGGAGAAATTAAATAATGATTACTCAGTGTGATGGAAGGATATGAAATTAATCAAGGAGTTGGTTTAATTGATGGAGTATTAAGAAAAGTTAATTTCTAATTGTGATTAATCAAGATCGACTAATAAATGTAATTAAGTTTAATGTTAATTATTATATGAAATTTAAGAATAATTAACTAGTGAAGTAATTAGAGGATCATTAATTAATGTAATTAAAGGAAGTGATAAATCTTGCTTATTAATGATTAAATGATAATGGGTGCTTTGAATTGGTTGGTATCTCTGATATGAATTACTTTGTGATATGATTTGTTGGATGGGTGATGGTAATATGATTATTTATCAATTATGAATTGCTATGTAAAAGGATATTTGATAATGGAAGTTGAGTAGTATTTAATTGAATAACTTGGTTCTAAATGTTATTGGATTCGAAGAGACCGGAGTCGGGTATAGTAAATACCCGAAACCACTTCTATTCTTTATAATTTGATGTGTGAAATCAATAGAATGAAATGAAATGATTAAAGTAAATTGGACAATTAAATCTAAGTTTGGTACTTAGAAATTAAGGTGTGAAGTGAGTAATGTTTATAACAGCTTGTGAAGTCGTAAATTGATAAGTTACCCCGGGTTTATATAAGTTGCATGCTTTTGTATTCTTTGTTAGATGGGTTTACTCACGCTGGTTTCCAGCCTGACCCGGGTGTTACTTTGATGTAATGCTCGGGTCAGACCGAGTATTAAATATTTTCAGGTAAGGACGTTCTGGAGCTCAGGAGGCGAGCTGGATGGCAGGAACATATGGAGAGTTTCCACTGTGATATTGTATATCCGAGACATGCTAAATTGTATCGATCCAATCTTGTATAAAATTGTTGTAACTCTGATATATCGATGTAAATTGATAGATACAGTTTTCTTTGGTATAACTATTATGATATTATATTTTATCTGCTGCGAATGTGAGATTGTGTGTTTCTTTTCTGTTCTTCTTCTATATCATTCTTCTTTTCTTTAACTATCTAGAATTTTCGGGGTCGAAAATTTCAGGTCGTTACATTTGGTATCAGAGTAGAAGGTTAAGCGAGAACCTTGGCTCTGGTGGGTATACTCATTAAGGATAGTGTAAGTGGTGTAACAACCCGCATATTTATCGATTGTATATTCAAATATTTTATTTAAATATTTTATCGTTCATCGGATTTTGGTCCGAAAAGCTACTTTTTGCAAACCGTCGAATTAGGACTCGAGACCACTTCCATTGAGTTCAAAATGCCGTTTGCGACCTTTTTGAGTATAAGCTTCGATATGTTTGGAGATAGTTGATTTTTGCTACTTTTTCCCGCTTATGACTTTGGTTTGGACTGCACCCTTATTAGCTCAGCCCAACCCCTTCTCTTCATAACTTCTCCTCTTTAATTAAACACTTCAAGCTAAAGTAAAAATGGTGGAAGAGATGGGAAATGGAAATTCCTAAGCCCTAGCTTTCTTTGCAAATCCAACTTCAACATGCTACGTATTCAGCCATCATGGTGGATCCGAAAAGCATCTCAGATTTCTGGCTTCTCCATGATATTGCACCTCCACATAAGAGGTACATATAGCCAAGTGTGGAGGTCCTAATGTCAGCACATCCAGCAAGGTCTGAATCAGAATAACCAGTTACCTGTAGGTAACTTGATTTTCTATTGGTGAGCATGTAATTGCTTGTTCCCTTTAGGTATCTCAGTGCCTTCTTTACAGCTTTCCAATAAGCGATTCCTGGGTTACTTTGAAATCTACCCTGCATGCCAATTACATGACTGATATCAGGTCTTGTACAGACCTGTGAATACATCAAACTCCATACAAGAGATTCATAAGGATATTTGGTCATTTCTTCTCGTTCCATAGGAGTCTTTAGGCACTACTCAAGAACAAGTTTGTCTCCTTTCTGCAGTGGGACAGGACTAGAGGAACAATTCGTCATGCCAAATCTCTCAAGAATTTTGTCAATAAATGCTTTTTGAGACAATCCTAAAATTCTTTGTGATCTATCACAGAATATTTCTATTCCTATCACATAGGAAGCCTCAACCATATCTTTCATTTCAAAGTTTGTTGAGAGATGATCCTTAGTTTCACATAATAAACCAAGGTCGCTGCTAGCTAATAATATGTCATCAACATACATAATCAAAAATATGAACTTGCTCCCACTGAACTTGAGGTATATACAAGGGTCAACTATGTTTTCTATGAAAAAAAGCGGTAATGATTTCATGAAACTTTATATACCATTGTCTAGAAGCTTGTTTCAGTCCATATATTGATTTCTTAAGTTTGCGGACCATGTCTTCCTGTTCTTCAATTATGAAGCCTTCAGGTTGACGCATGTAGACTTCTTCTTCCAAGTCTCCATTTAGAAGGTTGTTTTCACATCCATTTGATGTAACTCAAGATCATAATGAGCTACTAATGCCATGATAATTCTAAGAGAATCTTTCCTGGAAACAGGAGAAAAAGTTTCATTATAGTCAATGCCTTCTTTCTGATTAAAACCATTGAAAATAAGTCTGGCTTTATATCGTTCAATTTTACCATTACGGTCATGTTTGGTCTTGAAGACCCCCTTACAACCGAATGCTTTATGTCCTTACGGCAATTGAATGATTTCCCAAACTTGATTATTATCCATAGATTTCAGTTCATCTTTCATAGCATCAATCCATTTAATAGAATTAACATCCTTAATGGCTTGTGAATAAGAAATTGGGTCCGTAGTTCCTTCAGATTCTATTAGATAAAGCATATAATCATCAGGAATGGTTGATCTTCTTTGTCTTTGACATCTTCTTAATGCTAGTTCCTGTGGTACTTCATCAACATTATGATTGGTGATAATTTCACTATGGAACTGTTGATCATTTATTTGGTTTTCCTCATTGTGAATAGGTTCAACAATTGGGATGATTCCCAATATCTTTCGAAATAGAGGGTAAGATAATGGGTACCCTTATTTCATGAATGACCACTTCTTGTTGTTTTGTACTCCCACTAATTTCACCATTCTCATAGAATTTGGCATTGCCGGTTTCAACAATTCTTGTACTATGGTTAGGATAATAAATCTATCTCCTTTAGATTTTTCTAGGTAACCTATAAAGTAACCACCGACTGTCTTAAAATCCAATTTCTTTTCATTTGAATTGTACAATCTAGCTTCAGCTGGGCAACCCCAAATTTGGAGATGTCTTAAACTAGGTTTCCATCCTTTCCAAAGTTCAAAAGGAGTCTTTGGAACAACCTTACTTGGAACTTTATTTAAGATGTAGATAGCTGTTCGTAATGCATCCATCCATAACGATATAGGTAAATTTGCATCACTCATCATGGATCTAACCATTTCCATGTATGTACGATTTCGCCTTTCAGCTACACCATTCTGCCATGAAGATCCAGGCGTTGTGTATTGTGCAACAATTCCATGTTTTTGAAGAAGTCTAGCAAAAGGTCCAGGATGTTGTCCCGTTTCATCATACCTTCCATAGAATTCACCACCCCTATATGACCTAATGATTTTCACTTTTCTTTCTAATTGCTTTTCAACTTCAGTAATGAACATTTGTACAGCATCCACTGAATGAGATTTTTCATGCAACAGATAAAGATAGCAATAACGTGAAAAATCATCGATAAAAGTGATGAAATATTTCTCTCCTCCAAAAGTTGGAACATCAAAACGTCCACAAATATCTGTATGTATTATTTCAAGAAGTTGTGTACTTCTTGTGGCTCCTTTCTTTGTGTTTTTTGTTGTTTTTCCTTTAATACAATCAACACATGTTGTAATGTTAGCGAAGATTAGGTCCGTTAGGACACCATCTTTCACTAACCTCTTGATTCTTTCACTGGATATATGACCCGGTTTTTTATGCCACAAGAAGTAAGAATCATTCTTGGATGACTTTCCTTTAGTTTCTTTTCCATGCAGGGTGAGTTAGATTTTAGCATTTTGTTTAAGATGAAGTTTATAAATCCATCAATTAATATTCCAGAACCAATAAGACTAGAATTTTTAAATAAACTAAAATTTCCACTTCCAACTTCAAAAGAATATCCTAATTTATCAAGTACACTTACAGAAATAAAATTACGGGAAATAGACGAAACATAAAGAGTTTGACATAAATCTAACTGATAACCGCTATCCAAAATAAGATGAAAAGTTCCAATAGCTTCAACTGGAGCTTTATCTTTATTCCCCATGAAAATGAAATTCTCACTTGGGTTTGTGGTTTGGATCGTAATGAATCCCTGCATAGAATTCAAAACATGAACGTTAGCAGCAGTATCAATCCACCAAGTAGAAGAAGGTACATTAGTAAGATTTGATTCAAAATGACTTACGAAACCCATTGGGTTACCTTTCTTTTCGAACCATGCTTTGCGCTTAATGCAATCTACCTGGAAGTGTCCAGGTTTCTTGCGGAATTTGCAGACATCATCCTTCTTTTTCTTCTTGGATGGTTGAGTGGCATCATCAGATTTGGGTGACGCTCTTTTATGCTGTGATTTGTTCTTTCTGCCAGCTTGTTTTCCAACCCCTTGAGTGAAATAAGCAACTTTAATGCCTTGCAAGCCTTTCCTAGCCTCCTCTTGAACCAGTTTGTTAGTCAATTCATTTAGACTCCACTTTTCCGTAATAGTATTGTAATGAATTTTGAATGGTTCATACTGAGGAGGTAAGCTAGTGAGAATGAATTGGACGAGAAAAGCATCGTCTATAACCAATCTCAAGTTCTTAAGTTTGGCAGCAAGGTTAATCATTTCAATGACATGAGCGCTCATTGAGCGAGAACCATCAAACTTCATGGTTACAAGATCTGCCATTAGTTTCCCAGCAATGGATTTGCCTGTAGTCTTGAACCGATTTTCAATGGATTGCAAATATTCTTTTGCGCTTTCAGTTTTGGGTAGGAAGGTTTTGATGTTGGTATCAATCACCATTCGCATAAACATCATGCTGAGCCTATTAGATCGTTCCCAATCATCATGGAGTTTGTTTTCCTCAGGCGTACTTGTGTCAGTAAGTGGGGCTGGCTTTTCCTTAAGGAGAGCCATGTACAGTTCAAGTACGCCCAAAGAAAACTCAACTTGCTCTTTCCATTCTGAGTAGTTTGTTCCATTGAGTCTGACGATAGACATAGCGTATGAATTAAGGTTTGAGGGCATTGCAACTGCAGATATAAAAGAAATGTAGGCTTCTTTATTAGAATAAAACACATGTCATAATAAGAGGTTAGGTTTAGCGCCTCCTGTGGGTAGGCAGTAGAACCATACTCATGGAAGAATGATAAACATTAATGTTTCATGCGTTATTATGCAAGCACAGCCGTCTGTGGATGAGACCGCATGCATCAGACCAGAGGAAACAAGGAAATTAAGCATGGAAGCGAAAACTAAAACAAGAGAGAAAAGAGGGAAACCGAATCGAACCAGGTGGTCACCTCCTTTGTTTTTTTTGCATAAACATTTGCCATTCTTTCAAGTAATCCAAGTAAATTCCATATATGAATTTAACATATAAACAATTATTTTGCAAATCATATATAAACAATTACCTTACAAGTTCCAGATCATGAATTTAATGTCAAACTAAGAAACAATTGTTTTCAATATGTATACTTTTTGAAAAGTATTCGCATACGATAAGTTGTTCCATATTATACAATAGGTCAAACATTATAGTGGAAAAAATTAACTTCTGCGGAAATATAAACTTTCCAGATCAAGACCTAAGCATACAGTAAATAGAACAATATTGATAATCATGATTATTATAGTAAATTAAATAATATGAATATTAAACTTGAATCATATTAACACTAATAATCATTATCATCATTATAGTAAAATTACAAACATCACATCATAGATCTATGCTAGTTTTGTTTTATATATTGATGGATTATCATGAATTCTAAAACCATGCTCTGATACCACATGTAATCTATATCTTGCGAATAACATAAACCTTATGATCTAGAATAACATGATTATCACATATGTAATGAATCAATAAAACATACCTCCAGACATCTCCTATATGAATCAGCAATGGTTGTTGTCGAAAGCTGTTTCAATGGATAAAGAAAATGGTTTCTCTCTCTTTTCCTATATCTTTCTTTATGTGTTTTTTCTATATACTTTGTGATGGGCAAAGGTTAATATTTATAGGTAGAGAGAGGACCAAATTTCCAGATTTGTAGACTTAGTCTTGATCGTCCATCAAGATCAAAATGAGATAAATTAACGCTCTAGATTATAACCGTTTTATTGATTAGCATATTAATATGAAAACCCTTTAGATTCTATTGAACACAAAATGAGGAAGGAAACGTTTGAGGAAGGAAACAGTCAAATTTTGTTACAAGATAAGGAAGGAAAATCCATTGATGTTTTCGTATTAATTTCCTTATAAATTTCCTTACAAAGATGCCTTATATGAGGCTGCATTTTAGAAATTAAATGTAAATGTTTGTCAATCATACCCTCTTCCATCAATAGTGTGAAATATTCCTTAGCTATGCAAAATAAGTAAGGAGATAATGGGTTACCTTGCCATAGACCTCTATTGGAAGAAATAAAACCGTGTGGTCTCCCGTCAATCATTATGGAAAAAGTAGGTGTTGAAATGCACTCTTGAAATAGCTTTAGAATGGAGGTAGGAAATCCAAAAGACATGGCATATGAAAAATGAAATTACAATTCACCATATCATAATCTTTCTGTAAGTCAATTTTTAAGCACATTTTTGGTTAACCCCATTCAACAAAGTCACGAATCTGTTCATGAGCAAGTAGGACGTTCTCACCTATGTTTCTACCTGGTATGAGTGATAATTGATTTTCTGTAATCAACAAAGGAAAGAACCATTTAATTTGATTACAAAGAATCCTCGAAATAATTTTGTAGAAAACATTAGCACATGAAATAAGTCTATAGTCTGAAATAAATTGTGGCTTATCTTTTTTGAGAACTAAAGTATGAAATTATGGTTTATCCATGTAGCAATTTTTTCATTTCAAAGATCCATGATACCGAATCGAAAATGTATTCATGTAGTTCATCCCAATGTAGTTTGTAAAATTTGTTTGAGAATCCATCAGGTCCCATGCTTTTGGAATCGTTAGAAGAAAATACTGCCACTTTGATTTCCTCCAATATGACTGGGGAAGATAAGTATTCTTTCCCAGAATTATTAATTTGCACTCTGGTTGAAATAGATGGGTAAGCAGTTACTGTGTTCCTATTGAATAAAAGTTGGCAGTTTGCAGTAGCATCATTTCGAATACTATTGTTGTCATAAATATAATTTCCTTGTAAACCAAGTAAAGCTTATTTTATTCTTACGCCGTATCATATATATATATATACATATATATATATATACATATATATATATATACATATATACATATATATATATATATATACATATATATATATACATATATATATATATACATATATATATATATAACAAAACCCCACGGCATACTAATCTTCCCAAGCTATAGCCTCAAACCTCAACATTCTTCCCTCCCTATGCATATTCCATGAAAAAACACACCACTTAGAACATGCACACATGCTTTGACCCATTAACAAAATATTTGTCGATTGCATATTGTAATGCAGCACTTGCATGCTCGTTTATCAAACCTAAGACATTTATACCTACCAGCTGTGCTACCTAAACCAACTTCTTCCTCTCTGCCTGCTTGTACATGTCTTTTGAATTATCTTAGAACTCATTAGATTCCAGTAGTTCTCAACCCTCATCAAAAAGCATGATATAGTCGGGTTCTAGAGACATCCTAATGCTCTGCTCGTACACATCTTTTAAATTATTTGGGAAGGAAGATTCTCCATCATGAGCATCTTAGCCTTTTTATCTACCCTCTCTATTATAATCACATTCTTGAACTTATAATATATCCTCTTCTTGAGAGCTTCATCCCTCTTGTTTTTATCCTTTACATATTCTTCAATTATCTAAGAAAGTGGACCCCTCTTTAGTTGTATGTTAGTCCATTGCGCCACCTAGGAACTAAAGTAGGTTTCTCAGGTTTAGGGTATATTCTCCTAGTCAAGTGTCTCCATTTTATCCTTTTTAAATTCAGCTTCCACGTCATCACCAACAAATGCATTATGTATAAGATCTGCTTTGATAAGATCCATAATCGATAGCAACTATGATTGGGACGAACGGTTGTTTGCTATACCGACTACCAGTGGCTTTCGAGGATTTTCTAGATGTTGTGGGAATATTATTGGATATGTTGATAAGCAGATTATGATGAAGAGGAATGATGCATGATGAGAGTTGAAGAATCGGTTGACGAAGATGGAAATAATTACAATCTTTTTTAGAAGTTATTATGGGCGAAGGGAAAGTATAATATAGAGTTTTATATATATATATATGTGTGTGTGTGTGTGTGTGTGTGTGTGTGTATAAGCTACTACTCACAGCCAACGAAATGGGTTTATAAATGCAAAGTTGACTTGGCAAGGAAAGGTGAGTACGAGCATTAAATGTTAATGCATAAAGATGGACAAACAAATGTGTGCGCACCTAGATTTTAAAAGCTCATTGCGTATAAAAAATTAAAGCATTTTTGGTACAAAGCTACACAATATCCTGTTCACTTATGAGCCACAAAAGATAGAAAATAAATTATGATCACGTAGAAAAACATGATGCGATCTCAAAACGAAAATAAAATAGACAGGTTAACTTATTCTATGAAGTTTCAAAAGTACCGACGTTTGCTGTAAAAAGCGTCAAACAAAAATTAAATTATTTTCCCAATTAAAATTTTCAAAAAGTTTCTACAAATTAAACTAAAGATACATCATTAAAATCAAGTCTAAATTTGAAACAGACAATTTATCATCATTTAAATTCAACTCCTAATATTTAAACAAATAAGATATTCAAATTTGAATACCAAAAATACGGATTGTTACGGTAAACGAAACTTGTTATCTCTGAACCAAAGTAAACACAAGGACCTCCGCTAAAAGTTTAAAGTACAATTTGCTCAAAAGGAGATGTTAGATTTCAATTATCCTTAAAGATGAAGTGGAGGTCTAAAGCAAGAGAGAATGGAGAGTTTAAGGACGAAGGCGGTGTTGGGTTGTAATGTAAGGGATGAGATATAAAGTTGGAAGAAGAGGGTTTGGAGGCGAGTTCGAATGAAATGGGAAGAAGGTTTAGCCGTGAAGAAAATATAGGCAAATAAAAACGAAATGAAACAAAGTGAAGTGTAGAGAGGGAAGCGCTAGCTTATATACGAGGCTAGAAGCATCAGATTTTTGAACTTCTCTTTGGAGCTGAAACGTTAAATCCCTAACATATGAAGGGATCAGCTATGATCCCCTGACTTGGGAATCCAATCTGATCCCTATTATTTGAAAAAAAGAAAGGGATCAGTTCTATGTACATAGAAAAAGGAGAAAGAAAGAAAGAGAGAAGGGATCGGTTACGAACCCTATGTGCATGCAAACGTAGATATAAAAATTATATAAAGTACATATATATAGAATTCAATGAAATTGCGTCTAATTCAATGAAAATTGGCAACGACCCATGAGCGAGCAAACAACATCTAAGAGCTAACAATAAGGACGCATGCTAGAATGTGCAGGTGAATATTTTGAAGGTTCAATTTTTGAATTCGACTGAAATTGAATTCAAACCTGAAGCTTTCAACGTTAAGACTGGATTAGATAGCCAAAGCTAACCAGTCTCGTAAAACCGAACATAGATATAAACTGACGAAATATATTCCTGGATTTATATTATTAGAAATCGACCAAGCGTCCTGACGGTCAAAAAGAGATACGACACTTCGAGAAAATAATTCAACGAAAGGATAGTGAATATTTAGAAAACTGGATAGATTTCTTGTCGACGACTATAACTTGGTATGATTCATAACACATCATGCTCAGCATTAGACGTAATTTGGAGGGCAAGGGTTATCCGGCATTTTGACCCGACTATACCCGAACTGATTGGACAAGTTAGACTCGACTATCATCAAAGTAGTAAGTCCAAAGCAATGAATGTGGAGTCCAAAGATCAAGTACATATGATAATATAAAGCAATGATCGAATGAAATTGAGAGATATGCAATGTATAATGTTGAAAGTATGGAATTTAGTTTAACGTGGAAAAATAACGGGCAAAAGAGAAAATCAGGTTGTTTACTGACTTTCTAGTAGAGGAGAGTAAGCAATCCATCCTCCTTCATTCATCGAGTTTGTGATTGAGTCATTCCATTCACTCTCATCCTCCCCCCACCCCCCGGTCGTGAGTTCATTATGACAATGACGGGATCAACTATAATCCCTCGCACTCACAGAGATCAGCATATTTCAGTTAAACAAATGCAAGTCAATGGGGAACAATCAATATCTCAAGATACATAAGTCTAACGCATATGAAATTTTAGGAACACGATATGGGGACCCTATGAAGCCTACCCTAAGGATCACACTTCAAAAGGATTAAGCAAGAGGGATCGTGCCTCTTCCCTCAATAGGGATCGGCCAGAATCAGGTAATAACTCACACTGCAGCAAAGATTGAGTAAACTCACTTTATACTAATCCAATTGGTATGAAACTTGGAGGCTAAGCATATTACAACATAGGAAAGCTCCCATCGGGATCGCACCGTCAAATTCCTCCAAAATAGGGATCTTTATCGGTCCCTATTTCTTGGGGTTTGGTCCATGCGATTCCTCTTATGGGTCCATATGATTTTGGAGATCCCTTTATCGAATTTTCACGGTGATATTTCATCATTTTCCATTATATATACAGGCTTGGTTGTTCATTTTCGATACATTATGTTGCTAGTTGCTTTGTACTCTATTATAACTAAGGAATTTCATCTGACCCCTATTGTACTTAGTTTACAAAGTGATTAAGAAAGCCATCTATTCAAAGTGGACGTAGGAAAACAATGTTGAACCACTATAAACCGCTGTGTTCTCGTTATCGCTTTGATTTTCTGTTATTTAACCGCTTCTTTCCTATATTTTCATTTTATGTTCTTCATTTATTTCTTTGTAAACTTTGTATTGGATGTTCATGCCAAATTTTGGTGCAAACATCTTATAAATCTCCTTTCCATTTATAGAAATTCTTTTATAATTCAACTGATTTTAAATCTCATACTTGTTATAAATCTTCAATTTCAATATAGTACTACATACTTTTCATAAAATGATCATTTCATATCTTGCTATAAATTGACAAATGTGATTTATTATTCCAATTTATCATCATTTCTATTTTATAAAATTATCATTTATAAACCTTTTCTTCTATTTATAAAATATCATTTGTAAATCTATTCTTTTATTTATAAAATATCATTTATAAATCTTCTTTTCTTACAACATTTTATGTAAAGTGTTTCACGAATACTTATTCAAAATATTTCCATCTTATTTTAAATGCGGACACTTTATTATAAGATATAAATACCTTTTATTCTTTAAAATAAACATCCGTTAATTATATTAACTTTTCTGTAAAATAAATTCTTCCAAAAGTACTTTTTAAAATATTTCCACATAAATTAGAAGAGACTATTAAAAAGGTTGAAGTAAAATAGAGAAGTTTGAAAACCAGTTCTGGAAAAAATAACATTGAAAATTCAAATCACATTTTAAAATCATTCTCCGAATCTAAATCAATTTCAAATCCAAGCAGCAGATAATAATATTTCAAATACTATAATAAGGCCTGGAGATACCATAGCACTTAACCAATGCTCTACTACCTTCACCACCAAAAAGGTTCAACTTTTTTAGCAAAGCTAAGCGGGGTTAACTAGGCCCCTATCAATTTATTGCATAAACAACAATGAAAGAATGCATCATAACAGGCTATGATACAGGAGAGAAGACACAAAAGAGAATACAACAAGGAAAAATAAAGAAAAATCTAAACTGCCAAAAAGCAAGCTAGATCCAGTTGACAACAATTCTACTGTCAAAACAGTTAGAATTGTACATAATACCATGCTTTATCGCTTGCCTCAATTCATTCCATAATTCAACATCATATCTTAGCATTGAATATTCTTATCTTTTTTTTGCTTCCACATAACCTTATAAAAGATTTAAGTATCAATCGCAGCAAAATGCCCGAATCATCTTTCCATTTTGTAGCTTTATATATATTGCACCATTATATCCTACTTGTTCTTGAAATATTATCCCTACCAAACAATTGCATGAGTCTTTTCCATAGGGTATAAGTGAAGTGCACTTAAAAAATAAGTGAACATCTATTTCATAATACTATCAAGACAGAAAGCACAAGAAGGATCAACCTGCATACCCAAAGCTAAAAGCTTATCTTTTGAATTGAGAGCATTTCTCAAAACTTTCCAAAGGAGCAAGTTATCATTCTCCTTACAATATAGATTCCAGATCCTTTTTTCCATGCCAAATGGTTGATCTCTTGCCAATTGTTCATATTGTTGTACACTAAAGCGACTAAATTTTTCTGAAAATCAAAAGACCACACCATCATATCAATCTACACTATAGGATAATGTTGCCTCATGATTTCAAGCCACAATTGCTTGATAGTCTAATTACTTGAGTATGGAAGGGAAATTAAACTATTATTGATAAAGTCACCAGCCTTAGCATTATTAGGAACGCTAGTTTGGTTTTTTGATTGAATGACATAACGGTTTCAAGTTTCATGCCTTGACTGTCCCATGGGTCATGCCAGAAGCTCATGTGCCCAATCTGAGAGGCCAGCAATCTTATTTATGGTAATAATTTACTTTGAGCTTAAGGATGGACCACCATGTCTAGCTACATGACTATGGAGTACCTATAGTCCAAAACTTTTTGCTTTTGAGGTTGTGCTTTAAAGTCCAGTTAACCCAAATGTTATTCTTTTTGGTCAATAGGTTATTAACATATATACTAAAAGCAGCTTTTTTCCAATTGTTAGGCTAAGAAATCCAAGCCCTCTAAACTTTTTATTCTGTTCAGTTCTATAGAAACTGATAGGTTTCAATTTGTTCGAAGCCGCACAACCAGTCCTAAAAAAATTGCAAATGGCTTTACGAATCATTTGAATGAGCTTCTTTGGAAAAATAAACGTCCTACACCAATATGTTGTAAAGGGGAATAACACAGACTTAATTAGAGTTAATCTTTCAGTCTTTGATAATGATTTATTGGACCAGCCATTCATAACATTAGTTATCTTTTCATTTAATCTCATACACTGGCCTATGGATATCTTGGAAGAAACCAGAGGTATACCAAGATAAGATGAAGTGTCGGATGCAGTTGGAAGGCCAGATAAAAGTTCGATAGAGGTAGCATGTTGTAGAGTGGTACCAGTAATTAAGATGTTGGACTTATCACAATTGATAGCCAATCCAAAAAATATATGGAAGATATCAAGGGTTTGAAATATGGCATTTATGGATACTTCGTTTGTTTTGGTATAGATGATTAAATCGTCAGCAAACATTAGAGAGGTGGTCAATGGCTCATGACATTTGGGGTGCATGATGATATTCTTAGAAACAGCTTCTTTAGAAAAAGGTTCAACTTTTAACACATATCAGTGTCACATCCAATATTTTTTGCATTCAATATTTATACAATAAGTATATAAATGAAATTAAAAATTAAGGGTGACAATGAATCTGTATCCTTTTACGAAACTCCCTGTATTACCTATAATTTTTTCATATGTCATCTGCTTTACAATATGGAAATTCAACTAAACCAAACAAATAAATCATCTAAGCATATAATTAAATTATGTCTACTCATATAACATATAGTGTTATTTCAAAGGTGAGTTCACTCACCAAAATACCAGCCGATGCTTAAGCGTTCCCGTTCGATCTAAAATTAATCAATTCATAATTTTAACTCAAAATCCTACAAGCTTTAAACTTGACGAAATCAGCTCCAGTACGTAGATAATGCTCCTACGAGCACAACACAAAAGACCTCATCTTGATTGGACCTCATATGTAGAAGATACAAATTTTATAAGTTTTGAATTATTAATTAAATTAATCACGAAATTAAACTAATTACCCTCTCCAAATCCTTCTTCCACCTTCCTTAATCACTCTTCTATACACGCACAAACGTGCACACCATCCAGGCCATGCATCTCCTCCCTAAACTCATGCTACACTCCATGAAATCATGCGCCGCCTTCACCAATGAACTTCACTTTAAAATCTCCATGCTCTCGACCTAAAAAGTTGAAGCTCAGCTCCACCTTTCAAGTCCCAACCTGTAGGTTCAGTGGCCACAAAACACCATGTTGCACCTTCCTTCCCTCGACCGCAACCCACCAAACATCTCTAATCGATGATTCTTTCAATGAGAAATCCAAATCTAACAATGTCATAGCCTAATTCATTCTCAATCGACAACAATTTCAAACCCTAACTCACATCCTTTAATTTCGATCACCTCCCATCACTACCGCACGAACAATTGCCTACAAAGATTTGAAGCTTGCACTCATTCGAACTCAATGAATCCGGTTTAATAATTTATCATTTGACGGAATCACTTGATTTTGATTTTTAGTAGAGGTGGCTGGGTTAAAATCATTTATAGTAGAAATAAATAAAAGAAAAGAAGTAAAGAAAGAGAAGTGAGAAGTGAAAGAGGGGTGTGGGTTAGTTTATGTTATAATTTCTAGTACTTCGCTACATAATATTTCCTTCACATATGAATAATAAATGACATATATAATGATACGATAGCTCACGACAATTGTAACTACCCGCCTTTTCAACCATCGAAAGTCGGTAGTGAATATACTTTGGTATTCCAATGCAGAACATCCAATCACCAAAAAGGAAAACTGTTAGGGTAAAAAGAAAAAGGAAAGAACAAAGAACATGGAAATCAGAATCTCATAGCAGAATTGACAACGTATAATATAACAGAGACAATAAAAACTATTACTCCAACATACAGAGTACATCAGAGTTAAAAAAACTTTATAAGCTGGACAGATATAAAATTTTGACCTTATAATTGCTAATAGGTATATTACATAATACAACGGAGAATAAAATACTGCGATAGGTGAACATCTAACGCTTCTCCAATAACTCCATATCATCAAAGCCAACCAAGGAAAAACTCGGTCTGACCCGAGCATTATAATAAAATAACTCCCAGATCAGTCTAGAATACTAGCGTGAGAAAACTCAAGTAATATGATGAACATACAAAAACTCTATAAGACCACGCTGCTAATGCGAAATGGGTTTTTACCTCACAAGAACAACATCCAATCAAGAAAGAATTGAAATAAACAACAGAAATAATCCAAATAAAGGGGTGGTTACTTGTTAGAACAGATCCCATATCGAATGAATGACATAAATAATATAAAATTCTAGACTTAAAAGAACGGTCAAATAATAGAACATAGAGAAGAGCACAACGCATTTCTCCATGCAATTCAAGAAATAATCCAAAGATGTGAATTAACAACAATGGAAAAGAGGAGTTTTTCCAACAATAACTAGCTAGGTATGCCCTCTCTACCAAAAGTATACCTCTAGAAATATACTTGAGGACTCTGGTTGCTCTTAGAAACCTCCAAGCCGGACCCCGCCAACTGTTATCGAGTATTCGAGTATTTCACATCTCAATGCGCAACATAGAATCCAATCTAGAGTGGATGTAAAAATAACCTAATGACAAAAACCCCACATAGCTTGGCCCTCACCCGTTCTTTGTTTTTGTCATTTCCGGCAAAGGACAACAAGACTCAAATGAGCAATACATCACCTTAGAGTGACAAAATATAAGAAGAAAGCGGACTCAAAGTGAATAGTCAATAAATCAACTATCTGGAATGATAAGATGGTTATTTTTACTTGCGCTTGGTTTTCAATCATAATACTTTTAAAGAAACTTTAAAAACACTCTTTAAAATATTCTTTTAAAGGGGAAAATTAACTTTTCAAAGTGTACTAAAACCAAGGCAAAACAGATGTCAAAACATTATTTATTATAAACTAACAAAAATACACTTAACTTTAATTGAAACAATCCTTTTTACCGTTTATAATCTATCATGTATAAATTTTAAAATAGTATTTATTATCCCAAAAGATAATAGATCGACAAAATTACCTTTATAAATTTTAAATCAAAGGTTAATCATCCAAAAGGATAATTTATATAACCTTTTTATAACTTTTAAAACCACATTAATTTTCCCAAACAAAATAAATCGAATTAAGAATCCCTTTCATACTTAAACTAACAATAATTATCCTGATAGATCATTAATCACATTTATATTCTTTCATACTTTTAAAAACAATATTAATTATCCTAAAAGATATTATATCAAATTTATAATCTCTTTTAATAAACTAGTCATATATCTTTATTAAATAGTCAATTATCTCAAAAACACCTTTATTTAATCTGTAAATTAGCTTTAAACATTATTAAACCAACTAATTTCCTTTTAAACACTTTTATTAAATGAATTAATTAACTTTAAAACACATTAATTAAAAATATTAACTAAAGTCAAATATCATTAATCAAAATGATAAACTAGATTCAATCAACGTTAATTAAAATGATTAACTAAACTTAAGACATCATTAATCAAAATAGTTAATTGAATTTAAATATCATTATTTAGAATGGTTAATTACTTTTAAACACACTAATCAAAATGAATTCTTAAACTCAAATATCATTAATTAAAATGATCACTTCATTTAAATATCATTAACCAAAAAAACTAATCAAATTTAAACATCTTTAATTAAAATGATTTATTAACTTAAAAATTCGTTAGTTAAAATGATTTATTAAATTCAAATATCATTAAGTAAAACAATTTATGAACTTCAAACAATCATTAATTAAAATGATTAATTAAATTAAAATATCATTAATTAAAGTGATTAATGAATTCCAAACATCCAGTTTCATGAAAATACAGCTTAAACAAAAAGATCTTAGGAGATGATATTCAATAATTGACATATAGCGAAAATTGCTATAATGACACTTAAACAGTTTAAATAGAATATCTCTATTAACACAACTAAACATCAATATAAGTAGCATAAGGAAATAAATAGCAATTATTGGAGAGAAACCTCTTAGGATCTATCTACAAATATTCCCTGCAAAACAATAGTTACGAACGATATATACGATCATGTGGGTTCACAGCAATTAAGTTAAAATGTCATCCATTTTTTGAACGGGATTTTTGACCAAAAACTCAATCAGACAAATCAATAAAACAACAACAACAATATCTAAACTATCAACCAAGCATTCACTAATAAATTTATAGCATTACAATATTATATAGTTAATTTAAGGGTAAGTAAACTCATAGAAATTCCAGTTATCACAGAAGCATTCCGGTTTGGACTAAAATCGATTCGACATTCGATAGCACAAAATTATATAAGCTCCAATCTCCTCCAATCCAACTCCAAAACATTGATATCGTCATTAGGAACCTAACATGACTGACCGCACTCGAAATTAACTTCGTATGAAATAAATACGAGTTAAAGAACATTCATTGATTAATTAACTAAATTAATAAATTCATTAACTCTTAATTACAAACCCTAATCCATCTTCCTCATTCAAAACACTTTCATGCCTAAAACATCCCAATATTGCAACCTCAATTACTCGACGCCATTGCCTCTGACCTTCATATGCCATTGCATCATCATCATCGACGATAGCCCCAATGACGAGCTACCATACGTCACAAGTATCGCCCTTTCAGTTCCTAATGTGATATGATCTAACCACAAAATCCAGCACCGTTTAACTACATTTTATAGCCGCCACGCTCCGCCTTGGCTCCATCCACCGCCGCCATCAACTCCCCTTGCCATAGCTACTTGTCCATGTTGACACTTTCGACTAATATGGCCTCTAATGTTGAAGCAATATGAACTGTTGGATGAAAGTTTTATAATTGTGGCTAAGGTCTGAGTAAATGGAAGGATCTGGGGCCCTATAAATAGGCCTTCTTTCTAATACTATTCATGTCCTAAAATTTATGGACTCCAATCGAGGCACGTTCATTGGCGTATTTAGCTAATTACCCCTCTGTCCAATTCAATGGAACTATTTTCGGGGCCTGATTTCATCATATATAAAAGTTAACTTTTTAAATCAAATTATATTATATATTAATTCCTAAAACTAATCACTATGAGTTTCGAACTTGTACGACCAAATAGTTTGTTTGATCGACACAAAACTTATTGGTCTACAATGCCTTATCATTCAGGTCCCGATGGCATTAATTTTGTCAAAATACGTGATAGTGCCCCGAAATGATAATTTCACCTATTTAAATATTGTTTTATATTTTCAATCCAATTATCACTATTTATCCTATTTATTTATTTTTGTAATTAAATTTACATCTTTAATTCACCAATATTATTTACTAATTAAAAGGAGTTAACTAGAATTATTAAATCCAAATTTAATACACAAATTCAAATATTTACATAATCCCTATATTTAAATATAAGTTATTAAATTCCGAAACCCAATTATTTATATATTTAAAATTAATTAAATTTTAGAAATCCAATGACCAAAATTTTGGGTTGTTACAACAATGTGACATAACCACAAAACAAAAATAAATACATTGGTTATCTTATTCTGTAAAGTTTCAAAAATATCAATGTTTGTCATAAAATATGTTAAATGATAATTTAAATATTTTTCAAATTAAAAATTATGGAATAATCCTACAAATTCATCTAAAAAACACGTCATAAAAATCATGTCATTTGATTACAATTGATTCTCTTATTTTTTTTATTATATTTGAATCAAATCTAAATATTTAATTAAATTAAAATATTCATGTTTGAAATGTTAAAAATTATGGTTCGTTACATTCTTTCCCTTTAAAAGAACTTTGTGACGACCCACCTTTCTAACCCTTAGGAACGACACTTAACACATCCTCGGTGTTTGTGTATCGTTGCCCAAGCATTAGAAAGCTGAATCGTCGTGGGGTGAAATACAGAACAGAATAGAAAAACCTCACAACGAAAAATACTAATTAAGAAATAACAATAAATAGTACACCAGGTTACTCCTTAACAAGGAGTTATCAGAGTTACACAAGAATACTACAAATCAGCTTAGGCAGTTACAATATCCTACCTTTACATATGCTGAAACAAAATATACTTACACAAACTAGATAATATAGCAAAATAGATAAATAAGAAGATGGGAAGCCTCTAGCTAGAACGCCGTCTTCAAAAGAGTCCAAAAAACCTGGTATTCTCGGACTACTCAAATAAAATGAGTACTCGACAGTTTATGGAGACAAAAAACTCGTGTATGATGATATATCCAGTATGAGTAAAATTTTAAACAAAGGTATTAATTAAACACAAAACATGTGAGACTACGCCGCTGAACATGGAACTAGTTTACTCTCACATAAATCAACATCTAAATGTAAGGAATGGGTAAATAATTAAACACCATGAAGAGTAGTTGACTCTTTCCAGTGAAAATAAGGAGATACATCTGAAGGTTCGAATCAAATAAGAAAAGGGAAATCTCCAACAAATGACTAAGAATGTGCACCACCCTTAAAGTATACCTCTAGTAATATAATCCTGAGAAGCTCATATACTCCATGACACTTCTCGGACAATACCAAGCCGTACTCAGCCAAACCTTACCGAGAATCTGAATATTTCACATCTAAATGCACAAATGAAATTGATCTAGATGAGATGTGAAAATACTCTAATGGGAGCATCCCACATAGCTTGGCTTCCTCTCATGCTTTGGATTTAGTCATATCCGATAAAGGATATAAATGCTCAATGGAGCAATAAATCGTCTTAGAATGACAAAAATAAAGAAGCTGATGTAACCGATAGCTAAGGAACTAACTATCGATGATATAAAATGATCGTATATGGAAATTAAATCTTGTACACTTATCACCACTCATTAAATTCAAACTTTTACTTTTTATTTGTTAATAATAATCCGAACAAGTCAAGTTAGTGTTACCTCAAAGTGATATCCATTGATTATTCTTGACTTTTGAAATAGCGATAAATCTACTTCTTCGATGTTTAGTGCTAATTATACAAATAAATTGTTTTCATATAAGTGATTTGCTTTACAAAAATAATTCCACAAAAAATCAAACTTTTCTTTTTAAAAAAACCGAAATTCATACTTGGCTTCACATTCCAAGTATTAGCTTTAAAACACTCTATTAAAAGAGTTTAATGGTTTTAAAACATCATTATAAAAAGGATTTAATAACTTAAAACATTCTTATACGTTGATTAATTAACTTTAAAACTTTGGTGCTATTTAATTAATCTATTTCAATAACCTTTGATTAAAAAGGGGAATCTCCTTTAAAACATCATTAATTCAATTAATAATAGTGAAATTAATTAAATTAATTAAATAATAGTTAAATATCATAAGAAATGATTAATTGATTTGATTTTTATTTAAGAAAATATTTATTTAACGTTATACAGATTTAACCTTTAAAATTCGTTAATTAAAAAGGTTTAATTAATTTAAAACATCTATAATTAATAAATCAATTAATCTTAATCCATCATTATCCAAAGATTAACTAGCCTTAAACATCATTAAATAAAATGATTAATTAAAATCGAAACATCATTAACTAAGTAATTATTTAAATTTAAAACCCATCATTAATAAGTTAATTAGTTAACTTTAATCATTTACTAATTAAATAATTAATTAAACAACTAATTAATTTAGTTAATCTTTAATAAATAATTAATTATTTTTGGAAACATCATTAATCAAAAGTTTGCTTAACTTGTAAGCATGATAATGAAACCAAACGGTTTCGATAAAAGGTGATTTTTCAAAAGTGCCGATATGCGACAATCGCTATACGAGCAGTTCAGAATTCGAGCATATGACATTTGGAACATAAAAACACATCACATAATAAAGGTATGAGCTTAAATACATGATGATTTACTATAACATAACATATATCAAGCATTAAATAACAACGACATTAGTTTTACTACTAGATTTCCATATAACCAATGATTCACTTACTAACTTTCAAATGCGACTATTTTCAAGCAACAAACCAAACCATAATTACAATTATATAATAATCATTCAATAGCTACAATATGGGCATGAATATAGTTTAAACTTTACAGTTCAAAGGTGGAATCTTACTCACCAAATTGCTCACTAACTTAACCGAACTTGCGCTAACTTCACGAATATGACTAGAACAATGTGCTATTATGCAAATGGTTTGACTTAGTTGCCCTTGGAGATGCTTTATGGCTCGGCCTAGAGGCTATAGGGCATGTCCACGATGAAAAATGGAGAGTTATGGATCTTGTTTTGAATTCTAAAGTGAAGTAGAATGAAGTAGAGAGGGAATAAGCTAGTTTAAGTGGGTGGAAGTGAAAAAGAAAATGTGTTATGTTACAAAAAATTGGATGGAGGCCATGGCTATTTGCATAGGAAGACATGTTAGGGATTTTACAAAGTAAACATGAGAAATTAAAGTGGAAAAATGTATGAATGGATGCATATATAGGCATGAAACAAGCACAATTACTAAACTACCCTTGCCTCTTCTCAACCACTCACAAGATGCCACATGTCTCCCCCTAAAATCCTCCTTCCCCATCATATTACATGGCCATGTTGGTTCCCATAGATGCATGAACATGCCTTGCACCATTTTGTGTATAAAAGTACGGTAATTTCATGTTAAAGTTACTATTTAACGCTACTCATGTCGTGCTTCATTAACTTAAGGTCGACTTAAGTTTATATTTAAACTAAGCATGATTTATTACCACTAACATATTAATTAACTTATCATATGACAATTATATGTGTTTTCATGTGTACAACGTTTTCCGACAACTTTTCGATGCCGAAAAGTCGAACTTTCGAAAAACGTTCTTCGGTTCCATTTTTCTATTTTATTTAAACTAAATATTTTGGTAAATGAAATTTGAAAATGATTTTAACATCATTAATTATTATTTCAAATATGTTTATTTGGTTATTAAAATCCATTATTTAAATGTTTAAAAGTTATTTAAAGGTTCAAATACAAAGCAATTAACTTAATCCTCGAAATTTTTAAAGGAAGAAAATATCTCCAAACCCTTAAACTTTTAAAAACTTCTTATGTTACTGAAAATTTGGTAGCATCTCCTTTACAGGGCTAGGTCCAAAAATATCACAACATCAATATAAGCTCATAAATGGGACCTCCTATATCTAGGGACAACATAACAACAACATATTCTTATAATATACCTTATAGAGTGTATATGCCACATAGTAAGCACACCCGTTAAGCTTAAACGCATACCAATTTGCGAGCAATCAAACTCTACTCATGAAACCAAAAGCAAATAACAAGCTTTGCTTCCATGTACCTGAATTTCACTTACATAACCAAAAATACAACTAATCACGACAAATGAAACAATACAACAACTCTTTCATCATATATCGAAATCTAAGCCTGCTAAATACTGTATAGCAATCATCTTACATCGACATGTCCTATCTAACTATGTAACTTGCATTTCTAATGTAAGAAGCATATAACTGCATTAAATCTCGTACGACGTATGTAAATCATCCGAAATATCAAGTTTGATCACTTTCTCAATCACATAAACTTCTCTTCTCAATTATTATCACTCATCAACTTCCCTTATAGGGACTCCGATCAGGTTTCTTGATTAGAAACTTTTATTCTCCTTACATAGCCATATACCATGTTAAAAAAAATCAGAATCATATTAAGAATCCATATCAAGTCGTTGTCAAAAATCAAGTGAAAAATTCTTGTTCGGATCGGTGTAAATTACCATGAAATATGGACTCAAATTTGGATCAAAAGCGGTTATACGAGTAAAATGATCTATGCACGACTTATGTATTTATTTCATTGGTTTCTTGACTACACAAATTAATTGTCATTTTAAATCACATTCACTTCTACCTATAGTATATTTCCTTTAATACTAAAATCATTTATTTTAAAACCATTTCATACTTAAGTTCATATTCGTATAATACTCCACTACGTCCTGAGAGTATTGTACAATGTTAGATTTGTTTTACTTAACTAGGAATTTTACAAATTTAACACTTGTTTAACTTACTATCTTTCTACTTTAGAGTTACGAAACTCTACTTTATTTTATTTTCATAGACGCTTAGCTTCAAGTTCTTAACTAATTGGGATGTTTTTCGACTGTTCAAAATCACCGAAAATTCCATTTCATTTTGACAAATGAAAACTACCAAAGCCACATATCATAATGAGATGCATAAACCAAACTACCATATTGAATAGGATACATGCATCCATAAAATAACTTAACTTAAAATTTAAGAATTAACACTAAGTATTTATTTCAAATCATTTTGAAACAATAATAATAATATACATATCTCCACTTGTATATCCAATCATACTTTTGGGATTAAATCAAAATCCGTTTTACTAAAACAACTCTATAGCAAATTACTATGGTAGCACCCCCTCCCCCTACTTTGAAACCCAAAAATGAACGCCGACGATGTTGTGGTCATTACCAGAATTATTTTCCAGCGATAGAAGTGACTTCAGTACGTTCTATCTCCTTTAAATTCCTTTTAAAATATTTCTGTCCATAAATACATTCAAATAATACTATTATTATTTTCCCTAAAACATTTGAAAATAATTTCCAAAAACAACGGAATTTAAGTTCTCAAATTCTCGATTATAAACTCGTTTACTTATATAATTTCACTTTCTTATACAAAATCATTTCACAAATGTATATCTTTGTTTAGACTATAACAAGTAACTTTTATAAAATTAAATTTTAACCCAACATTATCACCAAATATCTTAAATTCAAACTGTGAAATTTAGTTGATAAGGTCTTCGTTTCAACATTCCCACAATTACAATCTACTCAACCATCCAATGAAAAGGTAAAATTAATCATAAAGTAGTTGTGCACACTTCAAAGATCAACAAATAAAGAATCATTGCATACAAACTGACCAAGCATAACTAATCAAATAATAAATGATAATAATTGAATATTATCATTTCTTAACAAACGAACAAATACTGTAACATTCCCAGATTTTAGCCGAAATTAATTTGATAATAAATTTAATCTTTGGAATTCAATTATGAAATTATTGGTAACTAATTTTGAATTTTGGATTTAATGATGAATTAATTGGAAAATTTCCAGAATAAATAATGATATATATTTTTAAATAGAAATTTGGAATTTGGAATTCAATAATAAATATTTTATAAGTAAATTGAAGTTAAAATTCTTTCTATTTTAAAGAACTAATAAATAGGATGATTATCTTTTAAGTATACAGTTTGTTTTCAAATCATTTTACTTTAAAAAGTTGTTTAAATGTAAGTAATTTTAAATGTAAACAAGAATTAATGAAAGCCTTAAATAAATGTATATATTCTTTTGAAAAATTAAATTTGATAAAGATTTAAATTACTTTTCTTTTTTATATTTGAAAATATATAGTTAGTATTTATATATACACAATATATAGCTTTTATATGTATATATCATTTGAAATATAAGTATAAGATTTAAAATACATAACTCATAAATTAAAACAATGCAAGGTTTAAAACACAATTTAAGTAACATTTGACATTTGTAAAATAAGGAGGTAAATAGAATAACATGCGTAAAATAAGTAGCATGGAATAAACAAGTGGCATCTCATAAAAAAATAATTTGAAAATCTCGTAAAACATGCATAGGAGAAAATAATCAGTCTATTCTCAAAACTGAAACAAAGAAAAAATAAATCAAAACAAAAGAAATCAAACAATGAATCAAAACTGAAATTCAAAGCTTCAATTTTCAAGTCTAGAAATCCAAAAAAAAAGAATCAATGAAAAGATCAAATTTCAGACAAGATCATCTCAGCAAATTTAAGTCTTCATACCGGGAAATCTAAACAAATTTCAAGCTAAAACAAATCGAGTTCCAGATCCAACAAAGTGGATGCAAATTAAATTCCAGATCAATCAAAGTAAAACAAATTTCCAGAAGTTTAAAACCTGTTCCTCTGTCTTCATTTCCCAAGTGAGTAAACTTACTTAAACCTGTCTATTATTTGGTTTTGAAATTGACACTTGAAATGTGAAATGTGTGATGAAAATGTTGTTTATTATGCCAGCATGTGTGAATGCATATTGATATGCATGTCTGTATGAATAAGCTGAACCCTGTTATAAGTTACAGGTTTTAAAAACATGATTCAAAAATCCAAATCATCAAACAAAATGATTTTTCGGCTATAACCTCTGAATGAAAAATGTTTGTATATATGTTACATCATTTTTAAAATTAAATTCAAGTATTTAAATTAAGTAATTTACTTCAAAAATAATTAATTACAGAGATGATTTTATTAAGTCAAAAATCAACGATTTTAATTCCATGTTTTGACTTCATAAACTGATTCATAATACAAAATAATGAATTTAGGTAATAAATTCATGATTTTTAAGTTGATAATTGTGCGGATATTTTAAGTTGAACGGAAAAGATATTTACGTCAATTGCCGATGATCGGCGGGTCTGGGTTCATCGTGGTTAATGTCAAAGGTCGATTGGAGGATGTAGATTGTTGGAAAAATAGTGGATGATTTTCTAATGTTCTATGGTGATGGATCGATGGCATTTTAGGGTTTAGTGAACGGTTTTGGACATTGTTGAAGTCGAGGCCTTTTCGGGATCATGGGTGAACTGGAAGATATCGCACCTAGGGGGATGGAGGCGTGGGTCAAAGATGAAGCTCTGGTCGAAGATTTGTGAGTTTTGGTGGCAAAAGGTGGTCTGACGAAGTTGTTTTTGGATGAATTGTTGTTTTAGGAAGTTGTCGAGGTGGCTCAAATTCAACTTTCGAATTTCTCGTTGATCTGGGTGGTTGGGATGTTATAGGGGAAGGTTGAAAACTCGTTGAAGGTCACGACATCGATCGAAACCGATCGAAGCTCGTGTACACGTACACGAGTATCATTGGTATCAGGTGATTGTTGAAAATTGGGGAAGAAAGAATGTTCTTGGGTCCAAACTCGAGAAAAGTATGGGTTCGACTCGAAGCAACAGTGGGAGGGGTGAAGCTCGAAGCCAGGCTCGGGTTAAACAAAGATTTGTCTCGGATTGTTTTCAATTAACCAGGTTTTTAAATTTTAAAATAAAATAAAACATGTTCAGGTTTTTAAATTTAAAATGAAATAGAATCCAGATTTGAAAAAAAAGTAAGAACATGTTTTATGAAGTAACATTCGGGGTTTTAAATGAAAGTTTCCGAATAAAGTTTCAAGATTTAATGTTTACTTTAAGATGTTTATTTTAGGAGTAAAGTATTAACTAAATTTTCAAGTAAATTCAAATTAAACGATTTATTGAAAAATTAAACAATTTCTTACTTAATTCTTTTTAAATAATAAAGGCGTAATTAAGTTTGGACTAGTTACGCGTTTTAAAATAATTATTTTAACTAATTAAGTTGAAATGTTTTAATATGTATATATATAACCTTTGTTTAAAAGTTTATTTTAAATAAATAATCTGATTAAGAAGATAATTAGTGTTGGTGTATTAAACTTTAATAAATCAAAGTTCTCAAATAATTTTGTATAATTATTTTCAAGCATTTAATTTAATATAAATGATATTTAAATAAATCAATTTAGATAAATGGGTTATCTTAAGATTCACGTATCATTAGTTTGAAATTTATGATAATTACTTAATTAAGGGTTAATTAAGTATTAATTAATGATTAATTAATTTATTAAAAATTAATAAATAATGATGAGTAATTAGAGAATGATTACCTAATGAAATTAATTGAGTATAATTACTTATTGTAATTAGTAAAAGATTATTACTTAATTAATTAAGAGTTAATTAATCATAAAAATTAATTAAAGATAATTAATTAAAGGTTAATTATTAAAGAATTAATTGATTTATTGTTATTCTTTAAAGCACACATTTTAGCCAAATTTTCCTCTAATGGCCTCCCCCCTCGTCCTTTTTCTTCCTCTTTCCCGAATCTCTCTTCCTCCACCATCCCTCCGTACTGTCCTAGCCATGCTTCCTTTTCCTCTATCGTACCTCAGCCTCCTGATCCTCCTCCATCTCCTCAACATCTTGTCAACTGTCCTCCTCGTCTTGTCATCTATCCACCACTCCTACCAACACCCTCTGCAGTTGCTTTGTCTTGCCCTTCATCTTCTTCTCCCTCTCAACCTCTTTCTAGTCCTTCTTCACATGCCGTTCCTTGGTGCTCTCTGTTCAAGTCCAGACCACGTAATGCAGGGAAATTCATCCCGGTGAATTTTACTCTCGTTTATGATGGGGAAGCTCTTGTTCCTCCTTCTGAAGTTATTCAGGCTGGAAATGATGTGTAGGGCCAGTATCTTGTTGTCTTCTTCCTTGACAAGCCCTTACCGTATCTTGTTGTGCTGAATCATCTTAAGAAAGTTTGGAAGCTCAAAGGCTCCATTCAAGTTAAGTCTGATGGGAACTTGTTCCTCTTCAATCTGACCTCTGATGAGGATAGAAGGAAGATAATCTAGGCAGACCCTATAGTAACGAGGAACAAGTTGTTTATTGTTAAAGAGTGGGATCCCTCCATTGGCAATAGTGTCAGTACCATAAAATCTGTTCCAGTGTGCTTAAAGCTGTCAAATATTCCCCTCTACTGTTAGTCACATTTAGACATAAACTGGTTGGCAACAAGACTTGGACGATTCCTCTGCATGGATGAATCAACTGAAAAGCTAGACAGGATTGGGTATGCAAAGTGTTTTGTTGAGGTTACTACTTTGTTTGAATTACCGGAGTCGTTCTCGGTGAAGTTGTTGGATGGCTCGATGCAAGTGGTGAAGGTTGAATATTTGTGGAAACCAAAGATTTGTGGGAGTTGCAAGGAGTTTGGGCATGATAAACAAGATTGCTTGGTACATAATAATATGAGTGGTAAGATAGAGGTAGCTTTAAGTAAAGAACACACAGGAGTTGGTAAGTCTGATATCATGAATAATAATGATGCGAGAAATGTTAATGATGATAAGGTTACAGTAAGGAAAGGTGGGTGGAGAAGGGTTACTTTCAGGAAGGAAAGGGTTGGTAATTTTGATAAAAGGAAAGGGATCGAAAAAGAAAATAGAAACAACCAAGGAAAAGTGACATCTGTGGCAGGGGAATCAGTAGTGGTGGAATCTGTAGTCGTGCCCGAAGATGACCCCATTATTTCTCGAGTAGATCGAGTGCAGAATGAGGTTTTACTCGAAGCAATCATGAATCCTAATCCGTTTAATATTTTACAGTGTTCTGGTACTGGTGATGAATCAGACTTGAAATTAAGCTCCAATTTAGAGGAAGGTGAACTTGATCCTACATTTCTTCTGGCAGATAAATTTAATTCCTCACAGTATCTCTCTAAAAATGACAAAGCACCAAGTCATGGTCATTATGTTCAAAGCTACATGGATGGTGATGGATCAGCCATTGATATTAGTAGTACTACTGTACAACCACCTTCTAATATACAAGTTTCCCATGCAAAGGTGACACCCAGTCCAAACCCTATGCTATCTATTGAGCTAGATTTCATGCAATGCATTGAAAAATCCGTCCAGCTCCTCTTTCAATCCTCAACAACCAATCTGCCTCCTCTTCAGGAAACCATCCTTTCGACTTCTTCTTCCATCCCTATTGCCTCCCCATATATATTAAAAGGATCCATCCCTGGTTGGGTGTCACCACCAGTTGATCCTCCCCCTGTCATCCACACAAATGCTAAGTCTCCCTCATTTTCTGCTAAGCTCAAGTCAGTTAGAGTTGATCCTCCTTCAACAAGGAGTAGGGCAGGAGTGTCTCATCTTTCATTGTAGTTTTTCAATGACGAACAAGATCGCTGCTTGGAACATTAGGGGTGCCCATAATTTTGGGAAACTCGATCATGTTAAATCCTTAATCCATGACCATAATATCAAAATGTTTGCCATTTTGGAAGCCAAGCTCTCTCTTCCATTAACTATCAGAGCTGCAAACTATATTAATCCAACCTGGGATTTCAATCACAATTTGATGGAAGCCCCTTATGGATGTATCCTTGTAGTTCATGATCACTCAGTTTTCTCTCTCACACAAATTCTCTCTTCCACGCAAATGATTCATTTCCATGCTTTTTTCTGCCTAATCAGCTTTCATTTTATATAAACTTCATTTATGCGCATAATGTCGTTGCCATGCGGCAACCTCGTCTCAATACTCTCCCTTCTTTACGGCAATCCTCCCATCCATGGTGTTGGGGGATTTCAATTGTTGCTTGAATTTATCTGATAAGTTTAGGGGTCTTCCTCTGTTGCCAAGGGATATTACTCCTTTAAACTTCTCAATAACTGATTCTGATCTTCTCCTTGTTGTTTATTCTGGTGTACCATTTTCCTAGAACAACAGAAGTCGATCTGGCTTACGTACTTTCTCCAATATTGACCATACCTTCTGCAACGCTGCTGCCTTCTCTCTCTGGCCTTCCCTCTTTTCCTTCAAGCCTCATCCAATCTTTTCTGATCATTCCCCTCTTATTCTTTCACTTTCTAGTACGTCTATTAGAGGAAAGAGGGCTTTTAACTTTTACAATGCTTGGGTTTCTAACCCTGAATATATTAATATTATTTCTACTGATTGGTCTATTATTATTCATGGCAACCCAATGTTTGTTCTCTGCAAGAAACTAAAGGCAACAATGAATGCTCTTCGTCAATGGGCTCATGGAAAATTCGGGGACTGTTCTCTCCAAATCAAGAATATCAAGGATCAGTAGAAACATGCTCAGGTGATGCTTAATGAGGACCCATCCAATCCTATCCATGCTCAGAATGATTCCATGATTTTTTACCAGCTCAATGATGCTCTTTCTGTTGAAGCTAGTATGAGGAAGCAGCGGTATCATCAGAAATGGGTTTCTGAGGGGGGCAGGAATACTAAGTTCTTCCATGCTTCTATCAAAGTCAAGCGTGCTAGAGATCGTATTTCCACGCTGTGGGATGATACTGGGGTCCTTCTTAACTCCGATGAGGATATTGACACTTATCTCCTTCAATCTTTCTCTGATCATCTTGGTAACACCACAAACTTTATTCTCGACCTTGATAAGCTCAATAATGTCCCCCTTCCCAAGCTTCAGGCTGAAATGAAAGAAGTGCTTGTTGCAAAAGTGACTAACCTTGAAATAAAGAATGCCTTATTTTCTATGAATTCTAACTCCTGTGGCGGGCTAGACGGCTTTAACCTGGTTTTCTTCAAGACTAGATGGAATGTCATTAGTTCTAACTTTCATGCTGCTGTGCATAACTTCTTTGACAAATTTAAGCTGTTGAGAGAAGTAAACGAAACTAACCTTGTCCTCATCCCGAAGGTTAGACTTGTTTTAAATGCTACTTCCTTTAGACCTATATCGTGATGTAACGTTGTTTATAAATGTATATCTAAAATTCTTGCTTCAAGGCTTGTCCAAGTTCTGCCTTCTATTATTTCGACAAACCAAACTGCTTTCGTTCCTAACAGAAACATTCTTGACAATGTTATGATAGCTCATGAGTTAATTAATGGTTATGGTAGGAGTCAGTCCTCTCCACGTGCTATGATAAAGCTTGATATTAGTAAGGCCTATGATAGCATTCATTGGTCCTCAATTGTTCGAATAATGTCTGCCATGGGATTTCCTAAAGCTTTTGTGGCCTGGGTGTACGAATGCATTTCTAGTCCCACTTATTCCCTCTGTTATAATGGGAAAACAGCGGGGTACTTCAGAGGAAAACAAGGGGTGAGGCAAGGGGACCCTATATCATCATACTTATTCATTATTGTCATGGAGGCTCTCTCCATCATGCTATCCTCCAAGTTTGATGATAAAAGTATTTTATATCACCCTAAATGTCAATCCCTTCGTATATCATCCCTTTTTCTTGCTGATGATATCATGATTTTCACAAAGCCTACTGATAGTTCCATTATTCAAATTCTTGACATTGTGCACACCTTCTACTTAGCCACTGGTCTCAAGCTAAACACCTCTAAATCTCAGATTCTTATTGCTGGAATTGATAACATTGATAAGGTGAGGATTGAGGTTTTGTCTGGTCTTCAATCAATGGATAATAATATGACCTAGTTAGATCTTCCTCTGTGCACTTCGAGGGTTACCAAAACTGCTTGTCTACCCCTATTTGATAGGGTCACTAATTGGCTGAACTCTTGGTCAACTAAGTTTCTTTCAATGGCGGGAAGACTTGTTCTCATCAAAGAAGTGTGCTTTTCTATGACTGTTTATTGGGCCAGAAGCTTCATTCTTCCTTCCAAGCTCCTTCACATGATCAGAGCTGCAATGATGAGATTCTTATGGACTGGAACAATTCATAACAGGAAGCTAATTCCTGCTCCCTTCTCTTCTTTGGAAAGGCCTACAGGTAAAGGGGGCCTTGGTATAATAAACATTAAACGTTGGAATATTGCTGCTGTGACTGCTCATGTCAACGCCATCTTGGTTAAGAATGATAGCCAGTGGGTGAAGTGGACATGGAGATATCACATTAAGGATAAAGACTTTTGGTCAATAGAGGTCTCTCAGGGTAGTAGTTGGATATGGAGGAAAATATTGGGTATTAGAAATTTGCTTCTCCCCCTGGTTAAATTCAATTTGTCTCCTTCCAGTTCTGTGAACTTTGGACGGACCCTTGGATAAGCTATGGTTGTGTATTATCTCGAATGTTATCTAAGCAGGATCAGGTTCAATTTATGATTGGATTCAATGCTAGGGCTGTTAATTATATTGATCAGGGGAAATTGCTCGTTCCACATTCTAGTAATCAGACTATTAACACTATGTGGAGAAATTTGGCACACCACAATGTTATCATTACTGATGAGGAGGCTCTTTCTTGGAGGGGAAAGTCTCACTGCATCAGTGCAGTATATGAACTCCTTGCCAAGGTTGAGGAAATGCTTGTTTCGATATGGGCTAAAGTTGCTTGGACTTCGTATTCGTCTAGCTCGGACAATCTTTTGTTATGGAAGATCGTTAACAATGCTTTGATGACCAGGGATAGGCTTGTGGCTGTTGGAATGGACGTGGATAATCTGTGTGCCTTCTGCAATATAACTCCTGAATCAGTTGAGCATATTTTCTTTGAGTGTAGTTATCATATTAATTTGTGGTCAAGTCTCATGCAAAAGGTTGGGGTTAATGGTTCTGACTGGATAATTCTTCGTAAGGTTACAAGGTGGCGATCCAGTAGATGGGACATTGTCTTCTATGTCCTTAAAATATACATACGAAATGTTTGGATGGAGAGGAACAAACGGTGCTTTCACAAGGTTTCTCTACCTGCTCTGTCTATGTGGCAGAATATGATGAGAGAGATCAAAAATGGTATAGTGCATCTGGGCATTGCTTCTCCCCCCATCAGACTGATTTTTGGAGGTAGCTCTCTGATTTCTCGTACTGTTTTTTCTTTGTGCTTCGGTCTGTGCATGCTCTTCTGCTGTGGTTTTCTTGTTCTTTCTTCCTTTTCATGTTGCTATGGTGTTTTTCTCTGTCTTGTGTTGTTGTAGTATGGTGATGTTGTTTTCCTGTTTTTTAATGTTTTTGTTCTGTGATGTGTTGTAGTTTTCCTTTCTTTTTGGACTGGCACATACTTTTTTGTGTCTCTCCTTGTGTGTTTTCTCCTTGCTTTTTCCGTCTCAATAAAATCTGGTAGGGGCCCAGTCAACCTCGCTGTCCATTACAAAAAAATAAATAAAAGTTAAATAATTTATTTTCTAAGGATAATCAAAAAATAATTGAAGGATAATTAATTAAATGGTTTGTAATTAATTAATGATAATTAACCGGGATTATAAATTTATTAATCTGGTTTAAATTAAGTTATAATCAGGATTGGATAATTAATTCACAAGGAATTAATTTAATTAAAAGTTTAATTGAATTAGTTAAGGATTTAATAATTAAATTTATCCTGCTTATAAAGGATTATTGAATGTGGGTTTGCTTATGAATGGTTGTATTGTATTAGATGCTTGAATTGATTGTCCTATCTAATCTGTGATATTCTGTTCTATGAATTGAGCTGTGTATTAATTTATTTATTTATCTATGATACATTTGTATATTATTTGTGAATCTGTGAATGAACGATAAGCGTTATAGATTATACCGCTTATCGATATTGCTATACTTGAATCTGTAATGGTTGTTGCCATTGCATTATTGTGCAAAACCCCTAGACTACACCATACACACACAAATATGGATTTCATGGGAAATAGGTTAAGGCGCAGATTTTTTGAAATTAAATATTATTTGTTTTAAAGTTGAATTTTGAATCCAAATGGTTTTGGAAATGAAATTGGGTTAAATATGAAAGCTTTTGAAAATGAGTTTGGAGATAAAAGTTATTGAATAACTTGATAAAATTTTGAATTTTAAATAAGTTTGATTTGAATTTGAATTCAAGATTTGAAATTGAATTCAAGATTTGAAATTGAATTCTATGTTTGGAAATTATGGTTTAAAAAGGTTATACAAGTTATAAATGTATTTATATGGGTTTAAAGCCATTTTAAAAGTATTATTTTGGAAATTTAAATTTAACCCAAGTTTGAAAGACTTTAACTTGTGCAAATGTAATCGGAATTTTTCGAAACAAAAACTATTTGTTTTCAAATAATAATAGCTTTCATATAAAGAAAGGATTTCCAATTTGTGTTGAAAGATTTCAAGTTTGAAATAAAATTGAAATAGTAGCTATGAATGAATTTTTGTGAAAGATGGTTAAACTTTGTTTTGAAATTGAAAAGGATCTTAAATGGAATCTTTTGTATAAAAGATTTGGATTGAAATGGAATTGTTTTGAAAAGCTGTGAATGAATCTTTATGGAAGATTAGTGAACTTTGTAAAGTGAATCTTTTTGTTTAAAGATTTGAAAATGGTAACATGTTAAACCATTTGAAAGAAAAGTTTTGGGTAATAAGTTGTGACTTAACTGAGATCCCAATATCCATTTGTTCTTTTAATATATTGGGCTCATTATTCGGTCTAGCCGGGAGAGGAGCTTGTATCATATAACCCATTCCGAATAATGATACGACGATAGGATAACATTTGAGGACCGGTGGTGAAGACCGAATATTTTCGAAAGCGAAACGATAACTCGTCGAATGTGTCTACACCGGCTGATCTCCGGTATAGAGATTTGATCATCCTTTGTGATGGGAAGTCCGGACGTGATTAGAGATTATCAGGATTTGCAAGGGTTCTTTGTGAAGTGCCTTTGGACAGAACCCGAAATAGACTTGTATGAATGTTTGTCTGACATTACACTTTGAGATGTAAAGCCAGTTTCTATCAAATACATTTTTGTTTGGTGGCGGAGAATTTATTCTCTTAGCTTAACACCCTTCTCTGAGACGTATGAGCTCGGAGGTTATGTAGTTGATGGTTACTAGTGATACATTCCCAATTTAGTAATGTGGCATATGAAGTGCTGCTGATCATTTATTGATCGAAGCATGGCTTTTTTGTAAAACATAGCTTTTTGGACGATACTTCGTCGAGCCTCACGACCCGGTAATGGTCAAAACAGGAATCATTGAAGCAAGGTTATTTGGTGGTGGCGCCCCCTGAGGGTATGTCATTTCCTTCTGGATAAAAGGTGGTATCATGGTATGGAGCCCAAATATTTACCTATGTGGATGCTGCAAACTTATTGCTTTGTGTTTGTTGGTTGATAGGCACCTCGAATAAAGGTTGGCAACAAGCGGGGGGTGGCATACTTGTGTCAGTATTTACCGAGTTATAAAGGTAACCCGGCCTTGTGTTGGCAGAGATCCGGTTAGGTTCTCCGGGACGTCCCTCTAGAGGCGTTCCATTCGGTGTGAGAAGTTCCTTTGCCTAACCATTTGTTGAAAATCCAATCATCCAATATGCGCCTTGTACGGTTTTAGTTGTATAACCTGCCATTTACTTATGGTGGTCACCACTGTTTAGATGGTAGCTATAGTAGGCATACAATAATGGTTGTATGCTGGCTAAGATCAATATTATACTTTCGAAAGATTTTTATGCACTAATAATAATATCAAAAGGATTTTGCGTATCAAGCATGTTTGACTATCATAAGGAGAAATCTCCTCCAATTGTGTGCTTGCATTGTGTGTGTGTGGCGGGAGCCCTTACGGTAGTTTCATTTTTCCAAAAAAAGCATTGCGGATTTCATTTTAAATTCTTTTTTTTGTTGTTTAAAAGATAAAACTGTTTTGTTTGCTCATACCGGTCCCATGACTGACCTGGAGTTTATTGTTCCCTATCTAAACTCTAGGTGCCCACAATTTTCCATACGGGTAGTCTAGAGTTAGATCTTCAGATAATCAGTTAGTAGATATAGAGTCGATAGCATTCGGCCTTTGGTTTTGGCAATCGCATCGTGATCGCATTTGCTTCACTTCAACTTGATGGTGGTTCGAGCTCATAGTTTGAAGTTTTGGAATGGAGTTTCTGATATTGGCTTATTTCTTTCTCTCTTTAAGATCAAAATGGAGATTTTCTTTCCGCTGTCCTTTTTGGCTCTGATAACGATATTCAAATTGTATCATTGTTGTAAAGATATTGTATCAACTATAGTACATTAATGATATATTCATTCTGTTTCCGTTGTGTTGTTATACTTAATGTGTTATAAGCTCTAGCGAACCAGATTCGATGTTTGAATCTGTGGCATTCAAGTATGGGTGATGTATTTGGTGTCGATTTTCGAAGGTCGAGTAAGGGCCGTTATAAATACATCATAAATGACTGTACTAATATTTGAATGTTATACTTTTATTTATAAAATATAATCCTATGTAAAATTATTTCTTTTACCAATTTCAAAGACAATACTATGTTGGTTTACTTTGTCCAAGTGTTTAGAATCCCATATCGATAACGTGGCATCTTAAGTCTCGACTAGAATTCAGAAACCACTCAATTGATCAATTATCACAATATAAAACATTTTTATTGCACTAAAAAGTAAGTGCTCTTATATATAATATATTCAACTCATTCTATGATGTTACTAACCCTAGAATCTAATGAGTTTACTCCACCAAAACCTTGGTGTTCGCTCAACCTAAGTGTTGATACCACATATAACGACCAATATTTTTGACCCACAAAAATCGACACTAATACATCCACAGTTTCCACGTGCCGAGCATTCAAGTGTCGAAAAGAAGATTATTAGGGTAAAAGAAATAAAAGATAGGATAAAATCTCACAACGTGATGAGTAATATATAATATGCAAATGATCTTTACGAATGAAATTGTAACATACACACATCGATCAGAGTAAATAAACCTAACATTAGCCTAGATAGTTGTTACAACCTTTCCCTATAAATGAAGATAAATAGAAAACAACAAATGCAACGAAAATTAATGATACATGAATACATTATGGAGGCATCTAGCTCGTCTCCTAAAGCTCCAAAGCATCTATAACTAAATTTCGAAATATATTCGGCTAACCCAAGCATTATAAGAAAATAACGCCTGGATCAGTCTGGAAAACCAAAGTGAGAAATACAATTCATATTGATTTTTAACTTACGATAAGCAAACCATTCTCGTAAGGCCAAGCTGCACATAAACATAGATGAGTTTTCACCTTACGACGACCAAATCATTTTTATTAGAAAATCCATTGATATTATAATAATATTTAGGGTTTAAAATAAATAAATAAATAAATAAATAACATAGCTGAAATGCTTACATCTTACATTCCAATATATTTGGTACACAACTAAGTTCGTAAGGCATATGTTACGGAATGGATTCCAACAATGACAAAGTAATGGATTACCTTTGTACAGTACACCTCTAGATAAAATGTACCAAGGCTGCAAACCTTGCACCTCTACCAACGCAAAATGGGCCAAACCCTTCCAAGATATTACCAAATATGATCACCAACTCGGCTGCCAATTTGGCAAACCGTTCCGAGGGCCAAGCATACATATTCTGTAAATATTGATCTAGATACAAGTGATAATCATACCTTAATGGTAGAGAACCACATAGCCCCATCGCATCTCCCATGTTTTAGTCATTTCCAGGAGTGTTACTTGACTACATTTTACTTTTTTAGAAAATTCCATTTGGAATGCTAACATTGCCCTCTAGGAAACAATGCAATTCCAGCATTCATCTATGCAAGTTATTCTAGGATTGAACAGACCAAGGCACTACATTATTACATCCTCAATAATAGTAGTAAGAAGCCCTTGCACTTTAAAGGACTCCATCTTCGATTCCATTATCTTTAAGATGTCTTTAATTCAAAAACATATGCTAGTTCGAGTTGGTTTTTGAATAACTAATCTATCCAATCCTGGTCTCTTTGAACAAACAATCGGTAGTTTAAAAACATGTCAAGATTAGATAGTCGATTATTTAACTATTAAATTAACAAACAATCAAACCGAAGATTTAATTTCCTATGAAAACTAACCATGGTTAAGTACATAAAAGGCCACTAAGCTTCCTTAATTAATTCTTTCATTAATTAAATTCACTTTGCAAATACTTATCAATATATTTTTACAAAGATATAAATATGTATACTACTCCTTAAATATTCATCTATACTCTTACAATACTTGAAATAATATTCATATACTTATCTCATTAGTATAACTATATCCACAAAATCTTAAAAAGGTTTCATTTCCAAAAATATACTTGACTGGGTTTAAATAAATGTCATTTAAAACATTGGTTACAATAAACTCAAAACACATACTTTTTTTATAAGTCAACTGATCGTATCGTAATTAGACCATGTATACTTACCCCCACTTTCCGATTTCAAACTTATACTATCCCTTAATTAACAATGTAGTCGGATAAGTTAGCGTATTATCCTTGCCTCGACATAAACTTTTAATTCTCTGGATAGGGACAAGTCTTCCTACCAAAGAAAGAAAAAATTTCATACCACCATAATTTAAAATGATCAATCATAGAAATCAATTCTAATTTCGGTTTACAAAACTTCTTTTTAAATCTCTTTTCTATTTATAGAACTTCTTTTATAAATCCCCTTTCTATTTATAAAACTTCTATTATAAATCTCTTGATTTCAAATCTCAAACGATTATTACAAATCTCCAATTTCAGGATAGTTTTACATACTTTCTATAAAACGATCATTTCATATCTCGCTCTAAATTCATAAATGTGATTTATTATTCCACTTTATCAAAATGATATCATTTCCCTTTATATAAAAATATAATTTATAAATCTATTCTTTTATGTATAAAATATCATTTATAAATCTTCTTTTATTTATAATATCATTTATAAATCTTCTTTCCAAACAACATTTTATACAAAGTGTTTCACAAATATTTATTTCAAAATATTTCTGTCTTCTTTTAAAACAAAATCCCTTGATTATCAAGATAAATTCCCCTTTTTCTTAACAATTAACATCTCTTATTATATTAAATGTTATATAAATTAAATACTTTTTGAAATACTTTTCAAAACATTTCCACATAAATTATAACATACTATCAAAAAAGTTGAAGTAAAATAGAGAAGTTCGAAAACCAATTCTAAACAAAATACCATCAAAAATTCCAAAAGTCTCATTCAAAAACCATTCTCTAAATCAAAACCAATTTCAAATCCAAACAACAAATAATAATATTTCAAATATTATTATGAGGCCTAGGGCTACCATAGCACTTAACCAATGCTACTGCTACCTTTATAATCAAAAAGTTCAACTCCTAATACATATCTATGTTGCATACAATATTTTTTGCATTCAACCATTTATGCAATAAGTATGTAAATGAAATTAAAAATCAATAATAGCGAAGAATCCGAATCCCACTACAAAATTTTCTCTGTTACATGTACTTAATTTCTTATATCATTCCCATTTCTAAACGGAAATCCAACCAAAGCAAACAGATATTCATCCAAGCATAAAATTAACAATTTATATCTACACACACAAACACACACACAAATATATATATATATATGTGTGTGTGTGTGTGTGTATCTATATATATATGTATATATGTATATATATAGTGTTCATTCAAAAGTGAGTTAACTTGCCAAAACCGGTTAATGCTTAAGCATTCCTATTCAATTTAAAATCGTCCTAAAATTCTACTAGCTTCTAACTGGACCGAATCAACTCTGGTGCATTAAGAATGCTCCTACGAGTGCAAAGCAAAAGACCATGTCTCGATTAGACCTCATATGTAGAAGATATGAATTTTATAAGTTTTAAATTATTATTTAATAAATAATTAACATAATCGCTTAATTAAACTAATTACCCTCTCCAACTCCTTCTTCTCCTTTCCTTAATCACTCTCCTTACATGCATGAATATATAAACCACCCAGGCTGTGCATCACCTTCCCTAATTCATGTCACAGTCCACAAAATCGCGTGCCGCTTCACCGATGAAATCCACTTTGAAATCTCCACGCTCTCGACATAAAAAGTTGAGGCTTCGCTCTTCCTTTCAAAACCTGTAGGTTCATTATCCGCCAAACACCATGCTGCATCTCCCCTCCCTTGACCGCAACCCACCAACTTCACAAATCGATGATTCTTCCAATGCCCAAATCTAACAACTCCATCGCCTAATTCGCCCTCAATCGATGAAAATTTCAAAACCTAGCCCGCGACCTCTAATGTTGATCGTCTCTCGTCACCGTCACACGAACAATCGCCTGCATAAATTTGTAACTTGCACCCATATTAACTTAACAGATTCGGTTCCATAATTTATTATTAATCGAATAACTTGATTTTGATTTTTAAAAGAGGTGGCCAGGTTAAAATCGATTACAGTAAAAAGATATAAAATAAAAGAAGGAAAGAAAGAGAAGTGAAAGAGGGGTGTGGGTTAGTTTATGTTATAATTTCCGGTACTTTGCTGCACAATATTTCTGCAACAACGCAGAATTTTGTCGATTGATTTTGAATATTTAATTGGTTTTAAATATTATTATAATTTGGTTTTTAAGTTAAATAACCTAAATTCAAATATAAAGAGTATTTAAATATTTGAATTTTGAATTTAATATTTGAGTAGTGATTTAAATATCCAGATTTTAAATTGAATGCTAATTTTATAAATTTAAAGGTCTTATTTAATTTCTTTTAATTAACTAATAGTAATAGTGAATTCAATATGTAAATTTATTAACAATAATAAATAATACGAAAATCAATTTTTAATATAACAACCCAATTTTTATTGAATTATTTTAATATAATTCATTTGATTTTTCCTTAATTTTTAATATGGAAAATATTTAAATTATCGTTTGATGGATTTTGGGCAAATGATGGTATTTTTGTGAGTTTAATCGCATAACCAGTGTAGGTAATTATTGTTTTGAGGTCGTATCATTGTTTTAAGCACGATTGGATTTTTGTTTTATCATCCGGGTTTCGTATGTAGATGAAAATCAGTACAGTGAAATGGAAAAAATTAAAAAGTAAATTTTATTCAACCTTTATCTTATTCAACACATAAGTCATTACATCTACTCTTCCTCATTCCAAAGTCAATGTCAATAAACCAAATGAAAAAGCAAATTTAAATCCTCTTCTATTCACAAACTTCAAAAATCAAATACATAAGTAATACTCAACGAAATTTTTTAAAGCAAGGCTTTTTGGATTCGTCGTGGTGGGATCTACATTTTCATATAAGTTTGGATAGGCTCAATGGAGTGAGGAGAGGTTTGATTGTGGAACCGCAAACCATGGGTGGACTAGAGTTTTTATTTTGTGGAAATTAGAGTGGAGTGGGGCCTCACCATTGGTTTCATCGTGCTTGTCATAGCAAGGAGCATTAGAGGAGCGAAAATGGGGGTGTGTGGCCATTTGTTGGAAAACGCGACATCTGTTGTGTTGTGTATTGCAGGCACATGACCCGATGGCCTCGATGTTGTCAAGCTTGGGTATTCAGTGATGGGCGTGTCGAGTTCGAGAGATGGAAGGTGGTAGTGTCTCTTTGCCGTTTAGTGAGTTTTGGGGAGATATTAGGGCAACAGAAGTTTTAGCCATTGGGAAGGTGAGCATCAGGTTTTGGCTGGCGGATTATTTTGGGAAAAGGGGATTAGTTTAAATATAGGGTAATTAACTTAAAATTTGTAATTAAGACATAAATTTATATTTAAATTAATCGATAAATTAAAAATGCAATATCTCTCATATGAGGCCCACTCGACATAATTTTTTTCTTTGTGCTTGTAATAGCGAAAGCTTTTCGATTGGAATTTGTTTGGTTGAATTGGAGCAAGTGAAAATTTAGGCTAAAATTGGATGTCTTTTGATTTTAGTTAAGACGTGAACGTTCTTAGGTACCATATGGAATTTCGATGAGTATAACTCACCTTTTTGGATAATCAGTATGATAAATAGTGAATAAAATATACTATTTATGTTTGGATGAATTTTTGATTGATTTGGTTAAATGTACACTTTTAAAAGTGATTGACATTTAAATTGAAAATACAGGAACATAGTAGAGAAATCTGAATTGCTCGATATTGTGGTTTTTTAATACCAGTAGCATTCCTGCTAAGTTCTGGTTATATCCCAATTATATGATTATTAAATGTCAAAATTTGATAGGTTGACCATATTGATGTGACATCGATATATGTTAAAAGCTGAACCTTTTTAGGGAAAAGGGTAGTAAAAGTATTGACTAAGTGCTATAGTAACTATTGGCCTTGATATAATATTTTGAAAATACTATTAAGTGTTGTTTGATTTTGAAAATGGTTTCCAATTTGAAAAATGACTTAAATCTGATATATTTGAATTTTCTGTGATATTTTATGTAAAAATAATTTTGTACTCCTCTATTTAATTTCAACATCTTCTATTCATTTTTCCTAATATATATATGTATGTATATGTAAATGCTTAATATTATTCTAAAAATATTTATTTCCATAGAAAAGTTATTGCAATAAGGAACGTTTATTTTAAAGGAATTAAAGGGAGTTATCTTTTATTTAAAATGATTTTTGTTTTCCAAGGAAGATAGAAATATTTGGATATAAATATTTATGAAATATTGTAATAAAAGAATAGATTTGTGAATGTAATTTATTAAAAAAGGGAAATATTGTCATTGCGATTAATTAGAGTAACAAATCACAGCAGTAAATTTATTGAAATATATGAGATGTTTGGGTTATAGAAAGCGTATTAGTTTTATAATTATATTTGGTGTTTGTTTTAAAATTTGTGTTTGGCTTTATATTTGCGGTTTTGTTTTATATAAGAGTTATAAATAGAAGTAAGTTTTGTAAAAGAAATTTTATAAATGAATTTAGAGATTTATAAGTATATTTAGAGAGATACAAAAGGGGCTTTATAATTATATTTTGAGATTTATAAATTAAGTTTGTAAAGGATAATTTTAAATGGTGTTTTATAAAGAGATTTACAATGGAGTTGTAAACATCAGAGGTTTATTGTATTTAATGTTTTAAAGACTTTTTATAGCCTAAGTACTATGGTTTTTGAAGCAAAAACTTTTTTAATTTTTACGGATATACTTGTACCATCGAGATAAATATATAAGTATATTTTCTAAGTATGGTAAGTATAATGTTTTATGAATATAATGATACCGTTGATATAAGTATATGGAAAAGTTTCTAAGTATTGAAATAGTTGAGTGAGTTTGTAAAATTTATCTTTGTAAAGGTATCTTGGTACAAGTGTTTATAAAGTAGTTTAATTAACGAGATGATTAATTAAAGAGGCTTAGTGAGTGTGTATGTGCTTAACCGGTGTTATTCTCCTTATGGAAATAAATCTCTGGTAGAATTGTTTGTTTATTTGATAATTAAATAATTAACTATCAAATGTTTTCCAATTTTTAAAACTATCATTATCGGTTCAAAGATAGAGATCAGACATATTATCCGAAAACCTCTTTGAACCGACACAAGTGTTTCGAATTGGGACATCTTGAAGATGATTGAAGAGGAAGATCTTTGAAGTAAAAGGAATACTGGCTACTAATCCTAAGCTCGATTCCAAAATGGATGTAGTAGAAGAAGTGCTTTCAGTTTGTTCTTACCCTAAACAACTTGTATGGATGAATTCTAGCATTACATTATTGCTTGGAGGGCAATGTTAATATTCTAGGTTAGATTGCTATCTAAAAGGTAAAACTTAGCCTCAAACTTCATCAACTATGAATGATTTAAACAATGGATATGCTTTATGGCTATGTGGGTCGCATCCGTTAGGGTATTGTCTGAAAGGGAGTGCGGATTAAGGATCTTAAGGCTAACATAACATTAGAGGGGGTGAATAATGTTTAACGGTTCTAAGACTTATATGGACTAATTTAAAATTATAACACAAACAAATGCAGAACTTAATCACAGAACAATCACAGAATCAAACATAAATGCAGAAATTAAATAAAAAGCAGTAAAAGGAAAGAAAACACCGGATTTTATATTGGTTCGTAGTTATCCTACATCTAGTCCTGTACCAAGGCAAACCACCTCATACAGATTTTTATTATACCAATGTTGAGATTACAGTCCTCAAATTCTAAAGGCCATGAAGTACCATCCTGTCTCACGAGTCTGGGGTAAAATCTCTTGATTTACAGGACTCAAGACTACCCAATTGATTTCCAGAACCACAACTTATAGAGAGACTCGATAAAATTTTGATTACAAATTGATCCTATAACTCTGAATAGCACTTTGATCTTCGAAAGATAGCAAAGAATCAAACAAAAATGAGATTCTAATTTGATTCACTTAAGAATTCGGCAGAATTTCGGCACGATCTTAAAAATATGAAAATTATAGAATATGGATTTGTGGAGAAAAAGTGAATAAAATATGAAATTAGTTGGTTAAAAAATTCGATTGTGAAAGCTATTTATAAAGCACCAACGACCATAACCATTCGTGAAGAGATTTAAACGAATAGACACTTCTTTTGAAAATTGAAACTTTTGAATTCAACGGCCACCATGTCGACATGGGGTATCCCATGATGTCAACATCCTTATGTTAAAAAACAATGTAAAATTTGTTTTGAAAATGGTATTAAAAGGAAAACAAGATAAAATAACCCAGGAGTAAAAAAAAGTTTAAAATAAGAGTTTATTTAAAACTAATAACAAAGAATATTTTAAGGCTAAAACATTTTAAAAACAATTTTGAAATTCATTTCGAAAAACCATTTTGAAGTAGTTTTGCAAGCTTCTTCCTGCAGAATAACTCATCACATCAGGACTCGAGAACTTGTACAAAACCAGGATGTTCATGGGTTTGTAAGGCACTTGTCGTAGGTTTGTAAGCTACTTGTCGTGGGTTTATAAGCCACTAAGATGGTAGAAATGGTTTCCATCCCAAATGAAATTCGGAATGAAGATTTTCGTGCTATTATGAAGTTTTAACAAAAACTAGACACATATCTTGAAATCTTAATCTTGTACTCTAGAGTCTTCAATCTTGAGTCTAGTGTCTTTATACTGATCAGTCTTCAGTAAACAATACCGACATATATATATTTATCCTGCATATACATATCTATCTAGACAATATTGTTAGTATATATTTTATAACAAGATAAGTTAAAAGGTTGTTGTCATCAAAACCAACATCTCAGTTCCTAACAATCTCCCCTTTTTGATGATGACAACCTGTATTTATAAAAATATATAACATAACTTCTATCATAACTCCACCTTACTCCATGACTCCCCTTTACTCCATGCCAACTACTATTTTATAACTTCTCCCCCTTTGTCATAAACAAAAACATCTACATAATAAATTCCTTGAACTTGATATAGGATAATCAACCATAAAATAGAGTAATCCATATAAGTGTAATAAGTGCTAAGTGTGATCATAAGTATGAAAAGTGATCATAATTGTAATCCAAAAAAAACAAATCAATCATCAACCAATCATATTTACAGTAATTATTCAATCCAAACATATATATAAATCACATCAGATAAGTTAAGTCAATCAAGTTTAAAACACACCAATCAAATCAAACAAATAACATATAGAATGACTAGATATTCCTTTGTGCATCCACCCATCCATCTTCTCCAAAGATAGGGTCTACTTTGATGGCATCCCATTCTTCTTTATCTTTGTCGAGAGTGACTAGTGGATTTCCTTCGAGATCGTCCTTGTTAAGGGCTGAGATCATCCAACGAAGGGCGTCGAAATGTCTCTCTTGCTCCTTAATCATCTATATTTGACTCAATTCTAAGTGACGCTGATTACGAGGTATGAATGTAAGAATATTTTTGAACGAAGTGAGAGTTTCTTCAAGATTATCGCTTAGATTCTTAATCGGAGAAGCCATAATTCATGAAATAAGAAGAATTATGCAAGAGAGTGATTAGAGATGAAGTTTGATAATTTATTATGGAAGAAACAAATATAAAAAAGGGTAGAAAGTCATTTGAAATGAATATACATAAGTTAGTTACATGAAATTAAAATTTAAAAGTGTAACTATTTTCTGCCCGTTGTATGTCGACATGGGGGGATGGTGTATGTTGACATGCCTTTGCCTAAAGTGACATTTTGCTTTGTTTTTAATATTATGAACAAATCTATTAAACCAAAATTTGTATAATATGAAAACAAGATTACAGAGACAAGTGAAGTTGAACAATAGGAAATGAATGATTTCATTAATAATTCTAGTCAACATTACATAAGACCATATAATATTAACTAAAATAAAGGAAAAACAAAGATAGAACTTAAGATAACATGAACTAAAACTAGTTAGATGAAGATGAAGAAGATGATAGTCCAAGCTTTCTACTAATTTTCCTAAAGAACTTGTCGATTTTAGTGGAAATCTTGTCCATTTTCTTACTCATTGATCTTTTAAGTGTCTTTTGACTTTCCAATATAATTCTTTGATTATTCATAATGGTCTTGCTGGATGGACTAGCGGGATTAGTAGGGTATTCTATACTCTCTGAGGAAGTTTCTTGATCTTCCTCTTCCTCCTCTTCAGTTTCCATTCCTTCCTCTTCTTCTTCTCCTTCTTCTTCTTCCTCCATTTCTTCCAACTCTTCGTGAGCAAGCCTTTCTTCTTTTTCCGTAAGTGTTTCATATGCTTGAAACATTAATGGAATTTGCATAGGGGAAATGTTTCCATGGTTGAAAATTTTTCTAGTTATAAATTCTTCTCTTTTGAAATCAACTCTAAAGTAATTAAAAATTCAAGTAAGATAAATTCCATGATATAATGTATTTTCTCCCATAATAAAATTCTTAGGCCTTAGCTCATCCAAAATAACTTGAGTCTAATTAATGTCATAATTTTCAAAAATTGCAAAAAGAGCTTTGCAAAATTTTAAAGTCGGGTTGCTGTAGTTTCCCGATCTTGATATAAGAGTGTGTTGGATAAGAAGGTTAACAATTCTTGCTTTTGTACGAAAATAACGATTTTTGAATTCAAAATTGTCATCCCCTTCAAAGATGTGATGAAATGTCTCTCGATCATTTTCGTTGATTTGAAATTCCGGCAGGTTCATTCAGGTATACTTGCTTCCCAAAATATTTCCCAAAATTTCACAATCCAAAAAAATTTGTGTTCCTTTAACACTACTTCAAATTTGCCCTTCTTCCCCATCATAAGAACCACGATTCAAATTTGCATAAAACATTTTAACAAGATTTTAATAACATACAAAATCTTTTTGTTTGTTATCAATTAAACTAAGAATAGAACATTGTTGAAAAGGATTTTAAATTTCATAAGAAGGGAAATCTTCAAAAATGGCAAATTTTACCGTATGAATTTTACCAAAGTTTACATAGTTGATGTAAGCTTGATAGCTTTCGAGTCATTAAAAAGAAAGTTTTTGACAGCTTTTGGAAGCCTAATTGTGTTTGGAGTGTTTGAAGAGGCCATTGAAGAAGTATGAGAGGAGTAGAAGATAATGAAGATAGTTTGAAATTTGAAATAGAAGTGAAAAGTGATGATAAAGAGAGTGAGATAAATAGAGATTCTATAGACATGTTCTCTAGTCAAGAGGCATCTTTTCTGAGCATTGAAGTTGGTAAAATGGTGGAGGAAAATTCAAAAGTTTGAATTCAAATTTTGAAATCAAATTTTGAGGGGATGTCGACGTGGGGTATTCTGGTATGTCGACATGTGCCTATTGAATCAAAGGACAAGTTTCTATTCCTAATTTCTAATATATATTCTAATTATATAATTCCTGTAATGACATTAAAATAATACTTAAATATTAATAATTTAATGTCTAAAATATTATTAAAATAATATTATTTTTGAATTTAAGATTCAAAATTTAAGGGGTAAATTTGAAATTAAAATTCAAGGAATTTTAAAAAATCAAGCAAACAAACAGGCATCCATTCAAAGAAGAAAAATTAAAAATAATGTATATGCATATCTATTTTTAGATCCATACTCCTATCGTCATCTTATTCATGAATAGCAGTGAAATACGGATTTGAATTATCCATCTTCTTTTCATTGCCACTGGATGATGAGTCTGAGTCATCAGGAGCTGTTGTGTACGCTTTCTTTCTTTTCCTTGACGAATCTTTATTTGGAGGAAATAATTGTCTATCTGGATACGGAAAATCTTTCCTATAATGCCCGATTTTATTGCAGTTGTAGCACCTATCGTTGTTGACGTTCTCCGTATTGTTTCTGGAATTCCTTTGATCATTTCTTTTGTAACTATTCATTTTTCTATATTTTAGGAATTTTCGAAAGTTTTTTGTCATGAAGGCAATCTCCTCATCACTATCCGGTTCCAAATCTTCAGTTGTTGCATTAAATGCTAATGACTTCTTTTCTATAACCTTGTTTTCTCTTCTTCCTTGCAGTTGAATTCATAAAACATCAGATTCCCAATCAATTCTTCTATTTTCATTAAGCTGATATCATTTGCTTCATCAATTGCAAGCGTCTTTTGATTCCATTCTAGAGTGAGTGAATTTAGAATTTTTCTGAGTTGTTCTTCCTCCGAAAAGCTTTTTCCCAGTGCAATTAATGAATGAACAATACCTTGAAATCGACAATACATGTCGAAAATGGACTCATTTGCATGCATTTTAAACAATTGAAACTGATTAGTCGATATGGAAATTTTAGTCTGCTTAACTTTGCTTGTTCCTTCATGATTAACTTGTAAAGTTTTCTAGATTTCAAATATAGACTTACAAATTAACACTCTACTAAACTCATTCCTATCTAATGAACAAAATAATATATTCATGACCTTTGAGTTATTTTGTGCAACACCCTTTTGCTCAGCAGTCCACTGGGAAAAATCAGTAGTTGGTTCAATATACTCAGTTTATGTGATATTCCAAGTGTCTAATCCTACTGATTTTAAATAAATTTTCATTCTACAAGCCCAATATGCATAATTACTGCCATTGAAAAATGGTCGTCTAACAGTAGATTGGCCTTCTTCAAATGAACTAGTGTTAGGGATAACAGAACTAGTGCCAAAGTTGACATTACCAGTGTTGGTAGCCATTAAAACAATTTTCAAATTTTATATTATGAAAACTATGAAAAGCTATGCTTTGATATCAATTGAAAGGGAGTGCGGATTAAGGATCTTAAGGCTAACCTAACACTAGGGGGTGAATAGTGTTTAATGAATTCTAAGACTCATATGGACTAATTTAAAATTATGACACAAACAAATGCAGAACTTAATCACAGAACAATCACAGAATCAAACACAAATGCAGAAAGTAAAAAAAGCATTAAAAGGAAAGAATACACCGGATTTTATACTGGTTTGGAGTTACCCTACATCCAATCCTCTACCAACTCAAACCACCTCATACAGATTTTTATTATACCAATATCGAGATTACAATCCTCAATTTCTAAAGGCCTTGAGGTACTCTCCTATCTCATGAGTTCATGGAAAACTCTCCTGATTTACGGGACTCAAGACAGCCCAATTGATTTCTGGGCACAACCAAACCTTATAGAGAGACTCGATAAATTTTTGATTACAAATTGATCCTATAACTCTAACTAGCACTTTGATCTTCAAGAGAGGGCAGAGAATCAAATAAGAATGAGATTCTAATTTGATTCACTTAAGAATTCGAATGAATTTTGGTACGATCATAAAAATATGAAAACTATAGAATATGGATTTGTGGAGAAGAAGAAGTGAAGAAAATATGAAATTAGTTGGTTAAAAAATTCATTTGTGAAGGCTATTTATAAAGCACCAACGGTCATAACCATTCGTGAAGAGATTAAAATGAATAGACGCTTATTTTGAAAATTGAAACTTTTGAATTCAACGGTCGACATGGGGTATCCCATGATGTCGACATCCTTATGTTAAAAAACAATGTAAAATTTGTTTTGAAAATGGTATTAAAAGAAAAATAAGATAAAATGACTTTGGAATAAAAAAACAAAGTTTAAAACAAGAGTTTATTTAAAAAACAAAGAATATTTTAAGGCTAAAACATTTTAAAAATCATTTTGAAAAACCATTTTGAAGTAGTTTTGCAAGCTTCTTCCTGCAGAATATCTCATCACATCAGGACTCGAGAACTTGTACAAAACCAGGATGTTCGTTGGTTTGTAAGCCACTTGTCGTATGTTTGTAAGCTACTTGTCATGGGTTTGTAAGCCACTAAGAAGGTAGAAATGGGTTCCATCCCAAATGAAATTCATAATGAAGTTTTCCATGCTATTATGAAGTTTTAACAAAAACTAGACACATATCTTGAAATCTTGATATTGATACTCTAATGTCTTCAACCTTGAGTCTTGAGTCTTTATACTAATCAGTCTTCAGTAATCAATTCCTGCATATATATATATATATGTATATATGTATATATGTATATATATATATATATCCTGCATATACATATCTATCTGGACAACAATGTTAGTATATATTTTATAATAAGATAAGATAAAAGGTTGTTGTCATCAAAAACAACATCTCAGTTCCTAACATTGTCACTCTTTCTAGATATACACATTTATGAATTTGGTTTTGCATGAGAGATCTTGGAATAGTTACAAAGCAATCGAGGTGATGAAATATTCAATACTATCCAGTAAGGGGCAGGCCGGTCCTGATTCGCAGGGGTCGAAAGGTTTTAGACCCTGGTACTTTTTCTAGAGGTGTACCGTGGCAGGTGCTACCCCTGTAGGCTCATTCATTGATGGAATCCATTCTCCAATAAGCATCACACGGACTTAGTTGTGCCCAACTATGATGGAATGTGAGATGCAAGCAATCCAGCTATCTTTGTATTTTACTTAAACCCAAGACATTATTATATTATCATTGGATTTTCTGTGAAATGTTTTGAATATCATAAGGTAAAAACATATCTGTGTTTATGTGCGCTGTGTTCATACGATATACCTTTTATTAAAAGTTTTTATAACATTAAAACCATTTGAGGTGTGTTTCTCACGCTGGTTTGCAGGAGTGATCCGAGCGTTATTTTTCTTATAATGCTGGAATCAGACTGAGCATAATTACAAATTTAAATTGGATGCTTTGAAGCTTTAGGAGACAAGCCAGATGCCTCCAAGACATACTCACATATATTTTTATTTTTTGTTGCATTAGTTGTTTATATTTATCATAATTTATGGGGACAGTTATTATAACTATGCAAGCCGATGATTGTTTAGTTTACTCTGATTGTTGCATGTATAATACAGTTTTCTTTTCTAAAGATCTTTTTATATTATATATTACTTGTATCGATGTGAGATTCTATTCTATCTTTTCTTTTTTCTTTTTCAATGATCTATCTTTCTGGAACTTGGATGCTCGGTACATGAATACTGTGAATGTATTAATGTTGACTTTTGAGGGTAGAGAAGGTAGGTCGTTACAGTTGGTATCAATCCACGTTGAGCGAATACCCAGGTTCTAGTAGGGTTAACTCATTTAAGACATGGTAAGTGAGACATTAGGAAGAGTTTAAGTGTATTGCATATATGAGTGCCTATATGTTAGTGTTATAAAAATGTTTTATATTATGTCGATTTTTCTGTTGAGTGGTTTATGAATTTTGGATGGTGCAGAAGGAACAACTGTACCGGCAGGCCTTTTTAAACACTTAAAGAAGGCAAACCAGCACAATATTATTTTGAAAATTTTGTAAACTAAATTTTTTAACATAGATTATATTTCATATATAAAAAGAATAATTTTTAGAAATTAATATGGTTATATATGATGTATTTGTTATTAAGAACTGATAATATTATATTATTATCATTTATTGATTAATTAGTGGTGCTCAGATAGTTTGTAAGTATTTACTGTTTGATTAAATTAAATTCAAACACCTTATAAATATTGTTTCACAATTTGACTCTAAGGCGTTCGATGATAACATTGAGTTAGAATTTAATTTTAATAAAAGTGTTTATTATTATAATCTAGAAAAAGATAACATTTGTGAAATGATTTTATATAAGAAAAGTGAAATTTTACAAGCTTGATTTATAAGCATAGTTTATAGGTAAAATAAAGTTTATAAGTAAAAGTATTTAAAATTGAGGATTTCAGAATTTAAATCCTGATGTATTTGAAATTGTTTTTCAAAGTTCTTAATAATGGTATTATTTTGAAAGTAGTTATGAATAGAAATATTTTAAAGGATTTAAAAAAAGAAATTAGAAAGAACTGAACTCACTTTTTTTGTTGGAAAATAATTCTAATGATGATTGCAGCATCATCGTTATTTATTTTCGAGTTACTAATGTAAGAAATTACTATCGTAATAGTAATTGGCTATTGAGTTGTTTTAATTGAATCAAATTTTGTTTTGAATTCCAAATGTAAGGTCTGATATACAAAGGAGATATGTGTAGTATTATTTTTCAAAATTGTTTGAAATAAAACTGGGTGTTTAGTTCTTAAATTTGTAGTTATGTGATATTATAGACGCATGTATATTATCAGTTTAAAAAGTTTGGTTTGTGCCTCTCATTTGAGATGATGTTTGGATATTTTCATTTATCAAAATAAAAAGGAATTTTCGATGATTTGGATTGTCGAAAACTTCTGAATGGATATAAGAATTGAAACCAAGTGTTTTTGTTGGAATTATAAGAAGATAAGTATTTGTAACTTATAAAAAAAGGGTTAAATAATTTTAAATTTTGTTGAACATCCTCCTTAAGTAAAAACAAATTTGGATTTGTATATATACTCTTAGGATATAGAAGGGTAACATAAATTTTAAAGTGATTAATAATCATAAGTCATTTTCGGGAAATTTTAATAAACTTAAGTAATAATTTTAGGGAATGAATCATAAGTGTTATTAGTACTAAAGGAAATATGCTAAGCAATAATGAAGGTGAATAAAAAGTAATTGGTATAATTTTGAAACCAATTGGAATAAATACGTAATTGTGCATATATCATTTTATTCACAAAATCGTTCTTAATCTAGATTCGACTACACGGATCCGGGGTGATTTACACCATTCCAAGTTAGGATTTTTCACTCAATTCTTGATAATGAACAATTGATATGGATTTTCCATTTGATCTCAAAGTTTTCTATCATAGTATATTACTATGTAAGGAGAATGGAGGTTTCTAATCAAGGAACCCGATCGATTTCAAACTAGGGAGTTGAGTGAGCGATACTAGTTCGAAATTGGAATTCATGTAATCAAGCGAGTAACCGAATTTGATTTTGCATACGAATGGAATATGTACATCGTGTGGCCCTAATAAATTATATTCTTTTGACATTAGAAAATGTAAGTTATAGTTGGATATTATGTGCAAGAAAGACGTAGGTTAAGAGAAGCGAGGGGTAGTTTGATGCTTTTAGTTTCATGAGTAGAGTTTGGTTTGCTTGACCAATAGGTGCACATTTATATTTTCGTTCGGTGTGATGGTTTTATACCCCAGACAAGGGAGGCCACTTAGCTTTGTTTTCTTTTTTAAGTTTGGATGGGCTTGGTGGAGTGTGGAGAGGTTCGATAGTGGAGCTGTGAACCATGGGTGGACTAGAGTTTCGATTTTGTGGAAATCAGATTGGAGTTGGGTCTCGACGTTGGTTTCATTACGCTTGTTGTATTGAGGAGCATCAGTAGAGTAAAAATGGAGTTATGCGGTCGTTTGTTGTAAAATACGACATTGCTATGTCACATGATGGAGGCATGGGTCATGATAGCCTAGTTGCCGTCGAGCTTGGGTTTTCTATGATTGGTGTCTTGAGTTCGCGGAGAGATGGAGGATGGTAGTGTTGCTTTACCGTTTAGTGGGTTATGGAGAGAGGTTAGGGCGATGAAAGTTTCGGTTGTGGAAGGTGGGTATTAGGTTTTACCAGAAGGACTATTTAGGGAAGAAGGGATTAGTTTAAATTTAGGGTAATTAACCTAACTTTGTAATTAAGGAATAAATTTTTATTTAATTTAATTATAACTTAAATATGCAATATATCTCTTATACGAGGTCCAATCGAGACAAGATTTTTTACGTTACGCTCATAATGGTGAAAGCTTCAAGATGGAATAGGTTTAGTTGAATTTGAAGCAAGTGAAAATTTGGACTGAAAGCGAATGTCGTTTGTTTGTAGGTCAAACCGGAACACTTCAGTGCCAATTGGAATTTCAGCGAGTTTAGCTCACCTTTTTGGATGATCGATATGAAATATAGTAGATAAAATTTACTATTTATGTATGGATGAATTTCTGGTTGATTTCGTTTAATATCCGCATTTCTAAAGCGGTTGCCATTTAAATTGAAAATACAAGAATCTAGTAGAGAAATTCAAATTTCTCGATATTGTAATTTTTGAATTCCAGTTATATTCCCACTAATTTTATTTCGGTTATATCCCTATTATATATATTTTTAAATGTCAAAATTTGATAGTTTGGGCATATTGAATGTGAAACCGCATATGATAAAAGCAGAACATTTTTCAAGAAAATGGTACTGATGGCACTTGTTAAGTGCCACAGTAACTATTGGCTTTGAAATAATATTTTGAAAATATTATTAACTATGTTTGATTTCGGAAATGATTTTGATTTGAAAAATGATACAAATATGGCATTCTTGTATTTTTGTGATATTTAGTTAAAAGTATTTGTACCCAACTATTTTATTTCAACTTCTTTTATTCATATTCCTAATATATGTATGTTTGTAAATGTTTAAGCCTGTTTAAGAAAGTTTTTATTTCCTTTGAATTGTTACTGTAATAAGGAATGTACTCTTTTAAAGGAATTATAGGTATTTATCTTTTACTCAAAGTGATTTTTGTTTTTCAAGGAAGATAGAAATATATAGAAATAAATATTTGTGAAACACTTTCATATGAAATGTTGTAATAAAAGAAAAGATTTTTGAATGTATTTTATAAAAAAGGAAATTATTATCACTATGATAAATTGGAGTAATAACCATAGTTGTGAATTTATTGCAATATATGGGATGTTCGGGTTATGAAAAGCATATGTGCTTTATAATTATATTTAGAGTTTGTTTTATAATTAGGGTTTGGCTTTATATTTGGGGTTTTGTTTTATAAAAGAGTTATAAATAGAAGTGAGTTTTATAGAAGAAATATTGTAAATAAATTTAGAGATTTATAGATATATTTGGATATTTACAAAGGCATTTATAATTATACTTTGTGCTTTATAAAAGAAGATATATAAATGAAGTTTATAAAGGAGAATTATAACTAGAGTTTTATAAAGAGATTTACAATGGACTTTGTAAACATTTGAAGTTTATTGTTATTAATGTTTTAAAGACTTTTTTAAATTCGATTAAGCATGGTTTTGGAAGTAAAACCTTTTATAAGATTTGTGGATATGCTTATACCGTTGAGATAAGTATATAGGTATATTTTCTAAGTATGGGAAATATAATGTTTTGTGAATATATTTATAATGTTGATATAAGTATATGAAAAACATTCTAAGTTGAAATAGTTTAGTGGATTTGTGATTTTACCCTTTTAAAGGTATCTTAGTACAGTATTTACAAAGTGGTTTAATTAATGAGAGGGTTAATTAAAGAGGCTTAGTGGGTGCTTTTGTACTTAAACAGTTTTATTCTCTTTATGGAATTAAATCCGTGGTTGAGTTGTTTGTTTATTTGATATTTAAATAAACGACTATCAAACATTGGTTAGTTTTTGAAACTATAGTTGTTGTTTCAGAGAGTCCAGGATTGAATATATTATCTAAAAACCACTTCGAACTGGCATAAGCAATTTAAATTGTGACATCTTGAAGATGATTAAAGACGAAGATCTTTGAAATGCAAGGACTACATGCTATTAATCCTAAGGTAATTCTAAAATGGACGTAGTAGAAGTAGTGTCTTCGGTTTTTCTTATCCTGAACAACTTGTATGGACGAATGCTAGCAATGCACTGTTGCTGGAGGGCAGTGTTAGCATTCCAAGTGGTATTGCTACCTAAAAGGTAAAATGTAATCTCAAGCCTCATCAACTGGAAATGACCCAGACATTGGATATGCTTCAGGGCTATATGGGTCACACTCAATAGGGTATTGCCATCACCCTTTCTAGATTTATATATTTATGGAATTAGTTATGCATGAGAGATCTCGAAAAGGTTGCAAAGCAGTCAGGGTGATGAAATATTTAATATTATCTAGTAAGAAGTAGGACGGTCCTGATTTGTTGGGGTCAAAAGGTTTTTGACCTCGGTGGTTCTTCTAGATGTGTGCTATGGCAGGCGGTACTCTAGTAGCCTTATCGTTGATGGAATCCATTTTCCAATAAGCGTCATACAGACTTAGTTGTGCCTAAATATAGTGGAATGTAAGATGCAAGTTGAAACACCCCACACCCCTTAGTATACCCAAAAAGGGCTCACTATGAGATATGGTGTGTTATAGGTATAGCTAAAAATTTACAAAGACTAAGATTCATAAGAAAAATAAATAAAACAATGGAAATATTTAAAATTAAACTTTATTGCTTCATAAAATAAACTTCATTTCAAATAAGTCCTTAAACTAAATACACAAGTCTCGTGAAAAATGCCATCTTAGTCATATCATCAGAGTACATAAAGATCATCCCTTTAACAAAGTACCAGTACATCCAAACTCAAATGAAAAGAAAAATGAAAGAAGAAGAAGAATACTTGAAGAATATCCAAGAAAATCTCTCCAAGAAAGTGAAATCTACTGCCCTTACCTCTGCTGGCCTATGGAGGGGAAAAGTGGAAATAGAGGAGTGGGTCAGACTATAAGACTGGTGAGTGAAAGTAACTACTAGTATTTTTAAGCAAGATAAAGATAATAGACTTAGCAATAGTTCTAGTACAAAGGAAATAAAGGAAAAGGTAAAGCTGGAATAAAATATTGTTTAACTATTTGCTTTGATAGTTTGATTGCTTGCACTTGTCTTAGGTAGCTGCTTTGATTAGTCTAAAATCCTAACCCTATTTTAATTAGGCTGAAGTCCTAATTCTACCCTTTATCGGCTTTCTATCTCAGTTGTGCCACTGCGAGCTAGTCCCATCCTATAGGCCCCACAGCAAAAAAGACATCTGTTTAGTGCTTTGAAACCCAATAACAACTTATACCCCTGCTCCGAGGCCGCATGCTCGGCCATTGTCGGTTTGCACTATCTGATGCTCCATCTTTTGACCTCTAATTTACCATTACTTCAGCATTAGCGTATCCAGCCTCACCTGATCTATTGTTGGACCATCAGTCCTAGCCTGAACGGGCCCGTCCTAATCTCACCTAAGTGTTTTGTGAAACCATCAGTACTAGTCTTAAAGGGAAATGCTGTCGGATACGGGTCCTAACAAACAAAATCTAGTTGCGCCCCTTGCCCAAATACCCTGATTTGAGCTTCTATTTATTGACCACTTATTTACCATTACTTCAGCATAAGCGTGTTCCAGCCTCACCTAATCTATTGTGAGACCATCAGTACCTGACTGAAGGGGAATCCTGCTGGTACGGGTCCTACTACTATCTTTGCTTATTAACTTAGTGTAAGTTTTAAAATAAGACTCTTCTATTATTTCTGCTTTGTTTGCTTGTTAACTTAACCCAAGTCTTAAAATAAGCTTATTCTATTATCTCTGCTATGCTTGCTTATTAACTTAAATATAGGTTCTCAAGTAAGTTTTTCTGTTTTCTCTAATTTTAACCTGTGTGTTATAATATTCCTATTAACTTAACTCAAGGTCTAAGTTTAAGAAAATAAGCTCTTTTGCTCTTTCTTCTACTTTCTCTTTTTAATTATAATTACATGCTATAACTATTCTTGCAAATGTCTTAAATTTGCCTATTTCAGTCTATCTTCTTTTTGTTGCAGTCTTTCTTACCTTACATCTAATTTTCTATAAAGTCAATGTTCTTATATTTTGTTCCATATTAGCAAATTATTCTCTTTTATTTATTTTATTCGCGTAAAAAGGAATAAGAAGAAACTAACATTTACAGACTAAATTTCAACCAAAAAAGAATAGATGTAAATAACAATAAATGACTGTAAATAATTGGGAAAACTGTAAATAACAGTAAATAATTGCAAATAACAAAAGCAAAATAGCTAAGAGAAAAAAATCTGGAAAAATAGTCTAAAATTTACTTACAAATTAACTGTAAATAAATTTGCATAAAGGTTACCCCAAAATTGTAGAAAAACTACAACTATTGGAAACCCTATTATTTTAAATTACTTAAAAGTCTAAACTAATTACTTAAACACTCACCTGTGATCCTTAGCTCTTTTCCTTGGCCTTTCTGCATCCACTTCTAGGGTACAAATTATTTTAATTAATGATCTTCTCCTTGGAAAAATATTCCTTTAGGGTCCAACCTCAGGCAATGAACCCAGATGGAAAAAAAATATGAATCAGAAAAATAGCTAGGCCTAGGGTCTTATTTATAGTGTCACTTGGGATCTCTAGCCATTGGATTTGAAGATTAAATCTGGTGCAACCACGTCATAGGATCGTTGGGAACAGTCAGATGGAAGCACAGACGCATGTGTTCGATATAAAACAAAAAACCACGTCATATTCAAACCGTGACGAAACTTCGTCCAAGTACACAGGCGGGTCGACCACCAGGTCGACCAATACACATGGTAGGTTGACCTATAGGTCGACCTAGCCAAGGGAAGTATCGACCCTAGGGTCGACCTGACCAATTATATATATTTTTACTTTCTTTCTTTTGTTTGTTTCTTGTTTAATTCGTAACTTCTTTGTTTTAGCTCGGATTTTGACAAAATATGTATCAATTGACCAAAAAATCGTCACAGGCATAATGGTGCAACTCTTATGGTTCAATTATAATAATTTCACAAATTTATTTTATTATTTAATTAATTTGTTAATTAATTATTATAGCTTAAATTTTGGGTTGTTACATTCTCCTCTCTTTGAGAGATTCGGTCGCCGAAATCTCCAAGGATAGAAGAATGAAATAAATGTTTTCATCCAAGTTCTACAACCAACTACTCAACCATCATCCATTACATCCATTGTCCTTAAGTTTTCTAATGCAACTTATGACAAATATGCAAATAGTGTGGTGTCAATGTCCCTAACTCATGCAAAAAATTAGACAATCTACTGATTCAGTCGACCTACTCTTTATGCAATCATGTCCGTGCCATGTATCCAAATGAATGCAAGTTTCCTAATGATAACTAATAGTTCTATATGCGTGCTACAATCATTATCCAAATGCAACAATCATATGATAATCATCCATTTATAGCAACTATAGAAATAAAATGAAATAAAAACGCAAATGCGCACACATCCATATGCATACGCTCTAGTGACTTAGTTAAGGCGACCCCTAAGAGATAATAGTGCCTAGTGTATATATATACATACATAACATGTTCTAGTAACATGTTTACATTCAATCCTACCATCCATAGGTTAATCCTAAGATCTGCCCTCCCAAAGGATAATAAAGATAAGAACCTACTCAAAACTAAAGATGGAAATAGGAAATTTAAAATTTACTATCAAAGAGATGTGGATAAGAGGTACGTATTTTCCTAACCAAATAAATCTCCTCTGAAGTCTCTCTAATCATGTCGAGACCAAGTAGCAATCACTCTGTAGACTCTAACCAACATGAAGGTGACTTGCATGGTCTTCCATAAAAAGCTTCGAACTGTGCCATTCCAATTCTAGCTTATAAGCTATTATTATATGAGAATTCCACTCAAGGAAGATGTTCCTTCCATGTTCCTTCAAAATCAAGAATACCCATCCTCAACCATGTGTGCCTTATTATATTACTAATATCATCTTACTATATAGCCTACACACATGATGCAATAATCCTAGGTTCTCACAAGTGTCCTTTGCACTTTATGAAAGCTTCACTTATTACTTCTAAAAGTAATCACTGCTATCTCCTATACAGCCTTATACTTTTTCCATCACACCTAGGAAACGATTCTTATCTACTTCACATTTGAAAGTTATCATCTCATTTCAAAAACTAAAGCTTCTAAATTTTTAAAACATCAAATCCCATTTTTTTGCCTTTAAAAGTGCTATTTTCAAGTTTCTATTAAATTCAAAGGTACTTGGTTACTTAACATTTTATCTTTCAAAACATGCATCCTTACAGCTTTTTGAATTTACACTATTCCCCAAACCTAGAGGGGAAAACTTACAGATTCTAGGTTCAAAAATTATTCCTCTTTTCTTTTAAAGACCTTTACACCTTTCCATAATAAGTTGGATTTCTTTAAATTTAAATGTTACTAAGTTTTTCGCTACCAAAAACTTATTTACTTTTTCACCAAACCATTTTTCTTTAAGATATCTTCAAAATGTCCTCGCACATTTTCAAAACATCTTCTTTTCATAGATTTTCAATTTTGCAAAAACCAGAGTAGATAAGAACAATTATTCTATTAAAAACCCCATTAACTTTCTAATTACCTAACCTTAGAGGAGTGTCTAACTTACTATAAATTAGGACTTTCTATAAAGGCTCTTTATAATATCTCTTCTGACTAACACTGTCTCTAATTATTACAATTCTTATTACACCTAATGGTTTTATACCTTGATATATTGAAACTACTTTCCCTTATAAGAAACTGTTAACGCTAAAACCTTCTATGAATCCTTTAAAAGAGGACTTCATGTTTATGTGAAATTACAAGGAACTTATTTTATATTTTTCGGTATAAGCTATACAAAATATGGTGCTTCCCATACCTTGTATATCTCTTTCACATATTCCTTATAGCTTAATAGCTTACACAAAACATCTTTATTTGTGATTTGGTTTCATAGAAAACTATACCATCATGCATTTCATTCCAATAGATTAAAGTATGTTTAATCTATATTCTTTTATGATAGACAATTTCTATGAAATTTTTTAATTTCCTAATACTTAACTTACACCCCTTTTTAAGAAGAACTTTTTTCAAAACTGTTTTAATATATCCCTAACTAGAAAATATTTCCTTATACTTAATAAGTGTACTTACAAACTGCTTTTTTCTATACTTAGAAATTATCTTCGATATACACTTTGATTTGTGTTAAAATAGAAGTTGCACAAAACACACTTACTACAACCCAAAAATACTAGTGTATGGATTCAATTAAAATAAATACTAATAAATCTCATATATTATGTTAAAAAAATTCCTCTAGGAGTCACCTACTATAACGATAGTGTTATAGTCTATGCCCGCTTTATTTTCCATGAAAACATCTATTACAACAATAAATGTTGTAACCTACATTTTCGACACTTGATATACTCTAGGTTTTCATATTTAAAATCTTTGTATACTTACAAAGAAACTAGTGAGCTATATATGCTCTATAATTCTACAAAAAGAATTTCACTTTTAACAACATTTACATCATCTAAAAACCAGTTTAAATTTCATGCCACTTTTTTTAAAAAAAATAGCCAACATTTACTTTCTGAAAAATATTGACAATTATGTTTTTTAATTCTAACAATTTCATTTTATTGGGCTAAACATAGAGTGGATTTTCTTCTTACTATCCCAGAAGTACCCTTCCTAAACTTTGGTACTCCCATTCCTTACTAAAGTCTTTTGTTCCTATTCCCCTTATATGCTTATATTTATTCCAAGGCACTACGGTTAAATCTACTTATAATTTTTATAATTGTCTACATATGGACTTTCCTCTTTTTCAACAGGTTTTATTGTATATCTCTAATCTCGGCCAACGAAATCATGGATTTACACAATTTGAATCTAAATGTAAAAACCCTTTCTCAAACTCTTTCCATGTGTCGACCTTCTCTAAGACCTAAGAAACGCACTTCCTTACGCCACAAGTGACACTTCAAGAATTTTGCCTTCAACCGATGAACGCAAAATGTATGAAGAACGTCCTCTAGATGAATAGCATACCCTTCCCTACTCTTGGAAAACACCAAAACTTTTCCATGAATACTACGACGAACTCATTTAGGACATTTCCAAAAACACGACTCATCAAATCTACAAAATAGACTAGGGCGTTGGTTAGCCCAAACGGCATAACCAACCATTCAAAGAATCCGTATGATGGAGCCTTTCTCCAATAGCTCACCAATCTGCTTACTTAACTCCTTCCTTTCATGTGTCTCATGGGCGATGCCACTGGTTTACCATTGTCATTTAGATAGATCCTAAAGTCGATCCCTCTCTTAGGGTGTAGTCCCCTAATCTCCTCAAAGACATTTGGAAAATCTCTAACGACTAGAACAGAATCTAGCTCTCCCAGTGATGAATCAAGGGAATAAAGGAAGCTCATCATGACCGACCCGTGTGGATCGTAAGAAACCTCAAGAGTCCTACTGATGCATATCTCTAGTCTAATGACTCTCCTCTCTCAGTCCAATATCGCTCCATTAGTGGATACCCAATCCTTCCTAAAATCGTCCCATACCTCGGAAATCCCAATACATAAGCGTCACAATCAAACTCTACGCCAAGTAGAAAAATTTTCAAACCCCAACATATCATGGATAAATGTGCCGATCCACCTATAGGGTTTGAAACAACTATGGGGTCAACTACGAAAGAGATATCTAGGTGAAAACAATCAACCAAGGAACTAGAAATGAAAGATTATGAATAGGAAAATTCAAAATAGAGATCGAACCTTCTGCAGAGACTTTCCTACCTCTATCCGGTCCACTACTAGAAGGTGCTACATCCAAAGCTTGTACTTGCGTTGTAGGTGTGATAACCTGGATTTTTGGACATCTGTTAATTGGTAATTAACTAATTTTAACTATTGAGATACTGGTTTTATTTAGTTGAACAAATAAAATTCTGATAACTAAAAATATATGGATTTGAAACTATAATAAATGCTGAATTATAATCTCTGAAAAATGATAAATCTTATAGTAAATTAACATATATAAATAGATATATGCAAATTTTACAATGTAGAAAATTATAAGCATATACATATACAATATATAAGTGTGTGTGTGTGTGTATATGTATATATATGCTATGAGATGTAGGATATATGAAAGATCGTGAAAGTGTGGATTTATATATGTATAAAATTCACATAAGATGTATCTAATTATAATATATATATATATATATATGTATATGTATATGTATATATATTGTGATCTGGAAGCATTAATTTGAATTCAATATAATAATTTTCAAAATTTATTTAAAATTAAAATTCTATATTTTCAAAACACCAAAAATAAATATCTTACAAATAAATATAAAGACATAAAAACATATTATAAATATTAATACATGCATTTAACAAGTATGAGCAAAATGCAACATGCATAAACATGTGTAAGCTTAGTAACATGCCATATAACAAGTGTCACATTTTCTTTTATTTTTAAAAATATGAGAAACAAGTTATATGTATCACCTTACCTCTTCTCTTCTCATTTTCTTTGTCACGTTCAAAATCAAAACTAAAGAAAAAAAATATAAAACCTGTAAACTAAAAAGAAACTCAAACCAGAGATTAAAAAGTTTAAGCAACAACTCTTTTCAAACCTTAAACCTAAAACAATCAGTTAATCAAAGCAAAGCAGCAACATCATCTCAATAATCAAGTTGCAGATCAAAACATTTTCCGGTTTTCGAAGATCAAGCTTGCAGTTTCGAGTTTTCAGATTTTCAAATTCAAAAACAAATATCCAGGCTTCTCTATTTTCTTAAATCTGTGAGTAAACTACCTTTTTAAATCATAAACCTGTTTGCATGTGATAAATATTTGAAAGTATGTTGTGAAAATGTTTGTATGGATTTAAAATGTGCTTGCATTTCTGTATAGAAGTGATATATCTGTGTGCACGTCTATTTATAGACGAGCCTACCTCTGTTTTTGATTTCACAAACTAAATCAAGATTCAAAAATCAAATCCTCTTTCTCCAATTAATTTCTGGTTATGATCGTTAAAGAGAAAATGTTTCTATGGATGTAATTTCATTTTTAAAAATAGTTTTCAAGTGTATATATTAAAAAATCACTTTGAAAGAGGAAAGTACATTGATGATCAAGTAAAGACAGAAAATAAAGTACATAAATTCCATATTTTAATTATATAATCTGATTCGTATTTGGAAATGGTGATTTTTAATGATAATAAATTGATTTTTAAATTTGGGTTGGGAAAGAAATTTTGAGACGAATAGAAATCGATTTTTCTTCGATTTCTGACGATCAGTGAGGTGACAGTTCTCGGGGTTAAAGTTGGAGGTGGCTGGAAGTCTGGAGATCATCGAAAAATGGATGGAGGATTTATAGATGGTCAGAGTGGCTTGCTGACGTCGAAGTAGGGTTTTGTAGCTAGTTTTGGTCGATGGGGTTATCGAGATGACTGATTCGTAGTGGGTGCATTGGTGTCAATCAGAGCAGGGGGAATGGAAGCGTGGGTTCGTGTAGCTGCTCTGGGATGGTTGGCGGGAAGTCTGGTAGTCGTACGTGGCGGCGTCAGATGAATTTGTTGATCAAGTGTTGGGTTCCTGTAACGACCCGTAAATTTTTATAAATAAATTGGTTAATTTAATTAAATTTTTTTAACTAAATTTAGAAAGAAATAAATTTTTTATAATTTATATTGAAGTAAAGGTTAAGAATGAATTGTAACAATGGTTATAAGAAAAAAACCAATTATTGACAACTGAAGTGAAATCGATAAAAGTAAAATAGCGTAAATTGTACACTGGGTTATGAAATGGAAGATAGGTAAATAAAAGTAAGTATGAAATGAACTAATGAATTATACAGTGTTAATGGTAAGTAATAAACTTTTAAATGTTAGTACAAATTAAAGAAATGATTGGGAATCATATTTATGAAATAATAACTAGAATGCAAGGTAAATAATACCAATCAAGTTAATAAATTTATGAATTGAATGGAATACCAATTTATGAAAATAAATCTAAATGTTATGTTTGGCTATAAATTGAACATAAGTGAATGAAATTTGTAGTATGAAAATAAATGTCAACACTGATTTATAAGTAATAAAAGCTTATTAATGCGACTAAAGGATTAACGGTAACGATTATTGTATGTTACCTATTTTGTAGCTTGTTGATTTAAAATTGGAAATCAGTTACAAAAATTATGATCTAATACTACATTAATATTAACTAAGGTAATTATCAACTAATGGAATGAAATTCAAATCAATGAAATTAATGTAGATGTATACTTAGCTACAAATTGAATATATGAAAAAAAAATGTAAGCATTAAATTAAATTAATGAATTTAAATTATAATAAATGGTCATTGAATAAAAATCAATGTTCTACAAGTAATTATAATAATCGTTAGTAGATAATCAAGTATAAATGTGAGAAAATGTGGCAATAGTGCAACACTTTAATCATTTACCCACTCATTTAATGCATTGATTTAGATCTAAATCAAATTGCAACATTTGGTTTGTTAATAATAGCTTATAAGTGAAAATAAATGTTAATGGTAACAAGTATTATAAGTTAACCATTTATTTAGTATATTAAATTATAACTGGCAATCAATTTCAATAAATATAAATAAATTATTATGTTAACGTTAATTAAAGTAATATTTAAAAATAATGTCAATCCCATTTATAGTATGACAATTGGTTGAATTAAGGAATGGAAATCGAGATTTATGAACTTATTTGATTTGAATTTAATAATTGGATTAATTGCAATTAAGTGAAATTTAATATTTAATCATTCCCCTTAATTGAAATTTAGACGAAATTTGAGAACAATAGTGTAATAAGCCATGAACCAATGTTAATTTCATCCGTTGGATAATAATGAATTGAATAATAGAAATAAAAGTAAATTAATTGGAATTATTGTAAATTAAATTTATAATTTTGGGAATTTTATTTATAATTTGTGAATTTAATGAAATTGAGGTTAATATTGGAATTTATAAATTAGTCATCTCTAATTTGACATTTAAATTTGTTTAAAACCATTGTAAATGATTGAGAAATCAAAAATTATAAGAATTGTCAATTTTAGAATATAAATTGAAAATTTGATTTAATTAATCAATTATTAATTTATTTAAATGGTGTAAAGATAGCCATTTTGGCCACTGACTCGGATTTCGACGAGACCAGTTTCATCGGATCCGTAATGGTTAATTATTGCAGGATTTCATGTTTCGTAGCGATCGGACCTGTCGTTTGATCGTACGAATGCGAAACGCCTTGAAATCGATTTAATTGAAATCAATTTGGAAAGTTTTGATTTTATCATAAGTTCTTCATACGATGGAATTTGGACCCGAAACTTGTTCCATCGAGTTTATAATATTTTAAAACATCTATTTTGATATACGGGTTGACACAATTTTGTTCCGGAGTCAAAACGGGCTTTTTGGGCCATTCATCGTTCAGCGTGTTTATAAATCGGGTCCATCTATTCTATTTCAGCCTTACATATAGATACCATGTTATAAACCCTAGCCTACCTCTATTTCTCATTTGTCTGTGCGTACAAGCCCTCTTCACCTCCTTATTTCAATGGCAGACAATTCTAGATCCAATTGCAATTCAAAAATCAAAGTGAAATTTCAAACTTTTCAAAAAAATTCAGAAAAATTATATATCGAAGCTCTCGAAGAGCACATCTCAATTCTATGATTCATTTTCTAATACGAATCACCGGTTGTTCATAAATTTATGGTTTCTTCTCGGCCGTTCGTTGATCGTCGATCAACTTTGCCTGATCGACAAATCAGAGTTGTTGGGCTGTGGAGATTCGCGAGAGGAGTTCAACGATGCAATTTATTGGGTGATTCAATGGTTGGATTTTCATGAAAAATTCGGTAGGGTTTCAAACCCTAGTGGCGGCTACGGCAATTATGGGGGTCGAGCGGCTTCGTGGTGGGTCAAGGGGGTCGGCTGGGCGAGGCAATGACGATGGTGGCCACGCCGTGGCCAACGGCGACCTGCAGTAGCAGGAAAGCGCGGTCAGAAGACGGTCAAAGGAGGGGACTTGCGATGTGTTTGCGCATGAGTTACTAGGTCTTGGGTAGGGATGAATGACGTGGGAGAAGCTTTGGTGATGTTTTCTATTATTTGTTTTGATTATTTATTTATATTTAATTTTTGATTTCAAACGTTTAACTCGAATAACTTTCTTATACGAGGTCCGTTTCGCGCGCGGTTTTCTCCGCTAGGTTTGTATTAGAATTCTGGACATTTTGACGATGGTTTGGAAGGATTCTGAGACTGCTCAAATTTTGGGTTTAAATTGGATTTAAATTCAATTTAAATTCAAAAGGTGAGTGTTTTAACCCACTCACAACTTCTAAGATTTATTATGTTTGTTAAATTAATTTTTGATGTGATCTAAAATTTATCTATGATTGTTTGGCATATTTTAATCATCATCTCAGTAGAATTTAATTTACTAGATTAAATTTTTATTTAGTTTATTATTGCATATAAACTGCCAGTTAGGTAGATTGTTTATTTTATTATTGAATGTAAACTATCAGTAATTACCTGTTATTTATTATATGCTCTATATTGGTGTTATTGTTTAAATTGGATGATGATTGTAATAAATGGTTGATGATTGATAGTGGATGAATGGATGTTGTATTTTATATTGTTTTAAACTACAAATTATTATGCACTTTATTTCATTCGGGATTGCGGTTTAAAATGATATAACCGTAATTTTTGTTTTAAATTACGGGTTGTAATGATAAATATCTGTATCACTTGACTATAGGATAGAAAATTTTATACGGACACCATGGTCTATATAAAAATATTTTGAAAGGATTTCTATGGTTTTTAAAGAAATATACGATTTTTGAGGTATTGATTTGGATATTTTATAAATGTTCTTTTATATATGGTTAATTCTTGGTTTAAGCTGTGAACAAAATTTGTTTAAAGTATAAAATAAGTATAATAATAAAGTTTGATTATTAAAATGAAATATGTATAAGTAATTACTTAAATTATACTTTAATTTATTTTATAAATCCAGGTCGAGATAGTTTGAAATTGATTTTAGATTTTATTTAATTAAGAGTTATATTTAATAAGAATCCATATAGAACTCATTTAAATTGAGATTTTAAAAGAATATGGTTTATAACTTAATTCGGGTTTAAGGTGATTTAAGTGAATAAATTGAGGAATATTTAGTTATCGAATTTGAAGTTTTATTTAAAGGATATTGGATTTAGTAAGCAAATATTTCAAAACTAAATAATAGTAAAAGTAAAATTGGTATGTATATGAATTATAAAAATTTTGTTTTGAAATATTGAATATTTAAGCTTTGAAATATATTAAATTTCAAATTTAGAAATTTGGGTTGTTTTGGAATTGATTTGTGAAATTTAAGAAGCTAGTTCATTTTATAAAATATTTTAATATTTAATCCATGTAAAGGTGGAAGTTATGTTTCAAAGTTATTAATTTCAAAGTATTGCATTGGAAGTGTTATAGTTTTAAGTCTTTGATTTTGAAATTTTATAACTTTGAAAATGCTATGATTTCGGGAAAAGGATATATTTGAAATAAAAATGATATTATATTGATTGAGGTTTTAAAAATGATATCATATTGATTTGGTTTTAAAACGAAGATGATATCGTATTTATATGGTTTGAAATGGATATTATGTTCTGGTTTTGAAGTATAAATTATTTTGAAATGACCGCGGTGTTTTACTAACGTTTGGTTGTTGAGGAGATCGGGATCGGAAGTTGTCATACTCTCTGCCAACTTCGAAAACCACATTAACAACCGTGTACGCGATGGAGATTTCAGAATGAAGTAGGATGATGGCGGCGTTTCCTTTGAGGTAAATATATGGACCCGACTCCCGTGAATTGGCATAAGGTGGCTAAAACAGGAGCGATCGACGGGTTAAGAAGGTAGCCCCTTTTATCGAACACATCCCTTCGATATTAAACTCTGACTTTGGATTGATTCGGTGGCCACTTTTGATTTTTGATTTGGGGGGTGTGGCTTGAGGTAGGCGGTAGCGCTGCGCTATGTGTTACCACCGACCCGAAAGCGTAATTGGTATATCTACCCTGGCATTGCCTAGTTGTGCCGTGTCACCAACCCTCTCGTGCCTTGTATGAGTTTGGTTTTCTCCCGTAGCCCGTGTGGTATCCTCTGGTGGCTTCCCGATCAGGAGGGACTATGATATTGGATGGACTACTGGGACTATTACATGTTAAGGTGAAAAATGTAAAGCCTTAATGCTATTTAAAAGTAAGTTTATTTTATTAATAGACATTATTATAATAGCGAAATATTACTACATAGTAAATAGTTTAGCGGATCCTTAGGAGATGTGAATCCCGAGCATCTCTTAAGTTATTGCACTCATATTTATTTCTGTTGAATTAACTTACATAAGATCTTTCAGTTCTGACTTGAGTGTTTTGTCTTTTCAACTCGCTCGGGTCAGCCTGAGCATTTAAGGAATTGATGGCCTTATTTCTGGAGGACGAAGACGAAGACTGTATTATTACTATTATTTACTGTAGTGTTCCACTGCATCACATTGTTCCGCTGCATTGTTATTATTCTTTGGTATGAGTAACTTTGATATATATATATATATATATATTGTATAACAATAATCAAATGTTTTAGTAAAACAACTTCATGAACTGTATATTTGATTACTATCTTTATCGTTCCACTGCAAGATTCTGTTTCGTTCTTTTTCTTTCTCTACTTTTTCTTATTTACACCATAACAATCCGCCGTTCTATATGGTTTAAGTCTGACGTGTGTGGTTTATCGTCGATTTAAACCGTGCGAAAAGGCAGGATGTTACATCTTGTATCAGAGCTTTGGTTTAGCAAAAAACCTTAGCTTTGTATGGTCTGACTCTTTACAAATAGGGTAGTAATTCCCTATGGGAGTCGCTGAGTGTATATATATGAGAGAACGTATTTGTTAGTGTTGTAAAAGGTTTTAATATTGTGTTAATTTGTTCCGTTTTGTATTTATAAATTATGGTTGATGCATGGGACGCTATGACATCTATTGGGATTTCTAAACACTTAATAGGACAGACAAACGCAATATTTGTTTTGAATATAGGTGAATGAGATAATTTTGCCTATTATATTTTCTATATATAAAATAAAGTTTTTGTTAGTTCATGAGATGATGGTTTTGATGACAACAACCTTAGAACAGATTATAAAATATAAATACTAACATTATAAGTTTAGATATATATGTATATGCAGGATTTAACCATGCAGGTACCAAGAATGAAGACTGTACAATATAGAGATTCAAGATATCAAGATTGAAGACTCATGAGTACCAAGATTATCAATAGTTCAAGAATTCAAATAATTTATTCTTTAATTAGAAATTTAGTTGAAACTCATAGAAAAGCACTGGCGTCTTAAAATCCAATTTATTCGTGGAATGGAACCTACTTCGAGCGTGTTAAAGGGATGGAACCCTAAGTAGGGTGGAACCTACAAAAAATCTAGCGGAGCATTGTTTTTTATCCGCTAACCTTTTATTCAAAATGATTTTTCAAAATTATATCTTGTTTTCAAAATGATTTCAAAACCTTCCTTTTAAAAGCATCAAAAACATCTATCCTGATTTTAAATAATTTTAGCCTTAAAATCATCTTTAGTTTCAAAGTCAAATTACTCCTGATTTTAAACTATCTTTTAAATATAATATATTTAACTTTTAAATATTTATACTTAAAATTAAATATAAAATTATAGTCAAAATTCTATATATCTTATTCTCTATATTTACTTATGAATTTTAACTATAGGCAAGTATATTTGTGACGATCCTGACACGGCCTTCGAAAATCGGCACCGAATTTCCAATGTCGCAGATCGAAATGTCGAATCTGGTTCGTCGGAGCTTATAACACCATTAATTACAACACATTGAAAGAAAAAATGCATAATATCATACACACCTGATACAATATCCAGATACAATAGAATGATACAACTAAATATAAATACTATTAGAGATATAAGAAACAGCAGCGAAAAGGAAATAGATAACACCAGTAGCGGAATAACAACTTCAAAGGAATGCATCTCCAAATCCAATGCTCTCATCCAAAGCTAGCTCGAACCAACATCACGTGACACCTAGATAAGCAGGTCTCGTCCACATCCAAAGATTGGACTAACTCTAGATAATCTACTAAACCTGACTATATGATAACCTAACTCTAGACTCCCCGTATGGAAAATTATGGGTACCTAGAGTTTAGTAAAGGAACAATAAACTCCGAGTCAGTCATGGGACTGGTATGAGTAACAAAAACAGTTGGTCTTTTAAAACAGACAACAAAAGAATTTAAAATAAATTCGCATGCTTTTCAGAAGATGAAACTACCATATGGCCTCCCGTCGCACACACCATGCAAACGCAGAATTGGAGGAGATTTCTCCTTATGATAGTCAAACATGCTTGATACGAGAAAATTTCTGATATTATTATTATAAGTGCACAGTGTAGAAAACATTTCGAAAGTAGAATATAAATCTTAGCTAGCATAGACATTTCGAACTATGCCTACTATAGCTACCATCTAAACAGTGGTGACCACCATAAGTAAATGGAAGGTTCTACAACTAAAACCGTACAAGGCACGTACTGGATGAATGGATTTCCAACAAATGGTCAGGCTAAGAAACTTCCCACTGTCCATGGGTACGCCTCTGGCGGGACGTCCCGAGAACCTAACCGGATCTCTGCCAACACAAGGCCGGGTTACCTCTGTAACTAGGTAACTACTTCTCGAGCATGCCACTCCCCGGTCCTTTGGGACCTTTATCCGAGGAGCCTCTAAAGCAACAACCACACATTAAATGAGATTGGAGCCACCATAAAAGTAAATATCTGGGCTCTCTACCATGATACCACCCTTTATCAGAAGGGAATGACACACCCTAAAGGGCGTGACCCTCATAACCTTGTCGCATCTTTCCCGTTTTGACCATTTCCGGGTTGGGAGGTCCTGATGCAGTCTCGTCCACAAAGCTACGATTTATACAAAAACCATGCTCTGATCACAAATAATCAACAAATGATCAACACACAGCAGCACTCAGCATGCCACACTACCAAATTGGGAATATATTACTGACAACCTTCAACTACATAACCCCTGAGCTCATACGCCTCAGAGAAGGGTGTTAAGCTAAGAGAATAAATTCTCTGCCACCAACGGATATGTATTTGAAATAAATCTGCTTTATATCTCAAAGTGTAGTGTCATACATGTAACTATACAAGTCTGTTCCGGGTTCGAACAGAACCAAAGGCACTTCCGAAGAAGCCCTTGCAATCCGGGTATTCACAATCCCGATCGGACTTCCCAACATTTAGGGAGAACTCTATACCGGAGCAACTCAGTGTAGAGTCAATCGATAGGTCATCCTATCGTTCTCGCAAATACCCGGTCTTCACCACCGGTCTTCAAATGCTATCCATATCGACGCATCATTATTCGGAATGGGTTATATGACACAAAGTCCTCTCTCGGCTAAACCGAATAATGAGCGTAATATTTAAAATATATGGATATGGAATTTCTGTTAAGTCACAACTTAGTAGAAAACCAAAACTTTCTTTCAAATGGTTAAACAAATTTACCATTTCAAATCTTTAAATAAAAAGATTTATTTCACCAAGTTTCACCCAGATTTCACAGAGATTCATTTACACAGCTTTCAAATTCAAAATTGGGTTAACTCATCCAATCTTTAAATCGAAGATTTAATTGATAGCTTTCAAAACAATTTACAATTTAAATCTTTCATAATATAAAAGATTCACCCTTCAAAATTCTCTTCGATTTCAAAACAAAGTTCAATCATCTTCACAAAGATTAATTTATAGTCTTCCAACTATTTTCATTTCCATTTCAAACTTGATTTTTTTTTAACACAAATTAGGAACTCATTTCTTATATGAAAGCTTTATTATTTGGAAACAAATATTTTTCGTTTCTTTTGGAAAAACTGATTATAAACTAAAGCCATTCAAGTATAGAACTTGAATTCAAATTTACATTTCCAAAACCACACTATTTAAATGGTTAAGATCCTATATAAGCATCTTTTATGACTTGTATAATGTTTTAGACCAAAATTCCAAGTCATTGAATTCAATTTCAAACATTGAATTCAATTTAAATCAAAATATTTAAATTCCAAGTTTTTTTATCAAGTTATTTAAAATAACTTCTAGTTTTGAAATTCATTTCAAAAGTTCTTAATTCAAAATTCAAAACTAATTTGGATTCAAGAATTCAATTTCTAAATTTGATACAAATCTGTAACTTAACCGATTTCCTCGTGAAATCCACATTTGTGTGTGTACGGTGTGGTCCAGGGGTTTAACACAATAGTGCAACATCGTTCAATCATCACAGATTAAAATATAGAAATATAGCTGATAAGCGGCATAAACGATAACGCTTATCGTTCATTCACATAACATAGATATGTATTTCACCGATAATAAATTACATCATAGATAATTGATTACATTACAGATCACAACATAGATCAGAACATATCACAAAGCATCACATATCAGGGATATCAAATAATTTCAACATCCAATAAAATCTAAACATCCATAAATAGGGTCAATTTAATTTATCTGATTAAATTTAACTCAGATTAATTTCTATGAATAAATTTGCTAGTCATGGTAAATTAATAATCAATTAATTACGAAACATTCAATAAATTATCCTTTTAATTAATTATTAATTAACCCTTAGTTAAAAATAAATCCTTAATTAATTTTCTTAATTAATAACAAATTAACTACTCCTTAAGTAATAATTATTTCTTAATCACTTTCCTTAACTTACTAACTTTTAATAAATTAATTATTCCTTACTTAATAAATCTTTACCTATTGATCATTTAATTAATCTTAATTAATCACATTTATTAATTAATTCTTACTTAATTACCATTTGACTAATTATCCTTAATTTATCATAATAAGTAATTATCCCTAATTACTTATTTAATCAATTATTAATCCATAATTAATTTCTTAAATAGTTAATCCTTAATCATAATTAACTTTTAAGATAAACTCATTCTTATAAATGTTTTAAATATCATTTACCAATATGTTTGGAACTTTTATTTTCAAACTTGTCTTTTGAATTCCATTTGAAATCCAAGATTTAAAATGAACCCTGATTTATCTTTAATAAAGTTAAAAACTAATTTTTAGAATCCTTTAACTTACTTGTTGAAGTAATATTTTTATTATAAAGAAATTTTAAAAGAATAAAAATCAAATTAAGTATACTTGAACATTTTACTTATTTAAAAATATAATTCTATAAAACTTAGTTTATGTTTCAAAGTCTAGAATTCAATTTAAATTCAGGTCCAGTTTCAAGTTTTTTTAATTTAACTTGTTTTAAATCTTTCTTTTACACATTTCAAATTCATTTTAAATACAAATCTTTTATTTTCACTTACTTGCTTAAACACTTTTAAGTTATTTAAACAATTTAATTTTTTTCCTTTATTTCAAAAACTAAGATTCAGATTCAAATTTGAATCCAGTTTTAAAATTAAGTTTAAATCTCTATTTTATTTAAATCTTTACTTTTTAACATTATAAATCATTAATTTTCACATTGCAGAAATCTCAACAACAATAGTTCAGATGGAACTACTCGGCGAAAGGATCTCGATACAAAAATCAGCTCATCGTTTGGATTAAAAACGAGTGAGAAAATAGGTTTTAAGTTTCACAGATTTATAAATGTAAAATTTTGATTAAATTCACTTCGTCATTTTCCCAACCCAGCCCAAATCATCTCCAGCCCAAACCAATACTCAAAGCCCATCCCTTTTCTTCCCCTCATTTCTTTCAGGTTCCTCCTTTCTTCCCTTTCTTTACAATGCACAAAGACGTGCACGAACATGTGCACGTACACGTGGCCTTCACTCAACCAATCTAGCTACCGACCGCCTTCGCATGTTACCCTCGACCAGTGCAACTCGCCTAACCACCTAGAACACGACCAAAAGTTTGGGTTCGAAATTCGAACTACTAAACCAAACATTGAAAACATGCTGAGCACCCAAATCACCTCGCCATGACAACCCTGGCCATCACCCATTACCAGAATCCACCCAAAGCATCGCCATCATCTCCTCCATTGATCCACCTCTATGCGCACCCCTCTTCCATCCTCTCCACTTCTCTATTAGCCACGAACGCGAGTCCAACCGCAAACCCTCTTAAACCCTTCTTCTACCTCGTATCGCCTCTACACACATTGAAAAATCATCGTGCTATTTTTCTCGAATACACCATTACCCAGCGCTCCTCCACACCCAACGCCATGGCACGACATCAACCACGATGCCAGAATTTTCCAAAATCTCCTATTCGATCAACCCTTGACTCCTCCTTCCTAACACCACTAAAAATCCCCAAACACCTTTTAAAAATCATATTTTCCAACGAAGAACACGACTACAGGCCTCATTCATTAAATTAGGAAAGTTGAATTTCGACCAAAACCTACCCCCTTACTGTTACGGAGGTATTCTCCCTCCATGCTGAATGTATTCGAATGAAATCAATTTTAAAACGTTCTATATTTAAAAACAAATAACTTTGATTTTTATATCAATAAAACTGATTAGATGTTGAGTTATTGATTTTCAAAGAAAAAGCTTTAACTATTTTAACACAGGTAAACAAGAATAGAGAGCTATATGGAAGAAGAACAACATTTCTTTGGGTTGTAGGTGGAACTATCTATGCCTTACACACATGTACATTCATATATATACATAACAGATACTTATATATTAACACAGAACCAAGATTTATTCCAAATCACAGTTTTATTTAATAACCAGTAACATAAGTTTAGATGTTTTACTCACCTGAGATATGTAAACAGGGAACCAAAGAACAGAGGGCAAAGCTTGAGTTTGAAACTGGACAGTGATCATTAATTTGTTGCTTGATTGCTTTGCTTATTCTTTGATTTGAATTGATCTGAATAGTTGTTTAAATTTGAATCCTTGTTTAAGTTTTTAGATGATATTTACTTTAATTTTTCTCAGTTTTTGAATGAACTGATGATAAGAGAAGTTAATATATATATATATATATATATATATATATAAAAGAATTGTTCAGGGATTATAATGTTTTGTACAACATAGATCAGAGGAATGGAGGCTAATAACATTTTGTATATTTTCGAATGACCCAAGTATGGCTAGCATTTAATGCCAAGTACTTTATGTCTTCATATTTTTTTTCCTTGTATTTCTTTGACTCGGCTGAGGTAATTCGTTTGTGTTGAGATGCTTCCTTGTTCTGCACGGCCACACACTTGCTATTAATATATTTTTTTTCTTACCTAGCCTGTTGACTTCGGCTGATATGAATCATATTACTGTGTGCTAAGGACATAGCGTTAATTGCTTGTCTTGATTTTGCAAGTTGATAGGTATTTAGACATCTTTGTTGTCTTATTATTTCTTGCTTACTTTTACTTTATGTACAACATATAATCTTTGTTTTAGTTACTGTTATAAAATTTTAACTTAAGTATAAATATATACTTTTATACTTAAACAATTTACAATTTTATCTTTCCTTTATTTTTAAACTTACGCTATTAAATACTTCATTTACTTATTACTATTTTGTTCGTTTGTACACCATTATTTTGTCTTGCATAGTATTCATATCAAATAAATTACATAGATTCATTTTTTTATAATTTCAAATTATTTTGAAACATTTTCTTAAAATTTATATTCAAGTTCAATATACATATAAATTTAAACCCACTCATATATGCACATATACATACATTTTTATATATATATATATATATGGTTTAAATTTAAATTATTTAAACTCAAAAGAGATTGAAGTTTTATCCATCTAAATTAACACATTTTTATTTAAAATTTGAGGACTCAAACCCATTTCCAATTAATTTCACAATTTTTATTCAAAGTTAAATTAATTATTAATTTAAACTTAATTAAAAATTCAGGATCGTTACAGATCCTCCCTTAAAGAAATTTCATCCCTGAAACTTGTAGGCACGAAAACAACAAAGATAGATAGACAAAGATAGAGACATAGTTTCCAGGTCAAACTGGATATCTATTCTGCATTTGGCTCACCAATCAGACTATCAATAATATGAGAACAAACTCTCTCAATACTATACAGGATACTTGGGTCATCAAATCTACGAAATATGTAAGGCACTGGTTAGTCCGAAAGGATAACTAACCATTCGTAGAACATATCCGGACCCAAAAATATGCAGATATATGGATACAATTTCTAAACTTTTGGTTTAGAACTGAAGTATACCTATTAACCATAGCAACCAGAACAACTAATTCATCCAAGCAAACAATTCTGACCTATTTGGAGTTTATGTCCCATGCAAATATATCAAATCATCTTTCTGGATCTACCAGGAACCATCCAAGAATTGAAAAGAGATTGATAGATAGATTCAATCTTCTACAATTTCCTAAACACTAGATATGGATTCCAACTTAGGTCGGAATATCTCAAAATATATACCAATTTGTCCCTCTTCGGACTTCGATCTACCCAAGAAATTACAATAGAACTTCAAATTTGGTTTTAGACGAAATCATTTTATCGATACAACACAAATTTATCTTCATATTCTATTAACCAATTTAACTCAATTTAAAATTTGCAATTTATTTAAAAATTCAATTTCAAATTTCAAATTCATTAAAGTCTAAATCGAAAAACTGATAAGAAACCGATGAAAATACGAAGTAAGGATTTTCTATAACGATTCGTAGGGTCATCATCACACTGGAACTTCTTCTTGGACTGTCACAAAGATATCAAAGAAATTGGGAAGACGAATCAAAAGAAATTGATAGAGAAAATTGTCTCCACTATTGTAGGTTATTGACCATTTATGGTCGTACTCCCCTATCCCCTATCTCGTTCTCTTCTTCCACTCATACTTACTATCGATAAATAGTAAGAGAATTTACTGAGGCATTCGGAAGGATATCTTAGGGATACACTCATTCTAGGGTATACTTCACCCTATCTCTAATGAGCTACTTAATGTGTTATACTCCTGAGCTAAAGTTCAACCTTAGCTCTGATACCACTATGACGATCATGACTCGGCCTTCGAAAATCGGCACCGAATACGATACTTATATTCCAATACCGCAGATCCAAACGTCGAATCTAGTTCGCCGAAGCTTATAACAACATTAAGTACAACACAACGGAAGAAAAAATGCATAATACCATACACACCTGATACAATATCCAGATACAATGATGATACAATAGAATGATACAACTAAATATAAATACTGTCAGAGATATAAGAAATAGCAGCGGAAAGGAAATAGATAACACCAGCAGCGGAATAACAACTTCAAAGGAATGCATCTCCAAATCCAATGCTCTCTTCCAAAGCTAGCTTGAACCAACATCACGTGACACCTAGATAAGCAGGTCTCGTCCACATCCAAAGGTTGGACTAACTCCAGAAAATCTACTAAACCTGACTATATGAAAACCTAACTCTAGACTGCCCATATGGAAAATTGTGGCCACCCAAAGTTTAGGAAAGGAACAATAAACTCCGAGTCAGTCATGGGACTGGTATGAGTAACAAAAATAGTTGGTGTTTTAAAACAGACAACAAAAGAATTTAAAATAAATTCACAATGCTTTTCAGAAAATGAAACTACCATAAGGCCTCCCGCCGCACACACCATGCAAACGCAGAATTGGAGGAGATTTCTCCTTATGATAGTCAAACATGCTTGATAGGAGAAAATTTCTGATATTATTATTATAAGTGCACAGTGTAGAAAACATTTCGAAAGTAGAATATAAATCTTAGCCAGCATAGACATTTCGAACTATGCCTACTATAGCTACCATCTAAACAGTGGTGACCACCATAAGTAAATGGCAGGTTCTACAACTAAAACCGTACAAGGCACCAATTGGATGAATGGATTTCCAACAATGGTTGGGCTAAGGAACTTCCCACTGTCCATGGGTATGCCTCTGGCGGGACGTCCCGAGAACCTAACCGGATCTCTACCAACACAAGGCCGGGTTACCTCTGTAACTAGGTAACTACTTCTCGAGCATGCCACTCCTTGGTCCTTTAGGACCTTTATCCGAGGCGCCTCTAAAGAAACAACCACACAGTAAATGACATTGGAGCCACCACATAAGTAAATATCTGGGCTCCATACCATGATACCACCCTTTACCAGAAGGGAATAACACACCCTAAAGGGCGCGACCCTCATAACCTTGCCGCATCTTTACTGTTTTGACCATTTCCGGGTTGTGAGGGCCTGATGCAGTCTCGTCCACAAAGCTACGCTTTATACAAAAGCCATGTTCTGATCACAAATGATCAACACACAGTAGCACTCAACATGCCACACTACCAAATTGGGGATATATTGCTGATAACCTTCAACTACATAACCTCTGAGCTCATACGTCTCAGAGAAGGGTGTTAAGCTAAGAGAATAAATTCTCCGCGACCAATGAATATGTATTTGAAAGAAATCCGCATTATATCTCAAAGTGTAGTGTCAAACATGTAACCATACAAGTCTGTTCCGGGTTTGATCAGAACCGAAGGCATTTCCGAAGAAGCCCTTGCAATCCGGGTATTCACAATCCCGATCGGACTTCCCATCACTCAGGGAGAACTCTATACCGGAGCAACTCAATGCAGGGTCGATCGATAGGTCATCCTATCGTTCTTGCAAATACCGGTCTTCACCACCGGTCTTCAAATGCCATCTATATCGACGTGTCATTATTCGGAATGGGTTATATGACACAAGTTCCTCTCCCGGCTAAACCGAATAATGAGTGCAATATTTAAAATATATGGATATGGAATTTCTGTTAAGTCACAACTTAATAGAAAACCAAAACTTTCTTTCAAATGGTTAAACAAATTTACCATTTCAAATCTTTAAACAAAAAGATTTATTTCACCAAGTTTCACCCAGATTTCACAGAGATTCATTTACACAACATTCAAAACGATTCCATTTCAAAATTGGATTAGCTCGTCCAATCTTTAAATCGAAGATTTAATTGATAGCTTTCAAAACAATTTACAATTTAAATCTTTTATAATATAAAAGATTCACCCTTCAAAATTCTCTTTGATTTCAAAACAAAGTTCAATCATCTTCACAAAGGTTAATTTATAGTCTTCCAACTATTTACATTTCCATTTCAAACTTGAAATTGTTTTAACACAAATTAGGAACTCATTCCTTATGTGAAAGCTTTATTATTTGGAAACAAATAGTTTTTGTTCTTTTGGAAAAACTGATTACAAATTAAAGCCATTCAAGTATAGAACTTGAATTCAAATTAACATTTCCAAAACCACACTATTTAAATGGTTAAGATCCCATATAAGCATCTTTTATGACTTGTATAATGTTTTAGACAAAAATTCCTAGTCATTAAATTCAATTTCAAACATTGAATTCAAATTTAAATCAAATTATTTAAATTCCAAGTTTTTTTATCAAGTTATTTAAAATAACTTTTATTTTTGAAATTCAATTCAAAAGTTATTAACTAAAAATTCAAAACTAATTTGGATTCAAGAATTCAATTTCTAAATTTGATACACATCTGTGACTTAACCGATTTCCTCGTGAAATCCATATTTGTGTGTGTATGGTGTGGTCCAAGGGTTTAACACAATAGTGCAACATCGTCCAATCATCACAGATTAAAATACAGAAATATAGCTGATAAGCGGCATAAACGATAACGCTTATCGTTCATTCACATAACACAGATATGTATATCACTGATAATAAATTACATCACAGATAATTAATTGCATTACAGATCACAACATAGATCAGAACATATCACAAAGCATCACATATCAGGGATATCAAATAATTTCAACATCCAATAAAATCTAAACATCCATAAATAGGGTCAATTTAATTTATCTGATTAAATTTAACTTAGATTAATTTCTATGGATAAATTTGCTAGTCATGGTAAATGAATAATCAATTAATTACGAAACATTCAATAAATTGTCCTTTTAATTAATTATTAATTAACCCTTAGTTAAAAATAAATCCTTAATTAATTTTCTTAATTAATAACAAATTAACTACTCCTTAAGTAATAATTATTTCTTAATCACTTTCCTTAACTTATTAACTTTTAATAAATTAATTATTCCTTACTTAATAATCTTCACCTCTTGATCATTTAATTAATCTAATTAATCACATTCATTAATTAATTCTTAATTAATTACCATTTGACTAATTATCCTTAATTTATCATAATAAGTAATTATCCCCAATTACTTATTTAATCAATTATTAATCCATAATTAATTTCTTAAATAGTTAATCCTTAATCATGAATTAACTTTTAAGATAAACTCATTCTTATAAATGATTTAAATATCATTTACCAATATGTTTGAAACTTTTATTTTCAAACTCGTCTTTTGAATTCGATTTGAAATCCAAGATTTAAAATGAACTCTTATTTATCTTTAATAAAGTTAAAAAATAAATTTTAGAATCCTTTAACTTACTTGTTGAAGTAATACTTTTATTATAAAGAAATTTTAAAAGAGTAAAAATTAAATTAAGTATACTTGAACATTTCACTTATTTAAAAATATAATTCTATAAAACTTAGTTTATATTTCAAAGTCTAGAATTCAATTTAAATTCAGGTCCAGTTTCAAGTTTTTTTTAATTTAACTTGTTTTAAATCTTTCTTTTACAAATTTCAAATTCATTTTAAATACAAATCTTTTATTTTCACTTACTTGCTTAAAGACTTTTAAGTTATTTAAACAATTTAATTTTTTTTTCCTTTATTTCAAAAACTAAGATTCAGATTCAAATCTGAATCAGTTTTAAAATTAAGTTTAAATCTCTATCTTATTAAAGCTTTACTTTTAACATTATAAATCATTAATTTTTACATTGCAGAAATCTCAACAACAATAGTTCAGATGGAACTACTCGGCGAAAGGATCTCGATACAAAAATCAGCTCATCTTTTGGATTTAAAATGAGTGAGAAAATAGGTTTTAAGTTTCATAGATTTATAAATGTAAAATTTTAATTAAATTCACTTCATTATTTTCCCAACCCAGCCCAAATCATCTCCAGCCCAAACCAATACTCAAAGCCCATCCCTTTTCTTCCCCTCATTTCTTTCAGGTTCCTCCTTTCTTCCCTTTCTTTACAATTCACAAACACGTGCACGAACATGTGCACGTACACATGGCCTTAACTCAACCAATCTCGCTGCCGACCGCCTTTGCATGTTACCCTCGACCAGTGCAACTCGCCTAACCACCTAGAACACGACCAAAATTTTGGGTTCGAAATTCGAACTATTAAACCAAACATTGAAAACATGCTGAGCACCCAAATCACCTCGCCATGACAACCCTGGCCATCACCCATTACCAGAATCCACCCAGAGCATCGCCATCATCTCCTCCGTTGATCCTCCTCTATGTGCACCCTCTTCCATCCTCTCCACTTCTCTATTAGCCACAACCGCGAGTCCAACCGCAAACCCTCTTACCCTTCTTCTACCTCGTATCGCCTCTACACACATCGAAAAATCATCGTGCTATTTTTCTCGAATACGCCATTACCCAGCGCTCCTCCACACCTAACACCATGGCATGACATCAACCACGATGCCAGAATTTTCCAAAATCTCCTATTCGATCAACCCTTGACTCCTCCTTCCTAACACCACTAAATCCCCAAACACCCTTTAAAAATCATATTTTCCAACGAAGAACACGACTATACGCCTCATTCATTAAATTACAAAAGTCGAATTTCGACCAAAACCTACCCCCTTACTGTTTCGGAGGTTTTCTCCCTCCATGCTGAACGAATTCGAATGAAATCAATTTTAAAAAGTTCTATATTTAAAAACAAATAACTTTGATTTTTATATCAAGTTTTAAAACTGATTAGATGTTGAGTTATTGATTTTCAAAGCAAAAGCTTTAACTATTTTAGCACAGGTAAACAAGAACAGAGAGCTATCTGGAAGAATAGAGGTATTTCTTTGGGTTGTAGGTGGAACTATCTATGCCTTACACATGTGCACATTCATATATACACATAACACATACTTATATATTAACATAGAACCAAGATTTATTCCAAATCACAGTTTTATTTAATAACCAGTAACATAAGTTTAGATGTTTTACTCACCTGAGTTATGTAAACAGGGAACCAAAAAACAGAGGGCAAAGCTTGAGTTTGAAAGTGGACAGTGATATTTAATTTGTTGTTGATTGCTTTGCTTAGTCTTTGATTTGAATTGATCTGAATAATTGTTTAAATTTGAATCCTTATTTAAGTTTTTAGATGATATTTACTTTAATTTATCTCAACTTTTGAATGAACTGATGATGAGAGAAGTTGATATATATAAAAGAATTTTTCAGGGATTATAATGTTTTGTACAACATAGATCAGAGGAATGAAGGCTGATAACATTTTGTATATTATCTAATGACCCAAGTACGGCTAGCATTTAATGCCAAGTACTTTATGTCTTCATATTTTTTTCTTACATTTCTTTAACTCGGCTGAGGTAATTCGTTTGTGTTGAGATGCTTCCTTGTTTTGCACTGCAACACACTTGCTATTAATATAATATTTTTTCTTACCTAGCCTGTTGACTTCGGCTGATATGAATCATATTGCTGTGTGCCAAGGACATATCATTAATTGTTTTCCTTGATTTTGCAAGTTGATAGGTATTTAGATATCTTTGTTGTCTTATTATTTCTTGCTTGCTTTTACTTTATGTACAACATATAATCTTTGTTTTAGTTACTGTTATAAAATTTTAACTTAAGTATAAATATATACTTTTATACTTAAACAATTTACAATTTTATCTTTCCTTTATTTTTAAACTTAGACTATTAAATACTTCATTTACTTATTATTATTTTGTTCGTTTGTACATCATTATTTTGTCTTGCATAGTATTCATATCAACTAAGTTACATAGATTCAATTTTTTTATAATTTCAAATTATTTTGAAACATTTGCTTAAAATTTATATTCAAGTTCAATATACATATAAATTTAAACCCACTCATATATGCACATATACATACATTTATATATATAAATAAATATATATATATATATATATATATATATATATATGGTTTAAATTCAAATTATTTAAACTCAAAAGAGATTAAAGTTTTATCCATCTAAATTAACACATATTTTTATTTGAAATTTGAGGACTCAAACCAATTTCCAATTAATTTCACAATTTTTATTCAAATTCAAATTAATTATTAATTTAAACTTAATTAAAAATTCGGGATCGTTACAATAGTTAAAATAGTTTTAATATAAGATAAAGGTTATTTTCAAAGAAAATCAAATTATCAAAAAAAGCTTTGGGATGCCGACATACTCATGGTGGCGATGTCGACATGGTGTCAGTTGAGTTTAAAATTTAAATTTCAGAAGAAGTGTCTATTCGTCATAACTCTTCACGAATGGACATGACTGTTGTTCTTCTATAAATAGGGGTCGGCTTCAATGAATTTTACATCAGATTTTCTGGTTTCTCACTCCTCTTCTTCTTTCACTTTTCTTAATACATATTCTTACAATTACTCTGCCGAAATCAACATTGAATCTAACTTGATCATTCGTAATTTGATTCTCTATCACTCACTCAACAAGATCCTCAGTGCTATTCAGAGTTATAGGCTTTTTGTAATCAACTTAACGAGAAAAGGTGTGATTGTAGCCTTAAAAATCAATCAAGCGAGATAAAGTGTGATTGTAGCCTTGGGAAATCAATTGGGTGAGCCTGTTGTCTGTTAAATCAAGTGGGTGAACTTGTTGCCCGAAAAATCAATTATCTCTACCCAAAGGATTGTGATTCTGGAGGGTGTACCTCATAGCCTTGAAATCGATGGTGTAATTGTACAATTGCTTTTGAAAGGTAATCTGTACTTGTGTGCGGGACTGGATGTAGGGTAACTCCGAACCAGTATAAAATCCAGTGTGTTCTTTCCTTTAGTGCTTTTTATTTTTGCATCTGTGTTTGTTTCTGTGATCATATCTATATCTGTATATTGCATACTTCTGTGTATAAATCAATATAAACTCAAAAAGATTTAGTAATTCTTTATAAACACTATTCACTCCCCGTCTTGTGTTAACTTTAGCCTTAAGATCCGTAATCCGCATTTCTAACAATTAGTATCAGAGCAAAGTTTTCAAAGTTTCATAATCTGATTTTTGAAGATTTTTACAATTGCTATATTTGTTAATACTAGTTTAGAAATATTCAAATCATCATTGTTTCATGATTCTTAATATTATCAATATCCAAATTCAAGTTATCTACCAAAATTGTTTCATGTGCAGGAATCATGCTTTATGGCTGTTGAGGAATCAATCCACAATGGACAAATTGTGCAGATCAGAAAGAACAAATGGATACTTGATAGTGGATGTTCTAGACACATGACTGGCAATCAAGATATACTGAATGATATTATATACAAAGACGGAGGACTGGTTAACTTTGGAGACAATTCAAAAGGATATGTGATTGGCATCGACAAAGTCGGTAATTCTAAAACTCCTACTATTACTAATGTTTTGTTAGTTAAGAATCTGAAACATAATCTGCTAAGTATAAGTCAACTCTATGATAAAGGATATAAAATTAAATTTGAAAAAGATAAATGTCACATCGAAGATAATAACGCAACCATAATATTTGAGGGAGTCAGGAAAAAGAATATTTATATTCTTAGTATGAAAGTTTCAAATGATAACCTGTGTGTGTTGGCAAATACAAGTGACCCTTGGATTTGGCATAAGAGATTTGGGCATTTGAATTTCAAACTCTTATCTAGACTGTCAAAACATGATCTAGTAAGAGGTCTCCCTAAAATAAATTTTAAAGTAGATAGTTTATGTGATGCATGTTTGTAACGTTTGCGATTTTTCGTTGCCGAAAAACCGAACCATTAGGGTTTTAGAAAGAATTTAAGAAAAGAAAAGGGAAGAAAAGAAGAGAAGAAGATAGAGGGAAAAGAAGATAGAAAATTTTAAAATAGAAAGAAAGGAGAAAGAAAAATAGAGAATTTTAAAATAGAACGGGAAAGAAAGGAAACAACAGAACAGAAGAACTACAGAACAATATCAGAATCTCACAATTCGCAGCGGAACAACATATAATAATAAATGAATAATCTTTAAACAAAGAACTACAGTTATTACATTTCATCATATTTCATTACATCATATCATCAGAGTGTACAACAACATACAACATCAAACAGTGCAGCGGAAAAAGAATTACTATATAAGTAATATGCCATGCCATCCCGCTTGCCTCCAGCAACTTCAGAATATCCAGAATATCCTGATAAACCTTTCTCTTGACTGCCCGTGTGGAAAATTGGTGGGCACCCAGAGTTTAGGAAGGAAAACAATAAACTCCAAGTCAGTCATGTGACTGGTGTGAGAACTCAAAATAGTTTATTTATCTTTAAAATCAAAATAGAGGAATATTCTTAATTCAATTCGCAATGCTTTTAAAAATGAGACTACCATAAGGCCTCCCGCACACACACACAATGCAAACGCAGAATCGGAGGAGATTTCTCCTTATGATAGTCAAAGATGCTTGATACGCATTTAAAATAACATTTGATATTATTATTAGTGCATAGTGTATAACAAATTCATTTCGAAAGTAGAATATAAATCTTAGCCAACATACGACCATTATCGTATGCCTACTATAGCTACTATCCAAACAGTGGTGACCACCATAAGTGAATAGCAGGTTCTACAACTAATACCGTACAAGTTTCGTATTGGGAATTGGATTTCCAACAAATGGTCAGGCCAAGGAACTTCCCATTGCCACTGAGAATGCCTCTGGAAAGACACCCCCGAGAACCAAACCGGAACTCTGCCAACACAAGGTCGGGTTACCCCTTAACTGGGTAACTACTGACACGAGCACGCCATTCCCCGGTCCTTTAGGACCTTTTCAACCGAGCGCTCGATATCCAACATCACACCATAATAAATAGAGTGTTTTCAACATGAGTAAGTATCTGGGCTCCATACCATGATACCACCCCTTTCCAGAAGGAAATGCACATACCCTAAGGGGAGCTACAGCAACCCCTAATAACCTTGCCGCATCTTTTCCTGTTTTGACCATTTCCGGGATGTGAGGCTCGACGAAGTCACGTCCACAAAAACACACTTTGTACAAGAAGCCGTGCTTTGGGTCAACAAATGATCAACACAATGATCACTAAGATAGACGATCAAATAAATGATCCTATCACAAATAATCACCACAATGATCATTTCAGCATCACTCAGCATGTCACATTACCAAACTGGGAATATATCGCTGATAACTTCAACTATATAACCTCTGAACTCGTACGTCTCAGAGAAGGGTGTTAAGCTAAAAGAATAAATTCTCCGCCACCTCAGAAATATATTTGAAAGAAATCGGCTTTATATCTCAACTTGTAATGTCAGACATACAATCCATACAAGTCTGTTCCGGGTTCGAACAGAACCGAAGGCACTTACAAAGAAGTCCTTGCAATCCGAATAATCTCTAATCACGTTCGGATTTCCCATCACTTATGGAGATCTCTATACCAGGGATCAGCCAGTGCAGAGACAATCAACAAGAAATCCTTTCGCTTTCGAAAATATCCGGTCTTCAACACCGTTCTTCGAATGCAATTCATAACGACGTATCACATATTCGGAATGGGTTATACGACCCCATGGTCCTTTCCCGGTTAACCCGAATAGTGAGCGCTTATTTTTAAAAATAAGTGTGACATTCAATTTCAAACAAATTCACAACAAATACCTATTTAAAGGTAAATATCGATAGTCGGTTATTGATCTATCAATAGATATGCCAACATCACCAGAATCCAAATAATTTTCCAAATTATTTAATTCCAAAAATCTCTTTAGAAGATATAACTTTCTATATTTCAAAAATAAATCAATATTTATTTTTAAACCTATTTTCCCAATTCCTTTTATAAATTCCATACTGAATTTATATTTCCAAAATATTTATGAATATACGATTTCAAATATTCATTTTCAATTTATCTTCAAAAAGATAAATTCTCTAAACTTTCCATTTCTCATGGGAAAAACAATTTCCATACTTATTTATTTTATAAGTAATCCACAATTTTATTTATTTTCAACCTTGGAAAATATTCCTTATACTCTAATCGAAATTAAGTATATATTTCATTCTTTAAGGAAATCATTCACTTAACCATATTTATTTGGGCCAAAACGAATGTTGCGTAAAACATCGTTACGACAACCCAAAATCACTAGTATAGGGATTCGAAATTAAAAATAGATATATAAATCCCAATACTATACAAAAACATTTCCTTTCGGAAATCATCTATTATAACAACAGTGTTATAATCTACCATTTCCTTTTATTTCTCGAAAACATCTATTTCAACAATAAATGTTGAAATCTATGGTTTCGAATCTCAACATATTTTAGAACATCATTAGATCGTTTTAATTCTATTTAAAACATCATATTCCAAATAATTCTTTAACATAATATTCACTATACAAAAACGTGAATATATTATTAATAAATTTCATTCCTTCTATTCCTTTTATTTTAAGGAATTATTCACTGTTTAAAACATGAATATAACTCCATTAATAAATTAGAACAATTTACTTATCAAAATAAGTCGTTTTGAATTTATAAAACAACGTTTATAAATTCTATTCTATTTATTTTACATCAACTTCCTTTTATAAATTTTCTTTATTAACCTATCTCAATTCATATCACAATGATATACTAAAAATTCATATTATAAGTCAAATACTTATAATTTATTTATTTACAAAATCATTCCTTTAAACTTCATAAATTTATAATCTTATAACTTATAAGATTCATTCATTTATCCAAAATCATTCCTTTAATAACTTTATAAATTTTATAAACCTACTGCTTATAAAATTCTATTTATAACTTCACCGTTATAATTCTATAATTCCATTTCTATTTATGAAATTTATTTTCAATTTATTTTAACACTTAGAAAAGTTCGTTTTACAAATTCTAATGTTTTTAATTTATAAATATCGATTTATAAATCTTTTAATATAAAACAATTTATATTATTCTTTTTGAAACATCTTCAAAGTCTTTCATAATTTCATCACTTTGATTTATAAAATAATCAAATTTCATAAATCCTATTCTTAAACTTTTTATAATAGATTCAAAAATCCCAGTTTAAATTATTTTATCAAATCATTAATCTCATATTCTCAAAAATCACTTTGAACTACATTCCTCAAAAATCATAATTTTTATAACATAAAAATTATAACGTTTATTTATTTGTAATAAATCAATTCCAAAAATATTTTATAAACGTATATTTTCAAAATCACTTTAGAATCCTTTATAAATAAAAATCGTTATTTTTAAACTTTCAAAATTGGATCCGATGATGCAACACATCAATAGTCAATCACGATTTTTCAATATCATATATCGATTTGATAAACAATCAAGCATCACAATATTTAAAATCAATAAATATTTGTGAGGAATCCAGTTGGATCCCTCCAACCTGTTTCCCTGCATCCACAGACATTAGCACAATACCATTCCGTTTCAAGACGGAATATCGCGGTATATGGGATTTTATAAATATATATCCGCTTACTAACGGCGCATAGGGTCTCATCCGCTAAAAGAAATGCGGGAAATCAATCAACTGCAATATATACATATGCCAATATATATATATTGCTATATATAAAATATAATACCAATTCCACTTCGAGGTGGAATATCGCGGTATATGTGTGTACTAAATAACCTCCGCTTACTAACGGCGTATAGGGTCTATTCACATCCAATATATATATATATATATATAACAATCATCATTCAAGCAATCAAATCAACACAGTCAAACAATTTTAAATTTAACTATTTTAAAATTTAAATAAACCATAAAAATTCCTTTTGAGTGAGAAGTTCTCACCTTTGCTTTTACTAGCAATCCATTTTCCCTTCTGACTCGATTTCCTTGTTTTATACCTATTTTAAATTATTTACACAATTCATTAATATTCGAACAATCGAATAATAAATTTCTAATTTAATTTGATTAAATTAACTTACCCTTAATTTAAATTTATCAAACAAATTATTAAATTTCCTTTTCTAACCAAAAATTATAATTTCTTTTGATAAGTCATTTTATCTAATAAATTAAATCTCTATCAAATTTCCTTTCAATGGATAAATTTAATTAACTAACCATTTATTTTTAACCAATGATTTTCTTTTCAAAATAAAAATTTATAATTCGAACTGATCCCTTTTCAATAAATCTATCTAACCAAGATTTTATTTTAAATATTAATATCTTTATCTCAAATGAATTTCCTTTATAAATTTGCTTAACTAAATATTTTAGTTTTAAAAAAAAAAAAAAAACTAAATTTCCATCTTTTCCATCAACTAACTAAAATAAACATCATTTTACTTTAAATACTTCTAAAATTTATTACAGTAACATGTTATTTTATTTTTTTCTTCAAAACTTCACCTGAGTGCAAATCATTTCTCTAGCATATATACATATGTCTTACTGTTTTTAATATCCATTTTTCAATTAAATTTAGGATTAACCAAAATTTAAAACTGCAACAGACAAGAAAACTTCACCTCTGCTATGAAACTCGCGGCCACAACCCAATGCGAAACCCCAACATCGATGACCAGAATCGAGCTCGCGAACCATCGCGACCACGTCGCCGCTCACTCCAAAGTCGCTGCTCTGCCAAGCCATCGCCGATCGCGATACCCCCCCAAAATCCCAACGCCGTTGCCATCCTGCTGTGCTCGAGAACCCCTGCCCTATGCCAGATATCGCGACCGCCTCCTCCATCAATCGCGAGCTTGAACCCTAATCAGAGCCACCGCGACCCTTCCTCACGCGAGCGAAACTCTAGCTTCGTCGTCGCCTTTGTTGTTGCTCCACCGCGACTTAACAGTGCTGCCGCCGCGAGTTGCCTCGTGCCGCCTCGAGCTCCCAAATCACCATTGACACCTCGTCCCACGCGCGCGGTCGAGCGCTCAGCTGACATCGCCTCCAACGTCGCTGTCGTGCCTCGCGACCATGCCTCCCCCCCTATCGCACGCGTCGCCGTGCCATTGATTTCTTTTTTTTTTTTTTTTCACCGAGTCGATTTTGATTTTGATTTATAAAGGAAAGGGGAACGGATTGTTTTAGAAACTGGAGAGGGAGAGGGATTCGCGATTTACTGAAGGGAGAGATAAATCTTAAGGTATCGGCCATTAAATTTTTTCTGCGTGATTTTGTCTTCCTTTATGAATCAGGAGAGGGAGATTTATCGTGAAGGAGGTATGCGCTACACGATCGAAGGCGTGATGGTAGGAGCGATCTTAGGCGTGATAAATGGGATAACGTGGTACCGTTTAACTAAATTTAAATTTAAATTTAAATTGAATTTGATTTTATTTCAATGCGTTTACACGCCTGTGATCACATATCAGCTCCAAAAATTACGAAATTTGAAATCCGGCAATAATTCAATATTCCGGACCCAATGGAACTGGTTTCGTCGAATTCCGAGACTGTGCCTCGGACGGCTATTTTAAATATCGATTCAAACGATTAAATTTCAAAACTGAACAATTCACTTTCTATTCCAATTCTAAAGCTTCTATAATCTTCAGTATTATCAATATGAATTTTACAAGCCTTCGAAATATTTTTAATCGGCTTAAAATTGAAGATTCAAATTTTTATTCAACTTTCAATAGATTAAATTCTATAATTTAATTGTCATATTCAAAGTTATATTAAAAATTCAAACTAAACCATCATTCAAATATTTAAAATTAATTAAATATTTTCAAATTAAATTATTCAAAATCCTGGGTCGTTACAATCTTTCCCCCTTAAAAGAATTTCGTCCTGAAATTATAAGTTAAGAAGAATGCCTTTATCTCGTCTATTACTTTTCACCATTCAAATAGTTTTATCAACTTTCTAGCCTAAATCTTTTTACTAGAAATTTACTATCATTTCAACTAGCTTTCCAACTTCAATTATAAGTTTCAAACTATATTGTTGTGCTATCCATTCAAATTTAAATTCAAATTCAAATTTCAAACTTTCAAAATTTTCTCAAAAATTTTCTAACACCCTAAATTTTCGAAAAATTTCGCCAGCGTCTCCTTTGCGCGGCTAGCTCGGTACGACTACAAAATGGCACCACGGCCCCTCAGAATCAAAAAGAAAAGAGAAAAGCCAAGTGGCTAGAGAAGAAAGTCACCAAATCTCATACTGAAATTGAAATACGTACCTTTTTGTCGAGCAATTCAATTTTATCTTTGAAATCAAAATCTCAACCCTTTATATACCTGTATAACCTGCTAACAGTAGCATCCAAATCCAACATTCAAACCATTTTGCCAATTCTATTGCAAAATTTCCAATATATGCTTATTTATATATTTTGACTTCACTATTGAAGTTACATATTTAATTTTCATTCAATTTCACGTTTCAATTCAATTCACGACTTCAAATTCATTCGAATTCAATTCTCAAATTAAATTTCATTCGAATTTAATTGATTAACTTTAATATTGAATTCTATCGATTAACTAATTTAATTCAATTTATACATTCACATTACTACACTGAATTAGTTTCATTTACTAATTCATTTCAATATTCAATTCATCTCGAATTTAGTTAATTGCTTAATTCAATTTTATTCACATTCCATATTCATATTCATTCTATTTGAAATGAATAAATTATCAAGTTAGTTTACTTGAATTCAATCCTTTTATTTCTTTCCATTACTAATGATAATAATTCAATATTATCACTTCCTAACAATCATGCAACCATATACTATAATAATTCATAAAAAATCATTTCTTTCTATACAAAAATAGTTTTGGGCAAATTTATTTTATAATATAAATCAATTTTATATTCACTAACAAATACGCGCTCATATCTATTATTACTCTCAAACTCATTCTAGAGTACTGCTGACTCTATCTCTAATGAGTAATACCCATCAGAACCATGGTTGTCGCTTAACCAACAGCTCTGATACCAAATGTAACGTTTGCGATTTTTCGTTGCCGAAAAACCGAACCATTAGGGTTTTAGAAAGAATTTAAGAAAAGAAAAGGGAAGAAAAGAAGAGAAGAAGATAGAGGGAAAAGAAGATAGAAAATTTTAAAATAGAAAGAAAGGAGAAAGAAAAATAGAGAATTTTAAAATAGAACGGGAAAGAAAGGAAACAACAGAACAGAAGAACTACAGAACAATATCAGAATCTCACAATTCGCAGCGGAACAACATATAATAATAAATGAATAATCTTTAAACAAAGAACTACAGTTATTACATTTCATCATATTTCATTACATCATATCATCAGAGTGTACAACAACATACAACATCAAACAGTGCAGCGGAAAAAGAATTACTATATAAGTAATATGCCATGCCATCCCGCTTGCCTCCAGCAACTTCAGAATATCCAGAATATCCTGATAAACCTTTCTCTTGACTGCCCGTGTGGAAAATTGGTGGGCACCCAGAGTTTAGGAAGGAAAACAATAAACTCCAAGTCAGTCATGTGACTGGTGTGAGAACTCAAAATAGTTTATTTATCTTTAAAATCAAAATAGAGGAATATTCTTAATTCAATTCGCAATGCTTTTAAAAATGAGACTACCATAAGGCCTCCCGCACACACACACAATGCAAACGCAGAATCGGAGGAGATTTCTCCTTATGATAGTCAAAGATGCTTGATACGCATTTAAAATAACATTTGATATTATTATTAGTGCATAGTGTATAACAAATTCATTTCGAAAGTAGAATATAAATCTTAGCCAACATACGACCATTATCGTATGCCTACTATAGCTACTATCCAAACAGTGGTGACCACCATAAGTGAATAGCAGGTTCTACAACTAATACCGTACAAGTTTCGTATTGGGAATTGGATTTCCAACAAATGGTCAGGCCAAGGAACTTCCCATTGCCACTGAGAATGCCTCTGGAAAGACACCCCCGAGAACCAAACCGGAACTCTGCCAACACAAGGTCGGGTTACCCCTTAACTGGGTAACTACTGACACGAGCACGCCATTCCCCGGTCCTTTAGGACCTTTTCAACCGAGCGCTCGATATCCAACATCACACCATAATAAATAGAGTGTTTTCAACATGAGTAAGTATCTGGGCTCCATACCATGATACCACCCCTTTCCAGAAGGAAATGCACATACCCTAAGGGGAGCTACAGCAACCCCTAATAACCTTGCCGCATCTTTTCCTGTTTTGACCATTTCCGGGATGTGAGGCTCGACGAAGTCACGTCCACAAAAACACACTTTGTACAAGAAGCCGTGCTTTGGGTCAACAAATGATCAACACAATGATCACTAAGATAGACGATCAAATAAATGATCCTATCACAAATAATCACCACAATGATCATTTCAGCATCACTCAGCATGTCACATTACCAAACTGGGAATATATCGCTGATAACTTCAACTATATAACCTCTGAACTCGTACGTCTCAGAGAAGGGTGTTAAGCTAAAAGAATAAATTCTCCGCCACCTCAGAAATATATTTGAAAGAAATCGGCTTTATATCTCAACTTGTAATGTCAGACATACAATCCATACAAGTCTGTTCCGGGTTCGAACAGAACCGAAGGCACTTACAAAGAAGTCCTTGCAATCCGAATAATCTCTAATCACGTTCGGATTTCCCATCACTTATGGAGATCTCTATACCAGGGATCAGCCAGTGCAGAGACAATCAACAAGAAATCCTTTCGCTTTCGAAAATATCCGGTCTTCAACACCGTTCTTCGAATGCAATTCATAACGACGTATCACATATTCGGAATGGGTTATACGACCCCATGGTCCTTTCCCGGTTAACCCGAATAGTGAGCGCTTATTTTTAAAAATAAGTGTGACATTCAATTTCAAACAAATTCACAACAAATACCTATTTAAAGGTAAATATCGATAGTCGGTTATTGATCTATCAATAGATATGCCAACATCACCAGAATCCAAATAATTTTCCAAATTATTTAATTCCAAAAATCTCTTTAGAAGATATAACTTTCTATATTTCAAAAATAAATCAATATTTATTTTTAAACCTATTTTCCCAATTCCTTTTATAAATTCCATACTGAATTTATATTTCCAAAATATTTATGAATATACGATTTCAAATATTCATTTTCAATTTATCTTCAAAAAGATAAATTCTCTAAACTTTCCATTTCTCATGGGAAAAACAATTTCCATACTTATTTATTTTATAAGTAATCCACAATTTTATTTATTTTCAACCTTGGAAAATATTCCTTATACTCTAATCGAAATTAAGTATATATTTCATTCTTTAAGGAAATCATTCACTTAACCATATTTATTTGGGCCAAAACGAATGTTGCGTAAAACATCGTTACGACAACCCAAAATCACTAGTATAGGGATTCGAAATTAAAAATAGATATATAAATCCCAATACTATACAAAAACATTTCCTTTCGGAAATCATCTATTATAACAACAGTGTTATAATCTACCATTTCCTTTTATTTCTCGAAAACATCTATTTCAACAATAAATGTTGAAATCTATGGTTTCGAATCTCAACATATTTTAGAACATCATTAGATCGTTTTAATTCTATTTAAAACATCATATTCCAAATAATTCTTTAACATAATATTCACTATACAAAAACGTGAATATATTATTAATAAATTTCATTCCTTCTATTCCTTTTATTTTAAGGAATTATTCACTGTTTAAAACATGAATATAACTCCATTAATAAATTAGAACAATTTACTTATCAAAATAAGTCGTTTTGAATTTATAAAACAACGTTTATAAATTCTATTCTATTTATTTTACATCAACTTCCTTTTATAAATTTTCTTTATTAACCTATCTCAATTCATATCACAATGATATACTAAAAATTCATATTATAAGTCAAATACTTATAATTTATTTATTTACAAAATCATTCCTTTAAACTTCATAAATTTATAATCTTATAACTTATAAGATTCATTCATTTATCCAAAATCATTCCTTTAATAACTTTATAAATTTTATAAACCTACTGCTTATAAAATTCTATTTATAACTTCACCGTTATAATTCTATAATTCCATTTCTATTTATGAAATTTATTTTCAATTTATTTTAACACTTAGAAAAGTTCGTTTTACAAATTCTAATGTTTTTAATTTATAAATATCGATTTATAAATCTTTTAATATAAAACAATTTATATTATTCTTTTTGAAACATCTTCAAAGTCTTTCATAATTTCATCACTTTGATTTATAAAATAATCAAATTTCATAAATCCTATTCTTAAACTTTTTATAATAGATTCAAAAATCCCAGTTTAAATTATTTTATCAAATCATTAATCTCATATTCTCAAAAATCACTTTGAACTACATTCCTCAAAAATCATAATTTTTATAACATAAAAATTATAACGTTTATTTATTTGTAATAAATCAATTCCAAAAATATTTTATAAACGTATATTTTCAAAATCACTTTAGAATCCTTTATAAATAAAAATCGTTATTTTTAAACTTTCAAAATTGGATCCGATGATGCAACACATCAATAGTCAATCACGATTTTTCAATATCATATATCGATTTGATAAACAATCAAGCATCACAATATTTAAAATCAATAAATATTTGTGAGGAATCCAGTTGGATCCCTCCAACCTGTTTCCCTGCATCCACAGACATTAGCACAATACCATTCCGTTTCAAGACAGAATATCGCGGTATATGGGATTTTATAAATATATATCCGCTTACTAACGGCGCATAGGGTCTCATCCGCTAAAAGAAATGCGGGAAATCAATCAACTGCAATATATACATATGCCAATATATATATATTGCTATATATAAAATATAATACCAATTCCACTTCGAGGTGGAATATCGCGGTATATGTGTGTACTAAATAACCTCCGCTTACTAACGGCGTATAGGGTCTATTCACATCCAATATATATATATATATAACAATCATCATTCAAGCAATCAAATCAACACAGTCAAACAATTTTAAATTTAACTATTTTAAAATTTAAATAAACCATAAAAATTCCTTTTGAGTGAGAAGTTCTCACCTTTGCTTTTACTAGCAATCCATTTTCCCTTCTGACTCGATTTCCTTGTTTTATACCTATTTTAAATTATTTACACAATTCATTAATATTCGAACAATCGAATAATAAATTTCTAATTTAATTTGATTAAATTAACTTACCCTTAATTTAAATTTATCAAACAAATTATTAAATTTCCTTTTCTAACCAAAAATTATAATTTCTTTTGATAAGTCATTTTATCTAATAAATTAAATCTCTATCAAATTTCCTTTCAATGGATAAATTTAATTAACTAACCATTTATTTTTAACCAATGATTTTCTTTTCAAAATAAAAATTTATAATTCGAACTGATCCCTTTTCAATAAATCTATCTAACCAAGATTTTATTTTAAATATTAATATCTTTATCTCAAATGAATTTCCTTTATAAATTTGCTTAACTAAATATTTTAGTTTTAAAAAAAAAAAAAAAACTAAATTTCCATCTTTTCCATCAACTAACTAAAATAAACATCATTTTACTTTAAATACTTCTAAAATTTATTACAGTAACATGTTATTTTATTTTTTTCTTCAAAACTTCACCTGAGTGCAAATCATTTCTCTAGCATATATACATATGTCTTACTGTTTTTAATATCCATTTTTCAATTAAATTTAGGATTAACCAAAATTTAAAACTGCAACAGACAAGAAAACTTCACCTCTGCTATGAAACTCGCGGCCACAACCCAATGCGAAACCCCAACATCGATGACCAGAATCGAGCTCGCGAACCATCGCGACCACGTCGCCGCTCACTCCAAAGTCGCTGCTCTGCCAAGCCATCGCCGATCGCGATACCCCCCCAAAATCCCAACGCCGTTGCCATCCTGCTGTGCTCGAGAACCCCTGCCCTATGCCAGATATCGCGACCGCCTCCTCCATCAATCGCGAGCTTGAACCCTAATCAGAGCCACCGCGACCCTTCCTCACGCGAGCGAAACTCTAGCTTCGTCGTCGCCTTTGTTGTTGCTCCACCGCGACTTAACAGTGCTGCCGCCGCGAGTTGCCTCGTGCCGCCTCGAGCTCCCAAATCACCATTGACACCTCGTCCCACGCGCGCGGTCGAGCGCTCAGCTGACATCGCCTCCAACGTCGCTGTCGTGCCTCGCGACCATGCCTCCCCCCCTATCGCACGCGTCGCCGTGCCATTGATTTCTTTTTTTTTTTTTTTTTTTTTCACCGAGTCGATTTTGATTTTGATTTATAAAGGAAAGGGGAACGGATTGTTTTAGAAACTGGAGAGGGAGAGGGATTCGCGATTTACTGAAGGGAGAGATAAATCTTAAGGTATCGGCCATTAAATTTTTTCTGCGTGATTTTGTCTTCCTTTATGAATCAGGAGAGGGAGATTTATCGTGAAGGAGGTATGCGCTACACGATCGAAGGCGTGATGGTAGGAGCGATCTTAGGCGTGATAAATGGGATAACGTGGTACCGTTTAACTAAATTTAAATTTAAATTTAAATTGAATTTGATTTTATTTCAATGCGTTTACACGCCTGTGATCACATATCAGCTCCAAAAATTACGAAATTTGAAATCCGGCAATAATTCAATATTCCGGACCCAATGGAACTGGTTTCGTCGAATTCCGAGACTGTGCCTCGGACGGCTATTTTAAATATCGATTCAAACGATTAAATTTCAAAACTGAACAATTCACTTTCTATTCCAATTCTAAAGCTTCTATAATCTTCAGTATTATCAATATGAATTTTACAAGCCTTCGAAATATTTTTAATCGGCTTAAAATTGAAGATTCAAATTTTTATTCAACTTTCAATAGATTAAATTCTATAATTTAATTGTCATATTCAAAGTTATATTAAAAATTCAAACTAAACCATCATTCAAATATTTAAAATTAATTAAATATTTTCAAATTAAATTATTCAAAATCCTGGGTCGTTACAATGTTAATTAGAAAAACTTAGAAAAAGTTGCTTTAAATTAAAAGATATGATTTCAACTTCAAAACCTCTTTAATTACTTCATCTTGGTTTATTTGGTCCATCTCAAATTCTGTCAATAAATCATAGTAAATATGTTTTTGTAATTGTAGATGGTTATTCTAGATTTACATGGACAATATTTTTGAAACATAAAAGTGATACTTTTGAATGTTTTAAGAACTTTTCAAAAATAATTCAAAATCAATTTTCTCTAAAAATTATAACTATTTGAAGTGATCACAATGGTGAATTTGAAATTGAAAAGTTTGAGGAATTCTGCAATAAAAAGGGAATAACTCAAAAAAATTCATTTTCGAGAAGTCCACAACAAAACAGAGTAGTAGAACATAAAAATAGGACGATTCAAGAGTGTGCGAGAACTACGCTTTCAGATAGTAATTTACCAAAGAATTTTTTGGCAGAAGAGTTGCTACCGCCTGTTATATTTTAAATAGAATTTTAATTAGACCTCTAAGTGATAAGACACCTTATGAACTTCTCTATTCAAAGAAACCTAAGGTATCTTATTTCAGAATTTTTGGAAGTAAATGCTTTATTTTAAATACAAAAGACAATTTAGATAAATTTGATTCTAAATCCGACAAAGGAATCTTTATCGGATACTCTAATAGAAGTAAAACATAAAGAGTGTTTAATTTAAAAACTAACACCATTGAAGAAAGAATGCATGTTTCATTTGATGAAAATTTCAAAAATTTTGAAGATCCAAATTATGAAGAGGATTTAATCACTCAAAATCAAGAATCAGTTGAAACTAATAATGAAATTAATCATCCTAATATAAGGACTAAACTTTTAAAAGATCATCCTGTAGAAAATATACTGGGAGATATGCAATCTGTTGTTAAAACTAGAAATCAACTAAGGCAAATGAGTAATGTAGCTTTTATATTAAATATTGAACCCAAAAATACAAAAGAAGCATCAACTGATGATTCACGGATTTTGGCTATGCAAGAAGAATTAAATCAATTTACTAGAAATGATGTTTGGGAACTTGTTCCTAGAACTGAAAATAAAACTATAATTCGAACAAAATGGGTTTATAAAAATAAAATGAATGAACAAGGAGAGGTAGTTAGAAACAAAGCTCGATTAGTCGCTCAAGGTTATTCTCAAGAAGAAGGAATAGATTTTGATGAAACCTTTGCTCCCGTAGCAAGATTCGAAGCCATTAGGATTCTACTTGCTTTCGCAAATCATGATAATTTCAAATTATTTCAAATGGATGTTAAAAGTGCCTTTATAAATGGATTTATAAAAGAGGAAGTATATGTTGAACAACCACCACTTTTTGAAAATGATAAATTACCAAATCATGTTTACAAACTTAAGAAAGCGTTATATGGTCTAAAGCAAGCTCCTAGAGCCTGGTATGATAGACTAAGATCGTATCTATTACAATAAAATTTTGAAACTAGTAAAGTAGATAGTACTCATTTTATTAAAAGAAATAAAAATGATATTCAACTAGTACAAGTTTACATAGATGATATCATTTTTGGATCAACTAACTGTGAAATGAATAAAGAATTTTCTGAACTAATGACAAAAGAATTTGAGATGAGTCATATGGGTGAATTAAATTTCTTTTTAGGATCACAAATAAAACAATTAGATAATGGTATCATTATTAGTCAAGAAAAATATGCTAAAGACCTAATTAGTAAATTTGGTTTGACTACTGCGAGTCGAAAACCCACTCCCATGGCAACTAATGAGTACCTTAGTAAAGAAGACCTCTTGAAAGATGTAGATCAAAATTTGTATAGAGGAATGATTGGATCACTACTCTATATTACTGCTGGTAGACCTGATATCACGCATAGTGTTTGTCTCTGTGCCAGATATCAATCCCAACCTAAAGAGACCCACTTAAAAGCCGTAAAACGAATCATAAGATATGTTAAACACACATCTGATTATGGTTTATTTTACCCTAAAAATGATTCTTTGTACTTAATATCTTACTGTGATATCGACTATGCTGGTTGTAAATCAGACCGAAAAAGTACAAGTGGGACTTGTCATTTTTTGAGGCATTCTCTGGTTTCTTGGCTTGGTAAAAAGCAAAACACGGTTTCTTTATAAACAACTGAAGCAGAGTACATTTCTGCTGCTTTGGCTTGTTCTCAAGTAATATATATGCAACAAACTTTAAAAGATTATAGTGTAAAATTTTTCAAAATCATCAATTTATTGCGATAGTACGAGTGCGATAAATTTATCCAAAAATACTACTCAACATGCTCGAACTAAACATATTGATATGAGACATCATTTTCTCAGAGATAATATAAGTAAGGATGTAATCACTCTAGATTATATCAATTCTGAGAATAAAATTGCTGATATCTTAACAAAACCATTAAATGAATCTTTATTTACTAAATTAAGAAGAGAATTAGGTATTTGTTCAATAACTGAAATATAAATAAACAAAAGTATAATTAAAATTAATTCAAAATAAATTAAATAGGCAAAAATTCAAAGACTATGTCGACATACTCCTCTACCTTATGTCGACATACAACGTTTTTAAATTTTGAAATTTTTCCCACCAAAATTCAAATTAATTGGTTATATATTCTTCATATTTTCGAAATTTTATTCATTCTTTCTGTTATCTCTCTGTTCTTCTCTCTGAAATCAAATAATCAATGGTATCTTCTTCCAAATCAAACATAAAATCAACCTTTTCGTTCCCCTCTCCTATGTCTGGTCAATTTCAACGTACTATTCTCGCTCATGTGACTAAAATAGAGGACTCTATGAAGGATGCACTTCAGATGATGACTAAAATTCAAGTGATTCAACCTTGTATGGCAAAGGAACAAGAGAGACAAGGCAATATTCTTAGGAATTTGCAAAAATTTATAATGGATAATCAAGCCAACCCTATCTTGATTGATGAAGATTCTTCATTCAATCAAGAACAAGAGGCCAGCGAAGAAGAAGAAGAACCCATGGGAGAAGTGCACGCTGAGGATGATGACCAAGTCGTGTGTGTTGGAGAAGTGTGTTTTGACAAGAATGGGAATCTTGTCGAACAACGTGGAAATTTTTGTTTTCACTATCCAAACTGTTCGATTCATAGATCTCCTATGTCCAAAAACACACATTAGTTTCTTCTCTTTCTTTAGCATTGTTGTTTGTTCCTTTTACGTTTACTACGAAAATGTACATATAATTAAATTATGTTCTTATCTGTGTTCTTCCTATTAATACATATAACTATACAATTACTATATACTTAAGATAGTTAGTAGTTTAAGATTAGATTTATTATTAGATCTAAGTGTTGATTATTTATGATAACACTATCATTATAATCACATAGAATATTAGATTTAGGGAGAGTTATATAGCTTGGAGTTATAAAGTTTAAAGTTTATTTTTGTTGATGACAAAGGTGGAGAAGTATAAAGTAGGGTAGTTAGGCATAGATTTAGGGGGAGTTATTAGTTTTAGGGGGGAGTTATTAGGATAGAAGTAATATTTTATAAACAAAGGTTGTCATCATCAAAAAGGGGGAGATTGTTAGTCCGTGAGATAATGGTTTTGATGACAACAACCTTAGAATAGATTATAAAATATAAATACTGACATTATAAGTTTAGATATATATGTTTATGCAGGATTTAACCATGAAGGTACCAAGAATGAAGACGGTACAGTATAGAGATTCAAGATATCAAGATTTTAAGACTCATGAGTATCAAGATTATCAAGAGTTCAAGAATTCAAGTAATTTATTCTTTAATTAGAAATTTTGTTAAAACTCATAGAAAAGTACCGGCATCTTAAAATCCAATTTATTCGTGGAATGGAATCCACTTCGAGCGCGTTAAAGGGATGGAACCCTAAGTAGGATGGAACCTACGAAAAATCTAGTGGAACATTGTTTTGTATCCACTAACCTTCTAATCAAAATGATTTCAAAACCTTCCTTTTAAAAGCATCAAAAACATCTATTCTGATTTTAAATAATTTTAGCCTCAAAATCATCTTTAATTTCAAAGTCAAATTACTCCTGATTTTAAACTATCTTTTAAATATAATATATTTAACTTTTAAATATTTATACTTAAAATTAAATATAAAATTATAGTTAAAATTCTATATATATTATTCTCTATATTTACTTATGAATTTTAACTATAGGCAAGTATATTTATAAAGTATTAAAATAGTTTTAATACAAGACAAAGGTTATTTTCAAAGAAAATCAAATTATCAAAAAAATCTTTAGGATGTCGACATACTCATCATGACCATATCGACATGGTGTAAGTTGAGTTTAAAATTTAAATTTCAAAAGAAGTGCCTATTCGTCATAACTCTTCACGAATGGACATGACTGTTGTTCTTCTATATATAGGGGTCAGTTTCAACAGATTTCACATCATATTTTCTGGTTTTTCACTCCTCTTCTTCTTCCACTTTTCTTAATACATATTCTTATCATTACTTTGCCGAAATCAACATTGAATCTAACTCGGTCATTCGTAGTTTGATTCTCTATCACTCTCTCAACAAGATCCTCGGTGCTATTTAGAGTTATAGGATTTTTGTAATCAACTTAGCGAGAAAAGGTGTGATTGTAGCCTTGTAAATCAATCAAGCGAGATAAGGTATGATTGCAACCTTGGGAAATCAATTGGGTGAGCTTGTTGCCCGTAAAATCAAGTGGGTGAACTTGTTGCCCGAAAAATCAAGTATCTCTACCTAGAGGATTGTGATTCTAGAGGGTGTACCTCGTAGCCTTGAAATCGAGGATGTAATTGTACAATTTCTTTTGAAAGAAAATCTGTACTTGTGTGTGGGACTGGATGTAGGATAACTCCGAACGAGTATAAAATCCGGTGTGTTCTTTCCTTTACTGCTTTTTATTTTTGCATCTGTGTTTGTTTCTGTGATCATATCTATATCTGTATACTGCATATTCCTATGTATAAATCAACATAAACTCTTCTTTATAAACACTATTCACCCCCCTTCTCTAGTGTTGACTTTAGCCTTAGGATCTGTAATCCGCATTTCTAACAGTTTTTATAAAGGATCATATTTGGTTGTGATATATTGGTTGTTAGGTAGTGTAAAATATAAATATTAGTAAAGTAGGATTTGAAAATAAAATAAATGAAATTGGAAATTTAGAACTTAAGTTTCGGGGTTTGAAAATTTCTTTTGAAAGATTTTGAAATATAATAACAATATTATTAGAAGTATTTCCCGATATAAATATTTCAATATAATTTGAAAGAATTGTTTTAAAGCAACTTTGGAAAAAAATAAGTATGTACTACCCTTTCTGTCGCTGGAAAGTAATTTCGGTGATATGCACTCATCATCGACATTCATTTTCAAGTTTCGTAGCGGGAAGGCCACTGTAGTAGTTTTACTGCAGATTTATTTGGATAAAAAAATATAAATTTTAAATTGTTTTAAATATAATTGGATATATAAACTATAAGTATACACATTTATCTATTATTTTAAAATAATTTGAAATTTAACCCGGTATTTAGTTCTTAAATTTCCGTTAATTAATAGTTTCAATTATTGTAGTGAAATAGAATGTAACTAATTAATAATTAGAACCTTTAATTAAAATAAGAGATAAATGCTAAGTTTTAAATAAAATTAAAAGAAAGTTGAAATTTGTAACTTATAAAACAAAAGATGTAATTATTGAACAATAAATAAAATTAAAAGAGGGGTAAAACTTGTATAAGTTTCACTTTCATTCTTTAACATATATATAACTTACCAAAAGATGTAAAATGTTAAAATGTTAATAAAAAAATATAATGGAAATTGTACAAGTAAAAGTATGTAATGAAAGTGTTCAAGAAATTGCTTTTATTTATAAAACTGATGTTATAGAGTTGTGGACTTAAGTCATAATTGAAATGTTACTGTAATAAAGGTAATAGGAAGTAAGACTGCAAGTATAAGATTATAGACTTAAGTAAATGAATTGATATGCAATGAATTGAATTATCATGAATACTATAAATAAATGAATGTTAATAAAAAAAATTGTAAGAAGAAAATGCAAATAAGAAAAGAAAAAATGAACCATTATATGAATAAAAAGGAAGCCAACAACAAATATTATGAAAAGAAATGATTAAGAATGAATTTGATCTATTTTCGAAAATTGTTGGTTATTTGTTTTGGTTCATGGTTGTTTAGGCAAGGATACTCTAAAATTGTTTGGATGAATAAATAATCTATTTAGTTTCATCTAAGACTGTTGAGTAAATGGTGCACTAAGTATTTTATTTCCATTCTGTGCAATTTAAAGTTTAAACATGAACAACTATTTGTTTTATTTGATATGAATGAATGATTGATTTGTGTTGATTTTATGTGATGGTTGTATGCCTTGTTGCAAGTGATTGTTGTTTGTATTGATTTGTTTGTTATTGATTTAAACAAGTTAAACATTTCATTTTATATAATTATTAACTCTTTTGGATTATATAAGTGAAATACAGGTTATGGAAGTAATTGCTATTGCTTTTGGTTTCATAATTAAGCGATGTTTCCCGATAAATAGGTACGTTCTCGGATTGGTTTTATAGCGATATTATATTATTTTTCCTGGGTTGGGATATATTATTTTGGAAAATATATGTTGTATATTGTTATATTTGATATTATATTTCTCCCGAGCCTCCCCGTACAAAGGAGACTTTGCTGAAATTTTCCGTAAATTTTGGGCTTAGAAATTTTTTGAAAATGTTTTCCAAACTTTATTAATTTGAGGATAAAAAGATTTAATGTTTATAAATTGGTATATTTTGTTTAAATTAATTAATTTTGTAAATTTATTTGTAAATAAAGTCAATATTTTTGAATAAGATATATTGTTTATTTAATTCTTCTTTTCCCTTCTTTTTCCTTTTCAGGGATGAAAAGTTTTGAGTGGGGGAGAGTGTAACAATCCGTTAATTTTTATAAATAAATTGGTTAATTTAATTAAATTTTTGTGACTAAATTTAGAAAGAAATAAAAGAAATTATAATTTATATTGAAGTAAAGGTTAAGAATCAATTGTAACAATGGTTATAAGAAAAAAAAACAATTGTTGAGAATTGAAGTGAAATCAATAAAAGTAAAATAGAGTAAATTGTGCACTTAGTTATGAAATGGAAGATAGGTAAATAAAAGTAAATATGGAATGAATTAATGAAATAATACAGTGTTAATGGTAAGTAATAAACTTTTAAATATTAGTATAAATTAAAGAAGTGATTGGGAATCATATTTGTGAAATAATAACTAGATGCAAGGTAAATAATACCAATCAAGTTAATAAATTTATGAATTGAATGGAATACCAATTTATGAAAATATATCTAAACGTCATGTTTGGCTATAAATCGAACATAAGTGAATGAAATTTGTAGTATGAAAATAAATGTCAACATTGATTTGTAAGTAATAGAAGCTTATTAATGCGACTAAAGGATTAATGGTAACGATTATTGTATGTTACCTATTTTGTAGCTTGTTGATTTAAAATTAGAAATCAATTACAAAAATTATGATCTAATACTACGTTAATATTAACTAAGGTAATTATAAATTAATGGAATGAAATTCATATCAATGGAATTAATATAGATGTATACTTAGCTAAAAATTGAATATGTGAAAACAAAATGTAAGCATTGAATTAAGTTAATGAATTTAAATTATAATAAATGGTCATTTAATAAAAATCAATGTTCTATAAGTAATTATAATAATCGTTAGTAGATAATCAAGTATGAATGTGAGAAAATGTGGCAATAGTGCAAAACTTTAATCATTTACCCACTAATTTAAGCATTGAATTAGATCTAAATCAAATTGCAACATTTGGTTTGTTAATAATAGCTTATAAGTGAAAATAAATGTTAATGGTAACAATTATTGTAAGTTAACCATTTATTTAGTATATTAAATTATAACTGGTAATCAATTACAATAAATATAAATAAATTATTACGTTAACATCAATAAAGTAATATTTGAAAATAATGTCAATCCCATTTATAGTATGACAATTGGTTGAATTAAAGAATGGAAATCGAGATTTATTAACTTATTGGATTTGAATTTAATAATTGGATTAATTGCAATTAAGTGAAATTTAATATTTAATTATTGCGTTAATTGAGATTTATATGAAATTTGAGAATAATAATATAATAAGCCATGAACCAATGTTAATTTCATCCGTCGGATAATAATGAATTAAATAATAGATTGAAAAGTAAATTAATTGGAATTATTGTAAATTATATTCATAATTTTGGGAATTTTATTTATAATTTGTGAATTTAATGAAATTGAGGTTAATATTGGAATTTATAAATTAGTCATCTCTAATTTGACATTCAAATTTGTTTAAAACCATTGTAAATGATCGAGAAATCAAGAATGATAAGAACTGTCAATTTTAGAATTTAAATTGGAAATTTGATTTAATTAATCAATTATTAATTTATTTAAATAGTGTAAAGATAGTCATTTTGGCCACTGACTCGGATTTCGACGAAACTAGTTTCATCAGATCTGTAACGATGAATTATTGTAGGATTTCAAGTTTCATAGCGATCAGGTCTGTCGTTTGATCGTACGAACGCAAAACGCCTTGAGATCGATTTAATTGAAATAAATTGAAATCAATTTGGAAAATTTTGATTTTAGCATAACTTCTTCATACGATGGAATTTGGACCCGAAACCTATTCCATCGAGTTTAAAATATTTTAAAACATCTATTTTGATGTACGGGTTGATCCAATTTTGTTCCAGAGTCAGAACGGGCTTTTCGGGCCATTCATCGTTCAGTGTGTTTATGAATCGGGTCCATCTATTCTATTTCAACCTTGCATATATATACCATGTTATAAACCCTAGCCTCCCTCTATTTCATAATTGTCTGTGCGTACAAGCCCTCTTCACCTCCTCATTTCAATGGCAGACAATTCTAGATCCAATTGCAATTCAAAAATCAAAGTGACTTTCAAACTCCTCAAAAAAATTCAGAAAAATTATATATCGAAGCTCTCGAAGAGCGCATCTCAATTCTGTGATTCGTTTTCCAATACGAATCACCGGTTGTTTAGAAATTTATGGTTTCTTCTCGGTCGTTCGTTGATCGTCTATCAACTTTGCCTGATCGACAAATCGAAGTTATTGGGCTGTGGAGATTCGCGAGAGGAGTTCAACGATGCAATTTATTAGGTGATTCAACGGTTGGATTTTCGTGAAAAATTCGGTAGGGTTTCAAACTCTAGTGGCGGCTGCGAAAATTATGGGGGTCGAGCGGCTTCGTGGTTGGTCCAGGGGGGTCGGTTGAGCGAGGCAATGAAGATGGTGGCCACGTCGTGGCCAACGGCGGCCTGTAGTGGCGAGGAAGCGCGGTCAGAGGACGGTTAAGGGGGGACTTGCGATGTGTTTGCGTGTGAGTTATTGGGTCTCGGGTAGGGTTGAACGACGTGGGAGAAGCTTTGGTGACGTGTTCTATTATTTGTTTTGATTATTTATTTAAATTTAATTTTTGATTTCAAACATTTAACTCGAATAACTTTCGCATACAAGGTCCGTTTCATGCACGGTTTCTCCGCTAGGTTCGTATTGGAATTCCAAACATTTTGGCGCTTGTATGGAAGGATTCTGAGACTATTCAAATTTTGGGTTTAAATTGGATTTAAATTCAATTTAAATTCAAAAGTTGAGTGTTTTAACCCACTCACAACTTCTAAGATTTCTTATGTTTGTTAAATTAATTTTTGATGTGATTTAAAATTTATCTATGATTGTTTGGCATATTTTAATCATCATCTCAGTTGAAATTAATTTACTAGATTAAATTTTTATTTAATTTATTATTGCATATAAACTGCTAGTTAGATAGATTGTTTATTTTATTACTGAATATAAACTGTCGGTAATTACCTGTTATTTATTATATGCTCTATATTGATGTTATTGTTTAAATTGGATGATGATTGTAATAAATGGTTGATGATTGATATCGGATGAATGGATGTTGTATTTTATATTGTTTTCAATTGCAAATTGTTATGCACTTTATTACATTCGGGATTGCGGTTTGAAATGATATAACCGTAATTTTTGTTTTAAATTACGGGTTGAAATGATAAATATCTGTATCACTTGACCATAGGATACAAAATTTTATACAGACACCGTGGTCTATATATAAAAATGTTTTGAAAGGATTTCTATGGTTTGTAAAGAAATATACGATTTTTGAGATATTGATTTGGATATTTTATAAATGTTCTTTTATATACGGTTGATTCTTGGTTCAAGCTGTGAATAAAATTTGTTCAAAGTATAAAATAAGTAATAATAAAGTTTGAATATTAAAATAAAATATAGATAAGTAATTACTTAAATTATACTTTAATTTATTTTATAAATCCAGGTTGAGATGATAGTTTGAAATTGATTTGAGATTTTATTTAATAAGAGTTATATTTAATAAGAATCCATATAGAACTCATTTAAATTGAGATTTTAAAAGAATATGGTTTATAACTTAATTTGGGTTTAAGGCGATTTAAGTGAATAAATTGAGGAATATTCAGTTATTGAATTTGAAGTTTTATTTAAAGGATAATGGATTTAGTAAGCAAATATTTCAAAACTAAATAATAGTAAAAGTAAAATTGGTACGTATATGAATTATAAAAATTTGGTTTTGAAACATTGAATATTTAAGATTGGTAATATATTAAATTTAAAATTTAGAAATTCGGGTTGTTTTGGAATTGATTTGTGAAATTTAAGAAGCTGGTTTGTTTTATAAAATATTTTAATATTTAATCCATGTAAAGGTGGAAGTAATGTTTCAAAGTTATTAATTTCAAAGTATTACGTTTTGAAAGTGTTATAGTTTTAGGTCTTTGATTTCGAAATTTTATAACTTTGGAAATGCTATGATTTCGGGAAAAGGATATATTTGACCTAAAAATGATATTATATTGGTTCGGGTTTTATAAATGATATCATATTGATTTGGTTTTAAAATGAAGATGATATCATATTTATATGGTTTGAAATGGATATTATATTCTGGTTTTGAAGTAAAAATTATTTTGAAATGACCGCGGTGTTATAATAATGTTTGTTTGTTGAAGAGACCGAGATCGGAAGTTGTCTACTCTCTGCCAACTTCGAAAACCACATTAACAACCGTGTACGCGGTGGAGATTCCAGAATAAAGTAGGATGGTGACGGTGTTTCCTTTGAGGTAAATACGTGGCCCCGACTCCTGTGAGTTGGCATAAGGTGGCTAAAACAGGAGCGATCGACGGGTTAAGAAGGTAGCCCCTTTTATTGGACACATCCCTTCGATATTATACTCTGACTTTGGATTGATTCGGTGGCCACTTTTGATTTTTGATTTGGGGGTGTGGCTCGAGGTGAGCGGTAGCTGCGTACTACGCGTTACCACCGACCCGGAAGCGTAATTTGTATATCTACCCTGGCATTCCATAGTTATGTCGTGTCACCTACCTTAGCGTGCCTTGTACGAGTTTTGTTTTCTCCGTAACCTGTGTGGTATCCTCTGGTGGCTTTCCAATCAGGAGAGACCATGATATTGATGGACTACTAGGACTATTACGTGTTAAGTTGGAAAATGTAAAGCCTTAATGCTATTTAAAAGTAAGTTTATTTTATTAATAGACATTATTATAATAGCGAAATATTACTACATAGTAAAAGGTTTAACGGATCCTTAGGAGATGTGAATCCCGAGCATCTCTTAAGTTACTGCACTCTTATTTATTTCTGTTGATTTAACTTGCATAAGACTTTTAGTTCTGGCCCGAGTGTTTTTTATTTTCAATTTGCTCGGGTCAGCATGAGCATTTCAGGAATTGATGGCCTTATTTCTAGAGGATGAAGACGAAGACTGTATTATTACTATTATTCGCTATAGTGTTCCATTGCATCAAATTGTTCCGCTGCATTGTTATTATTCTTTGGTATGTGTAACTCTGATATATATATATTGTATAAGAATAATCAAATGTTTTAGTAAAATGGCTTCATGAACTATGTATTTGATTATTATATTTATCGTTCCGTTGCAAGATTCTGTTTCGTTCTTTTTCTTTCTTGCTTTTTCTTATTTACCCATAACAATCCGTCCTTCTGTATGGTTTAAGTCTGACGTGTGTGGTTTATCGTCGATTTATTCCGTGCGAAAAGGCGGGATGTTACAGTTCCACTATGATCGAACAGCTCGATTTTGATTTCCAGTCGAGTTCGTCGAAATGGGTGGTCGGGCTAGTCGACGGGCTGATCGACGACTTTTTTAAGGTCTCGACGAAGGTCGGAGTTGATCAGGGAAAAGGTGCACGTGTGCATGTTTATGTCTGCTGTAGTTGTGAATCGGGGAAGAGAGGATACACTCGGGTGGGAACTCGAGTTTGCTATCAGGTTTGTACGCAAGCAGAAGTGAGAGAGAGAGAGAGAGAGAGAGAGAGATAGAGAGAGCTCTGAGGGAAGAGGGTTTGGCTCGGGGCTTTACTCGGGAATTTTGAGCTTGGGCTCGGGTATGAATTTTGGTTAGTTAACCAGGATTTTAAAATATAGCTTAAACAAGTTTCTAAAAGCAAAGGAAATTTGTGATAAGTTTTCAAAGCAATTATTAAACAAAGTTTCAAAGCTAAATGAAATAAACAAGTTTTCAAAGTAAAAGTATTTAATAAGATTTTCAAACAAGTTTCAAAGATTAAATTTATAAAGATTAAATGTTTTTTAAAATTAACTGATTTGTTTTTGAAATAGTTATGTTTTAGGTTAATTATCTTATTAAAACTCAAATTGTTTTCAAAATAAAAGGATGTGGTTAAATAAGTAATTAAAGATAAATGTATTGAATTCTAATTAATCATAAGTGCTCAAGTGATTTGGTATGTTAATATTAAATTAATTTTCAAACATTTAATTTAATAAGTTTTAAATGATTAATTAAGTAATTAATTAAGATAATGGTTTATCTTAGATTAATTAAGGACTTAAGTAATTAAGGGGTAATTAATTAACTTAAGTAATTATAGGATAATTAATTAATGAAATTAAAGGATAATTAATTAATGAAAGTAATTAAAGGAATCGTTAATTAATGTAAGTAATTAAAGGTTAATTAATTATGTGAATGATTAAATGATTAAAGAATAATTAATTAATTTCAGTAATTAATTAAATGGTTTAATTAATGTCAATCAAGCAGGATTTAAAGGCAATTAATTTATTTTGTGTTAATAAAATTAATTAGATTGGGTGACAAATTATTCTTGCTTGTGAATGCTTAAATTGTATTGAATGTTTGGATTAACATCTCTAGTCTGATAAATTGTGATATTCTGTAATATGATATGTTTGGTTGAACTGTGATAATGTGGGTTATTTATCGGTGATGAATTGCTGTGTAAATTAACATAATATATTTAAAACTAAATTGTTTACTTAAACAACTTGGCTTAAAGATGACATTGGATCCGAAGAGACCGGGGTTGGGTATTAGCAACTACCTGAAACCACTTCGATTATTAATCTACAATAATTCTTTATAGATTTGATTTTAGAACCTAATGGGCTGGAATGGAATAAATTAAGTGAATTTGGCCATTTAAACTATGTAATGATACTAAGATTTATTCTGTGAAATAAGTAATTGGTTATAACAAGATAAGAACTCGTAGTACGGTAAAAGTTACCCTAGTTTTCAAATAAGTTTTACAACTTAGCATTTCAAGTTATATGGGTTTACTCATGCTGGTTTCCAGCATGACAGGTTAGGACGCTCTGGAGCTCAGGAGGATAGCTGGATAGCAGGAACGTATGGAGTTTATTCCGCTATATATTGAAGTTATATTGTTTGTATTCTAGGACAAGTTGTTACAACTTTCAAGTTTTGATGAACTCTGATGTATTGTATGTAAATTTGACAGATGCAACTTTCTTTGTATAACTGCTATTATTTGATATTATATTTTGATCCACTGGGGATGTGAGATTCTGTGTTTTGTTTCTGTTTCTTCTTCTACCTCTTTTGTTTTTTACCCTAACAATCTAGAATTTTCGGCATTCAATTGCTCGGCATTTTTATAGTGGACGTATTAATGTTGAATTTTGGGGGTTGAAAATTCCGAGTCATTACTGTTTGTACCAAAATTGGGCACAACACTCTTCGGATGTGTTTGAATAGATAAAATGAAGAGAAAATTTGTAAAATGAAGCAGATCTAACAAACACACCAATAAACATATAAGAAAATGCATAGAAACACAGAATTTTAGAGTAGTTCGGTGTATGGCCTACGTCCACTATGAAGTTTTATCACTTTATTGCTTGATACTTGAAGATTACAAGTTTTTTATAGCGAAGTACAGCAGATGATAAGCTTAAATTCGAGATCAATGGCAGTAATGGCGTTCTGGAGTGAACGTGGCAGAGTCCGGGCGTTCTTTTGCTCTCAAAATTCTCCGACCCCTTTTCTGAATGACCACGGGCTCTATTTATAAGTGCTGGAGGCTAATATTTCGCTGAAAATTCGGAAGACCACTTCTGGCACGTGAGGGGGCCCGCATGCCCGGCCTTAGGAAATTGGGGCCCGTTCCGGGATCGATTCGAACTCAATTTCGAATCGATCAATATTTGATCCGATTGGGCTGAAATTTGGCATGAACATTTCTCATGTTTCCAGTAAGATACTGTGAAAATTTCATAGCATTTGGACATGTGGATTGTGAGATATGATCGATGCAAGTTGGTCCGTGATCGATACGAAGCAATTTCGAATCGATCAAGATTTGATCCGATTGAGCAGAAATTTGGCATGAACATTTCTCATGTTGCCAGTAAGATACCGTGAAAATTTCATAACATTTGGACTTGCGGATTGTGAGATATGATCGATGCAAATTGGTCCGTGATCGATACGAAGCAATTTCGAATCGATCAAGATTTGATCCGATTGAGCTGAAATTTGGCGTGAGCATTCCTCATGTTGGCAGTAAGCTACTGCGAAAATTTGATGGCATTTGGACTTGTAGATCTTGAGTTATGATCGATGCAAGTTTGGTTTCTCAACCATGATCGATCAATATCTTGAGCATACCAACTCCGATTGACTTGATATTTGGAAAGTTGGCTTTATTATCTTTTCTTGTCATGTCATATCAATTATAGCTCGATCTGGACTCGAAAAAAATTTACCAACATCCATAGCAGACCTATGCATTAACGATCTCCAGGACGAACCATCCATGGTTTCTAGTCAAGTTCTTGGTGTCACGGCCCGGCCAAAAGGCGGGATAACATTTGCCCCCCAAAGTACGTCTTGTGTGAACATGACGTGCTTTGAAAAGCTTCCATCTTCATTCTAAAAAGTTCTATCCAATACACTGAGTAGTTGCTATCTCTTCGTCAAAAGATGTTGCCTTTGGTTGATCTTCAGTGACGTAGATGTCAAACTATTGATTGTCAATGATCATGAAGTATTTTGTTGTAACTTAGTGTTGAGAAGTAGTGATTTGTTGTTCATCGTTCTGATCGTCATCAGGTAAGCACTCAATTCCTGGTAATTTTGAAAATTGAATGTTAGTTTGACATACACGCACATATGTTAGCCTGACTCCTATTTATGCTTGCACATTTGCGGGTTGTTATCAAGTTCTTTAGTTGTTGTTTGGATTGAGTTTGTATCGATCCTCTCCTGGATCGAAGTGAAATTTGAGTTGTAACAACACTCGATGGTTGTTTTAAGTCCTTCCTTTCGTATCGATCCTCTCCTGGATCAATTTGAGAAGTTAGAATGTATGCTTCATATCGATGGATACGTAATATTAGGTCTTGGATTGATGGATATATTGCACGAATGATTGAGCCTAGCTTCTACTGTGTTTATACTATAGTCCAAGTTGTAAGAGCTAGAGTTGTTTGATAAAAGATCAAATTATATTCATCTCATTTATCGTGCGCACCCCTAAATCTGGGGAAAATTTCGATAAGTGGCAAGGTAGATAATGTTCACTTAAATTTTGCATTCTATCCCGTTGAACCATGGGATCAAGTTAACCGATGGAAGGCTGAGTTGTGCCATATTCTGCATTCTATCCTAGTTCTTTCCTCTAGGTAGAATACTTTGTTTCCTCGTCGATGTTCACTTTTCTTCTTATGTCGTCATACTCTGGGCAAAAACTGAACAGTGAATCGTCTAGTAAGATCAAATGTTGGATTGATGCTTCCCTTGTCGAATCGAGGGTAAGAATCGGTGCGTGGAAAGTTAGGTTGCACTCGTTGTGAATAGCTCGTTTAGTCGGATCGTGGTAAGAGTCAAAGAATGAATGGTCGTATTGCATTCTTTCGGAGTTGGGCGATCAACCACGTCCGTTTCGATTGACGTTCTCCCGTCAAATCTACGGAAAAAATCAGCTCAAATGCAGTCAGGTCATGCTCATCCAGTCTCATGCTCTTCCTGGCGGATCGAAGAAAGGCGACGGAGGATGAATGGTCAAGTCATACTCATTCGTGGTTCTATCCATGCTCTAGTGGTCGAAGGTATTCGATGGGCTCTCGTGTCACATCGATTTGTAATTGAAGAGGATTGACATTGGCCGTCGATTTAGCGACACAATGTAGAATGTAAGGACCTCATTGCCTATCGATCCATTGGTATGATATGAATGGTGCAGATCGATATTGCCCGTCGATCTGGCAGTATGATATAATTGGCTCCCTGTAACTTCGCGCATCATTCTAATTAGTTAGCATTAAGGCCTCCTTGTAGTCGTTGCCTTAAGTTGTAAAGGACGCTAAGCTAGCGATGTAGTGAGTGACCTTTCTCTTCTTTTCAATGATTTGTTATTCTGCCCACAGTCGCAGAGTTAGGTTGTGGACAGTCTAATTGCATCTGTAGTGGGTTTATATTCCTCCCGTCGACTTTTGGTTGGAGTTGGTGAATGAATGGTCGGATCACATTCATCCATTTGTCCACGCTCGTAGTCATACTCCGGAGATGAGAGTTAGTTGAAGGGCCATTAGTCGCACCTATTTGATATTTACATCCATGTCCACACTCTGGGGACTAAGAATTTTAGCAGAAAACGGTCGAACCACATTTTCCTCGATTAACTCCTCTGGCACTAGTCAATGGCGAAAGTCGAAGTGTAGTCGGTCACATTGCGACAACTTTCATTTGATGTTCCTCCTTCTGAATTGGAGAAAGGAGCTAATTGGGGGATGGTTGGGTCATATCCGGCCACGTTGCATGCACAACCCGCCAGATCATTGGTTAGAGTTAGCAGATGAATGGTCATGTCACATTCATTTGCGGTAGAATGGGTAATCACATCCATTTAGAATAAGACGTTCAGCTAGGTCCGTTTTTCTAATCTGCATCTCCCTGTCGAATCATGGAAGAAATTCTGTCTTGTTCGGTTGGAGTGCATTCCTATAAGATTATGTTATAAGTCCCATGTCGGGGGTAAGTGTTGATGCGTGAACGGTCGTGTCGTTCCCGCTTTTTGCTAGATGGTCGGAGCATTCGATTTTTAATGATAAGTATGCCCCCATGTCAGGGGAAGATAGGAAAGCGGATGGTTGAATCACATCCACTTTTTGTCTACATGACTTTCTGTGGGATCAGAGTTGATAGATGGACAGTCAAATTGCATCCCTACTGATATTTATATTCCAATTCTAGCTTTGAGGACTGGAGTTGGTTGATGGGTTGTCAGTCAAACCCGTTTGGTATTTATACTCCAGTCCGCGCTCTCGGACTAGAGTTAGTTGATGTTTATACTCCAGTTCGCACTCTGGGAATTTGGAGTTAGTTGATGTTTATACTCCACTTCACGCTTTGGGAATTTGGAGTTGACATTTTTATTTTTTCGGTCCGCTCTCTGGGAACCTGAAATTGATGTTTATCCTCCAATTCGCGCTCTGGGAACTTGAAGCTAGCATTGACGTTTCGGTTCATGCTCTGGGAACCTGGAATTGATGTTTGTACTCCGACTCGCGCTTTGGGAATCTGGAGTTAGCATTTGCATTTTGGTTCGCACTCCGGGAACCTGGAATTGATGTTTGTACTCCGACTCGCGCTCTGGGAATCTGGAGTTAGCCGATAGATGGTCAGTCACATCTATTTGGGCTTTTTAGGAGTCCGTTCACACTATGGGAACGACGGATTTGATGTTTATGCTCCAATTCACGCTCTGGGAACTTGGAGTCCGTTCACACTCTGGGAACGATGGATTTGATGTTTATACTCCAATTCGCACTCTAGGAATTTGGAGTCCGTTCGCACTCTGGGAACGATTTATTTGATGTTTATACTCCAATTCGCACTCTGGGAATTTGGAGTCCGTTCGCACTCTGGGAACGATTTATTTGATGTTTATACTCCAATTCACACTCTGGGAATTTGGAGTTAGTTGTAGGACTATCGTTTGTCGTTCCAGTTCAGCCTTTGATGTGATGGCTTGCCCCCAAGCTGAGGTTTCACTTAGTGAGTGGCCGGTTGTATCACAGTCAATCGCTATTTGAATAAATTCCATTGTTTGATGGAACTTAGCTCTTCATGTGTCGTGATTGTTGAATGTTGCATTAGGTGAATCACAACTTTAGCTTGAAGAGATAGTAATTTATTGCTGGAACGGAAAAACGTGGCAAAGTCAGTGCCTTATTACAAATTCAAATTTCAGAATGTAAAGGAAATTGCAAAGTATTCATAGACTGAATAGAGCCTGTCATGTGTAACAGTGACGAAGATCCTCGTCGTTCCAGGCTCCTGACAAAGCGGGTCCGCCACTGACAGCGTTTATCACCAATCTTCCGTGGGGACAAGGAATCCTCCTGTCTCGGTCGATCGGGATCATTGTTTTGATTTGATGGGCCCGCTTCTCTAGACTGCGGTGCCCGCACAAACTGTTCTAGCTTTCCTTCTCTGATCAATTTTTCAACGAGATGTTGTAAGTGACAACACTCGTTCGTATTATGCCCGTAGCTTTCATGGAACCCGCAAAATTTTCCCGTCTGGATTTGCCTCTCTGATGACGGTTTTGGTGCAGGTTTTTGGTACTGAATTGTATTACATGTTTGTAAATACAAGTTCTCTAGCGATGTATTCAAAGGAGTATAACTGTCAAACATGGGATTCTTGCGCTGTGGGCCACGATTTTGATCTCGTTTTCTATTTTGATTCACGCTCTCTCTCCGCCGAGCTTGTTTTTTTTAACATTCAACAGAACTTTTTCAGAGCTCTCACCGGACTGTTTGATTGTGACTTTGCTTTGGATTCCTTCCGTGCTTGGCCCTGCATCAGTTTGCTTCCTAGACTGTTTCGCATCTTCCCTTCTCAGGAATTGAGCCGCCTTGGCGTGGAAATGGTCCAATGATGCAGGTGGTTTTCCAGCCAACCAGTTGCCAAACTCAGAATCGGGGTCGATCCCCTTAGTCAACACCATAAGGATGGAGTTATCATTCGGATTGCTAATCTTCGCACTTGCAGTATGGAATCTCTCTAAGTAGTGTCTGAGCGTCTCGCCAGGAGCTTGAGTGACGCTAGATAGAGTGTTGACATCTTTTGGCCTTGCGACGTGCATGCGGAACCGTTCAACAAATTTTGTGGCAACTGGTCGAATGAAGAGACGGATCGTGGATGGTCGGATCACATCCACCCTAAGTTAACAAGCGAGGTCGTTATATGGACGGGTCCATCCTCCTCTAACTTGGTTAGGGTACGGCCAAAGTCGTTAGGAGAAGGGATCCACCCTCTTCGAAACCGCATTTATGAGTTTTATACCCCAACTCGCCCTCCGGGAGTTTGGAGTTAGTTAAAGATTATCGTGTATGAATCCTTTTTTGGCTTCGGTGTGGTGACTTGTCCCCGTGCTCAGGGTTTCACTTAGCAAGTGATCGATGGGATCACGATTACTTTCCAATTATCTGCTGTCAACGAAGGATGAGATTTAGTTTATGGACGGTTGAATCACATCCATCTTCATTTGGATCCCGGTTCTGCCAAGCCTAAGGAGTAAGATTAGTGTTCTGGCAAGCTTTGAGCTCGAGCAGAGGAGAAGATGGCTGAACTACATCCACTTTGAGTTGTGTATTTTCCCTTAAGTTGGGGGCAAGAGTTGGAGAGTAGACGGTTGAGCCACGTCCAGCTTACGCTTTGCGCTCTTCCAGTCGAGTTGAGGAAGAGAGTTGGAACGATGGCTCATGATGATTAGCGAGTAAGCAGTCGGTTATTGATGTCTATAAATTGAGGGTTGGCCCCTGATGAAGTCGATTTAAGGCACGATTGTTCTACGGAATCACATACGCAAACTGGGGAGTGAATGGTCAAATCATATCCACTTTAAACAAGTGTTATTAAGTAACCACAAGCGTCTAATGCAGGATTGGATGCATGGACGGTCACGTCCACCCTTGGTATGATTCTGGTTCTACTGGGCATCAGAAGAAGCATAAGTATTTTGGCGAGCTTCAAGTACGAGAAGGAGAGTGCATTATTGGGACATATAACTACAAATCTTTCTCAAATCTCCTAATTAAATTACATAGGCAAATGGGTGGATGGTCGGTTGCATCCACTTTGTATTGGAGTCCCAACCTTGTCAGTCTCTTCTGCTTTAATGCGCTGCCCCCAAGTCAGGTGCATATAGCAGCCGACGAGTGGTTAAATCATGCCCGTCATGATGATACCTCAATGATTTGAGCATAGTACATGGAGGTTGTTTTGCACCCATCCTTAAGTACTCGGTTACCTGCATCATTTGCAAGTAGTTTAATTCAAGTCGGTCATATTTCGCAACATAAACGAAATTGAAATAGAATTAATTCAAAAGAGATCGGATTAAATCTCATTGATGTGTGAAGCAGCGTCGTATGCTTGCTATTGCACTTCATTCTAGCCCTTCTCTGTTGGAAGTCTAATGCAAGTGGCTCAGTTTGACGAAAGTTTGTGACTGATAGGGATCAGGGATTCTCGGCCCTTCGTTTTATAGGGCTTGAACATATTGTTAGAGTTATCCTGTGACGACCCGGAATTTTCGAGCATTTAAAATTGGAATATTAAGGGTTAATTATCAACTTAAATTACGAATATCATAATTTATTTGACAATTAGATTGTTGAATTAAATAATTTGAATTGAATAAAATATGAAACCTGAGATTTTAAGCCTGTTAAAAATATAATTTGAAGGCTCATAAAATTTATATTGATAATAATGAGTATAATAGAAGTTGTAAAATTGAATTTAACTATGGTTTGTTCAGTTTTAAAAATTTTAAAGTTTAAAATTGAATTTAAACACAGCCTTCCAAGGCGCAATCTCGGAATTTGACGAAACTAGTCTCATTGGATCCGTAATATTGAATTATTAACGGATTTCAAATTTCGTAGGAATCAGAGTTGTTGTGTGATCGTACAAGATAAAAACGCTTAAACAATAATTATCGATTTAAATTTAAATAATATATTCACACGTACCAATCATCTTTCAGCCGAATTTTTATTTCCCATCACTGCAACCCCTCAAATCTTGTCTCCCTTTCTCAGCTTTAGGTACGATCGCGTCTATTCTTGTTCCCTCATTCCTTCTTCATTACGCCAGATATTTTCTTCCTTTTTGCTGCCTTCTTCGTTTAAATCTTTGAGTCAAGTAAAGCAACGAAGAAGCAATGGTAAAACAAAACAAAAAAAATATATGGCCGAGATAATTATCACTTTCCCTTTTCTTCCATTCAATCAAACGCAGGTTTTTTAAAAAAAATTAATGGCCCCTCCTCGTCGCGATTTTCCCCTCAAATTTAACTGCGTTCCACCCTCCACCTTCCTTTGCTCAATCAAGATCGAACTCGAGGAAAGAGGGCAGCTTTCCCTTCAAAGATTTGATGTCTCGCGTTTGAAAAATCTGGTGGGCGACGACTTCAACTTCGTTTTGGGTAGAGGCAATTTAGAAAACATGGGGTTGGTGCTCTCTGTCCGCGATGGCAATTTAGGCTTCGGCGGCAGCTCGTTTAAGGTTTCGTAAGGTCGCGTTCGATTGGGTATCGTGCGCTAATGCACGCGCACTCATGGGAGAAGTGGGCGTCAAAGTTAGTCTATGGTTGGAATTTCGAAGTGGGTCGCGATTTTTTTTGGAATCGAGCTGAAGCTCGTGATGTTAGGCTCCTGTGCGATTTAGGTAAATACTATCTTAGAACATTTTTTTGTTCGGCAAATTTGAAACCATTAAATTTAAATTGTTGGTTACTGTTTCAGTAAAAAAAAAAGGAAAAAAAAAGATTGTACAGTAAAATAAAACTCACTAGTCGGGCTAATTACTTGTTTAATTTACGTATTCAATAATTTTAAGTGCTAAAGATATTTCTATTAAAAGAAGAACCTGCTAAAATTAAATCATCAAGTTTAAAATAAAATCCTTTGTTAATTGAATTAATAAATGAAAATTTTATTGTTCGATTTTATTTTAAATATTAATAAATCATATAAATTGTTTATCCAAGGTCAAAAGTCGAGAAACCAAGGCAATATTGGAATGGAGTGCAAATGGATGCTAATAAAATAAAAGATGAGTTAATCTCACTCAGTTTAAATTTAAAATTTAAAATGGTTAAATTTAAATAATTGTTTGAATGGTTGAATGAATTGATGTGATATAGTATAGTATAATTTGGAATTGGCATATTATGTGGTGCTAATGTCTGTGATACAGGGAAAACAGGTTAGAGGGATCCAACTGGACCCCTCAACTTTTATTTAAATTATTTAGTATTCTCTGTTCTGATTATTTGATAATTCTATAATGAATTATGTGGAAGTATTGAATGCTATGGCTTGGTTGATATAATTGGGTATGATGAATTACCAGAAATATAAATTTGATTTCGGAAAGAGAAATAAAGGAAATGAGTTTATAAGTAAATAATTATGGAAGCTTGAATAAATTTAAGAACGAATTGGAAAAGAAATAAAGTGCCTGTAAAAAATTCTAATAAATAAGTCTTAAGTTTAGTAAGGGAAATTTGAATAATCATAAGATTAATGAATTTTAAGTTTCAGTGTTATTACTTTAAAAAGAATAAAACATTTATTTAGAATTTAAATTTAAGATCTAATTTATTGAAAAGAACACAAAAGAAATTGGGACGAAGCTGAAATTGGCATATTTCAATTAAATGATATAAAATCAATCGGAAAATAATAAATAAAATAGTAATAATGATAAAGTCCATAATTAATGAATTTTGAGAAAAACTGATAAGTAAAGAAATTTATTTCAAATGGAATAAATTGGGAATCAATTTGGAGAAATTGATTTAAGTGATCTAAGTTAGAATTTTTCTCTGGATAACCAAGTACATGTTTTTAAAAGTAAATTTTTAAAATATATATTAAATGTTTTAAAGTTGTTTTAAGGGGGCATGTTTTGGAAAATTTCTTATTTCTAATATTTAAATTCTAAAGTAAGTATTTTCTCTCAATTAGTTATATTAGTAATTATTTAAAGGATGACTTACTATTATGTTTTTAAAAGTATAAATCTAGTTTTATATTTATTAAGTAACCTTATGTTCAAATATCCAAATAGTATGGTATTTTTAATAAATTGTTGATGTAGTTTTAACTTAAATGTTTTAAAGTATATTTCAAAGTAAAGTGTTTTAAATTATTTTAGAAATCTATTTTTGTGCTTGGTCATTTCAGTGAAAATAGAAAATATTTGGGAAAGTTTATTCTGAAAAGAAAGAATGGTTTGAAAACTGTTTTCAAAAGGTTGAAAATAGAAATATATCTTGTAAAAATATTTTGAAGATAATAAATAATTGGGAATTATTTATTGTTTGATGGATGTTTATGAATATAAATTAATAGTTAAATAACCGGCTATCAATACTGGACAAATACGTTGATCGTTTCGAAGAGACCGGGATCGAGATTTATTTCTCGAAAACCACTTCGATCCAGTTTGTACGTTTCGTGAAAACGATTTTGGATTCGAAGATGGAGCAGTGAAGTGCAAGGGCTAGTCGCTACTAATCCTGAGGATATTTCCAAAATGGATGTAGTAGGAATAGTGCCTTCGGTTCCGTTCGAACCCGAGACGGACTTGTATGGATGAATGCTTGCGAAACATCGTCAGGTGGAAGATGGGCATTCTAAGGGATATGTTCTATAAAGGTAACTCTTAGCCTCAAGCCTCATCAACCGGGAAAGACTGAAAATCAGGGGTTATGCAGCAAGGCTAGGTCATTCCAGTCTAGATGTCCCTTTCTATTTCGGCTTAGTGGGCGGTTGCTGATCCCAACCGCGGGGTGATCTCACTCGGGATTATCTAGTAAGGGATAGTCCCGGCCTTGTGTTGCAGGGGAGCGGGCGTACTCCTCGGTACGGTGATCTAGGCCCGTACTGTGGCAGGTGGTACCCAGTGCCTAGTCATTAGTTGGAAATCCATTCTCCCTACGAGCCTTGTACGAGTTTTATTGTATTCCCCACTCTGTGGCTAGTAGCTGGAATTTAATCGTGTAACAATTTCGGCTATTTTATAAGTATTTGTATATAGACCCTATTATAATATCAGAGGATTTCTTTAAAAATAGTTTTAGCTATCGTAAGGTAAAAACCCGACATGTTTATTTGTGGCGTGGTCTTACGAGATGCTTTTGTTTTTCAAAGGATTTTTGAAACTTTAATCATCAAATTGGGTGTGATTTTCTCACGCTGGTATTCCATACTGACTCGGGTGTTATTTAACTGTAATGCTCGGGTCAGATCGAGTATTGTAGGATACAGGATGATGCTATGGAACCCAGGAGACGAGCTGGATGACGATACGTACTTACGTACTTGTTTATGTATATATTCCGCTGTGTTGAGTTGTTGTGTATCCATTGTATGATATTGATGTTGAGTTGTGATTGATGTACTCTGATGATGTAATATATGTAAACAGAATTATTTGACTTTTAAGTAAAGATTATTTATTATCTATTATATTTTATTCCGCTGTGATGGTTAGATTCTGTTGTTGTTTCCTCTACTTTTCTGTTGTTATTTCTGTACAACTTGAGTTGATTGTTGTAGAATAGTGTTGACTCAAGGGGTACGGATTTGCGGGTCGTTACATATCCTTTCCGAGGCAGCCCTATGGCGTTGGCATCCATGGTAGCCATCTAAAGAAGAGGAGCTCCCTGATTTAGAGCATGGACTTTGCATTTGATGGCATTCATCGTTCTTCATGGAATCCATGCACCATTCTCCCTTCATGAGATAGTGCCGAAGGTTGAATTTCCATAGTACGCTGACATAGTCAGCATGCTGAATTTTTGCTACAAATTTTGCATGTAGGATGATTTCAATGAATGGGTCCTAACTAGGAGAGATACTAATGTCAACATTATCAAGTTCATTTTAAGGCTATAGGGCTTTGTATACTAGTGAATGATGTATGCCCGATTTCCCAACGTTCGAGCGGTTGGTAATGTCGATTGGATGGCGAGTAGATTAAGATGGGCTCATAGATTGGTGATTATTTCTAATTTTCACCAGGAAGGAGGCTCGCATAAGATAGTTAGGAAGTCCTCTTAGAGTTGTATGTCATGCTTTTAGTCATATGGAGGTGGAAAGATTAAGATGCGGGCATTCGAAGATGGTTCAATAGAGGCTAGTTATGTTTCGAGTTGGCAGAGTAGACAAGGCAGGGTAATCGTTATACTAGCCACCGCACCATAATTGCCAGTTTAGGAGTTTTAAAAGCTGGTCAATTGGAGGAAGTTGCAGTCTACCTTAGAAGCATGATACATTAATCAACTCTAGTTCTTGGCATATTAGCTAGGTTCTCCAGCCTGAATAGTATTTCAATACCCATTCCTCGATTGCAATTCAACAATTGCTGTTGTAGTCTCCTATGTCCCGTCCAGTCATGGAACGATTAGAATGTTCGTTGATTAAGTTGAGCTTTGAATTAACTATGCGGGTGCTCTGGATTTCATTTCGTATAATATTTTTAAATGATAGATACGAAATGTTCGTTCGCATCGATGGTTATGAAATTCGTTAGACTCCATTGCAGTGGACTTCATTTCGTATTGATGAGCTCGATGTCACTAGAAATGAACGGATGATTCGCAGTTCGTATCAATGGATATTGGCTTTTGGAGGTGGTGATTTGATGGATTCGAACTGCGTAGTTCGTATCGATGCGAAATGCAGCTGGCTGGATCGATCATTAGATGCACTTCGTACCCTTCATTTCGTATCGATCGAATTTCGTATCGATTAGTTTTTGTATCGATATAATTTCGTATCGATCACTTTTCGTATCGATTGCTTTTTGCTCCAACATGATGGATACGAATAGTGATTCCATGATGGATACGAAGTAACTTGATGGATACGAACTAACGAGCCCTGATGGATTCGAACAAGGTCTTCCAGGATGGATACGAAGTAACTTGATGGACACGAATTAACGAGCCCTGATGGATTCGAACGAGGTCTTCCAGGATGGATACGAAGTAGTGTTCCGATGGATACGAAATAGTCAATAGGTGATCGATACAGGCTATCTGCTGATGGATACGAAAACCACCACATTTACTGGATACGAAAGCATGGATACGAAAATCACCACATTTACTTGATACGAAAGCATGGACACGAAAATCACCACATTTACTGGATACGAAAGCATGGATACGAAAATCACCAAATTTTCTGGATACGAAAACATGGATTTGAAAACGACCACATCTTCTGGATACGAGAACATGGATACGAAAATAACCATACTTTCATGGATACGAAAGTATGGATATGAAAACGACCATATCTTCTGGATACGAAAACATGGATATGAAAACGACCATACTTTCATGGATACGAAAGTATGGATACGAAAACGACCATATCTTCTGAATATGAAAACATGGATACGAAAATGACCATACTTTTATGGATACGAAAGTATGGATACGAAATTCATCATATTTTCTGGGTTCGAAAATATGTATACGAAAAACAACATCTTTTCCGGATTCGGAAACATGGGCATGAAAAACAGCATATTCTGGATTCGAAAATATTGGTAAGGAATTCATTATTTTTTCATGGGTACGAAAATATGCATACGAAAAACAACATATTTTCTGGGTTCGAAAATATGGGTACGAAAAACAGCATTTTTTCTAGATTCGAAGATATGGGTATGGAATTCATCATATTTTCATGGATACGAAAATATGCATACGAAATCGAAAATATGGGTATGGACCTCATGATGAATATGGTTCCTCTTAGATCTGGAGCGATCTGAATAGAATAGAAGGAACCACAAAACAATAGATCTGGATTTTCTCCTTTGATTTATGCAATCCGGTATCGAAAGTAGATCCAAGGAACGAGAGAAAAACTTGGTTTTTCTCAGTGAAAGCACCAAAGTGTTTGTACCAAAATTTGGCACAATACTCTTCGGATGTGTTTGAAGAGATAAAATGAAGAGAAAATTTGTAAAATGAAGCAGATCTAACAAACACACATATAAACATATAAGAAAATGCATAGAAACACAAAGTTTTAGAGTGGTTCGGCTGTGGCCTACGTCCACTATGAAGTTTTATCACTTTATTGCTTGATACATGAAGATTACAAGTTTTTTATAGCGAAGTACAGCAGATGATAAGCTTAAATTCGAGATCAATGGCAGTAATGGCGTTCTGGAGTGAGCGTGGCAGAGTCCGGGCGTTCTTTTGCTCTCAAAATTCTCCGACCCCTTTTCTGAATGACCAGGGGCTCTATTTATAAGTGCTGGAGGATGATATTTTGCTGAAAATTCGGAAGACCACTTCTGGCACGTGAGGGGGCCCGCATGCCCGGCCTTAGGAAATTGGGGCCCTTTCCGGGATCGATTCGAACTCAATTTCGAATCGATCAAGATTTGATCCGATTGGGCTGAAATTTGGCATGAACATTCCTCATGTTGCCAGTAAGATACTATGAAAATTTGGTGGCATTTGGACTTGTAGATCTTGAGTTATGAATTATGCAATTTTGGATTTCTCAACCATGATTGATCAATATCTTGAGCATACCAACTCCGATTGACTTGAAATTTGGAAAGTTGGCTTTATTATCTTTTCTTGTCATGTCATATCAATTGTAGCTCGATCTGGACTCGGAAAAAATTTACCAACATCCATAGCAGACCTATGCATTAACGATCTCCAGGACGAACCATCCATAGTTTCTAGTAAGTTCTTGGTGTCACGGCCTGGCCAAAAGGCGGGATAACAATTACATTTGGTATCAGAGCTGAAGGTTAAGCGAGAACCTTAGCTCTAGTGGGCTTATTAATTAAGGATAGGGTCAGTAGTACTCTAGAATGAGCTGAGTGTATTATATATGAGAGAATACTTGTTATTTTCATATATAAAGATTTTAAAATGGTTTTAAAAGTAGTTTTTATATAAGCTTATATTTTGATATATAAAGCAATAATTTTTCTAACTATCATATATATTAGGTAATTGGTTGTTGATTTTGAAATTGAATAAGATCATAAGAACTTAAGTGGTAATATATATAACCAAATAGGAATTGGGTAATATGAACTGTACAAATAAGATAAATTAGAGGTGGATTCAAACCAAAAAAATAAAATCATGAATTTGTAGAAGTGTTTTCAGAATGCTGAATTAAGTTACCCTGATTTTATTTTTCCAACAAACTGTGAGATAATATGTAGTGAATTGGTTTCCAGATATGATAATCTTGGTTATTATCATAAAATGGTTGTTGTGTCTAAAAATGGGATGTTTGTTTTCTAATAATAATTAATGATAAAGCAAAACGGAATATTTTAAGGAAGTAACAACTTAGATAAGTATGACTTATAAATTGAAAAAAAAAAAATTGTGAAGTTTTAAATTCTAAGTCCAGAAAATTTCGAATTTGTTTCAAAGTGTTGAAAGAAATAATAAATAGTATTATTTACAATGTATTTGAATAAAGGAGTCTTATTTTAAACAGGAGTTGTTTGAAAATTTTAAAGAAATTTGTTTTGAATTAAAACCAAAGGTGGTTTAAAATTGGAAGTATGACTTGGTAGGCTAAGGAAATAAATATGTATATATATGGGATATACGTAATAACAAGTTGATTGGAAGTAAACATTAAGTGTTGAGTTCTGAATTTTCCCTTGAAATGTGATGTGAACCCAAAGAGAAATAAGTTTTTGAACTTATAAGTGGGAAAGGATATTGATAAGAAGTTTAAAAATTTGAAATGGAGAATTCAAACTGTGTAAGGTTGACTGTGTTAAACGAATTGAATTTTACTTAGGGAAGTCAAATGAGTTTAACAAATAACCTGAATTGGAAATTTCAAGATGAAATTGAGGTTTAACATAGGGAAGTTGAATGGTTGGTTTGAATGGGAGTTATGTGTGATCTCAAAACAAGTTTGAGTTTTGAAAATTGGTAATGGATGCTATTGATTTGTGTTTGGATAATATGGATGTTTATTTACCTTGGCTTATCCTGATATCATCCTATTGTTATTAATAATCTATGAAACTAAGAACTGGATTATTTTAATTGAATTAAGAAGTGGATCGAGATAATATATGTCCATTACTGAAATTAAATGGAAATTAAACTTTAATTTGAAACTATTTAAATAATTTTCAATTTACAAGATAAAGATTGAACATATGATGATGGAATCACTTTGAACTTAAGATTTAAATGTTAAAAATGAACTTGCAAGCTAAAATTGTTAAGAATTAGTTTCAAAGTTAGAATTTAAAATTAGATAATAAATTGGATTCTGTAGATTAAATTGTTTAAAAAAATTTAAACTCCTACTTGAACCTTGAAATAAGTCAAGTAAAAGTAATTTAAATGAATATTAAAATTTGGACTCAAAATTTATTGTTTAAAAAAATTAGGTTGTTAAATTAAAACTAAAGGTTGATTTGATTTAAAAGATTAAATTAGCATTTAAAAATTTAACTCGAATTTATGTAATTCAAGATAGTTTAAAGTTGAGATTGGAATTGAAATTAGTTTAAATTCAATTTGGTTTGAATTAAATGGGTCTTTAATTGAAGTTGAATAAAATTTGTGATATCCTGGGAATTTCAAGCAAATTTAAATGTGACAATTTCTTTTATAAATTTATTAAAATTGGCAAAAATTGTTATTTTAAAAACAATAATAATAATTGTGTTGTGTATATATATAGATTTTTATGAGAATTATTATATACAAGTCGAAATTGTATTTGTTTAAAAACGTGTATATATTAAATTAATTTTTAAATTTGATTTGAAATTTAATTTGAATTTGGAAATTTAAATTGAAATTCAAAAGATATTTATTTATGTCTTAAATTTTACTTTGGTTTTAAAATGTATTTTTTTTATTTTATTAAGAACATAAATTTTTTATATTATTTTTCTTTTTAAAGAAATTTATTTATATGAATTAAATATGTATTTATAAATTAGAAAATCGATTATAAAAGCTTTTTAAAACATTTAAAAATCTAATTACGGGTGAAAGGTACAAGTGTTGAGATTTAAACCTCTCTAAATAACATATGTGATTAGATTAACAAGCCTAAGTGACAAATGTTATTTTTTTTACAAGTGTCATATTTTCTTCATTTTATTTTCTTAAATTTTAGTAAATCAAAACTAAATCTATATAACCATACTTCTTCTTCTTCATTCGTTTTCCCCTATCTGATTTAAAAAAAATCTGGAAACTTAGAATGGAAACAATTTTAACAAGTAGCAATTCCAGATCAATAATAAGCAATGAATCAATGTACAAATTAAAGCTTAATCAAAGCATGATCAGGCAAATCTGGTTCATTTCAAAGGATATTCAAAAACTGGAATTTTAAAAACAACTTGTAGCTCAATAATCAAGGAAGAAAAAGTTCAACAAACATTAGTAGATCGGATTTAAATCTAATTCAAGCTACAGATCTATTCCAGATTTTTCAAGTTTAAACAAAATTTCAGCATTCTCTGTCAAACCAGAGTAAACAGGTGAGTAAACGCAACCCCTATCAAACTTTATCTGCTTTGATTTGTTGCATGTGATGAATCTGTGAATTTATGTTGTGAAAATTTGCTTGTGAAAAGGAAAATGTGCTTGCATGAGTCTCAGTTCATGTGTGATGTGTACATATGTCAGTAAGTCTCCCCTGTTCTTGTTCTCTGATGCAAAACTAATTCAAACCCAAAGCACTTCCTCTATTCCTCTTAATCTAAGATGTTTAAGGAAAAATATGGTTAAGAAAATCAAGATTTATTTTTTGAAAATACTTGTGAATAAAGTTGGGAGGTAGCTTTAACTGGGATAGGACTTACTGTAAATACATAAGAATGTTAAGATTTTTATTTCCATAATTTACTATTTCATCTACATAATCTGATATGTCTTTGTAAACTATGAATTTTGAAAGTAAAACTATGTTTTTTAAAGTTTTAAATCAAGAGAACTTGGAAGATGAATGGAAATTGGAAGCGAGACAAATTCTGGTGATCGCAAGGTTGTATGGTCTCGAGCTTGGGGTCGGAGATAGCTTGGGAACTGGTGATCATCAAAAAATTGGTGAATAATTTTTTAGATTGCTGGTGTAGTTAGTCGATATTAATTTAGGGTTTGCGTTCGAGTTCTGGTTGGAATTGTTTCGCTGGCAATGGTGACGTCAATGGGAATCTTGACGTGATCGGTGATTGGGGAAAAGAAGGGGTGAATGAGGCGAAGCTTGGACTGGAGTTTTGTGACCGCCGGTGATTGAGGGTGGCGATTCAGGAGATTTTTGGATGATCGATTTTGTACCTGGGTTCAATCATGTTGCTCGACTTCGGGTTGTTAGTTTTTTTGAGATTCTGGGTTGCGGGGCGAGTCGACGATGATGTCTCCGATGTGGGGATGGTGACGACAATGACCGTAGAACCACCATCGATTATGCACGTGCACAAGCATCTGTGTGTATCTGTTGTTCTTATTTCTAAAGGAAGAAGAAGATAAAAGGGGGAGGGAAGAAACTAGGCTCGGGTTTGTTTGTGTTTTGACCGGGATTCTTGCTTCAAGTATGTTCCGTTTGGTCTCGGGTTGTTGTGATAACAGGTTTAAATTTTAAACTAACAAGTTTTTAAAAAAAATGATGAAGAAGAAGGAAACTCGAAGACAATTTCAAGTTAGAACCGGGTTTAACCCGAAGCAGGAGTGAAGCAGGAAGTAATCAAGATTTTAAACATGATTTAAAAGGGTTTTATAAAAAAACAATGTTTTGAAAAAAAATGGATTGTTTTAAAACTTTCTTAAATAATTTCTTCCTAATGTAAATGTTTCTTTAACCTTTAATTAAGAAAATGATATGATTGTTTAACTTATGTTTGTTAAGTTAAACTCTAAGATAATTTAAAACTTAATTTTTTTAAAATAAAATTAAGTGTTAATCAAAGGATAAATGTTTTTAAATTTATGAGATTAGATAATTAATAAAGATGATGATCTATCTTAAAGGTAATTAAGATTTGATAATCAAATGAAGTAATTAAAATATGATTTATTATATTAATTTATTGATTAAGTGATTAATTAATTAATAGTTAAGGATTATAAATTAATTAATTAAGAGGTTAATTAGTTTGTAAATAAGAATTATTAATTGGACAATTAGAGATAATTAATAATTAGTGGTTAATTAATTTAGTAATTAATTAACAATTAGTGATTAATTTATTCAGTAATTAAGTAGTAATTAGTGACTAATTAATTACTTAATGGAAGAGATTAAGGTTAATTTAATTAATAATCAAGGTTAATTACTTAAGGATAATTAACCAATGGATATTACTTGATGAAAGTAATTAAAGGAAAATTACTCAATGGAGGTAATTAAGGATTAATTACTTAGCGTAATTAATTAAAGTATGGATTAATTAAGGAAATTTAAATAAAGGATTAGTTAATTTATGAGATTGATTATAGGACAATTAATCAATATAAGTGAATATAGTATAATTTAATTTGTATAATTAATCAAGGATTAATGTAAATTACTTTATGAGAGGAAATAAAGGGTTATTCAATATGAGTGGTTGTAGATTAATTTATTCGTATAATCAATTAGAAATTAATTACTTAATGTAATTTAAGTTGACAATTTAAGGATGATTGATTAATTGATTTGTAATTAATGATACGTAAGCAGGATTTAAAGGTGATTTGAAGTAATTAATTTAAAATTTATTTTAAATTAATTTGAAATTGTGTGATTAATTAATCTCGCTTTTAAAGGATTAAATATTATTGGGTGCCCTAGATTATTGATATCTCTGATGTGAGATTTGTGATGCTTTTGTAGTATGGCTGAAATGTGATAATATGGGTTATTTATCTGAGATGAACCGTTGTGTGGATATGATATCCTGAATATAAATTGTAATATTTTAAACTTAACAATTTGACTTGAAGAATGATATTGGATTCAAAGAGACCGGGATCGGGCAACAGTAAATACCCGAAACCACTTTGATTCTTTATAGATTGATATCTGAAATCAATAGGCTGGAATGGAATGATTTAAGAGAATTGGACCATTTAATCTAAGTTTTGGCACTTAGAAATTGTTGTGTGAAATAAGTGATGTTTTTAACAAATTGTGAATTTTTAATTTGATAAGAGTTACCCAGGTTTGATAAGTTATGCTTTCGTGTTCTATGTTAGATGGTTTACTCACGCTGGTTTCCAGCCTGACCCGGGTGTTACTTCGATGTAATGCTCGGGTTAGACCGAGTATTACAGTTTTTCAGGTAAGAACGTTATGGAGCTCAGGAGGCGAGCTGGATGGCAGAAACGTATGGAGTGTCTCCACGGTGATATATTGTTTTATATCTAGGACATATTGTTTTAAACTGTCCAGTGTTGTGTAATGTTGTAACTCTGATGTATTAAAATGTAATTGACTGATACAGCTTTCTTTGTGTAAACAATTTTATTTGATATTATATTTTATCCGCTGCGAATGTGAGATCCTGAGTTTGGTTTTCTGTTTCTTCTTCTTCTATCTCTTTTCTCTTTTCCTAACTATCTGAAATTTTCGAGGTCGAAAATTTTGGGTCGTTACATTTGGTATCAGAGCAGAAGGTTAAGCGAGAACCTTGGCTCTGGTGGGATTACTCATTAAGAATAGGGTCAATGGTACCCTAGAATGAGTTGAGTGTGTGTGTGTGTATGAGAGCGTACTTGTTATTTTCTTATATAAAGATTTTAAACGATTTTATATAAGAATATATTTGATATATAAAGCAATATTTCTTTCTAATAAATATTAAAGTAATTGGTTGTTAAATTATTGGAATTAAATTAAGTGGAAATAGAAAACCACCAAACTGAAATTGAATAAAGATAAGTTTGAAATGGATTCAAACTGAATGAAAATCTCTTGAATTTGGGAAGAATTTTAGAATAAGATGATAATGAATGGTTTCTAGATATGATAAATTTGGTTATTATCATAAATGATTGTTGTGTTTAATAATAGAATGTGTATTAATGAGTAAGTCAAATGAAATGTCATAAGGAAGTAAAACAATTAGGCAAATATGACTTATAAATCGAAATTGAAGAGGATCTAAAATGTGAATTTTTAAATCTAGGTCCAAAAATTTGAAAATTGTTACAAAGGTGATAAAGAAATAATAAATCATATTATCTAATGTGTTTGAATGAAAGAGCTTGATTCAAACAAGAGTTGTTTGAAAATTTTAAAGGAATTTGTTTGAATTTAAAAATAAAGGTGGTTTAAAATTTAAAAGTAACATGGTGTGAAGGAAGATAAATATGAAATAACCTCTAAGGTTGAGTTTTGAATTTTTCTTGGAATGTGATGTGGAACCCAAAGTGAAGTAAGTTTTGAACTTAAATGGGAAGGTTATTAATCTGAAGTTTAAAATTTGAATGGGAATTCAAATTGTGTAAATTTGACTGGATTAAGTAAATTGAATTTAACTTGGAAGAAGTTAAATAACTTTGAATGATCAACCTGATTTGGAAATTTCAAGCTGAAGTTTGAGATTTAACTTGGAAAGTTAAATGGTTAATTTGAATTGGGAGTTTGTGTGATCACAAAATGGATTTAAGATTTGAATGTTTAATATAAAAGTTCAAAGGTTTGGTTTCAAAATTGAAATTTGGTGATAAATTGAATCTTAAAGATTTAGTTGTTTAAAAAGGATTTGAATTATTATTTGAACTTTGAAATAAGTTAAAAATGGAATTTGGATTCAGAATTAAATGTTTTTCAAGATATAAGTTGACTTGATTTAACGGATTAAATCAACATTTAAAAATTTAACTTGAATTTATATAATTCGGGATGGTTAAAATTTGAAATTTGAATTGAATTAGTTCAAATTAAATTTGATTTGAATTAATTAGAATTGTGATTGAAGATGGATAAGTTTAAAAATTCAAATGGAAAATTTTATTTTGGATTGATTTGATATGAAGTTGAAGTTGAATAAATTCAAATTCAAATGGGAATTGGGATTTATTCAAACGGGAATTGAGATGATTTGAAATTGAAGTGGGTTCAATTTGAAATTAGTCCAAATTGATTTGAATAATTTGGAATTGTAATTAATGTTGAATAGGTTTAAAATCAAATGGAATTTGATTTGAATTTGGAAAGAAATTGAGATTAGTTGAATTGGAGATAAATCAAGCTCATGGGAAATTGAAGTTATTTAAATTGGAACTGAGTCAATTTAAATGGAAGTGGAAATTTAAATTGAATTGATTGGAAATAGAGGTAGGAAATTGAACAGTTTGACTCTGGACTATTTTCAAAAATAAATTGTTTTAAAATAAATCTATTATTTTCAAACTATTTGTTGTACAACTTTTCTTTTTAGACCTAAAACTATCTTATACTTGTTTTACAATTATTTTTGGAACTATTTAACAATTTTTCAACTGTTTATAAGCTAATTACTGTTTTTCAACTACTTTATAACTAATTTCTATTTTACAACTATTTTGCAATTATTTCTATAACTATTTGACTATTTTCCAACTATATTACAAATACTTAACTATTTTACAGCTATTTTACAAACTAATAATTATTTTTCAACTACTTGTCTATTTTAAAATTTTCAAGCTATTTTCTAAGTTTAAACTAGACAGAGTTCAAACTGATTATGATTAAATATCCATTTGAGATAAGAAATGAGGTGATAATCCAAATAAGGATTTAAGCAATTGTGATTAAGTGAATGAAAATCAGAATGAATGTCAATAGAAAGAAAATTGATTTGGATAATAATCAATGAAGTAAAATACGTAGGATGTACGTATATTATTCTATTCTCATAGTGATTTGATCCAGATTCGAGCATAGAATTTCGAGATAGTATATCGATCCGAGTTGGGATTTTTCACTCGATTTTCGACGGCGAACCTGGGTATGGATTATTGATTGGTTCTGGATATTCTCTATCATAGTTAGACTATGTAAGGAGAATGACGGATTCTGAACAAGAAACCAGATCCGAGTCCGCACTAGAAAGTCAGGTGGACAATACTATTTCGTAAGTGAAATTGTGTGATCGAGTGAGCGATCAGATTGATATAGCATACAGATGATATGTGTACACGTACGGGTTTGAATGACTTTGTTACTGGGAATTTATGGATAATAATTGTGAAATGGCTTCTGAAATGAAAGGTATATTTTGTGAAATATATGATGAAGTAAAATGGAAATTGGATATTTCTATAATAGAAATTTACTTTATGGAAGTAAGTGGTATGATAAGTAGTTTTGTATAGAGTAATCAAATTTGGATATTTGATTTGGCATAAACAAAGCTGTATATCTTTGTTATATTAGATAAATCTCCCTTTGTGAATCTATAGCCAGAAGAAAAGGGTTTTTGAAACATATGAAGTATAAAAAGGTTTTTATAAAAGTTTAAAATGATCCAAACATTCTTCAGGGTTATATATATCTCTATATTTAAAGGATCTTATGAGGATTTTGGGAAAAGGTTTGGAACCTTTGGATTTGGAAAGGCTTTTTGATTTTTGGGCAAAATCAATATTGGATTTGCAAAGCCTAGCTTGAGAATTATCGATTCTGGGATATTCGATTTGAGAAAGGAGATTTATTTGAGATTCATACTAGGTGTATGATTTGGAAGACACTATATGTGTATAGTATAAACTGTTTTGAAAATGGCTCTGGGGAAAAAGGCGCTCCCTTGAAATGAACTTCTCAGGAGTGCCATAGGTTGGTACTGCCTTGAACCTAAGGAGGGGTTCTAAAGTTGATCCTGTGAGGAGTCCGGACAAAACTAGTTCATGAGGATTTTGTGTAATGTGTAGCGAAAGTCGAGGGTGCTGATGCCTACAGAGGCATTTGGGTTATGCTGTGACGACAGTGTAACTCGATGCCACTACGATCTACTGCAGACCATAGCGAACGTCGTGTGTGCCACTGAGAGCCAACAGTTTACGTTTGATTTTATGTCGGTAGGCTGCGGCCTATGGTGACATAGCAAAAGTACTGTGTGCCGCTAAGAGCCAACAGTCTATGTTTGATTTACATCGGTAGACTGCGACCTATGTGGGAGTGGAGAAGTTTCATTTTTGACATCGAAAATCGAGGGCGCTGATGCCTACAGTTACATGGACTTTTGCTGTGATGGCAACGTAACCATAGAATGTAACTGCAATCTGTTGTGGGTTCCATGGCGTAATCGAGGGTCGCGGAGTGCCTAAAGTTATATGGACTTTTGCTGCGATGGCAACGTAACCCAGGATGTAAGTACGACCACGGATAGGGGTGATGATTTCCAGAGCATTCTCACCAAAGATATTTCCTCTACTTTCAAAATTTTTTTCTGTATTTTCAATAAAATTATTTTCCAAGTATTTTCATTGGATATTGAAAATGAGTCTGTTAAGTACTTATAGATTTTCAGTCTTACGCCTGATCAACATATTACCGAATTTCTGTGAGAACGAGGACGGACTTGTTGAAACGCCAAATTATTAAAAGTATTTCTATAAAACTATTTTATATTATTATGTGGATTTTAAAAGTGTTTTAAAAGTGATTAAGAATAATTTTCTGATAATAAGCATTTTAATAAATTCTGGCTTCATTCTTTTTCGAGGAGAAAAGATTCAAAGGGGGAGGAATGTGATATCTCAGGAATTTCAAGAGAATTTAAATGTGATAATCTCTTTTATAAATTTATTAAAATTGGCAAAAAATGTTATTTTAAAAACAATAATAATAATTGTGTTGTATATATATATATATATTTTTATGAGAATTATTTTATACAAGTTGAAATTGTATTTGTTTAAATACGTGTATATATTAAATTGAGTTTTAAGTTTGATTTGAAATATAATTTGAATTTGGATATTTAAATTAAAATTCAAAAGATAGTTATTTATATCTTAAATTTTACTTTGGTTTTAAAATGTATTTTATTTGATTTTATTTAGAACATAAATTGTTTATATTATATTTCTTTTTAAGGAAATTTATTTATATAAATTAAAATATGTATTTGTAAATTAGAAAATCAATTATAAAAGCTTTTTAAAACATTTAAAAATCTAATTATGCATGAAAGTAACAAGTGTTGAGATTTAAACCTCTCTAAATAACATATGTGATTAGATTAACAAGCCTAAGTGAAAAATGTTTATTTTTTTTACAAGTGTCATATTTTCTTCATTTTATTTTCTTAAATTTTAGTAAAGCAAAATTAAATCTATATAACCATACTTCTTCTTCTTCATTATTTTTCCCCTATCTCATTTAAAAAAAATCTGGAAACTTAGAATGGAAACAACTTTAACAAGTAGCAATTCCAGATCAATAATAAGCAATGAATCATGTACAAATTAAAGCTTAATCAAAGCATGATCAGACAAATCTGGTTCATTTCAAAGGATATTCAAAAACTGGAATTTTAAAAACAACTTGTAGCTCAATAATCAAGGAAGAAAAAGTTCAACAAACATTAGTAGATCAGATTTAAATCTAATTCAAGCTACAGATCTATTCCAGATTTTTCAAGTTTAAACAAAATTTCAGCATTCTCTGTCAAACCAGAGTAAACAGGTGAGTAAATGCAACCCCTATCAAACTTTATCTGCTTTGTTTTGTTGCATGTGATGAATCTGTGAATTTATGTTGTGAAAATTTGCTTGTGAAAAGGAAAATGTGCTTGCATGAGTCTCAGTTCATGTGTGATGTGTACATATGTCAGTAAGTCTCCCCTGTTCTTGTTCTCTGATGCAAAACTAATTCAAAGCCCAAAGCACTTCCTCTATTCCTCTTAATCTAAGATGTTTAAGGAAAAATATGGTTAAGAAAATCAAGATTTATTTTTTGAAAATACTTGTGAATAAAGTTGGGAGGTAGCTTTAACTGGGATAGGACTTACTGTAAATACATAAGAATGTTAAGATTTTTATTTCCATAATTTACTGTTTCATCCACATAATCTGATACGTCTTTGTAAACTATGAATTTTGAAAGTAATTTTTTTTTAAGTTTTAAATCAACAGAAATAGGAAGTTGAACGGAAATTGGAAACGAAACAAATTTTGGTGATCGCAAGGTTGTATGATCTCGAGCTTGGGGTCGGAGATAGCTTGGGAACTGGTGATCATTAGAAAATTGGTGAATACTTTTTTAGATTGCTGGTGTAGTTAATCAATATTAATTTAGGGTCTGGGTTCGTGTTCTGGTTGGAATTGTTTCGCTGGCAATGGTGACGTCAATGGGAATCTGGATGTGATCGGTGATTGGGGGAAAGAAGGGGTAAACGAGGCGAAGCTTGGATTGGAGTTTGTGGCCACCGGTGGTTGGTGGTGGCGATTCGGGAGATTTTTTGATGATCGATTTTGTACCTGGGTTCACTCATGATGCTCGATTTTGGGTTGTTAGTTTTTTTGAGTTTCTAGGTTGTGGGGCGAGTCGACGATGATGTCTCCGATGTGGGGGTAGTGGCGACAATGACCGTAGAACCACCGTCGATCTATGCACATGCATAAGCATCCGAGTGTATCTGTTGTTCTTATTTCTGAAGAAAGAAGAAGATAGAAGGTGGAGGGATGAAACTAGGCTCGGGTTTGTTTGCATTTTGGTCGGGGTTGTTGCTCAAAGTATGTTCCGTTTGGTCTCGGGTTGTTGTGATAACAGGTTTAAATTTTAAACTAACAAGTTTTTTTTTAAAAATTAGATGAAGAAGAAGGAAACTCGAAGCCAGTTTCGAGTTAGAACCAGGTTTAACCCGAAGCAGGAGTGAAGCAGGAAGTAATCAAGATTATAAACATGATCAAAAAGGGTTTATAAAAAAACAATGTTTTAAAAAAAAATGGATTGTTTTAAAAAAAAATTAAATAATTTCTTCCCACTATAAATGTTTCTTTAACCTTTAATTGAGAAAATGAAATGATTGTTTCACTTATGTTTGTTAAGTTAAACTTTAAGATAATTTAAAACTTAATCTTTAAAAAAAAATTAAGTGTTAATTAAAGGATAAATGTTTTTAAATTTATGAGATTAGATAATTAATAAACATGATGATTTATCTTAAAGGTAATTAAGATTTGATAATCAAATGAAGTAATTAAAATATGATTTATTATATTAATTTATTGATTATGTGATTAATTAATTAATAGTTAAGGATTATAAATTAATTAATTAAGAGGTTAATTAGTTTGTAATTAAGAATTATTAATTGGATAATTAGTGATAATTAATAATTAGTGGTTAATTAATTTAGTAATTAATTAACAATTGGTGATTAATTTTTTTAGTAATTAAGTTATAATTAGTGACTAATTAATTACTTAATGGAAGAAATTAAGGTTAATTTAATTAATAATCAAGGTTAATTACTTAAGGATAATTAACCGATGGGTAATTACTTGATGAAAGTAATTAAAGGAAAATTACTTAATGGAGGTAATTGAGGATTAGTAACTTAGCGTAATTAATTAAAGCATGGATTAATTAAGGAAATTTAAATAAAAGATTAGTCAATTTATGAGATTGATTATAGGACAATTAATCAATATAAGTGAATGTAGTATAATTTAGTTTGTGTAATTAATTAAGGATTAATGTAAATTACTTTATGAGAGGAAATAAAGGGTTGTTTAATATGAGTGGTTATAGGTTAATTCATTCGTATAATCAATTAGAAATTAATTACTTAATGTAATTTAAGTTGACAATTTAAGGAGGATTGACTAATTGATTTGTAATTAATGATAGGTAAGCAGGATTTGAAGGTGATTTGAAGTAATTAATTTAAAATTTATTTTAAATTAATTTGAAATTGTGCGATTAATTAATCTCGCTTATAAAGGATTAAATATTATTGGGTGCCCTAGATTATTGATATCTCTGATATGAGATTTGTGATGCTTTTGTAGTATGAGAGATTTTGGTTGAAATGTGATAATATGGGTTATTTATCTGAGATGAACCGTTGTGTGGATAGAATATCCTGAATATAAATTGTAATTGTTTAAACGTAACAATTTGACTTGAAGAATGATATTGGATTCGAAAAGACCAGGATTGGGTATCAGTAAATACCGGAAACCACTTCGATTCATTATAGATTGATATATGTGAAATCAATAGGCTGGATTGGAATGATTTAAGTGAATTGGACCATTTAATATAAGTTTTGGCACTTAGAAATTGTTGTGTGAAATAAGTGATGTTTTTAACAAATTGTGAATTGTAATTTGATAAGAGTTACCTGGGTTTTATAAGTTATGTTTTTATGTTCTATGTTAGATGGTTTACTCACGCTGCTTTCCAGCCTGACCCGGGTGTTACTTTGATGTAATGCTCGGGTTAGACTGAGTATTACAGTTTTAAAAGTAAGGACGTTCTAGAGCTCAGGAGGTGAGCTGGATGGTAGGAACGTATGGAGTGTCTCCACGGTGATATATTGTTGTATATCTAGGACATATTGTTTTAAACTGTCCAATGTTGTGCAATGTTGTAACTCTGATGTATTAAGATGTAATTGACTGATACAACTTTCTTTATGTACAGAATTTTATTTGATATTATACTTTATCCGCTGCGATTGTGAGATTCCGAGTTTGGTTTTTTGTTTTTTCTTCTTCTATCACTTTTCTTCTTTTCCTAACTATCTAAAATTTTCGAGATCGAAAATTCCGGATCGTTACTAGTTTAAATTCAAATTGGAATTGATTTGAATTTTGAATGGGAATCGAGGTTAATTCAAATTGAATTGGAATTGGATCAATTTAAATGGAAGTGGAAATTGGAAATTGGTTGGAAATGGAGATTGGGAAATTGAACAGTTTAGCTTTGAACTATTTTCAAATAAATTATTTTAATATAAACAGTTTTAAATCTATTTTTCCTAGCTATTTACTATACAACCTTTTTTGAAAAAATCCAAACTATCTTATACTTATTTTATAACTATTTTTGAACAATTTGACTATTTTACAACAAGTTTACAACTGTTTTATAAACTAGTTACTATTTTACCATTGCTTTATAACTAATTAATATTTTACAATTATTTTGCAACTACCTAACTATTCTATAAATATTTGACTATTTTATAACTATTTTATAAATACTTAACTATTTACAACTATTTTACAACTAATAACTATTTTATTACCACTTATCTATTTTAAACTTTTCAAGCTATTTTCTAAATTCAAGCTGGTCGGAGTGCAAACTGTTTACAATTGAAGTGATAACCCAAATGGAAATTGAAGCAATTGTGAATAAGTGAAGTGAAATCAAAATGATTGTGAATAAAAGAAAATTGATTTAGCTGATAATCAATGCGTAGGATATCTGTATATTATTCTACTCACATAAAGATTTGATCCAGATTCGAGCATTGAATTTAGAGATAGTATATTGATCTGAGTTGGGATTTTTCACTTGACTTTCAATAGAGAACCCTGGACATGGATTTTTGGTTGATTCTAGAAATTCTCTATCATAGATATGGCTATGTAAGGAGAATGACGGTTTCTGATCAAGAAACCAGATCTGAGTCTGCACTAGGAAGTCGGGTGGACGATACTAGTTCGGAAGTGAAATTGCGTGATCGAGTGAGCGATCAAATTTGATATTACGTATGGATGATCTATGTACATTGTATGTGCTTGAATGAAATAGATATTGAAGATTTTGAAAAGAAATGTAAATATGACTTTTGAAATGGAAGAGTATATTTTGAGAAATATATGATGAATAAAAGTGGAAGTTGGATATTTCAATGATTGAAATTCACTTTATGAAGAGTAAGTAATATGGTAAATAACTTTATAAAAGAAATCAAACTTGAATATTTAATTTGGCATTATAAAAGTTATATATATATACATACATACATACATACATATATATATATATATATTTGCTTTAAATGATACTTATTAAATCTATAGCCAGAAGAAAAGATCTTTGAAAAATATTTGAAGTATAAAAGGAATTTATATAAGTAAGATGTGATCAAAAAGTATTCTGTTCTAGTTAAAGGAATAAAATTATATATAAAAATGATTTTATGAGAAAGATTTTGGGAAAAAGGGCTTTTGGAACTCATTGATTTTGAAAGGCTTTTGATTTTTAGGAAAAACCAATTTTGGAATTTGGAAGGCCCAGTTTGGAACTATCGATTTGAGATATCGATTTTATGTAAAGGAGAATTATATGTGATACATATAAAGAGTATGATTTGGAAGATACTATTTGTGTATAGTATAAAATGTTTTGAGAACGGCTGTGGGGGAAAAAGGCGCTCCCATGAAATGAACTTCTTAGGAGACCCATGGGGTGGTTCTGCTTTGAGCCATAAGAGGGGTTCTAAATTTGATCCTCGAAGGAAGTCCAGACAAACTGAGGTTCCTGAGGATTGTGTTGGGGTAGCGAAAGTCAAGGGCGCTGATGCCTATAGAGACATTTGGATTATGTTGTGATGATAGTGTAACTCGATATCACTACGATTTACTGCGGACCATAGCGGAAGTCGAGAGCAGTGATTACCTACGGTCTACGTTTGATTTTGCCGCGGAGGCGACGTAACATCGATAGACTACGATCTATGAAGACATAGCGAAAGTCGTGTGGCAGTGAGTGCCTATAGGCTAGATTGGTACTCAACTGATGTAGTATGCGATCTATATAGGAGTGGTGAAGTTTCATTTGGCAGCGAAATTCAAGGGCGCCGATGCCTACAGGTACATGGTTTTTTGCCGTGATGGCGACGTAAAACCTAGGTGTGGCTGCGATCTTTGGCGGGTTCCATGGTGTAATCGAGGGACGTGGAATGCTACAGTTTTCTATGGATTTTGCCAGGATGGCAACGTAACCGTCGGGCTAACTGTGACTATGGAGGTGGTGATGATTTCCAGAGCATTCTCACCAAATTTTTTTCTATATTTTCAATAAAATATTTTCCAAGTATTTTCACTGGGTGTTAAAAATGGGTTTACCAAGTACTTATAGATTTTCAGTCCAACGTCTGATCAACGTATGACCGAATTTCTATGAGAACAAGGATGGACTTGATGAAACATCGAGTTATAAAAAATTACTTTATAAAAATATTTTGATACTATTATGTTGAATTTTTTAAAGTGTTTTAAAAATTTAAAATGGGGTAAGAGTTAATAATATTTAAGAGTTAAAAATGTTTAAGGATAATTTAATTGATAACTAACAGTATAATTTAAAATTCTTGCTTCATTCCTTTTCGAGGATGAAAAGATTTAAAGGGGGAGAAATGAAAGATTCCAAATAGGAAAATTCGAAATAGAGATCAAACTATCTACAGAAATTTTCCCACCTCTATCCCGTCCACTACTAGAAGGAGCTACATCCAAAGCCTTTGCTTGTGTTGTAGGTGTGATAACCCGGATTTTTGGACATCTGTTAATTGGTAATTAACTGATTTTAACTATTGAGATACTGGTTTTATTTAGTTGAATAAACAAAATTCTGATAACTAAAAATATCTGGATTTGAAGCTATAATAAATGCGGAATTATAATCTTTGGAAATGATAAATTTTATATTAAATTAACATACATAGATAGATATATGCAAATTTTATAATGTTGAAAATTATAAGTATATACATATACAGTATATAAGAGAGAGTGTGTGTGTGTGTGTATTCCATGAGATGTAGAATATATGGAAGATCGTAAAATTGTGGGTATATATATACATAAATTCACATAAGATATTTCTAATTATAATATATATATATATATATGTATATATGTATGTATATTGTGATTTGGAAGCATTGATTTGAATTCAATATAATAATTTTCAAAATTTATTAAAATTAAAATTCTATAATTTCAAAACGCCAAAAATAAATATCTTAAAAAAAATAAAGACATAAAAACATATTATAAATATTAATACATGCATTTAACAAGTGTGAGCAAAATGCAACATGCATAAACATGTGTAAGCTTAGTTACATGCCATATAACAAATGTCACATTTTCTTTTATTTTTAAAAATACGAGAAACAAGTTATGTATATCACTCTACCTCTTCTCTTCTCATTTTCTTTGTTACATTCAAAATCAAAACTAAATGAAAAAAATATAAAACTTGGAAACTAAAAACAAACTCAAACCAGAGATTAAAAAGTTTAAGCAACAACTATTTTCAAACCTCAAACCTGAAACAATCAGTTAATCAAAGCAAAGAAGCAAGATCATCTCAATAATCAAGTTGCAGATCAAAACATTTTCCAGCTTTCAAAGATCAAGCTTGCAGTTTCAAGTTTCCAGATTTTCAAATTCAAAAACAAATATCCAGGCTTCTCTGTTTGCTTAAATATTTGAGTAAACTACCTTCTAAATCTTAAACCTATTTGCATGTGATAAATATTTGAAAGTACGTTGTGAAAATGTTTGTATGGATTTAAAATGTGCTTGCATGTCTATATAGATGTGATATATCTGTGTGCATGTCTATTTATAGATGAGCCTACCTTTGTTTTTGATTTCACGGACTAAATCAAGATTCAAAAATCAAATCCTCTTTCTCCAATCAATTTCTGGTTATGATCATTAAAGAGAAAATGTTTCTATGGATGTAATTTCATTTTTAAAAATAGTTTTCATGTGTATATGTTAAGAAATCACTTCGAAACAGGATATTACAGTGATTATCAAGTAAAGTAAGAAAATCAAGTATGTAAATTCCACGTTTTAATTATATAATCTGATTCGTATATGGAAATGGTGATTTTTAATGATAATATATTGATTTTTATGTTTGGGTTGGGAAATAAATTTTCAGATGAACGAAAATTGATTTATCTTCGATTTCTTACGATCAGCAAGATGATAGGTCTCGGGGTTAAAGCTGGAGGTGGCTGAAAGTTTGGAGATCATCGAAAAAATGGCTGGAGGATTTATTGATGGTCGGGGTGGGTTGGTGACGTCGAAGTAGGGTTTTGAAGCTAGTTTTAGTCGATGGGGTTATCTAGACGACTGCTTCGTCGTGGGTACATCGGTGTCAACCAGAGTAAGCGAAATGGAAGCGTGGGTTCATGTAGCTACTCTAGGATGGTCGTTGGGAAGTCTGGTGGTCATACGTGGCGGCGCGGGATGAATTTGTTGATCAAATGTTGGGTTCCATTGTGATGGAACAGCTCGATTTTGATTTCCAGTCGAGTTTGTCGAACTGGGAGATCGGGCTAGTCGGCGGGGTAATCGGCGACTTGTTGAAGGTCTCGGCGAGGGTCGAAGTTGATCAGGGCGGAGGTGCACGTCGTGTGCACGTTTGTGTCTAGTGTGGTTATGGATCGGGGAAGAGAGGATAGGCTTGGGTGGGAACTCGAGTTTGCTATCGGGTTTGTACGCAAGCAGAAGTGAGAGAGAGAGAGAGCTCGGAGGGAAGAGGGTTTGGCTCGGGGTTTTGCTCAGGAATTTTGAGTTTGGTCTCGGGTGTGGTTTTTGATTAGTTAAACAGGATTTTAAAATATTGCTTAAACAAGTTTTTAAAAGCAAAGGAAATTTTTGATAAGTTTTTAAAGCAATTATTAAACAAAGTTTCAAAGCTAAATGAAATAAACAAGTTTTCAAAGCAAAAGTATTTAATAAGATTTTCAAACAAGTATCAAAGATTAAATGTAATATCCTCGATTTTTAGTCAAATTTAATTTAATAATCAATTTAAAATTTTGAAATTGATTGTGAATTAATTTGAATTTTTCAAATTTAATAAGAATGTGCTTGTTTATTTATATAAATAGATTGTAATTTAAAATTTGAATTTGAAATTCAAGAATAAATATATTAGAAAACAAAATATATTTTAAAATTAATAAGAATTTGTTTTCTAATTTTAACATATATATGTAGTTTCAAGATTGTGTTTTGAATTTAATATACATAAATATTCAAAAGTTGTCTAAAATTAAGGATCTGTATTTTAAAAGAAACTTACACATAATATGTATGTTAATTTATTATGAATAATTAGTATTAAAATCATTTTTAAGGTTATATAAATGGTAATGAAGTAAAAAATTATTTAATAGGAAAAATAATGTAAAGTTATATTTAAATATTGTAAACATGAAAATTTAAAGTGTGTAAAATATAAAACATATCACATAATTATAATAAAGTAAGGGTTTGAAACAAAGTTATAAATTAATTTAAAGAAAAAGGATTTAAACATAATATTGTTTATATTTACAAGTGTAAAGGAATTAATAAGTACACATAACAAGTGTAAACATTATATGATACAAATTAACATTTGTAAACATTTTAATAAGCATTAAAACAAGTGTCATCTTCTTTTTATTTTTGAGGAAAAAATTAAATATAAGGGAATTCAAATATATATATATATATACATGTATATTCTCTTTTCAATTTTTCTTTCTTGCATTCAACTAACACAAACCTATAGATCTGAAAATACAAACTTGAGAAACAAATCAGAAAGAAAATCAAAACTTGAAGCTATAGGAAAAAATTAAAAAGCATGTAAATAAAATTTGAAGCCATGGTCAAACTCAAAAATCAGATAATCTTCAATTCCAGTTCTTAAACTTCAAACCTGAGAAATCATAGAAAAGCAACTGATTCAACTCAATCTTAATCAAAGTACAACTCAAACCTGATTCAACTGAAGCAACAAAGATCAGAATCAAATGGCAGATAAAACTCAAAATTTCAAAACACCTCAGTTTTAGATATCCAGACTTCTTTTCTGCTTTCATGTCAGGTAAGCAAACTTCACCTTCTTTATTTTGAAATGCTTGTGGTGATGAGTGAAAATGATGATCTGGAAATGCTTTGTATGGTTGTAGATATGCATTTTTGTTTGGATATACAAATGTATGGACGCATGTCTGTGAATCTGCATAGGCATACCTCTGTTGTTTAATAGACTTAAGAATTTCTCAAAAATAATTCCTAACTCCTCATCCAAACCATTATAAAATGTGATGTTTAAAAGGAAATTGACTGTAATGGTGTGTTACAAATTTTAAAAATAAAAACAAGTAAGATTGTTAAGTAATTTATCTGTAAATTAAATTCACAGTGGAAAGGAATCAAAACAGGTTGAAAATCAATTGTGTAGATTGCAAGTCTCTAATTCATGATTGAATTCATTTTTGAATTTAATGATTTTTGGAAAAAGTTTTGTGATTTTTATTTTAGAATTAGAAGAGAAACCAACGATGGTCGAAAATTGGGTTTTTCGATGATTCTGGTGGTCACGAGGTTCTGAACCCTGGGGTGGTGGCTAGAGGAAGATCATAGGTTGGTGGTTAGAGGAAAAATGATTGGAAAATTTCTCGATCATCGGAGCGACAGCATGGTGGCTTGAAAGGGTTTAAGGACCAATATGGGTTGACAGTGTCTTTTGAATTCGTGCAATGTCGACAAGGCACCGAAATGGATTGGACCAGTAGGAGTAGAAGCATTGTCGAGTGACGAAGCTCCAGTCGAAGATTGCGTGGTCATCGGTAGTCAGATCGTCGACGTTGAGGAAATTTCTGGACAAAGGTTTAGTTCCAGTTTGTCATTTGAACAGTTAAATTTCGAATCCTAGTCAGAATCAAACTTCTGGGTGTTTGCCTGAGGCGAGGTGATCAACGCCAACTTCTGAGTAGTCGCGGTAGTGACCAGCGGTGGTCGTGGCGATGGTACACGTGCACGTACACGTTTGAGTGGTGAGGCTATGACGTTTGGGAAGTGCTCGGGTTCAAGCTCGAGTTTGTAGGTGAGGTAACCCGAAGAAGAATGGAGACGTGGGTAACTCAAAGTTGTGTTTGGGATTTCGGTGATATGGCTCGAGTTTTTAATAAGGGCAAGTTTCAAAAAGAAAGAAAATGTCAAGTTTTAAAATTTTAAATTTAATCAAGTTTAAATGTTTTCCTGATCAATGTTTTTCAATAAGACTTGTTTTATTTAAGTTAGAAACTTAGTTAAAGGTTTTAAAAATATATTCTTTTACTAATTTTTAAAGAATTCTATATATATAACCTTTGTTTGGATAATTTATTTTAAATAAACTTAATATTATGTGTAACGACCCGGAAATTTGTATCCCGAAAATTCCAAATAGTTAGACAAAAGAAGAAAGAGAAAGAAGAAGAAGCAGAAAACTCAAACTCAGAATCTCACATTCGCTGCGGATAAAATATAATATCACATAAATAACAGTTATACAAAGGAAAACTGTATCAGCACATTTATATTTTTATACATCACAGTTACAATCCATTTCACAACACTGGACAGTTTTAAGACAAATGTCCAAGACAACTACAAAATAAACAGCGGTATATGCTCCATACGTCCCTGCCATCTAGCTTGCCTCCTAAGCTTCAGAACGTCCTTACCTGAAAATCTGTAATACTCGGTCTGACCCGAGCATTACATCAAAGTAATACCCGGGTCAGGATGGAAACCAGCGTGAGTAAACCCACCTAACATAAATTTCAAGAGCATACAACTTATATATAACCCGGGTAACTTGTATCAATTACAATTTCACAAATTGTATCGACATCATTTATTTCACTCACCAATTTCTAAGTACTAAACTTAGATTAAATGGTCTAATTTACTTAAATCATTCCATTCCAGCTTGTTGATTTCACCTAGCAATTTAAGAAAAATCGAAGTGGTTTCGGGTATTAACTAATACCCGACTCCGGTCTCTTAGAATTCAATTTATCTTAACACATGCTATTCAAGTGAAATGCAATTCAGTTTTTAAGAAAAGATGTCACCTCTTTCAAACAGCAATTTAACATTGACAGATAATCACATTATCATTGCCCACCCAACACATCATATCACGAATCATTTCATATCAGGGTATGAATCAATTCAGGGCACTTAATCAACATTTAATCACACATAAGCAAGATAAATCAATCACACCATCTCGAATAAACCTAATTAGCCATAATTGAATTAAATCAATCACCTTTAAAGTCCTGCTTATTAATTAATTTCAACCCAATTGATTAACCATCCCATAATCATTCATCTTAAATAATCCTTCTTGATTAATCATTCCTTAATTATATTTAAGTAATTAACTCTTAATTAATTACACAAATTAATTATCCTCAAACAATTTCATTCATTAATCAATCCTGATTAATCACATTAGTAATTAACTTCCCTTAATTACTTATATTCATTAAATCAACTCCTTGATTAATTACATTAATTACTCCTTTAATTAATTGAGTAATAATCTCTTCATTACTTTTCCATAAGTAATTATCCTTTAATTTCTTCCCAATACTTAGTTTCCCTTTTATTAATTACATCCAGTCATTATTCATTCATTGCTTCATTAAGAAATTTCACCTCATTGATTAAGTAATTATACTTAGTCCAACATCAAATGATTATCTTTACCTAATTAATTGATTAAAATTTACCATATTAACTTAATTAATTATGCTGAGTAATTAATTTCCTTAAATTACTTTATTGAGTAATTATTTTTATTAATCTTCCTTTAACATTAAGTAATTAACCTCTTAATTTCTTATTTCCTAATTATTTCTTAATTGATTAATCCTTGATTAATCAAATATTTAATTAAGTAATTAATCACACTCGATTAATTACACAAATTAATTTATCTTAATTTAATTATCTAAATTAAACATTTATGTTAATTAAGTAATTATACTTCATTTACTTTTGTTAACAAAACATGATAAAAAATTAAGATAAATCATTTATTACATAAATTCTTCCAAATTAATGATCCTTAATTAATTATTCCCAAATAATTAATCTTAAACCTTAATTAGTTTTAAAATCTTAATTATTGATTTAAATATATATATATATATATATATATATATATTACAAACGTTATCTTAGTCATGCATTTATTTTAAAGCTGGTTATTAAAACTTTAGAAAACTTTGTACTATTTAAACAAACCGAGACCAACTCGGAATTACCCGAGCTAAAAGCCGGACTCCACGAACCAAACTCGAGCAAAATCACGAACCCAAATCTTCGAGTAATAACCCAAACTGCTCGAATCCTCTCTGAGAATTCCCCTTCTTCTCCCCCCAGAGCTTAAATTCCAGATCCACTGACAACCCCTGCATATGCACCGACAATCAGCTCGACTCCGATCAACATCAATGACTTCACTAAGTCTCCCTGAAACATCTCATCCCATACTAACCTCCAGAAAACTCGACGATCATCAGAAACGAAATCGAACATTTGAGGCAAAATCAGATACCAACCATGTCGGACAACTCGCCTCGCACCACCATGTTCCGTCCACCAGAGACCCTGCTGCCCTGCCCATAACTTCGCCGCACGGTCCACTTCATTTCCCCCCATCTTGGCTAACCGACGCCGCCTCGCTGCCGCTCCAGCCCTTCAAACATCGATGTCCAGAACTAAACACAAAACCCTATTCCTTCCTTTGACGACCATTACGATGATCGGAAAAATCTTTATTGATTTTTCCCAAGTTCCCTAACTATGCAACCATCCTTTGACCAAATGCCGACTCCCATCATCAGCCACTTTGCTAGAAATTGACTAAATTTCAATTCCGATCAACTCGCAACCTCTACCTAAACCCAAACTTAAAAATCAAGAAATACTTATCAAAATTCACCATTTCGAAACACGATTCTGATTATATAATCAGATTTTAAAATTCACATGTTTGATTTTTCTAATAAATAATGATTTTACTGTAAAATCATTATTTATCAATATTTATTTAATATTTTCATCCACAGTTCATTTTAGAAATGAAATTACATAACTAGGATCATTTTCCTTTTTAAAGATCTTAGCCTAATTTCCACTGTAAAAAGAGAAATTAAATTTAATCTTGATTTAAAATCCTACAACCAAGAACAGTGGTTTCATACAGGCACATATTCAAATATTTGCATATATACAAACATAATCTCATCATTTAAGCAATTTCCTCAAAGTTATCCACTTTTTTATTCACAAGCATTAATTTTATCACGATTAAGCATAATTAAAAGTAGAAGTCTACTCACATTATTGTTGAAGAAGCAGAGAACCAACTCAGATGCATTATCATTCTCCTGAAACAGATTTGCACTTCCTGTTGAATCTGGTGAATTGTTCCCAATTTGATTACTGAAGTTGAATTTACTTATTGTAGTTGATATTTAAAACTGCATGCTGACCCCATCTTCATTTGCTTGAGTATGAGTTGATCTTCATACAGATTTCAGATTTGTAGCTTTGGTTTTTTTTAAATTGAATTTAGTTTCGAATTTCTTTAAATCTGATTTCAGTTTTCATTTGAATAAAATGGTTTGAACAATAATGAATTGTTAAGTTTTTCTTATCTATAATGTAACGACCCGTATTTTACGTGTCGATAAATCGTAAAATAGTTGCCATTAAGTCGTATGTTAGTTTAGGTCGGCCGAGCAACCCAAGTCATGTGAACGACTTAGAGAAGTTAGTGGCAGTGGTTGCCGACTTAAGGGTTAACGGCTTAAGGTGTTTGCCGACCTATAGAAGTAAGTGACTTAAGGGTGAGTGAGCTAGAGGACTTAGGAGTTAGCGAATTAATGGGTTGGACCGACCTATAGGAACTGACCGACCTAAGGAAATGACCGGTCTAATATTCAACGACCTAAGGGATAGAAGTATAGGAGATGGGTCGGTTGAACCAGTTACCGACCTAAGGGTGATAGGTCGGTGAGGCGACTTAAGGTAGTTAGCGGCTGGGTTTAGTTTAGGTCGTAAGTCGTTGAGTCGTTGAGTCGTTGAGTCGTCCGAACGACTTAGGACTTAGGTAGAAATGCGGCAGTGTGTTAGGTCGCTAAGTCGTATCCTGTTGCGTCTTAGGTCGTGCATAAGTGTTAGATCGTGTGTGTTAAGTCGCGCGCATGTGTTAAGTCACGCATAGGCTTGAGTCGTAAGTAGGGAGGTCCATTAAGTCGTAGGTCGGGGATTTTTAAGTCGTGGACGACTTAAGGGGGCGGACGACTTAAGGATTTCCAGCCTATAAATACACTGTTCTTCTACTCTTTTTGGGATCCGAATTTTGAAGCGACGAAGTTCTGCCATTTTGAGAGCTCGAGTGCTACGCTTCTTCACTTCTTTTCTACTCTTTAATCTAGTGCTTCCTTCCATCCAAGATTGAAGATCAAATCGAAGATCCAAGAGCCAAAATTGAAGATCTACATTCTTCAGAGAGAGACTTCATCGTTTGGAGCGGAATTTTGATGGATCAAGCTGGATCCTTCGCTGTCCAGATCTAAAGTTTGTTGCTTTTGAGGTGTTTAGGTGATTCGGTGAGTGGTGGTTATCTCTCACATGGACCCAAAGGAGTATATCGGATTGGTGGTTCGATTTTGTGTTAAAGTAGTGGTTTCATGCATTTCTGTAAAACCTAAGTATATATTCATTGTTCATGAAGATTTGACATCCATTTTAGTACATGTTAACCTATGCAAGTTCATCCATTAAGTTGTAGAGATAATACTTATGATCCATGCTTGTTAGATTTGGACTCTTTATTTACAAGATTTCCATTTTGTTATAATTGCTTTTAGATCTTGTTTGAATGCTTGATTACTTGGATTAATGATTGATTTGATTGATTAGTTGATTAGTGATTGAATTTGGACAAGTATGGTCGGAGATGATTCAAAAGCTAAGGGGAAGGCTCTTGAATAAGGAAAGCTGCTCGTGGCATATGAAGCGAATGATAAAGCTCATATGGATAGATTTGATGATGATGTTGAGATGAGACTTTGCTATGATGCGATGAGGCAAAGCATGATGTTGAGATAGGACTTTGCTATGATGCGATGAATCAAAGCATGATGTGAGATAGCCTTGGTTTAATCCAGACGGGATCATCCCAAGCATGTTGATAACTCGGTGATATGGTTCGAGTTCGTTGATAATGGTTGGTTCAAGAGGCGCTTGAGCTAGTATGAGAATAGTCGTCGAGGAAGATGACTAGAAGGCTGAGATTTCATCGTTATTGAAGGTTCTAGCAGACTCAAAGCAAGAGTACGCTGGGCAGATTCGATAGTCCCAAAAGACTAATAGTTGATGGTCGAGTACTCTGGGCAGATTCGATAGTCCTAGGCACGGGTCACGATGACGTGCGGAGTTCTGTCTAGAACCGGGGTTACCATTAGCCCTTGGCGGACGGATGAAAGAATGAGTCAGTCATTCAATTAACGGTGATATCGAAACAATGATAACAGTGATAGCCAGAGTCATGGATGTTTGGTTGTATCATCATTCGGTCTCAAGAGCGGGTGCTTTTTGGGTGCTCATCTGATCTTAGTTTAGGCCTTGGGGGTTTGTACTTGGAAAACATCGACCTTGACTCGAGTGATAATTGGTTTACTTTAATTGTCTGCTTTGCTATGATTGTTTTTGCTTAGTGTGTCTGGGGACTATCACTGTAGAAAGAGGTGGAGTGGGAGGGTTGGATTCCTATTCCTTTTTCCTTTATGCTCTTTTGGTATGTTGTTAGTTAATTTACCGCTCACTAAGACTGCTGTCTGACTCAAGGTTTTATGTTCAACTCTTATTACCTTGGGTTGTTCATCCATTTTGGGATGGGCAGACTAGGTAGCAGGTGGCAGGTGTTGTTCTTAGTGACCAACGCTTTTGATGAAGAAGACAAGCTGGAGGCTTTTTGCATATTGTTTTTCTTACTATATGTACTGGATGTTCCGCTGCTTGTATGATTCTCTAAGTGTTATGTAGTGAGGCTTGATGTATTGACTATTCAGATGTTTGTATCAAATTGTTTTGTAGTGTATTGATGAGATTCTATTTGGTGAAGTTTCACTATATATATTTCTCTATTGTAATTTATCCCTGTGCTGTGAGTAATACGATAGAGTTTGTTGTTTTACTTTAACCCTGATGATCGTCCGTGGCTGCCTGGCACACTTTTCAGCACACTATTTCCTTGTTTAGTGCAGGAGTTATAGGCGGTCGTCACATTTGGTATCAGGGCTTTGGTTAATCGATTTTAGCCAATGCTCGTTAACGTAACTACGTATGAGAGACGTAATTGTATTTTGATGGATGATTACTATATATAATATAGTAGCTTAGAAGGATTTGAACCTCTTATGCAGTTGTTTCTCAAGGTGTACTAATCATTCTTTTATAGATATTAAGAATGAGTCGAAGAGGGAGACCAGCTGCTAGGGAAGGCCGTGATTCTGAGGGGGCTTTTGATTATGCTGCTATGTTTGAGGCCATGATGACTTCGATCATGAGAAGGATGCCAGCTCCAGGGCCAACGGTAGATGTTGGAGTTCAAGTTCAAACTCCAAAACAGGTGGATTTTGCTAAGCTGTGTAAAGACTATACTGCTCTTGGAGGAAAGGTTTTCTTGGGAACAGAATCAACCATAGAAGTCCAGAGATGGATAGATGCTTGTAGAAGGATCTTTGGTGATTTGGGAATCGAGGATGTAACCAAAATGAAGCTTGCATCAAGACAGCTTCAGGGAAGAGATTCTGATTGGTGGAACTCTATCACCATTGATACTCCAGAGGAAGAAATCACTTGGGAGCAATTCCAAGTCAGATTTGAAGCTAAGTTCATTTCTACAGCTCAGAAATCTATTCTGTTCAAGAAGTTTGTGGAGCTCAAGCAAGGAGGAAGACCAGTCCTTGAGTATGTTTCGGAGTTTGAAGCCTTGTCCAAGTATGCTCGGTCATATATTGAATCTCCTTATCAGAAGAATGAGAAGTTTGTGACAAGTTTGGACACTTATCTTGGGAGACAGTTGGTGGATCATTTGGACGATCCGTTTGATAAGCTTGTGGAGAAGGCTCTCAGGCTTGAGAATCTGTTTCCTAAGGAAGGATCTGTTGTTGCTGTGACCAAGGAAGATTCTAAACCACAGCAAGGTGGAAACAAGAATAGGAAGCAGCAGCAACAGAAGGGTAAGGATGGCCAGAAGAAGCCGAAGGGCGAAGTGACCTGCTACAATTGCCAGCAGAAGGGCCATTTCTCCAGAGATTGTAAGAATCCAAAGGTGCCAGTGAAGTGCCACAACTGTGACAAGCTGGGACATATTAAGAAGAATTGTCCAGAACCGAGGAAGGACAAACAGATTGTGCAAGCTTATGCTTTGGGGTCTGTTCCATCATCTTCAAAAGCTCCTACTGCCGAAGAAAAAGGAAAGAGTGTGGTGGTTCAAGATACTCTTTCCATTTGTGGTGTTCCGGTTAGAGTGTTATTTGATACTGTGGCGTCGCACTCCTTTGTTTGTAGTGAACTTGTAGGCCGGTTGGGTTTGGAACCAGATATCGTGGATAGACCATTGGTTGTGACTAATCCATTTGGAGGCTCGTCTTGTTTGTGTATGGTATGCCATGGTCTGGTTGTGTTGAGTCATGATTGCTCTTTTGTTTGTGATTGTTTTTTTCTAAACTTTGCGGGGTTTGGAATTATTTTGGGTATGAACTGGCTTAGGAGGTATGCGGCAAAGGTTGATTGTGAAAGGCTGGAGGTGACAGTCGAGAATGTGGAAGGGCGAAAGGTTGTGATACGATGTAAGCATAAGGAAGGCGTCTTCATGAGCTTCATGTATTCACTGGTTGTTCCACGGGATGGACTGTCATCGGTGCCAATTGTAAATGGATTTGAGGATGTCTTTGATGAGGTCAAAGGGTTACCGCCGCATAGAGAGATCGAGTTTCACATTGATCTAGTTGAGGGAGCCAGACCTGTTGTGATGCCTCTTAGGCGGATGGAGCCTAGGGAACAGCAAGAGTTGAAGGTACAAGTTGATGATCTTTTATAGAAAGGATTCATTCGGCGTAGTGTGTCTGAATGGGGTGCACCAGTTGTGTTTGCAACCAAAGCGGATGGATCGTTGAGATTGTGTGTGGATTATCGTGAGCTGAATAAAGTGACTAAGAAGAATAAGTATCCGTTGCCGAGAATAGATGACTTGTTTGATCAGCTTCACGAAGCTAAGGTGTTTTCTCAGATGGATTTGGCAACGGGATTTCACCAATTAAGAGTGGCAAAGGATAGTGTGCCGAAGACTGCTTTCAGGACACCATCCGGATTCTATGAGTGGCTGGTAATGTCGTTTGGATTGACCAATGCACCAGCATATTTTGTGGATCTTATGAATAGAGTGTTCAGGGATCAGTTGAACAAGTTCGTACTTGTGTTCGTAGATGATATTTGATTTATTCAAGAACTGAAGAAGAGCACAAGACGCACTTGCGTATTGTTTTGGAGACCCTGCGAAAACATCAGCTGAAGGCTAAGTTTTCGAAGTGTCACTTCTGTAAGAGAGAAGTGAGGTTCTTAGGCCATGTTATCGCTGGAAGTGGAATAGCGGTTGATCCCGCCAAGGTGGCAGCGATCCAGGATTTGGTTAGACCTAAGAATGCATCTTATGTGAGAAGTTTTCTTGGATTAGCAGGATATTATCGTCGATTTATCAAAAACTTTTCCAAGGTAGCTGCACCATTAACAGGATTGACGAAAAAGAATCAAGTATTCAGATGGGATGCTAAGTGTGAGAAAGCTTTCGGAATCCTGAAAGAGCGACTAACAAGTGCTCCTGTTTTGACTATTCCAAGTGGAAATGATGAGATGGTGGTTTACACCGATGCATGTGGTGCTGGACTTGGAGCAGTGCTAATGCAGAAGGATAAAGTTGTTGCATATGAAAGTCGACAGCTGAAGCCGCATGAAAAGAATTATCCGACTCATGATTTGGAGTTAGCAGCGGTTGTATTTGGTTTGAAGATGCGGAGACATTACCTACCGCGAGTTCGATTCGAGTTGTTTACAGATCATAAGTCATTGAAGTATCTTTTCTCCCAAAAAGATTTGAATCTTCGGCAGCAACGATGGCTAGAGTTTTTAGCATCATATGATTTTGGTATAGCCTATACTACGGGAAAGGGTAACGCAGTGGCAGATGCGTTAAGTCGAAGACATGCAGAATTGGGAGCCATGTTTTCAGAATGGAAGAGCCTTGATTATTTGGCTGGATTTGACTTCAGGCCCAGATATGAATTGGAACCTGAGATGTTGGCAAACTTATCGATAAGACCTACTCTTGTGGAAAGAATTGGCAAGAGCCAAAAGCGAGACGATAAGATTGTCAAGATTATCCGTGGTTTGGAATCTGGATTGGACCTAGAAAAGGATAAAGGATTCGAAATCGATCAAGAGGGTTGGCTTCGGAAACAAGGACGACTGGTTGTTCCCGATATAGATGAATTGAGAAATGAAGTTCTGAAGGAAAGTCATCACTCGAAGCTGACAATTCATCCAGGTGGAAATAAGATGTACCGGGATATGAAGAGAACCTATTATTGGGAAGGTATGAAGAAGGATGTTGAAAATTTTATTTCCAAATGCATGAACTCCCAGTTGGTAAAAGCCGAACAGAAGAAGCCCAGTGGATTGCTTCAGCCATTAGAAGTTCCTACATGGAAGTGGGCGCAAATATCGATGGATTTTATCGATGGGTTACCTAGAACCAGAGCAGGAAATGAAGGGATTTGGGTCATCGTAGATCGTTTGACTAAGAGTGCAAGATTCGTTCCTGTTCGATCAACCAGGATTGCATCGAAATTGGCTGAGCTATATGTTAAGTGGATAGTTCCATTCCATGGTATTCCGAAAAGCATAGTGAGCGATCGAGACCCATTGTTCACTAGTGGATTTTGGAAGAGCTTCCAGAAGTTTTGGGAACCGAGTTGTGTTTGAGTACAGCTTATCACCCCCAAACAGATGGTCAAACCGAGAGAGTCAACCGAGTTTTGGAAGATCTCCTCAGAGCATGTGTTTTGGATTTCGGAGGATCGTGGGAAGATCATCTTCATTTGGTGGAATTTTCATATACTAACAGTTACCAGTCAAGCATTGGTATGGCACCGTATGAAGCATTGTATGGAAGACCGTGTAACTCAACGACATGTTGGTTGGAAACAGGAGAAAAGTTGATACTTGGGACAGAAATGATTCGACAGACTTCTGATTGTATAGAGATCATTCGGCGACGAATGAAGGCTGCCCAAGACCATCAGAAAAGCTATGCCGATAAGCGTCGTAAGGATTTGGAATTCGACGTAGGTGATATGGTTTTTGTGAAGATTTCTCCACTGAAGAATATTATTCGTTTTGGGAAGAAAGGGAAATTGACTCCGAGATTTGTTGGACCATTCCCGATCATCGAGCGAATTGGAAAGCTCGCCTATAAATTGGAATTAGCAGAAAAGATGTCGGGTGTGCAGAATGTTTTTCATGTATCATATCTATGAAAGTATGTGCACGACTCGAATATAATTGTTTCTGCTGATAGTTGAGGACTTTGAGATTGATCCAATCATTGAGAGACCTCGTAAACCACTTCGTGTTGTGGAAACTGACACGAAACAGCTTAGGAGGAAGGTAGTCAAGTTGCTCAAGGTACAATGGAGTGATGATGTTAACGACTGTACATGGGAGGAGGAAGAGAGGATGAAGGCAGCTTATCCTGAACTCTTCGAGGTATGGCCCTAAGGTGTCGTGACATCTCATGAATTTGTAACTTGTTTTAGTTTTAGAATTCTGCATGCTAGGTTAGTAATTGGATGCATGGGTTGTTGGTTGCTATGGATGGTAGGCATGCGGAATTGTTTATGATTGCTCTTGATTGTTTGGAATTTCGGGGGCGAAATTCCTAAGGGGGAGAGAATGTAACGACTCGTATTTTACGTGTCGATAAATCGTAAAATAATTGCCATTAAATCGTATGTTAATTTAGGTCGGCCGAGCAACCCAAGTCATGTGAACGACGTAGAGAAGTTAGTGGTAGTGGTTGCCGACTTAAGGGTTGACGGCTTAAGGTGTTTGATGACCTATAGAAGTAAGTGACTTAAGGATGAGTGAGCTAGAGGACTTAGGAGTTAGCGAGTTAACGAGTTAATCGGTTGGACCGATCAATTGGAACTGACCGACCTAAGGAATTGACCGGTCTAATATTCAACGACCTAAGGGATAGAAGTATAGGAGATGGGTCGGTTGAACGAGTTACCGACCTAAGGGTGATAGGTCGGTGAGGCGACTTAAGGCAGTTAGCGGCTGGGTTTAGTTTAGGTCGTAAGTCGTTAAGTCGTTGAGTCGTTGAGTCGTCCGAATGACTTAGGACTTAGGTAGAAATGCGGCAGTGTGTTAGGTCGCTAAGACGTATCCTGTTGAGTCTTAGGTCGTGCCTAAGTGTTAGATCGTGTGTGTTAAGTCGCGCGCATGTGTTAAGTCGCGCATAGGCTTGAGTCGTAAGTAGGGAGGTCCATTAAGTCGTAGGTCGGGGATTTTTAAGTCGTGGACGACTTAAGGGGGGGGACGACTTAAGGATTTCCAGCCTATAAATACACGGTTCTTCTACTCTTTTTAGGATCCGGATTTTGAAGCGACGAAGTTCTGCCATTTTGAGAGCTCGAGTGCTACGCTTCTTCACTTCTTTTCTACTCTTTAATCTAGTGCTTCCTTCCATCCAAGATTGAAGATCAAATCGAAGATCCAAGAGCCAAAATTGAAGATCTACATTCTTCAGAGAAAGACTTCATCATTTGGAGCGGAATTTTGATGGATCAAGCTGGATCCTTCGCTGTCCAGATCTGAAGTTTGTTGCTTTTGAGGTGTTTAGGTGATTCGGTGAGTGGTGGTTATCTCTCACACGGACCCAAAGGAGTATATCGGATTGGTGGTTTGATTTTGTATTAAAGTAGTGGTTTCATGCATTTCTGTAAAACCTAAGTATAGATTCATTGTTCATGAAGATTTGAAATCCATTTTAGTACATGTTAACCTATGCAAGTTCATCCATTAAGTTGTAGAGATAATACTTATGATCCATGCTTGTTAGATTTGGACTCTTTATTTACAAGATTTCCATTTTGTTATAATTGCTTTTAGATCTTGTTTGAATGCTTGATTACTTGGATTAATGATTGATTTGATTGATTAGTTGATTAGTGATTGAATTTGGACAAGTATGGTCGGAGATGATTCAAAAGCTAAGGGGAAGGCTCTTGAATAAGGAAAGCTGCTCGTGGCATATGAAGCGAATGATAAAGCTCATATGGATAGATTTGATGATGATGTTGAGATGGGACTTTGCTATGATGCGATGAGGCAAAGCATGATGTTGAGATAGGACTTTGCTGTGATGCGATGAAGCAAAGCATGATGTGAGATAGCCTTGGTTTAATCCAGACGGGATCATCCCAAGCATGTTGATAACTCGGTGATATGGTTCGAGTTCGTTGATAATGGTTGGTTCAAGAGGTGCTTGAGCTAGTATGAGAATAGTCGTCGAGGAAGATGACTAGAAGGCTGAGATTTCATTGTTATTGAAGGTTATAGCAGAATCAAAGCAAGAGTACGCTGGGCAGATTCGATAGTCCCAAAAGACTAATAGTTGATGGTCGAGTACTCTGGGCAGATTCGATAGTCCTCGGCACGGGTCACGACGACTTGCGGAGTTCTGTCTAGAACCGGGGTTACCATTAGCCCTTGGCGGACGGATGAAAGAATGAGCCAGTCATTCAATTAACGGTGATATCGAAGCAATGATAACAGTGATAGCCATAGTCATGGATGTTTGGTTGTATCATCATTCGGTCTCAAGAGCGGTGCTTTTTGGGTGCTTATCTGATCTTGGTTTAAGCCTTGGGGGTTTGTACTTGGAAAACATCGACCTTGACTCGAGTGATAATTGCTTTACTTTAATTGTCTGCTTTGCTATGATTGTTTCTGCTTAGTGTGTCTGGGGGCTATCACTGTAGAAAGAGGTGGAGTGGGAGGGTTGGATTCCTATTCCTTTTTCCTTTATGCTCTTTTGGTATGATGTTAGTTAATTTACCGCTCACTAAGACTGTTGTCTGACTCAAGGTTTTATGTTCAACTCTTATTACCTTGGGCTGTTCATCCATTTTGGGATGGGCAGACTAGGTAGCAGGTGACAGGTGATGTTCTTAGTGACCAACGTTGTTGATGACGAAGACGAGCTGGAGGCTTTTTGCATATTGTTTTTCTTACTATATGTACTGGATGTTCCGCTGCTTGTATGATTCTCTGAGTGTTATGTAGTGAGGCTTGATGTATTGACTATTCAGATGTTTGTATCAAATTGTTTTGTAGTGTATTGATGAGATTCTATTTAGTGAAGTTTCACTATATATATTTCTCTATTGTATTTTATCCCTGCGCTGTGAGTAATACGATAGAGTTTATTATTTTACTTTAACCCTGATGATCGTCCATGGCGGCCTGGCACACTCTTCAGCGCACTATTTCCTTGTTTAGTGTAGGAGTTATAGGCGGTCATCACATATAATAATTAATTTCAAAAATAAATTAACATTGCCACTTGTTATCTAATGTTATAGAATGTTTTACAAGTGTCTTCTTATGAGTTCAATGTCTAGCACATGTTCTTTTTAATATAAAAATAAATTTCTTAATTTATAAATGTTTTTAAATTTATTCTAAATCAATTCCTTATTTAATTTAACATGAGAGTTTTTATTATAATGTGTATACCCTTTATATTACTTATATTATGTTTATTTATTTATATTTTTAATATATATATGTGTGTGTTAATTTATATTTATACTTCTCTTTTATTGGCATTTACATATACTTTGAGAAAATAAAGTTTTGAAACTAAATTTATAAATAAATAATCACATTCTGATATGTCTATTTAAATCCAATTTCATTTCAAGATATTTATCTTTTGAATTTCAAATTTAAATTCAAATCCCTATTCAAAATTCACTCGCAATATATGTTTATCCTTTGAATTCCAATATTCTAATCCAAATTCAAATCCAATTTAAGATTTAATTTAAATTCAACTCAAATATAAATATTTAAACAAAACACAAATTCAAATTGGTAAACAGAAATTTTACCTAAAATCTATTTATATATATAAAAATAACACATCATTATCACTGTTTTGAAAACAATTAATTTTATCAATATTAAATAATTATAAAGGAGATTATCACGTTTATTTGTTCAATTTATAAATCAATATTTTCAAAAGTCAAATTAGATAACTATTCAATTATCTAATGCCTAAAAATTAGGGTTATCATGTTATGATTAAGTAAATAATTAAAGAATAAAGTGTTTTAATCCTTAATTTAAATTAAAGGTTTAATGTGAGTAAATGATTAATTACTTAATTACTTAAAAGGGTTTAATTTATGTGATCCATTAATTAATGTTATTGATTTAAAGATTAATTTAATAATTAAAGGTTAATTGATTTATTAATTAAGGTTGGTTAATTAATAATTTAAGGTTAATTATTTAATAATCAAAGGTTAATTAATTTATTAATTAATCCAAGGACAATTAATTAATTATAGGTTAGTTAGTTAATTAAAGGTAATTAATTAAGGTATTTAATTACTTAAAGTTAATTACTTAATTAAAAGTAATTAATTAATGATTAAAGTTAATTAATCAAGTGATTAAAATTAATTTGTGATTTCTTTATATAAGTGATTAGGATAATCGCTTATTGTAATTAATTAACGATAATTAATTAAAAGATAATGAATAAAGAGTTAATTAATTTATCAATTAATTAATTAAGGGTAAATAATTAAAGAATAATTAAATAATTAAAGGTTAATTATTTAATGATTAAAGGTTGACTAATTTATTATTAATGGTTAATTAATAATGATTAAAGAATAATTAATCAAAATGATTTGTAATTAATTAATGTTAATTAACCAGAATAAGTGATTTATTCATAAGTAATAAATTTGGTTTAAATTAATCAGATGATTAATTAATCTTACTTATGGATGTTTCGATTCTATTGGATGTTGAATTGTTTGCTATCCCTGATATGTGATGCTTTATGAATTATTCTAATTTGGGCTGTAATGAATGTAATTTACTTATCTGTGATGAATTTATATTATTTATCTGTGAATCTGTGAATGGAAATAAGCATTATGGGATTATACCGCTTATCGATATTGCTGTTGTTTGAATCTGTAATGATTGATGATGTTGCACTATTGTGTAAAACCCATGCACTACTCATATACATACACAAATATGGATATCATAGGATATTTGTTAAGTCACAGAATTCTGAAATGGTGAAGATTTTAGAAATTCAATTTTGAATTCAATTTTGTTTTGAAAAATGAAATTAGTTTCAAATATGAAAAGATTTTGGAAAAGGATGTTTTGGAATTAAACCCTTTTTTATATAATATGGTTTATTAGAATTTGAAATTAAAATTGAATTTGAATCCAAAGTATTGAAGTTAAACTCTATGTGTAAATAAGTTTTAAATTGGAAATTCTTTCCAATAAAGGTTAATTGATTTCTAAAAAGCTTTGGAATTTTAAAGTGGAAATTTAAGGTGTAATTATTTAAAGTATTGTTTTAAATAATTGACTTAAACTTTGGAAACTTTGGTTTGAAAAAGATTATACAAGTTATAATGTGTAGGTGTATGTGAATCTAAACCATTTTAAAATAATTTCAAATGAATTATTTGGGAATTCAAATCTAACTCAAATAGAATCTGCTTAGGATAAGGCAGGTCCGTGGGTTTTCCAAATTTGACTTTAAAAGGCTACAACTTACGCAAGTTGAATTAGATTGTTCTAAAATTAAATATTTGTTTTCAAATAATAATAACTTTCATATATAAAGAAAGAGTTTCCCTGTTTTATCGAGAGGATTTCCAAATTATGATTTAAATCACATTTGAAATGGAAATTGTTTGGAAAGTTATGAATTGAGTTTTGATAAAGATATGAATAGATGAATCACTTTTGGAAAGGAGATGGTTTGAAAGTTATCTTTGTTAAAGATTTGGTAAATCTTGTGGTTGATCTAAAGTGGATCTTTTTACTTAAAAGATTAGACGCCATGAATGAATCCGGTCAAGAACTTTAGTAAACTTTGTTTCAAATTAAAGAAGATCTCAATGATAGATCTTTTGTTTATATATTGTGAATGAATCTTTATGAAAGATTTACGAACTTTGTTTTTAAGTTGGAAAGGTTCTTTAAAGTTGAATCTTTTAGTTTAAAAGATTAAAAATGGAATTTGTTTAATCCAATTAAAGGGAAAGATTTTGGAAATTGTTGTGACTTAATTAAGATCCTAATATCCATATGGTTTTTAAATTTATGCGCTCGTTATTCAGTTTAGCCGGGAGAGGATCTTTGTGTCATAAAACCTATTCCGAATAATGATACGATGATATCGATAGCATTTGAAGACCGGTGGTAAAGACAGGATATTTTCGAAAGCGAAAGGATAACCCGTCGAATGTCTCTACACCGAATGTCCCCGGTATAGAGATTTGATCACCCTTTGTGATGGGGAGTCCGGATGTGATTAGGGATCATCCGGATTTGCAAGGGCTTCTTTGTGAAGTGCCTTCGGGTCTGTTCGAGCACATAATAGACTTGTATGGATGTGTGTCTGACATTACACTTTGAGATGTAAAGATGGTTTCTGTCAAATACATTTTTGTTTGGTCGCGGAGAATTTATTCTCTTATCTTAACACCCTTCTCTAAAATGTACGAGCTCAGAGGTTATGTAGTTGATTGCTTCTAATGATACATTCCCAATTTGGTAATGTGGCATATGAAGTGCTGCTGATCATTTGTTGATCAAAGTATGGCTATTGTGTAAAGCATAGCTTTCTGGATGTGACCTTGTCAGTCCTTACAACTCGGAATGGTCGAAACATGAAGGATGCAGCAAGGTTATTTAGGGGTAGCGCCCCCTGAGGGTATGTCCATTTCCTTCTTGATAGAGGTGGTATCATGGTATGGAGCATAGATATCTAACCTATGTGGTTACTGCAAATTTATTGCTTTGTGGTTGTTGGTGTCGAGCGCTCGGATAAAGGTAGGTTACGACAGGAGGGTGGCATACTCGTGACAGTTAGTTACCTAGTTATAGAGGTAACCCTGCCTTGTGTTGGCAGAGGGCTGGTTAAGTTGTCGGGGCGTCCCTCCAGAGGCGTACCCATGTGGCAATAGGAAGTTCCTTAGCCTGACCATTTGTTGGAAATTCAATCTCCAATACGCGCCTTGTACAGTTTTAGTTGTATAACCTGACATTTACTTATGGTGGTGCCCCACTGTTTAGATGGTAGCTATAGTAGGCATGGTTCGAATGTCTATGCTGTCTAAGATTAATGTCATACTTGCAAATGTTTTCCACTATGCACTAATAATAATATGAAAAGGATTTTGCGTAGTAAGCATGTTTGACTATCATAAGGAGAAATCTCCCCCCAAGTGTGCGATTGCATTGTATGTGTGGCGAGAGTCCTTATGGTAGTTTCATTTTCCAAAAAGCATTGTGGATTCCTTTTAAATTCTTTTGTTTGTTTTAAAAATAAATTGTTTTTGTTTGCTCATACCAATCACATGACTGGCCTGGAGTTTATTGTTCCTTTTCTAAACTCTGGGTGCCCACAATTTTCCACATGTGCAGCCTAGAGTTGGGATTTTCAGATAATCAAATAGTAGGTGTAGATTCGATAACATTCAATCTTTGGATATTGGCAATCGTATTTGGATCGAGTTGCTTCATTTCAGCATTAATGGTGGTTCTCGCTTTTTGGTTGGAGTCTTCCTACCTTTGGAGCATTGGAATGGAGATACATTCTATTGGAGTTATCTTTCCACTATCGATGGTTGCAAAGTCTAGACCATCTAGTTGTTGTTATCTCTTCTGCTGTAGTCTTGTATCTCTGATAGTATTGATATAATTTGTATCAATCTATTGTATCGAATTTGTGTATCAATGATATTATTCATTTTCTTCCACTGTGTTGTTATACTTAATGTGTCATAAGCTCTGACGAACTAGGTTCGATGTCCAGATCTGCGGTATTCGAATACGGGTGATGTATTCGATGCCGATTTTCGAAGGTCGAGTCAGGGTCGTTATATTAAATTTTTTAAGATTAAATGTTTCTTAAAATTAATTGATTTTTTTTGAAATAGTTATATTTTAGGTTAATTATCTTATTAAATCTCAAATTGTTTTCAAGATAAAAGGATGTGATAAAATAAGTAACTAAAGATAAATTTATTGAATTCTAATTAATCATAAGTGCTCAAGTGATTTGGTATGTTAATATTAAATTAATTTTCAAACATCTAATTTAATAATATTTAAATGATTTAATTAAGTAATTAATTAAGATAATGGTTTATCTTAGATTAATTAAGGATTAAGTAATTAAGGGGTAATCAATTAACTTAAGTAATTATAGGATAATTAATTAATAAATTAAAGGATAATTACTTAATGAAATTAAAGGATAATTACTTAATGAAAGTAATTAAAGGTCAATTAATTATGTGAATGCTTAAATGATTAAAGAATAATTAATTAATTTCAATAATTAATTAAATGGTTTAATTAATGTTAATTAAGCAGGATTTAAAGGTAATTAATTTATTTTATGTTAGTTAAATTAATTAGATTGGGTGACAAACTAATCTTGCTTATGAATGATTGAATTGTATTGAATGTTTGGATTAATATCTCTAGTATGATAAATTGTGATATTCTGTGATATGATATGTTAGGTTGAACTGTGAAGATGTGGGTTATTTATCGGTGATGAATTGCTATGTAAATTGACATCCTGTATTTAAAATTAAACTGTTTACTTAAACAACTTGGCTTAAAGATGACATTGGATTCGAAGAGACGGGGGTCGGGTATGAACAAGTACCCGAAACCACTTCGATTAGTAATCTACAATAATTCTTTATAAATTGATTTTAGAACCTAATGGGTTGGAATGGAATAAATTAAGTGAACTTGGCCATTTAAACTAAGTAACAGTACTTTGATTTATTTTGTGAAATAAGTAATTGGTTATAACAAGATAAGAACTCGTAGTAAGGTACGAGTTATCTGGTTTTTCAAAGAAGTTTAACAACTTATTATTTCAAGTTATATAGGTTTACTCATGCTGGTTTCCAGCCTGACTCGGGTGTTACTTTAATGTAACACTCAGGTCAGACCGAGTATTACAGATTTTCAGGTTAGGACGTTTTGGAGCTTAGGAGGCGAGCTGGATGGCAGGAACGTATGGTGTTTATTCCATTGTATATTGGAGTTATATTGTTTGTATTCTAGGATAAGTTGTTACAACTGTCCAGGTTTGATGAACTCTGATGTATTGTATGTAAATTTGACAGATACAGCTTTTCTTTGTGTAAATGCTATTATTTGATATTATATTCTGATCCGCTGTGAATGTGAGATTCTGTGTTTTGTTTCTGTTTCATCTTCTACCTCTTTTCTTCTTTACCCTAACAATTTGGAATTTTCGGCGTTCGATTGCTCGACATTTCTACATCGAACGTATTAATGTCCAATTTTCGGGGTCGAAAATTCCGGCTCGTTACAGTAGGTGTGCCTGCTCTCTGTCGCGTCTTGTGAGGACAAGGCTACTAAGGTGACCAGGCTGTCCACCGTTGAAACACCTCCCCTTCATCATTTTATTCTTATAGTTCCTTGTGTAATGACCAACCAATTTTACAACTATGACATTTCCCGCTTTTCTTGATCCGCTTCTAGGGCCCTCCTTCTTTCCTCTTGTCCTTATCCTTCTTATTTTTCCACCTTGGGTCCTTAGAGCTTTTTGACTTAGGAACCTCTTCAAGCTCTCCCTTCAGTTGCCAAGATGCAGGATGAAATTCTTGTTGGTCCTCCAATGCAAACAGTCTAAACATTTGCTCCATATCCTTCAACTAGCTCGTGCCTCTTCGAAATCCTTTGTGCCAGAAAACATCTTGCCTCCTAGACTAGCAAAGTCCTTGCACTGCTTTTAAAAATTGGTTTTTGTAGGTAGACTAATGGGATCTCCACCTACTGGTGTTGTATTGGGTGACTACCCTTGCACCTCTGGTATCGTAGCTCTATGGAACCAGTCAGCCATACTATGCAAAGAAAAGAAATAGGCTTGAAAGGACCGAAAGAAGGTTGAACTGAGGAGAATTTTATAAAAACTCTCTTTTGTACTTGAAAAATTATTTCTATAATAAGAGTTTCTTTCTGAAAAATACTTCTAGTTTGAAGATAAGTTACTTTTAAAAATAGGTAACTTTTGGAAAATACTTTATTTTAAAAAAATAGGAATCTTATAGCCTTAGGATTTAATACCAAGTGAAACACCCCACAGCCCTTAGTATACCATAAAAGGGCATACAAAGAGATATGATGCATTATAGGTATAGCTAGGACTTACAGGGACTAAGATTCACAAGACAAATAAATAAAACAGCGGAAACATTTAAAATTAAATTTCATTACTTCCTAAAATAAACTTCATTTCAAATAAGTCATAAAAACCAAATACACAAGTCTCATGAAAAACACCATCTCAGTCATATCATCAGAGTACAAAAAGATGATCCCTCTCACAAAGTACAAGTACATCCAAACTCAAATGAAAAGAAAACTGAAAGAAGGAGAAGAATACGTGAAAGTAACTACTAGTATTTTAAGCAAGATAAAGATAATAGACTTAGCAATAGTTCTAAGTATAAAAGGAAATAAAGGAAAATGTAAAGTTGGAATAAAATACTGTTTAACTATTTGCTTTGATAGTTTGATTGTTTGCACTTGTCTTAGATAGCTGCTTTGATTAGGCTGAAATCCTAATCCTATTTTAATTAGGCTGAAGTCCAAATTCTACCATTTGATCGGCTTTCTATCTCTGTTGTGCCACTACGAGCTAGTCCCTTCCTATGGGTCCCTTAGCAAAAAGACATCTGTTTAGCACTCTGAAACACAATAGCGACTTATATCCCTGCTCCATGGCCGCACGCTCGGCCATCGTTGGCTAGCACTATCTGTTGCTCCATCTTTTGACCTTTTATTTACCATTACTTCAGCCTAAGTGTGTCCAGCCACACCTGATCTGTTGTGAGACCATCAATCGTAGCCTAAACGGGTCCTGCCCAGTCTCTCCTAAGTGTTTTGTGAGACCATCAATACTAGTCTGAAAGGGAAATGCTACCGGATACGGGTCCTAACAAACAAAATCTAGTTGCGCCTCTTGCCCAAATCCTCTGATTTGAGCTTACATCTGTTGACCACTTATTTACCATTACTTTAGCATAAGTGTGTCCCAGCCTCACCTAATCTATTATGAGACCATCAGTTCTTGACTGAAGGGGAATTCTGCCGGTACAGGTCCTACTTCTGTCTTTGCTTATTAACTTAATGTAAGTTTTAAAATAAGCCTCTTCTATTATTTCTTCTCCGTTTGCTTATTAACTTAACCTAAGTCTTAAAATAAGCCTCTTCTTTTATCTATGTTATGCTTGCTTATTAAATTAAATATCAGTTCTAAAATAAGCCTTTTCTGTTATCTATTTATAACCTATGTTTATAATTTTGCTTATTAATTTAACGCAAGATCTAAGTTTAAAAAAATAAGCTTCTTTTGTTATTTCTTCTATTTTCTCTTTTTAGTTATAATTACATGTTATAACTATGCTTGCAAATGTCTTAAATTTGCCTATTTCAGTCTATCTTCTTTTTATTACATTCTGTCTCACTTTATATCTAATTTTCTATAAATTCTGTGTTCTTATATTTTAATCCATGTTAGTGAACTAGTCTCTTTTATTTATTCTATTCGCATAAAAAGGAATAAAAAGAAACTAACATTTACAGACTAAATTTCAGCTAAAAAGGAATAGATGTAAATAACAATAAATGACTGTAAATAATTGGAAAAATTGTAAATAACAGCAAATAATTGCAAATAACTGGAACAAAATAGCTAAGAGAAAATAATCTGGAAAGAAAGTCTAAAAGTTACTTACAAATAAACTATAAATAAACTTGCGTAAAGGTTATCCCAAAATTGTAGAAAAACTACAACTATTGGAAACCCTATTATTTTAAATTACTTAAAAATCTAAAATTATTACTTAAACACTCACTTTGGTCCTTAGCTCTTTTCCTTGGCCTTTCCAGATCCACTTCTAGGGTATAAAATATTTTAATTAAAAGATCTTCTCCTTGAAAAAAATATTTCTTTTAGGGTCCAACCTCAGGCAATGAACCCAAATGGAAAAAATCTGAATAAGAAAATTAGCTAGGCCTAGGGTCTTATTTATAGTGTCACTTGGAAATATCAGGCTATTTGATTTGAAGACTAAATCTGGCGCAACCACGTCATAGGCTCGTTGAGAACCGTCGGATGGAAGCACGGATGCACAGGATCGTTTTAAATAGAAAAGCACGTCATATTCGAAGAAGGACGAAACTTCATCCAAGTACAAATGCGGGTCGGCCGCCAAGTCGACCAATACACATGATAGGTTAACCTAGCTAAGGGGAGGGTCGACCCTGGGTTCGACTAGACCTATTATATATATATATATATATATATATATATATATATATATATATTATTTCTTTCTTTCTTTTGTTCATTTCTTTTATAATTCGTAACTTCTTCCTTTTAGCTCGGATTTTAACAAACTATGCATGGAAATTGACCAGAAAATCATCACGGACACAATGGTGCAACTCCCATGGTTCAATTCTAATAATTTCACAAAGTTATTTTATTATTTAATTAATTCGTTAGTTAATTATTATCGCTTAATTTTGGTTTGATACACAAGCGTTCCAGATATATTCGTATTTCACTTTAAACCCAAGACATTATTATAATACCAGTGTTTTTCTATGTATTATTGTAAGGTAAAAAAGCATTTGTATTTTATATGCAGCTTAATTTTACGAAATACCTTTATATAAAAGGTTTTATAACATTAAATCTGTAACGATTTACCTTTCTTACACCCAAAGGCAACACTTACTAATGATATTCATGTGTTGATGATTTAAGTGTCTGAAAGACAAGTCTTAGGGGAGAAAAAAGAAGATAAGAAGGAACTAAACAATAATAGAATCTCACAAAACAATGGAATAAAATATATTAATCAACATAACTTTTTACAAAGCCAATTCCAAAATGATACATCAGAGTCATACTAATATAAATTCTATCCTAGGACAGTTATAAGAACCTGTCCCTACCTAACTGATACAATATATATAAGCAGTGGAAATAAGATCATAACTACTAATTGATGAAGCCTCCTGCTCCAAGCTCCTCCAAGAGGCATCAAAGGAAAACCTGAAATACTTGACTTCCCAAATAAGTTTGAGCATCCAAGAGTTTTAAGGAAAGAAAATAAAACTCCAAGTCATATTTGGATCTAGTTTGATTAAACTCAAACAACTGAATTATTATTTTTACAACCCTTTTAAAATCAAAGGTATCTTGTAAGACCAGGTCGCATACAAACACGGAAGAGTTTTTACCTTATGATAACCAAAACATTTTTATATTAAAATCTAGTGATATCAAAATACTATCTAGAGGCCAAAGTAAGATATGAAAATAACTGAAATGCTTGCATCTTATATTTCAACATAGTTGGGTAGATCTAAAAACATAAAGATCATGTATTAGAGAATGGATTCCATACTATAACAAGGTAAGGAACTACCTTCGATGGTACATCTTTGGATAAAATGCACCGGGGTCTGACAAGAATATCTTATACCTCTGCCATACAGGATTGACCTACCACTTGACTTGTAGTACCGAATATAATCACCCCACTATGGGTCCTAAAACATACTTGAGTAGATAGTAATCGGTCTTGATTTGGGATGACCATACCCTAATGGAAGCTACCCACTTGGCCCTGCTGCATTCCCAGTTTTTGTCATTTCCCGATTAATAAGGCTTGAGGCTACGGTTTACCTTTATTTAGCACTTCCCACTTAGAATGCTACACTGTCCTCCAAGTATCAATGCAATGCTAGCATTCATCCATACAAGTTCATTCTGGGACTAAAGGAAACGGAAGGCACTGTAACGACTGCGATTTTTCGTTGACGAAAACCGACATCAATACGTCCACTGTATCAACTGCCGAGCAATCGAAAGCCGAAAAACCGTACTGTAAGGGTTTGAGAAAAAGAAAAAGTAGAAGAAGATAGAAAAAGATAGAACAGAACAGAAGAAATAAAAGAACAACATCAGAATCGCACAATCGCAGCGGAACAACATATAATAAATAAATGAATAATCTTTAAACAAAGAACTATATCAGTTATTACATTACATTACATTACATTTCATTACATCAGAGTGTACAACAACAATGACATCAACAACGGAAAAGAAATACTATATACTAGTAATACGCCATGCCATCCAGCTTGCCTCCAGCAACTCCTGAATATCCTGATAAACCTTAACTCTTGACTGCCCGTGTGGAAATTGGTGGACACCCAGAGTTTAGGAAGGAAAACAATAAACTCCGAGTCAGTCATGTGACAGGTGTGAGAACTCAAAACAGTTTATTTTTCTTTAAAATCAAAATAGAAGAATATTTTTAAAGTCAATTCGCAATGCTTTTAAAAATGAGACTACCATAAGGCCTCCCGCACATACACACAATGCAAACGCAGAATCGGAGGAGATTTCTCCTTATGATAGTCAAAGATGCTTGATACGCATTAAAAAGAAACATTTGATATTATTACTAGTGCATAGTGAGGAAAACATTTCAAAAGTAGAATATTAATCTTAGCCAGCATAGACATTTCGAACTATGCCTACTATAGCTACCATCTAAACAGTGGTGACCACCATAAGTAAATGGCAGGTTCTACAACTAAAACCGTACAGGGTTTCGTATTGGGAATTGGATTTCCAACAAATGGTCAGGCCAAGGAACTTCCCATTGCCACATGGAAACGCCTCTGGAATGACGTCCCGAGAACCAAACCGGATCTCTACCAACACAAGGCCGGGTTACCCCTAACTGGGTAACTACTGACACGAATATGTCATCCCCGATCGTAACCGATCTATCCGAGGATCCTCGATTTCCAACAACCACAAAATTTGCAGCAATAACATAGGTTAAATATCTGGGCTCCATACCATGATACCACCTCTATCCAGAAGGAATGACATACACTAAAGGGGCGCTACCCCCTAATAACCTTGCCGCATCCTTTCTGTTTTGACCATTTCCGGGGTGTGAGGTCCGACGAAGTCTCATCCACAAAGCCACACTTTATACAAAAGCCGTGCTTTGGGTCAACAAAAGATCATAGAAATGATCACCAAGATAAATGATCAAATAAATGATCCTATCACAAATGATAAAACAATGATCATTTCACAGCAACACTCAGCATGCCACACTACCAAATTGGGAGTATATCACTAATAACCTTCAACTATATAACCTCTGAGCTCGTACGTCTTAGAGAAGGGTGTTAAGCTAAGAGAATAAATTCTCCGCCACCAACAGAAATACATTTGAAAGAAATCAGCTTTATATCTCAATTTGTAATGTCAGACATACAATCCATACAAGTCTGTTCCGGGCTCGAACAGAACCGAAGGCACTTATAAAGAAGTCCTTGCAATCCGGATATTCACTAATCACGACCGGACTTCCCATCACTAAGGGTGATAAAACCTCTATATCGGAGATCAGCCGATGTAGAGTAACTCGAAGGTAATCCTTCCGTTTTCACAAATTTCCGGTCTTCAACACCGGTCATCAAATGCAATCCATAACGACGTATCACATACTCGGAATGGGTTATACGACCCCAAGGTCCTTTCCCGGATAACCCGAATAGTGAGCGCTTATTCAAAAATAAGTGTCTCATTCAAATTCAAACAAATCTCAACAAATACCTATTTAAAGGTAAATATTGATAGTCGGATATTTAACTATCAATAGGCATGTTCAACATCACCAAATCCAAATAATTTCCCAAATTATTTACTTTACAAAATATCTTTACTAGATATATATTTTCCACACTTCAACCATTTGAAAACAAATTTTCAAATCACTTTTCACCTTTATCACTTTTGAAAACAAATTTCAATCATTTTCCTTACGCGGAATTTCTTTCATTTCAACATGGTTCATTTAAACCAATTAAATAAATCCTTACCGATTTACTTTATATTTACGTTCCAAATCCGTAAATTAATTCCCACACTTCAAAAATAAATCAACGTTTATTTTTAAACAAATTCCCCATTTCATTTATAAATTCCATAGTGAATTTACATTCCAAAATATTTATGAATATATGATTTCAATTATTCATTTTCAATTTATCTTCAAAAAGATAAATTCTCAAAACATTTCATTTCACATTGGAAAAACATTCCCATACTTATTTATTCATAAGTAATTCACAAATCCATTCAATTTCAACACTTGGAAAATATTCATTATACTTAAATCGAAAATTAAGTATATATTTCATTATTTTAAGAAATCATTTTCTTAAACACATTTGTTTGGGCCAAAAGGAATGTTACGTAAAACATCGTTACGACGACCCAAAATCACTAGTATAGGGATTCAAAGTTTAAATAGATATATAAATCCCAATACTATACAAAACATTTCCTTTCGAAAACCATTACTATAACAACAGTGTTATAGTCCACCATTTCCTTCTATTTCTCGAAAACGTCTATTTCAACAATGAATGTTGAAATCTATGTATTCGATACTTAATGCATTTTAAAACGTCCTTAAAATCATTAACTTCATTTCATAATGTTCCTTCCCCAAAAACATATCCATTTCATTTAATAATATATTCACTGTCCAAAATCGTGAATATAATTCCTTTCATATATTCCTATATCCAACTTATCAAATTCAATTGATTTTGTCTTTATAAACAACGTTTATAAACTCCATTTATATTTTTATAAACTTTTATTTATAAAAATCCTTTTTATATCTCATTTTAAATGCCAAAATCCGATTTATAAGTTGATTACTTATCAATCTTATATTTTACAAAATCTATCCATTTTATATATTCATATTTCATAAATTTATAAAACTCAATTCACTTATGAAATCCATTTTTTATTTCACTTTATTACTTATAAAAACTCGTTTTATAATTCCAGTAATTTTAATTTATAAATATCAATTTTATAAATCTTTTATATAAACCGTTTATAATAATTCAAAATTCCCAATTAAACCATTTTATAAATTAATCAATATTTATTTCAAAAATCTTAATTTGGTTATATTTCTCAAAAATCTAAATTTTTATAACATAAAAATTTTTAACGTTTTAATTATTTAAAATGAATCAATTCAAAATTTAATAAAAACATATACTTTGAAAAATCACTTTAAAATACCTTTTAAAACTAAAAACATTATTTTTAAAACTTCAGAAATGGATTCGATGATGCAGCAGCACCAAATAGTCAATCACGACATCCAAATATCATATATCGATATGATAATCAACAAATATCAAAATATCTGTAAATAAATCAATACAGTTGAGGAATCCAGTTGGATCCCTCCAACCTGTTTCCCTGCATCCACAAACATTAGCACAATACCAATTCCGTTCCAGTACGAAATTATCGCGATATATGGGATTTAAAAATATTATCCGCTTAATAGACGGCACAATAGGGTCTCGTCCGCTATATACTGCGGGAAATCAACAACTGCAATATATACATATACCAATATATATTGCTATTATATATAATACCAATTTCACTGTTTATGAAATATTCGCGGTATATGTTTTTAATAAATAACATCCGCTTACTAACGGCGCATAATGTCTATTTTAACAATCAATGGATAACAATCATCATTCAAACATGCATTCAAGAATTTTAAATATAACTATTTAAAATTAAAATCGAAATCGATTCGATTGAGTGAGAAGTTCTCACCTTGATTTCAATTTCGTTTTAGCGATTTATTTCGAATGGACGTTTAATTTTACCCGAAATTTTCACTAACTCCAAACGACTCCAATCCAATTCCATAGCGTAGTGCTCGTCCATACGATTCCAACGCAACTGGTTTCACGCGTTTTCGACCTCGTATGAAAAGATACGAATTTTTAAAGCTACTCGAATTTTTAATATAAAATTTACAACATTTATATTATATTTCTAACCCTAGATTGAATCTAAGCCGTTGATATTTGTTGCTCCCATCAGAGCCGTGCACAAATGCCTCTTCCCCCACGCGAAAACCTACAGGCCGTAGAACCCATCACGCACGCACAAAAACTCGATGTCGCACGCCACTCCACTCGACTAGAAGTTGATCGACCTTCACCATCGCGAAGCCCTAGGCGCCACACCCCTTCACCGTGAATGCCGATGAACTCGGCTGCACGAATCACGAGGAAACCATGAACGAACGTGCACCCTTCACTGCCGAATTTTGGCGAATCCAAGCCACTTCAACGCAAATCCACCGTTGGATGTATCGAGCTCGGAGAGCTCTACACCTTTGTAGTTGATAATTTCTTGAATTAATGTGTAGATTGAAAGAAAATTGGAGGAGAAGGTTATGAACTTTCGGCCATTGATTGTTTAGAACGGCGGCTGTAACCCTAGCCTCTTTTGGTTTGCAAATTGTGAAAATAGGGGGCTTATATAGAAAATTTACGCGACACTATTCATCCCGGATTTTCCGAACTCCAAACGAAGCGTGCCGGTTGGCGTTCCTAATGTTTACCCCGCGTTCCGAATACATTGGAACGTATTTCGGGAGCTAATTCGGTCATCTGTGCGAGTTATGGCAATAAACGTTCAATTTAAAATTAAACCGATTAAACGATTTTCTAGGCGTTTTAACTTGCACCGGACAAACGATAAATCCAATTGACACAAAATTTGAAACCATACAATAATATCACATTACGGATCCGATGAAACTGGTTTCGTCGAAATCCGAGACTTTTTGAAAAATGTCTATTTTAACTCGCCAAATTAATATTAAAAACAATTTCGATGCGTTTCGAGCTGCCACGATCAAACGATAACTTCGATTGACACGAAAATTGAAATCCGGTAATAACAAACTATTACGGATCCAATGGAACTGGTCTCGTCCAATTCTGAGACTGTTCGAAAATTGGCTATTTTTCAGTCGATAATTAAATATTAAAATATTCAATTTTCACAGATTAACTCCAAATTCAATTCTAAAAGTTCTATAATATCGTTCTAACTCCAATATGATAAAATAAAATTTTACAAATCATTTTCAATCATATTTAACTCAATTTTCAATTATTTCAATATTTTCACTATCCAAATTATCGATTTAATTATTCAGTTAAATCCAATTATTCGAAATAAAATTTATTCGACTTATAAATTTCACTTATTAATATTTAAAATTAATTAAATATTCGAATTTTAATTAATAAAAATTCTGGGTCGTTACAGGCACCCCTTCTACTACATCTTTTACGGGGAAACTCTTTCAGGATTAATAGAAAATAGCTCTTGCACTTCAAAGCTCTATCCTCGATTCTGTATTCTTTAATATGTCTTCCAGTAGAAATGCATGAGTTGGGTCAAAATGGATTTTAGATAAGATATCCAATCCCGGTCTCTTCGAAACAACTTTCGATAATTTTCGGTAAAATCAACACCTGTTCTTTAGGAAATAAACAAACAAGATAAGAGTAGTGATCTCCTATTAACTGTTAGTGGAAGGATTTCCCTATTATTTATCTTGGAAGAATGAAACATGATTTACATGCACAGTACAATATCATTAGGGATGACCATGCCACATAACTCACGTGTTCCTCCTAGATATTTCCAAAGTTACATTTTGGTCCAGATTTTTATAACCAGTTATTTAAATATCAAATGAACTATCATTCAAACATTGATTTAATTTCATATGGGATCCACTATGCCTTTATTAATTTAATCTTTAGTTAATAAAATCACTTTATAAAACTTGATCAAAAGATCTTTACACAACACTATTTCTAAAACCCTTACTTCCACTTATTGCTTGGAAAATATTTATACTTATCTTAGGGGTATTAGTATATTATCAAAATATTTGGAAAATTCCTCCTTTTAAATTTCTTTTTGAAAACATTACTTGCTATAAACCAAACAACTTTTCCTTTACAAAAAATTCCCTTTTAAAAGCTCATTTCACAATTGAATATCCTTATAATTTTACAAAATCAATTTATCAAACACTTTCATAGGTCTACAAGTCAATTTACAAAACATCTTTACAAGCCTCTAAAATCATTTAAACATTTCCTCATTTAAAACTCCTTTGATATATCTTCTTTAAGAATAATCCTTTACAAAATATCTTTTCCAATTTTAATCACTTTATAATAAACCTTTTTACTTAGTATATCCCATTTTTATTAACAATTTATTAGTTATGAATACTTTTATAAAATAATAATATAACTTGAAAAGTTATTTATAAACCTTAACCCTAAATTGATTAAAGAATTGAAATTAATTCAAAACAATACTTTATAATTTTAAAAGGAGGTTTTGCAATCCCAATGGTAGTAATTTAAGTTACCATTTAACATCAATTTCACTTTCAAGTCACTCAATAATTTATTTATACAAGCCAACATGTATGTAAATACACGTCATATCCAAATCAAGAAATAAAATATCAATGCAAACGAACTAGCATGTGCGTGTTCAAATAACATAATAGCAGGATGGTGATTTTTCCTGCTAAATAGATGTCCAAACAATAAACAATTATAGCAGAATCTTGATTTATTTTGCTATCAAATGTCCAACAATTAAGCCATCAACTTATAGCAGAATGGGGATTTATTCTTCTAAAACAAATCCACACAATAGACTATTACGTTACCCTTTCATAATTGCTTGTCTACTTAATGGTATCAACATTTAAATCCCTTGTGTTCAAAACTATCTTTGAAAAAGAAGTACCTTTAAAACAATTTGATTCTTTGAAAACAAGGATTAAAACCTAAAATGCCCTTTTGAAAATAATTATTTACAAGTTAAACCCTTATTTAAATTATAATAATCTTTATTAAATTTGAACATAATTTAGTTATAAATCAAAAATAATTAAACCTTTAATACATAATTTATTTATGAATTAAAACCTTAACTAATCCGTTATTAATTATTAAATAATAATTAAAAACATTATTAATAATTAAATATTAATTAATCTCAATTAATTAAATAAATAATATTTTGATTAAAACTTAAACAATAAATCAAACCTTTAATAAATAATTATTTATAAATTAAAATCTTAATTAATTTACAATTAAAAATAATTAAACACTATATTAAATAAATAAATAAATAACTCTATAATTAATTACTAATTTATTTAAGTTAATCTTATCTTTAAAAGATAATTAATTAGAAACTAAACTTTACTAATTAAAGTTAATAAACCTTGTTTAATACTTAACTAATTTTTAATTTTTAGAAACCTAATTAGTTAATAACTAATAATTGATTATTAAATCCTTAATAGCCGCATGTCGTAATAAAATAAAATAATCTAAAAAATGGAATTGCATTTTCATTTTTCTTATTATATTCTTTCTTATTTTTATTTTATTTTAAGAAATTATCCATATTTGGTGGTGTAGGTGAACATGCTCCTGAAGAAAATTCTTACTTTTTAAAAATTGTAACATCCTGCCTTTTCGCACGCTTTAAATCGACACACGTGCCAATTCAAACCACACGGAATGGCGGATTGTTATGGGATAAATAAGGTAAACACAGAGAAGATGAAGAAAGAAGAAAAAAACAAAATAAAATCTTGTAGCGGAACGATAAAATATAATAATAAATATACAGTTCATAAAACTGTTTACAAAACATTTGATTTTTCTTTATACAATAAATATCAGAGTTCACATACCAACAAATATCAATGCAGCGGAATCAAATGGTGTAGTGGAATAATATAATAGATAGTAATACAACAAATCTTCGTCTTCGTCTTCCAGAATAAAATCTTCAAATCCTGAAACGCTCGGACTGACCCGAGCGAATTGAAAAGACAAAACACTCGAGTCGGAACTAAAAGATCTTATGTAAGTTAAATCAACAGAGGTAAATACGAGTGCAATAACTTAAGAGATGCTCGGGATTTACATCTCCTAAGGATCCGTTAAACTATCTACTATGTAGTATATTTCACTATTATACTAGTGTCTAATTATAGAATAAACTTACTTTTAAATAGCGTTAAGGCTTTACATTTTCCACCTTAACACAGTTATATATTCCCATAGTCTATACAGTACCGTAATCTCCTCCGTACTGGGCGTCGTCAGAGGGCACTCCATAGTTATGGTACAAAACCAAAATCGTATAAGACGCGCTAGGGTAGGTGACACGACACAACTAGGCAATGTCAGGGTAGATATACCAATTGCTATCCGGACTGGTGGTAACGCATAGCCGCAGCTACCGCCTACCTCAAACAAACACCCCTAAAATCAAAAAAATAAAGGTGGCCACCGAATCAATCCAAAGTCAGAGTATAGTGTCGAAGGGATGTGTCCGATAAAGGGCGCTAACCCCCTTGGCCCAAGAATCGCTCCTGTTTTAGCCACCTTATGCCAACTCACGGGAGTCGGGTCCATGTATTTACCTCAAAGGAAACACCGCCACCATCCTACTTCATTCTGTCTCCACCGCGTACACGGTTTTTAAATTTTTTTCGGAGTTGGCAGAGAGTATGACAACTTCCGATCCCGGTCTCTTTAACAACCAAACGTCATTATAACACCGCGGTCTTATCAAAATAGTTTTACTTTCAAAACCAGAATATATACCCATTTCAAAACCATATAATACGATACCATTTTTCATTTTAAAAACCAAATAAATTTGATATCATTTATAAACCGAAATCAGTATAATATCATCTTTATTTCACATATATCTTTTCCAAAATCATACTGCTTTAAAATTTATAATATCTGAAACCCAAACATTTGAATTATAACTTTCAAAACATAATACTTCGAAATTCATAGCTTTAAAACCATAACTTTCAAAACTTAAATGGTTTGGATATTCAACAGTATATAAAATAATACAGTTGAATTTAAAATTTCTTTATAAAGTAAATAATTTCCACGCTTTTACAATTTTATTTACTTTAAATTCAGTCTAAACCCATAACCTTTAGATTCACTTTCAGTTTGAATAAAAACACTTCGATTTCAATATTTTCAAACTTTGAGTTTTTTATAACTTTCAAAACTAAGGTTGAGAATTTCTATTTAACAATTCATTGTCCTATTATTTAGTTTTGAAATGTTTACATAATAGATCCATAACCAGTTAAAATAAAACCCAATTTATTAACACTAAATATTTCCTTCCATTTATTTATACTAGAATTATTCATTTAATTTATCTTGAATAAAAATCCAGTTATAAATATCATACCTTTAAAATTTCCACGATTAATAAGTTTACAAAAACTTGTGGAGTTTAATTTTTAAATAAGCCCAATTCCAAATAAATTTCCAATTTAATTTCCAATCTTAATTGATTTGAACTATTTAAAATTCTATATATATATACACAATATCTTAAACCTGTACTTAATCATAAATATAAATTATCAAACTCCATTTTTCAACTTATTTATTTCCATTTAATAAATTCATACATAGCTAAAATTCAATAATTTAACTATATGTGTATATATAAATAAGATTTTATATAAGATCAAAATTAATATTTATTAAACCGCATCCTATCCAAACCATAGAAATCATTTCAAAAATAATTTTATATATATACCACGGTGCCTGTATATAATTTTCTATCTATGGTCAAGTGATATGGATATTAATCATTTCAATCCGCAAATTTAAAAATAAAAAAATGCGGTTGTATATCATTTCAAACCGCAATCCCGAATGAAATGAGAATGCATAATACCTTGCAGTTTATATAATATAGAACACACCATCCATTCACCCAATATTAATCATCAACCAATTTTATCTCAATCATCGTCAATTTAAAAAACATCAATAGAGCATATAAAATATAACATGTATCAACGAACAGTTTATATTCAAAATAAATAAATAAATAACTGTTTAACTAGCAGTTTATATGCAAAAAAATAAATTTTAACTGTCAATTTATATGCAATAATAAAATTAATTAACAGTTAAATTAAATAAATGCGATTTAACTGAGATGATGAAAAAATATATGCAAAACAGTCATAAATAAATTTCAACTCATATCTTAAATCAATTCAATAAACATAAGAAAACTTAGAAGTTGTGAGTGGGTTAAAACACTCATCTTTTGAATTAAAATTGAATTAAAATTCAATTTAAACCCAAAAATTGGACAGTGTCCAAATTTGTTCACACCAACGTCAAAAGATCCAGAATTTTATTAGGATCCTAACAAAAAAAATTGCGTGCGAAACGGAGTTCGTATGAGAAAGTTACACGCGTTAAATCGCTTGAAAACAAAATTAATTTAAACAAACAAATAAACATACCTAACAAAAATATAAGCCACGTCCGCAAAAGCTTTAGCATGCTACAGGACCTCGTTCTTCTCCAGTACGAAAAATGAAAAAAAATCATTTTTATAAAGGAATGCTTTTGGAGTTGCAAGAATAAATAGATTATTTTCCTATTCTTGTAATCATTTTTATCTATTTATCTATTTCATATTAAACTAATTGTCTGTTTCATATTAAACTTTTGGAATGAAAAAAAATCATTTTTATCTATTTTATATTATGTTTGCACCAAAATTGGTCACAACACTCTTCGGGAGTCGTTGAAGAGATAACAGTCAAAAGTATGAACTGAATATGAATATTATCTAACAAAAACTCCAATCAACAGTAAAGAAAATGCGTAGACAAGCGATTTATAGTGGTTCGGCGTGTTGCCTACGTCCACTGTGAAGTTTTTTGATATTTTATTGATTCTCTTTCAATGTTTACAAGTGGTTACAGCGATCAACAGCAAGTTACAACTGGAAATTCGAAATCAGTAGTGAAATTATGATGGAGATATCAATCCGACAGAGTCTGGGCGCTTGAGAGTGAAAAAATCCCGAAGGTCCCCTTTCTGTTGGCTATGGAGCTCTATTTATAGGCGTAGGCTGCTGGTATCTTGCTGAAAACTCGGGAGACCACTTCTGGCGCGTGAGGGGGCCCACACGTACGGTCTCGGGAAGTTTGGGCCCACTTTGGCATCGGTTCGAACTCCATTCGAACCGATCAAGAATTCATCCAATCGAGGTGAAATTTGGCGAGGACATTCTTCAACATGTATGCTAGCATCTGTGAAAATTTCATGACATTTGGATCAGTAGATTGGGAGATATGATGGGTTCGAAATAGAGTTCACGGCACGGCTGTTTGGTTCGAACCCATGGTTTCGAAACGATGGTTTCGAATCCATCATGGCACGCGACTTCGTGGTGACGTGGAGCGCAAGTTTCGAATCGATCCGGACTTCGCTCCGTGTTGACCGCTTCGACTCCGTATATCTCGGTGATTTCGAACCGATGGAAGACACGTTGGTTGACCCAGTGGGTTCGAATAAGGCAACACAGGATGGGTTCGAATAAGGCAACACAGGATGGGTTCGAACATAACTTCAGGGATGGGTTCGAACGAAGCTTATGGATGGGTTCGAAGCATGCATGTCCGATGGTTTCGAAATGAGGCAGCCAAGTATGGATTCGAATCAGCTACTCTCTGATGGGTTCGAGGTCGAGGCATCCCGAGGGTTTCAAAGGTGATGGTTTCGAACTTGATGGGTTCGAAGTGATGGTTTCGAATGGTGCATGATGATGGATTCGAAGACACCCATCATGGTGGGTTCGAAACCAGTGTGTTCCCTCCAAGTTGAACCGATCATAACTTGAGCATACGAACTCGGATTGACTTGAAATTTGAAATGCTGACTCCTGTGGCCTTTCCTGCAGTGTCCCATCAATTGTAGCTCATTCTGGACACGGATAAAATTCAGTGATATCCATGGCGAAAGAAAATACGATCAACCTCTGAGGTGGACGGTCCTTCCTTTTCAATCGCTCTTTTGGTATCGCGGCTTTGCCAAAAAGCGGGATAACATTTTGCCCCCCAAAGTACGTCCTGTGGGAACATGACGTGCTTTGAATAGCTGCCATTTCTATCCGAATAATCATTGCTCTCTTTTTTGTTGAAACTCGTATGCTGTATTGTCGTAACCTTGCGTTGATATGATTGATTGCTGTATAGTAGTGCTAAGCCGTTGGCTGTCGCATTTGTAACGGGAATAGTGTTTGATCCCTGTGAATATTCAAAATCGAATGTTAGTCCGACATGTATGCACATATGTTAATTTGGACCTTGTTAACGTCGTGCGTCCACGAGTCGTTGTCAGTTTGGTTTGCTGCAGAATTTCGTATCGATTCTCTCCCGAACCGATTTTGAAATTTGAATTGAGACAACGCTTGGTGGTTGTTGTGGAAATTTCCTCCGTATCGATCCTCTCCTGAACCGATATTGAAGGTTGAAGAAATAGAATTTGTATTGCGCAAGTGTAATGTTTCGAACCGATGCACTTGAGCGTTGATGGGTTCGAAATTCATGTTTGTATGGACGCGGTATGCCCGTGCAATGATGGGTTGTGTGAATATGAGATTTCGAATCGATGCATTGGAGCATTGATGGATTCGAAATTGACATTCGAAACGGTCTGAAAGCATGGAGTATACTTGTGCGGTGATGGGTTCGAAATTGTCATTCGAACCGATGTGAAAGGATGGTTTCGAATTAGTAGTTCGTTTCTGTGGTTTCGAAAATGATCTTCGAATCGATGATTTGGATGGGTACGAAACCATTGTTCACGGCAGTGGTCCGTGTGCTTCACACGATGGAGCCTCAAGCGTATGGGTTCGAAGATTGGTTTCGAAACGACTCTGCATTCTGACCTGTTGCAATCGGTCAACTTCACCGGAACTCGAATCGTCCCGGTCATCATCAACCCTCCATATAAATAGCAGTGGACCTGCCACTTTTTCACTTTTTACTTTTTCACTGCACTCTTCATCGCTTCGAAGCTTCTAAGGAGAAAACACTGCGTCGCGTTTTCGAATCCATCAAGATTTAAGACTTAAATCTCTCGAATCCATTGCTTAAACTAGGTAATTAGCTTCGGATTCAAGCGACGAAGTTATTTCAAACCCATTTCTCTTCATCGATTGCATAGCTTCGAGATTGGCAAAACCAGATCTGGTTTGGGAGGGATTCGAATCGATGTGTGGGCTCGAGTTCGAAGCGATGACGGTGGTGTGTATCCATTGGATTTCGAATCGATCCTCGGAATGTCCTTGTTGGGATGCATAGTTCGCACCGATTGGGGGATTCGAGGGATCCTTTCGAATCGATAGATTCGAACCCATAGGCTATCGTTTCGAAGTCTACAACCTCGTATCGATTCGAAGTGGATCGTTTCGAACGCGACCGATGTCAAGTTAAGGGTTTCTGTATCGGTTCGAATTTGTCATTTGGCCATCGTTTCGAAGCGCGCCTGAATGCATGGTTTCGAAACGATGTCAGGATGGGTTCGAACGCATGGGTTCGAAGCACTGTCATGATGGTTTCGAACGCATGGGTTCGAACGAAGTTTGGATGGGTTCGAAGGAAGAGGTGTTCGGTTGGGTTCGAACGAAGCCTCTGTGATGATTTCGAACCCTATATGATGGATTCCAAAATTTGAAATTTTTCAAGCACAACTCCGACGAGCTTCATTCCTGCATATTTGATTGCCTTTTGAAGCTCGTCGATGGAACTATAACAACTTCTATTCGAACCGACTTCCATCATATAAACGATTTAGTGATGACGGTCAGCGATGACGGTCATTATAGCTGAACTTCATAGCTTTGTCGTTTGAATGTTCACTTTAACTCTGCAACATTTGTTCAAGTAATGCATGGCACGGTACCACACACATGCATACACTTTACACTGGGGAACACACGGGTTCTTTGTCGTCTAACGATGGTTTCTCATGAGTTAGCTAGTTATGGAACCTTCAAATTCACAGTAGCAGGAGATTCAAGGTGCAGCCTCTCCGAGGCTAGAAGTTTCGGATATAGATCCTGAGATCATCGGTCCGGCTCCGGACGAACTTCCTGACGCATCGTTCATTGCCAATCCATCGGATTCCGTTTCATCGAATATCTCTGAAGACATGTTGGGGAGAATATGTTTGAGGCACGGCTTGTCATTGGATGATGCGTTACTGCCGGGGCCGAACGACAGACCACATAATCCGCCGGAAGGGTATACAGCGTTTAACCGCCACGCGTGTGCGGCCGGGACACTTCCCCCGTTCAACGAGTATATAAGAGAAGTATTGTCGTTTTTGAGGATCGCCCCATCTCAGCTGCATCCGAACGGATATGCGTCGATCAATAGCTTGTTCATTGCATTTATGGAATGTCTCCATCGACCGCCACTCCCAATCGAAATCAGATACTTGTTCAACTTCAAAACTCGGGGTGATTATCCTTCTTTCACATTTCTGGAAGCGGTGAGAAATTGCCAAGTGGTTACCGGGTCTTGGACCAGGTTGAGTTATTATAGGACAGAATGGTTTTATGTCAGATGTCCTCCAGGATTTGCCCGACGATGGTTATTCAGACGTGAGTATAACCGAGTTCTTAAATAGTTACTACGACAATTGCTGCCGAAGTGGAACTTATATTAATTTTTTCTTTTTACAGCAACGATCCCGCGACCCGAAGGTGAAGAGTTTAAGGAGATGGTGCGAGTACTCCGAGAAGTCCCGAGTGAAGATAGGGACATCGAGTTGCTTTTGACCGATAGGAATCTCCGGACTTATGGGCTGATTGAACGAAGGCAGAGTATAAGATTTGAGGTAGCACTAAGGATCGTTCCTAAGAAACGAGTCAAACGCAAGAAGCCCGAAGTTGCCATAGCCGAGGAGGCTGATTCTGAAAGAACTCATACTGATGATGAGCCGCTGACCGAGCCTACGGATGTAGCTTCGGATGTCGTGGAGCAGAGAAAAGGCAAGGCTGCCATGGTTAAGTCAACTAAGCGGGGGAGACGGAAATCGGTTGTCATTGCCCGGCCCTCTTCCGGAGTTAGAATTTCTGAGATGTCTCCTCCGCATACTGGAAGTCTCTACGAAGGGCTTACCGACCTTCCAATCCCGGAAGATGTGTCTTTTCAACATGATGTCGGGTTAGAGGAGTTCCATCGTAATCTAGAATTGAGCGAGCCTCTTATTACCAGCGAGGTCGACATTTCTGGTTGGTCGGGGGGAATGCATATTCATACACACTTCACGACACTGCATAACCTTTGACTGTAAACTACCTGATTCGAAGAGTGACTAATTCGATTTTACTTTGCTTTGCAGATACTATGTCTAAACGAGGTTCAATGCTTGGGAGTCTTCGACATGCCCGCAAGTCTTCTTATTATGATTCGCGCAGGCGAGAAGGGGATAGAGATTATGATCAGGGACGCCCTAGGCATTATGACCAGGGACGTTCCGGATATTCTAGTCATGAGAGATACGATTCGGACAGGGGCCATAGGCGTCGATCGCGATCGCGCACCCCTCCTCCTTCCAGAGATCCCGTACAACCTCCCGTTCGCGTCCCTCGTGATTCTTCTCGACATGTGTCGGTTTCTCAAGCTTCTAGATCTGAGGTGTCGGCGTCGACAGTTGCGGAGGAACCTCCTACTGAAATCACGGGAGAAGGAGCGATTAGGCTTGCGCAGCTGAAGAGAGAATTCCCGAATATCTGCTTCGACAATTATGTCTTTCCCCCGAACTTGAAAAGAATCCCACCGGAGGCCGAGCGGTGGGCGCTTGATTATGTGCACGACTTCTACGCACAGTATAAGGTGTGGTATAAGGCAGCTGAAAAAGCATCGGCGCTGGCCTTCAAACGAGCGGCCACCATTGAAAAATTGCAAGCCGAGTTAGCACAAAAAGATCGCATCATACAAGTGCTGAATACTGAGGCTGAATCATCCCGTAAATCTGAAATAGAGGCCACTAAAAAAGCCGATGAAGCCCAGGCAATCATGGATAGGATGAAACGCGAACACTACGCCACGGTTGAGGACATAGGTCATCGAAACACATTGGTTACTGCAGAGAGGGACGCAGCCCTGAAGGAGTTGAACGAGCTTAAGTCAAAATTCGCCGAAATCGCCAAGGAAAGGGATGATGCGAATAGCGCAGCTCAGGAGTCGTGTGAACAAGCTGTGATTCTTCGCACCGAAAGGGATGCTGCGGTGGCGAAAGTTCAAGCGGTCGAGTCAGAGGTGGAGGAGAAAGTTCAACAAGCAGAGGCCAGGCTAGAGGCCGATATCGAAGATCTGCTTATAACTTATAACGTCAACGTGTTAAAACACCGAAATTTAGCCTGGCTTCAAGATTATCCTGTTCACCTTCGCAGCGCTTGGGAACGATTGGTCAAGGAAGAGGAGGAAGCGCATACGGGCGTATCGGTTGACCGATTCGAGCTTGAGAACCGGCTATTGACTGAGGATGAAAAGAAGGTCCTTCACGATGCTATCATTGCTCATGAGAAGGAGATGGTGGGTGGTCGTTCCCTGGAAGTTGGAGAGGGATCGGGTGTTGAGCACCATGCGGATGTCACTGAAGTCACCACATCGCCTTTGTCAGTGCCTGTGTCTGCGGTCAGCTTGCCACCTGTTCCTGCTTACGACCCGGAGCAGCCGCACTTATCTCCTATCCATGAGCACACTTCCGAGGTCGTTCAGCCGTCTGCGAGTCAAACTGGGGAAGGTATTTCGAAATTATCTCAAGTGTTTTCTAAATAAAGAGTTTGTTTTGAAGAAGTTACTAATAACTTATTGTTTTTGCCTAGTGACGGAGGTTGCGCCGACAGTCATGGCTCAAGAATCAAGCCAAAAGGATAAGGCCATCGCCACCGAGACCACTGCTGTAGCTGCGATATCGATCGAGGCGGCACAGGGGAGTGGTTTATCTTTCGAGGAACAGATGGTGAGCGAGCTGCTTGGTGAGCCGGGCGGTTTCTCCACGGACTTACCGTTTATCATCGCCCGTGATCCCCCGCCGACCTCAAGCTCTTCGATGCAAGCTGCGGATGCCCCCAGCCAAGCCCAAGCGACTCGAGAAGAGGAAATTTTGGCTGAAATCAATGCTGAAATAGAAGCTGCGGGGCACAGTGGTAGCGCCGGTGGCAGCGCGATGGCGCATAGTTCAACACCTGCTAGGGTAGTACCATCGGGTGGCACTATCTCAATTTCCGTCACAGATCCAGTCCCCCCTACTCCTCCGGCGGGAAGCCTCCCTGTAGATTCGAGCTCTGAGGAGGACATCGATATCATGCCCCCAGCCGAAGAGTCACCGCCGAAGAGGAGGCACTCAAAAAGAATTTCGGTCGCTAGTGATTCTGATGAAGAACCACTAATAAGGAAGACGAAAAAGAAGAAGAAGTAGACCGGCTTTACAAGTAGATGTTTTGGTGGATAAGTACTTGTTTTTGTTTTTTATTAGTAAGCCGTGTATAGATGCAGGTTCGGCTCCTGCTAGTAGGGATTGTTTTTGGGAAAACTTTTTCATATGTAGGCCCTCATTTTTAGTTAGTTGAAATAAACTTTAGTTTCTTTGTTTCAACTCTTGTTTTATTTGTGCTTAAGTACTTGCAGTGTCTTGCTCTCGGTCCGGAGTTCTTGTGGTTTTTTTACCGTTTAAGTAGAGCTCGTTTCATTTGCCACGCCTGAGAATCTTGGTCACAAGTTGCGATTGATGAATGAGTTGAACTTCGGACGTTGTATCACTTCGGTGAGTGATTGACACTTAGCTTTCGTGCCCCCCAGTCTTGGGGAACAACACTTATATTTTTGGCAATCGATTGCACTTGTTGCAAATCTTAAGCACACATCCGCATTCCAGGGACTTAGGATAATTTGAGATCGATAATCTGCTTTGCACTCCAGGAGTTTGGAGAACTATCGATTGTTTGTAACATGGTTCGCGCTCCGGGAACCTGGAATTGTTGTTTGTACTCTGACTCACGCTTTGGGAATCTGGAGTTAGCATGGATGCTTCGGTTCGCATTGATGGGTTGGTTCGCACTCCGGGAACCTGGAATAGACGTTTATACTCCGATTCACACTCTGGGAAGTTGGAGTTAGCCGATAGATGGTCAGTCACACTTATTTGAGCTTTTGAGGAATTTGTTCGCACTCCGGGAACGATGGATTTGATGTTTATACTCCAATTCACGCTCTGGGAAGTTGGAGTCCGTTCGCACTCTAGGAACGAATTACGGAATGTTTATACTCCAATTCACGCTCTGGGAAGTTGGAGTCCGTTCGCGCTCTGGGAACGAATTATGGAATGTTTATACTCCAATTCGTGTTGTGGGAAGTTGGAGTCCGTTCGCACTCTGGGAACGAATTATGGAATGTTTATACTCCAATTCGCGCTGTGGGAAGTTGGAGTCCGTTCGCACTCTGGGAACGAATTATGGAATGTTTATACTCCAATTCACGCTGTGGGAAGTTGGAGTCGGCTCTCACTTTGGTAGCAGTGAATTTGTACTCCGGTTCGTGCTCCGGGAACCGAGAGTTGAAGTTTATACTCCAATTCTCACTCTGGGAAGTCGGAGTTGGAGGAGGGATCGTCGTGTATCAATCCCTGTGAATGTTAATGTATTGTTCTATCCCCGAGCTTGGGTTTCACTTAGCGAGTGACCGGTCTTATCATAGTCACTCCCTATTTGAATAAATTCCACCGCGCGATGGAACTTAGCTCTCCGTGCGTTGTGATGTTGTATGTCATATTCAGTAAATCACAGCTTTTGCTTGAAGAGACGGCATTTTATTGCTGAAACGAGAAAATATGGCAAAATCAGTTGCCTTATCACAAATCTAAATCTCGAAATGCTAGAATAAACTGCAAAGAAATAAATTGACAGAAAATAAACGAGTAAAGTTTTCATATGTAGTAGCGACGAAGACTTTCGCTATTCCAAGCTCTCGGCAAGACAAAACCGTCAACCGTTGATAATTTGAATGTGCCATCTCCGAGCTTTTGTGAGATAACATACGGCCCTTCCCAATTTGGCTTCATATGCGAAGGGACCGGATAAATCCTTTTGAGTACGAGGTCGCCAAGTTCGAAGGTTCGCAGACGGACCTTAGCATTATACAGCCGGGCGACTCGACTCCGATATGCGGCTGCCCTCAAATCCGCCTCTTCACGCCTCTCATCCAGTAAATCCAGAGATTGAGCGAGCAATATAGCATTGGTCTTCGGATCATAATACGTCGCACGATGAGAGCGCACTTCCAATTCGCCTGGAATAACGGCCTCTGAGCCATATGACAGAGAAAATGGAGTGTGACCAGTTGCAGTTTTGTGAGTTGTTCTATAGGCCCATAATGCCATAGGGAGTTCGTCGACCCACTTGCCTCCGGCCTTTTCCAGTCGTTTCTTCAGTATAGACTTTATAACTTTATTAACAACTTCGACCTGACCGTTTGCTTGAGGGTGTGCCACTGCGGAAAACTTCTTATTTATGCGAAATCGTTGGCAGAAATTTTTGAACTCGGTACTGTCGAATTGAGCTCCATTATCTGTGATGATAGTATGAGGTAGACCGAATCGGCAGATGATGTTGTGCACCACGAAGTTGATCACTTTCTTCGTTGTGATCGTTGCAAGAGGCTCCGCTTCGGCCCATTTAGTGAAGTAATCAACCGCGATGATGGCGTATTTCGCGCCACCTTTGGCTAGAGGCAATGCTCCAATTATATCGATCCCCCATACTGCGAATGGCCAGGGGCTAACCATTTGGGTTATCTCGGTAGGTGGGGCTCTAGGAATCCGAGCATATTTCTGGCATTTGTCGCATTTTTTGGCGTAGTCTGATGCGTCTCGATTAACGGTAGGCCAGTAATATCCGTATCGGAGTACCTTCTTGGAGAGTGTCTGCCCCCCAATGTGATCGCCACATTCTCCCTCGTGGACATCGTGTAACACTCGTTTGATTTCGTCGTGCGCGATACATCGGAGTAGAGGGACAGAGTATCCCCTTCTGTACATAACTCCATTTTGGATGATAAACCGTGAGGCCTTTCGAAGGACCTGCCTCTTCTCACTTCTACACTCAGGCAGTGTCCCATGTTCAATATAGTCTCGATAGGGGGTCATCCACGACTCCCTATCGGTGGTAGCCTCGAATGCATGGTTGACCTCATTTTGATCGATGCTCGGGGAAGATAGGGTTTCAACAGGAACAAGCCCCAACTGTTGGGCTTCGCCCGTACTTGCCAACTTCGCCAACGAATCGGCCTTCTGATTGTGCTCCCGAGGAATATAGAAAATGGCATAGTAATCGAAATGATCAAGAATTTCCCAGACTTTAGATAAATAAGCCGCTAGTCTCCGATCCTTAGCTTGATATTCACCTCGGACTTGGCATACGATTAATTGGGAGTCACAATACACCTCCACAGCGGCAATTCTCAGGTCGTGGGCCAACTTCAACCCAGTGAGTAAAGCTTCATATTCATCCTCGTTATTAGTTGCACGGAACTCGAACTTCAGGGCGTAGCATATAGATCGGCCTTCCGGAGTTTGAAGCACTACCCCTGCTCCCGAACACCGTTCATTGGAGGCGCCGTCAGTATATAACTTCCATATGTGTGTAGGGGGTTCGCTACTCTCAGGTAATTCCTCAGATATAGTGAATTCAGCAACGAAGTCTGCCAGAACTTGACCATGTATGGCCCTTCTTGGAGTATAAGCAATGTCAAACTGGCTCAATTCAATATTCCATTTCAATAACCTACCAAACGTCTCAGGCCGCGTGAGGACCTGTCGTAACGGCTGGTCGGTGTATACGGTGATAGGATGAGCCTGGAAATATGGACGGAGCTTTCTCGAGGCAACAACTAGACAATATGCCAACTTTTCCAGCTTTGGATAGTTCCTCTCGGCTCCGGTCAACCGCTTACTCACGTAATATACCGGTTTTTGCACTCGATCTTCCTCTCGGATTAATGCCGCACTGATTGCGCTTTCAGATACCGCCAAGTAAAGATATAATTGCTCGTGATCAATAGGCTTCGAAAGAATCGGCGGTGTAGAAAGATGTTGAACCAATGACTGAAACGCACCTTCACATTCTGCGCTCCATTCGAAGTTTCGTTTCCCTTTTCGGATCAGATCGAAGAAGGGGATGCATTTGTCATTTGACTTCGAGATGAACCTACTCAATGCAGCGACTTTCCCATTAAGGCTCTGAACTTGCTTTATTGTCCTTGGAGTTTGAAGATTTCTGATGGCCCAAATCTTCTCGGGGTTAGCCTCTATCCCTCGGGCGTTGACGATGAACCCAAGGAATTTTCCGGACGCAACTCCAAAATGGCATTTCAGCGGATTGAGCTTCATCCCATATCTCCGGAGGATATCAAACATTGATCCTAAGTCCTTTACATGATCAACAGAATGTCGTGACTTTACTAGCATGTCATCTACGTAAACTTCCATGGTCTTCCCAATCTGATCAGAAAACATCCGGTTAACCAAACGTTGATAGGTTGTGCCGGCATTTTTTAACCCAAAAGGCATGACTTTGTAGCAATATAGTCCCAGATCAGTCACAAAGCTTGTATGTTCTTGGTCGGGCACATGCATGGGTATTTGATTGTAGCCCGAGTAAGCGTCCATAAAGGATAACAATTCGTGTCCGGCGGTTGAATCAACAAGCTGATCGATTCGAGGAAGTGGAAAACTGTCCTTCGGGCAGGCCTTGCTCAAATCGGAATAATCGATATACGTTCTCCATTTCCCATTTGGTTTCCGGACAAGTACCGGGTTTGACACCCACTCCGAGTACAAAGCATCTCTAATGAACCCGTTCGTTTTCAACTTATCCACCTCCTCCTTAAGGGCGGCAGATCTCGCTGGATCCATACCACGCCTTTTCTGTTTGACAGGGATATACCGCGGGTCAATGTTCAAAGTGTGGCTCGCGATCTCCGGCGAGATCCCACACATGTCGGAATGCGTCCAGGCGAACACATCAAGATTCGCCCGGAGGAATTCAACCAATTCCTGTTGTGCCCCCTGGCTCAATTGAGACCCAACTTTTAACATTCTCGAATCATCGCCATCATCTTCGATCGGGACATTGATAGTTAGCTCAGCCGGAGAAGCCTGACTTTCTGTAGATTTTTCATTTCTGTCGCCGTCCCTTGGGTCAAGGTCTTTATGGAATTGGTTGGGGTGCCCGGGCCGAGGCCCGAGCACCAATTGTCAATCATCGGCAGAACGGACGCAAAGAGATTCCTCTGCGCCCTTACCTTTCTCCCTTCGCCGCGCCTCTCGCAGCTCCGCAACATAACAGGCTCTTCCAGCAGCCTGATCTCCATGAATCACACCGATACCACAACCAGTTGGAAATTTCAAAGTCAAACACCATGGGGCGATCGCTGCCCGAAATTCAGCAAGGGCTGGTCGGCCCAGGAATGCGTTGTACGGTGAATGTATATCCAAAACAACAAATTGCACGATGCGTACTCTTATGCACTCACCGATCCCCAACTCCACGGGTAACTCCACAACCCCTGTGGGTATATTAGCACTTCCATCGAAGCCGTGAATCCTGGACTGACAGGGCTTCAGATCTTTGGCTTCCATTTTCATCTGATCGTAAGCTCTCTTGAACAAAATATTGACTGAACTCCCACTATCCACCAGTATCCTCTTCATCCAAGCAGGACCAACCTGGGCGGATATAACAAGTGGGTCAATGGTCGGGGCTTCGACCTTGTCTGCATCACGGTTCCGGAACACGATGTCATCTGCCATCGTCTTTTGTTGTTTTGCCGGAGCCCCTTCGTCGTAACTACTGCAACATTCGAAATTCATATGCCTAACCGAGCTAGCATATGACTCCATCTCTTTCCAACTCGTACCTGCCGGATGAGGGCCACCACTAACGGTGTTTATCACTAGCCTTCCGCCTGTTCGGGCGGGTTCTTCTTGCCTTGGCTGATTTTGCCGATTGTTCTGGTTCGACGGACCCGCACCGCCAGACTGCGGCGCCCGTACAAATTGATCCAATTTTCTTTCCCTGATCAACTTCTCAATTAAATCCTGCAAGTGTCTGCACTCGTTGGTGTTGTGGCCGTAGCTGTCATGAAATCTACAAAACTTGCCTGTTTGAATCTGTCTCTCCGACGACGGCTTCGGAGTAGGCTTCTTGTATTGCGTGGCGTTGCAAGTTTGTGGATACACATTCTCCAGCGATGTATTCAGCGGAGTATAATTGTCGAACATAGGGGCCCTACGCCTCGGCCCACGGTTCTGATCCCGCCTTCTGTTCTGATTCCCATTATTCTTTGGTTGTGATTGCTTGTTCTGGATATTTAGCTGCACTTTCCCGGAACTCTCTCCTGATTGTTTAACAGCCACATTACTTTGAATCCCCTCTCCACTAGGGCCTGCATCGTCCTGTTTCCTAGACTGCTTCGCGTCCTCGCGCCTCAAGAACTGAGCGGCTTTGGAGTAGAAGCGGTCCAACGACGCAGGAGGTTTTCCTGCTAACCAATTTCCAAAATCCGAGTCAGGGTCAATCCCTTTCATCAACGCCATCAGAATCGAGTTATCATTGGGGTTAGTGATTTCCACACAAGCCTTATGGAATCTTTCCAAATAGTGTCTAAGAGTCTCTCCTGGAGCTTGGGTAACGCTAGATAAAGTGTTGACGTCCTTAGGCCTTGCAACATCCATGCGAAACTGTTCTACGAATTTTCTGGCCAACTGATTGAACGAAGAGATAGAACGGGGTGGCAATCGCGTGAACCACATCGTAGCAATACCTCCTAAAGAGATAGGAAAACTCCTACACTTGACCGCATCGTCTGCTCTAGCGGCGCTCATGGACCATTCATACTTCAATATGTGTTGATTGGGGTCTGAGTTCCCCTCGTACATCGGTAACGCGGGCATTCTAAATCGCCGAGGGGGTTCGGCATACAGAATCTCGTCTGTGAATGGGGTGTGACTCCGGGAGATTCCCCAGTCGTCGTTAGTAAATCCCTGACTTTCACGGATCATCTGCCTGATTATTTCTGGAATATCTGTTACAGCTGCGTTCTGGGCATGTTGAACCAAGGTGTGGTCGGGTTCCACAATGCGGGACTGGACCGGATGCTGTCGACGGTCCGGATCTCGCCTCCTTGGTTCGACATTCTCTGGTACATACGGCTCAGGAGTTTGCCGTCGTCGGTGATGGTTCTGATCTGACAAAGTATGGATGTCCGCCCCAGGCTCCGTAGCGATGGTTGCAGGACGGTTGTCGATAGTGTGTTGAGGAGCAGCGCCTCCCCGGGAGGAAGGCCCTGTGTGGAAGCTAGCAGATGGGCCGACTCGTATTTGCCCAACCGTCAATGCCGGAATGTCTCTAGTAGCCTGTGCATAATTCCCGTCCATTCGGGGTCGCGAAGGTCTGCGATGATAATCAGTGGAAGCCGAACTCTCCGTGGAGGACTGGGATGCGTAATCCCTCCTTGACCGCCTACGCTTATGACTGTGTAGCTGGCGGGTTAATTCAGCGTTAGCGCGTAGTTGTTCCGTCAACTGCTGCCGACTCTGGGTCAGCTTCTGGAGCAACGTTTGAAACTCTTGCCTTGTCACCGGTCCAGATGACTCCGAGGGCCCGGCGACGTCCTGGGTAGATGGTACCTGCTCGGGATCCGGTCTATCCCGGTCTTCCTGGTTACCAAGGTTAGAAGTGGTTCTGGTGCTCACCATTATGAACAGTAAGATTCCTTTCCCTAGACTTTTGCAAATCTGAATAGAATGGAAGGAATTTGAATTCAAAGATCTGGATCTCTCTCTTAGATTTGTTCAATCCGGTATCGATGACAGATCCAACGAGCAGGAGAAAAGCTGGGTTTTCTCGGTGAAAGCACCAAAGTGTTTGCACCAAAATTGGTCACAACACTCTTCGGGAGTCGTTGAAGAGATAACAGTCAAAAGTATGAACTGAATATGAATATTATCTAACAAAAACTCCAATCAATAGTAAAGAAAATGCGTAGACAAGCGATTTATAGTGGTTCGGCGTGTTGCCTACGTCCACTGTGAAGTTTTTTGATATTTTATTGATTCTCTTTCAATGTTTACAAGTGGTTACAGCGATCAACAGCAAGTTACAACTGGAAATTCGAAATCAGTAGTGAAATTATGATGGAGATATCAATCCGACAGAGTCTGGGCGCTTGAGAGTGAAAAAATCCCGAAGGTCCCCTTTCTGTTGGCTATGGAGCTCTATTTATAGGCGTAGGCTGCTGGTATCTTGCTGAAAACTCGGGAGACCACTTCTGGCGCGTGAGGGGGCCCACACGTACGGTCTCGGGAAGTTTGGGCCCACTTTGGCATCGGTTCGAACTCCATTCGAACCGATCAAGAATTCATCCAATCGAGGTGAAATTTGGCGAGGACATTCTTCAACATGTATGCTAGCATCTGTGAAAATTTCATGACATTTGGATCAGTAGATTGGGAGATATGATGGGTTCGAAATAGAGTTCACGGCACGGCTGTTTGGTTCGAACCCATGGTTTCGAAACGATGGTTTCGAATCCATCATGGCACGCGACTTCGTGGTGACGTGGAGCGCAAGTTTCGAATCGATCCGGACTTCGCTCCGTGTTGACCGCTTCGACTCCGTATATCTCGGTGATTTCGAACCGATGGAAGACACGTTGGTTGACCCAGTGGGTTCGAATAAGGCAACACAGGATGGGTTCGAATAAGGCAACACAGGATGGGTTCGAACATAACTTCAGGGATGGGTTCGAACGAAGCTTATGGATGGGTTCGAAGCATGCATGTCCGATGGTTTCGAAATGAGGCAGCCGAGTATGGATTCGAATCAGCTACTCTCTGATGGGTTCGAGGTCGAGGCATCCCGAGGGTTTCGAAGGTGATGGTTTCGAACTTGATGGGTTCGAAGTGATGGTTTCGAATGGTGCATGATGATGGGTTCGAAGACACCCATCATGGTGGGTTCGAAACCAGTGTGTTCCCTCCAAGTTGAACCGATCATAACTTGAGCATACGAACTCGGATTGACTTGAAATTTGAAATGCTGACTCTTGTGGCCTTTCCTGCAGTGTCCCATCAATTGTAGCTCATTCTGGACTCGGATAAAATTCAGTGATATCCATGGCGAAAGAAAATACGATCAACCTCTGAGGTGGACGGTCCTTCCTTTTCAATCGCTCTTTTGGTATCGCGGCTTTGCCAAAAAGCGGGATAACATATTAAACTAATTGTCTGTTTATAAATTTATTGTTTATACACAAGCGTAATAAATAGATTATTTTCCTATTCTTGTAATCAGCCTATAAGCTAAAACATAGTTCAAATAAATATATATTTTTTTCTTTAAAATCAATCTTTCTGTTCTTATTTTAATAATAAATTAGTTAACCTTTAATTATTAATTAATCAACTTAATTAATAATTCAATCTACCTTTAATCATTAAATAAATAACCTTTAATTATCTTATTATTATTTAATTAATTACATTAATTAATTAACTCTTAATTAATTACCATTTAATTAATTATCCTTAATAAATTATAATATGTGATTATCCCTAATCACTTATATTAATAAATCACAAATTAATTTTAGTCACTTGATTAATCAACTTTAATCATTAATTAATTATCCTCAATTACATTCATTAAGTTGTTAACTTTAAATAATTAATTACCTTTTATTAATAAAATATTTATTTAATTACATTAATTATTCTTTTAATTTAATCACAATAATTAATTAGCCTTAAAATAATTACACAAAGTAAATAGCTTTAATTTAATTACACAAAGTAATTAGCTATTAATTACACAAAGTAATTAGCTTTTAATCACACAAAGTAATTAGCTTTAAATTTAGTTACACAAAGTAATTATACCTTAATTACATTAAATAAGAATCTTTTATTAATTACATTTGAAAGCAATCAAAGATTCAATAAGATAATTAACTTAATACAAATTTATATAAACCAAACAAGTTTAAAACAATTTAACTTTTAAATCCTTGAAAGCTTGCTTAATACTTTACTTTTGGAAACTTAGTTTATATTTCTTAAAAACTTGTTTTAAAACTTGTTTACAATTTTCCATTTGAACTTGAAACTTATTCGAGAATCTGGTTTAAAAAAATTCATTTTAGCCTCAAAAGCTTTGAAAACTTGTTTTCCTTTTCAGTATACTTTCAACTTGATTTTATTTTTCTATAACCTGTTGAAGCATTTGTCTTTTGTTTAAAATTTAGACGTGTTTTCATTTTAAATTTTTAAAACCAGGCTATGCACAAAAAAACCCGAGCCTCAGACCAAAATCCCCTAACAAAATCTCGAGCAACACAACCCTGCTATCACACTTCGAGCCAAACATGCTTTACCTCAAACAAAAACCCATGAATATCTTCATCTTCCTCAACCTCACGAAACACCCAGATATATAGATGATATGCGTGCACGTGTATGATCGTTTGCCGACGATCTAATCATCGTTGAGACCTCCAGCATGTCGCCGCTGACCACTCTACCTCAGGCAAACACTCAGGTCGACGATTTCGGCTGGAATTCGAAATTGAACTTGTTCGAACGAATACTGGAACACATCTTCGATGACAAAACCCCCTTGTTCTGACGATCCAGGCAACCTTATGCCACGCCACCACGAGTATAGCCTCGTCATCGACCCACGCATTATTTCTCCCAGGACCGGACAACTCCAATCAACCCACGACGTCGGAAACATCTCAGAAAGCCCCTCGACCATTATTGTGTATAAAACCCTAAAACTCCATCGCGCCGCCGCCTTAGCCACCTTAAAATCCTTTTATTATTTTTCCCTTGACCATTTATGCTGAAGCCACCTCTAGAACAAAACAGACGAACCATTCGTCATCGATAATCGAAAATCGATGAAAAAGAATAAATCGATCAACTCGCAATTTCAAATCATTCCCAATCTTAAAAATCATGACCTTTACGTCAAAAACCATCATTATTCATTACGTACCAGTTTATATAATTCAAATCCGAAATCTTACTACTTGATTTTTTTGATTTTAAATGAATCTACTATAACTTTCCATTTTAGAAATAATTTTTCAATAAATGTACTTGAAATTATTTTTAAAATTGATATTACGTTCATACAATCATTTTTTCTTTTATGATCACAACCTTAATTTGAACATATAGGAAGACATGAATTTTATTCATAAGTTGTTCTTGGGTCTGGAAATACAACAGAGTATATACATATATCCACAGACATGCATATCTCAATCCACACACAATATATATATATATACATGTAGATATATTTATCATTTTTCATAGCAATTACTTCACCAGGCATCAAGATATAACATAGATTCAAATTTCAAATGGGCCAGTTTGCTCACCTGTACTTGGAACAAAGACAAGCTTGAAAACCTGGAATTTAGCATTTTGATTGGAACTGGATTTTGATATAGTTGAGACTAAAACAACCACTCAAATTTACTGCATGCTTTTGATTCAGGTTGATCTTGTTTGAATTGTTTTTAATTTTGTAACTTGATTGTATTTGTATGCTTCAGGTTTTGAAAACTGGGAATGGACCTTTGAATTGCTTGAAGCTTTAACTCAGATTGTCTTTTTTAATTTTGCTCAGGTTTTGATCTTTTGATATGGAATGAACTGAAGCTTTGATCTGAACTTGATTGTATATTGAATTGAACTATGGTCTTGGTACTTGAATTTTCTTCAGGTTTTCATTTCTGGTGTGCATTTTAGTTTTCCAGGTTTGAACATTTTATTTTGATTTTCATTTTGTTTTAATCTCAGGCTTTGGTTTTGTTTTCAGTTTTTAGATTTTGAAATATATGAAAGATGAGGAAAAATGAGAGGATAGGAGAAGTAAATGCATATATACTTGAAATTCTTTTTGTTTATTATATTTTGAAAAGGAAAAGAATTTTTTTAAAAAAAATGACACTTGTTATTTATGCATGATAAAAATTGACGCTTGTTTTAATACATGAATTTTAATCATACACTTTTTATGTTATATTACCTACATTTGTAAAAAAAAAATCATGTAAATAATATTTTTATATAATATATCTATATATTAAAATGCATTTAGCTTATATTAATATGTTTTATTAATTTATTTCTATTTTCAAATCTATTTTCTTATATTAACATATCTAAAATTTCAAAGAGATGTTTTAAAACTAGATTATACACTAATAAATATCATATATATATTATTTTTAAATCCAATTCATTTTTGAGATGTTTATATTTGAATTTCCAAATCAAATTCTATTTACCATATATATATATATATATATATATATATATATATATATATATATATATATATATATATATATATATATATATATATAGAATTTAACTTAAAATAGATTTTGAAAATTAAATTCAAATCATAACTTTCAATATATATATATATATATATATATATATATATATATATATATATATATATATATATATATATATATATATATATATATATATATATATATTACACATATATTTTATAATTATAAAACAAATTTTTATTAGTTTTAAATTATAGAGTATTCAAATTAAAATTATTTATTTTAGAATTTCAATTCCAAAATTCAATTTATAATAAATTTATATACATATAATAAATAGACAAACAAATATCTTATTTAATTTGGAAAATATCAAATTAATTCAAAATTTAATTTTAAAAATTAAATTAATTATCAATTTAAATTTGGCTTAAAAACGGTAATGTTACATAAAACTTAACCCCAAATTGATTAAAGAATTGAAATTAATTCAAAACCGTACTTTATAATTTCAAAAGGAGGCTTAGCAAAACCAATGGTAGTAATTTAATTTACCATTTAACATCAATTTCACTTTCATGTCACTCAACAATTTTTTTTACATATGTAAATACACTTCATAACTAAATTAGGAAATGATACATCAATGCAAACTAACTGGCATATACATGTCCAAATAACACAATGGAAGGATGGTGATTTCTCTTACTAGTCCAAATAATTCACTACTTATAGCAATGGGAATTTTTCGTACTAAACATATATCCATATAATAAACAATTACATTATAGCAAAGCGCATAATTATTCTACTGTCAGATGTGCAACAATCAAAATATCAACTTAGACCAGAACGGGGATTTATTCTGGTAACATATGTCCACACAATAAACAATTGCATTACCCTTTCACAATTGTTTGTCTACTTAATGGTAATAACATTTGAATCCCTTGTGTTAAAAACTATCTTTGAAAAAGAAGTACCTTTAAAACAATTTGATTCGTGGAAAAAAGGTTTAAAACTTAAAAATCGCTTTTAAAAATATTTATTTACAAGTTAAACCCTTATTTAAATCATAAGTAATTTTTATTAAATTTGAACTTAATTTAATTATAAATTAATAAATAATTAAATCTTTAATAAATAATTTATTTATAAATTAAAACCTTAATTATTCTTGTATTAATTATTAAATAATAACTTAAAACCTTTATTAATAATTAAATATTCATTAATCTCAATTAGTTATTTAAATAATCTTTTAGCTAAAACTTAAATGATAAATTAAAACTTTAATAAATAATTATTAATTAAAACCTTAACTAATTTATAATAAAAAATAATTAAAAACTTGATTAAATAAATAAATAATAAACCTATAATTATTTAATAATTTATTAGAATTAATTTTATCCTTAAAAGGTAATTAATTAGAAACTAAACTTTATTAATTAAAGTTAATAAACCTTGTTAAACTTAATTAATTATTAATTTTTAAAAAATTATTTAATAATACTTATTAAATCCTTAATTAGATTTTTAAACATTATTATTAGTTTTATATAACATTTACAAAACAATTTCAAGTACGAAAACTTAAATTTGAAAAAAATCAAATTTTTATCGAGACGGCCTCTATAGCGACTATCGCTATGGATATCGTTTCTTAGAAATGTTTCCTAGTTTACTTTGAACACATCATCTTTGAAAACTTTCTAACTTTTTCAAAACATAAAGAAAAGTTTTATAAATTAAAATAAAACTTGAAAACATTTTTTAATTCCAAAATGTATTTACATAGTTTACACATAAGGGTTTCAAGTCGTCATTACCAACAAAAGTCCAAACTTCCTTGCCATTTACATCAAATGTCCAAGTCTATACCTAACCACAACATCCAAAATCATATCATATCCTATACATAAGCATGATTTAGCTTAAACCATTTACAACAATTATAGACTTCAAATTCAAGTTTAATATCATACCACATGCAAATATTCATAAGCATATTCAAACCAATATTATATTTACGCAAGAAACAACTAATTAATTAACCAAGTAACAACAATCATAAAGCTGCATCGTTTAAAGTAAAATGAGCTTTATTCACTAAATTTTTTTAAAGCTCTTTTGAAAACTTGAAATACTTTAGAACTTGCAAAGCTTAAAAACGACAAAATCAATTGGAAAATGGGTCATATTTTTTTCGATTTTTGGCCAAGTTACTCCTAAAATTTGGACAAGTGGTAAAATGAAAAGTTTTAGGAAATTATTTTCTCTACAATTTCAAAAAAAAATCACTTAATTTTAGGTTTTTCGAGGGAGATATGGTTAAAGGAAGGAGTTCTATTTTCAAGCTTGAAAATATAGGTCCGAAAATGAGTCAAAAAATAATGTATTTTTGAACCAAAAATATTCCGAATTTGAAAAGTGGTTCAAATAAAAGCTATATCCATTGGAGTTCTACATGATTTAAAAAATAAAATCATGATCTGAAGTATTGTAGAGGAAGTTATGACTGAATGAAGTGGGAGGAAAATGGAGAAGTTTTTAAAATGTAAAGGAGGAGATTAAACAAGTTTGAAATCATTCTAAAAGTTTAAACTTGGATTTTTTTTTATAAATTTAAAATTATAAATGGAATCCATCAAAAAATAAGCTTTTATAAAGTTTGAGAGAATAGGAAATGAAAAAAAATGAGAAATAAAAGGTGAAAATTAGTTTTATATGAAATAGAAATAGCAAATTACCATTCTACACTCATGTACCCTACCGTCCTCATCTTCTTGCTATGTCACCGCCTCTTTCCTCCATGAACAAATCCGCCCACACTATCCTCCTCTCCATTTCATGTCCAATAAAACATGTTTTGTACCTATTTTGTACATATGTTTCTAATGATCTCACATTCCTTTCTTTTTAACTTAATGTACTAAGGTATAAATACATACATACGTATACGTTAAAACACACATATATACATATAACAACTTGTCTATAAGCGTGACAACTTATGCTAAAGATTTCATAACATTTTTGATAACTTTAGGTGATGAAAATAAGAAAAATCGGAAAATGGATTCTGGTCATATTTTCGATCTTTTTTTGAACTAATTATTTTTAAGCAAATTTTGAAAACTATTGCACCATCATTAATTATTATTTAAAAGAGTTTTATTTTCATTATAAAATCTATATATTGAATATTTAAAATTAATTAAATATTCGCAAATCAAAGTAGTGAAATTACATATCGTTACAAAATCCATTTAAGGTGCGTTTCTCATGTTGGTTTACTAGACTAATCAAGACATTTTTTTTCTAATAATGCTCAGGCCATACCGAGCATAATTATAGATTTAGATTGGAAGCTTTGGAGCTTTAGGAGACAAGCTAGATGCCTCCAAGACATAATCATGTATATTTTTAGTTCCGCTGCATTGGTTGTCTTGTGTGCTCTAATTAATGTATGCATATGTTAATTTTATTTTATAAAGATCCTGTAATAACCCGCATATTTATCGATTTTATATTTAAATATTTTATTTAAATATTTTATCGTTAGTCGGATTTTAGTCCGAAAAGCTACTTTTTGCATACGGTCGAATTAGGACTCGGGACCACTCCCATTGAGTATAAAATGCCGTTTGCGACCTTTTTGAGTATAAGCTTCGATATGTTTGGAGAAAGTTGATTTTTGCTACTTTTCACTTTAGGTTTGGTTTGGGCTCAGCCCTATGTTAACTTATGCTCAAATCTGAGCCACTCTTCCCCACTCACCCTCATTCTCTTCTCATTTCAGTCTTCTTAGCATTAATGGTGGGAGAGATTGGAAATTAAAACTCCAAAACCCTAGTTTCTCTTGCAAATCAAATTCCTAGCTCCAAACTCAAGAAGAACCCATTGGTAAGCTTCTCTTCTTCTTCTCCAACTTATTCTCTTACCAATTTCAGAAATTCCTAAACCTAATTTTGGGAATGTTCTTGTTTTTGAGCATAGATTCAAGCTCATTTGGGTTGTAATGAAGAGAGGTTGATTCTCCATTTGCTTTCAAGCTTCTTCTTGTTTGATTTTGAGAAAAGGTGAGATTTTTATCTCACATCTATGACTATAATTATCTTTGGTTGTTAGGTTTGAATTCCTAACACTTCTTCATGAGGATTTGCTCTTGATTTGGATTGGTTTTGTGAATATTCCAATTTTTGGGTTTTTAAGTCAAATTTGTGTGAAAATCCTTTTATGGATGTTTGATCATGCTTTTAGTGATGCACCGAGGAGCATATAGGGTCGGGTTGCCGATTGGCATAAACCCTTAGAGCCAATGTTCGTCCGGTTGCATTTTGGAAGAATTTGCTCTTCATTTGAATAGACTGAAAAACAGCCCAGGCATGATTCAGTCGACTGAAAACTCTGTTCAGTCGACTGAACCTGGAACCCGAAAGTTTCCAGGCATGATTCAGTCGACTGAAAACTCTGTTTAGTCGACTGAAACTGGAAACAGAAAGTTTCCTGAACCTGGAAAATTTCCAGGCACAGGGTCAGTCGACTGAAAACTCTGTTCAGTCGACTGAACCTGCTGTTTGAGTCCAATTTGCCTTTTTGGATTGAATTTCCAATTTAAATCGATTCGTGATGATCCTATTTATTGTCATCATTTATTATCATCTTTGATGACTTATTTTCTTTGGGAATTTTAGATATATCCACTTCGATGGATCCTTTATCGATTTCGTTGGATTTTTATTCACATCTTCGAATGTGATCTTTGTGATTGATTGTTTCTACAATCCCCCTTGTGCTTTGTCACTTTAAAAATATAAAGGTTTTCTTTACTAGTAGCAAATATCAAAACTCTTTCCTCAAACGATTTCAATACTATTTTAATACCAAATTCGTTTATAAAACCGTTTTCCAATCTATTAGTATATATAAACCTTTACCTCACTCGTATGAGAAATCTAATTAAACGACTTAGTAAAACAAGTGGTATGAAACGCTTGCGTTCACTTTGTTGGTTAATTCTTGGACTTGTTCGATTGAAACTCTTGTGACAATTTTCTAGTGGAGATATACAATTTGTTCGTAAATATTTAAGTTAAGCTAGTGGTTATGGGACATGATGCTAAGCTCATATATTTACTAGCTTACTGTAATCGACACTGCTCGTTGATCATGACGATCATCTTTGTGACTTAGACTAGCAATGTGCGATGTCTCTTTGTCTGCGTGGGAGACTAAACCCCATTTTGTGGCGTTTCGACTCAATTTGGTGGGGTAGAAACCCATGGTCTTCGGACCGTTTGTGGAGCTTCGGCTCAATTTGTGATGGTTAGCGACCATGGAATTAGCGTTTCGTTTGTGATACACATGTTGGTGGGCTTTATGCTCCCGTTTGTGATAGGCCTTCCCCCCTTTGTGATTTCTGGATTTCTTGAGATGATTTCTAGAATTTGTGTTTCACCAATTTTCGAGATTTCCATTGATAAGTTTTATCAATATTTGTGCATTGGTGAATTTGTGTGTCATTGACTTTTGTGATTTCTGGATTTCGCATATTGAATTCTGGAATTTGCGTGTCATTGACTTTTGTGATTGACATTGATATAATCGTCAATATTTGTGGTTTGATGAACGATATAGGGAGCGTGGCATTTCTTTGATTCTTGGGTAGATTTGGTGATATTGATTAATCTCTCGTTGATTTTCAATAACTTATATATATATCACAGTTCGGAATTGTGATTATTATGTGTTTAGTCATATCTCTTATTCTATATTGTTTCATCTGATATCTATAGTTAGACTGATCCGTTTATTATTTTCTTATTAAATAATACTCGGGTCAGACCGAGATGTTACAGGTGCTTCTGCTTGACTTCTCTCTTAGGATTGATTTCTCTGACTTTTGGTTAACTACTTAGATTAGTAGTTTTTGTTGTATACATTTGGGATATAGACTCCATAATGTATACTTATTCTTTTGTGTAGTTCATGTAACTATTCTTTTGTGATATTGTGGATCTTTTTAGACCACTACTCTGATGTACACTTCCTAGTGTAATATTCATATCTATTTCCGCCTTTGTGATATGAATTGTCTGTGACTGATTTGTGTTATGTTTATTTCTATATTTGTTTCCGAAGACCTTTATAGCCACTGTGTAGTAGCTTTGAGTTTGTGTCGATATGTCGGATTTCCTCTTGATATGAAAAGTTATATTTTTATCCGGTATATCGGTACTCGAACAAAGCAATTATACAGATGGTCGCTCCTCAACAGCCTTATTCTCCGTGCTAGTTGACAGCTTTCACCGTAATGTTCTTGGCTAGCGTGGGTATAGAGGTGGGGCGTCACAGCTTGGTATCAAAGCCAAACTTCGGAACAATATGGAATATTATAACAAGGATCATTGTCCTAAGTCCATCTTAGGAGTCGTGCTTTGGGATTTAATTCGAGTCTTCGTACCGATTCATCCTATTTTCCTTATGATTCCTTGTTTATCTATCAAGATTGCTTGATATTCAATTTGGTGAATAACCTTTTTCTTCTATTTCTTTCTTTCTAAAGGAAGAGAAATGTCTAGACCAGGCCGCCCCAGAGCCGTGCCATCTAGCACTCCACCCAAGGATGGAGTTTTTATGACTGCTCAACAGCTTCTTGATTTGGTAACTAATGCTCAAGCAGCTGGAGCTAACCCGGAACCTACTCACCCAAAGTCGGGATTTTCACGCTTGTGCAGCGATTACACCAATTTGGGTGGGGAGCCATTCAAAGGTTCTGAAACTGTTATTGAAGTCCAAGCTTGGCTTAGAACATGCGATCGCGTCTTTTCGCGCATGAATCTTATTGACTTTCACCGAGTTCAGATGGCCTCTAGTATGCTCCGAGAAAGAGCATTGGACTGGTACGAGCTTCTTATTTCTGAGATTAATGAAGCGGATCTCACTTGGGAGAAATTCCGAGAACGCTTCAAGTTGAAATTCGTACCGGAAGCTGAGAAAGTGACATTGGCTCGACGATTTATAGACCTTGTTCAAGGTGAGTCCTCCATGACTGATTACGTCGCCTCTTTCGAGTCGCTTTCCAAATATGGGGTTGAATATATCAACACCCCTTTAAAGAAGAACCAGAGATTCGTCTATGGCTTAAACAAAAATCTCAAGAAGCCATTACTTCTAAAGTTAGAAGTTTCTTTCGACCAACTCGTTGATATTGCTCTTCGTCTTGAAGAGGCGGATAAGGAGAATGATGTTGAAGTGGTGGGTTCCAAACCAAACTTCAACAATAACAAGAAGAGGCCAAACAAATTTAAAGGTCCTTATCCCAATAAAAACGGGAAACAAGCAACCTCCGTGGAAAAGACTTCTTCCTTTGGCCGTGGGGAATGCTATAATTGTGGTTCGAAGGACCATTATGCGAACAAGTGCCCAAAGTCTCTCTCTTGTCGCTACTGCAAATTTCCCGGACATGTTATATCTTCATGCCCCAAGCTTCAGGGCAGGAAGGATGGAAAGTTAAATGTTGCTCAAGCCCCTGGCAACACATCTCGTGGTCAAGGTATGCCTCATTCTATCCTTGATGGAATTATTTTATTTCGTGATCATCCTATTCGAGTTCTTTTTGATACGGGTGCGTCCCATTCTTTTATATCAAAAGAACTTGTAGATACTTTTTCTTTGGATGTTTTGTGTTTAATGACTTCTTTGAGAATTGCGAATCCGGTTGGTGGATCCGCAACAATTAGTTTATTGTGTAAAGATGTCGAAATTATTTTGTGTGATTTTCCTTTCCTAGCCGATTTGCATGTCATGCGTTATTTAGGCTTTGGAATGATTTTGGAAATGGATTGGCTTAACCGTTATGAAGCTCATATCCTATGTCCTGAGCGGACTATTCATCTTCGACATCCTCAATCTGTTAAGCAGATTTCTATTAATCTTAAAGATTCAGATTCCAGCTTGGTTGCACCTTTATATTCTTTAAATCCTCGTGATGACGATGATGACGATGAGGGTGATATTATTTCTCTTATTCACGTTGTTCGTGAATTTTCCGACATATTCGAGACCGTTTTAGGATTACCACCTAAGCGAGCAATTGAGTTCAGAATTAATCTTATTCCTAGAGCTCAACCTATCACTCGTCCTCCGTATCGTATGTCCAATAAAGAAAACGAGGAGATGCGTAAACAATTATCCGAATTGGAGACGAAGCAATTTATTCGCTCTAGTTCTTCGCCTTGGGGAGCTTCAGCTATTTTTGTGAAGAAATCCGATGGAACACTTAGGCTTTGCGTTGACTACCGCAAGCTTAATGATCTTACTATCAAAAATAAATATCCTTTACCTCGGATTGATGATCTATTCGATCAACTTAGTGGTGCTAGAGTCTTTTCACAATTAGACTTAGCTACTGGATTTCATCAGCTTCGTATTGCAGAGGATAGTATTCCATTGACCTCGTTCCGTACTCGTTATGGATCTTATGAATGGCTTGTGATGCCATTTGGGTTAACGAATGCCCCAGCTTATTTCGTTGACTTAATGAATCGAGTTTTTTAAAGACTTTCTCGACCGGTTTGTTCTCATCTTTATCGATGATATTCTTGTGTATTCTAAAACCGAGGAGGAGCATGAAAAACATCTTCGGATTGTGTTGGAAACTCTTAGGAGTAATCAATTAAAGGCAAAATTTTCTAAATGCCATTTTTGGCAATCTCGTGTGAAGATTCTCGGTCATATTATTTCCGAATCCGGAATTTCCGTGGATCCTTCAAAGATTGAAGCGATTCAAGATTGGAAGAGACCGGAGAGTGTGACGGAGATTCGTAGTTTTCTCGGATTGGCGGGCTATTACCGTCGTTTTATTAAAGACTTTTCTAAGATTGCCGTGCCTCTTACTAGCTTGACGAAGAAAGGTGCTAAATACATTTGGTCGGACAAATGTGAAGCTTCTTTTCAGAAATTAAAAGAACTCCTATCTAATGCTCCTATTCTTGTTATTCCCGAGGGGAATCAAGATTTCGTTGTTTATACCGATGCTAGTCGCGTTGGTTTGGGTGTCGTTCTTATGCAAAGAGAACGTGTTATTGCTTATGCTTCTAGGCAATTGAAGCCTGCCGAGACTAGATATGCCACTCATGATTTAGAACTCGCGGCTATTGTTTTTGCTCTTCGGATTTAGCGTCATTATCTCTTGGGAGAGAAATTTGTTCTTTACACGGATCATAAGTCTTTGAAATATTTATTCTCCCAAAAGGAACTTAATTTGCGTCGACAGCGTTGGCTCGAGTTCCTTGCTCCTTATGATCTTGATATTCTTTATACCCCCGGTAAGGGTAATCGTGTCGCCGGCTCTTAGCCGTAAACAACAAGCTGTTGTTTCTATGATGATATCCGAATGGAACGATCTCGAGATCTTATCCACTTGTGAGATTCGAGACCGCGTATCCGATTTATGTTCATCTCTTGTTTTATGTAGCCTTGAGGCTCATCCTTCTCTTTTAGACCGCATTCTTGTAGCTCAAAGGTTAGATCCCGAATTGGCTCTTCTTGGCCAAAATATTAAGGATAAGATTGATATTGAAGGTTTGAAGGACTTTGATATCGATTCTCGTGGCGGCATTCGGAGATTTGGTAGACTTATCGTACCAAATATTAGTGATCTTCGTAAAGACATTTTAGAAGATTCTCATCATTTTAAATTTACCATTCATCCCGGTAGTAGTAAAATGTACGCGGATATGAAGCGACTTTATTATTGGGAGGGAATGAAGCTTGACATCGCTAACTTCGTTAAGCATTGCATGACTTGCCAACTCGTTAAGCCGAACATCAAAGGCCCGGTGGGTTATTGCAACCTTTAGAAATTCCAATTTGGAAGTGGGACCAAATTTCCATGGATTTTATAGATGGCCTTCCCCGTTCTCCTTCGGGTCATGATAGCTTATGGGTGATCGTTGATAGACTTACTAAATCCGCCCATTTTATTCCCGTTCGATCTAATCGAACCGTTCCTCTTTTGGCCAAAATCTTTATCAAAGAAATTGTTAAATTGCATGGTGTTCCTACTTCTATTGTTAGCGATCGTGATCCATTGTTTACTAGTGGATTTTGGAAGAGTCTTCAAAAAGCTTTAGGAACGAAGCTTAATTTTAGCACCGCTTATCACCCCCAGTCCGATGGACAAACCGAGCGTGTGAATCAAACTCTTGAAGATCTTCTCCGTGCTTGTGTTCTTGATTTTGGTGGAAGTTGGGAAGATCATATTTCACTTGTTGAATTTTCCTATAATAATAGCTTCCAATCTAGTATTGGTATGGCACCTTTTGAGGCACTCTATGGAAGGTCATGCCGATCTCCTTCTTGTTGGCTTGAGGCCGGTGAGAAGCTGGTTTTAGGTCCAGATTTTATTCGTGATTCGACAGAAAAGATTGATCTTTATTCGCCATAGGATGAAAGAAGCCCAGAGTAGACAAAAATCCTATGCCGATAACCGGAGAAGGAAGTTAGAATTTTCTGAGGGAGATCTTGTGTTCATTCGTGTTTCACCTATGAAAGGTGTTGTACGTTTCAGTCGATCGGGAAAATTGGCGCCTCGATATATTGGGCCATTTCCTATCATTGAAAGTATTGGTTACATGGCTTATCGCCTTTTATTACCGGCTCAATTTTCTGCTATCCATGACGTGTTTCACGTTTCTCAACTTCGAAAATGTCTTCGAGATTCCGATTCTGTTCTTGAGCCCAGTGTTGTGGAAGAGATTGAAGTTTCGCCTAATTTAACTTATGAGCAACATCCTATTTGTATCATTACTTCGGAAGTCAAACGACTTCGAAATAAAGATGTTCCGCTTGTTAAAGTTCAATGGTCTTCAAATCCTAAGGATTGTTCTTGGGAATCTAGAGAGTACATCGAGCGAACACATCCGGACTTATTTTCTCGTGCTCTTTGAGGTGAACTTCTTATTTCAAGTTTCTTTTGTGATTGAATATGCTTTTATGGTTGTTACTTTATGTTCTCTTCTTAAATATTGCGAGTACGCAATTTCTTTAAGGAGGGGAGTATGTAACAACCTGCATATTTATCGATTTTATATTTAAATATTTTATTTAAATATTTTATCGTTAGTCGGATTTTAGTCCGAAAAGCTACTTTTTGCATACGGTCGAATTAGGACTCGGGACCACTCCCATTGAGTTTAAAATGCCGTTTGCGACCTTTTTGAGTATAAGCTTCGATATGTTTGGAGAAAGTTGATTTTTGCTACTTTTCACTTTGGGTTTGGTTTGGGCTCAGCCCTATGTTAACTTATGCTCAAATCTGAGCCACTCTTCCCCACTCACCCTCATTCTCTTCTCATTTCAGTCTTCTTAGCATTAATGGTGGGAGAGATTGGAAATTAAAACTCCAAAACCCTAGTTTCTCTTGCAAATCAAATTCCTAGCTCCAAACTCAAGAAGAACCCATTGGTAAGCTTCTCTTCTTCTTCTCCAACTTATTCTCTTACCAATTTCAGAAATTCCTAAACCTAATTTTGGGAATGTTTTTGTTTTTGAGCATAGATTCAAGCTCATTTGGGTTGTGTTGAAGAGAGGTTGATTCTCCATTTGCTTTCAAGCTTCTTCTTGTTTGATTTTGAGAAAAGGTGAGATTTTTATCTCACATCTATGACTATAATTATCTTTGGTTGTTAGGTTTGAATTCCTAACACTTCTTCATGAGAATTTGCTCTTGATTTGGATTGGTTTTGTGAATATTCCAATTTTTGGGTTTTTAAGTCAAATTTGTGTGAAAATCCTTTTATGTATGTTTGATCATGCTTTTAGTAATGCACCAAGGAGCATATAGGGCCGGGTTGCCGATTGGCATAAACCCTTAGAGCCAATGTTCGTCCGGTTGCATTTTGGAAGAATTTGCTCTTCATTTGAATAGGCTGAAAAACAGCCCAGGCATGATTCAGTCGAGTGAAAACTCTGTTCAGTCGACTGAACCTGGAACCCGAAAGTTTCCAGGCATGATTCAGTCGACTGAAAACTCTGTTCAGTCGACTGAACCTGGAACCCGAAAGTTTCCAGGCATGATTCAGTCGACTGAAAACTCTGTTCAGTCGACTGAAACTGGAAACAGAAAGTTTCCTGAACCTGGAAAATTTCCAGGCACAGGGTCAGTCGACTGAAAACTCTGTTCAGTCGACTGAACCTGCTGTTTGAGTCCAATTTGCCTTTTTGGATTGAATTTCCAATTTAAATCGATTCGTGATGATCCTATTTATTGTCATCATTTATTATCATCTTTGATGACTTATTTTCTTTGGGAATTTTAGATATATCCACTTCGATGGATCCTTTATCGATTTCGTTGGATTTTTATTCACATCTTCGAATGTGATCTTTGTGATTGATTGTTTCTACAATCCCCCTTGTGCTTTGTCACTTTAAAAATATAAAGGTTTTCTATACTAGTAGCAAATTTCAAAACTCTTTCCTCAAACGATTTCAATACTATTTTAATACCAAATTCGTTTATAAAACCGTTTTCCAATCTATTAGTATATATAAACCTTTACCTCACTCGTATGAGAAATCTAATTAAACGACTTAGTAAAACAAGTGGTATTAAACGCTTGCGTTCACTTTATTGGTTAATTCTTGGACTTGTTCGATTGAAACTCTTGTGACAATTTTCTAGTGGAGATATACAATTTGTTCGTAAATATTTAAGTTAAGCTAGTGGTTATGGGACATGATGCTAAGCTCATATATTTACTAGCTTACTGTAATCGACACTGCTCGTTGATCATGACGATCATCTTTGTGATTTAGACTAGCAATGTGCGATGTCTCTTTGTCTGCGTGGGAGACTAAACCCCGTTTTGTGGAGTTTCGACTCAATTTGGTGGGGTAGCAACCCATGGTCTTCGGACCGTTTGTGGAGCTTCGGCTCAATTTGTGATGGTTAGCGACCATGAAATTAGCGTTCCGTTTGTGATATACGTGTTGGTGGGCTTTATGCTCCCGTTTGTGATAGGCCTCCCCCCCTTTGTGATTTCTGGATTTCTTGAGATGATTTCTAGAATTTGTGTTTCACCAATTTTCGTGATTTCCATTGATAAGTTTTATCAATATTTGTGCATTGGTGAATTTGTGTGTCATTGACTTTTGTGATTTCTGGATTTCGCATATTGAATTCTGGAATTTGTGTGTCATTGACTTTTGTGATTGACATTGATATAATCGTCAATATTTGTGGTTTAATGAACGATATAAGGAGTATGGCATTTCTTTGATTCTTGGGTAGATTTGGAGATATTGATTAATCTCTCGTTGATTTTCAATAACTTATATATATATATATATATATATCACAGTTTGGAATTGTGATTATTGTGTGTTTAGTCATATCTCTTATTCTATATCATTTCATCTGATATCTATAGTTAGACTGATCCGTTTATTATTTTCTTATTAAATAATACTCGGGTCAGACCGAGATGTTACAGGTGCTTCTGCTTGACTTCTCTCTTGGGATTGATTTCTCTGACTTTTGTTTAACTACTTAGATTAGTAGTTTTTGTTGTATACATTTGAGATATAGACTCCATAATGTATACTTATTCTTTTGTGTAGTTCATGTAACTATTCTTTTGTGATATTGTGGATCTTTTTAGACCACTACTCTGATGTACACTTTCTAGTGTAATATTCATATCTATTTCCGCCTTTGTGATATGATTGTCTGTGACTGATTTGTGTTATATTTATTTCTATATTTGTTTCCGAAGACCTTTATAGCCACTGTGTAGTAGCTTTGATTTTGTGTCGATATGTCGGATTTCCTCTTGATATGAAAAGTTATATTTTTATCTGGTATATCGGTACTCGCACAAAGCAATTATACAGATGGTCGCTCCTCAACAGCCTTATTCTCCGTGCTAGTTGACATCATTCACCGTAATGTTCTTGGCTAGCGTGGGTATAGAGGTGGGGCGTCACAGATCCACTATATATTATATATTACTTGTTATGATGTGAGATTCTATTCTATTTTTTTCGTTTTCCCTAACAATATGCCTTTCCGGCACGTGAATTTTCTATACATGAATATCATTAATGTATTAGAGAATTTTGAAGGTGAAAAAGACGGGCCGTTACAATTTCATTCATGTACGAACCGTTAATGACAGATATAAAAATATATCACGCACAACAATGCGACACGATTATAAAAAAATAATAAAATTCAACGATTATCTTGTTTTATAAAGTTTCAAAAATAAGAATATTTACCGTAAAATACGACAAACGATAATTTAAATATTTTTCAAATAAAAAATTATTTAAAAATCCTATAAATTCATATTACAAATATGTAATAAAAATCAAGTTATTTTATTAACAATTGATTTCCTATTATTTATTATATATGAATCAAATCTGAATATTTAAATATGTCAAAAAAATCAAGGTATATTTTTCCTTAAGGTAAATATCTACTAGCTTCTTCCAATGAAGATGAAGTTATTCTGGTTGAAGAAGGATAACCTAATCTAAATGTCGTATATTTTATTATCATTATTATTATAAATAATTTTTTTGATTACTTTTTATTAATCACTTAATAATTGTCCAAAGTTAAATATGAATTGAGAGAGCTAAAAATATACAGCTTTATCGTAATTGTGTGATGTATATTAAAGTTAAGTGAAAACTAGAAAATAAATAATTATGCTATTTTTAGGTCACTATCATACTATCTCATTATGAGGACAAATTCCTGACTTTCGTCTTAGGTTTATAAAAATATTTTTGGAAAGTGGCTTTGTGAAAATATCTGCAATTTGGCTTTTCGGGTTAACAAATTCTAGTGAAACAATGTCTTTTTCTACATTATCGCATAAGAAGTGATGTCAAATATTAATATTTTTTATACGAGAATAATTGATAGGATTATTTTAATAAGTTATTAGTGTTGGTATTATCACAGTATTAGGTGAGTTTCCAAGAAGAATACCATAGTCATGAAGCATTTATTGCACATAAATAAGTTGTGCACACACCAAAGCCATAGAGATATATTCTTCTTCACATCCCAAAAGTGAAACAATTTTTCTTTTTACTAAACCATGAAACAAGAGATTGACCGATGAAGTGACATGTACCACTAATACATTTTAGATCCGTTTTGCATCCTCCAATGTCCACATTACTGTATGATACAAGTTCGAAAGGACACTCTTTGGGATAAAATAAGTTCATGATCTCTTGTACTAGTTAAGTAATGAAAAATTCATTTTATAGCTTGTAAGTGAAATTCTTTGGGATTAGCTTGAAATATTGAATACAAACAAACACTCACCATTAAATCCAATCGAGTTGTATTTAAATATAATAAGGAATCAATCATACTTCTATTTAGCTTTTGCTCTACATCTTTATTGTTCTCATCTTTTTCGAAATAGAGACTAGTGCTCATCGGGGTTGACTTACTAGATACATTATCCATTCCAAATATTTTTAATAAACCGATACAATATTTTTCTTAGTATATAAAGGTTCCATAATTTAATTGTTTAATTTGTAAGCTAAGACAATAACTAAGCCTACCTATATATGACAATTCAAATTCCTATTTCATAATATTTGAAAATTCAATGCAAAATGTTTCATTTATGGAATCAAAAATAATGTCATCTGCATATATTTGAACTATTAAAATATAATTATGTTGCCTTTTTTTGAGAGAAATTTGTGATCCTCTAAAATAGAGGAGTGCACACATATACATATATATATATATATATATATATATATATATAACATCAATAAAAAAGGAGTTGCCAACATACCTTATAGGTGACAAATCATAATACATGAACAAATAAAAAAACATACTTAGGGAACTTCTTGAATGAGCTCCAACAAAGCCATCGCCCATTACACCTCAATATCGAACTCCAACAAGGCCATCGCTCGATCATGAGGTATTAGAAGAACCCAAACGAGATGAGCAAAAGAGATCTACAAACAGCTCCACCAAAGAAAGGATACCTCACTGCAAACGAGGATGAATCTAAAGGAAGGCCTCACTGTATATGCGGTTGATCCAGAATGAACGTCTCTCTACAAAATAGGATGATCCATGATGTGACCAAGTGCACCTTCAAAGCTCCACCAGAGAAAGAACTCCTCACTGCAAATGCAGATGATCCAGAAAGAATGCCTCACTGCCAACCCCAAAGATCCAAAATGAACGCCTCACTGCCATCTTGACAACATCAATCCTAAAAACATGCAAATAGCAATCTAGCACCATACCCACCCTAAACCTATGTGTGAAGATGGTACTAAAATATATACAAGAATAATACATGTATATGTATATAAACGAAATTTATATACATACATACATATATATGTATATATCTATTTCGCATTTTAGAGTTTGTTATAATGTTTTATAATGAGCTTGGATTCTTTTTAGTCTATCTCTTATTTTATTTTTATTACTTTTACTTCATTAATACATACATACATACATATATATATATGTATGTATGTATTAATGAAGTAAAAGTAATAAAAATAAAATAAGAGATAGACTAAAAAGAATCCAAGCTCATTATAAAACATTATAACAAACTCTAAAATGCGAAATAGAGATTTTGAAATCAAAACGGTATACGATTAATAAAATATGAATTTAAAAAGCTATAAACTATAAAATCTAAAAAATTATCCTTATGTCCTTTAATCAAAAGAACATAATGATAATTAGTAAAATCATCATTCAAATTTGAGAAAATGCTATTATTTTTAGTAAGAATATTATTGTTTTGTTTAAATAGCTTAATGTTATTACTAACCTTATTAAGATATTCTTTGAAATGATTATTTTTAGCTAATCTATATTTAGGATTTGAGATCCAATTAAAAAAAATGATGATATTATTAATATTAATCTATTACTATGACTATTACTATTGTTAATGAAAAGTCTCTGGTTTCTCTCAAACCAAACATACCCACATATTATAATGAATAAAGTATATAGTAAAAACCTATTTTCCTTTTTAATCTTAAATCTTACATTATTCCAATGATAATCACCATCGGTTACTTTAGTTGTAAGAATAAAGTTAAAATTTTTGAGAGTAATATTTAGAATGTAGCAAGTATCCATACAATCATAATACATTTTCTTAATATCTTTAAAATACAATTCACAAAAAGTACATTTATTATCAATTTTCATAATCTTTCTTTTTAAAAATTCAACAGTGTTTAGTTTCTCATGCATGATTAACCATATATGAATTTTGGCTTTAGGAGGAGCATTTATTTTCCAAATATGTTTAAAAGAGTTATTAGGTACATCCGAGAAATTGAGAAATTTATAAAAAGAACTTGAAGTGAATTTCTTACTTTTATCCCACTCCCAGTTAATAATATCATTTTCGTTATCAATATTATATAAATTCAATCTAGTACATAATAGATAAAGTTGCCTAAGAGTTGTACCTTCCAATAATCTAATAAAACTAAAGTTCCAATGGAGATCATTTTTCGAAGAAAAAACATCTAAAATTAAAGCATTCTTAAAGTTATAGATTTTATAACGCTCTTTAAATTCTACCCTAAGAGGAATGACAGATATCCGACAATCATGATGAAAAGAAGCATTATTTCTTGAATGAACGATCGTATTAGTACCAAGGTTAAAAATCTCATGACATTTTAAAATAGATTTCCAAAAATTAGATAATTTATTGGTAATAGAAGGTGTAATTTGATATAATTATTACTACCACTATAATAAAGTTTAGGAATATTTTCTTTCCAAATAGAGTTATCATTAATATCCTTAAAAATCATTATCTTCCCTTTTAATAAATAAAGTAGAATTAACTTTGCCAATTTTAAAATCGGACCAAAAGATATCAATCGAACTTACCAAGCATGTGTTGCTTTTAAAGATTGTAAAGTGCTTTCTTAAGTTTTAGAAGACGATTTGGATTTATTCATATTCAAAAGGAGATGCCAATTCTAAAAATAGTTTTCTTTTATAAATCCATCTAAAAATGCACTTTTAACATCCATTTGAAAATGTTAAAATTTATAGTAACATGTAAAAGCCAAAAGAATTCTAATAACTTCTAAATCTAGCGACTGGGCAAAAGTTATGTCATAATCTATTCCTTTTCTTGATTATACCCTTGAGCTCCTAATCTTGCTTATGTCACTGTTTATATCTACTTTGTTTTAAAAGACACATTTCGCACCGATTATGGTTTGATTGTTTGGTCTTGGAACTAATTTCTTTACGTCATTCCGCTCAAAGTGATTAAGCACTTCTTGGATGGCTAAAATTCAAAAATCATCTTTAGATTTTCTTTAATATTTTTTGGTTCTATGTTTGTTATAAAAGCTACATGTCCCATTTGATTCAGTAGATTTCTTGTTCTAACAATAGTGTAAAATTTTCCTAATATATTATCGAGAAGATGATCTTTCAATATACGAGGTGGTTATTTTAGTGACCTATCACATTTTTGTTTTGAGTGGGGTTTTCAAAACTACATGATTCGTTTATTGAGATATTCTCATCTTCATCATTATTATCTTATAAATTTCATCAAAAGATACATGTTGAGTTTCTTCTAGAGTACTTAATTTTTTATTAAATATTCTGTTAGCTTTACTTCTTTCCATATATCCAAAAAAGAACCTTTATCAGCATTTGGATCAAACTTTCATAAATAATATTTCATATTTAAGATAAAAAACTAGAACTATATGGAATATGTTTGGTTTTCTTCCATTAAATAATTCATATGGAGTATGTTTAGTGGATGGCCTTCTAGAGACGCATTTAGAACATGACAAGCCATGGCCACAGCTTCATCCTAGAATTTTTTTTTAGTAATTTGCTACTACTCAATAATGTTCTTGCAAATTCTTACAACATTTAAATTTTCCGTTGTGGTGGTGATCGATAGGTGGACCGTTAAGTGGTTGGTCCTAGAAACTTGGTTGGTACGTGCTGGCTTGGTGGCTGGTCCTAGGAACTTAGTTGGAAGGTGGAAGGTTCGATGTCTGGTTATAGAAATGTGGTCTGTGGCCGAGTGGTGAAATGTAGTTGGTGGCCGAGTGGTGAAATGTGGTCGGTGGCTAAGTTGAGAAGCATGGTGGTGGCTGAACATGAGGGTTGGTGTTGTTCGGGGGACTAAGCATAGATGTCAATTCGGCAGAGGAAATTTGGTTCAGGCCTAGCTTGGCTTGCTCAGGAGTTGGACCAACAAGGGTGGAGCACAGAGTATAGATATGGACTTTGGAGCATGACACAGGTTGCTTGGTATCTAAGGAGTTGGCTAGTGGTAAGGGTGGATGACCCTGGGATGGCTCTAAATGACTTTGGGACGATAATCAACAAAGCACGACGAATCAACGTGATGGGTGACTATAGCACTAGTGGTGGACCGAAAGGATGAGCTATGTGTGTACACATGGTAGTTTGCATACCCATGTGTTTGGACATCTACATGTGTCCAGTCCTTTGCCATTTGTGTGGGCAATGAGTTGGGCATCTAAAACAGTCATTGTACATCTGAAGCACTTGAGTGAGAGATGCATGACTGTACGATGGCTGTTATGTTTGCTGGGGGTTTGATATGCTATGTGATACCACCATACTCAATATTTTCCACCTGTGATAGTAGTGTAGCATATACTGCGTTTATGTGCTAAATCTTTTGATGCAAGGATTGGTCAGTTATGGCAGTTTGTTACCCTATTACTATATACGAGTTTTATAGTGTATAGAGATGGTATATCGCTCACACTAGATATTTTTTGACCCGAGATTTTTTCCTTTACTTCTTATTATCTTGGGTACTCTTAAAGTGTAGATTAGGAATAACAGTTTTGGATATTGCATAGAGCTAGACAGAGGATGAGCAGGAGGCTACAAACTTTCATATATCTATACTTAGAGCTAACTATCGTTTAGAGTCCGCTATGAAGTACTATGGAGCTATATCAGTACTTGTATTATTAGAGACAGTTATAGAGTTTATTATGAATATTGTAGGATTTATAAACTCTTTATTTTGGCTTTGTATAGTCTGTGAACTTGTGCACTCTGATGTTCTTATTTATGCTTTGTTTGATTATATTACTGCCTCGCCTATTTTACATCTATATTGTTATATGATATTTTTTCTATGCCTTGTAAGATGTTTTACAGAATCTATGTTTGGATTTTCCTCCATTTAGTATTATTGGTTATCGTCTTGCATCGCCCGAGTACCTCCATAGCGCATCATTTAGGTACATTAGGTACCGAAGGTGTACGGCTGTGGTCACAAACCTCATCCTCCGGTAGGCAGCCAATCACTACCATCCACTCCTACATATCCCTAATCATCACCAATAGCCTCTCACAATCCACCACTATTATGTAACCCTTCAGCCAATTAATTCCCAGACTATAATGTCAAACCTAATTAACCAAAAAAATCAATAACAAAACAAATAAACATCCATGATTTAATAAGATTGAGTCTAGAAAAACCATGTAAAGGCTATTTAAGCCCCCAATAAAGTTCGTTATAATCTAAAAAGTCAGTTAACTTTCTCGAGTCCCAATCCCAATCTATATACAAATCACTTGAAATGAAAAAATGTGAATTGTTTACGTCGAATAGAACACGTATGGAAATGCTATAAATAAAAAGCATGCACTGGAAGGTGATGCCCTTTCCTTTCTCTTTCATCGATGGAGCACTCGACGAAATCAGAACGGAATTCAATGCATATGCTTCCACTATCTACCCCTACATAACTGATTTAGGACAGTCCTTTTATGCTGGGTACAGGCTCTTACATTGTATAGGCGTCTCGATGAACTTCTTGAAGCTCTCGTCAATATGATCAATCAATCGCTTCCTAAGATAATCACTTAACCCAATGATAAATTATTCATTCCTTTTGAGTGGAATATCAATGAATGATAGACCATCCTTCGACAACACATTGAATTCGGCTATATACTCGAACATAGACACATCACCTAACTTCAAATCGGCTAACTCCCTAAACAACACCAAATTTTGGAAAGTCAAGATAAATTTCTCTCTATGCAAATAGTGAACTGCTCCCAAGTAAAATATTCCTCGGGAATTGAAGCTATATGGGCACTCCACCAGTACATATTCATCTTTGGAGTTATCTAGAGGTCAACTTCTACCTCATTGTGTTATTTAACTCCAAGTCTTTAAAGATCCTTCTACAAATATCCATCCCATCTTGCACTCTAATAATCGACTCTATTTCAAGGAGCAGTCAACCTCTTAGACATATATGGTCTTTATAAAGCTCAACAAAGTCCACTCTAGGTATTTGCACTTGAGCAACATAACCATTTAGAGCAACTTTGGAATTCCAGAATAATGTCTCGCACGTCTTGGCGAACATATGCTGTAAATCGAGGTTAATGGTCCTCGACGCTGCCCACCCTCAACTTCGAAGATGGAGTCACTATAAACTTTTCTCAAACACTAGATCACTCCAATTTATAATAAGAATGATTAGTCTCTCATAGAGAAAAACTGCATTAATAGTGCTCGTGTGTGCAATACAACTTATACACTATATATACTACTATATAATTTTCAAAACCAAAATATATAACAAATACGCACTCTCTCGTATATATAAGTATACTCTAGATCCAGTCTAAGGTGACAACTGCTACCCTATCTCTACTGGATCATTGTATCAAATCAGGTAAAACATGTAACCTAAGCTTTAATAATAAATGTGACGACTTCCCTACACCTTCAATGCTCATATAATCGAATAGTGCGCTGCTGGAGCATCCGGCCGATGTAGGACGAGTGTCAATGGAAAGAAAACGAGGAAAGAAAAGGGAAAAGAAGATAAGAAAGAAAAAATAAAAGAAGAGAAAGAAAGAAAACATCAAACAATCACATAATTACCTGTTGTATATCTCTTAGCGCATCAGATATAATATAATAGTGACCATGAATATAGATAGTAGTAACTACATGAACCATAGAATCAAAATACAAAGGTTTATACAGTTACACAAAATAGTAATACTATTTACACAATTGATAAATAAACTCAACTGATAAACTATCTCTAATAATAGTAAGTCAAACACTGTCAAGGCTTCATAGTGTCGCACAGCGGTATAAACAATAAATAGCCCAAAGTATAAGTATGAGAAAGTGTTGCCTCCTGCTAGTCCATCTACAAAACTCCTTATACCATTCACACCTTCTTTCCAGTCTACTCATTTAGAAGTACCCAAGATAACAAGAAGCAAAATATGAAACTTAGAGTCAGACAACGGTCTGGTGTAAGCAATAACTAATCTCAAAACATTATAAAAGTTGATATAGTATATGGAACAGAGGCTATGAAGAATTATATATGTCTTGTCCCTGCATCCAAAGAGTTAGCACATAACGATCATAATATGCTACGCTATGAATATCATAAAGGGGTACTACATACTAGGTACAATGTCGGGGTGCATAGATATCCCTGTCCACGGCACCAACATCATGTGACCTCCGTAGAGTGATTAGTGGATAGTGAAGCAACCATAACAAGTATAGCATTCACAAAACAATACTAAGTTTCAATCGATGTGCTTTAGATATATGATAACTCGTATGACTTTTCAACTACTAGGGATTGATGGGTAAATACCAGTTTTCAGTTATACTCGTGTATCTCACAGACCAAAGCTAGATACTTGTCTTGCAGCCCGAAGTTGGACACTAAACCTAATAAACTGGTTTAGGGTATATGTGTCACGACCCTTCTTCCACTAACCAGAAAGACGTATCATAAATTAGGAAAGAAAGAGATAGAAAGAGAAAGAAAGAGAAGAAAGAAGAAACAACAACAGAATCTCAACAGCGGTACGAATAATTTATATTAATAACAAAAGTAATACATATTTTACAACAACTATCAGAGTTACACAGATAATACAACGCATACTAGACAGTTATAAACACATGTCTAGTTACTACAACACAATACAAAACAACTCAAACAAACGACTCAGAGATACCAACACAGCGGAATACTTAGATAACTACAACGCAGAAGCCTCCTGCTCCATTGCTCGTCCACAATTCATCAAAGCTAACATGAATCCCTTGGTTACTCATAAACATTTGAGTAACCCAAGAGTTTAAGAAAAACAGAAATAAACTCCGGGTCAGACATGGGTCTGGTGTGAGTAACAGGTTAAAGTTGCTTAACTTTTGAAAAACCTTTAAAAAGAAAGGTATCACTTAAGACTTCCCACACATAAACATGGAAAAGTTTTTACCTTACGCTAACCAAAACATTTGACAGGAAATCCCATGATATTATAATGGTGTCTATGGTTTTCAAATAAATTACAGAAATAGGTCTCACGTTCCAACATAGTTGGGCACAACTAATACGTACGTCACCTATTGGATTTTGAATTCCACACAATGGTAGGGCTACCGGGGTACCGCCCGCATAGTACGGGGCCTAGATCGCCGTACCGAGGATCACTCCCAATCCCTTGCAACACAAGGCCGGAACCATCCCTTACTGGACAGTCCCGAACAAGACAACCCCGCAGTTGGTCGCGACCCAACCGCACACGCAGCCGAATAAAAAGGGACTTCTAGACACATTAAAATCTCATCCTACTTGGGCATGACCCATATAGCCTTGCTGCACCTCCCCTATTTTAGCCATTCTCGGTTGATGAGGCTTGAGGCTACGATTACCTTTAGAGAACACATCTCTTAGAATGCTCATCGTCCACCTGACGATGTTCTGAAAGCATTCAATCCATACAAGTTCGTTCCGGGTTCGAACGAAACCGAAGGCATTATCTCGTTACACTCATTTTGGAATCACCCCCAGAGTTAACGACGATAACCCTTGCACTCTGAATCTTCATCTTCACTTGAGTTTCACGACCTATCGTTAATTTGGATCGATGTGGTTTTCGGATATCCAAATATGGAAACCCGACCCCGGTCTCATCGAATCCAAAACGCCATCTTTTAGGTCCAAGTTGTTTTACGTTTAAAACAATTCAATTAAATTACCTATATACACACTGATATATAATTCACATCATCACAATAGATAATAATCACCACATATATTCCCTATTATCATTATCAGAAGATAATCCAAATCATCGTCACAGTGCAACCACCGCATCCATATCACACAACATTACTAATCTCATATCTGAGATTCAAACCATTCAAGGAAATCCATATCATCCATATATAAACAAGGATTAGTAATCACACCATATATAATTAATTTAAAATGAATTAAATTAATCACACCATTCTAATTAATTTAAATTAAATTAATTACTTCAATTTATAAATCCTGCTTATATAACCATTGATTACAAACCAATCAATGAATTAATTCCCTTGATTTATTACCTTTGATTAATTATCCTTTAATTACATTCAAGTAATTAATTTCATAAATTAATTGTTCTGAATCAAATACAGTAATTAACCTTTAATTATTTCATAATTAATTAATTATAATTAATTACATTAATCCTTAATTAATTACATTAATTAATTACTTTAATCACTTATCATTGATTAATTAATTTCAATTAATTAATCTTAATTACATCATTAATTACATTAATTAATGATTCCTAATAACATTTAGATTAATTAACATCATTAAGCAATTAGCCATAACTATTTATCACTTTTGATTAATTAACTTCAGTAATTAACTATTCTTAATTACTTCATTGAGTAAATTGATTTCCCCTCAATTAATTATATTTAATAATTAATTATATTTATTAATCATCCTTGATCAATTTTATTAGTAATTAATTATCCTTAATTAATTACATTACTTAATTATTTTTCCAAATGATTTAATCAATCAATGCTTAAATTAATTATACCAAGTAACTAATTATTCGTTACTTTCACAAAGTAATTACCTTCTATAATAATTACACAAGCAATTTACCCCAAACTCTTCCATACTTCAATAAGTTACATTCAGTAATTACTCATATTTACTTCTCTAAGTAATTATCTTTCATTAATTACTTATCAGCCCATCAAATGATTATTCTAAATTAATTAAACTTAATTAATTAATTTAAACTAATCAAATTAATTAATTAATTACAATGAGTAATTAATACCTTTAATTACTTCATAAAGTATCATACTTAACCAAATACCATAATTGATTATCTAAATTAATTAATTTAATTAATTAACAAAATTAATCACATTAATTAATTAATAAATAATCCGAAGTTAATGACCTTCATTAACTTATCAACAACATCCTTAATTATCTTTGTTAAGTAATTAACTTAAATAAATCATTATTAGTTACAAATTTATTAATCTTTAATAATCATTTAATTAATCACTAATTGTTTAATTAATTAAGTTTTTAACTTAATTAATCTTAATCTCTTGATAAATTAATTTCTAATCATTAATTATAATCTTAAATTATTTAATTAATGATCTTATTTCCAAATTAATTAATCTTAATTAATTAACTTCAACCTTAATTTATTAATTCAAAACCCTTACTTAATAAATAAATTAATTATCCATCTAATTACCTTACTAATTTAATAAATCAAAATCACTAAATCTTTGATTTATCTTAAAATAAAATCATTCTTATTAATGATTACATTAGCATTGACAAAGCATATTTAAAACAACTTACTTTAAAATTTGTTTTTCAAATTACATTTTAAATTTTTAAATTTAAAATGAAATCAAACTTAACTTTAACAAACTTTTAAAAACAATTTAAAAACCTTTTAAAACTTACGCTAAAGAATTTCTTATTTTACAAAAGATGTTTAAAGGAATTTAAACCCAATTTTATTTAAGATACAAATCATATTTAAAATATATCTTAAACCTTCAAAGTTATTTAAACACTTATATTTAAAAACTTGCTTTATTTCTAAATTATGATTCAAATTTGGATTTAATTCAAGATTTAAACTTAGGTTTAAATCTTCTACTTTTTATTATAAAGCTTTATCTTTAATTTCAATTTATTTAAACTCTTTAAAGTTGTTTAAACATTTTAAGTTATAAAATTTAAATTAGATTTTAAAACTTGGATTCAAACTCAGTTTGAAATCCGTACTTTAAATTCAAGTTCTAAATTCTGTTTCAAAACTTGCTTCAGATTTTAAAACTAATTTTGAATTTGGAAATATACAGGTTTCAGAGAAACCTGTAGCCATCTAAAATACCGAGTCCCCTCTTCTTTAACTTCGAGTAAAACCCTATACAACTTCGAGCAAAAACTCGAATTACCCGAGTATAACTCGAGTCCCAAAAATCTGCAAATCCCAAACCTTCACCTGACACATTCCTTGCACCGTGCATATGCATGGTGGTTCTGGCCGCCTCCAGTCACCACCAAGTCAACGAACATGTCGTCGATTGCCCACAGATCCATCATCGATCAATAGATCCTCACAAGCATCAAGAAATCAAAATCGACATATAAACCACAACCTGGAGCTAAACTGTAACCACCACTCCAAACTAGAAACTCCTCATCCTTGCTTCTTGGGACATCGGAGGCTTTGGTACTCCGTCCAACACCTCTTCAACACCCAAGCAACCATCTTCCCAAATATTGAAGCACTCGATCCCCTATAGCCACCATGCTGATCAAAACACTGCACTGCCCAGAAACTAAGTTTAGAAATCTAATCCAACAATCACCATCTCCACGGTGATCTTCCACCACCTCCACCATTCTTCCCTAAATCACTGACCACTTCCCTACTTCCTGAAAGAGTTACGACCCTTAAGTCCATCCAGTTCATTAGAATTTCCTCCGTTTACACTTTCCAGTAAAAACAGCAATGTTCTTAATCCCAATACTAAAAGTCAAAATTTTTGTTTCAAAAATCAAATTTAAGCCTTAGGTTTTGATTCATGCACCTGAACCTAAGAAACAATCAAATTGAATTTTACCTGATTTTAGTTTACTTTGTTGTTTCTTTGTTTTCCAGTAAAACTACATGTTCTTTTAAGTTGAACAAAATCTTAAACTATAATTTGTGATAAATTAAACATACATTTTTAAGACTCATGTAGTATTAAAGATTGATTCAAGAGCACTTGAGTTTTACTAAATTATGGAGCTGGAACTTAGAAAAAAAACTGTAATAACATAAAACAGTAATCTATACTCATATACACAATACAATCTTTATCACAGGAAACAAGCATGCACTTCATAACCATATTCAGGTTTTTAAATTCATGAGGTTACTCACAAACATACTTGTTTTCATAGATTATTAGGCAACATAATTATTTACTTAAATTTTAATACTACAATGTTACTCACCTGATAAGATTCCTCGCATGAAACAGAGGCAAAGAGCTATTGGAAACTGGAATATTGTAACGACCCAATATTTTCAACCATTCGCATCCGCACATGTCGGACTTGAATTGTTCAAAATACTGCGTTGTAGAATAAATTTAGCAAACTCAGAATATACAGTAAATAAATCACAGAATCACATACACAGATATCAGAATCTCGCAGCGGAAATTAAAATTTAGTGGTTCATGAAGCCACTGATACATCTTTAACAAAACAGAACTTACATTGTCTATAATCCTCAATACAAATTTTAACATACACAGATAGAGAGTCTTCAAAGTCTTGAATTCCAGAAAGGATAAAGGCTGAAACAACTTCCAATAGCACGAATGATCTATTGAGTGTCCTAGCTACGGAGAAGAAACTGAAGCTGCAACTCAGGCTGACCCGAGCGTAAAATAAAACAAACACTCGAGTCAGGACATACATACTTATATGATGTAAGCTAAATCAAGTGTACTGTAATATAGAGCAAGTAACTTAAAGGATGCTTGGGACCGCCCATCCTCTAAGGATCCGTCAAACTATTTACTATGTAATATATTGCGCTATTATAATAGTGTCTATTTATAAAATAAACATACTTTTTTCTTAGCATTAAGGGGTTACCCATATAGCCCTTAACACGTAATAGTCCCAGTAGTCCATCCAATATCATAGCCCCTCCTGATCGGGAAGCCACCAGAGGATACCACACGGGCTACGGGAGAAATCCAAACTCGTACAAGGCTCGATATGGTAGGTGACACGGCACAACTAGGCAATGCCAGGGTAGATATACCAATTACGCTTCCGGACCGATGGTAACGCGAAGCCGCAGCAACCGCCCACCTCGAACAACACTCCCAAATCAAAGGTGCGCGCACCAAACAATCACAAGAGTAATAGAATGGCAACCGAAGAAGTGTGTTCGATCAGAGGAGCTACCTCATTAATCCGTCGATCGCTCCTGTTTTAGCCACCTTAAGCCAACTCACGGGAGTCGGGTCCACGTATATACCTTTCAAGAAACCGTCACCACCATCCTACTTCATTCTGGAATCTCCACCGCGTACACGGTTGTCAAAGTGGTTTTCGGTATCGACAGAGAGTATGCCCATATCCGATCCCGGTCTCTTTGCCAACCAAACGTTATTATAACCCGTGGTTATTTAAAAACAGTTTATACTTTAAATCAGAATAAACATTTCCATTTCAAAACTATAGATACGATATCATTTTAAAACCCAAAACAATAGGATATCGTTATATTCAAATATAATTCTTTCCAAAACCATACTGTTTATAATATCTGGAGACCAAATATTTGAATTATATCTTCAAAGGATAATGTTTTGGAAACTTTACTTAAATCCATAACTCCCAAACACAATGGTTTGGACATTCAACGGTATATATATAAATGGGTTAACTTTATGGTTACTTTGTAAAGAAGATAATTTACATAGCTTCACAAATATATTTCTTTATTTAAAGTTTAACCATAATTTAAATATCCCTTTATGTTCCCAAAACCATTTCAATTTTTATATATATCCAATTGGAGTATTTACTATTCAAAACTTAGTTTGGGTTTTATTCTTTCACAAATCAATGTTTTATATTTTTAGTCTTGAATATTCCCATAATTTCCATAAATAAAACTCCAAATTTTAACCATTAAATTTTTCCCAAAATTTACTTAGTACCAGAATATTTATCTTTAATTTATTTAGGAAAATACAGTTATAAATATTATGTCTTAAGTTTTTCCAAAACTTAAGGTAAAATAAAATTTATCAAATTCCATAAATTTTAGAGCAATCAAATTCTAGATTCCATAGCACTTAGGAAATGCTACCTAAAGTTATGGGTAAAACTAGTCAAATTTCAAAAGACAGCATTTAAATGCTGTAATAGATTGTTTAACTTGATAAATATTTCCAAATATAACCTATTTATTTATTCATTTATTAACTGAAATCTTATTCTTTCAAAATCCCGATTTACCAAATAAGTTATATTCCATAAATTTATTCAAATATTTATTTATTTCTTTATTTATAACTTATTAAAAATCAATATAAATTCCTTTAAAGATATAAATCAAATATTTAACTTCCAAAATAATTTTAAATATTTCAGAAAATATTATAAGGACCACGGGCCTGTATATAGTTTTCTAGCCTAGGTCAAGTGGTACGGATTTATATCATTTCAATCCGTAGTTTACAAATATCCCGGGTCCTATCATTTCAAACCCGCAATCCCAAGTTTAACAGTTTAACAGTTAACAGCATAATTTAACAATAATAATCATTTAGGCCTATCATTTCAGCCCATAACAATCTACGTATAACAGGGAACTTGCAGTGTGATTTAAGCAGTAAATAAACAATAACATAATATAACTGCAGATATAATACAACAGATAATAACTGATGAGGTGTCAATTTAAATGGGGTTCATCATTTTATATTACACTACAGACAGATAATAGTGACATAAAATTTTACACATACACTTGCAATAATTTACGAAATATAAATACGTATGTCTGGTGAGAAATACTCACCTGAAAGTTGCAGAAAATTTGAATTCAAAACGACGATTCACCGGTAAAGACCGACAGAAAATAACGATCAAATTTCTTCTGATGTCGCCTAGATTCAAATCTAGAACAAATTCAAATATTTTGAAACGCGACTTTAGAATGTATGGTCAAGAAAGGATTAAAATAGAACGGAAATTGTTTTGACTTGCTCGACCACTCCACCGTATAATGTGACCTAAATATACCCAAACGTGAACCGTGCTAACACAAAAATTACGACAAAATTTCCTAAAACAAAAACGGCAAAATGTTGAATACGCATACACGTGCACACTTGCATTCCTATGTATTATGAAAATGTTGTTGCTTAAATTTTCCTCAAACTTAGAGTCACTTTTTCAAATCCAGCTACTATCTTACATTTTAAACTTAATTTGCATCATTGCTTTATGACTTCATCCATCTTCAATCTAAACTTTCCAGGCTTAAAAACTGTACAGACACACCTCATCCTATCTTCAACTATTACTAGCATCCCCAAACTCCAGCCTTTTACTAAACACTCAGGTTAGATGAATTCACTCACAAGGCTTGGTCATCATATCCAAAGCAAGTTTTTACTGATCCATTCGTGCACCGTGTGATACACAGATATGCACAGCCTATGAATTTTATAAATGCAGACTACCACTCAACTACGTTTTTCTTAATTCACTCATATATGCCTCTATGCTCTTTTCTTCTTCTATCCTCTTTTGCAATGACTTACCCAAACTAGAACCCAAACCTGGTCTAAGTTTACAAATACAGTTTGTCTGAAAGGAGAAAAATGAGCAAATTCCTTATTATACCCCTAGTCGAACCCATGATTTTGAAATCAAAAGAAAACTCAGGTTAATGAGATGTTTGATAGAACTTGGTTTTACATATGTAAAATTTTTTTTCAAAGTAACCTCTCAGTTCTATAAAGTTAGTACCTCTGACTTAATTATGTATACAAAAAAAAAAAAAAAAAAAAAAAAAAAAAGAAAACTCTATAAACCCAGATCCATATGTTGTTCAAGGCATATGATAAGATTCTTAGAGGAAACAAAGTGGATAAATGGTAGTGTGGCCGAGCAAGGCAGAGATAAAACAAAATTTTCGAGGAAGAGGAAATATCTGAACAAAGAAAAGAAAATGACATAGACCATTTACCTGATAAGAGTTCGAGCCCGAGAAGAACAGACAAGAGAGAATGAAACTAAAGAAGATAAAGCAAAGTATATATAGATGGATTTTGCGAAATAGTCAGATATGAAACGTACGAGTATTAATGTAAGCGTTGATCTCTCCTACCACTCCTCTGTTAGAACGTTATGAGCGTGATTTACTGATCAGTTTGCAAAAGGATAAATCTTCGAAATATACAGGGGAAGCCAAGAGTTTCACAACGTATAAAGCTTGATGATAATTTAATGCCAGATTAATTTCCTGCGTGATTTGAGCTCATACCAGAGAACTGGTATCTTGGCAGGTATACATTGTTATAACTTCAAATTTATGTGATGTGTGATTAAATGATAAAACGGCAAGGCACATAAATTTGAACTGATGCGCATTTGAAGGGTGCTTGATTTATATTTTTTTTCTTTCCAGATGATATGTGTGATTTTAAACTGCTCATTATGAATATATTTTGATTTCACAATATGTTCCAATTAAACAGTTGCATGGTTAAAGCAAACATGCTTTGAAGTAGTTGCAGAGATTTATGGGGAAAATGGCAAGAATAGAAACGGAGCATTGCTTTGAAATCTGAACGTTTTGCATATATGCGTGATTTCTCCTTTCAGTTTCAAAGAAATAAAGGTTTCAATATTAAGAGGAAGAGAAATCAAATCTGCTGCCAGTTATACACAATTGATTGAATGCATCAGTTTCTTATGTTAATTGTTTACTCACGTGATTAAAGCAATGGGATAAATATATAGGGCTTTGAATATAACTGACGAGCTAAATCAGAGGAGATAAATCAATAGTTATCAATTATACAAGATGTCAGGGAATACGTTCACATTTCAAGCATTGATTTGGTAAATATTTGCTTTAAATCTTCGTATGAATTAAAGGAGAGATAAATGGGAATGAAAACATCAGTTTCTATATGATAAATGCTTATACGTGATTTAGTTTATACATTGATTTATAGGCAAACAAACGGCAAATAGTGATACAATGCAATATTCCCTTGGTCTTAAGAAACGGCAGAGGTGCTGATACAACTAGTGATTCAAGCAAATACATATAGATTTGTTTTAACTGTAGGTTGCGTGATTCATTTCCAGTTTTAATGCATGCGTGATATATCTTCCAAATATAAATATTTGCACGTTATAAGAATTTTTTTTTCAAAAGCATGCGTGCCTTATAAATTTCCAGATTTGATGAATATGGACTGTGTAATTTCCTTCCAGGATACTTTGCTTGAATTATATGTGTGATTAGGAACGGAAAATTTTATTTATTTATTTATTTATTTATTGCACAATAAAGGTGAAATAGAGAGATATACATGGGAATTGAGAAGTTGAAAAGATAGGCAAGGTTAAGTATGAATGCGTGATTTAAAACTGCCAATTGAAATCTAGATTTAATGCATGCGATAACTGCAATTTTTATGAGAAGCTTTGATTTCAAAATCTTATACTATTTAATGTAGGCGTGATTTTAGATTGATGATTTGCAGATAAAAGGATTTGTTTGAGGCGGAATCAAATGGACAAATGGGGAGAAAAGGGCAAGCAGCTTAAATGGTTTAAAGTATCAGTTTTATATATATAAATATGTAAATATGAATACGTGTGTGATGATTCATTTATATTTACATAAATTTTGATTTGTATTAAATATGTTTACAAATGTATTTGGACGTTCGCAGATACCATACTAGATCATAGGCAAAAACACAGGGGAAAAAGAGGAAGCTGTAGAGATTTAAAGCTTTCAGTTACAAAAGTTATAAATATGTTTACGTGATATAAGATTTAGGCAGTTACACAACATATAAAGTTTGAAAATATGTAAATATGCATGCGTGATTTCAGCATGCTTTGATTCTCCTATGTTTGATTTAATAAACAAACTGGCCAGACTTAATGCAAAACTTTTTAAAAAGAAACGTACAAAATGAAAAGTTGCGTGATATAAGCCTGGATATAAAGTTTGTACGTAACTTTATGTTCTTTTTTTTTAGTTCAGTTTGCAAAAATTATAAGTTTTTGAATTTACTGGAAGGCCGAGAGATTTGCTTCAGTTTTCTCTTTGAATAAATGCTTAAACGTGATTGAAGAAATAAACAAGGGAAGTTATCAATGCATGATTTTATTTCTGAGAAAAGGAAAGGCAAACTCATATTCAATTCAGCTTTGATTTACAAAAGGTTTAATTAAGGCATACGTTGATATGGGGAGAAATAAAGGTAAGTATACATCAGAGGATGAACGAAAGAGTTGATATGTATCGTATCAATTTAGGCATGTACAAATTTCTCCTTGGATTTTTGTCTCACACGTTACTTCCATGTTAAGTTTTTACTTCATTTTATTTATTTGATTTTAGTTTGAAAACAATAAATGGAATGGCAAGAATTTATGCAAAGCTTAGAAAAACGTATACAAATTTATTTAAAATCAGACTGTCAGTTAATGCAACGTAACGTTTGTTATAAAATCTCTGACTGATATTTTTCTCCAAAATTTTACGAAAACATGATTTTTACACTACGCTAAACAGACGCAGTCCAAAACATCAAAAATTTTCATAAAAATAACATTTTAAAAACACACGTTTTATTACGTCACTTATACCCTATAATTGACGCGTCCTTTAAACGCGAAATTTAACAGTTCAAAAATAGCTTAAATTTTCACAGTTATTATTTAATTTTATTGACATATACAAATTTTATAAAATATATCTCCAAATAAAATAATTAACTATTCTGATAAACACAATTTATATAAAATATATTTCAAAGTTAAATAATTAAAATAAAATAAATAGCTAAAACTAGGGCTGTTACACTCTCCCCCACTTAAAAACTTTTCGTCCTCGAAAAGGAACGAAAGGAAAAGAATCAAAAGAGGATAAGCTAGACAAACAAGAATCTTAAACGAATAGTTCCGGATTTGAAACACGAAGAAGATCCTCCAGAATCGGTTCTACTCTTCAGTTTGACCGTCAGTCCATGGGTGATAAACGGTGCTTAGGTCTCGATGAGTAACAAAGGTTTCAAAGAATATTGAAAGATTCCTAAATAGGCTGGTAGAAGCAATCGCCTCCACATTCTGTAGCAGATAGGGAAACCAAGGACACTTAAAAATAGTTCATAAACAAAATAAGATAATAAATTTGAAATCATAATGCTTTTGAGATTATAATACTTTGAAGGTCGTTAAAATTTATAGATATCATCATCTGGAAATCATATTACAAAAATCATAGCACTTTTTAAAATAATCTTCATATATACCTTTTAAATTCAATGCCAAATAATACTCATTTCAAAGTTGAAATATTTTAAGGTTCATTTATTCAATTATAAAATTTTCAAAACATTTTATTTTTAAAAACAGCAGCACTTATAATATGTTACGGTAGATATAATAGTATTTTCCAATCAATTCATTATTCTACTTAACTCTTGATTTAGCAATAACCTAACACTTTATTTAAAATACCTATTTTATAATTAAGATATTCCTTTAATAAGTTACACTTGAAATTTCCATTTGAAAACCAAATTCTCAATTATCAAATTTTAGTGATATTAAAATACATCTTAATCATAATTATCCATTTTTCAAGACATGTCTATTTCCAAAACAAGGATAGAAATTCAAATTTGATGAACTCAAATCAAATAGAATCCAAGCTAGTTAAAATCAGAAGGTCCGATGATTAAATAACAGAATAAGGAACTGGGTAAGTCTATATAAATCGCGGACAACCTTGACCTGGTCAACCGTGACTTGAAGAGTCGGATCGATATGATTGGGTAAATCTATATTTGATCCGAAGAGATAGAGTTCGGAATAACCAAAGATACTGGCATATAAACCGAGGATAAATATAAATCTCTGGTGAATCAATGTTAATGGTAAAGGAGTTTCGCCCCTTTATTAGAATAATGGCGAGACCGCCAATTTACTATAAAGATCATCCGAAGTGGAGTTATGGGACACTCCAGAATCTAAAGTAGATGAAAGTGAGGGACATGGATGAACTTTGGAACCACAGGGAATGTTCCAAATTCGAAAAGGAAGAGGTTCAAGCTCGAATGAAGGTGATTCTATAAATCAATTTACCATACATTCTAAGTTTGCCTAGAGCCAAAGCTCTGATACCAAATGTAACGACCCAATATTTTCAACCATTCGCATCCGCACATGTCGGACTTGAATTGTTCAAAATACTGCGTTGTAGAATAAATTTAGCAAACTCAGAATATACAGTAAATAAATCACAGAATCACATACACAGATATCAGAATCTCGCAGCGGAAATTAAAATTTAGTGGTTCATGAAGCCACTGATACATCTTTAACAAAACAGAACTTACATTGTCTATAATCCTCAATACAAATTTTAACATACACAGATAGAGAGTCTTCAAAGTCTTGAATTCCAGAAAGGATAAAGGCTGAAACAACTTCCAATAGCACGAATGATCTATTGAGTGTCCTAGCTACGGAGAAGGAACTGAAGCTGCAACTCAGGCTGACCCGAGCGTAAAATAAAACAAACACTCGAGTCAGGACATACATACTTATATGATGTAAGCTAAATCAAGTGTACTGTAATATAGAGCAAGTAACTTAAAGGATGCTTGGGACCGCCCATCCTCTAAGGATCCGTCAAACTATTTACTATGTAATATATTGCGCTATTATAATAGTGTCTATTTATAAAATAAACATACTTTTTTCTTAGCATTAAGGGGTTACCCATATAGCCCTTAACACGTAATAGTCCCAGTAGTCCATCCAATATCATAGCCCCTCCTGATCGGGAAGCCACCAGAGGATACCACACGGGCTACGGGAGAAATCCAAACTCGTACAAGGCTCGATATGGTAGGTGACACGGCACAACTAGGCAATGCCAGGGTAGATATACCAATTACGCTTCCGGACCGATGGTAACGCGAAGCCGCAGCAACCGCCCACCTCGAACAACACTCCCAAATCAAAGGTGCGCGCACCAAACAATCACAAGAGTAATAGAATGGCAACCGAAGAAGTGTGTTCGATCAGAGGAGCTACCTCATTAATCCGTCGATCGCTCCTGTTTTAGCCACCTTAAGCCAACTCACGGGAGTCGGGTCCACGTATATACCTTTCAAGAAACCGTCACCACCATCCTACTTCATTCTGGAATCTCCACCGCGTACACGGTTGTCAAAGTGGTTTTCGGTATCGACAGAGAGTATGCCCATATCCGATCCCGGTCTCTTTGCCAACCAAACGTTATTATAACCCGTGGTTATTTAAAAACAGTTTATACTTTAAATCAGAATAAACATTTCCATTTCAAAACTATAGATACGATATCATTTTAAAACCCAAAACAATAGGATATCGTTATATTCAAATATAATTCTTTCCAAAACCATACTGTTTATAATATCTGGAGACCAAATATTTGAATTATATCTTCAAAGGATAATGTTTTGGAAACTTTACTTAAATCCATAACTCCCAAACACAATGGTTTGGACATTCAACGGTATATATATAAATGGGTTAACTTTATGGTTACTTTGTAAAGAAGATAATTTACATAGCTTCACAAATATATTTCTTTATTTAAAGTTTAACCATAATTTAAATATCCCTTTATGTTCCCAAAACCATTTCAATTTTTATATATATCCAATTGGAGTATTTACTATTCAAAACTTAGTTTGGGTTTTATTCTTTCACAAATCAATGTTTTATATTTTTAGTCTTGAATATTCCCATAATTTCCATAAATAAAACTCCAAATTTTAACCATTAAATTTTTCCCAAAATTTACTTAATACCAGAATATTTATCTTTAATTTATTTAGGAAAATACAGTTATAAATATTATGTCTTAAGTTTTTCCAAAACTTAAGGTAAAATAAAATTTATCAAATTCCATAAATTTTAGAGCAATCAAATTCTAGATTCCATAGCACTTAGGAAATGCTACCTAAAGTTATGGGTAAAACTAGTCAAATTTCAAAAGACAGCATTTAAATGCTGTAATAGATTGTTTAACTTGATAAATATTTCCAAATATAACCTATTTATTTATTCATTTATTAACTGAAATCTTATTCTTTCAAAATCCCGATTTACCAAATAAGTTATATTCCATAAATTTATTCAAATATTTATTTATTTCTTTATTTATAACTTATTAAAAATCAATATAAATTCCTTTAAAGATATAAATCAAATATTTAACTTCCAAAATAATTTTAAATATTTCAGAAAATATTATAAGGACCACGGGCCTGTATATAGTTTTCTAGCCTAGGTCAAGTGGTACGGATTTATATCATTTCAATCCGTAGTTTACAAATATCCCGGGTCCTATCATTTCAAACCCGCAATCCCAAGTTTAACAGTTTAACAGTTAACAGCATAATTTAACAATAATAATCATTTAGGCCTATCATTTCAGCCCATAACAATCTACGTATAACAGGGAACTTGCAGTGTGATTTAAGCAGTAAATAAACAATAACATAATATAACTGCAGATATAATACAACAGATAATAACTGATGAGGTGTCAATTTAAATGGGGTTCATCATTTTATATTACACTACAGACAGATAATAGTGACATAAAATTTTACACATACACTTGCAATAATTTACGAAATATAAATACGTATGTCTGGTGAGAAATACTCACCTGAAAGTTGCAGAAAATTTGAATTCAAAACGACGATTCACCGGTAAAGACCGACAGAAAATAACGATCAAATTTCTTCTGATGTCGCCTAGATTCAAATCTAGAACAAATTCAAATATTTTGAAACGCGACTTTAGAATGTATGGTCAAGAAAGGATTAAAATAGAACGGAAATTGTTTTGACTTGCTCGACCACTCCACCGTATAATGTGACCTAAATATACCCAAACGTGAACCGTGCTAACACAAAAATTACGACAAAATTTCCTAAAACAAAAACGGCAAAATGTTGAATACGCATACACGTGCACACTTGCATTCCTATGTATTATGAAAATGTTGTTGCTTAAATTTTCCTCAAACTTAGAGTCACTTTTTCAAATCCAGCTACTATCTTACATTTTAAACTTAATTTGCATCATTGCTTTATGACTTCATCCATCTTCAATCTAAACTTTCCAGGCTTAAAAACTGTACAGACACACCTCATCCTATCTTCAACTATTACTAGCATCCCCAAACTCCAGCCTTTTACTAAACACTCAGGTTAGATGAATTCACTCACAAGGCTTGGTCATCATATCCAAAGCAAGTTTTTACTGATCCATTCGTGCACCGTGTGATACACAGATATGCACAGCCTATGAATTTTATAAATGCAGACTACCACTCAACTACGTTTTTCTTAATTCACTCATATATGCCTCTATGCTCTTTTCTTCTTCTATCCTCTTTTGCAATGACTTACCCAAACTAGAACCCAAACCTGGTCTAAGTTTACAAATACAGTTTGTCTGAAAGGAGAAAAATGAGCAAATTCCTTATTATACCCCTAGTCGAACCCATGATTTTGAAATCAAAAGAAAACTCAGGTTAATGAGATGTTTGATAGAACTTGGTTTTACATATGTAAAATTTTTTTTCAAAGTAACCTCTCAGTTCTATAAAGTTAGTACCTCTGACTTAATTATGTATACAAAAAAAAAAAAAAGAAAAAGAAAAAAAAAGAAAACTCTATAAACCCAGATCCATATGTTGTTCAAGGCATATGATAAGATTCTTAGAGGAAACAAAGTGGATAAATGGTAGTGTGGCCGAGCAAGGCAGAGATAAAACAAAATTTTCGAGGAAGAGGAAATATCTGAACAAAGAAAAGAAAATGACATAGACCATTTACCTGATAAGAGTTCGAGCCCGAGAAGAACAGACAAGAGAGAATGAAACTAAAGAAGATAAAGCAAAGTATATATAGATGGATTTTGCGAAATAGTCAGATATGAAACGTACGAGTATTAATGTAAGCGTTGATCTCTCCTACCACTCCTCTGTTAGAACGTTATGAGCGTGATTTACTGATCAGTTTGCAAAAGGATAAATCTTCGAAATATACAGGGGAAGCCAAGAGTTTCACAACGTATAAAGCTTGATGATAATTTAATGCCAGATTAATTTCCTGCGTGATTTGAGCTCATACCAGAGAACTGGTATCTTGGCAGGTATACATTGTTATAACTTCAAATTTATGTGATGTGTGATTAAATGATAAAACGGCAAGGCACATAAATTTGAACTGATGCGCATTTGAAGGGTGCTTGATTTATATTTTTTTTCTTTCCAGATGATATGTGTGATTTTAAACTGCTCATTATGAATATATTTTGATTTCACAATATGTTCCAATTAAACAGTTGCATGGTTAAAGCAAACATGCTTTGAAGTAGTTGCAGAGATTTATGGGGAAAATGGCAAGAATAGAAACGGAGCATTGCTTTGAAATCTGAACGTTTTGCATATATGCGTGATTTCTCCTTTCAGTTTCAAAGAAATAAAGGTTTCAATATTAAGAGGAAGAGAAATCAAATCTGCTGCCAGTTATACACAATTGATTGAATGCATCAGTTTCTTATGTTAATTGTTTACTCACGTGATTAAAGCAATGGGATAAATATATAGGGCTTTGAATATAACTGACGAGCTAAATCAGAGGAGATAAATCAATAGTTATCAATTATACAAGATGTCAGGGAATACGTTCACATTTCAAGCATTGATTTGGTAAATATTTGCTTTAAATCTTCGTATGAATTAAAGGAGAGATAAATGGGAATGAAAACATCAGTTTCTATATGATAAATGCTTATACGTGATTTAGTTTATACATTGATTTATAGGCAAACAAACGGCAAATAGTGATACAATGCAATATTCCCTTGGTCTTAAGAAACGGCAGAGGTGCTGATACAACTAGTGATTCAAGCAAATACATATAGATTTGTTTTAACTGTAGGTTGCGTGATTCATTTCCAGTTTTAATGCATGCGTGATATATCTTCCAAATATAAATATTTGCACGTTATAAGAATTTTTTTTTCAAAAGCATGCGTGCCTTATAAATTTCCAGATTTGATGAATATGGACTGTGTAATTTCCTTCCAGGATACTTTGCTTGAATTATATGTGTGATTAGGAACGGAAAATTTTATTTATTTATTTATTTATTTATTGCACAATAAAGGTGAAATAGAGAGATATACATGGGAATTGAGAAGTTGAAAAGATAGGCAAGGTTAAGTATGAATGCGTGATTTAAAACTGCCAATTGAAATCTAGATTTAATGCATGCGATAACTGCAATTTTTATGAGAAGCTTTGATTTCAAAATCTTATACTATTTAATGTAGGCGTGATTTTAGATTGATGATTTGCAGATAAAAGGATTTGTTTGAGGCGGAATCAAATGGACAAATGGGGAGAAAAGGGCAAGCAGCTTAAATGGTTTAAAGTATCAGTTTTATATATATAAATATGTAAATATGAATACGTGTGTGATGATTCATTTATATTTACATAAATTTTGATTTGTATTAAATATGTTTACAAATGTATTTGGACGTTCGCAGATACCATACTAGATCATAGGCAAAAACACAGGGGAAAAAGAGGAAGCTGTAGAGATTTAAAGCTTTCAGTTACAAAAGTTATAAATATGTTTACGTGATATAAGATTTAGGCAGTTACACAACATATAAAGTTTGAAAATATGTAAATATGCATGCGTGATTTCAGCATGCTTTGATTCTCCTATGTTTGATTTAATAAACAAACTGGCCAGACTTAATGCAAAACTTTTTAAAAAGAAACGTACAAAATGAAAAGTTGCGTGATATAAGCCTGGATATAAAGTTTGTACGTAACTTTATGTTCTTTTTTTTTAGTTCAGTTTGCAAAAATTATAAGTTTTTGAATTTACTGGAAGGCCGAGAGATTTGCTTCAGTTTTCTCTTTGAATAAATGCTTAAACGTGATTGAAGAAATAAACAAGGGAAGTTATCAATGCATGATTTTATTTCTGAGAAAAGGAAAGGCAAACTCATATTCAATTCAGCTTTGATTTACAAAAGGTTTAATTAAGGCATACGTTGATATGGGGAGAAATAAAGGTAAGTATACATCAGAGGATGAACGAAAGAGTTGATATGTATCGTATCAATTTAGGCATGTACAAATTTCTCCTTGGATTTTTGTCTCACACGTTACTTCCATGTTAAGTTTTTACTTCATTTTATTTATTTGATTTTAGTTTGAAAACAATAAATGGAATGGCAAGAATTTATGCAAAGCTTAGAAAAACGTATACAAATTTATTTAAAATCAGACTGTCAGTTAATGCAACGTAACGTTTGTTATAAAATCTCTGACTGATATTTTTCTCCAAAATTTTACGAAAACATGATTTTTACACTACGCTAAACAGACGCAGTCCAAAACATCAAAAATTTTCATAAAAATAACATTTTAAAAACACACGTTTTATTACGTCACTTATACCCTATAATTGACGCGTCCTTTAAACGCGAAATTTAACAGTTCAAAAATAGCTTAAATTTTCACAGTTATTATTTAATTTTATTGACATATACAAATTTTATAAAATATATCTCCAAATAAAATAATTAACTATTTTGATAAACACAATTTATATAAAATATATTTCAAAGTTAAATAATTAAAATAAAATAAATAGCTAAAACTAAGGCTGTTACAAATATGCATTAGCTTTTAAAACATGAGTTGCCTCTTTGTTTTGAAGCTGCAATTGCATGCTAATGAAACTTTGTTGAAGACATAAGACTTGATTTTAAACTTGCTTCAGATCTCAGGTTTAAAGAATGCAGGCATATGCTTTTGAAAGGAATTACATGTTTGATTTGAAACAAGTTTTTTTTGAAGATCTCAGATTTGATTTTGAAAATGAAAAGAATTTAAGAAAAAAATGCAGGCAGATTGGTTTGAAGAGGTTACAAACTACAGATTTGAAAAATTACAGGGGTTATTATCTTTTGAATTGGATTTTGATTTCAGGAGGAAGCTTTCGGATCTGATTTTGAAAATAAATTATAGGATATTGTTTTTGGTTTTTAAGAGTTTGGAAAAAAAATTGTTTCAGCTGAAATTTTTCTTCTTAACTTTGAAAAATGAAGATTACAAAAGGAAAAGAATGAAGAAAACATATTTATATAAGTTTAATTGATTTATTTAAAAATTAAAAAAAATTAAAAATAAAAGGACACATGTAAAAAAACTAACATTTGTTACATTAGTCACTTAATTTAACTACACTTATCATTATACCCTTAACATAATAACATGTGTCTTATAAGTAATTTTATTTATTTTTATTTAATTTAAAACTAAATGAAACCCTTTTCTTTATTTATTAAATACATATATATATATATATAAATTACTTTCATAAGAAAATGTATATGCATTTCTTTTTTCTAAAGAAAATGAAATGGAACAAATTATAAAAAATTAAAAGCTTACTTATATAATTTAGATATGTTTACTCTTTTGAAATTTCAAAATTAACTCAAATTCAAATGCTATAAATTTTAAAAATCCAATTTAAAACTAATTTATACTAAAAAAATATTGTATTTTAAAATTTATCTATATTTACATTTATTATTATTTGAAAATAACATATTTATTTAAATAATTTATAAAAGATATTATTAATTACTTATCACTAATCTAACTTGTTTAAATGTTTTAATATATAAATGGTATTTTAAATTTCCATATATAATTCCAAATTATAATTATTAAGCTATATTCAAAAAAGAAAATAAAATAAACTCTTTCTTATCTTATTTAAAATTTAAACTATGCTTTAAAATATATTTAAACAATTTAAAACATTTTCTTTAAGTATCGTAAAATCATATAGTTATTTATTAAATAGTTTTGAATAGTTATTTATTAAATAAAATAATAAATTTACAAATTATCAAAATGAATATTAGAATTTAAAAAAAAGATTTTATTTGTTTATTAAACTTCAAATCAAAACTTATCTATCTACAATATATATAAATATATATATATATATATATATATATACACACACATTATAAATGGAAAGCATTTTATTAGCTTTTAATAGTTAAAATTCACCAATTAAATATTTATTTAATTGGATTATTAAATCAAGTAAATTTTTATTAACAGAATTTATCAAATCAATTTAATTTTAAATACAGATTATTAAATTGATATTGCCAAAATTTTCGGGATATCACATTCCTTCTCCCTTAAAAGAATTTCGTCCCCGAAATTTAAAAGCAAAGGTAATTTAATAATCTCATTAAAGATTTTAAATTTAAACACAAGCATAAATCAATCATATGCTAACAATCAAATCAACCAATTTATTTAAACAAACAAATCTAATTATCCAGACAAAATTCTGGATAAAATTTCCTCGAGTTTCCCCAAGTATATATACCGGGATACTCGCTCTACAAAACCCAAACAATCAAAACTACGAAGCTACAGAGCTCTTCCTCATCTAGATCTACAGAACTAAACTGGATATCAGATTACACTCAAGTCTGACTACCCCACCAAACCTTCTGAACTGCTGGTTCCACAACCAGAAATAGCTCATACACGTACTCCCTCAAAGATACGTGAATCTCATTGAATCCAATTATCCAACTGGAAATTCAACTCTTGAAAACCAAACACCAATCCAACCAAAACACAAAAGAGATCCAAAACACATCGGAGCTAGCTTTGTAGTCTTACCAAATCTTGTAGCTCCATGGATCGGTGAAAAACTTATCCACATCAAATCTCCGACTCCGGAATCCAAATTCCTTCGTCTCTTAACCATAAAACTCTTCTAACAATCCTGGGCTGCCTACAAACTTCCCGATCAGCTCAATCATAGTTGATGTCTCTAAAAACAAGCCGGATTAGAAACAATCCAACACAATGATCTCCTCAGGATCAACCATGACCAAGATCATCAACTCTACTCTTCAAACATCAGAAGAACAAATTCACTTCTTCTAGGAAAAACAAAACAGAAACACTCCCAAATTGCTTCCGCTGCACAATTCTGATCTGGAATAGAAGAAAAATGCTGATGATGAACACGAGCACAATCTGGACAACACATCCCAGAATATGATTCAACAGATCCATAAAAGAAAACTCAAAAGTTCCACCAATCCTGAGCTGCTTCACCAAACCTTATCTCGAGAAACCATCATTCTACTAGCTGAACCACCAGTAGCGCTCCTGGAATCCGATCGATAAAAAAACTCAATCTCCAGATACAGAAAAACCTTTGACTACTCAAAAGACATCCAGAAAATCTCTGATAACCCAAGAGATCACTCAAACAATCGCAAGTCACTTTTGCGATCAATCCAGACCAATTCCCAAAGAAAACGGTTCCCTCTTTACCAAACAGAACAGCTTACACTTAACTAGCCAATCCATCGAAGAAACAGGCCCACTCTGCTGCTTCTGAATTCCTCCTTCAGAAAAACTGCTAACCAAAGATCTTCTTGCTGGCACACAGAACACTCCATATTGAACTACTGACACCGATGCCAAAGACTTCCTAATCCAAAGCTCTTCAAGAAACTCGGACCTCAAAGCCATCCACCATATCCTACTGAACCCAGCCAGAACACCGAAGCAGACACACTTCCTGAGGTATCAAAATACCATCACACACTTCTGCTAAACCGACAGATCCAAACTCAACTCATCCAATTTCAAAGATAGACTCCGAACCTTAACAGGTTTCCTTCAGAGATCGTTGAATTCTTTTCACCTCAACAAAGCTTACTCGAGACGGTATTAGGTCTACAGTCTCAACAGATACACTTCCAACCTCAAACATTCAATCTCCAACCAATGGTAGTAGTTGTGTTACACACACCACTACCTTATCTACCTTTGTAACCTATATTGGAAAACCCGAACAGGTAACCCGACCAATAGGTAGAAATAATATATATATATATATATATATATATATATATATATATATATATATATTAAAATTACAAATACACTATCTCAAGAAAGAAAACACTCCAAAGCCTAGGTATTCACTCAACCTAGCGCTCTGATACCAACTGTCACGACCCGTCTTCCACTAACCAGAAAGACGTATCATGAATTACGAAAGAAAGAGATAGAAAGAGAAAGAAAGAGAAGAAAGAAGAAACAACGACAGAATCCCAACAGTGGAACGAATAATTTATATTAATAACAAAAGTATTACATAGTATACAACAACTATCAGAGTTACACAGATAATACAGCACATACTAGACAGTTATAAACACCTGTCTAGTTATTACAACACAGTACAAAACAACTCAAACAAACGACTCGGAAATACCAACATAGCGGAGTACTAGATAACTACAATGCAGAAGCCTCCTGCTCCATTGGTCCTCCACAATTCGTCAAAGCTAACCTGAATCCCTTGGCTACTCGTAAAAATTTGAGTACCCAAGAGTTTAAGAAAAACAGAAATAAACTCCGGGTTAGACATGGGTCTGGTGTGAGTAAAAGGTTAAAGTTGCTTAACTTTTGAAAAACCTTTAAAAAGAAAGGTATCACGTAAGACTTCCCATACATAAACATGGAAAAGTTTTTACCTTACGCTAACCAAAACATTTGACAGGAAATCCGGTGATATTATAATAGTGTCTAGGGTTTTCAAATAAAATACAGAAATAGATCTCACGTTCCAACATAGTTGGGCACAACTAATACGTACATCACTTATTGGGTTTTGGATTCCATACAATGGCAGGGCTACCGGAATACCGTCCATCACAATACGGGGCCTAGATCGCCGTGCCGAGGATCACTCCCAATCCCCTGCAACAAAAGGCCGGAACCATCCCTTACTGGACAGTCCTGAACAAGACAACCCCGCAGTTGGCCGCGACCCAACCGCCTACACAACCGAATAAAAAGGGACTTCTAGACAGGGGAAAATATCATCCTACTTGGGTATGACCCACTTAGCCTTGCTGCACCTCCTCTGTTTTAGCCATTCCCGGTTGATGAGGCTTGAGGCTACGATTACCTTTAGAGAACACATCTCCTAGAATGCTCATCGTCCACCTGACGATGTTCTGAAAGCATTCAATCCATACAAGTTCATTCCGGGTTCGAACAAAACCGAAGGTATTATCTCGTTACACTCATTTTGGAATCACCCTCAGAGTTAACGACGATAACACTTACACTCTGAATCTTCATCTTCACTTGAGATTCACGACCTATCGTTAATTTGCATTGATGTGGTTTTCGGATATCCAAATATGGAAACCCGATCCCGGTCTCATCGAAGCCAAAACGCCACCTTTTAGGTTTAAGTTGTTTTAAGATTAAAACAATCCACTTAAATTATCTATATACACGCAGATAGATAATTCACACCATCACAATAGATAATCATCACCATAGATAATCCCTATTATCATTATCAGAAGATATTCCAAATGATCATCACAATGCAACCAATGCATCCATATCACACAACATTACTAATCTCATATCTGAGATTCAAATCATTCAAGGAAATCCATATCATCCATATATAAACAAGGATTAGTAATCACACCATATATAATTAATTTAAAATGAATTAAATCATACAAACCATCTTTAATTAATTTAAAGTAAATTAAATTAATTACTTCAATCTATAAATCCTGGTTATACTGCTTATATAACCATTGGTTACAAACCAATCAATTAATTAATTCCCTTGATTTATTACCCTTGATTAATCATCCTTTAATTACATTCAGTAATTAATTTCACAAATTAATTATTCTTAATCAAATACAGTAATTAACCTTTAATTACTTCATTAATTAATTAATTATAATTAATTACATTAATCCTTAATTAATTACATTAATTAATTACTTTAATCACTTATCATTGATTAATTAATCTCAATTGATTAATCTTAATTACATCATTAATTATATTAATTAATGATTCCTAATTACATTTAGATTAATTAACTTCATTAAGTAAATAACCATAACTATTTATCACTTTTGATTAATTAACTTCAGTAATTAACTATTCTTAATTACTTCATTGAGTAAATTGATTTATCCTAAATTAATTATATTTAATAATCATCCTTGATCAATTTTATTAGTAATTAATTACCCTTAATTAATTACAGTACTTAATTATTTTTCCAAATGACTTAATCAATCAATGCTTAAATTAATTATACCAAGTAACTAATTATTCGTTACTTTCACAAAGTAATTACCTTCCATAATAATTACACAAGCAATTTACCCCAAACTCTTCCATACTTCAATAAGTTACATTCAGTAATTACTCATCTTAATTACTTCTCTAAGTAATTATCTTTCATTAATTACTTATCAGCCCATCAAATGATTATTCTAAATTAATTAAACTTAATTAATTAATTTAAACTAATCAAATTAACTAATTAATTACAATGAGTAATTAATACCTTTAATTACTTCATAAAGTAATCATACTTAACCAAATACCATAATTGATTATCTAAATTAAATAATTTAATTAATTATCAAAATTAATCACATTAATTAATTAATAAATAATCCCAAGTTAATGACCTTCATTTACTTATCAACAACATCCTTAATTATCTTTCTTAAGTAACTAACTTAAATAAGTCATTATTAATTACAAATTTATTAATCTTTAATAATCATTTAATTAACCACTAATTGTTTAATTAATTAAGTTTTTAACTTAATCAGTCTTAATCTCTTGATAAATTAATTTCTAATCATTAATTAAAATCTTAACTTATTTAATTAATGATCTTATTTCCAAATTAATTAATCTTAATTAACTAATTTCAACCTTAATTTATAATTCAAACTCCTTACTTAATAAATTAATTAATTATCCATCTAATTACCTTACTAATTTAATAAATCAAAATCATTAAATCTTTAATTTATATTAAAATAAAACAATTCTTATTAATGATTACATTATCATTGACAAAGCATATATAAAACAACTTACTTTAAAATTTGTTTTTCAAATTACATTTTAAATTTTTAAATTTAAAATGAAATCAAACTTAACTTTAACAAAGTTTTAAAACATTTTAAAAACCTTTTAAAACTTACGCTAAAGAATTTCTTATTTCATAAAAGACGTTTAAAGGAATTTAAAACCAATTTTATTTAAGATACAAATCATATTTAAAATATATCTTAAACCTTCAAAGTTATTTAAACACTTACATTTAAAAACTTGCTTTATTTCTAAATTACGATTCAAATTTGGATTTTAATTCCAGATTTAAACTTAGGTTTAAATCTTCTACTTTTTATTTTAAAGCTTTATCTTTAATTTCAATTTATTTAAACTCTTTAAAGTTGTTTAAACATTTTAATTTATTAAATTTAAATTAGATTTTAAAACTTGGATTCAAACTCAGTTTGAAATCCATACTTTAAATTTAAGTTCTAAATTCTATTTTAAAACTTGCTTCAGATTTTAAAACTAATTTTGAATTCGGAAATATACAGGTTTGAAAAAAACCTGTAACCATCAAAAATACCCATGTCCCCGCTTCTTTAACTTCGAGTAAAACCCTATACAACTTTGAGCAAAAACTCGAATTACCCGAGTATAACTTGAGTCCCAAAAATCTGCAAATCCCAAACCTTCACCTGACATATTCCTTGCACCGTGCATATGCACGGTGGTTCTGGCCGCCTTCAGTCACCACCAAGCTGGAGCTAAACTGTAACCACCACTCCAAACTAGACACTCCTCGTCCTTGCTTCTCCGGCTATCGGAGGCTTTGGAACTTCGTCCAACACCTCTTCAACACCGAAGCAACCATCTTCCCAAATATTGAAGCACTCGATCCCCTATAGCCACGATGTCGATCAAAACACTGCACTGCCCAGAAACTAGGTTTAGAAATCTAATCCAACAACACCATCTCCATGGTGATCTTCCACCACCTCCACCATTTTTCCCTAAATCACTGACCACTTCCCTACTTCCAGAAAGAGTTACGACCCTTAAGTCCATCCAGTTCATCAGAATTTCCTCCATTTACACTTTCTAGTAAAAACAGCAATGTTCTTAAATCCCAATACTAAAAATCAAAATTTTTGTTTCAAAAATCAAATTTAAGCCTTAGCTTTTGATTCATGCACCTGAAGCTAAGAAACAATCAAATTGAATTTTACCTGATTTTAGTTTAATTTGTTGCTTCTTTGTTTTCCAGTAAAACTGCAGGTTCTTTTAACTTGAACAAAATCTTAAACTATAATCTATGATAAATTAAACATACATTATTTAAGACTCATTTACTATTAAAGATTGATTCAAGAGCACTTGAGTTTTACTAAATTATGGACCTGGAACTTAGGAAAAAAAACTGTAATAACATAAAACAGTAATCTATACTCATATACACAATACAATCTTTATCACAGGAAACAAGCATGCACTTCATAACCATACTCAAGTTTTCTAATTTATGAGGTTACTCACAAACATACTTGTTTTCATAGATGATAAGGCAACTTAATTATTTTCTTAAATTTTAATACTGTAATGTTACTCCCCTGATATGATTCCTTGCATGAAACAGAGGCAAAGAGCTATTGGAAACTGGAATATGCATTAGCTTTTAAAAATTTGAGTTGCCTCTTTGTTTTCAAACTGCAGTTGCATGCTAACGAAACTTTGTTGAAGACATAAGACTTGATTTTAAACTTGCTTCAGATCTCAGGTTTAAAGAATGCAGGCATATACTTTTGAAAGGAATTACAGGTTTGATTTGAAACAAGTTTTTTTGAAGATCTCAGATTTGATTTTGAAAATGAATAGAATTGAAAAAAAATTTAGGCAGATTGGTTTGAAGAGGTTACAAACTACAGATTTGAAAAATTACAGGGGTTATGATCTTTTAAATTGGATTTTGATTTGAGGAGGAAGCTTTCATATTTGATTTTGAAAATAAATTATAGGATATTGATTTTGGTTTTTGAGAGTTTGGAAACAAAAAAATTTCAGCTGAAATTTTTCTTCTTAACTTTGAAAAATGAAGATTAGAAAAGGAAAAGATTGAAGAAAATATATTTATATAAGTGTAATTGATTTATTTAAAAATAAAAATAAAAAATAAAAATAAAAGGACACATGTAAAAAAACTAACATTTGTTACATTAGTCACTTAATTTAACTACACTTGTCATCATACCCCTTAACATAATAACATGTGTCTTATAAGTAATTTTATTTATTTTTATTTAATTTAAAGGTAAATGAAACCCTTTTCTTTATTTATTAAATACATATATATATATATATATATAAATTACTTTCATAAGAAAATGTATATGCATTTCTTTTCTTTTTAAACAAAATGAAATGAAACAAATTATGCAAAAAATGAAAGCTAACTTATATAATTTAGATATGTTTATTCTTTTGAAATTTCAAAATTAACTCTAATTCAAATGCTATAAATTTTAAAAATCCAATTTAAAACTAATTTATATTAAAAAAATATTGTCTTTTAAAATTTATCTATATTTATACATTTATTATTATTTGAAAATAACATTTTTATTTGTTTAAATACTTTATAAAAGAAATTATGAATTACTTATCACTAATCTAACTTGTTTAAATGCATAAATGTTTTAATATATAAATGGTATTTTAAATTTCCATATATAATTCCAAATTATAATTATTAAGCTATATTCCAAAAAGAAAATAAAATAAACTTTTGCTTATCTTATTTAAAATTTAAACTATGCTTTAAAATATATTTAAATAATTTAAAATATTTTCTTTAAGTATCTTAAAATCACATAGTTATTTATTAAATAGTTTTGAATAGTTATTTAATAAATAAAATAATAAATTTCCAAATTATCAAAATGAATATTAGAATCAAGAAAAAAGATTTTATTTGTTTATTAAACTTCAAATCAAAACTTATTTATGTATAATATATAAATATATATATATATACACATTATAAATAGAAAGCATTTTATTATCTTTTAAAAGTTAAAATTCACCAATTAAACATTTATTTAATTGGATTATTAAATCAAGTAAATTTTTATTAACAGAATTTATCAAATCAAATTAATTTTAAATACAGGTTACTAAATTGATATTGCCAAAATTTCTGGGATATCACAATATGTTTCCAATTAACCAATCCGGAGTAGCCGGACTAATTACCCACTGACATCCTTATAGTACCCCTTCTTTGAGTACAACAGAAAAAAATTTGAGTATCAACGATCCCTTAGCACACGTATCCAAGCTCTTCACTGCTTCACCTATATGCTCGATAGAACCAATCAACATTCTATCCACGGGTCACCCCCAAAGAACCCACACATGTGGAAAACCATGACGACTCCTTTTGACATCAAGCCTTCAACCTCAGAACCTAACTCCATGCACAAACAAGCTACCATCCAAAGTCCTGAAACTGCCAGCCTCGTAATCTAATTGCATGCACCAACAAGCTACCATCTGATGTCCTGAAACTGCCACGTTGAAACGACACATCATCATGATTATCAATATCACTCCTCATAGAGCAATAACATCAAAACACATAGTTGGCGCCGTGAACAAACCATCATATCGCATTCCTCGAAGTCTCCTTACTGTCCATGCCAAATGTCAGTCAAATCAGCCATCATCAATAATGGCAGGTACCAAACACTCTACAGTGGTCAATACCAACCACTTTGGTAACGTAATCAACCAAAAATGGATGAGCACAACCAAATGGAAATGTTCGGCGTCCATCTTAAAGTCCAAAGTCCGTCTAAGTCCATCTTCTTCGATCTTTAGATCAGTCGGCATGCAATCCTATACTCTCTTACAACTTATCCCATTTGTTTAGGTTTCCAATCAATGGGCATAAAATCCTAACGTGCGGGATATTCCCTAATACTGATCACCCATGAATCGACGTTTTCAACCAAAACAAGCAAACATGCACACGTGAAACCAACAAGCATACATACATCCAATATAGCATATGTATAACATGTATAATGCATCTATATCAACCAATGGGGTTCATATAAAAAACGGCCTAAAACTAGCAATTTCCTTAAAAAAAGCTTGTCAATGGCAAAAATGAGATATTCGATTTAAAACCATTTTAATATACTTTTAATTTCTTTTTATAAAAATCAAGTAGGTGTTTATATATATTGAAATCACATCTTAAAGTTAGAAATCATTTCAAAATATATATTTATACTACATTAACAATCACAGTATCATGAGAGATAATATCAATCACCTCAACAAAAGCTGATCAAAACAACCTCAAATTGTAGAGCTCTCAATAAAGAGCGCATAAAGGAACCTTATCCAAATCGGACTTCGTATGCAAAAAATATGCATAGTTTAAGATTTCAGATTAAATAAACAATTAATGACCTAATAATAAAATAAATTAACTACTTATGAATGTTATCCTTTCTTCCCTAATTAACTACTCCGGTACATAAATCGCTGCACAATGAAATCCACCATCGACCGTCTTCCTCCCTTGATTTTCTCCTCATCCAAAGCAAAAAAATGATGCGTTGTCTTCGCCAACGAGTCCCTTTATGCATGTGCTCCACAACCATCACCATAAATTTGAAATCAGTTATCCTTGGAAAATTGTGACATGATGCCACAGAAAACCCTTTAAAATGTCACTTTTCACCTTGTTCGATCATAGCTCAAGCGGATGGTATGGGACGGTGTGTCTTGCAAAGAGAAAAATAAAAGTGCTCTCCATTTCGCTGAACTCCTCCTCTACTGCTAATAACCCCAAACCCTAGTTAACGGCTACTATTCAGGGTCAATACTGAATGATGTCACATAGTGAATCGCATACATCATCCAAGGCAGTCCTTGCCATGGTGTTAACGAATCAAGTCTCATGATTTTTAATTGAGTAAATCACTTAGTTTAGATTTTGGAAATAATTTAGGGGAAGGGCCATGTTTCTTAATGTAACAGTAACAAGAAAATGAGAAAGAGTGGAGGGTTTTAGGTAGGGTTTGTTTATTAATATAATATTTATTTTATTTGAATTCTCAAATAAATGATCGTACATTTTGAGCTCAAACGGTCACACTACATCCGATCACAACAAAACTTGTTTACGTACATTGCCTCTTTCTTTGGGTCCCAATAATACAAATTTCATCGCCACCTAAGATAGTATTCTGATATGATAATTTCAAGCTTTTCAAAATCGTTTCGGCCATCGAATAGTGTGATCGCCAAATATAGCGATGCTCCTACTTATTTCAATTTACAATGTCGATATGAACTCAACGGAAGTGGTCTCGAGTCCTGGTTCAGTCGTATGAGAAAAATCATATTTTTGAGATCGTCAATTAATTAATGATCCAATATTTAAGTCTATTTTTTAAATATCCGATCGTTAAAAATACGGGTCATTACAGCTCTCCTCCTAAGAGGACAACTCTTTCATCAGAAAATATAGAAACCATTCCTTTTCTTATTCCTTCATAAATTTTTATTCCGGTCAAAATATTACATTTATCTTTTTCAAACGAAATTGTAAATCCTTTATCGCAAAGTTGACCTATCCTAAGTGAATTATGTTTCAAATTCTGTACTTGTTATCTGGTCTTTTGACCCAAGTATATTCAAACTGACAAGACAAGTTAGACTCGAAGATTATCGAGGCAAGAAGTTCAGAGAGATTGTTCTAGGGTCCAAATACCAAGTAAAAACAAGACCACAAAGTGGGGGCAAGCCATCCCAGGAAATTCCAAAGTTGTAAAAATCACTAGGTGAGGGTTCATCACCAATCTCGCACCCAAGGAAGAAAATCACTAGGTGAGGGATCATCACCTATCCCACACTTAGGGCAAGACCATATCAAGTGCTGAATCCCACTAAGTATGGGATTTGTACCAATCCCTTTCTTAGGCGATTGGTACCGATCCCTTACTTCGGCTACTCGCAACACGGAGCATTATAAGAAACCAGCCCCAAGAGAGTCAACTGAAGACCACAGGAAATCTAGAAATTTTTGTAGACTTCACGAGATATATGGTCATGAAATGAAAAAATGTAGACACCTTCATGATATGATAGAAGAATTGATCCAAAAGAAAACTCCAATGGTTTGTGAAAAACTAACAGGATGGTGGGCAAGGAACATCCGAACCACAATGAGGATAGACCTCTCCTAGTGTTGACGAACCTATGCGGGCTGAAAGAAGATTGATTATAAACTAGAGAATTGACATTCATCTTCCAACAGTGAAGGGCTAGAGTGGAATGGAATAACGAGCATCCATGACGCTTTTTTTCTTGGGAATATAACTTATTCCCAATTGCTTAAAATTACTTCATAAGACAGACTCTGTTATTTTTCAATGAAATGTATTTCTAGCTATGAAAAACTTTCACCTTTATGTAATTTTGTTGTGAACCACGACCAACTCGAATGAAATTACATAAAAATAATGCAAGTGTGCAGGTACCCAGAGTAGATGCGTATTGAATCTCTTTGGCCCATGATCAGACCTATGGATCTCTACCGAGTCAAGCGTCAGTAGCCCGCTCATTAGCCAACTCTTTCCCCTGACTCGAGGGCAAGACCGTGATCCTAAAATGGATATGACTTGACCATCCACTCTCAAGTTCATACCCATTATCCAGAACACTTAAACCTTTCTTAGAGATCGGTAGACTTAGAACCCAGTCTATCGTGGATGTGATATGACCGTCCATGCACTAACTCTTGCCCTTGACATGTGGCTCAAAAAATAAACCGAAATGGATGTGACTGACATCCATCAACTTAATTATATTCCTTGGCCCGACAGAGGGAGTTCAAACCAAAATTGATGTGGTTGACCTTCCATCAACTTAACTTTATCCCTTGACCCAATAGGAGGAGTTCAAACAAAAATGGATGTGACTAACCTTCCAAACTTAACTCTTTCCCTTGATCCGATAGGGAAGCTTAAACAATAAATGAGCAGATATGACAGGCCATCCGTCTCCTAACTCTTTCCCTTGACTCGACAGGGGGAGTTTAAACATAAAAGGGCATGACCCAACCATCCATTGCTGAACTTAGAGCAGATGTGGCCAGACCATACGGCTCCTAGCATTTTTCCTTGACCCAATAGGAAGAGCATAAATCATAAAGCGGGCGTAACTTGATCATTCGATCCTAGATGGATGTGATCCGACCATCCATCAGCCTACTCCTTCCTTTGATCCAATGGGAGGAGTATGAAACTAGAATGGATGTGACATGACCGTCCATTCACCACCTTTGACCAAACAAAGGTGGAGTTTACTTGATCGTTCACTTACCAGCTTCATTCCTTAACACAAGAGCTATCACTACCTACGATCTAGGCGTACTCCAACTCTACCTTTGATCTGACAAGTGGAGTACCAGCTGAGGATGGGTGTGACTTGGCCTCCTATTCGCTACTTTAGACCTTAGCACCGATTAGAAAAGTATAACTTCATAAGAATGAGATTTGAAGCATGTTATCCTAAGACTGGGGAAGAAGCACAAGCACCAAAAGCTGGATACGATAGCTTAAAACTATGGCTCGTGCCTAGTGTTCAATATGACTTAAGACTACAACCGAAAGGATGCCTTAGGATGGAACAATAGGAATCGCTCGATCACTAGCTCATGACTTGGATCCACGTCGTTATGGATAGCCTCATTGCCACCATCTACTATTTCATCTTCCTCAACATCATCCTGAGCATCCTCGACCTCCTAACGGAGGACTGGAGGCACGATAGGGATGGCATGACCTATTTCTAGTTATGCATGGCTACCCATAACTTCTTCGTGAGCTTCCCCAATTTAGCCAGTACCACGACCCTCCCTATAGGGGTTGGTACTGTGTCCTAATCATATTAAAAAAATAAACAAAAAAACTCGTGATTACAATTCCATGGAACTTGGAAATGACCTATAAGCATATGAACATGCTTGGGATCCAATGGAAAAATATATGCATGGACGTACGAGCACGTATGGATACTCGACGTGTAATATTCTAAATCAAGGATAATTGAATTCTTACTTGGAACTTTTGGAAAAGAAACTAATTTAGATAATCGAGGCCTACTAACTAAATCAACTAGCTCATTGGAACCAAGCACAAACGATTGCCAAGAATATATATTCTAATTTTATAATGCCCGATACCGACCAAGTGTCTCAGCAAGTAGTTAGAGATACCACTCTTCATAAGATCAACTCAACGAGAAAATAACAATTTGAGACACTTAATGGAATCCTTCATGATGATCCTAACTTTTCTCGATTCAAAGCACATTATGTTTGCAATAAAATGTACTTTGGGGCACAGGTGTTATCCGGCCTTTTGACCCAGCTATATTCAGACTGACTGGACAAGTTAGAATCAATGATTATCGAGGCAAGCAGCTCTCAGAAAGATGATCCTAAGGTCCAGATACCAAGTACAAAAAAGATCATAAAGTGGGGGAGCAAACCATTCCAAGAAATTCCGAAGTTATAAAAATCACTAGGCGAGGGATCATCGCAGATCCCGCACACAAGAAAGAAAATCACTATGTGAGGGATCATTGTCGATCCCACACCTAAGGCAAGACCAACTCTTATGGCTCCTAAGGATCATCATCGATCATCATCAAGTGCTAAATCCCAAAATATATGGGATCCGTACCCTAGGCAATTCGTACCTAACCACAAATCTTCATCCAAGGTGACCTTGACTCCTTCCACTCATTACTAATGATGCCATAAGCATATTTTAAGTTCCTTTCCTGTGATTCTATGAAATTCTCAATCGATCCCCATAAGCCCTAGGGTCGGAAACATCCTGGAATATGCTAAGTATAGATCGACTCTCCACCCTACATATGTTATCGATACCAATCCCTAAGGGTACATCCAAAGTAGCACCCACTCTTATGGCACTCTTCACAATCTACGTAGAGCTTGATTCAAGTGTTGTTTCAAAGTTCCTATGCGTCTAATTGTCAATCTCTATATGTAGCCTAAAGCAATTCAACCTTCTGTAGATCCATCGCTTGGACGAAAAAAACACCTAGGTGACTATGCAAAACAACCTTGTAAACATGAAACCAACATCAAAATGAGTCAACATATGAAGTCGCAAGACCATATGATGCATACATAGGGATTGGTACCGATCTCCAACCCTAGGGGATCCAGGGTCGAGATTTTTTGGAGAATTTCATCTTCATTGTGAGGATCTGTATGCAAAATATCAGCGAGATATTTGGGTGTTTGCCCTTATAAATATAGGTGGAATGGTTCATTCTAAGGATCTTTACGCTGTCGTTACACTCTCACTCCATTGAATTCTGGAATCCATGCTAATCCTTCCTACTTGTAATTATAAAATCTAGTGCAGAAGCCATAAAATCATTCAAGTGGACGTAAGTCAAGATTACCGAACCACTATAAATTTGCGTGTGCTTTTTTTACTCTATTTCATTTACGTCCTTCCGTTTAATCACTACTGCATACTTTTCTTAAGTGTTTATGCCATTTTTGGTTCAAACACTACCAGTAAGATGTTTGTGATTAATGTTGCAGACATCACCAACGCCAATGACATATTTTTTAGAGTTATCTACAAAGGTGACAATGCCTTCGTTCTTGTATTTGATATTCATAAGCATGTGTAGATTTCTCCATGTGTTTGGAACATCCACTATCAAGAATCTGTCTCTTCTTTTCTTGTCTGCTACCTACAAAAAATATGAATTGGAATTGGTAGCCATTTCCTACGTTATGGTCCTAAGGGTAAGATCTTTGGAAACTATACGGAAAAGGGTTTGGTTTTTGGTTTAAAAATGAAATCATCATTATTATGAACTTTATTTTAAAAATCTTTTACATACTTATGTTTGAAGTTGTTATCACTAGATTATGGCATTCATATTTTAAATGAATTTATCTCATTAACCTAGGTTTTTCAACACTTTTTTCCCTTTGCAAATCTAGTATTCAGAGAACTATTTTTAGAAGATTTCTTGTAATACCCTCACCTCAATACCCATACCATCCAAGAGTATAACAAAGTAATACAATCGGATAATATGGAGAATGGGGTAATATGGGGTACATACGTGAATATTCCCTAGGATTGACACTGGTACATATCTAAACATTGAATAAATAACTAGCTTATACGTACCGAGTATTAGCACAAAGCAATAATAAACTTGTGTGCCTCCAAGATAGAACAATACATAATATATAGTAAATTACAGAGAACACAGAGTCAATCGTAGCGATAACATATAATATATATATAATACAATAATAATCACGAATGCCAAATATCTCAATGTATTGTAATAAATAAAAAATTAATATACATCTCGGTACCAAAATATACAATGAATAAGTGTCATATAAATATCGTATAATCATTATAAAAGATTCCCCTTTAGGCCCATTAAACACAAGCTGATTAAGTCATCCATATATTTGAAATGTGTTATGATATAATTATCACCAAAACCATGTTGGATGATGTCATCACCTATATAAAGAAATTCAAAAAGAATATTACAACTAATGGGTGAATCAACCATACCATAAATCATCACCATAAAATGAAATTATCAAGTGAATCGAGCTAGTACACAACAACATCCCAATGTTATATCACAAAATCATATAATCAATAGAAAAAAACGGGAGAGCCCATCAAATCGCCCAAATGATATTCAATACTATACAACTCACAAAGATAATCTATCAAAATTAATAAACAAAGGATACCCTTAAAATATCAAGTCAAAAGAGTATTAATATATGGGGATTGAATACACTTTAGACACAGTCTCTAGTGTAGCCAGCTCGTTGGATAGTGAATAATATATTCCAATCCACAACACGCACATAACCCAAACTAGAAAGAGAGCTGATAGCACTCAACATGCTCTAGGAAACCTGGGTCTACTAGCCTTTCGCTAATAGCTGGATCTCATCCTACAGTCACTGGTTACCATTTCCTCTCGCCACTCAATATCATTACAATGATGCACATAGGCTCAACAATGCGTAACCTCTTTGGTCACGACTACCGACAAGTGCCTCTATGGTAACCGACTGTTGGCTTATGCGACACAATGGGCAACTAACTCCAATTTCATGATGCACGTCGAACATCATAACAACAACGGTGTCATGGATTTAGGGCACAACCCCAAGATCAAGCCGCCAGAGTGGATCCTAGTGAATCTGTTTCACTCCCAAACCACAAAGGGAGTTGAACAAAAAGGATGGCATTAAGTACTTATATCCTATATCTACATATAGCTCTAGACATAAGCTGACACATGGCTTCGTATAAGTCAACACATGACTATGGTATACTAGAGCTCCAATCCGTCGCTGATACTTGGCTCTACTCATTAGCCAACACATGGCTATAATATACTTGCTATAGCAAGTATCTGCCATAAACATGAGTAATCCCCATGTTATTTTGATAATTACAATAAAAAATAAATAAATAACACAACGACGTCCCAACCATCGCATGTTATTTTGATAATTATTCAATGCTCATAAAAAACACTTAATCCATATAGAAAGATGTCATCACCATATCATATCAAATTAATAAACAAATCCATATCAATGATGAATCATTTGTAATATCGAAATCATTATAAAGAATATAAGAAATCTGAAATCAAAAACCAATATAATAACAGAAAAATAGTTTATTTAAATAACTATAAATCAATCAATCAATACTTTATAATGAAAAATTCATAACATGTAATTTTATACAACAAATATAATACCTAGGATTGGATAATAAATATATAATTTAGAATGATTTATATAATTAAGTAATCTCCAATGTAAGATATTCTATAAAAAAACTAATTTCTCAATCTTGATAAAATTAAGTAGTAATTTAGTATTCATAAATAGCATAAGAAAATCCCTTATTTTCATTGGATAATCCAAAATGATTTAGAAACAAAATATTGCCTCCAAGTGTGAATATACCATTTAAGTAGTTAACTAAGAAATGGAAAAATCTAAGAGGATACATAAATATTCTATTTGTTTTATTATGCTTCAGAAGGCATATAGGCTTCGAGCATACCTAGAGCTTTGTACAGGCTTAGATCGCAATACAACTCGGCCAACTATGACCCACCCTTCTCGGAGTCAGGTGCATGCTCAGCTTGTCCATCCAACCTAATAACCTTTAGAAAACGTTAAATTTCATATAAAAATGATTATACGTATATTCTTAACTCGTTAAATTTAGCTAACCTTTAGCAAATCTTTTTTAAATATAACAGACTTATATATATATATATATATATAAACTAGTAGGTGAATCTATATACACATTACTCCTCAATTTCTAGTACATGATCTCCTATCCAATATTCTACATCTAGAAACTTAACTACAAATAAGCGGCCTCACATATAACCACCCATGCATTCGTATATAATATATAAAAATTGATTGTAAATATGTATGTGTCTATACACATACACACACACATACACATACATACATATATATATTAGTTTAGAAATATACCTAATATTCACCAGACTCATGCACCTATAACTGGAATACACACGCGCACTTATCTTCACACACAACAATATGCACATGCAATATCACACACAAAATGCACCATCGTAAATACCCAAACTCACACACTCTCTCTCACCAACATTCACAAAATACATGCCCATCATAAACACACAATAGTATACACCACACATAATTTTTTATACACATAGATGCAAACGCTCACATAATCGCACAAATGTGTGTGTGTGTGTATGCACAGCCAGCTCAGCAATTCAGATGCACACATATATAACACCACAACACAATCATATATATATATATATTTGCTAATATCAACACCACAGCACAATTCACACACACATAACATGCACACACACATAAATACACCCTGAAATTAATGCGCACACACAATTACCTAGCACCACTGATGCAGTGACCTTTAGTCCCCTTATTTAAATTGTGACACCTCCACAATAGCCCTCGACCAACCTTTGACTATGCCTACACAATGTCACAATCGTCGATGTCCTTTGCCACTACTGCCAAACTCCTCCCTGAGTCGAGTTGCACTCGAACATACCTACTACTCCACTTTCGATCCTCCTTCCTTAACCCCCGACATCTAAACAACACTCACACCACATCTACCCCAAATGTTGTAGCCACCTAACCAAGATTCATCCCCTCACTGGTCAAGATCAATGGGAGGAAGTACAAACGTGCTTGAGTGGAGGTCAATGGTGGATGTGATTTAAATTTTCTAAGTGAAGGAATTTTTATGGGACTTTGATTTTTTCACCAATGATAGGAATTACTCTATTTTAAGCTTTATTTATAAGTGATGAAGAGATCACTAGAGAACAAAAGGTCTAGAGATGATAATGATGAAACAATGATGTATGTTTTTGGGCTTTAGTGGTATTAAGCTTTATTTAATTAATTAACCCATTTCTTTCCTTTCTTATTCTAGTTCATGAAACAATTAAAATATCAAATCTACAATCAACTATGCTACACTAAATTTCTTATTAACCAAACATATTATTTTCTAATTTATAAAATTATCTTCATATTAAAATTAATCAATTAGATTACTAAATCACTATTATCTTCATATCAAATTCGTATCATTTGGACCTAAATATCTTATATTTACGTTTTTAAGCCCATTTATTAAATAATTTCAAAAATAAATTTATTTTACAATTCTCAAAACTATTTAATTTCTCCAATAATCGCCTTATTATAAAATTTCCAATATTCAATAATAAATTCAAATTATTTATTTTAAATTTTAAAAATCCATTTTTAATTAATTAAATATTTATTATGGATCATCCCTAAAATTAAGTTGTTATAAACTCCATCTTTAAAAAAATTGCATCATCTCAATTTATTAAGAGGGATTCATGACAAAGCTAATAATTCCATAATTATAAAATACTCTCTTTTAACAAATTTATTGTCAATAGAATTTCATACTATATACAATTAAAAATTCAAAAATTTAGGCAAAATTCAAAATAGTTTTCAAAATCCAAAATCACATCATAAAATTCTTTTGATAAAATTACAATTCATAATTTAATATATAGAATTTTCATTGTATTTCTTAAGTTTGAAACGTCTTGAAACAAAAAATAGTCTTTTCAATTTCTATTTCATCCTAAAATTCTCCTTTACATTTAATAAAAAGACTTAACTACATTATAAGATTTGATATTTCCAAAAGTAATAGACGTTTCTTACGAAAATAATCCTTTACTAAATAATTTGAATATAAAATTTATTTCACATTACTACATTCATAATTTAATATCCACAAAACTAAATTTAACATATATTTAATTTCTCAAAAACTTTATATAATTCATTTTTCATTGCATATCATATTTCCAAAACCATAAACACTGTAAAATATAATGATGTTGCCTTACCAAGGTCACAGTTTTCCACCAATATCCAACAGCTGCACATATCGCTTAATATATAAATTCAACACATATAAATATATTTTTTTTTTACAAATTAATATAAACTTCCATTTTCCAAAACCTTCAAAATATTGATTTCAAAACTACTTTATCAAAATTATTCACTTTATTTATAAGGTCTTAAATTATTCATCCTTTCTACAGTACTTTAATTCCTCAAAATATTTATAAATATTGGTAAATACACAAATACATTCCTTGATGATGACTCTGGTAATCATCGTATATATGTCACAAGCTATCTCTTGTTATAGAAAATTACCCAAAATTCCTAAGGATTAGGGACTTTATGTCTCATCTAAGATATCGACACATGCCTCTTATATACAATATATTATTCTAAACCTGCTCTGATATTACTTGTAACACCCTCACCTCTATACGCATCCATCCAACAGTATTACAAAATAGTACTGTCAAATAATACAGAGAATGAAGCGATACAGGGTACACATGTGAATATTCCCTTGGCCTAACACTGGTACATATCTAAGCATTGAATAAATAACTCGCTTATACATATCCAGTATTGGCATATGGCAATAAACACATGTACCTATAGAACAATACATATATACAATAAATTACAGAGAACATGGAGTCAATCGCAACAATAACATGTAATATTATATAATCCATATATATAATACATAATACAGCGAGGGTACAATAATCACAAATGTCAACTATCTTAATGTATTATATTAAATAAATAAATAATACACATCTTGGTACTAAAATGAACAATGAATCAGTGTCATATAAATATCTTATAATCATTCTAATACATATCTCCTTTAGGCCAATTAAAACACAAGCAGTTAAGTCATCCTTGTATTTGAACTGCCTCATAATACAATTATCTCCAAAACCATGCCGGAAAAAGACATCATCTATATAAAACAATTCAATAAGAATATTATGTCCAATAGGTGAATCATCCATACCATAAATCATCACCAAAAAATGAAATTATCAAGTGAATCAGGCTAGTACATAGCAATATCCCAATATTATATCACAAAATCATATAATCAACAGATAATAAGAGATATCACATCAAATCATGTAAATGGTATTTAATACTATACAACTCACAATGATAATCTAACACAATTAATAATTAAAGGCTATCTCTAAAATATCAAATCAGAAAAGTATGGATATACGGGGACTGACTGGAATTCAGACTCAGTCCCTAGTATAGCTAACTCAATGGATAGTAAATAATGTATGCCAATCCATAGCATCCACATAATGCCAAACAAGAAAAAGAGACTAATAGCACATTTCATACTTCGGGAACCCAGGGTCTACTAGCCTCCCGCTAACAGCTGGATCTATTCCTATGGTCAAAATTTACCATTCCCTCTCCCTTGTCGTTATCGGGACTATGATCCAACATTGGCTTGACAATTTGTAATAAGCTTGTTATTAATGACCGAGTTAATTTCAGATATTAGGGTTAATTAATTTAAATCTGAGATTTTTGAAATTTAATTATGAAATTTAATTTAGTTTGAATAATTGATTTATCTTATGCAAAGAAAAATGATGAATGGTTTATCGTTTATTAAAAATGGATTCCGATTTAGTCAAAATATTTTGTAAATCAACTACTAGTTTTTTTTAGAATATGAAATAAAATATAACTTAGAAATATGAATAAATAAGATTTGGGATTTCTTATTTGAAATGAAAAGAATTCTAAATATTTTCAAATGACTTGATTTAATTATGAAATAAATTAATGGATGAATATTATTTTCATTAGAGTAAAATCCTTTGTTAAGTGCATTCAAGCCAAAAAGAAATTAATTCTATTATAGTTTGTTAGGGATCTTTTGTTAGAAAGATTAGTTAAGGTTATAAAATTTACTAAACAATGTAATAACATTTTTATTAGGTTTGGGCCTTTGTAATTTAAACCCGCTAGCAAATTACTTAACTTGATACTCTAAACCCTTATCAAGTTCCTATTCTAACTTTTCACAATTCAAATCACATTCATTTCAACTGAGCAAAAGAAAAAAAGCAAAAGTTCATCCCAAGCCCTAGTTTTGATTTTATAAAATCAAGAAAAATCTTACAAATCATCAAGTTAGGGTTTTGAATGAGTACTTGATCTATGAAATTAAATTAGGGGCTGTTTAAATTAAAGTTGTTTTGGAGTTTTGAAGGAGAAGCAGTGTTTATAGTAGCATAGCTTATCATTTTAAGCCTATTCTAGTTCCGTTCTTCATTTTTTATTCAAGGTGAGATCTCTCTCTAACACAAATTATATTAATATGAATATAAATGTGGTTGTTTGCTAGATTATAAAGTAATAGATAGATTAGTTGTAAATAAAAATTTAAATGTAGTTTATTTAAAAATTAATCATAGTTAATGTTTGGATGACTAACAACTCTTCTTTGAATGCTTACGCTCTGATATTGATTGTGTTTGAATGTTTAGATAGATCTAAGAGTTTTCTACAATTTTTTGCAATTCACCAATATCAATGAAGTCTGATCATCAAAGCTCGGATAGCGATTAAGTGGACAATCACTGCCCAGAAAAATGAGACAATCGGTCCACTGGTTCCTTGTACCGATCGACCATGAGATGTAAAACTGGGCGGTTCTTCCCAGTTCTTGCTTGAACTTGTTTTGATTAGTTCAAGTGTTTTTTTATTAAGTTCTTATGCTTTTTTTGAATCGTGTTACCTCTTTAATTTTAGTGGTAATTTATTATTAAAGTTTGACCACTTTTTATGAATAATCTAAAGAAAATGTTTGCTTGAAATAGGTTAATATATAACGTATCTTAGAAATCAATTCTTATAGAGTAGAGTAATATTATCCATTTTAAGATTATAAATTCTTATTCGGATTTCTATTGGATTTAACACTTGGCTATATAAATACTAATTTGTCAATGTTGAATGATTTTGGGATTTGAAGAAGATTGAAAAGTAAAATGTCTTGAGAACTTTAATTCTATAATTTGGGAAATATTAATAATCGACTTAGTTTTGTTGATGGGTTCAATGCTCTCGAATAACGCTTTGTCGAGTATGGTTATGACGCCCCACCCCAAGACCACTTTGACAAAGAGAATTAACAAGTAATTCCATCTACTAAGCGGAGAATAGGGCTGGTTAAGGGCGACCATCTATAATTTTGTCTTAAACAACTACTGAATATGTCGATAAATACAATATAATTTTTCTTTTCAGCTAAAGTGGATCGACATACCCACACTTAATCCAAAACTATAGGTGGCTAACGGATCTATCAGAACAAAATACGATATCTAAATGTAAAGCATGTCATAGAACAGTAATCAAAATCACATATATACATATACATTGATACATGTTTAGTACAATGCAATATGAATATAATAAAGGTGGTACTTGACCACACCATATACGTCGAATGTAATGTAAGTACAACAGAGTTTGCAAAAGGAATAAACTATTCAAGCGATAGAAAAGCTAATGTCCAACATCAATTTCAAGCTAAGCCTAATAGGTGATACCTGAAACAACTCGGTTTGACCCGAGTATAAATACACGGGTCAGTCTACCTACACAAATCAGTCAATATCGATAATATGAAGCATAATGGATATAGTGATACTTCTTCTCGAATGAGGAAAAGGATTGATAAATCATAGCTCAATACTTAAGTAACAAACGCTACCTAAGTGACTAAATACATCGAAAGAGGTAACTCAAACTCAATACTCAAATAAAACACAAGTGCCTCATATCATCGACGATAACCCATAATGAACTCAAATCAACTCATATAAAAATCAAGCAAAACTCAAATGGTTCGATGAACTATTACTCCAAAAGGGAGAAAACTCATTTCACAAGTAGAAGTCATGAAAGAAACACAAGATAACTCCATAAGAATGTTAGATCTCAAACTCATAAGTAAACCAAGACGGCTAAATCTCACACATACATCTCAATCTTAAAAGCTCATGGAACTTGATACGAATCCAAACTCATAAAATCTCAAACTCACTAAAGAATTTGATGCATGTTCAAAACTCGGTAGATCTTAAAATTAATGCGCCAAAAACGGTGAATTCAAAACTCAGAAAACCCGGATTGGCCAGATCCCTGATCACAATGCTGAAGCAATGCTGCACATGCTAAACTCAGATGGCTGAAGCCTTAGACAAGGTCGTTAACACCTCCCAAAGCAGTTCGTCCTCGTGACAAGGTCGCCGACACCTTTCCGAGCCATTTTATCAGTTCTAACAAGGTCGTTAACACCTCCCAAAGCAGTTTGTCCTCGTAACAAGGTCGCTGACACCTTTCCAACCATTTTGTCAACCCTAACAATGTCGCTAACACCTTCCAAAGCAGTTCGTCCTCTTGACAAGGTCGCTAACACCTCTCAAAGCAGTTCTACTAGGTAAACATCGTGAATGTGTCACAAACTCATGGATAGGAACCTGAAAAGTGTTAAATAGTGTCCCATACCACACGTTCCCACTTAGCGGTTTACTAGCCGCTAGTCGATGCCACACTAGGAACATCATAAAACTCAAAAAATCATATTGTAACGACCCAGAATTTTTATTAATAAAAATTTGAATATTTAATTAATTTTAAAATATTAATAAGTGAATTTTTAAGTCAAATAAATTTTTATTTGAATTTTTGGATTTAATTGAATAATTAAATCGATAATTTAATACGTTAAATTATGGAAATAATTAAAAATTGAGTTAAATATGATTGTAAATGATTTGTAAAATTTTATTTTATCATATGGAAGTTAGAACAATATTTTAGAACTTTTAAAATCGAATTAAAAGTTAATTTGTGAAAATTGAATATTTTAATATTTAAATCGACTAGTGAAAATAGTCAATTTTTGAACAGTCTCAGAATTGAACGAAACCAGTTCCATTGGATCCGTAATAGTTAGTTATTACCGGATTTCAATTTTCGTGTCAATCGGAGCTATCGTTTGATCGTGGCAGCTCGAAACGCATCGATTTATTTTTAATTTAAATTTGGCGAGTTAAAATAGCCATTTTTCAAAAAGTCTCAGATTTCGACGAAACCAGTTTCATCGGATCCGTAATGTGATATTATTGTAAGGTTTCAAATTTCAAGTCAATTGGATTTACCGTTTGTCCGTTACAAATTAAAACGCCTAGAAATCGACTTAAATCGGTTTAATTTAAATTGAACGTTTATAGCCATAACTCGCACAGATGTCCGAATTAGCTTCCGAAACACGTTCCATTGTATTCGGAATGCGGGGTAAACCTTAGAAACGCCAACCGGCACGCTTCGTTTGGAGTTCGGAAATTCCGGGTGAATAGTAATTGGTGAAATTTTCTATAAAACCCCCCTTTTCTTCATTTTTTCACAAAAACTAAAACCCTAGGGCTAAAATCTGTAGCCACCACCTTCTTATAATTCAATGGCCAGAAATTAGTACTCTTCTCTCCTCAATCACTCTCAATCTACAAGGAATTAGCCAAAGTGTTCAACAACAAAGTTGAAGAGCGCGACGAGAGCTTTCAATCCATACGGGCGAGATGATGTTTAGTTGACCAGAGGAGGAGCAAATGGGGGCCGACACCTACAGGTTGCGCACGCATTTCAGAGCACAAGGAGGGGCTGAGCTCCACCCCAGGGCAGCCGAGCATAGCTCTTGGTCGTGGCTTCGATTTGGCGCATCCTGATCGCGTTCAAGTTCGTCGAGGAGGTGGAGATGTCTAACCCTAGTTTTGCTATGATGGGTTCATGTTACGGCAAATAGCCTGTAGCCAAAACGTGAAGAGGAGAGAAGGGGGGGAACGGTCCAGATGAGGGGATTGCAGATCCAATGGCTGATGTAGCATAGGTTAAAAGTTTTAAATAAATGTTGTAATTTATATGCTTTATAAACTCGTGTAACTTCAAAAATTCGTAACTTTTTCATACGAGGTTGAAAACGCACGAAACCAGTTGCGTTGGAATCGTATGGACGAGCACTACGCGATGGAGTTGGTTTGGAGTCGTTTGGAGTTAGTGAGAATTTTGGGTAAAATTAAACGTCCGTTTAATTTTATTCGAAATAAATCGCTAAAACGGAATATAAAATCAAGGTGAGAATTTCTCACTCAATCGAATCAGTTTCGATTTTATTTTAAATAGCTAGATTTAAAATATTTGAATGCATGTTTGAATGTTGATTGATATCTATTGATTGTTAAAATAGACATTACACGCCGTTAGTAAGCGGATGTTATTTATTAAAAACATATACCGCGAATATTTCATAAACAGTGAAATTGGTATTATATATAATAGCAATATATATATATATTGGCATATGTATATATTGCAGTTGATTGATTCCCCGCATTTTTTTAGCGGATGAGACCCTATTACGCCGTTATTAAGCGGATAATATTTAATAAGAACATATACCGTGATAATTTCGTACTGGAGCGAAATTGGTATTGTGCTAATGTTTGTGGATGCAGGAAAACAGGTTGGAGGGATCCAACTGGATTCCTCAACAGTATTTATTTGATTTCAGATATTTTGATATTTGATGGATTTTCATATTGATATATGATATCGTTGTAGTCGTGATTTGACTATTTGGTGTGTAGCATCATTGGACCAAGTTTTGGAATTTTAAAATGATTTAAAAAGTGATTTTTGAAAATATACTAAATTTTTGGAATAGATTCATTTTAAATAAATAAACGTTATAATTTTTAAAGTTATAAAATTATGGTTTTTGTGAAATTCAGTTAAAAGCTGATTTTTGAGAATACGATGCTAGTGATTTTATAAATAGTTTAAATCGGGATTTTAGAATTTATTGTGAAAAGTTTAAATATAGGATTTATAAAATTTAATTATTTTATGAATCAAAATGGTGAAATAATAAAGGAGATTAAAGACGTTTTAAAGAATAATATAAATTGAATTATATTAAGAGATTTATAAATGGATATTTATAAATTGAGATATTGAAATTATAAAACGAGTTTTTATAAGTGTTTGAATGGAGTGAAAATGAATTTCATTAAAGAATGAAATTTATAGAACTATAAACGGTGAAGTTATAAATAAGATTTATAAATAGTAAGATTTATAAATTATGAAGTTATTAAAAGAATAGTTTTGAATAAATCATTGAATCTTATAAGTTATAAGATTTATAATTATGAAGTTCAAAGAACGATTTTGTAAAATAATCGTTTTATAAGCATTTAACTTATAATGTGAATTTTTGGTTTATAATTGAGTTGTAAATCGAATAAATTAATAAAGAAGATTTATAAAAAGGAAGTTGTTATTAAATAAATAGAAATGGAATTTATAAACGTTATTTTATAAATTCACAAACGACTTATTTTGATAAGTAAATTGTTATGATTTATTTATGGAGTTATATTCACATTTTTGAATAGTGAATAATCCTTTGAATTAAAATGAATAAAAGGATGAAATTGTTAATGAAGTATATTCACGTTTTTGAATAGTGAATAACACGTTAAAGAAATTGTTTTGGATTTGGATGTTTCAAATAGAATTAAAACGATCTAACGATGTTTTAAAATGTGTTGAGATTCGAAACCATAGATTTCAACATTTATTGTTGAAATAGACGTTTTCGAGAAATAAAAGGAAATAGTAGACTATAACACTGTTGTTATAGTAAATGATTCCCGAAAGGAAATGCTTTGCATAGTATTGGGATTTATATATCTATTTTAATTTCGAATCCCTATACTAGTGATTTTTGAGTCGTCGTAACGATGTTTTACGTAACATTCGTTTTGGCCCAAATAAATATGTTTAAGAGAATGATTTCCTTAAAGAATGAAATATATACTTAATTTCGATTTAAGTATATTGAATATTTTCTAAGTGTTGAAAATAAACAAAATTTGTGAATTACTTATTAAATAAGTATGGAATTGTTTTCCAATATGAAGTGATATTTAGAATTCATCTTTTTGAAGATAAATTGAAAATGGATAATTGAAAACGTATATCAATAGATATTGTGAAATGTAAATTCGCTAAGGAATTTATAAAAGAAAGTGAAATTGGTTTAAAAATAAATATTGATTTATTTTTGAAGTATTGAAATTTAATATCTAGTGAAGATATTTTGGAAAATAAATAATTTGGAAAATTATTTGGAAACTGGTGATGTGTGCATATCCAGTGATAGTTCAATAACCGACTATCAATATTTCCCTTTAAATGGGTAATTGATGTGATTTGTTTGAATGTGAATGCTACACTTATTTTTGAATAAGCGCTCACTATTCGGGTTAACCGGGAAAGGACCATGGGGTCGTATAACCCATTCCGAATATGTGATACGTCGTTGTGAATTGCATTGAAGATCGGTGTTGAAGACCCGGTATTTGCGAGAGCGATAGGATGACCTGTCGATTTACTCTGCACCGAGTAGCTACGGTATAGAGTTCTCCATATGTGATGGTGAATCCGATCAGGATTGTGAATATCCGGATTGCAAGGACTTCTTTGTAAGCGCCTTCGGTTTTGTTCGAGCCCGGAACAGACTTGTATGGATTGTATGTATGACATTACAAGTTGAGATATAAAGCCGATTTCATTCAAATATATTTCTGTTGGTGGCGGAGAATTTATTCTTTTAGCTTAACACCCTTCTCTGAGACGTACGAGCTCAGAGGTTATATAGTTGAAGTTATCAGTGATATATTCCCAATTTGGTAAGGTGACATGCTGAGTGTTGCTGAAATGATCATTGTGTTGATTATTGTGATAGGATCGTTTATTTGATCGTCTATCTTAGTGATCATTGTGTTGATCATTTGTTGACCCAAAGCATGGCTTTTGTATAAAGTATGTTTTTGTGGACGTGACTTCGTCGAACCTCACACCCCGGAAATGGTCAAAACAGGAAAGATGCGGCAAGGTTATGAGGGGTAGCACCCTTTAGGGTATGTACATTTCCTTCTGGATAGAGGTGGTATCATGGTATGGAGCCCAGATATTTAACCTATGTGGTTACTACGAATTTATTACTTTGTGGTTGTTGGCTATCGGGATCCCGTGAGAAAGGTCGTTTACGATCGGGGAATGGCGTGCTCGTGTCAGTAGTTACCCAGTTAGGGGTAACCCGGCCTTGTGTTGGCAGAGTTCCGGTTTGGTTCTCGGGGATGTCTTTCCAGAGGCATTCTCATGTGGCAATGGGAAGTTCCTTGGCCTGACCATTTGTTGGAAATCCAAAGAAACAATACAAGACTTGTACGGTTTTAGTTGTATAACCTGCCATCTAATATGGTAGCTATTAGTAAGCATAATATAATGGTACCTATGCTGGCTAAGATTTATATTCTATTTTCGAAATGAATTTCTCCTACACTATGCACTAGTAATAATATCAAATGTTATTTTAAATGCGTATCAAGCATCTTTGACTATCATAAGGAGAAATCTCCTCCGATTCTGCGTTTGCATTGTGTGTGTGTGCGGGAGGCCTTATGGTAGTCTCATTTTTAAAAGCATTGCGAATTGAATTTAAAAATATTCCTCTATTTTGATTTTTAAAGATAAATAAACTGTTTTGAGTTCTCACACCAGTCACATGACTGACTTGGAGTTTATTGTTTTCCTTCCTAAACTCTGGGTGCCCACCAATTTCCACACGGGCAGTCAAGAGTAAGGTTTATCAGGATATTCTGGATATTCTGGAGTTGCTGGAGGCAAGCTGGATGGCATGGCGTATTACTTATATAGTATTTATTTTTCCGCTGCACTGTTTGTTGTTGTATATTGTTGTACACTCTGATGATATGATGTAATGAAATGTATAAAATGTAATAACTGATATAGTTCTTTGTTTAAAGATTATTCATTTATTATTATATGTTGTTCCGCTGAGAATTGTGAGATTCTGATGTGATTCTGTTGTTTTTCGCTCCGTTCTATTTTCTATGTTCTCTATTCTCTTTTCCCTCTATTTTAAAATCTTCTATCTTCTTTTCCCTCTATCTTCTATCTTTTTCTCTCTTTCTCTTTTCTTCTTTTCTTTTTCTTAAAACCCTCAGTGTTCGGTTTTCCATCGTTCGATTTCTCGACAGTCGATAAAGTGAGTGTCGATGTCGAATTTTCGGAAGACGAAGAATCGTGTCCTGACAATGTGGTATCAGAGCTTATGGTTAAGCGACAACCATGGTTCTGTTGGGTATTACTCATTAGAGATAGAGTCAGCAGTACTCTAGAATGAATTTGAGTGTAATAATAGCTATGAGAGCGTATTTGTTAGTGAATATAAAATTGTTTTATATTGTGATGATTGGTTTGTTGAGTGGCATATGAACCTTCGTCAGCACGGTATGTACAACTATGCCGAAGGGGTTTCTAAACACTTGAATAGAACAATTCGACATAATATCGTTTTGAATTGGGTAAATGAAATAATTTTACCTTGATTATATTTGGTATATAAAGAAATAATTTTTCAGAATTATAAAAGTATATATAAGTTGATTGTTTGGTTGTTTGAATAATCTAAATTGAAGAATAATTGTATAAGCAAAAGAATTATAAGAATTGAATTATAATTAAAGTAATTTACAATTGTGAAATAAACTTATAAATATGAGTTGAAATAAAAATGAATTTAAAGTTAAATGGAAGTATAACTTAAAAGATGTTGAATGAAGTTGATATTGGTGTCAAAGTAAATTAATAAAGTGAAGTGATAAATGTGAACTTGAGTTATATGAATGAAATTCAACTTTTGTAATTGCATTGAATGAAAGGATTGAATGTTAATCAATTGGATGTGAATTAAATTGATATGAAATAATGAATGTAAGTGTTAATTCATTAAAATCTAATGTTATTAGAAGTTGAATAATTGAATGAAAATCAATTTATTAAACCAATTGAAAGTGATGGTGTTGAAACTAAATTAAATGAATATAAGCAAAGTAATTTGGTTGTAATTAATATACTTTGGTTGTTATATGATTGTTAGTTGATTGTATATAATTCATTAAGTGTTAATGAAATTGAATTAATGAAATTGGAAGTTAAAGTAATTGAAATTCAATTGGAAGTTAAGTGAATCTTAAATAGATTTGAATTTGATTTGGAAGTGAACCAACTTGAATATGAATTAGTGAATATAAACTAATTGAAATTTAATATGGATGAATGTTAGTAAATTCCAACATTACTGAATCAAATGTGATTAAAATTGAAAACCAATTCATTGAATATTAATAAGAATATGAATGAATATCTATTGGTTATGGATGGTAGTTAGTTGATGGTTGAATATATATTGCTATTGGATGCATTGCTATGTTGACATGTATAGTTAGTATGTTGCTATATGTTATATATTGATACTATTATCTATATGCATGATTCTCATGTTGTTTGTTGAGTGTTTAGTAGGTGCGGATCGCGTTTGCTTTGCATTTGGAGCTCGCTTTCGCGCTATATTAGCCGTATATGCTCGCTAATAAAAATATAAGGTACATATCTCGGATTACATACCGTACTTTTACACTTTTTTCCCTTCGGGATGCCTCATTACTTGATGAGATGTATATTTGTGATATATATACTGTCATTTTTTTTTTCGGATCGAGCCGCGCAAAGGAGACTATGGCGAATTTTTCCGGAAATTTAAGGCGTTAGAAAATTTTTGAGAAAATTGGAAAATTTTGAAAACTATTAACTTTGATTTGGAATTGAAAGTTAAACATTAGTAATTGTTTTTGAAAAGATAACTAAGTATGATTTGAAAACTTAGTAAAGTTATTGTAAAGAAGTTTAAATTTGTTTTGGGAAAGTTAATAGATTCTATAACTTTTCTTACTTAATAATTTCGAGGACGAAATTCTTTTAAGTGGGGAAGATTGTAACGACCCCGAATTTTTATTAATTAAAATTTGAATATTTAATTAATTTTAAAATATTAATAAGTGAATTTTTAAGTCAAATAAATTTTTATTTGAATTTTTGGATTTAATTGAATAATTAAATCGATAATTTAATACGTTAAATTATGGAAATAATTAAAAATTGAGTTAAATATGATTGTAAATGATTTGTAAAATTTTATTTTATCATATGGAAGTTAGAACAATATTTTAGAACTTTTAAAATCGAATTAAAAGTTAATTTGTGAAAATTGAATATTTTAATATTTAAATCGACTAGTGAAAATAGTCAATTTTTGAACAGTCTCAGAATTGAACGAAACCAGTTCCATTGGATCCGTAATAGTTAGTTATTACCGGATTTCAATTTTCGTGTCAATCGGAGCTATCGTTTGATCGTGGCAGCTCGAAACGCATCGATTTATTTTTAATTTAAATTTGGCGAGTTAAAATAGCCATTTTTCAAAAAGTCTCGGATTTCGACGAAACTAGTTTCATCGGATCCGTAATGTGATATTATTGTAAGGTTTCAAATTTCAAGTCAATTGAATTTACTGTTTGTCCGTTACAAATTAAAACGCCTAGAAATCGACTTAAATCAGTTTAATTTAAATTGAACGTTTATAGCCATAACTCGCATAGATGGCCGAATTAGCTTCCGAAACACGTTCCATTGTGTTCGGAATGCGGGGTAAACCTTAGAAACGCCAACTGGCACGCTTCGTTTGGAGTTCGGAAATTCCGGGTGAATAGTAATTGGTGAAATTTTCTATAAAACCCCCCTTTTCTTCATTTTTTCACAAAAACTAAAACCCTAGGGCTAAAATCTGTAGCCGCCACCTTCTTATAATTCAATGGCCAGAAATTAGTACTCTTCTCTCCTCAATCACTCTCAATCTATAAGGAATTAGCCAAAGTGTTCAACAGCAAAGTTGAAGAGCGCGACGAGAGCTTTCAATCCATACGGGCGAGATGATGTTTAGTTGACCAGAGGAGGAGCAAATGGGGGCCGACACCTACAGGTTGCGCACGCATTTCAGAGCACAAGGAGGGGCCGAGCTCCACCCCAGGGCAGCCGAGCATAGCTCTTGGTCGTGGCTTCGATTTGGCGCATCCTGATCGCGTTCAAGTTCGTCGAGGAGGTGGAGATGTCTAACCCTAGTTTTGCTATGATGGGTTCATGTTACGGCAAATAGCTTGTAGCCAAAACGTGAAGAGGAGAGAAGGGGGGACGGTCCAGATGAGGGGATTGCAGATCCAATGGCTGATGTAGCATAGGTTAAAAGTTTTAAATAAATGTTGTAATTTATATGCTTTATAAACTCGTGTAACTTCAAAAATTCGTAACTTTTTCATACGAGGTCGAAAACGCGCGAGACCAGTTGCGTTGGAATCGTATGGACGAGCACTACGCGATGGAGTTGGTTTGGAGTCTTTTGGAGTTAGTGAGAATTTTGGGTAAAATTAAACGTCTGTTTAATTTTATTCGAAATAAATCGCTAAAACGGAATATAAAATCAAGGTGAGAATTTCTCACTCAATCGAATCAGTTTCGATTTTATTTTAAATAGCTAGATTTAAAATATTTGAATGCATGTTTGAATGTTGATTGATATCTATTGATTGTTAAAATAGACATTACACGCCGTTAGTAAGCGGATGTTATTTATTAAAAACATATACCGCGAATATTTCATAAACAGTGAAATTGGTATTATATATAATAGCAATATATATATATATTGGCATATGTATATATTGCAGTTGATTGATTCCCCGCATTTTTTTAGCGGATGAGACCCTATTACGCCGTTATTAAGCGGATAATATTTAATAAGAACATATACCGTGATAATTTCGTACTGGAGCGAAATTGGTATTGTGCTAATGTTTGTGGATGCAGGAAAACAGGTTGGAGGGATCCAACTGGATTCCTCAACAGTATTTATTTGATTTCAGATATTTTGATATTTGATGGATTTTCATATTGATATATGATATCGTTGTAGTCGTGATTTGACTATTTGGTGTGTAGCATCATTGGACCAAGTTTTGGAATTTTAAAATGATTTAAAAAGTGATTTTTGAAAATATACTAAATTTTTGGAATAGATTCATTTTAAATAAATAAACGTTATAATTTTTAAAGTTATAAAATTATGGTTTTTGTGAAATTCAGTTAAAAGCTGATTTTTGAGAATACGATGCTAGTGATTTTATAAATAGTTTAAATCGGGATTTTAGAATTTATTGTGAAAAGTTTAAATATAGGATTTATAAAATTTAATTATTTTATGAATCAAAATGGTGAAATAATAAAGGAGATTAAAGACGTTTTAAAGAATAATATAAATTGAATTATATTAAGAGATTTATAAATGGATATTTATAAATTGAGATATTGAAATTATAAAACGAGTTTTTATAAGTGTTTGAATGGAGTGAAAATGAATTTCATTAAAGAATGAAATTTATAGAACTATAAACGGTGAAGTTATAAATAAGATTTATAAATAGTAAGATTTATAAATTATGAAGTTATTAAAAGAATAGTTTTGAATAAATCATTGAATCTTATAAGTTATAAGATTTATAATTATGAAGTTCAAAGAATGATTTTGTAAAATAATCGTTTTATAAGCATTTAACTTATAATGTGAATTTTTGGTTTATAATTGAGTTGTAAATCGAATAAATTAATAAAGAAGATTTATAAAAAGGAAGTTGTTATTAAATAAATAGAAATGGAATTTATAAACGTTATTTTATAAATTCACAAACGACTTATTTTGATAAGTAAATTGTTATGATTTATTTATGGAGTTATATTCACATTTTTGAATAGTGAATAATCCTTTGAATTAAAATGAATAAAAGGATGAAATTGTTAATGAAGTATATTCACGTTTTTGAATAGTGAATAACACGTTAAAGAAATTGTTTTGGATTTGGATGTTTCAAATAGAATTAAAACGATCTAACGATGTTTTAAAATGTGTTGAGATTCGAAACCATAGATTTCAACATTTATTGTTGAAATAGACGTTTTCGAGAAATAAAAGGAAATAGTAGACTATAACACTGTTGTTATAGTAAATGATTTCCGAAAGGAAATGCTTTGCATAGTATTGGGATTTATATATCTATTTTAATTTCGAATCCCTATACTAGTGATTTTTGAGTCGTCGTAACGATGTTTTACGTAACATTCGTTTTGGCCCAAATAAATATGTTTAAGAGAATGATTTCCTTAAAGAATGAAATATATACTTAATTTCGATTTAAGTATATTGAATATTTTCTAAGTGTTGAAAATAAACAAAATTTGTGAATTACTTATTAAATAAGTATGGAATTGTTTTCCAATATGAAGTGATATTTAGAATTCATCTTTTTGAAGATAAATTGAAAATGGATAATTGAAAACGTATATCAATAGATATTGTGAAATGTAAATTCGCTAAGGAATTTATAAAAGAAAGTGAAATTGGTTTAAAAATAAATATTGATTTATTTTTGAAGTATTGAAATTTAATATCTAGTGAAGATATTTTGGAAAATAAATAATTTGGAAAATTATTTGGAAACTGGTGATGTGTGCATATCCAGTGATAGTTCAATAACCGACTATCAATATTTCCCTTTAAATGGGTAATTGATGTGATTTGTTTGAATGTGAATGCTACACTTATTTTTGAATAAGCGCTCACTATTCGGGTTAACCGGGAAAGGACCATGGGGTCGTATAACCCATTCCGAATATGTGATACGTCGTTGTGAATTGCATTGAAGATCGGTGTTGAAGACCCGGTATTTGCGAGAGCGATAGGATGACCTGTCGATTTACTCTGCACCGAGTAGCTACGGTATAGAGTTCTCCATATGTGATGGTGAATCCGATCAGGATTGTGAATATCCGGATTGCAAGGACTTCTTTGTAAGCGCCTTCGGTTTTGTTCGAGCCCGGAACAGACTTGTATGGATTGTATGTATGACATTACAAGTTGAGATATAAAGCCGATTTCATTCAAATATATTTCTGTTGGTGGCGGAGAATTTATTCTTTTAGCTTAACACCCTTCTCTGAGACGTACGAGCTCAGAGGTTATATAGTTGAAGTTATCAGCGATATATTCCCAATTTGGTAAGGTGACATGCTGAGTGTTGCTGAAATGATCATTGTGTTGATTATTGTGATAGGATCGTTTATTTGATCGTCTATCTTAGTGATCATTGTGTTGATCATTTGTTGACCCAAAGCATGGCTTTTGTATAAAGTATGTTTTTGTGGACGTGACTTCGTCGAACCTCACACCCCGGAAATGGTCAAAACAGGAAAGATGCGGCAAGGTTATGAGGGGTAGCACCCTTTAGGGTATGTACATTTCCTTCTGGATAGAGGTGGTATCATGGTATGGAGCCCAGATATTTAACCTATGTGGTTACTACGAATTTATTACTTTGTGGTTGTTGGCTATCGGGATCCCGTGAGAAAGGTCGTTTACGATCGGGGAATGGCGTGCTCGTGTCAGTAGTTACCCAGTTAGGGGTAACCCGGCCTTGTGTTGGCAGAGTTCCGGTTTGGTTCTCGGGGATGTCTTTCCAGAGGCATTCTCATGTGGCAATGGGAAGTTCCTTGGCCTGACCATTTGTTGGAAATCCAAAGAAACAATACGAGACTTGTACGGTTTTAGTTGTATAACCTGCCATCTAATATGGTAGCTATTAGTAAGCATAATATAATGGTACCTATGCTGGCTAAGATTTATATTCTATTTTCGAAATGAATTTCTCCTACACTATGCACTAGTAATAATATCAAATGTTATTTTAAATGCGTATCAAGCATCTTTGACTATCATAAGGAGAAATCTCCTCCGATTCTGCGTTTGCATTGTGTGTGTGTGCGGGAGGCCTTATGGTAGTCTCATTTTTAAAAGCATTGCGAATTGAATTTAAAAATATTCCTCTATTTTGATTTTTAAAGATAAATAAACTGTTTTGAGTTCTCACACCAGTCACATGACTGACTTGGAGTTTATTGTTTTCCTTCCTAAACTCTGGGTGCCCACCAATTTCCACACGGGCAGTCAAGAGTAAGGTTTATCAGGATATTCTGGATATTCTGGAGTTGCTGGAGGCAAGCTGGATGGCATGGCGTATTACTTATATAGTATTTATTTTTCCGCTGCACTGTTTGTTGTTGTATATTGTTGTACACTCTGATGATATGATGTAATGAAATGTATAAAATGTAATAACTGATATAGTTCTTTGTTTAAAGATTATTCATTTATTATTATATGTTGTTCCGCTGAGAATTGTGAGATTCTGATGTGATTCTGTTGTTTTTCGCTCCGTTCTATTTTCTATGTTCTCTATTCTCTTTTCCCTCTATTTTAAAATCTTCTATCTTCTTTTCCCTCTATCTTCTATATTTTTCTCTCTTTCTCTTTTCTTCTTTTCTTTTTCTTAAAACCCTCAGTGTTCGGTTTTCCGTCGTTCGATTTCTCGGCAGTCGATAAAGTGAGTGTTGATGTCGAATTTTCGGAAGACGAAGAATCGTGTCCTGACACATATCTCGCCTCGTCTCATTGGCATGTGATAAAAAGATATCATACTCATCTCATCTCATCTACAGTATTAAATGGCATCGTAACTTGTCGCATCTCCTTCACAAGTGAAAACATCGTGATGGTTTCTCGTAAACCATAAACCTTAAAATATGATATCATATACTTAAGACTAGCTTTATATCATGGGCAAGTAAATAAAACATCATGATGGTTCTCATCGACCATACTCCTACATAGGAGATCTCAAACCATAATACTTGGCCAAAATTGGCCATTTTAAATAATTCCAATAAATAGGAATTATAAAACTCAAAATACACTATAAAATGGCAAAACATTTCAGAATCAATAATCTCAAATAGCTTCAATCGTACAAGTCCGAAATTAACCCAAATAGTAAACGCACATTGTGACGACCCGAAAATCCGTACCCTTTCAATCGACAAGAATCCACACTTGTCTGACCCAAAAAGCACAGACTGACGGAATGTCAAGAGAAAGAAAACAAGAGAGAAGAAGAGAAGAGAAGAAAGAGAGAAGATAGAACCAAATAGAATAATACAGAATCTCACATCGCAGCGGAAAATATATAATATCATATCAATGATCTTTACAAAACAGAAACTGTATATACATACATCAATCAGAGTTCAACAATCAATCGGATTTATCAGCTTAAACAGTTATAATAACCTGGCCTCATAAATGCTAATAATAACAACAACTAAGCACAGCGGATAATCAATAATCAAAACATATACGTGTATACAAAATGAAGATCTCCAGCTCGCCTGCTGAAGCTCCAAAAGCATCAAATCTGAACCTTAAAATATACTCGGTCTGACCCGAGCATTGAAAGGGAAGAATGCCTGGATCAGTCTGATAAACCAGCATGAGAAACACACTCAACTGAATTATTAAATTACCAAACTTATAAACAAAAGTATCTCATAAGACAAGTCCACACACAAATACGGACATGTTTTTACCCTACGATAACTAAAACATATCATATCAAATCTCATGTTATATTATAGTAGTGTCTACTATATACAAATAATATTAATCATAGTCGAAATTGTTACATTGATTAAATTCCAGCATGTAGCCCTATTGGGTAATACAATCAAAATGGCAAGCACGTAGTGGAGTTTGGATTTCCATTTAAATGACTAGGTGAAGGGACTACCTTCCGAAGGGGTATACCTCTAGATGGATGTCCCGAGGTACAGAACATCTGCCCTCTACCAACACAAGATCGATCCACCTTTATAGCTAGATGGTACCGAATATGTCATCCTCCGGTCGTTACCAATCTTACCGAGGGCCCTCATCGCATACAAACCACAATAATAAGATACACGACGTCATGGCGTGTAAAGATATATCTAGAAAAGGACGATTATATCCTACTTGGAAATGACCCACTTAGCCTTGCCGCATCTAACCCTTTTTTGGTCATTTCCGGTTGATGAGGCTAGAGGTAACGATTACCTTTCACAAAGCACAATCACATCACTTAGAATGCCAAATGGCCATTTTCGTTGACTACTAATTGCCTTCCACAAAAATACAACACTTAAGCTCATACGTCACAAGGAGGGTGCTAAGCAAAGAGAAGTTGCCTTCTCCGCCACCACCAATATACGTTTGTAAAAACCAATGTACGTAATCAATAGAAATGCAATGTCAGACAAACGTCCATACAAGTTGTCCAGGAACAGGACAAACCGAAGGCACTTTCTTGGCCATTATTAGGCGAGAAGCCCTTGCAATACGCAAAATCTCCATCACGAGGAGATCACTGCTATATATAACTCTATAACGGGTGCGACCCTGAGCAAATCAACAAGCAGTCCTCATGCTATGAAGATCCATGGTCTTCAATATCATCACTAGCAACCTGCACAATCATCGCATATACGTTGGTCCAAAGTGGTTTTCACAAAAATCTGATCCCGGTCTCTTCGCACCAACAACGCAAAAGCATTTCTCAACTTCACATATTAACTATGTATCATAGACTTATCACGTTTTCAACTTTCAACTTGCTATCCTTCGGGCCAAGAAGGAAGTTCGATAGATTGGAGTAATACTCCGCACTATACGAATCAACACCCTCAACACAAAGGATAATCAAGCCTGCATAGAAGGCTACGTACTAAGTGTACGACCAAATAATTCCCACATCAAGTCGAGGAACTAAAATTTGGCAAAGTTTGATAGTCGTTTATTTAACTATTAAAACAAACAGACAAATATTCAGCACCATAACAATCACTGGGCCCTTTTTAATTATTTTTTTATTAATTAATTTATTTGCCAAATATTCACTTCAAATTATCTTTAAAAATATATAATCTCAAAACATTTCAACATTGGAAAACATTTCCAAATACATATTTAATAATAAGTAATTCACAATTCAATTTATTTTCAACACTTAGAAAATATTACATATACTTAAATCACGATTAAGTATATATTTTATTCTTTAAGGAAAACGTTCTCTTTAAACACATTTATTTGGGTCAAAATGAATGTTGCGTAAAACATCGTTGCAACAACCCAAAATCACTAGTATAGGGATTCAAAAATTAGATAGATATATAAATCCCAATACTATATAAAAACATTTCCTTTCGAAAATCATTTACTATAACAACAGTGTTACAGTCCATCGTTTCCTTATTTCTCGAAAACGTCTATTTCAGTAACGAATGTTGAGATCTATGGTTTCGATCCTTAACACATTTTAAAACATCTTTTAATCATTTTATTCCATTTAAAAGATTACTTTCCAAAACATTTATTCAACTTAAATGATTATTATTCACTGTCCAAAATCGTGAATACAATTCGTTTACCAAATCTAATATTTCTACACATCTATTCATTTAAGGATTATCCACTGGCCAAAATCGTGGATATAATTCCCAATCAAATTCTTTATTATTACAACATTTTAATTTAAAGGATAATTCGTTGTCCAAAATCGTGAATATATCTCCTTTAATAAACTTCTATATTTAATTTATCAAATTCAATTGATTTCGGATTTATAAACAATGTTTATAATTTCCATTTCTATTTTATAAAAAATTCAATTTATAAATCTCTTTTATAAACCAATTCCATTCATCTCATTCATATGCCAAATCCAATTTATACGTTAATTACTTATAAATTATTTATTTTACAAAATCTATTCATCTTGTAACTTCACAATTTATAAATCTATAAATTTCATTCACTTATGAAATCCATTTGTACTTCATTTTAACACTTATAAAAACTCGTTTTATAATTCCAATATCTTAATTTATAAAATATCAATTTTATAAATCTTTTATATAAACCGTTTATAATAAATCAAAAATCTCAATTTAAACCATTTTACAAAATAGTTAACTTCACATTCCAAAAATCGTATTCTGGTTTTATTTCACAAAAACCATAATTTCTATTTATGTCCCAAAACATCGTGATTCTTATAACATAAAAATTATCACATTTATTTATTCAAATTAAATCAATTCTTAACGATTTAAAAATCAATAAAACGTTTATTTCCAAAATCACTTTAAAATCCTTTTAAATTCAAAATCGTTACTTTAACATTTTAAAATTCCAAAAATAGGCTCAATGCAGCAACAGCACTAAATACAACAATCACGGCATCCAAAACATCATTTATCATATGATAACAGAATATATCACAATATCTGTGAATAAATAAATACGGGTGAGGAATCCAGTTGGATCCCTCCAACCTGTCACCTACAACAAATATACATATTAGGTTATGTGCACAATGTCCGCTTCGAGGCAGACGCGTGTACAAAGGGTCATCCGCTCATATACACGGGAACGTATAAGGTCTCATCTGCTCCAATAGGCAGGTATATATCCAAATACTAATCAATATATCATATATCATCCAAACAATCATCAATCATCATATAATAAATTATTTATCACTTATGTAAAATATTAGTGAATCAGAAAGAGTGAGTTGTACTCACATTGCGTCCAATAGCAGTTATAGTGTTTTGTTTCGAATAAAATTAAACGATCATTTAATTTTACCCAAAATTCACACTAGCTCCAATCAACGCCAAACTAGCTCCATCGCGTAGTGCTCATCAAAATGGTTCCAACGCAATTCGTTTCGTGCGAAACAGACATCGTATCAAAAAGTTATAGTATTACAAAGTTAATACATTTCTATATACAAATTAATTTCAATTTATATTTTAACTTTAAACCTAACTAATCCAGGCCGTTTGATCCTCTTTCTACAATCAGGGCCGCACGTGTTCTTCCCCCTACCCAGGCTTCTTCACGAACGAACAAAACCCAACGAGCCGCCAACATTCGTCAATTATCGCGACCTCCTCGTCGATCTAAACGTTGATTAGAGCCTACCATTTCGAAGCCCTTCACGCGAGCCACCATCGGCCAGAGCCTTGTCGAGCTCGGTCACGCCATGGCCAACAAATTCGTGTACGAACGTTGTTCGTTCATTGTCAAATTGCCCTCGATCCGTAGCTCCATTTTCGATCACAGCCGTTGAAATCGTAGATCTCGCGAAGCTCTTCAACGTTGTAGTTGATAAATTTTTGTAAATGTTCAAGGATTGAGAGATTTTGAGGGAAAAAGACAGTGAATCATCGGCCATTGAAATATAAAAGTGGCAGCTACAAACCCTAGCTAGGTTTTAATGAAAATATAAAAACTTTGAGGCCTTTTATAGAAAATTCTCGCGACACTATTCTTCCGGAATTATTCCGAACTCCAAACGAAGCGTGCCGCCTGGCGTTTATAATGTTTTACCCTTATTCCAAACGCAATGGAATATATCGGGAGCCAATTCGATCGTATTTGAAAGATAGGTTTTCAAATCGACTATTAAATTTAAAATTTACTTAAACCGATTTCCTACGCGTTTTAGCTTGCCTCTGACAAACCGTAAATCCGATTGACACGAAATTTGAAATCTTACAATAATATAACATTGCGGATCCAATGAAACTGGTTTCTTCAAAATCCGAGACTGTTTGAAAAATGGCTATTTTCACTCGTTAATTAAATGTTAAAATATTCAATTTTTACAAATTAACTTTTAATTCGATTTTAAAAGTTCTACAACATCATTCTAATTCCAATATGATTTAATTCAACTTTATAAATCATTTTTGTTCATATTAAATCCAAATTCTAATTATTTCAGCAATTTCAAATATTAAATTAATAATTTAATTATCCAAGTAAATTACTATATTTCAAATAAAATTTATTCAGCTTATAAACTTAACTTTTAAATTTTTAAAATCAATTAAACATACGAATTTCAAATGACAGAAATTCTGGGTCGTTACATTCTCCCCCACTTAAAAGAATTTCGTCCCCGAAATTACCAAGAAAAAGTTACAAAATCAATTAACTTTTCAAAACAATTCATTGAACTTCTTACAAAAACTTTACTAAGTTTCAAATCCATTTATAGTTAACTTTCCAAGACCAACTAATATCGTTTAACTTTATAGTCAAGATTTAGTTATCACAAATTTTTCAAAAATTTCCTAACGCCTCATATTTTCAAAAAAATTCTCCATAGTCTCCTTTGCGCGGTTCGATCCAGAAAAAAATAACAATATATATATATATATATATATATATATATATGACAAATATACATCTCATCGTCAAGGATGAGGCATCCCGAAGGGAAAAAAGTGTAAAAGTACGATATGTAATCCGAGATATGTGCCATATATATTATTAGAAAGCATATATGACAAATATAGCGCGAAAGCGAGCTCCAAATGCGAAGCAAGCGCCATCCGCACCTACTAAACACTCAACAAACAAATGAGAAACATGTATATATGAAAGTAATATCAACATACAACATATACCAACAATTATATATGTCAATATAGCAAATGCAACTACCACAACAAATCCAACCATCAACCAACTATCATCCAACTAACATCCATAACTAAATCAATACACTTTCACTTCTCATTAATATTCAATGAATTGGTTTTCAATTTAATCACATTTGATTCATTAACATTGGATTTTACTAACATTCATTTATTCATATTCAATTAGTTTACATTCACTAATTCACATTCAATTTGGTTCACTTCTAAATCAAATCAAGTTCATTTCTATTTATTCTTACTTCACTTTCAATTTGATTAATTTAATTCCATATGAATTTCCAAATCATCAACTAACAACCATTTAACAACCAATGCATATCTAATCATTATCAAATTAATTTAATTTACTTTGTTTACATTCAACTTGGTTTGGCACTTATAATTTGAAATTGGTTTAACATTCAATTGATCCTTTCATTCATTTATTCAATTCTTAGTTTCATTAACTTTTAATGAATAAACACCTATATCCACTCATTCCATAACAATTCATTTTCATTAGATTGATTAACATTCAATCCATTTATTAATCCAGTTGCTAATTCATTTTACCACTAAAGTTGAATTTTTATATAACTCAAGTTTACATTCATCACTTTATTAATTTACTTCGATGCCAAAATCAACTTGATTCAGAATGACTTAAGTTACATTTCATTTCAACTTCATTTACATTCACTTTCACTATACAACTTAAGTTCATCTCTAATTTAATTCAAATTTCATTTTATTTAACTTTTCTTTAAGTCAAATTTCATCTCGCTATTCAAATTCAGATTTTGTTTTACTTAACAAAACTGTTTAACCATTTTAACAACTGGTTTTACTTACCTTTTCTCACTTTATAAGTTATACAACTTATTTATTCATAATTCCGTGAACATCTACCTAAGTTCTCTTTGATTCACTAAACTCATTCTTTATAATTTCAAATCTAATTCACTTTATTAACTTTCCTTTAGTTAAATTTCAAATCATATATTTCACTTACTAACTCAAATTTCTTTCAACTTTACTAAAGTAAATTCTTACTTCATATTATAAGTCCAAAACTCATTTCACTTATATTTATCAATTTCAACTTGGATTTTAAATCAAATTTGTTTATCATAACAAAACTTAAATTTCAATTTATTTTGGTAGCAAATCTATCACATAGAAACTCGAAAATGATACTGATGATGCTGCAGTAATTACTCTTATTATTTCCCAGTAACAATAGTGAATTTAGTGCTTTATATACTTTTAAAGAAATCTTTTTTTTACAAACCACATTTACAAATCTGCACCTATATAATTTCACTATTTCACTTTACTTACATAAGATTCATTCCAACTTCTTTTATCTTATTTAGATTTATAATAATATAACTTCTTTTACCTTTGAAAAATAACTTCAAACATAAACAGGATTCAAATTTTCCTAATTCTTACTTTAAATCCATTTTCATTTACAGCTTATATTTATAAATATACTCATGTTGTTTAATTTCTTATATATAAGATCATTTCACAATTGTAAATCATATTAATTATAATTTCATACTTAAAATTCTTTTGCTCATATAATTTATTCTTTTACAATTGTTGCTTCTATTTAGATTATTCAAACAGCTTTTATTAACTTATATATTTTTACATTTTAAACAACCAAACAATCAATTTATATACACTTTAACAATTCTGAAAAATTATTTCCTTTATATATAAAATATAATCGAGGTAAAATTATTTCATTTACCTAATTTAAAATAATACTATGTCGACTTGCCTCGTTTAAGATTTTGGAAATCCCTATCGATAATATGGCATCCCATGTACCGACCAGAATTCACAAATAGCTCAACGGATAAGTAAACACTATATAAAACATTTTTATATCACTAACAAATACGCGCTCATATATATAATACACTCAAACTCAATCTAGGGCGCTACTGTCCCTATCTATACTGAGTACCCATCAAAGCTTAGGAATATATAAAATCTAAGCTCTGATACAACGTGTGACGACCCGAAAATCCGTACCCTTTGAATCGACAAGAATCCACACATGTCCGACTCAAAAAGCACAGACTGACGGAAAGTCAAGAGAAAGAAAAGAAGAGAGAAGAAGAGAAGAGAAGAAAGAGAGAAGATAGAACCAAACAGAACAATACACAATCTCACATCGTAGCGGAAAATGTATAATATCATATCAATGATCTTTACAAAATAGAAACTGTATATACATACATCAATCAGAGTTCAACAATCAATCAGATTTATCAGCTTGTACAACTATAATAACCAAGCCTCATAAATGTTGATAATAATAACAACTAAGCACAAAGGATAATCAATAATCAAAACATATACGTATATACGAAATGAAGATCTCCAGCTCGCCTGTTGAAGCTGCAAAAGCATCAAATCTGAACCTGTAAATATACTCAGTCTGACCCGAGCATTGAAAGGGAAGAACGCCCGGATCAGTCTGGTAAACCAGCGTGAGAAACACACTCTACTGAATTTATTAAATTACCAAACTTTTCCTTAGTTTTCAAAACAAAAGTATCTCGTAAGACAAGTCCACACATAAATACGGACATGTTTTTACCTTACGATAACTAAAACATATCATATCAAATCTCATGTTATATTATAGTAGTGTCTACTATATACAAATAATATTAATCATAGCCGAAATTGTTACATTAATTAAATTCCAGCATATAGCCCAATTGGGTAATACAATCAAAATGGCAGGCACGTAGCGGAGTTTGGATTTCATACAAATGACCAGGTGAAAGGACTACCTTCCGAAGGGGTACACCTCTAGATGAATGTCCCTAGGCACAGAACATCTGCCCTCTACCAACACAAGACCGACCCACCTCTATAGCTAGATGGTATCAAATATGTCATCCTCCGTTCGTTACCGACCTTTACCGAGGGCCCTCATTGCATACAAACCACAATAATCAGATACACGACGTCATGGCGTGTAAAGATATATCTAGAAGAGGATGGTCATATCCTACTTGGGAATGACCCACTTAGCCTTGCCGCATCCAACCATGTTTTGGTCATTTCCGGTTGATGAGGCTAGAGGTAACGATTACCTTTCACAAAGCACAATCCTATCACATAGAATGCCACACGGCCATTTCCGTTGACTACTATTTGTCTTCCATAAAAATACAACCCTTAAGCTCATACGTTTCAAGGAGGGTGTTAAGCTAAGAGAAGTTGCCTTCTCCGCCACCACTGATGTACGTTTGTAAAAACCAATGTACGTAATCTATAGAAATGCAATGTCAGACAAACGTCCATACAAGTCGTCTAGGAACAGGACAAACCGAAGGCACTTTCCTCGGCCATTATTAGGCGAGAAGCCCTTGCAATCCGCAAAATCTCCATCACGAGGAGACCACTGCTATATATATATATCTCTATAATGGGTGCGACCCCGAGCAAATCAACAAGCAGTCCTCATGCTATGAAGATCCACGGTCTTTAATATCATCACAAGCAACATGCACAACCATCGCATATACGTTGGTCCGAAGTGGTTTTCAGATAAATCTGATCTCGGTCTCTTCGCACCAACAATGCAAAAGCGTTTGTCAACTTCACACAACAACTAAGTCTCATAGACTTATCATGTTTCCAACTTTCAACTTGCCATCCTTCGGGCCAAGAAGGAAGCTCGATAGATTGCAGTAATACTCCGCACTATACGAATCAATATCCTCAACACAAAGGATAATCAAGCCTACATAGAAGGCTACATACTAAGTGTACGACCAAATAGTTCCCACATCAAGTCGAGGAACTAAAATTTGGCAAAGTTTGATAGTCGATTATTTAACTGTCAAAACAAACAAACAAATATTCAGCACCATAAAAATCACTGGGTTCTTTTTAATTATTTTCAACACTTAGAAAATATTACATGTACTTAAATCACGATTAAGTATATATTTTATTCTTTAAGGAAAACGTTCTCTTTATACACATTTATTTGGGTCAAAATGAATGTTGCGTAAAACATCGTTGCAACAACCCAAAATCACTAGTATAGGGATTCGAAAATTAGATAGATATATAAATCCCAATACTATACAAAAACATTTCCTTTCGAAAATCATTTACTATAACAACAGTGTTATAGTCCATAATTTCCTTATTTCTCGAAAACGTTTATTTCATCAATGAATGTTATATCTATGGTTTCGATCCTTAATACATTTTAAAACATATTTTAATCATTTTATTCCATTTAAAAGATTACTTTCCAAAACATTTATTCAACTTAAATGATTATTATCACTATCCAAAATCGTGAATACAATTCGTTTACCAAATCTAATATTTCTACACATTATTCATTTAAGGTTTATCCACTGTCCAAAATCGTGGATATAATTCCCAATCAAATTCTTTATTATTACAACGTTTTAATTTAAAGGGTAATTCGCTGTCCAAAATCGCGAATATATCTCCTACAATAAACCTCTATATTTAATTTATTATCAACTGATTTCGGATTTATTAACAATGTTTATAATTTCCATTTCTATTTTGTAAAAAACTTCAATTTATAAATCTCTTTTATTAACCAATTCCATTCATCTCATTCATATGTCAAATCCAATTTATAAGTTAATTACTTATAAATCATTTATTTTACAAAATCTATTCATTTTATAACTTCACAATTTATAAATCTATAAATTTCATTCACTTATGTAATCCATTTATACTTCATTTTAACACTTATAAAAACTCGTTTTATAATCCAATATTTTAATTTATAAAATATCAATTTTATAAATCTTTTATATAAACCATTTATAATAAATCAAAAATCTCAATTTAAACCATTTTACAAAATAGTTAACTTCACATTCCAAATATCATATTCTAGTTTTATTTCACAAAAACCATAATTTCTATTTATTTCCCAAAACATCATAATTTTTATAACATAAAAATTATCACATTTATTTATTCAAATTAAATCAATTCTTAACGATTCAAAAATCAATAAAACGTTTATTTACAAATTCATTTTAAAATCCATTTAAATTCAAAATCGTTACTTTAATATTTTAAAATTCCAAAAAAGGCCCAATGGTGCAACAGCACTAAATACAACAATCACGGCATCCAAAACGTCATATATCATATGATAGCAGAATATATCACAATATCTGTAAATAAATAAATACGGGTGAGGAATCCAGTTGGATCCATCCAACCTGTCACCTGCAATAAATATACATATTAGAATATGTGTACAATGTCCTCTTCGAGGCAGACGCGTGCACAAAGGGTTATCCGCTCATATACACGGGAACCTATAGGGTCTCATCTGCTCCAATAGGAAGGTATATATCCAAATACCAGTCAATATATCATATATCATACAAACAATCATCAATCGTCATCTAATAAATTATTTATCACTTATGTAAAATATTAGTGAGTCAGAAAGAGTCAGTTGTACCCACATTGCGTCCAATAGCAGTTATAGTGTTTTGTTTCGAATAAAATTAAACGAGCGTTTAATTTTACCCAAAATTCACACTAGCTCCAATCAACTCCAAATTAGCTCCATCGTGTAGTGCTCATCAAAACGGTTCCAACGCAATTCGTTTCGCGCGAAACGGATCTCGTATCAAAAAGTAATAGTATTACAAAGTTAATACATTTCTATATACAGATTAATTTCAATCTATATTTTAATTTTAAACCCTAACCAATCCAGGCCGTTCCATCTGCTTTCTTCAATCTGGGCCGTACGTGTTCTTCTCCCTACCAAGGCTTCTTTACGAATGAACAAAACCCAACGAGCCGCCAACATTCGTCGATTATCGCGACTTCCTCGTCGATCTAAACGTCGATCGGAGCCTTCCATTTCGATGCACTTCACGCGAGCCACCATCGGCCAGAGCCTTGTCGAGCTCGGTCACGCCATCGCCTACAAATTCTTGATGAACGTTGCGCGTTCATCGCCAAATTGCCGTCGATCCATAGCTCCATTTTCGACCACAGCCATTGAAATCGTAGATCTCGCGAAGCTCTTCAATGTTGTAGTTGATAAATTTTCATAAATGTTCAAGGATTGAGAGATTTTGAGGGAAGAAGACAGTGAATTGTCGGCCATCGAAATATGGAAGTGGCAGCTACAAACCCTAGCTAGGTTTTAATGAAAATATAAAAACTTTGAGGCCTTTCATATAAAATTCTCGCGACACTATTCATCCGAAATTATTCCGAACTCCAAACGAAGCGTGCCGTCTGGCGCTTATAATGTTTTACCCCTATTCCGAATGCAATGGAATATATATCAGGAGCCGATTATATCGTATTTGAAAGAAAGGTTTTCAAATCGACTATTAAATTTAAAATTCACTTATACCGATTTCCTACGCGTTTTAGCTTGCTCCGGACAAACCGTAAATCCGATTGACACAAAATTTGAAATCTTATAGTAATATAACATTACGGATCCAATGAAAATAGTTTCAACGAAATCCGAAACTGTTTGAAAAATGGCTATTTTCACTCGTTAATTAAATATTAAAATATTCAATTTTTACAAATTAACTTTTAGTTCGATTTTAAAAGTTCTATAACATCATTCTAATTCCAATATGATTTAATTCAAATTTATAAATCATTTGTATTCATATTAAATCCAAATTCTAATTATTTCAACAATTTCAAATATTAAATTAATAATTTAATTATCCAAGTAAATTGCTATATTTCAAATAAAATTTATTCAGCTTATAAACTTAACTTTTAAATATTTAAAATCAATTAAATATACGAATTTCAAATGACGTAAATTCTGGGTCGTTACACACATGTCCCATACCACATATTTTACTAAATCATTTAATTCTCTTTCTCATACGTTTGAATAGTGTAAAAGTGTATGTTTTATATATAACAGTTTATTGGAGAAAATAAGCTTCTAAAACTTTTTTTCCAAAAAGATTAATAAAACCAATATTTGAAATTTCTTTATTAAAGGAAATAAATAGATTTTATATTAGAAAAATAATTTTAAAATACTACATAATAACAATTTGAGATTTCCATTTATTTCAAAAATCACTTCAAAAATGGTTTAGTGGAAACCGTGCTCGAAAACAATGAAAAACAAAAAAGATAACTCATGCCCGATAACTTGAGTTCAATACTGATTCAATTCAAATTTAACCCTAAATCAATTCAAATTCTATTTAAATTTGAATTTCAAATTCTTCAAATATTGCTAGCCTATCGATAGGCATCATAGCTCTCAAAATATCTTAAAAAAACATCAAAATTGAATAAGAATGAGAGCAAATATAAACTAATACAATTCTCGAGTCAATAATTATTATTGTTGTTGTTTTGCTCTCGTAACAGCGACAAACAAATGCAATACTGACCAAGCAGACCTCATAATTTCAAGAAACACAAAACATGAAACTTTTAGTGCAAAGTTTAAGCTTTCCGGAACATCTAAGATTATATAATTTGGACAAGAAATTAAAAAGTTATGATAAAAATAGTTTAGGTGTCTTAATTGCAATACCTCTGTCATTTTGGTCTCTGGATAGCAAAATTCAAACACGTTTTCGACCAAACTAACATCAAAATTTAAGAAATCTAAAAACATGAAACTTGTGTTACATCATTTTTGCTTTCCGAAACAACTAAGACTATCAAATTCCGATCAAAAAAGGGAAAGTAATGGCTAATTTTAGTTTTAGGTTTCAATTCTAAAAATCGATAGAGCGGAGCATGTATCTCAGTTTCAAACCCAATTTCGACCCTTTAAATCATAGATCTTGCAGAAACTTACAACATGAAAGTTGTAGCACAAAGTTTAAGCTTTCCACAACATTGAACGTTATCAAACTCCAATAAGAAATGAGAAATTTATGCTTAAATTACTAACAATATTTAGCACAGAAATTTGACGGGGCAGAGACTATTACTCTGTAAAAAAACCGGATTTTGACCAAGAAATCTTTAAAATATGAGAAAGTAATTAAAATAAAAGTTCTTCCTTAGAAAAATATATTTCTATCTCAAAAATATTAAATACAATTGGATTTATCAATCAAAAGTTATGTTCATTTTACTCTCAAGTATTAACTAAGAGAATTTTTATATGGTTGTGCTATAACATTAGTTTCAAACTCAATTTCAACCAATTTAACAGCAGAATTTCGAAATATGATTAAAAGAAAATTTGTGCATGATTGAAAGAACTTTCTACCACAAAAGGATTGATTCAATTTGGATTATTATACCATATATAATTGTTGTTTTACTGCAGCTAGTTTTTTTTATCAAATTTCCAGCAAACAATAACACAATAATCACACAAGTTTTCAACCAAATTACATACAATTAAATCAACAATCATTCAAACAATAATGTGCAGCAAACAAAGATTTAAAAATAGGCATGTGAGTGATTAACTCAACTCTATCCTTTAATTAAACAATCAAGAGTATCACTTCAGCTCAAATTTCCAAACTAGCAAACCCTAAACAAAAATCAATCCAAAATATACGCAAAAGCCCTAATTTAGTTTACTGTAAGTTGGGAATTCAGATCATAGTTGAGATGTATTTAAGCTAGAGATGATTACCTATACAAATAAGCTCCTAAAGATGTTTAATTTACCATGATTTGAAAAAGATATTTGATTTTAGTTTGTGGAAGCCATGGATTTCTATTTTCTTTAACTGTAAAGTTTTTTTGTTTTTTTGTTTTTGAGAAAGAAGAAGGAAAACAACGTACTGTAAGTTTTTCCTCTCACCAGAAGTATCCAGATTAAGGGTAAATGGATCCAAAGCTAACCCAAATAGCCCAACTCCATTTATACATAGAGAAAATATTAAACTATGCACATTTTTAACCTATTTTATCACAATATACACATATTTCTCAATATAAACTCAAATAAAAATGTATGCAACCAATTGTAGGAAAAAATTGTTATTAAAAAAATTAAAATTTATTTCAACAATAAAATATTATTTTTAGGAATAAAATCTCATCTTTATCTGTATTTCACAATTTATACAATTTTATTATAAAACATCATTTTCAATTCAACAATTTGTATAAAAATTGATTTCTTGTCAAATAAATTATCATAAATCATTTTAACTCTTTTTAATCATCAAATATTATTTTCAAATAATATTTCATCTTTTATTTAATAAAACACATATTATCTTCATATTTCTCATTTTAAATTCAACAAATGATTCATATTGACAATGTTTTCCTGTTGTATTTACCCAAATAGAATTGCAATTTGATTATTTTCTACTCAAATTCTCAAAATAAAGTTTTTAAAACTTTATTTTCATTAATTTATACTTATTTCAATAATTTAACATTGAAATACATCGCATAATTAATTTATTAGCTCCAAACAAATAAATACTCAATATTTCAATTTATTTAAACCAAATGCTTATCTAATCAATATTTAATCCCATATTTATACCCAAATAAACAAAATAAAGTTCCAAACTTTATTTTTATCATTTAATTTACAGAATTAATTGTTTATTCCAAATGAACCATTTAAAATTTTCAATTATATTTTAATTTACAATATTAAATTATAACTTCCGTTATAGTTTAACGTATACCGGTAATCTCCAAACCAGGGTTGTTACAGACTCTCCCCTACAAAAATTGCATCTCGCAATTTTCTAGAAAAAGAGTTGTAAACAACATAAAAAATTAAATCAATAAAGGTGATAGACGAGCTCGAAACTCAAACCATTCATACTGTCAGCATAGAATGGTAGAGAGAAATAAGGAAAAACTCCCTTGATTAATCCAATGGTCCATCATATGCTAATATAGTGACTAGAAAACCATTGAATTTTCCAAGCAACTTGAAAGAATTTCGAAGATATCCTGTCTTCGAATCAATACTCAATAAAAAGCTCAACCAATAATCTATCAAATAAGATAGATTTCTTAAAAACTCTAAGAATAGAGTCGGGATCAAACTCATTCAAACCCAAACTCTAAGCAACAAAAATGATCATCAACACAATTTTCTGCATAATAATACGGAAAGAACATCCTCACAACAAGGATAGACTCAATAGACAACATAGATAAATCATACAAAATGGCTTCTTGGGAGGCCACCAAACTCGAACGACCGAGAAAATGTACGTTATCATCAATAGCACAAGAATAGATTGGACTTAAGAACAAGAATATAAGCTCAAATTACTTTTCAATCCAAGAAATTTAGATTTTATTTGTCTCAACATCTTTTAAACTTTAAATCTCAATTTTCAACGTTTGAAAATTTCCAAACTCTTTACTATATTACTTAGTAAGTAATATAAAACTCAAATTAAATGTCCAAATTTCTTCTCTTACTTCGAAGTTAATTTTCAAACAATGCTGTAAATCCGTAGTAATATTCCTCAAAATAAATTAAAGGTTTAAATTCTCTTTACTCTTTTTATTAAACCACTTAAATAGTTTAAAACAATCTTCAAACCCACTCATAAATCTTCTCTGAAAACATACAATGTATATAATATAGATTCTAAAATCTCAAAATATACTTCCAATAAAGTTTAGCTCAAGAATATTCTCATATATTCTCTTCCTTATAATTTTAAAATAAATAAATAAATGTCATTGCCTCGCCATTGAATTTTTAATAAATAGATACATCTGTTGGCTGTAGAGTCGATCGAACGATCAAAACTGCCTCGCCACCCTGATACTCATCTCTAAAATCAACGGCTGTAATTACCATTCAAAAATAAATTGAATATACAATCTCAAAATATTATTTTCAAAATATCAATTTTTTTTACAACACAATATGTCTGGTTGCCTCATAATATCATTTAGGAGATTCTTATCTATAACGCTGATCGGGCGTATCGGCTAGAACTCTTAACTACTCGATGGACAACCAAACACTTTCAAATTATTTCTATAAAAGAAATAGTACTCATGTAAATATTTTCTCAAAATATTCCTTGATTTTTTTAATCTCAAAGCTCAAATTTCTCTATAAAACTCATATTTATATAGCTTCAAAACTCAAACCAAAGAGCATTAAGAGAATGAATCAAGATATTCCCAGAATACTCGATTCTCAAAATCATCATGAGGAGATAGAGTGTTCGTCAATCTTACGGTGTCACCAATTACTCCCAAAAATCATCAAGATACAGGACAAGCAAGATATTCTTCTCGAAGGAGAAGAAGCACACGATCCACAAATCACTACTTCAAACAGAGTATGCTACAAAGGATAAAATTGGTTAAGTATTTGAAAAGAACACTCAAACAAAGCAGAATGATAAATTCAACCAAACTTGAACAATCTAGAAACTCACCTCATTCCTCAGTGGATATCCTCGTTGTAACAACCTGCATATTTTACGATTGAATATTTAAATATTTTATTTAATATTTTATCGTTAGTAGGATTTTAATCCGGAAAGTTACTTTCTGCATGCTGTTGAATTAGGACTTGGAACCACTTCCATTGAGTTCAAAACACCGTTTGCAATCTTTTTGAGTATAAACTTTGATATGTTTGGAGTTAGTGGAATTTTGTTACTTTTTCACTTTGGGTTTTGGGTTTGGTTTAGCCCATTTGCCTAAACTATTAATTCTAACTCAATCCCCTTCCCTTCATAACTTTACATTCATTTCCTAACACTCAAGCTTCATCAAAAATGGAGGAAGGAATGGGAAATTAAAACTCCAAGCCCTTGTTCATTTGCAAATTCAACATCCAACTCCAAATTCAAAGAGAAGCCATTGATTCTTCCTTTGCTCTCAAGCTTCTTCTTCATTAGTTTTTTGTAAAAGTGAGATTTTTATCTCACATCTTTGTCTATAACTATCTTTGATTGTTGGGTATGAATTCCTAACCCTTTTACATATGCATTTTCCATTGATTTGGATTGAATTGGTGAAAATCCCAATTTTTAGTGCTTTGGGTTCAAACCTTTAAAAATCCTAACTTTGATGTTTGAACACGTTTTTGGTGATGCATCGAGGAGTCAATACGACTGGGTAGCTTATGGGCATAATCCCCTAGCGTCCGTGCTCGATCGGTTGCAAATTGGGAGAGTTTTTGCACTTCAAACCCTTAGGTCGCTCAGCCTGCACACATCAAATTCTCGGGCTGCAGTTAGGTCGCTCGAGCTTAGGTCGTGACAAGCTAGGTCGTTCCCATGTTAGGTCGTACCATTTACTAGGTCGCTCCGGTTAGGTCACGTCTCTTGGGTAACGCCGTTGGTTCCTTTAAGTCGCGCCTAGTTAGGTCGTCACGTCGCTCGGCCTACTTTATCTCGCAACCCTATTAAGCCGCTTCCCCTTTGGTCGCTTGGCTTTGGCCACTCCAGTTAGGTCGCTCGGCTTTATAACTCGCGCAATTAAGTCGCTCGGCCCATTAAGTCGTGCGTGCGTTTAGGTCGCACCATCCTTAGGCCGGTCACCTCCTTATACCGTGAGTTTCTTAAGTCGCTCGCCTTTCCTTAGGTCGTTGTACTGATTAAGTCGCACCTACCCTTTAGGTCGCATGCACCTTAGGTTGCTCAGCCTTCATTTCCTCTTAGGTCGCGCCATGCAGTTAGGTTGCACCATTCATTAGGTCGCACCTGCTATGCCTCGCACCAACGTTAGGTCGCAACATGTTAGGTCGCTCGACCTCTTTTGAGCCGCTACCTCCATAGGTCATTCCACTGCTAGGTCGCGCCGTGTTAAGTCGCTAGGCTATTTCCATTTTGATGAATTTGGAGTCGAATTCTTTGGGTTTGTATTTACATCATCAATGTGAATTTTTGTGATTTATTGTTTCTACAATCAATTTTGTGATTTGTCACTTTACCTCACTCGTATGAGAAATCTAATTAAATGACTTCGTAAAACAAGTGGTATGAAACGCTTGCGTTTACCTCGTTGGTTAATTCTTGGACTAGTTCGATTGAATCTCTTGTGACAATTTTCGAGTGGAGATCTACAATTTGTTCATAAATATTTAAGTTAAGCTCGTGGTTATGGGACATGAAGCTAAGCTCTTATATTTACTAGCTTACTGTAATTGACACTTCTTGATGATCGTTTATGATCATTTTTGTGATTTAGACTAGCAAATGTGCGATGTCTCTTTGTCTACGAGGGAGACTAAACCCCGTTTCTGTGGAGCTTTGGCTCAAATTGGTGGGGTAGCGACCCATGGCCTTCGGGCCGTTTTATGGAGCTCCGGCTCAAAATTAATAGTTAGCTACCATGGAATAGCGTTCCATTTTGTGATACACATGTTGGTGATTTTTTATGCTCCCGTTTTGTGATAGTCCTCACCCTTTTTGTGATTTGTGGATTTCCATTAATAATCTCTAGAATTTTGTGCTTCACCAATTTTCGTGATTTACATTGATAAGTTTTATCAATATTTGTGCATTGGTGAATTTGTGTGTCATTAACTTTTGTGATTGACATTGATATTATTGTCAATATTTATAGTTTGGTGATTTGGTAAATAAGGAGTATGACATTCCTTTTGATCTTTGAGAAGATTCTCGTGATATTGATTAATCCCTAGTTGATTTTTCACTTGCATACTTATCACAGTATGGCTTTATGGTTATTATATATTTATGTCATATCTCTTATTCTATATCATTTTATCTGATATTTATAGTTAGACTGATCCGTTTATTATTTTCTTATTAAATAATACTCGGGTCAGACCGAGATGTTACAGGTGCTTCTGCATGACTTCACATCTGGGATTATCACCCTGACTTTTTGCTAACTACTTAGATCAGTGGTTTTTGTTGTATACATTTGAGATATAGACTCATAGATGTATCCATATTCTTTTGTCTATCACTTGTAGCTATCCTTTTGTGATATTGTAGATCTTGTTTAACCACTACTCTGATGTATACCTTCATGTGTTATATATTTATATCTATTTCCGCCTTTGTGATATTGATGTATGTGACTGATTTGTGTTATATTTACTTCTATATTTGTTTCCGAAGAATATATATAGCCACTGTGCAGTAGTTTTGAGTTTGTATCGGTATGTCGGATTTTCCTCCTTAAACAGATGCATGTTGTACTTTCTGACATACTGGTGCTCGCATAAAGCAATTACACGGATGGTCGCTCCTCAACATCCTTATTCTCCACGCCAGTTGACGGCATTACCCCGTAGTGTCCTTGGCTAGCATGGGTATAGGGGTGGGGCATCACAGCTTAGTATCAAAGCCAATCTTCGGAACAATGTAGAATAATCTAGCAAGGATCGTCGTCCTAAGTCCATCTTAGGAATCGTGCTTTAGGATTTAATTCGAGTCTTCGTACTGATTCATCCTATTTTCTTATGATTCATTGTTTATCTATTAAGATTGCTTAATATTCATTTGGTGAATAACCTTATCCTTCTTCTTTCTTTCTTTCTTAAAGAAGAGAAATGGTTAGACCTGGCCGTCCCAGCACCGGTCAATCTCGTTTTACTCCCTAAGATGGAGTATTTATGTCTGCCCAGCAGCTTCTTGATCTAGTAAGGAATGCTCAAGCATCCGGATCTAATCCAGAGTCTACTCAACCTAGGTCTGGATTTGCGTGATTGTGCAGCGATTACCCTAATTTGGGTGGAAAGCCATTCAAAGGTTCTGAAACCATTATTGAAGTCCAGGCTTGACTGAGATCGTACGATCGAATCTTTTCTCACATGAATCTTATTGATCTTCACCGTGTTCAGGTGGCCTCTAGTATGCCCCAAGAAAGAGCATTAGATTGGTATGAGCTTCTGATTTCTGAAATAAATGAAGCGGATCTTACTTGGGAGAAATTCCGGGAATGCTTCGAATTAAAATTTGTGCCAAAAGCTGAGAAGGTGACTTTGGCTCGCCGATTCATTGACCTTGTTCAAGGTGAATCCTCCATGGCAGATTATATAGCGTCTTTCGAGTCACTTTCTAAATACGGGGTCGGATATATAAACACCCCATTGAATAAAAACCAACGATTCGTCTATGGCTTGAATAAAAGTCTCAAGAAGCCATTACTTCTAAAGTTAGAAGTTTCTTTTGATCAACTCGTTGATATCGCTCTTCGACTTGAAGAGGCAGATAAAGAAAGTGATGTTGAAGTTATATGTGCCAAACCAAACTTCAACAACAAGAAAAGGCCTAATAAGTTTAAGGGTCCTTATCCCAACAATAAGAAAGGGAAGCAAGCCTCTCCGGCAACTAAGACTTCTACCCCAAGTGTTGGGCAATGCTACAACTATGGTTCTAAGGACCATTATGCGAACAAGTGTTCAAAGCCTCGTACTTGCCGCTTTGCAAAAGCCCGGATCATTATTTATCTTCTTGTCCCAAACTTCAAAATAGGAAGGAAGGAAAGCTTAATGTTGCTCAAGCCCCTGGCAACACATCTCGTGGTAAAGGTATTTCTCATTCTATTCTTGATGGTATTATTTTATTTCGTGATCATCCTATTCGAGTTCTTTTTGATACGGGTGCCTCCCATTCTTTTATTTCAAAAGAAATTGTTGATACTTTTTCTTCAGATGTTATGTGTTTAATGACTTCTTTGAGAATTGTGAATCTGGTTGGTGGATTCGCAACAATCAGTTTATTGTGTAAAGATGTCGAGATATTTTGTGTGGTTTTTCTTTCCGAGCCGATTTGCATGTTATGCGCTACTTAGGCTTTGGAATGATTTTGGGAATGGATTGGCTTAACCGCTATAAAGCCCAAATCCTATGTCCTGAGCGGACTATTTATCTTCGACATCCTCAATATGTTAAGCAGATTTTTATTGACCTTAAAGATTCGGATTCCAGCTTAGTTGCATCTTTATATTCTTTAAATCCTCATGATGACGATAATGATGATGAGGAGGATATTATTTCTCTTATTCACGTTGTTCGTGAATTTTCTGACATATTTGTGCTCGTTTTAGGATTACCACCTAAGCGAGCAATTGAGTTCAGGATTAATCTCATCCCTGGAGCCCAACCTATTACTCGTCCTCCTAATCGTATGTCCAATAAGGAAAATAAGGAGATGCGTAAACAATTATCCGAATTGGAGATGAAGCAATTTATTCTCTCTAGTTCCTCGCCTTGGGGAGCTTCGGCTATTTTTGTGAAGAAATCCGATGGTACACATAGGCTTTGCGTGGACTATCGCAAGCTTAATGATCTTACTATCAAGAATAAGTATCATTTACCTCGTATTGATGATCTATTCGATCAACTTAGTGGTGCTAGAGTCTTTTCACAATTAGAATTAGCTACCGGTTTTCATCAGCTTCGTATTGCAGAGGATAGTGTTCCTTTGACATCTTTCCATACTCGCTATGGATCGTATGAATGGCTTGTGATGCCATTTGGTTTAACGAATGCTCCGGCTTATTTCGTTGACCTTGTGAATAGAGTTTTCAAAGACTTCCTCGATCGGTTTGTTCTCATCTTTATTGATGATATTCTTGTGTATTCTAAAACCAAGGAGGAGCATGAAAAACATCTTCGGATTGTGTTGGAAACTCTTAGGATCAATCAATTGAAAGCAAAATTTTCTAAATGCCACTTTTCGCAATCTCGCGTGAAGTTTCTCGGTCATATTATTTCCGAATTCGAAATTTCTGTGGATCCTTCAAAGATTGAAGCGATTCAATATTGGAAGAGACCGGAGAGTGTGACGGAAATTCGTAGTTTCCTTGGATTGGCCAGTTATTACCGCCGTTTCATAAAGGACTTTTCAAAAATTTCCATGCCTCTTACTAGTTTGACAAAGAAGGGAGTTAAATACATTTGGTCGGACAAATGTGAAGCTTCTTTTCATAAATTAAAAGAACTCCTTTCCTATGCTCCTATTCTTGTGATTCCCGAGGGAAACCAAGATTTTATTGTTTATACCGATGCTAGTCGCGTTGGTTTGGGTGCCGTTCTTATGCAAAGAGAATGTGTTATTGCTTATGTTTCTAGGCAATTGAAGCCTGCCGAGACTAGATATGCCACTCATGATTAAGAACTCGCGGCTATTGTTTTCGCCCTTCATATTTGGCGTCATTATCTTTTGGGAGAAAAATTTATTCTTTACACCGATCATAAATCCTTGAAATATCTATTTTCTCAGAAGGAACTTAATTTGCGTCAGCAACGTTGGCTCGAATTTCTTGCAGCTTATTATCTTGATATTCTTTATACTCCCGGAAAGGGAAATAGTGTTGCGGATGCACTTAGTCGCAAACAACAAGCAGTTGTTTCTATGATGATATCCGAATGGAATGATCTCGGAATTCTATCCACTTGTGAGATTAGAGATCGTGTTTACGATTTATGTTCATCTCTTGTTTTATGTAGCCTTGAGGCTCATCCTTCTCTTTTAGACCGCATTCTTGAAGCTCAAAAGCTAGATACCGAATTGGCTCTTCTTGGCCAAAATTTTAGGGATAAAATTAATATTGAAGGTTTGAAAGACTTTGATATTGGTTCTCGTGGCGATGTTCGAAAATTTGGTAGACTTATCATGCCAAATATTAGTAATCTTCGTAAAGACATTTTAGAAGATTCTCATCGTTCTAAATTTACCATTCATCCCGGTAGTAGTAAAATGTACGCGGATATGAAGCGACTTTATTATTGGGAGGGAATGAAATCTGATATTGCTAACTTTGTTAAGTGTTGCATGACTTGCCAACTTGTCGAGGCCGAACACCAAAGGCCCGGTGGGTTATTGCAACCTTTAGAAATTCCAATTTGGAAGTGGGGTCGAATTTTCATGGATTTTATAGACGGCCTTCCCCTTTCTCATTCGGGTCATGATAGCTTATGGGTGGTAGTTGATAGACTTACTAAATTCGCCCATTTATTTCCCATTCGGTCCAATCGAACCATTCCTCTCTTGGCCAAACTCTTTATCAAAGAAATTGTAAAATTACATGGAGTCCCTTCTTCTATTGTTAGTGATCGTGATCCATTGTTTACTAGTGGATTTTGGAAGAGTCTTCAAAAAGATTTGGGAACGAAGCTTAATTTTAGCACCGCTTATCATCCCCAGTCCGATGGACAAACTGAGCGTGTGAATCAAACTCTTGAAGATCTTCTTCGTGCATGTGTTCTTGATTTTGGTGGAAGTTGGGAAGATCATATTTCTCTTATTGAGTTTTCTTATAATAATAGCTTCCAATCTAGCATTGGTATGGGACCTTTCGAGGCACTCTATGGAAGGCCATGCCGATCCCCTTCTTATTGGCTTGAGGCCGTTGAGAAGCTGGTTTTAGGTCCAGATTTTATTCGTGACTCCGCGGAGAAGATTGACCTTATTCGTCATAGGATGAAAGAGGCCCAGAGAAGGCAAAGATCCTATGCCGATAAACGGAGAAGGAAATTAGAATTTTCTATGGGAGATCTTGTGTTTATCCGTGTTTCACCTATGAAGGGTGTTGTACGTTTCAGTCGATCGGGAAAGTTAGCGAATCGGTATATTGGGCCATTTCCTATCACCGAATGTATTGGTTCCGTGGTTTATCGCCTTTTATTACCGGCTCAATTTTCTGCTATTCATGACATGTTTTACGTTTCTCAATTACGGAAGTGCCTTCGAGATTCCGATTCTATTCTTGAGCCTGGTGTTGTGGAAGAAATTGAAGTTTCGCCTAATTTAACTTATGAGCAACATCCTATTCGTACCATTGCTTCGGAGGTCAAGCGCCTTCGAAATAAAGATGTTCCGCTTGTTAAAGTCCAATGGTCCTCAAATCCTAAGGATTGCTCTTGTGAATCTATAGAGTTCATCGAGCGAACGCAACTGGACTTACTTTCTCGTGCTCCATGAGGTGAATTTCATATTTCAAATTTCTTTTCTGTTGATATTCTTTCTGGGTTGTTACCTTATATTTTCTTCTTAAATATTGCGAGGACGCAATTTCTTTAAGGAGGGGAGTCTGTAACAACCCGCATATTTTACGATTGAATAATTTATTTTAATATTTTATCGTTAGTCGGATTTTAGTCCAGAAATTTACTTTCTGCATGCGGTCGAATTAGGACACGGAACCACTTCCATTGAGTTCAAAACACCGTTTGCAATCTTTTTGAGTGTAAACTTTGATATGTTTGGAGTTAGTGGGATTTTGTTACTTTTTCACTTTGGGTTTTGGGTTTGGTTTAGCCCATTTGCCTAAACTATTAATTCTAACTCAACCCCCTTCTCTTAATAACTTTACTTTCATTTCCTAACACTCAAGCTTCATCAAAAATGGAGGTAGGAATGGGAAATTAAAACTCCAAGCCCTTGTTCATTTGCAAATTCAACATCCAACTCCAAATTCAAAGAGAAGCCATTGATTCTTCCTTTGCTCTCAAGCTTCTTCTTCATTGGTTTTTTTGTAAAAGTGAGATTTTTATCTCACATCTTTGTCTATAACTATCTTTGATTGTTGGGTATGAATTCCTAACCCTTTTACATATGCATTTGCCATTGATTTGGACTGAATTGGTGAAAATCCCGATTTTTAGTGTTTTGGGTTCAAATCTTTAAAAATCCTAACTTTGATGTTTGAACACGTTTTTGATGATGCATCGAGGAGCCAATACCACTGGGTAGCTTATGGGCATAATCCCCTAGTGTCCGTGCTCGATCGGTTGCAAATTTGGAGAGTTTTTGCACTTCAAACCCTTAGGTCGCTCAGCCTGCACACATCAAATTCTCGGCCTGCAGTTAGTTCGCTCGAGCTAAGGTCATGACAAGCTAGGTCGTTTCCATGTTAGGTCGTACCATTTACTAGGTCGCTCGGCTTTCTACAGCTAGGTCGCTCCGGTTAGGTCGCGTCTCTTGGGTAACGCCGTTGGTTCCTTTAAGTCGCACCTAGTTAGGTCATTACGTCGCTCGGCCTACTTTAGCTCGCAACCCTGTTAAGCCGCTTCCCCTTTGGTCGCTTGGCTTTGGCCACTCCAGTTAGGTCGCTCGGCTTTGTAGCTCGTGCAATTAGGTCGCTCGGCCTATTAAGTCGCGCGTGCGTTTAGGTCACACCATCCTTAGGTCGCTCACCTCCTTATGCCATGAGTTTCTTAAGTCGCTCGCCTTTCCTTAGGTCGTTTGTACTGATTAAGTCGCACCTACCCCTTAGCTCGCATGCACCTTAGGTCGCTCGGCCTTCTTTTCCTCTTAGGTCGCGTCATTCATTAGGTCGCACCTGCTATGCCTCGCACCAACGTTAGGTCGCAACATGTTAGGTCGCTCGACCTCTTTTGAGCCACTACCTCCTTAGGTCGTTCCACTGCTAGGTTGCGCCGTGTTAAGTCGCTAGGCTATTTCCATTTTGATGAATTTAGAGTCGAATTCTTTGGATTTGTAATTACATCATCAATGTGATTTTTTGTGATTTATTGTTTCTACAATCATTTTTGTGATTTGTCACTTTACCTCACTCGTATGAGAAATCTAATTAAACGACTTCGTAAAACAAGTGGTATGAAACGCTTGCGTTTACCTCGTTGGTTAATTCTTGGACTTGTTCGATTGAATCTCTTGTGACAATTTTCGAGTGGAGATCTACAATTTGTTCATAAATATTTAAGTTAAGCTGGCGGTTATGGGACATGAAGCTAAGCTCTTATATTTACTAGCTTACTGTAATTGACACTTCTTGATGATCGTTTATGATCATTTTTGTGATTTATACTAGCAAATGTGCGATGTCTCTTTGTCTACGAGGGAGACTAAACCCCGTTTCTGTGGAGCTTCGGCTCAAATTGGTGGGGTAGTGACCCATGGCCTTCGGGCCGTTTTGTGGAGCTCCGGCTCAAAATTAATAGTTAGCTACCATGGAATAGCGTTCCATTTTGTGATACACATGTTGGTGATTTTTTATGCTCCTGTTTTGTGATAGGCCTCCACCTTTTTTTGATTTCTGGATTTCCATTGATGATCTCTGGAATTTTGTATTTCACCAATTTTTGTGATTTACGTTGATAAGTTTTATGAATATTTGTGCGTTGGTGAATTTGTGTGTCATTAATTTTTGTGATTGACACTGATATTATTTTCATATTTATAGTTTGGTGATTTTGTAAATAAGGAGTATGACATTCCTTTTTATTTTTGAGAAGATTCTCGTGATATTGATTAATCCCTAGTTGATTTTTCGCTTGCATACTTATCACAGTATGGCTTTATGGTTATTATATATTTATGTCATATCTCTTATTCTATATCATTTTATCTGATATTTATAGCTAGACTGATCCTTTTATTATTTTCTTATTAAATAATACTCGGGTCAGACCGAGATGTTACAGGTGCTTCTGCATGACTTCACATCTGGGATTATCACCCTGACTTTTGGCTAACTACTTAGATTAGTGGTTTTTGTTGTATACATTTGAGATATAGACTCATAGATGTATCCATATTCTTTTGTCTAGCACTTGTAGCTATCCTTTTGTGATATTGTGGATCTTGTTTGACCACTACTCTGATGTACACCTTCTTGTGTTATATATTCATATCTATTTCTGCCTTTGTGATATGGATGTCTGTGACTGATTTGTGTTATGTTTACTTCTATATTAGTTTCCGAAGAATATATAGCCACTGTGCAGTAGTTTTGAGTTTGTATCGGTATGTCGGATTTCCCTCCTTAAATAGATGCATGTTGTACTTTCTGACATACCGGTGCTCGCATAAAGTAATTACACGGATGGTCGCTCCTCAACAGCCTTATTCTCCATGCCAGTTGACGGCATTACCCCATAGTAGCCTTGGCTAGCGTGGGTATAGAGGTGGGGCGTCACACTCGTGGAAGGATAACCGAAGAGCTAAGAGCCAGGAATAAGGTTACCTCAATACTCGATTGTCCGATTGGATATCAGATCCAAATGGACTTACAAACTCAACAAAGTCACCTTGACCGGAATTTGAGATATATCATCAACATCTCGATACTCAATAGTGAATACAGAAACTTCGGAATCATCATTAACATTCCAAAATGATAGAAATAATAAACCAATCAAATTAGAACGCCTAAATAAATATAGGATCCTATAACAACTAAAGGATCTGACTTAACATCAAATAAGTCAATCCATCCCAAATTAGATACATCTCAAGATAGTGATTAATGAACAAATAATCACTAAAACGGAAACAAATAGAAAACTCAGAATGATCACAAAAAGCCAATCGTTGTAGGTCCCTTCAATAGGATTCACAACTCTTAAAGGAATACAACAAGAATGCTCAAAGAAATCAATCAGCTCCATCGATACAAACTTACTCATATCGAAAAAAATAAGAATAGAATAACCCCAAAACTCGAAAAAGAATCAAGGCTTGATTCAAAAGCAAGCTTGAATAAAGGACAATGGTTCACACGTATTGTAATTTGATGTATCATGATATACGTACTGTTCTGTGTTTATTCTACTTTGTTTTGACCACAGCTATGATACCAAGCTGTGACGCCCCACCCCAAGACCCACCTTGGCAAAGAGAATTAACAAGTAATTCCGTCTACTAAAGCGGAGAATAGGGCTGGTTAAGGCGACCATCTATAATTTTATCTTAAACATCTACTGAATATGTCGATAAATGCAATATAATTTTTCTTTTCAACTAAAGTGGATCGAAATACCCAGCGAATGCTTAATCCAAAACTATAGGTCGCTAACGGATCTATGAGAACAAAATACAATAACTAAATGTAAAGCACATCAAAGAACGGTAATCAACATCATATATATACATATACATTGATACATGTTTAGTACAATACAATATGAATACAATAAAAGTGTTACTCGACCACACCATATACGTCGAATCAAATGTAAGTACATCAGGGTATGCAAAAGGAATAAACTACTCAAGCCATAGATAAGCTAATGTCCAACATCAGTATCAAGCTAAGCCCAATAGGTGATACCTGATACAACTCGGTCTGACCCGAGTATAAATACACTGGTCAGTCTAGCTATACAAATCAGTCAATATCGATAATATGAAGCAGAATGGATATAGTGATACTTCTTATCGAATGAGGAGAAGGATTAGATAACTCATAGCTCAATACTTAAGTAACAAACGCTACCTAAGTGACTAAATACCTCGAAAGAGGTAACTCAAACTCAATACTCAAACAAAACACAAGTGCCTCATATCATCGGTGATAACCCATAATGAACTCAAATTAGCTCATATAAAAATCAAGAAAAACTCAAATGGTTCGATGAACTATTACTCCAAAAAGGAGAAAACTCATTTCAATCACAAGTAGAAGTCATGAAAGTAACACAAGATGACTCCATAAGAATGTGATATCTCAAACTCGTAAGTAGCCAAGACGGCTAAATCTCACACATACATCTCAATCTTAAAAGCTCATAGAACTTTATACGAATCCAAACTCATAAAATCTCAAACTCAGAAAAGAATTCGATACATGTTCAAAACTCAGAAAATCTTAACACTAATGCACCAAAAACGGCGAATTCAAAACTCAAAAAACCAGGATTGGCCAGATCCCTAATTACAATGCCGAAGCAATGCTGCACGTGCTAAACTTAGACGGCCGAAGCCTTAGACAAGGTCGCTAATGCCTCCAAAAGAAGTTTGTCGTCGTGACAAGGTTGCTGACTCCTTTCCAAGCCATTTTGTCAGCTCTAACAAGGTCGCTAACACCTCCCAAAGTAGTTCGTCCTTGTGATAAGGTCGCTGACACCTTTCCAAGCCATTTTGTCAGCCCAAACAATGTCGCTAACACCTTCCAAAGTAGTTCGTCCTCATGACAAGGTCGCTAACACCTCTCAAAGCAGTTCTGCTAGGTATACATCGTGAATGTGTCACAAACTCACGGATAGGAACTCGAAAAGTGTTAACGAGTCCCAAACCACACGTTCGCACTTAGCGGTTTACCAGCCGCTAGTCGATGCCACACTAGGAACATCATAAAACTTAGAAACTCATATCTCGCCTCATCTCATTGGCAAGTGATAAAAAGACATCGTACTCATCTCATCTCATCTACAAGTATTAAACGACATCGTAACTTGTCGCATCTCCTTGACAAGTGAAAGCATCATGATGGTTCCTTATAAAACATAAACCTCAAAATATGAAATCATATACTCAAGACTAGCTTTATATCATTGGAAAGTAAATAAACATCATGATGGTTCCCCTCGACCATACTCCTACATAGGAGATCTCAAACCATAATACTTGCCAAATATTGGCCCTCTTAAATAATTCCAATAAATTGGAACTATAACAATCAAAATACCCATAAATGGCAAAACATCTCAGAATCAAAAATCTCAAATAACTTCGATCGAACAAGTCCAGAATTAACCAAAATAGTAAACGCACATGTCCCATACAACGTATTTTACTAAATCGTTTAATTCTCTTTCCCATACGTTTGAATAGTGTAAAAGTGTATGTTTTATATATAATAGTTTATTAGAGAAAACAAGCTTCTAAAACTTTTTCCCAAAAAGATTAATAAAACCAATATTTGTAATTCCTTTATTAAAGAAAATAAATAGGTTTTATATTAGAAAAATAATTTTAAAATACTATATAATAATTTGAGATTTTCATTTATTTTCAAAATAACTTCTAAAATGGTTTAGTGAAAACCGTGCTCGAAAACAATGAAAAAAAAAGATAACCCAAGACTGATAAATGATTTCAATACGAATTTAATTCAAATTTAACTCTAGATCAATTCAAATTCTATTTAAATTTGAATTTCAAATTCTTCAGGTATAGCTAGCCTACTGATAGGCATCATAGCTCTCAAAACATCTCAAAACAACATTAAAATCAAATAAAAATGAGAGCAAAAATAAACTAATACAATTCTCGATTCAATAATTATTATTGTCGTCGTTTTGCTCTCAGAACATCGACAAACAAACGCAATTTTGACCAAGAAACTCTCAAAAGTTCAAGTAACGCAAAGCATAAAACTATTAGTACAAAGTTTAAGCTTTTTGGAACATCTAAGATTATTGAATTTGGATAAGAAATCAAAAAATTATGATAAAAATAGTTCAGGTGTCCTAATTGCAATACATATGTCATTTTAGTCTCGGGATAGCAAAATTCAAACATGTTTTCGACCAAACTAACTTTAAAATTTAAGAAAACTCAAAACATAAAACTTTTATTACATCATTTTTGCTTTCTGGAACATCCAAAATTATCAAATTCCGATCAAAAAAGAGAAAGTTATGGCTAATTTTAATTTTAGGTTTCAATTCTAAAAATCGACCGAGCGGAGCATGTATCTTAGTTTCAAACCTTATTTCGACCCTACAAATCATAGAACTTGCAGAAACTTACAACATGAAAGTTGTATCACAAAGTTTAAGATTTCCAGGACTTTAAATGTTATCAAAATCTGATAAGAAATGAGAAACTTATGCTTAAATTACTAACAATATTTAGCACAGAATTTTGACAGAGCAGAGACTATTACTATGTTAGAAAAGAGGATTTTGACCAAGAAATCTTCAAAATATGAAAAAGTAATTAAAATAAAAGTTCTTCCTTAGAAAATTATCTTTCTATCGCAAAATGATTCAATACAATTGGATTTATTAATCAAAAGTTATGTTCATTTTACTCTCAGGTATTAACTTAGAGAATTTTTATATGGCTGTGCTATAACAATAGTGTCAAACTCACTTTCAATAAAATTAACAGCAGAATTTCAAAATATGATTAAAAAAACTTGTAGCTGATTAAAAGAAATTTTTACCACAAAAAGACTGAGTCAATTGGATTATTATACCACATATTATCATTGTTTTACTGCAGCTTCTTTTTTTATCAAATTTCCAACAAACAATAACACAATAATCACACAAGTTTTCAACCAAATTGCATACAATTAAATCAACATTCATTCAAACAATAATGTGCAGAAAACAAAGATTTAAAAATAGGCATGTGAGTGATTAACTCACCACTGTCCTTTAATTCAACAATCAAGATTATCACTCCAGCCTAAATTTTCAAACTAGCAAACCCTAAACAAAAATCAATCCAAAATATACCCAAAAGCCCTAATTTAGTTTACTGTAAATTGAAAATTCAAATCACAATTGAGATGTGTTTAAGCTAGAGATAATTATCTGCACAAATAAGCTCCTAAAGATGTTTAATTTACCATGAATTGAAGAAGAGAATTGATTTTAGTTTGTGGAAGCCGTGGATTTCTATTTTCTTTTAATGTAAAGTTTTTTTTTTGTTTTTTTTTTGAGAAGGAATAAGGAAAATAATGTACTGTAAGTTTTTCCTCTCACCAGAAGTATCCATATTAAGGGTAAATGGATCCAAACCTAACCCAAAAAGCCCAACTCCATTTATACATAGAGAAAATATTAAACTGTGCACACTTTTAGCCTATTTTATCACAATATACACATATATTTCTCAATATAAACTCAAATAAAAATGTATGCAACAAATTGTTGGAAAATAAATTTTTTATTAAAAAAAAATAAAATTTTCTTCAACAATATAATATTATTTTTATAAATAAAACCTCATCTTTATCTATATTTCACAATTTATACAATTTTATTATAAAACACCATTTTCAATCCAACAATTTGTATAAAAATTGATTTCTTGTCAACTAAATTACCATAAATCATTTTAACTCTTTTTAATCATTAAATATTACTTTCAAACAATATTTTATCTTTTATTTTAATAAAACACATATTATCTTCATAATTCTCATTTTAAATTCAATAAATGATTCATATTGACAATGTTTTCCAATATTGTTGCTTTTACACAAATAGAATTGCAATTTGATTAGTTTCTACTCAAATTTTCAAAATAAAGTTTTAAAACTTTATTTTCATTAATTTAGACTTATTTCAACAATTTAACGTTGAAATACATCACATAATTAATTTATCAACTCCAAGCAAACAAATACCCAGTATTTCAATTTATTTAAAACAAATGTTTATCTAATCAATATTTAATCCCATATTTATACCCAAACAAACAAAATAAAGTTCCAAACTTATTGTTCTCATTTTATTTACAAAATTCATTATATATTCCAAATGAACAATTTAAAATTTCCAATTATATTTTAATTTACAATATTAAATTATAACTTCCGTTATAATTTAATGTATACCGGTAATCTCCAAACCAGGGTTGTTACAATGGTATAACTAATTTGATAGAATGATGAGTGGAAATTTCTAACTCATTAGCGAATACTTGAATTTCGTTGAGTAGTGTGGGATACATTGGTTAAATTTTTGTGATTGATTATAGAAAATTATTTAACACTTTAGAGTTGTATTCTCTTTTAGTGTGTGGTGAGACCGTCAAATCTTTCAGAGAATATAGTTCAGGTTTTCCATTGGTATCCGTAATGAGTGAGATTTACTAGCCTCTAGTATATACTTGAATTTCACGTGCAATATGAGAAGTTTTGGTTAATTTGTAGTGGTTATCGAAAATGATAGTATTTAGCACTTTAGAGTATTTCCTTTTAGGGTACGGCCGAGGGCCGATAAATCCTTAAAAGGTATACTCCTGGATTTTTCCCCAATCTTTATGTTAGGCCAAGACTTAATTTTCATGATCTTTGTGACCGATCAAGATACATTGTAATAATGCATAATATAGATTTTTGAGTCATGTTTTATAGGTAGGAAAATCTATATGGTTCTAGATAGATATTTACATGCATTGAAGTCTATATTGTTTTGGATAGACTACAGCTCTTTGGTTATTAGGCAGTCTCGACATTATCTATATCGTTATGGATAGAGTTTATGTGGGAGATTATATCTATATTGTTTTGGATAGATATTTCTACATTGTTCTAGTAGCTCTTATATAAATATGCAAGTCAATATTGTTATGGGTAGGCTTTATGGCATATTGTGTCGAACTAAAGAGAAATATCATATTAAATTCATTACTTAAATGTCTCTTTAGAGATTTTATAGTAAGATAACTTACTATCATTTGAGCTCTAAAGAATTTTGATTGTTGTCACCATATTTTAGATGATAGTCAATTATTACTTGAGATGAATTTATGAAATAGTAATTTGTTTAATATGCCTTATTATGATGATTATTGTTAAGCATATTTATACCATGACTTATTTGGTTATTATTAAGCCATATATTAATGTTATCGGTATCTCATTCTTTTATTTGGATATAGTAAAACCCATTTACTGTTTTATAATACTCGGGTCAAACCGTAATATTATAAGTATAGGGACCCACGGACTATTAAATATTTTGGACTAACATTGGAGTAGACATTTTGACTGTAGAGTTTACTCCTTTTTATATATTAGCCTGGCTAGTCGGATGTGTTATTTTGGATAGTTAGTTGTACCTTATACTATATTTTGACGTAATGTATATATTGTGGTCCAGTACTGATATTTTGTAGACTCGCACTTTATGAGGTATATGATGTATATCATTGCTCTATGATCTATATAACTTCGATATTTGTTTTTAGATTATATACCATTCTGAATATTTTTAATTGGTGTTTTATTACTTTGTATTAATATTGTACACATCAAATTTCAGTTAAGATATTAAGAAAAGGTATAAATGATGTGCCAGTGTTAGTATAAAGATATACACATTCGATCATCCTTAACCAGGCATTTCTCTGGATTAACAAACAACATTACTAGTAATGTTCTTTACTAAACTGGGTATAGCAGTGGAGTTGTTATACAACGCATAGCCTATTCGGCCACGACTACAGATATGTGCTCATATGGTAACTAACTGTTGGCCTATATGACATAAGGGGTAACCAACTCTGATCTCGTTAAGTGCATCGAATATCATAACAACAACGATGTCGAGGATCTAAGCCATGACCCTACGATCAAGCGACCAGGGTGAATTTTGGCCATTCTAGTTCACTCCCGAACCGTAAAGGGAGTTAGGCATAAGTGGATGATATATAGTACTCATATCCTATATCTACACAAAGATCTAGACGTAAGCCGACACATGGCTCTGTATAAGTCAATACATGGCTATGATGTAGTAGAGCTCAATTCCCTTGCCGACACTTGATTCTACTCATTAGCCAAAACATGGCTATAATATACTCGCCAGAACAAGTATCAACATATATACATGAGTAATCCCTGTTTTAGTGACATTTACTTATAATGAATAATCAAACAAATAATAACGACGTTCCATACCACCGCATATTATTCAAATAATTATTCAATGATCATAAACACATTTAATCCATACTAGATATCCCTATAAGAAAAGTCCAATGAATAACTGGAAAAGTGTTATCTAAAGTCTCATATCATACGATATCGCTAATACATTTATTCAAATTTCTTGTCACATAGAAATAAGTAATTCTCAAATATAATAATAAAAGTGGTCATATAAAATACATATATTTACATGGTATTATAAATCTCAAATATCGTTATATAAGACATATGATATCATAATATTCAGATAAATATACATGCATCATTAATTATCATAAACTAAATATTAAAGTAATACTACTAATCTATATAGAAAGTTGTCATCACCATATCACATCAAATTAATAAACAAATTCCATATCAACAATGAATCATTCGTAATATCGGAGTTAATATAAAGAAGATGAGAAATCAAAAACCATAAACTAGTATAATAATTTAAATTTGTTTATTTAAATAAATATAAATTAATTAATCAATACTTCATAACGAAATATTCACAACTTATAATTTTACATAACAAATTTAATACCTATGATTGAATAGTAAATATATAATTTAGAATTAATCAGATAATTAAGTAATCTCCAGTATAAGATATTTTATGCAATAAATAACTAATTTCTCATTTTTTTTATAAAATTAAATAGTAATTTAGTATTCAAAATTAGCATTAGAAAACCTTTTTCTTTCATTAGGTAATCCAATATGATTTAGAAATAGAATATTGCTTCCAAGTGTGAATATACAATCTAAGTAGTTAATTAATTAATGGAAAAACCTAGGAGGATGCATAAAATTCTATTTATTTTATTATGTCAGAGGGCATATAGGATTTGAGCATATCTATAACCTATTTATAAGCCTAGATCACAATACAACTCGGCCACCGATGACCCACCCTTCTCAAAGTCATGTGCATTCTCAGCTTGTCCATCCAACCTACCAACCTTTAGCAAACACTAAATTTCATATAAAAATGCTTGTACGTATATGCTTTACACATTAAATTTAGCAAACCTTTACCAAATCATTTCTAAATACAGTAAACTTATATACAAAAAAATAATAGAAGAATCCATATACAAACTACTCTTCAATTGCTAGTTCATCATCTCTTATCCAATATTATACATCGAGATACTCAACTACAAAAAAGAAGCCTTGCATATATCCAACCATTCCTTCATATATAGCATATAAACACTGACTGTAAATATGTATATGTATACTTACTAGTTCTGAAATATTTCTAATATTTATACAGACCCATGCACTTACATCTGAAATACACACACATACCTATCCTTCACACACACAATAATATGCACACACTATCACGCATAAAATACACTGTTGTACATACCCAAACCCATTACATACACTCACTAAAATTCACTTAACACATACCCATCACAAACACACAATAATATGCATCGCACATAATTATTTATACACACAGATGCAAACACTCACACGATCACAAATATGTGTGTGTGTCGACAAATATACCCACCCAGCTCAACAACTCACGTGCACACATATATGACACCACAACACGAATATATATCTCTGCAAATATTAACACCACAACATAATTCACACACACACACACATAACACGCACGCATACATAAATACACCCCGAAAGTAATGCACACACACGATTACCTGGCACCACTGATGCAATGACCTCTAACCCTGTTATTTAAACAACAACACTACCACATTAGCCCTAGACCAACCTTTGACCATGCCTACACAACACCATAGCCATCGATGCCCTTCGCCGCCGCCACCAAATTCCTCCCTGAGTCGAGTTGAACTCGAACATACCTACTACTCCACTTTTGATCCTCCTTCCTTATTCCTAACATCTAATCAACACTCCCAACACAACTGCTCCCAATGTTATAGCCACCCAACCAAGCTTCGTCACCTCTCTGATCAAGATCGATGGGAGGAATTATAAGCATACTTGAGTGGAGGTCAACATTCTTATTTATTCGATAAGGTGGATGTGATTTGATATTAAATTTCAAAGTGAAGAAAATTTTGTGGGTTTTCAATTTTTCCCCTAAATACTAGAATTAGTTTTTTCTAAGCTTTATTTATAAGTGAAGAAGAAACCTCTGGAGAACGACAGGTCCAGAGATGATAAGTTATGAAACAGTTATTTAAATTTTCGGGCTTTAGAGGTATTAAGCTTTATTTAGTTAATTAACCCATTTTTTTGCTTTCTTATTCTAGTTCAAAAAAATTACAATCTCAAATCTACAGCCAATTATACTAGTACTAATAAAACATATTATTTTCTATTTGTAAATTTATCTTCATATTTAATTAAATCAAATTACCAAATCACTATTGTCTTTATATCAAATTCATATCATTTGGGCCTAAATATCTCATTTTCACATTTTTAATCCCATTTATTAAATAATTTCCAAAATAAATCTATTTTTCAATTCGCAAAACTATTTAATTTCTCCACTAATTACTTGTTATAAAATTCCAATATTCAAAACAAAATTCAAATTATTTATTTTAAATTTCAAAAACCCATTTTGATTAATTAAATATTTATTACGAATAAACCCTAAAATCGAGTTGTTACATTTCTTTTTTCATTACAATTAAATCCTAAAACGATTTTACTAGAAGATGATTTTAAGAACTTAATAATTTTTGATAAATTTTCTTTAAAGTTAGAAACATATATTGAAAGTTTTTCTAAATTATTTTTGAGATTTTTAGCTTCATTGCTGAGAGAATCAACAGTAGTACTTACATTATAATTCTCTTTGGTTGAAGTTCACTATTCTAAATAGTGGTTTGAGAAGTCAAATTTGTCAAAGATTCTTGAGATTTTTGAAAACAATTTCTAAAATAATATTTTCTTCCTTAAGCGTTTCAAATTCAAATTCAACTCTATTCAATTTTCAAATAGTTTCTTTATTGGTTTTCTTACTTACTTACCATTTCTCAAGTAATTCCAAATCTATTCAAATAAATCATCATAATAAATATTGGAACTTGCATCACTACTTGTTGCCATGAAGCATAAGTTAGCCTGTTCTACATCGCTCACTTTCTGATAAAGATGAAGATAAATTTGAACATCCTAGGTCACTTGAAAAGTCTGCTTCTTCTTCCTAAATGGTTTGTCATTCTTGATTTTAAATCCCTTCTTTCTTTTTTAAGATTCGGTCAATCTCTCTTGATTTGACCGGTTTTATTTTATTCATAGCATTTTAAAAGGATGAATTATTGTTGCTTTTGCCAAATTGTTTGTTCATATCATATTTCAAAGTTTTAGCAAGGAAAAAAGTCATTATTTTCAATATCACAGTCATCTTCTGCTTGAATACTATGGTTTTTCATTCCTAAGCTTGTATTCTTTTTTGCCTGCAAATTCACTTCATATGACATTAGATTTCCAATCAATTCTTCGGGTTTGAGTGTTGAAAGATCATTGGTGTGAAGCCCCACCCCGAGACCCACATTAATAAAAAGTATTACTGGGTAATATTGTCTGCTAATGCAGAGAATAGGGCTGGATAGGAGCGACCATCTATAGCCTTGTCTTAAATATCAATAGACATCGAAAATGCCATATTTTTTTTGTGGATCGACATGCCTAATAAATACTTAATACAAAGCCATAGGTGGCTATACGATCTATCAGAATAAAATACAACAACTCAAATGCAAAACACATCACAGAACTGCAGACAATCCCATATATACACTCATATGCAGATACATCGTAGAGTATACGAAATGATACATCACATATGTGGTATCACTACCATAATACAAACATGAGTCAAAAGAATATACATATCAGAGTAGCAAACCAAAAAGGACTACACAAAAAGCTATAACAAAAAGAGCTAGCATAATAGTCCATGCAGAAGCAGAATAGCCAAGTCCAAATGTGTCTAAGCTGAAACACCTCAGCCTGACTCGAGTATAAAATACACGGGTTAGTCTAGCTAAACAAATCAGTTAACAAGGAAAAAAGATAATATGAGCATAAGGATAATGTGATAATATTCCCGGATAGGAAGGAACAACCTAGAGTGTAAGATTACATCGAGCGAAAATATGGTATCACTACACAAACATATAATCTCAAAAAAGATAAAATAACCCATAAAATGCTAAAATTAGCGAGCCTCATATCATGGAATTCATAAAACATCAGATATGGTTTAGGGGAGAACCTAAACCCACCATCTTGGCAAACCCAAAACATGCATAAAGAGATCCCATCTCAAACACGCCATAAGACAAATATATCTTCAAAGAGGAGAATAAAATATCAAGTAAATTCCAAAAGGAAATTTTCATATAATGCTAGTGTAGGAAATTCAAATCTCAAAAATAGAACTTCCATGAGCTCAAATTCCCAAAAGGTAATCGCCATAAAGATATATCGAATGGTTTAAAGGACCAATTCCGGAAAGGGGCGATACACTAGGGAAAATAGTCAAAGAAACCATCTCAAAAGTGTTTGCATGTGCATGTGGCCGAAGCCTTACAAGTACTGTTATCTCAAATAGGTACCTCGCCTGAAGGCAAAACATCATAATGACAAATACGCCACAATGGCAAACTTTTCGAAGACAAATACGCTACAATGGAAAACGCCGCAATAGCAATGACCCGAAGGTCTAGTGCTAACATGCCGCAATGGCAAATATGTCACAAACTCTCAAATAGAAACCTGAATAGTGTTAACATGTGTCTCACACCACACGTTCGTATTAAACAGTTTACTAATCGCTAGTAAATTTCACACTCAAAGCAGTAAAAAGTTTATCTCCTCTCATCGATAAACTCGACACGAAGGTCAAAACGATCAAACGGGCACGTCAGGAATTAACCAATAAGGTAAAAGCATGTGTCCTATACCACGTAATTTACGGAACCGTTTAATTCTCATTCGCTCGAATAGTGAAAAAACGTGTATTTTATCAAAATACTTTATTTGAGAAAACAAGTTTTTAAAACCATTTTTCGAAATCAATTTTGAAGATGACATTTGAAAATTCCCTTATTATAGAGAATAAATAGATTTTATAACTTAAAATAATTTGAAAATAACTATTTTAAATGCCAATTTATTTTAAAAATTATCTCAAAATTGTTTGGAAAAATGTGTGCTCGAAATAAAGAAATCACTCAAAACTATCATTCAAATTCAATTCAATTTTGAATCTCAAATTCATCAAGACCTGGCTAGCCTATTGATAGGAATCACAGCTCTCAAAATATCTCAAAAACATCATCAAAATAGAAAGAGAATAAGAGTAAAAACGAGCTAATATAAATCAAAGGTCAATGATTGTTGTTGTTGTCACCTTGCTCTTAGGACAGCAACATACAACCATAATTTCGACCAAGCAAACTTCAAAATTCTAGAAATAACAATGAATTAAACTTGTAGAACATCATCTAGGCTTTCTAGAACATCCAAAATTGTCTAATTCGGTTAAGAGATGAAGAAGTTATGGCCAATTTCGTTTCAGTTTCAAACACAGAGCAAATATTGGTTTTGCTCTCAGGATAACAGTAAAAAAAAAAAATTGATTTTGACATAGCTAACCTCACAATTCCAGAAAACTAAATAAAACAAAGTTATAGCATAGGATTTGTGCTTTTTGAAACATTAAAAATTATTGAATTCCAATCAAAAACGAGAAACATATAGCTCAAACAATGTCAGAATCAAACTCAGGGAATTCTATCAAACACAAAACTATACTTCTATATTCAAATATGTTTCTTGTCAAACAAATGGTAAAATATCAAAATGTAACTTGAAGATAAATTATTCCTCATTTAGTCTAGTTTCCTGCAAAAAAAAATTGACCTAAATCGGACAAGAAATGAGTAACTTATGGCTAAACCACTTCTCAAGCCTGTGATTGTTGTTGCTGTCAAATTGCTCTTGAGACAACAACAAACAAGCATAATTTTGAGCAAGAAAACATCAAGACTGTAGAAAATAAAAACATGAAAATTGTAGCGCATAATCTATGCTTTTTAGAATATCCAAAATTATCAAATTCGATTAAGAAACGAAGAAGTTATGGCCAATTTCATTTCAGCTTCAAAGATGGACAGAATTCAGTTTTTGGATTGAGCACAAAATATGATCAAAACTTGATTTTTATAGCTCCAAACATCCAATTTTACACTATATATGAATAAGCAAGATTGTTTACAGCTAGCGTGAGTTAGATTACTCTCCTTAGGCTTTTTTCAGCGAATTAAATGATTTTTCTTGCAAAGAAAAGAGCTTTGGCCATGGATTTGACCCTCAAGAACCTTAAAAAGGAAGAAACAAAAGCATGCATAAAGAGATTTACTGTAATTGGTAAATCACAACTCAAAATCTAGATTTGATGAAACGGTTTAGGTTTTGGATTAGATTACCTTTGAATTCACTTTAGTTTGATAAAATTACAGCTTGAATTGAAGAAATTTGAGATTAAATGCTTTGGATTTGAAAATTGTTGAGGTTGCTTTCTTTTTTCTGTTTACTGGCTATTGGAGAAGAAGGTGACGTATATTTTGAACGTACAAGTAAACTATTTTCTCTTTTTTAATTTCTAATTTTAGTTGGCTAAGTGGGCTTTGGACCCAAATTAGAGATAAACAAGCCTAAGCTAATTTAATGCACACTTAATCAAATATGCACACTTATATATACAAACTATGTTATAAAACAATATATTTTCTTTCAAATTTTCACACAACAAAGTAGGTAAATTTGCATACTTATGAAATAACATATATTATACTATATAAAAAGATTAATTTTAATTTTTTAAAATTTTTTATTATTAAAATCCTTTATTTTATAAAAACACACAGTTTTTACAAATAAATGCACAAAACCTTATTTTTAACTTCTAAAATTCCACAAAAATAATTTTCTTGCTCACAAAAATATAATTAACCATTCTAAACCCAAATTTATAATTAAAACTCATTTTAAAACCAAATTCTACCTTTCTTATTTAATTAAACACCTTTAAAAAATCGACTACTTCCTTTAAAAATTAATAAAAGAAGCAAATGGGCAATAATTAATATAATTATTGCATTTTCTCTAAAATAAAATAATTTTTATTATTATCAACCCAAAAAGATAAAATAAACCTTGGAATTTCATTTTCTCATTTTAATTTTCAAAATTTATTGTTTATTCCAAATAAAAAATTTAATTTCTCCAATTTTATTTTAGTTCATAATATTTTAAAGGTAATCTCCAAAACTAGGGTTATTACAATTGGCCTCATCGATGGCCTATACTTTGCCTCTCACTCATCCGTTAAAAAATTGAGTATTTTTGATACTATATCAAAATTTGAATAATTTTCTCCTAGTGCTATTATAGCATGAATATTTGAAATTGTGAATGCAATGATTTCATTTGGTTTCACTTTAAAATTTGAAAATTGATTCTTTAGCATAGAAATTTTGCTTTGCTCAACCTTATTTGTCCCCTCATAAGTAACTTGCGAAGTACACCATATCTCATATGCGGTTTTGCATAACGGACTCTATTAAATTCATTTTTATCTAATAAACAAAATAACAAGTTCATAGCTTTAGCATTGTTAGTAGCATCAGCTTTCTGAGCAACTATATAAGTACTTTATTTAATAGTAGGTGCAGTATATTCTACTTTAGTAGCATTTCATATTTCATAACCACTTGCTTGCGTATATATTCCCATCCTTGTTGATCAGTATGCATAATTTGAACTAGTGAGAAGTGGTGATTGTGTAGTAGATTGACCAAAAATTTTGACTTAGAGGGAAATAATTTGGATAGGACTACCGTCAATGGGGAAGTAGATTGAGGCGTGGGGAAGTAGTATGGCCGACCTCCATCAGCAAGGGCATTGCCTCACACCCCCACCTAGGGGGTGGCCACTCCCTAGACCCCCCTTCATAATGGTAATCAATTGCTATACAGATGCATACAAACTAAAGTTGTGCGACATGAGACTGATTTATAAATAATATATTCAAAATAGTATTTTATTTTCATTTTGAACTACTAGTATGTAATAAAAATTATCTTTTTTCATTGCATTTTTTAGAATTTCATAATTTATAAATAATATAAATTCATTTTATTGTATTAATTAATAAATAAATAAAACAAACCTACAGTAATAAAAATAATTGTTAATTATAAAACAATTAAACTTTCAAAAATGTCGCCATCGTACATAAGAATGCATTCCCATTTCCCGAACTATTCTCCATTTGTGCTTCTTTCAAATGACCTTTTCGTATGCCATATCCATGCCGTTTAAGAATGCACTCTAAGAAATAATTACAAACTAAACCTTTAGATTCATATGAATGTAATAATTTGCAATGTAATATTTATGTTTTTTGAATTTTGAATTCATTTTTGCAGTTTTGAATTTTTTGAATTTTTGTATATGTTATAAAGTTATATATTTATTTAAAAATTAATTTTTTTTTCATTTCATGAAAATTTCAAATTTTTATATATTTTTAATTTCTAAAATTCAAATGTTGTTGTAGCAAGTTTCATCATCGCCAAGAAGTGCATTTCCATTAGAAGTTAGATTGCCGCTGAATCCAATTTAAGATCTGAAGTTGTTCGCATGTTGCTGCTATTTTCTGAGTTTGCATGGAATCGCTTGGACTATTGAATTGCAATTAATCGGCTGTTGTTTTGTCTGATATTTACTACCGTGATTGCCAGAACTCGCTCGTGTCTGTAGTTGCTATATTGTGCTTGAACTTGTTGTGTTGTGGCATCGTTGATCGACGTTGAAGCTAGAGAGGTGAATGAGGCTATTGTCGATGATGAGGAGGACTCAACAGTGCCTTCTAAAAGTTATTGCAAATCTTGCGCCACTACTTAAAGTGATTTATGATGATACTCCTAAGATTTTGTTGTGTTTTGTTTTGCAAAGATTGTATGTTATACGAGATTGTGGTTGCTTGAAACAGGATGCCATGGAGATTGGGTTGACAGAGTGCTAGTGTTGAGGTTGAGATGTGAACTCCTATTAGTTATGATGCTTGATAAATGTAGTAGAGGTCATGATTTGTAGAGATGACCTCGGAGTATGTCTTGATCTTTAGGGCGATGATGTTCCTCTTTTGATAATTGCGCTAACCATTAAGTTTAATTATGACCAAAATGAGAGAAATAATTAAAATAGTTATAAAAAAATTATTTTTTAATTTTGGAAATATTTCAAAAAAAAATTCTAAATATTATTAACTTTTTTGATGAAAGAGTAGGCTTCTTATGAGGTGAGCATGCATAAATATTATGAATTTTAGTGAACTTACTATAGAGAATTAAAAAAATGAAATATTAAGTATTAAATATAATTATTAATTATAATCATTGAATATCAAATACTAAATAATAAATATTACTTATTAATTATTAGTTATTCAATATTAGGTTTAATTATTAATTATTAATTATTTAATAGAAATTATTTAATAGTAATTATTAAATATTAAATATTACTTCTTATCTACTAATTATTAATTATTAATTATAATTGAATATTTAAGCAATAAATATTAATTATTATGTATATATTAATTATTAAATATATTATTAAATAGTAAACTAATTATGTTTAATAATTATGAAATATTAATTATTAATGTTAAATTATAATAAATTATTAAATATTAATTAATTAAATTGTAAATTAATTAAATATTAAATATTAACTATTAAACATGAAAATACTAAAAATTAATTATTAAAAATTAATTATTAATTACTAATTTAATATTAATTATTAATTTAATATTAATTATTAATTTATTAATCATATTTATTAATTATTAAATGTAATTAATAAATATTAACTAAAATTTACTTGTTATTAATAATTAAATATATTAAATTATTAAATATAAAAAATAATTATTGTCTATTAGATAATAAATAGTAATTATAACTTGTTTATTAATAATCATAATAAATTATAAATAATGACCTATATAAGCTGTCATTTATAAATATTAATTATAAATTATCATTTATAAATCATTAGGTAAGTATTAATTATTTGTTATTGATTATAAATTACTAATTATTAATTATCATAATATTATTAATAAATATATTCAAAAAATTGATGTTAATTCAACCTTTTCTTGTTATGAACGTTTCTGTGAAGATTTTTAAAACTTATTAATAAAACAACTTTTATTGTTATAAATTAATATTTACAGCATTTAGGTGAAAGTTTTAAAATAAAACCAATGTTTTAAGAACATGTTTATAGCAGTAGTTTTATATATTTTATATATTTGAATGTGTGATTGAGATGAAAAATGCACTAGCAAAGCCGTCTGCATGACATCGAAAAATCGAATTTTAACAATTTAAAAGTAGTGGAGAGGGCATTAATAGAATGGTGTTGGCAAGAAATCGACGATTGCCATCCGTAGGCGTCTGTTACAGCACCAAGAGAAGCGTCTTTTAGGCGTTGAACAAAAGTTTTCGATGCAGTTTCTATCGATGTTCCTTGTGATGTCGGCACGGTGTCAGTAAGTCTTATACCAACATCCCGCCAATGTCGTTTTGACGTCGGTAAGTTATCTCCATTTGATGCTGAAAATATAGTAACACATCTAGCCGAAGGGATCATAATATTTTTTCTATATTACAAAAGTGGTTATATTCTATCATTTTCCAAATCACCCTTGTATTAATAGATTGTAATATCATTCTACAATAAAATAGTAAACACGTTGGGATCAACTTAAATAAATTGTTTTTTGCCTTTTTGAAAGCCAAAATGAAATGGTTTTAGCTTTCAAAAAGCATAAAAGCTATATATTTAAATCCATGTAGGCAAATTATTGAACCATTTTTAAAAAATCTTTTATTCCTTTGGTGCAATTTTATTTTCTCTCTCATTTTTGATCATATTTTATCATTTTATTTCTGTTTATTTTCAAATTTTTCATTGCTTGGTTCAAAATTCTATATAAATTTCTTAAATATTGCATCTTTACAACAAGCAGCATGACGAAAATTCTCCAAAACTAAATCCACAATGTTTGTACCCCTTTTAGGACAAGCTGCAAACTGGGACTACTTATAATATAATCTAGGCAATCACCCCAATATAGTACAATCCGTATCAAGCACACCTAGTAGAGTTCACATATAGCACATACATATCATTCGTGGCAAATGGCCGAAACTTTGTTTGTGACAGACCGAATTTTCGAACCTCGAAATCAACAATAATACGTCCATTATATTACATGCCTAGCAATCGAATGCCGCAAAACCCGATAGTTAAGGGAAAAGGAAAAAAAGAGGTAGAAGAAAAAGAAACAAGAACAGAGAATCTTACAATCGCAGCGGAACAATATATAATAGACAATAACATGTCTTTATACAAAAAGAACTATAAAAGTTATTTATACATATCATCAGAGTAAAACAAATTAACAACTCAATACTGGATAGTTATAATAACTTGTCCTAACTAGTGCTGATTATACAGCCTATAATACACAGACGGAATAAAATCAAGCACGTGCAATACGTCTTCGTCATCCAGCTCGTCTCGTGAGCTCCATAGCATTCTATCATGAATCCGTAAAACTCAGTCTGACCCGAGCATTATAATAAAATAATACCCGAGCCAGTCTAAAAAATCAGAATGGAAAAACACATTCAATTTGAATTATTACCATTGTTAAAATCCTTTGAAAAACAAAGGTATATCGTAAGACCACATCACACATAAACATGACGGGTTTTTACCTTATGATAACCAAAACATTTTATATCAAAACCATCTGATATTATAATAGTGCCTAAGTACAAGTACTTATTCAAATAGCCGAAATTATTTCATTATTAAAACCATCTTATATCCAAATACTATGAAATTTGAAATTCGATAATAATTCACTATTACGGATCCAATAGAACTAGTTTCGTCGAAATCCGAGACTGTGCCCCGGATCGTTATTTTTACTCATTAAATTAAACGAGCTATTTTTAAAATCGAACAAATAACTTTTAAATTAAATATAAAAGTTATATTATCTTCATTCTTATTAATATAAATTTAATAAGCCTTTAAATTATTTTTATAAAGCTTAAAACTCAAGATTCAATGTTTTAACCAATTTCCAATTATAAAATTAGCAATTAAATTATCCAGTAAATCCTTATATTTGAAATTCAAGTTAAAAATTAACTTTTAAATATTTAAAATCAATTAAATATTCCAATTCCAAATAGTCAAAACTATGGATCGTTATATTCCTCCCTCCTTAAAAGAATTTCATCCCCGAAATTGTCAAGGGAAGAAGAATGGTCCAAAACCCACTAATTTTCCCAAAACCAATCAGTTGAACCAACTTCCCAAAATCAATTTATTGAAACCACATTACTACTTTTACTAATCTCCAAATTCATCCATAGATTTCAAATAATATACTTTCTCAATTATTTCAAGCTATAATCCAAATCAAGTTTTAATTATAAAAAATTTCTTCAAAATTTTCTAACTCTTTCGAAAATTTTTGCCAGCATCTCCTTTGCGCAGCTAGATCAGAACATCTACAATCGCCACTACGGGCCCAGACCATCCAAAGAAAACAAAAGGAAAGTGGGTCAATCATAAAACCATCAAATCAATAATTTAAACATGTACCTTTTTGTTGGGCAATCCAATTTTTTCTTGATTTTAAATACCTGCATTCTATTTACCAATGATATCCAATCATATATTCAAAATCATTTATTTATTATTTTTTCAAAATTTTTAATACTTTCTTTATTTAAGCCCGTACGATGTAGATATATCTTCCGCAAGCAATATCAACTCTGATCGCTTACTTGATCACACAATTTCACTTTCGAACTAGTATCCTTCACATGACTCTCTAGTGTGGACTCAGATCTAGTTCCTTGATTAGAAACTGTTACCCTCCTTGCATAGCCATACACTACGATAGAGAATCTCAGAGTCAAATCAAACATCCATACTTTGTCGTCGAGAGTCGAGCAAAAAATCCCAACTCGGATCGATGTAAATTATCTCAAAATTCTATGCTCGAATCTGGATCAAATCACTATGCGAAAATCATATACGTACAACTTACGTATTAATTTCCTATTTATTCTTAGCTATATCGAATCCTTTTATTCACATTCATTTCGTTTACGACCAATTATTCATAATTATTATACATATTCATCTATTTACATAGTATATTCCCTTAATACCAATTTCACCTAAGAATTCACCGTTAATTTTCTTAAGTCTATTATAAACATTTTATACAAACTGCTTGTGGTTATTACCAGTTTACAAATCTTAAGTTTATATCCATCTCTATTCAAATTCAATTCCAAATCCATTTAACTTACTAATTAATTAGTTCACCCACTAATTTATTTCCAATCTTAATAAATTCTATTTTTAACAATTACTTCATTTAGCCTACTTAGGCTAAATTTTCAAAATTCACTTTATTAAACTTAATTCAAGTTAAATTTCATTTAACAATTAAATTTTCAAATTTTAACTTTTCTTGCATCCATATTCAATACTTTAAATACTGCTCTAACTTGCATTTTACAAATTTTATAGGTCATTAACTTACTCATATTCCATAAAACATTTCAAATAAAAATAAAAATTCCAGAGTTAAACACTTTGTCTAAGTATTTCAAACCATTTTTGAAATCATACACACACACAAAATCCCTTGGCATATCAAATCATTCTCTTGCATTTCAAACCAAAACCAGTTTTCTAAAACAAAACTCCAATTATAGCAATTTCTCTCTTGAAAACTCAAAAATGAACGTCGATGATGCTATAGTCATCACCGAAATTATTTTTCAACGACCGAAGTGAGTTCAGTGTATTTTTCCCTTAACATCCATTCAAATATTTCTGTTCATTTTTTTTTCAAATAATGTCACTACTAGTTTTTCCAAAACTTTAAAAAAAATCAAAATCAACAGTTAATTTCCCAAGTTTCCAACTTTTAAATTCTTTATACATCATTTTTTTTATAAACCATACCAATTTATAAATGACATTCACAAAATCATATTTACAAAATCCCCTTTTTTTATATGAGATTATTACTTAACAATTGACTATAATACCAACTTTTATTCAATTACCACAAAAAAACGATAATAGTTTAATATTATCATTTTCTAACAACCAAGCACTGTTAGTCCGTGATATGATGGTTTTGATGACAACAACCTTAGAATAGATTATAAAATATAAATACTAACAGTATAAGTTTATATGTATATGTAGGATTTAACCATGCAGGTACCAAAAATGAAGACTGTACAGTATAGAGATTCAAGATATCAAGATTGAAGACTTATGAGTAACAAGCATATCAAGATTATCAAGAGTTCAAGATTTCAAGTAATTTACTTTTTAATTAGAAATTTTTGTTAAAACTCCTAGAAAAGCACTGGCATCTTAAAATCCAATTTATTCGTGGAATGGAATCCACTTCGAGCCTGTTAAAGGGATGGAACCCTAAGTAGGATGAAACCTACGAAAAATCAAGTGGAACCTTGTTTTGTACCCACTAATTTTTTATTCAAAATGATTTTCCAAAATTATATCCTGTTTTCAAAATGATTTTAAAATCTTCCTTTTAAAAAGCATCAAAAACATCTATCCTGATTTCAAATACTTTTAGCCTCAAAATAATCTTGAATTTCAAAATCAAATTATCCTTGGTTTTAAACTATCTTTTAAAATAAAAGTAAATTTAATTTTTTTTAATATTTATATATTTAGATTTAAATTTAAAATTGTAGTAAAATTTTATATATATATATATATATATTATTCTTTATATTTACTTATGTATTTTAATTATAGTCAAGTATATTTATAAAGATTAAAATAGTTTTAATATAAGATAAAGGTTATTTTCAAAGAAAATCAAAACATCAAAAATCCCTTTGGGATGTCGACATACTCAAGTACCCCATGTCGACATGGTGTCAGTCGAGTTCAAAATTTAAATTTCAAAAGAAGTGTCTATTCGTCATAACTCTTCACGAATGGACATGGCTGTTGTTCTTCTATAAATAAGGGTTAGTTTCAACGAATTTTAATTCAATTTTTCTAGTTTTTCGCTCCTCTTCTTCTTCCATATTTCTATATACATATTCTTACCATTACTCTGTCGAAATCAACATTGAATCTAACTAGATTATCTCTGGTTTGATTCTCTGTCACTATCTCAACAAGATCCTCAGTGCTATTCAGAGTTATAGGATTTTTGTAATCAACTTAGCGAGAAAAGGTGTGATTGTGGCCTTGGAAATCAATCAAGCGAGATAAGGTGTGATTGTAGCCTTGGGAAATCAATTGGGTGAACTTGTTGCCCGGGAAATCAATTATCTCTACCCAGAGGATTGTGATTCTAGAGGGTGTACCTCGTTGCGTAGAAATCGAGGGGGTAATTGCAAAGATTGTTTATTGAAAGGAAATCTGTACTTGTGTGTGGGACTGGATGTAGGGTAACTCCGAACCAGTATAAAATCCAGTGTGTTCTTTCCTTTACTGCTTTTACTTTATATTTGTATCTATGTTTGATTTTGTGATCCTATCTGTGTCTGAATATTGCATACATTTGTGTTCAAATTAACAAAAACTCAAAAAGATTTAACAATTCTCTAAAACACTATTCACCCCCTCCTCTCTAGTGTTTATTCTAGCCTTAAGATCCTTAATCCACATTTCTCACATTTGGTATCAGAGCAAGGTTTTCAAAGTTTCATAATCTGATTTTTGAAAAAGTTTTCAAAATGGCTACCAACACTGGTATTGTTACTAACACTAGTATCCCTGTCATTAGTTCATTTATAGAAGGTCAGTATACTGTTAGACCACCACTTTTTTATGGCAGTAACTATGCATATTGGGCATGTAGGATGAATATATATTTACAATCTACAGGATCAGACACTTGGAATATCACACAAACTGAATATTCTGAACCCACATCTGATTTTGCACAGTGGAGCACTGAGCAAAAGACTGTTGCACAAAAATAATTCTAAAGCAATGAGTATTCTGTTTTGTTTACTATATAGAAATGAATTTAATAGAGTGTCAGTTTGTAAGTTTGCATATGAAATCTGGAAAGCATTGCAAGTGACTCACGAAGAAATAAGCAAAGTTAAACAGACCAAAATTTCCATGCTCACTAATCAGTTTCAATTATTTAAAATGAATCCTAATGGGTCTATTTCAGATATGTGTAGAAGATTTCATGATATTGTGCGTTCTATAATATCCTTGGGAAAGGAATTTTCTGAAGAAGATCAAGTCAGAAAATTTTTAAATTCTCTTACTCTAGAATGGGATCAAAAGACACTTGCGATCGAAGAGGAAAATGACATCAGTACCTTAAAGATAGAAGAATTAATTGGAAATATAATGTCATTTGTAGTCCAAATGATCGGGAGAAGAGAAAGCAAAGCATTTGAAAAGAAATCAATGGCATTCAATGCATTGAGCGATGGATCAGACTCCAACAGTGATAATGATGAAGAGATAGCCTTTATGACCAAAAATTTTAGGAAATTCCTGAAATAGAGAAAGATGAATAATCTCAAGAGAAACAACTATAAGAACTTTGGAAATCAGAACGTAATGCCAAATAATGTCAAATGTTTCAACTGTGATGAACCATGCCATATCAAAAGAGACCGTCCTTATCCAGATAGGCAAAATCCTCCTATGAACAATGATTCGGTAAAGAAACAAAAGCATGCATTTACTGCTACCCTAGATGACTCAGACTCGTCCTCAAGTGATGATGATCAGAAGACAGATAATTCAAATTTGTGCTTAACGGCAGTTCACGATTCCGACGAAATCAGAGAAATGGACTCAGAAAAAGGTACACATCTACAATATAATTGGTTGAAATTGCATGCTTAGAATTAAATGTTTGATTGCTTGATTGATTGATTTTGAATTGGTGTGTTATTTGAATTTTAAAATTTTTACTATTATTTTTATTGTTATTTTATTATTATTTTCATAGTATAATGATATATTGAAAATACCATAATTCTAATAATATTCCAAATATATATACATTAAATATAATAAGTGTGTATACATATATACATTAGAGTACTTAGGAAAAATAAATCACTAAAATTCATAGGCACATGTCGACATGGTCCCCACCATGATGTCGACAAGGGTACCAGAATTTGAAATTCAAAATTTGAATTCAAATGGTTGAATTTCCCTCCACCTTTTCACTTCATTCAATTCTCTGAACAGGCATCTTTGACCAGAGAACATGTCCTTTGAGAATCTATTTATTAACTATCTTTTATCATATCTTTTCACTCTCATTTTCAAATTCAAACTCTCTCTTCAAAACTTCAAGCTCTCTACTCTCTACTTTAATGGCTTCTTCAAGCAATCCATCCACCATGAGAATTTCCAGAAAGATAAAAGAGCAACTCTTCAATGATCCGGAGGCAATAAAAGCATACATCAATTATGCTAATTATGCCAAAGTCCATCCCAGAACGTTTGCTAACTTTAAAGATTTTTTGTGAAATTGATTCTCTTTTTGCAAACAATCAAATTCTTAGTCTTGTTGATGCTTCTCAAAATGATTTTGTTTGCTATCCAACCTTGTCAAAATTTTCTATGCAAATTTAAACCGTGGATTTTATAATGGAAATGAGGATGAAATTTGGAGTAGGGTCAAAGGCATTAGATAATTTTTGAATTGTGATCTTTTGGGTACCATTCTCAATTGCAATAGTACGGGAATGGATCTTTCTAATTTTAAAATAGTGAAAATGATCGTGAGATATTTCATCACATTTTCGAAGGGAATGATAACTTTGAATTCAAAAATTGAAATTTTCAACTAAAAGCAAGAATTATCAATCTTCTTTCACAACATACTTTGACCCCACAATCGGGAAATTTTAACAATCCTACTTCAAAAGTTTGCAAAGCACTTTTTGCTATTTTTTGGAAATTATGACAGTAATTAGGCGCAAGTCATTTTGGATGAACTTCGTCCTAAAAATCTTGAAACAGGTGAGAACACTTTGTATCATGGAATTTATCTCACTCGGATTTTTAACTATTTTGGAATGGATTTCAAAGGCGAAGAATTTGTTTCTAAAAAAGTTTTCAATCATTCCAACATTTCGCTTATGAAAATTCCATTTGTTTTTCAACCTTATAAGACTCTTGCCGAAAAGAAAGAGCGTTTGGCTCATGAGGAAATGGAAGAAGAGAAAGAGGAAGAAGAAGAAGAAGGGGATGAAATGGAAATTGAAGAAGAAGAAGAAGGTGAAACCTCTTTGGAAAGCATAGACTATCCTCCTGATCCATCCAACAATACCCTTCTCAAAAACCAAAAGACGATTGTTGAGAATCAACGGATTCTTAAACGATCCGTTAGTAAGAAATTGGACAAAATTTCATCCAAGATGAACAAGTTCATTTCCAAAGTTAGCAAGAAACTTGAACTTTCTTCATCATCATCATCCTCTAACTAGTGCTATCTTTTCGTATCTTGTTGTATTTGTTTTAGTTTATTTTGATTTGAATGTTCGTGTAGTTCTTTACGATTAATCGTTGTATCGTCTTAGTATGAAATGAAATGGAATTTCTTTCTGTTATCTAGCTTGTCTTATCTCCATAATAAATGTTAGTATATTATATAAATATATATATACACACACAATTATCACAAAATCAAAATAGATCATCAAATTTCAATACACCATGTCGATATACCCCCTATGGCCGTGTCGACATGTATTGGTCAAAAATGACAGTTCATTTTGAATTTGAAATTTGAATAACTACCATACGTCTATTCATTTCAAACGAATTCCTACACCTATAAATACCTATTTCTTCCAGAGTCCATCAGTGAATATTATTTCTTATCTTCTCTATCTCTCATTATTCTCACAATTTCAACTATGGCTAATCCAATTCATAACTTATCCGAAAATCTTGAAGAAACTCTTAATTCGTTCAAGAATATTCTCTCGTTCATTCTTCATAACCAGCGACAGAATTGAGTCAAATGCAGATGATCAAGGAGCAAGAAAGGCATTTCGATGCAATACGATGGATGATTTCCTCCCTACACAAGGATGATAACGAAGCACATTTTCCAGTCTCTCTCACCAACCACAATGAAAATTGGGATGCTATTAAGGCAGACCCTATCTTTGGAGAAGAAGGATGGGTGGAAGTTCCTCGTAACGTTTGATTTTATTTGGTTGCTTTGTTTGAATTATTTACTTTGATTGATTTGAATTCATTTGCTTTGGCTTGGTTTGATATTGATTGATATTTAGTGTGGATTGATGTTTATTGTACAAAACATGTATAATTATACATTGATATGTATATAATCTTTGATTCATTATTGTGACTACCAATATAATTATCTCTTAATTCCATATTCCATTATATAAGTTTATTAATGCAGGTATTTTAGTCTAAGAATGAGGAGGAGTTATATAGTTTGGTGTTATTTAGTTTAGAGTTAGTTTTTTTTTGTTGATGACAAAGGGGGAGAAGTATAAAATAGGGTAGTTAGGCATAGATTAAGAGGGAGTTATTAGGATGGAAGTAATATTTTATAAACAAAGGTTGTCATCATCAAAAAGTGGGAGATTGTTAGTCCATGAGATGATGGTTTTGATGACAAGAATAAGTTTAGAAATATATGTATATGCAGGATTTAACCATGCAGGTACCAAGAATGAAGACCGTACGGTATAGAGATTCAAAATATCAAGATTGAAGACTCATGAGTAACAAGAATAAGATTATCAAGAGTTCAAGATTTCAAGTAATTTACTTTTTAATTGGAAATTTTGTTAAAACTCCTAGAAAAGCACTAGCATCTTAAAATCCAATTTATTCATGGAATGGAATCCACTTCGAGCCTATTAAAGGGATGGAACCCTAAGTAGGATGGAACCTACGAAAAATCTAGTGGAACATTATTTTGTATCCACTAACTTTTTATTCAAAATGATTTTTCAAAATTATATCCTATTTTCAAAATGATTTCAAAACCTTCCTTTTAAAAAGCATCAAAAACATCTATCATGATTTCAAATACTTTTAGCCTCCAAGTAATCTTGAATTTCAAAATCAAATTATCCTTGGTTTTAAACTATCTTTTAAAATAAAAGTATATTTAATTTTTTTATAATATTATATATTTAGATTTAAATATAAAATTATAGTAAAATACTATATATATACATATATATATATATTATTCTTGATATTTACTTATGTATTTTAATTATAGTCAATTAAGTATATTTATAAAGTTTAAAATAGTTTTAATATAAGATAAAGGTTATTTTCAAAGTAAATCAAAACACCAAAAATCCCTTTGGGATGTCGACATATTCAAGTATCCCATGTCGACATGATGTCAGTGAGTTCAAAATTTAAATTTCAAAAGTCTATTCGTCATAACTCTTCACAAATGGACATGGCTGTTATTCTTCTATAAATAGGGATTAGTTTCAACGAATTTTAATTCAGTTTTTCTTGTTTTTCACTCCTCTTCTTCTTCCATATTTCTATATACATATTCTTACCTTTACTCTGCTGAAATCAACATTGAATCTAACTAGATTATCTCTGGTTTGATTCTCTATCATTATCTCAACAAGATCCTCAGTGCTATTCAGAGTTATAGGCTTTTTTTAATAAACTTAGTGAGAAAAGGTGTGTGTGGCCTTGGAAATCAATCAAGCGAGATAAGGTGTGATTGTAGCCTTGGGAAATCAATTGGGTGAACTTGTTGCCTGGGAAATTAAGTATCTCTACCCAGAGGATTGTGATTCTGGAGGGTGTACCTCGTTGCCTTGAAATCGAGGGTGTAATTGTAAAGATTGTTTTCTGAAAGGAAATCTGTACTTGCGTGCGGGACTGGATGTAGGGTAACTCCGAACCAGTATAAAATAAGGCATGTTCTTTCCTTTACTGCTTTTACTTTATATTTGCATCTGTGTTTGATTCTGTGATCATGTCTGTGTCTGAATATTGCATACATTTTTGTTCAAATTAACAAAAACTCAAAAAGATTTAACAATTCTCTAAAACACTATTCACCCCTCCCCCTCTAGTGTTTATTCTAGCCTTAAAATCCTTAATCCGCATTTCTCACAAGCACACCATATACAACTATAATAATTTATGAAAAAATATTTCTTTCATATGTAAAATAATATTAGGGTAAAAATATTTCATTTACCCAATTTCCAAAACAATATTATGTCGAATGGTTCCGTTCAAGTGTTTGGAGATCCCTATCAATAACGTTAATAACTCGCATTGACCAGAATCCATAAGCCACTCAATAGATCAACCAACACGATATAAAACAATTTTATATTCACTAACAAATACGCACTCATATCTATTAATACACTCAAACTCATTCTAGGGTACTACTGACCATATCTCTAAAGAGTTATCCCATCAAAGCCAAGATTCTCGCTTAACCTTCAGCTCTGATACCAAATGCAATAGATCAGATTTTCAATCCTCAAAAATTGACACTAATACGTCACTGTAGTACATGCCAAGCAATCGAATGCCGGAAAACCCGATAGTTAGGGGAAAAGAAAAGGAAGAGGTAGAAGAAAAAGAAACAACAACACAGCATCTCTTAATCACAGCAGAACAATGTACGATAGATAATAACACGTCTTTATACAAAAAGAACTATAATTGTTATTTATATGTAACATCATCAGAGTACAACAAATCAACAATTCAATACTGGACAATTACAATAACTTGTCCTCACTAGTGTTGACTATACAAGCTACAATACACAGCGGAACAAAATCAAGTATGTGTTATACATCTTCGTCATCCAGCTCGTCTCCTGAGCTTCATAGTATCCTATCTTGAATCTGTAACACTCAGTCTGGCCCGAGCATTATAATAAAATAACACCCTAGTCGGTCTCAATGTGAGGAAACACACCTAATTTGAATTATTACCATTATCAAAATTCTTTGAAAAACAAAGGTATCTCGTAAGACCATGTCACATATAATCATGACGGGTTTTTACCTTACGATAACTAAAACATTTTATATCAAAATCATATGATATTATAATAGTGTCTAAGTATAAGTACTTATTCAAATAGCCGAAATTGTTACATTATTAAATTCCAGCATACTAGGCACTATAACCAAAACCGTAAAGGCACGTATCAGAAAATGAATTTCCGTACAATGACTAGGCACTAGGGTACCATCTATCACAGTACACATCTAGAAAAATGTATCGAGGACCTCACCGGGATCCCCTACAGCACAAGATCGGCCCTACCCCTAACCTAGATAGAACCGAATATGTTATCACCCTGGGTGTTCCCAAACTTATCGAGCTCTTCCATTGCACTGTAATTATAATATATCCAAGGGTATCTAGAAAGGTGATAACATATCCTAATTGGATGCGACCCACTTAGCCTTGATGCATCTCCCTTGACATTCGGTCATTCTGGTTGATGAGGCTTGAGGCTATGATTGCCTTTTTAAGGAATTTATCTTGGAATGATCAGTGTCCTCCGATAACAATATACTGATAGGATTCATCCATTCAAGTCCATTCTGGGTCTGAACGAAACCGAAGGCACTATTACTACTACATCCATTTTGGAATCATCCTCGGGATTAGTAGCGATTAGCCATTGCACTTCAATGCTCCATCTTTAATTACATGCTCTTGTCTTCACTTCGAAAGCGTATTCGTTGGATCGAAGTGGTTTTTGGATAACTTATCTGATCCCGGTCTCTTCGGAATAACGTTTGATATTTCTGGTAAACACCAACCTCGGTTTTCTAAGAATTAAACAGATAAATATAAGATCTGAGATCATCTCCTAACCGTTAGTGGACAGATTTTCTTATCATCGTCCTAGAAAAACGAAACGAGTTTATACGTATAGTATAGCACCTTCGACGGTAACTATACCACATAATCCCCACATTTTTTCTAGATATTTCCAAAGTTATGTTTTTGGTCCAAATTTTGATAGTTAGTTATTTAACTATCAAATGAACAATCATTCAACCACATATTCATTCCCCACTGAAATTGCTAAGCCTTGTTTAATTTAAATTTTAATAAATTAAATATCTTTATTCAAAAGTATATACTTATCTTTTTGGAATAAATATGTTCACAAACCATTCCCTTCAAAACTATTTGAAAACTTTTTAAAATAAATACGGAAAGTACCCTGCGGTATCAACCATGGATTCGCAGCTCAATGATCACGTCTCTATCCTCGAGAAATCCAAACTTAACTGTAGGCAATCTCTACCCCCCGATTCCGCCTTGAAAGTATACCATTCCTTTTTGAAAACTTTATTTAATAATTATCTCAAAATAGTGCTTATTATATTTCTATATAAATTTTCCAAGTTTATTTTAGGCCAATACTCTTTAAGTAAAGTTATTACATTAAAAAATAAATACTGAATAAGTTTTCTTTTTTAAAATAATAATGCTAATTACTTAGTAATTTATTTTAAACAAATCTTATTTAAGATCCAGTATAATCGATATTATATTTATTTTCCAAGTTCTCTTTATTTCTCCCAAACTATTAAAAATCCCTATTTACAATATCTCGAAATAGTTAAGTACAATTTTTAAGTCAAACCATTTATTTTATCCAATACTATTTCTTTTAACTAATCCAAAATTCTATATAAATATTTTGCTTCCAAAATCCCCTTTTAATTTCTTTTCAAATTCGAAACATATATTTATGGTTTTTTAAAATACCAAAACTAGGCCAGTTTTATCATAGCATATAATAAATTCAAATCACACAATAATCTATTGATGATTATTCAAACATATCATATATCACTATGTATGAAATTAAATTCAACATTTTTAAGGAATCCAATTGGATCCCTCCAACTTAGTTCGTTCCTGCATCCACAAATGATAATACAATATAAAAATACCAATCCCGCTTCAAGGTGGGATATCGCGGTAACATATGGTCATCCATTATTATGTAATGCGCATAGGGTCTCATCTGGTAAAATATGCAGGAGCAATCAATCTAACTACTAATATATGTACTACAATATGTAATATCACATTCAACTGATAATAATTTATCAATTCAACCAATCAAACAATAATTAATTTTAGCTTTTTAAAATCAATGCCAATCATCCAAATGATCAGTGATATTTACTCACCTCGTTTTTAGTAGTCGCTGAAAGTTTCGGTTCCGACCTAAGTCGAACAGTGTTCGAATTTAGCTAAAAATTCTAGAAGCTCCAAATTGTTCTAATCCAATTCATATACATAGAATTCGCAGATACGAGCACAACACAACTCGTTTCGTAAAATCTGATTTTGTAAGAAAAAGATATCGCATTTATAAGTTTACAAGCTTCAATACATATTTTTCTTAATTTTATTAAAACAAAAGAAAAATCAAATACCCTAAGAAAGTCAGCCCGACCCAAATCCAAAGCTTCTTCTTCTCCAAATCATTCGCCGCCTATATAGGAATTTGACTCACCAATGACCGACCTTTTACCGTCCATTTCCTCCCCTTCCCTTAATGAAACCCACCAACAACACCATTAACCAACTCATCGCCTCGATCTCTACACTTCTGACCGTACCACACCACGTCCGCCCTCACCCTACAAATCGCAACTCTAGGTCCTCCCCTCCTGTGCGCGACATCGCCACACCCAATCCATAAACGAGCTTCACCATATCGAGGGACTAGGTGCAATTCTTCAAAGCGAATTCAAACAAAGGAATCGAGCAATGAATCAAGAAAACCTCTAACCTTAATTACTATGGCAGTTCGACTTCACTTTCATGCTCGTTCAAGCATCGCCGCACCATCCAAAGGGCATACCAGATTGAAGGGAATTATGAAATATGAATTTACAAACAAGTTTAAGATTTTTAATACAGTGGAATTCGAGTTATACATTTTCTAAAGTCTTCCATGCTTTTTTTTAATATTTTCTTTTTCGTTCTACTTTTTCACTTGGCCCGACTGTAATAAAAATGGAGAGGGAAACATGATTTCTAGCGCGTTTGAATAGGTAAAGTCAAATCCTAGATTGCAGAAGAAAAGACAGGTTTGACTATATATATATATATATATATATATATATATATATATATATATATTAAAACATCTCGATTTTTATAACATAAAACCTCGAACCACTATCGAGGTGTGCCGCTAGGCGTTTATACTGTTATACCCCTATTCCAAACGCAATGGAATGGTTTCGAGTCCTAATTCAACCGTATGGAGAAGATAGCTTTTTGAACCCAATTATTATATTGAATTTTCGATATAAATTTCGACGAGCTTATATTCTGTACGATCAAACAATAACTTCAAACGCTAACAAATTTGAAATCCGATAATAATTCAGTATTACGGATCCAACGAAACCGGTTTCCTCGAAATCCGAGATAGCTTCCCGCATCGTTATTTTTACTCGTTAATTTAAACGAGCTATTTTTAAAATCAAACAAATCACATTTAAATTAAATATAAAAGTTCTATTACATTCATTCTTATTAATATAAAATTAATAAGCCTTTAAATTATTTTTATCAAGCATAAAACTCAAGATTCAATGTTTTAACCAATTTTCAATTATAAATTCAACAATTAAGTTATCCAATAAATTGTTATATTTGAAATTCAAGTTAAAAATTAACTTATAAATATTTAAAATCAATTAATATTCTAATTCCAAATAGTCAAAAAAATTGATCGTTACAATGTTAAAGAGGACTACTAGTATTTGTGTCACAGATTTTTATTTTATTATTATTATCTTTAATAATAGTTGTAATAGTTTTGGTGTCACACTTTTTTGGTATCAACGTGAACTACCAAAAATGTCTCTCTATATATTATCCAATCTTAATTACTTAAAAATAGGATGTAATACTAAATTTTATTTACAAATTCAAATGCCCATAAAAGTAGGATCTAATAAAAACATGTTTTAAAATCCAAAATGCTTCTAAAAATAGGATCTAAAATTAAACCTTATTTACAGATTCAAAATACTTTTTTACAAAATATCAATTGAACATAAAAAATTATTTTTTTGACTCGTATAAGCATATACAATTTATAAGAAAAACAATTCACGCGCTAAGCGCGTGCCATTACACTTTTATTATAACCGTTTTGGGGTCTCCAGTTGCAGCACACTGATTTAATTTTTCTTATTCATTTTACTCCTGTTTATGCACTGTGCACAACGGCTCATGCATGAAAAGAAGTTCGCATGTAAATTTTGAAGTTCATATATAAGTCATCTGTTTGAACAAAACCAAAGGCATTCAGAGCAATTCTTATTTGCATTCCTCTTCATTTCTCTGTTATCAAATATTTTCAAATACATATCTAATTTCTTTCTCCTATTTCTATCATTCTCATTTTAGACATGGGTGCTTCTTGCCGCTCAAAAAAAGCAGTCAAAGAAGATGACGATAGGGAAGGTCTTCTCAGAGCAATTTCAGGTTATCAAGTTTAAGTTTTATGAAGATTTCTATCTTTTTTTTTTCCAGTCACTTTTTTAGTCTTTTATGTTCATGGTTTGATGTTCTTTTGTGTTCAGAAAGTTCACCTGCGTTTAAGTGTAGACTTGACATTCATGGTTTGAACATGAAGTCCGAATCTTGACGACATATAATGAATGCCATTTATCTTGATAATTCATGTCAAGATTAAATTTATATATTATTATTAGAATCAATGGTTTTGGATTTTGTCAAAGAAAACTGTGATTTCATTGTCAAGAAGAGCAGTGATTGATTTCTTGTTTTATTTTCACAGTAATTAATCAAGAGAACGTTAGTTTCATTATGGCAGAAAATTTTCGTTTTACAATAACTTCTTGGTGACTAATGTCATTTTGTCAGTAGGCACAAATATCATTACCAGGCATTTACTAGATTACTTTGATTTAAGTCTAAAATTCCGTGTGAGTGTGTGAAATTTTAATCATATTTAAAACGAAGCCATCGTGGGGTAAAAAATTGGATTTTGAACTGAAGAAAAAAGTTTTATTTCTTTTAATAAAATGAAGAGAAACAGTTTTTGCAGAGATAAAAGATAAAACAGATATGCATAGCTTTTATAAACATAAGCTATGACTTGGTCTTATGTATATGGAAATTACATTTTTGCCCCTGTAACCCTATGTATAAATACAAGTCATCAGTAGCAGATACGGCACTTCATATTATTTGCTTCAATTCGCCCCTTTGCTTAGAGCTAGGGTTTCCTCTCGTCCCCAATGTCTGTGCTGACTTGCCTCTCAGAGGAAAAGTAGAGATTTATCTGTTGAAATGTTAGATTGCTTCTCAATTGCTGGACACGGCTTCTCCTTTTCTCTGGAATCACGACAGTTGCTTCTGATTTTCAGTTCTTCTCTCAATCGAGTAAAACTTCTTGCTGATAGAGCTTTTGTAAGTATATCTGCTCTCTGATATGCTGCAGGTACGTGATTTATGCTTAATTTACCGGTGTTAACTCGTTCACGAACGAAATATAAATCAAGTTCTATGTGCTTCGTTCGTGAGTGTAACACTGGGTTGGCTGATAAGGAAACTGCACTGAGGTTGTCACACCATATTATCGGCTTTTTGCTTGTGTTGATCTGTAATTCTTGAAGTAATGACTCTAGCCATATAATTTCTGATGTTGCGCTAGCTAGACTTCTATATTCTGATTCTGTACTTGAGCGTGATATTGTGGGTTGTTTCTTTGAGCACCAGGATACTGGATTTTCTCCAAGGAAAATGCAGTATCCTGTTGTTGACCGACGATCGTCTTGATCCGAGGCCCAATCAGCATCTGCAAAGCCAGTAATAGATAAGTTTGTATTTGATTTGAGAAGCAGACCGTGATTTGTAGTGCCATTCAGATATCTGAGAATTCTTTTCACTGCCTTCCAATGTTCACTTAAAGGTTGATGCATGAATTGGCATACTTTATTCACACTATATGCAAGTTCTGGTCTGGTGATAGTTACATACTGTAGAGCTCCAACAACACTTCTGTATTCTTTCTCATTGACTATGGCCTCACCCTTATGTTTTGACAGATGGAGATTACTTGTCATAGGAGTTGGTAATGGTTTGGCTTCATTCATTTTTGTTTTGATAAGTAGTTCCTTGATATATTTTGATTGACATAGATGTAATTCTGAACTTGATAACTGAGTCACTTCTATTCCAAGAAAGTAGCTTAGTTGTCCTAAGTCTTTGATTGAGAACTGCTTATCCAGAAATTGTATAACTTGGTTTATCTCTTCTTTGCAACTGCCAGTTATTAAGAAATCATCAACATAAACTAAAATATATGTTGTATTGCATTTATCTGCCTTGATGAATAGAGAAGTATCTGATTTTGCTGAGTTGTATCCCAGTTGAATAAGAATGCCTTTTAATTTCTCAAACCATACCCTGGGAGCTTGTTTCAAACCATAAATGGCTTTGTGAAGTTTGCACACCATGTTACTTTTGTCTGCATGCTTAAAACCTAATGGTTGCTCCATGTAGACTTCTTCTTGTAATTCACCATTTAGAAAAGCATTATTCACATCCAGTTGTCTGATATCCCATCCTTTATGAAGTGCAATGGTCAGAATAACACGAATTGTGGTTGGTTTTACTACTGGAGAAAATGTCTCATAAAAATCAAAACCATACTGCTGAGTATACCCTTTTGCTACCAACCTTGCCTTGTATTTCTGAATGGTACCATCTGGATTCTTTTTCAATTTATATGTCCATTTGCATCCTATTGTATTTTTATGCTTTGGTGCTGGAACAAGACTCCAAGTTTTATTTCTGATTAGTGCTGTGTATTCTTCATTCATTGCCTGTTTCCATCTGTCATCCTTGATAGCTTGTTCATATGTAACTGGTTCAGCATCAGTAGAATATGTAGTATACAATTTTGGCTTGAATATTCCACTTTTTGATCTGGTTATCATGTGATGTCTTCTGTCTGGTTGCTCTTGCTGAATGGTGGTCTGTTCTGATGTTGTTTGTTGTTCATGTTCAACACTTCTGATTTGTTGATTGTCTGTATTTGTTGCAGGTTGGCTGAGATGATGTGAATGCTCTGAGGTTGCTTGACCTGGTCTACTATCTGACCTAGTGTGTTGAGCATCAGAATCATTTTGCCTCTCAGCCTGCTCCTGATCTTCAGTACTACTGTATATTGGTATGGGTGGTATAGACACCACTGGATTGTATATCTTCTGTGTTGTCCCTATGCTGCTATCTTTGAAAGGAAATGACTTTTCATTGAATACAACATGTCTTGACACAAATAGTTTCCCATTGTTGTCAAGACATTTATATCCTTTCTGATTTAATCCATATCCCAGAAAGGTACATGGAGTAGATCTGAAGTTTAACTTATGAGTATTGTATGGCCTTAGATGGGGGAAGCATAGACAACCAAAAGTCCTTAGTGTCTTGTAATCTGGTTTTACACCAAGTAATACTTCCATTGGAGTTTTGCCTTGTAGAGTTTTAGTGGGTAGTCTATTGATTAAGTATACAGCAGTTGAAAAGGCATCAGGCCAAAACTTCAATGGAAGTGATGCTTGTGCAATTAGTGTAAGGCCAGTTTCTACTATGTGTCTGTGCTTCCTCTCAACTAATCCATTTTGTTCAGAAGTATAGGGACAAGTTACCCTATGAGTTATTCCCTTCCTTTGAAGGAATTCCTTGAGTGGTTTAAACTCTGTTCCTCCATCAGTTTGGATGGTTTTTACCTGCTGATCAATTTGTTTTTCTGTCTGACTTATAAAGTGTATGACAGTGTTATATGTTTCAGACTTTGATTTCAGGAAATATATCCAGGTATATCTGGAGTAAGCATCTACAAAAGAGATGTAGTAACTGAAACCATAATCTGAATTTATGGGTGCAGGTCCCCATAGATCAATTGCAATTAATTGCAATGGTCTATTATATTCAGTATGTGATTGTGGGAAAGCCAGTTTGTGACTCTTCCCCATTTGACAAAAAGTACAAATAAAAGATACAGGTATATCTCTAACTTGAATCTCATTATCATATAATATTTGCTTTACAACTTTTATACTTGGATGACCTAGTTTAGAATGCCACACACTGAAATCATTCTCATTATTCTCAGTACATGATTCTGCTAGATTGCACCATTTTCTTGAACATGATTCAGTATTATTGAATTGAGTCACTTTTGACAAATTGAACCTGTACAGGCCCTTGTAAGTTTCACCCTGCAAAAGTGTTTGTTTGGTTTCAATGTCTTTGACTACACAGTATTGTGGATAAAATTCAAAAAATACATTGTTATCATGAGCAAACTGTGATACACTAATGAGGTTTTTTTTTATTTTTGGAACTCGAAGTAAATTATTTAGGTGTAGAATTTTTTGTCCAAGAATTTGTGTGTGACCAGTGTGTGTGATATTGATTTTGGTGCCATTACCTACACAAATAGTTTTGTTACCTTTGTACTCCTTGCTTCCAAGATTCAGATTCTGTAGGTTGCTGGTTACATGATGTGTTGCACCTGAGTCTGGATACCAGCATTCACTTTGAATTTCTTCATGCTTTCCACTTTCACATATGTTAGCATTATGATCATCTGATGAGTCTCTTGATTCATGCTGCACATTTGCCAGATTTACACTTCCACCATGTCCTCTCTGAGCATTTACATTCTGTGTGGGGTTGTAGTTAGAATCATATCTGAAATAGCATTTACTTGCAATATGTCCCACTTTTTCACAGATCTGACACTTTGGCCTATTGTTATTGTTCCATCTACCTCTTCCTCTGCCTCTGGCAGTTGCATTTCCTCTCTGAAATGATTGATTGTTTCTGTTGTTGTATTGATTTCTGTTTTTGTTGCCAGATGCATAGTTTATGGATATATCTGAATCAATAGGTTTCTTGAACTCAATCCTTCCTTCATGTGCAAGTAAAATAGAGTGAACATCTTCGATAGATGGTGTAACACTTTGAGATGAGATAACTGCCACAACAGCCTCATATTCTTCACTCAGACCACTTAAGATGATTAGAACTTGTTCTGTTGCAGGAACTTTGTGCCCTGCTGCTTCAAGAAGATCACATGTGCTTTTAATTTTTGCAAGATACTGCCCCATAGATTGATTCTCCTTTTTGATGCTATGTAGCAGTCTTTTATGATGCATTACCTTTGCTGCTGATTGTGAATTAAAAATTCTTTCGACAGTTGACCATATGCCATATGCAGTTTTACTGCCAATAACTTGTGGTAGCAATTTTACACTTATAGATGATAGCAACCATGAACAGATTAAACTGTCTTGTCTCTGGTATTTGATAAATTCTGGATTGCTAACTGTTTTGTTTTCTTCATTAGTGACAAATCTTGGAGGAGCAATATATGTACCAAAGAGATATTCTTCAAGGCCATACCCTTTAACTGCAGTTTCTACCTGCACTTTCCATAGAAGATAGTTATCATCTTCCAAGTGTGCAGTGACAAGTTGACTCTGTGGACTAACAACAGTCTTGATGAGGCTCTCTGTGGCTGATTGATCCATATTGAGTGTTGCAGAGGTTGCAGAGCTTTCTGCCATGATGATATGATGATACTGATGCAACTAAATGTAAAGAAAATCAAGAAACAGATCAGGGTCTTCAGGAAATCAGGTATGTGCAGCCACAACCCAAATGATTAGATTTTGATGATGGGTTTTCTGGCATGGCACTTTCTTGATAACTTTTGATGATCTTTTGATGCTTTCTTGATTTTCTTCTTTGAATTTGGACTGGATTTCCTGATTAAACTACTGCAGCCAAGATCTCTGGCAAGGTAGTGGTTTGATTACAGAATTTCTTCCAAATTCTAATCTCAGATGATGATTTATCAAATCTGATGAGATTTCTGTTTTGGATCGTTGATGAGTATGCCGTTAGGCTGTGATGATTCACGATCAAGCTCTGATACCAAATTGGATTTTGAACTGAAGAAGAAAGTTTTATTTCTTTTAATAAAATGAAGAGAAACAGTTTTTGCAGAGATAAAAGATAAAACAGATATGCATAGCTTTTATAAACATAAGCTATGACTTGGTCTTATGTATATGGAAATTACATTTTTGCCCCTGTAACCCTATGTATAAATACAAGTCATCAGTAGCAGATACGGCACTTCATATTATTTGCTTCAATTTAAAATTATAAAGGTGCTTAAAGCCAAAAAGTTCTTCCAATATAGTGTTAATAAACATATCTTTTCATGTTCTTTTACATCCTCATAATCTTATCATTATTTTTGGTTAGAACAAAATCTAGATGTTGAAAAAGAAATGGAAAGCAATGAACCCAAAGACAACAACCTTCCAACATTTACTTTGGCTGAATTCGAGGATAATTTCAATGCTGAATCTCTACTGGGAGAAGGGAGATTAGGACAGGTTTATAAAGGAATATTGAAGACCACCAACAAGGTATAAGTATTTAATTATATTCTAATACCTAATGCTATCAATCATATTGAGTAATGTTACATGAAATTTTATTAATGAGTAATCAAAAAATACAACAGGCTGTAGCAATAAGGAGGCTTAATCCTATGGGCCCTCAGAGGCAGGACGAATTTTTCAGTGAAGCAAAGATGTTGAGTAGGCTTGACCATCCTAACATTGTCAAAGTGATTGGATTTTGTATGGAAGGAGAACACAGACTCATAATATACGAGTACATGCCACTTGGTTCCCTGGAATCCCATCTGTCTAGTATGTATATCATATCTATCTTTTACAAATATGCATTCCAATTTCCAAGAATGATATTTTGAAATTTGCTCCGTTGTGCACAGGAAACAGTTCAGATATGAAGCCACTGGATTGGAATACAAGAAAGGAAATTGCGTTGTGTGTGGCCAAAGGGTTAAAGTATTTGCATGCCGATCAAGATCCGCCTGTTATACATCGAAATTTGAGAAGTTCAAATGTTTTACTTGGAGAAGGCTACGAAGCAAAATTATCGGATATTGGAATGGCTGAAAAAGGAAAGTCTATTAGCATGCATGAATATCCAGAGATGGGTAAATTGACTGTAGAATCTGACATATATGGATTTGGTTTGCTGCTTTTGGAGATTATTACTGGTAAAAAGGCGACTGGTAGTTCTAGCAGCAGTTCAAAAGCGCAAAATCTTGTTGCTTGGGTAAGACCTGTCATCCGGTACATACACGTGCACATGCACACTAAGTTAAGTTTTTAAACATATAACTGCAATTATAAATTATATGTGTTCTGTAATGCAGGCAGAGCCATACTTGAAGGATAAAGAAAGAGCGATGCAAATTGCAGATTTGTCAATGGGTGATTTAAAGGAATCTGAATTTCGTAAAGCTGCATATCTAGCTGCAGAGTGTTTGCAAGAGGATGCAAGCAGAAGGCCTCACATAGATGAAATTATCAATACTCTTACTCATGCTTGTCCGTGGGAAAAACAATATGCTGATGAAATATCGGGTAGTGGATCTAGGAGGTCGAGCTCTGCTAAATGAATTTGACAGCAGACAAATAACGAAGTGTTGTAGTATCTTATTGAGTAGCTGTGTATATTTCGTGGGTTCATTTCATCTTGTTATTAGTCCCAGAATCTTGTTGCTGATTTTTTAATTTCTATCTGAATCAAAGCTTATTGACTTTTTAAAGAGTTTGTTCAAATCAAATTCATAAATTGTACATGAATAGTAGTAAATACTAAGCATGAGCAGCTATATTTTGCACTGTTGTTGTTTGCTATACGCTAAATGCTGGCTCTGAACATGTATCTGATCATGAGCTGTGTGAATAAGTTCTGGAGCATCAGGCTTCTTTGTTACTGTAGAAGCAGTGTATACTGATTCTGGAATTAAGAACATGTTTGGTAGTGTTGAATTCTTGTGTATAAGAGCAAGAAATTGGAAGCGGTGTATGCTGGTTCTTAGTGCCTAAAATTTGGAACATACCTGTAACTGATATTCTGTAACATTATTCTGATTGTAGTAAGAACATGGCTTTTGTATTTGAAACGAAATTACCATTTTGCTGTGTGTATTAAATAAGTGTGTCCCTGTATTTTGACGGTTGAAATGATCACTATTATTTCGTCTGCAGAATATAATGGTTGATATATTTGGATATGGAGTTTGGTTGCACTGGTTATAGGTCTGACACCATTTCCTTGTTAATATTCTACTAAGTAGCACTTGTTTCGGATTGTTCTAACATCGTTTCTAGAGACTAATGGGCTTACAAGGTAGTCCCACCAGCACCTCAAACTCTTGGTGGTCCTTTGTTGAGGAAAGTACGGTCGAGGTCTCCTTTTGTCAGCTACTGCCATGCCACATATCTTTATCTTTATCTTTATCTTTACTACTAATAAAAAAAATTCCATGAACTATTTTCATCGGTGTCTTTTTGAAATACCTCATTTACCCTTGCACTCACGCTAGTGTTGAAGAATTTGAATCACCGGAAAATAGTATGTCTTCAACAAAAAAGAAAGTATATCTGCCTTAATGTCATTACTAGATTAGCACATGATGATGTCAAACTAGTCTTTGAGACTTCTAAAAGTTAAAGCTGCCAAGTCAACCGAAGCAGCATTGAGTTTTGTTGTTATATAGATTCACTTCTATAGCTCTTGGGCTAGGAGGATGACAAACAAAAACATTGTGCAACCATCCCCATTGTCAGTAACCAACTCATCTTACAGCATACCCACCTCATAGAACTATGTTTATGTATTACCGATATTAAACGAAGAAAGTTAATTTTAACTGGTTTGGTGACTTTTAATCCGCCTTTTCTGTAATATGAGATTAAAACTCATTACTTTTCTTCTAGAGAAAACAAAAGCATATACAAGATGACATCATCTCAAATCATGCGTCACAAAGTGAGACATCCACGCACAAAATCAAAGTAAAAAGGTCCAGACATATGTATGACGGCACTCTCTAGTAAAATAGTACTACAGATTGTCACAAGAGATCTTTGCTTTTTCTTTTTCTTTTTTAAGGTAAAGGACGTATGATTCAAGGAATCATACAACCAATATAATATACATAGTGTGTTGCTATTCACACCTTTGTTTCCACTTCTGGCCACCTTTAGATGTGATTATTTTTTACTTACTTCTGACCACCAATATATTTCTTTTCACTCGGTCAATCACAGCAGTTCTGATTTCTTATCAAACTACGTATTCTCTCTCAGATATCAAACGCTAAACCCTAAGAAAAAAATATAATATTTTTTGCTAAATAGAGGATGGAAGATGAAGATAAAAAAGAGGTTAGTTTTTTCTGTCATGTTGTATAATCTATTCTATTATTAGTTAGAAAATTTTGTTTAGGGTTTTCTATTGCTTAAAGTTTTCTATTAATTTTCGTAGGAAATTTCTTCCAATCCTCTGGCTATTTCAAGCTTGAAGGACATTAAATTCGATAACGTTGTAATAGAGAATGATGGTGTAAGTTATTGAGCTTTAGAGTTTTTTTTTAATCATACGACGTATATGTCCTGTTTTACAAAATTTTACAGTTAAGTTGTAATTTCTGTTTCATAGATGAAGAATGTGAACGACAATAAATTTGAGAGTGCTCTTATTGTTTCGCTGAGAACTATGTGGATGATAGGAATACGATGCAAGATGATCAGTCAAATGACTCGGAAGATATAAAAGTTGATTTGACAAATCATTTTACAACCGATGAAGTATTTAGTACTTAATTTACAATCGCTGATGTACGTATAAAAATGGAGTATATTAATTATTTTTGTTAAACCATGTGATTTCAGGAATTTGATTCGCAGAGCACATTGATCCGGTGTTGTAAAACAACAGGAAAAAAGTTGAATACCACATAGTATTCTAGTGTCCGAAAATTAGGACAGGGAAGAAAACCAAGGTTACAGTTAGGGTATGAAATGGCGAGAGCTTATCGTAGTCATCAGCCAAAGGAAGCAAAAAAGGAAAACACCGTAAAACGCCTAGAACTAGCGCTATTAGAAAATGCAATTGTCCATTTCGATTGAAGGGTGTGTATGTAGACGGAGATAAATGGAAAATATTTGTAATCAATGAAGTGCATAATCATGAACTTCCTCACTCTTTAGAAGGACATCCGTACGCGGTACGGTTGATGGACATGGAGAAAAAAATCTTAGAAGATATGAGTGTTGCAGGCGTTCCTCCAAGAGAGGTATTAGTTACCATTAAAAAGTCCTTTACTGAAAATTCCTCAACTTTGAAGACTATCTACAACGCTAAATATAAAATGCAACTATCAGCGATGGAGTGTATATCTGCAATGCAATATTTAATGAAATTGCTTACAAAGAAGCTTATGTGTATTTTGATCGGACTGATGCGGTAACCGATAATTTGATAAATATAACGTGGTCTCATCCGGAATCGTCCGTATTTTGTAAGTGTTTTCGATCAATCCTTTTACTCGATTGTACATATAAAACGAATCGGTATAATATGTCTTTGTTGGAAATGGTTGGTATGACTTCTACGGGCCAAACATTTAGTATCGCTCATGCATTTCTAGCACACAAGTGGAAGAGAACTATGAATGGATGCTAACGAAGTTAAAACATTTTTATTTACCTGATAAAGAACCCGAGGTAATAGTTTCCGATGGAGAATGGGCATTGATAAATGGAATCAAGAAAATTTTTCCACGGGCAAAGTTGATGATGTGTTTATGGTACATGGGAAATAATGTCATTACGAATTGCAAACCGGATATAACAACCCGATATTTTCAGCTATTTGCAACCACACGTGTCGGACTTGGATTGCTCAAAATACCGCATTGTAAATAAATTTGGAGCAAATGAAATACAATCACAGAATCATAGACACAGAAGTATCAGAATAACTCGCAGCGGAAATTAAAATACCATAGTAGTTCATGAAGCTACTATAACAAACTCTCAAAACATAATACATAATATCAGTCTGAAAAAAAATATACAATAGAAATCTCAAATACATAGCAGTTTATAAATACCAGAACTGAAATAGAAAAAAACTGAAAATGAAAGGGAATAGATACTTGACAAGCAGAATCTTCAGCGATTCCTAGTTCCAGAAAAGAAATCCAAAGCTAAGCTGTAAATACTCAGGATGACCCGAGCGTAAAGTAAAACACAAAACACTCGAGTCAGGACATATATACTTATAAAATGTAAACAACTCAATTGAACTATTGTAGAAATGCACAATAACTTAAAGGATGTTTGAGATCGCCCATCCTTTAAGAATCAATTAAACTATAAATTAAATACATCCCGTGGTTAAAATTTCAAAATGTTATTTTATATTTCGAAATCAAACATTTCAAAATTCAATATCATTCAAAAATCCATTTCAAAATATCAAAATATCGTATCTTCCAAACCACGTTCATTTATTTAAAATACCATTTCAACACACATTTCAAAATAATTTATATTTCAAAACAAATTACTTCATTTTAAATCATAAAAATGAAGTTATTATATTTAATAATTAAATTATTAAATTTTCAAAATCTAAATCTTTCAAAGTTCATTTATTCATTTAAACTTAATAAAACAATGAAAATTCTCCTTTCACAGCATTTAGAAATTGCTACAGAAAGTTACTTTAAAACAATTCAATTTAATAAAGAACAGCATTCAAAATGTTGTAATAAGATTGCTTTAATTCTAATTAAACCTTAGTTAAATTCAACAATTATAGCACTTACAAAGTGCTATAATAGCCTTTAATTCAATTTAGCCCCTTAGTTCATTTATATTAACTACAACATTTACAAATGCTGTAATATCCTTTACTTTAGAAATAATAGCATTTCAAAATGCTGTTAATTAGATTCCAAATATTCACTATACTTTCACAAACCATTAAATTTTTATTTAAACCGTTTCAAACTTATAAAATCATATATTTTTCACTTTTATAACCATCATTTAATTTTCCTTAAATTCATGATTTTATAAAGTTAAATTTCCATTCAAAAATTAATATTTAATAATAGTTCACTTATTAAATTCCAACATTCAATTTCAATTCATATAATTAAATTTTTAACTTAACACTTAATTTTAAATTTCCAAATATAACTTATTTTTCATTTTACTTACTTAACTTCAAATTCACTTTTAAACAAAATTCACAATTTTCCAATTTAAGTTATTTTTCAAAATTCAACTCAACACTCATTTATTTCACATTTTAACTTATTCAAAATCCATTAATATATTATAAAATCATTTTAAATTCATTTAATTCAAAAGATCATAAATTTATCATATTTTCAATTTTAATTTTAAATTCCATTTATAATTAAATCAAAATTTCCAAAAGAACTTACATTTCAAATTTCCACTTTATCATTAATTTATTTCACTTTTCTCAGAAAAATCAAAATATTTTACAAAATCATTTTTAATTAAGTTTAAATCAAAATATTATAATATTTACATTTCTAAAAAAATTTAAAAATTTTAGAAAAATATATTTTAACCACAGGTCTGTATATCATTTTCTACACTAGGTAAATTGATACGGGTAATATATCATTTCAACCCGTAATTTACAAAGAAAACCCGGGTTTTATCTTTTCAAACCCGCAGTGCCAAGTAAAATGAAATAATTGAAAATCGTTTAGGCCTATCATTTTAGCCCATAACGATTTTCCCCTATTCTAAAGTCCGTTCGGATATGTATCATTTCAACCCATAGTGATTCTTATCTAAAGGGAACTTGCAGCGTGATAAACTTATATAAATAACAAAACAGCATAAAATAACAGTAATATATGATATAACAGGTAAATAAGCATGGGTGAACATCATATGATCATAACATAGCAGATATAATATGGTGACGCATTTTACAGTTTCAATTGTGATCGATTTACTAGTCATATAAGTATAAAACTGTCTGGTGAGAATAACTCACTGGTATAAGCTGAAGACAACAAATCAAATGCACAACTGAGATACAAAAAAGCACGATAGCACGATAAAGATTTGAGTGTGGGAGAGACAAAGCTAATAACCTTGCAAACATTCAAATAAAACAATATAACCAACATAAGTTTTCAACCCAAATTTAATTAAACAAAGCTAGAAATGAATGCACAAAACATCACCAAAGTGTTTGTACTTGCTTTCTACCATTTGTGTTTCAGTTATAGGCGGGAAAGGCACGGCTAAGAAGTGTGTTTGGGTATGGTTGTGGGTTCATGGGGTCGGCCAAACATGAGAAGATGATGGTGCAAAGTTTGGTGAGCATGAAACAACAACATAAAGGCACACAACAATGTTTCAAGGCACAAAGGGCTCGGCCAAAGCACAGGTGGGCAGGGCCAACTTCAGGTGGGGTCAGGGGATGACATGGAAGAGGTGTTAGGTCAGGTAGGAGCTGGAGATGGTGGTGTAGGTTGCGGCCAAGGTGGTGTTTGTGGTGGTAGAAGACTAGTGTGCTCGGCTATGGTCATATAGTTGGAGTTTGATGCATTTGTGTGGTGGATCTTCAACCTAAGGTCCACGGCATGGCTTGGTCAGTGAGAAGGAGGTGGTGGTGACTTGTTTAGGTGGTGAAGGAGGCACCAAGGTGGCTGGAGTGGTGAGGGCTGAGCTACAAAGGTGAAGGCAAGTGCAATATAGAATAGAAAACAAGAAGAAATTTCATAGAAAAGAAGAAGAAGTTTACCAACACTTTGCTTCAGGAAATGGCCGTGAATTTTAGGGTTGAGAAACCTTGTGATATGCGTGAAAATGAAATGAGGAAGTCAGCTGAAGATAGGATAAGGAACGACCAAAAATTAAAGTGGTGTTGGTTGAAAATGGAAAGGCAGGAATACAAAAGGCCTTAGTATATAAAAGGTCACCAAACTCTTCAATTTACCATATTTCTTTTGGAATTTTTAAATAACTAAAAAAATATTTATAAATTCAGATAAAACAAGAAAATTTAGTAAATAAAAAAATTAAAAAAATAAATATTAATTATATATAATTAAATTAAGAAAATAGCAAAGAAAATGTAAACTAGGCTAGAAAATTTGAAAATAAATGCAATGAACTTTGGAAAAATTGTAACATCACTTTAAAAATGTTTTAAAATAAAATATATATCTAACATGTTATATACAACATATTAGAACATGATTTGACAAATGAAAATATTATTTATATAAACTAAAATAGATAATTTTATTAAATAAATCAATTTACACCCAATATTGTAAAATGCACAACTTTCACAATATAAACCGGATTTCAACGAAACGAAAAGCAGTATTCTTGAAATTAAATTTATTTTCATAATAAAAGATAAAATTCAAAAATTCAAAAATTTAAATTTTAAATTTAAAAGTCAAAGTTTGACCAGATTGACCAAAATCCACATTTTTTGAAAATATCCTATTTATTTAGGTTTGAAATTATAATTCACACAAAAATCAAAATATATTCTTAAAATAATAAAATTTATTAAAGTTTTTTTTTAAAAATCAACCATTCAATTTAAAATAATTAAAATAAATAGATAGAAATAATCACAAAATACTGGGTTGTTACACTCTCCCCCACTCAAATCTTTTCATCCTCGAAAAGAAAGAATGAGGAAAATAAGGGAAAGCGAGATGGACAAACAAATAGTACCTGGAAAAACAATTCCGAATTCGAAGCACGAATGCTCTCCTCCGTTTCCTAGGTACAATCCTAAACATCAGTACTTCAGAGTACTTTGATTAGACTAACAGATTTCCTTTTTAGCTGTTTCGTACCTCTGTCGACAATACGAAGTGGCTTACTCTCGAAAGTCAGATTAGGCTAAACATCTAAACTATCAAAAGAAGAAGGCTGAACAATAAGAGATGAGTCAAGAAGATACTAGAGGAGATGTGAGACGTGGAATACATCATACACTCTAGAAAGTTTCTCGGGCAAATCTAAACGATAAGCCAAAGAACCAACTCTTTCCATAATTCAAAAAGAACCCTCAAAGAAGAAGTAGGAATAGCTAGGAGAAAAAATAGGTTGGAACACAAGGATGGACCATTATTTTAAAACCATATACATTTCAATTTAAAATTTTATATTTACAACATTTTAAACATTTTTAATATGATAAATAGTCATTTGATTCAAATTTGATAGTTCGAAGTAAATATAATTTAAAACATTTTTACATTATTTAGAAAATTAAAATAAATGATCAAAATATCCTTTATATAATATACTTTATCAGAATACTTTTATAACTCGATGTCTTAACAAGTTTACTTTCGTTCCTGTGGACTCGAGCCATGCGTTGATCAGGCACAAAGCTAGAATTCTTCAGGTACTTAATAGACTTGTTTCAACATCCAGTGAAAATACTGGAAAACCTTTGAAAAACAACAGATATGGAAAGTACAATCCAAACAAACCAACCAAACCAAACATATCGATCATGGATCGCGGATACACAATGGTTACACCTGGATCCCCCAGGAAACATCCGTACCCGTAGTCTGACTACCGCAGCCCAACGATTACGCCATGAAGACTGGTAGTACCGCAAATACACAATGGTTACGCCTGAATCCCCTAGGAAACATCTGTACCCTTAGGCTCTCGCAGCCCATGCAGATTACGCTACCAAGCAACCCAATAGATCACAGATACACAATGGTTACGCCTGGATCCCCTAGGAAACATCCATACACTTAGGCTCTCGCAGCCCCTATGAATTACGCTATGCAGTCGCGATCATAAGACCTTGGAGATCGCCATGGAATTCGATGGACACTCGAGTATCATATCCGAAAAACCCAATTCAGAGAGAATAATATCGATAGAATGAATCCACAGTGTGGCCTTAAAGCGGATATCAAGCAGAAGGCACTTTCCATACCTTTACTTCGAAAATATGTATAATATAGTACCTTTCAAAATCACTTTCAAATATCATACTTATATAAGTCCATTATACATAAGATTTCATTTCAAATCGAATACTTTCCATATCAATAGTATATCAAATCATACTTATATAGACTTTGATTATATAAGATTTCAATTTACAAGTTGAGTACCATTACAAATCAATAGTTTTCAAATCACTTCATAGTTATACAAATCAATTTTATATAATTTCGATAACTCCCAAATAAAAGTATTTAAATAAAAAAGGTTCTCAATTTCAAATCATTTCAATATCAATTCAGTTTCAAAATCATATATGATTTTGCCAGATCATTTCTTCCTAATTACATATATTCAGTTTCAAAGTTTCTTAAAATAATAGATTTATAAAATAATCCGAATTTCCAAATCAACAAAATTTATGTCAAACAAATTCACTTCCATTTGAAACATATATTCACTTTCAAAAAAATCATAATATTTCCAAAGTTATAAATCTTTCGAAACCAAAATACTTGAAATCATTACATGTAACGACCCAATATTTTCAACCATTCGCATCCGCACATGTCGGACTTGAATTGTCCAAAATACCGCGTTGTAAATAAAATTTGGCAAATCTCAAAATATACAGTAAATAAATAATCACAGAATCACAGACACGGAATCAGAATACTCGCAGCGGAATTTAAAAATACTTAGTGGTTCATGAAGCCACTATAAATAGTCTCAATCAAATAAAAATTACATAGTCTTTAATGCAAATATAGTTTTAAATCATCAGTAGAACAATCCAATTGTCCAGTAGTCTTGATTTCAAAAATTTAGATAAAGAACGGGAAGGGAAGTTTGCCAGCAGCTTGAAAGTGATCTACAGAAATCCTAGCTTCGGGATGAAACTGAACTGCAACTCAGGCTGACCCGAGCGTAAAATAAAACATAAACACTCGAGTCAGGACATACATACTTATATAGTGTAAGTTAATTCATGTGAACTGTATTAAAGAACAAATAACTTTAAGGATGCTTGGGACCGCCCATCCTCTAAGGATCCGTTAAACTATTTACTATGTAGTAATACTTCGCTATTATAATAGTGTCTATTAGTAAAATAAACTTACTTTTAAATAGCGTTAAGGCTTTACATTTTCCACCTTAACACGTAATAGTCCCAGTAGTCCATCCAATATCATAGTCCCTCCTGATCGGGAAGCCACCAGAGGATACCACACGGGCTACGGGAGAAAACCAAACTCGTACAAGGCTCGCTATGGTAGGTGACACGGCACAACTAGGCAATGCTAGGGTAGATATACCAATTGCTATCAGGACCGATGGAAACGCGCAGCGCACAGCTGCCGCCCACCTCGAACAACACTCCCAAATCAAAGGTGCGCACCAAAACAATCACAAGAGTAATAGAATGGCATACGAAGAAGTGCGTCCGATCAGAGGTGCTACCTCATTAATCCGAGAATCGCTCATGTTTTAGCCACCTTATGCCAACTCACGGGAGTCGGGTCCACGTATTTACCTTAAAGAAAACATCACCACCATCCTACTTCATTCTGGAATCTCCACCGCTACACGGTTGTCAAAGTGGTTTTCGGTATCGACAGAGAGTATGCCAGATATCCGATCCCCTTCTCTTTAACAACCAAACGTTATTTTAACCTGTGGTTACAACTTTTAAAAAATGGTATTTATACTTTAAAAATCAAAATAAATTTCAATTACCTTCAATATCATAATATCATTTTTAAACATCAGTCATTTTTTTAAAAAAAAATACCATTTAAATCTATTCAATTTATTTAGGAATTAATTACCTTTCAACTCACATTTAAAAGTTAAATTCTTCCATTTAAAGTCAATTTCTTATTTTTATTAATTACATATTAAATTCCAAAATTTAAGCTTTTTCCTAAAGATTATTTCCATTAAATTCTTTTATTAAAACAATCAAAAATCAGTTTCCGTAGCACTTATAAAATGCTACCTAAAGTCATAGGTTAAAACAGTTCATTTACAAAAGACAGCATTTAAGTGCTGAAATAAATTATTAACTTAACAATTAATTTTAAATTCCCAAATATAACTTATTATCAAATATTTTACTTAACTAAAATCTCACTTTTAACAAAAATTCAGAATAAGTTATATTCCAAAATTTTACTTAAACTTCCATTTATTTAACATTTTGACTTATTCAAAAATCATTATAATTTTCATAAAATCCTTTAAATACATTTAAGCCAGAATATCATAAACTTTCCGTTTAAAATAGTTTAAGAGATTTCAGAAAAATATTATATACACCACGGGTCTGTATATAGTTTTCTAGCCTAGGTCAAGTGATAGGGATATATATCATTTCAATCCGCAATTTACAAAAGCCCGGGTTCTATCATTTCAAACCCGCAATCCCAAGTTAAATAATAAATAATTAAACAATTAAATAAATAATAAATAATTATCATTTAGGCCTATCATTTCAGCCTATAACGATCCCAAATTTACAGGGAACTTGAGTGTGATTAACAGTCAATAAGCATTTAATAGTATAACTGCAATAATACTTCAATAAATAAACAACTGATGATGTGTCCATAAATAATGGGGTTTAACATCATACGTTTATATCACAGAAAGATAAAATTAAATAAGATAAATTTTACAATTACACTTGTGATAAATTCACAGATATATAGATATGTTTGTCTGGTGAGAAATACTCACCTTTTCGCTACTGAAGATTCAAATCAAACAACGGTATCTATCCCGAAATATATGAACAGAGGCACGATAAATCCAGCAGATGTGACCCCTCAATTTCGAACTTGAAAAATAAACGAATAATAAATTACGCGATTATGAAGCGATCAAAGCAAAATTTAATAACAACCGGAATGAGATTTATAAATTAAAAGATTTTTGACACCCGCAGCTTGACCACTCCATCACTCAATTTGTTCAACATCTCCAATCCTCTTCCCTTTCCAAATTTGTTATTTAAATGCTTTGGAAAAATTTTTTTGTAAATAAATAAATAAATAAAATGCTTTGTTAAATCAAATAGCCTGAGTCTTGAAACAAAACGTTATTAGATTTTCATAAAAAAAATACTTTGAAAAAATGTATGCATGCACTAATGAAATGACAAGGTCGTGTGATTTGTTTCACACGCAACTGATAAACCACAAATCATTTTCCAGGTTTGTCTCCATTACACACTTCCATTTGTTAAAATCTTCAAAGTGGCTCACGCATGCAAATTCACATGTCCACCAAAACTACAAGCGTATATGGTTTCTTCTCCAGTGATGCAAAAAATGAAAGATATTTATTTTGTTTGTTAACATTTTATTCAAAAGTGACACCCTTATTCAATTTCACGTGGCCACAACTACAGGGACGCAGGCTAATATGTTCTACAGCATGCAAAAGGAAGAAACTAGGCTTGATTCACTATATTACTGAACATGCACGGCAAGATCAGGAGGAAAGGAGATGCATACTTATCAGGGATGGCAACAACATACTTGAGAGGTGGAGTAGTCGAGCATGGTGGAACGAGGAGAAGGAGCAAAGTATGCAACGTGAAAAGCATGAGAAGTAGAAATAAAAATAAAATAAAATACAGATGCGTACCTTCAACACACGCATGCAAGAAAAGAAGGTGAAGCTCTCCAGGTGATGTAAAAATTGTTTTGAACGTGTGTTTTATGAATATAGGGGAAGGTCGCGTTGATTTTAAGGATGAGCAAGATTTCAGGTAAGGAGAAAAATTTAATGCGTGAAAGAAAAAGGTAGGAAATCTTTGCATCTGAAATTCAACGTTAAAAGAAATGAATTCTTGCATTTTTAAGAGTGCGTACATTTCAAGTAACGGTTGAAAAAAAATGCGTAAAAGAAATTTGATTGATCCAAGATACTATTTCAAGAGAAACGTGCGTTGATTTAGATGAGCAAATAGGCAGGAAGAATATAAATATTGATTTTTTAATTTTAAAATAGGCATGAGTTGATTGAGCACTGATTCATTACCAGATTATACATGGCTACTTGATTTTTATCAATTGAACGCAAATGGCTACGAAATTAAAGCAAAAGAAATGGGTAGTTAAGATTAGATATTGGGATAATAATTTCAAACAATATTGAATGCGTTTATTTTATCCTTTTTGTTTGAACGTGTTATAAAAATAGGAAGCTGCATGATTTATTTCTTTAGAGATTTAGAAATTATGTTCTCACAGGTAAGGGATAAGTTGCTTCCATTAAACGTTTATTCCCAGAGCTACAAATAAGATGTACGTTTCCAGTATTTAGATGAAGGGAACATGGAAAATATTTAGGAAGCAAGAGAAACGAACGTGCCTAAATTTACGCGCTTAATTATAGGAAAGAAAAGATGCAAGAATTAATTGCTGAGAATGGTAAGAGAAATTACAGATTATATACCTATTAAACAAATAAAGTTGTACATGGATTTGAATTTTTATAACCAGCATTGATTTCATGAGTTTGAACTTTTAGTGTAAAGAGGATATCACGTATTGCTTTTGGTAAAGGAAATGGCAATCAATTTACAGATAGCATTGATTTATAAAGAAACGGTAAAGTTTTATTAGACAATGATTTATATCAAATTTAAAGCAAATTGAATGCATTGATTTTTTATTTATTAATACGTTTTCCTATATACGTTATTTATACCATTAAAAATTTGTGTCTTTTTAAATGCGAAATTCCACGGTCTATAAATACACTGACTTGTCAAAAGTTATTACTTAACTTAAAATTAAATTCGTTTACATTCTTCGTATTTAAAATATACATAATTCATTTTTATTAAAATTCCAATTGGAGTTGTCTTTTAACAAAGTAAAAATTTCAAAACTTCCAATTTTATATTTAGACTTTGAAACAGTAAAGGAAAATAACAAATTTTTCTGCATTAAAAAGGGGCGTAAATCAAGTGATAAAATTTTGCAAGGAATAACGTACGTTCAAACTAAATTGAGAGTGAATGCGTTGATTCAAGGAAAGAAAGTGGCAAGCACTAAATATTTGGATGGCATTGATTTAAGTGGAAGAAAACGTCACAAATTTATGGTTTGAACGATTTTTAAACAAATGTGTTTTATTTCTATTAATTCCACTTGTGAAGTTTTCAATTTACCCTATGGGTTTCCACTTTTTGATTTCTACCATTGGGACATCTAGCAATCTAGCCCCAATTCCCTAACTAATATTTTTTAAATTAGTTAATTCCCTCTAATTGATTTCCATATTCTTCAAATCAATTAATTCCCCTTTAATTGCCTTTAATTGATTTCAATTGATTACCTTATCCCTTTTAATTAACCTCCTTAATTGATTTCAATTAATTACCATATTACCAATTAATTATCCTTCTTAATTGATTTCAATTAATTACCATATTCCTTCATGTCAATCAATCTCCTATATTCAAATTTGGTTACTAACTTAATTAGTTAATTAACGCTTTTGGTTTAATTATCAATCCTGCGACGTCTCACATTAATCCGTCCACTTTGTAGGCACTAGTAGCCGGACTGGTTACACGGGCAGATTTCTCCTACAAAATGGGAATTAACCTCGCGTCCTCATGCCATTAACCAAAAGAATTTACTTATTTATCTTTCATCAATTTAATTAACTTGCATTAATTATTCAATAAATTAATTCTGGTCAACTACTGAAATTTTACAATTAATTTCCTTATTAATTGTCATTAACTCTATTTTAAAATATCTGTATGCCTTTATTCAAGTTTTGAATTGCTAACTAGGAATAAGGTAGATTCATCAAATAAATTAATTGCAAGTTTCATTGTTTTAAATTGGTTAACAATGTTCACCACTAACATAATTAATATGTCAAAATTGAAAATATTCCACCAACATGATTTGCATGTCATAACCTACCCAATTAACATAATTAATTAACCACTTTAATATGTTACAAATTTTTCCCTTTCATTATTTTTAGGGAATGGGTATAACAACAGATATTATGATAATATCCAAAACATTTAGTTACCATTCACTTCATTATAAATTATAAAGGTTTTTTTTTCTTCTTAAATGTAGTTACAAAATCTCTTATTAAATTAATGAGTTTAATTCTCTAAATTTACAGGTCATTACACTCTCCCCCACTCAAAACTTTTCGTACCCGAAAAGGAAAGAGGTAGGAGAATAGAAACACCCTGAAAGAAAACTAAATTGAAACTCAAAATGGAGTCATTTATTTAAACCATATAAATTTAATTTAAATTAATTAATATTCAATAATTGATTGATTTTAATCTTAACTATTTCCAAATTAATTATCTTATTATCCAATTATTTTGAAATTAAAAATTTCTAGAATCATAAATTTGTATAGTCATTTATAATAATCATCCTTTATTCAACAAATTTAATTCTTCTTTATTCCAGATTATTATTAAATATATTCTACTTAATATATCTTAACGCACATATTAAGTAGATTACATTTATTATAAATATTCCAATTTATTTCTAAATTTCCTTTAACACCATTTGATATTGTATATTATTCAATTATTATTTTATTTCTATTTACCTTTATTTGTCTTGTTGTAACTGAAACTTTAAGTGTATAATATTGATTATAACCACTCAAATTTTATTTATAAAATCCTTTTATATTATACATTATCCAATTACATAGTTAATTTCTGAATGATTTAGGTAAGTTATATTGGCATGCAATTATACAAGTAAAATTTTTCCAATTCTATTATTCAAGTTTAAATATTCATTCAAAATTTGACTTTATTTTATTATTAGAATCACCTTTTAACATAAATTTATGAATTAAATTTCCAAATAACTTCAAATACTTTAGAGATAAATAAATACATACATATAGTATATGTCAAATCAAATTTTAATCATATATCTATATATATTATAAATTAAGTCATATTTAGAAATTCAAATCAATTAAATTTTTGAAGCAAAACTACAGCGTGGTCTCTTTACTTCGATACTCGAAAATGAATGTCGATGATGTTGTAGTCATCACCGAAATTATTTTCCAGCGACAAAGAGAAGAGCACTAATTTTTTAAAATTTTAAAATTCTTTGGAAACCAATTTATATTCGAAAATAATTTAAATAATAATATCCTTTTAAGACTTTAAACACAAGGTTTGAAACTATCAGAAATTAAATTCTTAAATTCTTGTTTTAAATTCATTTCTGTTTCCAAATAAATTTATAACCATGTTTTATAGTTCAATTATTTATATAAGACAAAACCAATGGTTTACAAAACCATAAATAAAATCAAACACTATTATCTCTAAACAACTAGTTAAATTCTGAAAATTATACTTATATATATAATATTAGATTTTTTTCCAAATATAGGAATAAATTTTTCAAAACAAGTATAGAGATTCAAATTTGAAGGACTCAAACCAAAGAGAATTTTGATTTAAAGATAAGTTGGAATCAGAAGATTCGATGATTAAATAAAGGAATAAGGAACCAGATAAGTTTATATAAATCGTGGGCAACCTTAACCGGGTTAACCATGACTTAAAGAATAAGATCGATGTGGATTTTCTGGGGTAAATCTACATTCGATCTGAAGAGATAGAGTTCAGAATAACCAAAGATACTAGCATATAAACCGAGGATAAATATAAATCTCTGGTGAATCAACGCTAGTTGTAAAGGAGTTTTACCCCTTTATTAGAATATTGGCGAAACCGCCAATTCACTATAAAGATCATCCGAAGTGGAGTTATGGGATACTCCAGAATCGAAAGAAAACGAATAGTAAGGGACACGAATAAACTTTGGAACCGCAGGGAACGTTCCAAAATTCGAAAAGGAAGATATTCAAGCTCGAATGATAGTGATTCTGTAAATCAAATTTACCATACATTCTAAGTTTGCCTAGAGCCAAAGCTCTGATACCAACTGTAATGACCCGATATTTTCAACCATTCGCATCCGCACATGTCGGACTTGAATTGTTCAAAATACCGCGTTGTAAATAAAATTTGGCAAATCTCAAAATATACAGTAAATAGATAATCACAGAATCACAGACACAGAATCAGAATACTCGCAGCGGAATTTAAAAATACTTAGTAGTTCATGAAGCCACTATAAATAGTCTCAATCAAATAAAAATTACATAGTCTTTAATGTAAATATAGTTTTAAATCATCAGTAGAACAATCCAATTGTCCAGTAGTCTTGATTTCAAAAATTTAGATAAAGAACGGGAAGGGAAGTTTGCCAACAGCTTGAAAGTGATCTACAGAAATCCTAGCTTGGGGATGAAACTGAACTGCAACTCAGGCTGACCCGAGCGTAAAATAAAACTTAAACACTCGAGTCAGGACATACATACTTATATAGTGTAAGTTAATTCAAGTGAACTGTATTAAAGAACAAATAACTTAAAGGATGCTTGGGACCGCCCATCCTCTAAGGATCCGTTAAACTATTTACTATGTAGTAATACTTCGCTATTATAATAGTGTCTATTAGTAAAATAAAGTTACTTTTAAATAGCGTTAAGGCTTTACATTTTCCACCTTAACACGTAATAGTCCCAGTAGTCCATCCAATATCATAGTCCCTCCTGATCGGGAAGCCACCAGAGGATACCACACGGGCTACGGGAGAAAACCAAACTCGTACAAGGCTCGCTGTGGTAGGTGACACGGCACAACTAGGCAATGCCAGGGTAGATATACCAATTGCTATCCGGACCGATGGAAACGCGCAGCGCGTAGCTGCCGCCCACCTCGAACAACACTCCCAAATCAAAGGTGCGCACCAAAACAATCACAAGAGTAATAGAATGGCATACGAAGAAGTGCGTCCGATCAGAGGTGCTACCTCATTAATCCGAGAATCGCTCCTGTTTTAGCCACCTTATGCCAACTCACGGGAGTCGGGTCCACGTATTTACCTTAAAGAAAACGTCACCACCATCCTACTTCATTCTAGAATCTCCACCGCGTACACGGTTGTCAAAGTGGTTTTCGGTATCGACAGAGAGTATGCCAGATATCCGATCCCGGTCTCTTTAACAACCAAACGTTATTTTAACATGTGGTTACAACTTTTAAAAAAATGGTATTTATACTTTAAAAATCAAAATAAATTTCAAATACCTTCAATATCATAATATCATTTTTAAACATCAGTCATTTTTTAAAAAAAAATACCATTTAAATCTATTCAATTTATTTAGGAATTAATTGCCTTTCAACTCACATTTAAAAGTTAAATTCTTCCATTTAAAACCATTTAAAGTCAATTTCTTATTTTTATTAATTACATATTAAATTCCAAAATTTAAGCTTTTTCCCAAAGATTATTTCCATTAAATTCTTTTATTAAAACAATTAAAATTCAGTTTCCGTAGCACTTATAAAATGCTACCTAAGGTCATAAGTTAAAACAGTTCATTTACAAAAGACAACATTTAAGTGCTGAAATAAATTATTAACTTAACAATTAATTTTAAATTCCCAAATATAACTTATTATCAAATATTTTACTTAACTAAAATCTCACTTTTAACAAAAATTCAGAATAAGTTATATTACAAAATTTTACTTAAACTTCCATTTATTTAACATTTTGACTCATTCAAAATCATTATAATTTTCATAAAATCCTTTAAATACATTTAAGCCAGAATATCATAAACTTTCCATTTAAAATAGTTTAAGAGATTTCAGAAAAATATTATATAAACCACGGGTCTGTATATAGTTTTCTAGCCTAGGTCAAGTGATACGGATATATATCATTTCAATTCGCAATTTACAAAAGCCCGGGTTCTATCATTTCAAACCCGCAATCTCAAGTTAAATAATAAATAATTAAACAATTAAATAAATAAATGGGCAAATAATTATCGTTCAGGCCTATCATTTCAGACTATAACGATCCCAAATTTACAGGGAACTTGCAGTTGCAGTGTGATTAACAGTCAATAAGCATTTAATAGTATATGCAATAATACTTCAATAAATAAACAACCGATGATGTGTCAATAAATAATGGGTTTTAACATCATACGTTTATATCACAGAAAGATAAAATTAAATAAGATAAATTTTACAATTACACTTGTGATAAATTCACAGATATATAGGTATGTTTGTCTGGTGAGAAATACTCACCTTTTCGCTGCTGAAGATTCAAATCAAACAACGGTATCTATCCCGAAAGAAATGAACAGAGGCACGATAAATACAGCAGACGTGACCCCTCAATTTCGAACTTGAAAAATAAACGAATAATAAATTACGCGATTATGAAGCGATCAAAGCAAAATTTAATAACAACCGGAACGAGATTTATAAATTAAAAGATTTTTGACACCCGTAGCTTGACCACTCCATCACTCAATTTGTTCAACATCTCCAATCCTCTTCCCTTTCCAAATTTGTTATTTAAATGCTTTGGGAAATTTTCTTTGTAAATAAATAAATAAAATGCTTTGTTAAATCAAATAGGCTGAGTCTTGAAACAAAACGTTAGTAGATTTTCATAAAAAAATACTTTGAAAAAATGTATGCATGCATTTATGAAATGACAAGGTCGTGTGATTTGTTCCACACGCAACTAATAAACCACAAATCATTTTCCAGCTTTGTCTCCATTACACACTTCCATTTGTTAAAATCTTCAAAGTGGCTCACGCATGCAAATTCACATGTCCACCAAAACTACAGGCGTATATGGTTTCTTCTCCAATAATGCAAAAAATGAAAGATATTTATTTTGTTTGTTAATATTTTATTCAAAAGTGACACCCTTATTCAATTTCACGTGGCCACAACTACAGGGACGCAGGCTAATATGTTCTACAGCATGCAAAAGAAAGAAACTAGGCTTGATTCCCTATATTACTGAACATGCACGGCAAGATCAGGAGGAAAGGAGATGCATACTTATCAGGGATGGCAACAACATACTTGAGAGGTGGAGCAGTCGAGCATGGTGGAACGAGGAGAAGGAGCAAAGTATGCAACGTGAAAAGCATGAGAAGTAGAAATAAAAATAAAATAAAAGACAGATGCGTACCTTCAACACACGCATGCAAGAAAAAAAGGTGAAGCTCTCCAGGTGATGTAAAAATTGTTTTGAACGTGTGTTTTATAAATATAGGGGAAGGTCACGTTGATTTTAAGGATGAGCAAGATTTCAGGTAAGGAGAAAAATTTAATGCGTGAAAGAAAAAGGCAGAAAATCTTTGCATTTGAAATTCAACGTTAAAAGAAATGACTTCTTGCATTTTTAAGAGTGCGTACATTTCAAGTAACGGTTGAAAAAAAAATACGTAAAAGAAATTTGATTGATCCAAGATACTATTTCAAGAGAAACGTGCGTTGATTTAGATGAGCAAATAGGCAGGAAGAATATAAATATTGATTTTTTTATTTTAAAATAGGCATGAGTTGATTGAGCACTGATTCATTACCAGATTATACACGGCTACTTGATTTTTATCAATTGAATGCAAATGGCTACGAAATTAAAGCAAAAGAAATGGGTAGTTAAGATTAGATTTTGGGATAATAATTTCAAATAATATTGAATGCGTTTATTTTATCCTTTTTGTTTGAACGTGTTATAAAAATAGGAAGCTGCATGATTTATTTCTTTAGATATTTAGAAATTATGTTCTCACAGGGAAGGGATAAGTTGCTTCCATTAAACGTTTATTCCCAGAGCTACGAATAAGATGCACGTTTCCAGTATTTAGATGAAGGGAATATGGAAAATATTTAGGAAGCAAGAGAAAACGAACGTGCCTAAATTTACGCGCTTAATTATAGGATAGAAAAGAGGCAAGAATTAATTGCTGAGAATGGTAAGCTTTTGGTAAAGGAAATGGCAATCAATTTACAGATAGCATTGATTTATAAAGAAACGGTAAAGTTTTATTAGACAATGATTTATATCAAATTTAAAGCAAATTGAATGCATTGATTTTTTCATTTATTAATACGTTTTCCTACATATGTTATTTATACCATTAAAAATTTGTGTCTTTTTAAATGCGAAATTTCACGGTCTATAAATACACTGACTTGTCAAAAGTTATTACTTAACTTAAAATTAAATTCGTTTACATTCTTCGTATTTAAAATATACATAATTCATTTTTATTAAAATTCCAATTGGAGTTGTCTTTTAACAAAGTAAAAATTTCAAAACTTCCAATTTTATATTTAGACTTTGAAACAGTAAAGGAAAATAACAAATTTTTCTGCATTAAAAAGGGGCGTAAATCAAGTGATAAAATTTTGCAACGAATAACGTACGTTCAAACTAAATTGAGAGTGAATGCGTTGATTCAAGGAAAGAAAGTGGCAAGCACTAAATATTTGGATGGCGTTGATTTAAGTGGAAGAAAACGTCACAAATTTATGGTTTGAACGTTTTTTAAACAAATGTGTTTTATTTCTATTAATTCCACTTGTGAAGTTTTCAATTTAACCTATGGGTTTCCACTTTTTGATTTCTACCATTGGGACATCTAGAAATCTAGCCCCAATTCCCTAACTAATATTTTTTAAATTAGTTAATTCCCTCTAATTGATTTCCATATTCTTCAAATCAATTAATTCCCCTTTAATTACCTTTAATTGATTTCAATTGATTACCTTATCCCTTTTAATTAACCTCCTTAATTGATTTCAATTAATTACCATATTACCAATTAATTATCCTCCTTAATTGATTTCAATTAATTACCATATTCCTTCATGTCAATCAATCTCCTATATTCAAATTTGTTTACTAACTTAATTAGTTAATTAACACTTTTGGTTTAATTATCAATCCTGCGACGTCTCACATTAATCCGTCCACTTTGTAGGCACTGGTAGCCGGACTGGTTACACGGGCAGATTTCTCCTACAAAATAGGGATTAACCTCGCGTCCTCATGCCATTAACCAAAAGAATTTACTTATTTATCTTTCATCAATTTAATTAACTTGCATTAATTATTCAATAAATTAATTCTGGTCAACTACTGAAATTTTACAATTAATTTCCTTATTAATTGTCATTAACTCTATTTTAAAATATTTGTATGCCTTTATTCAAGTTTTGAATTACTAACTAGGAATAAGGTAGATTCATCAAATAAATTGATTGCAAGTTTCATTGTTTTAAATTGCTTAACAATGTTCACCACTAACATAATTAATATGTCAAAATTGAAAATATTCCACCAACATGATTTGCATGTCATAACCTACCCAATTAACATAATTAATTAACCACTTTAATTTGTTACAAATTTTTCCCTTTCATTATTTTTAGGGAATGGGTATAACAACAGATATTATGATAATATCCAAAAACATTTAGTTACCACTCACTTCATTATAAATTATAAAGGTTTTTTTTTCTTCTTAAATTTAGTTGCAAAATCTCTTATTAAATTAACGAGTTTAATTCTCTAAATTTACAGGTCATTACATTACACTTTGAAATCATAGCATTTCGATATCATACATTTGAAATCATAAAACATTCCTTTAATTCTTTACGTTTCACAAATTTATTCAATTAAACCCATACTTAAAATTTCCAATTTTAATTCAATTCAAATCATCAGTTTCAATTCAATTTAGTTTTTCAACAAAACCATTTCAAATGTTATCAAATTTCAAATAATGATTTGATCCATCAAATACACTATTAACTTTAATATATTTCAAATCCTAAATATACCATATTCCAAAACTAAATTTTATAATTTCATATATCTCAAATTTTACTTCATTATTACTTAGTTTTGAAATATTCATTTCATAAATCCATCATTTTTAAATAAACTCAAATTACTAGTAAACCAAATATCCTTTCATACAAATATAAGCTTCAAATATTCATTTATCAAGATTAATTATCATTCCAAATTCACATTCTTTATCAAATAAAGAGTATATCATTCAAAACCATTTCGCAATCATTAAAATATGTAAAATGGTTACAAAGTTTAAAACCATCTCTTTTTAAAACCTTCAAACTATTTATTTCTATATGAAAAATCCAATTTACCATTGGAAATATTATTATTCTATATATATACTTTATTCAAAACATTTCAAATCTATATTTCATACCAGAATAATTCAAAATAGTCTTATTTATTTCACTCAACAATTAGTTTCAAACTTATATAAATCATATTACTCTATACAATAATCATACAAAACCAAACTTATATTCTTTATCAAGTACCTTATACCTTTCAACATTTCTTAGCTTTGAAAAGCTAACATTGATTTGGAAGTGCTCGAATCTTAAAAATAGTCAAAGAAACATATTTTCAATCCAAGAGTTGGAAATCACCAACAAATTAGTAAACCAATTCCAAAAGATAAGGTTATACCAAAACAGATCTGAATCTCGAGGACTGAACACCGGCTTACTTTAAATTATTTCAAATACACACACACACACACACATACATATATCTTTCAAATATTAAACCATACTTCAAAATCTAAAATCAAAATTTTGTTTCACAAAATCACTCACATAGCAAAGCTCCTAGAGTGGCCTCAATCCCACTCAGAAACTCGAAAATCAATTCGATGATGCATGCATTCATCAGCGAAATTATTTTCCAATGACATAAGTGGGTTCTGGACTTTTATTTTCTTGAAACTTCTTTGAAATCTCTTCACAATCATTGGAATTCATTCGAATACATTTGAAACATTTCTTATTCGTAAAAATATCTTTAAATCATATTAATATTGTACTTTTTCCAAAATCTTAAAACCGATTTCAAAACACTGGAGTTCAATTCCTCGAAATTCAAATTCAAAAACCTTTCAGTTATAAATCATTTTTATATAAATCAAATCCTTATAAATTTTAAAATTTCAAATCCTTTCAAAGATTCAAATTCTCATTTTCAAAAGATATAAAATCCTTATTGAAAATATTTCACTTTTATATACAAAATAGGGTCATTCTTATCAAAGTAATAATTTCGATGTATGCACAAATTCAAAATACAATCAAACACAAATTTCCAAAGAATGATTCAAGGTTAGATTTCAAACAATATGGAGATTCGAATTTAGAGGAACTCTAATCAAATAGAATTCTGGTTCGAAGATAAGCTCGAACGAAGATAATAGAAATTTATTACCAAATATAAGATGGATAAGCCTATATAAATCGTCGGCGACCTTAACTGGTCAACCGTTACTTCAGGAATATAATCAATGTGAAAAAATTTCTACGGAAAATCGACAATCGATCGCCAGAGATAGAATTCAGATAGAGCAGGAAATAGATAGCATCGTAAACCGAGGATATAGAAACCTACGGTTAATCAATGCCAATTGTAAAGGAGTTTCACCCCTTTACAAATCATTCAAAGATTGGTGGCATCACCGATCTTTATAGAGGCCATTCTAAAGTGGAGTTATGGAATGCCCCAAAATCAAAAGGGTAAAATAGGGAAGACAAGACTGGATTTCAGAACAAGTAGGAGCGTTCCAAAGTTAAAGGAATCCTAATCGATAAGAATCCTAACCATAAGCTTTCTAACAAGGTGGATACAGAAGGAATGAAGTTTAGAAAATCTTGGTTTCAAAATAAGAAAAATTAGTACCAAAATAATCTTTGAAAATCCTTTAAAAATCATTTGGAAATTATTTTATACTTCGAAAATACGCTCTCTCATAAGGAAATGATTCTGAGATTGATTTCACTCATTTTAGGGTATTTCTACCCTATCTCTAATGAGTTTTTGCTCCGTAGGCTATGGTTTGCCTAAAACCAAAGCTCTGATATCAAATGTAACAACTCGATATTTTCAACCATTCGCATTCACACATGTCGGACTTGAATTGCTCAAAATGCCGCATTGTAAATAAATTTGAAGCAAATGAAATACAATCACAGAATCATAGACACAGAAATATCAGAATAACTCGTAGCGGAAATTAAAATACCATAGTAGTTCATGAAGCTACTATAACAAACTCTCAAAACATAATACATAATATCAGTCTGAAAAAAACATATACAATAGAAATCTCAAATACATAGCAGTTTATAAATACCAGAACTGAAATAGAAAATAACTGAAACTGAAAGGGAACAGATACTAGACAAGCAGAATCTCCAACGATTCCTAGCTCCAGAAAAGAAATCCATAGCTATGCTGTAAATACTCAGGCTGACCCGAGCGTAAAGTAAAACACAAAACACTAGAGTTAGGACATATATACTTATATAATGTAAACCAACTCAAGTGAACTGTAGTAGAAGTGCACAATAACTTAAAGGATGCTTGGGATCACCCATCCTTTAAGAATCGGTTAAACTATAAATTAAATACATCCCGTGGTTAAAATTTCAAAATGACATTTTATACTTCGAAGTCAAACACCATTTCAGTATCAATATCATTCAAAAATCCATTTCAAAATATCGTATCTTCCAAACCACATTCATTTGTTTAAAATACCATTTCGACACATATTTCAAAATAGTTTATATTTCAAAACAAATTACTTCATTTTAAATCATAAAAATGAAGTTATTATATCTAGTACTTAAATTATTAAATTTCCAAAATCTAAATCTTTCAAAGTTCATTTATTCATTTAAACTTAATAAAACAATGAAAATTCACCTTTCGCAGCATTTAGAATTTGCTACGGAAAGTCACTTTAAAATAATTCAATTTCACAAAGGACAACATTCAAAATGCTGTAATAAGATTAATTTGATTCAAATAAAACTTTAGTTAAATTCAACAATTATAGCACTTACAAAGTTCTATAATAGCATTTAATTCAATTTAGCCCTTTAGTTCATTTATATTAACTACAGCATTTACAAATGCTGTAATAACCTTTACTTTAGAAATAATAGCATTTCAAAATCCTGTTAATTAAATTTCAAATATTCACTATACTTTCACAAACCATTAAATTTTTATTTAAACCATTTAAAACTTATAAAATCATATATTTTTCACTTTATAACGATCATTTAATTTTCCTTAAATTCATGATTTTATAAAGTTAAATTTCCATTCAAAAATCAATATTTAATAATAATTCACTTATTAAATTCCAACATTCAATTTCAATTCATATAATTAAATTTTTAACTTAACACATAAGTTTAAATTTCAAAATATAACTTATTTTTCATTTTACTTACTTAACTTCAAAATTCACTTTTAAATAAAATTCACAATTTTCCAATTTTTTTTTTCAAAATTCAAGTCAATAATCATTTATTTGACATTTTAACTTATTCAAAATCCATTAATATATTATAAAATCATTTTAAATTCATTTAATTCAAAATATCATAAATTTATCATATTTTCATTTTTAATTTTAAATTCCATTTGTAATTAAATCAAAATTTCCAAAATAACTTATATTTCAAATTTCCACTTTGTCATTAATTTATTTCACTTATATATTCTCAGAAAAATCAAATACTTTAAAAAAATCATTTTAATTAAGTTTAAATCAAAATATTATAATATTTACGTTTCTAAAATATTTTAAAATTTTTAGAAAAATATATTTTATCCACGGGTCTGTATATCATTTTCTACACTAGGTAAAGTGATACGGGTAATATATCATTTCAACCCGTAATTTACAAAGAAAACCCGGGTTTTATCGTTTCGAACCCGTAGTTCTAAGTAAAATGAAATAATTGAAAATCGTTTAGGCCTATCATTTCAGCCCATAACGATTTTCTCATATTCTAAAGTCCGTTCGGGTATGTATCATTTCAACCCATAGTGATTCTAATCTAAAGGGAACTTGCAGTGTGATAAACTGATATAAATAACAGAACATCATAAAATAATAGTAATATATGATATAATAGGTAAATAAGCATCGGTGAACATCATATGAACATAACATAACAGATATAATACGGTGATGCATTTTACAGATTCAAATGTGATCGATTTACTAGTTATATAAGTATAAAACTGTCTGGTGAGAATATCTCACTGGTATAAGCTGAAGACAACAAATCAAATGCACAACTGAGATCCACAAAAGCACGATAGCACGATATAGATTCGAATGTGAGAGAGACAAAGCTAATAACCTTGCAAACATTCAAACAAAACAATATAACCAACATAAGTTTTCAACCCAAATTTAATTAAACAAAGCTAGAATTGAATGCATAAAACATCACCAAAGTGTTTGCACTTTCTTTCTACCACTTGTGTTTCAGTTATAGGCTGGAAAGGCACGGCTAAGAAGTGTGTTTGGGTCTTGTTGTAGGTTCATGGGGTTGGCCAAACATGAGAAGATGATGGTGCAAAGTTTGGTGAGCATGAAACAACAACACAAAGGCACACAACAATGTTTCAAGGCACAAAGGGCTCGGCCAAAGCACAGGTTTGCACGGCCAAATTCAGGTGGGCTCAGGGGATGACGTGGCAGAGGTGTCAGGTCAGGTAGGGGCTGGAGATGGTGTGTAGGTGGCGGCCAAGGGGGTGTTTGTGGTGGTGGAAGACTAGTGTGCTCGGCTATGGTCATATAGTTGGAGTTTGATGCATTTGTGTGGTGGATCTTCAACCTAGGGTCCACGGCATCGCTTGGTCAGTTAGAAGGAGGTGGTGTTGACTAGTTCAGGTGGTGGAGGAGGCAGCAAGGTGGCTGGAGTGGTGAGGGCTGAGCTATAAAGGTGAAGGCAAGTGCAACATAGAATAGAAAACAAGAAGAAATTTCATAGAAAAGAAGAAGAAGAAGTTTACAAACACTTTGCTTCAGGAAATGGCCGTGAATTTTAGGGTTGAGAAACCTTGTGATATGCGTGGACGAAGTCAGCTGAAGATAGGATAAGGAACGGCCAAAAATTAAAGTGGCGTTGGTTAAAAATGAAAAGGCAGGAACGCAAAAGGTCTTAGTATATAAAAGGTTACCAAACTCTTCAGTTTACAATATTTCTTCTGGAAATTTTAAATAACTGAAAAATATTTATAAATTCCGATAAAACATGAAAATTTAGTAAATAAGCAAAAATAAATAAATAAAGATTAATTATATATAATTAAATTAAGAAAATAGCAAAGAAAATGTAAACTAGGCTAGAAAATTTGAAAATAAATGCAATGAACTTTGAAAAAATTATAACATCACTTTAAAAATGTTTTATAATAAAATATACATCTAACATGTCATATAACACATATTAGAACATGATTTGATAAATAAAAATATTATTCATACAAATTAAAATAGATTGTTTTATTAAACAAATCAATTTACACCCATTATTGTAAAAAGCACAACTTTCACAATATAAATCGGATTTCAACGAAACAAAAAGCAGTATTCTTGAAATTAAATTTATTTTCTAATAAAAGATAAAATTCGAACATTCAAATATTTAAATTTAAAAGTCGAAGTTTGACCTGATTGACCAAAATCCACATTTTCTGAAAATATCTTATTTATTCAGGTTTGAAATTATAATTCACACAAAAATCAAAATATATTCTTAAAATAATAAAATTTATTCATATAATAATTTTTTTTTAAATCAAGCATTCAGTTTAAAATAATTAAAATAAACAGATAGAAATAATCATAAAATACCGGGTTGTTACACCGGAGTTTAAAACAAATGAGGTTTTCGAGATGTTTTTGCAAAGTAGGTAGAAGATGGTTCATGCACCGACTGAAGATGAATTTTGGATGTACTGCAACGATTTTCAAAAAGATTGGGTAGACCACCCCCAAAAGCTTGAAGTACATTCGTAATTAATGTTTGGAATAGAAAGAGCATTATGCTTTTGCACGGACAAATAAAATTAAACACCACGATAATATAACAACAACTCGAGCTGAATCTTCCCATGCTCAATTGAAAAAGGATCTCGGTACGTCTAAAGCAACATTTGCCGTATTATGGTCAAAAATGGATAATATGTTGTGTCTACTGCATACTGAAATAAAGTCCACTTTTGAAAGATGCTTAGGAGCCGTACGGATTGCATATCAAGTTCCATTGTTAAAACAACCACGAGGTAAGACATCTTTTTTCGCATTGGATTTGATTGTGAAATAAATGGGAAAAATTAGTTGTGTTGCTTTGGACGCATCAGTTTGCGATCATTTGAATCGACTTGTGTATGGTCTTCCATGTGCACATGAGATATACAAATATCACAGTGATGGCCTTCCAATCCCAATTGAAATTGGAGATGATCATTGGAGACAGTTAAATTATATTCTACAAGTTGAAGAATCACTTGAGTTTGTCCATACAGCCGAGTTTGCATACATTAAAAAATTATTTGATTCAAGCACTACCGAGGAGAGGAAAGTTTTGAAGCTAAGAGAAATTACATTACCCGCCATGAATTCTATTTTGGAACCGAAAATAGAGAAACACAAAGGGAGACCAAGCGGAAGTAAGAACAAATCAATTAGCGAACAAGTCAAACGTCGAAATACTACAAAACGGGATCCCTCTACTTTTGAGATTGCAAAAACTACTAATGAAATTCTTTCTCAAGCTAGCATGAACAAGAAACTACCTTCCAAACGGAAAAACCCCATTGTGAAGTTTGATAATGTGATGTAAAACAAAAAATTCAGACTTTAAGTATTTAGCTTACCTGTCGGCTTTTCTACATCAATATATTGATAACGTTGAAGATGTTATGGGAGATGGCAGCTGTGGATTTTATTGCGTTGCTGAACAAGTCGACGAATTAAATTCCGATTGGAGAGAAGCAAGGAAGTCGATATTAGCTGAACCGATGAAAAATTGAGATTTATATGTAAGAAATTTTGACATAAAAAATGGTGAAGAATTAAAATCAGCTACCGATTGCGACAGTAGTCCTTGTTTTAAAGCTAACTGGACGATAATGTCTGAAATTGGATATTTGGTTGCAAATGCATTCAATAGAGTTGTGGTTTATATATCCAGCCATCAAAGTTGACATTTTTTCCACATGAAAGAGGGCCAAGTCTTGGACACGAGCATCGATTTATTGTTTTTGCAAATATTCTGGACTACCACTTTATCAAATTAACGCTTAGGAAAAAGGCACCCATCACGCCGATCGCTAGCTTTTAGAATAGAGTGGCAACTAAAGAAGCAAAAGTATGGAGCGAACTATATGTTGATCGGCGAATAGAGTTTGTTAAACTATGCCGGTCGGATATGGCCACAAAGGATGATTACTAATGTAATGAAATGTAAACATGAAAATTTTGTCATACGATTCAAGTTGAATGCTAGTTTATTTTGTACTTGGTTTTGACTTTGTACATAATGATGAAAATATTGATACATGAACTTTGTGTGCTGAAGCACCATCATATACAAAATATTTGATGTGGTAAAAATTCTAGAAAATATTGATACAACTTGAAATACAAATAAAATAACAAGTTCAATCAATCTGACTAGTAGGACTAGAATCACCATGATATACAAGTTAGTATTAATGAACAATATGATATAAAATTCAACATAAAGATTACTATTTAAGTTCAGAAGAAAAGTGAGTGTAAACGGTTGGTAACAACCGCCGAGTCTAAGGTTAAGTCGGCGTGACACCTCCGAGCCGTATAATCATTTTTAGTCAATCTTGAACGGACGGTGTACCACCACCGAAAAGTAAATAAAAGTGATGACTACTTATGACCGCATGGTGGTGCATGTGAACGAACGGATAAACATTTTGTTTTGCTTGTAAAATACAACAGAATTTCGGCAAGTAATCATCGAAGATGTAGACAACATAAACGACATAAAGAGACCGCATGGTGATTGATATAGCCGGCCAGAGACACCATTTTTCCTATTGAAAACAATAATAGAAGTTCGATAAGTAATAACCGAAGATGTAGGCAAAATAAAAGGCAAAAAGAGATCGCACGGTGACTAATACTGTGACGACCTGCCCTTCTCAACCCTCGAAAATCGACACAAAATACACCATAGAATAACATGCCAACGCTCGAGTGCCGGAAAAGACAGATTGTTAAGGGAAAGAAAGGAGATAGAAGAAAGAAGGAACTAAACAATAACAGAATATCACAATTGCAGCGGAATAAAATATAATACTTATTATCAGATCTTTACAAAAAATGAAATGTATATATGTTTTATATATTACATCATCAGAGTATCACAAGCAAACAAAAATTACCAGCCTAATAATTTCAAACAATTACAGCAACGTATACTAACAAGTATGAGTAATACGTCTCGAACTCCAGCTCCTCTCCTGAGCTCCACAGTATCCTTTCCTGTAATCTATAGTACTCGATCTGACCTGAGCATTATAATGAAATAACACCCGAGTTAGTCTGGAATACCAGCTGATAAAAATACACCCAAATTGATTATTAAAGTTTCAAAAATCCTTTTGAAAACAAAAGCATCTCGTAAGACCACGCCACAAATAAACATGTCGGGTTTTTACCTTACGATAGTTAAACATTTCTTATAAAATCCTCTGATATTATAATAGTGTCTATTTACAAATATTTATTAAAATAGCCGAAATTGTTACATTCATTAAATTCCAGCTACTAGCCTCAATCATGGGTAATACAAACAAAACTCGTAAAAGACTCGTTGGGAGAATGTATTTGCAACTAATGACTAGGCACTGGGGTACCACCTATCACAGTATGTGGCCTAGATCACCGTACCGAGGATTACTCCTAATCTCCAGCAACACAAGACTGAGACTACCCCTTACCGGATAATCCCGAGTAAAATCACCTCGCAATTGAGATCAGCAACCGCACCACTAAGCCGAATAAAAAGGGACATCTAGACAGGGATGACCTCACCCTAATGAGTGCTACCCACATAGTCTTGCTGCATATCCCCTGATTTTCAGTCATTCCTGGTTGATGAGGCTTGAGGCAAAGCGTTACCAACGTTTCACCTAGAATTCCCATCGTCCACCCGACGATGCTCCGAAAGCATTCATCCATACAAGTCCGTCCCGGGTTTGAACGGAACCGAAGGCACTACATCCATTTTGGAATCATCCTCAGGATTAGTAGCGACTAGGCCTTGCACTTCACTGCTCCACCTTCGAATCCAAACTCATCTTCCTTACGAAAACGTACAAATCGGATCGAAGTGGCTTTCGAGAAATAAATCCTGATCCCGGTCTCTTCTAAACGATTAACGCATTAACCAATATTGATAGTCGGTGATTTAACTATCAACTAACATTCACAAACATCCATCAAACAATAAATAATTGCCAAAATTATTTATTGTCCTGAAAATATCTTTACAAGATATATTTTCATTTTCAATCCCTTGAAATCAGTTTCAAACCACACACTCCTTATGGAATAAATTTCCAAATATTGATTTCCACTGAAAACATCCAAGCCCATTACTTTAGATTTATAATAATTTAAATTAAAGTTATTTACATACTTTACTTGAACATATACATACTTTTTAAATATCTTAAATAAAAATTCTTTATAAATATAAACTATTTTTCTTCAAAATACAAGTTAAGTCATGCTAAATTTTAAAACAAAGTTATGAAATCCTATACAAGTTTTTCAAATATAACTTTAACCAAACTATCTTTACAATAAAAGTAGTTTATAAAATATAAATATTAATGATATTCTTTTAAAGCATATACCAATTAATCCCTTTAAAATAATTAATACTATAACTAATTTATTAAATATTTACTCTTAAAAATTTTACAACTTAAACAAGAATTTTCTTAAAAACATTCTTTTAAAAGCAAGTTTAAAACCTTTAAGTTTTACTTAAAAATCTACTTTAAAAAGGTACTTGGCTTCCCAGGGAAATACAGTTCCATTTCAGAATAAACCAAAGAATTCTTTTTTTTTATAAATCCTGCTGGATTTATCCCAATTCAAATTACGGTTAAATCCCGTAAATTTCTTCCAACACTTTAAAAATAAACACCTTTTTATTTTTAATACATTTTCCATTTCCTACAAATCACTTTCAAAATATATGCTTAAAATATTTAGAATAAGGTTACTAGAAATTTCTTAAATGAAAAATAATACTAAAGAAAATATAGAGGAGTTTCTAAGTAATTTAAAACAAAATTACCTTTTAAAGTAAAGTTATTAATCAAATATTTATGCTATCATTTCCTTTTTATATAAAGTTATTACATCAAGTACTTATAATAAAATTTCCTTTAGAAATCATAATACAAATTTATCTTTAAATCATTGGATACTATAATTACTTTGGTAATATTTACTTTTCACTTAAAAGTAACTAAAGATAGTAATTTTTCTAAAATATTCTAAAAACACATTTTTAAACTTTCTAGTTTATACTTTAAAAGCTTCTCTTTTGAAATATACTTCATTTCCCAAGAAATATACACTTTCCGCTTCTCTTTTGATATATACTTCATTTCCCAAGAAAAATACACTTTCCATCCTTTAAAAATAATCCCATTATTATTTTTAAAACAATTTGCACCTTCTTATAGAAGTTCCACCGGAAATCTATACTTTCAAATTTATCCCCCGATAAATTTCCCATTTCAATTATAATCCCAGTTTATAAATTTTCATTTCACATTTCCTTTTAAATCAAAATTTCAAAAACACTTCAAATTCCAATCCAATTTCTTGAATTTAATTTCCTTAAAATTCATTACTTAAAATCACTTTTCATTTCCTTTTTACTTCCATTTCACTTTATTGATATTTTAAATACCAAATTATATTATCTAACCATAACACAGCATAATAAACTCCAAATCAATCTAACACAGGATATTAATGAAATATATCACAGATTATAAATAAAATTTCTATTCGTGAGGAATCTAGTTGGATCCCTCCAACCTGTATTTCTCTACATCCACAGATGTTAGAACAACAAATAAATATCGATCAAATTTGATAATAATTTTCATATTCAACTAATCAACCAATCATTTAAATATTAACTAGTTAAAACAGCTGAAAATTCCAGATGTGAGTGAGATTAACTCACCTTGCATTTAATCGCCGAGCCGTTCCAATTTTAAATTAAATCGAGCGCCTTTGATTTAATCTAAAAAATTTACGAGCTCTGAATGACTCCAAATTGCTCCACTGCGTAGTACTCGTCGTTGCGATTCCAGCGTCACCAATTTCGTTGAATTCTGATAATGTATGCAACAGTTATGAATTTTATAAGTTTCAATTACAAATTTAAAACAAATTTCTTTTTATTATTTTATCCTTTTTATACCAGATCCGATCAAAACCGTCGATTAACTACAGAATCTAAGCCCAACTACATATAGCTTCTTCTACCTCCATGCGAACATAGGCCCTCCTCGTAAACAAGAACCCAACGCCGCCATTCATTTGCGAACTGCCTCTCCTCAACCAAGGCGAAGGAGCTCCATCCAACACCCCCACATGAAACGGCATGGCCAGCCCCACCTTCGGCTGCAACGTGGCCAAACTTGGTGCTCCCATTTACTCGAATTTCGTGCAAGAAACGAGTACGAACGCGTTCTTCTAACAGGCCCAATTGACGACGATGACAAAACCCTATCGTTGGATGCGTAGGTCTCTCCACGCTCTACGATTCTCTAGTTAGTGATTTTTGCTAGACGTCGGTGGATTAGGAGAAATCGAGGGCGAAACGAGGTTTCTTTTCGGCCATTGGTTTGTTTGAGTGGCAGCTGAAGAAAATTAAGCTAGGGTTCGGCTGTTATGTATACATATACACGTTTAATAATATTATATAAATATTATTTCCAATTTAACAAACCTTTCAAGCGAATTCAAAATCACACGTGCCGCTTGGCGTTTATAATGTTTTACCAACATTCCGAACACAATAGAACGTGTTTCAGAGGCTAATTCGATCATATGCGCGAGTTATGAAAATAAACGATCAATTTTAAATTAAATCGATTAAAATAGTTTCGATGCGTTTTGAGCTGCCACGGTCAAACGACAACTCCGATTGCTACGAAAATTGAAATCGAATAATAATTAACTATTACAGATCCAATGAAATTTGTTTCATCGATTTCCGAGATTGTCTCCCGGAAGGCTATTTTAACTCGTCGATTAAATCGAGCGATTTCCAAAATCATCGAAATCATCTAAAATTTCACTTTTAAAACTTTACTAACTTTATTATAAATCATATAGAGTCTATAATCACATAAGAAATCATTCTGATTCATTTTAAATCAAAATCTGATTATTTGCATTATTATATTATTAAATTCCATTATTAAATTAATATAAAATTCCAAATTTAACCTATCGACTTTTAATTCCATCCAAGAGTCCAATATTATAATTCAAATCCAAATGGACTTAAAATAAATTTTAGAAAACATTTCCGTTCCATTTGCCTCCAGATTCACAAATTATTTCAATTTCAAATAGTTAATTATTATTATTCAAATTCAATTTAATTACCATATTTGAAATTATAACTTATTTTATTAATTTAACCAAAATCTTTTTATTCAAAATCCAATTATATTTTACATTCAACATTGTTGAATGTTCAAAATCTAACGACCGAAATTCCGTGTCGTTACAAATACAACCGACCAGGGACACCATTTTTTCTATTGAAAACAACAACATAAGTTCGGCAAGTAATAACCGAAGATGTAGGAAAAATGAACGGCAAAAAGAGACCGCATAGTGACTGATACAGCCGACCAGAGACCCCATATTTTCTATTGAAAACAACAACATAAGGACGGCAGTAAGTAGCCGACCACGTAGCTAAACAACTAGCAGTTGAAGACCGAACGGTGATGGCAGCAACCAAACAGATAGATAAGTTTTTTAGTTGTAACCATCAATAAAAGATCGGCCAGCTATAACCAAAAGATATAAAACCAAACGACACATACGATCCACACGGTTATAGTATCTGCCAAACAGAGACGCCCTTTTTTTAATTGAAAAAGAAAAGAAGATCGGCAGTTAATTGCTGAACCACTACACAAAATAAAAATAATCGCAATTAAAGAACGCACAGTGATGATAGCAACCGAATAGAGAAATAAGTTTTTCAGGTGGAAAAAATCAACAGAAGATCAACCAACTATAACCGAAGAAGCAATGAAGCGACTGGCTGTTTATGGCTGAATAGTAGTACATATGCACAATGTTTAAGTGGAGCATATCAGCCAATATGACCTAATCTACAGGCATTACATTCAATCAAGTTACAATATAAATACAAATGCATTTGACTCGAAGGCATTTCATTAACAAGAAAAAATTCATTCCAATTCATAACGGAGATTGTATTTCAACTCAATCAAGCACCAACAGAAATACTAACACAAAGCAAGCAAAATTCCATTTTCATTTCAAGTCAGAACAACAGTTTCATTTCAATCGAAAAAACCCACAAACAAGCAACATTCTCGGTTCCATTTCAACATAACCCTTAAACAGCATAACCGTTGGTTACAACCAACCAAATACATAATATCTACTGTTTCCAAACCCATATACAAAACAAACATTGTTTTCAAAATACCAACATGCAAAATAACCATCTACATTTTACGATCATTCTTTCCTTTTGCGCGTTTCTCCCGTTTATCTAGTTCGTTCAGCACTTCCTCCAATAGATCAATTGCTTCACGTTCCACAGTAAGACACCGATTAGCAGTTCTTGCGTGAGTTACTTTGATATTTTCCTTCAGTTTGTCTATGACTTTCCCAGCAGCAATTCTCTGCGTTAAAGTTACGAAGAAACATGAATTTCAAGTACATATAAAACAAGTGAAGATCGTACATACTCACCAACTTCTCGTTGTTGTCAACTTTCCTTGACCAACTTCTCCTCACGTCCGGGTGTTGAACAAGGGGATGCGACACACTCCAATACCATGGCATGTACTTAGCCGTACAATCCTAAGGATCAACTACTGGAGTAGACTGTGATTTTGCAGAAAGTAGATGATCTTGTCAGTTTTCTGAATACCAAAATCCATTGTCAAATACAACTTTATATTAATTAGCATTTCGACCTCTACGACATTTGCTAGGAACCATTATATTTGTAGGGATACGCTGAGCAATACTAAATTGACTTAGCACTCTTTTGGGATAGTATGGCTCCGCAATATCAAAACACAAAACCACACCATTGTAAAATGCGACTTCAGGCAAGGGGTAACGAGATCTCACAGTACGGTACGGATCCCAACATACCTAAATATAAACATGTCATTTACATTTGTATGATTTGCAACGCAAAGTGGACAATAATTTTTTAGCTTACCTCTTGTGGAGATAAATCGTCTAACTGTTCTCGAAGTCCTATTATGGCCGAAGTCGTATCTCTAGATTGTTGCACTAGTTTCCATCTACGCATCCTTGGCATCGTGTCATCGTAATCTTTACTAGGAACAACATTAGGAAGCATAGGAAAATGATCGTAAATCCAAGCCTGTAGCAATATTAATTAGTACGTATTTTTACTATTGCGAATATTTGGAGAATAAAACCGACTTACCGTTAATAATGTCAAGTAGTCAGCCATTTGCTTTACATCCTGTCTTGAAGCCAACCCCAATCGACGGTGTACAAAAAGGCTAATGCTCCCAATCCCCAGGCTTGTTCATTCAAATGATTTACGTTCTCCAAACATCTCAAATACTGCATAGGAACCTTCGTGCCCGATTTATCATAGAATAAAGTGCAACCCAATAAATATAGGATATACGCACGTGCAACGACTACGTAATCATCTTCATTTGCGTCCTCTTTATTTGCCTTTTCTTTATATGTTTCCAGTAGGAAGTTTAGCTTGACAGAAGTAAAATCATTGAGTTGTTCCTTCGCTATAGCCCCGTCAACACCAAGAGGATCAATTAACAGTTGATTCGGAATACGATCATCCGCTTTTGCATAAATACAACTACCGATGACTGGTATTTTGAGAATTTGGGTGACATCATCCAATGTTACTGTCATTTCGCCAAAAGGCAAATGGAAAGAATTTGTCTCGGGATGCCATCTCTCAATGAAAGCTGAAATAGTCATGTAGTCGACATGCTTTTGTGAGAATTATGCCAAAGTGTGTAAAGCAGAATTTTTAATTTTCTTAGCAACTGCATTTGGCATATCATTAATACTCCATTCTTTCAACTTCGCTGTATGGGAAATGCATTTTAACGGGCCTCGCTCCTAAATAAAAAAATACATATATAGTCGTACAAACTAAAATTGTATTTCATAAATTAAACATAATAATAAACAACTAACCTCGTGATTATTCCAAATAGCAAATGCAATATGGTACTCGAAACTTTTTAATAAAGAATTATTGACCGGCATAGAATCAACAGATTTTCTAGAAGAGAGCACGCTTGAAGGATAAACAACTATTTGGAGCTCTGCTTCTTTGTTACGTGCATCATCATCATTTGCTTCCTCATCCGGACCACTTTCAGATTCTTCTGCACTAGAACCATCCCCCGATGCACCAGAACCATCCCCCTGACGCACCAGAACCATCCCTCAAACCACTAAAACCATCCCTCGAATCACCTTCACCAGAGTCTTCCCCAAATCATCATCTTCTCTATTTTCTTCTACATTCCCACCTTCTTCTACATCGGCCATTTTCCTCTTCTTCTCTAGTTCCGCGGTCCGTGCCCGTCTTAAAGAAGCAGTCATGGCTTCTCGATCTTTTCCGATAAACAACGTAACAAATCTTATACACATTCAATAAATTTAAAGAAGTGTGCAAACACATGTACTCACTACATACAAAATCATAAAAAGTCAACAAAAATTTATTTAAGCTCAATTGCTCGAACTGTAGTTAAGAATGTCTCAATAATAAATTTAACAATTCAACTTAATACAGTTTCTCTTTATGCAAAGTACGATATTTTTTACGTTAAATCGAACAAACATGAATGAAATCACAACTATCAGCAACAATAAAAAGGTAACAATAACGTGCATAGATAGATTAGAAACCGACATTAAAAATGTATCTTAAAGGGAAAAAAACCAATAACAATAAAGTCTCTGTGACATATGCTCGGCTATACAGAACCGACCAATTCCAAGTAAAGGCCGGCAATTCATGGTCGTACGGTGATACAAACAACTGAATTCCAATTTCAACTTATTTTCACAACTGCACGGTGGACAACAATCGATCACTTAGTGCTTCTACGGTCATATAGCACCGCGATCAATAACTGTGTACACATGAATTACTTTAGTCGGTTGAATATAGCCGTCTGTTGCTTAGGGAGAACATTTATTCGTAATCGAATGGACGAAAAAAATAAACGTTCTTAACATTTTGATGCCAGTAACCAATTCTATGCCTATAACGATCAAACTGATGATTGCATCGACTATAGACGTCGGAAAATAAATGCTACAAACTTGCATCGATTTCAAAAAAATTAGGGCTAGGGACACTTACTGGGCTATGTGGAGGACGACTTTTGGCTCTCTTTCAACGTTGACTCACCTCTCTTCATGATTGTGACGACCCGGCTTTCTACTATCAGAAAGTCGTATCATCCTGAAGAAAGAAAAAGGTGAGAAAATAGAAAAGATAGAGAAGAAAGAACAACAACATCAGAATCTCACAGCGGAACGAATAAATTATATTAATCACATAAGTATTTACATAATATACAACATCAATCAGAGTAATACAGATAATGCATCACATACTAGACAGTTATAGACACCTGTCTAGTTATACAACTCGGTACAACTCAAACCAATAACTCAAAGATACCAACTCGGCGGAAATATATATATATCTACGACGCTGAAGCCTCCTGCTCCATTGCTCCTCCAGAATTCGTCAAAGCCAACCTGAATCCCTTAGCTACTTGTAAAAATTTGAGTACCCGAGAGTTTAGGGAAAACAGAAATAAACTCCGGGTCAGACATGGGTCTGGTGTGAGTAACAGGTTAAAGTTTCTTAATTTTGAAAACCTTTTGAAACAAAAGGTATCACGTAAGACTCCGCACACATAAACATGGGTAAGTTTTTACCTTACGCTAACCAAAACATTTGATAGGAAATTCAGCGATATTATAATATGTCTAGGGTTTTCAAGTAAATAGAAAATAGCCGAAATTGTTACATTCATTAAATTCCAGCTACTAGCCACAAAAGTGGGTAATACAATCAAAACCGTCGGCACTTATTGGATTTTGGATTCCATACAATGGCAGGGCTACTGGGGTACCACCCGTCACAGTACGTGGCCTAGATCAACGTACCGAGGATCACTCCCGACCCCCTACAACACAAGGCCAGAACCATTCCTTACTGAACAGTCCCGAACAAGACAACTCCGGCAGTTGTTGTAATCAACCGCCTACACAGCCGAAAAATAAAAGGACATCTAGACAGGGGTACATCTCATCCTGCTTGGGCATGACCCATCTAACCTAGCTGCACCTCCCCTGTTTTAGCCATTCCCGGTTGATGAGGCTTGAGGCTGCGATTACCTTTATTGAACCTTATTCTTAGAATGCTCATCGTCCACCTGACGATGTGCTGAAAGCATTCAATCCATAAAAGTTCATTCAGGGTTCGAACGAAACCGAAGGCATTATCACGTTACACTCATTTTGGAATCACCCTCAGAGTTAACGACAATAACCCTTGCACTTTGAATCTTCATCTTCACTTTAGATTCACTACCTATCATTAATTTGGATCGATGTGGTTTTCGGATGTCTAAATATGGAAACCCGATCCCGGTCTCATCGAAATCCAAAATGTATCTTTTAAGGCCAAGTTATCTATTTAGTCTTAACAGTTTAATTCAATATTATCAATATACACACAGATAGATAATTCACATCTCATAATAGATAATCACATTATCATCATAAATAGATAATTAATATTATCATCCTAATCAGATAATAAATATTATCATACTTAAACCAAGCATCCATATCACATAGATATTACTCATCTTATATCTAAATTCACAATCATCAAATGAAATATCAATATCATTCATCCATAAGCAATGATTTATAATCATACCATTTATAATTAATTTAAAATGAAATTAACTACTTCTATCTCTAATTAATTTAAAGTAAATTAAATTAATTACTTCATCTATAAATCCTACTTATACAATCATTATAGATCACATTAATTAATGATCCATTAAGTATTCATCTTAATTAAACACCTTTGATTAATCATTTTCTAATTACAATAAGTAATTAGTCTTTAATTAATTTCACAAATTAATCATTCTAAATCATTTATAGTAATTAACATATAATTACTTCATTTATTAATTACTAAAATTAGTTACATTTATCCTTAATTAATTCCATAAATTAATCACCACATTATTAATTATTCCTAAATTATACAATTCTTCATTACATCATTAATTATATTAATTAATGATCTCTGATTATGTTTAAATTAAATTACTTTATTTAAATTAATTACATTAAATGATTAACCTTTAATTAAACACAATTATTAATCACCCTTGAATTAATAACAGACCAGTAATTAACTATCCTTAATTTCTTATATTAATAAATTAATTATCCCATAATTAATCATCTCCATTAATTAATCCTTTGATTAATTATAAAAGTAATTATCCAAATTAATTCTTTTACAAATCATCTTTCACTAATTACATTTAGTAATTAACATTAATTACTTCCCTAAGTAGTTATACTCGATAATTACATTAAGTAATTGCACTTATCAAAACATCAAATGATTCCTTAAATTAATTAAACTAAATTAATTAACTTAATTTAATCATATCACATAAATTTATTACAATAAGTAATTTATCTCTTAATTACTTTTATCAAGTAATTACACTTAACAATTTACAATAGATTATCTAAATTAATTAATTTAATTAATTATCAAAATTTATCACATTAATTAATTAATTAATAATCCTTAGTTAATTATCTTCATTAACTAATATCATTTCTTAATTTACTTCTTAATTAATCTCTAGTTATAAATTAATCTAAATTACTACTTTATACATTAAATACATAAGTCATCCTTTAATTAACCTATTAATTAATCCACTTCAATATCTTAATTATCTCTAAGATAATTTATTCCTTTAAAATGATTTAATAAATATGGAAGCGTATTTTAGACATTACCCCCTTTGAATTTAAATTTGAATTCCATTTTGAATTTAAGATGTCAAAATGATTTACCATTTAACATTTAGCTAAATTTAAATGTTAATTTATAAACTTTTAAAAGAAAAGTAAAAAAACATTTATTACTTATATAAGAAAAGCCTTTTATTTAAACTACCTAATTTTTTAGATAAAAATTTAGCTTTCAAAATTACATTGCATTTTAACTAGCAAATTTCAAATCAAATTTTTTTATTCAACCTTCATTTAAAATCCTTAAATAGAAGGATTTTATCACAATCAAATTTAAACATTTGTTTGGGAACTAATTATCTTTTTATTAAAATCTATTTAATTTAAACTTGTTTTAAAATATTTAGATTCAAAAAAAACTGATTTAAATTTCAAGTTTGAGTTCAAAGAAGAATTTGAATCTATTAATTTAACTTTGATTTAAATTCTTTGATTTTAACTTGTTTTAGAATTTGAACTAAAATAAACCTGAAACAAATCAGGTTTGCTAATATCTGAACAAACACTAACTCGAGTGTACCTAGGTTTGCTTCGAGTCTTCCCTCCCCCTGCTTCGTTTCATATACTCGAATGACCTGAGTAATACCCGAGAAAACAAAATCCTCCCAAAGAAAACAGTGACAGGTTTCATAAAACCAGTAACCAACCTATACTCGAGCTAATCTCTTCATTGCTACGGGTCAAAACTCGATCTACTTCGAGTGAATCCTGAAATAACTCGAGTAAAACTCGAGTGTCCTATGCTCCAACCCATGCTACCAACTCTTCAGGTTCCAGAACAACCCAACAGTATCCACCAATGGACACTGTGCACATGCACATCGCCGATCATCACCTCCAGTCTTCGCCGTAACGCCAAGCAAGTCGACAGTCTCCCAAGCAATTCATCATGATCGTCAGATCGTGTTCATTTGCTCGAAATCAAATTGGAGAGTTTAACTTAAACCTGGAACATCACAATGCAAAACCTGGAAACCGCAACTTCCTCCACACCCATACCTGGCAACACCTCGTCCACGCAAACTCCGACCACCAGAAAATCCCAAACTTCAGCCATCACTTCGTCGCCTCAACCTCTACCATCTCCCCAAACCTGATAGCACTCGATCAACCACACGTGCCGTGGTGATCAATTCATCAAACCCATCAAAAACTAGGGTTCCAGAAAGAGTTTTTCCACAGCTGCCTCCTCGATGCAATGCATCGCCATTCAATATTTTTCCAAGCTTCAATAATCACTCCTCTACCCATTGAGAGAAACACGACGCCTCGGTCCTCTAGATCGACCGTGACAACTCGAAATGCTTAAATCAGATAAACTCAAACTGCTCTTAAATACTCATTCTAAAAATTATAATTTTGTTTTAAAAATCAGATTAAAGTATAAGAATTCAGTATATATCGCTGAATTCGTAAATTAAAAGGTTTGGATTTTGATTTGTCTAAAGCTTTGCTCAAGCATTTTGGTTTCCAGTGACATTAATAAGTTGTTTTAACTAAAACAGATTTTTAAAGTTAAATTCATGTACAAACAAACCATCTTGGTTTGTATTTTCAATCCTAATTGTGATTAGAACAAAAGATAAACATTTGTTTTGCACATCTGGTCTGGGAAAACAATCAGAGTGCAAAACAATCAGAGGCATCCCAAATTTGTACAGGATGCATACATTCACACATTCACATATAAACATATCGGCAATTTACAACATAAACATTTTTCCAGTTATAAATGAGCAACTAGTTTAGTTCAAACAAAAAGAATGTTACTCACCATTGCTTTTGAAAATGAACAGAGCATTCTTGTTTTAAAAGCTTTGGACTGTAAAACTGGGAAGTAGTTTTCTTAATTTTCCTTTGATTCATATGCCTGAATCCACGAGTTGTAATAATTGAGTTTTTAACTTATTTTAGTTTTCTACTGTTGATTTATATTCCAGACCCAATACAAATTGATTTCTTTTCTTAATCAATTTTTTAAACATAAGTCTAAGTTATAACAAACATTTTACGTTCAGAACTTAAGTGTCATCAAGTTTAAATTGAGTGCAAATGAATTTTGATGAGGATTTCAACCCTGGAACTAAAGTCAAATAGATACACAGAGACGCTCATAACCACATTCAAACATACACAGAGATACACTAAACAAAAGAATACTCAAACAAAATGAACTCAAAAGAGAAACATATAACAATACAAATACACATAAACTATTTAATTGTGATGTTACTCACCTGAAAATAAATAGAGAACAACTTTGAAACTGGAAAGAGTATTTGCATGCTTTTGTTTTGATTCCAGAAACTTGAAAACATAGTGTTGCCTTGATTTTCTTTTGATTCATCTTGCCTTTGTTGTTGTAATGCTTCAGTTTTATAAAAATGGAAATGTTTGTTACTTATTTCCTTGTTTCAGTTTTGTTATGTTTAGTGAACGAACTAAAAATAAGAAGATGTATATAAAGAAGTTTACAGGGTAGGTGATATCTGGGTTAAGCAATTTGCAGGTACTATTATTTGTTTGTATCAGGCAAGATTTTTGTATTAGGAGGCTGAGTTGATCTTTATACAATTCGAAATGACTTTGTTAGCTGCTAAGAAATGAAAGCATTTAATGCTAATGCACTTAATGTCTCATACATATCTTATTAGTACATAGATATTTTTCTTACTTCGCTATTCTTGCTTGGTATACTTATTTACAGCTACAAATATACAAAGCCTGGCACTTCTTCTATTATTTTATTTTACTTTGTTTATGCTTATGTTTAAATATTTATAAGATTTATTTTATCTTAAACATACTTGAAAGATTTTATTTTATATTTCAAATCATAGCTTCCCAAAATATGTGTATATATATAAACATAAGTTTAAATAACAATTCCTATTTATTTAAAATCCATTGTAAAGATATTACATTATTATTATTGTTTAAAAATAACTCATTATTGAATTAAAATAATTTATAAAAGAAATTATCTCTTTTTTACTTATTTTCATAAAGCTATATTTAGAAAAGAACAAACAAACCATATTTTTATCTTGAGTATATTTAAACCATATTTTTATCAAGCGATACTAAAAAGAAAATAAAACAAATCTTTTTGTTAATAAATTTTAAATTTAAACTTAAGCTAGAATAAGTTCTAACTATTAAACATTTATCTTAAGTATTTAAAATCATATAGTTATTTATTTAATAGCTTAATACTAAATTAAACCAAATTTCCAAGTTATTAGAAATATTAAAATTAGAAAACATGTCTTTATTTATTAAATTTAAAACAGAGCTTATCTATTTATAATATATACAAATATATGCATACTACAAATAGAAAACAATTTATTATCTCTTAAAAGATAAATTATCAGTTAAATATTTATTTAAAGGAAGATTATTAAATTGATATTGCAAAAATTTCCGGGATATCACATTCCTCCCCCCTTAAAAGAATTTCGTCCCCGAAATTTAAAACAAAGGTAATTTAATAATCTAATTAAAGATTTAAACCTTAAACACTAGAATATATCAACCAGATGCTAACAAACATAACAACCAATTTATCCAATCAAACAAATCTAACTATCAAGACAAAATTCCGGATAGAATTTTCTCGAGTTTCCTAAATATAAATACCAGGATACTCGCATCACAGAATCCAAACAACCAATCCTACTAAGCTACAGAGCTTCCACTTATCTAGATCTACAAAACCAGACAGGATATCAGACTACAAACAAGTCTGAATCAACAACTAAAACTCCCTGAACTGCTGGTTCTACAACCAGAGATAGATCTTATATGCACTCCCTTAGAGATACGTGAAACACAACGAATTCCAGTTATCCAAACAGACAATTCAATCCTGAAGACCAAACACTTATCTAAAATCAAATCTCCGACTTGAGAATCCAAATTCCTCCATCTCTTATCGACAAAACTCTTTGGACGATCCTGTGCTGCCTACATCTTTCCTGATCAGCTCAACTCTTGCTAATGTCCTTAGAAACAAACTGAACCAAAGACAATCCAACAAAATCATCTTTCCAAGATCGACCAAAACTCAGAACACAAACTCTATTCCAAAATCAGAAGGCTGATCTCACTTCTCTCATCCAGGAAAGATAAAACAGGTGCACTCCAAACTGGCCTCAGATCCTGAAAAATTTCTTGTAGAACTCTCCAACCCAAACACGGCAACATCCAGTTGCTTCCAAACTAAATCAGCTGCCACCAAGCTTCCACTGCGCCACTCTGACTGAACATATGTAAATGCTGAAGTCGAACATAGACTGGACAACACATTCCAAAAATAAAACTCAGAAGTTCCTCCAAAACCTGAGCCGCTTCACCAAACTCAAAAACCATCCTATTACTAAGCTGATCCATCGGAGAAATGGATCTACTCTGCTGCTTCTGAAGTTACCTCAAGAAAAACTGCAAAGCCAGAAGACGTCCTAATCCAAAGCTCTTCGAGAAACTCAGACCTCAAACCAAATAGAACCACCTTTATGTATCAAGATATCATGACTTACTTCTGTCCAACCGACAGATCCAAACTCTAGCTCATCCAAACTTACACTTCAAAGATGAACCCGGAACCTTAACAGGTTTTCTTCATAGGTCAATGAAATCCTTACACCACTCAAAGCTCACTCGAGAGGGTATTAGGTCTACAGTCTTGAAAAATACACCTCCAACCTCAATCATTTAAACTCCAACCATCGGTAGTCGTGTTACGCACACCACTACCCTATCTACCTTTATAAATTATATTGGAAAACCTGAACAGGTAACCCAACAAATAGGTATATATATATATATATATAATTTACAAATACGCTCTCTCAAGAAAAAAATCACTCAAGAGCCTAGGTATTCACTCAACCTAGCGCTCTGATACCAACTGTGACGACCCGGCTTTCTACTACCAGAAAGTCGTATCATCTTGAAGAAAGAAAGGGGTGAGAAAATAGAAAAGATAGAGAAGAAAGAACTACATCATCAGAATCTCACAGCGGAATGAATAAATTATATTAATCACATAAGTATTTACATAATATACAACATCAATCAGAGTTATACAGATAATGCATCACATACTAGACAGTTATAAACACCTGTCTAGTTATACAACTCGATACAACTCAAACAAATAACTCAAAGATACCAACTCGGCGGAACTATATATATATATATATATATATATATATATATATATATATATATATATATGTCTACAACACTGAAGCCTCCTGCTCCATTGCTCCTCCAGAATTCGTCAAAGCCAACCTGAATCCCTTGGCTACTCGTAAAAATTTGAGTACCCGAGAGTTTAGGAAAAACAGAAATAAACCCCGGGTCAGACATGGGTCTGGTGTGAGTAACAGGTTAAAGTTGCTTAATTTTGAAAACCTTTTGAAACAAAAGGTATCACGTAAGACTCCCCACACATAAACATGGGTAAGTTTTACCTTACGCTAACCAAAACATTTGATAGGAAATTCAGTGATATTATAATAGGTCTAGGGTTTTCAAGTAAGTAGAAAATAGCCGAAATTGTTACATTCATTAAATTCCAGCTACTAGCCATAAAAGTGGGTAATACAATCAAAACCATTGGCACTTATTGGATTTTGGATTCCATACAATGGCAGGGCTACTGGGGTACCGCCGTCACAGTACGTGGCCTAGATCAACGTACCGAGGATCACTCCCGACCCCCTACAACACAAGGCCGGAACCATTCCTTACTGAACGGTCCCGAACAAGACAACCCCGGCAGTTGTTGCAATCAACCACCCACACAGCCAAAAAATAAAGGGACATCTAGACAGGGGTATATCTCATCCTGCTTGGGCATGACCCACCTAACCATGTTGCAGCTCCCCTGTTTTAGCCATTCCCGGTTGATGAGGGTTGAGGCTGTGATTACCTTTATTGAACCTTATTCTTAGAATGCTCATCGTTCGCCTGACGATGTGCTGAAAGCATTCAATCCATACAAGTTTGTTCCGGTTTCGAACGAAACCGAAGATATTATCTCGTTACACTCATTTTGGAATCACCCTCAGAGTTAACGACAATAACCCTTGCACTCTGGATCTTCATCTTCACGGCATATCGTTAATTTGGATCGATGTGGTTTTCGGATGTCCAAATATGGAAACCCGATCCCGGTCTCATTGAAATCGAAAACATATCTTTTAAGGCCAAGTTATTTACTTAGTCTTAACAGTTTAATTCAATATTATCAATATACACACAGATAGATAATTCACATCTCATAATAGATAATCACATTATCATCATAAACAGATAATTAATATTGTCATCCTAATCAGATAATAAATATTATCATACTTAAACCAAGCATCCATATCACATAGATATTACTCATCTTATATCTAAATTCACAATCATCAAATGAAATATCAATATCATTCATCCATAAGCAATGATTTATAATCATACCATTTATAATTAATTTAGAATGAATTAAATTAACTACTTCTATCTCTAATTAATTTAAAGTAAATTAAATTAAGTACTTCATCTATAAATCCTACTTATACAATCATTATAGATCACATTAATTAATGATCCATTAAGTATTCAACTTAATTAAACACCTTTGATTAATCATTTTCTAATTACAATAAGTAATTAGTCTTTAATTAATTTCACAAATTAATCATTCTAAATCATTTATAGTAATTAACATATAATTACTTCATTTATTAATTACCAAAATTAGTTACATTTATCCTTAATTAATTCCATAAATTAATCAACACATTATTAGTTATTCATAAATTAAAAAATTCTTAATTACATCATTAATTATATTAATTAATGATCTCTAATTATATTTAAGTTACTTTATTTAAATTAATTACATTAAATGATTAACCTTTAATTAAACAGACTTATTAATCACCCTTGAATTAATAACAGACCAGTAATTAACTATCCTTAATTTCTTATATTAGTATATTAATTATCCCATAATTAATTATCTTCATTAATTAATCCTTTTATTAATTCCAAAAGTAATTATCCAAAATACTTCATTTACAAATCATCTTTCACTAATTACATTTAGTAATTAACATTAGTTACTTCCCTAAGTAATTATACTCAATGATTACATTAAGTAATTGCACTTATCAAAACATCAAATGATTCCTTAAATTAATTAAACTAAATTAATTAACTTAATTTAATCATATCACATAAATTTGTTACAATAAGTAATTTATCTCTTAATTACTTTTATCAAGTAATTACACTTAACAATTTACAATAGATTATCTAAATTAATTAATTTAATTAATTATCAAAATTTATCACATTAATTAATTAATAATCCTTAGTTAATTATCTTCATTAACTAATAACATTTCTTAATTTACTTCTTAATTAATCTCTAGTTATAAATTAATCTAAATTACTACTTTATAAATTAAATACATAAGTCATCCTTTAATTAACCTATTAATTAATCCACTTCAATATCTTAATTATCTCTAAGATAATTTATTCCTTTAAAATGATTTAATGAATATGGAAGTGTATTTTAGACATTACCCCCTTTGAATTTAAATTTGAATTCCATTTTGAATTTAAGATTTCAAAACGAATTACCATTTAACATTTAGCCAAATTTAAATGTTAATTTATAAACTTTTAAAAGAAAAGTAAAAAAAACATTTATTACTTATATAAGAAAAGTCTTTTATTTAAACGACTTAATTTTTTAGATAAAAATTTAGCTTTCTAAATTACATTGCATTTTAACTAGAAAATTTCAAATCAAAACAATTTATTCAACCTTCATTTAAAATCCTTAAATAGAAGGATTTTATCATAATCAAATTTAAACATTTGTTTGGGAACTAATTATCTTTTTAATAAAAACTATTTAATTTAAACTTGTTTTAAAACATTCAGTTTGAAAAAAAAACTGATTTAAATTTCAAGTTTGAGTTCAAAGAAGAATTTGAATCAATTAATTTAACTTTGATTTAAATTCTTTGATTTTAACTTGTTTTAAAATTTGAACTAAAATAAAACTGAAACAAATCAGGTTTGCTAATACCTGAGCAAATACTGACTCGAGTGTATCCAGGTTTGCTTCGAGTCTTCCCTTCCCCTACTTCGTGTCACATACTCGAATGACCTGAGTAAAACCCGAGAAAACAAAACCCTCCCAAAGAAAACAGTGACAAGTTTCATAAAACCTGTAACCAACCTATACTCGAGCCAATCTCTTTATTGCTACAGGTCAAAACTCGATCTACATCGAGTGAATCCTGAAATAACTCGAGTAAAACTCGAGTGTCCTATGCTCCAACCCAGGCTACCAACTCTTCAGGTTCCAGAACAACCCAACAGTATCCACCAATGGACACCGTGCACATGCACATCGCCGATCATCACCTCCGGTCTTCGCCGTAACGCCAAGCAAGTCGACAGTCTACGAAGCAATTCATCACGATCGTTAGATCGTGTTCATTTGCTCGAAATCAAATTGGAGAGTTTAACTTAAACCTGGAACATCACAATGGAAAACCTGGAAACCGCAACTTCCTCCACACCCATACCTGGCAACACCTCGTCCACGCAAACTCCGGCCACCAGAAAATCCCAAACTTCGGCCATCACTTCGTCGCCTCAACCTCTACCATCTCCCCAAACCTGATAGCACTCGATCAACCACACGTGCCGTGGTGATCAATTCATTAAACCCATCAAAAACTAAGGTTCCAAAAAGAATTTTTCCACCGCTGCCTCCTCGATGCAATGCATCGCCATTCAATATTTTTCCAAGCTTCAATAATCACTCCTCTACCCACTGAGAGAAACACGGCGCCTCCGGTCCTCTAGATCGACCGAGATAACTCGAAATGCTTAAATCAGATAAACTCAAACCGCTCTTAAATACTCATTCTAAAAATTATAAATTTTGTTTTAAAAATCATATTAAATTATAAGAATTCGATATATATCGCTGAATTCGTAAATTAAAAGGTTTGGATTTTAATTTGTCTAAAGCTTTGCTCAAGAATTTTGGTTTCCAGTGACATTAATAAGTTGTTTTAACTAAAACAGATTTTTAAAGTTAAATTCATATACAAACAAACCATCTTGGTTTGTATTTTCAATCCTAATTGTGATTAGAACAAAAGATAAACATTTGTTTTGCACATCTGGTCTGGGAAAACAATCAGAGTGCAAAACAATTAGAGGCATCCAAAATTTGTACAGGATGCATACATTCACACATTCACATATAAACATATCAGCAATTTACAACATAAACATTTTTCCAGTTATACATAAGAAACTAGTTTAGTTCAAACAAAAAGAATGTTACTCACCATTGCTTTTGAAAATGAACAGAGCATTCTTGTTTGAAAAGATTTGGACTTTAGAACTGGGAAGTAGTTTGCTTAATTTTCCTTTGATTCATATGCCTGAATCCATGAATTGTAATAATTGAGTTTTTAACTTATTTAGTTTTCTACTGTTGATTTATATTCCAAACCCAATACAAATTGATTTCTTTTCTTAATCAAATTTTTAAACTTAAATCTAAGTTATAACAAACATTTTACGTTCAGAACTTAAGTTTCATCAAGTTTAAATTGACTGCAAATGAATTTTGATGAGGATTTCAACCCTGGAACTAAAGTCAAAGAGATATACAGAGATGCTCATAACCACATTCAAATATACACAGAGATACACTAAACAAAAGAATACTCAAACAAAATGAACTCAAAAGAGAAACATATAACAGTACAAATACACATAAACTATTTAATTGTGATGTTACTCACCTGAAAATAATCAGAGAACAACTTCGAAACTGCAAAGAGTATTTGCATGCTTTTGTTTTGATTCCAGAAACTTGAAAACTTAGTCTTGCCTTGATTTTCTTTTGATTCATCTTGCCTTTGTTGTCGTAATGCTTCAGTTTTATAAAAATGGAAATGTTTGTTACTTATTTCCTTGTTTCAGTTTTGTTATGTTTAGTGAACGAACTAAAAATAAGAAGATGTATATAAAGAAGTTTACATGGTAGGTGATATCTGGGTTAAGCAATTTGCAGGTACTATTATTTGTTTGTATCAGGCAAGATTTTTGTATTAGGAGGCTGAGTTGATCTTTATACAATTCAAAATGACTTTGTTAGCTGCTAAGAAATGAAAGCATTTAATGCTAATGTACTTAATGTCTCATACATATCTTATTAGTACATATATATTTTTCTTACTTCGCTATTCTTGCTTGGTATACTTATTTACAGCTACAAATATACAAATCCTGGCACATCTTCTATTATTTTAATTTACTTTGTTTATGCTTATGTTTAAATATTTATAAGATTTATTTTATCTTAAACATACTTGAAAGATTTTATTTTATATTTCAAATCATAGCTTCCCAAAATATGTGTATATATATAAACATAAGTTTAAAATAACAATTCCTATTTATTTAAAATCCATTATAAAGATATTACATTATTATTATTGTTTAAAAATAACTCATTATTAAATTAAAATAATTTATAAAAGAAATTATCTCTTTATTACTTATTTTCATCAAGCTATATTTAGAAAAGAACAAACAAACCCTTTGTTAAATTTAAAGTTTAGCTAAAATCATCTAAACAAATTTTAACTTTATCTTGAGTATATTTAAACCATATTTTTATCAGGCTATACTAAAAAGAAAATAAAACAAATCTTTTTGTTAATAAATTTTAAATTTAAACTTAAGCTAGAATAAGTTCTAACTATTAAACATTTATCTTAAGTAGTTAAAATCATATAGTTATTTATTTAATAGCTTAATACTAAATTAAATCAAATTTCCAAGTTATCAGAAATATTAAAATTAGAAAACATGTCTTTATTTATTAAATTTAAAACAGAGCTTATCTATTTATAATATATACAAATATATACATACTACAAATAGAAAACAATTTATTAGCTCTTAAAAGATAAATTATCAGTTAAATATTTATTTAAAGGAAGATTATTAAATTGATATTGCCAAAATTTCTAGGATATCACAATGATTGTTGTTTGTTTGAGGATGAGAGCGGCGGAAATACGAAGGCGGTTTAGGTTTCAAAAATGAACGAGAAGAGAAAACTAGGGTGCCGGTTTCTTGTTTGAAAATAACGAATGGTGTTAGGAAGTGGAGAGGGGAAAAAGTTTCGGTGGTCTTTAGTTGAGTTGGCCGTAAGAGGATTTAGGGGTATGAATAGCAACACACTAGATAAAAGCAAGGGATGCACGGGACCAAGAAATAGCCTTACAACAGAGTAGCCACACATGTCTAGCTAACTTGCTTAACCAAATGACAATTTCTTCCACTAACAAATGATACGACCAACATTTTGCTTATCTCCATAAGAAAACTAGCTGAAGAAGACTGTATAGTGAGGCGCACTTCCATTATAGACCAGTGCATTAACGAAACCAACCAATGAGATCGGGGCAGTATCAAAGTCATCTAGGGGAGAAGATGAATTTTCTATACTAATCTATAGCGGTCAAAATATTTTCACTACTGGCACCGAATTCACCGTCATTGTGCGAAATCATATCAGTGTCCATAAGCCTGTAAAAAAATCTCCTTCGGTCATTTTCATCATACGAAACCCATTTTAAAAAATGTTCCATCTTGAATAAATTAAAAAGGCGACTGTCAAGTTGACTCTAAGTCCTTGTGACTGCACAAAATCAATGGTTTTGCAACATTTTATATTTGTTAAATTCTAACACTTATAAATGTTGTAAATTAGCAACGGTAGAAAAATGTTAAGATACCTAAAAAAGTGTTAGTAAAAATAAATATTCTTCCTTAAAAGCCTTGCAACACAAGTGTTACAATAGTCGGTAAATATGCAAATGATTTAGGAAAAGTGGGTCGTTTTGTAGTTTTTATATATGTTTTATTTTTTCACGCTCCCATGATTCTCTTTACTCTCAGGCCACATAAAATTCGATTTTATTAACTAGGTTAGAGGCTATTCTCACTATCACGACACCAACGATGAGGTGCAATTTCTGGCAGGGACCTTCTTCTTTGAGCGACATCGACGAAAAATTCTTGTTGTCCCTCTTCTCCAAGCAAAAATTGATGATGACTCACGATATCGTGATTTACGAAGTCAACTTCAGATTCAACAGTCTTCTATTCACGACGACGACATTATACTGTGATGCGACTTCAGATTTAGTGCAATTTCGATTCATACCATCGTGACTTCGGAATCCCTTAAATTTTGTTTTAAGGTTCATTTTAGTATAAAGTTTGATTTTCCAAAATTTCATTTTCTTGCTTGCGCTTCAGAGGTTAAATATATACAGGGTTGAGTCAGTACGATCATTTCTTTTTAAGCTATTACAAAGTTTATTTCATTGAATTTAATTTTCTGGTTTATTCTTAACTATGTTATGATATAAAAAATATATGGTAAATATGCATAATAATTAGAGAAAATATTTCGCCCAAGCAAAACATAACCGCCTAAAGCCAAAGCCCACCTGCATTTTTACACCTTATTTTTGCATCCGGTGCAATCACATGAAGCTTCCAAACTTAAAGACAGTAAACAGTACCCATGCTTCATTCATTACAACTATGCAAAATTCATTGCATCTTCTTTTTTCTTTTTCATGACAGTTCGAAAATGGAAAATCTAGAAAATTAGACCCGACTTAATGAACCCGAATCCGACCTGGCGAGTTTCCATTTTAGGCAGATCGGATTTTGTCGGGTCCAACCTATACATTTCAAAAATCCAGACCGGATCTGATCCGAGTTGGATCCGTTTGGATAAAAACATTAAAAATTCATATTTTTAATGTTTTTCGATCGGATCTTTCGAATTTGGTTGGTTTGGGCCGCGTTTGATCGAGTCTTTATTGTATTTCTCATCATTAAGATTTCAGAATCAAGATTTGAGAGAATGCAAAAGCAAAAGTAAATATTCATTAATCATCAGCATTCCTTTTGCATCATAGAGTACTCATTTATATCCAACCATATAAGATTACCGGAAAACAAAATTGTAAAATTGGACTAATAGCATTTGCACCACACTCGTAGCCACTTGCGTCTAACATTAATTTTTAACAATAGAGAATCGGCTGCTAATTTATTATGACACAAAATGCAAGATTCCTAGTGTAACATTTCCAGCAGGATGCTGCCACATTTATGTTGATAGCGTGCACATCTGTTATATCAGTTGGTAAGTAAACTAACTTCCACATTCTTTGCAAATTTCCAAGTTTGTGATGTTGATCTATATGCATTTGGATTTTTTTTGATCTGATAGTAATATACTCTTGAATTTGTTTGTATATATTATGATATGTGTCGTGGGAATTGTTAAAAATTTTGTTGTTCCTCTCATGCCGTATACACAATACAGAGGTTGACGATACAATTCTAACAATGTCACTGCTTTTGTTGTTTACTGTATAACTACTTGCGAGATTGTCAATTTCTGTGTCTAAAGATAGTTATTCATCATGGGATGGCCATCTTAATTTTATACGGCACTGTTTCAAAATGAATGTCATACATAGAGCACATAACCGATTGGTATAGCCATACTGTATTAATTTCTACTTGGTTGGTATATAGTTATTTACTGCTCTGTGTAAATATATAGCCATTTTAGGGACATGAATTTTATTTCATACCAATTTCGCCTATGATTTTCTTGATAATGATCTGATTGTGTTCCAAACATTCTTACAAATGTAATTTCCATTTCTGGAATAAGATCGCATCCAATACCCATTGTCATTATTATTAAATACATGTTCGCTTTCAATTTCTTATCCGATTTGTTCCAAAAAACAAAGATTACTGCTTTTCCATTGACATTCTCGATAATGTCTCCAACCAAAAGCTTTTCACTTCTTGTTCTATACACCATATCATTGTCTAGGCTGTTAACCAATCTAACTCCATGAAGCCATGGCTCTAACCATAATGAAGTTGTCATTCCATCAACAATCCTCATTCTAATAGATAACATTGCTAAGGGACGGTCCTTTAGCACAAATTTCGTTTTCCTGAGTAGTCGTTTCTACTATCTACTTTCCAAAATGACTTGTTTCTAATGTATTTTTCTTGCATCCATTTAACCCATATGCCATCCCGATTTACCACTTTCCATACTAGCTTAACTCCCATTATGTTATTCAATTCTACTAATATTCTTAACCCCATTCCTTTTTCTGCCTTTTGCTTACAACTTGCTCCCAATGGTACCTTTGGTGAGATTTTTAGCCTCACAAACACTCAAGTATTTCTTACGAAGTAATCGTGATGCTAGTTACTTCTACGATTATGAATCACCAAAATTAAGTGATGTTAACTTTGCCTTAAAGAGGAATAATTATATTGCTTTTGTGCATACAATATTGTAAAATGAAGACTCTAAATGCATACGGAATCAATTTAGGTATCAAGGAATTCGTGCCAACGAAATATAATAAAAGATGCGTGCTGAAAATAGTAAATGAACACGAAAAATTTATGTGGTTTAGATGTCAAGGCATCCTACATCCATGAGAAAAATATCATTTTCTTCCTTTTATATTATTAGTACAAACAAATAATGGCATACGGTATAGAATTTCTTGTTTTGTATGCCAAAAAAAAAAAAAAAAACGTAGAAAAAGATCCTCCTCCTACTATAGTGCCTTTTCAACTTATAGTATAGATATGCACGTAGATAGTTAAAATCCTTCTTCCGCCATTTTAGTTTCCATCTTTTAATCTTGTCATGTGTCATCCATCCATCTCATTTATTTGATGTTCACGGATTAAAGATGTGTCTATGGCGGAAAACCATGGTTTGAGTGGTTACATTTAGCGGAAAATCCAAATGGTAGCAGGAACTTTTGATATCTAGGCAAGAAAACTCAATGCTTTCTTATATATTTTGGATTCTACACAACACCATGCCTATACTTCTACCTCACGGGGGATGATTTTGTTATGGGGTGTTGCTCTTCTGTGTAGGGAGAACTCATGCCTTCATTGGTACTTAAGGATTTCGCCTTACTTCATTGAACATTATGACACCACATTGCCTTAGTTCTGCACTGACTATTTTGAAGGTATACTACGCCTTCCATTCTACGATGTTAACATATCACGCTATGAGGATAGTTAGAGTTGGGCTACGCTGCTGGGCAAGAGAGATTGAGTTACCATCTTTAGAGGTGGTTGCCCTATGTGATCCTGCTCTGGTCCACTATTTGTCATTGGAGAACTGTGCCATCGCCTTTGTCTTTGGGTTAAATTTAATGACCTTGGAGTTGAAGTTGGGTCTCCTTACTTTGCTTTTGTGGTACGAAGATTGGTTCAGGGTAGTCTTTTCCCTTATCCCATTCATTGAGCTTTCGGGTTTTATATTAGAGTTTGCAGGATTGTGGCGCGGTCTTTATTAATTATTGATGTCGATGTATATGATTGCGATGTTGTCCTGTCACATCAAGATGGCGACGCCTCTTCATTGTTTTGGTATTATGTTGTAGTGTATACCTTATAGGTACTTTGATTCATTCGATGCAACATTATAACGCCAAATCTGTATTTAGTGAGGGGCACGGCTATGCTTCTATTTTTTGGCTCTCGGTGAAGTATTGCTAGAGTTTTGTCATCATGTCCTTTTCATAGCTTGACATATCTTATGTGTGCAGTTTCCTTTATCTTGTTGCAGATTCATATCTCGGTGCAGCACAACCTGGGCTTAGCTTTTATTCCCTTTCTCACTTTCAACTCTTGCCATTATGAGGGGAGTTCTTCCAACTTGGTTTTTGTAGCGATCTTCCCTTGATTACATTAGGGGGAAATGGATGTAATACTTGCCCCCTAAGTCTGTAGCGATCGTAGATGGTTTTTGATCCTTGCGCTCATCTATGTTGTCATTAATCAACTCACGTTTGGGAGATTTTTTCCATCATTTCGATTGTGTGGCTGTGGTTCTTGTCGAGGTGAGTATAATTTTCCCTCCTTTTTCTTCTCATTCTTACATGCCTCTTTTTATATCGACCCGGAAATTAATCGCTATTTAAATGAAAATTTAATTATATTTTAAATAATTAATGAATGGATTTTTATTAATAAATAAAATTATTTTAAATAATAGCTAATGATGTAAAATCGTTTTTAAAATTTGCTTACCAAAATATATAGTTCGTAGAAAAATAGAAAATGTGATCATAAGTTATTTTTCGATATATCGATTTTTCACTGGTTAAAAGTTGTTTTAAAGGTCATAACACTATGTTAAACACATATGCACAAAGAATTTAAACATATGTACTTGTGCACATATATTTGTGTACATGTTTCTTCTTAAGTGTGTGTATATAAGAATAAAAAAAGATATTTAAAAAAGGAAAAAATATGTATATATATGTATAAAGTGCTTCTTTTTCAGCATAAATACACATGACGTGGTGTGAATAGTGGGAAATAAGGGCGGAGGGGGGAAGTTGGTAAGGACGGATTTGAAGGGAAAGTGTGGTATGGTGTGCATGCACATGTATATATTTAATATAAATCACTTTATATTATTTAAATAAAATCCTAAGCCTATAAATACCACCACTCTTTCATGTTTCTGATTTTACAACCCTCCTCTTTATTTCAAAATTCCTAAGAGCTTGGACAAACACATCCCTTGCTTCTCTTCGTATTCTCTATTTTGAGGAAAAAATCACTTCTTTTGGCTAAAATCTCCTCTTCTATTTACAAAACCATTTGTACAAACCATTCAACATCTCCTCTTCCAAAATAAAACACTCCACCACCCAAAACCGCAAGGTCCAAGCCAAACCTCCCAAGGCCAAGCCGATTAGCCCAAGATTGAGCTCAAACACAACTTGGCCAAGCTCAATTCAAGCGCTCGAGGGTCCAAAAGTTTCAAATTTGCCACATTCTTAAGCGTTTTCGAGTTTCGACAAAATTTTGCTTTGATTTAGAAAAAAATTCGGTGAGAAAAACTTTTGTTTTTGAAAAAGAAATTAACTTTATTTTAATGGACTACATGTCTTGAAAATATGGTGATTTTTACCTTGAATTATCATATCGTATTTACGGCATATGATGATATGTTTATTTTTGAACTTGGATTTGGTGATTGGTTGATATGTTGATATGTTTGGATATGTATATGTATATGGATATGTGATATTAGACAGAATATTATGGCAGTATGTTTTAAAACAAAACCATGTGTATATGATGTAAATACTGTGGAATTTGCATATTGAAAAGTCACAAAGGACTTGAGATCCGATTTGAAAATGAAAGCTATTTTTTAGCTTTGGATTTTTGAAAACGTTCTTCCAAATTTTTAACTTTGTTTTAACTTTTAAAAACTTCCCTATTGTTTTTTCAAAGATGTGGTAGCTAAAGTTAAAGTGGAGATTTCGGCTAGAAATCAATTCTAGTGAACTGCGTTTATAGCGATAGTCGTTATGGATGAAGTTCAGAAAATTTCATGATTTCAAGTTTTAGATGTTATCTTTTGGACTGTTTTGAAAACTCGTTTTGAATTAATTAAGTCAAATTTTTAAGTTTTTAATTATGTAATAATTTATTTATTTAATTTAAATTAATTTGGGTAATTATTAATTAATTAATTAAGCAATTAGGATAAATAAATTAAAGTTTAAGAAATTATTAACTAAGTTAATTATTTTATTTAAGTTTTAAACAATGATTTATTATGATAAAAGTGAATTAATTTTATTTAATAAAGTTTATTTTAATTAAGTATTTAATTAGAGTTAGATATTTAATTAATTATTATTAATCAAAAGGTTAATTATCTACTTAATTTGGGTTTAATTTTAAATAAATGTTATTTAATTAAAGTATAAATATAAATAAAATTAAGGTTATTTATGATTTAATTTTAATCCAATTAAGATTAATTAATTTTTAATTGAGGATTTAAACTTATGATTAAGATGCGAATTTATTTATTTTAATGTTTTCTTTAAATTCTATTGGTTATTTATTTTTAGCAAACTTCCTTGTATAAGAAAATTGTTTTGTTTGGATAAAAAGGGATCTCTTGTCCACGCTATTAAGTATCGAATGAATTAAAGTATTTATAATAAAACGTTGATATGTTTTATTGAAAATAAGTCGATTTGTACTTATCACAAATACCGCACTTCGGAAACGTAATAAATTCGAGGGGGTTAATTTCGATAAGCGGGTCATGATAGTCAAAGAATATGAAATGTATGTTCATATGTAAATCTTTACACCCTGATAGTGGGATAGTTCACTATAAACCACCTGACCATTTAAAATTATCGAATGTTTGTTTGTAAAGACAAGGATCAGATATTATTTGTTATCTGAAAACCACTTTGAACCAACATAAGCATTCGAATTAGAAATAGTAAGGAAAATGTCCAAGATGAAGACTTTGAAGTGCAATGGGTGTTTGTTAGTAACTCTGAGGATGATTCCAAAATGGATGTAGTGGAAATAGTGCCTTTGGTTCATTCATTTCCTGAACGACTTGTATGGACGAGTGTTGACATTGTATCAACATATGGAAGGCAATGTTAACATTCTAAATGGCAACGCTATAATAAAGGTAAACGTAGCCTTATGCCTTATCAATTGGGAATGACTAAAATAGGGAAGATGCAGCAAGGCTAGGTGTGTCGCTCCCATAAGGGTAAGGTTAACACCATCTAGAATCCCAACTATTAACTCATTTATCCTTCGGTACGGGTACTGATCTCAACCGAGGGGTGATCTTATTTGGTACTATCTAGCAAAGGGTAGGCCAATTTTTCGTTAGTAAGGGTCGATAGGTTCGACCTCCTTGTTTTTTATTTAAATATGCACCATGATGGATGGTAACTCAGTAGCCCAGTTATTATATGGAATCCATTCTCCAATAAGTGTCGTAGTTTTTAGTCATGCCCAAATATGTTGAAATGTGAGATGCAAGCATTTCAGTATGTTCTATTTTACTTGAAAAGCCTAGACATTATCATAATATCACTGGATTTCTAGTAAAGTGTTTTGGTTATCGTAAGGTAAAAACCCATCCGTTTCATGTGCAGCGTGATTTTACGAGATACCTTTGAATTCAAAGTGTTTTATAAAGTAAGAATTAAGTTGTTCGAGTTTGCTCATATCAGACTCATGCCTGACGTGGAGTTTATTTTCCTTTCCTAAACTCTTGGGTACTTAAATTCGTATGAGCAGCCAAGTGATCCAGGTTTCTTACGGAAGCATTTTGAAGGAGCTGGAGCAGGTGGCTTCACCATAGCTTATCATATTTATTTCCGTTGTGTTTACATATGGTCTATGTATTTTTTGATCGGAGGGCAGTATAACTGACCAGTTGGAACTATATTGTAATGACTCTGATGTATTATTATTATGGGAATGACTATGTGATACCCTATGTTATCTATTATATGTAGTTTTGATTCATGGTGAGATTCTGTTATTGTTTAGTTTCTTCTTATCTTTATTTTTCTTCTACCCTTAATTGCTCGTCTTTCGATTTAAGAAAGGCAGTCGTTACACTTTTAAATGTAAGAAAAGAAAGAAAGAAAATAGAAATTCCTATCGGCTAATTGAGTTTTTCAAGTCTTGTTTTTTTGGAACCGAAGTAAGGATTTCTTTCTTTTGTAATTCCCTTTATATTTTAGCAATTTCTGGACAATCAATCATATGATTCTCCCCCCTTTATTATTCTCTTGTAATCTCTACTTTCATCCTTTGCGCGAAGAATGGTCCTCCTCATACGTGTGAGGTGCTCCAATTTTTTTCAATACTAACAAAAGTCCTATAGGGGGTGATGCTGGATTTTATTATCCTCAAGCTAAATAATCGATTCTAACATATATTCCTCGCAAGACATGAAGATGGATCGATCGGTATTTCCTTACTTTTGAATTCTGAAAACTTTCCTTCTTCCTTTCTTCCACATCCTAATCGGTCCATTTTTTCTAATCATCTCGTTGGGTCATACGAGTCTTATAGAAACAATATTTTAGGTTTAGATGAAAACGAGAGAAGAATACAATTATTTTTACAAAATAGATGTTGGCAAAGCATTAATTTTTACACTCGAATCACAATTTCTCTCGTTCTATTTTTAAGTGTTCCTCGACCATGGATGAACCCATGGGTATAATTTCCTAAAAATTGATTGAAAATTTTTATCACTTTATGTTTCTGACCTTTATGAGCATTTTTACTAATCGAGATTTCTTTTAAGTGTAGGTGAAATGGCTGATGATCTTGCAGATGCATTTCTTGAGGCTAAGAAACCGGGGAAGATGAAAATATGAAAGAGGGAGCGTGGTAGGGATAAATCTCCTGGCCAACCTTCCAAGCGATTCATTGTGTCCACTCCCCTACCATCTTTAGAAGTTTTCCTTGTTCCACCTTTGCAGTCTCTTCAAGACCCTCACACTCAATTCCTGCCTTTACCTGCGAGTGTTGTTACTGATCTTACTGAGAGGTCAGAAAGGGTTGTTCTAGATAACCTATCAAGTATTGCCTCATCTTCTCCTTCTCTTTTTTTTCCTCCCACTTTCTGAGCTTTCCCCTTTTGAGCTCGTGATCGAAATGGATAACTCTTGGACTTAGGTAAGTGTTTTTTTCCTTCTCTATTAGTGGTGGCTTTCTAAATTACTCCTCACTTGTTGTCGTTTTTACAGTTTGAAGCCTTGATGATTGAGGCTCGAAGGTAGTGGAGAGCCGACCTTTTCCACGTTGCCAAAATTGAAATGGACCTTACTTTGGCTCCTTCTGATAAGATTAAGGTCGAAGGAAAATGTAAGGCAAGATAACAAACGCCGTGGAAGAAGCTTTGGCATTGAAGGGTTGTAAACTAAAAGAAAAGGATCATGAGCTAAAGGAGGAGGAGTTTTTGACGACATCTAAAGAGAAGCTTTCATGGATTACTTACAATGTGGTTTACTAGAAGTATGCTTCAGCTTGGCCGCACTCTACGATGTCGATCTTAGCTTCTTAGACAACCCTAAAAGGAAAAACGACACTCTCAACTACTGCAGGACCTAATGGGATAAGGAGGTAACTACAGAGAACTCCTCTCCATTCACTTCTTTGCGACTAAATGAAGGTGAGTTGTCCAAAGAAGTTATGCTGTCTTAAAAAATCGAGGTCACTTCAACTTCCCAAGCTCATGTAATTAGCAAACTTTTGCATAGTGTCTGAAATTTTTATAACATGCAGTGAAAAAAAAAACTTGTTACTTAGTTGTGTTATAGTTAATTTCTTTTGTCGTCATTTTGTTTTGTTGTTGTTATATTAATGATTGTGTTGTATTCGTTGCTATGTTTCTGTAGTCTTCTGAGGAAGTTTTATTTACTAAACATCTGAAGGAAAGCATGGATAAACTCTAAATTCAAATCATATATCATCTTGGTCTTAGTGCGAAGGCAATTCGTAGCCGTAAAGAGGAGTTGGATGAGTCGTTTGCACAACTTAAAGAAGAAACCCCAGGGTGCTCTCTAAGATTGACTAAATAGTTAAAGAAAAGGAAGCGCTCGATAATTTTGTACGATGTCGATGACAATATACTTTAGAAAATGACTCTTTTCCACCTGACAGCCCTCACTTGGAGTGGTTTAGGCATAAGCTTAGAGGTTTATATTAGGATTGAGCAGTGCTAATTATTACTTCTTGTATATGGATTTGTTGGATTTACCACATAACGATGTTCTTTATGATATATGTTTTTATTTAATCTTAACTTTGTCCGTCTTTATTTTCTTTTAGAGGTTTACATTAGGATTGAGCAGTGCTAATTATTACTTCTTGTATATGGATTTGTTGGATTTACCATGTAACGATGTTCTTTATGATATATGTTCTTATTTAATCTTAACTTTGTCCGTCTTTATTATCTTTGAATTAAATTTTAATTACTTCCAACTAGGTTAGCTCCCACGAGTTTTCACCCGAGTTCATTGGATATTTTGACTCCAACATCCCCCTCGGTCCCCATCACTAATGGCTTAAATGGCATTAGTGTGCCCGAGTTTGAGGTCGTGGCCTCGACTCATCCCACTGCCTTGGAAGATAGGAACATCCATCTAACACTTACCAACGAAGGCTCGAGAAGGAATTGAAGGAATCCCTTTCTAAATTTATGGATGCTAAAGATGCTCTGGATCGTCAACATCAACATAATGTTAAGTTGTGTGCGGGGTTGAGGTTGCTGAATTAAAGTTGAATGAACTATAGCAATCCTTGAAAGGTAGCGAGGCACTTTATGGGATTTCATATGAGGCAGAAAATAAGAAGGTGGAAAAAATTATAGAGGAAATGTCTACTTAACTTTCCCATTTAATGGAAGAGAAAAAAGGTATCGAAGGAGGCAAGAAAGTGAGAGGTCTCAATTTAAACGCGACTCTTCTCCCCTCGTGGGCGTGAATTCCTCTTTCGTGAATGAATGAAAGAGGAAAATGGAAGTACACTTCGAGGGCAAACTTAAAGAGATGAAAGCTCATTATGAACAACAAATGTTGCAACATGGGTAGAAGGTGCTTCCTCTCTCATGGAGGAAAGGATGGAATGCGGATGCTCTTAAATATTTCGATGGTTTTTCTAGACATAACAAAAAAACTAGGGCTGAGCTAATTAATACTTTAGGAGAAACAAGGAAAGAAGTTGTGCTCAAGATCTACAAGCTTGAGGATTCTTTGCGCAATGCTCAGGCTGCCCTTTGTGTTTGTAGCAGCACTTGTGCCTGGGTAGGATAGGATTGCTGCCTTGGCAGAAAAACTTAGTCGAGATATGGTTAAAAGAAAGATGGGGTATGTCACCTTATATCATGCCATAGATGTTTTTGGTTTTCTCTTCCCCACGCTTGACCTTAGTTTCATGTGTAATGCACTTGGTTTAAAATGACTACAGAGGACCCAATGGACCGTTGGGCATATGCCAGTTATGAACAAAGAAAGACCTCTGTATTGAAATCGTTCCATCTCTGATAGCACACCTTAGGTGTTTTTATGGTTAGTGTAGTGTTTAATGATGCTACAACTTAAGATGCTTTTGTAAATTTACATTGTAGATTATTTTTTTGAATATATAAATACTCGTGCAGTTGTTGTGTAAATTATATTTATTTTTGAAGGAATGTTGGTTCTATATGACTGTTTTTCTTGATTGATCTTCCTCATAATTTTGTTTGTATGGGTTTGTTTGACTTTTAGCCCACTTCTTCTAATCGAGGGTCGGGGATAGTAGACCTAGAGGAGAGTCTTAAGTCTGCCCAGGCACGAGTTACTGAACTGGAAGGTTTGTTGAGAGATGCCAAAAGAGTGTATGGGGTAGTATACACAAATGAGATTACAGCTTTGGAATGCAAATTTGAGGAATAAAATGAGCATTTTGCGATGAAAAATAATGCAGGAAACATCCCTAATGTAGCCTTGACTTTACTTGCAGTTTCGAGATTTGGTGTCGCCCGTGCACCCTCTTTAAGAGTGGATCCTGATGTTGTTCTTAAGTGGAAGAATGATTCAAAAGACTATTATAGGGCCAAATTTGTTGAGCTAGAGGATTATTATAAAAGGGGACCAAAAATTATTGGGAGGAGCAGTTCACATGTTCATTCTACTGCGTACATGCTTTTTGGACCCTATTCTAAAAGTACTAAGAAAATAAAGGGTTAACTTTTAAGTGAGATTGAACGAGTTAGGAGAGTGGCTATAGAGCACGTGAATGCTCTTAAGAACAATATTTCTACCTTAGAATCCAAATTCGATTTTGATTATGTTGCCACATCTTTGGGTAGTTTAGAGAGGGCTTCCTTGATGGTGAAACCTTATAATGAGAAGATATAAACGGTTATGACAGATATTTCTATGAAGTGCATGATCGATATGCTCACTCGCTTTTGGCTTGGCCTTGATTTGACATTTTTATAGAATCGTGCGGACTATGAGTTTGATCTGCAAGACTACGGTGACATTTGGGTCGGATCCAATTACGATCCTCGTATTGCTTTTAGCAGCATTGCATCTAGTCGCTCGTTGGTTGTTATCACTGAGTTGGATGTTTTGCCTCCTGCTCTCCAACTTAGGGATAGTCTTACTCAACACCCAATGTCAGATGCCCATATATCTTCTCGTAGAAGAACAATCATAGCTAATGCTTCTTTCGAGTCCAAGTCGAGCCCATGATGTTGCCTTGTTTTGTTATAAATTGTAGTTTGTCATCTTTCATGTAAACTTTTGAAGTGTTTGTAGACTTATGGTCTATATAAATACGTGCAGATTTCAATGAGTGTTGTAGAACTATGTAAATATGAGGAAATCCTTGCTTTTGATGTTACTCGAAAAGTTCTAAGTGGTTTCTGGAATTGCACCTGATTTATAGATTGTTTTACATTCCATATATCGTCTCTTCTTGCCATTTTTGCTTGGATCCTTGTGTAATTCACGGCCCTTAAACCGTGCTTTTGACATGCATGTTTTGCTACATGCTTGGAATGATGTACCAAATTATTTAGGGGAGGTTTCACACTTATATGCTTGGTACTGTCCACCCCGCCATTTGGGGACATACTATGTTTTGACTGTGAAGTCGGGTCATGTATTTATGACCTTTTTAATTCATGCCCATGGTTTTTTGAACTGCTTTAGGCTATCTAATGTCCTTATGTCTCGTGTAAGTGTTAACTATGTTAGGTAAATCAACATATAGATTTTTATATCAGTTCGGGTTGTCCATTATCCCCACATCTAGTTCATTATTAATTATGTTAGATAAATTAACATGGAGAGACTTTATACTTGTACGGGCCATCCAATATCCCTACGTACACTTCATTGTGTTACTACTTTTCACAATAATTACAATGTTTGTTACACAAGTAACATAGATCATATAAAATAAATCCTGAGGTGCTTCGAGTTTCATGTTCTTGGAACTTGATGTCCATCAGGTTTTGATAATCGGTATGCCATGTTATTTAAAACTTTTTCTATAACTAGCGGTCCTACCCAGTTTGAGTGCAAAGCTCCATTCGTTTGGTCTTTTGTGTTGGCCATTACTGTAATGCCTCGTGTATATACCTACACCAACAAAGTATACTATTAGATAATACTGTCTATTGGCGCAGAGATATACGCTGGTTAGGAGCGACCATCCGCAAATATTGCTTTGGGCAAGTATCGACATGTCAAATTGGGTGATAATTTTTTTCTTACGAGAGTGGAATCGACATGTACGATCGGGGTGAAAAACAATACTATTATAGCCTAAAACAATTCAAAAAAATATAAAATATTATAGATCACAAAATCATAGTTGCGACAGAAGAATATTTGAAAAAACATGTATATAACACATGGAGTAGTCTACAAAATGGTGGTTATAAGTGATCCACAATATACATATAATACATACATGTCAACCAAAAATAATTTACATCAAAAGGAGTCTCTATCTCAACATACAAATTAGGCTACTCATAAGTCTAAACAAACTAATATACTAATGTACATGTACCTAGCACCAGGTTAATCCACCTTTAGAGGTCATCGTGGTGCAATACCTGAAATATCTCGGTTTGACATGAGTATTCTAAAATAATAAATGGGTCAGTGTAATTTTAATTCAAATCATAATTAGATTGTTACGATGATTTAGTAAATCTCAAGGGTTTAGACAACTAATACAATGTTGAGCCATAAATACTGTTTCATGTGTCATGAAATCAAATCGCCAAACGTCACAATTAATAGATCAACTATTTATAAGCGAATTTCAAAGAAGTTTTGGTGAATAATCAAATCTCATAAAAATCCAAAAATTGATAATAGGAAATCCAAAAATAAAATGGACACGCCTGTAAACGCGTCAAATGTAAGATGAGCCTGCAAACTCATCGAACATGCCTATGAACGTGTTATCATACAGCGGGTTTGGTGCAACGACCTGGAATTTTCTACCATTCGCATCCGTACATGTCGGACTTGAATTGCTCAAAATGTCATATTGTTAATTTATATTTGGAAAAACTTAACATATACAGTAAAATAAATCAATCACAGAATCACAAATACAGAGTAGTACAATAATACGCAGTGGAATATATAAAGAATAGTAGTTCATGAAGCTACTATATACATCAGGGTTAGAAATAAAGTACATCATAATATCTCAAATACAGTGAAGTCTTCAGTATGAACTAATGACTTCTCTAAACCAAACAACCGGACAAGCTGAAAACTGAATCGATAGTTGGATCTCCAAATGAAGCTTCGAACTCCAAAGGTGAGTCTCTAATGCTGTATCACTCAGTCTGACCCGAGCGTAAAGCAAAACACAAAACACTCGAGTCAGGATTAACATTCTTATATCAATAAATCCAACTCAAGTGAAATAACAACTGAAATACAGGTAACTCAAAGGATGCTTGGGATAACCATCCTCTAAGGATCCGTGGAGCTATCTACAATGTAGAAATATACATTATAACACCGTAGTTATTTCAAATTAATTTATACTTCAAAACCAAAATATCATTTCATTTCAAATATAGCTATTTCCAATTTTATCACTTTCAAAATTACAATTCAAATTTACTCAATTTCCAAATTCAAATTTAGTCCAATCTCAATTTATCAATTTAAATTCAACTCAATTTCTAAATAACCATTTCAAATTTTATCGATTTCAAATCCGGATTTGAAATCACAAATTACCCTTTTACATTTCAATATATTTCAAAACTTTAAATATTCAACATTTCAAACTAAATTTAACGATTTCAGATAGATTTAGTTTATCTTTATTATTATTTAGTCTTGAGATATTCCCTCATTTGATTCAATATCGTTTAAGTAACCTTAAGTTACATTTTACTAAATATTTTCTTTAATTTATTTAAACGTGAAATATTCATTAAATCACTTAAATCAAAATCAAGTTATAAAATCATACCTTTAAATTTCACATTTAATAATTTCAAATTGATTTAATTAAATAAAATCCTTGATTAAATACCATTCCAAATAAACCCAAATTTATCTTCCCAATCTTACTCATTCAATTTATTACAAGAAAATCTATTTGAAATATAGATTTACATAAATACTTAACCATATTATATCAATCTAATTTAAATTAAATATTACTACTAAATCTATATATAAATTACCATTTTTATATAATATCTTAAGAATAAATACTTATTAAGCCATATATTTCTTTCCAAAACCATAGAAATTATTTTCAAAATATTTATATATGGACCAACGGTGTCTGTATATATTTCCTATCCTATGGCCAAGTGATACAGATGTTTACCATTTCAATCCGTACACTAAATATATACGGGTGGATATCATTTCAACCCGTAATCTCAGATTCAATTCAATGAATATCGCTTGGGTCTATCATTTCAACCCATAACGATTTTCTCCTATTCTAAAGTCCGTTCGGGTATGTATCATTTCAACCCATAGTGAATTCTATACTAACAAGGAACTTGCAGATTGATAACAGATATGAAAAGTAATAATAACAAGCATATATCATCAATAACAATATAATGTAAAGAACAGGATATGGTGTCATATCCCATAGGTTACAGATAATAGCATAGATGACTATTTAAACAACTACAGCAGGTGGAATAATACACAAAGAAGGCAACATATATTTCTTTCCGAAAGCAACAGAGAACCTGAAATATATAAACAAAATAATGGCAACGGTTGAATCCCCTTAATTTCAGCTGAAAAGTTATTTAATGCACTTTATAATTTGCTTGGAAAGAAGAGAAGCAAACAAAGAAATGTGATGCAGTGCACCAAGTTAAGTCGCTCACCACAATCAACTTAGGTCGCTCACAAGCCAGTTTAGGTCGATCACAAGCCATCTTAGGTCGCTCACAAACTATAAACGACCTAACAAGACATAAAAACCGACCCAACGAGTTAACGGTTCAAAAGGAGTTATGTAACGACCAAACACAGATGAGCTCACTTAGGTCGCGAGCCTCCTTAAGTCGCTAGGTCGCGAATGACCTTCTTAAGTCGCTACAGAAGATAAGTCGCTCCAGATGTTCAAAAGCTATTTTGTTAAGTCGCTGCATACCTAGGTCGCGAACGAGCTATGTTATGTCACTGAAGCTTAGGTCGCGTGTGTTGTAATTCGGTTGTAAGACGTTATTGTTGTAACTCGTGTGTTGTAACTTGTATTTTATAGGTCGTTTGAATTTTAAGTCGTAGGTCGTTGTTGACTTGTATGATAGGTCGCGTAGTGTTTTAGGTCGTAGGTCACTTGTGTTGTTGTTAAGCCGCAGGTGTGGGTTGTAATCTTCTATAAATAGCGGGTGAGTTGTAACATTTGGGTGATTTTGAATAAAATATTGAGTGCTTTGTGCCTCTTTTAAAATTGGAAGTTGAGTGTTAACTCCTTTCTCCATCTTTGGTTATTCGAGTGCACTCGAATCAACGATTTTGAAGCCGATTAACGTAATCTCATGCGCGAGATCAACGTAGAAGAATCGTAGATCTTTTAACACGGTATCGTGCGCGATCAACGTGTTGGAGATAGCTAGAATCCGGTATCTCTTGAGATCAACGAATTTGGGCACTTAGGTGTTTTCAATCCTTCGATTCAACTTTTCACCGTTTCATCCATTTTCGTTTATCCGCTGCGTCAGTTTGGTATCAGAGCTAGACTTAGCCAATCATAGCTAAGCCGAGCCATTGGGAATAAAGAGGAAGTGTTGGAGTTTGAGCCGAGAGTTATAGATCCGAGCCATAAGTGGAGGCGTGCATCACTTTTGTAGTTCAAGCCGAGAGTTAAAGTTTGTTTGGATTTGTTGAAGATTCGACAATGCCTCCGAGACGAGCTAATCGATTTCAAAATGTTGAAGATGTGTATCGAAGGCAAGAAGCTGAGCAAATGGAACAATGTATTAATGAAAAATTAGATGAAAGTATTGGAAAATTAGAGAAATTGATGAATGATATGAATCAAAGTCAAAGGAGAAGGTCACCAATCTCGAACCATGGAGGAAACAGAGTTTTGCCATCGGTTGCGGAAGCGAGGAGGGTGTCACCACAATCTTATCGAGATAGAAGAGAATCGTCAGTTTCAATGAGAAGAGAATATCATGAATACAGAAATGAAGAGAGAAGAACTCCATGTGAGTTTGGAGATGAGCCATATCATGATGCTGAAAGACATAGTAGAAGAGATATGCGTGGTCATAGAGATGTTGATGGTCGAGATCGATACCGAAGTACATTTGATTATGATGAAGATGGTGATAGATGTAGTGTTCATTATCGAGATCGAGACCAAGTACGAAATCAATATAGGGATGTAGAAGATGATCGTCGATGGGAGTCGGGGATGAAAACAGAGATTCCAGAATTCAAAGGAGGAATGATTGCGGAAGAGTTTCTGGATTGGTTATTAAATGTAGAAGAAATTTTTGACTTCAAGGAAGTACCCGAGAATTGTAGAGTTAAGTTGGTTGCTACACACTTGAGGAGAAGAGCTATAGTATGGTGGCAACAAACTAAACATACACGGGAAAGGATAGGAAAGTCGAAGATTGTTTCATGGGAGAAGATGAAGAAGTTGATGAAAGCTACTTTCTTGCCTTATAATTATCAGTCTCTTATGTATCAGCGCTTACAGAATTTGAGACAAGGGACAAAGTCGGTAAATGACTATGCAGATGAGTTTTATCAACTGATTGCTAGAAATGATATCATGGAGACCGAGGAACAATTGACAGCTAGATTTGTTGGAGGATTGAGAATGCAAATTCAGGATATGGTGAATATGTTTGATCCGAGATTCGTTGCTGAAGCACACCAGAAGGCTCTAGCTTGGGAAAGGAAAGGTAGAAGAGGAGGTTGTGCCTTTACAAGTTCGTTCAATCAGGTGAAAGGGGCTAGTAGCAATACTAGTGTTTCCAAGGCTGTTAGTAAACCGGTTGTCAATGAAGTTGCTAAGACCAAGGTCAACAACAATTTCAAGTGTTATAACTGTCAGGAGTTTGGTCATAAGAGCAATGAATGCCCGAAGCCTAAGAAGCGAGTGATGGTTGCTGAGGTTGAGGATGAGGATGCAAAAGTAGAGTGTTCCAATTCACCACAAGTTGAGGAGGAAGCAGAATTATTGTCAGGAGATGAGGGTTGTAATTTTATGATGAGGAGGTCGTGTTTGAAACCAAAGCAAGAGGATGATTTAAGTTAGCTAAGGAGTAATATTTTTCAGCCAACATGCACTATTCTAGGAAAGGTTTGTAAGTTCGTCATCGATGTAGGAAGTTGTGATAACATCATCTCTACAGAAGCTGCAAAGAAGTTGGCGTTAAAGGCAGAGAAGCATCCCAAACCTTACAAATTAGCTTGGTTGTGGAAAGGTGGGGAAGTGAAGGTTAATCGAAGAGCTTGTGTAACTTTTTCCATCGGAACGAAGTATAAGGATGAGATTTGGTGTGATGTGGTAGATATGGATGTATGTCATTTGTTGTTGGGGAGACCATGGCAATACGATAGAGCCGTGCAACATGATGGGAGGACTAACTGCTATAGTTTCATGTTTGAGGGCACCAAAATTACTTTAGTTCCTAAAAAGCGACAACGAGATGAAAACAAGTTGGAGGAGATTGAAGAACTAAAGACTCTATTACCTTTGAAGGAATTTGTCAAGGAAGTGGAGGATGAGCCTGAAGTATTTCTGCTAATTGGACGTGAAAGTAGTGAAGCGGTTGAAATTCCTGAAGAAGTTAAGCCAGTGTTGAAGGAGTTTGAAGATATATTTCCTGAAGAGTTGCCCAAAGAATTACCACCGTTGAGAGACATACAACACCAGATTGATCTTGTTCCGGAAGCAGTGTTACCACATAGACCACATTGTAGAATGAGTCCAAAGAAGCACGAGGAGTTGTGAAAGCAGGTGGAAGAGTTGCTTGAACAAGGGCGCGTACAAGAAAGTTTAAGCCCTTGTGCAGTACCAGCTTTGTTAGTGCCGAAGAAGGATGGAACTTGGAGAATGTGTACAGATAGTCGAGCACTGAACAAGATTACAATGAGATACAGATTTCTGATGCCTAGATTGGATGACTTGTTAGACCAGTTGATTGGAGCAGCTATCTTTTCAAAGATTGATCTGAAGATTGAGTGTCATCAGATTCGAATTCGACCAGGTGATGAATGGAAGACAACATTCAAGACATGGAAAGGATTGCATGAGTGGCTGGTCATGCCGTTTGGTCTTTCAAATGCACCTAGTACTTTTATGCGAGTGATGAATCAGATATTTCGACAATTTATTGGAAAGTTCGTAGTGGTATATTTTGATGATATATTGATTTACAGTGGAAGCACAAACGAACATCTACAACACTTGAGGGAAGTGTTGATGATACTTCGTCAGTAGCAATTTTACGCGGCAACAAAGAAGTGCGTGTTCATGACTCGAAATGTTTTATTTCTGGGATATGTTGTATCTGAAGGAGGAATACAGGTGGATCAGAATAAAGTTGAAGCAATCAAGGAATGGCCACAACCCAGGACGATAACAGAAGTTAGAAGTTTTCATGGTTCAGCATCATTCTACCGAAGGTTTATTCCACATTTCAGTAGCGTGATGGCACCTGTTACTGATTGTATGAAGGGCAAGCAGTTTTCATGGTCGAAGGAAGTAGGATTTGCTTTTGAGCGAATCAAAGAAATTTTGACGACAACACCAATTCTAGTTTTGCCAGATTTTCAGTTGTTATTTGAGGTACATACAGAAGCATCTAAAGTAGGAATTGGAGGGGTATTAAGCCAGAGGGGCCGTACAATTGCTTATTTTAGTGAGAAGCTTTCAGGAGCAAAGATGAGATATAATACTTATGATGTGGAATTCTATGCTATTGTCCAAGCCATAAAACATTGGAGACACTATTTGTTTCATAAAGAGTTTGTGTTGTATACTGATCATAAAGCCTTGAAACATTTGCAGGGACAGGATAAGGTTGCAGCCAGGCATGCTTCATGGATCGCATACTTGCAATAGTTTACATTGGTGGTAAAGCATAAGTCGGGAGCTACAAATCATGTGGCAGATGCATTGAGTAGAAGAAATCACTTGTTGACTACAATGAGTGTTGAAGTGACGGGGTTTGATGTTTTGTCAGAATTGTTTGTTGAGGATCCTTACTTTGCTAAGATTATAGATGAAGTCGAGAAAGGAAAGACGAATGATTATCTGTTGGTGGATGGTTTTCTATTCAAGGGAAATCGGTTGTGTATACCAGAATGCAGTTTGCGAATGAAGATTGTGAAAGAATTGCATGAAGAGGGTCATGTGGGAAGAGATCGTACTTTGCAGTTGATTTCTCAATCATATTTTTGGCCTTCCATAAGGAAAGAAGTTAAAAGATTTGTGGAGAGATGTCACATCTGTCAAGTTTCCAAAGGGACAGCTACGAATGTAGGATTGTATATGCCATTGTCCGTGCCTACTAGACCATGGGTTGATATTAGCATGGACTTTGTTTTGGGTTTGCCAAGAACTCAATGAGGGAACGATTCTATATATGTTGTGGTGGATAGATTTTCAAAGATGGCGCATTTCATAGCTTGTAAAAAGACCACCGATGCAGTCTGTGTTGCTTAATTGTTCTTTAAAGAGGTTTATCGACTACATGGGCTACTTGAGACCATTGTTTATGACCGGGATACTCGATTTCTAAGTCATTTTTGGCTGAGTCTGTGGAAGATGGTTGGGACTAAGCTGAATTTTATTAGCGCCTATCATCCACAGACAGATGGGCAAACAGAAGTGGTGAATAGATCCTTGGGAAACTTGTTGAGATGTCTTGTGAAAGATAATTTGAAGAGCTGGGATGTGAAATTATGTCAGGCAGAATTCGCACATTATCATGCTGTTAATCGAAGTATTGGATTCGGTCCATTTCAAGTGGTATATTCAGCAATTCCGAAGGGACCGTTGGATTTGTCGATAGTTCCACGTCAGAAAGGGGTTGTTAAACGAGCTTGTGATTTCATGAATGAGTTGCAGGAGTGCCACAAGATTGTTCATGAACGATTGCTTAAGTCAAACGAGAAGTATAAGCAACTGACAGATAAGAAGCGAAGGAGTGTGGACTTCAAAGAAGGTGATTTTGTTTACGCTGTATTAACGAAAGATCATTTTCCCGTTGGAACTTACAATAAATTGAAAGCTTGAAAGATTGGTCCAGTAGAAATCTTGAAGAAGATCAATGATAATGCTTATCGGTTAAGATTACCAGATCATATTCATACTGCTGACGTTTTCAACGTCAAACATTTGATTCCGTATCATGAAGACAAGCTTGTCGAGGAAGAGGAAAGTGTAAATTCGGGGTCGAATTCTTTCCAACCTAGGGAGGATGACGCAGTGCACCAAGTTAAGTCGCTCACCACAATCATCTTAGGTCGCTCACAAGACAGTTTAGGTCGATCACAAGCCATCTTAGGTCGCTCACAAACTATAAACGACCTAACGAGACATAAAAACCGACCTAACGAGTTAACGGTTCAAAAGGAGTTATGTAACGACCTAACACGGATGAGCTCACTTAGGCCGCGAGCCTCCTTAAGTCGCTAGGTCGCGAATGACCTTCTTAAGTCGCTACAGAAGATAAGTCGCTCCAGATGTTCAAAAGCTATTTTGTTAAGTCGCTGCATACCTAGGTCGCGAACGAGCTATGTTATGTCACTGAAGCTTAGGTCGCGTGTGTTGTAATTCGGTTGTAAGACGTTATTGTTGTAACTCATGTGTTGTAACTTGTATTTTATAGGTCGTTCGAATTTTAAGTTGTAGGTCGTTGTTGACTTGTATGATAGATCGCGTAGTGTCTTAGGTCGTAGGTCACTTGTGTTGTTGCTAAGCCGTACGTGTGGGTTGTGATCTTCTATAAATAGCGGGTGAGTTGTAACATTTGGGTTGGTTGATTTTGAATAAAATTTTGAGTGCTTTGTGCCTCTTTTAAAATTGGAAGTTGAGTGTTAATTCCTTTCTCCATCTTTGGATATTCGAGTGCGCTCGAATCAACGATTTTGAAGCCGATTCACGGAATCTCATGCGCGAGATCAACGTAGAAGAATCGTAGATCTTTTAACACGGTATCGTACGCGATTAACGTGTTGGAGATAGCTAGAATCCGATATCTCTTGAGATCAACGAATTTGGGCACTTGGGTATTTTCAATCCATCGATTCAACTTTTCACCGTTTCATCCATTTTCGTTTATCCGCTACGCCAAAAAGACACAGGTAAGGTAAGGATATATAAATTTTGTACTGAATAAGATACGTTTGTTGAAGCCAATAGCCTCAAAATCAAGAAATGAAAAAGGCAACAGGAAAAAGAACGGAACATGATTAACGGATAGATAATTAAAACAATTGAAATCTTTTTACAGTAACTTAAATACATTTATAGAATTGTTGCTTATACATAAGATAATTAAAAAAATTGGATTCTTTTTACAGTAACTTAAATACATTTATAGAATTTTTGTTTACATATAAGAGTTATAAATTAACTTGCTTAAATAGTATCAATGACATACAAACAACAAAATTTATTTTTATATTTTATTATTAGCAATTATTAACTGACTTGAATTTAATAGAATTTCACAATGAAATAAACTTTCATAAAATCGGATGAAAATTTACCATCTACTAAAATAAAATGGACGTATTTCAAATATTAAAATTTTATTTTAAAATATTATTGTTTAAAATTTCTCAAAAATCAAATTAAATACGCTATAAAATTTATTAAAATCTACAGGTCGTTACACTCTCCCCCACTCAAAACTTTTCGTCCCCGAAAAGGAACAAAGTAAGAGAATCAACCAGAAGCTATTGAAAACATTAAATCCATAATTCATAAATTTATTAATTTATCTCAAGATATTTTCCAAATATTATCAATAATCATTTACTTTTATTTAATTAATAATTTATAACACTAAAATTTTCTATTAACCATGTAGTATATGAATGAACCATATTTTAAACGGATATATTCAAAAAGGAAATAAGGTAGATTCGGAAAAATGGATATAGGTGAACAAATAAATTGAGCAGATAAGGTAGATTCAAAAGAATAGTATCGGACACGAATAGTTAATCCAATAAAAAATTTCTTTGTTGGAAATACCATTATAATAAAATACCTTTAAAATACTTTTATAACTCGATGTTTCAACAAGTTTATCCTCGTTCTTGTAGACTGTGGCCTTGCGTTGGTCAGGCGCAAAGCTAGAATTCTTCAAGTACTTATTAGACCGGTTTCAACACCCAGTGAGAATACTTGAAAAACCTTCAAAACCGATATGGAAAGTACAATCCAAAAAAAACACCTGGATCACAGGATACATAACAATGGTTACGCCTGAATCCTCCAGGAAACATCCGTATCCTTTAAGCATTCACTGCCTTGCGAATTACGCCATGATAAACAAAACCCGTGGACCGCATGATACATAACAATGGTTCCGCCTGAATCCCCCAGGAAACATCCATACCCTTTAAGCAATCTCTGCCTTGCGGATTACGCCACGACAATAAAATCGGTAGACCGCATGATACATAACAATGGTTACGCCTGGAACCCCTAAGAAACATCCATATCCCTTAAGCAATCTCTGCCTTGCGGATTACGCTACCCAAAAAAAGACCATGCGTTACGCCACGGTAGGACACTCGAGTATCACATCCGAAAAACCAAAATCAGAGAGAATAATATCGATAGAATGAATCCACAATGTGGCCACAAAGTGGATATCAAGCAGGAGGCACTTTCCATGTCATTACTTCGAAAATATATATCATATAGTACCTTTTAAAATCACTTTCAAATATCATACTTATATAAAGTCCATTATATATAAGATTTCATCTTCAAATCGAATACTTTCCAAAATCCATAGTATACCAAATCACACTTATATAGATTTTGATTATAAGAGATTTCACTTTTCAAATTGAGTACCTTTCCAAATCAATAGTTTTCAAATCACTTCATACTTATACAAATCAATTTTATCTAAGTTTGACATCTCCCAAATCAAGTATTTAGACAAATAAGGTTCTCAATTTCAATTTGTTTCAATATCGATTTAGTTTCAGAATCCTATATAATTTCACCAATTTATTTCTTCCAAATTAAATATCTCAATTTCAAAGTTCCTAAAATAATAGGTTTAGAAAATAATCCCAGTTTTCAAATTAACATAATTCAAGTCAAACAAATTCATTTCCAAAATCACCATATAAGTACTGGTTTTAATTCCAATCTAATTTCAAAACCAAATATTTTTCTCAAAATCAATTATACTCAAAATGGTCTCCAAATATATAACTATCCCTTTAAAACCTTTAAACTATTTATTTCTATTTGAAAATCCAATTTACCTTTTTGAAAACTATTATTCTACATATACATATGGTTTTATTAAAGATGTTACTAAGTTAAAACATTTAAAACTAAATTTTAGTCAAACATTTCAAAACTAAATTTCATATTGGTTTAATTAAAAATAGACTTTTCAATTTACTTAACCAAACAGTTTCAAACCTATATACTTTGTCAATTAATTTGTACTATTCGAAATTTACTTATCTTTGAAAATTAAACCTTGATTTGGAAGTGTTCGAACATCCAAAATAGTCGGAGAAATCAAATTTTTAATTCAAAAGTTGAAAATCAGCAACAAATCAATAAATCAATTTCGATAGATAGGGTTATACTAAATCAAACCCGAGACTTGAGGACTGAACACCGGTTCATTCAAATCGTTTCAAATATATATACATATATCCTTTGAATATCAAATCATACTTAGGAATTTTAATCAAAATTGGCTTCATAAAATCACTCGCATAGCAAAGCTACTAAAGTGGCCTCTCCCCCACTCGAAAACTCGAAAATCAATGTCGATGATGCATGCACTCATCATCGAAATTATTTCCCAACGACATAAGTGAGTTCTGGACTTCTATTTTCTTGAAAACTTCTTTGAAATTTCTTCAAAATCCTTGAAACCCATTTGAAGTCATTTGAAACATTTCATATTCGAAAAATACCTTTAAATCCTATTATTATATATTTCAAAATCTTAAAACCAATTTCAAAACATCGAAATTCAATCTCTCGAATTTCAAATTTAAAACCCTTCAGTTATAAATTATATTTATATAAATCCATTTCTTATGAAAAAAAATTCAAATTTCAAATCCTTTAGAAACTTCAAATTCTCATTTTTAAAAAAGTATATAATCCTTTCGAAAACATTCATTTTCATATATAGAATAAAATCATAGTTATCAAAATAATAATTTCGTACATAAAACAATTTCCAAAATACGAACATACCCGATCTTTCAAAGGATGGTTCAAGGATGGGTTTCAAAGCAAAGATAGAGATTCGAATTAGAGGACCTCTAATCAAATAGAATTCTGATTCAAAGATCGGCTCGATCAAAGATGAGATAATCAAAATTTCAAATAGAAGATGAATATACTTATATAAATTGTGGGCGACCTTAGCCGGGTCAACCGTGACTTTAGGAATATGATCGATGTGGAATTCCAAGGAAAATCGACGTTCAATCGCCAGACATAGCATTTGGCATAACCAGAGATAGCAGCATCTACACCGAGGATATATAAATCTTCGGTGAATTGGTGCTATTGTAAAGGAGTTTCACCCCTTTACAAATCATCCAAAGATTGGCGAGATCGCCTATTTTTATAGAGATCATCGTAGTGGAGATTATGGGATACTCCAGAATACGAATAGGGAGAGGCAAGAATAGATTTTGGAACCGAAGGAAACGTTCCAAAATTCAAAGGATATTTGAATCAAAAGGAAAAGATTCAAGCACGAACGAAAGGAATTCTGTAAGTAAATTTACCATACATGCTAAGTTTTGCCTAGAGCCAAAGCTTTGAAACCAACTGCAATGACCTGGAATTTTCAACCATTCACATCCGTACATGTCGGACTTGAATTACTCAAAATATTAGATTGTTAATTCATATTTGGCAAAACTTAACATATACGGTAAAATAAATCAATCATAGAATCACAAATACAGAGTAGTAAAATAATACGCAGCGGAATAAATAAAGAATAATAGTTCATGAAGCTACTATATACATCAGGGTTAGAAATAAAGTACATCAGAATATCTCAAATACAGTGAAGTCTTCAATATGAACTGATGATTTCTCTGAACCAATCAACTGGAAAAGCTGAAAGTTGAATCGATAGTTGGATCTCCAAATAAAGCTCCAAACTCCAAAGGTGAGTCTCTAATGCTGTATCACTCAGTCTGACCCGAGCGTAAAGCAAAACACAAAACACTCGAGTCAGGATTAACATTCTTATATCAATAAATCCAACTCAAGTGAAATAACAACTGAAATACAGGTAACTCAAAGGATGTTTGGGATAACCATCCTCTAAGGATCTATGGAGCTATCTATAATGTAGAAATATACATTATAACACCGTAGCCATTTCAAATTAATTTATACTTCAAAACCAAAATACCATTTCATTTCAAATATAGCTATTTCCAATTTTATCACTTTCAAAGTTACGATTCAAATCTACTCAATTTCCAAATTCAAATTTAGTCCAATCTCAATTTATGAATTTAAATTCAACTCAATTTATAAATAGCCATTTCAAATTTTATCGATCTCAAATCCGAATTTGAAATCACAAAATACCCTTTTACATTTCAGTATATTTCAAAACTTTAAATATTCAATATTTCAAACTAAATTTAACGATTTGAGATAGATTTAGTTTGTCTTCATTATTATTTAGTCTTGAGATATTCTCTCATTTGATTCAATATCGTTTAAGTAATCTTAAGTTACATTTTACTTTAATTTATTTAAACGTGAAATATTCATTAAGTCACTTAAATCAAAATCCAGTTATAAAATCATACCTTTAAATTTCACATTCAATAATTTCAAATTGATTTAATTAAATAAAATTCTTCATTAAATACCATTCCAAATAAACCCAAATTTATCTTCCTAATCTTACTCATTCAATTTATTACAAGAAAATCAATTTGAAATATAGATTTACATAAATACTTAACCATATTATATCAATCTAATTTAAATTAAATATTACTACTAAATCTATATATAAAATTACCAATTTTATATAATATCTTAATAATAAATACTTATTAAGCCATATATTTCTTTCCAAAACCATAGAAATTATTTTAGAAATATTTATATATGGACCAATGGTGTCTGTATATATTTCTTATCCTATGGTCAAGTGATACAGATATTTATCATTTCAATCTGTACACTAAATATATACGGGTGGATATCATTTCAACCCGTAATCCCAGATTCAATTCAATGAAAATCGCTTGGGTCTATCATTTCAACCCATAACGATTTTCTCCTATTCTAAAGTACATTCGGCTATGTATCATTTCAACCCAAAGTGAATTCCATACTAACATGGAACTTGCAGAGTGATAACAGATATGAAAAATAATAATAACAGGCATATATCATCAATAACAATATAATATAAACAACAGGATATGGTGTCATATCCCATAGGTTACAGATAATAGCATAGATGACTATTTAAATAACTACAGCAACATATTTCCATTTTCGTTTCAATTTAAATTAAATTTAATAAATATAAGAATGTTAATCATAAGTGATTACTCACTTTTCGACGCTAGAGGAATTTGACAAGGAAACGAGCTACGAATTCTAAAGCAACGCTAGATGGATATGATTCGATTAAGAAAACAGGCACGATGGATAACTAATAATGAGGAATCGATGGAACGATTAGGATCAGTTTGACATAAAATGAAAATAGACATATTATTAATACATATTCTGTAATCTAATTTAAGTCAAAAATCAAAATAATATAAAAATTTCTAAATCATCATTCTTAACTCAAGCATTAAAAATCAAAGATTTTTTTTTATACGTAAACTATTTCCCACAACAATTTCTTAAACACATATTATATATATACACACACACATCCCAAAATCCATTGTTTTAGAATAAAACGCAATTTATCTAAAACACCTACATTTACCTAAAGTCAGTACTCATCTTATATACAAGCTTTTAAGCGTACTTAAAAATATACTTATTACATATCTTAGAATACGAACAACTTAACAAGTATAGCATATGCAGACCTAAAAAAATTCATGCTGACGCCTAAAAAATAAGAAGCTGTTTTAAAACAAACCAAATATGTATAATACTTAAAATAGCCTATCAAAACAAAATAACTACATATTTTAACTTTAACAATGAGTTACAACACTAACAAAAAGTTTATTATTTTATATAAAATAGTATAGCATATATCACAGAACTTAATATCATTTACTTAAACAGACCATATACAAATAAACTATTATAAGCATGTACGCAATCCATCAGCCTCCATATAAACATATACATTATGTACATAAATTTGTATATATAAAGCAATAGGTATCGGTACAGCTTAAACAATGATGCAACTCATTTTTTTTTCAAAACAAAAATAAACAAATGCTAACATGTTTTTAAAATTCATATACACTAACCTATATATACTGGGTACATCTGCATCTATTTTCTATTTAAACCAATGTTTATAAAACTCCTCGCTAACTCAAACAAAATAAAAGTTTAAATCAAAATTTTACCCAAATTTCTTTACGGGACAAAAGACTACTGCTCCCAAATATATACATATATTTATTAAAGAATCAAAACATTAATGTATAATAAAATTCGAAACTGTTATATATGTCTACTTAAACACATTACTAATATAAAACTATAACCAATTTTAATATAACATACTATAACATAATTAATATATGCATGACTGGTAAAAATTTGTATAACAGACATATTTAAGATTTATATAAGTTTATATATGTTATATTAAATATATATATATATATATATATATATATATAAAATCAGAAAGCAAAGTATTCATATAAACGAAAATAGAATATATATACTACCTTTACATATATAACAGATAGAACTCACACGCAAAACAAAATATAAGTTTGTACATATATTGACCCAAAATAAAAAGCTCTGAGTTATATCTATATATACTAACGTATTTTGATCCAAAACTAACATACACATATAGTAAATTATATATATGTACTTTAAAGTCATAAACAACAGTGATAAAATATACTATGATGTAATATACTATACTATTATATGTAACACACGCATCATACAAAAAAAGAAAAAGAAGAAGTAACTTATAACACCATATAAAACGATTTGATAAAATGAAATATACTATAACAAAAGCAAGCAAATCTTGATAACAAAACTGCAGATTAACCCAAAATAAGTTTTAAAACAACTTACTTATATAAGTATATAGATGAGGGGGAAGGAAGTAGAAGGCTTGTTCTGGAATTGGCGAAGGCAATAAGATCCAGGCGGCAAAAGATGAAGCAGCGATTCTTTTATTTTTATTTAAAAAAAAATTCCTTGTCGAGTGAAAATATGAAGGTGGATTTGGCAAATTTATATTAAAAGCAGAGAACAGGGAGAGGGGGAAGTAAAGAAATATATAAAATGGGTAGAGTGGAAAAACTGAACTTTCAAAAGGTTAAAAATGTTTCAGCGGTTAAAACAAGTAATGTAGGAAAAACGAACAGGCACAAATTGGGAAACGTATCACACAAATAATAAATATAAAGTAGAAGGTGGGGATTTTAGGCAATAAATATTCACGTTGATTTATACACGCAAATAAAATATGAGCTGCAGCCAAATCAAATAATGAAAGAAAAAAAACGTAAGTACGATATACGTTTCTTCAAGTGATCGTGCAGAACAAGAGATAAAGGGAGTAATAAAGCTAGATGACCGTTTGAATTTTTACCGTTGGTAATAAAATAAATGAGAAGTAACATAAACACTTGATTGACGCAGATAATTAAGCAATTGATGTGCGTGTGCACCACGTTTCAAAATTTAAAACCAAAGGGAAATTAACTGTCACAATTTAAGGTACTGATATAAATGTAAAGTAGTGAATAATTTGCTGCAATGAAATAGCAACGGTTAGAAGCATTGATTCAGGAAAGATTATTAGAGCAATAAATTTGATTGGACAGGAAGTTTTGAATTTTTTTTAAAACAGAAGGAGATTGAAGAGTCAAAATAAATGCTTCAGGTAAGATAAAAGAGAAATAATAGAAACGCACGTAAAAATTAAGTAGGTGGAATAATACACAAAGAAGGCAACGTATATTTCTTTCCGAAAGCAACAGAGAATGTAACGACCCAGGATTTTTAGTAATTAAAAATTTAATCTTTAATTAATTTTAAATATTAATAAGTGAATTTATAAGTCAAATAAATTTTAATTTGAATAATTGGATTTAATTGAATAATTGGATTTAATTGAATAATTAAATCGATAATTTAATATGTTAAATTATGGAAATAATTGAAAATTGAGTTAAATATGATTGAAAATGATTTGTAAAATTTTATTTTATCATATTGAAGTTAGACCGATATTTTAGAACTTTTAAAATCGATTTAAAAGTTAATTTGTGAAAATTGAATATTTTAATATTTAAATCGACTAGTGAAAATAGTCAATTTTTGAACATCTCAGAATTGGACGAAACCAGTTCCATTGGATCCGTAATAGTTAGTTATTACCGGATTTCAATTTTCGTGTCAATCGGAGCTATCGTTTGATCGTGGCAGCTCGAAACGCATAGAATTGTTTTTAATTTTAATTTGGCGAGTTAAAATAGCCATTTTTCAAAAAGTCTCGGATTTCGACGAAACCAGTTTCATCGGATCCGTAATGTGATATTATTGTAAGGTTTCAAATTTCATGTCAATTGGATTTACCGTTTGTCCGGTACAAATTAAAACGCCTAGAAAATCGTTTAAATCGGTTTAATTTAAATTGATCGTTTATTGCTATAACTCGCACAGATGTCCGAATTAGCTTCCGAAACCTGTTACATTGTGTCCGGAACGCGGGGTAAACCCTAGAAACGCTGGTTACGGCGTGTAAATCGGAGTTCGAAATTACCGGATGAATAGTGTCGTTTTTTTCTTTATAAATAGCCACCATCACAAATAAAAAAAAAATTATAACCTAAACCCTAATCTATAAACTGCAGCCGCCTCCTATGGTGTGAACGGCCAGAAAATCATCTTCTTCTCCTCCTCTTTTCTCTTCATCCATTAACAATTAGACGAAACCTCCAACTAGAAAGTTGTAGAGAGTAACAAGATCTTAGTATCCAACGGCTATGATCGCGAATGGTGTTACGAATTGGCGGCAAATCGAGGTGGAAGGGGGCCGGTTGTGCACGCGTTTTCTGATGATAGGGGGGGCCGAGCTCCTTGCTCCTCTGGCCGAGTATGGCTCTTGCGAAGGGGGTCGGGATGGTGAGGGTTTGATGAAGTTTAGTCGAGTATTGGAGGAGCTAAGTCGAGCCCTAGTTCTATGCTATGGGTTTTGTGCGCGTATATGTTACCTGGAAACGTGAAAGAGGAAGGAGAAGAGGGGGGGGGGGGGGGGCGCACGGATCTGAAGGGTTAGGGGATCTAACGGCCAATAATAAGTTAGGTTTATAAATAGTTAATTTATGTTGAAATTATTATATATAAATTCGTGTAATCTTAGAAAATGCATATCTTTTTCATACGAGGTCGAAAACGCGCAAAACAAGAAGCGTTGGAATCGTATGGACGAGCACTACGCGATGGAGTTGGATTGGAGTCGTTTGGAGTTAGTGAGAATTTCGGGTAAAATTAAACGTCCGTTTAATTTTATTCGAAATAAATCGCTAAAACGAAATTGAAATCAAGGTGAGAACTTCTCACTCAATCGAATCAGTTTCGATTTTATTTTAAATAGTTAGATTTAAAATATTTGAATGCATGTTTGAATGATGATTGTTATCTATTGATTGTTAAAATAGACATTATGCGCCGTTAGTAAGCAGATGTTATTTATTAAAAACATATACCGCGAATATTTCATAAACAGTGAAATTGGTATTATATATAATAGCAATATATATATAGGCATATGTATATATTGCAGTTGTTGATTTCCCGCATTTTTTTAGCGGATGAGACCCTATTGCGCCGTCTATTAAGCGGATAATATTATAAATCCCATATACCGCGATAATTTCGTACTGGGGCGAAATTGGTATTGTGCTAATGTTTTTGGATGCAGGAAAACAGGTTGGAGGGATCCAACTGGATTCCTCAACAGTACTTATTTGATTTCAGATATTTTGATATTTGATGGATTATCATATCGATATATGATATCGTTGTAGTCGTGATTGACTATTTGGTGTGTAGCATCATTGGACCAAATTTGGAACTTTAAAATGATTTCAAAGTGATTTTTGAAAGTATACGTTTATAAAATATTTTTGGAATTGATTCATTTTAAATAAATAAACGATATAATTTTAATGTTATAAAAATTATGATTTTTGAGAAATATAGTAAAAAACTGATTTTTGAAAATATGGGATTAATGATTTTATAAATTAGTAAAATTGGGTTTTCTGAATTTATTATAAAAAGTTGAAATATAGGATTTATAAAATTTAATTATTTTATAAATCAGAATGATGAAATTATAAAGGAGATTAAAGATGTTTTAAAAGAATAATATAAATTGATTTTATAAAGGATTTATAAATGGATATTTATAAATGAAAATATTTGAATTATAAAACGAGTTTTTATAAGTGTTTGAATGAAGTGAAAATGAATTTTGTAAATGAATGGAATTTAAGGAATGAAATTCATAGAATTATAAATGGTAAAGTTATAAATGGAATTTTATAAACAGTAGGTTTATAAAATTTGTAAAGTTATTAAAAGAATGGTTTTTGAATAAATCATTGAATCTTATAAGTTATAGGATTTATAATTATGAAGTTCCAAGGAACGGTTTTCGTAAACGGATAAATTATAAGTATTTAACTTATAATATGAACTTTTAGTTTATAATTGAGTCATAAATTGGAATAGGTTAATAAAGGAATTTATAAAAGGAAGTAGTTATAAAATAAATAGAAATGGAATTTATAAACGTTGTTTTATAAATCCGCAAACGACTTATTTTGATAAGTAACTTGTTGAAACCTATTAATGGAGTTGTATTCACGTTTTAGACTGTGAATAATCCTTTGAAATAAAATGAATAAAAGGATGAAATTTGTTAACATAGTATATTCACGTTTTTGAATAGTGAATAATATGTTAAAGAAAATGTTTAGGATGAGATATTTTAAACAGAATTAAAACGATCTAACGATGTTTTAAAATGCGTTGAGATTCGAAACCATAGATTTCAACATTTATTGTTGAAATAGACGTTTTCGAGAAATAAAAGGAAATGGTGGACTATAACACTGTTGTTATAGTAAATGATTTCCGAAAGGAAATGTTTTGTATAGTATTGGGATTTATATATCTATTTTAATTTCGAATCCCTATACTAGTGATTTTGGGTTGTCGTAACGATGTTTTACGTAACATTCGTTTTGGCCCAAATAAATATGTTTAAGAGAATGATTTCCTTAAAGAATGAAATATATACTTAATCTCGATTTAAGTATATTGAATATTTTCCAAGTGTTGAAAATAGATAGATTTGAGAATTACTTAATAAGTAAGTATGGAAATGTTTTCCAATATAAAGTGAATATTTAGAGATTTTACCTTTTTGAAGATAAATTGAAATGAATAATTGAAATCGTATATGCATGGATATTGTGAAATATAAATTCACTATGGAATTTATAAAAGGAAGCGGAATTTGTTTAAAAATAAATATTGATTTATTTTTGAAGTGTGAAATTATATATCTAGTAAAGATATTTTTGGAAAATAAATAATTTGGAAAATTATTTGGAATCTGGTGATGTTGTGCATATCCATTGATAGTTCAATAACCGACTATCAATATTTCCCTTTGAATGGGTATTTGATGTGATTTGTTTGAATTTGAATGCCACACTTATTTTTGAATAAGCGTTCACTATTCGGGTTAACCGGGAAAGGACCATGGGGTCGTATAACCCATTCCGAATATGTGATACGTCGTTATGAATTGCATTTGAAGATCGGTGTTGAAGACCCGGTATTTGCGAGAGCGATAGGATGACCTGTCGATTGACTCTGCACCGAGTTGCTCCGGTATTGAGTTCTCCATATGTGATGGGAAATCCGATCAGGATTGTGAATATCCGGATTGCAAGGACTTCTTTGTAAGTGCCTTCGGTTTTGTTCGAGCCCAGAACAGACTTGTATGGATTGTATGTCCGACATTACAAATTGAGATGTAAAGCCGATTTCTTTCAAATATATTTCTGTTGGTGGCGGAGAATTTATTCTTTTAGCTTAACACCCTTCTCTGAGATGTACGAGCTTAGAGGTTATGTAGTTGAAGGTTATCAGCGATATATTCCCAATTTGGTAATGTGACATGCTGAGTGTTGCTGTAAATGATCATTGTGTTGATTATTTGTGATAGGATCATTTATTTGATCGTCTATCTTGGTGATCATTTGTTGACCCAAAGCATGGCTTTTGTATAAAGTATGTTTTTGTGGACGTGACTTCGTCGAGCCTCACACCCCGTGAATGGTCAAAACAGGAAAGATGCAGCAAGGTTATGAGGGGTAGCGCCCTTTAGGATATGTGCATTTCCTTCTGGAAAAGGGTGGTATCATGGTATGGAGCCCAGATACTTACTCATGTTGAAAACACTTTATGATTGTGTGAATTGATTGCGAGCGCTCGGTGAAAGGTCCCAAAGGACCGGGGGATGGCATATTCGGTCAGTTGTTACTCAGTTAGGGGTAACCCGGCCTTGTGTTGGTAGAGATCCGGTTTGGTTCTCGGGGATGTCCATCCAGAGGCATTCTCATGTGGCAATGGGAAGTTCCTTGGCCTGATCATTCGTTGGAAAATCCAAAGAAACAATATGATCTTGTACGGTATTAGTTGTAGAACCTATCATTCACTTATGGTGGCGCCCCACTGTTTGGATGGTAGCTATAGTAGGCATAGTTCGGAATGTCTATGCTGGCTAAGATTTATATTCTACTTTCGAAATGAATTTTCCCTACACTATGCACTAATAATAATATCAAATGTTCTTTTAATGCGTATCAAGCATCTTTGACTATCATAAGGAGAAATCTCCTCCGATTCTGCGTTTGCATTGTGTGTGTGTGCGGGAGGCCTTATGGTAGTCTCATTTTTAAAAGCATTGCGAATTGACTTTAAAAATATTCATCTATTTTGTTTTCAAAGATAAATAAACTGTTTTGAGTTCTCACACCAGTCACATGAATGACTCGGAGTTTATTCTTTTCCTTCCTAAACTCTGGGTGCCCACCAATTTCCACACGGGCAGTCAAGAGTTAAGGTTTATCAGGATTTTCTGGATATTCTGGAGTTGCTGGAGGCAAGATGGATGGCATGGCGTATTACTAGTATATAGTATTTCTTTTCCGCTGTTAGATGTTGTTTGTTATTGTACACTCTGATGATATGATGTAATGAAATGTGATGTAATGTAATAACTGATATAGTTCTTTGTTTAAAGATTATTCATTTATCTTTTATATGTTGTTCCGCTGCGAATTGTGAGATTCTGATGTTGTTCTGTTGTTTTCTTTATGTTCTATTTTCTTCAGTTCCGTTCTATTTTCTATTTTCTTTTCCCTCCATTTTCTACCTTCTTATCTCTTCTTTTATCCGTTTCTTTTTCTTAAACCATAACATTTCGAGTTTCCGACCTTCGATTTCTCGGCAGTCGATAAAGTGAGTATCGATGTTGAATTATCGAAAGTCGAAAATTTTCGGGGCGTTACAGGTGGTATCAGAGCATATGGTTAAGCGACAACCATGGTTCTGTTGGGTATTACTCATTAGAGATAGAGTCAGTAGTACTCTAGAATGAGTTTGAGTGTAATAATAGCTATGAGAGCGTATTTGTTAGTGAATATATATAAAATTGTTTTATATTGTGATGGTTGGTTTATTGAGTGGCATATGAACTTTCGTCAGCGTGGTCTGCAAAACTATGCCGAAGGGGTTTCTAAACACTTAAATAGAACAATTCGACACAGTATTGTTTTAGAATGGGTAAATGAAATAATTTTACCTTGAGTATATTTTTTTATATAAAGGAATAATTTTTTAGAATTATTAAAGTGGATATAAGTTGATCGTTTGGTTGTTTGAATAATCTAAGTAAAAGAATAATTATATAAGCAAAAGAATTATAAGAATTGAATTATAATTAAAGTGATTTACAAGTGAGAAATAAACTTATATATATAAGAAGTGAAACTATATGAATATATTTATGAATGTGAGTTGTAAATAAAAATGAATTTAAAGTTAAATGAAATATAAATTAAGAGATGTTGAATGAAGTTGATATTGGTATCAAAATAAATTAATAAAGTTAAGTAATGGATATGAACTTAAGTTATGTAAATGAAATTCAACTTTTGGTAAATTGAATTGAATGAATGGATTGAATAATAATCAATTAAATGTGAATAATTGATATGAAATAATGAATGTAAGTGTTAATTCATTAAAATCTAATGTTATTGAAAGTTGAATAATTGAAAGAAAATCAATTAATTAAACCAATTGATAAGCAAAGGAATTTGGTTGTAGTTAATATACATTGGTTGTTATATGATTGTTAGATTGATTGTATATAATTCATTAAGTGTTAATGAAATTAAATTAATGAAATTGAAAGTTAAATCAATTGAAATTCAATTGGAAGTTAAATGAATCTTAAATAGAATTGAATTTGATTTGGTAGTGAACCAACTTAAAAATGAATTAGTGAATATAAACTAATTGAAAATGAATGTTAGTAAGAACATCCACTGTTAATGAATCGAATGTGATTAAATTGAAAAACCAATTCATTGAATATTAATGAGAATATGAATGAATATTTATTGGTTATGAATTAGTTGGATGTTAGTTGGTTAATGGTTGAATATGTTTGCATTTGTTGCTTTTGTTTCAATTGCTATGTTGGCATATATAGTTATTATGTTGCTATATGTTGTATATCGATACTATTTTCATATATACATGTTCTCATGTTGTTTGTTGAGTGTTTAGTAGGTGCGGATCGCGTTTGCTTCGCATTTGGAGCTCGCTTTCGCGCTATATTAGCCGTATATGCTTGCCAATAAAATATAAGGTACATATCTCGGATTACATACCGTACTTTTATAGTTTTTCCCTGCGGGATGCCTCATTACTTGATGAGATGTATATTTGTGATATATATACTGTCATTTTTTTCGGATCGAGCCGCGCAAAGGAGACTATGGCGAATTTTTCCGAAAATTTAAGGCGTTAGAAATTTTTTTGAGAAAATTGAAAAATTTTGAAAACTTTAACTTTGATTTGGAGTTGAAAGTTAAACAATAGTAGTTGTTTTTGAAAAGATAACTAAGTATGATTTGAAACTTAGTAAAGTATTATAAGAAGTTTAATTATGGATTTATGGAAAATTAATAGATTTTGTAACTTTTCTTACTTGATAATTTCGAGGACGAAATTCTTTTAAGGGGGGAAGATTGTAACGACCCAGGATTTTTAGTAATTAAAAATTTAATCTTTAATTAATTTTAAATATTAATAAGTGAATTTATAAGTCAAATAAATTTTAATTTGAATAATTGGATTTGATTGAATAATTAAATCGATAATTTAATATGTTAAATTATGGAAATAATTGAAAATTGAGTTAAATATGATTGAAAATGATTTGTAAAATTTTATTTTATCATATTGAAGTTAGAACGATATTTTAGAACTTTTAAAATCGATTTAAAAGTTAATTTGTGAAAATTGAATATTTTAATATTTAAATCGACTAGTGAAAATAGTCAATTTTTGAACATCTCAGAATTGGACGAAACCAGTTCCATTGGATCCGTAATAGTTAGTTATTACCGGATTTCAATTTTCGTGTCAATCGGAGCTATCGTTTGATCGTGGCAGCTCGAAACGCATAGAATTATTTTTAATTTTAATTTGGCGAGTTAAAATAGCCATTTTTCAAAAAGTCTCGGATTTCGACGAAACCAGTTTCATCGGATCCGTAATGTGATATTATTGTAAGGTTTCAAATTTCATGTCAATTGGATTTACCGTTTGTCCGGTACAAATTAAAACGCCTAGAAAATCGTTTAAATCGGTTTAATTTAAATTGATCGTTTATTGCTATAACTCGCACAGATGTCCGAATTAGCTTCCGAAACCTGTTACATTGTGTCCGGAACGCGGGGTAAACCCTAGAAACGCTGGTTACGGCGTGTAAATCGGAGTTCGGAATTCCCGGATGAATAGTGTCGTTTTTTTCTCTATAAATAGCCACCATCACAAATAAAAAAAAAATTATAACCTAAACCCTAATCTATAAACTGCAGCCGCCTCCTATGGTGTGAACGGCCAGAAAATCATCTTCTTCTCCTCCTCTTTTCTCTTCATCCATTAACAATTAGACGAAACCTCCAACTAGAAAGTTGTAGAGAGTAACAAGATCTTGGTATCCAACGGCTATGATCGCGAATGGTGTTACGAATTAGCGGCAAATCGAGGTGGAAGGGGGCCGGTTGTGCACGCGTTTTATGATGATAGGGGGGGCCGAGCTCCTTGCTCCTCTGGCCGAGTATGGCTCTTGCGAAGGGGGTCGGGATGGTGAGGGTTTGATGAAGTTTAGTCGAGTATTGGAGGAGCTAAGTCGAGCCCTAGTTCTATGCTATGGGTTTTGTGCGCGTATATGTTACCTGGAAACGTGAAAGAGGAAGGAGAAGAGGGGGGGGGGGGGGGGCGCACGGATCTGAAGGGTTAGGGGATCTAACGGCCAATAATAAGTTAGGTTTATAAATAGTTAATTTATGTTGAAATTATTATATATAAATTCGTGTAATCTTAGAAAATGCATATCTTTTTCATACGAGGTCGAAAACGCGCAAAACAAGAAGCGTTGGAATCGTATGGACGAGCACTACGCGATGGAGTTGGATTGGAGTCGTTTGGAGTTAGTGAGAATTTCGGGTAAAATTAAACGTCCGTTTAATTTTATTCGAAATAAATCGCTAAAACGAAATTGAAATCAAGGTGAGAACTTCTCACTCAATCGAATCAGTTTCGATTTTATTTTAAATAGTTAGATTTAAAATATTTGAATGCATGTTTGAATGATGATTGTTATCTATTGATTGTTAAAATAGACATTATGCGCCGTTAGTAAGCGGATGTTATTTATTAAAAACATATACCGTGAATATTTCATAAACAGTGAAATTGGTATTATATATAATAGCAATATATATATAGGCATATGTATATATTGCAGTTGTTGATTTCCCGCATTTTTTTAGCGGATGAGACCCTATTGCGCCGTCTATTAAGCGGATAATATTATAAATCCCATATACCGCGATAATTTCGTACTGGAGCGAAATTGGTATTGTGCTAATGTTTTTGGATGCAGGAAAACAGGTTGGAGGGATCCAACTGGATTCCTCAACGGTACTTATTTGATTTCAGATATTTTGATATTTGATGGATTATCATATCGATATATGATATCGTTGTAGTCGTGATTGACTATTTGGTGTGTAGCATCATTGGACCAAATTTGGAACTTTAAAATGATTTCAAAGTGATTTTTGAAAGTATACGTTTATAAAATATTTTTGGAATTGATTCATTTTAAATAAATAAACGATATAATTTTAATGTTATAAAAATTATGATTTTTGAGAAATATAGTAAAAAACTGATTTTTGAAAATATGGGATTAATGATTTTATAAATTAGTAAAATTGGGTTTTCTGAATTTATTATAAAAAGTTGAAATATAGGATTTATAAAATTTAATTATTTTATAAATCAGAATGATGAAATTATAAAGGAGATTAAAGATGTTTTAAAAGAATAATATAAATTGATTTTATAAAGGATTTATAAATGGATATTTATAAATGAAAATATTTGAATTATAAAACGAGTTTTTATAAGTGTTCGAATGAAGTGAAAATGAATTTTGTAAATGAATGGAATTTAAGGAATGAAATTCATAGAATTATAAACGGTAAAGTTATAAATGGAATTTTATAAATAGTAGGTTTATAAAATTTGTAAAGTTATTAAAAGAATGATTTTTGAATAAATCATTGAATCTTATAAGTTATAGGATTTATAATTATGAAGTTCCAAGGAACGGTTTTTGTAAACGGATAAATTGTAAGTATTTAACTTATAATATGAACTTTTAGTTTATAATTGAGTCATAAACTGGAATAGGTTAATAAAGGAATTTATAAAAGGAAGTAATTATAAAATAAATAGAAATGGAATTTATAAACGTTGTTTTATAAATCCGCAAACGACTTATTTTGATAAGTAAATTGTTGAAACCTATTAATGGAGTTGTATTCACGTTTTAGACTGTGAATAATCCTTTGAAATAAAATGAATAAAAGGATGAAATTTGTTAACATAGTATATTCACGTTTTTGAATAGTGAATAATATGTTAAAGAAAATATTTAGGATGAGATATTTTAAACAGAATTAAAACGATCTAACGATGTTTTAAAATGCGTTGAGATTCGAAACCATAGATTTCAACATTTATTGTTGAAATAGACGTTTTCGAGAAATAAAAGGAAATGGTGGACTATAACACTGTTGTTATAGTAAATGATTTCCGAAAGGAAATGTTTTGTATAGTATTGGGATTTATATATCTATTTTAATTTCGAATCCCTATACTAGTGATTTTGGGTTGTCGTAACGATGTTTTACGTAACATTCGTTTTGGCCCAAATAAATATGTTTAAGAGAATGATTTCCTTAAAGAATGAAATATATACTTAATCTCGATTTAAGTATATTGAATATTTTCCAAGTGTTGAAAATAGATAGATTTGAGAATTACTTAATAAGTAAGTATGGAAATGTTTTCCAATATAAAGTGAATATTTAGAGAATTTATCTTTTTGAAGATAAATTGAAATGAATAATTGAAATCGTATATGCATGGATATTGTGAAATATAAATTCACTATGGAATTTATAAAAGGAAGTGGAATTTGTTTAAAAATAAATATTGATTTATTTTTGAAGTGTGAAATTATATATCTAGTAAAGATATTTTTGGAAAATAAATAATTTGGAAAATTATTTGGAATCTGGTGATGTTGTGCATATCCATTGATAGTTTAATAACCGACTATCAATATTTCCCTTTGAATGGGTATTTGATGTGATTTGTTTGAATTTGAATGCCACACTTATTTTTGAATAAGCGCTCACTATTCGGGTTAACCGGGAAAGGACCATGGGGTCGTATAACCCATTCCGAATATGTGATACGTCGTTATGAATTGCATTTGAAGATCGGTGTTGAAGACCCGGTATTTGCGAGAGCGATAGGATGACCTGTCGATTGACTCTGCGCCGAGTTGCTCCGGTATTGAGTTCTCCATATGTGATGGGAAATCCGATCAGGATTGTGAATATCCGGATTGCAAGGACTTCTTTGTAAGTGCCTTCGGTTTTGTTCGAGCCCGGAACAGACTTGTATGGATTGTATGTCTGACATTACAAATTGAGATATAAAGCCGATTTCTTTCAAATATATTTCTGTTGGTGGCGGAGAATTTATTCTTTTAGCTTAACACCCTTCTCTGAGACGTACGAGCTTAGAGGTTATGTAGTTGAAGGTTATCAGCGATATATTCCCAATTTGGTAATGTGACATGCTGAGTGTTGCTGTAAATGATCATTGTGTTGATTATTTGTGATAGGATCATTTATTTGATCGTCTATCTTGGTGATCATTTGTTGACCCAAAGCATGGCTTTTGTATAAAGTATGTTTTTGTGGACGTGACTTCGTCGAGCCTCACACCCCGTGAATGGTCAAAACAGGAAAGATGCAGCAAGGTTATGAGGGGTAGCGCCCTTTAGGATATGTGCATTTCCTTCTGGAAAAGGGTGGTATCATGGTATGGAGCCCAGATACTTACTCATGTTGAAAACACTTTATGATTGTGTGAATTGATTGCGAGCGCTCGGTGAAAGGTCCCAAAGGACCGGGGGATGGCATATTCGGTCAGTTGTTACTCAGTTAGGGGTAACCCGGCCTTGTGTTGGTAGAGATCTGGTTTGGTTCTCGGGGATGTCCATCCAGAGGCATTCTCATGTGGCAATGGGAAGTTCCTTGGCCTGATCATTCGTTGGAAAATCCAAAGAAACAATACTATCTTGTACGGTATTAGTTGTAGAACCTATCATTCACTTATGGTGGCGCCCCACTGTTTGGATGGTAGCTATAGTAGGCATAGTTCGGAATGTCTATGCTGGCTAAGATTTATATTCTACTTTCGAAATGAATTTTCCCTACACTATGCACTAATAATAATATCAAATGTTCTTTTTAATGCGTATCAAGCATCTTTGACTATCATAAGGAGAAATCTCCTCCGATTCTGCGTTTGCATTGTGTGTGTGTGTGCGGGAGGCCTTATGGTAGTCTCATTTTTAAAAGCATTGCGAATTGACTTTAAAAATATTCATCTATTTTGTTTTCAAAGATAAATAAACTGTTTTGAGTTCTCACACCAGTCACATGACTGACTCGGAGTTTATTGTTTTCCTTCCTAAACTCTGGGTGCCCACCAATTTCCACACGGGCAGTCAAGAGTTAAGGTTTATCAGGATTTTCTGGATATTCTGGAGTTGCTGGAGGCAAGATGGATGGCATGGCGTATTACTAGTATATAGTATTTCTTTTCCGCTGTTAGATGTTGTTTGTTGTTGTACACTCTGATGATATGATGTAATGAAATGTGATGTAATAACTGATATAGTTCTTTGTTTAAAGATTATTCATTTATCTATTATATGTTGTTCCGCTGCGAATTGTGAGATTCTGATGTTGTTCTGTTGTTTTCTTTATGTTCTATTTTCTTCTGTTCCGTCCTATTTTCTATTTTCTTTTCCCTCCATTTTCTACCTTCTTATCTCTTCTTTTATCCGTTTCTTTTTCTTAAACCATAACATTTCGAGTTTCCGACCTTCGATTTCTCGGCAGTCGATAAAGTGAGTATCGATGTTGAATTTTCGAAAGTCGAAAATTTTCGGGACGTTACAGAGAACCTGAAATATATAAACAAAATAATGGCAACGGTTCATGCCCCTTGATTTCAGCTGAAAAGATATTTAATGCACTTTATAATTTGTTTATAAAGAAGAGGAGTAGACAAAGAAAAGACACAGGTAAAGTAAGGAATATTTATATAAATTTTGTACCGAATATGATACGTTTGTTGAAGCCAATAGCACCAAAATCAAGGAATGAAAAAGGCAACAGGAAAAAGAATGGAACATAATTAATGGATAGATAATTAAAACAATTGAAATCTTTTTACAGCAACTTAAATAGATTTATAGAATTTTTGTTTACACATAAGATAATTAAAACATTTGGATTCTTTTTACTGTAACTTAAATAAATTTATAGAATTGTTGTTTACATATAAGAGTTATAAATTAACTTGCTTAAATAGTATCAATGACATACAAACAACAAAATTTATTTTTATATTTTATTATTAGCAATTATTAACTGACTTGAATTTATTAGAATTTCACAATGAAATAAACTTTCGTAAAATTGGATGAAAATTTACCATCTGCTAAAATAAAATGGACATATTTCGAATATTAAATTTTTATTTTAAAATATTATTGTTTAAAATTTCTCAAAAATCAAATTAAATACGCTATAAAATTTATTGAAATCTACGGGTCGTTACATTTGGAAACTCGTCAACATGTATGTGAACATGTAAAGATAGGCCTGTAAACCTACCAAAATCTCTAGTGAAGGAGTACTGGAAAATAGGCCTGTAAGCCCCATAAGAACTACCTATCAACGTATCAGAGAAGACGAGCTGGTAAACTCATCAAAATAAGATTTATACACTTTCGAATAGTAATCATTCAAGTAACGACCATGCATCCCATACTACACAGGTTTACTTGAACATATATTATAAGTAAACTCCACTCGGGTGTATATAGAGATTCAACCGAACAAGTCCACGAATTAACCAATGACGTAAACATGAGTGTTCCATTCCACTTGTTTTACTAAACCAGCTTAATTCAATTTCTCATTCAACCGAGGTCATGCATTTTTATAGGAAAATAATTTTATTTCGAAATTTATTTCGAAATATTTGTTTAAAAAGGCTAGTAATAAATAGAAGGAAAATGTTGTTTAATTTTTATCTATATGTCTGTACATATATATACACACACACACAAAATTTTTTTGCTTCGCAAACACTTTAAAACTATGAATATATATATATATATATATATATATATCTACTTATTAGAATGTGTGTGTATAAAACAATTTATTTTTAGAATATTTGCTTTGAAAAATGCTTTACAAATTTATATGTGCAAATGGTATGTTTGGTAATGTACTCATAGATTAAGACTTCTATGGAAATAAAAGCATCAAATTAAGAATTCAAAACTCGAAAATAGGGTTGGCAAATCATCACAAAACAAGCTCCAAAACAATGCAAATAGAGCGGTAAAAACTTCAAAGCGAAATGCAAATGAAACAAGTAGAGTTAGGGAAGATTGGCTTGGCTTGGAAGGGTTCCAGGGTTGTGACCGTTTAACCGGTCTTGGTGCACCGATCAACCGGTGCCTCTGTCTAGAGCACGTTCCAAACAGTAGCCAGATCCCTCTATTTTCCCTAAGGAGACTTGAATTTGCAATTGTAGATCATCAGTTAAATTGCATGCACTTCCAACAATAGTATATAACAATAATCACAATAAGAGATGGAGTTTGGTGATTACAGTAGTCAGAATTTGAAGCAATAGCGGGTTGAACATAGAGAGCACAATCAACAAACTTCAAACTACCAAAGATCATTCAATAACTTATCATCCATTCAAACAATCAACATGCATAGGAATTAAAACTAAATTTGTCGCCTTTCTCCTTAAAGTTAACGACCTATCTCCTTAAAGTCAACTTCCTATCTCCTTTAAGCACCCAGTCCTAATCATTCATACCAAAAGAAATATAACAAGCTGATCCTCAAAACCGAGATAAAAATCCTAAAAGATGTACCTAAGTTTTGAGATGATTACTTGAAAATAATTTGCTTCAAAAGTTTCTTGATTAGAGTCAAAATTAGGGAAGATTTGTAGGTTTGGTCTTAGTTTGAAAGAGGAGGGTTTGTGATGTTTTGTATATTGTTAGTGAAGTGAGGAACAAGAAGAATGAACGTACATACTCTTTTTTTCTCAATTATTTCTCTTCTTAACAGTTAATTATTTGGGCCTTAATAGCCACATCTCCAATTAATAATAATCAACTTCTTTTGTTCAAGTGGTTTCAAAGGATTAAGCTTTAGTATTGCAAATTCAATCAATATAAGAAATAAAGATTTCCTACTTAATTTATTTCAAAGAGGCAAGTTCTTAAATAATTTATTATATTTTCGACAAGAAACCATAATTTCATTAATTACAAATGATTTTCAATGAATATATTTTTAATGTAATGCTTTAAGGTTGATGAAAAATATGCTACTAAGTTTACATAATTTATTCCTTTCAAAATTTCCTTTTAGTTAAATAAGAAACTAAAATTAATACAATTCTGCAATATCTCTTCCATAATTAATTACTTACAATTCAAAATACCCCTCAAATTTACCTTTTTAATAATCAAAAGATTTAACAATTAATATCTTCATTTTCCATCAATGATAAATATATTTTTATAATCTCAAAATATTAATTCCATAACCAAATTTTCTTTCAATATAACACTCATTCTAAAAGAATTCTTCAAATTTCCACATATTCCAATCTTGAGAAATTTAACGACCCATACAAATTCAGTAATTAAATTTCTTAATTAAGAAGATTTTGGTAACTTAATGTTGAAGGAAATAAAAATTTAGTGAATTATTAATGGAAGTAATAACTTGGATAAGTTGGTAAGTTAATTTTTAATAACTTGAATGTAACAGTATAAATGTAAGTTAATTGTTAATAACTTGGGTGTAAATTCAAAAGGGAACGAAAAATTTATTTATAAGATAGTAATTGGTGTAATAGAAAGCTAAATAAATTTATTGGGAATGCTAATTGTAATTGGATGTAGATTAATGTAATAACGTTAATGCAAGTTGATAAATAACTTGTTGTAAGCTAATATGTAAATTAAAAAGTAACAGTGCTAATTTAGGTTAATAATTAATATGTTGAATGAAATGTCAATTTATGAATTTATTAAAATTGTAAAGTTATAATAATAGATGGTAATTGGTTGGGAAGAATAACTTTAATGATAATTAATATAGTAATGGAAGTGTGAATGAAAATTTAATAGAAACAGTGCTAATTAAAGTTAATGATTAATGAACTTGCATAAAACTCCAATTATAGAAAAATAATCTAAATGTTATGTTTGGCTATAAATTGAACATAATTGATTGAAATTAGTGGTATGAAAATTTATGGCAACATAGATTTGTAAGTAATAAAAGCTTATTTATGTGATTAAAGGGTAATGGTAATGCTTATTGTATGTTACCAATTGTTAATTGGAATTTGAAATGAATTTTACTAAATGAAAATTAAATAGAAACACAGATTTATGTATAAGGTAGAAATTGATGTAATAAAAGTATGAAACCAAGTAAATAAATTGATTGAGAATATAAATCGTCGTTAATGTATATATTTGGCTTGTAAACAAATATTATAAGTTTCCTGTTAAATTTGTTGATAGAATTAGAATTGAAAATAAATGTTAATCGAATAAATAAATGTACATTAATGTGAAAGGTAATACAATGGTTAGGAGTGTTAATATTTGGCAATTGACAATTTATGAATTTGTTAAGAGCGTAAAGTTCTAATTGATTGAAATAGTAAGTTGGGTGATAAAATTCAAAGTTACCTGTTTATTTGGTTTAATAATAAGATTTGAAAGCAATTTGAGTTAAATGAACCTTAATGTTACACTAATGAGAATTAATGCAATAATTAATTTAGTGCAAATAAATTAATGGAACCAATGTTAAGATCTTAACTGACTGTAGTTAACAATTGGAGATAATGTCAAATTTTATTGGTTGAATAAAAGAAATGGAAATTAAGTTTTATTAATATATTGGAATTTAATTTATGATAAAAGGATTAATTGCAATTAAATGAATTAAATATTTAAAATGGGGATTTAGACAATAGTGAGAATATTCATGTAATAGTTTTGAATCCAAGGTTTAATCCATCTTTTTGATAGGAATGAATGGAATAATAATTAATTTATTTAATTAAATGGAATTTTGGGAATTTTATTTATGATTTGCGAATTTAATGAAATTGATGTTACTATTGAAATTTATAAATTAATCATCTCTAAATTGACATTTAAATTTGTTAAATCATTGTAAATGATTGAGGAATCATAAGTGATGAAGTTTGTCAATTTTCGAATTGAAATTGGAAATTTGATTTAATTAATTAATTTTAGTTTATTTAATTAATATAAAAATAGCCATATTGGTCACTGACTTGGATTTCGACGAAACTAGTTTCATCGGATCCATAACGGTGAATTTTTGTAGGATTTCAAGTTTCGTAGTGATCTGACCTGTCGTTTGATCGTACGAACACAAAACGCATAGAAATCATTGAAATTGAAATCAATTAAAATCAATTAGAAAAATATTGACTTTAGCATAACTTCTTCATATAATGGAATTTGGACTTGAAAGCTTTTCCATTGCATTTAAAATATTTTAAAACATCTATTTTGATATATGGGTTGATCCAATTTCATTCCGGAGTCGAAACAGGCTTTTTAGGCCACTTTATCGTTAGCGCGTATATTCAACCCGATCCATCTATTCTATTTCAACCTTACCTATAAATACCCGATTATAAACCCTAGCCTACTCCTATTTATCATTTGTCTGTACGTATATTTCAACTATCTCTCCTCCTCAATGGCAGACAACAAAATTCCAGATCCAATTCCAAATCAAATGCAAAGCTAAAATTTCAACTCCTCAGAAAAATCTGAAAAAATTATATATCGAAGCTCTTGTTGGACGCATCTCAAAACTGAAATTCGTTTTTCGATTTGAACTACTGATTGTCCGAAAATTGAAGGTTTATTTTCGACCGTTCATAAGTGGTCGATGGATCGAACGGTGGATTGACGTTCCGTCGACGATCAGGTTGCGCAGTAGGGTAGAGGGAGATAAGGCGAGAGGATCTAGCAGCTTCAACCGTGCCCTATGGTTTAAAATTCATCGATTTTGGCCGTAGCTCGTGCATAGGCCGTGGTGGCTAGGTTGAGCCGAAGGCTCGCGCATGTTCACCTGGGGTGCGGCCGGAGGTGGCCATCGAGGAGGCGTTGTCAGATGGCGATGGATGTCGACGAGGGTGTGAAAACTTTTCGCGTGGAGTGGCGGCGCAAACACTTGGTCGCGATTTAGGGTTCAGTCGTGCTTTTTTGTAGCGTGCGCGTGAAGGTAGTGACGTGGCTTGAGGTTATGTTATTTTATTCTATTTTATTTTTATTTTTGATTTCAAATCATTTAATTCAAATAACTTCTATATACGAATTCGGATTCACACTCGGTTTTCTCCTCTATGTTCGTATTGGAATTCCAGACATTTTGGCGATAATTTGGACGGATCATGAGACTGTCCAATTTTTTGGTTTAAATTGGATTTAATTCAATTTAAATTCAAAAGGTGAGTGTTTTAACCCACTCACAACTTCTAAAATTTCTTATGTTTGTTAAATTTAATTTTTGTTGTGATTATGCATTTATTTATGACTTTTTCGTATATTTTAATCATCATCTCAGTTATTGCATTTATTTAAAGTAAAATCGTTATTCAATTTATTGTTGAATATAACTGCCAGTTAAATACCTGTTATATATATTATCAATTATCTATTGGTATGGATTGATTGTTTTGGGTGATGATTGTGATGGATGTATGATTTTATGATGGATGAATGGATGTTTTATTTATATCATCATAATCTGCAAGTTGTTATGCATTTATTTTGATTCGGGATTAGGTTTGAAATGATATACAACCGCATTTTTATTTTTAATTGCAGATTGAAATGATAAATATCCGTATCGCTTGACCATAGGATAAAAAAAATTATACAAGCACCGCGGTATGTGTATATATATATATATATATAAAATTATTTTTGAAATGTTTTTTATGGTTTTGTAAAGAAATATATGGGCTATACAGATATTGATTTTAGATGTTATATAAATGCTATTTTATTATTGATGTAGCTATGTATAATTTGTTTTATGTTATAAAATAAGCTAAATAATAAAGTTTGATTTCTTTTATATAATATTGTTAAGTATCTATTTAAATTCTATGGAATATAGAGTTATAATGAATCAAATAAAATTAAGGTTGGAAGATAATGTGAATTTGATTTGAATTAATGTAACATCCCGCCTTTTCGCACACTTTAAACCGACACACGTGCCAATTCAAAGCATACGCAAGGGCGGATTGTTATGGGGTAAATAAGAAAACAGAGAAGAAATAAAAACAAAACAGAATCTCATAGCGGAAGGATAAAATATAATAATCAATATACAGTTCATGATAACTGTTTACAAAATATTTATTTTACTTATACAATGAATATCAGAGTTACACATACCAATACAATCAATGCTGCGGAAATTTAGAGTGTGGTGCAATACTATAAATAATATAATACGGATTCTTCGTCTTCGTCCTCCAAAGCTAAAATCTTCGATCTTGAAACGCTCGGACTGACCCGAGCGAATTTGAAAAGACAAAAACACTCGAGTCAGACTAAAAGATCTTATGTGAGTTAAATTAACAGAAATAAATATGAGTACAGTAACTCAAGAGATGTTCGGGATTTACATCTCCTAAGGATCCGTTAAACTATTTACTATGTAGTATATTGCGCTATTATAATAGTGTCTATTTATAAAATAAACTTACTTTTTAATAGCGTTAAGGGGTTACCCATATAGCCCTTAACACAAATAATGCCAATAGTCTATACAGTACCGTAATACCTCCTGATCGGGAAGCTACCAGAGGATACTCCATAGGTACGACACAAATAGAAACTCGTAGTAAAGGCTCGGTATGGTAGGTGACACGGCACAACTAGGCAATGCCAGGGTAGATATACCAATTGCTATCCAGGCTGGTGGAAACGCGTAGCCGCAGTTACCGCCCACCTCGGACTAACTTCCCAAAATCAAAATATAGAAGTGGCCACTGAATCAATCCAAAATCAAAGTATAATATCGAAGAGGAGGGTCCGATCAGATGAATGACCTCATTGGCCTGAGAATCGCTCCTGTTTTAGCCACCTTATGCCAACTCACGGGAGTCGGGTCCACGTATTTACCTTACAGGAAACGTCGCCACCACCTACTTCATTCTGGAATCTCCACCGCGTACACGGTTGGTCAAAGTGGTTTTCGGTATCGACAGAGAGTATGTCCATATCCGATCCCGGTCTCTTTGCCAACCCATCGTTATTATAACACCGCGGTCATTTAAAAATAGGTTATACTTTAAAAATCAGAATAAACATTCCATTTCATAACCATGAATACGATATCATTTCAAAACCCAAAACCATATTTTATCACTTATCCCAAATATAATTCTTTTCCAAAATCATAATGCTTTAACTTCATAACGTCTGAAAATCAAATATTTTCAAAGCATAATATTTTGAAAATCATAATTTAAAACCATAACTTCTAAAAACTTGAATGGTTTGGACATTCAACGGTATATGAATTAAATGGTTTAACTTAAATGTTACTTTGTGAAGAAAATAGTTCTCATGGCTTTACAAATACATTTCTTTATTAAAGTCTAAACCAAAATTTATATTATCTCTCTCAAGTTCCAAAACCACTTCAATTTATTTATATATACGTATATCCATTTTGGGTATCAATATTTCAAACTAAAGTTGGATTTTATGCTTTCAACAAATCAATTGTTCTATTAATTAGTCTTGAATATTCATATAAAATCCATAAATAATAAGATTTCAATTTCTAGTAATAAAATATATATATTTTTTCCAATTCAAATTATACTAGAATATTCATTTCAATTTATTTTGGGAAAAATCCAATTATAAATATCATATCTTAAATTTCCAAACTTAACATTTAAACATATGATATAAATTATTAAACTCCATTTTCTTAATTTTCTTCCATTTTTAATAAAGATTTTTATACACCTTTTAATTTCAAAATTTTCAACTTCATATGTATATATATATGGAAGAAAAATATTTATACAATATAAAATTTAAGATTATTATAAACCGTATTCCATCCAAACCATAGAAATCACATTTAAATAGTTATACATATACCGCGGTGCCTGTATATAATTTTCTATCCTATGGTCAAGTGATACGGATATTTATCATTTCAATCCGCAATTTAAAAGATATAAAATTTTGCGGTTATATATCATTTCAAACCACAATCCCGAATGAAAGGAAATATGCATGATAATTTGCAATTTAATGATATACAATAAAACATCCATCAACATCACCCATCATCCAATCACAATCATCAAGCAATATCAATCAATAACAATTTATATTTGATAATATATAACAGGTAATAACTGGCAATTTTATTCAGATTAAATTTAACAGCTATTTATCTACAGTCTATATTCAGTAATAAATTATATAACTGTTAACTAGCAGTTCATATACAAACAAATAAATTTTAATTGTAAATTTATACGCAATAAATTAATTAAATTAACAGTTAAATTTAATAACTGCAATTCAACAGATATGAATAAAATAAACATGCCAAATACCCATAAATAAATTTCTATTCATTTCTAAAATTAATTTAACAAACATAAAAGCTTCTAGTAGTTGTGAGTGGGTTAAAACACTCACCTTTGGAATTTAAATCGAATTTAAATTCAATTTAAACTCAAAATTTTGACGGTCTCCAAATCCATCCAAACCTGCGTCAAAACGTCAGAAATTCCGATACGATCCCAGCAAAACAAACCGCGCGTGAATCCGAGCTCGTATGCAAAAGTTATGAAAATTTGAAAAATGGAAAATTCTGGTCCCGGGTCGACTTCGGGTTCGACTTCGGTGCGCCGCCTCAATTCCCCGGTGCTTGCTTGGAGTTTTCGCCAAAATGACCCGGAGTGACCCGAGTCATTTTCTTCCTGACCCGAAGTTGCTCTAGGGTTTTCTCCCCTGAAACCCGAAGCGCGACCAGAAGCTGCTGCAGATCCGAATTTTTTTTTTTTTTTGAACTGACTGGATCTAGGGTTAGCCCCCATTGAAGAATTAGAGAAGCTTGAAGAAAATACGCGCAGATAAATGAAATTAGGCGGAGGCTAGGACTGAATAGCTGGGTTTATATAGAGGGTTAGAGGTAGAGTAGATAGACCGTAGAATGAACGCGCGGAACAAACTATGGCCCAAAAAGCCCGCTATGCCTCCGGAACCGAATTTCGTAAATCTATATATCCAAATAGGTAATTTAAAATATTCTGAACGCGATGGAAAAAGTTTCACGTCCAAATTTGATCGTATGAAGAAGTTATGCTGAAAACAAAATTTCCAAATTGATTTCAAATTGATTTTATTAAAGTTGATTTCAAGGCGTTTCACGCCCGTACGATCAAACGACAAGTCCGATCGATACGAAACTTGATACCCTATAATAATTCACCGATACGGATCCGATGAAACTGGTTTCGTCGAAATCCGAGTCCGTGGCCAAAATGGCTATTTTTAATATTCATTAAATAAATTAAATAAATTATAAAAAAATCCAAATTTTATATTAAATTCTAAAATTGGCCAAATTTTATTTCTTATATGATTCGTAATCAATTGAAAAGATTTAACAGGCTTAGCTGTGAATTAAAAGTTGACAGTATATTAATTGCAATGTTAATTTCTACACTTTCTTATATTTAAGAATTTTATAAATTATATTCTCAAAACCCATACTTTAGATTTTTAATCTTTATATTCTCAACTTTCACTTAAAATAAAGATGCCATAAACATTAGTTCCTGATTCACATCATTATTCTTTAAGTCTAATTTAAATCTCAATAACGTAGTATTTAACGTTAGAATCCATTTTATTATGCATAAATTACAAATTTTACTGACCCAAATTTTCTTCTTTTCATTCCATATCAATTGTCAATCCTATAAGAAAAATTAACATTAGGTTCATACTTATTACAAATAACTCCAATTTCTTCCAAATAATAATTACATAACTATTAAATATTAAATCCATTTAATTGCAATAAATTCAATTGATTGCAATTAATTTCCAAATAAATTTGGATCTTTATTTGGTTATACAAAAAAAAATCCGTTATCACTTACCTAACAAAGTTATTATTACTTAAGATCTCATTGCATCCACATTTTCACATTTTCATTTCCTGGTTTCTTTACTTTATTCTACATAAATTATTATAAATGGGATTTTCTTGGTTACATCTTATTTGCATTTAACATTACTCATTCACCAATTCATTTCACTTTAACTGCGGTAAATTGGCGGATAAATTGAATTTGATTCCCAAAATTTAAATTAACAAGCAACAAGAATAGGTAACACACAATAGTCGTTACGCTAAATTCTAGTCACCTAAATAAGCTTTTATTACTTTACAAAATGGAATAACTTTTAAACTCATAAATGTAATACCAAAACCGTTATAAATCCAATAAATTTCCAAATCGAAGTTTGTACACATTTTACACAACTATTATGATTTCTCACAGAACGTTGAATTTATTAAATGACCATTTATTTAAAATTTAATTCCCTTAATTGAATCAAATGCTTATAATTTTTACATTCTTACCATTCCTTCCCATTATAAATTCATTAACGGATTTACAAATCTCTATCTTCCAAACATTAAATAACCAAACTGATTACAACCACTGTTCTTATCAAATTTTCATAAATTTGTTCAAATCTATACTCTTTTTCCATATAAATAAATTTTATGTTACTACTAGATTTTTTTATCCACTACAGCCATTAAATTTTACTATCTACACTTATTACATCTTTGTATTAATGAATCCCATTCAAGTTAATATTTATATTAATATTCACAAATTCAACATTTATATGTTTCTTAAAATTAACTTTCAACCAAATGTGCCAATTTACATTTCATTTCCATTCAATATATATTCATTTTATTCCGTTCATTCGGGTACTGCATTGAAATATATTTATTCTCTAATACTAACGTTATTATCATTAAATGATGATTGGATTCCAAGTTTTTATTCAATACCTTGAACAATAACTTACATATTAACCAAATCCTTCTTCTACTTAATTCAAATTGGATTATGTTCCAATTCCTATAACCTAGGTCTTGAGTTACCATTGACATAATTAAATTTATCGTTTATTTCAATCTTCATTTATAATTTAAAGTTCTACTAAACTAAATTACAAAACTTATGAACTTTAACAAATTAAATCCACCAATTAAATTTTTCTGATGTTTATATATTGCAATTCAATTCAGTTATTATTTCATAAATACCATTTTAATCAACTAATTATGACTTATAACCACAACACAAATCTTCGTTATTCTACCTATTGCCATATAACATTTCACTTGTTAAATCTTTAATCTCAGTTACTATATCCAACTCCTACATTTATTATAAATTAGATTAAAAATTATATTAATTCAATTCATTTAATATTATAAATTTAACGGGTCGTTACAATCTCCCCCACTCAAAACTTTTCGTCCCCGAAAAGGAAAAAGAAGGGAGAAGGAAGAATAAACAGTACATCTTATTTCAAATATTAACTTATAAACAATAATTTACTGGATTAATTTCCTTTAATGAAATATACCCGTTTATAATCGTTACAACCTTTTATACTTAAATCATTAAAGTTTGGAAAATATTCAACAAAATTCTAAGTCCAAAATTTACGGAAAATTTTGGCAGAGTCTCCTTTGTACGGTGAGGCTCGGGAGAAAATATAATATCAAAATATACAAATATATTACATATATTATCAAAATATTATATCCCAACACGGGAAAAATAGCGCTTTAAACGTAATCCGAAACGTACCTATTTGTCGGGCAATATACGCTTATTATTTTGGAACCAAAAGCAGTAGCAGTTGCTTCCATCACCTGTATTCACTTTTATAATCTAAAAGGTTAAATATTTATTTTAAAGTGAACTATTCAAGTGGATTAAATCATTAATCAACCAAACAATTCAACAACCATCAACCTTACAAACAACATACATACACAAACAAAGCAACCATTTAATCCATCAAACAAATAGTTGTTTGGGTTCAAACTTGAAATTTGTATGAAATGAAATTAACTATCAAGTGCATCCTTTACTCAACAGTCTTAGATGGAACAAGGATAGATTATTTATTCATCCAACAACTTCAAATTCCTTACCCAACAAACATAAATCAACAATAACAATTCAAACCAACAACCAAATTAACTTATTATACATTTATTTCATACTTCAGTGGGTTGATTTTCTTTCTTTCATTTATGGAGTGATTTCTTTATTTCTTACAAATTTTCAATTTCCATTTATCACAAAATTCATTATATTTGTATTCCAATTTATTTACTAAAGTTTCTATCCTCTATTTATACTTCTTACTTTTATTTAGTAAAATTTCCAATTTCTTATGCCTATACAATTAATTCTCATTAACAATAGCAAATTAATAGAATACCTTTATTACCTTACTCTTCACTTGTAAGATTTCCCCTTACATTTTCCTACTAACATTGCAACTTTTTTGTTATATGGTAAGTTATGTATGTTTTAAGAATGTAAGTGAAAATTTACAAGTTCCTTTTCATTCCTTTAATTAATATATATTTGTTTTATAACCTACAATTTCAACTTACCTTTAATCTCATTTATTTGTTTAATGTGGAAGTTTCCATTATATTTAATAGTAGTAACAGTTTAATTACCCACTTTCTATAATATTTAATTACAGTAACCCTTTTTAATTACACTTAAATTATTAACCCTTTAACCTTCATTCTTAAAAATAAGGAATTTTATTAATTAATTGCTTAGGGTTTACAGTCATTTATATATTACTTACTTTCTATTATATTAGAATAGGGGAAATTAAAGCATACTTAAGTTAATAACCCTACAATCAAACTTTATAAATTAAGGAATTTCATTTTTACTTTCTTAAGGTTAAAATCACCTATTAATAATACAACCTTTAATTTTAGTAAAATTCCAATCATCACTTAAGTTAATACCATTAAATTCTTATTTATAACAGTAATTTATTGAATACTTCATTTTTCCAAAAATTCTACTTGCATAATATTCTATTCCACTCTTAATTTACATTTCAATTTTTTATACTTGGTAGGTTATTTATGTTAAAGAAAAAGCAAAAGAACTTATGCAAGTTTAATCTCAACTCTTTTAATTCATTGATTACTTCTTTTATTTCACTAACCTAAAATTTTTTTACACTAATTAATGGAAATTCAAGAATTAATACCGGGTCAAATTCCAAAATTTCTTTAAAATAATAGATAATTAATTTCTTACAACTTCTATATCTCAATTATATTTTAAAACAATTAAAATTTTAGAAAATTTCAAAACAAATCTGCAGTAGAATTTTCTACAGTGGCCTTTCCCCTTCGAAAATCGAAAATGAAAGTCGATGATGCGGCCGTCATCACCGAAATTATTTTCCAGCGACAGAGAAGAAAGTACAAAATTATTTTCTTCAAAATCCTCTTTAAAATAATTTTTCCGAATTATACTAAATATTTATATAAGAAAATACTTATAAACCAAATCCCTATATCCCATAAATCCATTGAAAACAGATTTTCAAAATCCCGGACTTAAGTTCTAAAATCTCCAATTTGATTTATTATAATTTCAACTTAGCTTCAATTGTTATAAATATTTTCATTTCCTAACACCCAATCTATAGCAACCAAATATATATATATATATATATATATATATATATATCTTTATAAAATATTTTTTTTTATATATATAGAAAATATAATAGGCAAAATTATTTCATTCACCTATATTAAAAACAAATATTATGTCGGTCTGTCCTATTAAGTGTTTAGAAATCCCTATTGATGACATAGCGTCCCATGCATCAACCAGAATTTATAAATACAAAGCGGAACAGATTAACACAATATCAAATTTTTTTTATAACACTAACAAGTACGCTCTCTCATATATATACGCTCAGTGACTCCCATAGGATATTTCTACCCTATTAACAAAGAGTCAAACCCCACAAAGCCAAGGTTTATCGCTAAACCAAAGCTCTGATACCAACTGTAACATCCCGCCTTTTCGCACACTTTAAACCGACACACGTGCCAATTCAAAGCATACGCAAGGGCGGATTGTTATGGGGTAAATAAGAAAACAGAGAAGAAATAAAAACAAAACAGAATCTCACAGCGGAAGGATAAAATATAATAATCAATATACAGTTCATGATAACTGTTTACAAAATATTTATTTTACTTATACAATGAATATCAGAGTTACACATACTAATACAATCAATGCAGCGGAAATTTAGAGTGTGGTGCAATACTATAAATAATATAATACGGATTCTTCGTCTTCGTCCTCCAAAGCTAAAATCTTCGATCTTGAAACGCTCGGACTGACCCGAGCGAATTTTGAAAGGCTATATTTCAAGTTTTGGTTTTGAAATATTATAACTTTGAAATGTCATGGTTTTAGAAAAGGGTATATTTGAAAATAATATCAAATTTGATTTGATTTTTAAAGAGAGGAAATGATATCGTATTTATATGGATTTGAAATGGATATTATATTCTGGTTTTAAAAGTATAAATTATTTCAAAAAAGACCGCAGTGTTATAATAACGTTTGGTTGTTAAAGACACCGGGATCGAAAGTTGTCATACTCTCTGCCAGCTACGAAAACCACTTTAACAACCGTGTACGCGGTGGAGATTCCAGAATGAAGTAGGATGGCGGTGGCGTTTCTTTTGAGGTAAATACGTGGGCCCAACTCCCGTGAGTTGGCATAAGATGGCCAAAACAGAAGCAATTGACGGGTTAATGACGTAGCACCTTTGATCGGACACATCCCTTCGATATTATACTTTGATTTTTGGATTGATTCGGTGGCCACTTTTGATTTTTTCATTTGGGGGGTGTGGCTCGAGGTGGGCGGTAGATGCGCGTTACGCGTTACCACCGACCCAGAAGCATAATTGGTATATCTACCCTGGCATTGCCTAGTTGTGCCGTGTCACCTACCCTAGCGCGCCTTGTACGAGTTTGGTTTTCTCCCATAGCCCATGTGGTATCCTCTGGTGGCTTCACGATCAGGAAGGACTATGATATTAGATGGACTACTGGGACTATTACATGTTAAGGGCTATATGGGTAACCCCTTAATGCTATTAAAAAGTAAGTTTATTTTACTATAGACATTATTATAATAGCGAAATATTACTACGTAGTAAATAGTTTAACGGATCCTTAGAAGATGTGAATCCCGAGCATCTCTTAAGTTACTGCACTCACGTTAGACACTGGATAGGAGATGTCAAATCCCGTAAACATCTCTAACACCATTCCACTCATATTGTTTATTGTTGATTTAACTTACATAAGATATTTTAGTTCTGACTCGAGTGTTTTGTCCTTTCAATTCGCTCGGGTCTGTCCGAGCATTTCAGGAATCGAAGACTTTATTTCTAGAGGGCGAAGACGAAGATTTATTATTATCTATTATATTATTCCACTACACCATTTAATTCCACTGCATTAATTATTATTCTTTGGTATGTGTACTCTTATATGTATTGTATAAGTATAATCGAATTTTTTGTAAACAGCTTCATGAAATGTATATTTGATTATTATATTTTATCGTTCCGCTGCTAGATTCTTTTTTCTTTTTTTCTTTCGCTGTTTTTCTTATTTACCCTATAACAATCCGCCCTTCTATATGGTTTAAGTCTGACGTGTGAGGTTTATCATCGATTTAAAGCATATAGAAAGGCGGGACGTCCCAAGAAATCAATTTCTTCTCATTTAAATTTAAATCTAATCATCATTTTTTTATTACAGTGGTTCCAAAATCAGGATTGTTACAAACTCCTCCCTTAAAGAAATTACATCCCCGCAATTCCATTTCCAAGGAAAGTCCATGATAAAATATATTACTATGAGTAATACATTCATTGTTCAAAATATACATTATGTTTCAATAGCAATTACCAAAAGTATTCCTTTTATAAATTAATCGCAGTCGTAACATATCAACTCTCTATCTAATTTAATATATAAAATACATCCTTAAATTAAGCTCCTAGTTTATCCGATAAGTGTAATCTCCCAAAAAAAATTAGTTGGTACTTGAACTTATAAAAACCACTTAATTACTTTTTTAGAAATGTGAATTACGGATCTTAAGGCTAGAATAACACTAGAGGGAGGGTGAATAGTGTTTTGTGGATTTACTGAATCTTTTTGAAACTTATTATAACGACCCAGAAATTTTAACAATTTAATTTGAAAATATTTAATTAATTTTAAATATTTGAATGATGGTTTGGATTGAATTTTCAATATAATTTTGAAATTGGCGATCAAATTATAGAATTTAATCTATAGAGAGTTGAATAAAAATTTGAATCTTCAATTTTAAGCCGATTAAAATTATTTCAAAGGCTTGTAAAATTCATATTGATAATACTGAAGATAACTGAAGCTTCAGAATCGAATTTGAAAGTGAATTGTACAGTTTTGAAATTTATATCGTTTGAATCGATATTTAAAATAGCCGTCCGAGGCACAGTCTCGGAATTCGACGAAACCAGTTCCATTGGGTCCGTAATATTGAATTATTGCCGGATTTCAAATTTCGTATTTTTCGGAGTTGATATGTGATTACACGGCGAGAAAACGCGTCGAAATTAAACCGGATTCAATTTAAATTTAAATTTAAATTTAGTCAACTAACACACGTTACTCTCCTCTTCTCACGCAGAAAATCACGCCAATATCACGATGATGATCGTGTAAAGCATGCTTCCTTCCATTTTTAAAAAACCCCCTCTTCCTTGACCATTTCAAACGAAAAAAAAATCAAAGCCGAAGCCTACTCGACTCAGAGCAAACAAATAATGGCGTTCGAGCTATCAAGAAGCGGCGACCTGGGGATGGCGTGCGCACGGCACGAGGCGAGGTTAAATGGTCGCGACGCGACCGATGGCGGCGCTAAGGCTCGCGGCACGCGCGCGTGCTCGCGCGTGAAGAGGCAGTGGCGTGCGATTCAAGGTGGAGGCGCGATGGAAGGAGAGGAGCACTCGCGTGGCACGAAGCGGCGTGGGTCGATCGCAGGCGCCGAAGGAGGTCGGCGGCATCAGGCAGAGGCGCGACGCGATTAGATGAAGCGGCGCTCGTGTTGGCCTCGATTGGAGGAGGCGTGGGTTTCGTGGAATTGGGGTGCGCGACAAGGTGGAGGGGCGGCGCACGGTGAAACTAGGGCACGCGAAATACAGTAAGTTATTTGCTAATTTTTTTATTTTTTTATTATTTAAATTTAGGATATATAGATATATATACGTTTAAAGGAAAAAAAAATGTTTACAGTAAAGCAAATCCTGTTTATAAAATAGAAAAGTATATGTATAGAAAAATAATAATACAGTAAGGTTAAAGAGAGAAATTTATATATGCCTCTTAATTAATTATAAGTTCTTGAAATGTAGTTTAAGATTTAATTCTTCGATTAGATAATTTTAAAGAAGAAAATTGTTAAAATAAAATCGCTGATGAATTGAAATTTTCAAATGAAAATGTTTATTCGATTTATTTCGAATATTAATAAATTTTGTAAATATTTATACAAGGTATAAATGAAGAAAACAAGTTGAATTGGAAGTGGATTGCAAACGGGAATAAAGGTGAGAACTTCTCACTCAATCGAATCAGTTTCGATTTTATTTTAAATACTTAGATTTAAAATATTTGAATGCATGTTTGAATGTTGATTGATATCTATTGATTGTTAAAATAGACATTATACGCCGTTAGTAAGCGGATGTTATTTATTAAAAACATATACCGCGAATATTTCATAAACAGTGAAATTGGTATTATATATAATAGCAATGTATATATATTGGCATATGTATATATTGGAGTTATTGATTTCCCGCATTTTTTGTTTAGCGGATGAGACCCTATTACGTCGTTATTAAGCGGATAATATTTTAAATCCCATATACCGCGATAATTTCGTACTGGAGCGAAATTTGTATTGTGCTAATGTTTGTGGATGCAGGAAAACAGGTTGGAGGGATCCAACTGGATTCCTCAACAGTATTTATTTGATTTCAAATATTTTGATATTTGATGGATTATCATATCGATATATGATATCGTTGTAGTCGTGATTGACTATTTGGTGTGTAGCATCATTGGACCAAGTTTTGGAATTTTAAAATGATTTCAAAGTGATTTTTGAAAGTATAAGTTATAAAATTATTTTTGGAATTGATCCATGTTAAATAAATAAACGTTATAATTTTAATATTATAAAAATTATGATTTTTGAGAAATACAGTTAAAAGTTGATTTTTGAAATTATGGGATTAGTGATTTTATAAAATAGTTTGAACTGGGATTTCTGAATTTATTATAAGAAGTCTAAAAATAGGATTTATAAAATTTTTATTTTATAAATCAGAATGATGAAAATTATGAAAGAGTTTAAAGATGTTTAAAGTAATAATATAAATTGATTTATATTAAAAGATTTATAAATTGATATTTATAAATTTAGAATATCTTGAATTATAAAACGAGCTTTTATAAGTGATAGAATGATTTGTAAATGAATTTCATAAAGGAATGAAATCTATAGAATTTATGGAATTTGATTATTTTATAAATCAAATGATGAAATTATAAAAGAGTTTAAAGACGTTTTAAAAATAGTAATATAAATTGTTTTATATTAAAAGATTTATAAATTGATATTTATAAATTAAAGATATTGGAATTATAAAACGAGCTTTTATAAGTGATAGAATGATTTGTAAATGAATTTCATAAATTGGAATTATAGAATTATAACGGTGAAGTTATAAATGGAATTTTATAAACAGTAGGTTTATAAAATTTGTAAAGTTATTTAAAAGAATGGAATTTGGATAAATAAATGAATCTTATAAGTTATAAGATTTATGAAAATTTATGAAGTTTAAAGGAACGATTTTATAAACAAATAAATTATAAGTATTTAACTTATAATATGAAATTTTAGTATATCATTGAGATATGAAATTGAATAGATTTATAAAGGAAATTTATAAAAGGAAGTTGTTATAAAATAAATAGAAATAGAATTTATAAACATTGTTTTATAAATCCGCAACGACTTATTTTGATAAGGAATTGTTGTAATTTATTTATGGAATTATATTCATGTTTTAGACAGTGAATAATTCTTTAAAATAAAATGAATAGAAGTGATGAAATTTATTAACAAGTATATTCACGTTTTTGAATAGTGAATATTTTGTTAAAGAAATTATTTTGGATGTGATGTTTTAAATAGAATTAAAACGATCTAAAGATGTTTTAAAATGTATTGAGATTCGAAACCATAGATTTCAACATTCATTGTTGAAATAGACGTTTTCGAGAAATAGAAGGAAATGGTAGATTATAACACTGTTGTTATAATAAATGATTTTCGAAAGGAAATGTTTTGTATAGTATTGGGATTTATATATCTATTTTAATTTCGAATCCCTATACTAGTGATTTTGGGTTGTCGTAACGATGTTTTACGCAACATTCGTTTTGGCCCAAATAAATATGGTTAAGTGAATGATTTCCTTAAAGAATGAAATATATACTTAATTTCGATTAGGGTATATTAAATATTTTCTAAGTATAGAAAATAAAAGGATCTGTGAATTACGTATTGTTAATAAGTATAGAAATGCTTTTCCAATATTAAGTGAATATTTGGAATTTATCTTTTTAAAGATAAATTGAAAATGAATATTAGAAATCGAATGGAAATCGTATATTCATAAATATTTTGGAATGTAAATTCAATATGGAATTTATAAATGGAATTTGGAAAATGAGTTTAAAAATAAATATTGATTTATTTTTGAAGAATGGAAAATATGTATATCTTATAAAGATATTTTTGGGAAATAAATAATTTGGAAAATTATTTGGAATCTGGTGATGTTGGCATATCTATTGATAGTTCAATAACCGACTATCAATATTTACCTTTAAATAGGTATTTGTTGTGATTTGTTTGAAATTGAATGCCACACTTATTTTTTTTAAAAATAAGCGCTCACTATTCGGGTTAACCGGGAAAGGACCTTGGGGTCGTATAACCCATTCCGAATATGTGATACGTCGTTATGAATTGCATTCGAAGATCGGTGTTGAAGACCGGATATTTTCGAAAGCGAAAGGGTTTCTTGTTGATTGTCTCTGCACTGGCTGATCCCCGGTATTGAGATCTCCATATGTGATGGGAAATCCGAACGTGATTAGAGATTATTCGGATTGCAAGGACTTCTTTGTAAGTGCCTTCGGTTCTGTTCGAGCCCGGAACAGACTTGTATGGATTGTGTGTCTGACATTACAAATTGAGATGTAAAGCCGATTTCATTCAAATATATTTCTGTTGGTGGCGGAGAATTTATTCTTTTAGCTTAACACCCTTCTCTGAGACGTACGAGCTCAGAGGTTATATAGTTGAAGTTATCAGCGATATATTCCCAATTTGGTAATGTGACATGCTGAGTGTAGCTGTAAATGATCATTGTGTTGATTATTGTGATAGGATCGTTTATTTGATCGTCTATCTTTGTGATCATTTCTATGATCATTTGTTGACCCAAAGCATGGCTTTTGTATAAAGTATGTTTTTGTGGACGTGACTTCGTCGAGCCTCACACCCCGGAAATGGTCAAAACAGGAAAGATGCGGCAAGGTTATGAGGGGTAGCTCCCTTTAGGGTATGTGCATTTCCTTCTGGATAGAGGTGGTATCATGGTATGGAGCCCAGATATTTAACCTATGTGGTTACTACGAATTTATTACTTTGTGGTTGTTGGTTATCGGGATCCCGTGAGAAAGGTCGTTTACGATCGGGGAATGGCGTGCTCGTGTCAGTAGTTACCCAGTTAGGGGTAACCCGGCCTTGTGTTGGCAGAGTTCCGGTTTGGTTCTCGGGGATGTCTATCCAGAGGCATTCTCATGTGGCAATGGGAAGTTCCTTGGCCTGACCATTTGTTGGAAATCCAAAGAAACAATACGAAACTTGTACGGTATTAGTTGTAGAACCTATCATTCACTTATGGTGTCGCAACACTGTTTGGATGGTAGCTATAGTAGGCATAGTTCGAAATGTCTATGTTGGCTAAGATTTATATCTTTATTTTCGAAATAATTTTCTACACTATGCACTAGTAATAATATCAAATGCTTCTTTTTAATGCGTATCAAGCATCTTTGACTATCATAAGGAGAAATCTCCTCCGATTCTGCGTTTGCATGTGTGTGTGTGCGGGAGGCCTTATGGTAGTCTCATTTTTAAAAGCATTGCGAATTGAATTTAAAAATATCTCTCTATTTTGATTTTAAAGTTAAATAAACTGTTTTGAGTTCTCACACCAGTCACATGACTGACTCGGAGTTTATTGTTTTCCTTCCTAAACTCTGGGTGCCCACCAATTTCCACACGGGCAGTCAAGAGTTAAGGTTTATCAGGATATTCTGGATATTCTGGAGTTGCTGGAGGCAAGATGGATGGCATGGCGTATTACTAGTATATATAGTATTTCTTTTTCCGCTGCATTGTTTGTTGTTGTACACTCTGATGATGATATGATGTAAAGTATAAAATGTAATAACTGATATAGTTCTTTGTTTAAAGATTATTCATTTATTATTATATGTTGTTCCGCTGCGAATTGTGAGATTCTGTTATTGTTCTGTTATTTTCTATTCCGTTCTATTCTCTTTTCTTTCTATTTTAAAATGTTCTATTTTCTTTTCCCTCTATTTTCTTCTTTTCTTTTTCTCCATCTTCTACCTTCTTCTCTTCTTCTTCTTTTCTTTTTCTTAAACCCATAACATTTCGGTTTTTCGGCAACGAAAAATCGCAAACGTTACACTTATGTAATTTAATCACCAACAAATGCAATACACATACAGAGATTCAATCACAGAATAAGAAATAGATGCAAATAATAAACAAAAGCAGTAAAGGAAAGAAAATACGCAGTTACCCTACATCAAGTCCCGCACAATTATGTGGATTTCTTTTCAAAATAATCTCTCAGATTACACCCTCGATTTCAAGGCCACGAGGTACACCCTCCTGCATTCGAGTCCGGATCAAACTCTCTTGATTTACCAGGCCACAAGATCACCTAATCGGTTTCCAGGGAAACAATCACACCCAATTGATTTCTAGGCTCAACCACATCTTTTACTCAACAGTTTGATTTACAAATAATGCTATAACTCTGAATAGCACTGAAATCTTATAGAGAGAGTGGCAGAGAATCAAATAAGAGATAATCAAGTTCGATTCACTTGGTATTTCGACTGAGTATTGTTTGGAATTATATTGAATAAACGTGGAAGATGAAAAGGAGAGAAAATGAATGAAAATCTAGTAAAAATTCGTTTAGAACTTACTGGTATTTATAGAGATCAACAGCCATATATATTCATGAAAGGATATGACAAATAGACACTTCTTTTGAAAATTTGAAATTTGAAAATTAAGAGGCACCACGTTGACATGGGGGTAGGAGTATGTCGACATGCTCTAGACAAAAATGATGATTTTCTTATTAAAATTGGTTTCTGTAATTTTTTCAAAACAATTTCTGAACTTTTATAAATATACTTGAATATAATTTAAGCATATAAAAGTGTTTAGAAAGTAATTTTTAATATATAATCTTAATGATTTAAAATTTGAATATATAAATATACGAAAACAAAATATTAAAACAAGAGATAATTTAAAATCAAGGACAATTTTGAAATCAAAAATATTAAAAATGATAAAGATAATTTTGAGGCTAATTTTTTTTAAAACAAATAGGGATGTCTTTTTGAAAATAAAGTTTTGAAAACATTTTAAAAAATAAGAGATATATTTTTGAAACTCATTTTTATAAAATTAGTGGATATCGAAATAGGACCACTATATGTTCCACTAGATATTGTCGTGCGTTTCATCCCACTAGGAATTCATCCCTTTAACAGGCTCGAAGTGGATTCCATTCCATGAATAAATTTCGAATAAAGTACTTTCAAGAAGTTTTAACATAATTCTAGACTCAATACTTACCTTGTAATTTGAAATCTTGAACTCTTAATATCATGATACTCATGAGTCTTCAATCTTGATATCTTCGATCTTTAAATTCACAGTCTTGTATCTTCATACTATACAATCTTCATTGTTGGCACCTGCATGTTTATATCTTGCATATACATATATGTAAACTATACTGTTAGTATTTATATTTTATAATAAGTTCTAAGGTTGTTGTCATCAAAACTATCCTTCTCAAGGACTAACAATCTCCCCCTTTTTGATGATGACAACCTATGTTTATAAAATATACTTCATCTTTACTATAACTCCCCCTAAAACTAACAACTCCCTTAAAAACTAATAACTCCCCCTAAAACTAATAACCCCACCTAAAAATAATAACTCCCCCTTAATCTAAGCCTAACTATTGTAACTACTCTATTTTATAATTCTCCCCCTTTGTCATCAACAAAAATTAATCCTATACTAATATAACTCCCTCATAATCTAATACTGGAGCACCTGTGATAAATTAAGATGGAACACATACATACATACATATACATACATATATACATACATACATATATATATATATATACACACATATAATAGCATGATTTACTTAATGCAAACATAACAAATATGATAGTTTTAATCTAATAAACTTAAATTATGTTCAATATAATTTTATAAATTCCACTTAACTAGATTAATTCTAATCAAAGCAAATCAAACCAAACAATTCAAATCAAATCAATCAAACAATTCAAATCAAATCAAAAACAAGCAATTCAAACCATAAGGAGATCAAACCGTTTTAGAAACTTCAACCCATCCTTCTTCTCCAAAAATAGGGTCCTTTTTAATATCTTCCCAATCTTCATTATCTTGGATCAAAGTTCCTTCAGAATTTTCATTAAAATCATCTTTTTTAGGGAAGAAATCATTCAATGGAGGGCATCGAAATGCTTCTCTTGCTCTTTTATCATCTGCAATTGACTTAGTTCTAAGTGGCTTTGATTGCGGAGAATAAAAGTAAGTATATTCTTGAATGACTTGAGAGTTTTTTCAAGATTTTCACTTAGAGTTCGAGAAGAGGATTTCATTTTTGATGTTAAAAGACACAAACAAAGATGAGTAGACATAAAGAGTTTATAAATTTCTGGAAGAAACAGGTGTTTAAATAAGCAGGAATTCATTTTAAAATGAATAGACACAAGTTAGTTATTTTAAATTCAAAATTTAAAAATAACTAAATCGGACAGTTGTATGTCGAATAGGGTATTGGGGTATGTCGACATGGGTATGTTGATTTATGTATCTTCTTTGTTTTATGCATAAGTATGTATGTATATAAACTTATATATTATACTAGTATGTATATATATAAACTTATATATTATACTATCATTCATTCCAGAGGTACGATAAGATAGAAAGACATAAGATAGATAAAAATTCATAGATAGATGAGCTAATACATGAGATACTTCATAATATGATTAAAAAAGCAATACAAGTTCATGCAAAATATACTAGTACATCACATCCTAGTTTTTAGAATGTGCTAGAGGATGAGGAGGATGATGATATGCCAAGTTTTTGACCAACTTTAGCAAAGAACTTATTCATATTAGTGGTCGTATTATCCAATTTTTTATTAACGGATCTTTTGCGAATCTGTTGATTTTCCACTATGATCTTTTGATTTTTGAGCAGAGTTTTGTTGGAAGGATTATTAGGATATTCAATACTTTCCTAGGAGGTGTCTTCATTCTCTTCTACAATATCCATTTCCTCCCCTTCTTCTTCTTCTTCATTTTCTTCTTTCATCTCTTCATATTCCAACCTTTCATCCTTTTCGGCAAGAGATTCGTATTGTTGAAATATGAAAGGAATTTTCATAAGAGAAATATTAGCATGATTAAACACTTTTCTTGAAACAAGTTCTTCCCGTTTATAATCAACGCCAAAATAATTAAAAATCCGAGTGAGATAGATTCCATGATACAAAGTATTCTCACCCATTTTCAAATTCTTAGGACGAAGTTCATCCATAATCACTTGCACCCAATTAATGTCATAATGACCAAAAATAGCAAAACGAGCTTTACAAACTTTCAAAGTCGGGTTATTGAAATTTCCCGACCTAGGAGTGATAGTATGTTGTAAAAGAAGATTAACAAGACGTGCTTTCGGATGAAAGTTACGATTTTTATATTCAAAGTTGTCATCTCCTTCGAAAATGTAATGAAATGTCTCACGATCATGTTCATCAATATTAAAAGTAGAAAGATCCATTCCGAATTCTTGTAATTGAGAATGTTTCCCAAAATTCCACAATTTAAAACAATTTTAGTGTCTTTAACACTACTCCAAATTTTATTTTCATTTCCTTCATGTAAACCCCGATTCAAATTTGCATAAAACATTTTAACAAGATTTTGAAAATAAACAAAACCATAGAATTATAAAATAGACTAAGAATATTGTTCTCTTCAAAAAGAGTATTGATTTCATATGTAGAGAAATCGCTAAAGATAGCAACCTTTTCTGTATGAACTTTTCCATAATTAGCATAGCTTATATAAGCCTTAATTTCTTCTAGATCATTACAGAGATACACTTTAATGGTTTTTGACAATCTCATTGTGAATAGAGTGCTTGAAGAAGACATTTTTGAAGAGAGTAGAGAGTTTGAAAGAGTAAAAGAGAGTTTGAGTTTTGAAAATGAAAGTGAAAAGATATGATAGGATAAAGGAGATAAATAGATATTCAATAGGCATGTTCTCTAGTCAAGAGGTACCTTTTAAGGACATTGGAGTTGGTGAAAAGGTGGAGGGAAGTCCAAAGATTTGAATTCAAATTTGAATTTCAAATTTCTGACAGGCATGTAGACATCATGGGTATGACTATGTCGACATGGGTCAGAGAATTCGTGTGACTTATCTATTCTTAAATACTTTAATGTATGTATGTATATATATATATATAATATTTAATCTCTATATATTTTTCTGAAGTGATTATTAAATATAATAATGCTCTTTTTAAACATAAAATAAAAAATATTATAATACTTGGAAAATAAAATATAATAATAATAATAAATTTAAAATTCAAACAACACGTAATTTCAAGAGAAGTCAAACAATCAATCAATTTTAAATAAACAATTTCAACCAAAATATTGTAAATATGTACCTTTTTCTAGATTTGTATCCCTGAGATCATTAGAATCATGAATAGGCGTAAAACACATATTCGAATTTTCTGTCTTTTGATCATCATCGCATGAGGATGAATCTGATTCTGAATCGTCTAGAGTAGCGATATATGCTCTTTTCCTTTTCTTTGTATAATCATTTCTTGCAGGAAACTATTGCTTATCTAGATGCGGACAGTCTCTTCTGAGATGACCTGGTTCGTCATAGTTGATACATTTGACGTGATTTGTTACTATATATGGTTTCCAAAATTCCTATGATCATTCTTTTTGAGGTTGTTCATCTTTTTGCATTTTAGAAACTTTCGAAAATTCCTTGTCATGAAGGCTATTTCTTCATCATCATCACTACCCGATTCTGATTCATCTATTAATGCATTGAACGCAATTGACTTCTTTTCGAATGCCTTACTATCTCTTCTCTCTTACATTTTAACTTCGAATGACATTAGATTTCCAATCAATTCTTCAATCTTTAAAGTAATGGTATCATTTGCTTCTTCAATTGCAAGAGTTTTCTGATCCCATTCTGGAGTAAGAGAATTTAGAATTTTTATGACTTGATCTTCTTCGGATAAACTTTTTTCCAAAGATACTAGAGAATGCACAATGTCCTGAAATCTATTATACATATATGAGATGGAGTCATTTGAATTTATTTTGAATAATTGAAACTGATTCGTGAGTATGGATATTTTGGTCTATTTGACTTTGCTTGTTCCTTCATCAGTAATTTGCAAAGTTTTCCAGATATCATAAGCAATCTTACAAACAGATAGTCTATTGACTTCATTCCTATCGAGTGAACAAAATAAAACATCCATGGCTTTGGAATTATTTTGTGCAATGGTCTTTTTCTCAGCAGTCCACTGTGCAAAATTAGTTGTGGGTTCAGAATATCAGTTTCTGTGATATTCCAAGTATCCAATCCTTTTGACTGTAAATATATTTTCATTCTACATGCCCAATATGCATAGTTACTGCCATTAAAAAGTGGTGGTCTGGCAGTAGACTGACCCTCTACAAATGAACTAGTGATAGTGTTAACAGAACCAGTGTTGGTAGCCATTTTAAAAACCTTTCAAAATTCAGATTATGAACACTTTGAAAACCGTGCTCTGATACCAAATGTTAGAAATGTGGATTACGGATCTTAAGGAGAGAATAACACTAGAGGAGGGTGAATAGTGTTTTGTGGATTTACTAAATCTTTTTGAAATTTATGTAATTTAATCACCAACAATTGTAGTACACGAACACAGATATAATCATAAAATTAGACACAGATGGAAATAATAAATAAAAGCAGTAAAGGAAAGAAAATACTAGGATTTTATACTTGTTCGGAGTTACCCTACATCCAGTCCCGCACATTTGTACGGATTTCTTTTCAAAATAATCTCCTAGTTTACACCTTCGATTTCAAGGCCACGAAGTACACCCTCCTGTATTCGAGTCCGGGCAAACTCTCTTGATTTACCAGGCCATAAGATCGCCTAATCGGTTTTCGGGAAAACAATCACACCCGATTGTTCGAGGCTCAACCGCACCTTTTACTCAACAGTTTGATTCACAAATAAACCTATAACTCTGAATAGCACTGAGATCTTATGGAGAGAGTGGCAGAGAATCAAACAAGAGATAATCAAGTTCGATTCACTTGGTATTTTAGTAGAGTATGGTTTGGAATTATCTAGAATAAATGCGGAAAATGAAGAGGAGGGAAAATGAATGAAAATCAGGTAAAAATTCGTTTAGAACTTACTGGTATTTATAGAGATCAACAGCCATATCTAGTCGTGAAAGGATATGACGAATAGACACTTCTTTTGAAAATTTGAAATTTGAAAATTAACGGGCACCATGTCGACACGGAGGGTAGAGTATGTTGACATGCTCTAGGAAAAAAATTAAATTTTGATTTTCTTATTAAAATTGGTTTCTATAGTTTTTTCAAAACAATTTCTAAACTTTTATAAATATACTTGAATATAGTTTAAACCTATAAAAGAGTTTAGAAAGTATTTTTAATATATAATCTTAATGATTTAAAATCTGAGTATGTAAATATTTAAAAGCTAAATATTAAAACAAGAGATAGGTTAAAATCAAGGACAATTTTGAAATCAAAAATATTAAAAATGATAAAGATAATTTTGAGGTTAAAAATTTTTGAAACCAAGAGAGAAGTCTTTTTGAAAAGAAAGTTTTGAAATTTTTTTTAAAAACAAGAGATATATTTTTGAAACTCATTTTTAAAAAATTAGTGGATATAAAAATAGGACCACTATATGTTCCACCAGATATTGTCGTGGTTCCATCGCACTAGGGTTCCATCCCTTTAACATGCTCGAAGTAGATTCCATTCCATGAATAAATTTCGAATAAAGATGTAAGTGCTTTAAAGAAGTTTTAACATAATTCTAGACTCAATACTTATCTTGTACTTTGAAATCTTGAACTCTTGGTATCTTGATACTCATGAGTCTTTAATCTTGATATCTTCGATCTTTAAATTCATGAGTCTTGTATCTTCATACTATATTCATTGTCGGTACCTGCATGTTTATATCCTGCATATGCATATATATATATATATATATAAACTATACTATTAGTATTTATATTTTATAATAAGTCCTAAGGTTGTTGTCATTAAAACCATCCTTCTCAAGGAATAACATACTTCGCATTAATAAATCTCTGATTTACAAACTGTTCTTTTGGAAATATAGGAATGTAACGTATTCTAAAATTTATTTCCATTCCAAAATACCCTCTAGAAATTTTAATTCTCTTGGCAAACTTCTTGCCTAAACTTATAACATTGATTACCAATTAACCTTTTCTGAAATAGTAAGATCTTAAGACTACTTTATGAAATCAAAATTCCTAAACTATAGCCCTTGTTGGTCGAAAACTGATTATAAGATATTAAATGAGTTCCTTGGTCCTTAAATTAAATCTCAAAATTTTATTTCACCAAAGCCAACTCCATCCAAAATTAATATTTTTAAAGTATTTTATTAAATTGTAACACTCCATTTAAAAAATCTATTTCTGAAAAATGATTTCTTAAAAATTTGCACTTTATACCTAGTACCATTATTTTCTACTTCAAGAATTTTTCCAATATAAAATTTTCATTTAGTTTCCCATTCTTCTTCGTGTATTTATTTACGTAAAATTCATCATCATTTTTGAACAGGTTTCATTAATATAAAATATATTTTTCCAATTTAGCTTATCCATTTAGAAGATTAGCACAACATTTTATTATTTTCCAATTTGAAAATAAGTTTACACATAATTCTCACATTCCTTTTCTATATAAAAAGATTTTATGATTTAAAATACTCAACCTTTTATGGTGTTCCAAGATATTCAACTTAGTTAAACACTGAGAGAAGGAAGTAAATTAATTTAAGGATTTCTTCTAGTTTTAATTTTACAACTTCATAAAATGAATACATTTTATTGAAAATATTCTTTTCTTAAAGAATATTTTTATATAAAATGAAATATTCACAAGATCTAATTATTAATTCATTTTTAATTTCTTTCAAAAATAAATTTTCATACTTCAAATTCATAGATCAGGGCCAACTCCTAATAAGAAGTTGTATTTATACCAAAGGATTCATATTTATTTTCCTTATTAAAGTACTCATCTTATAAATCTTCCTCATAAACATCTTTCGAAAGTCTTCTCCTTCTTACTCATAAACTTATTTTAATCTTATAAAGTTAAAACTACAGAATTCAACCTTTTTAAAGAAAATACACTTATAAGGTCATATGGTGTGACGACCCACCTTTCTGACCCTTGAGAACGACACTTAATACATCCATGGTATTCATGTGCCGTTGCCCAAGTATTTGAAAGATGAGTTTCCATGGGGTAAAATATAAGAATGGAATAATAATCTCACAACGGAACGGTTAAATATAACATAAAAATAAGACAGTACATAAGGTTACTCCCCAACATGGAGTTATCAGAGTTACAACAAAAGTACTACTATCAGTCTAGGCAGTTATAACAACCTGCATTTCAAAATATACATACATAGAGACAACATCTCATAATAGCGGAAATAAATAGCTAGATAGATAAGGAGCCTCCTGCTCGTCCACCATCTTCAAAAGAGCCCAAAGAAACCTGTCATTTCTATACTACTCAAATATAAATGAGTACCCGAACGTTTAGGGAAAACAACAATTCGGGTCAGACAATAAGTCTGGCACGAGTACACTCCAAAAATAGAACACACAAAGTAACTAGTGAGACCACATCGCAAAAACGCAGAACGGGTTTTTCCCTCACAAGGACAACATCCAAGTATAAAAGAATGGATACAGATAATTAAACATCGCGAAGAGTGCAAGATGCTTCTCGATGAAATTAAGAAAGAATCAATCCAAAGATTTGAATCAAAAATAAGGAAAAGGAATTTTTCCAACAATGACCAGGAGGGTGCGCCCCCTTATCGAAAGTATAACTATAGAAAATATACTTGATAACTACGATGGCTCTCGGAAACCTCCAAGCCGGACCCCGCCATCCTTACCGAGTATCCGAGTATTTCACATCTCCGTGCGCATACAACCGGAACCAATCTAGAGTAAATATGAAATACCCTAATGGGAGCAACCCCACATAGCTTGGCCCCCACTCGCTCTTTATTTAGTCATTTCTGATAAAGGATATCGATGCTCTAATTGAGCAACAAATCGTCTTAGATTGACGAAACAAAAATAAAAGGAAGAAGGGTATCGAAATTGATAGTCAAGATATCGACTATCGGGGATAACAAAACGATCGTATATGGAAATTAAATCTTATACTCTTTCAATACTTGGAAAATATCCATATACTCATCCCATCGGTATAAGAATATTCTCAAAACAATTAAGAGGATTTCATATTTCAAAAGCATACTTAGATGGGTCAAAAACAATTGTCTATAAGAAATGCAAACGTTTTCCATCATAATTATAAAGATCATTTATGGAAATCAAATCTCCTACACTTGTCACGTTTTCGATATTCTCGACTTACTCTATCCCTCGCCCAGAAACAAAGCCAGGTAACTCAGGGCACTGGTTGCTCCTAGCCTTGCCTAGACACTTCGGTTCCAGATCTCACAGATAAATAATCAACCTACTCATCGGCTTTTAGTGCCAAGTATAGGACTACTTACTTTCCATAAATAACTCATTTAAATTATTATATAAATTTTGAAGCTCCTTTAAAATACTTTAAACAAAGATTTAAAACTTCCGTTCAAATCATAACTTAAACCCATCATCTTTAAAGGGGATTACAACCAAGAGGGAGTGAAGCTTCCTCTAAATCAAATGAGATAGCTAAAAGGGGTGTTGTTTCCCTTTAACCAAAAAGTCACCAAATGTCAATCTAAGTTAAAAGGTGGTGTAAGTTCCCTTTAACTAAACATCAAAGTTATTGCTCATAAACTGGCCGAGCACAAATCAAAAACCAAACAAGAATAATAACAAGAATAATAACAGACTCATTATTATTAACAATTTACAATCAATAGTTAACATAACATTTTTTTGAAATATGAATGAGTAAAAGGAAAGAGATTAAGATTACACTGACTGTAAAATAATTAAATTATACTCGCATAATAAGTTATACCCGCTAAACTATGAAAACAAGAAATATACACGTAGAATAAGTTACACCCACTAAACTATGAAAGCAAGGAATGTACTCACAGAATAAGTTATACCCACTAAACTATGAAAACATGAAATATACTCACATCCTATTTGCTTTGATGGAGACTTGGAATACTTCACCTTTTAAAATGAATTTTAGTTCTTTTCCTTAGTTCGTGAATGAAATAAAATGATATATGGACTTGGCTATTTATAGGTGAAGTGAAGGGTACTTTAGTAATTTCCTATAGCCTAACCTAATTCAACCAGATTTTGGTCCAATATAAGCTAGCCATATCGCATAATTTGATTCAACCATATTTTGGTCCAATACAAATCCTCCTTATCAACTATGGCCTTACCTGATTTGACCAAATTTTGGTCCAATGGCAACCATCCGCATGGCATAACCTGGTTCGACCAGATTTTGGTCCAATGGCAACCATCCGCATGGAATATAATAATCATTATGCTATTTTATTTTATTATACAAGTAATTTTACTATTTTGTTTTATTAGGCTATGTTAATAATTCTTTCTTGTTTTATTAGGCAAGTAATTATACTATTTTGTTTTATTAGGCTACGTTAATAATTCTTTCTTGTTTTATTAGGCAAGGTTAATACTTTTAGATATAAAATCCATTATTTAATCATTTAAAAACATATTAACTATTCATGTTCAAAGTGATTAAATTATGGGTCGTTACATCCCTCCCTCCTTAAAGGAAATTTCGTCCTCGAAATTAATCGGATAAACTCTAGATATAAAACAACCCAAATGATATCATATATACCACACAAAGATACAAGGAAAGTGACCTTAACACAACAGGTGAGTGCACTAAAAAGAAACAACAAAATACAAACAACAACTACATCAACTCGGGATAAGAATCCCTAATATAGTCCTCAGTTTCCCAAGTACAATCTCTAACATCTCCACTCCACTGAACCTTAACAAGATTCACAATCTTCTTCCTTAATAGCTTTATATCTCGAGAAACAATACGAATAGGCCGCCTAAGAATGGTTAGGTTAGGCTGAACCTCCAAATCAACTTGTTGTCTTGGTTTTATTATCATCGAAGGGACATGTACATACTTACGTAAATGAGATACATGAAATACGTTGTGCACATCTGATAGTCGATCTGGTAGCTCCACTTTATACGCAAGTTTATCAATCCGGTCTAGTATGGGAAAAGGGCCAATATATCGAGGGGCTAACTTCCCTGTCTTCCCAAACCTTACGACACTTCTCAGAGGAGAGGCTTTTACAAATACCAAGTCCCCGACTAAGAACTCTAGATCCCTACGCCTTTGATCTGCATAACACTTTTGCCGATCTTGCGCTTCCTTCATCTTTCTTCTAACATCAACTACCTTCTCATTGGCTTCTAAAATTATGTCTGGCCCACGAACAAGTTTATCTCCAGATTCAACCCAACACGAAGGAGAACGACAAGGACGACCATAAAGAGCTTCGAAAGTGGCCATACCAATGCTTGCTCGATAGCTATTGTTATAAGTGAATTCAACTAAGGGTAAATGATCTTCCCAAGAACCCCCGAAGTCTAGAATGCATGCTCGTAATAAATCTTCCAAGATTCGGTTCACTCTCTCTGTTTGCGCATCTGTTTGGGGATGGTAAACTGTGCTTAGACTTAGCTCAGTCCCTAAAGCAATCTACAGTCCCTCCCAGAACCTACTACTGAATATCGGGTCTCGGTCACTTACAATACTACGAGGAATCCCATAGAGTCTCACAATCTCCTTCACATACAAACTCGCCAGACTCGTAGCAGTCTTAGTCATCTTAACAGGAATGAAATGGGCACTCTTGGTTAGTCGATCGACTATAACCCAAATGCCATCATTACCTCTTCTTAACCTAGGAAGCCCATTAATAAAGTCCATAGAGATCTGCTCCCACTTTCACTTTGGGATCTCAAGTGGCTGAAGCAATCCAGCTGTCTTCAGCTGGTCACTCTTAATCTATTGGCAGTTTGCACAACAGCTCACAAAGATTGAAATATCTCGCTTCATCCCCTTCCACCAGAATACCCTCTTCATATCTTTGAACATCTTGGTCACTACTGGATGAAAAGATAACTTTGAATGGTGGCATTCGGTTAACACTTCTTGCCTAAGTCCATCAAAGTCTGGAACACAAATACGCCCATTCATTTTCAATATGCCCCGGAGATCAGTCTTAAAGCTAGAAACAACACCTTCTTCAACATCTTTCTTAAGTCGAGCTAAAATAGGATCTACCTCTTGACTGGATGCAATTATCTCTAACAATACTGGCTTAACTTCTAGATTTGCAACCATTGCTACATTCCTACTCAACGCATCAGCAACGACATTTGCTTTTCCAGGGGTATAAAGAACCTCTAGATCATAAGCGGCGAGAAACTCCAGCCATCTCTGCTGCCTCAAATTCAAATCTTTCTGTGTAAAAAGGTATTTTAAGGATTTGTGGTCCGTGTATAACTCAAACCTTTCACCCAAAAGATAATGCCTCCACATCTTTAGTGCGAAGACAACAGCCAAAAGTTCCAAATCGTGCGTAGCATAATTTTTCTCATGCGGCTTTAGCTGTCGACTCGCATAGGCAATAACTTTCCCATGCTGCATCAGAACTGCTCCTAATCCAGTTCCACAAGCATCTGTATACACAGTTAAACCTTCGCTCCCATTTGGAATGGTTAAAACAGGAGTGCCAGTCAACTTGTTTTTCAATTCATTGAATGCTTGATCACACTTAGAAGTCCAAACGAACCTAACATCTTTCTTTGTTAACTTCATCAGATGAGAAGCAATCTTCGAGAAGTCCTTGATAAACCTACGGTAAAAACCAGCCAATCCCAAGAAACTTCTAACTTCCGTCGCACTTTCGGGCTTCTTCCAGTCTTGCAACTTTAGCTGGATCCACCGATATACCTTCTCCCGAAATAACATGCCCTAGAAATCTAACTTCTCCAAAGATGGTACTTGGAGAACTTAGCCTTCAACTCATGGCTACTTAAGGTATCGGGTACGACACGGAGATGATATTTGTGTTCCTCCTATGTCTTTGAATAGATAAGATGTCATCAATAAAGACGAGAACAAATTTATTAAGAATGTCTCGAAATACTCGATTCATTAAGTCCACAAAATAAGCGGGTGCATTAGTCAATCCAAACGGCATAACTAACCACTCGGAGAAATTTTCAGGAGTTCGAAAAGCTGTTAAAGGAACATTCTCCTCTGCCACTCTTAATTGGTGGAAACCAGTGGCAAGATCTAATTGAGAAAATATCCGAGCACCATGGAGTTGATCAAACATATCGTCAATTCTTGGCAAAGAATATTTATTCTTGATAGTCCTTTTGTTCAACTCCCGATAGTCTACACATAACCTTAGAGAACCGTCTGCCTTTGTAACAAAGACGACTGACGATCCCCAACTCGAGGTACTACGTCGGATCAAGCCCTTCTGCAACAAGTCATAAATCTGCCTTTCTAACTCCCTCTTCTCTTTTGGAGCTATCCTTCGTAAGGGTTGTACAATAGGTCTAGTTCCCGGAACCAAATCGATACGGAACTCGACTTCACGGTGAGGAGGTAAACCTTGCACCTCGTCAAAAATATCTATGAAATCTCCAACAACCGGCACATCTCCAAGCTCTGCTTTAGTCACTTCGAGTGAATAGAGAAAACTGCTCATTAACTTCTTAGGCTCTTCACAACTAATATCAACACCAACATCTCCTGCATCACTAACTCTAACAAGCCTTCTACCACAATCCAAGATAGCTTTAAACTTAGACAACCAATCCATTCCCAACAACACTCCAAAACCCATATACCCAAGAACAAACAAGTCAAAAGGAAAGAGATGACTTCGACAAGAAATAGGTACATTTAGACAAACTATGTCAAGATTTGTCGGACCTCCAATTGGGTTTGACACACAAAGAGGATTACTTATGATAACATATTTAAGGTTTAGTTTGTCCATTAGATCATAAGAAATAAAACTATGGAAAGCTCCTGTATCAAATAGCACCCTTACAGGAATATCATAGATGGATAATGTACCTTGCAGTACTTGCTTCCCCTTTTGTTCAGAAGAAGTGGATGGTATCTCTTCAATGGTAAAAGTTTGTCCTTGAGATCCCTTTTTAGGAAAATGGCACTCATTCTTCATATGTCCTGGTTGTCCGCAATTAAAACATGTGGAAATTGGGCAATGATTTGCAAAGCGGCCCATCTTATTGCACTTAAAACAAAGAATGTTGGCCAAGTTGGTCTGCTTCTTCTGCGCTGAAGCACCATCTTCGGGTTTCTTCCCTGCACCCTGCTTCTTTCCCTTAAACTTACGCTTGAAGTTTGGCTGACCTTCAACCGGTATAACCGACAAAGGCTTGGCACTTATTGCTGGTACTACGCCCTACTGGACTCCTTTGTTAATATCAAGAGCCTCAAACCTCAAAGCCATGCTAATAATGTTGGTGAATGTACCCATAAGATGATTGGTCATTTCACGATGGAACTCTGGTCGCATTCCATTCACAAACATTTCATTTTTCTTGAGTGGTGTGTCTATCAATCCAAGTCCAAAACGGGACAAAGCATTGAACTTATGCTCATACTGCGACACGGTCATATCACCCTGCTTTAAGTCAATGAAACTTCTAAATAACTGAGTTCTTCCGGCTTCTGGAATAAACTGTGCTTCAAAAACTTCCTTGAACTGGGCCCAAGAAAACTCCCCCTCTGGAGTACTTGCTGTTTCTGAATCCCACCAATCCATCGCCGACTTTTGAAGTTGTCGCGATGCCAACAGCCGTTTCTCCGCATCTTCCAACCGAAGATCTCCAAATATTCTTTCACAAGTTCAGAGCCACATCTACACCCCAAGAATGTCTTCAATCCCATAGAATGGTTTCCCACCCAAAGCGGTAAAATTACTACACAAAGCTGCAACGTTCATAGGGGTATGAACTTGCACTAGCATTTCCTATGCCGGATCTACAACTGACATAGTAGCACTTTTAGGTACCCTGCCATTGGTATCCGTGCTAGTTCTAGATCCTCTCCTTCCTCCTCTTCTTGTATTCATTTTCTATTATCTGAAAAAATAACAGGTATCTTTAGAATACAAAAATAGGATTAAAATGGTTTAAGGAAATAACACTAAAGGATCTAAAACTAGACTTTAGAGGATAAATATTATTATTATAAAAATTACAAATACGCTCCCTCAAGATTAACTCATTCTAGGGCATCACTTACCCTATCTCTGGTGAGTTGTACCCCAATCAGGCTAAGGCGTTCGGTCAACTGAAGCTCTGATACCAACTGTGACGACCCACCTTTCTGACCCTTGAGAACGACACTTAAAACATCCATGGTATTCATGTGCTGTTGCCCAAGTATCTGAAAGACGAGTTGCCATGGGGTAAAATATAAGTACGGAATAATAATATCACAACGGAACAGTTAAATATAACATAAAAATAAGACAGTACATAAGGTTACTCCCCAACATGGAGTTATCAGAGTTACAACAAAAGTTTTGAAAATTCTTTTTAATTTTGACGTATTTCCAAGGTTCATTTTCTATAATTTCTATTTTTAATGAAGTTCTGAAAATTCTTTTTAATTTTGTTTTAAATATCTCATTCTGGATAAATTGCTTTCTTACTAATCAAATGTGAAACTTTGTATTACTATTATTATCTTTTTTCTTTTATAAATAATATAACTGCTTCCAAATTATTCATCATTAAAATTAATCTTGAAAAGATAATTTTTTTTAAATTCAAATCATCGGTACATAAAGTTGCGATTGTTTCCAAATTTTCTTAATTTAAAATTTTCCAAAATTTGCTTGCACAAATATTTTACATCCATTATGACACAAATTTCTTTTATGACTAAATACACTTTACGGTTTTCAAAATATTTAATTTTTCTTTGTTATCTATATTTATAACAAGGAGGTGAAATAATGGAAAGACCTCTCAATAAATATTTTAACCCATTTTTTCAAATAGCTTTAATAACTACATCTTTTATTTGAAATAAGGGTTACTTTTCAATCAAATAGGAAAAGCACAACAAACTTCTTATTGTTCGACACTTACATTTTTCGAATTAAATTTATTCTTTTGGGATTTAAGAATTGTAATATGCAAATCTCCTAAAATTGAGTTGTATCTAGAAAGCCATATTTTTGTAAATCCTTTTTATTAACAAGATAAAATTATCCAAAGTTCATTATCTCAAAGTAATTTAGTAGAAGGACTAGGGTTTTACTTCTTCTTCCTTTAACTTAGAACACCCAAGGATAATTGTTTTATCATTTATTTAAATCAAAATAGATTAAACAAAATCTATCAAAAGTATTACATGAATTCATTCTAGTATCTGTCTTATAATTAAACCTATATAAATTCACATATCCTAAACAATATACTGATGTTGTTTTGCCATCCATCTATAACGAATTGCTTTGTCAATTAACTACAATGCTCATCATAAAATCATCATCGCCTTGTCACTGACCTCGGCCATCGCTAAAACTTTGGAGCTGCACTCAACATCATAACACTAATACATATAGTGTATCCTTATTATCTTTATTAATATTACTTTTTAGCCGTCAAATTTTAAATTAATACATTTATATATGACTATTTTCATATATATAATTTCCACCATTTACTTCCTAAAATAACTTTCCAAGTAGTATTATTCAATCTCAAAACTTTTTTGTCTTCAAACCTTTACATGTGTATTTATATTTACATATATCTCCAAAACAACATTTCATTTTTAGGAAGTAATTACTTCAAAAATTTATTACCTCTTTAATTATTAATTATAACTTTCTCATTTCCAATTATTATACTTTTAAAACATTATAACCTAAAGCGCAATTTTATTACTCAAAATATTATATCTAATTGTCTTTTTTTGATGTTTAGAAATCCCTATCGACACTATAGCGTCCCACGTCTCGACCAGAATTCATGAAGAGCCTAACGGGAAATTTAACACGAATTTACATATATATCTAGAAATTCTTTTAAATATAATATACATACATCTTTTAAAATCTTGCTTTTGCAAATGTTAGATTGCTTATATTAATCATAATTAAACACCCTATATTGGTTTATTCTTTGTACCTGATTTTTTTTAAAATTCAATTAGATGATTGCTTTGCAAAAAGGCTTACCAGTTAACGTCAATGTTTATGAAAAATAAATGATTCATTTACAATAATTCATTAGTAATCAAACACTAAATTTTAATTTAGTTCTCTAGTTCCATTCGACTAACAATATATATATATATATATATATGTATGTATATATATATATATATATATCCTACGGTGATTACTATATGAAGACACCAAAAGGTCTAATTATTAATATCAAGTGCATCGAACAACTAATCAATCAGTTAAAGTGCTCAGGGGGAAGCAGTCTATTCGCTTCCGCTGCGTAACACTAATCACTAAAGGATCATGACACTACGATTCAATCCTAAGTCATTTAAGGTCTAAATTACACAAACATAATAATAATTTATATAGTGATGTTAAATCTCACAAATACTCCCCAATGATTATTCCCTAATAATCATCTATATTGCTATCCTGATTAGGAAATAAATTTTAAATCCCTACCCAACATCACAAGGGATGAGACTCTAAGTCTTTCTTAGCCAAGATTTGTATCTCAAATATTGTATGTATATTGTTCTGATTATAGCTCTGATACCAAGATGTAATGCCCCACCTCTATACCCACACAAACAAAGGATATTTTTAGGTAATACCATCTGTTGGTGCGGAGACTAAGGCTGGTTTGGAGCGACCATCTGTATATATTGCTTTGAGGGAGTATCGACACGTCAAATTGGGTGATAATTTGTAACGTCTCGCTTTTTCGCACGATATAAATCGACGATAAATCACACACGTCAGACTTAAGCCATACAGAAGGGCGGATTGTTATGGGGTAAATAAGAAAAGTAGAGAAAGAAAAAAACAAAATAGAATCTTTCAGCGTAACGATAAAATATAATAATCAAATACACAGTTCATGAAGCTGTTTACAAAATATTTGATTATACTTATACAATGTATATCAGCGTTACACATACCAAAGAATATTAATAATGCAGCGGAATACAATGGTGTAGTGGAATTATATAATATATAATAGTAATACAATCTTCGCTTTTGTTCTCCATAAATAAAGCCTTCAATTTCTGAAATATTCCGGCTGACCCGAGCGAATTGAAAAGACAAAACACTCGAGTCAGAACTAAAAGATCTTATGTAAGTTAAATTAACTGTAAATAAATATGAGTGCAGTAACTTAAAAGACGCTCGGGATTCACATCTCCTAAGGATCCGTTAAATTATTTACTATGTAGTAATATTTCGCTATTATAATAATGTCTATAGTAAAATAAACTTACTTTTAAATAGCATTAAGGAGTGACCCAATATTCCCCTTAACACATAATATGTTCCCATAGTCTATACAGTACCGTAATCTCCCTCGTACGGGGCGTCATCAGAGGGCACTCCATAGGTATGGTACAAAACCAAAATCGTATAAGACGCGCTAGGGTAGGTGATACGGCATAACTAGGCAATGCCAGTGTAGATATACCAATTACGCTTCCGGGCCGGTGGTAACGCATAGTCGCAGCTACCGCCCACCTCGTGCCATACCCCCAAATCAAAGAAATCAAAAGTGGCCATCGAATCAATCCAAAATTCAGAGTATAATATCGAAGGGATATGTCCGATAAAAGGTGCTACTTTCTTAGCCCGTTAATCGCTCCTGTTTTAGCCACCTTATGCCAACTCACGGGAGTTGGGTCCACTTATTTACCTCAAAGGAAACGCCGTCACCATCCTCCCTCATTCTGGAATCTCCACTGCGTACATGGTTGTTAAATTAGTTTTCGGAATTGGCAGAGAGTATGACAACTTCCGATCCTGGTCTCTTTAACAACCAACTGTTATTATAACATGCGATCATTTTAAAATAATTTATACTTGAAAACCAGAATATAATATCCATTTCGAAACTATATAAATACGATATCATTTCCATTTCAAAACCAAATCAATATGATATCATTTACAAATCATAGTATTTCAAAGTTATAAAATTTCGAAACCAAAGACTTAAAACTATACTTCTAAAACGTAATACTTTGAAATTAACAACTTTGAAATACAACTTCCACCCTTACATGGATTTAAATATTAAAATATTTTATAAAGCAATTAGCCCCTTAAATTTCACCGTCCATTCCAAAACAACCCGAATTTCTAAATTTTAAATTTGATATATTTCAAAGCTTAAATATTCAATATTTCAAAACTAAATTTTATAATTCATATATATACAAATTTCACTTTTACTATTATTTAGTTTTGAAATATTTGCTTACTAGGACCAATATCCTTTAAATAAAACTTCAAACTTCGAAACGGAATATTCCTAAATTTATTCACTTAATCACCTTAAACCCGAATTAAGTTACAAAACCATATTCTTTTAAAATCTCAATTTCAAATAAGTTCCAAATGGATTCTTATTAAATACAATTCTTAATTAGATAAAATCTCAATAAATTTCAAAACTATCTTCTTAACCTTGATTTATAAAAATCAATATAAACTCTATATTAAAATATAATTTAAGTAAATACTTATCCATATTATATTTTAATAAAATCAACTTTATTATTAAACTTATTTAATACTTTAAACAAGTTTTATTCATAGCTTAAAACCAAGAACTTAACTATATAAAAAAATCACAGTTATAAAATATCCAAATCATATATTTCTTTACAAAACCATAGAAATCATTTCAAAATATTTTTTAAACATAGACTGTGGTGCCTATGTAAAATTTTATATCCTATGGTCAAGTGATACAGATATTTATCATTTCAATCCGTAATTTAAAATAAAAAATACGGTAATATATCATTTCAAACCGCAATCCCGAATCAAAGATAACAAATAAAGAACTTGCATATTATAATGATATAAATGAACATCCATTCATCCATCAACAGATCACATATCCATCAAAATCATCATCATCCAAACAATCAATCCATATCAATAGATAACTGATAATATATAACAGGTATTTAACTGACAATTATATTCAATAATAAATTAAATAACAATTTAGTTGAAAATAAATGCAATTTACTAGATGATGACTAAAAATATACAAAACTGTCATAAATAAATTCATAATCACAACATAAATTAAATTTAATGAACATAAGAAATTTTAGAAGTTGTGAGTGAGTTAAAACACTCACCTTTTGAATTTAAATTGAATTTGAATCCACTTTAAACCAAAAAATTGGACAGTTCCAGAATCCGTCCAAACCAGCGCCAAAATGTCCGGAATTTCAATCCAATCCTAACAAAAAAAGGCGCGTAAATCAGATATTGTATGAAAAAGTTATAGCATTAAAACGAGTTGAAGTCGAATTAAATAAAGTAAAACAACGATTCATATAGCCTGCCACGTCATCATCTTCACTTCAAGCGGCTATAGGGAAAACACGCAAAACCCACATCTTCACCTAAAGTACGCACGCCCTAGCACGGAACAAAATGCACGCCACATGAAGCAACATGCCGCCATCTCCTGCTGAAGTAGCGCGCGCCTAGATGCGCGAGCCACTCGTCAAACTCTACCATCCCGTCACCGTCGCTCGTGCGTAAAACAAGCCGGCCGCCACCTCGGGTTGAACCCTAATCAAATTTTGCGAAAAATACGACCGTTGAATCGCCAAATAAACTGCATGGACGAAGTCCCTTCGGTCCTCTCTTCAAAACACAGAAAAGATTTTCCGATTAGACGAAGTTCATCGTTGAGCGATGAACGGCCGAAAATTGATTTGCGATTTCTGGAAAATCAATGATTCAAAACCAAAAACGAACTCTAGATCTGAGATGCATACCTCGAGAGCTTCGATATATAATTTTTCTAAATTTTTTTGAGGAGTTTGAATTTTCATTTGATTTTTGAATTTGCAATTGAAATTAGGGTTTGCAGCCATTGGAAAGATGAGAAGCTGATGGAATTGTGAGCACAGACAAACGAGAAATGGAGGTAGGCTAGGGTTTATAACATGTTATATATAGGCAAGGTTGAAATAGAATAGATGGACCCGACTGAATATACACGCTAACGACAAAATGGCCCAAAAAGCCCATTCTGACTCCAGAACGAAATTGGGTCAACCCATATATAAAAATAGGTGTTTTAAAATATTTTAAACGCAATGTAAATGGTTTCAAGTCCATATTCCATCGTATGAAGAAGTTATGCTAAAATCAATATTTTTCAAATTGATTTCAATTTCATTGATTTCAAGGCGTTTCGAGTCCGTACGATCAAACGACAAGTCCAATTGCTACGAAACTTGAAATCCTACAATGATTCACCATTACGGATCCGATGAAACTGGTTCGTTGAAATCCGAGTCAGTGGCCAAATGGCTATTTTTACATTAATTAAATAATTTAGTAATTAATTTAAAACCCAATTTTTAAATTTCAATTCTATAATTGACAATTTTATTACTTTTATATTTCTTAATCATCTACCAAAATTTTAAACAAGTTTAGATGTCAATTTAAAGTTGATAAATCTATCAATTGCAGTGTCAAAATTTCAATTTCATTATATTCAAAATTATAAATTAAATTTCCACTAATTCTATTAAATTATTTTTCATTCTACTATCATTTCATTGTTATTCAACGGATGAAATTAACACTAGTTCATGGCTTATTACATTATTATTCTCAAATTTCATCTTAATCTTAATTAACGCAAAATTAGATATTAAATTTTATTAAATTGCAATTAATCCAATTATTGAATTTTACACTTCAATTAAATTAATAAATCTTGCTTTCTATTCTTTAAATCAACCAATTGTCATATTATAAATAGAGTTAGCATTAATTTCAATTAATTCCTTAATTTATACAAATATAACCTTAAATTGAGATTCATTGTAATTTATTACAAACTTGATTTAAAGGACTACATAAATGATTACTTTAAAATAATCGTTGCCAGTAACCCTTAATCGTATTTGTATAAGTTATCATTTCCAAACAATTACATACAGAACATTGATTTTTATCTAATCACTATTTATTCATTGTTAATTCATTGATTAATCCAATATTTACATTTACTTTTCTTATATTAATTTATTACCAAATATTCCTATTTACCATCAATTGTAATCCAAATAGTTGTTTCAATCAATTGGGATTGCATTGAATTAATTATTTATTAGTTTACATTTCATTCTGTTATAAATTTATTAACAATTTACAAATTTCCTTTATTGATACATCACTTACATTCATACCTAATTACATTAGTTTTATCCCATTACACTAATATATGCCTATCTACCTCTTAATTTGAATAAATATTCCATTTCTAAATGTGTACTTCTAGCAATTGTACCTTAATTCCATTCTTTTTACCAATTTATTACCTTATCAATAAATTTATCACACTTCCATTATTTTATTAATTACCATTAAAGTAACGTTTATTATCTACAACAAACATTATAATTACTTATCTACATTGATTGTATAAATTTTCCATTTATTACGTATTACTTCATCGGTTACTATAACATTGACTTCATTAAATTATCACTAACTATATCATTGCATTAGTTAATACAATATTCCCATTTGTTTTCTTAAATTCAATTTCTTAGTCTAGTATACAAATTCTCATTACTTCAATTAATCGTAATTTCATTTCAGTTGTTAATACCTAGCTTTAATTTCCAATGTTGCATTTCATTTTTAACATTTACTTCAATATAAATTATAAATTTTTTATTTCTTACTAATTTAATTACAAAATCTTAATTAAATTAACCAATTTATTTATCAAAATTTACGGGTCGTTGCACTCTCCCCACTCAAAACTTTTCGTCCCCGAAAAGGAAAGTAGGAAAAAGAAGAATTAGGAAATCAATATATCTTACTTAAACATTAACTTTACAAACAAGTAAATTTTACAAAATTAATTAATTTAAATAAAATATACCAATTTATAACCAATAAATCTTTTTATACTTAAGTTTATAAAGTTGGGAAAACATTTAAAAAAAATTCTAAGTCCAAAATTTACGGAAAATTTCGGTAGAGTCTCCTTTGTATAGAGAAACTCGGAAGAAAATATAATATTAAATACAACAATATACAACATATTTTTTTCAAAATAATATATATCTGTTTGCGTCAAAATTGACCACAAACACCCAATATCGTGAAAGCACCCGTTCGCAGTCACAAATAACAAATTTGTAGATAACAAAAATGATGAACATTCAACAGAAACAGCAGAAAACAAGTAAACGACACAGAATTTATAGTGGTTCGGCGATCTTGCCTACGTCCACTTTGAAGTTTTCTATCTTTATTGATTATTCTCTTGGTGATTACAGCGGTTACAGCAAGTTACCATGGATTATAGCTCTGAAACTCGAAGGCAACAACGATGATAAGGTGTAGAATTGAATCTGGTAGAGTCTTGGCGCCTCAGAATTCCCTTCCCCTTTTCTGAATGACCTAGGGCTCTATTTATAGCTGTAGGAGGCTCATATTCCTCCTAAAAATCCGGTGGACCACTTCTGGCACGTGAGGGGGCCCACATGGCCGAATTCTGGAGATCTGGGCCCACTTTGGGATCGATTCGACCCTTGGTTCGAATCGATCAAAAAGGTGTCCAATCGTGATGAAACTTGGCGTGGACATTCTTCTATGTATACGCAAGCTCCTGTGAAAATTTCATAGCATTTGGACTTGTAGATCTCGAGTTATGATCGATTCAAGTTAGCGTTTTCTGGACTTTTCGCTCCATTCAAATCGATCAATTCGAATCGATTGATTCGAATCGATCCAAGCACGCGCTAGTAGGTTGACGTGGCGCACATTCTTCGAGTCGATCCACATTTTTCGCCGAGTTGATAGAGTCGTCGCTTGAATTTCGCCGCTTTGACTTAATCGATTCGAAGGCTTTACTTATGCATGGATTCGAACTGAGAATCGTTCGTATCGATCATATCTTACTTCAGCTGATCGATACGAAACGACAACACTGGTTGGATTCGAAGAGAGGTGTCTTCATGGATTCGAAGGTCAGCAACATCTATGGATTCGAAGCAGGGGGAACATGATGGATTCCATCATGTGTTACAACGATGGATTCGAAGGAAGGTAATGGGATGGATACGAAGCCTGGCCACCTGATGGATTCGAAGGAGGTTGGGCTTATGGATTCGAAGGATTTCCAAACTTGATGGATTCGAAGTAGATGGGTACAAATCGATGGATGAGAACATGATTTCTGGCCATGGATTCGAACTAGGGTACATCTTATGGATTCAAACAAGGGTTATCTCCTCCATCTTGAATCGATCATATCTTGCGTGTATGAACTCGGATTGACTTGATACTTGAAACGTTGGCTCTCGCGGCTTTGCTTGTCATGTCTTGTCAATTGTAGCCTGATCCGGGATCGGACAAAATTCATCGATATCCCTAGCGAAGCGAAGTACAACCAATCTCTGAGACGGAATGTCTTTTATTTTCGACCAATCTTTTGGTATCACGGCTTTGCCCAAAAAGCGGGATAACAATATCCCAACCCGGGAAAATAATATAATAGCGTTATAAATCCGAAATCCGAAAACGTACCTATTGGTTGGGCAATTATGCTTAATTATGAAACCAAAAGCAGTAGCAATTGCTTCCATAACCTGTATTTCACTTATATAATCCAAAAGGGTTAACAATTATATAAAATGAAATGTTTAAAGTTGTTTCAACCATAAACAAATCAATACAACAACAGTTACTTGCAACAAGGTATACAACTACTACATAGAATCATCACAAATCAATCAATCATTCCTATCAATCAAAATAAATAGTTGTTCGGGTTCAAAACTTCAAATTTTACAGAATGAAAGACAAACTATAAAAGTGCACCATTTACTCAACAATCCTTGATGAAACTAAATAGATTATTCATCATCCAAACAAATTCAAAGTGTCCTTGCCCAAACAATCATAAACCAAAACAAACAGCCAACAATTTCAGAAAATAGATCAAATTCACTGTTATTTATTTCATTTCATAATATTTGTTGTTTGTTTATTTTCTTTCATATAGTAATTTACCTTTTTAATTTCCATTTTTCTCTCGCTTATTTCTTACAATTATTCAATTTCTCAGCATTTCAATTTATTTACTTTAGTTTATAATCATTTATTTAAAATCCTTATCTTTCTATTATATTTACTCATAGTAACATTTACAATTATACTTAAGTATACTACAACACCAAGTTCTTATTTATTAAGGTGATTCATTGAACCTTTTCATTATATAAGTTTTCTTTTAAAATTTTCCATCACATTTTCTTATAACATTTTAACTTTTTATAGTTGGTAAGTTATATATATGCTCTAAGACTGTAATTGAAAATTTTACAAGTTTTTTTTCAATTCTTTTAATTAATTAAATGTTCAATAATAATATCCTTTGTTTTATATGTTACAAATTTAAATTTTCTTTTTATCTCATTTGTAACTTAACATTAAATTTCTTATTTTAATTTAGAGGTTTCAATCATTAGTTAGTTACATTCCATTTCACTACAATAATTGCAACTAGTAATTAACGGAAACTTAAGAACTAAATACTAGGTTAAATTTCAAATCATTTTAAAAATAATAGATAAATGTGTACACTTACACTTTATATATCCAATTGTTTTTAAAACAATTTAAAATTTATATTTGTTAATCAAGATAAATCTGTAATAAAACTACTATAGTGGCCTTCCCACTTCGAAACTCGAAAATGAATGTCGATGATGCGTGCACTCATCGCCAAAATTATTTTCCAGCGACAGAGAGGGAAGTACAACTTATTTCTTTCTAGAGTTTCTTTAAAATAATCCTTTCAAATTATATTGAAATATTTATATAAGAAAACACTTCTAAAATATTATCATTATATTTCAAAATCATTCAAAAGAAAGTTTCAAAAACCCCGGGACTTAAGTTCTAAATTTCCAATTTCATTTATTTAAATTTCAATCTTATTTCAACTATTATTTATAAATTTCATTACCTAACAACCAATATATTGCAACCAAATATATATATATATATATATATGTATATTATTTATAAAATTTATTTTATATATAGAAAATATAATAGGAAAAATTATTTCATTCACTATATTAAAACAAATATTATGTCGGTCTGTCCTATTAAGTGTTTAGAAACCCCTATTATGTCATAGCGTCTCATGCATTAACCAAAATTTATAAATACAAAATGGAACAGATTAACACAATATTAAAATCTTTTTATAACACTAACAAATACGCTCTCTCATATATATACACTCAGCAACTCATCATAGGGTAGTACTACCCTATTAATAAAGAGTCAGACCCCACAAAGCTAAGGTTTATCGCTAAACCAAAGCTCTGATACCAGTTGTAACGTCCCGCCTTTTCGCATGATTTAAATCGACTATAAACCACACATGTCAGACTTAAACCATACAGAAGAACAGATTGTTATGGGTAAATAAGAAAAGCAGAGGAAAAAAATAAAATAGAATCTTGCAGCGGAACGATAAAATATAGCAATCAAATATACAGTTCATGAAGCTGTTTACAAAATATTTGATTATACTTATACAATGTATATCAGAATTACACATACCAAAGAATATTAATAATGCAGCGGAATACAATGGTGTAGTGGAATAATATAATATATAATAGTAATACAATCTTCGCCTTCGTCCTCCATAAATAAGGCCTTCAATTCCTGAAATACTCAGGCTAACACGAGCGAATTCAAAAGACAAAACACTCGAGTCAGAACTAAAAGATCTTATGTAAGTTAAATCAACTTTAAATAAATATGAGTGTAGTAACTTAAAAGATGCTGGGGATTCACATCTCCTAAGGATCCGTTAAACTATTTACTGTGTAGTAATATTTCGCTATTACAATAATGTTTATAGTAAAATAAACTTACTTTTAAATAGCATTAAGGAGTGACCCAATATTCCCCTTAACAAATAATATATTCCCATTGTCTATACAGTACCATAATCTCCCCCGTACTGGGCGTCGTCAGAGGGCACTCCATATGTATGGTACAAAACCAAAATCGTATAAGGCGCGCTAGGGTAGGTGACACGGAACAACTAGGCAATGTCAGGGTAGATATACCAATTACGCTTCCGGCCGGTGGTAACGCATAGCCATAGCTACCACCCACCTCGAGCCACACCCCCAAATTAAAGAAATCAAAAGTGACCACCGAATCAATCCAAAAGTCAGAGTATAATATCGAAGGGATGTGTCCGATAAAAGGTGCTACCTTCTTAGCCCGTCAATCGCTCTTGTTTTAGCCACCTTATGCCAACTCACGGGAGTTGGGTCCACGTATTTACCTCAAAGGAAATGCCGCCACCATCCTACCTCATTCTGAAATCTCCACCGTGTACACAGTTGTTAAAGTGGTTTTCGGAGTTGGCAGAGATTATGACAACTTCCAATCCCGATCTCTTTAACAACCAACCATTATTATAACACCGCGGTCATTTTAAAATAATTTATACTTCAAAACCAGAATATAATATCCATTTCAAAACCATATAAACACGATATCATTTCTATTTCAAAACCAAATCAATATGACATCATTTACAAATTATAGTATTTCAAAGTTATAAAATTGCAAAACCAAAGACTTAAAACTATAATACTTTCAAAACGTAATACGTTGAAATTAATAACTTTGAAATATAACTTCCACCCTTGCATGGATTTAAATATTAAAATATTTAATAAAACAACTAGCCCCTTAAATTTCACTATCCATTCCAAAACAACCCGAATTTCTAAATTTTAAATTTCATATATTTCAAAGCATAAATATTCAATATTTCAAAACTAAATTTTATAATTCATATATATACAAATTTCACTTTTACTATTATTTAGTTTTGAAATATTTGCTTACTAGAACCAATATCCTTTAAATAAAACTTCAAACTTCGAAACTGAATATTCCTAAATTTATTCACTTAATCACCTTAAACCCGAATTAAGTTATAAAACCATATTCTTTTAAAATTGCAATTTCAAATAAGTTCCAAATGGATTCTTATTAAATACAATTCTTAATTAGATAAAATCTCAGTAAATTTCAAAACTATCTTCTCAACCTTGATTTGTAAAAATCAATATAAACTCTATATTAAAATATAATTTAAGTAAATACTTATCCATATTATATTTTAATAAAATCAACTTTATTATTAAACTTATTTAATACTTTAAAAATTTTTATTCATAGCTTAAAACCAAGAACTTAACTATATAAAAAAATCACACTTATAAAATATTCAAATCATATATTTCTTTACAAAACCATAGAAATCATTTCAAAATATTTTTTATATATAGACTGCGGTGTCTGTATAAAATTGTCTATCCTATGGTCAAGTGATATGGATATTTATCATTTAAAACTGTAATCTAAAATAAAAAATACGGTTATATATCATTTCAAACCTCAATCTTAAATCAAAGATAACAAATAAAGAACTTGCATATTATAATGTTATAAATAACCATCCATTCATCCATCAACAGATCACACATCCATCACAATCATCATCCAAACAATCAATCCATATCAATAGATAACTAATAATATATATAACAGGTATTTAACTAGAAGTTATATTCAATAATAAATGAAATAACAATTTAGTTTAAAATAAATGCAATTTACTGAGACGATGACTAAAAATATACGAAGCAGTCATAAATAAATTCATAATCACAAAATAAATTAAATTTAACGAACATAAGAAATTTTAGAAGTTGTGAGTTGGTTAAAACATTCACCTTTTGATTTTAAATTGAATTTGAATCCAACTTAAACCCAAAAATTGGACAGTCTCAGAATCCGTCCAAACTAGTGCCAACATGTTCAGAATTTCAATCCGATCCTCACAAAAAAAACCACGCGCAAATCGGATAACATATGAAAAGTTATAGCATTAAAACGAGTTGAAGTCGAATTAAAATAAAATAAAACAACGATTCATATATCCTGCCACGTCATCATCTTCACTTCACGCGGCTACAGGGAAAACACGCAAAACCCACATCATTACCTACAGTACACACACCCTAGCACAAAACAAAATGCACGCCACACGAAGCAACATGCCGCCATCTCCTGCTGAAATCGGGCGCGCTCCCAGATGCACGAGCCACTCGTCAAACTCCACCATCCCGTCACTGTCGCTCGCGCGTAAAACAAGCCGGCTGCCACCTCAAGTTGAACCCTAATCAAATTTTAGGAAAAATTCGACCGTTGAATCGCCAAATAAACTGCATGGATGAAGTCCCCTCGGTCCTCTCTTCAAAACCTAGAAAGGATTTCCCGATCAGACGAAGTTCATCGTCGAGCGATGAACGACCTAAAATTGATTTGCGGTTTATGGAAATTCGATGATTCAAAACCAAAAACAAACTGTAGATCTGAGATGCAAACCTCGAGAGCTTCGATTTATAATTTTTTTGTATTTTTTTGAGGAGTTTGAATTTTCATTTGATTTTTGAATTTGCAATTGAAATTAGGGTTTGCAGCCATTGGAAAGAGAAGTAGCTGATGGAATTGTATGCACAGAAAAATGAGAAATAGAGGTAGGCTAGGGTTTATAACAGGTTATATATAGGAAAGGTTGAAATAGAATAAATGGACCCTATTAAATATACGCACTAACGAAAAAATGGCCCAAAAGGCTCGTTCTGACTTCGGAACGAAATTGGGTCAACCCATATATCAAAATAGGTGTTTTAAAATATTTTAAATGCAATGTAAATGGTTTCAAGTCCAAATTCCATCGTATGAAGAAGTTATGCTAAAATCAATATTTTTCAAATTGATTTCAATTGATTTCAATTTCATTGATTTCAAGGCGTTTCGAGTCTGTACGATCAAACGACAAGTCCGATCGCTACGAAACTTGAAATCTTACAATGATTCATCGTTACAGATCCAATGAAACTGGTTTCGTCGAAATCGAGTCAGTGGCCAAGATGGCTATTTTTACATTAATTAAATAATTATTTAAAAAAACCAATTTTTAAATTTCAATTCTATAATTGTAAATTTTATCACTTTTATATTTCTTAATCATCTACAAATTTTTTAAACAAGTTTAGATGTCAATTTAAAGTTGATAAATCTATCAATTGCAGTGTCAAATTTACAATTTCATTATATTCAAAATTATAAATTAAATTTCCAATAATTCTATTAAATTATTTTTCATTCTACTATTCATTTCGTTGTTATTCAATGGATGATATTTACACTGGCTCATGTCTTATTACATTATTATTCTCAAATTTCATCTTAATCTCAATTGACGCAAAATTAAATATTAAATTTTATTAAATTGCAATTAATCCAATTATTGAATTTTACACTTTAATTAAATTAATAAATCTTGTTTTCTATTCTTTAAATCAACCAATTGTCATATTATAAATAGAGTTTGCATTAATTTCAATTAATTCTTTAATTTATACAAATATAACCTTAAATTGAGATTCATTGTAATTTATTACAAACTTGATTTAATGGACCACGTAAATGATTACTTTAAAATAATCGTTTCCACTAACCCTTAATCATATTTGTATAAGTTATGATTTCCAAATAATTACATACAGAACATTGATTTTTATCCAATCACTATTTATTCATTATTAATTCACTGATTAATCCAATATTTACATTTACTTTTCTTGTATTAATTTATTACCAAATATTCCTATTTACCATCAATTATAACCCAAATAGTTGTTTCAATCAATTGGGATTGCATTGAATTAATTATTTATTAGTTTACATTTCATTCCCGTTATAAATTCATTAACAACTTACAAATTTCCTTTATTGATACATCACTTACATTCATACCTAATTACATTAGTTTTATCCCATTACACTAATATATGCCTATTTACCTCTTAATTTGAATAAATATTCCATTTCTAAATGTGTACTTCTAGCAATTGTACACATTTATTTAGGTTTAAATTCATTTAATGAATTTACCTTAATTCCATTCTTTTTACCAGATTATTACCTTATCAATAAATTTACGATTCTATTTAATTTACATTCACACTTCCGCTATTTTATTAATTACCATTAAAGTAACGTTTATTATCTACAACAAACATTATAATTACTTATCTACATTGATTGTATAAATTTTCCATTTATTACGTATTACTTCATCGGTTACTATAACATTGAATTCATTAAATTATCACTAATTATATCATTGCATTAGTTAATACAACATTCCCATCTGTTTTCTTATATTCAATTTCTTAGCCTAGTATACAAATTCTCATTACTTCAATTAATCGTAATTTCATTTCAGTTGTTAATACTTAGCTTTAATTTCCAATGTTGAATTTAATTTTTAACATTTACTTCAATATAAATTATAAAAAAATTATTTCTTCCCAATTTAATTACAAAATCTTAATTAAATTAACCAATTTATTTATCAAAATTTACGGGTCATTACATAATTCTTTTCTTATGAGAGTTGATTCAACATGTACGGTCTAGGTGCAAAACAATATTATGGCGGATTAAAATAATCTAGAACAATATAAAATATTACAGATCGTAGAATCACAAAAAATGACAAAAAATATATACATATCACATAAAGATGAAGGGAAAATGTATATAATACATGGAGTAGTCTACAAAATGGTGGTCATAAGTGATCCACACCATACATATAATACAAATATGTGAACCCAAAATAATATACATCAAAAGGAGCCTCTATCACAACATACGAAATAAGCTACTCATCGGACTAGACAGACTAATATACTAATGTACATCTAACTAGCACCAGGCTAATTCAACTCTAGAGGCCGTCATAATGGAGTACCTGAAATATCTCGGTGTGACCCGAGTGTTATAAAATAATAAACGGTTCAGTCTAGATTTAGTTCAAATTATAATGAGGTAGTTATGATGATTCAATAAATCTCAAGGGTTTAGACATCGAATACAGTGTTGAGCCATAAATAGTGTTTCATGTGTCATCAAATCAAATCACCAAAAATCACAATTAATAAATCAACTGTTTATAAGCGGATTTCAAATAAGTTTTGGTGAAAACTCAAATCTCATAAAAATCCAGAAATCAATAACAAGAAATCCAAAAATGAAAAAGGGACATGCCTATAAACGCTTCAAATAGAAGATGAGTCCATAAACTTGTCGAACACGCCTATATATATATGTGTGTTACCATAAAGCAGGAATGTAAACCCGTCAACATGCCTGTAAATATGTAAAGATAGGCCTGTAAACCTACCAAACTCACTTGCAAACAAGTACTCAAAAATGGGCCTGTAAACCCATAAGAGCCACCTGTAAATAAACCAGAGAAGACAAGCCTGTAAACTAGTCAAAATAAGTGTTATATACTTCCAACGTAGATTCTACATTGGTTTACTTGAACATTTACTACAAGTCAGTAAACTCCACTCATGTGCAAATAGGGGTTCAATCAAATAAGTTTGAGAATTAACCGATGAAGTAAATGCAAGTGTTCCATGCCACTTGTTTTACTAGACCGATTAGTTCAATTTCTCATTCAACCAAGGTTGTGAGTTTTTATAGAAAAATAGTTTTATCTCGAATTTTTTTTTAAAAAGGCTAGTAATAAATAGTAGGAAAATATGGTTTTATTTGCGTGTGTGTGTATCTTGCTTCGCAGACACATTAACATTAGGAATACACACACACACACACACACACACACACTCTTCCAAAAATCATTTCTATTAGAACATGTGTGTGTGTATATACACACATAAAAAAAAATTGTTTTCATAATATTTCTTTGTAAAAAGCTTTGAAAATTTATGCATACGAATTGTGTTTTTGGCAAGTGTACCCATAGGGTAAGACTTCCATGGAAATAAAAGCATCAAAATAGGAGTTCAATACCCGAAAATAGGTAGAGAAATAATCACAAAACAAGCTCCACAAAATGCAAGTAGCATGGTGAAAAATAGAGCAAAATGCAAATGAAACAAGCAGAGTTGGGGAAGATTGGCTCGGTCAAAAATTGTTCCAAGGCCATGACCAGTCGACCAGTCTTGGTTCATCGGTTGACCGGTGCAATGCTTGGGGCACTTTCAAGGAAGTAGCCCGTTCCCCCCTGTTTGCCCTAAGGCGACCTGAATTTGCAACTATAAATTATCGATTAAATTGCATGCACTTTCAATAACAGTATATGACAACAATCACAAGAAGAGATAGAGTTTGGTGATTACACTAGCCAAAATTTGGAACAGTAGTAGGTTGAACTTACAGAGCACAATCAAAAGACATCAAGTAACCAGAGATCAGTCAATAATCTATCGTCCATTTAAACATTTAACATGCATAGGAATTAAAATTTGATTTGCGAGAATTTCTGACCTTTCTCCTTAAAGTTAACAGCCTATCATCATTCAGCAACCATCCCTAACCATTCATGCCAAAAGAAATACAACAACCCAATTTCAAACACTATAAAAATGAGATAAAAATTCCTAAAAGATATACCTGAGTTTCGAGATGATTACCTGAAATTAATTTGCTTCAAAAATTAACTGATTAGTGTCAAAACCAGGGAAGGTTTGGAGGTTTGGACTTATGGTTTGAAAGAGGTGAAATTGCGATGTTCTGTACTTTGTTTACTAAAGTGAGGAATGTGAAGAATGAACGTATAGACTCCACTTTTCTCAGTTATTTCTCTTGTTAACAATTAGTTATTTGGGCCTCAATGTCTACATATCAAATTAACAGTAATAAACTTCTTTTTTTAATTTGTTTCAAAAGATTGGGCTTTAGTATTGCAAATTTAATCAATATAACAAATAAAGCTTTCCTACTTAATCTATTTTAAAGGTGTAAATTCTTGAGTAACCAATTATATATTTGACAAGAAACCATAATTTCATTAATTTCAATTGATTTTCAATGAATACATTTTTAATGCAATGCTTTAATGGTGATGAAAAATATGTTATTAAGTTTACTTAATTTATTCCTTTTAAAATTTTCTTTTATGTAAATAAGAGAGTAAATTAATTGAATTCTCCAATATCTCTCTGGAATTACTCTCTTATAATTTTAATTACCTCTCAAACTTACGTTTTTAATAATCAAAAGATTTAATAATTTTTATCTTCATTTTCCCTAGAAGATAAATATATTTTTATAATCCCAAACTGTACATTCCATAACCAAATTTTCTTTCAATATTTTCTTAATTGAGAACTCTCGTTCTAAAAAATTTCGTTACCTTTTATAAAAGAATTCAACTTCTAATTTTCACATATTCGAATACTTGAGAAATCAAATCTTCCCATTTAAATTCAAATCATTATTGATTCAATTAAAATGGTTCAAAAATCAAGGTTGCTACAAACCTCCCCCTAAAGAAGTTGCGTCCTCACATTTCCTTTTTCAAGGAAAGTCCATAATAAAAATATTACTATAAGTATTACATTCATTATTCAAAATATACATTATATTTCAAAGCTAATCATTTTATAAAATTATTCGCAATCATGACACAAAAGCTCTCTATCTAATTTAATGCACAAAATACATCCTCAAATTAAACTCTGAGTTTATCCAGTAAGTGTAATCTCCCAATAAAATTAGTTTGCAATTGGACTTATAAAAATCTCTTTAATTACTTTGCATTACTAAATCTCTGATTTACAACCCGTTCTTTTGGAAAAACAGGAATGCAATGAATTGTGAATTTATTTCCCTTCCAAAGTGCCCTCTAGGAATTTTAATTCCCTTGGCCAACGTCTTGCGCAATCTCTTAGTATTGATCATCAATTAACTTTTTCGAAAATATTAAGATCTCAAGACTACATTATGAAACCAAAATTCCCAGACTTCAGCCTTCGTTGGTCGAAAACTAATTATAAGAGCTTAAAGGAGTTCCTTAGTCCACAAATTAAATCTCAAAATTTTATTTAACCAAAGCCAACCTTTTACAAAATTAACATTATTAAAGTATTTTCTTAATTTGAAACACTCCATTTAACAAATATTTTTTTCCAAAACTAATTTCATAAAAATTTGAACTTTACAGCTAGTACTATTATTTTTTTCTTTAAGAATTGTCCCAACATACAATTTTCATTTATTTCCCATTCGTCTTCGTATAATTATTTCCATAAAATTCATCATCGTTTTTGAATAGGTTTCATTAGTATTAAACATTTTTTCCATTATAGCTTATCTGTTTACGAGATTAGCACATAATGTTCTTATTTTTCAGATTGAAAATAAGTTTACACATACTTCTCACATTTATTTTCTATATAACAGCTTTTATGATTTATTATACCCAACATTTTATGGTAATCTTAGATATTCAACTTAGTTAAACTCTGATAGAAGGAAGTAAATCAATTTAAGGATTTCTTCTAGTTTGAATTTTAACTTCATAAGATAAATCCATTTTATTGCAAAATTTCAATTCTCAAAGAATTAATTTCAATAAAATGAAAAATTCACAAGATCAAATTATTACATCATTTTTAATTTCTTCCAAAAATATTTTCATATTTGAAATTCATAGATTATGGCCAACTCCTAATAAGAAGTTGTATATATACTAAAGGATTTACATTCATTTTCCCTATTAAACTGCTCATCTTATAAATCTTCCTCATAGATATCTTTTGAAAGTCTTCCCCTTCTTACTCGTAAACTTATTTTAATCTTGAAAAGTTAAAAACCGTGGAGTTAATCCTTTTTAACGAAAATACACTTATAAGGTTATATGAACTACTTCACTTCTAATTTATTGTTAGGTTTGTTCATCATAATTTTTACTTTCACCGAAGTTCCATACTTTTCCTTTATACTAATCTTTTTTTGAGTTAAAACTCAAACCTTCTTGGTAATATTATTAAAATATACCTTAAATAATACTTATCCATAGCTGTATCTTAAATCTTCCTATATAGACTAAAACTTTTCTTGAAAAGTTAAAACTATACAATTCACCCTTTTAAAGAAAAGGTAATTATAGAGCTAAATAAATTACTCCATTTTGACTTATGCCCAAGCTTCATTTTTCATAATATAAGGACCAGTTTCTTCGACCCTTGTAAATCGACACTAATACATCCTCAGTGTTCCCTTGCCGCAAATCCGAGTGCCGGAGAGGTGGTTCCTTATGGGTAAAAGAAAAAATTATCACAAAACAGAATCCTACACAAATGGAATAACATATATAATTTCAGTATGTAAAATATTTATAGCGGAATTTTAACTACATTTATCAAAGTTAAACTTGGACAGTTATAAATCTCTATTCGTACAAAAGTGGAATGCAATAATAGTACACAGTGTGGTGGGAAAGGGGTAATAGTCTACTGAAGAATCTTTTAACTCCATGATATATGTTCTTTCAGATTTATACTAACTAAACCTGACTACTAGGCTACCCAAAAAATAGGGCACTTAGAGCTTAAGAAAAAGGAAATAAGCTCCAGATCAGTCATAGGACTAATGTGAGAAGCTCAGAATACGAGTGTTTGAAAACAAAGGGTATCTCATAAGACCATGCTACATGTAGACGAAATGGGTTTTAACCTTATGACAACAAAAACATTTTTACATGTAAATTTGGTTATATTATTTTTAATAACATTCTTTTGAAAACATTTGCAACTAAACTTATGAATCTTAGCCGAAATTGTTACCATATTAAATTCTGGACCTAATCATTTAAGGTTCTACAAAACAAAATCAAAGGCACCTATTAGAGATTGGATTTCCATCTGAATAGCGAGGTAAGGGACTACCTCCCGTATAGTTCATTTCTAGATGAATGCACCCGAGGCCCCTATGTTGGTCCTCATGCGAATTAAGACTGGCCTATCCAAAAATTACATAAATAGCCTCGAGTATTACATCACTCGGCTATTACTGACCTTTCTGAGACATCTCATAGCATAACCACTTAACTCAAACCTAACTTTATAGCGAGTAGAAATTTTATAGATCTAGAAGGTGATTTCATACCCTAATTGATTGTGAGCCACTTTGCCTTAAAGCATCCCTTGTTTCATCATTCTCGGGTGTGAGGTTTTGAGATAAAGATTACCTTTTATATAGAACATATTCCACTTTGAATGCCACTTTCCATTTCACAATCACATAACTAATTTCTACAAACATATAACTCCTGTGCTCGTATGTCTCAGGAAAGGGTGTTAAGCTAAAAGAAGCTACCTTCCCCGCCACCATACAGATGATACGTTTATAGAGATCAATCAATATGATCTAGAAATGCAACGTCAGACATTTGTCCGTACAAGTTGTCCAGGAACAGGACAAACTAAAGGTACTTTCATACCGCATCCTATTGGGATTATTAGCGAATAGTCCTCACGTTTCGAAGATTTTCTAAACAAAGGAACCGCTGGTATTTTTTAACTCGGGAGCTACCTAAGATTATCAACAAGTAGTCCTTTCAAAATGAAGACCCTCTATTCTTCCAAAATTTCACCCTTTAATATATATTTTTATTTTTGAATGCGTAAATTTATTCGAAGTGGTTTTTGGTTAGGAATCATCGAAGTACGACCCTGGTTCCTTCAAACCAACCATCGATAAAACCATGGTTTATAAATAGGTGTTTAATATTCCTTTAGTTATTATATTGTTATCCAATATATCTTCTAGAGATATTTATCTTTTGAAAACCATTTCTTTTCAATATATGGAATTCATTACAATTTCTTTGTTAAATTCTTCGATTTAATTAAACTCTTTTTAAATAATAGAATAATTCTAAATCGTTTTACATATATTTTAACAAAGATTTCTCGGTTCCAAAAATGTAACTTTTTAATAAGTTGAAACCATGTTATCTAAGATGGTAAATCCAAAATAGTTAATATTTGCATGAAACAGATCCATTAATTTTTTTTCAAATTATACTTAATGTTAATTTCCATATTCAATAATTACTTTCAATCGAGTAATGGTGAAATCACTTTTAAATTTATATGAGTAGTACAAGTACCCTTCTTGTAATTTAATAACATTATAAGAAGATTATTTCTATACAACACAAGTTATTTAAAGTTGGAAATTTTAACCTTTTATAGTTAACTTGTTTATGGTATTTCGACCTTATCTATCCCTCGCCTAGGTGAGGCCAGGTAAACCAAGGTACTGGTTTCTCCTGAAGATTGTTTGCACCAAAATTGGTCACAAACACCCAATTGTCAACGATAGCACCAGTTTACAATCACGGATGACGAGTATGTAAAGAAGTATCAATGAAGAAAATTCATAAAATTTGGAAGAAAGCAGTAAAAAACAAAGATTTTATAGTGGTTCGGCAATCCGGCCTACGTCCACTTTGAAGTTGACGAGTTTATTTCTATAACTCGCTGATTACAAAGGATTACAGCGGATTACAGTGATCAAATTCGAGTACAACAGCAGTTATGGAGTGCAAAGTTGAATCCGACAGAGTCTGGACGTCCAAAAGCCAAAAGATCATTTTTCCATAGGTCCTGGGGATCTATTTATAGGCGTAGGCTGTAAGTATCTTGCTCAAATTTCGAAAGACTTCTTCTGGCACGTGAGGGGGACCATGCGATGGATCCCAGAAGATTTCAACTCGATCCATGATTGATACGAACGTAATTCGTATCGATCAAGATTTTGTCCAATGGAGTCGAAATTTTGTGTGGACCTTTTTTAGCTGTACATAAGCTCTTGTGAAAATTTCATAACATTTGGACTTGTGGATTGTGTGATATGATCGATGCAAGCTCGTGTTTTTAGAAGGTTGTCGAGTTCGTATCCATGATTTCGTCTCCATCTCCTTCATGTCTATCAAAGACACGTGCTCGTTCGTTGACGTGGAACGATAAACTGGGGGAGATCCGTGTTCTTCGCCTCGTTGACCAAGCCTTCATCCTTGTAAACTTCCTTCGTATCCATATGCAATGCTCCATCCATATCCATTCATTCCAGCCCTTATTCGTATCGATGGTAGGTGGCGTTCTTCGTATCGATCGTCGTAGTTTGATCGATACGAAGTGACTCGTTTTAAGGTATCCTGATCGATACGAACTAGGACTAGGATGGATACGAAAGCTTATAGATGCCATCGATTCCAATGACCACAAGCTTGATGAATACTAACGAGGTCTATAGGGTGGATGGATATAGACTAACCTTGCCTGCGATCGGTACGAACAAGGACTATGATGGATACAAAATGGCACGGACACGAGGTATGCTGATGGATACGAACAACGTAAGTCTTCCTTGATCGATTCGATTGCGATGGATACGAATAAGACCATCTTGGATTGATCCGAATAGGATGGGTGTGAAGTGGGATATGTCTGGATGGATACGAATAAGATTTCTTTCCATGGATACAAACCACCACTTATCTCGGGTTACATCGATCATATCTTGAGCATAAAAAATCCGATTGACCTAAAATTTGAAACGCTGGCTTCTACGTCTTTGCTTGTCGTTTCATACCAATTGTGGCCCGATCTGGACTCGGACAAAACTCGTCGATATCCCTAGTGAACCTGTGCATAACTGGAAACCGAGGTGGACTATATTTGGTTTCCAGTCAATCTTTTGGCATCACGACCTTGATAAAAGGCGAGGTAACACTTGCCCCCCAAAACATGCCTTGCCATAGGAAGGTGTATTTTATAGTTCGATAAGCTAGATGTTCGTATCCTATTAATGTCCTATAAAGAGATTGACAGTCTTACCTGACTGTGAATGACAATCGCTCGAGATCGTATAGCATTTGAGGTGATATGTGACCGTTCTTAGTTGGATGCCTATCGCGATGAATGGTGAGCATTCACGGTTGGGGTGCCGTTCGAGGCGACATGTGATCGTTCGCGATCGAGTGCCATTGGAGGCGAATTGTGATCGTTCATGATTGGGTGCCGTTCGCTACGAATTGTGTGTATGCCCGGGGGGATTTAGTATCGTTAATGTCAAATTTCACGTTAGGGTGAATTTCTGTATCGTTCTTTATGGCGGTTTATTGCCATCTCAGAGCATGCCTGGGGATCGTTCGCGATCCCGTACATGAGAAAGTGAATTGGCCGTTTCAAGATTATTAAAACCAAATATCCATTCAATTGAGTTTTTCAACAGATATGTTCAACAAAATTAAGTTCAAACATGAGAAATAGGAAATAAAAGCAAAATAGAGACGTCAATGTGCAAACACCTACACCGATGCGATTGATAGTCGTATCAGAGCACGCCTAAAGATCGTTCGCGACCCTGTACATGTGTAAATGACTTAATTGTGTTGGTGTGGAGTATGCCACTTATTCATTATTATTTCCATCAATTGATGACAAGTTGACTCCCCGATCCGAAGCCGTTCCCAGTTGATGCAGGTGGTGGCCGATCTCGTTCTACCATGGTTGCTCCCCTTCTCACATACTTCGATAGCAGACAATTCTGGATATGTCCTTAAACCTCATCCTTCAAGTGCCTACAATCATTCATGCTATGACCATTCAGCTCGTGGAATAAGCAATATTTGTCTGATCTTCTCTCATTGCTGGTCGGATCCCTCCTCATTGGCTTTCGATAAGGGATCTGCCCCGGTATCCTATAGATTCGCTATAAAGTATTATTCAGTTCCGTATATAAGGTGAATCTTGGTTCCTTTCATGGTTGCATTGATCGATCATCGTTTTCCTCAGCCTTTCGTTTCCCTTTACCATTTCCTCCACCTTTTTCAGGAGGATTTTCGCCCTTGACTGTATAAACATTGATTCCTTCTCCTTTCTCTCTTTCAGCATTTGCATCATCTAATCGTAAAAATCCTTCGGCCTCATGATAAAAATCTTTTTGATCCATAAGGGATTCCTTGTCAATGAATTCTTAAATTTTGTGTCGTCAGCAATGCCAGATACGGCTGCCATCGAAACCACGGATGGATCCAGCCTCCACTGATGCAGCCGCTGCATTGAATCGCATCAGAAAGCTCCTTAAAGATTCCCCGGTTCTTTGCTTCAGTGCTGCCAAACTCATCACATTCTTGGTTCTCGAAATGTGAACCCTGAATTGCTTTATAAACTTCTCGGTTAAATCAGTCCATGTTTCAATGGAGCCACTCTCCAGTTGTCTAAACCATAGCGCCGCAATGTCTGTCAAATACAATGGGAAGCACCAGGCCATGACTTCCTACGATGCTCCCAAGACCTCCATATGCCTCATGTATCGTGTCAGATGAACTATAGGATCCATCTTTCCATCATACGTCTCCAATGTTGGTAACTTGAATTCTGGCGGATTCCTAACTTGCCTGATCGTAAGATCAAAGGGACTCCTATTCACATCTTTTAAATCTTTGTTCACTAGTCCATCTCTCATGACTCGTCTGACCATCTCGCCAATCTGTCACTGTCGTCAAGCTGTAGCCTTTATTTGTTGCCTCTGCTTTGCCCTTTGAGTTCAGAGAGATCCCTAAGATCTGCCCTCCTGAATGAGCATTCATTCCCCTGCCAATGCCACGTTGCGCAGCTCCTTCTGGTATTCTGCCCAGGATTGCGTCTACATGTTGCAGGTAAGTCCCCCAAGTTCTGGGGCAATGCCAGATGGTCATATCCTATTCTGAATTCTGGTCGCTCCAAGCCCCCGATCCCTATCTCCAGCATCTCCTATGGCTGCGTTAGCTAGATTCTACACCCTGGTTTGTCCAGTTCCCTGAAGTAAATTTTGTATCATCTCTTCCTATCTCTTCAGAAGCTCTTCATGCATAGCTCCCATCATCATCTCCATCTCATCTATAGTGATGAAGACCGAGGTTTGGTTCACTCCTGAGGAAGCCTCCTGACTCCCCTCATGCTACTCCTTTCTGCTCTTTGCCTTCTACTTGATTGCCTTGTCATAGCTTTCAGACCTGAGTCCCTAAGCCGTCAAATTCAACTTCCGATCGATAGAATCGTTGAATTAGCCTTCTCAGCGAAAGCACCAAAATGTTTGCATCAAAATTGGTCACAAACACCCTATTGTCGACGATAGCACCAGTTCACAATCACAGATGACGAGTATGTAAAGAAGTATCAATGAAGAATACTCAGAAAATTCGAAAGAAAGCAGTAAAAAAACACAGATTTTATAGTGGCCCGGCAATCCAGCCTACGTCCACTTTGAAGTTAGTGACTTTATTTCTATCACTCGCTGATTACGAAGGATTACAACGAATTACAGTGATAAAATTTGAGTACAATAGCAGTTATGGAGTGCAAAGCTGTATCTGGCAGAGTTTGGACGTCCAAAAGCCAAAAGATCTTTTTTCTGTAGGCCCTAGGGCTCTATTTATAGGCGTAGGCTGCAAGTATCTCACTCAAATTTTGGAAGACTTCTTCCGGCATGTGAGGGGGCCCACACGATCGATCCCATGCGATTTCGACTTGATCCGTGATTGATACGAATGTAATTCATATCAGTCAAGATTTTGTCCAATGGAGTCGAAATTTGACGTGGGCCTTCTTTAGATTGTACGTAAGTTTCTATGAAAATTTCATAGCAATTGGCTTGTGGATTATGTAATATGATCAATGCAAGCTCGTGTTTTTCGAAAGCTGTCGAGTTCATATCCATAATTTCATTTCCATCTCCTTCGTGTCGATCAAAGGCATGTGTTCGTTCACTGACGTGGAACGATAAACTAGGGGAGATCCGTGTTCTACGCCACGTTGACCGAGCCTTCATCCTTGCAAACTTCCTTCGTATCCATCTATAATACTCCATTCATATCTATTCATTCCAGCCCTTACTCGTATCGATGGTTGGTGGTGTTCTTCATATCGATCGTCGTAGTTTGATCGATACGAAGTGACTCGTTTTAAGGGATCCTGATCGATACGAACTAGGACTAGGATGGATATGAAAGCTTATAGATGTCATCGATTCGAACAACCACAAGCTTGATGGAGATGAATGAGGTCTATAGGGTGGATGGATACGGACTAACCTTGTCTGCAATCGATACGAACAAGGACTATGATGGATATGAAATGGCACAGACACAAGGTATCCTGATCGATACGAATAGAATAAGTCTTCCTTGATCGATTCGATCGCGATGGATACGAATAAGACCACCTTGGATTGACATGAACAGGATGGGTGTGAAGTGGGATATGTCTGGATGGATACGAACAAGACTTCTTTCCATGGATACGAACCTCCGCTTATCTCGGGTTGCATCGATCATATCTTGAGCACAAGAACTCCGATTGACTTGAAATTTGAAATGCTGGCTTCTACGGCTTTGCTCGTCATGTCATACCAATTGTGGCCCGATTCGAACTCGGACAAAACTCGTCGGTATCCCTAGTGAACCTGTGCATAACTGGCAACCAAGGAGGACTGTCTTTGGTTTTCGGTCAAACTTGTAGTATCACAGCCTTGCTAAAAGGCAAGTAACAAACACTTCCTTAGTTTATACCACAACTAGATCTCACGAATAGAAAAATAAGGTGTACTCGTCGACTTATTAGAGTCAAGATTAAAACAATTGCTCATAACATCTATTCTTTAATTCTTTTACTTAACTCCTTTCAAAGAAATCATTAAGTCTTCAAATAATTTTTAAAACACTTAACTATTCATTTAAAACTATTTATAAATGATTTGGGAAAGAATTGTTAATTTTAGAGTTATATTTCAAAAGTTATTGAAAACCATTGCAAATAGTACTACGAATAATGTTTTCAAAGTAATATTGACTTTTCTTTCATTTGAAAATTTATTTATATAACTCAAATCTCTTTTAAAAAAATTTAAAATATTTATAAATATTTTTCCATATTTATAAAATATTTAAAACTATTAAATTTTAAGAAATCCTTTTTTGGATTTCGAACTACAAAACCGCGATTATTTTGAAAACTTATTTTACTTATATTTCAAAATCTACGTATTGAAATCTTGATTTTTTTTCCTTTTGTTGAAAACTATGGATACACTAGTTTGGAAAATTCTTATTACAAAGAATGAGCTATATTCCACTTTATATACTGATTTGAATTTTGTGGCATGAAATTACGAACTACTGCTATGCGACACACCTAATTTTGACTTGTTTTTGATTTCTTATTCAACATATAATTTTTTTAGTGTTTATAAACCATTTTTTAATCATTTTGAAAATATTTCAAGAGTTTTAATGATTCCATATAACTTTAATAATTGATTCGGAAAGTGATTTCCTTGTGTAGTATCGACGTGTATTTAACGTGACTTGTTAATACAATCAAACCTGTCCCATGGTTTCTCAATATATATAAACATATTAATACATAGAGTTTCTCAAACCTACCCCATGGTTGACCCAAAGTTTATTTCCTTTTCCTTAAACTCTAGGTTCCCTATTTTTTCGGAAGAAAACTTAAAGAGCTTGGAGCATGAAGTTAGAAGATTTTTCAGTAGACTATTACCTCTTTCCCATCACACTTGTGTGCTACTATATTCCGCTTTTGTATGGATAGAGATTTATAACTGTCCATATTTAACTCTAATAAATGTTTTAAAATTTTCGCTATAAAGATTTTATATATTGAAATAATACATGCTATTCCATTCGTGTAAGATTCTGTTTTGTGTCTATTTTTCCTTTTACCCTTAAGTAACCGTATCTCTGGTACTCGGATTTATAGCACGTCAATACCGAGGATCTATAGTGTCGATTTCTTAGAGTCGAAGAAACGTGTCCCCATATTTGGCATCAGAACTTTGGTATAGTAGATACGTGAGCCTGACGAGGGTAAGAACTCATCAGTGATAGGATTAGTAATATCTTAGGATGAGGAACTCATTAGAGATAGGTTAGTAACACCCTAGAATGAATTGAGAGTATTACATATATGAGTGAGTATTAGTTAATATATAAAAATAATTTTTAAAAATATGGCAACTGAAATAACTTTACATAAGAATATATTTTGAATTTAAAAGACATGTGTTTCAAAGTTATATAGTAACTTGAATGATTGTCTAAAAACAAGTTAATAAAAAGATTTAAGTATAAACATTTTGTGATTAGAATTTAACAGTTTGATTATAAGATGTTTATTAAGTAAGAGTAATAAAGGGATTTATATATATATAACCTAAGAATTTGGATAGTGAAAACTTTTATCTAAAATGGATTTTGGAAGAAAATTTCCAAAGATTTTTATTTTTGTTTAGGAGAAACAAAACCAAGTGTTTAGCAAATTATTTAACCATCAACTCAAATTATGATACAGAAAGGTTATAAAGCGAATAATAGAAACTTTCATCTAAAAGGGTTTGGAAAAGAAGTTTTAACGGATTTTGAAAGTTGGTGATAATAATGTTTTGGAAAAAAATTTGGCAAGGAATTAACCAAATGCAGATTGGCTTTATAAAATTTGATCAAGTATGATTTTGAGGAAAATACCAAAAGTACTTAAGAATTATTACCCTTAACCGTCAAATGAATTAGTGATTTGATACATATAAATTTTAACCTTGATATTAGAATAAGTTAGCATCCGTATCTAAGAAGACTTTGTTTGCATTGGTAGAAACCATTCATGGGAAAGTATTCGAAGGGGGTCCTTAAAGAGAAAGGGGAAGAAGGAAGACAATTAGATCGTCCTCTCGAGCGAAGAAGAACACATGCAGTGGCTACTCAGAAATTGTCGGGCTATCATAGAGGAAGAATTAGATCAGTATACTAGGTTAGATGAAGATGGCTATCCTATGGCTATAATGCTTATACCTCCACCCACTCCTAAACTTATCATTGTGTCAAGCAATGAAAAAGTTGCTCCAGCCTCCAAGGAACCGATGGAGGAGGAGGAATCTGAGCCTATGGAAGATCCAAATTCTATGATACCCCATCAATCGAACAACACCAGCACAAACAATAATATTATATGGAATTTAGATGGAGCTCATATCGTTTGGTGAGAATAACCTTCAAGCTCATACATTAACTAAAACTAGGAGGAGGAACAAGAGGAGGTAGAAGTTGAAATGTTTAAAGAGGAGGAAGTGCAGGGGATAGAGGAGGTGGAGGAAGGAAATCCATGAGAAATCCATATGTTGGGTCTCAAGGAACAAGAAGCTAGGGAAGTAATCCAAGGAGTTCCAGTAAGAATGGGGCATGTTCTGTGAAACCAACCATGGTTGCCATATGAGGAAGATTATATGCAATAGTATGAGGATGGAAACAAGGCTGACTATGAAGAGGGAAATAATGATGATGGAGATACTGTAATGCCCCTGAATTTTAATTAACATTATTCGGGATATTTAATTGGATAAATTAAATAGAATAATATGAATAATTAGGAAGATGAGATTAATAAATCCAATGGCCGTGTTTTAATGAATGAACTAAAATAAGACTTAACTAAAGTTAGAATGAGGAATTTTCCTAAGGGTAAACTTGGAAATGGGGCTACACTTCTTAGTATGTATCTCTTCCTCTACCTTAAAAAACTTTCACTTTCTCATTCAATACTCTTCACCAATTTTCGGCCGGCCATTAAAAGCTCCAGGAAGAACAATAAATTAAAGTTAAAGCTAGGAAATTATCTTATTCTCCAATTAACTAATCAAGGTGAATAATCATGTTTATCATCTAATTTTTCTCTATTTGGATCGGCTATGGGTTATACCTGATTCATGCTTGTGTTTTGGTTAGGATATGACCATTTAAAACCTTTGTTTGGATAAGACATAAGCATTTTTAAACGTTAATGGGTTCATTAACATGTTTTATTCGATTTTGGTTAAATTCCAAATTGTTTTTATCTTCATATGATTTGATATTTTAATATGTTAAAGAGAACATATTAATGTATTTTTTAGATTTTTTTCTATAATTTTTCATGATGTTTTAATAGTTATATAAAAAATTTAAAGAAACGGGACTTAAATGTTTTGTATAATTATAAAGGAGAAAGGGGCTTGCTCAAATTTATTCAAATTTTCAAATAATGAAAGTTGGCAGTAATTTTGGAATATAAAACTTTAGCAACCAATCAGATTTAGACAAACAAAGCAAATAGGATACAGAAGAAATGTTTAAAGTACAATTTTCACTGTTTCAACTCTTTTGGTAAGAGTTTTCGCCTCCATTACAAACCTTCCGACAAGGTCGAAAGGTATCAAACCTTTCGACCAGGTCAAAAATCAAGGCACATGGTATCAGGCGACTGGTACATAGTGAATTGAAAGGGGTCGAAAGACTTAGGGACGAAAGGTTAGAACTTTTGAAGGAGATGAAACTTTGTTTTAGTTTTAAAGAAAATACACCTGCTAGCTTTCAAAAAAATGCTTTCGACTTTTTTAAATGGTTTAGAAGAAAAAATGTTTTGATTGGTTTTCTTTCTGTTTTAAATAAAATCTTTCGACAAAGTCGAAAGATTCGCATTTGACAAGGTCAGAAGCATAGTAGCCGCTTCCAAACCTTTCGACATAGATGAAGTCAAAGATTCTCTTATGTTTTCTAAAACTTGCCCCCTCTTTCTACTGTTTTCGAAGGGTTGGATCAAACACTAACACTTCATTGTTTTTGAATGGTTTTGAAAAAGGATTACCTTCAATGACTTCGAAAGGTTTTGGACTTCGAAAGGTTTTAGTTTCGAAAGGTTTTGACTTCGAAAGATTTTGGGTTTCAATGATTTCGAAAGATTTGGAGTTTCATTGCTTTCAAAAGATTTATTAATGGTTTTTAATAGGAACACCTCAGGTTTTTGACAAAGTCAAAAGGTAGAACCTTTTGACTAGGTCGAAAGGTATGATTTTGTGATGCTTTCATAAGGAAGGCTTTCGAAGGGGCTGACTTCAGAGGGTTATTTGCTTTTGAATAAGACTTCAATCGAAGGGTTTTAAAGGCCATTTTTCTTGAGTAATGTTTTGCTGATTCGAAGGGGCTACTTCGAAGGGTTATAGCATAAAATACTTATCTTTGTTTGAATATGTAAGGAGGATCCTTATTTGAATTGAATGTTAAAAAAACCTTGAGGACACCTTGGTGGGTTTAATGTTTTCGATACATAACTTGGGGTTACAAATTGAAATATGCTTTCGAAAATATACATTGGGGCTACAATTGTGTTTTTATTTAATTTAACCTAATTCAGCTTCCAATGGGAATAGGTTAAACATGTGGTATAGCTGGGGAAAATGATTAATCATGGGTATCATGAATTTTTATAAATAATAATGGGGATCATGATATTTTAATTGGCCAAGTGTTGGGTTCTTGGTTAACATAGGAAAACCATGGAATGTGTGACGGATAACCCACATCAAATTTCTAAAGTAAAGAATGTTTTGCCAGTGGCGGTTAGCCTCTGAATTTGGCATCCAAGGGTTCATAATCATCATAGGAAAACTATAGAGTGTGTGGTGGATAGCCTACACCAACTTTTATAAAATAATGTATGGTGGATAATCTGCATTTATTTTGATGAATTTGGGATGGATAGTCCTATTTATTTTTTGACGGATAGCCATTTTAAAGATTTTAGAGGGGAACTCTAATAAATGGATTTTAGATGGGAAATCTAATAAATTGCTTTCAGATGTGATATCTAATGAATGGGTGGATGGGATATCCAATATATATATATATATATATATATATGTATATGTACATGATTTATGGCTTTATTTCATTTTATGTTAAGACTAATCATTTTGGGTGCAGAAGCAAAGTAAATCGTCTGCTTATTTTGTTTCGGATAATAATGAGGGGAAAACCCGTTCCGCTAAGCGGCGTGGTCTCACTAGATATCTTTTTATGATAAGAGATGATAGGGGATTATTCATACCAGATTTATTGTCTAACTCGAAGTTTGTGTTTGTCCACAAACTCTCGAGTACTCAAAATTAATTTGAGTAGTCTGAGAGTGGGTGACTTTTAGGTTATTGGATGAATAAGCTTTTGGAGACGTGAAGGAGGTAGTGTGTAACGACCCGGAATTCAGCGTTCGAAAATCGACATCCAATACATCATCCGTATTCGAATGCCGCAGATTTAAACGTCGAGTCTGGTTCGTTGAAGCTTATAACAACATTAGGTGATAACAACACAGCAAAAATAGAAGAAATAATTTTATTGATACACAACAATTGATACAACAGTGATACAATATGAAGTGATCAACATATGTCAGAGATAGATACAACAGCGGAAAAACAAAATTGCAAAAAAATAACAACAATAGCAGCGGAAAGATATCTACATAGCCAAAGCTCTAATCCAAAAGCTCGAACCACAATCATGTTAAACTTGTAGCAAATCCGGTCAATGATCATGTTGAAGTGAAATAAATGCGATCGCCAATCCACAGACTCCAAAGATTGCCAAAAGCTACACCTACTAGATGACTATCTGAAAACCGACTCTAGGCTGCCCGAATGGAAATTTGTGGGCACCCAGAGTTTAGAAAGGAAAAAATTAAACTCTAGGTTAGTCATTGGACTGGTGTGAGCAAACAAAAATAGTTTATTTGAATAAAAACAAACAAAAGAAATAAAAGAAATTCGCTATGCTTTTTGAAAAATGAAACTACCATAAGGCCTTCCGCCACACACACAATGCAATCATACACTTGGAGGAGATTCCTCCTTATGATAGTCAAACATGCTTGATACATGAAAATTATTTTGATATTATTATTAGTGCATAGTGCAGAAAACATTTTGAAAGTATAATATTAATCTTAGCCAGCATACTACCATTATAGTATACCTATTATAGCTACCATGTTTTATGACAGGTAACCACCATGCTGCATGGCAGGCTATACAACTAAAACCATACAGGGCTCATATTGTTTTGTTTGGATTTCCAACAAATGGCCAAGGCTAAGGAACTTCCTTTATCCGATGGGTACGCCTCTGAAGGGATGCCCCGAGAACTTTATCCAATGGGTACGCCTGTGCCGGGTAACCTCTATAACTAGGTAAATAACTGTCATGAGTATGCCATCTCCCGGTCATCACCGACCTTTGTTCCCAGATTCGCCAACAAATTGCAACAACCACATAAGTTAAATATCTGGGCTCCATACCATGATACCACTTTTTATCCAGAAGGAAATGCACATACCCTAAGGGGCGCGACCCTCATAACCTTGCTGCATCCTTCCTGTTTTGACCATTTTCGGAGTGTGAGGTTCGACGTAGTCTCATCCCACAAAGCTACGCTTTTCACAAAAGCCATGCTTTGATCAAAAAATGATCAGCATTTAACATGCCACATTACCAAATTGGGAATATATCACTAGTACATATCAACTACGTAACATCTGAGCTCGTACGTCTCACAGAAGGGTGTTAAGCTAAGAGAATAAATTCTCCGCCATCAAACAGAAATATACTTGATAGAAACCAGCTTTACATCTAAGTGTAACATCAGACATACGTTCATACAAGTCCATCCTTGGTCTGCATGGAACCGAAGGCAGTTCAAAAGAAGTCCTTGCAAATCCGGATAACCCCAATCATGTCCGAACTCCACATCACATAGGGAAATCTCTATATCGGGGTCATTCAATGCAGAGACATTTAACAGGTAATCTTTTCGCTTTCGAAAATACCCAGTCTTCACCACCGTCTTCAAATGTTATCCAATTCGTCGTATCATTAATTCGGAATGGGTTTTATGACATAAAGTCCTTTCTTGGCTAAACCGAGTAATGAGTGCTTAATTTAAAACCATATGGCTACATTAGGATCTTAGTTAAGTCACAACTTTTAGCCCAAAACCTTTCCTTTTGAATAGTTTAAACAAAATTTTCCACTTTAATCTTTTAATCAAAAGATTCGTCCTTTAAGATCCTTTTCAATGTGAAACAATGTTCGCCAAATCTTTAACAAAGATTTATTCATAGTTTCCAAAACTATTTCCATTTTGTTTCACCCATAACTTGAAATCTTTTTAATAAAAACTGGAAATCCTTTCTTTATATGAAAGGTATTATCATTTGAAAACAAATGTTTTTCGTTTCGGGAAAATCCGATTAAATATGCTCAAGTATAGCCTTTTAAAGTAAAATCAGAACTGTCGTATCCTCTACATGTTCTATTTGGGTTAAATTTAAATTCCCAAAATAATTCATTCAAAATACTTTAAAAATTGTTTGAAATCCATATATATATATACACACTTTATAACCTGCATAACCCTTTTAAACCATAGTTTTCAAATATATAGAATTCAACTTCAAAATCTTGAATTCAAATTCAAATCAAATTATTTTAATTTCAAAACTTTAACAAGCCATTCAAAATAATTTTAACTTCAAAACTCCTTTCATATTAAACCCAATTTCACTTCCAAACTATTTTGGATTCAAAATTCAACTTTGAAATTCTTTAACCATTTTGAATAAAACAATATTAAATTCAAAAACCCATGATTTAACCTATTTCCTGTGAAATCCATATTTGTGTGTGTGATGTGTATAATCCAGGGGTTTCATAAGCAACAATAAAATATCAACCATCATAAATTCAAGCACAACAATATCGATAAGCGGTATAATCCTATAACGCTTATCTTTCATTCACAGATAAACAAGTAAATTCATTACAGATAAATTAATCTCAGTTCACAGCTCAATCCAAAACAATCATATCACAAAACATCACACATCGGAGATATCAAACAACTCAAGGCATTCAATATAATCCCATCATCCATAAGCAAGATGAATTAATCCCATAATTTATAAGTAATTTAAACGAAATAAAATTAATTACTTAACCCAGCTTAATTAACGTTAATTAATTTCAACCATTTGATTATTTTGATTAACTAGTGAAGATTAATTAATCAACCTTAATTATCCATCTTAAGTAATTGTCCATAATTACTTACATAAATTAATTAACCTTGAGTTAATTACATTAATTAATTAACCTTTAATCATTAATCAATTAACCTTTAATAACTAATTAATTAACCTTTAATTATTCTTTAATTATTTGCATTGAGTAATTAACCTTTCAGTAACCGACTATCTCTTAATTAATTGCCTTAATTAATTAACCTTTAATTACATTAATTAATTAATCCTTAATTAATTACATTAACAAATTAACCCTTTTAATTAAGAAATCACTTGATTAATTTAGTAATTTACTATCCTTTAATTACTTATATTAATTAAACTTTAATTAATTACATTAATTAATTAATCACATAATTAATTATTCTTTAAGTAATTAAGTAGTTAATCCTTTAATTACTTGTATAAATTAATCAACCTTTAATTACAAATTAATTTAATCTTTAATTATTACTTAACTAACCTTTAATTAAGTAATTATCATTAAATTACAAATTTATGTTCCTAAATTAATTAAAAGATAAACCATTTATCTTAATTAGTTACTTAATCACATCATTAAATTATATTTGAAAACATTCAGGAATTTAAATCATATAATTGACCTAATACAAAATTATCTTAAATAAAAACAAATTTAAAAACATTATACTTTAAAATTTCAACCTTTGAAATTTTCTTGAAAAAATTGTTTCATGCTTACAATTTGAAAACTTGTTTAATAAATAAATCACTAACAAATGAATTAAAACATTTTACCTTCATCATTTAAACTTGATTTTCAAATAAACTTAAAGCTAACTTAATTAATTTAAGTTAAACAAATTATACAACTTTTCTAAACCAAACATTTAAAACATTTAGTATATAGAGAAAATAGTTTAAAAATTGAAAAAAACTTATTTTATTTTAATTTCAAAATTGTTGTAACATGTACCCGAGGCAACTCGAGTATTAACTCGAGTCAATTTCCATTTTTCTCGAGTATACACCCGAGCCACCATTTTCTTTCTTTTTATACTATGTTTTGATTAAATTTTTAAACCCTGTATTACACTCGCATAAATACACGAGAACAAACACGTGCCAAATTCATGTTTTCCCGAGATCCACTTCAAGCCACAACCTTCTTCTCTAAACCATAACAAACAACCCAGGCCTGACACCACGTGCACGTGCACGAGCAACCTGCCCACCTCCGGTCTATACTCCAACCACCTACATGTCGGCAACGACCTCACTAACGAACTCGACCACCCAGAACCCATGTACATCACCTGAATTGAAATCGAGACGTCGAGCACATCAGGTACCCAAAACTCGATCACTAAAAACTATCACGAACCACCACCACAGGCCATCAGAGGCCTAATGATCACGGCCAGAGCTCTATAGTGGAACCACAATCCTATTCCCTTTGTCCCATCCATTCCGACGCATTGTTGACGATGAATTTCCTTCTGAAACTTCATCGATCAATACTATGTTTTAAACCCTAAATCGACGTCGACTAACCTCACCGATAATCTAAAAATTCATTCACCATTTTCTGATGATCTTCAGCCTTCAAGCAACCTTCGACGTCAAGCTCGAGACCACAGGACCTCGCAATTACCAGAAATTGCCATGATTTTAATTTCTGTTCAACTCACAACTCCTCATCAACCTTAAACTTAAAAATCTTGAAACTATGAAAAATTCATGATTTTCAAGTTCGAATCCAGTTATACATTCAAAATATAAATTTTTATCCATCGATTTTTTGACTTTGTATTTATTAAAAATAAATTTCTAATTTTCAAAGTATTTACTAAATTTTTCTACCTGAAACAAATTTTAAAATTCAAATTTGGTTGATACTAACATATTTCATTATATGTCAAATCCTAAAAGAGACTAGGGGAAGAGAAATTTGAATTTGATCTTGTTTTTAAAACTTGTAACTTATAACAGAGCATCAATATACATTTACACAAGCATGCACAGACATATATGTGTGTGTGTGTGTGTGTGTGTGTATGTATGTATGTATGTATGTACGTGAAACACAATTTCATCACTTCCCTTCATATACATCAAGTTTATGAATAGATTCAAGCTTTAATAGGTTAGTTTCCTCACCTGGAACATGTTGACAGAGAATAGAGAAGCCTTAGTTTTAAAAACCGGAACTTGTTTTATTTTTTTCAAAATCTGGGAAAATGATCTGCTTGTTTATTGAGAAATTTTAAAACTGGAATTGCTAGTAGATCTTGAATTTGATCTGAAACTTTGCTTTGGGCTTTCAGATTTTTGAAATGCTTCAGGTTAAATGAATGTTTGATTTTAGTCTTTGAAAACTGGAACTATTTTTGATCTGTAAATGATGTTTGATCAAAGATGAATTGATCTATGTTTTTCTGTTTTGTTTTCTTTTAAGTTACCGCAATTTAGCTTTTAATATGTATCAAAGAAAATGAGGAAAAGAAGAGAATAGATGTATATATATAACTTGTTTTAGTTTTATTTATTAATTTTGAAAATAAAATGGCAAATGACACTTGTATTTTTGTCTGATAAAATTGTTACAAATGTTAAGTTGTATTTCAAAATACTTACACTTGTTCATTTTTATGTTACTTGATATACACTTGTAAATTACATGCATTACGATTTAATATATTTTTCATAAAATTTTTATATCATATTTTCAATTTGAATAATTCCATTTCCTTTTACATACATATTTATAATTTTAAAGAATATGATTCAAAAATTATTAAACACTAATAAATTAATATATATATATATATATATATATATATATATATATATTAGAATTTTAACTCTTTAAATAGCATTTAGAAAACTAATATTTTTAAATTTAAAACATAACTTCAATATATGTATGTATATATATATTCATATTTATGATATTTAGAAAAACAAATTATTATTAGTTTAAATATAAAGTGTTAAAAGTCAAATTTATTTCCAAAATATTTATTTTTGAATTTCAATTTCAAATTCTATTTTAAAATCTATGTATATATATATATATATATATATATATATATATATATAAACAACACAGATCCTATTTATTTTGGAAAAATTCACATAAATTCACAATTTAATCCAAAAATTTATATTAATTACCAGTTTAAATTTTGATTTAAAAACGGAATCGTTACATATTGTAAGCTATATAGGAGCTATTTTTTTCCGCTATGATGTACTAAGAACTGTAAAGTTCATATTTATTAGTTCTTTGATCATCATAAAGAGACATCTTCATATGCCGCTCTTAACGTATTTTGTACATGTATATGTGATCTGAACGTAGTTATCATCTAGGATTATATAATTAAATCTTAAATTGAAATTCATAAGAAATGAGAAATTCTATCGTGTTGAATTTTAGATTTTTTTTTTTATATTCTTGTGTTACCAATAGTTTCAAGATTCTAATTTCAATCGCTCAGAAAATACACCTACGAATGACTGCCGCGTCCGTAACAGTTAGTTTTTAGCCTTTGGAAGTAGGATGTTACAGGTTGGTATCAGATCAAGGTTTGTGTACTTAAAAGGAATTTGAACCTTAAATGACTTTTAAGGTATAATTCAATGAATCTAAAATATAGTTGGGCTTAGGTAATCGTTATAGTAACTATGTGTACTTTGCTATAAATACCTAAGTATATATTCCCCACTCTCAGAGACCGTTCTTTTGTATCTTACGTAGATTGGATTTCAGGTATAAGGGAAGTAAGGTATGGAGGCAGGAAATGGAAGAGTGAATCAAGGTTGTAGACGCACCACAACAAGTGAAAATGTTCGAACCAATACTAGGAGCAACCATGGTCGATAGGAAAATGCAAACCCAGATGCAAATCCTAATGTTGGTGCCTAGATTCCATCGGTTGACATGGGGATAATGTATTAGTTCTTTGTTAATATGATGCAAGCTAGATCAACTGCGTGAGTGGCTTTAGGGAATGCTGGAGGAGCTAATCCGGTGGCCCCAGTTGGCAATAATTATGCCAAGCTGAGCAGGGATTACACTAGTCTAGGAGGGAAGCCTTTTTGGGGAACCGAGGATGCATTAGGAGTGGAGAACTGGCTATTGCATTGTGAAAGGATATATGCAGATCTTGGCTTGAGGGATATGCAGAAGAGAAGACTTGCTTCAAGGAAATTGCAGGGAGCAGCATTGTTTTGGTGGAATGGAGTTACCGTGGGAGAGCCAGAGGAAGACTTGACTTGTCCTGAATTTCGAAGGAGGTTCAAAGAAAGATTTCTATTAGAGGTTGCCAAGTCAGCATTGCTTAGGAAATTTGCAAATTTAGTCCAGGGGGATAGATCGTTGATTGAGTATGCTACGGAGTTTGATAAGTTATCCCATTATGGATATGCTACTGTGGATATAGTCATTTGGAGGAATGATAAGTTTATCAGGGGTTGAATCCTAAGATCGCCAGAGCAACCATGCCAAACCCCAGGATCCATGTCATATTGTTGTTGAGATGGATATTTAGAACGAAGACATGCTTTCTACTTTTGGAAAAGGGAAACCAGTAGAGGTGCAGAATTTTCAGGGTAAAAGCGAAAGCTCTTCAAGAAGAAAGGAACCTAGTCGGGGACTATAGCCAAGAAGAGCAAGGCTGATATTGTCTGTTACAAGTATGATAGGAAGGGGCACTATGTTAAAGAGTGGCGCTCTGGTGATGGAAGAGAAGTTGTAGTGAGGCCGAATGTGATGTGCTACAACTATGGCCAGATGGGATATTACAAGGACAAGTGTCCCAAGGCTGCTAAGGCTGGAATGAGAAAGGTCTTTACGTTGGAACCATCATCCTCTAGACCAACGGCTGCTGAGAATGGAAAAGCTATGATAGAAGGTATGTTTATGATTCATAGTACTCCAGTTAGGATACTACTTGATAATAATGCATCGCACTCATTTATATATCAGTATTTGGTAGATTGCTTATGTCTGGAACCTTTATCCCTTATTACTCCTTTAAGGGGTGCGAATCCTATAGGAGGATATGCAACTCTAGGAATGACATATGACCAGTTAGAACTTGATATTGGGTATGGATTGGTTAGATAGATATGACGCTAGGATATTTTGCTAGGAGAGGGAAATATCAATGAAGCACCTTAATAGCCTTAACTATTTTATTTACTCAATAAGGAGTTCGGACGGAAATGATTATGTGTTATTGGGTGCCATGGGAACGGAAGTAGAGTTGAAGCTGGTTTATGTTGCAAGAGAGTTTGCGGATGTGTTTGAACCAATTTCGGGATTTCCATCGAAAGAGCGATCGAGTTTCAGATAGATCTCATACTGGGAGATAAACCTATAAGTAGACCACCTAGCAGGATGTCACCAACTGAGATGAAGGAATTAAAAGTGCAGCAAGTGGAATTGGAAGGAAAGATTTTCTTTCGGCCAAGCAGTTCGCTTTGAGGAATGGATGTGGTATTCACGAAGAAGCTAGATGGGTCGTTAAGGATGTGTATCGACTATCGTATGCTGAATGAGAGGATGATCAAGAATAGATATCCTTTGCCGAGAATCGACGACTTATTCGACCAGTTGAGTGGAGCTAGAGAGTTACCCCAACTGGATTTGGTGACATGTTTCCATCAGCTAAGAGTGGCAAAGGACAATATTTCTTTGATGGCTTTTAGGACCGGAAATGGGTCCTAGAAATGGTTGGTTATGCCATTTAGGCTTACTAATGCGCCAGCTTTCTTTATGGATTTGATGAGCCGGGTTATTTGAGAGCACTTGATAGGTTCGTGTTGGTTTTTATTGATGACATTTTGGTGTATTCTAAGAATGAGAAGGATCATACAGATCATCTTAGAATAGTATTGGAGACGCTAAGGCCGCATCGGTTGAAAGTGAAGTTCTCCAAGTATCATATCTAGAAGAAGGAGTGAAGTTCCTTGGTCATGTAGTTTCCAAGAAGGGTTTAACAGTTGATCCGGATAATATCGAAGTTGTTAACAATTGAAAGAGACGAGAGATAGTAAGTGAGATTAGAATCTTTCTTAGATTTGCGAGATACTACCGAAGGTTCATTAAGGATTTCTCGCAGATAGCGGCATCCTTGAATATGCTAACAAGGAAGGATGTGAAGTTTGTTTAGTCTGACAAATGTGCGGAGGCATTCCTTAAGTTGATACATTTGTTAACCAATGCTCCCATGTTAGTAGTTCCAAATGGGAATTAGGGGTTGGTAGTTTACATTAATGCATGTGATACTGGCTTAGGTGCTGTTCTAATGCAGAATGGAAAGGTTATTGCATATGCTTCTAGACAGCTTAGACCACATGAAGTGAGATACCCTGCTCATGATTTGGAGTTGGCAGTAGTAATCTTCGCATTGAAGGTGCAGAGACATTATATTTTGGGTGAAAGTTTTAAGCTATTCACAGATCATAAGTCTCTAAGGTATTTATTCTCTCTGAAGAAACTGAACATGAGATAATAGAGATGGCTGGAGATTTTTGCAGCTTATGATTTTAGCATCGAGTATACACCGGGAAAAGGAAATAAGGTGGTGGATGCACTTAGCAGGAAACATCAGAATGTGGTGTTAGCTATGCTGGCGGAATGGAAAGACTTGGAAGCACTGACTGCTTGCCGTGTGCAGTTGAGGTCGACTACTGGATCTAGTCGAAATATCGCCATGATGTCTTGTTTGGGAGTTCGACCAGTTTTGATCAAATGTATTGCCTCTAATCAGAGAAAGGATCTAGTGTTAGCCGAGAGGATTAGAAGGTTAGAAGCTGGAACCGTGATTGATGATTTGAAGGATTTTATTCTTGACCACAGGGGTTGGTTGAGAAAGAAGGAACGGTTTTGTGTTTCGGATGTTGGAGACTTTAGGAAGGGAGTTCTTAGAGAATGTCACTGATCGAAGTTTACGATTCTTCCTGAAGGAAAAAAGATGTATCAGGATATGAAGAGAAGTTTCTTCTAGGAAGAAATGAAGAGGGATGTTGTTTATGGGTAAAAAAAGTGTTTGAACTGTCAACTAGTAAAAGCCGAACATCAGAAGCCAAGTAGGTTGCTTCAGCCTTTGGATATTCCAGTTTGGAAGTGGGACTTGATATCCATGGGTTTATTGATGGGTTGCCAAGGTCAAAATGAGGTAATGAAAGTGTATGGGTCATAGCGGATAGATTGACCAAGAGTGCCCATTTCGTTTCGGTAAGGTCAACTAGGACGGCACCTGTTTTTGCTAAGTTTTTCATGAATAACATCCTTAGACTACATGGAATTCCTAGTTGTATCGTGATTGATGGAGATGCTTTGTTTACTTGCACGTTTTAGAAGAGCCTGCAGAGTGTGTTAGGCACTAAGCTCAAGATGTTTACCGCATATCATCCTCAGACGTATAGGCAGATAGAGAGAATCAACAAGGTACTGGACGATATGTTGGGAGCTTGTGTGCTGGATTTTAGTGGTTCTTGCGAAGATCACTTGCACTTAGTGGAGTTTTCCTATAACAATAGTTATCAGACTACTATAGGAATTGCGCCTTTTGAAGCTTTGTATGGAAGGCCATGCAGATCACCAACATGTTGGTTAGAGATCAGAGATAGATTGGTCCTTGGTCCAGATTTGGTGAGAGAGGAGATGGAAAAGATCGAGTTGATACGGGAAAGAATGAAGGAAGCTCAGTCTAGGAAGAAAAGTTACGCAAAGAAGAGGCGTAAGGACCTAGAGTTCTCAGTTGGAGATAAAGTTTTCATCAAGCTATCGCCCATGAAAGGTGTAGTTAGGTTCGGGAAGGCCGAGAAGTTAGCACCGAGATATGTTGAACTATTTCCTATATCAAAGAGGATTGGGAGAGTCGCATACCGAGTAGATTTATCGAGCAGCTTGGCCGGAGTCCATAATGCGTTTCATGTTTCTCATCTTAGAATGTACGTTCATGGACCAGAAACTACTATCACTCCGACGGTACTAGAGGACTTAGTGGTGGAACCGGATATGACTTTTGTTGGGCAATCAGTTCATGTTGTGGCAAAAGATGAGAAGAGGCTAAGGAACAAGACAGTCGGGTTGGTGAAAGTTCAGTGGAACGACAACGTAAGGAATGTACTTGGGAGACAAAAGGTAGGATTAGGGCTACTTTTCCTGGGCTGTTTTAAATGGTATGTTCTACATAGGGTTTATATAGAATTTGTCTGGTAGGATATGCTAGTTTTGCTTGCATAGGCTATATGCTTCTTGTTGTGTCCTTACTGAAATTTTGGGGATGAAATTATTTAAGGGGGGAAGTTTGTGCCCCTAAATTTTAATTAACATTATTCGAGTTATTTAGTTGGATAAACTAAATATAATAATATGAATAATTAGGGAGACGAGATTAATAAATCCAATGGCCATGTCTTAATGAATGAACTGAAATAAGACTTAACTAAATTTGGAAGGAGTAATTTTCCTATGGGGTAAACTTGAAAATGGGGCAACATTTCTTAGTATGTATCTCTTCCTCCACCTTAATAAACTTTCACTTTCTCATTCATAACTCCTCACCATTGGTCGGCCATTAAAAGCTCCAGAAAGAGCAATAAATTGAAGTTAAAGATAGGAAATTATCTCATTCTCCAATTAAATAATCAAGGTGAATAATCATGTTTATCATCTCATTTTTCTCTATTTGGATTGGCTACGGGTTATACCCGATTTAAATTTGTGTTTTGGTTAGGATATAACCATTTAAAACTTTTGCTTGGATAAGGAATAGGCGTTTTTAAACGTTAATCGGCTAATTAACATGTTTTATTCGGTTTTGGTTAAATTTCAAATTATTTTGATCTTCGTACGCTTTTAAATTTTAATATATTGGAGAGAACATATCAATTGATTTTCTAGAATTTTTCCAGAATTTTTCATGATGTTTTAATAGTTATATAAAAAATTTCAAGGAATAGGACTTAAATCTTTTGTATAATTATAAAGGAGAAAGGGTTTTTTCAAATTTATTCAAATTTCCAAATAAGGATAGTCGACAGCCATTTTGACTTTAAAATTCTGGCAACCAATCAGATTTAGACAAATAAGGAAGGTGGGGTACAAAAAAATGTTTAAAGTTCAATTTTCACTATTTCAACTCTTTCGGCAAGAGCTTCCGCCTCAATTCCAAACCTTCGAACTAGGTTGAAAGGTATCAACCCTTCGACCAGGTCAAAAATCAAGGCATATGGTATCTGAAGACTAGTACATAGTAAATTTAAAGGGGTTGAAAGGTTTAGGGACGAAAGGTAAGAGCTTTTGAAGGAGATGAAACTTTATTTTGGTTTTAAAGAAAATACACCTGCTAGCTTTCGACAAAATGCTTTCGACTTTTTCAAATGGTTTAGAAGAAAAAATGTTTCGATTGGTATGCTTTCTTGTTTTAAATAAAATCTTTCGACAAAGTCGAAAGGTTCACTTTCGGCAGGGTCAAAAGCATAGTAGCCGCTTCAAAACCTTTCGACATAGATGAAGCCAAAGATTCTCTTTTGTTTTCTAAAACATCCTGCCTCTCTCCACTGTTTTCAAAGGGTTGGCTCAAACGATAATACTTTGTTGTTTTTGAATGGTTTTGAAGGGATTACCTTCAATGACTTCGAAAGGTTTTGATTTAAAAGATTTTAGTCCCAAAAGGTTTTGACTTTGAAAGATTTTGAGTTTCAATGATTTCGAAAGGTTTTGAGTTTCATTTTTTATGAAAAGTTTATAAATGATTTTTAAGGGGGATACCTCAGGCTTTTGACAAAGTCAAAAGGTAGAACCTTTCGAATAGGTTGAAAAGAAACCTTCCGACAAGGTCAAAAGGTAGAACCTTTTGACTTGGTAGAAAAGACACCTTCCAGCAAGGTCGAAAGGTAGGACCTTTCGACAAGGTCAAAAGGTATAATTACGTGATGGTTTCAAAAGTAAGGCTTCCAAAGGGGCTAACTTTGGAGAGTTATTTGCTTTCGAATAGGACTTCATTCGAAGGGTTTTAAAAGGCTGTTTTTAGCCATTTTTCTTGAGTAAGGTTTTGTTAAGTCAAAGGGGCTACTTCGAAGGGTTATAACATAAAATACTTATCTTTGTTTGAATATGTAAGGGGATCCTTATTTAAATTGAATGTTAAAAAATACTTTGGGGACACCAGGGTCATAGTTTGGGGTTACAAATAGATATATGCTTTCGAAAATATAAGTTAGGGCTAACAATGTGTTTTTATTTAATTTAAACTAATTGGGGATAACAATGGGAATAAGTTAATCAGGTGGCATACCTGGAGAAAATAATTAATCATGAGGATCATGAATTTTTATAAATAATAATGGGGATCATGATCTTTTAATTGGACAAGTGTTGGGTTCTTGCTTAACTTAGGAAAACCATGGAATCTGCGATGGATATCCCATATCAAATTTCTAAAATATAAAATGTTTTTCTAGAGGTGACTAGCTTCGGGATTCGGCACCCAAGGGTTCATAGTCATCCTAGGAAAACTATAGAGTGTGCGGTGGATAGCCCACAACAACTTCTATAAAACAATGTGCGATGGAAAACCTGCATTTATTTTGATGAATTTGAGACGGATAGTCCTATTTAAGTTTTGACGGATAGTCATTTTAAAGAATTTAGAGGGAAACTCTAATAAATGGATTTTAGATAGGAAATCTAATAAATTGCTTTTAGATAGGATAACTAATGATGGGTGGATGCGATATCCAATATATATACGATTTATGGCTTTATTTCATATTATGTTAAGACTAATCATTTTTGCATGCAGGAGCAAAGTAAATGATATGCATGTTTTGTTTTGGATACTAATGAGGTGAAAACTCATTCTGCTAAGCGGCATGGTCTCACTAGATATCTATTTATGATAAGAGATGATAGGGGATTATTCATACCAGACTTATTGCCTAACTCAAAGTTTGTGTTTCTCCACAAACTCTCGGGTACTCAAATTTTAATTTGAGTAGCCTGAGAGTGGGAGACTTTCAGGTTTTTGGATGAATAAGCTTCCGTAGATGCGCAAGAGGCTGTGTTAGCTATACAGGAGCTATTTTGTGTTTTCCGCTGTGATGTACTAAGAACTGTAGAGTTCATATTTATTAGTTCTCCGATCATCATAAGTGGATATGTTCATATGTCACTCTTATCGTATTTTGTACATGTATATGCGATCTGAACGTGGTTAACGTCTGGGATTATGTAATTGAATCTTAAATTGAAACTCATAAGAAATGAGAAATTCTATTTTGAAGAAGTTTAGAATTTTTCATATTCTTGTGTTTCTGTATTTCCAATAATTTCAAGATTCTGATTTCGGTCACTCAGAAATAACAGGTATGGATGATTGCAACATTCGTAGCAGTTAGTTTTGAGCCTCCGAAAGCGGATGTTACATCCGAGATGTTACAAATACCGACAATGAATGAACTGATGGGTAGATATCTGATGTGCGTTATTAGAATGAATTAGCTTTAGAATTATGGTAATGTTTGGAAGCTAGTTTTCTATCTAGTGGTATTTAGTATTATTATTGGTATTAGCGCATATAAGGGCTAGTAACTTGGTATAATTTTTAGTGACGTACTGGTGTTTGTAATATCAACCCTTGTAGGGTTAGAACAACTTAATAATATTTTAGTATATATGTTGAGATGGTTTGTATGGTAATGTGAGAAAGAAACTATTTATAAAATCTTTACGTTCTTCATTTATAACTTTGTTCGATAAGAATATACGAATCACTTAAGAAAAATTTCATAAAACTTTTGGTAAAATATAAGTAAGAATTTCCTTTGAAAATGAATAAAACTATATTTTTCTAAAATATTTAAAACTATAACCAAGATTTTCTAAATAAGTTTATTTTACATTAAGCACAATTTGGCCTAAGATTTGAATGTAAGATTTTGATATCCGAAAAGGATTTGTCGTTTGTTGGTCGAAGGAAAACATTAATAAGGTTGGTAATCAGATTGTTTACATTTTCTATCATAGTTGAAGGCTACATAAGAGAATAATAGCCACTGACCCTAAATAAGATCCGTATAAAAATCAAAGGATCAATATTAGTTCGATAGAAAAATGATATATTCGAATTTAAGATCGAATAAGATAAGTGCATAGGAGTAATATGTAAGTACCTCTTGATGATATATTTGAAATTTCAACTTTGGAATAAGTATTATCGACTTTGCGCTCAATTTTGAGGACGAATTTTTTTTAAGGAGGGGAGTTTGTAACGACCCGCAAATTCATCGCGTTAATAAATTATGATTATTTTTGAAATACTCAAATTTAAGGATTTATAACACCAATCAATTGTTTCAAAACATAAATAAAAATGGTAAACCTATTTTAAAACATATTAACAAAGTTTAATTGATTTATGACATCATTAGTGATGCTAGCATATATAATAGTCATTAATGATTTTAAATTACCATCAGGTTCTTCCTCCTAGTTATTGTTAACGTACAAGCTTGAAGATTCTTCTAGCCAAATGAATAGGTCTCCGTCTAAATCCCATATAATATTGTTGTTTATGGTGCTCTTGTTTGATTCATGGGGTATCATGGAATTTGGATCTTCCGTAAACTCAGATTCCTCCTCCTCCATCGGTTCCTCGAAGGCTAAAGCAACTTCTTCTTCGCTTGACACAATGATAAGTTTAGAAGTGGGTGGAGGTATAAACATTGCGCCGTAGGATAATCGTCTTCATCTAACCTAGTATAATGATCTAATTCTTCCTCGATGACGGGCTAACAATTTCTAGGTGGCCACTGAATGGGTTCTTCATCGCTCGATAGGACAATCAAGTTGTCTTTCTTCTTCCCTTTTCCCTTTGAGGACTCCCCCTTCGAATACTTTCCTATAAATAGTTTCTACCAATGCAAAGAAAGTCTTCTTAGATATGGATACTAACATATTCTAATTCAAGGTTTAAATTAAATGTATCCTATCACAAATTCATTTGACGATTAAGGGTAATAATTCTCTAAGTACTTTGACATTTTCCTCAAAATCATACTTGATCAAATTTTAGAAAGCCAATCGATATTCGATTAAATCCTTGCAAAGATGTTTCCCAAACATTATTATCATCAACTTTCAAAATCCTTTAAGACTTCTTTCTGAAAAACCTTTTAGATGAAAGTTTCTATTATTCTCTTTATAACCTTCTAATATCAACATTTTAGTTGATGGTTGAATAATTTGCTAAGCACTTGGTTTTGTTTCTCCTAAACCAAAAAAATCCTTTGGAAATTTTCTTCAAAAGCCGATTTTAGATAAAAAAATTCATTATCCTAATTCTTAGGTTTTATATATATCCCTTATTACTCTTATTTAATAAACATCTTATAGTCAAACTGTAAAATTCTAATCACAAGATATTTATACTTAAGTCTTTATATTAACTTGTTTTTAAACAATCATTAAAGTTACTATATATCTTTTAAAAACATATCTTTTAAATGTAACATCCCGCCATTTTGTACGCTTTAAATCGACGATAAACCACACACGTCAGACTCAAGCCAAACAGAAGGGCGAATTGTTAGTGGGTTGAATAAGAAAAAGCAGAGAAAGAAAAAAACAAAATAGAATCTTGTAGCGGAACGACAAAATATAATAATCAAATAAACAGTACATGAAGCTATTTTATAAAACATTTGATTGTACTTATACAACACAGAATTAGAGTTACACATACTAAAGAATAATAAATAACAATACAGCGGAACAATGTGATGCAGTGGAACACTATAGTAAATAATAGTAATACAGTCCTAGTCTTCATCCTCCAGAAGTAAGGTCTTCAAACCTTGATTACCATATTTTAAAAAATCATTTTATATATTAATAAATACTTGCTCATATTTGTAATACTCTCAATTCATTCTAGGGTGTTACTAGCCCTGTTTCTAATGAATTACTCATCCTAGGATATTACTAGTCCTATCACTGATGAGTTGTTACCCCGGTCAAGCTCAAGTATTAACTAAACTAAAGCCATGATGCCAAATGTAGGGACCCATTTCTTCGACCCTTGAAAATCGATACTACATATCCTCAGTATTTATGTGCTGCAAATCCGAGTATCGGAGATGCGGTTCCTTAAGTGTAAAAGGACAAATAGACATAGAAGAGAATCTTACATGAATGGAATAGCATATATTATTTCAATATATAAAAAATTTACAATAAAATTTTTAAATACATTTATCAGAGTCAAACATGGACAGTTATAAATCTTTGTTCATACTAAAGTGGAATAAAATAGTACACAAGTGTGGTGGGAAAGAGGTAATAATCTACTAAGAATCTTCTAACTCCATGCTCCGAGCTCTTCCAGATTTCTTCTAACTAAACCTGACCACTAGGCTACTCGAAAAAAAAGGGCATCTAGAGTTTAAGGAAAAAGAAATAAACTTCGGGTTAGTCATTAGATTGGTGTGAAAAACTCAAAATATGAGTGTTTGAAAACAAAAGGTATCTCATAAGACCATGCCACGCATAAACACGGAAAGTTTTTTTACCTTGTGATAATCAAAATATTTTTATGTGGAAATTTGGTAGTATTATTTTAATGACACTCTTTTGAAAACATTTGCAAGTAAACTTATGGATTTTTTCGAAATTGTTACCATATTAAATTCCAGACCTAATGATTTAAGGTTTTACAAAACAAAACCAAAGGCACTTATTGGAGATTGGATTTCCATCTGAATAGCGATGTAAGACAATACCTCTGTGTAGTGCTTTTCTAGAGGAATGCACCTGAGGCCCCTATGTTGGTTCTCATGCAAATTAAGACCGGCCTATCCGAAAATTACGCGAATAGCACCGAGTAATACAAAAAACCCGACCGTTACCGATCTGTCCGAGATGTCTTATAGCATATGCCACTTAATTCGAACCCAACATTATAGCGGGTAGAAACTTTATAGATCTAAAATATGATTTCATACCCTAATTGGTTGCGACCCACATAACCTTAAAGCATCCCTTGTTTCACAATTCCCGGGTGTGAGGCTTTGATGTAATGATTACCTTTTATATTGAGCATATTCTACTTTGAAATCCACTTTTCCATTTCATAATCATACAATTGATTTCTACAAATGTATAACTCTTGAGCTTGTATGTCTCAGGAAATTATGTTAAGCTAAGAGAAGCTGCATTATCTACCACTAAATAGATGATGCGTTCATAGAGATCAATCAATATGATCTATAAATGCAATGTTATATATTCATCAATACAAGTTGTCTAGGAACAGAACAAACCAAAGATACTTTCCTATCACATCTAGTTGAGGATTGCCTCTACGATTAGAAGCGATTATCGTTCGTGTTTCGAAGATTTTCAGAACGAATGGATAATGTTATTTATTTAGTTCGAGAGCTATCTGGAAATTAGCAACAAGAAGTCCTTTCGAAATGAAGATCCTCTATTCTTCTAAAATTTTTGTCTTCAATATATATCTTCATTTTCGAACTCGTAAATTGGTTCTAAATGGTTTTTCCATAGGAATCACCCAAATCCGACCCTGGTTCCTTCAAACCAACCATCGACAAAAAGGTGGTTTATAAATAGGTGATTAATATTCCATTAATTAATATCTTTTTATCCAAAATATCTTCTAGAAATATGTGTCTTTTGAAAATCATTTTCTATTAAGTATATATGGAATTAATTAAAACTTTCTTTGTTAAGTTCTTTGATTTAGTTAAGCTCTTTTTGAAACATAGAATAATTGCAAATCATTTACTTAAATTTTAACAAAGATTTCTCATTTCTAGAAACGTAGCTTTTTAATAAGTTGAAATCATGTTTTCTAAGAAGGTAAATCAGAATTAGTTAATATTTGAATGAAATGGATCCATTAAAATTATTTAAATCATACTTGATGTTTATTTACAAATTCACCAAGTACTATCCATCGTATAACGGTGCAATCATGTAACGACCCGTATAAATTCGATGTTTAAAATGAATTAAATTAATAAGATTTTTATTTTAAATTTAGAAAGAAATAAAAAAATCTTATTAATTTATATGAAAGCAAATATTTAAATTTGATGTATCAAGGGTAATTAAAATTTACAAATTTAAATTTATATTTCAATTAATTGAAATAGTGAAAATTTGTGCATTTGGATATAAAGTTAAAATAAGTAAATAAAGGCAAGTATTGAATTCATCAATGAAATAAATTATTAATTTATGAAGATTGAATATAAATGGAGGTAATAAAGTAATGCAGGACTATAAATAATTTTTTTAGTACAAACCCCTTTTTATTTGTAAACTATTGCAAGGTGTTATTAATTGAAATGTGAAAATTTGGGAATAGATTCAACGTTATGTTAGACAATGAATTGCAATCATTAAAATTAATAAATTAATGGATTTAATGGAATACCAATTCACTCAGAAGGTGAATATAAGTGAATGTAGAAAAATGAATAGGAAAGGCTAATTTACTCATAGAGGGATGGCTGATGTAAAAAAAGAAGGGAATCTGGATGGAATAATTTATTTCGTTTAGAATCTAAATTTGTGTGTGAGCATTTATTTATATTGGAATATAAAAGGGTAAATTTATAGTATAAAATGTTGACATCACCTTTAAGATGATGGGTTTATAATTGATGCATAATAGGAAAATCAAATGAATGAGTTTAATTGAATAACAATTAGCAATTAATGAATGAATAAAAATTGTTAAAGGGCGTAATTGATTTCGTTAAATAAATTTTGGTAACAAATTGTAATGGATATAGTTTTAACGTTTTGTGATGTATTTAAGTGATAAATGGGAAATCAATGTAAATTATACCCGTGAATGGTCAATTCAATTAAATAATAAGATTTTTAAATAAATAAACATTTTATTTAGGTTTCAATTTGATAATTTATGAAGTTTAATGGGAAATCAATTGCAATAAATTGCCCTATTTTATGCAGTTAGAGGAGATTGGATTTGCAATATAGATGGAAGTATAATCGAAATTGATAGATAACAAACTTAAGAATAAAATTAAGAGCTAATAGGTGGCAAATTTATATAGTTGCTTATTTACGTAATGTGTACGTAAACTTTGGTAAATCATTTTCTATCAATCCAAATCTAACATTTGGTTAATATAGATTTAAATATAGAAAGCAATATTTATTAATTTAATTGAAGTATTGCAAAATAAATGAAATTTAACGTTTAAAGTATTACATTTATAGAGATTTAACTGAAATTCGAGAATATTAAAATAATAGTTTTGAACCCAACATTTGAATCCATCTACTTAAATTTTTTTAGATGGAATAATCATTGACTATTTAAATTAATATAAATTTTGGGAGTTTAATTTATAATTTTGAATATAAATGAAATAGAAGATTTGACACTTCAACTGATAGATTTATCAGCTCTAAATTTGACATAAAGATTTGTTTAAAACAATTGTAAATGTTGAGAAATATAAAGGTGATAAAATTTACAAATTTTAGAATTGGAATTTAAAATTTGATTTATTCAACAAATTGTAAATTTATTTAATTGATATAAAAATAGCCATTTTGGTCACGGACTCGGATTTCGACGAAACTAGTTTCATCGGATCCGTAACAATGAATTATTGTAGGGTTTCAAGTTTCGTAGTGATCGGACTTGTCGTTTGATCGTACGAACGCGAAACGCCTTAAAATCGATAAATTGAAATCAATTTGAAATCAATTTGGAAATATTGTTTTCAGCATAACTTCTTCATACGATGGAATTTGGACGTGAAACTTTTTCCATCGCGTTCAGAATATTTTAAAACACTTATTTGGATATATGGGTTTACCAAATTTCGTTCCTCGGTCAGAACGTGCCTTTTGGGCCAATTATCGTTCAGCACGTTTGTTTATCGGATCCATCTATTCGAATTTCTAACCTATCTGTATAAACCCAGTTATAAACCCTAGCCCCATCTATTCTCATTTGTTTGTGCATTCATTTCATCAGTTCCTTCTCTTCTTCCTATGGCTAGAAACTCTAGATCCATGTTCAATTTCAAAAATCAAATCCAAAGTCAAAAATTAAACTTCTCAGAAAAATTCAAAAAAATTATATGTTGATGCTCTCGACGAGCGTAATTCAATGGTGCAATTCGATTTTTGATTCGGGTTTCGGTTTGTTCAGAAATAAGGGTTTTCTTCCCTGCTGTTCGTGGGTCATCGTGGAGGATTAACGGTGGATCGTCGATCTTACGACGATCGGGTGGCGCTGGAGTGTGGAGTTTGGCGAGGGGCTTCGATCTGTATGGTTGGTTCGTCACAGAATTGTCAGGATTCGCCGCGGTTGGCTTGGCCGTGGCAGCGTGTCGAGCGTCGCTTGGAGCATCGTGAGCATTCGCTTGGGTGTGGTAGAGGGCGGCTGAGGATGGGCGGTTCAATGGAGTTGGTGGATCGTCGTGTCGTTGCTTCTGGTGAGCGAGAAAATTCATGGTTTGCGGCGGCTATGTTTCATTTAGGGTTTCTGCATACGAGCGCGTGTTGTCCTGGGCGCACGGGGAAGAAGTGTATGTGGCAGGTTAATTTTTTTATTATTTTGTTTTAATTCTTAATTTTTATTTTTAACTCGTTTAATCTTAATAACTTTCTCATACGTTATCCATTTCACGCGAGATTTTTTTTGTTAGGATCGTAATTAAATTCCGGGTCTTTAGACGCTGGTTTGGATAAATTTGGAGGCCGCTGAATTTTTGGGTTTAAATCGGATTTAAATTCGATTTAAATCCAAAAGGTGAGTATTTTAACCCACTCACAACTTCTAAAATTTCTTATGTTTGTTAAATTTATTTAAGATATGAGTAGATATTTATTTATGACTATTTGGCATGTTTTATTCGTTATCTCTGTTAAATCGCATTTATTTAATTTGACTGTTAATTAATTTTATAATTGCATATAAATTTGACAGTTAAAATTTATTTACTTGCATAAAACTGCTAGTTAAACAGTTATTAAATTTATTTTGAATATAAACTGTTAGTTAATAACTGTCATTTATTTCCTGCTATATTGCATATGCTATATATTGATGTTTGTTTAAATTGACGATGATTGAAATAAATTAATGATGATTGAAATAAATTGGTTGATGATTGATATTGGGTGAATCGATGATGTGTTGTACCTTATATAAACTTCAATTTATCATGCATTTTCATTTCATTAGGGATTGCGGTTTGAAATGATATACAATCGCATTTTTATTATTAAATTGCGGATTGAAATGATAAATATCTGTATCACTTGACCATAGGATAGAAAATTATATACAGGCACCATGGTATATATATAAAATTATTATTGAGATGATTTTTATGGTTTGCATATGATACGGTTCAATAAATATTAAATTTGGATATGATATAATATTTTATATATACATACATAGTTAAATCGTTGAATTTAAGCTATGTATAAAACTGTTAAATAAATTGAATAAGTTGAAAATGGCATTTGATAATTTATATTATATGATTTAGTATGAGTTTAAGTTCTTGTGTGTGTGTGTATATATATATATATATATATATATATAGAGTTATAAATGATTCAAATAAATTAAGATTGGAGTTAAATTGGAAAATTTATTTGGAATTGAGCTTAATTAAGAAGTTAACTTCATAAGTTGATGTAAAATTTATTAACTTGAAATTTTAAAAGGGTATGATATTTATAACTGAATTCTATTCAAGGTGAATTAAATGAATATTTCTAGTATAAAAAAATCTAAGGAAATTTTCTTTTATAGGTAATTTGAGTTTTACTTAAAGGATTACGGGTTTATTATGCAATTATTATTTCAAACTAAATAATAGGACTTTAAATTGGTGAAATAGCAATTTCCAACCTTAGTTCCAATTGTTTAATATTCAAAGTTTGAAATATATTGAAATTGAAGTGGTTTGTTTAAACTGAAAGCGATTTTAAAATTTATGGATTTTGACTTAATCTTAAATGAAATAAATTGTAAGTCGCGGAAATTATTTTATTTTATAAAGAAATTTTGAATCCAAACTATTGATGTTATATACTGTTTGAATATCCAAAACATTTAAGTTTTAGAAATTATGGTTTAAAGCTATGAATTTTCGAAGTATTATAGTTTGAAAGTTATAATTCAATGTTTGGTTTCCGATTATTATAAGTTTGAAAACAATATGATTTTAGAAAAGAAATATATGTTTGAAATAAAATGATATTATATTAATTTGGGGTTTTATAAAAATTATATCAATTGAGTTTGTTTTGGAAAGAAAATGATATCGTCTTTATGGGTTTTGAAATGGATAATTATATTCTGGTTTTTGAAAGTATAATTAATTTTTAAATGACCGTGGTGTTATAATGGCGTTTGGTTGTTGAAGAGACCGGGATCGGAAGTTGTCATACCCTCTGCCAACTCCGAAAACCATTTTAACAACCGTGTACGTGGTGGGGATTGCAGAATGAAGTAGGTTGGTGGCGGTGTTTCCTGTAAGGTAAATACGTGGACCTAACTCCCATGAGTTGGCGTAAGATGGCTAAAACAGGAGCGATTGACGGGTTAATAAGGTAGCACCTTTGATCGGACACATCCCTTCGATATTATACTTTGACTCTTGGATTGATTTGGTGGCCACTTTTGATTTTATTTGGGGGTGTGGCTCGAGGTGGGCGGTAGCTGCGCGCTACGCGTTACCGCCGACCCAGAAGCGTAATGTGTATATCTACCCTGGCATTGCCTAGTTGTGTCGTGTCACTTACCCTATCGCGCCTTGTACGAGTTTCTATTTGTGTTGTACATATGGAGTGTCTTCTCCTAGTCTCCCATATTGCTACTGCTTTTGGTTGATGCTCTCGACGAGCGTAAGTCAATGGTGCAATTTGATTTTTGATTCGGGTTTCGATTTGTTCAGAAATACGGGTTTTCTTCCCAGTCGTTCGTGGGTCATCGTGGAGGATTAACGGTGGATCGTCGATCTAACAACGATCGGGTGGCGCTGGAGTGTGGAGTTTGGCGAGGGGCTTCGATCAGTACGGTTGGTTTGTCATAGAAGGTCAGGGTTCGCCGTGGTTGGCTCGGCCGTGGCAGCGTGTCGAGCGCCGATTGGAGCATCGTGAGCGTTCGCGTGGGTGTGGTAGAGGGTGGCTGAGGATGGGCGGTTCAATGGAGTTGGTGGATCGTCGTGTCGTTGCTTCTGGTGAGCAAGAAAATTCGTGGTTTGCGGCGGCTAGGTTTCATTTAGGGTTTCTGCATACGAGCGCGTGTTGTCCTGGGCGCGCGGGGAAGACGTGTACGTGCAGGTTAATTTTTTTATTATTTTGTTTTAATTCTTAATTTTTATTTTTAACTCGTTTAATCTTAATAACTTTCTCATACATTATTCGTTTTACGCGAGATTTTTTTGTTAGGATTGTAATTAAATTCCGGATCTTTTGACGCTGGTTTGGACAGATTTGGAGACCGTGGAATTTTTGGGTTTAAATCGGATTTAAATTCGATTTAAATCCAAAAGGTGAGTGTTTTAACCCACTCACAACTTCTAAAATTTCTTATGTTTGTTAAATTTATTTGAGATATGAGTAGAAATTTATTGATGACTGTTTGGCATGTTTTATTCATTATCTTTGTTAAATCGCATTTATTTAATTTGACTGTTAATTAATTTTATAATTGCATATAAATTTGACAGTTAAAATTTATTTACTTGCATAAAACTGCTAGTTAAACAGTTATTAAATTTATTTTGAATATAAACTGTTAGTTAATAACTGTCATTTATTTCCTGCTATATTGCATATGCTATATATTGATGTTTGTTTAAATTGACGATGATTGAAATAAATTAATGATGATTGAAATAAATTGGTTGATGATTGATATTGGGTGAATGGATGATGTGTTCTCTCTTATATAAACTGCAAGTTATCATGCATTTTCATTTCATTCGGGATTGCGGTTTGAAATGATATACAACCGCATTTTTATTTTTAAATTGCAGATAGAAATGATAAATATCCGTATCACTTGACCATAGGATAGAAAATTATATACAGGCACCGCGGTATATATATAAAATTATTTTTGAGATGGATTTTATGGTTTGGATATGATACGGTTCAAAAAATATTAAATTTGGATATGATATAATATTTTATATATACATACATAGTTAAATCGTTGAATTTAAGATATGTATAAAACTGCTAAATAAATTGAATAAGTTGAAAATGGCATTTGATAATTTATATTCTACGATTTAGTATGAGTTTAAGTTCTTGTATGTATATGTATATATATATATATATATATATATAGAGTTATAAATGATTCAAATAAATTAAGATTGGTGTTAAATTGGAAAATTTGTTTGGGATTGAGCTTAATTAAGAAGTTAACTTCATAAGTTGATGTAAAATTTATTAACTTGAAATTTTAAAAGGGTATAATATTTATAACTGAATTCTATTCAAGGTGAATTAAATGAATATTTCTAGTACAAAAAAATCTAAGGAAACTTTCTTTTATAGATAATTTGAGTTTTACTTAAAGGATTACGGGTTTATTATGCAATTATTATTTCAAACTAAATAATAGGACTTTAAATTGGTGAAATAGAAATTTCCAACCTTAGTTCCAATTGTTTATATTCAAGGTTTGAAATATATTGAAACTGAAGTGGTTTATTTAAACTGAAAGCGATTTTAAAATTTATGGATTTTGACTTAATCTTAAATGAAATAAATTGTAAGCCGCGGAAATTATTTTATTTTATAAAGAAATTTTGAATCCAAACTATTGATGCTATATACTGTTTGAATATCCAAACCATTTAAGTTTTAGAAATTATGGTTTAAAGCTATGAATTTTCGAAGTATTATAGTTTGAAAGTTATAATTCAATGTTTGGTTTCCGATTATTATAAGTTTGAAAACAATATGATTTTAGAAAAGAAATATATGTTTGAAATAAAATGATATTATATTAATTTGGGTTTTATAAAAATTATATCAATTGAGTTTGTTTTGGAAAGAAAATGATATCGTATTTATTGGTTTCGAAATGGATAATTATATTCTGGTTTTTGAGAGTATAATTAATTTTTAAATGACCGCGGTATTATAATGACGTTTGGTTGTTGAAGGCACCGGGATCGGAAGTTGTCATACTCTCTGCCAACTCCGAAAACCACTTTAAGAACTGTGTATGCGGTGGAGATTCCAGAATGAAGTAGGTTGGTGGCGGCGTTTCCTATAAGGTAAATACGTAGACCCAACTCCCGTGAGTTGGCATAAGGTGGCTAAAACAGGTGCGATTGGCGGGTTAGTAAGGTAGCATCTTTGATCAGACACATCTCTTCGATATTATACTTTGACTCTTGGATTAATTCGGTGGCCACTTTTGATTTTATTTGGGGGTGTGGCTCGAGGTGGGCGGTAGCTGCGCGCTACGCGTTACCACCGACCCGGAAGCGTAATTGGTATATCTACCCTGGCATTTCCTAGTTGTGCCATGTCACCTACCCTATCGCGCCTTGTACGAGTTTCTATTTGTGTCGTATCTATGGAGTGTCTTCTCGTAGTCTCCCGATCAGGAGATATGCAGGCACTATATAGACTATTGGCATTATTTGTGTTAAGGGCTATATGGGTAACCCCTTAACGCTATTGAAAAGTAAGTTTATTTTACAATTAGACACTATTATAATAGCGAAATATACTACTTAGTAAATAGTTTAACGGATCCTTAGGAGATGTAAATCCCGAGCATCTCTTGAGTTACTACACTCATATCTATTTCTGTTAATTTAACTCACATAAGATCTTTTAGTTCTCACTCGAGTGTTTTTGTCTTTTCAAATACGCTGGGGTCAGTCCGAGCGTTTCAGATTTGAAGATTTTATTCTGGAGGACGAAGACGAAGATTTGTAGTACTATTATCTACTATATTCTTCCACTACACCATTTAATTCCACCGCATTTATTATTATTCTCTGGTATGTGTACTCTGATATGTATTGTATAAAAATAATCACAGGTTTTGTAAAACAGCTTCATGAACTGTATATTTGATTATTATATTTTATCCTTCCGCTGTGAGATTCTATTTTTGTTTATTTCTTTCTTGTTTTTCTTATCTACCCCATAACAATCCGCCCTTCCGTATGGTTTGAATTGGCACGTGTGTCTGTTTAAATCGTGCGTAAAGGCGGGACGTTACAAATCACCTTTTAAATTCATATGAGTATTACAGGTTCCCTTCTTGATTTAATATCAATTATAAAAAGATTATCTCTATACAACCCAAGTTGTTTAAAGTTGGAAAACTCATTTCCGACATTTCAACCCTACCTATTCCTCGCTTAGGTGGGCCAGGTGAGCCAGGGCACTGGTTGCTCCTAAACATCTACTTAGTTTAAGAACCTCAAATAGATCTCAAGAGTAGAAAAAACTGGTGTTCTCGTCGGCTTACAATATTAAAACAATTGCTTATAACAGCTTTTCTTTAGTTCTTTTATTTAAATCCTTTTATATAAATCATTAAATCTTCAAATTATCTTTAAAACGCTTAGCTATTCATTTAAAAATATTTATGAAAGATTTTAGAAAGAATTATTAAGTTTTAATTTATATTTCAAAAGCTAAAATGCTTGCAAATAGTGCTGCATAGTGTTTTTAAAGTTATATTGGCCAAAATGACTTTTCCATCATTTGAAAATTTATTTATACAATTCAAATCACTTCTAAAACATCTTAAAATATTTATTAAGTTTTTTCCATATTTTTAAAACATTTAAAAATATTAATTTTTGAGAAATCCTTTTTTGGATTCCAAATTGCAAAACCGTGATTATTTTGAAATTTTATTTTACTTATATTTCCAAATCTACTTATTGAAATCTTTGGATATAATAGTTTGAAAAATTCTTATTACAAAAAAGTCCGAGCTATATTCCACTTTATATGCTTATTTGAGTTTTCCAGCGTGAAATTGTGAACTACTGTTGCTCCACGCTCCTAGTTTTGACTCGTTTTTCATTTCAAACTTTACCAAATTTGTTTTTAGTGCTTATAAAATATTTTTAATTTATTTTAAAACTGTTTTAAAGAGTTTTAATGATTCCATATTATTTTTATAATTTGATTTGAAAAGTGATTTCCTTGTGCAATATCGACGTGTATTTAACATGACTTGTTAATACAATCAAACAATCATATCACCATCATCCAAACATGATAAACAACCATGATAACCACACATAGCAAACCATATCATATCATCCAATACAATATATTTAAGTATATAAAGATTGAGTTTCTCACCATAATCCAAATCCAAACTTCCTTGCCACATTCATTCAAATCAATACTTCAGTAAACCATTAACTAAAAAACTCCTCCTCTATTTCTAAGTGCTATTCTACTCTCCCTGTTCCACCTTGCTCTCGGCCCAACCTCCTCTCACTTGCTTTTGAAGAGACTAGAGAAGATGTGGTTAACTTTTGAAAAAGTTAGAGAGTAATCAATGAATTAGCGCTTAAGCATCTCCACTACTTTTAACATTTCTAATTTTTCTCAAGTGTTGAGAAAGAAGAGTGGCTTCTTTGGAAGCCATTATAGAGCATAAAAAGCCTAAGAATGAAGAAGAAGAAGAAGAATGAATGTGAAGAATAAGTGAGAAGGGGTGGTATTTATAGGAAAAAATAGAAAATATCTTTAAAGTAAAATTACCAACATAACCTCCCCACCCTAGAAAATGCCTACCCCCTTACACCTCTTATGGGGCAGGGTAGTCCCTCCAAGTGGATGAGGTGCAGGTGATGGTGGTGGTGATGGCGGAGGTGGTGATGTGGTGCAAGATTTATTTGATGTTTGATTTTTAAAGTAATTATACTTTAGATATTTATTTTATTACCTTATGTAAATATATTTTTACTTTCTACTTTAACATGTGTATATGTACATGATAATGTGCATATGTTGATGTCAAGAAAGGTGCAGAAATCATTTGAGCAGTATCGTATAACTTACATACGTCAAACCGTTACGAATTCTGATTCTGATCGTAAGTCATATTTTCATTTATTAATTAACGTATGTAAATTTGTAAAAAAGTTTGAAAACTATTTTCTTATTATTATCCATGAATTAAAATGATCTTATTTGATTTATAAAAGCATATAAATCTATAGTAAACTATTGTTTATAAAAAGTGTTATTATATCGATAAACCTATATCGATTTTTCTTATAATTTCAAATCTTATTTATAAATTTATAAAACTCTCACATTTGATTTATTATTACTTTGTTACTATTATAAACGAATTATTATCGTTTTAAAATTATTATTTGAATATTTATAATAATTATTAAGTATTAATTTAAGATCATTAATTAATTATTATATATATAGGCATTACCAGTGATGTCATAAATCAATTAAATCTTTGTTAATATATTATAAAGCAGGTTTATCATTTTTATTTATGGTTTAAAACACTATTATTGGGGTTATAGATCCTTATATTTGAATATTTAAATCTTAGTTTATTAAAGTGATGAATTAGCGGGTCTTTACATATAACTTCTATTTTCAATGAAGTTGCAAAAGTTCTTAATTTTTTTTTTCAATATCTCATTCTGCATAAATTGCTTTCTTACAAATTAAATTCAGAACTTTGTATTATTACTACTATATTTTTTTTCTTTTACAAATAATATAACTGCTTCCCAAACTACTCATCATTAAAGTTAATCTTGAGAACACAATTTATTCTTCTAATTCAAATCAATGGAACACAATATTGCTATTGTTTCTACATTTTCTTAATTTAAAATTTTCCAAAATTTGTTACAGTCATTATAACACCAATCTCTTTTACGAATTAAAATACTAACACTTTATGGTGTTCAAAATATTTAATTTTTCTTTATAATCTAGATTTATAACAAGGAGGTGAAATAATGGAAAGACCTCAGAATAAATATTTTAACCGTTTTTTCAAATAGCTTTAATCACTACATCTTTTATTTGAAATATGGGTTACTTTTCAATCAAATAGGGAAAGCACAACAAACTTCTTATTGTTCAACACTTACATTTTTCAAATTAAATTTCTACTTTTGAGATTCAAGAATTGTAGTATGCAAATCTCCTAAAATTGAGTTGTATCTATAAAGCCATATTTTTGTAAAATGCTTTTATTCGCAAGATAAAATTATCCAAAGTTCATTATCTCTAATTAATTAAGTTGAGGAATTAGGGTTTTACTTCATCTTCCTTTAATTTAGAGCTCGGCAAGGATAAATTATTTTTATCATTCATTTCATTCACAATAAATTAAACAAAATCTATCAAAAGTATTACATGAATACATTTTAGTAACCGTCTTATAACTAAACCTACATAAATTTACATATCCCAAACAATATATTGATGTTGTTTTTCCATCCATCTATAGCAAATTGCCTTGCTAATTGGCTGCAATATTCATTGTAAAATCAACTTCACCACACCACTTACCTCAACTACCGTTAATACTTGGCAGCATTATTCATCATCAATACGTATAGTGTATCTTTATTGTCCTTATTAATATTACTTTTTAACCATCAAATTTGAAATGCATAAATTTATATATAATTATTCTTATATATACATCTTCCATTATTTACTTTCTAAATAACTTTCCAAGTAGCATTATTCAATCACAAAACATTTTATCTCTTAAAATCTTTACATATGTATTTATATTTACATATATCTTCAAAACATAATTTCATTTCTCAGAAGTAATTATTTCAAAAATTTATTACCTCTTTAATTATTATTTATAACTTTCGCATTTCCATTTGTTATACTTCTGAAACATTATAACTCAAAGCATTATTTTATTACTCAAAATATTATGTCGAATTGTCTCGTTCTGGTGCTTAGAAATCTCTATCAACACCGTAGCATCCCACGTCTCGACCAAAATTCATAAAGCACACCATGGACAATTTAACATAAATTTTCATATATATTCTAGAAATTCTTTTAAATATAATATACACACATCTTTTAAATTCTTGCTTTTACTAATGTTAGCTTGCTTATATTATTCACAATTAAACACCCAATATTTGTATGTTCTTTGTCCCGATTTTTTTAAAATTCAATTAGATGATTGCTTTACTAAAAGGCTTACAAATTACCTTAATCTTTTTAAACAATAAATGATTCATTTGTAATAATTCATTAGTAATCAAACACCAAATTTTAACTTTATTTCCATTCAATTAACTGTCTGTGTGTATATATACACACACACACACACACATGTATATCACCTACGATGATTACTAATATGAGGATACCACAAGGTCTAATTATTAATATCAAGTGCATCCTACAACCAATCAATCATACATATATAAAGTAAACTTGTTAATGTGCTTAGTGGGAAGCTGTCTATCTGCTTCCGTTGCGCAACTCTAATCGCTAAGGGATCAGGATACAACGATTCAATCTTAAGCCATTTAAGGTCTAAATTACACAACCATAATAATAACTTATATAGCGATATAAAATCTTACAAATACTTCCCGATGATTATTCCCTGCTAATCATTTATATTCCTATCTTGATAGGACATAAATTCTAAATTCCTACACAATACCCTAAGGGATAGGACTCTAAGTCCATCTAGTCTGAGATTTGTGTCTCTAATATTGTGTATTATTCTGATTACAGCTCCAATACCAAGCTGTATTGCCCCATCTCAATACCCACAATAACAAAGGATATTGTTAGATAATACCTTCTATTAGCGTAGAGAATGATGCTGGTTAGAAGCGACCATCCGTAAATATTACTTTAGGCGAGTATCGACACGTTGAATTGGGCGATAATTTTTTTCTTACGATACTGGATTCGACATATATGATCAATGCACAAAATAATATCATGGTGGCTTAAAACAACCCCGAACAATATAAAATATTACAGATAACATAATCATAAAGTGCGAAAGGAGAATATACATATCACATAAAGCGGAAGGAAACATGTATACAATACATTGAGTTGTCTACAAAATGATGGTCATAAGTAATCCATACCAGACATATAATACACAAATGTAATGACCCAGAATTTCACCATTTTGATTTGAAAATATTTAATTAATTTTAAATATTCAAATTACAGATTTTATGATTAAAATAAAACTCTTTTAAATAATTGATGATGTTGGTGAAATAATTTTCCAAATGTATTTACAAAAATAATTAGTTCAAAGAAAAATCAGAAATGTGACCGAAATTCGTTTTTTGGATTTTCGACTTTTCATCGGCTAAAAGTTAACGAAACATTGTGAACTCTATATTAATAACACATACATTTATAATAGTTAGGATATGAGATAAATGTTATATTTAATGGCGTGTGTGTATATATATATATATATATATATATATATATATATAAGAATTTGACATTTTATGAAAAAATTGAAATTAAAATTAAAATATAAAGTAAAGTGTCACTTTATTAGAAACATTAAGTGCATAGAGTACAAAAACATGTTTAAACATGTGGGAGCAATGGAAAAAGAAGAGGGATCATGTAATTTTCGAATTAAAGGGGAAGGTAGACATGTTTTGTGATGTGGCATTATGTAGGGGAGGGTAAGTACCCTAGGGGCATTTTAGTAATTTAACTTAACTTACGCAATAGTATATATGCAAAATTCCTATTGTTATTATCATTTTTCTCATTCGTTTTCACTTTGTAAAATCTTATCCAAACTTCATAAAATGTTTCCATTGCTTCCCATTAAAATTCTAAAGAATTTAAAACTTGATTTTTTTACTTCTTTTTAAATGTTTTAAAAACATAGGTTTAAACTTTTCGTTCTCCATTTTCCTCCTAATTAATTCGGCCAGAACTTCCTACATACTACTCTAAACCAATATTTTCCTTTTATAAAAATATATAAAATTTCAATGGCTACAACTTTCATTTGAATGACATTTTCAAATTCCGAATATTTTTTGGTCAAAATTTCATTTCTTTCTGACTCAATTTTGGACCTATATTTTCAAGCCCAAAAACACCACTCCTTCTTTTGACCATATCTCCCTCAAAAAAATCTAAATTTAGTAATTCTTCTTTAAAATGATGGAGAAAATAATTTCCTAAAAATTCTCTTTTCACCTGTCCAATTTTCGACAATAAGATGTCTAAAATTCAAGGGGAAGATGACCTATTTTCGAGATGATTTTTGTGGTTTTCCAAGATTTAAAAGTTCTAAAGAATTTCAAGTTTTCAAAGCTTTTCTGTGAGTAAATTTCTTAACTTTTGGAAAAAAAATTACCTTTATATATATATATGGTATTATGTGGTTGTATAGATGATATTATTGTTTGAACTGTGGTAAGGTTTGGATGTATATGTATGTGCTAATTTGTGGTTTTTCATTAGAACTTTAAATTGATGATTAGTGACATTTTGGTTATAAAGGTGAGATCTTTGTCTTGTGGTTGGAAGTGGTATGGAAAGTTAGTAAATAAAGTTAGTAAACGGAAAAGTTGGTGGGCAAGGTTTGCACTTGAAATGTGTTGTGTTCGGCATAGCGATCCTTTGAGTATCATATAGATTTCTTATTTTGTTTTAAAAGAAAAGGTTTCTAAGAGTTTTCTAACGTTTTGGTTTGCTTTCATAACTTTATACTTAGTTCGTAAAGTAAAATAAAGTTAAAAGTAAGCTTTTAGGATTTATTTGAGATGCAACAAGCTTTGAAATACAGGTATCAATAGCAATAGTAGCCACGGATGCAGTTTCGCTTTAAAATTTTGAATTTTTCAAATTTAAGTTTTATACTTAAAATTGTTTTGTAAATGTTTAAATAGCTTAATAATAATTCTCTTAAAAGTTAGTTAAGGATTTAATAATTAAAAGTTAATTATATTAAGTTTTAAAAATGATTAATTAATTAAGTGTTAATAAGGTTTATTACTTTAATTAAGCGAAGATTAGTTACTATTTAATTAAAATTTTAAAGCTATGATTATTTTTAGTTAATAAACTATTAAGTGTGATTAATTTTTATTTACTTATAAGTAAAGTATAAAATTTACTTTTAATTACTAATTGAATATAGGGTTAATTATTAATTAATTATTAACCAAGTGTTTAATTTTAAATAAATTATGGTTTTGGTTTATAAATTATTTATTAAAGATTTAATTTATTTAAGACTTAATCAAATATTATTTAATTGAGAGTAATTAATATTAAATTACAATTAAGGTTTAAATGATTATTTAATAATTAATAAAGGATTGGTTAGTGCTTAATTATTTGTTTAATAATTAATTATTATTTAATCATTTATTTAAAGGTTTGATTATTTCTTAATTTATTTATTTAATTAAATTAAGATTTAATAAGGATTAATTATGATTTAATAAGAGTTTAACTTATAATTAATTATTTTATCCAGGAGTTTAAGTTTCAAATCCTTTGATTTTTCAAGAATCAATTTATTTAAAAAGGGAATTCTTTTACAAAGGATAGTTTTGAGCATAAGGGATTCAAATGTCGATACATTACATAGACAGATAACTATGAATGAGTTATAATGTTAATGGATTGAATTGTTTGGACATCTAACGGTAGAATAAATCACCATTCTGCTAATTAACTTGTATTTGGCATTTTTTACTAGAATAAATCACAGTTCTACCATAATTTCCCAAGCAGATTATATGAACATCTATTTAAGCAGAATAAAAACCCATTTTGCTATTATAATAACTTGAACATGTGTTTAACAGAACAAATACCCGTCTTCTATTATAGTAACTTGGGCATTTTACCTACATATTAATTTGTTTGTTGTCGGCTGATTCTCTTATATATATCAGCTTGTTATGTAAATACCCATGCTATAAATTGAAAAGTAAACTTAATTAAAAGAGAACCATTGTGGACACAAAGCTTCCTTCTGATTTTAAAAGTTAATCATAATTTTAATAATGGTTTCAAGTTAAATAACGATTTTAAATAAAGGATGTTTTAAATAATCATTTCATTTATCAAAAGTACTTTATTAAATGAGTTTTTTAAAGAAGTTTTGTTTTAAATAAGGAATATTTATAAGGAAGTTTTATAGATGATTTTAGATATTTTTAAAGGAAGTTTTACAAATAATTTTGGAGATTTATAAAGAGATATATAAATGGTTTTGATATTTATAAAAGAGTTTTGTAAAATTTAAATTGGTGATTTATAAAGAGTTTTGTAAATGGGTTTGGAATTTAAGTAAAGAAGTTTCATAAATAAAACAGATTTATTAAGACGATTTATAGAAGGAAAATTATAAAAGGATTTGAGATTGTATTTCCTTTAGCGGACCTTCTTAATTCTGGTGGTATGCATATTCATTCAACACTTAACATTGAAGGAATATTGTTTGAGTTTATCTTTATCTCTAATTTAAGTAACATTTTGTTTTGATCCTTTGATATAATTTGAAAATGAGAAATCTTTCACAAATGTTTTGTGAATATACTTATGTCAATGAGATAAGTATATGAATGTTTTGATAAACACTTTTGAAAATAATTTTAATAATTAAAGATCTAGTTTGAGGCTTAGTGGTTGCTGTGGGTAATTAAATCTCTGAATCTGTTGTTGTTTGTTATTTGATAGTTAAATAACCGACTATCAAATTTGGACCAAAATATAACTCCGGATATATCTAGGAGAAATACGTGAGTTATATGGCATAGTCATCTTCAATGATGTTGTACTGTGTGTATCTCATTTTGTTCTCCTTGGATAAATGATAGGGAGATCCGTCCACTTAAACGGTTAGGGGGTGATACCTGCTCCTATGTATTATCTGATTATTTCTAAAAGAACTGGGCTTGAGTTTACCGGAACTATCAAATTTTGTTTCGAAGTGATTGGGATCGTATTTTATTTATCCAAAAATCACTTCGATCCCACTCAAACGTTTCAAATTGAAAATGGAGATTTTGAAGTGCAAGGGCTACTTGCAACTAATCCTGAGGGTGATTCCAAAATGGATGTAGTAGGGGCAGTGCCTTCGGTTTCGTTCAGACCTAGAACGAACTTGCATGGGTGAATGCTAGCATTCCATTTCTATCTGGAGGGTAGTGTTAGCATTCTAAGATGGTTTTATATAAAAAGGTAATCTTAGCCTCAAGCCTCATCAACTGGGAAAATGATTAAAGCAGGGACATGCGACAGGGCTATGTGGGTTATTCCCATTAGGGTATGATCATCCCAAGATCTAGTGTCGATATCTCTATGTATGCATTGGGACCAATTGTGGTTGTTCGATCGAAACCAATGGGTAATCATGTTCGCCGCTATCCAATAATTAGTAGGGCTGGTCCTGAGTGGCAGAGGTGCAATTTATTGTAGCTTCCCGTACATTTTATCTATAGGTGTACGGATTCGGTGGGTAGCCCTTACCCTTTCATAGTTGGAACCTATTCTCCAATAAGTGCCCTCGGACATGTTATATACCTATTATGCTGAAAATAATAATGTAACAATTTTGGCTATAATTAATATGTATTTGTACCTTAAACATTATTATAATATCACTGGATTTTCTACAGAATTTTTTTTGGTTATCGTAAGGTAAAAACCCGTCCGTGTTTATGTGTAGCGTGGTCTTACGAGATACCTCTAATTATAAAGAAGTTTTAGACATAATAATTCAGTTGTTTTGAGTTTTCTCACACCAGACCATGTCTGACCCAGAGTTTTTTTCCTAAAGCTCTTGGGTACTCAAATTTTTACCGGCAGCAAAGTAGTTCAGGTTTCCCATGGATGCATCTTGAAGGAGCTTGGAGCAGAAGGCTTCATCGAAAGCTAGTTATTTTCTTATTTTTGTTGTATTATATGTATCCTATATCAGATAGGGAGATACAGACTATTATAACCATCCAATGGTAGAATTTGTTTTATTATAACTCTGATGTATCATTTTCGAAATGACTTTGTAAAGTGTTATGTTAATCAATATAAGTTATACTGTTGCGTTGTGAGATTCTGTGATTGTTTTTGTTTCTTCCATCTTCCATCTTCTTTCTTTTTCCCTAATGACCTAACTATTGGACATTTAAATGATCGGCACACGAATATTGTGGATGTATTTAGTGTCGTTTTTAGGTGTAAGAAAGGCAGATCAGTACAATAAAAGTCAACACAAAATAATATACATCAAAGGAGTCTCAATCCCAACAAGCAAAATCAGCTACTCATAGGTCTGGACGGCCTAATATACTAATGTACATATAACTAGCACCAGGCTAATCCAACTCTAGAGGTCGTCATGCTTTAGTGCTTGAAATATCTCGGTCTAAGCCGGGTATTATAAAATAATAAATGGATCCGTCTAGTTTTAATTCAAATCATAATGGGGTTGTTATGATGATTTAGTAAATCTCAAGGGTTTAGACAACCAATATAGTGTTGAGCTACAAATAATGTTTCATGTGTCATGAAATTAAGTCACCATAACTCATAATTAATAAATCAACTATTTGTAAGTGGATTTCAAAGAAGTTTTACTGAAAAACTAAAATATCATAAAAATCTAGAAACCAGTAATATGAAATCCAAAAATAAAAAGGGACATTCCTGTTAATGCTTCAAGTAGAGGATGATCCTATAAACTCATCGAACACGCCTGTAAACGTGTTACCATAAAGCGGGACTGTTGTGACAACCCGACTTTCCCACCACAGCAAATCGCATCATCTTGAAGAAAGAAAGGGACAGAAAATAGAAAAGAAAGAGAGAAAGAAGAAACAACATCAGAATCTCAACAGCGGAACGAATAAATTATATAAATAACATAAATATTACATAGTTTACAACCATTATCAGAGTTACACAGATTTTACATCACATACTAGACAGTTATAAACACCTGTCTAGTTATACAACTTAAAACAATGCAAGGAAACTACTCAGAGAAACCAACACAGTGGACCACTATATATAACTATAACACAGAAGCCTCCTGCTCCATTGCTCCTTCAGAATTCGTCAAAGCTAACCTGAATCCCTTGGCTACTCGAAAAAAATTGAGTACCCAAGAGTTTAAGAAAAAAAGAAGATAAACTCCGGGCAAGACATGGGTCTGGTCTGAGTAACAGTTTAAGGTTGCTTAACTTTTGAAAAACCTTTGAAAACAAAAGGTATCACGTAAGACTTCCAACACACAAACATGGAAAAGTTTTTACCTTACGCTAACCAAAACATTTGACAGGAAATCCGGTGATATTATAATAGGTCTGGGGTTTTCAAGTAAATAGAAAATAGCCGAAATTGTTACATCTATTAAATTCCAGCTGTTGGCCACAAAAGTGAGTAATACAATCAAAACCATTGGCACTTATTGAATTTTGGATTCCATGCAATGGCAGGGCTGTTGGGGTACGGCCTGTCACAGTATGTGGCCTAGATGAACGTACCAAGGAGCCACCCTAACTCCCCTGCAACACAAGGTCGGAACCATCCCTTGCTGGACAGTCCCAAACAAGACAACCCCGATAGTTAGAGCTCAACAACTGCCCACACAGCCGAAATAAAAGGGACCTCTAGACAGCGGAAAATCTCATCCTACTTGGGCATGATCGACTTTGCCTTGCTGCACTGCCTTTGTTTTAGCCATTCTTGGTTGATGAGGCTTGAGGCTACGATTACCTTTACAGAACACATCACTTAGAATGCTCATCGTCCACCTGACGATGTTCTGAAAGCATTCAATCCATACAAGTTCGTTCCGGGTTCAAACGAAACCGAAGGCATTATCTCATTACACTCATTTTGGAATCACCCTCAGAGTTAACGGCGATAATCCTTGCACTCTGAATCTTCGTCTTCACTTGAGATTCACGACCTATCATTAATTTGGATCGATGTGGTTTTCGGATATCCAAATCTGGAAACCCGATCCCGTTCTCATCGAAATCCAAAACGTGTCTTTTAAGGCCAAGTTGTTTTAAAGTTTAAAACAATTCAATACAATTATATATATACACACAGATAGATAATTCACAAATCACAATAGATAATCAGCATTATCATAATAAACAGGTGATCCACATTATCATTATAAACAGATAATCCATACTATCATCAAAATAGATAATCCATATTATCATAATGCAACCAAAGCATTCATACCACACAGCATTACTTATCTCATTTCTGAGATCACAAAGCATTCAAGGAAATCAATATCATCCATTCATACATAAGCAATGATTTACTTAATCACACCATCTATAATTAATTTAAAATGAATTAAATTTATTACTTCCATCTTTAATTAATTTTAAGTGAATTAAATTAATTACTTACATTAATATAAATCTTGCTTACATAACTATTAATTTATTACAAATCAATTAATTAATCATTCAAATTAATCACCTTAATTAATCACCCTTGATTAATTATCCTTAATTACATTCAAGTAATTGTCCTTCAATTAATTTCACAAATTAATTATTCTTAACTCCTTACAGTAATTAACCTTTAATTACTTCATTAATTAATTAACTATAATCAATTACATTAATCCATAATTAATTACATTAATTAATTACCTTTAATCACTTATCAATGATTAATTAATCTTAATTAATTAATCTTAATTAATTAATCTTAATTACATCATTAATTATGTTAATTGATGATCCCTAATTACATTCTAATTAATTACTTTATTTAAATTAATTACCTTTAGTAATTAATCTTAATCAAACCATAATTATTAATCCCTCTTGATTAATCACATCCAGTAATTAACTACCTTAATTACTTCATTAATTATTCCCAATTAGTTATCCTTAATTAATCGCTTGATTAATTACTAAGTAATTATACTCAAATTACTTCCATTCTTAAATCATCTTCAATTAATTACATCCAGTAATTACCATTAATTACTTCACTATGTAATTGCATTCCATAAATTACATTAAGTAATTATCATCAAGTCATTCAGTGTTTAATATTAATTAAACTTAATTAATTAATTCAAACTAAACCCATTAAACTCAATTAATTACATTAAGTAATTAAATTCCTTAATTACTTCCATTAAGTGATTACACTTAAACAATTCACAAATGATTATCATTAAATTAATTAATCTAATTAATTATTAAAATTAATCACATTAATTAATTATTAAATAATCCTGGTTAATGACCATCATTAACCATTCTTTAATTACTTCCTTAAGTAATTAACTTAGATTAACCATTATTAATTACAATTTAATTTATCTTTAATTATCCATTAATTAATCTCTAATTATTTAATTACTTAATGTTAATTGTAACTTAATTAATACTTAATTAATTAATTGCTAATCATTAATTCAAAATTAAGACCTTATTTAATTAATGATCCTTACTTACCAATTAATTTATCCTAAATTAATTAGCTTAAACCTTAATTAACTAATTTTAAACTCTTAATTACTAAACTAATTAATCCAAATCATTAATTATCCACTTTAATTAACTTAATAATTACAAATCATTAAATCTTCAATTATAAAAACCTTTTTCTTATTAATGATCAAATTATCGTCAACAAGGTATTTAAAAAAAAAATTCCAAACTTTACTTTTAAAATTTCACTTAAAATTTAAGACTTAAAATGAAAACAAATTAACTTTAACAAGTTCAAACCAAGTTAAAACTCTGTTAAAATCAAATGTTGTAAAACATTTACCTTTATAAAGAAATTTATATAAGAGTTTAACCAAATTATTTTAACTCAAAATAAATTAAATTATTCTTTATACCCTTTATAATATTAAATTTTATAAAACTTTCTTTATTTTCAAATTTGGATACAAAAACTAATTTGGATCCATATCTCAAATTCTGATTTTAACTTTATATTAAAATCAGACTTCAAGTTTTAAAATTCTGCTTTAAAATTTTAAATAGACAGGTTCTAGAACCTGTCACAATTCAAATGACCCGAGGCTATACCAAAATACTTCGAGACAGACCCCTCCTTACTTCGAGCCTTACCCGATACGTACTCGAGAAAAACTCGAGTTCTCTCCACTGCTTCTACCCAGATTCAACAGAAATCAAAAGTGCACGGTGTACATGCACCGTGACTCTGATTAACTCTAGCCATCGATGATGGCTTCATCACGTCAACAATCATTTACGCATCATCTCACGATCATCAGATCGTCACCATCCTTCTCGAAACCCAAAAAGAGACCCAAACCCAAACCTTGAACAAGCAACACCGAAACCTGGAAACGACAAGGCCACCACAACCTAAACCTGTCAACGCTTCGTTCTCGCAGCTCCGACCACCTGAAGGTCTAAATCTCCGGCATCACCTTCCTCTACATGTCTACTTCCATTACCCAAAACCTAATTGAACTCGATCAACTCTATTAGCCCTGGTGATCGATTCACCAAGCATAGTAAAAACTAGGGTTCTAAAAGAAAATCCACTACTGCAACTTCGTTGGTGAATTTCATCACCTTCACCCATTTTTCCACCAATCTGCAGTCATTCCTCCACCTCCAGGAGGAATCCCGACCCCCCTATCCAAATAGATCACTAGAAAATCACAAATTCCCATATTTTGATGAACCCAGAACTTCACCTCAACCTCTTTGCTAAAAATTATAATTTTAGTTTTAAAAATCATATTTTGATTTTAGTATTCCATTTATATTCAAGAATCAAGAAAATAGGATGATTGAATTTTCAATTAAATTTGAACTTGCCCAGTTGTTTCATTTTCCAGAGCCAATTCAAGTTTATATTGACTTAATTCAATTCTTAAAACTTACTTTATAACTAAACAAACAATTTTTATTTGTAAACTAAATCCTAACAGAAATTGAATAAAAAAGAATATGAATTTAAAACAAACAGGAATACTGGAAAAACATAAAGAGAGGACATACATATATCATGCATACAGCAGATTACATTTACATATATACACACTGCAATGTTTATCACAGAAATAGCAAGCAACCAGATAAAATTTTAGATTTTTAAAAGTTACTCACCTGTAAACAAGACGAAGAGAGCCTTGATTTAGATAAAGCTTTTGAATTTGAGTTGCTGAAGAGTTAAATGTCTTTGCTGAACTTGAGTTGCAAATGCTCGCTAATTTGATTTGATTTTTAAAAAAAACTTGAGTTGCTGAAGAGATTTGCATGTAAACTTGATTTCCAGATCTAAGAAAAATGCAGACTTGCTTTTTTTTGAAATGTAAAGGCTACTGATTTGAAAAGATGTTATAGGGATTTGTATTGCTTTAGTTTTCAGGTTGCATGCAAAGCCAATTTCCAGATTGAAAAGAAAATGCTTTGAAAAAAACTGGAATACTTTTGCTTTTTGTTTGAAAATGGCAGGCTACAGATTTGAAAAGGTGTTACAGGGATTTGATTTTTGGTTTGAAGATTTGTTTACAGGGTTAATATGAGGAGTTTAATTTGAGTTTGTAAACTGGTTTTGGAGATGGTTATAAGTTATTCTCATTTTTTTTCTAACTTTGAATTATGAAGATAGAAAAAGGAAGAAAGGTGAGAGGCAAATGTATTTATATAAGTGAATTTTGTGATTTAATATAATAAAAGAAAATGAAAATAAATAAGGACACTTGTAAATTATCTTAACATTTGTCAAATTGGAATGTTCATCTCTTAACACTTGTTATATGAAGCTTAGGAAAACAACACATGTCCTTTTTAAAGTAATTTGTATTTATTTAAATGTTAATATATAAGTTATGCCAAATTAATTAGTTAATTAGTATTTTATATGTATAGAAATTTTTTTAAAAGAAATAAAAACCAATTATACTTATAAGTAAAAGCTTATGCATATATTTAGAAATCCAAAACAATTAAAAATCTATACTTTGGAAATCTATACTATGGATTTCAAAACTTTATATTCAAATTCAAATCAAATTCTAAAATTCAATTTAGAAATCAAGTTAACCACATAATTCAATTTGAAATAACAATGCTATTTTTATTAAAATCCATTTGTAAAATAATACGCTATTAACATTATTGTTTAAAAATAACTCATTATCAAATTAAAATAATTTGTAAAAGAAGTTATCTCTTTATTAATAAATTACTTATTTTATTATGCTATATTTTAAAAAGAAAACAAAACAGACCTTTTTGTTAATAATATAAATTTAAATTTAAACTTAAGCTAAAGTCAATTTAAATAATTCACACTTACCTTAACAATTTAAAAACATATTGTTAATTATTAAATAGCTTTGAAAAACTTAATATTAAATTAAATCAAAATTTTCAAATTTTCAAATATATATATATTAGAATTTGAAATCAAGATTCATTTGTTATATTTAAACCAAAGATTATTTATTTACAATATCTACATATAATATAGTCATCAATTTATTAGCTTTAAAAGATAAAATCTACCAATTAAATATTTATTAAAGGAAGATTAATGAATCAATTCAAATTTTATTAACAAAAATTATCAAACCAATTTAAATTTTAATACAGATTATTAAATAGATATTGTCAAAAATTCTTGGATATCACACTTGTAAACCTGTCAACATGCATGTAAACATGTAAAGATAGGCCTATAAACCTACCAAACTCGTCTATAAACAAGTACTTAAAAATGAGGCTATAAATCCATAAGATCCATCTATAAAAATCAGAGAAAATGGGACTTTAGACGCGTCAAAATAAGTGTTATATACTTCCGAATAGTAATCATTTGAGTAATGACCGTCCGTCCCATACCATATGAGTTTATTTGAACATTACTATAAGTTAGTAAAATCCACTCGTGTGCAAATAGGGTTTCAACTGAACAAAGTTCGAGGATTAACTGATAACGTAAACGCAGGAATTCAATATCATTTGTTTTACTAAGCCATTTAATTCTATTTCTCATTCAACGAAGGTCGTGCGTTTTGTAGGAAAAAAGTTTTGTTTCAAAATATTTGTTTAAAAAGGCTGGCAATAAATTATAGAAAAAATGGTTTTTTATGTGTGTGTGTATATATGTATATATAAACCTTGCTTCGCATACACTTTTATACTATATATATATATATAATTTTACTTTCCCAAAAATCATTTCTATTAGAATATATATATATATATATATATATATATATATATATATATATATATATAGAAAAATAATTTGTTTTCAAAATATTTTCTTTGTAAAATTCTTTGAAAATTTGTTCATACAATGATGTGTTTGGTACTGTATCCATAAAGTAAGACTTCCATGGAAGTTAACAGCGTCAAAATAGGAATTCAAAACTCGAAAATAGTAGAGAAATCGTCATAAAACAAGCTCCGAACCAATGCAAGTAGCATGGTAAAAATGTCGGAGCAAAATGAAAATTAAACAAGCATAGCCGGGAAAGATTAGCTCGGCTTGGATGTGTTCTAGTCTATGACCGATCGACCATTCTTGGTGCATCGGTTGGCCGATGTTAGTGCTTGAAGCACGTTCCTGGCAATAGACCCATCCTCCTTGTTTTCCCTTCGACGACCAAAATTTGCAACTATAGATCATCGATTAAATTATAGGCACTTTCAACAATAGTATATGACAACACCCACAAGAAGAGATACCATTTGGCGGTTACAGTAGTCAAATTTTGGACCAACAGCAAGTTGAACTTACAAAACACAATCAACAGACATCAAATAACCAAAAGTCATTCAATAACTTACAATCCATTCAAACAATCTACATACATAGGAATTAAACTAGATTTGTGAGAATTTCTTGTCTTCCTCCTTATAACTAACAGCCTTTCTACTTTTAGCAACCATCTGTAATCAATCATGCCAAAAGAAATACAACAACCTGATTTCAAACACTTAAAATTGAGAAAAACATTCCTAAAAGATATACCTGAGTTTTGAGATCATTACTTAAATTAATTTTCTTCAAAGGTTAATTGGTTAGAGTCAAAACTAGGTAAGATTTGGGGGTTTGGACTTATGATTCAAAAGAGCAATGATTGTGATGTTCTATACTTTGTTTACTGAAATGAGGAATGGAAAGAATGAACATACATCCTCTTCTTCCTTAATTATTTCTCTTCTCAACAAGTTATCTGGGCCACAATATCCACATATCCAATTATCAGTAATCAACGTCTTTTATTTAAATTGTTTTCAAGGATTGGGCTTTAGTGTTGAAGATTTAATCAATATAAGAAATAAATTTTTCCTGCTTAATTTATTTAAAAAATGTGAGTTCCTAACTAACCAATTATATTTTTGACCAGAAACCATAATTTCATTAATTTCAATTGGTTTTCAATGAATGTATTTTTAATACAATGCTTTAATGGTGATGAAAAATATGTTATTAAGTTCACTTAATTTATTCCTTTGAAAATTTTCTTTTATTTAAATAAGAGACTAAATTAATTAAATTCTCCAATATCTCTCTAAAATTAATTGCTTATCATTTTAAATACCTCTTAAACTTGCCTTTTAATAATCAAAAGATTTAACAATTAATATATCCATTTTCCCTCAATGATAAATATATTTTCATAATCCTAAAATATTCATTCGAGAACCAAATTTTCTTTTGGTATTATCTAAATTGAAAAGTCTCATTCTGAAAAATTCATTATCCTTTATAAAAGAATTCAAATTCAAATTTTCATGTGTTTCAATACTTAAGCAAACAAATCTTCTCATTTAAATTCCATTTAAATCATTATTGATTTTATTAAGTGGTTCCAAAATCAGGGTTTTACAATTATTCTTCATAGTGCTAAATCTTCCTTGAAGAAGTTCCACTTCTTGAGCCTAATATTGTAACATTTTGCCAACCTTTGTCGGTATGTGGTAGATACAACTACTATCTCATCTCTTCTTTCTTGAATGGGATCAAATGTAGCTTCCTACTCTTCTCGGTCATGTATGATATTCTTCTATGTGATGAGAATTTTGCTTCAATGGGAAGCATGGATTCATATCCATAGGTTTAGGAAAATAGGGCATGACCAGTTGGGGATTAAGTTGAGGTCATATATGCCCATAGTACCAAAGACAATACCTCCGCCCACTCCCTTTTTTCCTTTTGCAATCATTTCTTAAGTAACTTGTTGATAGTTTTTTTCTTCTTCGACTTGCCCATTTGCTTATGGATGCATGGTGGAGGAGAAACCTTTAATTATGCAATTCTTTTCATAGAGCTCTATAAATTCCTTGCTTTTAAACAGACGTCCATTATCAGAAATTATTTTGTGAGGGATCGCGAACCTAGTGGTTATGTTTCTTACTACAAAATTGACTAACTTCTTCGCAGTGATCGTAGCTAGGGATTCTGACTCTACTCATTCGGTGAAGTAGTCTGTCACCACTATAGCATACTTCGCTACCCCATTTGACATAGGAAGTTTTTCTATTAGATCTATGCTACATACGTCAAATGACCATGGACTAGCTAGGGGGATAAGCCCATGGGATGGATATTTAGTTGCGAGCCATCGACATTTGTTGCAACTTCTCATAAATTCTTTCACATCCTAAAGTGTTATGGGCCAATAGTAACTATACCTCGGTACCTTCTTTGCTAACTTAGCTCCCATGTAGTGATCCCCACAATACCCTTTATGTACTTCTCTCATGACCTGCATTCCTTCATCTTTGGAAATGCATCTAAGATAAGGGGTAGAATACCCTCACTAGTATAATATGCCATCAAAGGAGGAATAGTATTAAGCTTGATATCTTATTTTTTAGGCTTAACTTCTATTTTAGGCTAGGGTTCCGTTTAACATGAACTGCTTGATGGGGGTCATCCAAGTGTTTCCTTCATTTCGTTGAAGCATGGGCTCGATTGAGGATGGCTCTTGATTTTCCTCTTTTTCTAGATCTTGAGCCCATTGGACCACTGCTCATTGGGCTTAGATTAGGACAGGTACTTGGTTTACTTCTATGATGCTCGGCTATACCTAATGTCTTATTGGAAAGGCTTTCATTTAATTTGGCACTTTGTGCTTTCAAGTTTAGCTAATGAATCTGCTTAATAGTTATTCTCACGTGGAAGTTTCTCTATGCCAAACTGTTCGAACTGCTCCAATAACTTTTTAGAAAGTTCCATATATTTAGCTAAAGTTGGCTCCTTTGCTCAGTAATTTCCTTGCATTTGATTTATGACTAATTGGGAATCACTATGAATTTTAATATGGGTAACCTTTATTACCGAAGAAATTCTCAAGCCTGCGAGGAGAGCCTTGTATTCTGCCACGTTGTTGGTTGCTTGGAACTCGAGATGCACTGCTCCGTATAATTTCTGCTTATCTGGAGTAATCATTACATATCGAATTCCTGCCTCCTGTTCATTTGAAGCTACATCCACAAATAGCTACCAGAATTATGGTGTGGGCACTTCTTCCTCTAATTGAGGCTTAGTTGGCAGTGTGCTTTCTACAATGAAGTCTGCTGGTGCCTGACTTTTGATTTTTTTTCTCAGACAATAGGTGATATCATATTGGCTGAGCTTCATTGCCAATTTCAGCAAACGTTCAGATGTCTCTGGCTTCTGCAGTATTTGTCTTAGTGGTTTATTTATGAGGACTTTGATGCGATGTGCTTGAAAATAGGGTCACAACTTACTTGCTATGACGAGCAGGTTTTAGGCTATCTTTTCAATGACCAAGTAGTTAAATTCTGCTCCTGACAAACGCTTTTTTATGAAGAAAATTGACCTCTAGGTTCCTTCGTCCTCGTGAACCACTATAACACTAGCAGCTTTATCAATTACAGCTATATATATATACAGCTTCTTACATGTTACTGGTTTAGATGATGTGGGAGTGTTGACTGGATGGTCCTTAAGATTTTGGAATGCTGCTTTGCTCTCCTCAGTCCACTCAAAATTTTGTCTTCCTTACTCGATCGAAGAACCATATTCATTTATCAGTTGATCTAGAGATGAACCTGCTTAGCATTACTACCCTACCATTTAGGCTCATAAGGTCTTTTGGCTTCATTGGGATTCCCATTCCCTTCATGCCTTCAACCTTTTCTGGTTTGCTTCTATTGTGCTGATTATGTATCCTAAAGATTTTCCTGATTAGATGGAAAAGGTGCACTATAGGGGATTCGCTTTACATTATACTGCCTTTAGACCGTGAATTTCTCTTTCAGATCTTGTACACGGCTTAAATGCTAGTTTTGATTAAACTAATATGTCGTCTACATATACTTCAACATTTTTTCGATCTACTTTGAGAACATCATATTAACTAATCTTTTAATAGGCCGCTCTAGCATTTTTCAGCCCAACGACAACACTTTGTAGCAGTACAAGCGTTTGTCTATTACAAAACTAGTATGCTCCTGATCTGGCTCAAACATAGCTATATGATTATATCTTGAATATGCATCTATGAATGAGAGCAGTTCATGTTGGTATATGCTATGCAGGTCCTCTATTTTCCATTGGGTTTCTTGACAAATACTGGATTTTGGATCCATTTTGGGGCGGTACACTTCCCAGAGTTTCAACTTTTTGCCTTCTTCATGCAGAGCATTATACCTTTCTTGATCCAAAGTTCTACGCTTTTGTCAAACCAAATGAGCAATAGGATCAATGTTGAGTGCATGGTAGATTATGGGTGGATCTATTCCCACCATACCTGAATGCATCCAAGCAAATATGTCTATTGGTTTTTTATGAACTCTATTAGTTCAATTTGTGCTTTTGCACTGAGATTCTTCCCGATCTTAAGAACCTTTATGTAGTCTTCCAGATCAGTTTATACATCTTCAAGTCATCCACTAGCTCAACACTTTCTTTATTTCCCATAATATAGGGTCTATGTTATCTTCCCCTTCCTCTTTGGGCTTTGGGGTGATTGATATTGCTTGTTTCTAAGCTTCTTCAGAGAAGTACCGTGCATAGACTAAGTTATATTCATTGGTGCCAATCATAACGCCCCACCCTTTCGAACCCCAAATGTCAACACTATTACATCCATGGTATTCGTGTGTCGAGCGTCCAAATGCTGGAAGGACAAATTATTAGGGGAAAAAAGAAAAAGAAATTGACAAGGAAAAAAGGAACACAATATCAAAATCTCACGGCCAAACGATAATATATAATATCAAAGGAACGGTACAGAGGATTACTCCAATACAGAAATTTCGAGGTTATAAAAACTAAGTACCACTATCAGCCTAGATAGCTGTAACAACCTGTCCTCACAAATGCTGATATGTACAACGTAGTAATGCAGCAGAAATAAGAATACCACGATAGGTGAAATATCTAGCTCATCCTCTCGAGCTCCAATGAACATCAATGAAAGCATGCCTTTCTCAAACTACTCAAAAGAGCATGCGAGGAATTTAAGCAAAACAAAAATCAAGCGTCAACCATAAATCTGGAATGAGAAACTCAAGAAATATGTGATCAACATATAACGGTACTTTTGAGACCACATGGAATGCCATAAAGATTATCCCCTCAAAAGAACCACCATTTAACATTTACATAACGTGATATAATAAATAATGTCTACGGTGTAGAATATTTATATTATAACATAGCTGGATGGCTACATTGGTTACATTGAACAACATATTAGGAGTACAATCAGATCCGATAAGGAACGTTCTAATAATAGATTTTCCATGGAGATCCCTTCAATCAGGCCGAAATCCAATCTCCCGTACAAGGGTCAGAAACTACATCCTAGTTGTCGTATATCTCTAGATAAAATATACCATAAGGTAAACATAACCAGTCCACGTCTAAATACGTGATCCAAAATACCATCACTTTGACCGTCTAATAATCGATAAGCATACTCCATATCTGGAGTGGTAATATCCTGTCGTGGGTTAGCAAAAGCCCAAGTCAAGCTCCTACTTTGTTTATAGCCATTTCCGAAGTCGAGGTCACATACGGCATCTTTCACATGAATCTTCAACACTCGAAAAAATAGGAATTCCAAATTGGATCCTCACTTCTCGAACAGATCATGAAACCACACATGGATACCCATATCTCGATAGATCTCGGAATCACATATGAATTCTCACATCTTGAATAGATCACGAACCACTTCATGTGTTCAAGCATCTTAAATAGATCACGAATATCTATATAGATCCTTGCATCTAAAACAGATCTACTTTCATTAAATAGAACATGTATCTCGGCCTTGAAGTGGTTATTGGGAAGTAAAACACTTACTGATCCCAGTCTGTCCAAGACTGAATCGATGAATTTGGTCCTTCAAGATAATGAGAACGATCACATATGAAATCCAAGTCTCATAAACTTATAACATTTTGGATATTTTCATCTCACATTATACCTTGCTCAAGAGTGCAGTTGCTAGGTGAGAGCATAATTGCTCATATCCTTACACGAACATCAGTCTTAATCCAATAGACAGGCAAGCCTACTTCATCGGCTTTTTTTGCTAAGTGTATGAATAAACGTTTTCCATAAACGAGGAAATAAACAAAGCACAACCAAGTCATACAAAGCACGATCAAGTCACATAAGCGGCTTCTGATCCCCTTTTTGTTTGATTAATCTTTTATTAATTAAAACTGTTTTATTAGTAAAACATCTTTTATCTAATAAAACATTGTTTATGAATTCCTACTATGCATTTGTACTCTTTAATACTTCAAAATCTGTTCATTTGCTTATCTCAAATGGTATAAGTATATTCATAAGTTATTAGCAAGATTTCTTAAAACCTTTACTACTTTTATACTTCAATAAGTATTCATATACTTATCGCAAGTGGTATAAGTATATTAACAAATCATTAACAAGATTTCTTACTTAAACTTTTACCTTTCTGTACTTCAAAATATCCATTTTTAGGATTTAAGTACATTCACAAATCCATTCAAAAAGATTTCAGACTAATGTTATTTAAACATTGTACAACAAAACCAAAACTATTTCGCTTATGCTTATCTTTAAAACATTCTCTTAAAGTTTATTTACATTCATGAGCATAATTGAAAAGGGTAAAAGACGAATGCGATTAAAACATCGTCACAACAAACCCAAATCATTTTCCTACATGTTACTATCTTTAAAACATCCTATTAATGATCTAAGTTTTATAATATTTTAGTTTGATAGTCGATTAGTTGATTATATAGTTAAAAAGATTGCTTATACAAATAAATGTTTGTATGCTTAACTTATTTCTGTCATTATCAACTTAACTATCCCTCATTCAAGAGGAAAGCCTGGTAGGTTAGAGCTCAATTGCTCTATCCCTCGACATCAATCTTTAAATCTCATAAAAAGATAAACCTACTTCGTCGGCTTTTAAGTAAAGCAAAGTTAAATACCTTTTATAAACAAGTAAACAAACAACAAGATTAACATGTTTTCAAAATTTCAACATACATTATTTGTAACAATCCACTTTTCCGTATAATTCAAGCTGACAAAGTACCACACATGACCCCCCAAATTGAACGAAAAAGCAGATAGTTAGGGAAAGAAGGAAGAAAGAAGATAAAAAGAAACCAAGCAACATAGAACCTTACATCAGAAGGAACAACTAATAATATTTAAAAGGTCTTTACACAAAAATAAAAATGTAATATATATGTATATAGACATCAATCGGAGTACACTAACCTATTCTGCACGGACAGTTATAACAACACGTCCTCATAATTGCTGAATAATATACAACAATGTAAGCAACAGAAATATAATCATCTACGTGAATATGTTTCTGGCCTCCAACTCCTCTCTTGAAGCTCCAAATATACATCTAAACCTGGAAATAGCTCGGTCTGAGCCGAACAGCTGGGAAAAACCATGCCTGGGTCAGTTTGGTAAAATCGGCATGAGAACTTAAATCACAAGGAATTTTATTGATGTTAACTCACAAAATCCTTTAAAATCAGCGGTTTCCCTTAAGACCATGCCGCACATAAACGCGGACGAGTTTTTACCTTACGATAACCAAAACCTTTATATCAGAAAATCCAATGATATTATAATAATGTTTAAAGGAAAAAATAATAATAATAATCAAGTAGTTGTGATACTCGTGTTGTGTACATCACAACAATGCTGAGTACAAAATCAAAACTCGTTAAGGCTCGTTCGCTAATTGTGTTGGATTTCCACGGAGGTACCCTTAGTACTTCGAGAACGGTCCTCCTACACAAGGATCAAAGTTATCCTTTCGAAGCATCATACATGTCTAGCCGGTGTATTATAGGTAAAACATAACTGGTCTTACTAAGACCAAATGCATCGCTTCGGCATGCCACAAACAGCTGAAGGTATCGATATTGATAGAAAAAGGAGTCGATTACACCTTATGGGTTTGCCAACGCTACTGGTAATGTCTCATATCTCTGGTTTTAGTCATATTCGCTGATGAGGATATGTCCGGCATTCTAGCTCACGCACCATCTCCAAAACAGATCACGACATCCCATATAGATTCCACACCAAAATGTCCTTAGAATCACATATAGATTTCCATATCTCAAATAGATCTTAGAATCACACACGGATTCCCGCACCGAACGGTCTCGGAACCACACTTGGACTTCAACATCTCAAAATATCATGAATCTCCTCCATAGTACCGTATATAGTTTTCGGAGTGGTCATGGGTTCGAGTCATCTCTTACGAGTACACCCTTCCGTTTTTCGGGTGCTCCACAAAACCAAACATTGATTTTTGGAACGCTCAGCACCGGTTCTTTAGGAAATAATTAGACAATACATGTTATCCCGCCTTTTGGCAAGGCCGTGATACAAAAAGATTAATCAAAAACCAAAGCAGTTCGTCCCGAAGATCGGTTATACACTGCTTCGCTATGGATATCGATGAATTTTTTTAGAGTCCGGATTGGGCCACAATTGACCAGACATGACAAGCAAAGCCATAAAAGCCAGCATTCCAAATTTCAAGTCAATCCGAGTTCGTATGCTCAAGTTATGATCGATGCAAGGTGAAGGCAATAACCCCATTTTCGTATCCATCATCGAGCCCTAATTCGAATCCATCACCTTCGTATCGATCAGAGTTGCAGCGCCTTCATATCCATCAAGAATCCCTAGGTCGCATCGATACCATTCGACCAGTAAGCCACAGTTCGACTCGGTCCTGCATCCATCGCCCACTTTGCATCGATCATCTCCCCTGGTTCGTATCGATCGAGCTATCAGTATTCTTATCCATCCAGCCAGGCATAACTGGTATCCATACTTGAGCTTCTGATCGAATCCATCGTCTTCGTGTCGATCAGGGTTGCAATACCCTCGTATCCATCTATCTCAAATCCATTAGCATACAATCATTTGCAACCATCCAGTTCGAATCCATCAGGCGACTGCTTTTCGTATCCATCGAAAGACCTTGCTTCGTACCCATTAGAGGCTCTTGTTCGAATCCATGTCTAATGGCTCATTCTGTCCATCGAGTCAAATGGACCTGGTATGACACAACGGCCATCGATGCAAACGAGGCGAGATCCATGGATGCGACATGGTCAAACCGGAGCAAAAGGTGGATCGATGCGCGCCACGTCGCCGTAGAATCACGTGCTTCATCGAGTCAAAGCAGATCGATTCGAAATCATGGTTTCGAACCAGACAGCCACCGAGGAATCCAATTTCGTATCGGCTATAACTCAAAATCCACCGATCCAAATGCTATGAAATTTTCACAGCAGATTACGTACAAGCCAAAGATTGCTTCCACCAAGTTTTAGCTCCATTGGACACGATCTTGATCGATACGAATTGATTTTGTATCGATCACGGATCGAGTCGAAACTCTCCAGGATCGGTCGCGTGGCCCCCTCACATGCCAGAACGAGTCTCCTAAAGTTTGAGCGTGGTATCAGCCTCCTACGCCTATAAATAGAGCCCAAGAGCCTACAGAAAAAGGATCTTTCAACTCGGAAGTGTCCAGACTCTACCGGATTCCATTTCACACTTCACCATTACTGTTGTACTCGAATTTCAGAGCTATTATCTAATGTAATCTGTTGTAATTCATTGAAATCACCAAGTGAATTTCAATAAAGCCTTCAAGTTCAGAGTGGACGTAGGCCAGATCACCAAACCACTATAAATTCTGTGTTGTTTACTGCTATCTTTTGAATTTTCTAAGTGATCTCCGTACTTGTTATTCATCTGAGATCTGTGATTGTGAATTATCAACTATCGGGTGTTTGTGACCAATTTTGGCGCAAACATTTTGGTGCTTTCATCGAAAAAGGCTAATTCAGGAGTTCTGTTGGTTGAATTTGAAAGTTTAGAGATTCAGATCCGAAGAGTCATGACAAGGCAATCTAGCAGAAGGCAGAGACCAGAGAGAAGTCAACACAAAGGGAGTCAAGAGGCTTCCTCAGGAGCGAACCCAGCTTCAGTCTTCATCACCAGGGATGAGATGGAGATAATGATGAGAAGGCAAGAAGAGATGATCCAAAATTTGTTTCAACAGATCGGGCAACTTGGAGCGCAAAATCGAAGAGCAGACGGAGTTCAGAATAGAGCAGGACCATCCGACGTAGCACCAGGAATAGGGGCCACACACTTAGAGCATGTTGATCCAATCCCGGGGAGAGAGACAGGGGCATCTGAGCAACCCGATGGTGGTAGAGGGATGAACACTCAGCCAGCGGACAGATTCCTGAAAGCTCTCATGGACTCGGGGGACAGATCGTAGGCAATGAATGAGGACTACATCTTGGAGACAATGATAGATCGGCAGAGATGGCCAGGCGAGCCATGAGGGGCGGATTAGTAAATAGAGATCTTGAAGATGTGAATAGGAGTCCCTTTTCTCCTGCGACTAGGATGGCAAGGAACCCACCAAAATTCAAGGTACCATCAGTGGAGATGTACGATGGGAGGACGGACCCCGCGGTCCATCTGACAAAGTATATGAGGCACATGGAAGTGCTGGGGGCATCACAGGAAGTCATGGTCCGGTGCTTTCCATTATATCTGACAGATACCACAATACTATGGTCTAGGCAGCTGGATAGCGACTCCATAGGAACGTGGGCTGATTTAGCCGAAAAATTCATGAGGCAATTTAGGATTCACATCGCGAGACCCAAGAATGTGATGAGTTTGACAACTTTAAAGCAGAAAGCTGGGGAGTCTTTGAGGAGTTTTCTGACGCGATTCAATGCGGCAGCAGCATCGGTGGACCGACCAGATCCATCCATGGTTATGATGGTGGTTGTATCCGGAATAGTTGAGGGCACAGAGTTCAAAAATTCGTTAACTAAAGATCATCTTATGTATCTAGGAGAATTCTACCATGAGGCCAAAATTTTTTTACGATTGGAGGAAGCTAGTGTAGAAAGAGAAGAGGGAATCGATGTTTATGCTGTCAAGAGTGGAAACCCATCTGGAAAAGGTGCAGAGATTGGTAAAGGGAAACTAAAGGCTGAGGATAATGATGACAGGTCAAAGCGGCCGTGGAAGGAGCCGCGATTCACCACTTATTTGGAGCTGAATGAAAGATTGGGGCGAATCTATCAAGACACCAGGGAGCAAGTTCCGTATCGTAGACTAATACAAAGGGATCCAACTATTGACGAGAGGAAATCAGACAAATGTTGCTTATTCCACGAACTGAACGGTCATAACACAAACGAATGTAGACATCTGAAGGATGAGGTGGAAGGGCATATCAGGAACGGCAGGCTACTTCAGTATGTGAGGAGGTGAGCTCCAACGGTGGAGCCAGAACGACCACCGTCTACATCAGCTAGGGGTGACCCTGAACCGGGACACTGGATGGTTATCAATTAGTTGAAATAACGATGAACAAGTTGTGAATTTCTCACTAATGCATTTAAAGAATTTACACATGTACGGGATCGCTAACGATCCATAGGCATGCTATGAATGACTACTGACCGCATCATAGTATGAATTTGCACTTTGACATCGTTGTCTTACTTCTGTTTAGTTTTGATTTGAACATTTGGATTTGGCTTGTTTGGAAATTTCAGTTAGAAAATTCATATGAGCATTAATTTGATATTTGTAATTCTGTAAAAGAAGTTACTTGTATATCCGTTGGATCGCGAACGATCCACAAGAACACCTTGTATGGCGATGAGCCGCCAAAGTCGCTAATTTAGAAATTCACCCGAACGTGATATCTGACTCTAGTAATACCAAGTCCCCCTCAATATCTGATTGCAAACGATCACATTCTGCCTCGTGCGGTAATCGATCACGAACGATCACACTTTGCCTCATGTGGCACCCGACCGTGAACGGTCACAATTCACCTAGTACAATATCCGATCGCGAACGATCATATTCTGCCTCCTGCGGCATTTGATCGCGAAATGATCACACTCTGCCTCGTGCGGCACCCGACCGTGAACGGTCACAATTCACCTAGTATGATATCCGATCGTGAACAATCACATTCTGCCTCGTGCGGCATCCGATCGCGAACGATCACATTTTATCTCGTGCGGCGCCCGACCGCGAATGGTCACTATTCGTCAAAAACGACACCCAATCACGAACGATAGCAAATCGTCTAGAACGACATCCAACCTCAAAAGGTCGCCCTTTGTTTGAAGCGGCATTCGACTGCGAATGGTCGCGTTTCACATCAAATGGCATACGATCACGAACGATCGTCATTCGAGGTCATATGAAACTATAAAGTTGTTTGCAGGTCGTCGACAGGATATGAACATCCAGCTTATAGCATTACAAAACAAACCTTCCTATCGCAAGGCATATTTTGAGGAGCAAGTGTTATCCCGCCTTTTGGCAAGGCCGTGATACCAAAAGATTAATCGAAAACCAAAGACAATTCATTGGAAAGATCGGTTATACACTGCTTCGCTATGGATATCGATGAATTTTGTAAAAGTCCGGATCAGGCCATAATTGACCGGACGTGACCAGCAAAGCCATAAAAGCTAGCATTCCAAATTTCAATTCAATCCGAGTTCGTATGCTCAAGTTATGATCGATGCAAGGTGAAGGCAATAACCCTATTTTCTTATCCTTCATCGAGCCTCAGTTCGAATCCATCACCTTCGTATCGATCAGAGCGGCAGCGCCTTCGTATCCATCAAGAAGCCCTAGGTCGCATCGATCCCATTCGAATCCATCAGTAAACCACGGTACGACTCGATCCTGTCTGCATCCATCGCCCACTTCGCATCGATCAGCTCCCCTGGTTCGTATGGATCGAGCTATCAGTATTCGTATCCATCTGGCCAGGCATAACTCGTATCCATAGTTAAGCTTCTGATCAAATCCATCGTCTTCGTATCAATCAGGGTTGCAATACCCTCATATCCATCTGTCTCGAATCCATTAGTGCACAATCATTTGCAACCATCCAGTTCGAATCCATCAGGCGACAGCTTTTCATAACCATCGAATGACCTTGCTTGGTACCCATTAGAGGCTCTTGTTCGAATCCATGTCCAATGGCTCGTTCGTGTCCATCGAGTGAAATGGACCTGGTGTGACGCAACGGCCATCGATGCAAACAAAGCGAGATCCATGGATGTGACACGGTCAAACCGGAGCAAAAGGTGGATCGATGCGAGGAGTGCGCACCACGTCGCTGTAGAATCATGTGCTTCATCGAGTCCAAGTATATCGATTCGAAATCATGGTTTCGAACCATACAGCCACTGAGGAATCCAATTTCATATCGACCATCACTCAAAATCCACTGATCTAAATGCTATGAAATTTTCACAAGAGATTACGTACAAGCCAAAGATTGCTTCCACCAAGTTTCAGCTCCATTGGACACGATCTCGATCGATACAAATTGATTTCGTATCGATCACGGATTGAGTCAGAACTCTCCAAGATCGGTCGCCTGGGCCCCCTCAGGTGCCAGAATGAGTTTCCCAAAGTTTGAGCGCGGTATCAGCCTCCTACGCCTATAAATAGAGCGCCAGAGCCTACAGATAAAGGATCTTTCAACTCGGAAGCGTCCAGACTCTGCCGGATTCCATTTCACACTTCACCATTACTGTTGTACTCGAATTTCAGAGCTATTATCTACTGTAATTTGCCGTAATTCATTGAAATCACCAAGTGAATATTAATAAAGTCATCAAGTTCAGAGTGGAACGTAGGCCAGATCGCCAAACCACTATAAATTCTATGTTGTTTACTGCTTTCTTTTGAATTTTCTGAGTGATCTCCATACTTGTTATCCATCTGAGATATGTGATTGTGAATTATAAACTATCGGGTGTTTGTGACCAATTTTGGCGCAAACAATACATAAGCTCAGGGATCACCCCTTAACTGTTTAAGTAGTTGGATCTCCTTATCATTTGTCCCAGAAGAACGAAATGAATTTATACGTACAATATAACACCACTAATGGTAACTATACCATATAATTCCTGTGTTTCTCCTAAATATTTTCAGAGTTAAAATCCTTCGACATTAAGTAGGGAATATTTTCCTACCTCCAAAATTAAGAAGGATTACATATTAGGCCAAGATTTTGATAGTCAGTTATTTAACTACCAAATAAATAAACATTCCAAACATAGTTCACATTTCCCACTGAAAATCACTAAGCTTCATTTAATTTGATTGCAAAAAATTTCAGTTTCTTTATTAAAACATTCATATACTTATTTCATTGGAATAAGTATATTGACAAATCATTTCTTTCATAATATTAGAAAACTTTTTAAAATAGATATGGAAAGTACTCTTCGGTATCGACCATGGATCGTAGCTCAATGGATACTTCTCTATCCTAGAAAAATACAAACTTAACTTTAGGCAATCTCTACCTCTCGAATTACGCCATGAAATCAATCATAGATCGTAATTTGCACAATGGTTAGGTCGTTATCCCAACGAAAACATAACAAATTGTAGGCAGTCTCCACCCCTCGAATTACACTATGGAAACCAACCACTTCTTTCCAAATATCCTTTTTTACTTCATGAATATCTTTAAATTTATATATAAAGTTTTTTTTTACAAACTTCCCAATTTAAATTAGAAAAATATTCGTTTATGAATCTCAACCCATCTGTAAAACTTTCTTTTTTTAATCCCTTTGTTTAAAAACCAATTCTTTTAGAACAAACATCACTTAATTACAGTGAGTAAACCTTTTTAATATTATAAAAATATAACTTTAAATATTTTTAAACTATATAATAACTAATTAACTTCAAACAAATTAATATAATATATAACTCTTAAAACAATATCAATGCTTTATCAAATTATCTTTGAAATAATAATATTATAATATTAATTAAAACTTAAAGTAATAATAACTTTAAAATCAATTTATTATAAAATAACCTTAATTAATAATTTAATTATAATTTAAAATATTTTTAATAGTTTGATAACTTTGAAAAATATTCCTAAATAACCTTTAAGAATCATATTAATAAAATAATTAACTTAGAATCATTACTAAACAATTATTAGTTATCTTTAACAAATAATAATTATCTTTAATAAATTTATAAATATAATAATTATTCTTCATATAACTTTGATTCAAAATCAAATTTGGAAAGAGACTTAGCAACTTCAATGTGACTTAATCGAGTCACCATTAATTCCATTAACTATCCAAGTTATAATCCAGGCACTTACGTAAAATCATATATGTAAATTAAATCCATAGTTAAAAAGCAATCGTTAACACAACACTTATCCTATACTAGTCATTGGAATATAATTAAACATCCACACTAATGTAATAGCAGAATGAGATTTATTTCTACTAAATAAATGACCAAATTTAATTTATCCAATTAATAACAGCAGAAAGGTTATTTATTCTGCTAAATTGGGTCCATTTAACTTAATTAGCTGAGCAGTGATTTAGTTCCGCTAAACAAAGATCCAATTTACTACATTCAATTCAATTTATCTCAACAGTATTTTATTTGGCCAAATAAACATCAATATTTAAGGTATACAAACTCAAATGACGTTATTATTTAAAATAACATAATTTAAAACCAGTCCGTAACCATATATCACAAATTTAAACTTGTCCGAGGCTATCAATAAATCACACAACAATATTGTACTCGTCAATATGAGAACAATGCAAAAACTTGCATGTCAATCGGATAAAATATGAGCCAATTATAGTATTTTGAAATTCAAGTGCTTATATAAAGAAATTTAAAACAAATAATTAAATTCTCACCATAGTTTTCAGCCCAAAGCCTATAAATACCAACCCTCCCCCTAAATCACAAATGCCTGAAGCTCATCAACCCATCCTCGTGCATGGCAAAAACGTGCACCTGTGCAATACACAAATATTACTGACATCGAACGACCAAACTAAGACCATATACGCACGTCTCTTCCAAAACTCGACCATCTCCACCCCATAGCTCCATTGCCGGTAGTCTCTAGCCAATTTCAATTGCTGCTACCATTTGAATTTCCTATAGGCATCAATAAAATTCCCTTGTCCAATCACAATACCAACATTTAGGGCATGCCGCCACCACTGACGAAACCGCCTACCTTTCCTCTCACCACCGAGCCTCCTAGAGCCGAGTCTGAAGCTCCCCTACCTTGCTAGCAACCAAAAAACCTAAACCCAATAAAAACATGCTTTAAACCCTAATTCGATCCTTTACGAAAAAGAAAATCCAAAATCAAAATTCGACTACGGTCATTGAAAGTGCTGGTGTGGATCATGCTATATGGAATTATAATATACTAGTGCGGAAATAAATCAAAGTTACTGTAGCAGAGTAAATAAGAAAAATAAAACAAGCACACCAGGAATTTTTGTACTGGTTCGAACTTCCCGTTCTACGTCCAGTCCAAGACTCCTTCTGGAATTTCACTAACAACAATCCTCACTTAACCCGGAGGAACAGGTTTACAACAACCCTTGAACAGTCGAACAAAGGGCATGAGCAGCAGAACAGGATTTCGCTTCAACAGCAGAAGAGGACTTCAACTTATACAGAAAGTATATGACACATTGTGTTCTCAATGACACGAATTTGTCTCTTGATAGTACAATCTTCCTATAATCTTCTCCTTTTGATATATATATATATATATATATATGCGTGTATGTGAAGAATATGGAAGTAAATGAATGATTATGTAGAAATTTGAATGCTCAAGATGTTAGAACCAGTGTAGCATAGAAATAGAAAGCTTTTTATCAATTCAGTGAATTAAAAAAATGATTCTAATATGTTTATATAGAGTATAAAGAGTTGTAATCATTCGTGAAAAGTTATCATGAAGAGTATGGATGCATCTCTTAGTAAAAGGTTGTAACTCCTCATGAAAATGAAATGTCTTTTCAAAAATATAGCAGTTGAAGAAGTTCAGCCGTCTGAAAATAAGTTTCAGACTTTTGAAATTTGAAACGTGCAAACCAGAAAAGAAATAGGCTATTTTTGCCTAGATTCAGACGTCTGAAACTTCTATTTCAGACGTCTGAATATTGTTAAAATTTTAGAATTCAGTACAGATTCAGACGTCTGAATAGGTCATTTCAGACTTCTGAATTTGACCTGAATTTTCATTTTTAGCCTTATGCAAGAGTGATTGATTAGGGGTGTGTGTGTGTGTGTGTTTGTGTGTGTGTATATATCCAAAAGAGAGATTTTCACAATATTTCAATTCTAAACAATGACACAAAACAATATATATGCAACATGAAGATTATGTGATTCCAGACTTGTAGATATCCCTGCAAAAGTATGTTAGTATTAAAAAATAACGTATATAGTTTGTCGTAGTCAAAATACATATGAAACATCGTAAACGAGGTTTCAACATTTTCCCCCTTTTTGACGATGACAACTATATACTAAACTCCCCCTATCAAGAAGCATCAACATCAACAATATACTAAACTCCCCCTGTCAAGAAGCATCAACATCAACTATATACTAAACTCCCCCTGTCAAAAAGCATCAACATCTTTTTCTCCCCCTTTGTCATGGCAAAAAGGTAATCAATAATTTAGAAGATAAACCAAAGTAGACTTGAATTAAAACAGATTACAAGTAAGTTAAGATAACAAGGAGTCCATGACAAATAACAAACATCATAATAGTTCAGAAATAAACATGAATAAACAAAAGAAATCAGAATCTAGGACTTGAGTCACTTCCAACAGCATCATCATCATCACCACCATTGTTATTCCCCGAGCTTGATGACCATTGAAATGGAGTGGGTTTGAAAACTTCGGTAGATGACAAGGTTGAACAACTAATTAGTTCCCAAATTTTGTTCAAAAAGCCGCGAATGGAATTAAAACGTTTTTCAGATTTATTTTGAAGTTTTACCATTCGGTTGTGTAGCTTTGCTTGATTTTGGGAAAGTGTAACTAACGCATTCCTTGAGCTTGAGTCGGGAGAAAGAATCACAATATCATCATTGTCTTCTTCTTCCGATGGAGGAACACTTGGTTGAGCACGAGGAGCGTGATGATGAGGTTGTGGCTGGTTTTGATCACGGTTGACAACCCATTCTTGAAAAGAGATATATGCAAAACTTCCCAGTTGTTTTGGCAACCCCATAAGACCCAAGTTCTTTGATTGAAGAAAATTCGGACTCAGGAAACGGAATGTTGAAATTTTGAAGAATTTTCATAATGTAAGCACCATAGTGGAAAGTCTTATATCGTCTCCGACGATTCACATCCATGAATTCTTCCAAAATTACTTAAGCCCAATTTATAGGTTGACCGGAGTATAAAGCATATAGGGCTTGGAAATTTCTTTTATTAATAATCTCATAACTTATGGTCCGTCGAATTAATGCCCTATGTAGAATGCGAGCTTGAGGACGAAGTTGTATGGAAGTGAGTCGAGTAATGTCATCATTCAAGAATTGATGTGAGACTTCATCTCTATCATCCAAGTTTAAAGACACATCAATCTCATCTAAATCATTCCCGGTTGATGGACGTTGTAGTATTTCACCAAGTCTTGCAATTGGTAGATATATTTTAACACCACATACCAAAGTCCAAATACAATCATTGCGATTGTGAGGAGTATGATGGTCTAGATTCATATTTGCATAAAATAATTTTACTAAAAGATGATTAATCTTGGTATTGTTGGCAGCAAAAGAAACTAGAGACTCTAACCCATTAGCTCTTACAATTTGATGAATACGAAAAGCGCTGAATTCCTCAAATTTGATGAAAGCTCCAGGAAATTGTTAGATCTACTCATTTGAGCAAATCGTTGCCTAGCTTGTTCATTCCATAGCCACTGATCAATGTTTGGTGTAGATGAAGAAGATAATGGTCTCGATCTCTTTGATTTTGGTGCCATTTGATTGTATGAGGAGAAAGATAAAGTTTTAATAGAGGAAGAAAAAACTGAAATGAGAAGATGAAGTATGAGCATAAAGCAAAGGACATGTTGAATAAAGGGATAGGTGTATTGAAATTCGTGCAAAATTTGAAAAGTCACCAGATTTCAGACATCTGAATTAAGATTTTAGACGTCTGAATGGAAGAAAATTGAAAAAGAAAGAAATTAGTGTAATTTTGCCTATTTTCAGACGTCTGAAATTATCGCTTCAGACGTCTGAAATTGAAAAAAAAAATTCTTCTATAATATTCAGACGTCCGAAACAATGACTTCAGACGTTTGAAATTTGAATTTTAGAAATATGCACAAATCTTTTTATTTAAAATGAAAGGAAAAAATATATATTATTATTTAAAGGAATTACAAGATATAAATATGATCTTTTTAACAAATATTTAGATACAAGAAATTATTTGTCCGAATCGCTTGGAGTTTTGCACTATTCTGGTTCGATCTTGGTTATCTCTGTGTATGGTCGCAAAGGAGACCAATATGTTCGGCGTTCCCAAGAGTTTAGAGAAACCGGAGGACGTTGTGGACTCGGCTCCCATGGATTCCATATTGATGAAGTTATTTGATGAGATGTTGATGGTTGAACTACATCTTTCTTTGGAGAAGCACCACAGAATTTTAATGCCACTTGTTCAATGAAACTAAGTCGCTTAGCATTAACTTTCTGTTCGTAATACATCTCTCGTTGCAAATCCAATTGTTCTCTTTGGTAATGATGAATCTTGGATATTTTCTCTTTGGTTGATGGAGAACCAAAGAAAAGAATCCGTCGAGATTTCTTCTTTTCAGGAGTATAACCGGAATGTTCACATGAAGGAAGAGGTCTATCCTTTTCATGAGGTGTTGAGTTACCAAAATTTCAATAGACAGTGTAGAATAGGATGATGGAGAATAGTCAGAGTTAGATGCCATGGACAGAAGCAGAATTATCAAGTTGAATTCCATTGTAGAAAGAATTTCTTTTGGTAAACAGAAAACAGAAATTATTTGATGGAAGAAAAAACAAAGTTTGTACGTATTAATAGAAGATGGAAGGCTTATTTATAGAATATTTTGTTTTAAATGAATGGCTGAAAATCTTTAGTTAGTTTTGTCCATTTGTTAAAAAGGAAAGAAACTAACGGTAAAGAATAAAGTAAAATAATTTTAGCCAAATGAAATTTTCAAAAGAAAATTAACTATTAAAAAAAATGTAACAGAAAACTCATAGATTTTGAAGAAATGTGTGGCTGAAAGATGTAAGTTAATAATATCCATACGTTTGTTGAAAAATTAAAAGGTGGAAGAAAAATTTAAATTAAGTACAAATATGTTAGAAGCATAGTTATGTGCTTTTATTAGAATAAACAAATATGTTAGGAACTAGCATTGTTAGTTAATATCAAGTTTGCAACATATCATAGACAGAAGATGATTTCTATGAAACTAACTAGATTTCAACCAAGAAAACAAAAGGTGAGCTAAGGAACAAATATTAATACAAGTCAAATTAAATGTTTATGGAATTTTAGTAATAGTTAACTGTTAGCAAGAGATTTTGAAGCAAAGTTACAAATTTTAATAAAATATTACAAACTTTTAAAAGAGACAATACCAAGCTCTCGTCTTAGTTTGATAAAAATATTTTCTAAAAGTGGTTTCGTAAAAATATCAGCTAACTGATTTTCAGAAGATACAAAGTCCAATTATATTGTTCCTTTTTCAACATTGTCACGGAAAAAATGATGACGGATGTCAATATATTTTGTTCGTGAATGATTGATAGGATTTTTAGACAAGTTAATAGCACTTGAGTTATCACAATATATAGTTGAGTTTGATAAATTTATATGGAAATCTTTAAGTGTTTGTTGCATATAAATTACTTGAGTACATGCCAAAGCAGAGAAATCTATTCTGCTTCACATGTAGAAAAAGAAACACAGTTATGTTTCTTACTAAACCAAGATACGAGTGATTTTCCAATAAAATGGCACGTACCACTTGTACTTTTTCGATCTGTTCGAGGACCATCGAAGTCAGCATCACTATATGAAACTAACTCGAATGGACATTCTTTAGGATAGAACAGACCAAAATCCTTGGTGTTTGTAAGATAACGTAATATCTGTTTTACTGTTCTTAAATGTGATTCTATTGGATTGTCTTGGAATCTAGCACACAGACAAACACTCATCATTATGTTAGGACGACTTGCAGTTAAATATAGTAATGATCCAATCATACTTCGGTATAGTTTTTGGTCAACACTTTTGCCATTCTCATCTTTTTCAAGATGGGTTGTTGTACTCATTGGAGTTGGTTTGGCAGAAGTATTTTCCATTTCGAATCGTTTGATTAAATTATTACAATATTTTTCTTGATTAATGAAAATACCATTCTAAAGTTGTTTAATTTGTAAACCAAGAAAATATGTTAGTTCTCCCATATGAGACATTTCAAATTCTTTGGTCATTATTTCGGAGAAGTCCTGACATAATTTGTCATTAGTAGAACCAAAAATGATATCATCAACATAAATTTAAATATTAAAATATCCTTTTTTGAATGTTTAATAAAAAGTATTTGATCAACTTTCCCAATTAGAAATCCCGAAGAAGTTAGATAAGTCTTTAATCGATCATACCAAGCACGTGGTGCTTGTTTTAAACCGTAAAGAGCTTTCTTAAGTTTATAAACGTGATTAGGAAATTTCTCTTGAATAAATAAGGGAGGTTGTTAAACATATACTTTTTCTTTTATATATCCATTCAAAAAAGCACTTTTAACATCCATTTGATAAAGTTTGAAATTGTGAAAACATGCATAGGCCATTAAGATTCGTATTGCTTCTAGTCTTTAAACCGGAGCAAACGTTTCTTCGTAGTCAATTCCTTCATCTTGATTGTATCCTTATGCAACTAACCTTGCTTTATTTCTAGTGATGTTACCTTGTTCATCAGCTTTATTCTTGTAGACCCATTTCGTTCCAATAACAGTTTGATCACTTGGTCTAGGAACTAATTCCCAAACTTCATTGCGTTCAAACTGGTTTAGCTCTTCTTGCATTGCAATTATCCAGTAGTCATCTGTGGAAGCTTCTTGGGGATTCTTTGGTTCGATATTAGAAAGGAATGCTACGTGGCCTATTTGATTTAGTTGACTTCTAGTTCGAACATTTGAATTAATTTCTCCAATAATATTTTGAACAGGATGATCCCGTAATATTTTTGGTGAAGATCTTAATTCATCATTATTGTTAACAATTTTTTCATCATTTTCAAGATTTATAGTTTCCGTATTTGTAATGTTATTTGGAAAATCTTCATCATCTTCTATACTTGGTTTTTGTAGAAAATATTCATCGAAAGATACGTGTAATGTTTCTTCAACAGTATTTATCTTTTATTAAATACACGATAAGCTTTGCTACGATCTGAATATCCTAGAAAGATTCCTTCGTCGGATTTCGCATCGAATTTTCCAAGCCGATCTTTTGTATTTAATATAAAACATTTTGAACCAAACACTTTAAAATAAGAAATCTTTGGTTTTCTTTCAGTAAAAATTCATAAGAAGTGTTTTTCGTTAGAGGTCGAATAGAAACACGATTCAAAACATAACAAGCAGTTTCTGCCCAGAAATGTTTTGGAAGAGTGCTTCCATTTAACAAAGTTCGTGCGCATTCTTGTAGAGTTATATTTTTACGTTTTACAACCCCATTTTGTTGTGGAGTTCTAAGAAACGAAAAATTATGAAAAATTCCTTTCTTTTTTACAAAAATGGTCAAAAACTTCATTTTCAAATTCTCCTCCATGATCACTTCTTATATTCTTTATTTTCAAACCTTTTAAATTTTGAATTCGTTTGACAAAAAATTTAAATTGCTCAAAGGTATCACTTTTGTTTTTCATAAAAATGGTCCAAGTATATCTAGAAAAATCATCTACTATTACAAACACATATCTATTATAGTTTATGGATTGAACTTGGGTTGGTCTAAATAGATCCATGTGTAGTAATTCAAGTAGTTGTAAAGTAGAAATAACTTTCTTAGATTTAAAAGATGATTTAGTTAATTTTTCTAATTGACATGCATCACAAATATGATTGACTTTGAAGTTCATTTTTGGTAATCCTCTGACTAAATCATTTTTAGAAAGTTTGTTTATAGTTTTGAAGTTGATATGACAGAATCTTTTGTGCCATAGCCAAGGATCATTTTCATTAGCTATTAAACACATATCTGAATTATGATTGATTTTCATATTCAGAACATAGATATTTCTGTCACTATTTCCTTCAAATATAAGATTTTGATTTTTATCAAAAATGCTACACTTATCTCCAGAAAAAGATATTTTGAAACCTTTGTCACATAACTGGCTGATACTTAAAAGATTGTGTTTTAAATTTTTGACTAATAAAACACTAGAAATAAGAGGTAAATCAGATGTACCGACATTGCTGACGTCGCCTTTTCCAATTATATATCCTTTGGAATTGTCTCCAAAAGTGATAGAGCCTCCATTTGAGTAAGTAATGTTTGATAGCATATTTTTGTCTCCAGTCATATGTTTTGAGCAACCGCGGTCGAGTATCCATTTTCCTCTCTTTATAAGTGGGTCCTGTAAAAAATAATAATAACATTGGTACCCACTTTGTGATAGGGTCATAAGAGTTAGGTCTTAGGAAACCAAACCCAAGTAGGTTCAGTATCCCCCTTAAAAACATAATTTTGATTTTTATGAACAGTTTCCAAAAATATATTTATATATTTATTCCTAATCAAACTATTGTTTGTTTTAGGAATACATATTTTTATCATTTTAGAATTATTTTTTGGATAGGTATTAGTATAAGAAATATTTCTCCTAATTTCCTTTTTGGTGGAGATTTTGATTTCTTAGAGTATCCTAGTCCCTTCTTATTGAAAGTGGATTGAGAATTTTCAATAATATTGGATAGATTTTCTCTACCTTTATTAAAGTTAGAAATATTTCTAGTAATATTATCTAACTTTGTTTTGAGGCAAGTATTATCTAATTCTATCATTTTGGTCTTAGTTTTTAGCTCATGATTTTCAGAGACAAGAGAATCATTCTTTTCTTTTTGAGTTTTAATTTCTTGACTCAATAAAGTAAGTTGAGAGTTATCATTAGAGAAGCTATCTTGAAGTTTTCCAAGTTCTTTTAATATTTTCTTTTCATCGTTAAGCATATCTCTCTCGAATTCTTCTTTCCTCTGATTTTCTAGAGCTTATTTATATTTTCTTTTGATGCTTTTTAAATTATCAAGAAGTTTTGAATTAATTTTAATCATATCATCAAAAGTAAGATCATTTACCTCATTTCCTGTAGCCATAAAACAAACATTTGCTTGTTCTTTCTCACTATCACTGCTGCTTTCTGAAGAAGAAGAATCTGAGTCATCCCATGTTACTAAAAATGCTTTTCTTTTAGACTTGTCCTTTCGATTCTTACTGTGATATGTCTTCTTTTGTTCTGGACAATCCTTTTGCATGTGTCCTTTCTTTTGACAGTTAAAGCATTCTAGTATAGATGAGGATGGCTTATTTGAATTGTTGTTTAAGTTCCTTTTCCCATTGTTTCGATTTCCTTTTCTGTATTTCAAAAACTTTTTAAAGGTTTTAGCAATGAATGCTAAGTCTTCTTTATCTGGATCTGATTCTTCTTTTTCAGCATGGAATGCCATATTCTTTTTATCTTGTGCTTGTACTCTTTTAGCCTGCAAATTCACTTCATAGGACATTAGATTTCCTACAACTCTTCTGGTTTCTTGGTAGAAAGATCATTAGCTTCTTCAATAGCTAAGACTTTTCTTTCCCATTCATCTGTTAAAGAGTTAACGATTTTTGAAACAATATCAAAATCAAAATACTTTTCTCCAAGTCCTAGTAAAGAGTGATATATATCTTGAAATCTAGAGTACATATCGTTTATAGATTCATCCTGCTTCATTCTAAAATTTTGAAATTGACTTTTGAGCATGGATATTTTGCTTTGTTTAACCTTGTTAGTTCCTTGGTGAGTAACTTTAAGTGTTCTCCATATTTCATAAGCAGTTGTACATATGCTAACACGGTTAAACTCATTTCAATCTAAAGCACAAAATAACATATTCATAGCTTTGGCATTAGCAGTAGCATCTAGTTTTTGTGTGTTTGACTATGTAGAATATTCTATTATAGGAATGTTACATTCAGTTTAAGTAATATTCCATGAGTCAAAACCACTCGCTTGCATATAAATACGCATTCGAGTTGCCCAATAATTGTAATTCATACCATTAAGTAGTGGAGGTCATGCAGTAGATTGACCTTCAATAAAACTAGTGTTAGTGACAATGTTAACAGTGCTGGTGTTGTTTTCCATCTTAGCAAAATATCAGATAACTGCATAACGGTTATAAGATGCCTTGCTCTAATACCAAATGAAAGTGCTAGTGTGGATCGTGCTATATGGAATTATAATATACTGGTGTGGAAATAAAACAAAGTTACTGTAGCAGAGTAAATAAGAAAAATAAAACAAGCACACCAGGAATTTTTATACTGGTTCGAACTTCCCGTTCTACGTCCAGTCCCAGACTCCTTTTGGAATTTCACTAACAACAATCCTCACTAACCCGGAGGAACAGGTTTACAACAACCCTTGAACAACCGAACAAAGGACCTGAGCAGTAGAAATGGATTTCGCCTCAACAACAGAAGAGGACTTCAACTTATACAGAAAGTATATGACACAGTGTGTTCTCAATAACATGAATTTGTCTCTTGATAATACAATCTTCCTATAATCTTCTCCTAATGATATATATGTGTGTGTCTGTGAAGAATATGGAAGTAAATGAATGATTATGTAGAAATTTGAATGCTCAAGATGTTAGAATCAGTGTAGTATAGAAATAGAAAGCTTTTTATCAATTCAGTGAATTAAACAAATGATTCTAATATGTTTATATAGAGTATAAAGAGTTGTAATCATACGTGAAAAGTTATCATGAAAGAGTATGGATGCATCTCTTAGTAAAAGGTTGTAACTCTTCGTGAAAATGAAATGTCTTTTCAAAAATATAGCAGTTAAAGAAGTTCAGCCGTCTGAAAATAAATTTCAGACTTCTGAAATTTGAAACGTGCAAACCAAAAAAGAAATAGGCTATTTTTTCCTAGATTCAGACGTCTGAAACTTCTATTTCAGACGTTTGAATATTGTTAAAATTTTAAAATTCATTACAGATTCAGACGTCTGAATAGGTCATTGCAGACATCTGAATTTGACCTGAATTTCATTTTTAGTCTTGTGCAAGAGTGATTGATTAGGTGTGTATAATATATATATCCAAAGGAGAGATTTTCACAATATTTCAATTTTAAACAGTGACACAAAACAACATATATGTAGCATGAAGATTATATGATTCCAGTCTTATAAATATCCCTGCAAAAGTATGTTAGTATTAAAAAATAACGTATATAGTTTGTCGTAGTCAAAATACATATGAAACATCATAAACGAGGTTTCAACAGTCACCACGTTTGCCTCATCACAAGGCTCCCCCCGTCATCTTCGCTCGACCCCTCGACCACCGGTTTGTCGGAAATTATTTTTTTAAGTGTATTTCGATCAACTCCTTCCCTACAACAAACCAAGCTACTAGAAATCATGCAAACGTTTCTAAAAATTTGCAATCGTCGATACGAACCACCGTACCCTCCGTTCGTCAATCCATGATCATCGAAAATGGTCGTTTTCTTAACAATTTACTGTTTTCTAGAGATATCTTTCCAACCACTAAACAAAAATCCCCGAACCTATTTTTAGAACAAACTAGATTCGATCACGGATCACTTTCATTTTGGTGGATTTGTATGATTTTGCTTAGATTAGGAGATATTGATTTTTGAAACAAGATGAACTCATGTTTTTTTAGAAGGCAGAGAGAAAGGAGAAGAATAGAAATGACTCGAAGCAGGTAAAAGAAATGTACGTGGATGTGCTAGGTAAAATGATGCATGTGTCCTTTGTAAATAGACTGGGGTGGCTGTAGGTTGATAGGGTTGCTGAGATGGTAAGTTTTGTAGCTGATGTGAAATGAAGATAATAACATATGTATTTAAAATTCCAAAATATCAAGATATTTATTTCGAACCCCGATCAAGGCATGCCCTTGGCGTTTCTAATGTTATACCCCTATTTCGAATGCAATGGAACAAGTCTCGAATCCCAATTCGATTGTATGCAGAAGATAACTTTTTGAACCCAATTATTATATTAAATTTTCGATATTCATTTCAATGCGTTTCTACCCCGTACGACCAAACGATATGCCCGATCGCTATGAAATTTTGAGGGCGTATTATAATTCATTATTATGGACCCAATGACATAGGTTTTGTCGAAATCGAAGACTATGCCTCGAACAGGAAATTATTGTCAAGGACAAAATTTCACAGTTTTTTAGCCTCAAAGACAGACCTTCAATATTTGATGCTGAAGGACAACTTTCTGTAGGTATCAGTTTTTAGTTATTGATAGCAGTTTTTAGGTATCAGTTTGTAGTTATCTGTAGCAGATTTTAGGTATCACTTTTTAGCTCGGTATCAGTTTTGTTGTCCTTATGAATAATTTTGAAAAAAAATGTCCTTGTGAATAATTTTTAGAAGAATGTTTGTCCTTGTGATAAAAATATTGAGGTCGTGTCCTTGAGGCAAAAAATATAGAAATTTTTGTCCTTTAAATTAATTCCCCCGCCTCGAAAGGCTATTTTCACTCGTTAATTTAAACAAGTAAATTTTCAAAATTAGTTTAATCACTTTTAAAACCAATTTAAAAGTTTTATTACCTTTATACTTATTAATAAAAGTTTAATAAGCCTTCAAATCATTTTTATCTAAATAAAAATCCGAGATTTCAATTATTTAAACTGTTCCAATTATTTAAATTTTTAACCATTTATTTATCCAATAAATCATTATATTTGAAATCAAAGTTATTTAACCTATAAAATTAACTTATAAATATTTAAAATTAATTAAATATCCCAAAGTCAAATAACTAAAATCCTAGGTCGTTACATTGTTCCTTATTCCAGAGTGAAGCTAGGTAAGCTTAGCCACTGGTTGCTTCAAGTCTTGCATAGACACCTCATTCTTGAATCTCACAAACAGATAAGTTTACCTGTCGGCTTATTGGTATTAAGCATAGTCGATCATCTTTGAAAAAACTTATATATATAAAATAATACTTTAGATATACTTGTAAATATGTTTTAAATATCTATGTAAAATAGTATTTGAAAATAACTAATTTAGAAGTTTGATTAAAAACATTTTTCACATTTTGCAGCACTTTACTTTCAAAATTTATAAATAATCATTAGGATTACATTTAAACTTTAAGAAGGGTTTGAAATAGAAGTGAGGTTATGAAATATAAAGTTGTCATTTGCTTTCAAAAGTATGAGGGGTCCAAAGTTTATAATTTTACTTAATTAATATCACTTTAACATTATAATTCAAGCACACACATATATATACATAAGAGAAGTGAGATAGCTCGTTTAGATCCATGCCTAATCAAAAATAAAGCTACAAGAACCAAAGAACCATCTTCTTCCATCAAAACGAGCCTAAAGGTCCAGCCTTTAGCACTTCCAAACCAAAACCACCTTCCTTCTCCTCCTCCGTGCTCACGGTCCATCTAAGAGCCACTTCTTCCACTTACCTCCTCCCACTTCTTACTTTCTAATCATGCCTCTCATGATCTTTAGGCCCAAAGCCAAAGTTTAAAAGAGATTAGAGAAGATTTGGTCAACTTTGGAAAAGTTAGTGAGTAATTAGTGGAATAGTGCTTAAGCACTTCGACCATTTCAAACTTCCTACTCCATCTCAAGCTTAGGAATTTATTTGTGATTATTAAGTGAACCCCTCCCCTTTATTTATAGGTTTTAAGTGGTGAAACATAAGCTTACTCTTACCCCTCTTGGAAGGCTTACCTTCCATCACATCTACCTTATCAGTTGCTTAACACTTAAGCATTTCCATTTATGCTTACCTTTTACTTTATTTCACTTCTCCTTTAGGCTAATTACTATTATACTTTTACCATAATATCTCTTGTCCTATAAGAATATTCTAGAGCATTTTAATCTTGTACGAAGAGGAAAGTGTTTGATTAGTGGCTAATACGTTCATTATATATTAGCTTAAGAGTTAATTATTTCCATTTTTGCAAATTTTCCAATTTAGTTAGCCATAAACATGAAAATATTTTTAGTTTCTAATTATCTACATAATGATTACTTAGATATGTGTAAAAATTTTAAACAACTCCCATTGAGAAAATAGCTGTTTATTGGTAAAACGATTTTTGGTCATATTATCGATATTTTACCGAAGATATATTTATGTAAATATTTTTCCAAAACAAGTTTACCGTCACTATTTATGATTTAAAAGGAGGTTAGAAAGTTTATTGAATAATTTTAATGAAATTTAATCCAAGTTTCAAATATTCAAATATTTTAGATATTTAAATACGAAGTGTCCGAAATTCTGGGTCATTACGGTGTATAAATATTTTCTTCTATTTTCTTACTAATGTCGTCGTCGTAGGATGACTTGTTTTGTCATTAGTCATGGCACTTCATCACGGTTTAGTTTTTAAAACTGAATCACCTTTTACCATTATCGTTATTATTATTGTAGATATTAGAAGAAACAATGGGGTAATTTTGACCAATTTTATTGCTAGAGTTTGTGCTTATATTGTAAAATTCCCTAGCTAGTAATTGCTCTCCTATAACTGATCCTATTCCAACGGTGATGAGAAATTTCATGACCAGATCCTTCTTAGAAATAACCGCCCCCAGCTCAATCGATGTAGGTCTTGCCAAAATGCATTATACGATGATAACTATTCGATGACTAGGAAGCTTGCATGGAAAGATTTGAGAAAGGGTGCAGTTCCGGTAGTGACCAGTAAGTAGGCGAACCTGATGGGAGTGGTTGCAGCATTATTGAAGCCATCGATTAACTTGGGGTTGCACTTCAATACTTCTTCTAGATGCTTCATTTGGTCATATGCTTACTTGAAAATGACATGTACAGAACTTACAGAATCCACGAAGACATTTTCATGGTCTGGTTCGAGATTTTTACCATAATGACAAGCGGATCCTAATATGGGAAAACAACTCTAGCTGCATCCACTGCGGTGAAAATTATGTCGTTCACTGGTTTCTGTCTCATATTCAATAGGATTCTTTGCTCTACTCTTGCTTCCTATACATACCGCTCTTGCACCTTCTTTCTCTTCCCAATGAAGTGTAGCCCTATATGGATTGAAGCTACAAGATTGGATGGGTTTCTCGCTTGGTTTTCATTTGAATATGGGGTAAGATTCCCCGTCTTTTCTTTATTATTCTCTTTCGGGAAGCTACCTAAGTGCCCTTTTTGTATCAACCTTTCTAATTTGTTTTTCAAATGACTGAGTCTGTACGTTGGCCATTTTCTCAATGGAAGCAGCAGTATGCTCCGCCTCGGTTCTGCTCTACCTTTTTCCCTTACTTTGGTACATTATAAGCAAGTCGGTACTAGTCATTTCATATATCTGGCCATAAGCATGAGTAAGAGGAGTTTTTGCTATAAATTTAAGCTCGTTCTGTTTTTTTTTACAGGTGGGTTATATTCTTCTGCCTCTCTTTTCCTATCGTAGCTAAGAGCAAAAGTGTTTTGATATTGTACTACAGATCCGACCTCTTCCATCCTAATATAGCTACTCTCCCTTTCATAAAAAGCCTTCATGTCGTGACATGGCTTTGTGCTATTTTTGTCCCACATAGCATACCTCTTCTAAACCCAACGTGAGCGCCATTAATAGTGCTTTTTCACTTGTCATTCTGATCCGGAGTGCCTCAAATTTGAATATTTAATGAAGCTGCACAGGCTTTCACTCTCACCTTGCTTACACATGACATGGTATTTACATTAGAGGAAGCTTCTCTCCACGAATTGAATTGCCTTAGAAAATCTATGGATAGATGTCACTAAGAGCGGACCTCTCCTAGTCCGTACCTCCCGGACACTTTAGAAGCTACAGCGGCTAAATAAACTGGAAAGAGTTTATATCGAGCCATCCTCCTGACTTTCAAAATGTTCATATAATACTTGAAGGTGCAGCTATGGTTGTCAGGGCCTGTGGTTCCATTGAATTTTTCAATCGATGGGGCTTCAAAGTTGTCAAGTAAACCTACTTCTATGAAGGTCTCACTTGATAGAGTAAGGAGTATCCCTAAGGGCAATTGTGTAATTTGTTATATATATCTAACTCGTTGACCAATCTTGTTCAAAATAAAGGTATTTTCTTTCAATTATATACTTGATATAATGTGATTATATTAATTAATCAATCTAATTCAAAGTATATTTAATAGAAATCCATAAATGATATGTTTTGTGATGACAGTTACAAAGTGTTGTAACCGTGAATAATTAAACATAAAGAAACACATATACCATTTTAAATGTTCCTAGTCAAGATGCATCAAGACTGGATATCGATGTATCCGTTGAGACTAGAGTATGCAATGCTCTTTAAATGTTGGCCAATATATTACTCATCACCGTTATGGGCACAATATAGTTATGTACTGATAGTTATTAGATAACTATGGAATGACCTACACGATAGTTTTCTTTTGGTTAATATAACAAAGGTAAGCAGCAAATATCGATGTAACTAATTTACACAGTTCTCTCAACTTGAGAATACTATCAATCTTCACTATGGATGCTTCGCTTTGATTATACTTAAATCATGGCATGGTGTCCATCGAATGACTTTAGTTGGGTCAAGTGGAAGCATTGGAAGTGAAACATTATTCAAGAGAGGATTCATCTCCTCGGTTATATGAGGTTAGTGTCGTGGTCAACTAAAGTCAATTCAAAGTCAAAGTCTTTGGCTAGAGCATTTTGGTTAATAATAATTGTTATAATTGAACCAAGGACTTTATGTTTGGACTATAAAGTTGAATGTGGATAATACTGGAATTTTGACCAATACAAAATTCCATAAACACAAAGTGATATAGTTTTGAAGAAAAGATTGGTGTAAATAATTACCACTAATAGGTAAAATTTAGCCAAAATGCAACACACTTGCTAAGTGATATGTGAACGTTAATATTCGAACAGTTCGATATTAATTGTTGACTAAATTTAAACCTTTAAGTCGTGCAACCGTAATAATGATTACTTTGAATAAACCACACGATTTATTAATTTATAAATTATTGTAAATTAATTAAATTAATTAATAGTAATGAAATGTTAATCATTAAACTTTATTTGATTTGTTTGAATAACATTAACACTTAATAAAATGCGTCTATAAAAGATATAAATGCAATATTGATATTTGATATCAATAAAATATTTAAATTGAATTTAAATAAATTAATTGCTAAGTATTTTTGAAAGTTATTTAGCAAGGACCACATACATGACCAAAAAAGGGAGAGTTTTCAAATGTTATTTGAAAATCTAAGGGTGGAGTTAAAAGAACGAAATAATTATCCTCTTTATGAATCACTTAAATATCATTTATGAAATGAACTTTGACTTTCTTTTATCGAAAATATTAAGAGAATGGAAGAGGAATTGGTGATTTAATTTTGAAAATAAATTGGGAAAGTTTTAAAGGATGAAATTGAAAAGGTTTTAATGCCTCTTTTTCATCATTCACGGTGTAAATCATTGGCCTCATTTTTAGTAATTATAATTTCATTTTTTGTATACTCATAATGTGGAAATGGTCTAGATTATTTATATTATATCTTCTCTATCTCATTATGTTTAAATGGCTTAGATTTATTCATATTATATCTCTTCTATCTTATGTATTCCTCTTGTAATATAAATCAGATTTCCTTTTGTAAATCTCATTTGATCATATGATCATCATGTAGATTTAATTTAAATCTCTCTTTTTTACATACCCGTCTACTATATTTGTTGGTTGTTTAAAACAACATCAAAATTATTTCCTTTTTCTTGTTTTTTTGGCAAAGCCAGCGAGGTTGACTGGACCCCTACCAGTTTTATTGCAACACAATAAAAGAGGACAGTACATGAGAGAAGAAAGGGAAAAAAATAAAAAATAACAAAAATAAAAGGAAAATTAAAACAATTGAAGAAACAACAACTAAACTTCAACCCCAAACATGGATCAACGAGTTAGGAAATTTATTGTTGCAATTCATCAATTGCCAATGAGTGGTTCTCCTAACATCTTGCCATAATAATTCATTCTTCCTTCTGAGATTATCAAAAACAGCAGTGTTTCTTTCTTTCCAAACAGCAGTGAGATATTTTTTCAAACATACAACCAAAATTCTAGTCTCAAACTTTCTCCACCTTGTTGCTTTGTAAATGATACTCCATATCATTGCAGAAGGAAATGTTTCCTTTTTATAGAATTCATAAGTGGTAATTTATGTAAACTTATAGACATTTTTTCATACCGAAGATTAGAAGATTGAATCATTTTGATCACATTAAATTTAAATATATGTGACAGCCCGGAATTTAGAATATTTGAAATTCCAATATTTAATTGATTTTAAATATTTAAAGATTAATTTTAACTTAAATTCCAAATATCTCCATTTATTTGACAATTAAATTATTGAATTTAATAATTGAAAATTGGGTAAATTATTGAAACTAAAATTCTAAGCATGTTAAAAATAATTTGAAGGAATGTAAAATTTATATTGATAAAACTGAAGGTAATAGAACTTTTAAAATTAAATTTAAAAGTGGTTTATTCACTTTTGAAAATATATCGTTTAAAATGATAATTAAAAATAGCCTCCCAATGCACGGTCTCGGAATTTGACGAAACTAGTTTAATTGGATCCGCAATATTGTATTATTAACGGAATACAAATTTCGAAGTGTTTGGAGTTAACGTGTGGTCATATTGTTTGAAGACGCACTGAAATCTATATCAAAATTCAATATAATAATTGAGTCCAAAAAGCTATCTTCTCCATACGATCGAATTAGGACTCGAAACCTTTTACATAGCATTCGGAATAGGGGTATAACATTATAAACGCCGAGTGATACGCTTCGACTAGAGGTCAAGATTTTTAGCTGTGGATTCAGGACGGTTTAAATTTAAAATTTAAATATAGTTTGACTGGTCAAATAATTCACATCCACTTTCTTTCTTTCTTTTCTCCAGCCACCCTACCCTACAGTGTCTTCCAAAATGTGTCAACTACCTTTTCTAATCGTGTACAAATGTCCCCTTTCTTCTTCTTTTTATTCTGCCGAGAAAGGAAATAAAAGCTTGAAAGAAAAAAACGATCTCGTTCAAAGAAAATAGAAAAAAAAAGGTCGAACAAAAGTTTGAAAAAGAATATAATAAATTCAAGTCAAGTCCCTCTTATCCCTATGCCATTCAATCGCGTACTTCCTTCTTTCTGTTCTTTAAATTGAACTTAGCAGTTCGATTCAATGTCTCATGGAAATCGAAATCGATTTGTTTGATTGTGGGAAACTAGATCACGAGCTTCGTTTCGCGAGGCGTACGTGGGGGTCGAGTGGCAGATCTAGGAGGCTCGAAGTCGTGGCGACGCGCAAGGTCAAGTGAATGTAGGCAGTGAGTGTCGAATGAGGTCGAAGGGCTCGATTTCGAGCAACGCGAGGTGGTGGCTCGCGATTGTTGCAAGGGGAGTAATGATGGCTGTAATGGGGCAACCGATGGTAGGTTTGCATGCAAGCGGATGAAGGGATGGATCAGCGATTTCCTGGCGATTTGGGTTGCGCTCAATCGTTGTGCATGTATGGTATTCGTTTTCTTTTTTTTCATTTAAACCTGATTTAATTCATATATTGGAAAGAATCATATATAAGTTTAGAAACAATTTTTTTTTACAAAGATGTATATATGTTAAAGAAGAAATTTTTACAGTAAAAGAAATCTTATCTGATAAGAAGTTTTTAAAGTTTAAAGTTATACTCAATTTAATTTAAAAATAGATAGGCAAACAGTAAATGTGTATAAAAATGATTTTGGAAAGTATGGGAGTTTTGAAATATTGTAGAGTTTATAAAGATTAGATTTTCATAAATATATATATATATATATATATATGTAATTTTAAAGGAAAAATAAATATACATATACACATTTTAAATCTACTTGTTTTTAAAATAATGTATTACAATAATTAACTTATTAGTAAACTTATTTAATTATTTTGGTAACTGGAAATTTATTTATTATAGGAAAATTAGTTTTAAGTAAAAAAAATTAGATTGAGTTAGGATTATTAAAAGGAAATTAATTATTCGATTATCTCGAATACTAATAAACTGTATAAACGTTTATATAATGTTGAAATTGTGAAGAAATCAGTCGAGATGGATCAGATTGCAAATTAAAAGTCAAAGGTGAGTTAATCTCACTCATTTGTATTATCGGTTAATTTAAATTATTGGCTGATTGATTGAATTGACTAGATGTGATATTTCATAGTAATATATATATATATATTTGGGGTGATTGAAATTCCTGCATTATATAGCCGATGAGACCCTATGCGCCTGGCATAATAGTGGATGACCCTTTATAACACGATATCCCCCTCGAAGTGGGATTGGCATTTTATGTTGTGCTAACATCTATACATGTAGGGAAATAGGTTGGAGAGATCCAAATGAATTCCTCAAAATGTTGAATTTATTTTATATTCAGCGATGTGATTTATTTGATGATCTGTGGTAGATTATATTGATTATATTGGGGATTTAAATTATTGAATGCTATGCTGGCTGAATATATATGGGTATTATGAGAAATGGAATATATATAAGTTTGGATTTTTAAAGGATGTTAAAAGAAATTTCTTAAGAAATAATTATTGGGAATTTGATAAATCGAGTAATAAATTTTATAGGGAATTTAAATCCAGGAAAACGGTTTGAAATCGATTTAGTGTTTTGGAAAATGTAATTTAAAGGAAAATGAGAAATGGAAATTTGTAAATTGGTTTATAAATGAAGTGGAATATTTATCAGTGGATAATTTTGAAAGTATCGATTTTGGTGGAATTTATAAGGAAAGGTGCAATTCATTTTAAAAATAAAAAGTGATTTTATTTTTAAAAGTTGAAAAGTACATTTTTCCTCGGAAAACTAAGTATATTTTCAAAGAAAATGTTTCAAAGTATAAACTAGAAGTTTAAAAAATGTTTTTTAAAATGTTTTAGGAAATTCATTATTTTAATTATTTTTAAGAGAAAAGTAAATATTTATTTAAGTTGATTATGGTAGTTAATTATTTTTAAAGATAAATTAGTATTATGATTTTTGAAAAAAACGAATTTTAACATAAATATTTGATATAATAACTTTATTTTAAAAGGAAATTTTGCTTTAAGTTTTACTCAGAAACTTATATAAATTTCTTAAGTATTATTTTTATTTGAGTAATTTTAGTAGCCTTAATGTAAATAATTTTAGTATATATTTTTGAAAGTGATTATAAGGAGATGGAAATGTGTTTTAAAAATAAAAAGCGGTTTTATTTTTAAAGTGTTGAAAGAAATTTACGGGGTTGGGACATAAAGTAAGTTGGAATAAATCGAGAAGAATTTATTAACTGATCAAATGGACTTTTTTGGAATAGAAAATGCATTTTCCTGAAAAGCCCAAGAAGCAGATTTTTAAGTATAAGTTAAAGTTTTAAAGGGGTTTTGAAAGAATGTTTTTGAAAGAAATTATTATTTAGTGGTTTTAAAAATTTTAAAAGAAAATATTTATTAAGCTAATTATATAAATAAATTATTTTAAAGGTTCAACTAGTATTATGACTTAAAAGATAATTATTTAATATTTATACCTTATAGAATAAATTTTGTTTTAAATATAGTTTTGGCTTAAGTTTTACATAAGAAATTATTATCAAATTTCATAACTAGTATTTTAAATAAAGTGTTTTAATTAGATTTTATTTTAAGAGTTTAAAGTATATATTTTTGGACAATGCGATTTAAATTATTTAAAAATCTAAGCATTAAGACTTGGTGCTTTTCAATAGAAATAAAACAATTGGGTGGAAATTTATTCCACGGGTGAAAAAGTGATTAGAAAACCATTTTCAAAGGGTTGAAGTGTGGTAAAATGTCTTGTGAATATATTTTGAAATAAATAATTTGGGAAATTATTAAGACCTGATGGTTGTTTGTGGATGTTATATGATAGTTAAATAACCGACTATCAATATTAGCCAATGCGCTGATCGTTTCGAAGAGACCGGGATGAGGATTAATTTTTCGAAAATCACTTCAGTCCAGTTTGAATGTTTCGTCAGGAAGACAAGAGCTTGGAGCCGAAGATGGAGCAGTGAAGTGCAAGGGCTAATCGCTACTAATCCTAAGGGTGATTCCAAAATAGATGTAGTAGGAGTAGTGCCTTCGGTTCCGTTTGGACCGAGAATGGATTTGTATGGACGAATTCTATACGAACATCGTCAAGGGAACGATGAGCATTCTAAGTGAATGTGTGCTAAAAAGGTAACACATAGCCTCAAGCCTCATCAACCGAAAATGGCTAAAACAGGTAAGGTGCAGCAAGGCTAAGTGGCTAGCAACCAATTAGGGTAAGGTCATCACTTTTTAGATGTCTCTTTTTATTCGGTTGTGTGGGCGGTTGCCGATCCCAACTGTGGGGTGATCTTATTCGGACTATCCAGTAAGGGGTAGCTCCGGTCTTGTGTTGCAAGGGATCAGGGTGGATCCTCGGTACGCTGATATAGACCAAGTACTGTGACGGACGGTACCCCAGTAGCCCTAACATTGTATGGAATCCAATCTCCAATAAGCACCTATATGGTTTTGATTGCGCCCAACTATTGCTGGAACGTGAGATGCAAGCATTTTAGGTAGATTCTATTTTACTTTCAATAGACGCTATTATAATATCAGATGGATTTGATAAAAATGTTTTGGTTATCGTAAGATAAAAAACGAAATGTTTATTTGTGGCATGGTTTTACGAGATACCTTTGATTTCAAAGGATTTTGGAAAGTTTAATAATCCAACTGAGTGCGTTTTCTCATGCTGGTTTTCCAGACTAACTCATGTGTTATTTTACTATAATGCTCAGGTCAGACCAAGTATTATAGAATACAGGATAGGATGTTGTGGAGCTCAGGAGACGAGCTGGATGGCAAGACGTATCACACGTACTTGATGTATATTCCACTGTGCAGTATAAGCTGTATAGTCAGCTTTTGTGAGGCCAAGTTAATATAACTGTGCAATATCTGATGATGTAATGTATAAAACAGATATAGTTCTTTTTGTATAAACAACAATCATTTATCTATTATATATTCTTTTTCTACGATTGTGAGATGCTGATGTTGTTTTATATTTCTTCTTCTACCTCCTTCTTTCTCTCCCTTAGCAATCTATCTTTTTCGACATTCGATTGTCCGCATATTATACAGTGGTGTATTTATGTCGATTTTTGAGGGTCGAGAAGAGAAGGTTGTCACAACATATATATTATCTAAATTGTAATCTTGGTATATATAACAATATATGTGTTATTTTAAACTTAATACATAACTAGCAATTATTTATACATATAGATATACATGTGTTTATGTTATTTTAATCTAAGTCAAAATGGACTTTTGTGTGAAACAGTAGAATTTAATTCCAAACTCTTCCTTAATAGAAACCATTATTACAATTGTTAGTTCTTGTTTTGACAAACTTATATATGTAGGAAAACTTATATTAACATGTATGTATATAAACTTATCAATTTTTATACATTTATATTTTATTACTTAAATGAAAAAGGAAAAAAACTTGGACAACAAAGGAATATGCAAATTCTATTGTAGATGTCATTTAATATGTTATTCGATGTAATTAGAGAAAGAGAGAGAAACGAAAGTGTTTCTCTCTCTATATTTATAGCATCATCTTTTCTAAATTTATTATACATGTTACGAGAAAGAAAAACAAAGGTTTTTCTTCTCTAAAAATTTCTCATGTTTATTACATAAATATAAACTTCTTATATGTTACACTTATATTTCACATGATGAATGTATTTGATACATTCATTACATTATATACATATTTAAATTAAGTTTTAAAATTTATTTCCAAATTTAAATAAAATAATGATTTCATTTAAAAGAAAACTTAGAAAGTTTACAAGTATATTTAAACTTCATAGGCCCATTAAAGATCTAAAATGGTAAATTTTTGAAATTCAACTATTTTTTCTGCTGGTGGCTGGCCCAGTTCCAACAATGGTAGTAGAGCCTAATAGGCTATGCAATCTAAATTAGTTATGTTAGGGCTAACTAATTAAGCTTGTCCACTTTGTACAGTGTGTAGAAAGGTAATGTCTAGGATTGAATTGGATAATCAAGTATCTTGTGCTACCTGCTTACCAGTCTGGCCTGAAAGGTGAAATGAGCCCAAAGGTTGTCCCTAATAAAAAAGGCCTAAATTTGAATTGGGTCTTGGGCTAATTTTCAAAATATTTTTGAAATTTAAGACAAGATTTTAAATTTTAAATTTAAATTTAAAATAAAAATATGATTATTATAAAAGGTTATAAGTTAACATAATTTTTCAAAATGTTTGAAAATGTAACGAAAAATTCAAAATGTCTAAAACTATTGAAATATTAAACTCAAATTTAAAATTTAAAATTATTAACAAGATTAATAAATTAATTAAACGAGTTAATTGATACTTATATGCATGTATTATACATGTTCATATATGTTATGTTATTTTAAAGTGTTTAAAATTACATAAATATACATATATGTATATATGACAAATTTTCAAAATTAGTATAATTTAATAAAATTGTCTAATTAAATAAATAAGTTAAAGGTTAATTAATTAAATAAACATACACGTATTAAGATATATGTGTTGCACTATAAAGGTTATAGTATACACTATAAAGGTTATAGTAGATATGTCTAATATAAAAATTATATTGGAATAATAATTTAAAATTAATTAAAGAGTTAACTAAAATGAGTTAAATAGGATATAACTAATAAAACATTATACACAAGACTATTTCATAAGTAATATGAAGTATAAAAACTATATAATAATAAAACTTATATGATATGAATATATAAACTAAAGGTAGAACATTAAAGAAATCCTAAATTGACTTAAGGAAAAATACATACGTAAATGTACATATAGCATGATTCCTTATGTATTCTACACTTGAATCATGAGAGTATTTATTGAGGATTATGAACCTTTAACATAATTTCAATACATTATTCCATAAACCGATATCACTCGGTATAATATATTGAGGATTATGAACCTTTAATATAAAGTTGTCATTTATCATTTATATTTTAATAGATTTTTTGCATACTCCTTGGTTGTTGAGCTTTCCTCAAGCTAGGGATATTATGTGTAATATTATTAATGTATTGAATAGACAAGGTAAGGTAACTGCATGTATTTGTTGAGCTTTCCTCAAGGCCGTCGTGAAATGGTAGGTCTAAGCGAATACTCCAATATTACTTGTTGAGCTTTCCTCAAGATAAAGACAAGATTAGTATAAGGTACTAAAGGTTATGAGTTGTATGTGATACAACCGATAAAGTGTTATCCATCATATGCGGACCTACAATTTCTTGAGCTTTCCTCAAGGTCAGAATCTCAAGGCATATGAGTCCTAACACCCACTAGCGATGTTGAAATACTTTTATGTTTCGCTTAGGGTTTCGTAAAACATAAAAGAGTAGTTGGGCCTTATTAGAAAAATAAAATGATAACATTTAATCTTTCTAATATTATAAGAACATATAATATATAATGTTACAATAATCTACAATAATAAATTTATGCATGTAAAAATGATTGATAATACGTTTATCAATTAAGATATACAAATGAACTGAATTGAAATTAGACAAATAGAAATTTGAGATATACTTACTAATAAATGATTATTGCATGTGAACAGTTTTATACCCATGTAAGTGCCTAGTTTTACAGCTACTTAATACTTTCGTAATTTGGTCACATACATGTTTATTTGGTTGAGACTATATATTGCATTCTACGAGGTTTAAACTCTAAAATCGATAAAAAAAAAACAACGGATATATGATCCTTGTACAATCGCATATAAATGTTATATGGTGAACGGTCGAATTTTGTAATGTACAATATTTCAGTGAAACTAGTTCATCCGAAAAATAAATAAACCTTAGTGCAAGATCAAGTGTTCAATATGATTGATTACAAATAGATCGTATCATGTTAAATGTAATACTAGACCAAAGCTACAGTATAAATCTAAAACTTGATCACTGAAATTTCAGTTTGGTCAGTTTACGCAAAGCGTGGCATATATGGTGTCCTTTAGAGTTATGGATAATTGAATGTGCTTTTATAAAGAGTTTATTATGATATTGTATTAAGGGTTTTTCTTTTGAATGGTTTGACCATTTAAAAGATTAACAATGTAAAAGAGTAGATGTGATTTAAGGTATAGTTCGGATGAAGAAAGTGAATGGTCATTTTTGCTTCATAAAGAAACGTCGAAGACCAAATTGTAATAATAATAAAAGATACTTAACATTGGAATAAGAAATATGATTTCTATTCCGAAATGTAATTTTTTTATAGAAAATTGTTCTCTATGATATTTGTTTCTTGGGTTCAAGATAGTTGATGAAAGAACTCTCCATTGTAAACTAGTTATAGTATCTGAAATAAATACTCTACATTAAGTGAATGATGGACCTCCAAATTAGGTAGGCTATTATAGTAATGGCGGAAATATTAGGAGCATGCCTTATAATACTTATTAATTGCATCAAAGTACGAAAATTATTTTCGCAAAACGTACCACACATTATTTGTGAAATAATTACTATTTTTCAGTATCGAATGTTAAATAGACCTATCTGTATTTCAATATGGATATTATGAATATTTATTATGGAATGAAATTATAATATGGTATTTGTTATCATAACAAAAGTGATGCATTAGAAAATATAGAAGTATCTAATATTGTTTATAATTATTTTGGATTTATAGACTAAGTCGCAGTTTTGAGAGATAGCATTGTTATATGATCATGGATCATATGATACTGGTCTATTAGAGATAGTATTGTTATATAATCATGAATCATATGATACTAGTTTATTATATCTCAACCAATCAAGAGCTATGCACCCATTTAGTGGGAATATTGTTAGAGTTAACGAACACTTTGGATCAAAACATATTGACATGCAATCACAAGTCTATTATTACCAAAACAGTTCCACATACTTCATAATATTCACCGATGAGTTATCAACAGCATGGGTATGTACATTTGACACACATGTAGTATGTCAATGGTAAACTCCTTTAGTATAAAATAGAAGTAAATAAAATAACACGAGATGGAAATGATTTGATTTGATCATATGAGTGAGTATACTGGAAAGGGTTCCGAACATACCTAAAAATAAATAAAGATTTAATCTTGAAAGTCACTCCTTCATGTGATACATAATGATGCATCGATAAGGAGTAGTTGAACTTTGTTGGATAATATATGATTAATTATGAGTATAGTTGAGTTATTTTCTTTTTGTAAGGTGATGTACTTAAGAGTAGTACACAAGGTTGATATTATATCATCTAAATAACGGTTTACAAAATAATACAAGATAAGGGTTTGTACGAAATTCCAACGTATCCTAGGCCAGGGAGTTGGTAGGTTATGCGAGTCCAAAGATTGCAAATAAATGTTCATAAGGGATCTTGTATGAATCTGCCCAAAAAGATCTCGAGAAAGACTATCATTGTATGACATATTTATTTTTAAAACAAAAGTTTGTAAACTAAAATCAAATCAGTTTTATAAATAAAGAAATTCATAAAACGTTTGTGAATGCCTATTCTGTTGCACCGAGAAACAATTTTTGTTTCAAGAAATACCAACTTCATTGTGAAGGAATTTCTTTAAAGAATTATTGGTAGTAATATGGAATTGGATATGATCCACAGATAGAACTAATTAGATGAGATAAAAAAAATTAACTAACCTAAAGGAACATGTCTCATTAGAGTATCTAATAAGTATTCTTGCACACTGAAGAGAAACTATGACTTTCTTATCAATGTTGAAAATATATAGCCCACGCTTGTTTAATTAAACCATTAAGAGTGTTGACTCTATGACTTGGTGTGATGCGCAAATCCAAAAGAATTCCAAGTATGATATCAAAATATGGTTTTGGTAGTCTTAACCGAAGGAATGTGATCCATCAACTACGATTATGTCTTTATGAGCAAGATCAATGCAGTTGGAATTAAATGAATAATGTTGATAAGAATAATATCGCAAATTTCAATTGTTCAAATTAGGGTAATAGATTTGGTATTCAACATGCACAAGTCAATTTGGATTTATTCACAAGATTACCACTTAATATGACTTTATGTTTAGTATGTATGTATTGAAACAAAAAATTCTAAATTATGATTTAATAAGCTGTTTGCACATAATAACCAAAAATGTCATGAAGTCAGTGAGATCGATATTGAGTTTGTGAGTCTTTGGATATGATCTAAGAAATGATATAAAGTATCATTTTCTAAGCATCAAAATTGAAAAATATTTTTATAGAAATATCAAATAGTTTGATTATCAATCAAATGCAAAGGAAGCTTGTGTTCATAAGAAAACACGTTAAAAGGTACGTTGATATTCCAAAAATAAGTAAATAACACATTGTTGATTTTAAGGATGTATTTGTGTTAAAATAAACCTTTGTTGTTTTGATACTCAATTTTGGATTGTAAACAATGTCTTTAATAGTGAGTATAAAAGATATTGGGAATGACCTAAATCGACATGCGAAGACACCTTATTAAATTTTTTTAATACAGAACATGTGAGATTAGTTCCTCGGCCATTAGCAACAGGAATTATTATATATTTTGCCTTGTCTATGATATTGTGATTTGTTTATGTACTTAATACATGAAGCAAATATCAAATCCAAATTAATATCACTAAATGGTTGTTTGAAGTGTTTTCATGTATTTATGAAATACCAGAGACTTATTTATGGAAATAAAAACTCCTTGTAAAGGAGCGGTCTTACTCAAACTTCATAACTGATATTGAGAATAGTACGTCAATAATAAATTCAAGTTAGGTTCAAGTTGGAAATGTTCCAAACGAAAGATCATGGCCGATTCAATAATAAAAGTCTATGTACATCGTCTTAAGTAGCGCTTGAGTAAAAATATTGTATATAAAAAATATAAGTGCATAAATTTACAACGGAACCGATTCCAAATGTTGAAAATCTCATAATATTGTTATATGATAACAATGTCACGATATACTTCGTAACAGTACTTATAGCGTGCAAGTCGAGAGACATACTCCGAATTGTTCCACAAAATAAAGAAGTTTATCACCGTTGGGGGGAGTTGTTTTAGTAGATAACTAAAACATAATAGGATACCCGTTCACAGAGGGATTAACCCAATTGGTTTTGTGAAAATCGATTGGAGAAGTTGGAATAAGATTCCATAATTGGTCTTAACTGCAATATGGGATTAATAGAGTTAGGGGTATGCCATAGTGGCAATTGTGTAGTTTGTTACATATATCTAACTCGTTGACCAATCTTGTTCGAAATAAAGGAATTTTCTTTCAATTATACACTTGATATAATGTGGTTATATTAATTAATCAATTTAATTAAAAGTTGTTTAATAGAAAATTCATTAATGGTATGTTTTGTGATAGTAGTTGCAAAGTGTAATAACCGTGAGTACTTTATCATAATCAAACAAATATACCATTTAAATATTCCTGGTCAAGATGCATCAAGACTGAATATCGATGTATCCGTTGAGACTAAAGTACGTAACGATGTTCAAATGTTAGGTAGTGTGTTACTGTGACAACCCGAAATTTTCCATCCCGAAAATTCCAGATAGTTAGGAAAAGAAGAAAGAGATAGAAGAAGAAGAAACATAAAACACAACAAAAATTCTCACATTCGCAGCGGATAAACTATAATATCAAATAATAACAGTTATACAAAGGAAAACTGAACTTGTCAAGTTTCACTTTAATACATCAGGGTTATACATATATACAGATACTGGATATACACAATCAGCATGACTCGGATATACAACAATATAATACAGCGGAAACACTCCATACGTCTTTGCCATCCAGCTCGCCTCCTGAGCTCCAGAACGTCCTTACCTGAAAATCTATAATACTCGGTCTGACCCGAGCATTACATTAAAGTAACACCCGGGTCGGGCAGGAAACCAGCATGAGTAAACTCTTCCAATATGAAATACCAAACATAGAACCCATATAAACCCGGGGTAACTCGTATTCATTTTCAAATTTTCAATTTGTTTTAGGCATCACTTATTCCACACATTAATTTTCTAAGCACCAAATTTTAAATTAAAATGGTCCAATTTACTTAAGTCATTCGTTCCAGCCTATTGATTTCACATATCAATTTATAAAAATTCGAAGTGGTATCGGGTATTTTCTAATACCCGACCCCAGTCTCTTCGAAATCCAAATGTCATATTAAAGGTCAAGTTGTTTAATAGTTTAAACCATTTTAATTCAACACTTTGAATTCACATAGCATATATCACAGATAGACCATACTCAAACATCACTGATAAATCCAAGCATATCACAGAGTATCACCGAATAGATATCCCAAATTCAGATATTCTACTTATACAATCATCCATAAGAAACATCTTTAATTCTCCTCAATAAATCATTAATAAATTAATTATTCCATATCATTCCATTTAATTAATTTATCACTTCTTAATCAATTTATTAAACCTCAATTACTTAATTCATTTCTCCCTAGTTTCCCATTACTTAATTGATCATTAATTACTAATTTATTTCATCATAATCCCTTAATTAATTACTTAATTAATCAACTATTAATTATTTATTAGTTAACCTTAATTAGCTAATTTACGATTTTCAATTGCAAATTAATTAAACACTTATTTATTAGTTAACCAGTCTTAATTACAATTTGATTAATCACTAATTGCATAATTAATTACAACCATAAATTAATTAATCATTCTTAATTACCTTTTGAACAATTGATTAACAATTATTATTTTTTCTCAATTAACATTTTAAAACTTCCTTAATAACTTTAAGTAAATTAGTTACTAACTAAAAAAAACTTTGATGTTAATTTACTTTAAAACTTATCTTACATTATCTACTTAATTAAAATATTAATTTAGTTTTAAAACATTCTAAAGTATTCACTTAAATAATCGAAACCTAAAGTAAATTATTTACTTAAAGTATCACATATTAATTAAGTCATCAATACTTAATTATTTAAGAAGGTATAACTTAAATATCTTTTTAAAAAAACTGAGATTTAAAATTGAATTTAAAATTTGTTTAAAACCTTGTTTCTCATTTAAACTCAATTTTTGTTAACTTCATTTCAAAAATTTGAAAACAGAACCATATAGGTTCCTGTTAAAACCTGTAACCCTTCCCCCCCCCCCCCCCAATTCTACCCGAGACACCCTTAATTGACTTTGAGTCGAACCCATCGATTCCTCGAGTAATTCATGAAAACAACTCAAGTAAAACTCGAGTATCCATCTTCTGCTCAACTAACAAAAAAACACCTCCACTAGAAACGTGCACCGTGCACATACACGACGATCAAAATCATCACTGGCCAACTTCGCCGATCTTCCCACATCGACAAACCACTCCACGTTCCACCACGATCATTAGATTATCCTCTCTAAGCTCAAAACCGAAAAAGAGCTTTAAACTCAAAACCTGAAACAGGTAACCGAACCCACCACCAAACCTATCAACGCCTCGTCCTCGAAGCTCCGATCACCAGAAACTCTACGACTTCGGCCATGTCCTCGTCAACCCAATAGCTTTCATTACCCAAAGCCTCGCTTCACTCGATCCACTGAGGAAGTCAAACCGAAACAAAACTCAACCCAGATAAAAACTAGGGTTCTAAGCCAAATCGAACAATTTCCATCGCCACAGCGATCGTGAACCACCTCCGCCATTTTTCCCTACTTCGACGTTCGCCAATCTAGCTCCAACCAGAGTCTTGACCTCCAAAGCTTCACCAGTCGTCGGAATTCACTCGAAACCCAAAAAATAATCAAACCCAAATTGCAAATCCAAAACTAATCTAAAACTCGTGATTTTAGTTTTAAAAATCGAGTTTCCTAGAATTGATTCGAACTACATGCTTGAATCCACAAAACAAAGTAGCTGATTTTATCACTTCCTTTCTAAATCTTACTGTATTTACTTGGTTTACAGTATTTTTCAATCTAAAAATATTTAAATATGATTGTAAACTTGAATGATGATTATACAAATTTATTTTGTTTTAGACTCCAAGTCCATCAGTGACTAGATGAACATATATTGGATTTTTGATTTTAATTTCCAACCCTGTAACTAAACAAAGAAGAGCATTCATGCTCAATACACACAGATCCAACATGTATTTTACACAGAGCTACTTATCTAAAATACACATGTAAAACATCATATCATCCATGAATCACGAGCACCGATCTAATCATACTTAAGTTTAAATAAGGTGTTTACTCACAGGTTTGAGGAGAACAATGCTTTTGAAATCTGGGGTTTGAAACTGGGAAAAACTGAACTGGAGCTTTGAATTTCTTTGTTTATATTTTGAGGTGGTTGATCCTTGAAAATATGAATCTTGGAGAAGAAATCTCAGAGACTGATTTATAGGGATTTGCTTTGCTTGAACTCTTTGAGTTTGTCTTATAGGTTTTGAAAATTTTATGGATTTGTTTTAGGAGTTAATTCACAGGTTGAAAGAAAGATGTGTTGAGTTGTTTATCTAACTTCAGTTATGAGATTATTCTCTGGTTTACAAAGTTTAAGAACGAATGGACAAAGAAGATGATATATATAGAAACAAAGTGTGTACAGGGTTTGTTTACTGGTACAAACTTGGACAGAGATATATTTTTTTTTTGGTGGCTGAGATGATATTTTTTGTGCTAGCATCAATGAAAATTGTCTTGTTTCACAATTTCATACTTATCCCATTTTGATTTATGTACTAACTTGTATACATTTGCTTTTGCCTTATTTCATTTCATAACTACATGTATTATATAAATTCTAGAATTATCTTAAGTGTTTATTTTCTATATCTATAAACTTTAAGGTATTTAATTTACATCAATACTTATTTTATTTCTTTTTAAAGGTTAAACTATCAAACATTTAATTTCTTATTTATTATTTATTTTTATACTTATGTTAATTTCATAGGTTCTTGTGTGTATATATTTACTTTTATTTTTATAATCACATTTTTGTTTTGTGGAAAATGAAATGACCTTGTTTTGTACTTGAATTGATAGCATACTTGTCCCATTCTTGTACATACATAGATATTTTGTTTTTGCCTTGAATACACACATGAATTTCCATAGTATTTCGAAATGACATGGTGTTGCTAGGAATGATAACATTAAATGTAATTGTCCCTTTATAAAAATATCTATGCAGATATATCTACTTTCTACATGTACTGTTTTATATTACATACATACCTCATATGTATATTTCCATTTTATCACTTCCACCACTTCATTTATCATATATACACACATTCTTGCTTATATATATTTATATTTGAACATCATAAGACTTGTCTATATGTTTATGTTTGTACATATAAATATATTTGAATTCATTGTTTACTTAATTTCCAAATCAACATATATATTCAAATATCTTTAGTTATCAGAAATTTATTTATTTGATTAATAAATATTAATATTCCAAAAATAAAATCAGTTAATTTCCTGATTAACAAACGTTCAAGAACCCGGGTCGTCATAATTACTCATGACAGCTAGGGGCACCAATAAGTTACATACTGATAGTTATTGGATAACTATGGAATAACTCACCAGATAGTTTTCTTTTGGTTAATATAACTAAGGTCAAACAAAGAATATCAATGTGACTAATTTATATAGTTCTCTCGACTCGAGAATACTATCGATCTTCACTATGGAAGCTTCGCTTTGATTATAGTTAAATCATGACATGGTGTCCATCGAATGACTATAGTTGGGTCAAGTGGAAGCATTGGAAGTGAAACACTATTCAAGAGAAGATTCGTCACCTCAATTATATGAGGTTAGTAGCACCGTCAACTTAAGTCAACTCAAATTTAAAGTCTCTAGCCAGAGTATTTCGGTTAATAATAATTGTTATTATTGAACCAAGGACTTTGTCTTTGGACTATAAAGTTGAAAGTGGATGATATTGGAATTTTGACCATTACCAAATTCCATAAATCCAAAGTGATATAGTTTTAACGAAGAGAATTGGTGTAAATAATTATCACTATTAGGTACCGCTTATAATAAGTAAAATTCAGCCAAAATATTACACCACATTCTAAGTGACGTGTGAACGTTAATATTCGAATAGTTCAATATTAATTGTTGACTAAATTTACACCTTTGAATCGCACAACCATAATGATGAATAATCTGAATAAGCCATGCGATTTATAAATTTCTAAATTATTGTAAATTAATTAATATTTATGAAATTTTAATTATGAAACTTTTTTTATTTGTTTTAATAACATTATTAGTTAATAAAGTGCGTCTATAAAAGTTATAAATGCATGTATTGATATTCGATATTAATAAAATATTTAAATTGGATTTAAATAGATTAATTACTAAATGTTTTTGAGGCCCACATGCTTGATGAAAAACGAAGAGTTTCCAAATGATATTTGAAAATCTAGATAAGTTAAAAGAAGAAAATAAATCTCGTCTTTATGAATCACTTAAATATCATTTATGAAATAAACTTTGTCCTTTTCGATTTATTTTATTTTCTTCTAGCGAAAACATGAAGAGGATGGAAGAGGATTTGGTGATTCAATTTTGGAATTAAATAGGAAAGGTTTTAAAGGAGGAAATTGAAAAGGTTTTAATGTTTCATTTAAAACACATTCTCTCCCTCATCCTTTCACACGTTCTTTTTCAAATAGACATTTTTCTTCTTTCTCTAGCTCTCCTCTTCTCCCATAATGGTTTCCATAAAAAATAAAATTCCATAAAACAAATCTATACAAAAATAAATAAATTGAAGGCGATTCTTGTCTCTAGATCTTTACAAAATCTAGAGGTTGATTTAAGCGAATCGGGGTTTTATTCATCATTTAAGGGGTAAATCATTGGCTTCATTTTTGGTAATTCTAATTTCATTTATTTTTATACTCGTCTTGTTGAAATGGTCAAGATTTAATATACCTCAAATCCCCTTTTGTAAATCTCATTTGATTATATGATCATCATGTAAATTTAATTTGAATCTCTCTTTTTTTACATATCCATTGACTATACATTTATTATGGTTGACATAGTTCAAATCCTTTATCTCTTTTACTATTTGTCACTTTTGTATAGTGAAATTTGATTTATCATATAACAATTTTGCATATGCGCAAGTTGACCTATTTATTTTTATCCTGTCATTGTTTTGAGAGAAAAAAGAGCAAATGTGAAAATATTTTACTATGTTGTATATAAAATTTTGTAACATTTGTATACATAAACATTAATAAACTATATATGTTAGTTGTTTAAAATTACATTAAAAATAAATTTCAATATTGCATAACTACTTTCCAAAATTATTTCCTTTTTCTTGTTTTACTCATAAAAGTAAAAAAAAAAAAAATTTGTTTTAGAATTCAAAAGTGGTCACTTAAGTAAAGTGATCTATTTTTTTCATATATAAGATTAAAAGATTGGATCCTTTTGTTTGCATCAAATTTAACCATACATGTTACTTAAACTCCAATCTTCATATATATAAAAATATGTGTTATTTTAAACTTAATACATAACTTGCAATTATCTACACATATAGATATACATTTGATTATGTTGTTTTAATCCATGTCAAAACGGACATTTGTGTGAGACTTTAGAATTTAATTTCAAATTCTTCCTTAATTGAAACCATTGTTACTTTTGTTAATTCTTGTTTTGAAAAACTTATATATGCAGGAAAACTTATTTTAACACGTATATATGTAAACTTATCAATTATTATACATGTATATTTATTAATCAAATAAAAAAGAAATAAAACTTGGACAACAAAGGAATATGCAAATTCTATTGTAAATCCCAGTTAATATGTCATTCAGTGTAATTATAAAGAGAGAAAACGAAAGTGTTTCTTTCTCTACATTTGTCGGCTCATCTTTTCTAAATTTATTATACATGTCAGGAGAAAGAAAACCAAATGTTTTTCTTCTCTAAAAATTTCTCATGCAAAAATATACACTCTTATATGTTACATTTGTATTTCACAAGATGAATGTATTTGCTACGTTCATTACTTAAATATATGCTAATATTAAATTTTAAACTTTATTTCTAAATCTAAATAAAAAAAGATTTTATTTAAAAGAAAACTTAGAAAATTTCTAAGTATATTTAAACTTCATAGGTCCATTAAAGATCCAAAATGATAAAAAAAACTCATCCATTTCTTCCAGCGCGGGTTGGCCCAGTTCCAACACCACTAAATTAGAAAGAACCCTCGTCTATTACTATTTCCTCGATGCTTTGTTGACACAACTTCGCTAGCTGCTCGACATAAGCTTTTGGTAGACAGATCTCATCTTCCTTAGGATCCTTTTGGGACGAATTACTATTGTACGGAGAAGTGACGTCATCACCATCTAGAGTAGACTTAGCATGCAACGACCCAAAATTTTAACCCATGATAATTAATAAAAATAACTTTGTGAAATTATCAGAATTGAGCTACGGGAGTTGCATCATTATGTCCGTGGTAATTTTTTGGTCAATTTTCATATATAGAACGTCAGAATCCAAGCTAAAATGAACGAGATATGAATTAAACAAAATAAATAGAAAAAAAAAATAGGCCGGGTCGACCGGCCGCACAAGGGCGGTCAATTACCCGGTCGACCCACCTTGTTTTTTAGCGAACATTCGTTCAAACGTTAGTGACGTATTTTGCATTCTTCAACTCGATCTGCTTCTTCCGTTCTGCATCCGACAACCCCTATTCAGCCTATGACGTGGTTGCATCCTATTCAATCCCCAAATCCAACGGTCTGAGATCCACTTGTACCCTTATAAATAGAACCCTAGGCCTAACATTTTTTCTTATTCTAAGATTTTCTCCAATTGGGTTCACATGTTCAAGAAGGATCCTAAGCGGAATAATTTTTCAAGGAGGAAATCATTTTAAATAAAAATATTTAGCAATCCCAAGTGGATCCGTAAAGGCCTAAAGGGAAGAGCTAAGGACCAGAGATGGGTGAATGTAATTATTTTATATTTCTTTAAGCAAATTAAAATAATAGGGTTTTCAATTGTTGTAGTCTTACTACGATTTTTCAAGTAACCTTTTTAGTAATTTATTTACAATTTTTAGAATTATTTTCAGTCAATTTTAGTTTATTTCTAGCTTTTCCATTTATTTACAGTTTATTTACATTATTTTAGTTTATTTACTGTTATTTTTACGTTATTTACATCTTCTTTTTACGCCTTGGATTTCCCACTATTTTCAGCTTTCTTTTATTCCTCTTTCTTCTTCTTCGTGTATGAATAGATTAGAATTAACGTGAAATTGGATTAAATTATAAGAAATCTAAAATAATGGATATAAGATGTAAATTATAAAGACGAATTGGACTGAAATTATGCCTAATTATGATATTAATTAGACGGATTTAAAGAGATTGGCCTAGTTATAACTTAGAATTATAACCAAAAAGAATAAAAGAAGAAAAGAAGATTATTTTCACACTTAGACCTTGGGATAAGTAATAAGCATGATTATAATGTAGGTTATAATAAGAAATAAAATAGAATAAGGCCTATTTTAAGACTTAAGATAAATTAATAAGCACAGATAGTAAGAACAAGAATAAAGGCTTATTTAAATAATTTATCTAAGTTAATAAGCAAAGAATTAAAGTAGGATCTATACCAAATAACATTCCCCTATTATTTTCTATGGGTACGGTGCTTCACATAAAACTGAAGTGAGACGGGGGCACACTTATCCTAGTAGTGGTAATAATTGACCAATATAGAGATGTTCAAATCATGGGGGATTTGGACAAATGTGCTATTATATATTGTTTGGATGATGAGCCAGTACCGGCAGTATTCCCATATATTTTCTATAGACACGGTGTTTCACATAATCTTGAAGTGATACGAGGGCCATGCTTATGTTGATTCGAGGTAATAATACGATTCAATAGGTGGAGCAACAGGTAGCATGAGCATGGTGGCAGTTACGCATGCGACTTCCATTTCGATGCTCAGTAATCGCTATGAGTTCCAAGCGATTAGTATGTGTTTCTTTCGTAGACACCCTTGCCTTCTTTGGAGGGAGCTATGTATCGTCCAGTCCATAGTGGGTGCTTTGTGTATCTTTCGTAGTTACCATTGGCTGTTGTGTAGGAAGTTATATAACGTCTATTATGCAGTATGGCCTATTGAGTAACAGGCCGATCAAATTGTACAATTAGGATTTCAGCCTAATTATAGGATTAAGAATTCAGCCTAATCAAGAAGCTATCAGAGACAAGTGCAAACAATCAAAGTTGACCTATCTTACCAAATGTAATAGTTTAATCGTATTTTTCAGTTTATCTCTTTTCTATTTCCTTTGTTTCCTTTTGTATCTGCTAGAACCATTGAAGAGTCTATTACTTTTACTTTTCTTAAAGATTCTAGTAGTTACTATCACTCACCAGACTTTTAGTCTGACCCAGTCCTCTATTTTCCCCTTTCCCCCCATAGGCAATCAAGGGAGAGGGTTGTAGATTACGGTTGCTTAGAGAATTTTAGGAGAAGATATCTACCATGTGTTTCTTTAATTCTAGCTTTAACTCATTCTGTGTACTGGCTTATTATGAGGAATATTATGTACTTTGATTTTGAGACTTGAGTTTTATTTCATGAGACGTTTTGGTTTTTGCGACATGTATGGTATATTTAGTATTTGAATTATATGGTTTATGAGAAATTATGAGGCTTTTGTTTTAAATATGTATTATTTTAATTTTCGCTGTTTTTACATGTTTTTGTCTTGTGAATCTTAGTCATTGTTAGTTTTAGTTATACCTACAACGCACTACGCCTTTTAGTGTGTCCTATATGGTACATTAAATGGTGTGGGGTGTATCATAGCTTACTTCTTTAGTAATAATGGGTTAATGTTAGCAGTTTTTGATTTGATCTCGGGGTTAGCTTGGGTCTTTCGTTTGAGTTTGGCACTGGTTTTTGGACCAGCTTCATCGTTTTCATTTTGAGAGCGTCGTTATCACCCACGCGCTGCATAGCCGGTGTAGTTTGTAATTGAAGATGGTGAGCTATGGATAGTCGAGGAGAGGTTAGCTTAAGGGAAATATGTTAGGCAAGAGTTTTTACAACCCCTCCATGCGTTGGTTCATTTGGTTAGTGAAGGCCTGGAATGCGTCCAAAAAGGGATCGGTTCATTGAAGCTTCCACCTAAGCTAGGACTTTTGAGATTATAAGTGGCATCTTCGAGATTTTTGAAGCCGGTGTTATTATTTTTATGCAGGGGAGGGGGTGGAATCCATGGTATTGCAGATGGTATTTGAAGAATATGCTGGTAAATTTGTCGGAGAGGGAAATCGACACTCCTTCTGACGCCAAAAGTATTGATGAGCTTTTTCGTCTCACAAACACTTAAGTATTTCTTACAAAGTAATCACGATGTTGGATGCTTCCACAACTATGAATCAACAAAATTTAAAGATATTAACTCTGCTTTAAAGAGAAATAATTATATTACTTTTATGTGTAAAATATTGTAAAGTGTAAATGCTAAAAGTATACAAAGTCAATTTACTTATCAAGAAATTCGATGATGAAATATAACAAAGCTGCAAAATTAAAAACTGAAAATAGTAAATGAACACAGAGAACTTACATGGTTTGGATGTTACGGAATTCTATATCCATGGATAAATTATCATTTTCTTTCTTTTATACTTTAAGTACAAACAAATAATGGTAGAGAGTGCATAGTTTCTTATTTACCGTGCTCAAAAAAGTAAAAGAAAAAAAAAGATCCCACCTTCTGCTATAGTGCCTTCTCTATTTATAGTAGAGAGATACACATGGATCCCTAAAACCCTTCTTCCGCTTTTTTAATTTCCACAATTAGATCATGTCACATGTAATCGATCTATCTCATTTATTTGATGTGCGTGGATTACCGACGTATCTTCGGTGGGAAACCATAATCTAAGCGGCTGGACTCGGGATATTTGGTGGGAAACCCAAAATTATAGTGGGAACGTTTGAAATCAAGGCGGGAAAACTCAATGCTTTGAATTCTTGTATTCCTCGGATTCTATATAGCGTGATGCCCATAATTCTGCCCCTGTAAGTGGATAATATTGTTATGCGGTGTTGGTCGTCTTTTCAACGAAAGCTCATGCCTTCACTGGAAGTTCTCGATTTCACCTTGCTTCGTTGAACATTGTGCGCAACAGTGCCTTAGTTCTGCACCGACATTTCTGAAGGTGCACCACGCCTTCCATTCTACGGTGTTAACATATCACGATATGAGGATAGTTGGAGTTAGATTGCATTGCTTGGCATGAGAGATCGAGATAGCATCTTTAGAGGTGGTTGCCTTATGTAATCCCGTTCTGATTTTCTCTCGGTCATTGGAGAACCACGCCCTTGCTTTTGTCTTTGGGTCGGATCTAATGATCTAAGGGATGAAATTGGGTCTCCTTGGTTTGCCTTTATGATGCGAAGCTTGATTCCTGGTCATGATGCGGTCCTTTCCCTTGTCCCATCCCTAAACTTTTGAGTTTGGAGTCAAAGTTTGCAGGATTGCATTTTAATCTTTATTAATTCGATATCGACGTACAAGATTGCGACGTTGTCCTGTCACATCAAGGTAGGGTGCCTCCTCATTGTGTTTCGGCACTAAGTTGCAGTGCATACTTTATGAGTACTTTGATTCTTTCGACGCGACATCATAATGTTAAATCCGTATCTAGTGATGGACGCGGTTGTGTTCTATTTTTGGGGACCCCGGTGCAGTATTGCTCGATTTTTATCATCGCATCCTTTTCATAACTTGACTTATAATATGGGTGCAGTTTCCTTTATGCTGCTGCAGTTTCATGTTATCTTGACGCAGCACCACATGGACTTAGTTTTTGTTCTCTTTCTCCCTTTCTGCTTTTGCCTTGTAAGGGGAGTTCTTTCAGCTCAATATTTTATCGATCTTCCCTTGACTACATTCGGGAAATATGATTGTAATAGGGTACCTTTCTAGTCATCCCTTTCCAATAAAAGTAGAGGCAAGTATGTTTATTTTATTGAGCGTTCCACTTGAGTTCTTGAAGAATTTCTTCTAGTAACTGATAAGGATAGACCGTTGATTTGAGAAGCCCTTTTATGCTTAACAGCTTTGTTTTCTACCCTCAATTCCTCTGCTTGATCTTATCTGTGAAATTCACAAGGTCTTTATCTTTTAAATTGATGCTTGTTAAAGCGATTCACAAATATTTCACTGATAGCATCCTTGATTAATGTCCAATATCCCTACTATTTTAGATCTGCATGATACACCTCTACCAAATTTTTTTTTTGAATTTTCACGGTTTAGTTGTAAATCTATATGGTCGAACATATATTTGAACACATTCTTGATAGCTTCCTTCCATTTTATGTCTGGTTGAGCAATATTAAGAATATCGTCTGCAAAAATGATATTGGTAAGCTTACTGTTTCCAACCAGCATCGGCCTTATTTGTCCATTTCTTACTTCATCCTCCATTAATAACGTGAAAAATTCAATGACAAGTGTGAAGAGGAGAGGGGATAATGGATCCCCTTACCTTAGCCCATTTGAACTATTATAGAATCCATACGAACTTCCTTGACCTGTATTGGAAAAGCTTGAATATTGATGAACTCCTTAATGACTTTGACCCAACTATCCGGAAATTTCATGCTAGCATCATGTGCAATACAGAACCATATGCTTTGCGAATGTCAATTTCAATGCACAAAGTTTGTTATCTTTTTTGTTAAATCCTCTTACCATTGCATGTGCATATATGATATCGTCCCTAGTACTTCTGTTTTGAATGAAAGCACATTGATTTTTCGAGATGAAAAAATCCCTAAACATCTTTAATTTATTGCAAAAGACTTTTGCCATGATTTTATAAGTTATATAACGTCAAGTCATGGGTCTAAAATGTTGAATTAATTTCGCCTTTGAGTATTTTCGGATTAAACGAAGGAACATATGATTGATTTCCTTCAGGATTTTACCATCTCGGAACGTATCATTGATCATCTCATGCAATAATCCTTGATGTTGTTCCAATAGAGACCTTGTAAAATGTGGCAATTAACCCGTTAAGGCCTAGGGCAGCGTCATCTTTAACACCGTAAATTACACCGTTAATCTCATACAGCTCGTTGGGGTCATTTAAAAAGTCTCTTCCATAATCCACGATGATTGATTTACAAACCACTTTTGGCAAGGCTTTATGCCTTCTTTGGTTGAATAATTCGACATAAAAGTCTACTACTTTCTTTGCAAAATCAGCTAGATCACTATACTTCTCACAATTAATCGAAATATCACCTCCCCAATTCTTAACACATCTTTTGTAAAACATTTTTGCATGGAAAAAAGCAGTTGCCTCATCACCTAAGAGCAACAAGTTACATTCAACATTATGCTTTGTGCCTGTTAGTTCTTGTTGAATTGCTCTCTCAAGCACACCTTTCACGTGATGCAGTTCATTTTTGGTTGTTTCACTCCTGTCGATCTCTAACTTTCTTGCGGTTTAGCGCATTCTTTATGATAATGCTCCACATCTTTTCTCCTTTTGTTTTTAACTTTGGACCATTGCTGCAAGATTAATTTAACTGCCTTCTGCCTGTGAATGAAAGAGTACATAGGTCTTCCTTCCACGTCTTCTTGCCATCGTTAAATAAAATTTTCAGCATAGTCTTCATGTAATGTCCAATGATTATTATACTTGAATGGTTTCAAAAAATTCAATCTCTTTTCCACCAAATATACAATTAATGGATTATGATCGCTGAATCCAGAAGGTAAATATTTAGTTGTTGTGGTATTGAATGATTGCATCCATTGCAAGTTCATAAAAGCTCTATTAATTTTGGTTAAAATATCTCTCTCTCTCTCTCTCCCCTGACCACAAGAAAAACTAAATCCCTAAATTTAAAGTTCATTAATGCCGATTATGATCATCCATATATGCAGTTCTTTAAGTTTGCTAAAAGGAACTACATTACCCTTTTTCTCTCTTTAGATAGCCTAATGTAATTGAAGTCACTATTAACCAAGGTTTATTAATCATGTACGCATCCTTCTCTAAGTTCCTCCTTAGTCTTCTCTAAGCATTTCGAAGTTTTGACCATAAACAAATGTATAGTTACATTTGACTTCTCCGACATTCATTAATTCCAAAGTAATGTGTTGGTCGCTTATTGTAAGTAGATTATAACTCCAAGTTTCCACTTTTGGAAGGATGAAGATTTAGCATTTAAAGTAACAAGAAATATTACCGATCAAATCCCAATTGTTCACCAAACTCCTTTTTACTTACGCTAACTCTTTTAGCTTTATTTTTCTAATACACCCATACAACCAACATTAAAGTTTTTTTTTTGAATAATGGTAAACAGGGCCCAGCCCAAATACAAATAATAGATCATATGCTCGGGTAAGCCAACCCGAACCCTCACTAACAACTACTATCTCTAACCCTAGCGCCGACTACAAACATAAACACAACAACACAATCAGAGAAAAAAAGGAAATAAAAATGGCGAAAACATACAGATTTATGTTTCGCCACCACCATTCTTCACGCCACTACTTTCGCCTCTCTCTCAATACGAGAGGCCTTCATTAAACTTGCCTCTCATACCATCAATCTCTTCAGAAGTAAAGATGCAGATCTGATGATGATAATTTCTTGTGAAATCATCAGATCTGTTGTCAGAGTGACTCAGATCTATTTTATTATCCCTCTGAAAAGCATCACATGCATGATTTGTAGTATTCTGAGCTATGTTAGACCTATGATCACGATTAGAGACAAAATGAGCTCTGTTGTCGGCACTAGTAGGGATAAGCTCATCAGAAATATGATTATTCGTCCTAATATTCTTTGGATGGGTTATAATTTGTTCCAGATGCTTACTTCCTGCTTCAATACTCCAGTCATTAGCTAAATTGTCGAATTTGGTTTGATCTTTCACTTTTTTCTTTGATTTATGGAGCAGGATCTTACTGTCTGTTTCAATTATAAGTCATAACTGCTCTTTACTGCTACTAGCTTTATTATGAATACGAGCATTTCTCTCTCTCCAAATATGATAAACCACGGTAGTAATATATACGTGAGCATGATCTCTTTCAAATGATTTTCCTTTGAACTTAGCATTAATCAGCTGAATAATTTGCTTGAGCTCCAGAATATCGTTGATTTGAATATCAAGTTTAGCTTTAATATGTTTCCATATAAAATGTGAATAACTGCATACAAAAAATAAATGATTAGAACTCTCATTATCTAGACTGCATAGGGAACAAAGTGAACTAGAGTTATTGCCCCCATTTATTTATTTTGTCCCAAGTTGGCAATTTATTATGAAAAGCAAAAAAAGTACAGTATGCTATCTTGGGACTGTTCACTTTATTCCAAATGCAGTCATACCAATCAACTTTGGAGACTTTATGTCTAATAGCATACCAGTAATCACTGTCTGCATTACTATCAATGAAAATCTTACATATTTCATCTCTGTGAGGGTAAGTAATTGGGTGAATTTGAGGTTGCCATTGATTGTCTATAATAATAGAAGACACTGTAGCATTTGAATCCCCAAAAAGAACTAAATTACTCCAAATAATTTTATTGACAAAGGAGTCATTTTTAAACCATGGATCAAACCATAAGATGGTTTCATCACCTGATTTAAAATTTCTTTCCAAAAGAAACTTACCAATATGTCTGCAATTTAAAATATGTTTCCAAGTATTAGACTGATTGCTGTTTGGAGTAATATTCTAGAAATTACCTTTTCTGAGATACTTAGCCTTCATCCATCTAGCCCATAGTGAGTCTGCACTAAGAAATCTCCATAATAATTTTAAATGACAAGTAAGACTAAAGTCCTTCATATTTCTAATGCCAAACCCACCTTCATCCTTTGGTTTACATACTGTATCCCAATTAATTTTGTGGTATTTACCTCTCCACAAAAAATTTGCACATCTACTGTCTAATTTTTTTATAGAAGCAGCAGGAATATGAAAAGTTTGTAACCAGTATAAAATAATAGCGTAAACTACAGTTTTGATTAATTCTACTCTACCTGCAATAGAAAGAAGTTTACTGGACCAAGTTTCCATTCTTTCTTGAATTTTATCCAATAAGATAGAGCAGTCTGAATGCTTTATTTGATTTACAGATAATGGTAAACCCAGATATTTTATAGGAAGATTACCTTCAGAAATTTTTAAAACATTTAGAACATCATTTTTATAACTGCTATATTTACTGAAATATGATTTACTTTTATCTATGTTTATTTGCAAACCAGCATATTTGTTCAAATTGTCAAAAACACTTTTAATGGATACTGCATTTTTCCTGTTGGCCTTAATAAAAACCATCGGATCATCAGCATAAATAAGGTGATTAATACAAGGTTGGACCCTATTTATGGGATTAATATTCCCTTTAATAGTTTCTATTTCACTTAAGACAGAGAAATATTCCATAACCATTGTATATAAGTAAGGAGACAGGGGGTCACCTTGTCTAATACCCCTATTACTCTTGATGAAACCTACTGATTTACCTTGAATAAGTATAGAAAATGTAGGGGTATCAATACATTCCATGATCAGATCACAGAATTTACTTGGAAATCTCATACACTTCATAATATGAAAAATAAACTGCCTATTAACTTTATCATAAGCTTTCTGTAAATCAATTTTTAAACACACATTATCGCCTTTTTTAGTATTGAAATTCCTCACCATCTCATGGGCTAGCATAGAATTTTCTGAAATTAACCTACCAGGTACAAAAGCACTCCGATTTTCAGAGATGATGAAAGGCGGAATTTTTTTAATTCTGTTGCTTAAAATAGTAGAAATGATTTTGTATATGAAATTACAGCATGAAATTGGTCTATAGTCTCCAATATTAGAAGGATTTTTCTTTTTAGGAATAAGAGTAATGAAAGTATGATTAATACTTTTAAGTATTTTGCCTTTAACCATAAATTCATTAATGACTTCATAAGTTTGATTTTTAATATTATCCCATTGATTTTTATGAAACTTTGCATTAAACCCATCTGGGCCTGGACTTTTGCCATCACCAGCTTTAAAAATAATAAGTTTTATCTCCTCTATAGATACAGGAGCAAGTACAAATCTGAAGCATTATCTTTCAAAATGTTTTTACAAATAATATGAGGAAATTCTTTTACAAAAGATTCATTAAAGTAAAGGTTTTCAAAATACTCAACAGCTTCTTTAGCAGTCTTGGAATATGCATTTGAAATATTACCAGAAAAATCTGTGACATTGCCAATATTATTAATATGCTTTCTATTACTCATTTTAGCATAAAAGAATTTTGTACAATCATCCCTAAGAGTTAACCAATCTACCTTGGCCTTTTGTTTGGCATTAACAATATTTTTATAGATTTCAGTAGATAGATTTTTCTGATTATTAAAAAAATTGCTAACAATTCTCAAATTACCTAGGTTATCATCCACTAGATTTTGTAAAATTTTACCCTCCTTTCTAAAAAATCCAGACTGTTATTATTCACATTATTATTCTTATTCCAAATTTTGATATTAGATTTAATAATTTTCAAAAGCATACTAAACTGAAATTGTTTAGTACCACTACATGAAAAGTTTAAACTGTTTTCCATCAAATTATTAAAATTCTCTTCCAAAACCCAGCTGTTTTTAAATCTAAAAGGGGCTGCTTTCTTATTTAAATTGACAGTGTTAGAAAGGTTTATCATAAGAGGGGTATGATCACTAGAATTTTGTTCAAGGGTCGAATATATAAAATCTAAGAAACTATTAGAAAATTCCTTGTTGATTAAAATTCTATCCAACTTACAGTGAATGTTCTTAGCCAAACCATATTTTCGAGTAAACTTATTCTCACTAATATTTGGTTCCATAAGACCATTATTTAAGAGAAAATTATTAACCTTATCAAATTTACTTTGAGGGATTTTGTTTCCTCCAAATTTCTCAGAAACATGAAACACAGTATTGAAATCTCCCAAAAAAATCCAAGAAAATTTTTATTTTGAGCTCAAAAAAGTCAGTTTATGTCATAATTCATTTCTTTCATTTTTAATGTTACTACCATAAACACTAGTAATTTGAATCAAAAAACCACCTATATTTTTAAATTGACAGTCAATAAACTGTTTATCTTTATTTATACTTAAGTTTATCCAAATACTTGAGTCCTAAATAACAATGATTCTACCTTTTCAATTACAATCATTATTATTTGTAGATTTTCAGTTACTAGATAACTTTAAACAGAAATTCTCATAACTTTCATCATTCAATTTATTTTCTAGGAGAGCAATAATGGTAGTTTTGTAAATATTAATCATATATAAAATACAGACTGCTTAGCAGGGGAATTCATACCCCTAACATTCCAAACAAACACAGACATAATAATAATATTAAAAAAGAATTCAGATGGTACCTGACACAGAAGAGCTCTTACCCCTCCTCTTATTATCTACACTTTTGGCTTTTAACCTTGTAGACATCTCATCCCATTCTGGATTAATTGAGATGTATTTTTGTTTGAAAGCTTTCTTCTCTTTACTTCCCCTTAGTTTACCAGTAGTCTTTGATTTTGGAATATGTAGATTAGAAATATCAAACTGGTCAGCAGCTTCTATCATATCTAATTCATTATCTTCCTTATGTTCTGTTGCAGGGATCTTAATCAGAGACTGTGCGAGGCAATGCAGAGTCATTGTGCTCTGCTATTGCAGGCTACTTAGGAGGAGAGACCTTTTTGCGAGGCAATGTTGAGTTGATGTCTACCATGTCCTCAATATCTGCAGCAATTTTCGAAGGAGACTCCTCTAGCATTGGATTATTCCCAATTTGGCTGTTAGTTTTATGCAAGATTTTATATATTTTTGTACCATCATTCTCTATAACTAAACATGGCTCTGAGATAGGAGGGGTTTCAGAACTAAAGACCTTTTCATTAACATTTCCCTCCACTGTATACTGGTTCAGAACATTTGAAATATTTCTAGATTCTTTAAGCTGATGAACTTCCATTGTTGTGATCTGATCTTCTTGATCGGTGAGCACCACAATATTATTTTCTTGATCGGAAACGATACATTCTTGATTGATCCTATCATTGTATTTCTGACTTCTTGATTGATTTATTAAATCTTTATAAAGATTTGGCTCTTGAATAACACCCGAACAACCAACACTAAAGTTGTTAATGCTTCTACATACCTCTACAAATCTTTTAGGCTTATGAAAGCCTCTTACATTCCAACAGGCTATAGACATTACTTAATCCTATATGAGTTACGTGTTACCCTGCCTTGTTTGGCAGTACAGTTCTCCATAGTTTTCCCCTTGTCGCTTTCCTCATATTCTAGGTTTTTTTGCTGCGGTTGGTGTTTCTTAAGCGTATCATTTTTTTTGGATTAACAACGAGGCTCTTGTGGTAGTTTGACTGTTTATTATCTTCCTTTTTACCATGATCACACATCACTTTAGACACTAACCACATTTTGTATTAGGATGCTCATTTGATACATCGGTCATCCCCTGATCACATGAATTGTTTATTATCTTCCTTTTTATCGTGTCAAATACTGCCTCCTTGAGCTTTCCTGAAATTAGTCCTAAATCCTATAAAGATTTGACATTTTAATTATCATCAATAATATTTTTGGGATTAAGTACAGAAAATAAAATAACACTATGAAAAGAAGCAATGATGAGATCCACTTTTGAGCAGATAATGTCCAATGATGAATGACGGGGTTTCAAACTTTCAATATCACAACAGGAGGCTTAGGTGACTTCTTCTAGTCGTATTGATTCTATCGCCCTTATTTTTTGGGGTAGAAGTAACATGTGTTAATATACTTTATTCTAAAATTAACTTTCATTCTACATACTTAATACATGTTAGAGTACTTTAAAACTAAAATGATGCATCTATCTATCATTCTGCATATTCTAAAGATGGTATTTTGGTTGGAAAATGTAAATTTCTACATTTGTCAAAAACTCTGCATGCATATTGAAAATATTATAGTATAGGTTGAAAACAAAAATATGCTATCTTTATCTATCATTCTTCATATTCAGAATATGATATTGCACTCTAAAAATAAAAATTCTATATTCAACTATCTTTCTTTATATTTAGTACATGCTAGTATAATCTAAAAGTACAAATGTTATATCTGACTAATATTCTGCATTATCATGCTGGCATAATTTAAAAATACATTTGCTATATCAAGCCATCACTCTGCATATTCAATGCATGCTAATGCATTTTAAAGATACAAATGATATACTCAATCATCATTATGCATTTGAAAAATACAATGCCACTTTCAACAATTAATCTTTATTTTTTATCAACTTTTCTATATTTGAAAATACTAGTGTTATATTTAAGTATCATTCTACATAGTTAATACATCTCTATTGCTAATAATGAGAATTCCATAGCCTTTCATGACTTGAATACTAGATGCACACAAATGCCACTATTATACTAGTATTATAATGTACTCAGTTCCTTAATGTGAAATGTTAGGCTATAATATATGATGACCAAGAATTCTAATATTATTTAAAGATGATTTGATTTCATTAACTACCCCATTTAGGCAGAGACATCGTCTAAGATTATGTCCTTGTTTTCATATAAACCTATGCTTTACATTCTAGATTTGTTGCTTTGAACTGTTAATTTTCAACATCGAGAACCAGGCCGCCTTTTTTTCAAAATTGTAAATGCAATGCACATGTTTAAGGCTGTTCAATATTTCTACCCTTAAGTAGGAATGTTAAAATATTCTTATTTGAAGATATTTACTATATGATTTCTAAATAAGCACTGAATCTCGGTCATACCAGTTTGATTAATACAGTCATATTTTCTGTATTCAGCAAATTTTACACTAAGAAATATTCTTATTCTTGCAACATATAGTGTCATATATTATGAAAAAAAAGAAAAGGTTTGTACCCGTGCGATCGGCACGGGTTCCGTACTAGTATTTATAAAGAAGGTAAATGAATAAATTAAAGTCTTTTATACTAAAAGGAGATACCAACGGAACTTATAATACAAGCAATGTACTAAATTTGAATTTGTTTTGCTCTTTTAATTGCTGTAGAAAGCATTGTTTCTTAACAATATAACATGTTAAACTTAAAATACACAGCATAAAGCTTTTTTTTTTCAAGTAGTGTAACTTTCCAAATCCTTTAGGTTTCTTATATTTGCATTTATTACAAGATGATGTAAAGATGAGGTTATATTAATAAATTTTAGTAATTGCACAAATTTTACAGAAAAGTGATTCACGTAATAAATACATTCCATAATGGAAAGCTTAACTTAAGTAATTCTTGTTACATATCTAGTATACCAAACAGAAACTAATCAATAATAAATGTGATAACCCGGATTTTTGAACATATGTTAATTGGTAATTAACAGTATTAAATTTTATTGAAATATTTATTTGTAAACTAAACAGATAAAATTCTGACAAATATCCGAATACATATATACATATACATATATATATATATATATATAAACATAGATTTAAAAGTAGAGTACAAATGTTGAATTTTAAATCTCCCAAGATGATAAATCTTATGGTATATAATAAATAATATATTTCACTATTTATTTCAGGATAAGATATCCATATATATATATATATATATATATATATATATAAGTAGATATATTCAAGCTTTATGATATATATAGACATATATATGAATGCCTATAAAAAAAATTATAATAATAAATATATACATATTATTATAGATATATAGTTTGAATATGTACATATTAATATAACACATAAGTTAATATAAAAGAAACGTATATATATCTAAATTGAAATTTTTTATACCATAATAAATATTTGTTAATGCAAATAAGCATGTGTAAATATTTGAAACCATGGAATTAATTCAAGTGCAAGCATTCTAAAAAGACATTAAGCATTTGTAACAAATCTAATTTGCATGAGTAACAAATGTGAGTTAATAATAAAGAAAATTAACAAGTGCCAAATGCATTGGTTTCAAGTATGAAGTGATCCAAAGATTTTCAAAGTTTTATATACCTACATATACAAAGGATCTTGTGAGAATGATTTTGGAAAAGTTTTTGGGAACCTATGAGTTTGGAAAAGGCTTTTGACTTTTGGGAAAATCAATTTTGGAATTTGGAAAGCCTAGTTTAAGAATCATCGATTTTGTGTAAAGGAGATTTTAATAAAAATCATAAAGGGTATGATTTGATAGATACTATAAGAGTATAGTATAAAATGTTTTAAGATTGGCTCCGAGGAAAAAGGCGCTCCCTTGAAATGAACTTCTCATGAGTGCCACAGGGTGGTACTGCCTTGAACCCTAAGGGGAGGTTCTAAAGTTGATCCTATGAGGAGTCCAGACAAACTAGTTCCTGAGGATTATGTGTAGTGTGTAGTGAAAGTTGAGGGTGTTGATGCCTACAGAGGCGTTTGAGTTATGCTGTGACGACTGTTTAACTCGATGTCACTGCGATCTACTGCATACCATAGCGAAAGCCATGTATGCCGCTGAGAGCCAACAGTCTATGTTTGATTTTACATTGGTAGACTACGACCTATGGTAATATAGCGAAAGTGGTGTGTGCTGCTGAGAGCCAACAGTCTACATTTGATTTTATATCGGTAGACTGCGACCTATAAAGATATAGTGAAAGTCGAGAGGTCGTGAGAGCCTAAGGCTACATTAGTACTTGACTAATGTAGTATGCGACCTATGTGAGAGTGGAGAAATTTCATTTTTTTTGGCAGCGAAAATCGAGGGCGCTGATGCCTATAGTTACATGGACTTTTGCTGTGATGGCAACGTAACCCTGGAATGTAACTGCGATCTGTGGCGGGTTCCATGGTGTAATCGAGGGGCGCGGAGAGCCTACAGTTACATGGACTTTTGCTGTGATGGCAATGTAACCCAGGATGTAACTACGACCATGGATGGGGGTGATGATTTCCAGAGCATTCTCACGAAAGATGATTCCTCTATTTTCAAAATATTTTCTGTATTTTCAAAAAATTATTTTCCAAGTATTTTCACTGAATGTCGAAAATAGGTCTGCTAAGTACTTATAGATTTTCAGTCCTACGCCTGATCAACGTATGATCGAATTTCTGTGGAAACAAGGATAGACTGGTTGAGATATCGAGTTAGAAAAAGTACTTTATAAAAACTATTTTATAATATCATGTAGATTTTAAAGGTGTTTTAAAAGTGATCAAAGAATAATTTTCTGATAATAAGCATTTTAATAATTCTGGCTTCATTCATTTTCGAGGACGAAAAGATTCAAAGGGGGGAGGAATGTGATAACCCGGATTTTTGGACATCTGTTAATTGGTATTTAACAGGATTAAATTTTATTGAAATATTTATTTGTAAATTAAACAGATAAAATTCTACCAAATATCTGAATACATACATATATATATATATATATAGGTTTAAAACTAAAGTACAAAAGTTGAATTTTAAATTCTCGAGATGATAAATCTTATGGTATATAATAAATAATATATTTCACTATTTAATTTAGGATAAGATATCCACATACATATATATATAAGTCGATATATTCAAGCTTTATAATGTATATAGACATATATATGAATGCCTATGAATTTTTTTTTATAATAATACATATATATATTATAAATATAGTTTGAATATGTACATATTAATATAACACATAAGTTAATATAAAAGAAATGTATATATATCTAAATTGAAATGTTTTATACCATAATAAATATTTACTAATGCAAATAAGCATGTGTAAATATTTGAAACCATGGAATTAATTCAAGTGCATTTTAAAAAGACATTAAGCATTTGTAACAAATCTAACTTTGCATGAGTAACAAATGTGAGTTAATAATAAAGAAAATTAACAAGTGGCAAATGCATTAATTTTAAATAACATATATTAAAGATAGAAACCAGGATTGATTTTCTTTTCGCTTCTCAATTTCCTCCTTTATCTTCATCTTATAAAAAAAATCTGAAAATCAACACTCCTAAAACCAGAAAATTAATCCAATTCAACAGCCTGCATTTCATTTTCAATATCAAAACCAAAGCCTGAACTTTTTTATTCAAACTTGAGATGAAAATCCAAAAGCCTGCTAGCATTTCCATCTTTGTTTCAAAGCAAGCAAACCTGAAGTAATCAAAGCAAAAATAAGCAAAGTACAATTCAGTTCCAGATCAGATTGAAAGTTTCAGTTCCATCATCAATTTCCAGAACAAAGATTCAAATCAAGTCCAGTTTTTTTAAAATTTTCAAAAGACGACTCTGTTTCAAACCAAACAGGTGAGTAAACTATTTCATAGAAGTTAAGTCTGTTTTCAACCTAAAATTTTTAGATGAAATGATGTGAAATGTTTAGCATGATTGTTAAGTATGATTTCAGGTATATATGTTTATATATGCATGCCTGTGTAGATATATATGCATATTTCTGTTGTTTTACAATCTCTGATCCACTAAAAAAAATTATCTCCCCAATAGATCAATACTAGGCTATGATTTCTAAAGAAAAAACGTTTGGAACAAAGTAACATCATTTTTAAAAATTATTTCCAGTAGGATTGTTTAGAAAATACTTCGAAATTTGGATTTACAGTGGAATCTTTATTAAACAGAAAAATCAATGTGCTCGATTTTAAATATTGATTTTATAATTTGTTTCGCATAAGAAAATAATGAATTTTGATACCAAAATCATGATTTTTAATACTATGATCGTTGTGATTTGGCGAGTTCAACGGAATGTGGATATTTGTCAAAATTTCGGTTAACACGTGGGATGGTGGCTTCGGGATTGTATCTAGAGGTGGGTAACTGGCTGGAGATTGGGGGAAAAATGGAATAGGAATCATAGATGGTCGCGGTGGCCGGCTGTACCGATTTTAGGGTATAAGGAATAATTGGGTTGGGTTTCGGTTACTGATGAACGGTGTTGGCTTGAGACGTCAGGAGATGTGCGCGACTGGGCAGTAGGGACGAGGAGTTCAAGTCGAATGTGGGGACGAACTCTATTAGATTTCGGAGGCGTGTGGTGGCGGCATGAGTTGGAATAAGGCAACGGTTCCATTGAAGGATTTAGGGCCATGCTCGATTTTTTTTGAATCGGATAGGATGGAGAGGATCTGAGGGGTCCGGTGGGTTGCTGAGGTCAGTAATGATGTATGGAAGTGCTCGGTGGTGAGCGGTGACCCTTCGTTGCCTTGTACATGTGCACGAGGGATGTCTGTGCATGGTTATTACCAGTAACAGTTTGAGATAGGTAGGAAAAGGAAGGGAGTAAAAGAGTAAAGGAAAGGAAGAGAAGAAGTACTGGGCCGAGAAAAAGAAAGGTTTTGGGCCAAGAAAATAAAATAAGGGAAAAAAGAAATAAAAGTAAAAAAAAGAGGAAGAAGGGAAGAATAAAGAGGGAAATGTTAACAGACTTTCGAAGAACTTATTTGGCTAGAGTTTTGTCAGGGTTTGTTTTGAAGCGGGGTTTAAACTAAAAAAATATTAAAATAAATCAGTTTTAGGAATTTAATAAATCAAGTTTTTAAGATTTTTTTTTCTTAAATCAAATTCTTTTATATATGAGTATATGTTTTTATATAACATTTGATTTAAGAAGCTATGTGATTTGTTTAGTCTAAATTTGTGAATTAACTTAAACTTAATTTCAGACACATAATCAAGTGATTAATTAAAGGATAATTAATTAATATGGTTAATTAATTCAAGAGATTAATTTGAGGATAATTAATTAAGGGTTGATTAATTAATGAAATTGATTAAGGATAATCACGTATTGTAATTAATTAAAGGATTGATTAATCAGGATAATTAATCAAAAAAAGCAATTATAGAATAGTTAATTAACTTAGGGTTAAAGAAATTAATTATAAATAATTAATTAATTAGATGGTAATTAAAGGATTAATTAATGTAATGGGTTTGAGGATGATTAATTTGTGTAATTAATTAAGGCTAATTACATAATGTGATTAAAGGATAATTAACCAAGAATGATTAATTTAGATAATGATTAAGAGGTGATTAATTAATTTGTTTGTAATTAATTATGGATTAATTAAGCAGGATTTTTAAAGGTAATTGAAGTAATTAATTTAAATTTTTAAATTAATTATAAATGGTGTGACTAATCAACCTTTCTTATGAATGATTTAATGATATTGTATGCTTAGATTAGTTGTTATTTTTGATATATGATTTGTGGTGTTCTGTAATATGATATATTAGGTTGAACCATGATAATGTGGTTATCTATGATAAATTGTTGTATTTAAAATTGAATTGTATTCATTTGAGTAACTTTGTTAAGATGGTATTGAACTCGAAGGGACGAGGGTCGGGTATCAGTAATACCTGAAACCAGTTCGATTAGAAAACAAAATTCTTTATAAATTGGATATGTGAAATTTTATAGGATGGAATGGAATGAATTATGTAATATGGATATTAAATCCTGAAAAAAAACTGTTGTGTGAGATAAATGTTTGACTATAAGACCTCGAAAAGGGTATGGGTTACCCGGATATTCACAAATGTTATAGCCTGGTATTTCATATTTTATGGGTTTACTCACGCTGGTTTCCAGCCTGACCTGGGTGTTACTTTGTTGTAATCCTCGGGTAAAACTGAGTACAACTTTTCAAGTAAGGACGTTTTGGAGTTCAAATGGCGAGCTTGATAGCAGGAACGTATGGAGTGTATTTCCACCGTGAGATATTATTGTTTACTTGAGACATGTTGATTGTATCTGCCTAGTGTTTGTGAATGTTGTAACTCTAATGTATTAAAATATAATTGACTGATACATCTTTCTTTGTGTAAAGAATATTATTTGATATTATATTTTATCCGTTGCGAATGTGAAATTCTGAGTTTGGTTTTCTGTTTCTTCTTTTTCTATCTCTTTTCTTCTTTTCCTAACTATCTGAAATTTTCAAGATCGAAAATCTCGGGTCGTACACCGTGGTATCAGAGCGAGGTTAAGCGAGAACCTTGGCTCTTATGGGTTTAATCATTAAGGATATGGTAAATAGTACCCTAGAATGAGTTGAGTATAGTATATATAAGAGAGCGTACTTGTTATTTTCCTATAAAATGATTTTAAAAATGATATTTATATAAGATTATCTTCTGATATATAAAGAAATAATTTTTATAATTATTAAAGAAAATTGGTTGTTGGTTATTGGAATTAAAATTAGGTGGTAATAATAATACAACCAAATCGAAAATTCAATAAAGATAAGTTTGAAATGGATCCAAGCTAAAACTAAAATCCAGAATTTGTAGAAGTGATATTAGAATAAGATAAAAATTCAGATATGATAATCTTGGTCATTATCATAAATGATTGATATGTTCAATAATGAAATGTGTGTTAATAATTAAGCAAAATGAAATGTTTAAGGAAGTAAATATTTAGGTGAGTGTGACTTATAAATTGGAATGGAAAAAGGGTTAATGAAGAAGTTTTAAATCTAAGCCCAGAAAATTTGGAATTTGTTTCAAAGTGCTAAAAGAAATAATAAACAAGTATTATTTGAATGAAAGAGTCTTGTTTCAAACAAGGGTTGTTTGAAAATTCTAAAGAAATTTGTTTTGAATTTAAAACCAAAGGTGGTTGTAAATTTAAAGTAACTTGGTGTGTAAAGGAAATAAATATGTGTGTGTGTGGAATATACATAATATTAGAGCTGATTTGAAATAAACTCTAAAGTGATGAGTTTTGATTTTCCTTGAAATGAGATGTGATACCAAAGTGATAAGTTTTTGAACTAATAAGTGGGAAGATTATTAATGTGAAGTTCAAATTTGAAGTGGGAATTCGAATTGGGTAAGGTTGGCTGGATCAAGTAAATTGAATTTAACTTTGAGAAAGTTAAATAATTTAACAAGCAACCTAAATTAGAAATTTCAAGGTGAAATTGGGATTTAACTTGGGAAGTTAAATGGTAATTTGAATTAGGAGATTGTGTGATATAAAAATAGGTTTGAGATCTTGAAATTGGAAATGGATGGATATTTAAAAATAATTTAAATGATACCGTCCTATTGTTATTAATAATCTTTTAGCTAAAATTGGATTTGTTTAAATGAACAAAGAAATGTGGTGTGGTAATATATCCATTATTAAGATAAAATGGAATCATTTTGGACTTAAGATTTGAATGTTTAAGATAAAACTTAAAAGGTTTGGTTTCAAAATTGAAATTTGGTGATAAATTAAATTTCAAAGATTTAGTTGTTTAAAAATGATTTGAATCATTATTTGAACCTTTAAATAGGTTAAAAATGGAATTTGAATTCAGAATTAAATGGTTTAAAGATATAAATTGATTAGATTTAAAGGGTTAAATCCACATTTAAAAATCTAACTCGAATTTATATAATTTGGGATGGTTTAAATTTGAAATTTGAATTGAATTAGTTCAAATATAATTGATTTGAATTAATTGTAATTGTGATGGAAGATGGACAAGTTTAAAAATTCAAATGAAAATTTTGAATTGGATTAATTTGAAATTAAATTGAAGTTGAATGAGTTCAAATTCAAATGGCAATTGGGATTAATTCAGACTGGAATTGATATGAATTGAAATTGGTTCAATTTGAAATTTATTTGAATGAATTAAAATTGTGATTAAAGTTGAATAAGTAAATTCAAAATGAATTTGATTTGAATTTAGAAAGAAATTGAGGATTAATTCAACTTGAATTGGGGTTAAATCAATTTCAATGGAAATTGAAGTTATTTAAGTTGGAATTGAGTCAATTTAAATGGAAGTGGAAATTTTAATTGAATTGATCGTAAATGGAGGTTGGAAATTGAATAGTTTGACTCTGGACTATTTTCAAAATAAGTTGTTTTAATATAAATATATTTTTCCAAACTATTTACTATACAACTTTTCTTTTTAAACCTAAAACTATCTTATCTTGTTTTACAATTATTTTTGGAACTATTTAACAATTTTTCAACTGTTTTATAAACTAATTACTGTTTTTTCAACTACTTTATAACTAATTTCTAATTTACATCTATTTTGCAATTATTTAAAATTTCTATAACTATCTAACTATTTTCCAACTATTTTACAATTACTTAACTATTTTACAGCTATTTTACAAACCAATAATTATTTTTCAACTACTTATCTATTTTAAAATTTTCAAATTATTTTCTAAATTTAAGCCGGTCAGAGTGTAAACTGTTTATGATTAAATATCCATTTGAGATCAGAATAAAGGTGATAATCCAAATGAGGATTTAAATAATTATGAATAAGTGGATAGAAATTAAAGTGAATGTGAATAGAAAAGGAGATTGATTTGGCTAATAATCAATAAAGATAAATACGTAGGATGTATGTATATTATTCTATTTGCACAGTAATTTGATCCGGATTCGAGCATAGAATTTCGAGATAGTATATCAATCCGAGTTAGGATTTTTCACTTGATTTTCGATGGCGAACCTGGATATGGATTGTTGGTTAGTTCTGGAAATTCTCTATCATACTTATGACTATGCAAGGAGGATGACGGTTTTTGATCAAGAAACCAGATCCGAGTCTGCACTAGGAAGTCGGGTGGATGATACTAGTTCGGAAGTGAAATTGTGTGATCGAGCAAGCGATCATATTAAAATAGCGTACTTATGATATGTGTACATCGTAATAAATGAAACTGATACTGGGAATTTATGGATAAAAAATGTGAAATGGTTTTTGAAATCAAAGGTATATTTTGTGAAATATATGATGAAGTAAAGTGGAAATCGGATATTTCTATGGTAGAAATTTACTTTATGGAAGTAATAATTTGGTAAGTGACTTTATAGAGTAATCAAATTTGAATATTTGATTTGGAATAAACAAAGTTATATATCTTTGTTGTATAAGATAAATCTCCCCTTGTTGAATCTATTACCGGAAGGAAAGGATCTTTGAAAGTATTTGAAATATAAAAAAGGAAATTTATACAAGTATGAAGTGATTCAAAGATTTTCAAAGTTTTATATATCTACATATATAAAGGATCTTGTGAGAATGATTTTGGAAAAGGTTTTGGGAACCTATGAGTTTGGAAAAGGCTTTTGACTTTTGGGAAAATCAATTTTGGAATTTGGAAAGCCTAGTGTAAGAATCATCGATTTTGTGTAAAGGAGATTCTGATGAAAATCATAAAGGGTATGATTTGAAAGATACTATAAGAGTATAGTATAAAATGTTTTAAGATTGGCTCCGAGGAAAAAGGCGCTCCCTTGAAATGAACTTCTCAAGAGTGCCACAGGGTGGTACGGCCTTGAACCCTAAGGGGAGGTTCTAAAGTTGATCCTATGAGGAGTCCAGACAAACTAGTTCCTGAGGATTATGTGTAGTGTGTTGCGAAAGTCGAGGGCGTTGATGCCTACAGAGGCATTTGAGTTATGCTGTGACGACTGTTTAACTCAATGTCACTGCAATCTACTGCAGACCATAACGAAAGTCGTGTGTGTCGCTGAGAGCCAACAGTCTACGTTTGATTTTACATCGGTAAACTACGACCAATGGTAATATAGCGAAAGTGGTGTGTGCTGCTGAGAGCCAACAGTCTACATTTGATTTTATATCGTTAGACTGCGACCTATAAAGATATAGTGGAAGTCGAGAGGTCGTGAGAGCCTAAGGCTACATTGGGACTTGACTAATGTAGTATGCGACCTATGTGAGAGTGGAGAAATTTCATTTTTTTGGCAGCAAAAATCGAGGGCGATGATGCCTATAGTTACATGGACTTTTGCTGTGATGGCAACGTAACCCTGGAATGTAACTGCGATCTGCGGCGGGTTCCATGGTGTAATCGAGGGCGCGGAGAGCCTATAGTTACATGGACTTTTGCTGTGATGGCAATGTAACCCAGGATGTAACTGCGACAATGGATGGGGGTGATGATTTCCAGAGCATTCTCACGAAAGATGATTCCTTTCAAAACATTTTCTGTATTTTCAAAAAATTATTTTCCAAGTATTTTCACTGAATGTCGAAAATGGGTCTGCTAAGTACTTATAGATTTTCAGTCCTCCGCCTGATCAACGTATAATCGAATTTCTATAGGAACAAGGATAGACTGGTTGAGACATCGAGTTATAAAAAGTACTTTATAAAAACTATTTTATAATATTATGTAGATTTTAAAGGTGTTTTAAAAGTGATCAAAGAATAATTTTCTGATAATAAGCATTTTAGTAATTCTGGCTTCGTTCATTTTCGAGGACGAAAAGATTCAAAGGGGGGAGGAATGTGATAACCTGGATTTTTGGACATCTATTGATTGGTAATTAACAAGATTGAATTTTATTGAAATATTTATTTGTAAATTAAACAGATAAAATTCTACCAAATATCTGAATACATACATACATACATACATATACATATATATATATATATATATATATATATATATATATATTTAAAACTAAAGTACAAAAGTTGAATTTTAAATTCCCGAGATGATTAATCTTATGGTATATAATAAATAATATATTTCACTATTTAATTTAGGACAAGATATCCATATATATATATATATAAGTCGATATATTCAAGCTTTATAATGTATATAGACATATATATGAATGACTATGAAAAAAATTTATAATAATACATATATATATTATAAATATAGTTTGAATATGTACATATTAATATAACACATAAGTTAATATAAAAGAAATGTATATATATCTAAATTGAAATTTTTTATACCATAATAAATATTTACTAATGCAAATAAGCGTGTGTAAATATTTGAAACCATGGAATTAATTCAAGTGCATTTTAAAAAGACATTAAGCATTTGTAACAAATCTAACTTTGCATGAGTAATAAATGTGAGTTAATAATAAAGAAAATTAACAAGTGGCAAATGCATTAATTTTAAATAACATAAATTAAAGAAAGAAACCAGGATTGATTTTCATTTCACTTCTCAATTTCCTCCATTATCTTCATCTTATAATATAAAATCTAAAAATCAACACTCCTAAAACCAGAAAATTAATGCAATTCAACAGCATGCAGTTCATTTTCAATATTAAAACCAAAGCCTGAACATTTTTATTCAAGCCTGAGATGAAAATGCAAAACCCTATTAGCATTTCTATCTTTGTTTCAAAGCAAGCAAACCTGAAGTAATCAAAGTAAAAATAAGCAAAGTACAATTCAATTCCAGATCAGATTCAAAGTGTCAGTTCAATCATCAATTTCCAGATCAAAGATTCAACTCAAGTCCAGTTTTTTTAAAATTTTCAAAAGACTCTGTTTCAAACCCAACAGGCGAGTAAACTATTTTATAGAAGTTAAGTCTGTTTTCAACCTAAAACTTTTAGATGAAATGATGTCAACCCAACAGGCTTTTGAAGAACTTATTTGGCTAAAGTTTTGTCTGGGTTTGCTTTGAAGCAGGGTTTAAACTAAAAAGAATTTGTAAAATAAATCAGTTGTAGGAATTTAATAAATCAAGTTTTTAAGATTTTTTTTCTTAATTCAAATTCTTTTATATACGAATATATGTTTTTATAACATTTGATTTAAGAAGCTATGTGATTTGTTTAGTCTAAATTTGTGAATTAACTTAAACATAATTTCAAAAATATAATCAAGTGATTAATTAAAGGATAATTAATTAATATGGTTAATTAATTAAAGAGATTAATTTGAGGATAATTAATTAATTAAGGGTTGATTAATTAATGAAATTTATTAAGGATAATCACGTATTGTAATTAATTAAAGGATTGACTAATCATGATAATTAATCAAAGAAAGCAATTATAGAATAGTTAATTAATTTAGGGTTAAAGAAATTAGTTATAAATAATTAATTAATTAGGATGGTAATTAAAGGATTAATTAATGTGATTGGTTTAAGGACGATAAATTTGTGTAATTAATTAAGGGCTAATTACATAATGTGATTAAAGGATAATTAATCAAGAATGATTAATTTAGATAATGATTAAGAGGTGATTAATTAATTTTTTTTGTAATTAATTATGGATTAATTAAGCAGGATTTTTAAAGGTAATTGCAGTAATTAATTTAAATTATTTAAATTAATTAGAAATGGCGTGACTATTAAATCTTGCTTATGAGTGATTTAATGATACTGTATGCTTAGATTAGTTGTTATTTCTGATATATGATTTGTGGTGTTTTGTAATTTGATATATTGGGTTGAACCATGATAACGTGGTTATCTATGATGAATTGTTGTATTTAAAATTGAATTGTATTCATTTGAGTAACTTTGTTAAGATGGTATTGAACTCGAAGAGACTGGGGTCGAGTATCAGTAATACCCAAAACCACTTCGATTAGAAAACAAAATTCTTTATAAGTTGGACATGTGAAATTTTACAGGCTGGAATGGAATGAATTATGTAATAGGGTATTAAATCCTAAAAAAACTGTTGTGTGAGATAAATGCTTGACTACAAGACCTCGAAAAGGGTAAGGGTTACCCGGATATTCACATATATTATAGCTTGGTATTTCATATTTTATGGGTGTACTCACGCTGGTTTCCAGCCTGGCCCGGGTGTTACTTTGTTGTAATGCTCGGGTCAAACCGAGTATTATAGCTTTTCTGGTAAGGACGTTCTGGAGTTTAGGTGGCGAGCTGGATGGCAGGAACTTATGGAGTGTATTTCCACTATGAGATATTACAGTTTACCTGTGACATGTTGATTGTATCTGTCCAGTGTTTGTGAATGTTGTAACTCTGATGTATTAAAATATAATTGACTAATACAGTCTTTGTGTAAAGAATATTATTTGATATTATATTTTATCCACTGCGAATGTGAGATTCTGAGTTTGGTTTTCTATTTCTTCTTCTTCTATCTCTTTTCTCCTTTTGCTAACTATCTGGAATTTTCGGGATCGCAAATCCTAGGTCATTACAATAAACTCGTCTCAAAATTTTACAAATCAGATTTTCACTACTTTGAAATTCTGTATTAGCTAATTTTGACAATAAGTACGTTGTAATTAATTAAAACACACTAACAACTTTAGTAATAATAACTATAGCGATAAATCAAACGTTATATTATTTAAAGAAATAGTACAACGTAGAAACGAAAATGATATATATATATATATATATATAAATCAACTAGAAATCTAACCGGTTGAAGAAGAAAATTTCGCCTGAGGCTTGTCGTAACAATTTCCTTAAGATTTTATTCAAAGTCTTCCAAGATACAACAGACGTGATCTGCTCGAGACTGTGATGTGTATGATCTTCTGTGTGATATGCAAAAGCGCACGGATTGTAGATTTTAAGAAACGAAGAGGAAGAAGATAAAATTCAGAATTAAAATTGAGTGAGGAAAGCGATCAGGTTTTCTCCTTATTTATAGTTGAATTCCCAAAGGCTGTACCCATTGAGAAAAGTAGCATTCCTTCATTTGCAACGCCAAAAAGTGTTACTGTTCGCAACAGGTACTTCCTTTCATTCGCAATGCCAAAAAATATTACTGTTTGCAACAGTCGCGTCTGTTCATTTGCATCGGCCAAAAACTATTGCGGTTTGCAACAGTCGCGTCACATCGTTTGTAATGGCTAAAAACTATTGCGGTTTGCAACGGTTGCGTCTCCACTAGTCGCTTCTATTTGAATTTAAACAGCAGAAAAACTGTTCACTTCAACAGCAAAAATATAACACGGTCCACTCTTATTGTACCCCGCCCAGTTCGGTCGGTCGGACGGACGGACGGCGGCACGTGCGTTTGTTAGTCCATGGCCATATAGGTCCTCCCCCACGCACAAAATTACCTGACCTTAAGGGCCAATATAGAGTTGAGAATGTACTATATATATAGGAAAATGGATTTATTTTTGGGGATGTGGGATATATCTCATTCGCAATTATAAGAATTCTAACAATTCTCCAACGAATGACGATATATATCTCCCCCACATAAAATGTAATATCACACAGCTCATATGAAAATAATGCTATTTCGAGGATAAGTAGAATTTCACTTTGAACTTTCCCTAGTTAAAACCTATCGGATATACTTAGCTAATCAGTGAATTATTTCATTTAAACCGTCAGCCGTTATTGTCTAACCAGGCAATAAGCTTTGTAAAGCATTATTTTCCTTCACATCTAATCTCTTGGTTATGTTCATTTTGGTCCTGGACAATTTTTGGTTATCCGAGTATTTTTAGAGAATAAAAGCCTTTAATATTCTCATAGAGCCGACCTAGCTCACACTAACATAGATGATCGCAACCGCTAAGATATCCTACACATACCCACTTGTTATTTTCAAGATATGGTCATCATTAAGAAACATAGTTTTATCCTTTTAATACTTCTGTAGGCATGCATTTATATTATGCACTATAGGAATGGAGTAGGACTAAGTCCAAACAAATGCATTACGTCTTGAGTTATTCAGAACTGGTTTGCCTATTGATCCTACTCCGTGGGATCTCCAATCGCTAGGATAGGTTTCCGTATAAGATAACTCTTGTTGGTTTAGTCTTTTAAACCCATTCCCCTCAATGCACGGTTAATTTTCTTTCTTGATAAACATTTAGTTAATGGATCTGCTAGGTTATCATTTGTTCACACAGAAATAGTTCCATTTGAGAGTAACTGCCTAATAGTGTTATGGCGTCGACGAATGTGTCGTGACTTTCCATTATACACAAAGTTTAGCGCTCTACTTAATGCTGCTTGGTTACCACAGTGTATGCATATGGCCAGTAAAGGTTTAGGCCAAAACAGAATATCTTCTAAAAAGTGACGAAGCAATTCTGCTTCTTGCCTGCTTTATCTGAAGCGATGAACTCTGATTCCATAGTGGATCGAGCTATGCATGTTTGTTTAGTAGATTTCCATGACACTGCTGCCTCTGCTAAGGTAAATACATTACCACTCATTGATTTTGATTCCTCTGAATCAACAATCCAGTTTGCATCACTATATACTTCTAAGACAGCAGAATATTTTCCATAATGTAAGGAATATTTTGTGGTATTTTTTAAATATCCAAGCACTCTCATTAGTGCTTTACAGTGTTCCTTCCGCGGGTTGCTTGTATACCTTTTTAATCGACTTACTACATAAGCTATATCTGGTCTTGTGCAATTCATGAGATACATGAGACATCCTATTACACAAGAGTATTCTGGTTGCATTACACTCTCATTAGCGTTTTTATGCAGTACTTCCGATGGATTATACGGCGTTCGTACTCCTTTAATTTTAAAAAAATTCAATCACTTTTTGCGCATAATGTGACTGAGATAATTCAATTCCATTAGGTGTTCATATTATTTTGATTCCCAAAATAATATCTACAACTCCTAAGTCTTTCATATCGAAATTTTTGATTAACATCTGCTTAGTGGTCTCTATTACTTTAGTATTTAGACCGAAGATTAGCATATCGTCTATGTATAGACAAATCATCACGTAAGTTGTCCAATTTGTTTATAATAAACACATTTATCACATTCATTTATACGAAAACCATTTTTCATCATGACACTATCAAATTTTAGTGCGATTGTTTTGAAGGTTGTTTTAGTCCACATAATGATTTGACTAATCTACATATTTTGTTTTCATTCCCTTTGGATATAAAACCCTCAGGTTGCTTCATGTAAATCTCCTCATTGAGATTTTCATTTAAGAATGCGGTCTTTACAACCATTTTATGAATCTATAGAATATAGATGGATGCAATTGCTATTAACATTCTTATAGAGGTTATTCGTGGTATTGGTGAATAGGTATCGAAGAAGTGTACACCTTCTTTTTGACGATATCCTTTGGCTACCAATCTTGGTTTGTATTTTTTGATGGAGCCATCTGGATTCATCTTCTTTTTGAAGATCCATTTACAACCAATTGGTTTTATTCCAGGTGGAAGATAAACTATTTCCCAAGTTTTATTACTCAAAATTTAATCAATTTAACTTTGGATTGCTTCTTCCCAACATGAGGATTCAGAAGATGATATTGCTTCCTTGTACGTTTGAGGTTCATGTTTTAACATATATGTTAAAAATTCTGAACCAAATGTCTTGGAAGTTCGTTCCCTTACGCTTCTTCTTGGTTCAACTTCCTCAGTTTCACGATGAGTTTCATCTTCACGTGATTTACTCAATTCTTATCATGTCCTTTTGGGGACATTATTTCCTTCATTTCTTTTGTGTGGAAACACATCTTTAAAGAATGAGGTGTCTCTTGATTCCATGATTGTATTTACATGAAAATCAGTTACATCAGACTTGAATACTAAAAATCTATAGACATTACTATTTTAGGCTGGCCCTAAATAGTAACAATCTACTGTTTTTGGTCCATGTTTGACTTTCTTGGGAGGCGGAACATGAACTTTTTCCAAGCACCCCCACACTTTGAGGTATTTAAACTTGGTATATGTCCTTTCTATAACTCATATGAAATTGTTCCTGTTTTACTGTGAGGAACCTTGTTTAATATGTGAGTAGACATATTTAAGGCTTCCTCCCATAAATTCGTTGGTAGGCCAGAAGTTAAGAGCATTGCATTAATCATATCTTTTAATGTTCTATTCTTTCTCTCGGCTATACCATTTTGTTGTGGTGAATATGGTGGTGTTGTTTAATTAATTATAACATTTTTGGCACAGAATTGTTCAAATGGTGATTCATATTCTCCACCTCGATCAGACCTCAACATCTTGATCTTTTTATTTAACTGATTTTCTAACTCAGCTTTGTACTTCATAAACGATGTAATTGTTTCATCCTTGCTATTTAAAAGATATACGTAGCAATATCTTGTATAATCGTCAATAAAGGTAATAAAGTACATTATCCCACCTCTTATAGGTAATGATTTGAAATCACATAGATCAATATGAACCAAACCTAGTAGTTTGGTGCTTCTATCAACTGTATGAAATGGTTTTTTTGACCATTTTTGCTTCTACGCATGTCTCATATTTTTAGTTTTCATCTACTTGGAATTTTGGAACTAATCCCAAGTTTGATAGCTTTTTCATTTTTCGAAAATTTATGTGTCCTAATCTATCATGCCATAAATTTAATACTCAAGCAAATAAGAAACTTCAATTTTATTAATAGCATAAATCAATTTTATTAATAGCAATCAGAACACATAGTTTTATTGCCGACAACGGCTACATTGTCCTTAAATAAGCCATCACATAAATATTCCCTTCCTATATACATTCCAGCTTTGGACAGAACCATCTTGTTTGACTCGAAGACCATTTTGAATCCTTTCTTTGATAGCACTGGACCAGAGATGAGATTCTTGTGTATGTCTAGAACGTAGAGCACGTCATTCAACTTGACAGTTTTTCCAAAAGTAAACTTGAGGATTACTGTGCCATTGCCTTCGATCATGTAAACTGCAGAATTACCCATGTAGAGTTCTTGATAGATTTCTGGTATGTCGAAAACATGGATTTGTTAGAACAAACATGACGAGTAGCGCCTGTGTTCACCCAGCATTGGTTAGGGTTTTGAACTAAATTGCATTCAGATATAACTGCCGGAAAATTAGACTCGTCTACTTCCATGTTATCCATCATATTTTCCTCTGAATTGCATTCCTTCTTATGTCTGCAATCTCTAGCGGCGTGTCCTGCTATTTCACAAACCCAACACTCGCCATTAAACTTCTTGGTTCGTTTGTTGTCTTTGGGTTTGTTTTTAGGAACTTTTCTCTTCTATAGTAATATCTTCTTGTTTTTCTTGAAATGCCCTTTGTTCTTTGACTTTTCTGCCACAAATGCCTCTTCGCTTTGTTTTGTCACTCCGCGGTTATCATCCTCAATTTTTAGTCTGACAATAAAATCTTTGAAGGAAATCTCATTTTTCTTATGTTTCAGATAATTGCAGTAGTTTTTCTAGGATGGTGGTAATTTCTTGGTTATCTCTTCAACAAGGAAGGATTCTCCAACTTTATGTTCTTCTGCTTCAAGTTCATGAATTATGAGTTGGAGTTCTTGCACTTGACTAGTTACGGATTTGGAGTCAACCATTTTGTATTCCATAAACTTATGTACGATGAACTTCTTCAAACTGATATTCTGCGTTTTGTATTTATGTGCAAGTGCAATCCACAAGGAATTTGCTGTCTGGTGTGGCTGATATACCTTATATAGTACTTTATCTAGACAATTCAGAATGTAGTTTCGGCATAGGAAGTCTGAATGCTTCCATTAGTCAATTTCAAGAAAAACAGCTACATCTTTTTCTCTATTTTGTCTGTCTTTAGGTTTTGGTTCATCCTCCTAGATGCACTTCTTCATCCCTAGCGTGGTGAGATAAAACAGTATTTGATTTTGCCATGTTATGAAGTCATTACCATCTCATTTGAACGGATCAGGCCTATTGTGAGTAGTAGTCTTTTTTGATATTTCAACTGTTGCCATCTCTATTTTAATGAAAACAGTAAAGTCTTAAGATGTTATACGTCTACTATACCAAAACAGAGACTAATCAATAATAACTCGTATCCAAGTTTACAAATCAGATTTTCACTACTTTGGAGTTCTATATTAGTTATTTTTAACAATAAGTATGTTGTAATTAATTACAACAACAAACTAACAACTATAGTAATAATAATTATAGTGATAAATCAAACGTTATACTATTTAAAAAAATAGTACAACGTAGAAACGAAAATGATATATATATGTCAACTAGAAATCTAACCAGTTGAAGAAGGAAATTTCGTCTGAGGCTTATCGTAACAATTTCCTTAAGACTTTATTCAAATCTTCCAAGATACAACGGACGTGATCTGCTCGAGATTGTGATGCGTATGATCTTCTGTGTGATATGCGTAAGCGCATGGATTGTAGATATTAAGAAACGAAGAGGAAGAAGATAAAATTCGAAATTAAAATTAAGTGAAAAAAGTCATCAGGTTTCCTCCGTATTTATAGCCGAATTACCAATGGCTACACCAGTTGAGAAAAGTAGCATCCCTTCATTTGCAATGCCCAAAAGTGTTACCGTTCGCAACAGGCACTTCCTTTCATTTGCAACACCAAAAAATGTTACTATTCGCAACAGTCGAGTCCGTTCATGTACAATGGCCAAAAACTGTTGCGGTTTGCAACAGTCGCGCCTCTTTGTTTGCAACGGCCAAAAACTATCGTGGTTTGCAACAGTCGCGTCTCCACTAGTCGCTTCTATTTGAATTTAAATAGTAGAAAAACGGTTCACTTCTATGCAGCAAAAATATAATACGGTCCACACTTATTGGACCTAGGCCTGGTTCGGTCGTTGGGATGAGCAGGCGGCGGTGCGCGCATGTTAGTCCATGGCCATATAGGTCCTCCCCATGTACAAAATTATCCGACCCTAAGGGCCAATATAGGGATTGAGATTACACTATATAAACAAGAAAATGGTGTTATTTTTGGCGATGTGGGATGTATCTCATTCACTATTTTGAGAACTCTAACAATTCTTCCACTTAACCTTTTACTATAGTGCATTTATTTAGAATGATTTTCATCATAAATAATCCAGCGCATCCAAAATAGATCATCGTTCTGAGATCGTATATATGATAACAAAATGCTTTTAGCCATAAATCTTTTTAGAAAAATGATCAACAATTCTTGCATTTACTTAGAGTCTTAAAATGAAATCAATATTTGGACCTATGGAGTTTCTTCTTATTAGGATTTAATGATTTTACTGGGGTTGACTTAATAATATTTATGAACGAGATGAAGTGATAAAAAAAATATGGACCTATGATGTCTCTTTTTTACTAAGATCTTATAATTTTATTGGGTTGAAATAATATATTATTACTCGTAAATGAGACAAAATGAGCAAATAACAGAATAGTTGATGGCTTAATCCTAAAGACTTTAAAAAGGTTAAAAGATGACAAAAGACTCAGTGAATAAAATTTTCTAAAGTGCCATTTATCGAATTTTATATTTTACTAGTGCTTTATGTACCCCTAGTCAAGTCGCCGAATTCACTAATAGCACATCCATCTTTGCCCGGTGACAATCCATTGAAACTTGCATCCATTCTTGCCAACTCCATGTTCACTTGAACTATGCAAACAACTCAAAAAATAACAAGACTTTTGAACTCCACAATAGTAGAAGATACTGAAAAATCTAAAAAATAACCAAACCTGGTTAATTCAAAGCCTCGGAAAGCTAATTAATAAAGAAGAATGTCGGATCCTACACAGATTAAACATTTACGAGACTAATCAATAACGTCAATGGATAAGACATGATTATATAACAGATTTAATATTAAAAATTCCATATTGTGAATTGAATAACAAAAATGCTTTTTATTACACAGAATTTGTCCATTAGATTCTATAAAACTGTTTTTTATTTGTTTAAGAAGTCAGAATCTTAATCAAAAACTGCTAAATGATTCAAATCAAAAACCATGCCTATTAGATAAACAAATAAAACGGCAAGACAATTCAAATAAAAAAACAAAGTCCATTAGATCTTAATCAACAATAAGGATTATAAAAACTAAGATGCATGGATCATACAATTCTAGATAAAAGTATCAAATCATTGGATAAAATCTTAAACCCAAAATTATAACCTTTTTATTCTAGATCATCGGAGATCAATGCTCAGTTAATCAGCCTTCACTACGTGAAACCCGTATGGAACTAAAGCTATGGAGTGAAGGTATCTGGGTTGCCTACCCTAGACTACGGAGAACCATACTCCTCCAGATCTATAGGTTTACTTTAAGAATCGATGAAGTTTAGAGTAGGGAAGTTGGAATTTTGGTTGGGAAGGCGATATTTGGATTGGGAAAATCTATGGAGTTCTTTATTCATCAGGCTATTTTTTTGAATGAAAATTGTGGACTAAAAATCATGAAAATGACCAAAAAAAATAGCCGCCTAACATTCTTGTCCTACCAAATAATTTAGTACAATTAACGACTAATTTTCTCGAAATAAACAAAGGCAGCACTTAACATTGAAATGCTGCTACATTTTGCATCTAAACTAGTATTTCTTGTAGTGCATCTTCATACTGATTTTGGGAAATGGTTGAATATGAAACCCCTACCAATGTTGGATGTGTTTTAGAGAAAGGTAATCAGTTCTTATGCTTGCAAGAGGTAATCACAACTGTCGGGAAAACCAGTGCCAAGTAGTCAGTTGAGGTGATTCACGGCAACGTCGCAGGGAAGTGGTCTGGGGTGAATTCTAAAAATGTTGATGTGAATGTCGGGAATAAGAACAATGGTCAAGGAAGGAACGATCAGGAGCCAGAAACAGAAAACCTAATTCAAGGAGGTGCCATGGGTTCTCGATGTATGATAGTCAAACCCAGCAAAAAAATTCAGTCGAAAACATCTATCTTGCTACCTAAGGTATGGAAGAGTATAAGAAGCCGGCTAAGAGGGAGTTAATTGAGAAGGAAAAGAAGTCTGGTAAGTATTGCAGATTTCATGAGACCCGAGGTTACAACACAAACGAGTGTAAACACTTACGTGATGAGGTCGAAGACCATACCGGGAAGAAGAAGTTGCAACAATTCGTCAAAGCCCCACAAGAAGACGGGCAAGGAAGTTCTAACCCCCAAGGATCATCATTCCAAAAGGGGCAAGCAGGCCTTAAGCAGCCCAGGTGTAACAACCCTGTATTTTGTGATTATTTTAAATTTTTATTTTAATTATTTTAACTGAAATTCCTGATTTAAAACTTTACATTATTTATTAAAATGGATAAAAAAATTATTTTAAATATAAATTTTGTTTTCAATGTGAATTATAATTCCAAACATGAATAAATATAATATTTTCTAAAAATGTGGATTTTGGTCAAAATGGCCAAACTTTGACTTTTAAATTTAAAATTTAAATATTTGAATTTTATCTTTTATTATGAAAATAGATTTAATTTCAAGAATGCCGCTTTTCGTTTCGTTGAAATCGGACTAATATTGCGAAAGTTATGCTTTTTACAATATTGTGTGTAAATTATTTTATTGAACAAATTTGTTTATTTTAAATTTATATAAATAATATCTTTGCTTGTAAAATCATGTTCTAATTTGTGTAACATGATATGTTATGCATATACTTTATGTAACAGCCCAAATTTAAAAAAAATATTTTTATTCATTTTATTTTAAAAAAACTTTGGTGTTTAATTCTTTAAAAGTTTGAATTTAAGAATTTTCGTGAATTAGGTATAAATCATTTGCCCAATTTTATTTAATATAAACAAGCTCTGGAATTTTAGATTTTGGGTTAAATGTTGATTCTATTTGAAACTTTAAAATTTAAATTCTAACTTCTGATCATTATTTAAATTTTATATAATTACAGCATTTGTTTCGTTTTTCCATTTAATTTGGATATATACTTTGTGAATTAAGTAATAAACAATGTTGTAAAAAGCAACTAATCTATACATTTTATTGTATATGTTCTACTTCCGTTTTCTGGGTAAAGTAACAAATAAATCAAATGGATATGTAACAAATCAAAAAAAAATTAAGTTGAGTAATAAACAAAGTTGTAAATAGCAATTAAATTATACGTTCTATTTGATACGTTTTACATTTGTTTCTTGTTTATTTCTATGGTATTTATTTATACGGTACGTTATTTACTGAATTATTCTTTAGCATATATTTTATTGAATAAATAGAAAACAAATAAATATAAGATATGTTACTTTTTTATTTATTTTGGGAATACATTTCAATTTATTTATTGCCTTTATAATGCACCCCCTTTGATTCCATACTTTAGCCATTCAAATCAACAGCCACCTATTTGCCTTGCAATTCGCGTATAACATTTCACCTCATTCCACTTTTCCATTTGCTTCTCTTGATTTAGTAGGAATAAAATCCTTAAATTTCTCTAACGTTTCAATTATTTATTTCCTGTCGTTCTTCCCTCTAAATCGACGTGAAACTTCTCTGTTAAATACAAACTCACATACAAATTTATTTGTCGCATCTTATTTGATCATATTTTCGTGTGAAGCTTGCTCCTTTGTAAGTAATGGCTGTATATGTGTGTGTGTGTGTGTGTGTGTGTGTGTGTATTCATTTTCTTTTTTTCATCTTCCTTTTGCCTCGTTTTGGCCATGATTTCTTCACATATTTGCATGCTCTCCACTCTAGTGCCTTGGCCATCACCACCACCACCTCTCCTCCTCATCATCAACCACCTATTACATCCTCTTCCTCTGACCAGATCTGGCCATACCTTCCCCATGACCAAAAACTCCAAAAAAATGTTGCAAACTCCTTAAAACATGTCTAACCGAGCTTAGTCTTCATCACCATCACCTTTGATTGCCTTGGACACCTCCCCATGCTCCACCACCACCATGATATGATCATTTACTCTTAGCCTTACCTCTGTCCAGATCAGAAACATGTCACGGCCGAGGCCTAGGCCATGTAGTCGAGCCCAAAAGTTGACAAAAAAACTCCACCATGTTGCCTTGTCTCCTCACATTCATGTGTTATGACTCCTTTGCCACTTCTAGCACATGTAGTCGTGCCTCCATAGACTCAAACCCAATCCAAAACCACGCTAAACCTGACCATATTCACCCCCTAGGTCGAGCAAGTATATGTTGAAAGCATGGCAAAAACTATTTTGTTCAATTTGCTTTAATTTCAAAGTTGTTTCAAATTCAATGTGTATTGAATTTGTATTTGTATTTGGTCTTGTTTATGGGTTGTGACAAGATCATTAGCTTGGTTCTCTTCCACTTGAATCTTTTGTCATGTCATCATGCCTTCTGGAATTCATTCGTGTTGTTTGTTTTGCTAACTCCGGCATAAAAGGTGAGTAATTCACACATGACATGTGTGTCTGCCATTGCACTTAGAGGGTGCAGCATGATAGAGGGTTCTCGCTTCTTGGTTTGGTAGCGAACTGTTGACTCTTACTCCTACATGTCCCCACGGGGGTTGGTGGTGCAGTCGTGGGGCTGGCCGTAAAGGCAGAACACAGGTACCAATGTATGCTACAGTTGGCGTTACCCCACTGGCGTGGCCCATTACAGCAGGCAGCTTGAAAAAAGATTAATTATCAACACAATTTCTAGTGGACCACTTCCAACTAAGAAGAGCTGGAATGAAATGGAGAGATGCGCGAATGCACTGAAGCTTATAATAAATGAGAGTTGCTTTGCTGTCAAAGGTAGAGCTTCGACAAAGCAGCTCGGAACAATGACTAATGGTATAGTGTTCAGGAATAAGGATGCTAATGGGGTCAAGGCCCTTATGTTGGATCCATTGGTGATATCAGCATGATTAGGTCGGGATAGTAAGGAATGTGCCAGTCGATTGTTGCAGTTCTGTGACGACCCGGAATTTTTAACAATTTACAATGGAATAATTAATTGATTTTAAATATTCAGAAGTTAATTTTAAACTTGAATTCTAAATATCAATATTTACTTGATAATTAAATCATTGAATTATATAGTTTAAATATTGAATTTAATAAATTGAAATTGGGTAAATTGTTGGATCATAAATTTCTAAGCCTATTTAAAATAATATGAAGGCTTATAAAATTATAATGATGATAATGAAGATAATAGAAGGGTCGATTTAAAGGTAATTTGTTCAATTTTAAAAATATATCGTTCAAATTGAATTTAAAAATAGCATTCCGAGACACAGTCTCGGAATTCAACGAAACTAGTTCCATTGAATCTGTAATAGTTAGTTATTATCGGGTTTCAATTTTCGTAGCAATCGGAGTTGTCGTTTAATCCTGGCAGCTCAAAACGCTTAGAACTATTTTAATCGATATAATTTAAAACCGATCGTTTTCTTTTGTAACACGCGCATATGATCGAATTAGCTTTCGAAACATGTCCCATTTTGCTTGAAACGCGAGTAAAATTTTATAAGCGCCTGTCGACATGTCTAATTCGGGGTTCGAATTTCATGGTGCAATACGAGATAATTTCAATATTTAATTTTATAAACAAACGTACGCTAGAAGCTACCCAAATCAATTTTTATCAGCCGTTCCTCTCTCTCTATTCTCAAGCAAGGGATCGAACTCGATAAAAAAAAGAAGAATAATGGCCGCAGCCCTCTGATTCAAGTCACGATTTCAGATCGCGTAATTAGTGACGACGCGCGACAGAGGCAGCTCGCGTGCGTTGGTTTGTGGTGGCGGTCGCGAAGAGTCAAAGGGGGTGGTTCGCGAATGGGTCGCGATCGGTGGTGGAGCTTCCGAACTCGGGTTCGAGCGCGGCGACGTGGAGACATTGGAGGAGCGACGTAGGCTCGAGGATTGTTGCGCGTTGGCAGTGGGAGGCGATTTGATTTTTTCGGCAGAGGCAGTGGGGTTCTGAGTTTCTCGCGTAAGCTAGGGTTTCGACTTTTAGGTGAGTTTTCTCGTCTCTATTTATAAGAACCCGGGACCTCGAATAAGAATATCATTTCACTAGCATGACTTGCTTTCAAATTTTGGCCTCTGTCCTTGTCTGATTTGTGCAGAGACATGTGCTAAGAATGTTAATATGATACCTATGTTAGTGCTTACGTTTCCTAGTGCACTTATATATCAATGCAAATGGTAACACTGTTCATTTTGTTTCAGTGAAGGTACATGCGAAATGTACAGACAGTTTGGGAATTTAGTAACTAGGCACGTAAGTTTGAAAATTTGAAAATTGGGAATAGTTAGTAGTGTGGCATGTTTTGTGTTTTGAAGAGGGCGTGTTGCGATATTGAAATTTTGGAAATATGGAAGAGTCAGTAGCCTGGTATGTCAAATTTCGAAGTCTGACATGTTGAGTTTTTGGAAGTTTTTTTTTATTTTTATTTTTTTTTTAAATTCTAAATTATAGGTCTTATGTTTTAAATAGTTTGATTAAATATAATCATATAATAGGATAATCATTTAGTTCTTAAGTGGATCAAATGGAATTTAATAACAATGAACAAGTAAGTAATTAAGATAATGACTTAACTTAAATTGATTAAGGTTTTGAATGATAAATGGATGATTAACCAATATGATTGATTTAAGGGTTAATTAATTAATTTAAGCAATTATGGAAAAAGGTAAAAATGCATTAAGGAAAAAAAATCAAAGAATAATCATATGATGAAATTAACTTAAGATATTTATAACGGTAACTAAAAAAAAGAAAAGAGAAAATTTTAATTATTGGAAGCGATTAGATGGATCGTTAATTGGGTTGAAATTATTTTATGTTAAGTAATAGTAATTAACCAATGGATAACTACTTGATAAAAACAAATAAAAGAGTTATTTATTTAGTGTAATTAATTCAGGATTGGTTAATTAAAGAATTCAATTAAGGAGTATGATTAATTTAAGAATAATTGATCAATGGTGATTATAAGATAGATAATTTGAGTAATCAATCAAGGATCAATGTAAGTAATATGAAAGGATAGTTAAACCAGGGAATTAATTAAGATGAATAATGAAGGAATGATTGATTAATTTATTTGAAATAAATTAATGATAAATGAAGAAATCTAAGTGGCTGAGGTTAGTAATTAAATCACAATTAATTAAAATTCAATTAGAATCAATCGAATTGATTTGTATGTAATTTATTTTTGCTTATGGATGATTGAATGGCACTAGAAGCTTTGAATGAGTTGATATCTCTAATATGAGATGTTGTGTATTTCATTGGATAACTTGGGTTGGGATGACATGAGTTTTCGAAGAGACCGAGGTCGGGTATTAGGAAATACCCGAAAACCGCTTCGAATTTTTATAAATTGATTTGTGAAATCAAAATGCAGTATTGAAATGATTTAAGTGAATTGGATTAATTTATCTAAGTCTGATACTTAGAAATTTATATGTGAAATAAGTGTTGTCTATAGCAAATTGTGAATTGGTTAAATTGATATAAGTTACCCTGGGTTTTATGTAAGTTGTATGCTTTGAATTCCTTGTTGGATGGGATTACTCACGCTGGTTTCCAGCCTGACCCGGGTGTTACTTTGGTGTAATGCTCGGGTCAGACCGAGTATTACAGATTTTCAGGTGGGTACGTTCTGGAGCTCAGGAGGCGAGCTGGATGGCAGGAGCGTATAGAGTATTTCCGCTGTATTTATATTATTGTTAATCCGAGTCATGATAATTGTATGTATTCAGTGACTGTATATATATGTGAAACTTTGATGTATATTAAATGTAATCGATAGATATAGTATTCTTTTCTAAACTGTTAATTATTATTATATTTTATCCGCTGCGAATGTGAGATGTTTGGTGTTCCTGTTCTTCTTCTTCTATCTCTTTCTTCTTTTTCGTAACTATATGGAATTTTCGGCTTCGAAAATTCTGGGTCGTTACATTTGGTATCAGAGCGAGGTTAAGCGAGAACCTTGGCTCTGGTGGGGATTACTCATTTAATAGAGTCCGTAGTACTCTAGAATGGGTTGAGTAGGTATATATATGAGAGCTTACTTGTTATTTTCTTATATAAAGGTTTTTAATGATTTTATATAAAAGTATATTTTGATAATATAAAATGCAACATAACTGAAAGCTTGAATTGGAATTAAATTAAGTAGAAATAGAAATACAACCAAATTAAAATTTAATTGATTGTAAATGAAATTCTAGATCTGGTCCCAGAATTTGAAAATTTGTTTCAAAGTAATGAAAATTAATAAATAAGTATTATTTGGATAGTTGGGACTGGTTGCAAATAATGGGTTGTTTGAAAAGATAATTTGAAATAAATTCTAGGAGGATGAGTTTTGATTTTTCCCTGAAGTGTGATGTAAAAACACAAAGTGATATAAGTTTTGAACTTATAAGAAAGAAAGACTTTTGAAGTTGAAGCGGGAATTCAAATTGAGTAAGATTGATTGGATTAAGTGAATTGGGAATTTGTGATCTCAAAACGGGTTTGAGATTTAAAAATTGAAAATGGATGGACGTTTTAAAGTAAATTGGATGATATTATCCTAGTGTTAATAAAAATCTTTAAATTGAGAATGGTATTGTATAAATAAAATACATTTGAATAATTGAATTGTAAAATTAAACTTGTTTAAGAACTGTCTTCAAACTGGAAGATAAAATTGAATAATAAATTAAATTTTGAAAGGAAATAAATTGTATTAAGCTCTTATTTGAACCTTGAAATGCATAAGTAAAGATAATTTAAAATGGAATTTTGAGAATTGAACTCAGAAATTAAATTGATTAAAAAAAACTTTAAATAAAAGTTAATTTGGTTTAAAAAGGTAAACCAACCTTTAGGAATTTAACTCGAATTTATATAATTCGAGATAGTTTAAATTCAAGATTGAAATTGAATTTGGGTTGAATTAAGTGATTGGGTGATTGAAGATGTATAAGTTTAAAATTTTAAATGGGAAATTGAATTGGATTGTATTGAAATGATTTGAATTTGAAATGGGTTCAATTGATAATAATTCACATTGATTGGAATAATTTGAAATTATAATATAGTTGAACATGATTAAAATTAAATGGAATATGATTTAAATTGGGAAGGGAATCAAGATTGATTCGACTTGAATTGTGTTTAACCAAATTTTAATAGAAATTGAAGTTATTCAAGTTGGAATTGAGTCAATTAAATGGAAATTAGTTGGGGAAGTGAATAGTTTGACTCTTGACTATTTTCAACATAAATTGTTTTAATATAAACTTATTTTTCTAGGCTATTTACTATATACAACTTTTCTTTCTTAAAGCCAGATTATTTTATACTTGGTTTACAATTGTTTTGGAGCTGTTTAACTATTTTTCAACTGTTTTCTAAACTAATTACTATTTTTCGACTATTTCACAAACTAATTTCTATTTTACAACTATTTTGCAATTATTTAAAATTCCTGAAACTATTTAACTATTTTATAGCTATTTTATAAGCTAATAATTATTTTTCAACTACTTACCTATTTTTAAATTTTCAAGCTATTTTCTAAATATAAACTGGTCGGAGTTCAAACTGTTATTGATTTAAATACCCAACTGAGATAAGAATTGAAGTGATAATCCAAATGGGTATCAAGGCAATTGTAAATAAGTGAAGGGGAATTTAAGGAAATGTGAATAGAAAGGAAATTGATTTGGCTGATAATCAATGGAAAAAAACGTAGGATGTACGTATATTATTCTATTCGCATAGTGATTTGATGCAGATTCGAGCACAGAATTTCGAGATAGTTTATCGATCTGAGTTGGGATTTTTCACTCGATTTTCGACGGCGAACCTGGATATGGATTGTTGATTGGTTCTGCATATTCTCTATCATAGTTATGGCTATACAAGGAGAATGACGGTTTCTAATCAAGAAACCAGATCTGAGTCCGCACTAGGAAGTCGGGTGGACAATACTAGTTCGGAAGTGAAATTGTGTGATCGAGTGGGCAATCAGATTGGTATAGCGTACGAATGAGATGTGTATATCGTACGGATTTGAATGGAATTGATATTGAAGAGAGTAACCAAATTTGAATATTTGGTTTTGAATAAACAAAGTTATATATCTTTGATATATAAGATAGATCTTCCCTTGTTGAATCTATTGACGGAAGGAAAGGATTTTTGAATGTGTTTGGTAGTATAAAAGGAGGTTTATACAAGTTTGAAAAGGATCCAAAGTTTTTAAATTATATATATATCTGAATATATATATAAAGGATCTTATGAGGATTTTGGAAAAAGGTATTGGGAACCTTTAGATTTGGAAAGGCTTTTGATTTTTGGGTAAAATCAATATTAAATTTGAAAAGCCTAGTTTGTGAATTATCGATTTTGGAATTATCGATTTTGTATAAAGGAGCTTTGTATGAGATCATACTAGGTGTATGATTTGGAAGATGCTATATGTGTATAGTATAAAGTGTTTTGATGATGGCTCTGGGGAAAAAGGCGCTCCCTTGAAACGAGCTTCTCAGGAGTGCCACCGGGTGGTGCTGCCTTGAGCCCCAAGGGGGGGTTCTAAAGTTGATCATGTGAGGAGTCCGGACAAAACTAGTTCCTGAGGATTATGAGTAGAGTATACCATAGCGAAAGTCTTATGTGCCGCTGAGAGCCAACGGTTACATGGACTTTTGCTGCGATGGCAACGTAACCCAGGATGTAACTGCGCCTATGGTATAACATAACGAAAGTCGTGTGTGCCGCTGAGAGCCAACAGTCTGCGTTTGATTTTATATCGGTAGACTACGACCTATGTAGGAGTGGAGAGGTTTCATTTTGACAGCGAAAATCAGAGGCCGCTGAGAGCCTACAGTTGCATGGACTTTTGCTGTGATGGCAAGGTAACCCTGGGATGTAATTATGATCTGTTGTGGGTTCCATGGCATAATCGAGAGGTCGTGGAGAGCCTGCAGTTACATGGACTTTTGCTGCGACGGCAACGCAACCCTGGAATGTAACTGTGACCATGGATGGGGGTGATGATTTCCAGAGCATTCTCACCAAGGATATTTCCTCTATTTTCAAAGACTGTTTTCTATATTTCCAATAAAATTATTTTTCAAGTATTTTCACTGGATGTTGAAAACGGGTCTGCCAAGCACTTGTAGATTTTCTGTCTTACGCCTGATCAACGCATGACCGAATTTCTATGAGAATGAGGATGGACTGGTTGAGACATCGAGTTATAAAAAGTATTTTTATAAAAAGTTATTTCAATAGTATTATGTGAATTCAAAAGATTTTCTAAAATTTTAAAATAAAAGGTTGGAATTTTGGAAAATCAAGGGAAACCCAAACTGAAATTATAAAAAAAATTGAAACTCGAGAATTTTAATGAAGTGATTTTGTAATTAAAATCGAATATTGATTTAGAAGTTGGAAATCAGCTAATTGGCTAAATAATTAATTAATAGAGTATGTTAATAAAATTTAACTTGGGTAAATAAAATGGATTGTGAATTAATAATGGAGTTTGGAATTGAATTCGAATTGTAAATAGAATTTGATTTGGATTTGATAATGAATTAAATAGTGGAGATGCTATAAAAATAGAAATAGAATGGAGTTGGATCGAAAGAGTGATGGTTTGAATAATAAACAAATTTCAAGTGTGATATGAATAATATTTAACGAAATTTGCAAGTAAATTAGATATAAGAGAAGTGTTGTCGAATGAAATGAAAGTGAATTATAATAGAAATGGTTTGAGTGCAAACAAAACCCAAGTGAATAGAAATAAATTGAGAATAACTTTGTATTAATGAAATAAATTCGAAATGAGTTAAGTAAGTAAATTAAAAATTTTAAATGGGTTAATTGAGTTAAATAATAAATGGATGAAGTCTGATTAAATAAAAACTAAATCAAAGTGGTGATTGGAATTGGATTATCAGACTGAACTCAATTTGGTGGTATATAAATTTGAAGTATAAATGAGTTAAGTATGTGCTTGGATATTATTTTGATAAATTGAGAAGGTGAATTTGAAATTAAAATTTAAAATGGATGGGCTAACTGAATTTAATGGAAGTTGCTTAAATGAGAATCAAATAGAAGCAAACTTAAGTTTGATGTTGGAATAAACTAAAGTAAATTCACTTAAGTTTAAAATTTACGGAGGCTTGGCTTCGAGTAAGAGTGAAAGCCCATTAAATAAAAGCTTGGATTGAATTAATTTGGGAATGGCTAGAAGTATACAAGAACGGAATGTGTCGAGCTAAATGTATAGTTGGTAAATAAATTAGAAATGAAATGGGAGTAGTTACAGAATGAGTTGAAATTAATTTAAAGTAGTTATAAACTGAATAAATACTCTATTAAACGAATATTGTCGAATTGGTATAGAATGAATCGCCGTATGACGTAAATAGAAGTAATTAAAATTCTATAAATTGATAGAGATTTAATAAATTAATTTTTGAATCATTTGAAGTAAATACGAGTTGGTTTGGATTAAAAAAAAAATTAAACATAAGCAATTGAGTTGTAAACCATTAAAATTGAATGAAATGGCATATAAATTTGGTTGAAAGCAATTGGATTGGCTTTGAATCATATAAATCGTTTATGGTAAGCATTTGGTGTTTGATGCTTTTGTAATGCTTGTGATTTGCTATTAAAGTAAGTGAAATGCTAATAAATTCTATATATATGGCACTTACATATTTAAATTGAATAAGTACAGGTACCTAAAGGTCGTTTGGCTGATTTGGATTGCGCTAATTGCTTAAATTTATAAGCTGCTTGCTTAAAATGCTAAATAAGGTACGCCTACACAATAAAAATAGGAATTATGAACTGTTTTTGCTTTTCCGACCGGGTGGGTCGATGTATATATATTGATATCTCTTATCAAATTGCAAAAGCTCCTCCATACAAAGGAGACTCAGCCAAAAAATTTCGAAAATATTGAGAGTTGGAAAATATTTGAGAAAATTTTTGTTAAGCAATAAAACTATTTCAAATTTGAAACCAAAATAAATTAGTGGATGAAACTAATTTAAAATAATAATATGAAGCAGTTATAAATGAAAGATAAAATTTAATACTCAAAAGTGAAGATAAATGAAATTCATATGAAATGAGAAAGCTAATTTGAATCGAAGTAGGTATGAAACATATGTGAGGAAATGTATCAAATGATTTGAAAGGTTGCGATTGGATATTATTGTTGTGTAAGATATGTAGGTATTATAAAGGGAAAATAAAATTTGATTTGATTACGAAGGATAAATTTGAATTGCCCGACTGAGAGGTATGTATTTAAATTTCTGTATGAAATTGGATTGGGTTTTTGATCTAGCCACTTGGCTTTTGTTTTCTTTTGGAATTTGAAAGCCCGTAGAGGCCTTTTGTAGTAGTACCGAGCTAGCCGCGCAAAGGAGACGATGGCAAAAAATTTCAGGAATTTAGAGAGTTAGAAAAATTTTGATAATTCAAAATTTGGTTTTAAATTGAAATTTAGATGATTGGGCAAAAGGATATTGTTTGAAACTATAGAAGGTTTTGGGAAGTTGGTTGATTAATAAAAGATAGTTGGTAGGATGTTGATAAAACTGATGGTTTTAAGGGGAAAGGTAAACGGGTATTGGCCCATTCTCCCTAAATAGTAATTTCGGGGACGAAATTCTTTTAAGGGGGGAGGAATGCGACGATCCAGAATTTTTAACAATTTACAATGGAATAATTAATTGATTTTAAATATTCAGAAGTTAATTTTGAACTTGAATTCCAAATATCAATGTTTACTTGATAATTAAATCATTGAATTATATAGTTTAAATATTGAATTTAATAATTGAAATTGGGTAAATTGTTGGATCATAAATTTCTAAGCCTATTTAAAATAATATGAAGGCTTATAAAATTTATAATGATGATACTAAAGATAATAGAAGGGTCAATTTAAAGGTAATTTGTTCAATTTTAAAAATATATCGTTCAAATTGAATTTAAAAATAGCCTTCCGAGGCACAGTCTCGGAATTCGACGAAACTAGTTCCATTGAATCTGTAATAGTTAGTTATTATCGGGTTTCAATTTTCGTAGCAATCGGAGTTGTCATTTGATCCTGGCAGCTCAAAACGCTTAGAACTATTTTAATCGATATAATTTAAAACTGATCGTTTTCTTTTGTAACTTGCGCATATGATCGAATTAGCTTCCGAAATACGTCCCATTGTGCTCGGAAGGCGAGTAAAACTTTATAAGCGCTTGTCGGCACGTCTGATTCGGGGTTCGAATTTCACTGTGCGATACGAGATATTTTAAATATTTAATTTTATAAACAAACGTACGCTAGAGCTACCCAAATCAATTTTTATCAGCCGTTCCTCTCTCTCTGTTCTCAAGCAAGGGATCGAACTCGATAAAAAAAAAAGAATAATGGCCGTAGCACTCTGATTCAAGTCACGATTTCAGATCGCGTAATTAGTGACGATGCGCGACAGAGGCAGCTCGCGTGCGTTGGTTTGTGGTGGCGATGTCGCGAAGAGTCCAAGGGGGTGGTTCGCGATTGGGTCGCGATCGATGGTGGAGCTTCCGAACTCGGGTTCAAGCGCAGCGACGTGGAGACATTGGAGGAACGACGTAGGCTCGAGGATTGTTACGCGTTGGCAGTGGGAGGCGATTTGATTTTTTCGGCAGAGGCAGTGGGGGTCTGAGTTTCTCGCGTAAGCTAGGGTTTCGACTTTTAGGTGAGTTTTCTCGTCTATATTTATAAGAACCCAGGACCTCGAATGAGAATATCATTTCACTAGCATGACTTGCTTTCAAATTTTGGCCTCTGTCCTTGTCTGATTTGTGCAGAGACATGTGTTAAGAATGTTAATATGATACCTATGTTAGTGCTTACGTTTCCTAGTGCACTTATATATCAATGCAAATGGTAACACTGTTCATTTTGTTTCAGTGAAGGTACATGTGAAATGTACAGATAGTTTGGGAATTTAGTTACTAGGCACGTAAGTTTGAAAATTTTGAAAATTGGGAATAGTTAGCAGTGTAGCATGTTTTGTGTTTCGAAGAGGGCGTGTTGAGATATTGAAATTTTGGAAATATGGAAGAGTCAGTAGCCTGGTATGTCAAATTTCGAAGTCTGACATGTTGAGTTTTTGGAAGTTTTTTTTTTATTTTTATTTTTTTTAAATTCTAAATTATAGGTCTTATGTTTTTAAATTGTTTGATTAAATATAATCATATAATAGGATAATCATTTAGTTCTTAAGTGGATCAAATGGAATTTAATAATGATGATCAAGTAAGTAATTAAGATAATGACTTATCTTAAATTGATTAAGGTATTGAGTGATAAATGGATGATTAACCAATATGATTGATTTAAGGGTTAATTAATTAATTTAAGCAATTATGGAAAAAAAGTAAAAATGCATTAAGGAAAAAAAATCAAAGAATAATCATATGATGAAATTAACTTAAGATATTTATAATGGTAACTAAAAAAAAGAATAGAGAAAATTTTAATTATTGGAAGCGATTAGATGGATCTTTAATTGGGTTGAAATTATTTTATGTTAAGTAAGAGTAATTAACCAATGGATAACTACTTGATAAAAACAAATAAAATAGTTATTTATTTAGTGTAATTAATTCAGGACTGGTTAATTAAAGAATTCAATTAAGGAGTATGATTAATTTAAGAATAATTGATCAATGGTGATTATAAGATAGATAATTTGAGTAATCAATCAAGGATCAATGTAAGTAATATGAAAGGATAGTTAAACCAGGGAATTAATTAAGATGAATAATGAAGGAATGATTGATTAATTTATTTGAAATAAATTAATGATAAATGAAGAAATCTAAGTGGCTGAGGTTAGTAATTAAATCACAATTAATTAAAATTCAATTAGAATCAATCGAATTGATTTGTATGTAATTTAGTTTTGCTTATGGATGATTGAATGGTATTAGAAGCTTTGAATGAGTTAATATCTCTAATATGAGATGTTGTGTATTTCATTGGATAACTTGGGTTGGGATGACATGAGTTTTCGAAGAGACCGGGGTCGGGTATTAGGAAATACCCGAAAACCGCTTCGAAATTTTATAAATTGATTTGTGAAATCAAAATGCAGTATTGAAATGATTTAAGTGAACTGGATTAATTTATCTAAGTCTGATACATAGAAATTTATATGTGAAATAAGTGTTGTCTATAGCAAATTGTGAATTGGTTAAATTGATATAAGTTACCCTGGGTTTTATGTAAGTTGTATGCTTTGAATTCCTTGTTGGATGGGATTACTCACGCTGGTTTCCAGCCTGACCCAGGTGTTACTTTGGTGAAATGCTCGGGTCAGACCGAGTATTACAGATTTTCAGGTGGGTACGTTCTGGAGCTCAGGAGGCGAGCTGGATGGCAGGAGCATATAGAGTATTTCCGCTGTATTCATATTATTGTTAATCTGATTCATGATAATTGTATGTATTCTGTGACTATATATATATGTGAAACTCTGATGCATATTAAATGTAATTGATAGATATAGTATTCTTTTGTAAACTGTTAATTAGTATTATATTTTATCCGCTGCGAATGTGAGATGTTTGGTGTTTCTGTTCTTCTTTTATCTCTTTCTTCTTTTTCGTAACTATCTGGATTTTTCGGCTTCGAAAATTCCGGGTCGTGACAAGTTCAGTGAACACATTGTTAGAAAAGGCTTATGACCAGATGCATTTGGATAGAAAAGATCTGAAACCGTGAAAATCTCGGGATCTCGTAGATGGCAATGGAACCTGTTGAATGTATAGACCTACTTGTAGTGTCAGGAGAAGTGACCGCAAGAGAGTGTGGGTTGTGACCTTTTGTTGAGTATACGAGTATATGATTTTTCTTCGATGATAATTAACATATATATGTATATATTCATTTAAATGTATTTGTTAATGTACTATTTTATTTTTCACATAATCAAATAAATATTTGCTGAATAAAATAAATAACACGGTATTTAAATTCAAACAGATATTTTATTCAAACAAATATTTATTACAATTTTGAATAGTACAAATTTGAACTCTCACTATATCTATACAAATTCAATACATTTTCAATTACATCACAATTTCTAATTTACAAATACACCTCATTACAAAATGCTCATTCACTCGTATTTATCTTCAATTTTATTCCAAATTGAATCCAGCATCTAAGCAATCTGCAAAAATAAATACTGACGCAGTAGAATTGAAAAGAAAATATTTTTGTAGTGTAAAATAAAATGTATTTTGAAAATATTTTTTGCCTCGGTTATTTGGGTTGTTTGTCATCATTTAAATTTGAATTCATCATACACGAACAGCTTGTGACATGCACAGTGTATCACTGTACATGCCACACGGCCGTGCACACCAATATACACTTGATAAAGTTACAAGGACAGGTGAGCACAAGGTCAAACCCAAATCAAAAGCCGGGTTCAACTCAAGTGAAATAAATATTAAGTCACGATATCAACGCAAGGTCAAACCCGAGCTTTGAGTTGGATTCAACGCTGGAGTATTACAAAATTGTCAAGTATAAGTGAATATACAACATGCATATATACACATATAGTCATACATGTATATACATAGTGGGTATATATATATATATATAGACAGTGCAGCAAAGCCAAACTGCAAACTGACTCGAAAGAACATAATGCAGACAGTGATAAATATGCAGTGCAGTGCAACTCAAATGTGCATATATGGTGACAAACAAGTTTAAAACAATGAGACGGCAAGGATATGAATGCAAGCAGTATACTGCAGTGAAGACTGTACTCAGACTACAAGTGCAAAACAAAGTAAATCTCCATATGGCATAACCAAGTGAATATGCAATATGTACACAAGTGAATGCAACTTAGAGCTCAATGCAATCAAATAGCTCGATTACAACAAATGGAGATGCAACCAAATCACAGATATCCAGACTAAATGCAAAGACCAGTGATGCAACTCAATACAGCAAAGACCAGTAAAGCAACTCGAGGCAACCAGAAAATATGCATGTAATATATGTGGTTCAAACTAAATCAACATCATCAGGGATGGAACAAAATGCCAGATATCAAGTAGAAGAACAAGGCTGCAAACAGACAATAATGCTACAAAAGGTACCAGACTCGATTGAATTAAATACAACAAGATAACAGTGAAACAATCCAGGCAGCATCAAAATGCAAACTATGATGAGCTCAAACAATTCCGAAAACATGGAAATGGGTCACCGCAACCCAAAGCTAACACATGCATATTGAAGCACATAATGCAAGCCTGCAAACGACAACAGACTCAAGCGCTACCAGAATTTATTAAGCTATACAGGTCTGTGATGATATCAAGTGAAGGCCACAGCAGCTCATATGAGCAATCTCAAACATGATACTAGTGACATGCATAGGTAAACATCAAGTGATGCAGCAGACATGTATGCATACATACATTAGAAGCAGATCGACTCAAGCAGTGGACAGGAAACTCAACAAAGATCAACTGAACATCATAACCATACCACAATGTATCAAATGTCAAGGACGTAAGTAAATAATGTACAAGCCGAAGTTAACATAAATTTAAATTGAACAGTGACAGTGCCGAAGTCAAGAAAATCAACACAATCAAAGTCAAATTCCAACATGCGACAGAGATGAACAAAATCAATATCAAGTCGAGCCAAAACCAGTGCTACCAGAAGTCAAAGCCGAAGTCAGGTGATGTTGAAAAACTAGATGAAAGCAGAAAACAAAAATTGGAACATGCCAGAAACAAGTTCAACTACGAAGGCCGAAGTCAGAAAGAATTCAAAACCGTGGTGAGCAAGGCAATTCAAAGCCCTGAGTATCAAGTAAAATCAAAAATATACAAAGTGACAAAGTCAGAAATCACATCACCATCATCCATACGAAAATCAGTGGCCGAGACAAATTCAAGCTTTGACGAATTCGTATAAAATATACGAACAAAAATATAAGGGTTCGAACCCTATATAAACCCTAAACATCATCGGAAAAGGGTGCATTCAAGTTCGAGCTAAACAAAGAATAATCATTAAACTCGAATCATCGATCGAGTTCAAGCATTCAACCAGTAAAGAAAAAGGAACAAATCACATACCATTATAGCCGAACTCGATCAGATAGAGCAAGTGTGTGCAAAAATAGAAGAGATGATCATTCGACTGAGAAACCAAAGAAGGATTGTATAATCGAACGATCAATTGAAGCGGTGGCTCAATTTCCTGGAACCCTAATTATAAACGAACGGGCAAAGCAACAGTTTTCACAAAGAAGAAGGATGGGCCGAAAAATAAAGAAAGAAAGGGATATTATTACTTATATTAGGCCGACCTTTTTTATCCACTTGGGCTTATATTTAATTTAGGGTTTTGATTTCTTTAAATTGATTTTAAATTTGTATTTTCCTTTTTAAACTCTTGTATTTTCTAGTCGTGTGACTATGGGACAAACTACGTGACGTACTTTGAGAATTCGCAATTCAGTGGCTGAGTTGTGGCAGGTTTTTGAGCATAGAGTTAAGGCTAGTCAATAGCGGGTGTCACGAGTTTACGTGTGTAAGCGTATGACTGCTTAATTTCTAGTAGAAACCTCGGGGGCAGCATGTACGTAGGGTTTTGCCGAAGCTGGGTAAATTCTGTGTCGTTCTATTTCTGTATTTATTATTCTGCTATTATCTGTGTTATTATTCTGATATATCTGTGCTAAAATTATTGTATACACTTTCACAATAAATTTTTATAATTGATAGCATCACCCTATTTACCCCCCTCTGGGGTGAAATCGATCCTACTTGTGGTATCAGAGCCAGGTTCAAAAGTTATTTTTGTTTTAAAAAAATTGATTTTTTTCAAAAACCAATTTTTGTTTTAATTTTTTTTAAATGGCTTCTTTTAATACTGCTTTTGCTGAGGGTCAGTCTATAGTTAGACCACCAATGTTCAATGGTGAATATGCTTATTGGAAAAATAGAATGAAATTTTTTTTGAAACCATTGATGCTTGGAATATTGTTGAGACAGGTTATAGAGCACCCACTATAGTTGTAAAAAATCAAGAAATTAAAAAACCATTTGATCAATGGAAAGATCTAGAAAATAAGTTACAGAATGCTAATGCTAAAGCTATGAATGTGATTATTTGTCCATTAGATCAATTTGAATTTAATCATGTCTCACATTGTCTAACTGTGCAGGAAATATGGCACACATTGGAAGTGACTCACGAAGGAACATCTCAACTCAAGGAATCTCGCCTTGCCATGCTGAGTAGCGAATACGAGAATTTTTCAATGGCCAAGGAAGAAAATGTTAAAGAGATGTACGGACGGCTTTCCAACATCGTATACAAATCAAAAGCTCTCGGAAATTCATACACGGAATTGGAAATAGTCTGAAAAATCCTCAGAGTCCTTCCATAAAGTTTTAAAGCAAAAGTGACTGCCGTTGAAGAATCGAAAGATTTTAAAAAAATCAAAGTTGAAAAACTCATCGGAAATCTTCCCACTTATGAGCTAGAAATGAAATTCAAGGAAGAGCGTTAAAGAGGAGATACTCGAAAGAAATCAATAGCTCTTAAAGAAACAACTGAAAGTGATGATGATGACGATGATGATGGAGCAGCAGAGCTGGAAATGGTAATAAAGAGATTCAAAAAGTGGAACCAAAAATACGGAAATCCAGCTCTAAATCAAAAATTAAAAAGCAAAATAATCAAAATTCTAGATAACCTATAATAGCAAGAAATCATCTATCATAAGTGCAACAAACCCTGCCACATCAAGCCCAATTGTCCTCGAAATCAACACGGCATTGAAAAGAATTCAAAAAGGAAAAGTTTTGCAGCCACGTGGAATAAAAGTAATGATTGTAAAATCACTAGCAGTGAGAGTAAGAAAGTAGAACTGTGCCTTCGAGGTGATATAACTGATAGCGACAATGATGAGCCAAGCGAGGTATCAAAACTCACTCACTCAGAATTGCTTATATATTTCCACGATGTAAATGGCTGTTTTGAACAACTTAGGGAGAAGTATGCCAAACTTGAATCACAAAAAGACACTTTGATAGATTTAAATAAACAACTTGACAAATTAGTTTACCAAAGTAGGGTCCCTAAGTGAGATAAGTGTCCAACATTCGAAGAAGTCGTTAAAAAATCAGAAATCAAAATTATATCGCTTGAAAATGAAATTTCGATTTTGAAAGAAAGTGCAAATACTCGAAGTGAAAATTCTGTTAAAAAGTGCACACAATTATTGAACGAAAATGAATCTCTCAAAATACAAGTCCAACAATTGTCAACGACTTTAGAAAAATTTTCCAAAAGTGAAAGATCGTTTAATATACTATTAGGGAAACAAACTATTAATAGAGTTAGACAAGGACTTGGATATAATCAATCTGAAAATGTTAGAAATGAAATTAATCAAGTCAATTCAATAGACACAATTTTGTAGAAAATTTGGACACAATCAAAATAATTGTTCGTATAGACCCAAACACGTGAAAACTATACCAATTTGGGTTCCAAATGGCACAAATATAAAATCCCTCAAAGTTAAAAAAATCTGGGTGCCGAAAGGAACATATATAAAAAGTTTTGGGTCTCCACAAAATTATTTTTCAAAATCAATTGCCACTAACAACCATGGACCTATAAAAACAAATAGGTCACAAAAATCTTTCATCGTGTAGGTGTGGTGGCAGGCTAAGGAACAACAATTGTGTTAGTTGGATTCTGGCTGTTTCAAGAACACAATGGGCGACAAATCACTGTTCCTTAGCTTAGTATAAAGGTGGTAGAATCACAATGGGCAACAACGAAAAAATATCGTAAAGGTAAAAGAGGTAATGGTATATTCATCTTGAACAATATATTAATGTGATAATCTGCACCATATTTGTTTTGAATTAATTCAGCCAGTTATGTGATAAAGAAATAAATGTTGATGATTAATATGACTTGTTTAAAATTGTTAACCAATCATCTTTGAACTATTTGGACTATTGACGATGATTGTTGATTGCTCCTAATACACATGGATATACCGGTTACTTTACTACTGACACTATGGTCATTATATGTAAAGTTGCACGACTTCAATTCAATTTCAATTAAAAGCTGTTAAAAATGATTTCAAGAAATTTGTTGAAACTTCACGGTCTAGTCTATAACATTCAATTAATGATAATCTCGAGTGAAAGAAAAATTCAGATGTAGATTACACTAGTAATCTAGTTGGTAGAAAAATTACTAGTTAAACATGATTTATGTTGAAACATTCATTAACTGCATCATTTTTCAAAGAAAATATCTGAATATTTTCCGTTTCAAATAATTTTCAAAAAGCAGGCATCTTTTTCTTATAAAACCCCATCTAGAAGATAATTTTTGACCTTGTTTAAGGTTAGTCATCGTAGAAAAATTAATTTTACAATTTGATTTTAAATGATTACATTAACTAATCTGACTCCCTACTAATTATCGAAAAGATAAATAGTGATTGAAAAAGTGACGAGTGTTGATATTAATCATATATTATAACTTAAGATGGTATAATTAATAAATTTCTTTAGAAATTTAAACAAGAGTTATAAACACTTTTTGTTAGTAAAAATTCCACGACCATCTCTAGTTCTATCATATTTCTATCGACCATCACTCATCAAAATCCAATATAGTATGTTAATATGTGGTACTTTAAATAGGAATAGTTCGTTTTTCATTTTATATTTTTTTTAAATATCCAAAGTATTCACTCTCATTTAAAAGTCCTCGCGGTTATGCATGTTGAATTATTTGGAATTTTTTATTATATGCTTCTATGCTCATTTAAAAGTCCTCACGGTTATGCACGTATGTAATGCATATCAAAATTGATTTATTAAATAAACAAGTTGAATCTAATCCCATTTAAAAGTCCTCACGGTTATGCGTGGTTAGAAGATACTTGAATTCGTTTTTTTTAATGGAATACTACTAATCTCATTTAAAAGTCCTAATGGTTATGCTTGGTTAATAGATATTCAAATTCCTGATATAAATATACCACAAATAGACACGACTATAAGGTTTTATATGATGACATTATTCCTATCATTCTAAAGTGGAATATGCTTGAAACGGAATATTTATGATTCTTGTTTGATTTTTTTATTGAAATTTAATATTTATATTCGATTGAGTTTTAATGTTGTATTAACGTCTATCACTTTATCTCTATTTTTCTATCACTATTACTCGTTTGCTGATAACAAAAGGGGGATAGAAAAGTTAAGATTTTGACAAATAAAGGTCAAATATTTTCTATTTGCATTTACGCTTATTTGCATATTTTTATATACATGCATATATGAAGGAGGAGCTTTGCGTAGAGAGGAAGCATTCAAATAGGGAGAGCAAATTGAATGATTAAATACATTTAACAAATTCAAAATCGTAAATATATGTTTGTTATCACCAAAAGGGGGAGACTGCTGAATATGCGAGTATATGATTTTTGTTTGATGATAATAAACATATATATATATATATATATATGTATATATATTCATTTAAATGTATTTGTTAATATACTATTTTATTTTTCACATAATTAAATAAATATTTGCTGAATGAAATAAATAATACAGTATTTAAATTCAAACAGATATTTAATTCAAACAAATATTTTTACAATTTTGAATAGTCAAATTTGAACTCTCACTATACATACAAATTCAATACAATTTCGGTTACATCACAATCTCTAATTTACAAATACACCTCATTTCATATCGCTCATTCACTCGTATTTATCTTCAACTTTATTCCAGATTGAATCCAGCATCTGAGCAATCTGCAAAAATAAATACTGACGTAGTAAAATTGAAAAGAAAATAATTTTGCAGTGTAAAATAAAATGTATTTTGAAAATATTATTTGCCTCCGTTATTTGGATTGTTCATCATCATTTAAATTTGAATTCATCATACACGAACAGCTTGTGACATGCACAGTCTATCACTGTACATGCCACAAGGCCGTGCACACCAATGTACACTTGATAAACTTACAGGGACAGGTGAGCACAAGGTCAAACCCAAACCAAAAGTCGGGTTCAACTCAAGTGAAATAAATATTAAGTCATGATATCAACACAAGGTCAAACCCAAGCTTTGAGCTGGATTCAACGCAGAAGCATTACAAAAGTGTCAAGTATAAGTGAATATACAACATACATATATACACATATAGTCACACATGTATATACACAGTGTGTCTATATATATAGACAGTGCAGCAAAGCCAAACTGCAAAATGACTCGAAATAACACAACGTAGATAGTGATAAATATCCAGTGCCGTGCAACTCAAATGTGCATATATGGTGATAAACAAGTTTAAAACAATGGGACAGCAAGGATATGAATGCAAGCAGTACACTACAGTGAAGACTGTACTCAGACAATAAGTGCAAAACAAAGTAATGCTCCAGATGGGATAACCAAGTGAATATGCAATATGTACACAAGTGAATGCAATTCAGAGATCAATGCAATCAAATAACTCGAGTACAACAAATGGTGATGCAACCAAATCATAGATGTCCATACTAAATGCAAAGACCAGTGATGCAACTCAATACAGCAAAGACCAGTGAAGCAACTCGAGGCAACCAGAAAATACGCAAGCAATATATGTGGTTCAACTAAATCAACATCATCAGGGATGGAACAAAATGCCAGGTATCAAGTAGAAGAGCAAGGCTACAAACAGACAACAATGCTACAAAGGTACAGACTCGATTGAATTAAATACAATAAGATAACAGTGACATAATCCAGGCAGCATCAAAACGCAAACTATGATGAGCTCAAACAATGCCGAAGACATGGAAATGGGTCACCGCAACCCAAAGCTAACACATGCATATTGAAGCACATAATGCAAGCCTACAAACTACAACAGACTCAAGTGCTACCGAAATTTATTAAGCAATAATAAGTGTACAGGTCTGTGACGATATCAAGTGAAGGTCACATTGCAATTTGCAGAAAACTTAAGAATAAAATACCGAGTTCCTTTTCAATTATTTTAAAATTATATATATATATATATATATATATATATATGTATGTATATATATATATATTTGTGTGTGTGTGTAATCATATCTTTTATATATATTAAATCATGTTTGGAAATTAAAATTAAGATTTATTTTTCAAAACAAATGTGTTGTAAACTACTATAACGGTCTTCCCACTTTGAAACTCGAAAATGAACGTCGATGATGCGTGCACTCATTACCGAAATTATTTTCCAGCGACAGAGAGAGGAGTATAGAACTTATTTCCTTCTAAAATTCCTTTAAGCATTTCTTTCAAATCTTATTGAAATATTTATATCATAAAATACTTCCAAATAATACTAATATTATATTCCAAAATCTTTCGAAAGAAATTTCCAAAATCCTGGAACTTAAGTTTTCAATTTTCAATTTATATTCATTTTATGTGTAAATCTTATTTCACAACCAACTATTCATGGAATTTCACTTCCCAATAAACAATTATATCACGTCCAATTATATTGGTTTTAAAATTATTCTTTAATATACAAAATATAATACTACGAAAAATTATTTCATTTACCTAAATTTCAAAACAATTATGTGTCGGTTTACCCTATTAAGTGTTTAAAAACCCCTATCGATGCCATAGCGTCATATGTTCCGACCAGAATTTATAACTACAAATGAAAACAAATTAACACATTAAAAAAACCTTTTACAACACTAAAACATATGCTCTCTCATATATATACACTCTGCAACACATTTTAGGGTATTACTACCCTATTCTATATGAGTTCAGACCCCACAAAGCTAAGGTTATCGCTAAACCTGGCTCTGATACCAAATGTAATGACCTGCCTTTCTGGACGGTTTAAATTGATGATAAACCACACAAGTCAGACTCAAATCATTCAAATGGAAGATTGTTATGGGGTAAATAAGAAAAAATAGAGAAAGAAAGAAAACAAAACACAGAATCTCACAGCGGAACGACAAAATATAATAATCAAATAAACAGTTCATGGAGCTATTTTACAAATAACATTTGATTACACTTTTAAAAAACAGAATCAGAGTACATACAACAGTAATAAGTAATGCAGCGGAACAACATGATGCAGTGGAATGATAGAATAAATAGTAGTAGTACTAAATCTTCGTCTTCGTCCTCTAGAAAATAGTCTTCGATACACTGAAAAGCTCAGACTGGCCCGAGCGAATTGAAAAGACAAAACACTCGAGTTAGAACTAAAAGATTTTATGTAGTTAAATCAACAGTAAATAAATATGAATGTAACAACATGGGAGAGGTTTACCGGTTTTGACACCTTCTATCCAGTGTCAAACGTGAGTGCAATAACTTAAGAGATGTTCGGGATTCCATCTCCAAAGGATCCATTAAACTATTTACATACATAGTATAATATGCTATTAAATAACGTCTACAGTAAAGTATTAAAATAACGTTAAAGTGTTACCCATATCCCCCTTAACACATTTTACACATTCCCATTGTCTATACAGTACCATAAGCTCCTCCATAAACTGAAGGGTTACCCAGAGGGCATTCCATGGGTATGGTATAAAATAAACTCATAGATGATGCGATAGGGCATGGGAACACGACACTCGAGGCAATACCAGGGTAGGACTCTTCCGTTTTGCAGAATCGAGCTTATGGTAACGAATAGCAGCTACTATCACCCACATCGGAACACACTCCCATTATCAAATTAAGGGTTGGCCACGAAATCAATTACAAAGTCATAATATGGTTTCGAAGAACCACGTCCGATCGGAGGTCCGACTTCACTTGGCCCAGGTATAACTCCTATTTTAGTCGCATCTAAGCTGACTCACGGGAGTCAGGGTCACGAGAATTGTAACATCCAGCCTTTTTGTATGTTTTAGGTAGACACACATGTCGGCTTAAACCATACAGAAGGGCGGATTGTTATGGGTTAAATAAGAAAAAGGAGAGAAAGAAAAAAACAAAACAGAATCTCGAAGCGGAATGACAAAATATAATGATCAAATAGCAGTTCATTAAGCTGTTTGCAAAACATTTAATTATATCTATGCAACCCCGATCAGAGTTACACGTACCAGAGAATAACAATAATGCAGCGGAACATTATGAATGCAGTGGAATAATTATAGTAAATAATAGTAGCACAAATCTTCATCTTCGTCTTTCATAAAGTAAGGTCTTCGAATCCTAAAATACTCAGGCTGACCCGAGTGAAATGAACAGACAAAACACTCGAGTAAGAAATAAAAGATCTTATGTAAGTTAAATCACTGAAAAACGACGTCAGAGATGTCTACGGGGTTTGACATCTCCTATCTAGTGTCTAACGTGAGTGCAGTAACTTAAGAGATGTTTGAGATTCACATCTCCTAAGGATTCGTTAAACTATCTACTATGTAGTACAATACGCTATTATAATAGTGTCTGCAGTAAAGTAAAAGTATTAAAATAGCGTTAAGGCATTACCCATATTCCCCTTAACACATTTTTATATATTCTCATAGTCTATACAGTACCGTCATTCCTCCGTAAACTAGAGGGCTATCAGAGGACACTCCATAGATACGGTACAAAACAAACTCGTAAATGGCGCGCTAGGGCATGTAAATATGGCACACGAGGAAATGTCAGGGTAGATATACCATTTGCAGAGCCGGACTGGTGGTAACGCATAGCAGCTACTACCTTCCACATCGAAACACACTCCCAAATCAAAATCAATGGGTGGCCAACAAAAAAAATCACAAATCAGAATATAATATCTAAAAAGTGTGTCCGATTAGAGGAATGACCTCACTTGGCCCGGTGTAGCTCCTAATTTTAGTCACAACTAAGCTGACTCATGGGAGTCAAGGTCACGTCATACCATATAGAAATCGTTCGCCAAACCATCTTGCTTCATTTCTAGAATGTCCACCACGTACACAGTTGTTAAAGTGGTTTTGGGTATTGGCAGAGAGTATGACAATATCCGATCCCGGTCTCTTTAACAACCAATCGCTTATTACACACTGGATGGTTCTTTTACATTACAAAAGTCAATTCACAAATTTATTTCGAAATATCATATTCTCAAAACCATAATACTTTCGAAATCATATTCACCTTTAAATCATGTTCACCATCAAATCATAATTTCTTTCAAAACCCATATTTCAAAAATAGGTCAAATCATTACTTCAATTTCATCATATTTAATTAAATGTAACATTTAAATTCTAACTTGTGTTATTTCATCATTTCATCATATTTGCCTTTAAGCCGATGAAATTTAAATATAAACACTTCCCTTTACTTGGTCTGAAAATTTAGAAAATAGTTTAAATAGTTACAAATAGTTAAAATAATTATAAATAGATTTAAAAATAGATTTAGCATAATAAAAATAGATTAAATAGCTTTAAAATAGATTAATTAGATTTGATATAAGTTAAAATGGTTTAATTAATTTTAACATAAATTAAATGGTTTTAAAATAGGTTAAATTGATTTAATAAAGTAAATATAGGTTAAAATAGTTTATAAATCTGAAAATCTTTAAATTTAAAATCTTAAAATAATGTAATTTAAAATAGTTTATATTTGAAAACTTGAATTTTGAATATATATCAGTTTAAAAATTCTTTCTTCCATTCCAACAAAAAAATCAGACCATTTCAATTTTCCAATAGAACCCAATTTCAAATATTTCAAAGTTGTATTTCAAACCAATTCAATAGCTTAATTTCGATAAAATTTCATTATACTTAAAATTTAACTTTAACTTCCAACTTAATTTATTAAAACCATTCCTTTAAACTAATACACATTTCAACCCAAAACTTGATTTCCCAAAATACTTCAATTTATATAAATCGAATTTGTCTTCAAAATATCATTTAATCGGTTCAAAAATTAAGGATTTTAAAATCATTTAATGTAACCGATCTGATATCCGTATATAATTTTCTACCCTATGGTCAAGTGATACGGATATTTATTATTTCAATCCGTAATTTAATATCTTACGGTTATATATCATTTCAAACCGCAATCCTGAATGAAATAAAAATCCATAACAAACTTGTAGTTTATAATGATATAAATACAACATCCATTCATCCAATATCAATAATCAAACATTTATCACAGTCATCATCCAATTCAATCAATAAATATCAATATAGAACAGATAATAAATAATAGATACTTACTCGCAGTTTATATTCAACAATAATTAAATAACTATTTAATCCAAATAAATTCAAATTAACTCAGATGATGATTCAAAATATGCCAAACAGTCATAAATAAATTTCTAATAACATCATAAATCAATTTAACAAACATAAGAAATTTTAGAAGTTGTGACTGGGTTAAAACACTTACCTTCGAATTTAAATTGAATTTAAATCCAATGTAAAATTAAAATTTGAACGGTCTCAGAATTCGTCCAAACCTGCATTAAAATGTCAAAAATTTCGATACGATCCCCACGCAAGAAACCGCGCATGAAAGGACCTCTTATATGAAAGTTATTGCGATTAGAACATTTGAAATAAAAAATAAATAAAAATGTAACTAAAATTACTAACCTATCGATACACGACATGCGTCAGCAGAGCTTCCCTCTCAAGCCCAATTCCATTCGAATCCTACTGTACTCGCACAAATCGAAGCCCTACCACCTCGTCCTCGCTCGAGGACATGCAGGCGTGCCGCCCTCCACCTGCTAACCCACCAGAACCACATGGCCAACCCTGCTCCTCACGTACAACCTCGCGACTCCTCCTCCACGTTCGATTAGAACGAACGCACCCAGTAGCCGCAACTAGGGTTTGAAACCCTATCGAATTTTGTAGCCTAATCCAAACGTCCACTCGCTGCCTAACTCGCATGGATGCACTCATATCAACGACCTCCACCCAATGGTAACCATGATTTGACGATCCATCGTGGATGATCACGCTCGACTGAACGGCCGTGAATTGTTCTTCGATTTGTTGACAAACAATGGTTCAATTTAGAAAATAAATTACAGATCTAAGATGCTTTCATTGATCGCTATAGATTGATATATAATTCGATATTATTTGAGGAGTCTGAATTTTTGGCGTTGAAATTTTTGTTTGAAATTGTAATTGAAAATTAGATTTTGTCTGCCATTGGAATGAGGAGGGGCAAATGGAGTTCTACGTATGGAATAACGAACATAAGAAATATATTATGGTTTATAATGATATATATAGATATATAGGCAGAACAAAATAGAAATGAATGGGCTCGATTGGTTTGGGTTTCGAATGATAAATGAACCGAAAAGCCCGTTTTGACTCCGGAACGAAAATGGGTCAACCCATATATCGAAATAGATGTTTTCAAATATTTTAAACTCAATGGAATAGGTTTCAATTCCTAATTCCATCGTATGCAGAAGTTATGCCAAAATCAAGTTATTTCAAATTGATTTCAATCGATTTCAATTAAATTGATTTCTACGCGTTTCGAGCCTGTACGATCAAACGACAAGTCCGATCGTTATGACACTTGAAATTCCATAGTAATTCCCCGTTACAGATCCGATTAAACTGGTTTCATCAAATTCCGAGTTAGTCGCGAAAATAGTTATTTTCACATTAATTAAATAAATGAATATTAAATTAATTAAATCACTTTCAATTCAAATTTTAATTATATACAACTCTATCATTTTGACTTACTTAGTAATTTATAACTCTTAATAACAAAATTTCCATATAAATTTTATGTTGCGTGTTTCACCAATTTCAAAATTTTAATTTCAAATTTCAATATATAGAGGTTATAAATTATATTTCGAGTAATTCAACCTAATTTTCTTTCCATTTATTATTAAATCAATTTCAGCTTATGGTATAATTAACATTGGTTTATATTTATTGCATTAATATTTCCCATTTCATCCCAACTTAAATTAACGTAGTATTCAATTTCATTTACTTACATTAAATCCGTTTATTATAGATTGAATTCCAACTTTCCTTTGTATTAACTATTATTTTCAAATATATTGAATTTTTCAAAAATTTCTTTATTAATTTAGATTTAATCTCCCAAGTAATTCACTCATCTATGTTTCATTCTTTCATCAAATTGATTTATTACCTTATGAACAAATTTACATTTCTATTTATTTTATTACCTTCACACTTTCAGTTATTGCATTAATTCTCATTAATATAACATTAAAGTTCTTTTAGTTCTAATTGATTTCCTATTAATTTTATAGACTAATTAAGTAGGAAACTTATGATAATTGTTACCATAACCTTTAATTGCACGTATGAATCCATTATATTTACAATCAAATTTTATAATTATTTTCCCAACACAAATTCTATTCACCAATCATTAATAATTCATTGATCAATTCAGTACTTACATTTGTTTTCATATACACACTTATAGCTAAGTATAACGTTTGTTATATTTCATTTATTGGGATTTTATTCACATTAATAAGTCTATTATCTACAGGCCAATGTTACAATTACGTAACCAACATTAATTTTCTTCCATTTCTATTAATCGTACATTATCTCATTAATTGATTCAACATTCACACTTATTTTCTTATATTCAAAATTATAACTATGTATAACAATTTGCATTAGTTCATTATTGGAGTTTCATTTCAATTGTTAATAATTAGTTCAAAATATCGTTGTTAGATTTTATTTTAGCATTCATTTCATTATTAAATTACAAATTTTTAATTTTTTCTTCCAAATTTATTTACCAAAATCTTATTAAGTTAACAAATTTAATTAATGAAAATTTACGGGTCGTTACACTCTTCCCCACTCAAACTTGTCGTCCCTGAAAAAGAAAAAGAAGGAAAAAGAAAGAATTAAGTAAACAATACATCTTATTCAAAAATATTAACTTTACAAACAAATGAATTTACAAAATTAATTAATTTAAATAAAATATACCAATTTATAACCATTAAATCTTTTTATACTTAAATTAATAAAGTTGGGAAAACATCTTTCAAAATTTCTCTAAGTCCAATATTTATGGAGAATTTTGGCAGTCTCCTTTGTACGGAGAGACTCGGGAGAAAATATAATATCAAATATAACAATATATGTCATAATATCTCAAAATAATATATCCCAACAATGAGAAAAACAATATAATAACGCTATAAAATTGCAATCCGAGAACATACCTATTTGTCTCGCAATTTACGCTTATTTTATGAAACCAAAAGCAGTAACAATTGCTTCCATAACCTATGTTCCACTTATATAGTCCAAAAAGAGTTAATAGTTATATAAAATGAAATATTTAAAGTTGTTTTTAACTACTAATAAATAAATAAATCGATATAAAACAACGATAATCACTTGCAACCACACAATATAATCATCATACAAAATCAATACAAATTAATTATCCATCCATATCAGCCAAAACAAATAGTTAGTGTGGGCTTAGACACTTTTAAATTGCATAGAATGACAAGTAAACTATTAAGTATACTCAATAGTATTAGATAAAGCTAAATAGATTATTCATATTTCCAAAAAAAATTGAAGTATCCTTGCCCAAACAACCATAAATCCAAACAAACAATAAATTCTAACATTATTTAAGTTTATTCTTAAATTTTCTTTCACAACATTTGTTGTTTATCTTTTCTTTTCTTTCATTCAGTGATTTCTTTCTTTATATTTCTTTAATTTCACAATTACTCCTTACAAAATTTTATCCCATTCATTCATTTAGTTTTCATTTCATTTATTTGCATTTATACTTACAAAAATTCATTTTCATTTATTCATATCATGTAAAGTTTCTTTTTATTGCATTACATTCATTCATTACTTGATTTCATTTATTTACATTCACTTATCAATAGTATTCATCTTCCATTCAATTTCTTAGCATTTCAATTCATTTACTTAAGTTTATAATCATTAGTTATAATACTTACCTTTCTATTATATTTAATTAGTGGCATTTCAATTATACTTAAGTTCATAACAACTACAACATCAAATTCTTTGTTTAATTTAATTGATTACTTTCATTATTTCAATTTTTACTTGTATAATAACCTATTACATTTTCCTAGTAAACATTGCAACCTTTAATATTTGGTAAGTTATATATATATATATATATATATATATATATATATATGCTTTAAGAACGTAATTGAAAGTTATACAAGTTTTTTCTCATTTCTTTTAATTAATTTAATGTTCAATAATCATATCTTTTGTTTTATAAGTAACAAATTTCAACTTTCTTGTAATTTCATTTATAATCTAGCATTTAATCTCTCATTTCATTTAGACGTTACAATTATTAATTAGTTACATTCCATTTCACTACAATAATTGAAACTATTAATTAACAGAAACTTAAGGACTATATACCGGTTTAATTTCAAATCATTTTAAAATAATAGATAAATGTATATACTTACAACTTATATATCCAATTACATTTAAAATAATTTAAAATTTATATTTTTTATCAAAATAAAACTGTAGTAAAACTACTACAGTGGCCTTCCCACTTAGAAACTCGAAAATGGAAATCGATGATGCGTGCACTCATCACCGAAATTATTTTCCAGCGATAGAGAGGGAGTACAGAACTTATCTCATTCCAACATTGCTTTAAAGCATTTTTTTCAAATTATATTGAAATATTAATATTAGAAAATACTTCTAATAATAGTATTATCATATTCCAAAATCATTCGAATAAAATATTCAAAACCCCGAAATTTAAGTTCTAAATTTCTAATTTTCATTTATTTTACTTTCAATTTTTATTTTTATTTTCAACTAATATTTATAAACTTCATTACCTAACAACCAACATATTACAACCAAATTAAATATCATTTATAAATCATTATTTTATATATAAAAATATACAATAGGCAAAATTATTTCATTTACCTATATTTTAGAACAAATATTATGTCAGTTTATTACGTGTTTAGAAATCCCTATCGATGTCATAGCATCCTATGCATCAACCAGAATTTATAAATACAAAACGGAACAAATTAACACAATATCAAAACCTTTTATAACACTAAATACACTCTCTGATACACACACACTCTCTCTCTCAACGGCTCATCATAGGGTATTACTACCCTATTAATAAAGAGTCAGACCCCACAAAGCTGAGGTTTTCACTAAACCAAAGCTCTGATACCAAGTGTAACATCTAGCCTTTTTGTATGTTTTACGCAGACGCACATGTCGGCTTAAACAACACAGAAGCGCGGACTATTATGGGGTAAAATAAAAAGGAGAGAAAGAAGAAAAAAACAAAACAGAATCTCACAACGGAATGGCAAATTATAATAATGAAATAATAGTTTATGAAGTTGTTTACAAAACATTTGATAATATCTATATAACACCGATCAGAGTTACACATACTAGAGAATAATAAATAATGCAGTGGAACATTATGAATGCAGTGGAATAAATATAGTAAATAATAGTAGCATAAATCTTCGTCTTCGTCCTTCAGAAAGTAAGGACTTCAAATCCTGAAATGCTCAGGCAGACCCGAGCGAATTGAAAAGACAAAACACTCGAGTAAGAGCTAAAAGATCTTATGTAAGTTAAATCGACGAAAATAAATATGAGTGGAACGGCGTCAGAGATGTTACGGGTTTGACATCTCTTATCCAGTGTCTAACATGAGTGTAGTAACTTGAGAGATGTTCGAGATTCACATCTCCTAAGGATCCGTTAAACTATCTACTATGTAGTACAATACGATATTATAATAGTGTCTACAGTAAAGCAAAATTATTAAAATAGCGTTAAGGCGTTACCCATATTCTCCTTAACACATTTTTATATATTCCCGTAGTCTATACAGTACCGTAATTCCTCTGTAAATTGAAGGGATATTAGAGGACACTCCATAGATACGGTACAAAACAAACTCGTAAAACGCGCGCTAGCGCATTTGAACATGGCACAACGAGGAAATGCCAGGGTAGATATACCATTTGCAGATCCGGAATGGTGGTAACGCATAGCACCTACTACCACCCACCTCGAAACACACACCCAAATCAAAATCGAAGAGTGGCCGCCAAAACAATCGCAAATCAGAATATATATCGAAGAAGTATGTCCGATAGGAAGAATGACCTCACTTGGTCCGGCGTATCTTCTGATTTTAGTCACATCTAAGCTGACTCACGGGAGTCAGAGTCACGTCATACCATATAAAAATCGTTTGTCAAACCATCCTACTTCATTTCTGGAATCTCTACCACGTGCAAATTTGTTAAGTGGTTTTCGATATTGGCAGAGAGTATGACAATATCCAATCCCGGTCACTTTAATAACCAATCGCTTATTACACATCGGATGGTCCTTTTACATTTCAAAAGTCAATTCACAAATTTATATCAAAATATCATATTCTCAAGACCATAATATTTTCGAAACCATATTCACCTTCAAATCATGTTCACCTTCAAATCATAATTTTTTTAACCCATATTTCCAAAAAAGGTTAAATCATTACTTTAAAATCATCATATTTTATTAAATATAACATCTAAATTCCAACTTTTGTTATTTCATCATTTCATCATATTTGCCTTTAAACCGATGGAATTTAAATATAAACACTTCCCTTCACTTGGTATGAAAATTTAGAAAATAGTTATAAATAGTTAAAATAATTATAAATAGATTTAATATAACTAAAATAGATTAAATAGCTTTAAAATAGATTAATTAGATTTAATATAAGTTAAAATGGTTTAATTAATTTTAACATAAATTAAATGGTTTTAAAATAGGTTAAATTGATTTAATAAAGTAAATATAGGTTAAAATATTTTATAAATCGGAAAATCATAAACTAATATAATTTGAAATAGTTTATATTTGAAAACATGAATTTGGAATTTATATCAATTTAAAAAATATTTCTTCCATTCCAACCAAAAAATTAGACCATTTCAGTTTTCCAATAAAACCCAATTTCAAATATTTCAAAGTTGTGTTTGAAACCAATTCAACAGCTTAATTCCGATAGAATTTCATTATACCAAAAGATTTAACTTTAACTTCCAATTTAATTTATTAAAACCATTCCTTTAAACCAATTCACATTTCAACCCAAAACTTAATTTCCTAAAATACTTCAATTTATATAAATTGAATTTTTCTTCAAAATATAATTTAGTTCCATTCAAAAATTAAGGATTTAAAATCATTTAATGTAACCAATCCGGCATCCGTATATTATTTTCTACCCTAGGGCCAAGTTATACTGATATTTATCATTTCAATCCGCAGTTTAATATCTTGCGGTTATATATCATTTCAAACCGCAATCCCTAATGAAATAAAAATCCATAACGAACTTGCAGTTTATAACGATATAAAATACAACATCCATTCATCCAATATCAAAAATCAAACATTTATCACAATCATCATCCAATTCAATCAATAAACATCAATATAGAACATAAAATAAATAACAGGTATTTACTGGCAATTTATATCCAATAATAAATTAAATAACTATTTAATCTAAATAAATTCAAATTAACTGAGATGATGATTCAAAATATGTCAAACAGTCATAAATAAATTTCTAATCACATCATAAATCAATTTAACAAACATAAGAAATTTTAAAAGTTGTGAGTGGCTTAAAACACTCACCTTTGAATTTAAATTGAATTTAAATCCAATTTAAACCCAAAATTTGAACGGTTTCAGAATTCGTCCAAATTAGTGTCAAAATTTCAGAAATTTCGATACGACCTCAATGAGAAACCGCGCGTGAAAGGACCTTGTATGAGAAAGTTATTGCGATTAGAACGTTTGAAATCAAAAAAATAAAAAAAATATCTAAAATTACTAACCTTTCGATACACGACACGCGTCAGCAGAGCTTCCCTCTCAAGCCTAATTCTGTTTGAATCCTAATGTACTCGCGCAAATCGAAGCCTTACCACCTCGTCCTCGCTCCCGGCCATGCAGGTGCGCGGCCCTTCACCTGCGAACCCACCAGAACCCCGTGGCCATCCCTGCTCCTCACGTACAACCTCGCAACCCTACCCCTATGTTCGATCAGAATGAATGCACCCAGCAGCTGCCACTAGGGTTCGAAACCCTATCGAATTTTGTAGCCCAATCCAACCGTCCAGTCGCTACCAAACTCGCATGGATGCACTCCTATCGGTGAACTCCACCCAATGGTAAGCATGATTTGACGATCCATCATGGATGATCGCGCTCGATTGAACGGCCGTGAATTGTTCTTTGATTTGCTGACGAACAGTGGTTCAAATTGAAACATGAATTACAGATTTGAGATGCACTCGTCGAGATCTTCAGATTGATATATAATTCGATATTATTTGAGGAGTTCGAATTTTTGGCTTTGAAATTTTTATTTGAAATTGCAATTGAAAATTAGATTTTGTCTGCCATTGGAATTAGAAGGAACAAATGGAATTGTACGTACAAAACATAAGAAATAGGGTATGGTTCATAACGATATATATATAGGCAGAACAAAATAGAAATGAATGGGCTCGATTGGTTTGGGTTTTGAACGATAAATGACCCGAAAAACCCGTTTCGACTCCGGAACGAAAATGGGTCAACCCATATATCAAAATAGATGTTTTCAAACATTTTAAATTCAATGGAACAGGTTTCAAGTCCTAATTCCATCGTATGCATAAGTTATGCCAAAATCAACTTATTTCAAATTGATTTCAGTCGATTTCAATTAAATTGATTTCTAGGCGTTTCGAGCCTGTACAATCAAACTACAAGTCCGATCGTTACGAAACCTGAAATCCCATGGTAATGCCCTGTTACGGAGCCGATGAAATTGGATTCATCGAAATCCGAGTTAGTGGCCAAAATAGCTATTTTCACATTAAATAAACAAATTAATATTAAATTAAATAATCACTTTCAATTCAAATTTTAATTATTTACAACTTCTATCATTTTGACATACTTAGTAATTTATAATTCTTAATAACAAAATTTGCATATAAATTTTATGTTGCATTTTTCACCAATTTCAAACTTTTAATTTCAATTTCAATATATAGAGGTTATAAATTATATCTCCAATAATTCAAATTAATTTGCTCTCCATTTAATATTAAACCAATTTCAACTGATGGTATGATTAACATTGGTTTATATTTATTGCATTAATATTCCCCATCTCATTCCAACTTAAATTAACGTAGTATTCAATTTCATTTACTTACATAAATCCATTTATTATAGATTGAATTCCAACTTTACTTTGTATTAACTATTATTTTAAAATATATTAAATTTGTCAAAAATTTCTTTATTAATTTATATTTAATATTCCAATTAATTCACTCATTTATGTTTTATTCTTTCATCAAATAGATTTATTACCTTATGAACAAATTTACATTTCTATTTATTTTATTACCTTCACACGTTCAGTTATTGCATTAATTCTCATTAATATAACATTAAATTTTTTTAGTTATAATTGATTTCCTATTAATTTTATAGACTGATTAAATAAGCAACTTATAATAATTGTTACCATAACCTGTAATTGCACTTATGAATCCATTATTATTTATAACCAAACGTTATAATTATTTTCCCAACACAAAATCTATTCACCTATCATTAATCATGTGGTAACTCATTGATGAATTGAATACTTACATTTTTTTCATATACACGCTTATAGCGAAGTATAAAATTTGTATTATTTCATTTATTGGGATTTTATTCACATTAATAAGTTTAGTATCTATAGCCAAATGTTACAGTTACGTAACAAGCACTGATTTACTTCCCTTTCTATTAATCATATAATATCTCGTTAAATGATTCAACATTCACGCTTGTTTTCTTATATTCAAATTTATAACTAAATATAACAATTTGCATTAGTTGATTATTGGAGTTTCATTTCAATTGTTAATAATAGTTCTAAATACCATTGTTGCATTTCATTTTAGCATTCATTTCATTATTAAATTACAAAGTTTTTAATTTCTTCCAAACTTATTTACCAAAATCTTATTAAATTTACAAATTTAATTATTGAAAATTTACGGGTCGTTACATAGATACCTCATATAAAATCGTTCGCTAAACCAATCTTCTTCATTCTGCAATCTCCACCACATACACAGTTGTTAAAGTTGTTGTCAGTATTGGCAAAGAGTATGACAATATCTGATTCGGTCTCTTTAACAACCATACGTTTATTTGACACTAGATGGTTCTTTTACATCTTCAAAACCAATTCATAATTGATATCAAAATATCATATTCAATTCAGACCATATCATTTTCGAAACCATATTCACTTTCGAAATCATATTCACAGATAGGTTAAATCCTTATTTCAAAATCGTCATATTAAATCGAATGTGTCATTTCATTAGAAAGTATCATTTTAAATCCCAACTTTGGTTATGACATCATTTAACCGCATTCACTTTTAAATCAAGGATTTAAATATAAACACCTCAACTTTACACGTCTAAAATTTAGAAATAGTTTAGATAGTTTAAAATAGTTTAAATAGTTTAAAATAGCTTTTAAATTGGTTTAAGATAGTTAAATAGATTTAAAATAGATTAAATAGATTTAAATTATATGAAACGGTTTAATTAGTTTAAAATATTTTAAAATATATTAAATTGGATTAAATGGATTATAATAGATTAAAAAAAGTTAAAATAGTTTAAACTGATTTGAATAGTTTAAAATAGTTTAAAGTAGATTAAGTTATTTTAATAGTTTAAAAATCTTAAAAATCAGGATTTTTAAAATAATAAATTTTCGAACAGTTTATATTAAAATAAATAATTTAAAGTTGATATCAAAGTTAAGTTATTTCTTTCATTTCAACATATCTGGACCGTATCTAGATTTCAATAAACTAAATTTTCTTTCAGTTCAAATTCCCATGAAAAATCATTTCAATTTATATCGATTTCAAACTCATGTTGAACTAAAATTTTAAAGCACTTCAATTTCATAGATTTCAAAGTTTAAAATGTTCGAACTTTTTCAATAATTCAATTTCGATAACTTTATTTATATTTCAGATTCCAACTTTGAAATTTCTATTTTTATTCTTCAAACAATTCATTACCACTCCAATTTCAACATTTAAGCTAGGATTTTCAAAGTAATTCAGTTTATATAAATCAAATTCTATTTCAAAATATCATTTAGCTTAATTCAAAATTTAAGGATCTAAAAATCATTTAATTTAACCAAATTTGGCATCCGTATATAATTCTCTACCCTATGGTCAAGTGATATAGATATTTATCATTTTAATCTGCAATTATCTTATATTTGCAGATATATATCATTTCAACCCGCGATCCCGATTTAATTACAAATCTATGAAATCGCTCGAGTCTATCATTTCAACCCATAACGATTTCCCCTAATCTATCAGATTGTTCGGGTATGAGTCATTCAACCCATAGGGAACTTGCAGTTTTATAATAGTATAAACTTATAACATCCAGTCGTCCAATGTTAACAATCAAACATACATCACAATCACCATTCAATAAATCAATAAATAACATCAATTAACTGATTATCACCTACGGGTATTCAAGTGACAACTAAATTCAATATTAAATGCAATAAAAGTCATATTTAAGTAGAATGACAATTTAAATATACCAAACATCAACCAATCAATTTCTAATTTCATCGTAAATTTAAATTAACTAACATAAGATAATTTAGTAGTTGTGAAATGGTTAAAACACTCACCTTCTATTTCAAATCGATCTGAAATCCAAAATAAGACCTAAAATTCAGCAGTCTCAGAATTCATCAAACCAAATCAAAAATCTTCATAATTTCAGTATGATTCTAGCGGAATAAACCGCACATGAATCTGAGTTCGTATGCAAAAGATATGCTCGATAGAAGACTTGGAGTTTGAATTTGAATTAAATAAAATATTACTGAAGCATACCACATCATCAACTCGAGAATGAACCCTATCTCCTACAGATCACGATCGAGCCTCAACCCATGAATGGCTGCCACCTTCAAATCAAAACACCAACCACTACGCCTCATATCGCCCTAATCAGACTCCACGATCCTGCTCCCTAGCCCAGCACGACCCCACGACCAAGGCGCGACCCACTTCGATGCCCCATCGTCATCTCCGCCACCGCCATAGTTCATCACGTTACAGGAGATTTCCTAACCCTCCACCATGAAGCGATCATATAGATTGAACCCGCTAACCCACCTCTACACGCCCATACAACCCGATCGAACCCTCGTCGACGATCCACCGCTTAAATCCCAAAACCTAGTTTGGACGGCCGAGGTTCATCCTCGATTTCTGGTCAAATGATGATTCGATGGAAAAAAAGAATTGCACTAAGGGATTACGCTCGTCGAAAGCTTCATAATGGTATATAATATGATAGGGTTCAGAGGATTTTGATTTTGAAATTGAATTTGAAATTGGAATAGGGTTTGCAAATTTTATTTCGTTTCTGCCATTAAAAAGAAAAGAGATAGAAGTTGATGTGCATACAAAATAAGTAAAATGACTACTAGTGTTTGGGAAATAAGACTATTTATATTAACAGTGCCAGATGAGAAAATGAACACATATCGAATTGATTTGAAACAGCAATAACGACCCAAAAAGCACATTCTGCCTCCGAAATGAAAGTAGGTCGCCCCATATATCAAAATAGATGTTTTCGATATTTTCAAATTCAATGGATTAAGTTTCAAGTCCTAGTTCCATCGTATAAAGAAGTTAGCTTTAAAATCTGCTTACTTCAAATTGATTTCAATTGATTTAATTACATCGATTTCTACGCATTTCGAGCTCGTACGATCAAACGACAATTCTGATCGCTTCAAAACTTGAAATCCTACAATAATTAACCGTTATGGATTTGATAATTGGTTTCGTTGAAATCCGAGACAATGGACAAAATGGCTATTTTCACGTTAATTAAATAAATTATAACGATTGAGTAGGAAAAATGCTCCAAAAAGTACTATCATTTCCACGAAAACCATATGGACACAACATAACGATTGCCAGCATTTGAAGGATATTATTAAAGAATTAATATGAAAGAATAAGCTCCAGCAGTGCGTTAAAGAGCCATAGGAAGTTGGTAAGGCTGCAAGATCCCAAGGAATGCTTGCCCAAGGGAATCGGTCTGGACCAAGCAAAGAAGGGCTCAAATGAAATGACAAAAGATTGGTTATTAATACCATAAATGTAAAACCTCACCTAACGGAGAAAAGCTGGAGGGAGATGGAACGATACTCGAGCTCGTTAAAGCACGTACCATAGGATGAATGTGTTGCCGTAGAAGATGGAGCTCCAGCTAAGAAATAGAGACCGATAATGGATGATGTTGTGTTTAGAAATAGAGATGCTAATTGAGTCAAAGGGAAAACCTTCAACCCCATGGTAAAAACGTCATGTATAAGATGGGCAATAGTACGCCGGGTCTTGGTGGATACTGGAAGTTCTGTGAACATACTATTCAGGATAACATTCAATGAAATGAAAATTGACATGAAGGAGGTTATGGCTTGCAAAACCAAGATCCAAGGGTTTATAGACAAAGAAAAAAAAAGTCAAGATGATCAATCTACCCTGGAGTTGGATGAAGGAGATCATAGGATAGTCTAGATTTATAAATTTGTTAGAATGGATGAATACTTAGCATACAATGCCTTTTTAGGCTGACCAACCCTTACCTATTTTAGAATAGCATCGGCTCCTTGGTGTCTAATGATGAAGTTCCCTATCAAGAATGGGATTGGATTAGTAAGAGGAGACTAGAGCGAAGGAAAAAAGTGCTATGTTATGGAGCTAAGTGAAGCAAAACGATGGAGGAAAGGTAAGTATGTGGTAAAGACTCTCTACGTTTGTGATTTGCAAGCATAACAGTTAAAGCACGACCCTAGACTCGGGAACCATGGCGGGCTTGACAAGTCTATGGATCCCAAGAAGAAGTCATGGGAAGTGTGGGCGATACCGGTCGAGCCGACGATGATCAACCATATCATCCCGATCGATATGGATGATCCAATTTGAGTCCTAAAGATCGGATTTCAGCTTAGCATTAACTTGAGGAAGAAATTGGTTAATTTCTTCCAAGTGAATTTGGACTTATTTGCTTGGACACATTTGAATATGTCCAGGATATCGCGAACATAGTGCAGCGCACACTAAACGTTGATTCAAAGCTTACACCAGTGAAATAGAAAAGACATATTCTTGGTTCAAGCGATTGGGTGCATTGAAGGAAGAAGTGGATAAGCTAAGGGAAAATGGCTTTATCTACGACACCTTATACTCTGCACAGGTATCTAACCCTGTCTTGGTCAAGAAATCAAAAGAAAAATGGAGAGCATGTATCAACTAATCATATTTGAATAAGGCATGCCTGAAGGACAGCTTTCCTCCACCCAAAATTGACTAATTGGTGGATGGGACCATAGTGCATGAGTTACTTTCGTTCATGGATGCATATTCAGGTTATAAGCAGATTCTGAAGCATATAGTAGATCAGGAGAATACCAATTTCGTAAGGATTTGGGATTATACTACTACCGAGTAATATCATTTGGTTTAAAGAATACTTAGGCTACTCATCAGAGATTGGAAAATTCCATGTTCAAGAATCAAATCAGATGGACAATGGAGGTGTATGTGGATGGCATGCTTCTGAAATCACGAGTACCGTGAGACCATTTGGATGGCCTTACAAGGGTGTTCGAAGTAATATGAAGGTATGGAATTAAGAAAAAATCCATTGAAATGTTACTTTGGGGCGGCATCGGGAAAATTTCTAGACTAGTGCTAATGCAAGGGGCATCGAGGCTAATCCATAGCTGATTAACGCCTTGAAAAATGTAACTAGCTCTACTAGGAAGAAACAATCTATGGATCTTGAATGGGAAAATCATTAGCTTGAGTCGATTCATCTTAAAGGTAATGGATAAATGCATACCCTTCTTTGATTCCCTCAACAAGGATAAGAAAAACTTTGAACATAATCAGGATTGTCAGAATGCCTTCGAGGAGTGGTTGAGGCACAATGAAACAGCACCGACTTTATTTAAACCACTGTATGGGGAGGATTTATTTGTTTATTTGGCGGTATCTGCTCACACACTGAGTGCAACACTAGTACATGCAGAGGAAAGGATTCAAAGGTCGGTCTACTACATCTGCAAGTGGTTTACAGGAGCTGAAACAAGCTATCTAAAGTTTGAAAAACTTGCATATTGCTTGCTAATTCCATCGAGAAAGCTACGACCACATTTCCAAACTCATCCATCAAAGTGCTAACGGATCAGTCCTTGAAGTAGGTGCTATACCGACCCAAGACTTAAGAGAGGCTACTGAAGTGGAACATAGAGTTAAGCTAATATGACATTATTTACAATTCAAGGAAAGCAATAAGTGGACAAGCATTAGCAAACTTCATTGTTGAGTTTACCACGCATTATGGTGAAGAAGAGGACGATGCAGATGCAATTTCTCATTTGAAGTTGTTTGTGGATGGTACTTCGAACGAGCACAGTTTAGGCATAGGAGTAGTTCTCGAAACACTGGAAGGACGGTCAATTTGATGCGCGCTAAGGCTAGAGTTACCCGCAACAAACTTCATGGCTGAGTATGAAGCGTTGGTAACTAGATTAAGGATAGAAAAGAAACTGAGGATAAGGACACTATACATATTAAACAATTCCTAGTTTGTGGTCTGTCAAGTTAGAAAGGAATACAGACTAAAGGTGCGAGACGTGCCCTTTACTTGACGAAAGCATTGAAACTGTTGAACGACGTAAAGCACTACACTATCATGCATTTCCTTAAGGATGAGAATGCAAAAGATGATTTATTTGCTAAGCTGGAAAGTTCTAGGGAAGCACAAATGATGGATCTGGTTCCAATGGAGGTTTTAATGGCTTCAAGGATCGATCAAATGGATGTCGATTAGACTTTGAGACCATCGAAGAAGACGAGTCATGAATGGCGCCGATCAAAGAATATTTGTTTAAGGGGACTCTCCATAGAGACGAATGAATGAAAGAAACTCCTTCAAAAAGCACCTTGATTTATGTTGCAAGAAGGAGTATAGTACAAACAAGGGTTCTCTACCTCCTACTTTAGTGTGTAAACAAGGATGAAGTTTGGAAGATCCACATGGAAATCTATAAGGGCAGCTGTGGTGATTACATCGGCGGTAGACTCTGGATAAAAAAGCGCTTCGCTATAGATATTTATGACCAACAATAAATTGCGATGCAGCTGATTACACCAGATGGTGCGACTGTTGCTAGAGATTTGCGAAGATTTCGAGATCCCCATCTATAGAACTTACACAAATGGTTAGCTCATAACCGTTTTTGGTTTGGGAAATTGATCTAATCAGGGTGCTACTAATAACGAAAGGTAGAGATAAATACGTTGGATTATTTCATGAAGTTAGCTAAAGCGAAACTGCTTTCCATGGTCACAACGAATAGGGTGATCAACTTCGTGATAAAGAACATCATTTATAGGTTTGGAGTACCCCATAAAATAATCATAGACAACGGAACTCAGTTCAAAAGTACTAAGTTCAAGGACTTCTGTAACTGATATAGAATCATGAAGAGCTACTTGGTGGTAGCACATTCGTAGGCAAACAAACAAGTGGAGGTGGTGAACAAAATCATTAAGTTCAACTTGAAGAAGCATCCACATAGAGCCAAAGGCAACTAGGTTGATGAGCTTTCACTAGCATTATAGGCTTATAAGATAATCCACAAGTCAACAGCCGGACATTCACCATTCGCTCTTGTATATGGATCAGAAGCTATGATCTCGATCGAACTACAAGTCCCATCTAATCATAAAAGGAATTTCAATCCAAAAGTGAATAAGGAACTCTTGCTTGAGTCCCTCTATTTGGTTGATGAGAAGTACAAAGAAGAGGAATTAAGGGTAGCTTCTTGTCATAAAAGAGTAGCACGACACTTCAACACCAATCCGAAACCTTACTTTCAAGGTACAGGATCTCATTTTGAAATGGGTTCTCATGGGTATAGGGGCGTTCCATCCAAACTGGAAGGGTCCTTACTCAGTTGAGTGAAAGCTTGGAGATAGAACATTCAAACTAGCTACAATTGATGGAATTTTGATCCCATGGGCATGGAACAACAGCTTGCTAGGTCACGGTTATACTTAGTTATACTTAATTTCTTTTCAAAAATAAGCCACACAAGGATTTTTGGGGCAGTATAACAAGGCAAGACTTGCTACTTTTTTCATTTATAAATGCAGTTTGCTTCTTGAACCAATGGAACCATGTTCAAGCAAGCAAGAATCTTATACTAAGCGATTAGCTGTAAGTTTGGGAATATGCTCCTCTAGCCTAGGACAATGGCTGGGGAGTGTGCTACTAGGAGTCGATTAGATAATTCGGCTCTGACCATTAGGAGTTTGTTGTTGTCTTCAGATTGGCAACATCAAGAAAGGATAACTACTTGGGGGTCAATCGGATAATTCGACCCCCGATCTTCAAGATTTCACTGTTTCTTGGAGATTAGAAATGACAAGAAAAAATGCCATTTAGGGACGATTAGATAACTCAACCTCAACTTTACATGTATTTGACATTACCCAGAGTTTGGAAGTGTCAAGTAGAACTAACCATGCAGGGGTTGATCGAATAATTTGATCCCGGCTTGCATGTATCGGTTGTTGCTTGGAGCATGGTAACATGAAGAAGAATGCTCAAAATAAAGCAACTAACCTATTGGTTTTTGAAGACAAGAACTAACATACAAACTGGATTTTCATGACTATGCTAGCTGCTTAACAAGGCACGCTTGGCCAATGATATGCGAGGATAGTCGTTAAAAATTTAAGACAAGCATTCTTATACTTTTTTAAATTCAGGATCAAGATTGAAGGAGTGTGATCAGACTGGAGACAATCGGATAATTTCCCCCCAATGTTTGACTTATAATAATGCCCAGATTCTCCTCGGAAATAGGCGACAATATGAAACTTGGACTATTCACGCTAGAAATATGTTGAAGGAAACTTGACCTAACCCAAATAGAGACAACCAAGGAGTTGGTTCAGTTTGATTTTGTTTCGCCAAATGAAACACTTTGGCAACTATAAATAGAACTAAACAATGACATATACTTAAAGCAATTGCAGGAATTTTGTTTATATGCACAGAGTTGCAGTAAATAAATGCAATGCACATAAATGGACATATATAATGTAGGTAAATTGCAGTATAGATAATTATGTTATATATGCAGGCAATTATTCATAAACAAGAATAGTGTATAAAAATGCGGAAAAGTAAACGGAACAAGGACTACAAAGCAAAAGGTAATCTTTCATTACTTAAATTTTTATTGAAAAAAGTGGCGGGGGTCGTTCCTGCACAAGTATGACCTATTTATAACAAAAAAACAACAAAACACAAGTGATCGTGCCCGCAAGCTTCAGGATATTTCTATTTATTCTTCTCTCTCTTGTGTCCCTTACTACCGGAGCTACCAGGTCGAGTCTTATTTTTTTCATCCACCCCTGGGTTTCGCTTCTTTAGGAGTTGACCCTAAGAATGGGTAGTCTCTCCCTTAGTTGGGGCATTGGGCATATTGAAAATCTTCTCAATAGAAGCTTTAGAGGATTTTATATTAAAGGGCTTCGGTTTAATAGGAGGAAGCTTAGTGGTTTGGCTTGTAGACATGGATCTGATATCCACCACTATGATAGGATCAGTTAGATGCGTAGTGCTAGTCATTAAAACGTCATCCCCTAGGGACTGAGGGATATTCTCCAAGCCTTCCAGGGCAGCGATTCGTTGAGAATCGGGGCCAGGTTCGGAACCTGGAGGTACGATTAAAGCTACAAGTCCCAAGAGATAGAGGTTGACGTCGTGAAAATAGCTGCAGCGCCCAATTCTGAGTATCTAAAGGAAGAAACAGGAGATGCGGATGACCTATAGGTTGGCAAAACGAATGGTGAAAGTTAGTGATGGGTTCATGCTAGAACTAAAGTTTCTCGAAAACCAATGAAACTAGAGATATACTTTTGCTTGGAATCGATTATAAAGCAAGAGGTTTAGAAATCTCATCACCTTCAAGTGAATGCTTAACAAGTGGATCGATCAAGAGGGGAACATAAGCTTCGATGAAGGTGACTAATATGGGTATTGGGATGGTTCGGATGACCTCGGAACTGGCCCCCAATCTTAAGAACATCTACCGTAGGCTCCTTGGACTTCGGAATAGACGATACGCTGGACTCGATGCGCTTGGGCCAACGAAAGCCTCAGCAATAGCAATAGAAACATCGGCATCTTCGACAATGAGGATGGCTTTTCCTTCTTCAAGTTTAGCAATATCATCTACATCGAGGTACTTATCCATTAACTCTTCCTCGATGAGGCCTTCGTCGACTACTTCAAAGCGATGCAATACCTACGTGCAAGCCTTGGGAAGGAGTTCAACGTGCGTACTCCCTATCCATTTCAATTTCTTATATCGAATCACGCTCGTGAAGAAGTGCTGAAGAGTATTATATAGATCTTTCTTCTCCTTGGCCTATGCCTCTTTAAGGTCATTCAGCTCCTGTGCAACAAAGGGGTAATCGACAACCTTATCCAGTTTCTCAGCCTTTCTCCTTAAGTTTATCTTTCTCTAAGCGGAGCTTTTGAATCTCAATTGCCTGCTCCTCAATGATCTTGTTCCTACCAAGAATAGTCTCATCTTTTGTAGTAAGACTAGGTTAGTCTCGGCATTTTGAGTTTTCAAGCTGGCGCCCACCTTGTAGGCAATCTTGAGCAAGTCTTTAAATACAAGCTCAGCATTGGTGTGGCCTATCCTTGTCTTTTCCATAAGACTTTCAGCTTTGGCTTTATATTTTAGAGTGTCGTCTCTCTTTATAGCCATCTTATGCAAGTCCCTATTGTACCCTTCAATGAGGCAATCACAAGTTTTCTTCTCAAAATTAAAGGATCATATATTTATTAATTGATTTTATTAACCTCAGAAAGGGTGAAGGCTAGCTTTTTCCATTCATAGCCCTAGTCAACTAACATATGTATCCACCAAACGTCCTGATATGCTTCTTCCTTCGGAATATTTTAAACGTCAAGGTCGAACATGATACTGAGAAGGAAGAAATCCGAAGAAGCAGCCTACATATGATGAGGTAGGAAAAGGAGTTAAAGGAGCAGAGATACTTTTAGAATGCAGAGGTATGATTGTGGCCAAGGACTTTAAAGTAGGAATTTGTTCATAAGAAGGAAGCCGAGGTTTTGTATGGGATGGACGAGAACCAAAAGGGGAGCCATGACATTCTTACGATTCTTATCATCTCTTGGTTTGGTCATATGATAGCCTATCTTCGGCCTGCCTCTTCCTTTTTTCTCTTTCAATTCTGCGGTTATCCTCTGCTTCTTGTTCCTTCCTTCTAAGCCACTCCTCGTTAGTCTCATGATGACCTCGGTAACTACAGTGGGACGGATATGGTTTGGGAGTATGTCCTATAAACTCGGACGTGTTTTCTTAAAGCTTTCGATATCTATCTCTAGCAATGGAACCTGAAGCAAGGAGAAAAGTGTATAGAGTTTGGAATTTCAGAATACTGCTTAATGCAATGATGTGTGTTCGTGATCCTAGTGAAGTGTAAAGTGTCGAAGATTCCTTAAGTACTTTATAGACCATGTTCATATGGAATGAAGATGGAATCTCTCCTACCTTCATCCAAGATTCCCCCATGCGAGAAACTGAAATTGGAAGAACCATTGGTGAGGAGATTGTTGATAGGGATATCAAAATCACTCAAGCCACCGAAAACATCTCCTAATGAGCAAGCTAAAAGAGTTGTCTCAATGAGAGGAAATGTGCTTGGTTCCTCAATTTTCTTAGGGGAATTGATGAAGAAATGCTGTGGATGAGGTAAAGAAGGAAGCTCGGCCCCTTCGAGAGACATCTCACTATACGATTTGTTACCCTTCGAGCTGATGGCACATTCGCTATCATCCTCGTCAGCACTTTCTTCTTTCTCTTCTCCTTCCTCTTCCCCTATATCATCCTTTCTCTCCTTCCCGCACTTTCACTCTCTTCTAGGATCGGTTTCATTCTAGCTCCTCCATCCCCTTCTCCTGGGACCTAACCTACAACTGGTTCTTCTAGTTCCCTTCCAACGGGATCTTTAACACGTGTTGTACCTGACGAATCTTCAAATTCTCTTTGAAGATTTTTAACAGAGCTATGAGTATAGGTAGAAGATTGGGCTAGAACTCTAGATTTTCTTGGCAAAGACTATACAGGAACGGCAGATCTATTGGGAAGCAGAAGACCACACCATCGGAGGTTCTCATTTGTTAAGAGATATGCACGTGGTGTGATGCTGAAAGGTAATTTCCTTTAGAGCTCTTAAAGTATCGGCATGCTCATCACGAACATCTCGACTAGGAACATTTGTAAGGAAGTAAACAGTGAGTAAAGCGCTTAGGCAGATAGAGTTCAAGTATTACAAGAGAAAGTAGAAGGGGATCTTATGTCCGAAAAGCCAATGCTCGTTGAAGCCATATGAGCACCGGAAGAAGAAATATTTTTTCTTAATGTAAGAACATTTTTTGTGGAGTTTCTTAATGAGCTTACACTTGCACCAGGACTCCATAATCATGTATGGCGGTGAGTCGCACCTTTATTTGAAGCCATAAGATAAGTTAGCTCGTTGAAGATCGGATCCATTGAAACTGATTCACGAAAAGCACGAATAGGGAGCCCAAGAGAGCATACCCATTGGGTTGAACTTAGGACGGAGCTAGCCCAAGATCTTGAAGAATCGTATGTATAAATGGATTAAATGCTAGAATAACACCACCTAAGCACACATACTGATTGCATGCAGTATACTCGAATGGAGGATTGTATATTTGTCGGCCCTAACAAGGAAGCAGCACATCATCCTCAGGAATCTAGTGTTATCTACATGTGTTTCAGAGCATCTTGGCAGTTAGAATATTTGGCACTTGTGGGTCATTTAGAAACTGGAGACTAATATATTCATTTGCTAGAGGAGGCAGCTCTTGAATCGGGACAACTATCCTCTGCAGCTCAATGGTAATCATCTATCTAGTGGCAGAAGGTGTAAAATTGGAAGTTTAAGATGTGGTACACCTAGCTTTAGAAGGAGTAGATGTCCTAGAACTGATCTGAAGACGGGAAGATTGCTTAGTCATTTTGGGCAAGAAAAATTGGTGTTCAACATGGCCAAGTGTTCTATTTTAAAACATTTAGCTCATGTGACCAACGCTTGGAATCCAAAGGATGTCAACGTTTGTTGACCAATTAGATTTTAAACATCAACCAGGGAAAATGAAAGTGTTAATCTATGCAGTGCGATTCCCAAGTCCTATATGCGATGAACAGACCGCCTTGTATAGACAACTCACTTGTGCTAGAAAAACAAGGCACGTTGCATGATTAAACTGTGCATCGGATGTTATTCTTCGTTGGATGTCTGATAATGGAACCTGTAACGACCTGGATTTTCGCGTTTGAAAATCGACATCCATACTTCATCCGTATTCGAATGCCGTAGATTCAAACGTTGAATCCGTTCCCCGGAGCTTAACACATTAAGTACAAAAACACAGCGGAAGAAAAAAAATATCATTGATTTGATAGAACGATGATACAATTAAGACATCAATACAAATATCAGAGATAGATAATAGTGGAAGGCACAGCAGCAGCAGAAAAACAATAACCCTAATGCCAAAGCTCCAAAGACTCCAGAAGCTAGATCCACCAACATACTTTCCAAATGCGAAGGGAGAAACCCCCATCACGTTGCACTAAGCAAGGTCAGATCCCGAATGTTGAAGAGAAGCACAAAGTGATAGCAAATTCCAAAGACTGAAGAAGATTTCCAAGTGCTACCAAACCAGAGACTTCAAAAGATATCGAATCTACGTCTGTTAACTGACAATCTGAAAAATCTAACTCTAGACTGCCCGTGTGGAAAATTTGTGGGCACCCAAAGTTTAGAAAGGTAACAATAAACTCTGGGTTAGTCATGAGACTGGTATAAGTAAACGAAAATAGTTTATCTTTAACAAGAGAAAAACAAAATAGTTTGAAAGAAATTCGCAATGCTTTTTGAAAAAATGAAACTACCATAAGGCCTCCCCGTACACACACAATGCAAGCGCACAATTGGAGGAGATTTCTCCTTATGATCGTCAAACATGCTTGATACGCTAAATCCTTTTTGATATTATTATTAGTGCATATTGCAGAAAACCTTTCGAAAGTATAATATTAATCTTAGCCAGCATAGGTACCATTATATTATGCCTGCTATAACTACCATTTAAGAATGGCAAGTTATACAATTGCAATCGTAAAGGGCGCGTATTGGTGATTGGATTTCCAACAAATGGTCAGGCTAAGGAACTTCCTATTGCCACATGGGTATGCCTCTGAAGGGACGCCCCGATAACTTAAACAGCTCTCTGCCAACACAAAGCCGGGTTACCCCTGCCCGAAAGTAACACCTACAAGTATGCCATCTCCGATCGTAACCAACCTTTATCCGAGCGCTCAACACCAACAACCACAAAGTAATAAATTTGCAGTAACCACATAGTTTAAATATCTAGGCTCCATACCATGATACCACCTCCATCAAGAAGAAATGGACATACTCTAGGGGCGTGACCCCTTATAACCTTGCCGCATCTTTCCTATTTCGACCATTTCTGGGTTGTGAGGTCCTCGTGCAGTCTCGTCCATAAAGCTAAGCTTTACACAAAAGTCATGCTTCGATCAACAAATGATATGCAGCACTTCGTATGCCACATTACCAAATTGGGAATGATCACTAGTGACCATCAACTACATAACCTATGAGCTCGTACGTCTCAGAGAAGGGTGTTAAGCTAAGAGAATAAATTCTTCGCCACCAAAAAGAAATGTATTTGATAGTAACCAACTTTACATCTCAAGGTGTAACATTAGACATACATTCATATAAGTCTGTTCCGGGTTCGAATAGAACCGAAGGCACTTCACAAAGAAGCCCTTGCAATCCGGGTATTCACAATCCCGATCGGACTCCCCATCATATATGAATATCTCTATACCGTAGCTACTAAGTGTAAAGACATTCGACGGGTAATCCGTTCGTTCTAGAAAATACCAGGTCTTCACCACCGATCTTCAAATGCTATCCATATCATCGTATCATTATTCGGAACGGGTTATATGACACAAAGTCCTCTCCCGGCTAAACCGAATAATGAGCGCAATATTTAAAAACATATGGATATTAGGATCTTAATTAAATCACAACTTTAACCCAAACCTTTCAAATGGTTTAAACAAATTATCATTTTCAAATCTTTAAACAAAAAGATTCACTGCACAAAGTCCACCAATCTTTCACAAAGATTACTTCATAGTTTTCAAAACTATTTTCAATTCCAAATTTTTTATATAAAAAATACACCTTTAAGATCCTCTTTAATTTGGAAACAAAGTTCAAAAATCTTTCACAAAGACTCAATTATAGCTTTCAAAAACAATTCCATTTCAAATCTTTTATACAAAAGATACACCTTTAAGATCCTCTTCAATTTCAAAATAAAGTTCAACAATCTTTCATAGAGATTCATTCATAGCTTTCAAAACAATTCCATTTCAAACTTGAAATCTTTCAACACAACTTGAAAATTCTTTTTTTATTTGAAAGCTATTACGTTTGAAAATAAGTACTTTTCATTTCGGAAAACCCCGAAATATGCACAAGTTATAGTCTTTAAAGTATAAACTTGGGTTAATTTTAAATTCCTCAAATAATACTTTTAAAATACTTTAAAGGTGGTTTAAAAACCATATATATATATTATATAACTTGTACCACCACTTTTCAAACCATATTATCCAAAATAATTTTCAAATCTTAGACAAGATATATTATATTCAAATTAAATTAAATTTCAAATTTCCCTTTCCGAAAGCTTTCCATATTAAGTTCAATTCCTTTTCCAAAACCATTTGGATTCAAAATTCATCTTTTAAACTTTTCACCATTTAAATAAAATAATATTAAATTCAAAATATCGATGACTTAACCGATTTCCCGTGAGATCCATACTTGTGTGTGTATGGTGTAGTCTGGAGGTTCTACACAACATCAATCATCACAATCTAAACATAGCAATATCGATAAGCAGTATAATCCTATAACGCTTATCTTCATTCACAGATTCACAGATAAATAATATAAATTTATTGCAAATAAATAAATTACATTCATCATAGCTCAAATCAAAACAATTCATAACACAAAACATTACACACCAGAGATATCAAACAATTCAACAGTCAATAGAATACAAACATCCATAAGTAAGATCAGTTAATCATCTAATTAATTTAAATCAGATTAATCACTTATGAATAAATTACTAATCCTAGTTAATTAATCATTAATTTATTACAAATCATTTAATTAATTACCCTTTAATCATTTATTAATTAAACTTAATAAATAAATTAATAAATCCTTTAACTATTAATTAATTTTTAATCATTAAATAATTAATCTATAATTATTTAATTATCCTTTCATTAATTATCGTTAATTAATTACATTAATTAATTAATCCTCAATTAATTGCCATTCCTTAATCTCATTCATTAAATAGTTAATTATCCTCAAATTTATTAATTATTATTTAATCGATTGATTGATTAATTAATTATCCCTAATTATTTTCATTAAGTAATTACTTTTTTAAAGTAATTAATTATCCTTAATTAATCACATTAATTAATCTTAATTAATTAATTATTCTTAAAAGTGATTACACAAAGTAATTATCCCTTAATTACATCAAGTAATTATCTCTTATTTAGATAATTCTTGTAAATTAAATCAACATATGATTTTAACTCAAAATACTAGAGTTAATAAGGATATATCACTTAAATATACCATTCAAATTTATTTTTAAAATAAACTTAAGAATTTATTTAAAAATAAGGATATACATTTAAAACATTTTAAACTTATTTCAATAATTTAAGAATTCATTTAAAATAATTTATTCAATTAACTTAAAGTTTAGATAAGAAATGATTTAAGAATATAGTTTAAAATTTAAACTTGTTTTAAACAAAACTTGTTTAATTTAAATTTTCAAGGCTGTTAAAACATGAACCCGGGACCAACTTTGAAATACCCGAGCCAATCTCTTGCTTACCTGAGCTCAACTTCGGGTTTCTCTTCAAGACCCCCTAGTACAAATTTTCCTTCTTTTTAACCTTTGTTTATTTTAAACTTCAAAATTGTGTAATATACCCGATAACAAACTCGAGCAATCCTTCCTTATTCCCGAGATAATCACTGAATTACCCCTTTCTTCTCCCTACATCAACCCTGACACCATCCAATGCTTGTGCACGTGCCCCGGTGATCGGCACAGCTCCGATCAACTTCACCGTGTCAACAAGACATCGAAAAACCCAACTATCGATCCCACCCTTCAGATCCAATCATTGATTGCGAAAATGGAATCGAATGTCCAAGAGCCAAAACTGGAACAACCCAGTCATTAAAAAACTTCTCGTGTCGCCACCAGCGTTCATTTGAAACCACACGAGCCTACCCAAAGTAGTGTCAACGACTCGAGCTTCGATCCCGCCACTTGCGGTGAAGTCCGATTCACCCCTAACGGCACAGCGACCCTAAATACATCGTCACTCAGACTAGGTTCCTAAGCCCTATATCAACGTCGACTATCTTCTATGGAGATCTAGAAATTATTTCACCATTTTTTCTGATGATCCCCGATCATCCGCCAAGCAACAACCTCGATCTCGAGGTGAACCTCTTCCTCGATCGCAGTGGATTGCCCAAAATTCATTTCGTGTTCAACTCGCATTTGCTAATAATTGCTTAACTTAAAAATTGTGATTTTCATACTAAAATTCATCATTAACAATTTCGAATCATATTATAGAATCAAATAAAGAATTATGGTCAATTGATTTTGGGTATATATTTGAACAAACCTGTAAATTTCCTATTTTGAAATAAATACTTCATATATTTACTTAAAGTCGTTTTTAAAATTAAACTTATATTCTTAAAATCATTTCTTCTTTAAAGATCAAGGTCTATGATTGATATGTTTAGAAGATATGAATTTATTTATAAATTTGGGTCCTGTTATTTTAAACAGAGAAGATACATATATGTACAGAAAATCACATATGCACAGGCATATAATATTTACAACATGTAATCACAGCCAACATTCATATAAACATATTCACACGACATTCATACTTCAACCATTTATCTTATCAAATCAAGATATAGCCACATTAAGGTCAAAAGGGTAAGGTTTGCCAACTTGGAGTTTGATAAAGCAGAGAACAAATTCTTTTCCCTGGAAATGATTTTTGAAAAGAATCTGGGAACTTAGATTGAATCTGAAGCTGATTCACTTGAGTTCGGATCTGGAATTCATGCTGAGTTAAATTTGAATGTTTGGTTTCTAGATTCAAAAGCTTGATCAGGTTGAATTGCTTCCAGGTTAAAAATTTGAAAGCTGTTGTTTTAAATAGAGGACTTTAATTTGTTTTGAACCAGAATGCTTTATCTCCTCAGGTTAAAGTTGTTTGTCTTGAATCTGATCCTGGAATTTGTTTTACTGGTATTAAAAATTTAGAAAGAGGGCTTTTACTTTTGTTTTTCTGGTTTACACACTTTAGTTTCCAGGTTTTGGATTTCATTTTCTGGTTTGCAGCTTTGAACTTTTTTTTTCTTTTAGCTTTGGTTTGAATGGATCAAAGAAAATGAGCAAGAAGAGGATAATAATATTTATATAGCATTGCTTTTTTTATTTATTATTTTTAAAAATAAAAATAGGTGTGACACTTGTAATATTTCATTTTTTTCATGACTTACACTTGTTTATCTATGTTTTTGTTAAGCCTACACCTGTAATTACATATCTTCTTTATTTTACAAGTGTCCTAAATAAGAATTTTATGTTAAAAACCCTGTTTTAAATAATTTTATACAATTTGTTTTAAACCCTATGTCATTAATATTTTTGATTCGTGTTTTTTTATATCTTACCTATTTATTCTTGTCTTTATATTCATACATTTTATATATTTACAACTTTATAAAAAAAATGAGTTTGAAATCAAATTATGCTAAATAAATAAACACATATATAGATTATGTATAAGTCTTTGAAATATAAATTTAACTTTAAACAACTTTTTAAAATTATTTATATCAAATTAAAATTTAACTTTCAAATATATTTTTTATAAATATTTACTATATTGAATTCCAATACAACTTTCAAAATATATATTACATATGTATATTATAAATTAGAAAACAAATTTCTATTAATTTTGAAATAGGGCTTTTCGAATCCAAATATTATTTATAAGAGATTTACTTTGAATTTAAATCCAAAATTCTTTTTTATATTCAATTTATACACACATACACACACACACACACACACACATATATATATATGAATGAACAAATTAATGTTTTATTTAGTTTGGAAATTTCAAATTAGCCCACAGATTAAATCCAAAAATTTATTTTAATTATAAATTTAAATTTAACTCAAAAATCGGGATCGTTATAGATTTCACCCTTAAGAAAATTTCGTCCTCGAAATTTTCCAAACAGGGAGACAAACAAAGAACAGATGGAAAATGTTTTACCAAATCAAACTAAATATTTATTCTGCATTTGTCTTACCAAATCAGAATATCATCAATAATTATAAGAACAAACTCATTCGACGCTACATAAGATACTAAGGGCCATCAGATCTACGAAATATATAGGGGCATTGGTTAGTCCGAAGGATAACTAACCGTTCGTAGAATATATTTGGACCCAAAGGAGCAGACAAACGGATATAATTCAATTTAACTTTATATTTTAGTTAACCAATTTATTTCAACCTAAATTTTCAAATTCATTTAGAAGCGAAAAGATGATATAAATTGATGAAATAGGAACCTATCTACAACGATACGCAGAGCCATCATCACACCAGAGCTCCTTCTTGTAGCTGCCGCGAAGCCATCGAAGAATTGAATGATGATCAGAAGAGATCGAGCAAAAAATTGTTTCCTTGTTGTTGCAGGGTATTGACCATTTGTTGTGGTACTCCCCTGTCCCCTACCCCGTCCTCTTCTTGCACTCATAGTTACTATCAGTGGATTGTAGGAGAATTTACTGAGGCATAAAGATGGATATCTTAGGGATACTCATTCTAGAGCATTTGGAACCCTATCTCTAATGAGTTACCTAATGTGTTATACTCCTAAGCTAAGGTTCAACCTTCAGCTCTGATACCAAATGTAACGGCCTAGATTTTCGCATTTGAAAATCGACATCCATACTTTACCCGTATTCGAATGCTGCAGATTCAAACGTTGAATCCGATCCGCTGGAGCTTATAACACATAAAGTACAAAAACACAGCCGAAGAAAACAATATCATTGATATACAACATTTAATATAACGATGATACAATTGAGATACAATACAAATATCAGAGATGGATAATAGCGGAAGATACAATAGCAGCAGCAGAAAAACAATAACTCCAATGCCAAAGCACCAAAGACTCCAGAAGCTAGATCCACCAACATACTTTCCAAACGCGAAGCGAGAAACCCCTATCACGTTGCATTAAGCAATGTCGGATCCTGAGTGTTGAAGAGAAGCACAAAATGATAGCCAAATCCAAAGACTGAAGAAGATTTCCATGTGCTACCAAACCAGTGACTTCGAAAGATATCGAATCTACATCTATTGTCTGACAACCTGAAAAATCTAACTCTAGATTGCCCATGTGAAAAATTTGTGGGCATCCATAGTTTAGAAAGGGAACAATAAACTTCGGGTCAGTCATGAGACTGGTATGAGCAAAAGAAAACAGTATCCTCAAATTAATTCCCTTAATAAATTAATCACATAAATTAATTATCCTTTAATGATAAATTATCCTTAATTATAAATTAATTAGTCCCTAATTATTAATTAATTAAACCTTAATCATTTAATTAATTAATCTTAATTACTTTCATTAAGTAATTAACCTCTAATTACTTGATTTATCGTTTAATTACTTATATTAAGTAATATCCTTTAATTACTTTTATTAATCACCCTTTTAATTACATTAAGTAATTACTCTTTATTAATCCATAGAGATCCTTTAATTTACTGATTAATTAACCTTTAAGTTATCACTTTAATTAGTTAATCACATTAATAACGACCCGGAATTTTCAATCTCAAAAATTTCAAATTGTTAGGGAAAGAAGAAATGAGGTAAAAGAAGAAACAGAAAAAACAAAACACAAAATCTCACGTTCGCAGCAGATCAAATATAATATCAAATAATAACAGTTATACAAAGGAGAAACTATATAATTTAATTTACATCAATACATCAGAGTTACATCCATTACGTAACATTGGACAGTTAAAATTAACTTATTCCAGATATACAACAATATATCATAGCGGAATACACTCCATACGTCCCTGCCATCCTTTACTCACTAGCCACCTCTGACCTGAACCCCAACCACTCTAGTTCTACCGATCATCAGAATACGCTCGAAGCCCATTCGTTGATCAACATGCAATTCCACTCGAAATACTCACATAAAAATCGTGATTTTGCTACTAAAAATCCTAGATGTTGATAACAATTCAGACTTTAATCATGAAACCAAAAATCATTCGATTCGAACGATTGATATAATTTGAATTTTACTATAGTTCATCTCTCTTGTTAAGTCTAACATCGGATAAATCTTGAAAATATTTTTAAAATTGATATTTTTTTAAAACAAACATATTTTGTTTACAACTCATAGCCTAAAGAAGATCAGAAAAGGGGAATTTGATTTTTAATCAAATTTGAATCCTGTAAAACCTAGAACATAGCTCTCTGTGTGTGTGTGTGTATACAGACATGCACACCCACCACTACATATTTCACAAACATGCAAGCATCATATATATCACAACACTATTTCAAACAATATGCATAAACATCAAAGAAAAATATATTTGAGCCTATTTGATAAAGTTGTTTACTCACCATCAACAGAGGAAGCCTGGGATGATCTAAAACATGTAACAATCCCGGTTTTTGGGTTAAATTTAAATTGATAATTAAAATAAATTTTTGGATTTAGTTTGTGGGCTAACTTGAAATTACCAAACTAAATAAAACATTTGTTTGTTTATTCATATATATGTATATAAATTGAATATAAAAAAGAATCTTGGATTTAAATTCAAAGTAAATCTCTTATAAATAATATTTGGATTTGAAAAGCTCTATTTCAAAATTAATAGAAATTTGTTTTCTAATTTATAATATTATATGTAATATATATTTTGAAAGTTGTATTGGAATTCAATATAGTAAATTTTTATAAAAAAATATATTTGAAGTTAAATTTTAATTTGATATAAATAATTTCAAAAAGTTGTTTAAAGTTAAATTTATATTTCATAGACTTATATATAATCTATATATGTGTTTATTTATTCAATATAATTAGATTTCAATCTCATCTTTTTTATAAAGTTGTAAATATATAAAATATATGAATATAAAGACAAGAATAAATAGGTAAGATATAAAAAAAATGAATCATAAATATTAATAACATAGGGTTTAAAACAAATTGTATAAAATTATTTAAAAGAGGGTTTTTAACATAAAATTCTTATTTAGGACATTTGTAAAATAAAGAAGATATGTAATTACAAGTGTAGGCTTAACAAAAACATAGATAAACAAGTGTAAGTCATGAAAAAAAATGAAATATTACAAGTGTCACACCTATCTTTATTTTATTTTTAAAAAAAAAGAAGCAATGTTATATAAATATTATTATCCTCTTCTTGCTCATTTTCTTCGATCCGTTCAAACCAAAGCTAAAAGGAAAAAAATTCAAAGTTGCAAAACAGAAAATGAAATCCAAAACCTGGAAACTAAAGTGTGTAAACTAGAAAAACAAAAATAAAAACCCTCTTTCTAAATTTTCAAAACCAGTTGAATAAATTCCAGGATCAGATTCCAGACAAACAACTTTAACCTCAGGAGATAAAGCATTCCAGTTCAAAACAAATTCAACTCCTCTATTTAAAACAACAGCTTTCAAATTTTTAACCTGGAAGCAATTCAACCTGATCAATCTTTTGAATCTGGAAACCAAAATTCAAATTCAACTCAGCATGAATTCCAGATTCAAACTCAAGTGAATCAGCTTCACATTCAATCTAAGTTCCCAGATTCTTTTCAAAAATCATTTCTAGGGAAAAGAGTTTGTTCTCTACTTTTTCAAACTCTATGTGACAAAACCTTACCCTTTTGATCATAATATGGCTATATCTTGATTTGATAAGACAAATGGTTGAAGTATGAATGTTGTATGAATATGTTTATATGAATGTTGGCTGTGATTACATGTCGTAAATATTATATGCTTGTGTGTATATGAGTTTCTATAAATATATGTATCTTCTCTGTTTAAAATAACAGGACCCAAATTTATAAATAAATTCATATCTTATAAATAAATCAATCTTAGACCTTGATCTTTAAAGAAGAAATGATTGTAGGAATATAAGTTTAAATTTAAAATTAGCTTTAAATAAATATATGATGTATTTATTTCAAAATAGGAAATTTATAGGTCTGTTAAAATATATTCCCAAAATCAGTTGACCAGAATCTTGATTTTATTCTATAATATGATTCAAAATCGTTAATGATGAATTTTAATATGAAAATCAAAAATTTTAAGTTGAGCAATTATGAGCAATTGCGAGTTGAACATGAAATGAATTCTGGGCAATCTACGGCGATCGAGGAAGAGGTTGACCTCAAGATCGAGGTTGTTGCTTGGTGGAAGATCGAGGATCATCAAAAAAACGGTGAAATAATTTATAGATCGCCAGAAAAGATAGTCGATGTTGATACAAGGTTTAGGGACCTAGTCTGAGTGACGATGTATTTGAGGTCGTTGTGCCGTCAGGGGTGAATCGAAATTCACCGCAAGTGGAGGGATCGAAGCTCGAGGCGTTGACGCTGCTCTAGGTAGGCTTGCGTGGTTTTAGATGAATGCTGGCGGCGGCACGAGAAGTTTTTTGGTAACTGGGTTGTTCCAGTTTTGGCTCTTATATGTTCGATTCCATTTTCATAATCAATGATTGGATCTGAAGGGTGGGATCGATAGTTGGGTTGTCGATGTCTTGTTGACATCGGTGAAGTTGATCGAAGCTGTGCCGATCGCTGGTGCACGTGCATAAGCATTGGATGGTGTCAGGGTTGATGTAGGGAGAAGAAAGGGGTTACTCGGTGATTATCTCAGGAATAAGGAAGGATTGCTCGAGTTTGTTATCATGTATATTACACAGTTTTGAAAATTTAAAATAAATAAAGGTTAAAAAGAAGGAAAATTTGTTCTCGTGGTTTTGAAGAGAAACACGAAGTTAAGCTCGGGTAAGCAAGAGATTCACTCGGGTATTTTAAAGTTGGTCCTGGGTTCATGTTTTAATAGCCTTGAAAATTTAAATTAAAAAAGTTTTTTTAAAACAAGTTTAAGTTTTATAATTATTCTTAAATCATTTCTTATCTAAACTTTAAGTTAGTTGAATAAATTATTTTAAATGAATTATTAAATTATTTAAATAAGTTTAAAATGTTTAAAATGTATATCCTTATTTTTAAATAAGATCTTAAGTTTATTTTAAAAATAAATTTGAATAGTATATTTAAGTGGTATATCCTTATTAACTTTAGTATTTTGAGTTAAATTCACATGTTGATTTAATTTCCAAGGATTGTCTAAATAAGAGATAATTACTTGATGTAACTAAGGGATAATTACTTTGTGTAATCACTTTTAAGAATAATTAATTAATTAAGATTAATTAATATGAGTAATAAGGATAATTAATTACTTAAAAAATTACTTAATGAAAATAATTAGGGATAATTAATTAGTCAATCAAGTGATTAAAGAATAATTAATAAATCTGAGGATAATTAATTATTTAATGAAGGTGATTAAAGAATGACAATTAATTAAGGATTAATTAATTAAGGATAATTAATTAAAGGACAATTAAATAATTAAAGATTAATTATTTAATGATTAAAGGTTAATTAATTTATTAATTAAGGTTGATTAATTAATAGTTAAAGGGTTAATTAATTAATTTATTAAATTTAATTAATAAATGATTAAACGGTAATTAATTAAACGATTTGTAATAAATTAATGATTAATTAACCAGGATTAGTAATTTATTCATAAGTGATTAATCTGATTTATATTAATCAAATGATTAACTGATCTTACTTATGGATGTTTGTATTCTATTGAATGTTGAATTGTTTGATATCCCTGGTGTGTAATGTTTTGTGTTATGAATTATTTTGATTTGAGCTGTGATGAATGTAATTTATTTATCTGTAATAAATTTGTATTATTTATCTGTGAATCTGTGAATGAAGATAACGTTATAGGATTATACCGCTTATCGATATTGCTGTGTGTGGATTGTGATGATTGATGTTATTGCACTATTGTGTAGAACCCCTGGACTACACCTACACACACAAATATGGATTTCATGGGAAATCAGTTAAGTCACAGATATTTTGAATTTAATATTATTTTATTCAAATGGTGAAAAGTTTAAAAGATGAATTTTGAATCCAAATGGTTTTGGAAAAGAAATTGAACTGAATATGGAAAGATTTTGGAAGGGAAATTTGAAATTTAATTTAGTTTGAATAGAATTAATCTTGTTTAAGATTTGAAAATTATTTTGGATAATATGGTTTGAAAAGTGGTGGTACAAGTTATATAATATATATATGGTCTTTAAACCGTCTTTAAAGTATTTTAAAAGTATTATTTTAGGAATTTAAAATTAACCCACAAATTAAATCTAAAAATTTATTTTAATTATCAATTTAAATTTAAATCAAAAACCAGGATTGTTACAGAACCTTTGTCCGGAGTGATGCAGAAGCTTTTCTTACACAGGAATATGAAAAGTGTAGTAAATAGATCTGCTTGACAATAAAGTTATTCAAGTATCAGAAGCATGTTCAATAGGACCGCTCTTTGGAAAAAGAACCGTCCTATTGACATTCGGATGATAGAATTTGATTGGTCAAGTGTTGGTCAGAGCGAATTAAAGAGCTTTGAAGTGCAAAAATTTGAGTTAAGGAAACCAATCGTTTCTCTTGAGCATGCCCCTGTCGCACTTGAGTGCACTCCACGTCGAACTCGAGAACAAGCTTGAGGGAACCTTGGAACTTCCCCGACCTAACTTCATCATCTACTCTACACTTGCCAATGCAAGCCAAGGGAATCCCAAGGGCATCACCAAGGACAACCAAATTCTCAATCATCGCCTACCTTGGACTTTAGATCGAGACGTAAAGTTTGGGGGGTTTTATTAGGTCCAAGCATTCATAATAGAATGGCAGTGGTCAACAGGAGGATTGAACGGCGATGATGATGTAACGATCCTAATTTTGACTAACATTATTTATGACATTTAATTAGATAAATTAATGAAATAATATAAATTTTTAAAGGATCGATATTTGTATGATTATAAGGTAGCCGTGCATAATTAATCTAAAGCCAAAGAGAATTAAAATGAAGTATTTAAAGGTAATAAGATAAGGGTAAAATAGGAATAGGTTATATTCTTATACCCTAAGCCCTTATTTAAATTTAATTTACAACATTCACAAACAAAACTAACCTAGAGCTTGGCCAGATACCATTAGAAGTAATCTAAAAGAAGATCGACGAGGATTCAAGTAGGACACTTAATCAAATCAATTCAAGAGCAAATCTCAACCTTCTTAATAATCAAGCTAAGTGAATATAATAGATTACATCTCATTTTTATTGCTTTCGGTTTCTAGATAAGATCCGATTTTATTTTGCAATAAAAACGCCATGTTTTGATTATTTAAATGGTTATGTATGCTTATTGATGATTTATGTTATTTTATATATATTTTATGATAAGATTTGATTTGAAAAACCTATCAAATGACCTCCAAATTACTTATGTTTTTTATATAAGATCAAACATTATATTAGAGATGGATTTCAAGTTTCATAATTTTCTAAGTCGTTTGGGGATATACTATGAATTTTCCAGTAAAGAAAATGGTTAAATTGGGTTTAAATTATTTACTGCTATTATATGTTAGCTTTGGGTCTGAAATTAAAGTTATGTTAGAAAACATATTAAAAGTGATTTATGGGAATTTTCGGAGAACTTTTCTAAGTATTTTATTAAAAATATAAACTTATTTGAGGTATGAGACTTAAATGTTTTATATGTTTATAAAAGAAGAAGGGGCAATTTGTTAAATGATTTAAATTTGTTAACCACATAATTCGGCAGCCTTTTAGAAATTATTTTGAAAAAGAATTGGCAACCAATTATATGTTGACAAATAAGGCAAGTTAGTTGAAAACGTATTACTTTAAAAGGTTAAAAATAAATTTTGTATAGATTTACTGCTTCGCCACTTATGGCAGCCACCTTTCAATACCATATATTCGCCCCGAACGAAGTCGAAACTAATACACATTGTACCAATACCTTGGTACGTAGTAGATTGGAGAAAGGCAGAAGTGGGAAGGGGAAAGGTAGCTCTTATAAACTTGGAACTATTATGGTTATAAACAAGGCTTACGAAGGGGTTGGAGCTTTCAACTTAACCAACTTGCTTCTATTTATATAAAGAAAGTGCTTTCGAATGGGTTGCCACCTTCTGTTTTTAAAACAAGCTTTTGAAGGGGGACGAAATCCCTGCTGCCGCATTCAACTTTTCAAATCAATGCTTTCGAAACCATCCATTTTCTTTTACTTAGCAATAATGCTTTCGAAACAATGCTTTTTCCCTAGTTCTTTTAAGACCCTTAGATATACTGAAAGTTAAACCCAAAGTTTTCAAAAGGAATGGTTTTAAATAGTTTCGAAGCTGTGTTCCACAAACTACTACTCGGACCCAATACTTTTGGAAGGTTTGTTTAAAGTAATGGATTTTAATGCTTTTGAATGACATATAATGAACGTTTTGAAGGGGAGATTCCCCAATGTTTTCGAAAGGTTGACTTTTAGTATTTGAATGAAGGTTTCCAATGCTTTCGAGAGGCAAGTTTAAAGTGTTTTGGAATGGGAATGTCTAAGGTTTTATAAAGCTTTTGAAGGGATGTTTTCCATGATGTTGAAAGGTCTATTTTTTAAGGTTTCGAAAAGTATGTTTTGGCCTTCAGCCTAGTGTATTAAGGTAAAGTAGTTAACCTATTTTAAAAGGGGTACTTTCTGTGGATTCGAAAGGGACTGTTTATAAGTTTTTAAACAAAGGTTTCGAATGTGTTATCTTGAATACAAAACCTAATGTTTTCTAAGTTAAAGAAAGGCTTTAACTTGTTTTAAAGGGATAAATAACCCTACTGATTTAGGTTTTCATCAACATTGTTTTGTGTAAAGTACAGATCATAGCAAAGATATTTGAGCAAAGAAAAAGTATATTTTCCTTGTTTAAGTATGATTTATAGGGTTAAATCAATTTGAAAGAATTATTTTCAAGGAAAATGTGATGGGGTAGTTAACCCTAAGTAAATGACTCGGATATTAGAATATCTGATGGGACTGGTATAGAATCGCGCCCTATACTTTAGCCAATAAGCCCTAGTTGAAATAAGTTCAAAATTCCTGTGTTTAGGGCTTTGTCACGGGTAAGACTAAAATGATGTTTCACACGGCAAGGAATATACAGAGAGAAAGTTAGGTTATTAATGAGCCCACAAAACCATTAGGTTCAGTTGCACTGGAAGAGGATAGTTAAGGGCAGATAGCCCAGTAGAGTGTGTAACATATGTTAGACCATTTAGTATGTCTGGTAGGCACGAGTCAGCCAATGGTTAGTAGTTATCCTAACAAAACTACATTGTTCGGACAAATAGTCCATTAATTACCAGATATAAAGGCATATATGATATTGCTATATTACTTTAATCAGTTTGATTATAGGATTCTGATTTGCAAAAGATATGTTTTAAAAGGGATATTAGTGAGGGGAAACCTATTCCGCTAAGCGGCGTGCACTCATTTAATATCAATTAACCGAGATGTAATAGTACTATTCACACTAGGCTTTATGTTTGGCTCGAAGTTTATGTTTTCCCCTTAAACTCTCGGATGCTCAAAATTAATTCAAGTTGACTGAGAGTTAAGGTTTTTTAGGTTTATTAGGTTGGATGAATAAGCTTCCATAGACATGCATGTGGCAAATTTAGAAGCTATTTAATTTTATTTCCGCTGTGATACATTATGACTGATATATCTATTTAATACTCTAATCATCCAGGGAGGCATCTTCATATGTCGCTCTTGGTGTAATTTGTAATAATATATTTGATCACAACCTGGGAATCATTTTAGGATTATGTACCTGAATATGAAATATTGATTTGAAATATAATCAAAAAAGTTGCTTTTAAATCTGTGTTGATTTTTATTTCATATTCATGCGCTTCTGATATAGTGAATATAATTAGCATTATCATATTTTATCATCGAAAGTTAATACTATGAACTGCACTATCTGTAGCGCTTAGCTTCGGGCATTAAGATAGGGGATGTTATAACTTGGTATCAAAGCATAGGTTTATGAAAAACTTAAAAGAAATTTCAAACTTAAAATGATTTTGGAAACATAATCCTAAAAAATTGGAGAAATGATTGGGGTCTGGGATAACGTTATAGTAACCTACTTGTATTTGCAACATATAAGTATACGTTTTATCTCTATTCTCCCATATCTCTTAGGCTATTCTTCTGTATCTTACAAAGACTCGAATGTAGATTTTTCAACTACGATAAGAAAGGAGTGAGATATTTCAACTGCTATCAAATTAGATATTATAAGAACTAGTGCAAGGAGCTAGCCAAGGATGGAAAGGGCAAAGTGTTTGCATTGGAGCCAACAACCTTGAGACCAACAGCAGAGGAGAAGGGGAAAGCTGTGTTGGGAGGTACGCTTTTGATTCATGGTATATCAGTTAGAGTTCTATTTAATACTAGTGCATCGCATTCGTTTATATCTCATTGTTTGGTAGGTAAGCTTAACCTGGAACCCTCATACCTAGTTACTTCCTTAAGGGTGGCAAATCCGATAGGAGGATATGTGACTCTTGGATTTGATGTGACCACCTAGAGTTTGAATTATTAGTCATGTATTTGTTTGTAGTTTGCATGTGTTTTATTTCATAGGGTTTGAAATTATTTTGGGTATCGATTGGTTAAGTAAATAAGGTGCTAGGATATTTTGCTATGATAGGAAAATATCACCTAGATACCCTGACTGTAGTTATCGGATAATATACTCCGTAGGAAAACCTAGCTTTGAGGTTAATGCTATGTTGGGTGTCGTTGAGGCAAAAGACGAGTAGAATTGAGTTTTCATTATTAGAGAATTCACATATGCCTTCGAGCCCATAGTAGGACTTCCGTCAAAATGAGCTATTGAGTTTCGGATAGATTTAGTACCAAGAGTTGAACCGGTGAGTAGACTGCCAAGCAGAATGGCACCTACCGAGATGGGGGAGCTAAAGTGCAGTTGGTGAATTTGGAAGGTAAGAACTTTATCAGACCAAGCAGCTCACCATGGGAAGTAGCCGTGGTGTTTGCAAGAAAATCGGATGGATCGTTAAGGTTATGTATTGATTATCGTAAGTTGAATGAGGAGACAACAAAGAATCGATATACATTACCTAGAATTGACAATTTGTTTGACCAGTTGAGTAGGGCCAAAGTATTTTCCCATTTGGATCTGGCAACAGAATTTCATTGGCTTAGAGTATCCGAGGGTAGTATCCCTCTGACAGCATTTAGAACTCGATATGGATCATACGAATGGTTAGTAATGCCGTTCAGTTTAACTGGTGCGGCAACATTCTTTGTAGATTTGATAACCAATTTTTCCAAGAGCACTTGGATAGGTTCGTGTTGGTATTCATAGATGATATTTTGGTGTGCTCTAAAGATGAAAGATAGCATGAAGTTCATCTTAGAATAGTGCGTGAGACATGGAGGTAGCATCAACTAAAGGCAAAATTTTCGAATTATGAAGTGAAGTTCCTTGGTCATGTAATCTCAGAGAAGGGTCATTTGTAGATTCAGCTAAGATCAAGGAAGTCAATAGATGGAAGAGGCCCGAGACAGTGGCTGAGATAAAGAGTTTCTGAGATTAGCTGGTTACTACTGGAGATTCACTAAGGATTTTTCGCGGATAGCGGCACTGATGACTAAGCTAACTCGTAAAGATATGAAATTTGTTTGGACCGATAAGTGTGAGGAAGCATTTAAGAAGCTAAAACACTTATTGACAAATGCATTTGTGTTAGTTGTTCTATAAAGGAATCATGACTTAGTGGTGTATATGGATGCATGTGGAACAGGATTAGGAGTTGTATTAATGCAAAGAGGTAAGGTGAATTTCCTATGCTTCTCGACATTTCAGACAGCACGAGGATAGATTGCCAACTCACGATTTGGAATTAGCAATGGTTATTTTTGTGTTGAAGGTATGGAGACATTTCCTTTTGGGAGAGGGATTCGAGTTGTACACGAATCATGAGTCATTAAGATATTGATTCTATTAGAAGGAGTTGAATATGAGACAACGGAGGTGGCTAGAGTTTTTTATCCGCTTATGACTTTGGTATTGAGTACACATTAGGAAAAGGCAACAAGGTTGCATAGCAGGAAACATCAAAATGTACTATTAGCAATGATAGTTGAGTGGAAAGATTTGAAAGCATTGATTACATGCAGAATACAGTAAGGATCTAGAGCTAGATCAAGTAAGAAAACTGCTATGTTGTCATGTTTAGATGTTCGACCGGTAATGATCAAAAAGATCACTTCTAAGTAAAGGGAGGATCCAATATTAACTGAACGGATTAAAAAGTTAAAGGATGGAAGAGAGAGCGATAACTTGAAAGATTTCAATCCTGACCAAAATGGGTAGTTGAGGAAGAAAGGAAGACTATGTGTTCCGAATGTGGGAAACAATAGGAAGGAAATTCTTAGAGAATGCCATCGCTTGAAGTTCACTATTCATCAAGGAGGAACTAAGATATATTAAGACATGAAAAGAAGTTTCCACTGGGAAGGCATGAAGGAAGATGTAGGCTTATGGGTGAAGCAGTGCTTGAACTGTCAACAGGTAAAAGACGAACATCAGAAACCAAGTGGGTTACTTCAGCTTTTAGAGTTTCCAGTTTGGAAATGGGATTCCATCTCAATGGATTTTATAGATGGGTTGCCAAGGTCAAATAAGGGAAACAAAAGAATATGGGTCATAATGGACAGATTAACCAAGATTTCCCATTTCGTCCCAGTTAAGTCAACCAGTACAGCACCTATTTTAGCTAAGTTGTTTATGTAGAATAAAGTTAGACTGCATGGAATTCTTAGTAGTATAGTGGTAGAGATTCCTTATTCACTAGCGAGCTCTGGAAGAGTCTACGGAAGACTTTACGTACCAAGCTTAAGATGAGTACCGCTTACCATCCGTAGACAAATGGGCAAATGGAAAGTGTTAACGAAGTCTAAGAAGATTTGTTACGAGCTTGCATACTAGATTCTGGGGGATCATGGGAAGACCATCTACACCTAGTTGAGTTTTCATATAACAACCGTTATCAGGCTAGTATAGGGATGGCACCATTTGAAGCTTTGTATGGAAGTCCATGCAAAACTCTCGTAAGTTGGTTAGAGAACAGGGATAGATTAGTTCCTATTCCAGAATTGGTTAGAGAAACTGTAGGAAAGATTGAGTTCATTCAATCTAGAATGAAGGAAGCTCAGTCTAGGTAGAAGAGCTATGGTAATAGAAGACAGAAAGATTTAGAGTTTTCGGTTGGAGATCATGTTTTTGTCAAGGTATCACCGATGAAAGGTGTAACCAGATTCGAAAAATCAGGAAAACTGGCACTGAGATTCTTTGGACCAATCCCTATTATAAAAAGGATTAAGAAACTCGCGTATAGAGTGGAGTTACCAAGTAGTTCGGCCGGAATCCACAATGTTTTTCATATTTCTCATCTAAGGAAATGTATTCGAGATCCAGAGAATACAATAGCACCGACTATGTTAGACGACTTAGTAGTGGAACCGAATTTGAATATAGTTAGAAAAGCAGTTCGCATCGCGAGGGATGAGAAGAGATAAAGGAACAAGATAGTCAAATTAGTCAAAGTCTAGTGGAGTAGCAATGAGAGAGACTGTACCTGGAGAACTAAGAGTAGGGTTAGAGATACTTATCCTGACTTGTTTCATGGTATGTTTTACCTTTATGATTGATTTTATGAGTACCTTATCGTAATTTCGAGGATGAAATTCTTTAAGGAGGGGAATCTGTAACGATCTTGATTTTGACTAACATTATTTAGGACACTTAATTAGATAAATCAAATGAAATAATGTAAATGGTTAATGGATTGAGATTTGTATGATCGTAGGGTAGCCATGCCTATTTAACCTAAAGCCAAAGATAATTAAAATAAAGTAAGTAAAGGTAATAAGATATGGGCAAAATAGGAATAGGATATATTCCTATACCCTAAACTCTTATTCAAATTTCATTTACGACATTCACAAGTAAAACTAAACCTAGAGCTTGGCCGGCCACCATTAGAATTAATCAAAAGTAAGATAAGTAAGGATTCAAGTAGGAAGCTTAATTAAATCAATTCAAGGGAAAATCTCAACCTTCTTAATAATCAATCTAAGGGGAATAATATTTTTGCATCTCATTTTTATGATAAGATTTTATGATAAGATTTGATTTGAAAAACCTATCAAAAAACCTCCAAATGGCTTGCGTTTTCGATATAAGGTTATACATTATTTTAGAGATGGGTTTCATGTTTCATAATTTTATAAGTCATTGTGGATTTATTATGAATTTTCTAATAATGAAAATGGTTAAATTGTTTTAAAATATTTACAGCTATTATATGTTAGCTTTGGGTCTAAAATTAAAGTACGTTAGAAAACATATTAAAAGTGATTTAAGTGAATTTTTGAAGAATTTTCTTAGGTATTTTATTAAAAATATAAAATTATTTTAGATATGGGACTTAAATGTTTTATATGTTTATAAAAGAAGAAGGGGCAATTTGTTAAATGTTTTAAAATTGTTAATCTCTAAATTCGGCTGCACTTTTAGATATGATTTTAATAAAGAATTGGCAACCAATTATATGTTGACAAATAAGGCAAGTTAGTTGGAAATGTATTACTTTAAAAGGTTAAAATAAGTTTTGTAAAGGTTTATTGCTTTGCCACTTATAGCAGCACCTTTCAACACCATGCATCTGCCCCCAACCAAAACGAAACCAATACACATCGTATTAATGCCTTGGTACGTAATGGATTGGAGAAAGACGGAACGTATAGAGTCAAAACGCAGTTTCGGAGGAGTAGAAGTTCTTATAAACTTGGAACTATTTTGGTTATAAATAATGCTTTCGAAGGGGTTGGAGCTTTCGAATTAACCAATTCTGTTTATATAAAGAAAGGGATTTCGAATGGGTTGCCTCCTTTTGTTTTTGGAACAAGCTTTCAAAGGGGGACGAAACCCCTACTAGCGCATTCAGCCTTTCGAACCAATGCTTTCGAAAGGGTCGGTTTTGAAACCATCCATTTTCTTTTACTTAGGAATAATGCTTTCGAAAGCAATGCTTTCACCCAAGTTCTTTAAGACCCTTAGATACATTAAAAGTTAAATCCAATGGTTTTGAAAGGAATGGTTTTAAATGGTTTCGAAGCTACGTTCCACAAACTTTTACTTGGAACCAATGTTTTCGAAAGGTTTGTTTTAAGTAAAGGACTTTAATGCTTTCGAAAGATATATAATAAAGGTTTCGAAGGGGAGATTCCCCAATTTTTTTGAAAGGTTGACTTTTAGTATTTGAATGAAAGGTTTTCAATGCTTCGAAAGGCATGTTTAAAGCATTTTGATAAGGGGATGTCTAAGGTTTTATAAAGCTTTCAAATAGACGCTACCATGATGTCGAAAGGTCAATTTTTAAAGTTTTAGAAAGGTATGTTTTGGCTTTAGCCTAGTGTTTCAAGGTAAACTAGTTAACCTGTTTTGAAAGGGGTACTTTCAATGGATTTGAAGCAACTGTTTAAAAGCTTTTAAACAAAGGTTTCGCATGTGTTATCTTGAATATAAAACCTTACGTTTTCTAAGTTAAAGAAGGGCTTTAACTTTTTTTAAAAGGATAAATAACCTATTAATTTAGGTTTTCATTAATATTGTTTTGTGTAAAGTATAGATCATGGCAAAGATGTTTTAGTAAAGCATAAGTGTATTTTTCTTGTTTAAGTATGATTTAAATGGTTAAATCGATTTGAAAGAAATGTTTTCAAGGAAAATTTGTTGGGGTAGTTAACCCTAAGTAAATTATTTTGATATTAGAATACCAGATGGGACTGGTATAGAGTCATGTCCTATACTTTAGCTAATAGCTCCAAGCTAAAATAAGATTAAAATTCCAGTGCGTAGGGCTTTGTCATAAGCAATACTAAAATAATGTTACAAATAGAAAGGAATATACAAAGAAAATGTTAGGTTATTGGTAAAACCGCATAACTAATAGGTTCAGTTGACCCTAGAAGAGGATAGTTAAGAGCGGATAGCCTAGCAAAGTGTCTAACAAATGTTAGATATTTGAGTATGTCTGGTAGGCCTGAGTCAGCCAATAGTTAATATTTAGCCTAACAAAACTACATTGTTCGGACAAACAGTCCATTAATTATCTGATTTATGTGCATATATGATATTCCTATTATTGCTCTAATTAGTTTGATTGCAGGATTCTGATTTGCAAAAGATATGTTTTAAAAGGGATATTAGTAAAGGGAAACCCATTCCGCTAAGCAATGTTGACACACTTAATATCAATTAACCGAGATGTAATAGTATTATTCACATCAGGCTTTATGTCTAACTCAAAGTTTATGTTTTCCCCTTAAACTCGCAGGTGCTCAAAATTAATTTGAGTAGATTGAGAGTTAAGATTTTTCAGCTTTAGTAGGTTGGACGAATAAGCTTCTGAAAACACGCAGAAGAAAAAGTTATGAGTTATTTAATTTTATTTCCTTTGTGATGTATTATGACTGATATGTCTATTTAGTACTCTGATCATCCAAGGTAGCATCTTCATATGTTGCTCTTGGCATAATTTGTAATAATTATATTTGATCACAACCTAGGAATCGTTTTGGGATTATGTACCTGAATATGAAATATTGATTTGAAATGTAATTAGAAAAGTTATTTTTAAGTCTGTGTTGATTTTTATTTCATATTCGTATGCTTCCGATATAATGAATACCATTAACATTACCGTATTTGGTCATTGGAAGATAATACTATAGATGACTGCAACATCTATAGTGCTTCGCTTTGGGTCTCACGACAGGGGGTGCTACAGATGATCTTTTGGAGATGCCGATAACGTCAAAAGGATGATGGCGGTGTTTGAGGCATGGCAGAAATCGACTTCAGGTGGTGAAGTAAGTCTTGCAAGTGATCAAAAGGTGAAGAGGTCGGGGGAAAACGCAGTTGACAGGAGGAAATAGGAAAGCGAGGAAAACATTCTAAGTCCCAAGTACTTATAGTACTCGCGGATGAATAAAAGCACTCGGTACCGAGCAAAACCACTGAGCACTGAGTGGTACTTTTTGTCCAAATATTAAAGGACATGCAAAGTGGAGGTAGAGTGAACCTGACTAAGGCGCATAACAGTCTCCAAAGCGTAGTTCTTGTCCTTGACTCAAGGAATGGAATTTCAGCTATGCAAAGTAGTTCAAAAAATATCTATGGGAAGAAAAAACTTTGAAGCAATTCCTGAATAACTGACTAAGCCGAAAGATGGTAATTAGATCATGTCATGTTCCAGGGCACACTTTGTTTTCAACGATGGCATACTCCGTGGGGCAAGTGTTATCTAGCTTTTTGACTAAGGTAGACTTCTGCTGGAATTAGAACTCCAATATGAAGATGAAACAATTCATGAAGTTGAGAGCATGCTTAAGAGGACAATAGGTCAAACTTAAGAAATTTCAATGGCTAATGATCAAAGTAGAAAACTCGTTACTGAGATCTACTACTCAGTACTGATCCCTTTTTCCTACCCAATTGGACCTTCAAAACCACTTGTACTTGGAGCACTAACTCAAGTGATTATCATGGAGTACTCTTCTTAAGGAATAAATGAGCAACTCTAAGGATTTCCTAAAAGAAAGCAAAAAAACAGGCAAGGACAAGCGGTATTAGAACTTCCTAGAGAAAACTCAATCTTATGGGGAATGTGCTCGAAGCACAAGGGGTTGAAGATAGAAGACCAAAAGGAAAGAGTAGAGGGGAATTCCCCCTATAAATATCGGTCGGTACCAAGCGGTGCCGCTTATTACCAAGTGGTTTTTATTGAAGTTTGGGCCATTATTCTCTCTTCTACATGCTTAGGCTTGGATCTGCACTTGATATCCCATGGGCCCCTGTTTCGCTAGGTGATTTCTCTATAAATACAGTCCTTATGGCTACTGGAAAGGACTTTCGCCTCTCTCTTTTTTTTGCACCACTTATCCCTCCTCTCCATAATCGCAAAGGCAGATATTATTGGTAGTTCTAGCCCTAGGACATAAGAACTTGTCAACCCCTTGTACCAGTGATTCTCAATCAAATAATCAATAAATTATAATGGATGTAGGCCAGAGATTGCTGAACCATTAGAAAAATTCTTCTATTATCTCTAATTTTGTTGTAGTATTTACTTAATCTCAACATTTCAACAGGTCTTTGGATGTTGTGCCACTTTTGGTGTCAACATGTACTTATTAAATGAGTTTGGTTCTTTTGAGAGGATAACCATTATGGTGATTCGAACGGTCTCAAAAGTACTATTATATGTTGGCCACATATTTCTTGATTTTTTCATACCAGACTTATGTTTGACTTGTGTTTTATATTTCCCTTACTTCTATGGGTGCTCTTTCGAGTAGTATGAGGAGGGCAGGTTTTTGTTCATATTCTTTAGAGCTCGAGGAGATAAGTTGGATACTTTTATCCACTGTAGTTGTAACGACCCGTAAATTTTCGATAATTAAAATAGCTAATTTAATAAGATTTCGTGATTTAGTGTTAGGAAAAAAAATTTGTTTAAATTAAATATTTAAAACTTATTGAATAATTGAATAACTGTAAAAAAAAATGGAAATAGTATTCTAAATTGTAAATTGGTTTAAAAGTTGAATCTTATAAGTTCAATTTCAATATTTCAAAAGATAATGAATTATTGGATAAGCGTAATTGTTTAAATTTAATATTTGGAATTTATTGAAATATTTAATAATGGGAATTGAATAACCGTATAATGGAAATGGTTGTTCCATAATTTTAATTCATTTCAAAAGTTAAATTTTATCGGTTCGTTTTGCATATTTCCAAAGATAGTGATATAAGAATAATCAAATTTAACTAAATTTAATATTACAAATGGTTGAATAATTAAAATTCCGAATTTGGTATGATTAATTTGATATTGAAATTTAATATATGAAAATAGAGTGAATAATTGAAATTTGATTTAATATGATTCAAATTGGTTTTCAAAGTGAATGTAAGTTATATCGGAATTATAATGGAGTTGATAAGATTTTAAAATTGGAATTTATTGGATAATTGAATAACGGGTTTAATATAAAAAAATGATTTGTAAAATTTTATTTTATCATATTGGAGTTATAGTGATGTTATAGAACTTTTAAAACTGAATTTAAAATTTATTCATAAAAATTGAATATTTTAATATTTAATTAGCGACTGAAAAATAGCCAATTTTCGAACAGTCTCAGAATTGGACGAAACCAGTTCCATTGGATCCATAATAGTTATTTATTATCGGATTTCAATTTTCGCAGCAATCGGAGTTGTCGTTTGACCGTGGCAGCTCGAAACGCGTTGAAATTGTTTTAATATTAATTTGGCGAGTTAGAATAGTCATTTTTCGATAATTTACCGTTTGTCCGGAGCAAGCCAAAACGCCTTGAAAATCGTTTAATCGATTTAATTTAAAATCGATCGTTTATTGCCGTAACTCGCACAAACGATCGAATTTGCTTCCGAAACCTGTTCCATTGTGTCCGGAACGCGGGATAAACCCTAGAAACGCCGGTCACCGCGCGTAAATCGGAGTTTGAAAATCCGGAATGAAGAGAATTCGCCGTTTCCTATAAATAGCCCCTTGTCTTCATAAATTAGAAAATTTAAACTAGGGTTTCATAAACAAAGGACGGCCGCCTCCAATATAACGAATGGCCAGAATATTCCCTTCTTCTCCCATTAATCTCCCTCAATCCATGCAATATTTCACGGAACTTTCAACACGAAAAACGTAGAGCTTGGAGTGATCTTCGAATCCATACGGAGATAATGAATTTTAGAGCAACGTAGTGGGAGTTATGGTTCCGCGTTTGTCTTCGGTTTGGCACGCTTCTCGAGCGTCCAGGGGAGGCCGAGTTCACCTGTACTCTCGGCGTAGGGGGAGCACGTCATGACGAAGTGAATGGCGCTGCTTGATCGGAGCGAAGTCGAACGGAGGTGGCTCGATAATTAACCCTAAATACGCGACGTGAGTGGGTTTTGCGACCTGGAGAGAAAGCGTGGAGGAAAGAAGAGAATCGTGTGCGGCTCAGATGTGTGGCCAAGGGAATGGATGGCCCTGATTGAATCAAAGGTTTAGAATTGAAAATAAAGGTTGTAATTAAATTTTATTATAATTGTTCAAACTTTAAACATGTATAACTTTTTGATACGAGGTCCGTTTTGGACAAAACGAATTGCGACGGGTTCGTTTTGACGAGCACTATGCTATGGAGCTGGATTGGAACCATTTGGAGCTAGAGAAAATTTTTGAGTTAAATCGAACGTCGTTCGATTTAATTTAAAATCGAAAAATCAAGGTGAGTGTTTTATAACGCTCACAACGTACTAAATATCTTTATGCTAGTTAAATTTGATATTATGAAGTGATATAAATTTTATTAGTCGTTGTTTGATAGAATTTAATTGTCATATAGATTGTCATTTGAATTAACCGTGAAAATTAAATTGACAGTTAATTTGAAATTGAAATTGAATTGCGATTAAATTACCTGACATTGATAATTATGAAATTGCCATGAATTGTATTGTTTATTGGAGGATGTATGTCGATGGATGTTATTGGTTGATAGTTAAATGTTTGGATGTTTATTTGCTTATATATATACTGTTATGCATACATATGACACAGTGATTTGATTTAAGTGATATATATTCATCCTTGACATTTAATTGAAATAAATAATTACTTGGTCATAGGATAGAAAATTATATACGGACACTGAATTGGCTAAATTAATAATTTTTAAAATCGTCGATTTGAAATTTATTTAATTGTTTTGATTTAAAAGTTATAAATAGAAATCAATTTATAGAAATCGAATTTATCGAAAAATTGAGTTTGAAATGTTGAAGTAAATTTTGGTTAAAAGAAATTGTTAATAATTAAAGTGGAGACTTTGGAATTTAAAAATTGGGATATGATTGAATTTCAAAAATTGATTTGTTTAAAGATTGAACCTAAATTCGAGCTTTGAATATTACTAAGCAAAAGCGATATAAAAATGATATTTTGAAATCGAGCTTGGAATTGAATCATATTCGAAATTGGATTTAAACTTGAATATTATTTGAAAATTTTGTTAAGTATTATAAATTGATATTGTGAAAAATCAAGCTAAAAATCGATATACATTGGAATTGAATAAGTTGAAGGTGAATGTAAAATTGAATTAATGTGAAATCAAAGTTGACAATGATTTGAATTGAAATCGAAATTGAATCGGTAGAATGAAAATTGAAATTGTTTTGAATTGGGAAGTTATAATTGAAATGGTTTGGTTTTGAAGCTGTTTTATTTTGTTTTCCAAATTACTCGGTTATATAAACCATTTGAATACTTAAACTATTTTAATCTATTTTAAATCTACTTAACCTAATTTAAATTATTTTAAACTAAATTTTCTATTTCAAATCCGTTTTAAGATTTTAAAGTATTTTAACTATTTCTAATTATTTAAAACTACTTTCAAACTACTTAAAACTATTTTTCTAAAATCCTAAGTTGGTCAATAAGGTGAAACGTTTATATTTAGATCTTGAATTTAAATAAGAATTGAGTTAAATGAAGTTGCAACCTAAATTGAAATTCGGAATGATTTTGAAAACGAGATGAGATATTGATGCGAAAAATGATTTTTGAAACGAATATTACATTTGAATAGATACGATGATATTTTGAAATGGATTTGATTTTTGAAGTGAACTTGATATTTTGATATCAATCATGATCGATTTGAAATATAAAGAGCCAAAGGTGTAATAATACGTAGTTATTAAAGAGACCGGGATCGGATATGGACATACTCTCTGTCGATACCGAAAACCACTTTAATAACTATTATACGCGGAGTGATGATCCAGAATGAAGTGGATGGTTTGGTGAACGCGTTGACGGAAGAAAGAGAACGATTATTGGATGGCCCCTAACATGACTAAAACAGGAGCCGCGCCGGGCCATTGAGGTTCGCCACCTCTAGCGGACACACTTCTTCGATACCATATCTATTACATTTGTGATGCGATTTGGGTGCACCCCTTGATTTCGGAGTGTTGTTTCGCGGTGTTAGGGTAGCTGCTGGCTATGCCCAACATCAGTCTGGATCACGCAACTACTAGTATCGTAGTTGGTATCGCCTCATGTACCTTATCATACTGATTATCCTATTCGCGACCACTACGTTTTGATTTGTACCTTGAGTATATGTATTGCCCTCTTGTGACTTTCGGTTTTGGGGAAACTACGGTCTTGTATATGCTTTTGGGAATATAAAATGTGTTAAGGGGGATTATGGTAACGCCTTAACGCTATTTTGATACTTTATATTACTGATAGGCATTATCTACTTAGCGTATATTACTACATAGTAGATAGTTTAACGGATCCTTGAGAGATGGAAAATCCCGTAACATCTCTTAAGTTATTGCACGCACGTTGACACTGGATAGGAGATGTCAAACCCCGTAAACATCTCCGACGCCGTTGCACTCATATTTATTTACGATTGATTTAACTTTCATAAGGGTATTTAGTCCTGACTCGAGTGTTGTGTCTTCTCATTACGCTCGGGTCAGTCCTGAGTTTTTCAGATTTTGAAGATCTATTCTGGAGGACGAAGACGAAGATTTGGTATACTATTACTATTATTACCCTTGCATCATGTTATCTGCTGCATTATTTAATTGTTTTGTTGTATATGTATAAACTCTGATAAATGTTGTATAAATAATTGTCAAAGTATAGTAGAAAGCTTCATGAATTGTTTATTTGACTATTATATTTTATCGTTCCGCTGCGAGATTCTGTGTTGTTTCATTTCCTTTATTTCTCTTTCTTTTCTTTTCTTATTTACCCCAATAACTATCTGCCCTTTTGAATGGTTTGGAATCGACATGTGTATTTGATCGTCGATTAAAATTGTCCAAAAAGGCGGGTCGTTACAGTTGGTATCAGAGCTTTGGTTTAGCGATAACCTTAGCTCTGTGGGGTCTGACTCTTTATAAATAGGGTAGTTATACCCTATGATGAGTCGCTGAGTGAATATATATATATGAGAGAGCGTATTTGTTAGTGATATAAAATGTTTTATATTGTGTCGGTTGATTTGTTGAGTGACTTATGGATTCTGGTCAATACAACTAATTAACGTCATTGATAGGGATTTCTAAACGCTTAATCAGAACAATTCGACATAGTATTGTTTTGAAATTGGGTAAATGAAATAATTTTACTCTAATTATATTTTATATATAAAGGATTTATTTTCAGAAATTATTGTGACCTATCTAGCTTACCTGGTTGTTAGGAATTAAAATATTGGTTATTATCGTTAATTGGATATTGTAATTTAATAAATAAGATGATTTACAAAATGAACAATGATAAAACACTTGTCAAATGTTTTAAGAAAGAAAATCCTATAAGAATGTTTATAAAGGTGACTTATAAATTAAAATAGATTTCGAATTTGGAAAATACTGAATCTAAGACCCGGGATTTTGAAAATGGTTCGCAAAGCTCTGAAGAAATATATAGTAATATTATTTGGAAAATGTTTATGGAAATATTTTGAAATGATTTTTAAGAAGGAATGAATTAATTACTCCTCTCTTATGTCGCTGGAAAATAATTTCGGTGATGACTGCGCAGCATCATCGACGTTCATTTTCGAGTCTCAAAGTGGGGGAGACTTCTAAGAAGCTTTGCTTTTCTTCGAAATTATTTTGGGTAAATGGGTTTCGGTTTAAACTCTAAAGGTATGATTTGATATATAAAGAAAAAGGATATAAGTATATATGTTTATTTCAAATGATTTGAAAAGAACCGGGCATTTAAATTTCTAAGTTCTGTTAAGTAATAATTTTCAAATTATTTGAATGAAATGTGAATAACCAGAATTTATAAAAAAGAGGATTTAAACTAATTAAATTTGTGAACATTCTAATTAAGTAAAATGAAATTCTATAAATTTGTATAATACCAAATTTGCATTCTGATAACATATAACAAGACTTACCAAATATTAAAAAGTTAAAATGATGTTTGGATATGTAATGAGATGTTGTACAAATAAACAGAACCTGAAAATAATTGAAGTATACAAGTAAGGAAAACTCAACGGAATTAAAATGTATATAAATGAAAATTTGGTTGTGATAAAATGTTATATACTTAAATATAACATGAAATGATAAATGGATAAATGGAACAAGTAAGTGAACTTAAGAAAGAAGATAAATGAATTGTATAATATCTTTTGTAAATTGGTTATAGAAAATAAATATAAATTGCATAGAAAAAATAATAATTGAATTTGTAACCTTTAAGATAACTATAAACTAAGAAAAAGTCATTTATGAGAGGTTAGACTTTTATAGGATAATTAATAAAAAAAGTGCCGGTTAATAAAATGTTTCACAAATGAATTCGTTATTAACTGAAATTATGAAAATGCAATAAATGTAAACAAAGGAATTTCTTATAGCTAAGAATCAATTGGAAAATGAAATTGAATTTAATTAAATTATATAGAATGTTTAAAATGAACTTGAGTAAACAAATTCTTTGATATGATGTTTAAGAAAAGATAATGATAAAGAATATGCTATGTAAAGAGATGAATATACTAACTGAATAATGGATTGTGAGTAATTAAGTGAAAAAAATAGAAGTCAATAAAATAATTTAATATAGATAAATTGGATAGAAATCCATTGGAAGGAAATACGTGAGATTGTACGTATATTATTTTATTCGCATAACGATTCGATCCAAATTCGAGCATAAAATTTCGAGATGATTTATATCGATCCAAGTTAGGATTTTTCACTCGATTTTCGACGGCGAACCCTAGATATGGATTTTTAATTTGATTCTGGAATTCTCTATCGTAGTACATGGCTATGCAAGGAGAGTAACAGTTTCCAATCAAGGAACCAAATCTGAGTCCGCACTAGAGAGTCGGGTGAACGATACTAGTTGGAAGTGAAATTGTGTGATCGAATAAGCGATTAGATTGATATTGCTCACGGATGATATATGTATGGCTTACGGACTTAATTAAAGTTAATATTGGAAATTTAAGATGCCGAATAGAAAATGATTCTTTTAAAATTATACAACATGATATATATATATATATATATATATATATATATATAAAAGAGATAAACCAAATTGAATGTAAAAATTAATAAGTTGGTTATGTTGGGTATGGTTTGGTTGTTATATGATTGTTAGTTGATTGTATGTAATTCATTAAGTGTTAATGGAATGGAAGGCTATAAATCATTGAAATCAAATTGGAAGTTAAATGAATTTAAAAGAATTTAATTTGATTCAAATTGGGAGTAAACTAATGTAAATATAAGTTAGTGAATGTTAACTAATTGAATTGAGAATGAATGTTAGTAAAATCCAACGTTAATGAATCAAATGTTAGTAAAATCCAACGTTAATGAATCAACTGTGATAAAAAAAAATTTGAAACCCAAGTCAATAAATATTAATGAGAAGTGAATTTATATTGATTGGTTGTGGATTCGTTGGATGATAGTTGATTGATGGTTGCATTTGTTGTTTTGTTGCATTTGCTATGTTGGCACATGTAGTTGTTATGTTGCTATATGATGATATTGATACTATTTTCATATATGCATGGTTCTCATTGTTTGTTGAGTGTTTAGTAGGTGCGGATTGCGCTTGCTTCGCATTGGAGCTCGCTTTCGCGCTATATTATTCGTATATGCTCGCTAATAAAAATATAAGGTACATGTTTATTTTATCATTGGATTTGGTGATTTTTGATGAGCCACTAGGCTTTTGGATTTTCTTTTGTTGGTTTGGGGCCCGTAGAGGCGTTTTGTAGTTGTACCGATCGAGCCGCATAAAGGAGACTCTGCCGAAATTTTCCATATAATCCGGGTGTTAGAAAAATTTTCAAGTTTTAAATTTTTTTTTTATAACTTGTTTTGATAACTAACTTTTAAAGTTAGAAAAACATTCGGACTAACTTAATGGAAGCATGGTTATGACTTTATAAATGGAATTTCATTATTTTATAAGTTGGTAACTTTGAATAAAATATATCAAATGTTGAATTCTATACTTAGTTCCTTTTCCCTTCTTTTTCCTTTTCGGGGACAAAAAGTTTTGAGTGGGGGAGAATGTAACGACCCGTAAATTTTCGATAATTAAAATAGCTAATTTAATAAGATTTCGTGATTTAGTGTTAGGAAAATAAAATTGTTTAAATTAAATATTTAAAACTTATTGAATAATTGAATAACTGTAAAAAAAAATGGAAATAGTATTCTAAATTGTAAATTGGTTTAAAAGTTGAATCTTACAAGTTCAATTTCAATATTTCAAAAGATAATGAATTATTGGATAAGCGAAATTGTTTAAATTTAATATTTGGAATTTATTGAAATATTTAATAATGGGAATTGACTAACCGTATAATGGAAGTGGTTGTTCCATAATTTTAATTCATTTCAAAAGTTAAATTTTATCGGTTCGTTTTGCATATTTCCAAAGATAGTGATTTAAGAATAATCAAATTTAACTAAATTTAATATTACAAATGGTTGAATAACTAAAATTCCGAATTTGGTATGATTAATTTGATATTGAATTTTAATATATGAAAATAGAGTGAATAATTGAAATTTGATTTAATATGATTCAAATTGGTTTTCAAAGTGAATGTAAGTTATATCGGAATTATAATGGAGTTGATAAGATTTTAAAATTGGAATTTATTGGATAATTGAATAACGGGTTTAATATGAAAAAAAATGATTTGTAAAATTTTATTTTATCATATTGGAGTTATAGTGATGTTATAGAACTTTTAAAACTGAATTTAAAATTTATTCGTAAAAATTGAATATTTTAATATTTAATTAGCGACTGAAAAATAGCCAATTTTCGAACAGTCTCAGAATTGGACGAAACCAGTTCCATTGGATCCATAATAGTTATTTATTATCGTATTTCAATTTTCGCAGCAATCGGAGTTGTCGTTTGACCGTGGCAGCTCGAAACGCGTTGAAATTGTTTTAATATTAATTTGGCGAGTTAGAATAGTCATTTTTCAAACGGTCTCGGATTTTGACGAAACCAGTTTCATCGGATCCATAATGTGATATTATTGTAAGATTTCAAATTTCAAGTCAAACGGATTTACCGTTTGTCTGGAGCAAGCCAAAACGCCTCGAAAATCGTTTAATCGATTTAATTTAAAATCGATCGTTTATTGCCGTAACTCGCACAAACGATCGAATTTGCTTCCGAAACTTGTTCCATTGTGTCCGGAACGCGGGATAAACCCTAGAATCACCGGTCACCGTGCGTAAATCGGAGTTTGAAAATCCGGAATGAAGAGAATTCGCCGTTTCCTATAAATAGCCCCTTGTCTTTATAAATTAGAAAATTTAAACTAGGGTTTCATAAACAATGGCCGGCCGCCTCCAATATAACGAATGGCCAAAATATTCCCTTCTTCTCCCATTAATCTCTCTCAATCCATGCAATATTTCACGGAACTTTCAACACGAAAAACGTAGAGCTTGGAGTGATCTCCGAATCCATACGGAGATGATGAATTTTAGAGCAACGTAGTGGGAGTTATGGTTCCGCGTTTGTCTTCGGTTTGGCACGCTTCTCGAGCGTCCAGGGGAGGCCGAGTTCACCTGTACTCTCGGCGTAGGGGGAGCACGTCATGACGAAGTGAATGGCGCTGCTTGATCGGAGCGAAGTCGAACGGAGGTGGCTCGATAATTAACCCTAAATACGCGACGTGAGTGGGTTTTGCGACCTGGAGAGAAAGCGTGGGGGAAAGAAGAGAATCGTGTGCGGCTCAGATGTGTGGCCAAGGGAATGGATGGCCCTGATTGAATCAAAGGTTTAGAATTGAAAATAAAGGTTGTAATTAAATTTTATTATAATTGTTCAAACTTTAAACATGTTTAACTTTTTGATACGAGGTCCGTTTTGGACAAAACGAATTGCGACGGGTTCGTTTTGACGAGCACTATGCTATGGAGCTGGATTGGAACCATTTGGAGCTAGAGAAAATTTTGAGTTAAATCGAACGTCGTTCGATTTAATTTAAAATCGAAAAATCAAGGTGAGTGTTTTATAACGCTCACAACGTACTAAATATCTTTATGCTAGTTAAATTTGATATTATGAAGTGATATAAATTTTATTAGTCGTTGTTTGATAGAATTTAATTGTCATATAGATTGTCATTTGAATTAACCGTGAAAATTAAATTGACAGTTAATTTGAAATTGAAATTGAATTGCGATTAAATTACCTGACATTGATAACTATGAAATTGCCATGAATTGTATTGTTTATTGGAGGATGTATGTCGATGGATGTTATTGGTTGATAGTTAAATGTTTGGATGTTTATTTGCTTATATATATACTGTTATGCATACATATGACACGGTGATTTGATTTAAGTGATATATATTCATCCTTGACATTTAATTGAAATAAATAATTACTTGGCCATAGGATAGAAAATTATATACGGACACCGAATTGGCTAAATTAATAATTTTTAAAATCGTCGATTTGAAATTTATTTAAATGTTTTGATTTAAAAGTTATAAATAGAAATCAATTTATAGAAATCGAATTTATCGAAAAATTGAGTTTGAAATGTTGAAGTAAATTTTGGTTAAAAGAAATTGTTAATAATTAAAGTGGAGACTTTGGAATTTAAAAATCGGGATATGATTGAATTTCAAAAATTGATTTGTTTAAAGATTGAACCTAAATTCGAGCTTTGAATATTACCAAGCAAAAGCGATATAAAAATGATATTTTGAAATCGAGCTTGGAATTGAATCATATTCGAAATTGGATTTAAACTTGAATATTATTGGAAAATTTTGTTAAGTATTATAAATTGATATTGTGAAAAATCAAGCTAAAAATCGATATACATTGGAATTGAATAAGTTGAAGGTGAATGTAAAATTGAATTAATTTGAAATCAAAGTTGACAATGATTTGAAAGTAAATCGAAATTGAATCGGTAGAATGAAAATTGAAATTGTTTTGAATTGGGAAGTTATAATTGAAATGGTTTGGTTTTGAAGCTGTTTTATTTTGTTTTCCAAATTACTCGGTCATATAAACCATTTGAATACTTAAACTATTTTAATCTATTTTAAATCTACTTAACCCAATTTAAATTATTTTAAACTAAATTTATCTATTTCAAATCCGTTTTAAGATTTTAAAGTATTTTAACTATTTCTAATTATTTAAAACTACTTTCAAACTACTTAAAACTATTTTTCTAAAATCCTAAGCTGGTCAATAAGGTGAAACGTTTATATTTAGATCTTGAATTTAAATACGAATTGAGTTAAATGAAGTTGCAACCTAAATTGAAATTCGAAATGATTTTGAAAACGAGATGAGATATTGATGCGAAAAATGATTTTTGAAACGAATCTTACATTTGAATAGATACGATGATATTTTGAAATGGATTTTATTTTTGAAGCGAACTTGATATTTTGATATCAATCATGATCAATTTGAAATATAAAGAGCCAAAGGTGTAATAATACGTAGTTATTAAAGAGACCGGGATCGGATATGGACATACTCTCTGTCGATACCGAAAACCACTTTAATAACTATTATACGCGGAGTGATGATCCAGAATGAAGTGGATGGTTTGGTGAACGCGTTGACTGAAGAAAGAGAACGATTATTGGATGACCCCTGACATGACTAAAACAGGAGCCGTGTCGGGCCATTGAGGTTCGCCACCTCTAGCGGACACACTTCTTCGATACCATATCTATTACATTTGTGATGCGATTTGGGTGCACCCCTTGATTTCGGAGTGTTGTTTCGCGGTGTTGGGGTAGCTGCTGGCTATGCCTAACATCAGTCCGGATCACGCAACTACTAGTATCCTAGTTGGTATCGCCTCATGTACCTTGTCATACTTATTATCCTATTCGCGACCACTATGTTTTGATTTGTACCTTGAGTATATGGATTGCCCTCTGGTGACTTCCGGTTTTGGGGAAACTACGGTCTTGTATATGCTTTTAGGAATATAAAATATGTTAAGGGGGATTATGGTAACGCCTTAACGCTATTTTGATACTTTATATTACTGATAGGCATTATCTACTTAGCGTATATTACTACATAGTAGATAGTTTAACGGATCCTTGAGAGATGGAAAATCCCGTAACATCTCTTAAGTTATTGCACGCACGTTGACACTGGATAGGAGATGTCAAACCCCGTAAACATCTCCGACGCCGTTGCACTCATATTTATTTACGATTGATTTAACTTTCATAAGGGTATTTAGTCCTGACTCGAGTGTTGTGTCTTCTCACTACGCTCGGGTCAGTCCTGAGTTTTTCAGATTTTGAAGATCTATTCTGGAGGACGAAGACGAAGATTTGGTATACTATTACTATTATTACCCTTGCATCATGTTATCTGCTGCATTATTTAATTGTTCTGTTGTATATGTATAAACTCTGATAAATGTTGTATAAATAATTGTCAAAGTATAGTAGACAGCTTCATGAAGTGTTTATTTGACTATTATATTTTATCGTTCCGCTGCGAGATTCTGTGTTGTTTCATTTCCTTTATTTCTCTTTCTTTTTTTTTCTTATTTACCCCAATAACTATCTGCCCTTTTGAATGATTTGGAATCGACATGTGTATTTGATCGTCGATTTAAATTGTCCAAAAAGGCGGGTCGTTACAGTAGTATTCTTATTTCCACTACACCACTATTATGTATATATCAGCATTTGTGAGGATGTGTCGTTATAACTGTCCAGGTTAATGATACAACTTAGGATTGTAACTCTGAAATGCTATGTATCTTAGAGTGATGCTTTGTACTGTCCTTTTGATATTATGTGTTATCATTCCACTGTGAGATTCTGATGTTGTATTCTCTTCTTTCTTGTTCTTGTTCCTCTTCCTTTTATTTTACCCTGAAAAAATATCTTTTTGGCACTTAAGTGCTATATACATGAATACCGTGAATGTATTAGTATCGACGTTAAGGGGTCAAAAACCCAAATTGTTATGTCGCATAAAGCTAAGAATTCTCAAACTGTACACAGTTAACCAAATTAGTAGTTTGTGTATGGGTATGCTAATGTCAAATTCAATGTTGAGGCAATCAAATGACAACGAGACCAAAATAAAATTTAAATATATCAAGATGATTAAATTGATATTAAGTTTAGCGAAGACACACTTGTGAATTAAGTATTTAATTACTTAGTAGTAGTTAATCTTGTACATAATCTTATGAGAAAATGAGTGGGAAATAGATAATTGGTGATTCATAATCTTTCGACTACTCTCTAATGTTAAGTAATATACCTATACCAAGGTCAAATAACCACCAATCAAGTGGTGCCCTAACAGGGCTAGTCTAGACGGCTCCAAATACGTGTAACGGAGAATTGCACTTCCCTAATAATACTGATTATAGGCATATAAATTAGCTAAAAATGGAAGTCATTTAAGGCTAAAATAAGTCTTCGAATGGCCACACATAAGACAAGAAGGATAATGTTAAAAATAGTAGAACTTTCCCATTGTGTTTTATGAATATCTGAAGCGTCGGATGGAATATCATATATAAGTCCTTATTTATATCATGTTGCCATAATCATTTCATTATCACATTCTTCTATAGTAGGAGGTACAAGGCCTATTAAGGACTTACACAATTCCATACAATCTCACGGGACATTAGGGTTCGTCAACTGAGTTCCATCGATAGGAAAACCCATCATTTAACAATTTTATTCATGTTACACACATATTTAACCTATGTCTATTGGTGTTCCCAATTAGGTTATCTCCCTTTAAAGATTTAACGTCTCAAAGTGACACAAATTGGTATCCCCGAATGATCTATATCAAATTTATTAAAACATACATTGGTAGCTTCAATAATTAGTGTCGAGTTTATTCTACTTCGATACCTCCAATAAATAATGTCAACTTCCTATACTATTAACATATAGCAATATAAATATTAGTATCCCCACTTAAGTTGTGGAGTCGAAGTCATAAAAACAAAAGGTTCGCCACCTTTAAATAGGTTAGTATAGATCAGTGCTGACGTCAATAGCAATGTCGATAAAAAGGCTTAAGGCTCTTTGCCTTTAACAAAATAACATATAACGCACGAGACGTTAAGACATTGTCGACCTCTATCCAAGGTCAAAGTCAAACTAAATCTTTAAGTATAAAAATTTCATGTCAAAAATGATTTCTTCGACTTTCATAAGGTATAGGTTATCCACCTTTCAAAGCTAAGCTTTAGAATATTATAAAATAAATGACTAACAGCTGGAAACATAAGGTTACCAACCCTCTTGAAAAAAAGATTTATTGCCTCTTTAAACCAGTTTAATTTATATAGAGATAAGCCTCACCGACGTTTAAAGAAAGAAAAGCGGCATCAATGTTGCGCTGCATCATTGCCAATGCCATTCATATAAAACCTTGATATATAAGATCGTCGACACCGATGCCCTGTGGCTTCAATGCTATTGGCATTACTATAAAAAAAATTATACTTAATTTACTTCAGCTATTATGCCACTTAGTATATATAGTCAAAGTCAAAAAAGGAGAAACCGTTTAAAACATAGGTGAAAAGGCATGGTATCATTGACCTCGTCGTTAAGCTTTAAACACTTAGGTGAATTGCAAGAATGCGATATCGCCAATGATGGATTGTCACCGATGTGTATCTCGACAAGGATTGAATCACTCCATAACTAACTAAGTAGTTACCGTATGCTTCCCTTCTTATCGACGTCGTCACTCAACAAGGCAGCTTTATCTCTAGTTCGGCGACAATAATAACGGCATGGCATTATCGTAAATTTATATAAAAACTGATTTATTCCCCTTTAAAGCAATTTCTTTTCACCTAATATGATTACATGTCAAAATATGATTCGCTTACAGCAGAACTTCGCATTTTTTTAGATTTACTACCACATTCATTTTTAAATTTCAAAACATATATCAAACTAATTAATTAATATGCTTAATTAATTATCCGTTAAAATGCTTATCTAGCATAATAAATTCAAAGTAATTTGAAATCACTTGAAAAAATTCCTCAAAAATTCAAAAAGTCCAAAATACCATATTCTTCATTATATAAAAATTTCAAGACCAAAAACTAAATTTAATTCTTTTTAACAATTAAAACCCGAAATTAACCCAATTTCCAACTTAGGAAATTCATAGAATAACTATTTTAACTTGAAAGATTCTGAAATTAAAAAACCATTTCCCAAATAATGTTTTACACTATATATCAGAAAATCAAAGCTTTTGGAGATTAAAAACTTAGGTCTTACCCTTGAAACCCACTTAAATAATATAATAAAAATTCTCAAATGCATTATTCTATCCAAACAATGTTTAAATAGCCGTAACTTGGCAAAAAACATCAAAATGATTCGGATACTAACCATAGCCGAATTCAAAAGTAAGCAAAGATATGGATCATGTATTATTCATCTTAGATTTGAATGGAGTATGAGATTTGATATTGCTTTAGTTTTCCCGTAGCTGCTTCTCTTTGCAGCCCTTTGATTTTATGCTTCCTAGCTTGATTAATGGCCGGCTATTTTCCTCTTGATTGCTTATGCTTTGTGAAAATGAGAATGATATGAGGAGGAAAGGGTTTAAGGATTATAAGATGGACCTACTTATGTTGTCCCTCTCATATATTCTCTTATAGGTTAAGCTTTTGAAACAATCTCATTGCTTAATTCATTAAGGCACGACCTTATAAATTTTCAAAAATCATTATCCTTAACCATTTACATTATTCTATCAATCTATCTAATTAATATCCTGAATTATGTTAAACTGAAATTAGGAGTATTACAAGCTCCCATCCTTGAAGAATTTCATCCTCGAAATTCAGTAAGGACTACATAATTAGCACATCAAAATGCAAACAATGCTAATGTATCCTATCAGCTGTAAAGTTTATACACTACAAATTTTACGCATACCAACATAACAACTCAGGGTAAGTATCCCTAATCTTGTCCTCTGTCTCCCAAGTACGATCTCTCTCTTTGTCACTCAACCAATTTCACTAAATTGACTGTCTTGTTCCTTAACCCCTTATCATCTCTCGCTACAACTTGAATTGGTTCTCTCACAAAAGTCAGATCTGGTTCTGCTACTAAATCTCCCAATGCAGTCGGAGCGATAGTAGTTTCTGGATCATTCATATAATTCTTAAGATGAGAAACAGGAAACACATTAAGGACAACTGCCAAACTACTTAGTAACTCAACTTGATGCGTGAACTTTTTGATCCTCCCTATAATAGGGAACGGTCCAACATATCTTGGTGTCAGTTTCCCTGACTTTTCAAATCGTACCACACCCTTCAACGACAACACTTTAATGAAAACACGATCTCTAACTGAGAACTCTAAATCTTTACGCCATTTGTCTGCGTAACTTTTCCGCGTAGACAGAGCTTCTCTCATCCTATCTTGAATTAATTCAATCTTCTATGTGGCTTCTCTAACCATATCTGGACCAAGGACCTATCTCTCTTCAGTCTCCAACCAACATGCTAGTGATATGCATGGCCTTCCATACAAAGCTTCGAAAGGCGCCGTTCCTATACAAGTTTGATAACTATTATTACTGGAAAACTCAACTAAGTGCAAATGGTCTTCCCACGATCCACCAAAGTCTAGGACACAAGTCCTTAATAAATCTTCAAGTACCTTATTAGCTCTATCTGTTTACCCATCCATCTGTGGGTAATAAGGGGTACTCATCTTAAGCTTGGTACCTAGTACCTCCTGTAGAATCTTTTAGAATTCACTAGTGAACAAAGCATCTCTGTCATTGCTATACAACTAGGAATCACATGCAATCTGACAATATTCTTCATAAACTACTTAACCAATCATATGTCGTCCTGGTTGATTTAACGGGAACGAAGTGTGCAATCTTAGTTAATATATCCACTATGATCGATGTACTTTCATTTCCCCTATTTGACCTTGGCAACCCTTCAATGAAATCCAAGGATATAGAATTCCATTTCCAAACTAGTATATCTAAAGGCTGAAGCAAACCACTCGACTTCTGATGTTCAGATTTTACTTACTGGCAATTCACATATTTCTTCACTCATAACCCTGCATCTCTTTTCATACCTTCCCAGAAGAAACTTCTTTTCATATCCTGATACATCTTTGCTCCCTCAAGGTGTATAGCAAACTTCGATCAATGACACTCCCTAGGAACTTCCTTTCTTAGGTCACCAACATCTGAAATACATAACCTCCCTTCTTTCTTAACCATCCTCTCTGGTCAAGACAAAAATATTTTAGATCTTCGATCTCTGTTCCACCTTCCAACATTTTAATCTTCTTGGATAACAATGGATCATCTCTTTGCTTCGAACCAATCCTCTCGATCAATGTTGGTTGAACTTTCAAGCAAGACAACATGGCAGTACATTGACTAGAACTAGCAATCAACCTTAACTGCATACTACAAATAGTCAATGCCTCTAAATCCTTCCATTCGGCAAACGTAGCTAACATCACATTATGATGTTCCCTGCAAAGTGAATCCGCTACTTTATTTCTTTTTCCCGTTGTATACTCAATACTAAAATCATAAGCTGCTAAAAACTCTAGCTACCTTTGCTGCCTCATATTAAACTCCTTTTGAGATAATATATACCACAAATGCTATGATCTGTATACAACATGAACCTTTCTCCTAAGAGGTAGTGTCTCCACACTTTCAATGTAAAAAATCAACCGCTACCAACTCCAAATCATGGGTCAGATATGTAACTTCACGTGGTCTGAGCTGCTGAGAAGCATAGGCAATCACTCTACCCCCTTTGCATCAGCACCACTCCTAATCTTGTTTCAAATGCATTTGTATACACTACCAAATCATAATTTCCATGTGGGACAACTAACATGGGCGTATTGGCTAAAAAATGCTTTAACTTAAGGAATGTTTCCTTATATTTATCAAACCAAATAAACTTTACGTCATTCCTGGTTAGTTTAGTCAAGGGTGGTGCTATCTGTGAGAAAACCTTGATAAATCTCCAATAAAAGCTAGCTAGTCCAAGAAAACTCCTTATCTCGTTTACCATCTCAGGTCTCTTTTAATTACTTACAGCTTCAATCTTAGTCGGATCCAATGACAACCCTTTCTCTGAAACTACATGACCAAGAAACTTCACCCTTTCTTCCAAGAATGACACTTCGAAAACTTCGCTTTTAGTTGATATTGCCTCAACATCTCAAGCACTATTCTAAGATGAATCTTATGATCTCTTTCATCCTTATAATATATCAGAATGTCAACAATGGATACTAACACGAAACTATCTAAGTGCTCAAGGAAAATTTGGTTCATCAAATCCACAAAGAAAGCAGGCGCATTTGTTAATCCCAATGGCATCACTAACCACTTGTATGAACCATATGCTGTTTGATGCCGTCAAAGGAATATTATCCTTCGCCACCTTTAATTGATGGAAACCTCTCGCCAAATTCAACTGAGAAAATATTGTGTCTCCACTCAACTGATCAAATAAATCATCAATTCTCAACAAAGGGTATCTATTCTTTATCATGTTCTCATTCAACTTATGATAATCAATACATAATCTCAATGACTTGTCCAGTTTCTTTATGAACACTACGGCTGCTCCCCAAGGTGAACAACCTGGTTTAATAAAACTCTTTCCCTCTTAGTCTATTATCTACACCTTTAACTCCTTCATCTCGATAGGTGTCATCCTGCTAGGTGGTCTACTTACAGGTTCAGCTCCAGGTAAGACCTATTCGAAACTCAATAGATCTTTTCAGTGGTAGTCCAATAAGCAGCTCAAAAGCATCTGCAAATTCCCTTGTAACCAAAATCCAATTCACTTAATCTTCTACTTCCATTGCTCCCAAAAATAAAAAATATACACACTCGAGTTATCTACCGAGTATATAGTTCGGTCACTACTATCGGGGCGTCTAACAGATATTTTTCTATTCTGGCAAAATATCCTAGCATCATATTTGTTCAACCAATCCATACCCAAAATAATCGCAATACTAGAAAAATCAAACACATATAAACTGCATGCAAAAGTATATCCTAGCAACTCAAACTCTATATGGTCACATCTTATCCCTAAAGTTGTGTATCCTCATATTGGATTAGCTTCCCTTAAGGAAGTAACAAGGCATGATGTTCTAAACATAACTTATACACCAAACACTGATATATGAATGAATGTGATGCATCAGTATCAATCAGTACCCTAACTGGTATGCATCAATCAAAAGCGTACCATCCATCACAGACTATTCCTTCTTAACCGCTGTTGTTCTTGATGCAAATGGCTCCAAAGCAAACACATTTCCTTTATTAGCCTTGGTCGCTTCTGGACATTTGTTATTATAATGCCCTACGTGGTCGTAGTTAAAACACTTCACATTCTACTTACCTACAACCATCTTGCTATCACACAAAAGAAAGTCATTTGCATAGTGCCTCTTCTTGCCACACTTATAGCAAAAAATATCTGCTTTTCCTTTCTAGATAGCTCCACCCTTCTGAGCTCCCTTTTCATAAAGAATTTCCTTTTCTTACCCTGGAAACCATGAGTTTCCATCGACTTTTCTTTCCTAAAGGTTGAAAGCATTTCCTCATTCCTGATAGCCGTCTCCACCACTACATTCAATGGATCCCTGAGATGTGGCATGGTCTCCCTAGCAATCTCCAATCTCAACCCCAGAAAAATTCTCGTTCCTCTTGATAACGGTGTCAATAGTGGCATACCCATATCTGGACAGCTCATCAAACTTTGCAGAGTATTCCAACACTGACATTTTCCCCTGCTCCCACTCCATAAACTTCCTGAGCAAGGCTGACATAGCTACCTCGGACAAAAGTCATTCATGAATCTCTTTTGAAACTCCACCTAAGTTAGCTCCTCATCTAGTACCATTATAGTTACCTTATTCCACCAGAACAAAGCATCTCCTTGCAACTTTCTCGAAGCCAATCTCCTTTTCTTCTTATCATTCAGACCCAAATCAGTAAAAAAAAAAAAAACCTTTCACAATGTAACAGCTAGTTCTCCACTTTTATTGCATCCTCGTCCCCATAAAAGGCTTCCAACCCTAATTAGTGTAATCTCGACTCAGCTTAGCATAGTTATTACCAACTGGCGCTATGGGATTGACTCCTCTCGCATTAGCAAAATTTCCTCGAGCTACTCCTGTAGCTACTCTAGCTTGTATCAGATTGACGAAGAACTGATACATGGTCCTCAAATCTACTGGTGGGGTTGCGACACCTACATTGGCATTTGTATTTTGATTAGCATTTTCCTGTTGACCTGGATTCCTTATAGTATTGGACCAAGCATTTTAGTTGGTTTTGGTACTTCCGCCACCTATATTCACTCTTCTATTTCCTGCTTCCATATCTTACTTTCTCGTAACCTACATACGAGCCTTAATAAGATACAGAAGAACGGTCTAAGAGAGACGGAAGAATAGAGATAGACACATACTTATACATAGCAAATACAAGTATGCTACTATAGCGTAATCCTAAGCCATAAACTTATTCTCTGATCCAGTGGACTATGATTTCAAACACTCTTTAGGTTTAAAATTATTTTAATCATGAACCTATGCTCTGATACCAATTTGTAACATGTCTTATTCTAAGGCTCAAAACTAACCACTATGGATAATGCACTGATCCGTAGTTATTAATTCTAAGCGACAAGATACGGCTATGTTAATCATATCGATAATCAGAAGCACATGAATATAAAAAAAATTTCAAATACAATTCAGAAATAAATTTAACATTCCATTACAAAATATAAGTTCATATCCATTACATAATCTCATTCACGATTCCACGTTTAGAGAAAGTGTAATTATTACATAATACTCCAAGAGTAATATATAAAGATTCCACTTTTATCGATCAGATTCTACTACTACTACTTGACAGTCAGAATCTTCTATCATTACATACAATCAAATGAATAAACACATCGAAAATAGATAAAGCTCCTAAAAGCTAGATTGCCTCCTACATGTCTCCAGAAGCTTATTCCTCTAATTGGAACCTGAAAACCCTTATTCCTAGCCTACTCAAATGAGTACCCAAGAGTTTAAGAAAACAAACAAAAAATTTGGGCCAAACAAAAAATCTGGTGTGAATAATAACCTACCATCTCGAACCAAATAGATATCTAGTGAGACCATGCCACTAAGCGGAATGGTTTTTCCCCTAGTATCATAACTAAAACATCTCAACCATATATTGCATCCACAATGGTTATCACTTAATAATATACTGATATGCAAACATATAATATATATTGGATTACCCATCCCAAGTTAATAGACCACCAATCTAAATTTTCATTGATTATCCATCTTATATTTAAGTGAACTAACCATTTCATATATATTATATCTTTGGATTACCCATCCCCTACCATGAACACTACCCATCACACATGGTTTTATAAACAAAATTATGTGGACTATCCATCTCACATGTAATTATTACTTGGATTGCCCATCCCTTACCATATGGACTACCTATCACACGTAGTTTACCTATTTAAATGATGTGGATTATCCATCACACGTATTCTATTCATTTAAAATGATATCGACTATCCATCACACATCCTATAGTTTTTCTACGATAACTATGAACCCTTCATTAACCTCACAGAAACTATCCATCTCGCATCCTATAGTTTTTCTAGGATAACTATGAATTCATCATTACCAGTTTAATTCATATTACACACATGCTTAACCTATTTCTATAAGTGTCCCCAATTAAGTTTTCTCCCCTTAAAGATTTAACATATCGATGTGACATACATTGGTATCCCCAAAAGACTATGTAAAATTTATTAAAACAACATTGGTATCCCTAATGATTAGTGTCATATTTATTCTACCCAGGTACCTCCAATAAATAATGTCAGGTTCATATACTTTTAGCCGATAGTAATATAAACATTGGTATCCCAATAGGTTTTAAAGTCGAAATCATAAAAAACTAAGGCTTACTGTCTTTAAATATGTTAGTATAGATTAAGATCGACGTCAATAACAATGTCAACAGAGAGGCTTAAGGCTCTCCGCCTCTAATAAAATAACATATAATGCATGCGGCGTTGAGACATTGTCGACCTTTATTCAAGGTCAAAGGTAAAACTTAAATTCTTTTAAGTATAAGCATTTCATGTCGAATATGATGTCTTCGACTTTCATAAAGTACAGATTATCCATCTTTCAAAACTAAGATTTAGATATTATAAAATAAATGACTAACTGCTGAAAACATAGGGTTATCGACCCTCTTGAAAGTAGGCTACATTGCCTCTTTAAAATAGTTTTAATTTACATTGAGATAAGCCTCGCTGATGTTAAAAGGAAGAAAAGCGATGTCAATGCTGCCTTGCATCGTTGCCAACCCTATACAATATAAAACCTTGGTATATAAGGTCGTCAACACTAATGCCTAGCGACTTCAATGCTATCGGCGTGACTATAAATCTTTTATACTTAAGTTACTTTGGCTATAATGCTGCTTAGTATATAGAGTCGAAGTCATAACATGCGACACCATTTAAAACAGAAGTGAAAAGGTGTGACGTCAATGACCTCGTTATTAAGCTTTAAACAATTGGGTGAATTACAAGAATGTGACATCGTCAATGATGGATTGTTGTCGATGTCCACCTTAACACAGATTGAGTCACACCATAACTAAGTAGTTACAATGTGCTTTCCTCCTCAACGACATCAACACTCATTGAGGCGCCTGTGTCTTAGGCTCGGCGACAATAACAATGGCATGGAATTATCGTAAAAAAATTTGAAAACCGATTTTTCTCCCTTTTAAAACAATTTCTTTTCACCCGATACAATTGCATGTCAAAACATGATTCATTTACAATAGAACTTTGAATTTTTTTTCAGATTTAATGTCGCATTCAGTTTTCATAGTCCAAAACATATATCAAACAAATTAATTAATATCCTTAAGTAATTATCCATTTAAATGCTTATCTGGCATAATATATTCATAGTAATTCGAAATCATTTGGGTTAATTCCTCAAAAATGCTAGAAATTCCAAAATATCATATTCTTCATCGTGTAAAAATTTTGGGACCAAAAACTATACTTAATTATATTTAACAATTAAAACCCAAAATTAACCCAATTTCCACCTTAAGAAATTCATAGAATATTTATTTTAACTTGAAAAATTATGAAACTAAAAAATCACCTCCAAATTTATGCCACAAGTTAGAAAATCAAAGCATTTGAAGATTAAAAAATTTTGTTACCCATAAAACCCACTTAAATAATATAATAAAAATTCCCAAAATCATTATTCTATCCAAACAATGATTAAACAACCGTAACTTAGCAAAAATGATCAAAATGATTTGGATACTAACCATAACCAAATTCAAAAGCAAGAAAAAGAGATGGTCATGCATCATTCATCTTAGATTTGAATGGGGTTTGAGATTTGATATTTGCTTTAGTTTTCCCTAAGCTCCTTCTCTTTGAATCCCCCTTGATTTCGTCCTCCTAGCTTGATTAGTGGCCGACCTCTTTATTCCTCTTATTTATTTATGTTTTGTGCAAATGAGAATGATATAAGGGGGAGATGGTTCATGGATTAAAAGATAGATCTACCTATTTCCCCCCTCTCATATATTCTCTTATATGTTAAGCTTTTGAAATAATCCATTACTTAATTTATTAAGGCACGACCTTATGGATTTTCAAATCTCATTCTCCTTAACAATTTGTATTATTCTATTTAATCTATCCAATTAAATGTCCTGGATAATGTTAAACTAAAATTAGGGATGCTGCACAAACATCGACATCGGCCAAAGTGATCGTCATCTCACCAACCTTCCAATGGAATGAAGTTGTCTCCCGTCCCCATCTATCTACTAGAGCCATAATCAAATGATGGTTCAACTGAGTATAACCTATTTTCATTACAACCGAGAATCCTACTCGTTATATCTCTTGAAAAACTCGTGGATGTGATGAAGTTACAATATTCGATGAAGAAGAATGATCGATAGTACCACAGGATTATTGTGCCATCAAACAAGCCAAAGCATTCTTAGTATGGATGAACAAACCAATAGGTAAATAATGTCGTATTTAATAGGGTTGCCTTACCTCCATCCAGTTATGGATGTTGATTTAGTAATTCTCTTGTAAATATAGCACGCTATCATCTATGGATCTTGGCTCCATCTCAGCATAAGCTAGAATAAAGAAATCTTGAACTATTATTATCCTAACAATGAATTGCAGCTAATTCAATATCATACAACGATATTTAAGCATCAATTTTGTTAAACTGTATACATTATTCTAAAGTATTTATGCAATCTATTCAATCATTCAAGAGAATTTAATTTATTCAAGAACAGTAGCCTACCATTATGTAGTAAAGCTATAACCTTGATATTTCAATATTATCATAATATTAAATTTCATCTAATTCAATGTCGTATAAGAGTATTCAAGCATTAAATTTTAATTATTTTTCAAAAACCCTAAATTTCAAAATTAAACAAAAAAGTGATTGAGTAGTACAATAGGATCTTCATTTGATTTAATGAATAACAAACAATGCTACAAATAGGTGATGTAATTAATGAAAGTTTATTAAAAATTTGATTTTTTTAGGAGATATTTTTACTTTTGCGTTTGCCTAATAAAAAATATTAAAGAGGAGGTAATATTATGGTATTCTTAAGTTAAAACAGGTAAAAGTGGCGGGCACAATTTGAAATAGCGTCCGGTTCCAGTGATTTTCGAAAATGCACCTTGAAGTGACTTTTGAAAATGTGCCTTCTATGCGTTCTTTCCAAATTTCAGTTTATTTTTATTTCAAATTAGGTCACACATAAATTTTTACTTACATATGCATGCTAAATCAACAGACGTTTAAAATAACTGAACATATAAATTCAACAATTAACATGGTTAATAATAAATAGTACCGAAACATCTTCATATCAAACATAACATGAGTTTAGCAAATAATTACTACTATATACGTCAACATACGAAACAACAACAAAACAATCAATTATAAACTAATAACTTGGCTAAATAAACATTACAGGTTTATAACCTCAATAGCGTCACTATTCATTCATGTACCTTTTTGGATCAATTAATGCTTCATCAGGATCTCTCGATTGCAAGTACGAATTATCCCGCAAATGCCTCTGATTGTGTTTGTTCAGTCGAATAACTTCAAGCTACATTTCAAGAGCATATTCAAACCCTCTATGGCATATCAAAGGATCTATTCATTCAAAGAAATTATAATATGAGAAAATATGAGGCGTTTTTCAAAACTTTGAATACCGAGAACATCCATGAAATAGATATCTAATTCTAATTCCTTCAACTATCGCTTCAACGGAAAATCCTCAATAACATATTTTCATTATGAGTGCTCTTTTAAACGAAAGTCTTTTCTTCGGCTTATAGGCCTACAATACCATTTATATTCACCGTGAGTACCGGCATCATTGTAAAATTCCCTCTCTGGTCTAGTGTTGTCAAACTGTATGCCAATACAAACTTCTTTTCGTAATCTACGTTTCACTAGCTCTACATCATCACATATCTCCAAACGAGATCTTCCACAATCCATGTTTTGGGAATTTTCAACAAATTGCATGTCGGGAAAACATCTATTTCATCGCATACGTCCATCTCTAAAACGACATTGGAGTCGAATTCCAAATCTTCGCAAAATTTATTCAACATCTCATTATCAATCTTCCAATTATCCATATCAGCTAGTATTCACAGAAAGCTTGGCAAAAATTAATATTAATTCTACAACATGTGAGTACCAATCAATTAACAAGGGACCTAAAATTAGATTGTAGTGAAGTATCTTGAGATGTTGCAGTAGATTTTCAGATAATACAAATTTTATGCATAGAGATTGAAACTTTTAAAAGAGAAGAGTAATAGAGATTTATGAATTTTGCAAATATATTGGTAAAGTAAAAAAGAAGATGGAGACAGAATGATGTTATTTTACCGCGAGATTATATGCTCTCATGGCTTATGAAATAGCTTTTAGAGCTTTGATCATACCGATGCATTTTCATAATGCTCCAATGTTATTTAAAAAAGAAAAAAATATTTCAAAAATCATTAGTGCAAAATTGAGTAAAATAAACAAGTAAAGCTCACCATTTCGTCGATCATTAACAGCCAGTTTGACCCTAAAGTAGCCTAAAAGGGTCTAAATTTGTAAATAACTCTACAATGGCATAATTACCTGATAAGTTGAACAAACATGGACAAATTGATAAACTTTACACAAATTTTATCAGCATTCTGATTTTATATCTAAAATAAGCCTATGAGTTTTACCTGTGTTCATCCCCATCGATTTTATGGCATGCATATGTACAATGATACCATTAATCTTTAATAATAGTTGTAATAGTTTTGTGTCACACTTTATTGATATCTACGTGAACTACCAAAAACAGTCATCTATATACTATCAAATTAATCACTTAAAAATATGATCTCATATTAAACTTTTTTTTACAAATTCAAATGCTTCTAAAAGTAAGGTCTAATAATTACACATGCTTTACAAATTCAAAATGCTTCTAAAAATAGGATCTAAAATTAAACTTTCTTTACAAATTTAAAATACTTCTTTACAAATATATAAATCTTAGTATCACTTGAAATAAATAAAAAATCATTTTTTACACAAATTTAAGCATATACAATTTATAAGAAAAACAGCCGTAAAACTCATTTCTCATAATCCGAGTACTAATCCCCATTAACACTACCTAATATTCCTATATGTATACGAATCCAACATCAAATATATCTACAACACCAAGGCCTTAGTTAAGATTCCAACAAACACCTTGCGTGCATCAACTCAGTTCAACCACGACGATGATCAGTACTGGCCGAGCCATGACAGAAATCGGTTGATCGCCACTTCCCCCTGAATAGTATTCCTTTAATCCTCTGCCATAGACTTGGGCCACCTCTCTCCGTCTCTGCTTCCAAACATCCAGCAACCAACCTTTTCTCTCTCTTCTCCCAAGTCCTATTCAAACAACCCACCTTAGTCGTCTTTGATTGCGAATAAATCACTCTGTTGTTTCTTGCAGCACGGATTGCTCCATTCAGTTGCTTCACGACCGCGTCCAATTCACACGAGTCGTATAAATCACTGCGTCCGCCATGAAATCTGGGGCTGATTAAACGAGGAGTGCTTGTGGATGGCGAATTATAGTTGATTAGAGATGAAAAAGGTAACCTTTTACAAGTTGAAATCATCTTCCGCTCTTCTTCCATTTCACTTACTTTCACTTAATAAACAAGCTTTGCTCCTACCTTGGGCTTTTGTATATACAAATGGATTAGCTTATATGGGAAATATCGATGTTCACAAACTTGTGACGTAGGAATCCATGTTGCAGTTTATTTAATGAAATGATAGGTACTCCTGAAGAAACGCAGAATTTATGCTACTCTTGTGATGTCTTGTGCGATACGACGATAGAGATTTTCTTTTTTCAAGTAATCATTATAAATCCGCCTATTTTACAATTTTATCTTCCGTCAACGTAGATGATAAAAGTGTTTGCTGTCAAATCTGGGACAGCTAGGTCAAATATCCAAATAATTTTAAAAACATATGGGTTTTACTGACTTGGATAAAAGATGGCAGAGATCTACTTTTTTTTACAATACCATAGATTTAAATGGACAATTACAAATTTGAATAATAGATACCTTCAGAAGTATTTGTAAGAAAACTTTATCATTGTATGTGGAGCACTGATGTGACATAAAGTAGTTTATGTTTATAGTAAGTTATAAAACAAGTCTAAATTTGTAATTAGTTTTTAAAAATGCTCTAAATTAAAAAAATCTTTTCATTTTTTAAAAATTTGTAATTTCATACAATTTTCTTCAAGACGAGCAAATTCGAATGGTTTTCTATGATGTTTATTCAATGGTAAAGCTTGAGGGTGAGTTGATATACTCCAACTTAAGGAAAAAACATTACATGATAACTTACCCCAACTAAGTTTCTATGAAACTCGATGACCATGTTAAGAAACTCTTAAAAAGATCACGAAAATAGTAAGATAACTCCTCAAAATACATAAAACTATGATTCCAATCAATATCAAACATAACTTTTAGTTGGTTTCACAAAAAGAATCTAAACTGCTAAGACGTAGGAACTCTACCTTGGATGTATAGTAGAGCGTTTGAAGGTTGCTATCTACTTTGCTAACAAATTTGGATTAGCTATTATGAATTAGGAGTAGTGACTAGTAGTCGAGATACCATTGCCTCGCTCTTATCACATCTGCCACAATGTAGTTGTTGAGGCATCTCTATCTAACCCTTGTTATGTATATATTCAAGTGGTCAGACTACTATAAAACTGACTATAGTTGTTGAGGCTTTACTGTCTCTCACTTAGGCTATACTTGTAAAGTGGTATGACCACTATAATCCGGCTTGCACGCGCAAAATAATATTCTTTGTTTTGCCCATCAAATAAAGAGTAGTACATGCTAAGCACATAATGTTTCCAGTATCAACCCTTTAAAAAAAATCGTACAAGTCGATGATCATGATAATAGTGTCAAACAGAAAGGTAAAATGATAACATGAAAACGAAGGTGTCGAAGTAGATAGAGGAAAGTCATAAGAAAGACCCACATGCAAAGGGGTAATAATAGCATGTAGGGAACAAGGAGGAAGGTCACTAAAGAAAGAAGCAACTGACAAGGAAGTAGTAAGGAGCTTCCTGTCACTAAAAGAAAAAGGGTAATTTTTTGTCATAGAATTCTCTACGTCATGCTTACACGACGTATGTGCGACATAGGGAAAATGATGGATCATAGGCGAGGTGTAGGAGAATTCCCTACGTCTTCACTATGCCATGTTAGATTTTTATATTCAGCAGTATCTCCACTAAGGCGTAGGGATTGCATAGGAAATTCTCTACGCCGAATAATTTCCCTATGCCTTTCCTATGTAAGGGAGGTATAGGGAAATTTATCACTTTTAGAAAAACAAAAGAACGTGAAAGGCTTGGGGAATTCCTAACGTCTTTCATGTTTATCACATTTCTAAAAGAATTAAGCCTAGGGCATGCGCAGTTATATTTGTTAACAAATACTGATAATTCACATCCTGTTTTTTGTAATTTCTGAAGTATTAATCATGTATAAATATTATAATGTATGTTGATCATATACTTGATTTTTTTTGAATAAGAGCAGTACTTTATTCAAGTAGAGCATTGATTTTCGTATCTCGAGGATTCAGACTCATGATCACTAGAACATTAGTGTAACACCCATGTATTTTAAATATACTATTATGTATGAATTTAATTTATTAATAATCAAATTATAATTATACGGAGATGGGATGCGTATAGAGAAATGCAAAAATTAATTAATTTTGAATTTTCTTTAAAAAGGAAGAGAGCAATGATCTTTTGAATAAAGTTTTAATTCAATTAAGGGGGAAAAACAGAGGAAAAACCTAATATCCAACCCAATCAAGAATTCCCTAACTTTCATTTCTCTTTTATGTTTCATTCAATTTTGCCGCCTAAAGAAAAGAAAAAAACAAAAGAAACCGTCTTTCAACACTCTCATGTTTTAAAGAAGAAGAATAATAATTTAAAAAGGTTGAAGAAGGAGCTTATGACACATTTCTCTCCATACTTACGCCAAACAAAGTAGACAACATTGCAATCTTTTTTTTTATCTTTTCGATTTTTGAATTGGAATGGAATGGGATGTTTCGAAATGATAAAAACATGGGTTTGACCTATATGATAATTTTATTGCTTTTATGAATTTACATGTAAAGTTCTAAAATTAAAAGAAGGGTACTATAATTAAAAATCATAGGTGATGACCTCTAAATAATTTGAAATTTGTATACGTTGTTAATTTTAATTTGGAGATGGATTTTTATCTTTAGAACTTTTGAGTTAATATGGATTTTCTAAGTTAGAAAATAGTGTAATTTTGGGATTCAATTGTTTAAAATATAAAGAAAAAAATTCCTATATTTTTATATTGGTAGAAAATGAAGATTTGGAATTTTGGGTAATTTTCAGGATTTTTCCCATGAAAAATTGAAATATTATGGATTAATTAATTAAATAAGAAATTTTGGTAACTATTTAATTAACCGAGGAATTAATTAATGTGATGAATTAAAGAGAAATATTTTTCAAAAATTTCTAGAAAAAAACCAGTAAAGAAGGTGATTGACAAATAAGAATTTAACATATGACATGATTGGTCAAAAATAACTACAATAAAAGATATAAAACAGTTTTAAAGTTAATTACAAATGTGTCATTATATTTTCGATAGCTTAAAGCATATCACTGATGGCATATTAATTTGTATTTCTGATAGCCTAATGCATAATTCCAGCAGCATAATAATTTGTATTTTCAATTTCTTAATTCATGACTCTGGTAGCATATCTCCGATGCCATATATCCATTGCAAGAGAAATGTCTAATTTTTAACGTAGATTAACGATGTCATAGTGACCCGGTGTCCTTAAATTTAATTTCGTCGGTGTGACGTCACAAAGGAGTCGCCAATTAGCTACCGGATTAGTGATGCCATGGATATTACGATATTTACAATTTGGCGTCACAAATGCATTGAAAATTACCCACACCTTGGTGATGTAAAGGAAATTGGGCGACGCCGTAGTGATGCCATCTTAATTTTTATTTTAAAATTTTGTTTCGCATCACAAAATTATAGGGAAATACCTACGCCTCTATGACATCAGTGAAATTTATCAATCCACATCTCTGCATTATTTCTAATTTGAATGGTTTAAAGAGAAAAAATTTATACTCAGTGCCAATTATCCCCGCGTACATCTTACTAATGATCAAAGCCCTTAAATTAGAGAAAACGATTCATAAATATCTCGCAACTACATACCTTCCTCCTCACACCAACGATTCACGAATCGAAAAAATGTTGAAAAAGCCTAATTTCTTCCCTCCTGAACTGCCTCCATGAGAAAATCACCAATGTTTGCTATTTTATAATTAGAGATCTGGATAGGGTTGTGGATTCAGTGAGGCGAGGTGGAGATTGGAAATTGCGAAGTGCTGGGTTTAGGTTGTGCGGTGGGAGGAAAGTGAGATCGATGTTAGCGTCCGGTCATGCAGATCTGGAATAGGTGGTGGAGCCGGGTTGGTATACCAGTCACGGTTAGATTTGCTATTTAAATTGTGATTGTTTTTGCGAATTGGGTTTGGATTTGGGTTGATGTTGATTGGACCTAACGTGTTCGGTAGTATAACACTTTGCAATTTTAACGATCGAATATTTGAATGATTAATTTAAATATTTAATCATTAACTAACAGAACACTTCTTATACTCGACTTTTACAGACGAGCGAATTAGGGCTCGAAACATGTATAGTTGAGTTTACTTTTTCGACACGAGTAAATTGAGTATAAATATGACTATGTTTGGAGGCGGCGAGCTTTTGAAGTGAATAGCGACTTTTAAAGAAGTAAAATGGGCTAAGGCCCATTGTCTAGCCTATAAGTGACTAACCCTTTCATAATTCCATTTCATTCTCTCATTCACTTTCCACTCACGTTTATTTTCCTCTTCATCTCATAATCCTTCTCTAATTATTCCTTAATCCCACATTAATTCCAAAGCCTAAATCCTCTTAAATAAAATTCCTAAATTCATAAAAAATTCATCATAATTTCTCTCTTCTCGTTCTCTACAAACCTATGAAGGAGTTGGCTTGAAATGGATTTTGGATGGAGATCTCAACATTAAAGAGAATCATGATTTGGGTTTTGGTGATTTGGAGTTGATTTTGAGAAGAAGTAGTGAGCATGATGATTCTCCTACATTATTTACTTGTTATATGTTCTTATCTATGATTATGAAGTTGTATGTAGTGATTCAGAGATAGTTTGGGTTGATTTAGGGTTTTTTTTTATATAGTACGCATGATTACATTAGCCCATTAATTGTTTAAGATCTTAATCCCTATATTTGAAATAGTTAGTAAGCCCTAATTTTGATTATGCGGTATGTGACGCCCTACCTCTATACTCACACTAGCCAAGGACACTACGGGTAATGCCGTCAACTAGCATGAAAAATAAGGCTGTTGAGGAGCGACCATCTGCGTAATTACTTTATGCGAATACCGATATGCCAGATAGTATTACATGCATTTCATTTCAAAAGGAAATCTGACACATCAATTACAAACTCAAAACTACTGCATAGTGGCTCTGTGATCTTCGGAAACAAATATAAAATAAGCATAACATAAATCAGTCATAGATATTCATATCACTAAGGCGGAAACAGATATGATCATAACACATGAAAGTGTACATCAAAGTAGTTGTCATATAAGATCCACAACATCACAAAAGAATAGGTACAAGTGCAAGATAAAATAATATGTATACATCAAGGAGTCTCAATCTCGAATGTATAAAAGAAAAAACTACTAAGCTAAAGCAGTAAGCCGAAAATCAGATGACGGACCCTAATAAGAAGTCAAGTAGAAGCACCTGAAATACCTCGGTCTGACCCGAGTATTATTTAAGAAGAAAATAATAAACGGATTAGTCTAACTATAAATATCATATAAAATGAGATAGGATAAGAGATATGACAAAACATATGATAACAATAATGCCATACTTTAACAAGTATACATCAAATATCAACAAAAATTATACAATTTCTCAAATATTCTCAAACACCGAAAAGAATGTCATGTTCTTTAAATTATTCACCAAAATATAAATATTGATAGAGCTTATCAATGTAAATCACAAAAATAGGTGAAACACCGATTCTAGAAATCATCATCTAGAAATCCAGAAATCACAAAGGGAGAGGCCTATCACAAACGGGAGCATGAAAACTCGCCAACAAGTGCATCACAAACGAGATGCTATCCCATGAACCAAACATCGACACACCTAAAAGATACACCCCATGTATAGTCGAACATCGATGCACCTAAAAAGAAACGCCCCATGCAAAGTCGAACATCGACGCACCTAAAAAGATACGTCCCATGCAAAGTCGAACATCGACGCACCTAAAGAGATACGCCTCATGCATAGACCAACATCGATGCACCTAAAAAGATACACCCCATGCTCCGACTTATCGAGCCGATTGCTCCACGAACGGTCCAAAGACCATGGGTCGCTAGCCCATAAAAATGAGCTGAAGCTCCATAAAATGAGGTACAGTCCCCCGCGTGGACAAAGAGACATCGCACATCGCTAGTCTACATCAAAAAATGAACATCATTGATCGATAAGTGTAAATTACACTAAGCTAGTAAATAAATGAGTTTAGCTTCATGTCCCATGACCACTGGCTTAACTTAAATATTTACGAACAGATGGTAGATTTCCACTCGAAAATTGTCACGAGAGTTCAATCAAACAAGTACAAGAATTAACCGACGAAGTAAACGCAAGCATTTCATACCACTTGTTTTGCTAAGCCGTTTAATTAGATTTTTCATACGAATGAGGTAAAGGTTTGTATATACTAGTAGATTGGAAAACGGTTTTAAAAGTAAGGTTTATATTGAAAGTAAATGTTGAAATCGTTTTGATGGAAGAGTTTTGATATTTACTACTAGTATAGGAACCTTTCTATTTTAAAGTGACAAACCACATAAATGATTGTAAAAACTCACCAAAAATTCACATACGATAATGTGAATTAAAGCCATAAAAATCAATATCAAATCCATCGATTGGATATTCCCAAAAATCCAGAAAAGAAGTCATCAAAGTCGATAATAAATGATAACAACTAACCGAATCATTAAAAGTCGATTAAAATTGGAAATCCACTCAAAAACAGCCAAAATAGGCAAAATTAACGGTTCCAGACGCCTGTTAGATATTTCCAAACGTCTAGCCCTAGGCTGTGGAAGTATATTTGTTTTCTCCTTTCCCTTTTTAAGTCCAGATCCATTTCAGTCGTCAGAAATTTTCAACCAGGCGTCTGAATTTGGTTTTAGACGTTTGAATTTTGTTTCAGACGTCTAGATTTTGTCTCCGCCCTTTTTTCTATTTCCATAACCATTTCAGACGTCTGGAATTTTCAACCAGACGTTTGAATTTTTCTACTAGGCAAAAAGAACAGCCTAGCCCAAAAAGGGTAAATCCAAACCGAAATGCGATCGAACGAGCGATGGATGCTAGGGATTTATACCAATCGACAACCCAATCCTCTATGCTCTTTGATACACCACCAAAAACATGTCCAAACGTCCAAAATATTATCTTTAAAGATTTTTACTTCAAAACACCAAAATTGGAAAATTCACTAAGCCAATTCAAATCAAAAGCAATTGAACATGAATAGGTGTTAGGAATTCATACCTAACAACAATGAAAGCTATAGACATAGATGTGAGTTCAAGAACTCACCTTTAAACCCAAAAAACAACAAATGATAAGCTTTAAGAAAAGGCAAGACCAATTCCTCTTCAATACACCTCTAGAATCTTCAATCTGTTATCAAAGGTGAAGTTTTTCCTAAGTTAGGGTTTAGAAATTTATGAGAATTGAAGAGAGATTGAGATGGAGAAGGTGAAGAGGATGCTTAGCTATGCTTCTCCTTGATTTTTAGAACTTGAATTTGAACTTCCTAGCAAAACTAGGGCTTAGGAATTTTGAGTCTCCTTTCTTTCCCCCATTTTTACTTTAGTTTGAGAGTATTAGGAAATGAGAATGAACGAGAGGAGTTGGATGAAGAGTTAGGGTATCGTGTTGGGTTAGTGGGCTGAAATCCAAACCCAAAGCCCTATAGAAAAATAGCAAAATTCAACTCAACTCCAAACATATTGATATTTATACTCAAAAAGGCTGCAAACACCATTTTGAACTCAATGGAAATGGTCTCGAGTCCTAATTCGACTGTTTGCAAAAAGTAGCATTTTAGACTTTAATCCGACTAACGACGCTATATTTAAATAAAATATTTAAATATACAATCATAAAATATGCGGGTTGTTACACGGTAAGTAGTTGATTTTGAGTTAAGTTGTGATTGTTTAGAGGTTAATTACATGATATAGTTAAGTGCATATCATTAATTGGTAATAATGAAACCATTTGAATGATGTTTGAAAAAGTTAGTAAGCTATAAGTGATTTTAGAAAATAATATAAAAGCGATATTTTATGAAATAAGTGAATTCATAAATAGTATAGAAGTGATATTTTATAAAATAAGTAATTTTACAAAATAGTAAGTGATATTTTATAAAATATGTGATTTTATAAAATAGTATAAAAGTGATATTTTATAAAGTAGTAAGAAAGTGGTATTTTATTAAATAGTGATTTTATAGAATAGTATGAATAAGATAGTTTTAAAAAGGTCATAAGATTTTATAAAATATTTATGAAAGGAATACTTAATTTTAAATAAAGAGATTTAGTATTTCAAAGGCTTAAATGTATTTATATGCTGGTATTGTACTTTATAAAATGATATGAGATTTTGTAAAAGGATGTTTTGCTTTTACTGAAAAATTTAGTAAATAGAAGTAAGTTTTGATTTAAGTAGTAATTGACATACTTATTTGTAGGATCGATTTCACCCTAGAGGGGGGGTGAATAGGGTGATGGTATAAATTATAAAAATTAACTGCGGAAGCTTATAAAATAATTTCAACACAGATCAGAGAATAATAGCAGCACGGAAAAATAGCAGAATAATAAATGCAGAAATAGAACGACGCAGAATTTACCCAGCTTCGGCAAAACCCTGCCTACGTGCTGCCACCAAGGTTTCTACTAGAAATTAGATAGTCAGACGCTTACACACGTAAACTCGCGACACCCGCTATCGACTAAACCTAATTCAACGCTCAAAACCCTGCCACAACTCTGCCACTGAGTTGCGAATTCTCAAACTACGCCACGTAGTTTGTCCCCTAGTCACACGACAAGAAACTACAACGGTTTAAAAAGGAAATTACAAATTAAAAACAATTTAAATTAAAATAACCCTAATTGAAAATTAAAAGCCCCTATAATTAAAAGAAAAAGCCCTTTAATTAATAGAAGCCGACCCCTTTTATAATTTGGCCCGTTCCTCCCTTCTTATGTTAACGGCGGCTTTATGTCTTCGCAAATTAGGGCTTCGTTCCGTGCTCTAAATTAGGGCTTTTGAGAAATATTTGAAGCACCGCCTATGTTGATAGGTTAGTGGATATTTGCTAGTTTGATTTGTCGATCGTTCGAGTTCCACTCGACCGCTTCAATGTTGATCGAGTTCGATTGATGACTGGTATGTAATTTATTCCTTTTCTTTTCTGGTTTGATGCTTGCTTGAACTCGATGGTTTGAAATTGCCGATAATGAATGGTTTATGTAGGATTTGAATTCCTAGATTTGCGTTCATCTGATTTCTTCAACATTTTAGCTTCGGCCATTCGATATTGTTTTGATGCTTGAGATTTACCGATTGATTCAAATTTGTATATTTTCGTATACTTGCTTTCCACGGCTTTGATGTTTAACTCGGTCAATTATCTTTGCCATCACGATTTCGAATTTGACTTGTTCGAGTACAATCAGTTGTTCACGGCTTGATGATTTTTGAACTGTTTGACTTCGGTCACTTTGAATTTGTTTATGCGATTCCATGACTTTGGCATTACCATTGCGTTGACATTACTGTTTTGATTGATGATGTTAATTTCGTTCTCTGATTTCATTCCTGTAGCATGGTCGACTTGTTCAATTTTCTGTATGCACTTTAGTGGCTGATCATCCTGTAGCATACATATCTCTTGTTTAAAATGTGCTCAATATCACCTGATGTTGTTGGTCTTCATATGCCCAGTTGATGTTCTGTATTTTCTGCGACTCCTGTCAGTAACTTACGATTGTTCATTTATACGGCTTTGATGATTACACTGTGACGATTTTGTCTTTAACTTGTACTTGACCTTGCCATTGATGTTCACTGATATAATTCATGATGTATTCATTTTGTTTACATGAAATCTGGTTCACTGTTGTTCCATTTTTACTGCTGTATCACCACTTGTGTCTGCACTTGCTCGATCCAATTTTCACTTTATTCGGCCTCTCTCTGGTCATGATGGTTATACTTCACTTGCTTGTAGTTGTGTAGTTGGTTCATCATGATGTCTGGTTGACACTTGAATTTCGTTGATGATTTTTTTTTCATATTGTTATTGAGCCACTTCACTATTGAGGCTGATATATTGGTTCGATATGTAGTCTTCATTAGCTTTGTTGTACATCAGTGTGTATGACATGGTTGTTGTTGTTGTTTGTAGTCGCACTGCACTTTGGTGGCTGACCATATGCATATTGCAACTTGTACATGCTTCGATTTGAACTCGCATTGTTTATTCGAGCTGCTGCAGTTTGTATTGCTGACTTCATGTTGCCTTGACTTTGGTTCCTGTGCATCATCTGTTACACGAAACTATATTTTGAATGTTGCATTGAGTCTGGACATGGGTATTTGCAGTTTTGTTTTTCTGGTCTTGGATTTGTGGTATTTGCATTTGAACTGTAGCATGGCCGTGGTTTTGAGAATGCGACTTCATCACTGATTTGGTTAACATTGATTTGTTTTGGTGCAACTGCCCTTGTGCACTGTTGTTCTACTTGACTTGAAAACTGCTTTGGTCAGGTTGCATACATGTGAGTTGTTCTGTGCATTGTTCTTGGTTTGTCGAGACCACAGTGGCATTTGCATATGTATTTATCCACTTTTCTTGTTGGCATGTGCATTGCCTCCATACTTTATAGTTGTTGCCATTGCTTGTTTCAGTTTGCATATGGTTTTGTACATTTGGATTTTTGGTCGAGGCTTGTTTTAGTTGTCTTGAACCTGCACCTGTGTTGAATCCAGCTTATAGCTCGGATTTGACCTTGTGCTGAAAGTTGTGACATTTATTTTATTGCACTTGAGTTGATCCGATAATTCGGGTTTGACCTGTGCTCACCTTTCCCTGTAAATTTGTCAAGTGTATATATCGGTATGCACGGCCTTGTGGCATATACAATGATACACTGTATATGTCACAAGCTGTTCGTGTATGTTGAATTCAAAGTTAAATGATGACGAACAACCCAAATAACTGAGGAAAACATTATTTTCAAAATTCACATTTTATTTTATAATGCAAAAATATTTCCTTTTCAATTTTACTGCGTCAATATTTATTTTTGCAGATTGCTCAGATGCTGGATTCAATTTGAAGTGAAGTTGAAGATAAAATATGAGTGTGAGTGATATGTAATGAGGTCAACTGTAAATGTAAAATTGTGATGTAACTGAATTTGTATCGAAGTTGTATATGTATAGTGAGAGCTTGAATCTGTACTATTTAAAATTGTAATAAATATTTGTTTGAATAAAAATTCTGTTTGAATTCAAATTCTGTATTGTTTATTTTTATTCAGCAAATATTTATTTAATCTATGAAAAATAAAATAGTACATTAACAAATACATTTACACGAATACATATATGTTTATTATCATCAAACAAAAATCATATAATCGCATATTCAACAATCTCCCCCTTTTGATGATAACAAACAAAAATCATCTCTTCAGTTTTAATGGCTTAAGTTGGATCTGAAGATGGTTGCAAACCTGGAAACTAGAATCAGAAAGCATGCAAGTTAATAATCAAACTCAAGAAATAGTTCAAGGTTTCAACTTTAGATTGTAAAGTGGAAACTAAAGCAAGCTGCAAATCAACTCAGGTAAATTCAATAAAACCCATAAGTAAAATTTAAATTTAAAAATTTGAAGCAATTAAAACCGTAATTAACTCTAGTATTTTTTATCTGAGGAAATGATAATTAAAATAAAGATCAGACAACAAGCAACAATAAGATGGCAGAGCAAATTTCTAGATTTTTGTCTTCTTCTCTATTCTTCACTGTCTCTGCTTCATACTTCCAAGGTAAGCAAACTCTTCAACCTGTACGAGTAAATCTGGTTTTTATGTGTGTTTGAATCTGAAATGATGTGGTGAATGATGGTTGAATAGGTGCAAATATGTTGTGTATACATATAATGCTGAATGTAAACAGATATATTCATATATGTTCTTAGTTTACAGGGTTCAGAAAAAAAGAAAGAAAGGGAAAAAAAATTAAAATCCCAAAATTTCAGCCTATAATTATCTATAAATTTTGATGTCTGAATGAAACTAGTTTGAATTGGTTAGATCAAAATTTTAAAACACTTTTAGGTAGTTAAAAAAAGGGGTTTACTGGGAAATTATAAAAAAACACAGCAAATTCAATTTTTTTCAAAATTAAATCGATAAAAACTCGAGTTTTGAATTCATGATCTGGTTCGTTTCCATAAAACCTGATTTTTAAATATGAATTCATGATTTGTAAGTTAGAAAATCTCGAGCATGTGGATGTTGAAAAAAATTGCTTGGATCGTCAATTCCAGATGATCAAAGTGAAATTAAGCCTCGATCAAAGGAAGATGAAGTGTTGTAGATTATAGGAAAAATATCCGATGAATTTATAAATTGCGATGGCGATGGCGCGGCGGTAATTTAGGGTTTAAGAGTGAGTTTTAGTTACTGTCAGTTTCGAACTAAATTCGTTGACGAGGAAGCATTGTGGTCGATCGGACCTGAGGGAGACTCGGTGTGGGTTGGAGACGAAGGCCTGGGTGAAATGGCGAAGTTGATGGTGGCATAGATCATCGGCACGTGGTGGTTTTCAGATGGGGGGTGATTCCAGCTTTTGGGTTGAGTGACTCGATTTCATTCTCGAGTTTGATTCAGGTCTCTGGGTGTTTAGGTCAGTTCGTGGTGTCGTTGATGATTCGAAGATGGCCAGAGTGATGATCAGAAGTGGTGAGCTGAGGCGTACACGTGCACAGATTGTAGTGTGTGTCAGTGAAATGAATTGGGGAAGAAGGGTATGAACTCGAAGTAATCTTTGGGATGAACGTGTGCTAGCTTGAGTTTTTACTCGAGTAGATTTATTGGTGTGAAGGGCAAGTACTTAAGAAAATTTAAGTTTGGAAGACTTTAAAACATACGGGTGATTCTTGGTAGAAACTCGAAGTGGTGATTCTTGGTAGAAACCCGAAGTAAATGGGAAATAGGCTCGTGTAAAATGTGAGTTGGCTCGGGTTATCTGATGTAATAACAAAAATAGTTTTCAGATTTTAAAGAAAATCAAGTTATTATAAACAAATTTTTGTTAATACCATTTTCCTTTTAATATTTGATGTTATCCCCGTTTAAGTTGTTAAAAAGGTTTCTTAAATAAAATTGTTTAAAACTAACCAAGTTTCAAAATGATTTAATTTATACATAAACTTTTATTTTAAAAGTTATTTTTAAATAAACTTAATAATATTAAAGGTTAGTAAATTAATCTAAAGAACGCTATAATGGTTAATTAACTTTTTAAAGTTTAAGTGAAACTATTTGCTAAAGGAAATTAATAACTTGAAGTTAATTACTTAATAAAAGTTATTAAGGTAAATTTGTTAAAAATTTAAGTTTGATTTATCAAGTAATCAAAGAATAATTAAGTATAATTAAGGATTGATTACTTGATGATTAATAATTAGAGGATGATTTGTTTTATAATTAATTAAGTGGTGATTAAAAGTTAATTAAACTATGAATTAATTAGGGGTGTTTTAATAATTAGGGATTAACTATGTGATGATTAAAGATGAATTTATTTATTAATTAATGAATTAATTAAAGCATAATTAAATAATTAAAGGTTAATTATTTAAAATAAATATCTAATGATTAAAGAGTGATTAATTTTTAATCAAATTTGATTTAAATTAATTAGTAAAGGTTAATTAATTCATTAATTAAGGTTGATTAATTAATAGTTAAAGGATTAATTAATTTATAAATTGAGGTTAATTAATAAATAATTAAAGGATAATTAATTAATGTTAACCAATCAGAAATAGTGATTAATCTGGTTTTAATTAATCAATGATCAATTAACCTTATTTATGGATGATTGTATTTTATTGAATGTTGTGAATTGTTTTGTCATCTCTCTGTGTGATGCTTTGTGATTTGAATTGTTTTAATTCAAGCTGTGATGAACGTAATTTATTTATAATGCATTCATATTTTCTATCCATGATTCTGTGTATATAGATAAGCGTTATAGGATATACCGCTTATCGATATTGCTGTGATTGTAATCTGTGATGATTGATGTTGTTGCACTGTTGTGTAAAACCCCTGGACTACACCTTATACAAATATGGATTGCACGAGGAAATCGGTTAAGTCACAGATTTTTAATGATTTTAAAATTTTTATTTTTGAATCCAAAATAGTTTTGGAACTGGAATTGAAAGCTTTTGAAAATGAGTTTCAAAAATAAAAGTTATCTTGAATAACTTGGTTGAGTTTTGAAATTTAAATAATTTGATCTAAATTTGAATTCAATATTTGAGATTGAATTCAATAATTTGGAAATTATGGTTTAAAAAAGATTATACAAGTTGTAAAGGTGTTTATATGGGTTTTTAACCATTTAAAAAGTATTGTTTTGGGAATCTAAATTTAAACCAAAGTTTTATACTTGAATGGCTTTAACTTATGTAATCAGCTTTAACTTATGTGAAAGGTTATTAAACCTTGTTTTGAAATCGAAGAGAGTTTTAAATGATATATCTTTCATATAAAAGATTTGAATTGGAAATGGTTTGAAATTTATGAATTAAATCTTTAATTTAAATGATTGGATGAGTTAATCCAATTTGGAAAGGAAATTGTTTTGTAAAACCGTGAATGAACCTTTGTGGAAAATTGGTAAACTTTGTGAGATAAATCTTTTTATTTAAAGGATTTGAAATGGTAATTTATCTTAAACCATTTGAAAGAAAGGTTTTGGATAATAAGTTGTGACTTAACTGAAATCCTATATCCATATGTTTTTAAATATTGCGTATATCCATATGTTTTTAAATATTGCGCTCATTATTCGGTTTAGCCGGAAGAGGACCTTGTGTCAGATAACCCATTCAGAATAATGATACGACGTTATGGATAGAATTTGAAGACCGGTGGTGAAGACCAAGTATTCTCGAGAATGAAAGGATAACTCGTCGATTGTCTCTGCATTGAGTCGCGCCGGTATAGAGATTTCCTAAGTGATGGGAAGTCCGATCGAGTTTGTGAATACCCGGATTGCAAGGGCTTCTTTAGAAGTGCCTTCGGTTCTGTTCGAACCTGAAACAGACTTGTATGGATGCGTGTCTAACATTACATTTTGAGATGTAAAACCGGTTTCTATCAAATACCTTTCTGTTTGGTGGCGGAGAATTTATTCTCTTAGCTTAACACCCTTCTCTGAGATGTACGAGCTTAGAGGTTATGTAGTTGGTGGTTACTAGTGTTACATTCCTATTTTGGTAATGTGGCATACGAAGTGCTACTGATCATTTGTTGATCAAGGCATGGCTTTGTGAAAAAGCGTAGCTTTATGGACAAGACCTCATCAAGCCTCACAAACCAATAATGGTCGAAACAGGAAAGATGCGGCAAGTTTTCATGAGTAGCCCCCTAGGGTATGACCATTCCTTCTAGAAAAGGGTGGTATCATGGTATGGAGCCCAGATATTTACTCATGTGGACACTGTAGTACATTTATTATCGTGTGATGTTGTTGGTGTAGAGGATCCTCGGATAAAGGTCGCAAACGACCGGAGGTGGCATATCTTAGGTTTTACCCCCGGTAAGGGGGTTGGCTAGCCTTGTGTTGGCAGAGAGCCGGGTAGGTTCTCGGGGCGTCCCTCCAGAGGCATTTCCATGTGGCAACAGGAAGTTCCTTAGCCTGACCATTTGTTGGAAATCCAATCATCCAATACGAGCCTTGTATGGTTTTAGTTGTAGAACCTGCCATTTAACATAGCAGCTACAGTAGGCATAGTATAATGGTATCTATGCTGGCTAGGTTTAATATTATATTTTCGAAATGTTTTCCACTATGTACTAATAATAATATCAAAAAGGATTTTTGCGTAGTAAGCATATTTGACTATCATAAGGAGAAATCTCCCCCAAGTGTACAATTGCATGGTGTATGTGTCGGGAGGCCTTATGGTAGTTTCATTTTCCAAAAAGCATTGCGGATTTCAATTTAAATTCTTTTGTTTGTTTAAAATATAAAAACTATTTTTGTTTGCTCACACCAGTCCCACGACTGACCTGGAGTTTATTGTTCCTTTCCTAAACTCTGGGTGCCCATAAATTTCCACACGGGCAGTCGAGAGTTAGGTTTTTCAGATAGTCGAATAGTAGATATCATTTCAGTAGCTTTCAGCTTTCTTTTTGGAATTCTGTGGAGACTTTGGATATTGGAGTCTTTGGTTGGGACGACCGACCTTGCTTAGCTTTATGCAACCTTGATCGGAGTTCTCGCTAGCTTTGGATTGGAGATGGAGTTTGGCATTGAAGACATTATCTTTCCGCTGCTATTTCTTGTGTCTCTGATAGTATTGATGTCTATTGTATCATTCTATTGTATCATCATTGTATCTGAATATTATATCAAATGTTGTATATCAAATCTATTATTCATTTCTTCCGCCGTGTTGTACTTAATGTGTTATAAGCTCCAGCGAACCAGATTCGACGTTTGGATCTGTGGCATTTGGATACGAGTGTCGTATTCGATGCCGATTTTCGAAGGTCGAGCCAGGGCCATTACACTTGTGTTCTTGATTTATGGAGGATCTTGGGAAGATCGTTCTGTCTTGTTGAATTTACCTATAACAATAGTTATCAAGTATAATTTCAATCTTCCTTTCATCGTGTCTTAATCCTATCTCATTCTATCCTGTATTCCTTGTTCTCCCTGTCTCGTTCCTTTTCGAGGAAGAAAAGTTTTGAGTAGGGGAGAGTGTAACAACCCATAATTTTGTAAATATTTTTAGTTAAATTTTTATTTAAAAACTTTTATTTTAAAAGTAAATTTTCAGAATTTTCCAATGTAAGTTTGGAAGTTGTTTGCCATTTAATTTCCAAATACAATAAAATAAACATTTTTTGAAAATTTTATATTTTGGTCAATTGAATGTCAAAGTTTGACCATAGTTGAAAATTTTAAATTTTAACTTCTAATCTTTTTATTTGAAGATGGATATAATTCTGATATCCGTGCCGCTTTCCGTTTCGTTAAATTCTGATTTATACTTTTTAAATTAGATAAAATATAGTGTTTTACACGCAATGATTTTCTATATTTTATTTCTATTTTTCCTATGTTTACTTCTATAATTTTTATTTCTTATTTTAATTTGTATAAACTTTTATTATATTTATTTGATTTTTTATTGGTTTTATTTTTAATAGCTTTGAAATTTCAAGAGACATAGGTTACTTGTTTTTATTCTTGCCTTTTCCTTTTGCCTTGCCTTTTCATTTTCTCTTTTGTTCTAGCCGACCACTTTATGGCACATTGCCGTTCAAATCTTCGATGATTAGCTCTAGGTTATTTCATGGCTTCTCCTTACTTTCTTCTACCATTTTTCTTTTATTTTTCTCTTTTGGTTTTCATGCTAGCTCGGGCTCACCCATATAGCCGACATCACCATCTCCACCACACCATCATGCCGACCATCACCACCTCCTCCATCACCCTATGCCAAAGCCGTGACCACCAAGTGCAACACATCACCAAAACATGACCAAACCCTAGCCAAACTCCTATATTCCATCACTACTTTTCCTATTAACCTCGGCAAAAATTGAAACACCTCCTTCTTTGCTTTTCCTAACCCTAGCCGTGACTTACAATGATCACTTGACCAAGAACCCACCACGGTCGAGCCATAGAGTCATATGGCTGAACCAATAGGACCCAAACCCCTTGACCTTTTAGCCTTCCATTGTTTGTAACTTCCTCCTCTTCATTTCTCAAGCCATAGCCGTGCAATTACATGCTTATGGCCGAGCTTAGGTTGCCTTTAACCCACCATAGCCGAGCATACTTGATGATGGACTAGCCAATTTGCTTGTGGCCGAGCCACTTGTGTTGGTCAAGCAAGGTTATGTCACTTTATTTCATATATTTCCATTGTCTAAATTCTAATCTTTGTGTTGAGAATTATATTCTTATATATGTTGTATTTGTTTGTGTGCAAGAGTTGAATCTTGGCTCTCCTATCACTCAAGTTTGCATCGTGCTTTGTCGTTCCTTTTCATTCTTTGCAGAGTTTAGATTTGTGTTTGAATTTGATCTCTAGCTTTTAAAAGGTGAGTTTATCACTCTAGACATACGTACTTTTATAATTGTGAAATGATGACAAGTGAATTGTATAAATTAATATGTTATGTTCCTACATGCCTGTGATATATTTATATGATGTTAAATGATGTTTGTATAACTGTTACATCATCTAATCTGATATGTTATATTGTACTGTTCATTTAATTTACTGTATCATATTGTAAGTTCCCTATCACTATGGGCTGAAATAAAACATACGCGAACGGACATTTGAATAAGGAAAAATCATTATGAGCTAGAATGATAGGCTCGAGTAATTTTTATTGTATTTGATTTAATTGGGATTGCGGGTTTGAAATGATAGAACTCGGATTTCTCTTTTTAAATTACGGATTAAAATGATACATATCCGTATCACTTGACCTATGTTAGAAAATATTATACAGGCCATGGTTATATTTTTAAATAATATTTTCCTAAAAATTTATTAAGTATTTTAAATAATATTTCCCTAAAAGAATGTTAAGTATTTTGAGTTTTATAAATATATGAAATTTTAACTTACAATTTGATTTAATGCTTTAATTATAAAGGTGTATCGGTTTTTCTATAAGTTAAATTTTTATAAGTTAATAATTGGTTTTAAGTTGAATTAAAGATCATTATTGATGATAAATGACTTAATAATTGAATTTGACTTAATATGGAAGTTTTAAATCTAACCTAGTAATTGTTATGAATTTTACTTTATGAAATGGACATGTTTTGTATAATAAATAATGTATTTTGAACTGATAAAATGGAATACAGTTTTAATTGGACATTTTTTAATAAAATTTGTTTAACTAGAAAATCATAGTTAATCGATGTCTAAATGAATAGATCTGTAAGGAAAATTTGATTGTCATATTAACTATGATAAAATGTTCTTTTGTGTTATGTTTTATAGAATAAATAGTTATGTTTTTAAAATGGAAAAATGTATCTTAAATTATGACTTAACTTGATAATTGAAAATTGGATTTTAAATAAAATTATTAAGTTAAACAAATAAATGAAAATTTAGTTTTATTTATGAAGTGGGTATTTTAAAATAAAGTGTTAGGTTATTCGTTAAAGTGGAGTTAAGGAAGAATGTACTTTTGACTTAACAAATGAATCTTAGTTTAAATTGGGTATTTATTGATAAAATTTTATTTTATTAAATCATAAGTTGAATGATATTCAAATGAATATTTTTGAAGCGAAAAATATGATTTTTATAAGTTAAATGGTTAAAATTGAAGTTTTAACGATTTTGAAATTTTATATTAAATCTGGAACTAGTATTGGTAGCATTTTGAAATGATGTGGTTTTAAGACAGCATTTGTTAAGTGCTATCATTTCTGAAAATTAACTAAGTTCTGGAATAATAAAGAGCTACTGCAGCACTTTGTAAGTGCTGTCGTTGCTAAAATTAAACTATATTTTGAAGTAACTAAAGAGCTACTGCAGCACTTTATAAATGCTGTTGTTGCTGAAAGTAAATTTTTTTGAATAACTAAATAGCTACTGTATCACTTGGTAAGTGCGGTTGTTGCTGAAAGTAAACTGTTTTGAAATAATAACAAAATACCTACAGTAGCGCTTTGTAAGTGCTTGTGACGACCCGGAAATTTTTACGAATTAAATTGGAGTAATTAATCGATTTTAAAATATTTAAAAGTTAATTTTAACTTGAATTCAAGATATCAATATTTACTTGATAATTAAATTATATAGTTTAAATATTGAATCATATAAATTTGAAATTGGGTAAATTGTTGGATCTGAAACCTCTAAGCCTGTTTAAAATAATTTGAAGGCTTATAAAATTTATCATGGTGATACTGAAGATAATAGAATGGTTGAAATTTAATTTAAAGATGATTTGTTCAGTTTTGAAATTATATCATTTAAATCAATATTTACAAATAGCCTTCCGAGGCACAGTCTCGGAATTCGATGAAACTAGTTCCATTGGATCCGTAATAGCTAATTATTATCGGTTTTCAATTTTCGTAGCAATCGGAGTCATCATTTGACCCTGGCAGCTCGTAACGCTTAGAAATTATTTTAATCGATTTAATTGAAATTTGATCGTTTTCTTTTTTAACTTACACATACGATTAAATTAGCCTCCGAAACACGTTCCATTGTGTTTAGAATGCTGGTAAAACCTTATAAACGCCTGTCGGCATGTCTGATTCAGGTTTCGAGATTTCGCGTTTCCCGTAGCGAGATATTTTGAAAATTTAATAATATTAAATATATAAAAAAATCAACTTAGCCACCTTATATCGTACGCGAGCCACCTTAATACCTGAATTTCGCCGACCTAGCTTATCTCCTTTTCTCGTCTTAAACGAATATCTTCCTGCACAATTCAATTCAGAGAAAAAAAATATTGCTTGAAATCATGGCCGAACTTTCTTCTTCTTCTCCTATACCACAATTTCTTTCGAAATCTATCTTCATATGAAAACCCCAAAACAACCTTTCCCTTTTATCTTCCTCGCGCTTCCATTTCCTACCCTATCGCGATTTCCAGTTCTCTTTAAAAAAAATGGCCAAAACCGTTCGAACCCAAATCGAATGCAAGGATCGAAAATCGTGACCGGAAGGGAATCTGTTTCAGCATCTAGTCGTGTCAGGGATAGGAGTATCGATCAAAGTCATCGCGAGTAGCTCGCGATGCAGAGCGAAGCAGAGGTGGTCGATTTTGGGCCGCGACGAGGCGTTCGTTCACGGTGGACTTGGACCATCGGACTAGGGCTCGTGTTTGGGAAATTCGAGCAAGATAGCACCCGCGATGTTCGTGCTTGGAGCTGGCGACAGGATGTTTCGATCGGGTAGCGACTGCAGTAATTTTTAGGATGGGTTAAGGCGACGTCGGCTCTGGATATTGTTAGTGAGGCTTGTTAGCTGAGAGGTATTGAACTTTCAATTCTCGGTTAACTTAGCTTCTTTATTTAATTTCATATATTCACTTACTGTTAATAAAAATAAAATAAAATAAATAAATACTAATGTGGTTAACTTAGCTTATTTAATTATTTTAGGCATTAAAAATAATTTATTAAAGGAAGATTAGGTTAAATAAAATTCTTAGTTAACTAATTATTATATTTTATCTGCTACGAATGTGAGATGTGGTGTTTCTGTTCTTCTTCTTCTATCTCTTTCTTCTTTTTCATAACTACCTGGAATTTTCGAGATCGAAAATTTCGGGTCGTTACATTTGGTATCAGAGCAAGGTTAAGCGAGAACCTGGTGGGGATTACTCATTTAATAGAGTCTGTAGTACTCTAGAATGAGTTGAGAATATATATATATATATATATATATATATGGGAGCGTACTTGTTGTTTTCTTATATAAAGATTTTAAATGATTTTATATAAAAGTATATTTTGATATATTAAGTAATATTTCCTTCTAATAAGTATTAAGGTGATTGGTTGTTAAATTAGTGAAATTAAAATTAAGAAGTACTATAATACAACCAAATTGAAGTCTTGAATTAGAAGTAAATTAAGTAGAAATAGAAATACAACCAAATTAAAATTTAATTGATTGAAAATGAAATTCTAAATCTGGACCTAGAATTTGAAAATTTTGTTTCAAAGTAATGAAAATAATAATAATAATAATAATAAATAAGTATTATTTGGATAACTGGGACTTGTTGCAAACAATGGGTTGTTTGAAAATTTGATTTGAATTAAAAACCAAAAGTGGTCTAAAATTTAAGGATGACCTCGTGCGTAAAGGAAATAATATGTATGAATTAAGAATATACATAAATCAAAAATAGTTTGAAATTTGGAATGGGATGTGATACCCAAGTGATAAGTTTTTAAGTGGGAAGATTATTATTGTGAAGCTTAAGGATTGAATGAGGTTGAGTTTTGATTTTTCCCTGAAGTGTGATGTAAAAAAAACCAAAGTGATATAAGTTTTGAACTTATAAGAGGGAAAGAATTTTGAAGTTTGAAGCGGGAATTCAATTTGAGTAAGGTCGATTGGATTAAGTAAATTGGAATTTAATTTTGGGAAAGTTAAATAAGTGTAGAAAAAGCAACCAGAATTGGAAATTTCAAGATGAAATTGGAATTTAACTTGGAAAGTTAAATGGTTGATTTGAATTGGGAATTTGTGTGATCTCAAAACGGGTTTGAGATTTAAAAATTGAAAATGGATGGACTTTTAAAATAAATTGGATGATATCATCCTTTTGTTAATAAAATCTTTAAATTGAGAACGGTATTGTATAAATAAAATAAATTTGAATAATTAAATTGTAAATTAAACTTGTTTAAGAACCGGCTTTAAACTGGAAGATAAAAATTTAATAATAAATTAAAATTTTAAAATAAAATTGTATTGAACTCTTATTTGAACCTTGAAATATATAAGGTAAGATAATTTAAAATGGAATTTTGAGAATTTAACTCGAATTTCTATAATTCGAGATAGTTTAAATTCAAGATTGAATTGAATTAGTTCAAAATTGAGTTTGATTTGAAGTAATCGGATTGGTGATTGAAGATGTATAAGTTTAAAAATTTAAATGGGAAAATGAATTGGATTGAATTGAAGTGATTTGAATTTGAAATGGGTTCAATTGGTAATAATTCAAATTGATTGGAATAATTTGAAATTATAATTAAAGTGAACATGATTAAAATTAAATGGAATTTGATTTAAATTGGGAAGGGAATCAGGGTTGATTCAACTTGAATTGGGATTAAATAAATTTCTATGGAAATTGGAGTTATTCAAATTGGAATTGGATCAATTTAAATGAAAGTGTAAATTTACATTGGATTGTTGGGGAAGTGAACAGTTGACTCTTAACTATTTTTAATATAAATTGTTTTAATATAAACTTATTTTTCTAAGCTATTAAATATATACAACCTTTCTTTTTAAAGCTGACTTATTTTATATTTATTTTACCATTATTATTTTTTGGAGCTATTTAACCATCTTTCAATTGTTTTCTAAACTAATTACAATTTTTCAACTATTTTACAAATAAATTATTATCTTCCAACTATTTTGCAATTATCTAAAATTTATGAAACTATTTAGCTATTTCTCAACTATTTTACAATTAGTTAACTATTTTATAGCTATTTTGCAAACTAATATTATTTTTCAACTACTTATCTATTTTTGAAATTTTCAAGCTATTTTCCAAATATAAACTGGTCGGATTTCAAACTGTTGTGGATTTAATACCCAACTGAGATAAGAGTCTGCGTTTGATTTTATATCGGTAGGCTGCGACCTATGGTATAACATAGTGAAAGTCACGTGTGCCGCTGAGAGCCAACAGTCTGCGTTTTGTTTTATATCGGTAGACTGCGACCTATGTAGGAGTGGAGAAGTTTCATTTCGATAGAGAAAATCAGAGGTCGCGGAGAGCCTGCAGTTACATGGACTTTTTTTGTGACGACAACGTAACCCTGGAAAGTAACTGTGATCTGTTGTGTGGGATCCAATGAGTAATCGAGAGGCCGCGGAGAGCCTGCAGTTACATGGACTTTTGCTGCGATGGCAACGTAACCCTGGATGTAACTGTGACCATGGATGGGGGTGATGATTTCCAGAGCATTCTCACCAAAGATATTTCCTCTATTTCAAAATGCTTTCAATATTTTCAATAAAATTATTTTCAAAAATATTTTCACTAGGTGTTGAAAACGGGTTTACCAAGTACTTATAGATTTTCAGTCCTACGCCTGATCAACGTATGACTGAATTTCTGTGAGAACAAGGATGGACTGGTTGAGACATCGAACTATAAAAAGTATTTTTATAAAGAATTATTTTAATAATATGATGTGAATTTAAAAGCATTTCTAAAAATTTTAAATAAAGATGTTGGAATTTTGGAAAATCAAGGAAATCCAAACTGGAATTTTAATGAAGTGAATTTGTAATTAAAATCGAATATTGATTTAGAAATTGGAAGAAAGTCAATTGGTTAAATAATTATTTGATTGAGTATACTAATAAAATTTAACTTGGGAAAATAAATAGATTGTAAGTTGATAATGGGTTTGGGAATGAATTCGAATTTTAAGTAGAATTCGACTTAGATTTGATAATGAATTAAATAAGAGGGGATGTTGTAAAAAAATAAAAATAAATTAGAGTTGGATTGGAAAATGTGATGGGTTGAAGTACAAATTAAATTCAAGGGTGATTTGAATAATATTTAATGAAATTTGCAAGTAAATTGGATATAAGAGAAGTGATTATAATAAAAATGGTTTGAGTTGTAAAACAAAACCCAGGTGAATAGAAATAAATTGAGAATGGCCTTGTATTAATAAAATAAATTCGATAACAAATTAAGTGAGTAAATTAAAATTTTAAAATGGGTTAATTGAATTAAATAATAAATGGATAAAGACTGATAGAATAAAAAACTAAATCAAAGTTGTGATTGGAAATGGATTATCAGACTGAACTTTAGTTCGGTAGCATATTAATTTGAAGTATAAATGAGATAAGTATGTGGTTGGATATTATTTTGATAAATTGAGAAGGTGAATTAAAATTAAAATTAAAATGTATGGGCTTACTGAATTTAATGGAAGTTGATTAAATGAGAATCAAATAGAAGTAAACTTAAGTTTGATGTTGGAATAAATTAAAGTAAATTCACTTAAGTTTAAAATTCATGGAAGCCTGGCTTCGGATAAGAGTGAAAGCACATTAAATAAAAGCTTGGATTGATTAAGTTGGAAATGGTCATTAATTTATAAGTTTGAATGAGCAAAGCCTAATAAATTGTTTTGGATGAATCCAAGGCTGAGATAAAATGAAATGCAATGAAGGGTTCGTAAATAATTTAGAAAAGAAATGGAATTAGATGCAGAATGGGTTGTAATTAATTTAAAGTAGTTATAAACTGAAATAGATACTCTATTAAACGAATATCGTCGAAATTGCATAAAATGGTTGTCGTTCGGCGTAAATAAAGGTAATTAAAATGCTATGAGTTGATAGAGATAAAACAAAATTAATTCTGAATCATTTGAAGTGAATATGAGCTTGTTTGGACTAAAAATAAATTGAACACAAGCAATTGAGTTGTAAACCATTAAAATTGAATGAAATGGCATATAAATTTGGTTGGAAGCAATTGGATTGGCTTTAAATCATATAATCGCTTATGGTAAGCATTTGGTGTTTGATGCTTTTGTAATGCTTATGTTTTTCTACTAAAGTAAGTGAAAGGCTAACAAATTCTTTATATATGGCACTTACATATTTAAATTGAGTAAGTACAGGTACCGGGAAGCCGTTTGGCTGGATTTGGTTGCGCTATTTGCTAGAATAAATACGCCGCTTGCTTAAAATGCTAAATAAGGTACGCTTACGCAATAAAAATAGGAAATATGAACTGTTTTTGCTTTTTCCGACTGGGTGGGTCGATGTATATATATTTATATCTCTTGTCAAATTGCAAAAGCACCTTCGTACAAAGGAGACTCTGCCAAAAAATTTCAAAAATTTTAGGAGTTAGGAAATTTTTGGAAATTTTTGGGAAAATTTTTCTTAACGACAAAACAATTTCAAATTGAAAATTTAAAGTAAAATTGTAGATGAACTAATATGAATCATTTATACTTGAAAGATAAAATTTAATATTCAAAATTTAAAGTAAATTGAATTCGTATGAAGTGGGGAAAAACTAGTTTGAATAGAAATGGATATGAAAACTTCTGTAAAGAAAGGTATGTAAAGATTTGAAAGGGCTATGATTAGATATTATTACTTAGTAGGTTATGTAGGTATTAAAAAGGGAAAAGAAAGTTGGATTTGATTCCAAAAGATAAATGTGAATTGCCCGACAAAAAGGTATGTATTTAAATTTCTGTATGAAAATTGGATTGGGTTTTTGACCTAGCCACTTGGCTTTTGTTTTCTTTTGGAATTTGGGAGCCCGTAGAGGCCTTTTGTAGTTGTACCGAGCTAGCCGCGCAAAGGAGACGCTGACAAAAATTTTCGGAAATTTAGAGAGTTAGAAAAATTTTGAGAAAATTTTGATAATTCAAATGTTGGTTAAATTTAAATTTAAATGATTGAACAAAAGGGTAGTATTTGGAACTATAAAAGGTTTTGGGAAATTGGTTAGGGTGATAGTGGGTCTTAATAAAACATAGTTGGTAGGATGTTGAACGGTTGGTTTTGGGAGAAAAGTAAACGGGATTTAAACCATTCTTCCTAACTAGTAATTTCGGGGACGAAATTCTTTTAAGGGGGGAGGAATGTGACGACCCGGAAATTTTTACGAATTAAATTGGAGTAATTAATTGATTTTAAAATATTTAAAAGTTAATTTTAACTTGAATTCAAGATATCAATATTTACTTGATAATTAAATTATTGAATTATATAGTTTAAATATTGAATCATATAAATTTGAAATTGGGTAAATTGTTGGATCTAAAACCTCTAAGCCTGTTTAAAATAATTTGAAGGCTTATAAAATTTATAATGATGATACTGAAAATAATAGAATGGTTGAAATTTAATTTAAAGATGATTTGTTCAGTTTTGAAATTATATCGTTTAAATCAATATGTAAAAATAGCCTTCCGAGGCACAGTCTCGGAATTCGACGAAACCAGTTCCATTGGATTCATAATAGTTAATTATTTTTGGATTTCAATTTTCGTAGCAATCGGAGTCGTCATTTGACCCTGGCAGCTTGTAACGCTTAGAAATTATTTTAATCATCTAATTGAAATTTGATCGTTTTCTTTTGTAACTTACACATACGATCAAATTAGCCTCCGAAACACGTTCCATTATGTTCGGAATGCGGGTAGAACCTTATAAACGCCTGTCGGCATGTCTGATTCGGGTTTCGAGATTTCGCATTGTCCGTAGCGAGATATTTTGAAAATTTAATAATATTAAATATTAAAAAAAAATCAACTTAGCCACCCTATATCGTATGCGAGCCACCCTAATACCTGAATTTCGCCGACCTGGCTTATCTCCTTTTCTCGTCTTAAACGAATATCTTCCTGCACAATTCAATTCAGAGAAAAAAAATATTGCTTAAAATCATGGCCGAACTTTCTTCTTCTTCTCCTATACCTTAATTTCTTCCGAAATCTATCTTCATATGAAAACCCCAAAACAACCTTTCCCTTTTATCTTCCTCACGCTTCCATTTCCTAACCCTATCGCGATTTCCAGTTCTCTTTAAAAAACAAAATGGCCGAAACCGTTCGAACCCAAATCGAATGCAAGGAACTCGTTACCGGAAGGGAATCTGTTTCAGCATCTAGTCGTGTTAGGGATAGGAGTATCGATCAAAGTCATCGCGAGTAGCTCGTGATGCAGTGCGAAGCAGAGGTGGTCGATTTTGGGCCGCGACGAGGCGTTCGTTCGCGGTGGACTTGGACCATCAGACCAGGGCTCGTGTTTGGGAAATTCGAGCAAGATAGGACCCGCGATGTTCGTGCTTGGAGCTGGCGACAGGATGTTTCGATCGAGTAGCGACTGTAGTAATTTTCAGGATGGGTTAAGGCGATCGTCGGCTCTGGCGATTGTTGATGAGTCTTGTTAGCTGAGAAGTATTGAACTTTCAATTCTCGGTTAACTTAGCTTCTTTATTTAATTTCATATATTCAATTACTGTTAATAAAAATAAAATAAATAAGTACTAATGTGGTTAACTTAGCTTATTTAATTATTTTAGGCATTAAAAATAATTTATTAAAGGAAGATTAGGTTAAATAACTAAATTAATAATTGGCAATTAATTGGTTGATTAATTCAAATAATAATAAACTGTAACTGATTATACAAGGTCAAAATCTGGAAAGAAACAAGCTGGCCTGGATGGATTGCAAATTAAAATCATAGGTGAGTAAATCTCACTCTGTTGGATTTCTATTTAAATTTGAATGGTTAAATTTAAATATTTGGTTGAATGATTGAATTTATTTGATATGCACTGTGAATTGATGATCTGGTGATTTTAGTATTGAGTGGTTCTTGAGTAATTGTTGCTTAACTCGAAGTATTGGGAATTTTAAGTTGTTTTAAACTTAAAACATAAATAAGAAAATGTTTTCCCTTTTTTTTAAGTTACGAAAGGCTTAATGATTTGTGATACGTTAAATTAGTAAGGTAATTGAAATGGATAATTAATTAATGAAATTAACTAATGATTTGGGTTATTTAATTTAGTAATTAAAGGTTTGAATAAATAATAAATTAAGCTGTAAGTAATTAACTAAGCATAAGTAATTCAGAATAATCATTTGATGGTGTGATAAATAATTACTTAATGAAATTAATAAAATATAATTACTTTGTGAAATAAATCAAGGGATTAATTAAGATAGTTAAGTAAGGAGTAATTAATTTATGAATGAAGTAAAATAAAGGATACTTAATTACAGTTTGGAATTAATCGAAAATGATTGATATTGTAGTTTAATTAAGATAAATAAATTTGATTAGGATAAATTAAAATATAATAGAAAATCCTTGGGTTTTATAATTAATGGTGTAATCAAAGATTGATTAACCCATAATAAGTGACTTATGAGAATTAATTCATATAAGCAATTTAGAATGAATGAAATTAATATAGTCAACAAATTTATGGGGTAATTAAAGAATACTTATTGATTTGTGGATAAGAATAATTAATATCGTGTAATTAAACAAAGATAATCATATGAATGTAACTGAAAATATATTTAGACCAAGGTGATTAATTAAGATGAAAATGAAGGATTGATTGGTTAATTGATTTGGAAATTAATTAATGACAAGTGAACAATTCTAAATGGTTGAGGTTAGAAATTCGATCAGAATTAATTTAATTAATATCGGTAGCAAACAAGCTTTGCTTATGGACGATTGAATGATATTGGATACTTTGAATGAGTTGTTATCTCTGATATGAAATGAATGTGTTTTTCTTATGTATAACTTGGATTAGGATGACATGAGACTCGAAGAGGGCGGGATCGGGTATTGGGAGATACCCGAAACCACTTCGAATTTCTCATAAATTAATATGAGAAATCGATGGGTTTTAATGATTGGATTTAAATGTTTTGGATTATTAAATCTAAAATTTGGACACTTAGAAAACTAAATTTGAAAATAAGTTATCTCTATAACAATCTGTGACTTGTAAAATTAGTTTGAGTTACACGGGTTTTATATGAGTTATTGCTTGGTATTCTATGTTAGATGGGTTTACTCACGCTGGTTTCCAGCCTGACCCGAGTGTTACTTTGGTGTAATGCTCGGGTCAGACCGAGTATTACAGATTTTCAGGTAGGTACGTTCTGGAGCTCAGGAGGCGAACTGGATGGCAATATCGGATAGAGTATATCCGCTTTATTTATATTATTGTTAATCTGAGTCATGATATTTTTAAATATTCAGTGACTGTATATAGTGTGAAACTCTGATGTATTAGAATGTAATCGACAGATATAGTATTCTTTTGCAACTGTTATTATTTATTATTATATTTTATCCGCTGCGAATGTGAGATGTTTGGTGTTTATGTTCTTCTTCTTCTATCTCTTTCTTCTTTTTCATAACTATCTGGAATTTTAGGGATCGGAAATTTCGGGTCGTCACAGTGCTGTTGTTTTTGAATTTGACAATGTTTTTGAAATACTAATATATCTACTGTAACACTTTATAAATGCTGCTGTAGCTGAAATTTACAATCGATTGGAAATTTTATAATTAAATGAATGAACTTAGAAATACTACAACTTTGAAATGAATATTATTTTACATTGAATTTAAATGGTGTAAATAAATATGTTTCAAAGTGTTTGGTTTCAGAGTTGTTATAACTTGAAAGTAATATAGCTTTGGAAATGAAATTGTTGGAAATTGTATTTAATTAAGAATTGTCTTTAAATATATTAATTTGAACTTATTGAAATGGAAGATTCAAGAATATGACTTTATAAAGTGGTTTGGTTTAAGATGATTTAAAGGAATACGTCAAGTTTAATAAATTGAAGGAATATTCAGTGATTAGAAATTTGGGTTTATTTAAATGATATATTGATTTGGTTTTGGGATTTAGATGATATAACATTACTTTGGTTTTTGAAATGGAAATGATATACTGATTTGGTTTTGAGATGAAATAATATAGTGTTTTAGTTTGGAATGGAAATGATATATTGATATTGGTTTTAAAGTATAAATGATTTTGAAATAAATATCCATGGGTTGTAATAACGTTGTGTTGTTGAAGAGACCGGGATCAGAAGTTGCTATACACTCTGCCAACTCCAAAAACCACTTTAACAACCATGTACACGGTGGAGATTCAGAATGAAGTAGGATGGTGGCGGCGTTCCATTGAGGTATATACGTGGACCCGACTCCTGTGAGTTGGCATAAGGCGGCTAAAACAGGAGCGATTAACGGGCTAAGAAGATAGCACCTCTTATCGGACACACTCCTACGATACCATTCTATTACTTTGTGATTGATTGGGGCCTCTTTGATTTTGCGGGTGTGGCTCAAGGTGGGCGGTAGTAGCTGCTACGCGTTACCATCGGTACGGAAGCGTAATTGGTATATCTACCCTGGCATTGCCTAGTTATGCTGTGTCACCTACCCTATTGCGCCTTGTACGAGTTTGGTTTTCTCCCGTAGCCCGTGGAGTATCCTCCGGTGGCTTCCCGATCAGGAGGGACTATGATACTGGATGGAGTTATTTCTGTTGTATCTTGTTTAACTCTGATGTATTTGTATAGTAGCTTCATGAACTTCTATTTCTTTGTTTCCGCTACGTTATATTACTCTGTGTCTGTGATTTTGTGATTTATTTATTTACTGCATATGATGAGTTTGCCAAATTCAAATTAACAATCTGGTATTTTGAAAAATTCGAGTCAGACATGTGTGGTTTTATTGTCGATTTGAATGGTCCAAAATAGCGGGCTGTTACAGTAGCCATGGCGACCATCGGGTGCGCTAAGTTTTGTAAGAGTGTATCAGGTTGAGTAATCGCTCCATCAAGCTCGAAATGTGATTTTTGAAGTCTTACATGTTTGTGAATACGTGTGTGCATGATGAAAGGTGTGTGATCGTGAACGTGCTAGTATAGTACACAGGGATCGTGTAATATGGACTTATGATATAAATGCGGAAATAGATGATAATAACATAGTAAATAAAAATAGAAAAATCACACCAGAGATTTTTATACTGGTTCGGAGCACCGTCCTACATCCAGTCCCAGACTTCTATCTGGATTTTCACTATTAACTACCTCGCTTCACCCGGAGGAACAGGTTTACAACACCCGAGAAAACGAACGGGATTTCACGCCTCTAATACACTGAGGACTTCAACACTTGCCTCTTACAACACAGAGGACTTCAACAAAAGAACAAATACAATTGTTGTTGACAACTTGTGCTCTTGAAAACACGGATTTGTCACTAGTAGTACACCCTTCCTATAATCTTATCCTCAAAGTATGTGAATGATGTTTTGTGAAGATTAAGGAAAGTATATTACTTATTGAATCAAAAGATATGAAATAATTTCAATGATTCAATAAGCAATTGAAAATAATTGGGAGGTTTTTAGAATGCAGAAATATGTAGAAAGTAAGATCAGAGATTAGAGTAAAAAGCATATACAATCATGTTTTTTTAATCAATGATTTAGATGAGTTTATATAGAGAAGAATGGTTGTAACTCTTTGAGATCAGTTGCCATTAAAAGGTAAGATCTTTGATGAAAGGTAAGAGATGCAACCTTTTGGAGAAAGAAGTGTCTTTTGGAAAAGTTGCTTCCTGTTTAAAAACGGTCGACAGGTCAAAAAATGACCAGTAGACAGGAATTCAAATATATAGTCGTTATGTGCATGTGTGCACGTTTAGTGTGCAAATTATACAGGAACGGTCGACCACCTATTTTATGACCGGTCGACCGGTCCCTGTAAAGTTGCACACTAAATGTGCAACTGCAATTTAGTCGTATATATATTGATTTCCTTGAAATGCATGATTATTTGAGGATAGATTTTAACAAGTTTATCACTATTACAATATCAAATAATCAACCTATAATCTAGAGTACCATATGTAGCTCTTTATAGCCATAATGACCTTGTTTTGTCGATCGCCTTTATTTCTTTGTCAGAAATCAAAACCTTCATAGAACTTGTGACTCAACATTCTCCCCCTTTTTGATTGATGACAATATATATCTGAAAATCTGAATCTCCCCCTGAGTATGTGATCTCCCTCTTTGAATTTATATATATATGTATGTTCCTGCAATCAATTGTTAGCCCTTTCTCCCCCTTTGTCATCGACAAAAAGGAGTAACAGATACTGGAATAATATAGGAGTGTAATCACCATAATGTGCATAGCAAAATAAAACTTGACGCATCCAAAACATACCAGAGTATAATACAGACCATAATGTCAAATGAAAAATAAAAATAACAACACTATTTAGTACAAGTGTCGATTGATGTTTTTAAAGTACTTAACCATAATAGACAATAGAATCTAAGACGAGGCAGATCCTATCTCCTCTTCATCATCATCATTATCGTCGTCGTCATCATCTTCTTCTTCTTCATCATTGTTCCCTCTAGATGATTCTCCATGTCCATGTCCACTCATACCAGTAGACTCCTCAGATGATGTCCAGTTGAAAACAGGAGGAGCAGGACGTTTTCCTGGGTCTTGTGCTTGAACAGAGGTGGATGTGGTACATGATATAGCATCCCATAGAATACCAAAGAATGACTTGACCTTATTGAAGCGTTTATCAATTTTAGAGTCCATGCGCTTGAGACGTGATTCAAGCAAAAATTGGTTACGCGCAATAGTTTCAAGTGATTCTTTTGTGGATGATTTTGAGTTTAGCAGTTTCACTTCATCGGAACTAGGTCGAGAGGAAGTTGCCTTTTGTTTTCTTGGACCTCTTTGTTGCCATTCTTCAAAAGGCATAATCTCAAGATAAGGTGGAGGGAGCTTCATGCGTTTGATGGTTATGGAATCAATACATTTTGGTTTCGAGGTGGCAGAGTCAGGAGGCTTTACCCCACAAGCTAACAAAAAACGCATGATATATTCATTGTAGAAGAAATGAGGTCGTGTAGAGTTATTTACCTTGAGAATTTCGTCAAAAAGCATATGAACCCAATTGATTTGGATTTCCCCATAAATAGCATAGAGAGCCTTGAAGTTTTCTTTATATACAACATCATAATTTCCAAGTCTAGGAAACAGAGAATGCATCAAGACGCGATGAAGTAGTCTGGCGGTGGGTCGAAGTCCAATAGACTTTGTGCCATCACTATTGTCCTCTATGAACTGATGACTGATGCTATCGCGAGTGAAGACTTCACAGAAAGTAGATGAAAACTCATCGCCTCGATTTGGTATACCAAGTATAGAGGCAATCCTATCACGAGTAATAAAAATTTGTTTGCCACAGACGACAGACTAAATGACTCCATTCGGATTATCAGGTTGATATTCGTCGAGGTTCATGTTGGCATAGAACAATTTTATCATCAAATGATTTATTTCCACATTGTTTTCTAAAAAATCTATCAATGGAGAAATGTTGGAGTTATTGGCTAACCTACGAATTCCATAAGACGTGAAATCATCAAACTTGATGAAAGAGCCCGGATGAAACTTGTAGTTAGTCATTTGATTCCATCTTGTTATGGCTACCAGACTTTCGAGCCATTTCTTAGCGGAGAAGTTAAGAGATGAAGGTCCGGAGGATGATGCTTTCTTGGGTTTCTTTTGCGGAGGAGCCATTGTTAGAAGATTTGGAGATTTGAAAATTGAAATTGAGAGACTAGGGTTTTTGGAGTTTGGGGAAAAATAACTGGTTGAGTAAAATGAGAAGAAGGATAGTAAGAAAATGACGCATATGATATATATAAAAAACTGGAAATACGTCAACCGGTCGACCTATAGATTATGGCCGGTCGACCGTTTTCAACCAGAGAGCAAACGGTCGACCGATTTGAATATGGGGGGTCGACCGGTTTGACAGCATGCCAAAAAATACCCTTTTTGCAAATTTCTGAATATGTCATGCTATATTTTCACTCTTATTGTAGAATACAAGTATTATTACATGAGTGATGGAAAGAAAAAAATACAATGAGTATATATATAGATCTAATGAGAAGTGGAAGGTTCGTCACTAGAATTATCTTTGTTTTCTTTAATACGTTTTGCCCATGGACTCCAGTTTTTATGAGCACCTTCATTCATCTCATAATTTCGATCCCAAGAGTTAGGACTTTTAGATGTTGATGGCCTAGACGACATTGGTTCATACACGTCATGCTTGCTGGAACTACAGAAGAATGATGCCACCTTTTCTAAAACAGATAATCGTGCCGATGTCCGTTGTTGCTCGTGATAAAGTTGGCTTTGCCAATAATGGAGTTGTCTCTGAAGATCTATCTGATGTTTCTGATAGTGATGAATCTCGTCGATCTGTACTTTGGTACGAGGAGAACAAAACAGCGTCTTTTTAACTCGTTTTGAGTTTGGTGTATTACCAGAAATACAAGAGCGTTGATGATGATAACTTGGTTTTTGTTTTGGTGTTTTGGGAGAATAATATTCCTCCGACTCAGAACTCGTAATGGAAATGTGTGATTCTTGAGCACATTTATCACAAATGTGAGCCATAGAGAATTTTGTATAGAATCTTATGGTCTCGGATAAAAAAAGATGAATAAAATAAGAAATTTGGACAAGCTTATATACAAGTTTCTTATGTATAAACCTATGGATGTGAGTGAACAGAAAATTTTGACCATGAAAACAAGCAGAGGCTTATTTTAACTCTAAAAATAGCTCTCTGAAGTTATAAAATAGGAAAGGAAAAGACGATCATTAAAAGAAAGGATGATCGTTAGTATTTATTAGTTGAGATCATTTCTTGAGATTAAACCAAGCTCCCTTCGTAATCTAATAAAGCTAGATTCGAGCAGAGGTTTAGTAAAGATGTCTGCTAATTGATTGTCAGTTTGGACATATTCAAGACATATATTTCCTTTTTCAATATTATCTCGAAGGAAATGATGACGGATATCAATGTGTTTGGTTCTAGAATGATTCACCGGATTTTTAGAGAGATTTATAGCACTTGTGTTATCACAGTATATAATTGAATTTGATAAATGAATATCAAAATCTTGAAGAGTTTTTTGCATGTATAGCACTTGAGTACAAGCGAGAGCCGCTGATATATATTCGGCTTCACATGTTGATAGTGAAACACAATTCTGTTTCTTACTAAACCAAGAGACAAGTGATTTTCCAATAAAATGGCACGTACCACTTGTACTTTTTCTATCCGTTCGTGATCCGCCAAAATCAGCATCACTATATGATACTAATTCAAATGGACATTCCTTTGGATAAAAAAGACCGAAATCTTTGGTATTATTAAGATAACGAATTATACGTTTCACAGCTCGTAGATGTGATTCTTTTGGATCTGCTTGAAAGCGTGCACATAGACAAACACTTATCATTATATCTGGACGACTAGCTGTAAGATAAAGAAGATAACCAATCATGCTTCGATATAATTTCTGGTCAATACTCTTACCATTTTCATCTTTTTCAAGATGTGTAGTTGTACTTATAGGAGTTGGTTTACCAGATGTATTTTCTAATCTGAAGCGTTTGATAAGATTTCTGCAATATTTTTCTTGATTGATAAAGATACCATTCGGAAGTTGCTTGATTTGAAGTCCAAGAAAATATGATAGTTCTCCCATATGAGACATTTCGAACTCTTTGGTCATAATACTTGCAAATTCTTTGCAGAGTTTATCGTTTGTTGAACCAAAGATGATGTCGTCTACATATATCTGGATAACTAGAATATCCTTTTGAGAATGTTTAATAAACAAAGTTTGATCGACTTTGCCTATTTGAAATCCTGAGTTAATAAGATAGCTACGTAATCGTTCATACCAAGCACGAGGTGCCTGTTTTAAACCATACAGAGGTTTCTTAAGTTTGAACACATGGTCAGGATATTTTTCATATAGGAACAAAGGAGGTTGTTCGACATAGACATTCTCTTTGATAAATCCATTGAGAAAAGCACTTTTGACATCCATCTGATAAAGTTTGAAATTATGGTGACAAGCAAAAGATAATAGAATTCTAATAGCTTTTAGTCGAGCAATTGGTGCAAAAGTTTCTTCATAATCGATACCTTCTTCCTGATTATATCCTTGTGCTACTAATCTTGCTTTGTTTTTAGTGATATTTCCTTGTTCGTCGGCCTTATTTTTATAAACCCATTTAGTACCAATAACTGACTGATCAGTTGGCCTTGGAACAAGTTCCCAAACGTCATTGCGCTCGAACTGATTTAGTTCTTCCTGCATGGCAATGATCCAGTAATCGTCTGTAGCAGCTTCTTTTGGATTCTTAGGTTCGATATTTGATAGAAACGCAACATGACCCATTTGATGTAATTGATTCCTAGTTCTTACTTGTGAGTTAACCTCGCCAATTATATTTTGAACTGGATGGTGTCTCAATAATCTTGGAGGGGAACGTATCTCACAAACTGGTTGTTGTTGGGAGATATTGTCAATAAGATTTTCAGAGTCAGAGTCATAATTTGTGGTGAGAGGAGTGTCAGTAAATATAGTTTCGACATTATCTGGTTTTGACTAAGAAGGTTTAAAGAATTCATCGAAAGAAACATGAAGAGATTCTTCAATAGTTTTGGTTCGTTTATTGAAAATACGATACGCTTTGCTTCTTTCCGAATAACCGACAAATATACCTTCATCAGCTTTCGGATCGAACTTTCCGAGATGGTCTTTTGTATTTAAAATAAAACATTTTGAACCAAATACTTTGAAGTAAGATATATTTGGCTTCCTTTCGTTAAATAATTCATAAGACGTGTTTTTGGTAAGTGGTCGAATAGACACACGATTTAAAACATAACACGCAGTAGCGACGGCTTCTGCCCAGAAATGTTTTGGTAAAGTGGATCCATTTAATAACGTTCTTGCACATTCTTGTAATGTTCGATTTTTCCGTTCTACAACTCTGTTTTGTTGTGGAGTTCTAGGAAACGAAAAATTATGGTTAATACCTTTTTTTGTACAAAAATGTTCAAATTCGTTATTTTCAAATTCACCACCATGATCACTTCTTATGTTTTTAACTTTTAGCCCTTTTGATTTTTGAATTCTTTTGACGAAAGATTTGAAATGGTCAAAAGTGTCACTCTTGTTTTTCAGAAAAATAGTCCATGTATAACGAGAATAGTCATCAACAATTACAAATACATATCGATTATGGTTTATTGACTGAACTTGTGTTGGTCCGAATAAATCCATATGTAGTAGTTCAAGTGGCTGTAATGTTGATATGACCCTTTTTGACTTGAATGACGATTTTGTCAATTTTCCTAACTGACAGGCATCACAAAAACTATCGTTTTTATAACTAATTTTGGGTAGACCTCTAACTAGATTGTTTTTGGCCAGCTTGTCAATAGTTCTGAAGTTTATATGACAGAAGCGTTTGTGCCATAGCCATGGATCATTATCATTAGCCACAAGACACATATCTGAATTATGATTAATATTCATATTCAGAATATATATATTTCTGTCTCTATAACCTTCGAAAACTAAATTGTGGTTTCTATCTAAGATACTACATTTATTATTCGAAAAAGAGATTATAAAACCTTTGTCACATAACTGACTAATACTAAGTAAATTGTGTTTTAAATTTTTAACTAGCATGACATTTGTAATAAGAGGTAAGTTAGATGTACCGCAATTGCTCACATCGCCTTTGCCGATGATATAGCCTTTCGAATTGTCTCCAAAAGTGACGGAGCCACCATCTGAGTATGTAATATTTGTTAATAAGCTCTTGTCTCCTGTCATGTGCTTCGAGCAACCACTGTCCAATATCCACTTTCCTCTTTTCTTAAGTGGGACCTGCAAAAATAGGATTAAGTCCATGGTACCCACTTTTTATAGGGTCCTAAGAGTTAGGTCTTAGGAGTCCAAACCCATATGGGTCCGGTATCCCCTTTATATATATAATTATTATTAAGATGCACAGTATTCATGAATTGCTGAATGTATTTGTTCCTAATCAAATTGTTATTTGTTTTAGGAACCCATATTTTGATAGTCTTTGTATTTTTCTTTTGAAATTTCACAACTGGCTTTGGTTTGGAATATAATAAACTAAGATTTTTCTTAACTTCAATCTTTTGTACCTTCTTCTTTCTTTTATTACCCTTGATCTCTTGTTTCTTATATCCCAGACCTTGTTTATTTGATGCAGATTGTGAGTTTTCAATGATTTTTGTCAAATTTTCTCGACCTTTGTTAAAGTTAGAAACATTTTGAGTAATGTCATCAAACTTTGTTTGTAAACTAGCTTTTTCTAGGTCTAGAATTTTGACTTTTGCCTTAAGCTCATGATTTTCAGTAGTGAGAGCATTATTTTTCTCTTTTTGAGCTTCTATTTCTTGACTCAAAAGAGATAGTTGAGAGTCAACATTAGATGATGATTCTTGAATTTTTCAAGTTCCTATTCTAATATTTTCTTCTCATTTTTTAACATATCTCGTTCAAACTCTACTCTACTTAAATCTGCTTTGACTACTTTTAATTGACGTTTTATGTCTTTATATTTGACTATCAATTCAGAATTAATATCAAGTAATTCATCAAATGTAGGAATTTGTACCTCATCTTCTGTTGCCATAAAACAAACATTAGCTTGTTCATTCTCCGAATCACTTTCACTTTCTGATGAAGATGACTCTGAATCATCCCATGTTACTGAGAAGGCTCGTATCTTTGATTTGTCCTTCTTATATTTGAATTTGTCATTTTCTGACTTCTTCTTTTGTTCTGGACAATCCTTCTGCATGTGTCCCTTTTTGTGGCAGTTAAAACATTCTATAGCAGATGTAGATGGTTTATTTGATCCAGGTTTCCTTTTATTGTAACGACTGGCTTTTCGATATTTTAGGAATTTTTTGAATCCTTTCGCAATAAATGCCAAATCTTCGTCTTCAGAATCTGATTCATTTTCATCTTTCTCAACATGAAATGCTACATTTTTCTTTTCTTCTTTCTGTTCTTTTCTAGCCTGCAAATTTGCTTCATAGGACATTAAATTTCCTATCAATTCATCTGGCTTCATGACGGAAAGGTCATTAGCTTCTTCAATTGCTAATACTTTTCCTTCCCATTCACTAGTCAGAGAATGTAGGACTGTTGAAACAACATCAAAATCAGAATATTTTTGTCCTAAGCCAATAAGTGCATGGTGGATAGTTTGAAATCGTGAATACATATCATTGATTGTCTCATTTGGTTTCATTTTGAAATTGACTTTTCAGCATGGCTATTTTGGCTTGTTTAACCTTGTTAGTACCTTCATGAGTGGTTTTTAGCGTTTGCCAAATTTGATATGCAGTAGTGCAGATACTAACACGGTTATATTCATTTTGGTCTAATGCACAGAACAACATATTTATTGCTCTTGCATTTACGGCTGCTGCCGTTTTCTCAGCCGCAGTCCATTCTGAATAATCAGTTGTTGGATTCACTATTTCTCTTTGAGTGGCATTCCAAGCATCATAGCTATTTGATTGCATAAAGAATGACATACGTGTTGCCCAATAACTATAGTTAAGACCATTGAAAAATGGAGGTCTTTGTGTCGATTGACCTTCCATGTACGTGGTGTTCTGAGTGCTAGTACTTGCGTTATTTGCCATATTACAAGAATATATCAAATAACTGTGTTACGGTTATGTGATAACCTTGCTCTGATACCAAATGAAAAGTGTGTGATCGTGAACGTGCTAGTATAGTACACAGGGATCGTGTAATATGGACTTATGATATAAATGCGGAAATAGATGATAATAGCATAGTAAATAAAAATAGAAAAATCACACCAGAGATTTTTATACTGGTTCGGAGCACCGTCCTACGTCCAGTCCCAGACTTCTATCTGGATTTTCACTATTAACTACCTCGCTTCACCCGGAGGAACAGGTTTACAACACCCGAGCAAACGAACGGGATTTCACGCCTCTAATACACTGAGGACTTCAACACTTGCCTCTTACAACACAGAGGACTTCAACAAAAGAACAAATACAATTGTTGTTGACAACTTGTGCTCTTGAAAACACGGATTTGTCACTAGCGGTACACCCTTCCTATAATCTTATCCTCAAAGTATGTGAATGATGTTTTGTCAAGATTAAGGAAAGTATATTACTTATTGGATCAAAAGATATGAAATAATTTCAATTATTCAATAAGAAATTGAAAATAATTGGGAGGTTTTTAGAATGCAGAAATATGTAGAAAGTAAGATCAGAGATTAGAGTAAAAAGCATATACAATCATGTTTTTTTAGTCAATGATTTAGATGAGTTTATATAGAGAAGAATGGTTGTAACTCTTTGTGATCAGTTGCCATTAAAAGATATGATCTTTGATGAAAGGTAAGAGATGCAACCTTTTGGAGAAAGAAGTGTCTTCTGGAAAAGTTGCTTTCTGTTTAAAAACGGTCGACAGGTCAAAAAATGACCAGTAGACAGAAATTCAAATATATAGTCGTTATGTGCATGTGTGCACGTTCAGTGTGCAAATTATACAGGAACGGTCGACCACCTATTTTATGACCGGTCGACCGGTCCCTGTAAAGTTGCACACTAAATGTGCAACTGCAATTTAGTTGTATATATATTGATTTCCTTGAAATGCATGATTATTTGAGGATAGATTTTAACAAGTTTATCACCATTACAATATCAAATAATCAACCTATAATCTAGAGTACCATATGTAGCTCTTTATAGCCATAATGACCTTGTTTTGTCGATCGCCTTTATTTCTTTGTCAGAAATCAAAACCTTCATAGAATTTGTGACTCAACACATGAGTAAGTGTATAAACATGCATGTGAGTATCACATGAGGCAAGAAAGCAGTGTGAGTTCATTTGGGGCATGTTAGAGGAGCCTGGATCGTTGAAATCGTCCTGGTGGGACTCAATACGAAAAAGAGCAGGTTCGTATCGAAGTCGGCTTTCGAATAGTTAAGAAATCACATCTAAAAGATCGACCAATGAACTACGAATGAATTTAAATGTGGAAAAGGCAGACTACAGGAGCTAGATGATTGATCGGGCGAAGCGATGGAGAAGACGGGGCATGAATCGACGAACATTTGGGAGGTTCCTACCTTCCCCAGGCTCACTGCCTAGAAACTGTCAATTTCAACCGATTGGGGGTCAAATTCAGTCGACTGAATATTTTTAAAATCAGTCCCAAGATGGGAGCTTTAAACAAATGGCTAGGGATAACCCATTCGGTCGACTTGCTCAGTCGATTGGGAAGGGGATTTAGTTGATTGAGCTCAATCGACTGGATGAGTACCCCAATCGACTGAACCCTTGGATTGAGAGTGTCTTCAAGGAATTCTTTCCCTATTCACATGCAATTGTTCATGGGGTCTTGGCACTTCTTCGGGAAGGCTTCAGGCTACTCAAGAAAGTGGGATGCAAGGCATAGCTCAAGGTTTAGATGTAATGTATAGTGATACATGTGGGACCGACATGATATTAATGTAGTGATTGGTTACATGTCATGTTTGGTGAGCATGTACGATTATGCAGAGTTAGCCTGTGCTCTTTGGCTTTAACTTAAGGGTAGATATGTTTAACGGATGGTATTGGCCTTGTGTTATTGGCGCTGATTGCAGGTCTTAAAATGGAGGTAGTCCGTGTAGATAGACGATGATGAGATATCGGCCTTCGTTCATGATAGGTGTATTTGATTACGTGATGTTGTAATTGATGTGTGCATATATTTATACAGGATCAATGTTCTTTTATGGTCCGGACGGCATATTACATAAGACACCACCACTGTTCTCTTTTTATTGATAGGCATGTGCAAGTTATTCAAGAAATCCTCGATGTCCAAGAGGGGGGTAATGACAATCATTTACCATAGGATCATAGAACACTTATGCTCATTATAGGGATGCAGTGTGATCCGCAATGGTCCTAGGTATTTAGAATAGAATGAATAACACTTATGCTTATTATAAGGATACAATGATTTCATTTACTATTGCGACTAGGTTTCAAGTATGTAGAAAAGATAATAACTTATGCTTGTTATATGGGTATGGTGGGATCTACACGAGACCCATTTTTGAGGATGTAGCTCGGGGTCTATGGTACGATTAGGTACTGACTCAATTTATCTTGGACTCTTGAAGGGAATTATTAGATTGCGGTAAATGTCCATTGTTGACTCTACCCATCAGTAATGATGGGCATTGATATGTACTTCTTAACTGTCTTTTATTGTTACGTTGCGTGTTATTATTGCTATGTTTATATCCTTATGTACTTCACGATAGACTTATATTATGACCACCCTATGTTTAGATGTTGGGTTAACTTCATCATAGTTTGATTGTTATGTTTCAGTCACATTATATTAGTTGTGCTGATTCGTTGACTATAGGAGAAGAACAGGTTATGGTATGATTTCCTATCTTTTGGATAAGTTTACTTTACTTGTTTATAGATAGTTCAAATTACCCCTGATCCACGATTGTGGAGTGGACCGATTGTGCCTTAATAGTTCCTACTTATTTGCATATAGTTTTAGTATAAAGTATTTTGAGATAGTTTCCCTAATATCAGGCTTTATCTTTGACCCGCGTTTTGTATTTGTCTGCTTATGTCATGACAACTCTCGGGTACTCGGCTCGTGAATAAAATTCCTCTTAAATTCCTAAATCACTTAATACCTATTTAATTATTCTTTAATCCCACTTTAATTCCAAAGCCCTAAACCCTCTTAAAAATTACTAAATTTATGAAAAAATACCATAATTCTTCTCATCTCATTCTCTGTAAAACTCGCGAAGGAATTGGCTTAAATTAGATTTTGGATGGAGATCTCAACTTTAAAGAGAAGCATGAATTGAGTTTTTGTGATTTAGAGCTTGGTTTGGGGAAGAAAAGATCGGTGGGTTGATTCTCCTACATTATTTACATGTTATACTTCATATATGTTCTTATCTGTGATTATGAAGTTTCATGCAGTGATTTGGGGATGGTTTGGGTTGATTTAGTCTTATGTCCATATAACAACATGGTTACACTAATCCATTGATTGTTTAAGATCCTAATCCCCATATCTGAAGTAGTTAGTAGACCCTAATTTTGATTATGAGGTAAGTTATTGATTTTGAGTGAAGTTGACATTGTTTAGAGGCTAATTACCTGATATATTTAAGTGCATATCATTAATTAGTAATAATGAAACCATTTTGAATAATATTTGGAAAATCTAGTAAACTAATTAAGTTATTTTATAAAATAGTATAAAAGTGATATTTTATAAAATAAATGAATTTATAAAATAGTATGGAAGTGATATTTATAAAATAGTGAGAATAGATCCTAAAATAAATGAATTTATAAAATAGTGAGAAGTGATATTTTATAAAAGTGATATTTTATAAAATCTACCCATTAGTCTAAAGGTGATATGCAGTAATCATCTTAAGCTTGGTACCAGATACATCCTAAAGACTCTTTCAGAATTCGCTAGTAAACAAAGCATCTCTATCACTAACTATACTACTAGGAATTCCATGTAGTCTAACTATGTTCTTTATGAACAACTTAGCTAAAACAGGTGCCGTCCTGGTAGATTTAACTAGACTGAAATGGGCACTCTTGGTCAACCTGTCCACTATGACCCATATACTTTCTTTCCCCCTATTTGACCTTGGCAACCCGTTTATAAAATCAATAGATACTGAATCCCATGAATCTCCAAAGGTTGAAGCAACCCGCTCGGCTTCTGATGTTCGGCTGTTTTCACACTTCCTAACCCACAAGCCAACATCCCTCTTCATACCTTCCTAATAGAAGCTCCTCTTCATATCTTGATACATCTTGGTTCTTCAGAATGACTCGTAAACTTGGACTGATGACATTCTCCAAGAACTTCTTTCCTTAATTCCTCAATATTCGAAACAAATAACCGTCCCTTCTTTCTTAACCGTCCTCTCTAGTCAAGACTAAAATCCTTTAGATCATCGATCTCGGTTCCAACCTCAAGCCTTTTACTCCTCTGGGTTAATACTAGATCCTCTTTCTAATTAGAAGCCATGTTTTCGATCAATACTGGTCGAACTTCCAAACAGGACAATGTGGAGGTACTTTGACTAGAACTAGTAGTCAATATTAACGCACAATACAAGTAGTCAAAGCTTATAAGTCTCTCATTCTGCCAACATAGCTAACACCACATTCTGATGTCTTCTTCTAAGTGCATCTGCTACTTTATTTCCTTTCCCAAGAGTATACTGTATACTAAAATCATAAGCAGCTAAAAACTCGAGCCAGCTATGCTGTCTTATATTCAACCTCTTCCGAGAGAATAAATACCTTAAGGACTTATGATCCGTGTATAGTTCAAATCTCTCCACTAAGAGATAATGTCTCTAAATCTTCAATGCTAAGATCAGCGCTGCCAGCTCTAAATCATGAGTAGGATATCTTACTTCATGCGGTCTAAGCTGTCGCAAAGCATAGGCAATCACTTTACCCTTCTACATCAACACAGCTCCTAGTCCAATCCTACATATATCAGTATACGCCATCAACCCTTGGTTTCCATCTTGAACTACTAACACTAGTGCATTGGTCAATAAATGCTTTAACTTAAGGAATGCTTTCTCGCATTTGTCGGACTATACATACTTCACATCCTTCCTGGTTAACTTAGTCAAAGGTGCTGCTATCCATGAGAAATCCTTGATGGATCTCTGGTAATAGCCAGTAAGTCCAAAAAACTTCTTATCTCAGTCAACGTCTCTGGTCTCTTCTAATTATTAACTGCTCTGATTTTATCTGGATCGACTGACAAGCCTTTTTTTAAAACCACGTGTCTAAGAAACTTAACCTCTTTCTTCCAAAAATGACACTTGGAAAACTTTGCTTTTAGCTAATGTTGCCTTAGCATCTCAAGCACCACTTTAAGATGATATCCATGCTCTCTTTCATCCTTAGAATATACTAAAATGTCATCTATAAACACCAACACAAACCTATCCAAGTACTCTCGAAAAAATCGGTTCATCAAATCCATAAAGAAAGCGGGTGCATTTTTTAACCCGAATGGCATTACTAACCACTCGTACAAACCATACCTTGTCCGAAATGCCGTCAAAGGAACACAGTCCTCTGCCACTCTTAACTGATGGAAAGCTGTCGCCAAATCAAAGTGGGAAAACACTCTTGCTCCACACATTTGATTAAATAGATCTCTATTCTTGGCAAAGGATACTTATTCTTAATTGTCCTCTCGTTCAACTTATGAAAGTCGATACATATCCTTGACAACCCATCTGGTTTCTTGAATAACACCGAAGTCGCTCCCCAAGGTGATCTTCTTGGTCTAATAAAATTCCTTTCTTCTAGATCCACTGGTTTCACCTTCAATTCCTTCATCTCTGTCGGTGTCATCCTGCTAAGTGGTCTACTGATATGTTCAGCTCCTGGTACAAGATCTATCCGAAACTCAATAATTCATTTCGGTGGTAGTCCTGTAACCGGCTCGAAAACATCTACAACTCTCTTGCTACACGAACCAGGCTTAACTCTTCTACTACTTTCATAGCACTTAACAAATCACAACTTCTCCATCAGAATTATCCACTGAGAGTATAATTTGGTTATGACTATCAAGGTATCTTAGTGATGTCCCTTTATCTTGGAAAAATATCCTAGCCTCATTCTTACCCAACCAATCCATACGCAAAATGCTTCTGAAACCTACGAAATCGAAAACATACAGACTGCATGCAACTTATGACCTAACAAGTCAAGTTCCAATTGGCCACATCTCATCTCTAGAGTTGCATATCATCCTCACTAAGGAAGTAACAATGTATGTGGGTTCTAAACATAACTTATCAACCAAATTCTGAGATATAAATGAATGTAATGCACTGGTATTAAATAGTATCCTAACTAGTATACAATGAATCAAAAGCGTGCCTTCCATCAAAGTCTTCCCTTTTTTAGCTGTAGTTGGCCTAGCAGATGATGGTCCAACAGCAAAAACCTTTCCCTTGTCCACCCTGACTTGTTCTGGACACTGATCCTTCTAGTGCCCAACTTGGTCACACATAAAGCACTTCACATTCTTCTTTTCTACGGCCTTCTTTCCCTTGCCTGACCGGCATTCATGAGCATAATAACCTTTTTCGTCACATTTGAAACATACTAAATCAGCTTTTATCTTCTTGGAAAGCACCCCCTTCTAGGTTCCTTCTTCTTAAAGAATTTCCTCTTCTTTCCTTGAGAAACCTGGGTTTCAACCGGCTTTTCTCTAGCACAAATAGCAAGCATCTCCTTATGTCGAATTTTCATCTCCACAACTACATTAGAAGGATCACGGAGATGTGTCGGGGTCACCCTAACAGTCACAGGCCTCAATCCTTGAATGAACCTCTCATTCCTCCTGGTGACGGCGTCTATAGTAGCATACCCATATCGGGTCAACTCATCAAACTTAGTAGCATACTCTATTACCGACATCTCGTCCTGCGCCAAATCCATAAACTTTATCATCAACGCTGAATTTGCAACTTTAGATAAAAACCTCTATTCAAATCTCCTTCTAAAGTCTTCCCAAGTCAACTCCTCCTCCGAAATACCGACAGTAACACTATTCCAACAATGAAGTGTTGTCCCTTGCAACTGCCTAGAGGCCAGCCTTCTCTTTTGCTCATCATTCAAACCCAAATCGGTTAAGATTCTCTCACAATGCAACAACCAATTCTCAACTTCTATAGCATCCTCCGTTCCCATAAACGACTTCCCCCCAAGATTGGTGTAATCTCCGCTCAACTAAGCATAATTATTCCCAACTGAAGCCATTCCAACTACACCAGCAACAACTTCTACTTGCATCAGATTGACAAAGAACTGATACATCATCCCCATATCCACTGGTGGATTTCAACACCTATATTGGCATCTGCATTTTGGTTAGCATTAGCCTGTTGATGCGGGTTCCTCCTGGTAGGGTCGAACATTTCCGTTGATTGTGGTGCTTCCTCCACCGAGATTTCCTCTTCCGTTTCCTACATCCATATCTTCTTTCTGGTCAATTTACATACGAGCCTTAGTAATATACATAAGAACGGTCTAAGAGAGAAGGGAATACGTACTTATACATACATACACACACACACACACACACATATCAAATACAAGTTCGTTACTATAGCGTTAACCCAAACACCGATCTTATTTTCTGACTAATTGGATTATGTTTGAAAATCTTTTAGGTTTAAATTACTTTAGCTTTTCATACACCTATGCTCTGATACTAACTTGTAACATCCCCCACTTGGAGGCTTAAAACTAACGACTACGAATGCTGCAGTCATCCATAGTCATTCATTCTCGACGACCAAATACGATAATGTTAGATTCATTGATATAACAGAAGCATATGGATATGGAATATTTTAAAATTAACAAACTACTTTCTCATTCTATTTCAAAGCATTTAAAATTCATTACATGATCCCAATACAAGAACCACGTTTAGAGAAAATATAATTATTATAACATATGCCAAAAGCGACATATGTAGATGCCCCTTGAATGATCAGAGTATATAACTAGGCAATTAAACAACTTTGTCTTTACAACTAAACAAAATAGAATCAAAATAGAAAAGAACTCTTAATAGTTATCCTGCCTCCAACATGTCCCCAGAAGCTTATTCATCTAAAAAGGTACCTAAAACCTCAACTCTCGAACTACTCAAAATCAATTGAGTACCCAAGAGTTTAAGGAGAAAACATAAACTTTAAATCAGGCATAAAGACAGGTATGAATAATAGTCAACCATCTCAAACTATTTAGATATCTAGTAAGACCACGCCACTTAGCGGAATGAGTTTTCCCCTCACTAGTATCTTATTCAAAACTTTATAAAACCGTATGCTTTGCTCCTTCATCCACAATGGTTAAAACATAGCATTCAAAATATTATGATGTTATGCAAATAAGTAAAATCAATTTTGGATTACTCAATCCCATTTATTTTTGAATATCTGTTTCCATTATAATTTCTAGGGTCGCTATTAACCTAATAGTTTTCATGGACTAACTAATAAACCATTTAATGATTATGAACTCTCTGTTCAGTTTCATAGTTTTCGTAGGATCACTAAGAACCTATTAGCCCCTGCCAATATCTTCATTGATTCATGGGTACTTCCTAAACCTATCGGTTTCTCCAATAACTTCCTTCTTATCCTAGTTTTCATGGATTGACTAGGAACTTATTGACATCTGTCAATAACTTAATCCGGATATAGTTTTCATGGTTTCATTACAAACCTATTGGCCCTTGTTAAGTCTTCCTCATCATAGTTTTCATGGGTTTACTATGAACTTATTGGCATCTGCCAATAACTTTTCTCACACATAGTTTTCATGGGTTTACTACGAACCTGTCTATCTGGCAACTTCTCTATTTAGGCATCCTATATTCTGGTCTATCTGACCTCCTGGATGCAATTATACTCATTCAGGAGTTCATTCAATTTATATTCATTACTGGATCAACCTAGTTGATTATTTTTTTCATTTCTCCCCAAAATGCAGTTGTGGGTCCGTTATAATGTAAAAACATATATATATATATATATATATATATATATATATATATTAGAAGAAGCAAACATATTAATATAATATGCTGACACCTGTGGTTTAATATCCTTAAAATCAATTTCATAAAAATATGGTTAATTCCATCAACCTTTTATTTTACCAAGAAAAGCTTCTTCAAAACTCCAATTTAAAAGCATTTAAAAGCTTTTTGATAATGCCATGTGTTTGGGCTTTAAAAATTGAGATTGGGTACTTTGTTTTGAAAACTAAGGTATTCGAGACATTTAATTATTACTTTCGAAACCACTGGAAAACTTCATTTCGAAAGCATTCAAATCTTCTTTCTAAAACACTATACACCTGCCTTTCGAAACACTTTAAAACCTTTCTTTCAAAACCTTTTGAATGTAATAAAGTAATACCATTTAATTATTGAAGCATAGCTTCGAAACCTTTTAAGAGTACCCCTTTCGAAACCATTGGGTTTATCTTTAAAAATATCTTTTGGGTCAAGGTGAATATTTATGAAAGTACTCCTTTTGAAATCATTAATCTTCATATAAAATTGTTTGAGGAAAATTGATGGCTTCAGAACCATCCTTTCGAAAGCTCAAAACATTTAAGAAAATCATTTGAAGGATAGCTTCGAAACCTATTTTGAAGTCATTGCCTTCGAAACCCTTGAATCCTTTCGAAAGGTTTCAGGAAGTACCTTAGCACAAGTATAAAACAAAGCTACATTTTGAAAGCACTGATGACTTCAATCCTTTCGAAAGGCATAGGAATGGTAGAATGGTTTCGACTTGGTCGAACCTACCCTTTTTGAAAGCATTGGTTTTAACACTAAGTTACTCTTTCGGAAGCTCCAATTTAAACAAGAGGCGACAACCCCTTTCGAAAGGAATTTTAAAAAGATCCCTTCAAAAGTATCTGTTTTGACTCCTTCGAAAGCATTTAGTAAAAATGGCAAGCGCATTTCTTTAGGAAGTAAAACAGAATTTTTGACCCATCGAAGTTATGTTCGAAAATTCTATTTCGAAACCATGCCTTCCGCCCTTCTTCAATCCACTACGTACCAACATTATGATACCTTATATATTGGTTTCGACTTAGTTGGTTTCGACCTGGTAGGTTTTGACTTGGTTGAAGGCGGAAACATATGGTCGATAGGTGGTTTCTAAAAGAGTCGGAACCCACTTTTCTAAGTAAAAGTCGATTTAATGTCATTTAAAGTAATTACTTTATAACTAACCTGCCTAATTGTAAACATTTAATTGATTGCCATAAACTTTTCAAATTATTTACCAAAATAACTACCGTGTAACTTTCAGATCTAAACAAAGATTAATTTTCACAATTAAGCCCTTCTATTAAGCTAAACAATTAAAACAATTAAATCCTCTCCTAAAATAATTTAATTTCCATAGTAAATTGTTTAGAAAAAATCCCTAAAAATTACAGAAATTCAATTTCAATATGTTATTTAACATATAAAAATTATAGATCCAAATTATTCATAAAATAACAGAAGTTAATTTATAAACCTAATTATTCATATTTTTCTTTGAAAATTCATATTAAATTTTCCACAGCTTGAAAAATTACAAAAATTAAAACACATCTTCAAAATCATGTTTTACATAACTTATAATTCCTCATGGCATTCAAAATTCATTATAATCAGTTTTACCCTTAAAATCATATAAAACGATATTCGAACAATCTTGTTTAAATCAAATATATTATAAAATCGAAGCATATCATCATCAAAATCATCATTATAATGGGTTTAATCTTAAATCCATAAATCAAATGATTATGAAAACAAAATAAAGATTATTTAGATTATTATTCACCTTGATTAGGATAAGGACATTGAGATTTGATTGAGATTAATCTTCCTTGATTTAATTCCTTAGCTTTAGATTGATTTCCCCTTTTTTCCTTCTCTAGTAATGGCTGGTTTAAACTTTTTGATTTTTGCGATTTTAGGAAATGAAAATAAACACACATAATGAAGGAAACGAAATGTATAAGGGTTACGGTGTGCAATTACCCTAAATACCCTTGCGTTAATTCCTCTTCTAATTAACATATAAAACCATTTATTAGCCGTTTCTTTAACTTTTTAGTTGAGCTCGACCTCTATTTTGAATTTTCAAATCTCAATCCTTTTTTCACTCTAATATTTACATTATTCTATTTAATTTATCTAATTAAATCACTTGAATAATGTTATTAAAAATTAGAGACAGCTTTAATTTTTTCCATTTTCACAGGTAACATGTAGTTAATGATTTGTTAAAGTGAAGAGAAAAGGTATTAGAAATAAAAAAAGGAAGTAAGGATTACAATATGACAATATTGATTGAATTAAGAAACTTAAATAATAGGTGAAATTGGACAGAAAAATGAAAGGAAAATTGAAAAAAAAATGAAACTAGATTTGAAAAATGAAACTAAAGAAATATTAGATATGTGAAAGAATTAACAACCGCCTTTTCTTCTTGGTTTGCTTGAATTGCTAAATGAATCAGAATTTCAATAATCAGTCTTTATAAAATGAATAAGGAATGAGATTTGTAAAATAAATAATAATTCATCCTTTAGTCACAAAAAGTTGGTTTATCATATATATATATATATATATATATATATATATATATATATAGGCATTATATGTGTTGGAATTCCTAAAGGTAGAATGAATGGAAATATACAAAGTCCCACATCGCCAAATTGTTGAAAGCTATATTGGTTTATATATGCTTTTCTCAAGAGGAGGTTGGGGGCCTGGGGCTCCCAAATGTATGCTTTGTTGTGAGGAGGGAGATCATGCATCTCCACCACACACGCGCGCGCGCCGCCGCCGTCCGTCCGACCGAACCGGGTTCGGGCTCGGGCTCGAGTTTGGGTCTAACATGATACTCGTATTTTTACTACAAACTGGACAGGGCTTTCTGACAGTTGCAGGCCATACGAACAGATACAGATCTGTTCGAAAGAGGACGCAGATTGAATAGGCGCAAACAGTAGCGGGTGCGACCCGTTAGAAGCAAACAGAATAGGTGCGGCCGAACGCGAGCAGGTGCTACCCGATTGAAGCAGATACGACGCATACAGTACCAGGCGGTGCGATGCGAGCGGGTGCGAACTGTTCCAAAAGGCAACGGGTGCGACCCGTCAAGCGGACGCGACTGTTTGAAGCGATGCGGACGAAATTATAAATAGGAGAGAATACTGATCACATTCTCATCCGATTCCATAATTTATTCTGCTTCTTTGCTCTACTTCTCAATATTCCATATATATCACAGAATTGACATACTCATTATAATCTCGTGCAGATTACGTCTGTTGTATCTTGGGAGAATTTTGAAAAAAAATTCTTAAGAAAATTGTTACGACAAGCCTCAAACGGAATTTCCTACATATACCGGTTAGATTCTCTGTAATCTTTTCCGTTTATAAGTTGTACTATTTCTTACAATAGTACAACGTTATTGTTGTAATTTATTTACAACGTAACATATAGTTACAATTATCTAACACAGAATTCCAGCGCAGTGGAATTCTAATTGATAAACTTGTGCGACGATTTTATTGTAGCGTACTATCTCTTTTAGTACACTTTCTATATAACATCTTAAGAATTTTACTGTTTTATACTAAAACAGAGATGGCAACAGTTGACAACATGAAAATGGATAAGTCCACCTTTTCAGCTGTTATTTCTGAATGCAATTTGGTTCAGAACCCTAACCAATGATGGATTGACACAGGAGCTACTCGTCATGTTTGCTCTGAAAAATCCATTTTTTCAACATACCAGAAATTGAATCAGAAAGAAAGACTCTACATGGGTAATTCTTCAGTTTCCATGATCGAAGGCAGTGACACAGTTATCCTCAAGTTCACTTCTGGAAAAACTGTCAAATTGAATGACGTGCTTCACGTTCCAGACATACGCAAGAATCTGATCTCCGGCTCAGTGCTATCAAAGAAAGGATTCAAAATTGTGTTCGAATCAGACAAGATGGTTCTGTTCAAAGCTGGAAATATCAGAAGGGGTTATTTATGTGATGGCCGATTTAAGGCAAACGTAGCCGTTATCGGTGATAAATCTATGTATTCTGATTGTGCTATTAATAAAATTGAAGTTTTTTACTTGCTTGAGCATGAAATTTTACTATGGCACGATAGATTAGGACACATAAACTTCCGAAAAATGAAGAAATCATCAAACTTGGGATTAATTCCAAAATTCCAAGTAGATAAGAACTACAAATGTGAGACATGTGTAGAAGCAAAAATGGTCAACTAACCATTTAAATCTGTTGACAGAAGCACTGAACCATTAGGTTTGGTACATACATATTTATGTGATTTTAAATCACTACCTACAAGAGGTGGAAAAAGGTATTTCATTACTTTTATTGACGATTATACGCGATATTGCTATGTATATCTTTTAAATAGTAAATATGAAGCAATAACAGCGTTTATAAAATACAAGGCTGAGGTAGAAAATCAGTTAAACAAAAAGATCAAGATATTAAGATCTGATCGTGGTGGAGAGTATGAATCACCATTTGAACAATTCTGTGAAGAAAATGGAATAATTCATCAAACAACGGCTCCATATTCACCACAACAAAATGGTGTAGCCGTGAGGAAGAATAGAACGTTAAAAAATATGATTAATGCAATGCTTTTAACTTCTGGTCTACCGACGAACTTGTGGGGGGAAGCACTAAATATGTCTAATCATATATTAATTAAGGTTCCTCACAATAAAACAGGAACAATTCCATATGAGATATGGAAAGGACACAAACCAAGCTTTAAATACCTCAAAGTGTGGGGGTGCTTGGCAAAAGTTCCAGTTCCGCCTCCCAATAGAGTCAAACTTGGACCAAAAACAGTAGATTGTTATTATCTTGGGCCAGCCCAAAATAGTAGTGCCTACAGATTTTTGGTATTCAAATCTGATATAACTGATATTCATGTAAATACAATCATGGAATCAAGAGATGCCTCATTCTTTGAAGATGTGTTTCCGCACAAAAGGAATGAAGGAAATAAGGTCCCAAAAAGGACAAGGGAAGAATCAAACGATTCGCATGAAGATGAAACTCATCATGAAATTGAGGATGCTGAACCAAAAAGAAGCGTAAGGGCTTGAACTTCGAAAACATTTGGTTCGGACTTTTTTACATATGTATTAGAGCACGAACCTCAAACATACAAGGAAGCAATGTCATCTTCTGAATCCTCATGTTGGAAAGAAGCAATCCAAAGTGAGATTGATTCAATTCTAAGTATAAAGCCAATTAGCTGCAAATGGATTTTCAAGAAGCAAATGAAAGCAGATGGCTCTATCGACAAGTATAAAGCCAGATTAGTAGCCAAAGTATATCGTCAAAAAGAAGGAGCAGACTTTTTTGATACATATTCGTCGGTAACACGAATAACCTCCATAAGAATGCTAATAGCAATTGCATCCATCTATAATCTAGAGATTCGTCGGATGGATGTAAAAACAGCATTCTTAAATGGAAATCTCGATGAGGAGATTTACATGGAGCAACCTGGGGGATTTATTTCCAAAGGAAATGAAAACAAAGTCTGTAGATTAGTCAAATCATTATACGGACTAAAACAAGCTCCAAAGCAATGGCACACAAAATTTGATAGTGTCATGATGAGAAATGGTTTTCGTATAAACGAATGTGACAAATGTGTTTATTATAAACAACTTGGACAATCATATGTGATGATCTGTCTATATGTGGACGATATGCTAATATTAGGTCCAAATACTCAGGTAATTGAGACCATAAAGAAAATGTTGATCAACAATTTCGATATGAAAGACTTAGGAGTTGCGGACGTTATTTTGGGAATCAAAATAATAAGAACACCTAATGGAATTGAACTATCTCAGTCACACTATGTAGATAAAGTGATTGAAAAACTCCAAGAGTATGGAATTAAAGGAGTGAGGACACCTTTTAATCCATCGAAAATACTGCATAAAAACACTGATGAGAGTGTAATGCAACTGGAATACTCTCGTGTAATAGGATGCTTAATGTATCTGATGAATTGCACCAGACCAGATATTACTTACGCGGTAAGTCGATTGAGGAGGTATATAAGCAATCCAGGAAAGGAACACTGGAAAGCACTAATGAGAGTGCTTGAATATTTAAAAAATACCACAAATTATTCCTTACATTATGGAAAATATCTTACAGTCTTATAAGGATATAGTGATGCAAATTGGATTGCTGATTCAGAGGAATCAAAATCAACGAGTGGTTATGTCTTTACCCTAGCAGGGGCAGCAGTGTCATGGAAATCTACTAAACAAACATGCATAGCTCGATCCACTATGGAATCGGAGTTCATAGCTCGATCCACTACGGTTCAAGATGAAATAATTCACCGATTAGCCAAGTAGATCTGATAAGTTTTAACTAGGGAAAGTTCAAAATGAAATATCTACTTATCCAAGATAAAGCATTATTCCATATGTACTCTATGATATTTCGCTTCGTGTGGGGGATATGTATATTATCATTCATGTGGGGGATTGTTGGAATTCCTAAGGGTAGAATGAATGGAAATATACAAAGTCCCACATCGCCAAATTGTTTAAAGTTATATTGGTTTATATATGCTTTTCTCAAGAGGAGGTTGGAGGCCTGGGGCTCCCAAATGTATGCTTCGTTATGAGGAGGGAGATCATGCATCTCCACCACACGCGCGCGCCGCCGCCGTCCGTCCGACCGAACCGGACTCGGCTCGGGTTTAGGTCTAATATGATACTCATATTTTTACTGCAAACTGGACCGGGCTTTCTGACAGTTGCAGGCCATACGAACAGATGCGGATCTATTCGGAAGAGGACGCGGATTGAATAGGCGCATACAGTAGTGGGTGCGACCCGTTAGAAGCAAACAGAACAGGTGCGGCCGAACGCGAGCGGGTGCGACCCGATTGAAGCATACACGACGCATACAGTACCAGGCGGTGCAAACTGTTGGACGCGAGCAGATGCAAACCAGTAGCAGGCGGGTGCGACCCGTTAACGAACAGCAGCGACCAAAAGGCAACGGGTGCGACCCGTCAAGCGGACGCGACTGTTTGAAGGGATGCGGACGAAATTATAAATAGGAGAGAATACTGATCACCTTCTCATCCAATTCCAATCTAATTTCTTCTGCTTCTTTGCTCTACTGCTCAATATTTCATATATATCACAGAATTGACATACTCATTACAATCTCGTGGAGATTACATCTGTTATATCTTGGGAGAATTTTGAAGTAAAATTCTTAAGGAAATTGTTACGACAAGCCTCAGACGGAATTTCCTATATATACTGGTTAGATTCTCTGTAATCTTTCCCGTTTATAAGTTGTACTATTTCTTACAATAGTACAACATTATTGTTGTAATTTATTTACAACGTAACATATAGTTACAATTATCTAATACAGAATTCCAGCGCAGTGGAATTCTAATTGATAAACTTGTGCGACGAGTTTATTGTAGCGTGCTATCTCTTTTAGTACACTTTCTATATAACAATATGTCCCAACCTATTTTCTACTTAGTTGATCGAAAACAAAGCAAACTTGTTGGACAAGATATGCCATTTCTCCTATTTTGATGAGGCCGGTTAAATATTTTAGTTGTTTTATGTTTAAACTGTTGAAATTCCTTAAGAAATCAAGTGAATGAAAAATACATAAAGTCCCACATCGCCAATTTGTTGAGAGGTATATTAGTTTATATATGCCTTTCTCAAGTGGAGGTTGGGGGCCTGGGCTCCCAAATGTATGCTTCGTTGTGAGGAGCGAGATCATGCATCACCACCACACGCGCGCGAGCGCCGCCGCCGCCGTCCGACCGAACCGAACCGAGACGGGTAAGGGTCTAAAATGACCATTCTTTTGCTAGGCCATTGTCTAACAGTTTTTGGGCTTCCGCTGAAACTGGGCTGGGCCTGGAATATGAAGAGAAGCAGCGGGCGGGTAAAAACGGACGCGGGGACTGAAGTGACACGACTTCTGAAGCACGCGCGCGCGCAAACGAACAGGTGCGGCCCAACTGAGGTGACGCGGCCGAACAGTAGGCAGGTGCGATGAAAAGCAACAGGCGCGACCGTTTGGACAAACGGGTGCAGTCGCGACCGTTCGAAGGGATACAGACCAACTATAAATAAGGAGGAAAACTGATCACTTTTCTCACTGAATTTTTAATCTCAATTATCTCTTCTCTTCTAAACACAACTGCTGTTCTAATATTCAAATCACAGAGTGATATACTCATTATAATTTCGCAGAATTCGTCTGTTGTATCTTGGGAGAATTTGAAATAAAATTCTTAAGGAAATCGTTACGACGAGCCTCAGACGTAATCCGGTTAGAATTCTAGTCTGATTGTATATTTATATACATTATTCTATATTCTATCCATTATTCTGGTTATACTGTTTATTCAAAATAGTATAACGCTGTTGTTGTAATTTATTTACAACATTCATATTGTTATTATAATTACTACAGAATTCCAGTGTAGTGGAAATCTGAGTTGTAAACTTGTGCGACGAGTTTATAATTGATTATTCTCTATTTTGGTATACTAGACGTATAACATCTTAAGAATTTTTACTGTTTTTGCTAAAACAGAGATGGCAACAAAAATATGTATTCTGATTGTGCTATTAATAAAATTGAAGTTTCTTATTTGCTTGAGCACGAAATTTTATTATGGCATGATAGATTGGGACACATAAATTTCCGCAAAATGAAAACATTATCAAACTTGGGATTAATTCCAAAATTCCAAGTAGATAAGAACTACAAATGTGAGACATGTGTAGAAGCAAAAATGGTCAAACAACCATTTAAATCTGTTGACAGAAGCACCGAACCACTAGGTTTGGTTCATACAGATTTATGTGATTTTAAATCATTACCTACAAGAGGTGGGAAAAAGTATTTCATTACTTTTATTGACGATTATACGCGATATTGCTATGTATATCTTTTAAATTGTAAAGATGAAGCAATAACAGCGTTTATAAAATACAAGGCTGAGGTAGAAAATCAGTTAAATAAAAAGATCAAGATATTGAGATCCGATCGAGGTGGAGAATATGAATCACCATTTGAACAGTTCTGTGCCGAAAATGGTATAATTCATCAAACAACAGCTCCATGTTCACCACAACAAAATGGTGTAGCCGAGAGGAAGAATAGAACGTTAAAAAATATGATTAATGCAATGATTTTAACTTCTGGTCTACCGACGAACTTGTGGGGGGAAGCCCTAAATATGTCTAATCATATATTAAATAAGGTTCCTCACAATAAAACAGGAACAATTCCATATGAGATATGGAAAGGACACGAACCAAGCTTCAAATACCTCAAAGTGTGGGGGTGCTTGGCAAAAGTTTCAGTTCCGCCTCCCAAGAGAGTCAAACTTGGACCAAAAACAATAGATTGTTATTATCTTGGGCCATCCCAAAATAGTAGTGCCTACAGATTTTTGGTATTCAAGTCTGATATAATAGATATTCATGTAAATACAATCATGGAATCAAGAGATGCCTCATTCTTTGAAGATGTATTTCCGCACAAAAGGAATGAAGGAAATAATGTCCCAAAAAGGACAAGGGAAGAATCAAACGATTCACGTGAAGATGAAACTCATCAAGAAATTGAGGATGCTGAACCAAGAAGAAGCGTAAGGGCTAGAACTTCCAAAACATTTGGTTCGGACTTTTTTACATATGTATTAGAGCACGAATCTCAAACGTACAAGGAAGCAATGTCATCTTCTAAATCCTCATGTTGGAAAGAAGCAATCGAAAGTGAGATTGATTCAATTCTAAGTAATAAAACTTGAAAAATTGTTAATATTCCACCAGGAATAAAACCAATTGGCTGCAAATGGATTTTCAAGAAGAAAATGAAAGCAGATGGCTCTATCGACAAGTATAAAGCCAGATTAGTAGCCAAAGGATATCGTCAAAAAAAGGAGTAGACTTTTTTGATACATATTCGCCGGTAACACGAATAACCTCTATAAGAATGCTAATAGCAATTGCATCCATCTATAATATAGGGATTCATCAGACGGATGTAAAAACAGCATTCTTAAATGGAAATCTCGATGAGGAGATTTACATGGAGGAACCTGAGGGATTTATTTCCAAAGGAAATGAAAACAAAGTCTGTAGATTAGTCAAATCATTATACGGACTAAAACAAGCTCCAAAGCAATGGCACGAAAAATTTGATAGTGTCATGATGAGAAATGGTTTTCGTATAAATGAATGTGACAAATGTGTTTATTATAAACAAATTGGACAATCATATGTAATGATCGGTCTATATGTGGACGATATTGCTAATACTCGGTCCAAATACTCAGGTAATTGAGACCATAAAGAAAATGTTGATCAACAATTTCGACATGAAAGACTTGGGTGTTGCAGATGTTATTTTGGGAATAAAAATAATAAGAACACCTAATGGAATTGAGTTATCTCAATCACATTATGTAGAAAAAGTGATTGAAGGATTTCAAAATTTTGGAATTAAAGGAGTAAATACACCTTTTAATCCATCAGAAGTACCGCATAAAAACACTAACGAGAGTGTAATGCAACTGGAATATTCTCGTGTAATAGGATGTCTCATGTATCTCATGAATTGCACAAGACCAGATATAGCTTATGGAGTAAATTGCTTGAGCAGGTATACAAGCAATCCAGGGAAGGAACACTGGAAAGCATAATGAGAGTGCTTGGATATTTAAAAAATACCACTAACTATTCCTTACATTATGGAAAATATCCTGCCGTCTTAGAAGGATATAGTGATGCAAACTGGATTGCAGATTCAGAGGAATCAAAATCAACAAGTGGTTATGTCTTTACCCTAGTAGGGGCAACGGTGTCATGGAAATCTACTAAACAAACATGTATAGCTCGATCCACTATGGAATCAGAGTTCATCGCATTAGATAAAGCAAGCGAAGAAGCAGAATGGCTTCGTCACTTTTTAGAAGATATCCCATTTTGGCCTAAACCTGTACCGGCCATATGTATACACTGTGATAACCAAGCTACGCTAAGTAGAGCGCACAACTTTGTGTATAATGGAAAGTCACGACATATTCGTCGACGCCATAACACAGTTAGGCAGCTACTCTCAAATGGGACAATTTCAATAGACTATGTGAGTACAAATGATAACCAAGCGGATCCATTTACTAAAGGTTTATCAAGAGAGAAAATTGACTGCGCATCGAGGGGAATGAGTTTAAAAGCCTAAACCACAAAGAGTTATCTTATACGGAAACATATCCTAACGACTGGAGATCTCACGGACTAGGATCAATAGGCAAACCAGTTCTGAATAACTCAAGACGTAATGCATTTGCATGGACACAGTCCAACTCCATTCCTATGGTGCACAACATAAATGCATGCCTACAGAAGTATGTAAAGGTTAAAACTATGTTTTTTAGTGATGACCATATCTTGAAAATAACAAGTGGGGTATATGTAGGATACTCTTAATGGTTGCGATCACCTATGTTAGTGTGAGCTGGGTCAGCTCTATGAGAATATTAAAAGGCTTTTATTCTCTAAAACACTCGCAGAACCAAAAATTGTTCAGGACCAAAATGAACACAACCAAGAGATTGGATGAGAAGGGAACCAATGCTTCGTAAAACTTATTGTCTGAATATACAATAAAGGCCGACGGTTCAAGATGAAATAATTCACCGATTAGCCAAGTAAATCCGATAAGTTTTAACTAGGGAAAGTTCAAAATGAAATATCTACTTATCCATGATAAAGCATTATTCCATATGTACTCTGTGATATTTCGCTTTGTGTGGAGGATATGTATATTATCATTCATGTGGGGGATTGTTGGAATTCCTTAAGAAATCAAGTGAATGAAAAATACATAAAGTCCCACATTGCCAATTTGTTGAGAGGTATATTAGTTTATATATGTCTTTCTCAAGTAGAGGTTGGGGGCCTGAGGCTCCCAAATGTATGCTTCGTTGTGAGGAGGGAGATCATGCATCACCACCACACGCGCGCCGCCGCCGCCGTCCGACCTAACCGGGCCGGGCCAGGCCGGGTACGGGTCTAAAATGACCATTCTTTTGCTAGGCCATTGTCTAACAGTTTTTGGGCTTCCGCTGAAACTGGGTTGGGCCTGAAATATGAAGAGAAGCAGCGGGCGGGTAAAAACGGACGCGGGGACTGAAGAGACACGACTTCTGAAGCACGCACACACGCAAACGAACAGGTGCGGCCCAACTGAGGAGACGCGGCCGAACAGCAGGCAGGTGCGATGAAAAGCAACAGGCGCGACCGTTTGGACAAACGGGTGCAGTCGCGACCGTTCGAAGGGATACAGACCAACTATAAATAAGGAGGAAAACTGATCACTTTTCTCATTGAATTTTTAATCTGAATTATCTCTTCTCTTCTAAACACAACTGCTGTTCTAATATTCAAATCACAGAGTGATATACTCATTACAATTTCGTGCAGAATTCGTCTGTTGTATCTTGGGAGAATTTGAAATAAATTTTTTAAAGAAATCGTTACGACGAGCCTCAGACGTAATCCGGTTAGAATTCTAGTCTGATTGTATATTTATATACATTATTCTATATTCTATCCATTATTCTGGTTATACTGTTTATTCAAAATAGTATAACGCTATTGCTGTAATTTATTTACAACATTCATATTGTTATTATAATTACTATAGAATTCCAGTGTAGTGGAAATCTGAGTTGTAAATTTGTGCGACGAATTTATAATTGATTATTCTCTGTTTTGGTATACTAGACGTATAACTTAAACTTTAAATCCAGCTGGGGCCTTGGTCATAGTTCAGCCTTTACTGTCTTCACTCCTGAATACAGTTATAATCCGAATACCATTTATCACACCCAGGCAGTTTGATTATACTCCTCCTAGTAGTTACTACAATCAACAGTTTAGTTACACTCCTCCCAGCAGTTATCATGGTCAACAGTATAGTTATAATCGATATACCACTTATCAAATTCGGTTTACCTACTTCCCAAGAATGTGTTACGATAGCTCGCATAATCTTTAATCCAGCTCTACAGGCAATGTAAGTGAATCTGCTTTGGTTTGTAGTTTATACATTTTTGTTTTAACTAGAAATGTTTAGTTCATTTAGGTTTTGTTGCTCAGTTATTCTAATTGTTTATTGTTTGAACCCCATGTAATCTAATCTTCAAAATTCTATATGTTTTCTTACATGTAGTTTTATTGTGTATTTTATACAGGCTATGGCCTTGAACCTAAATGTTATGGTCTAATGTGTATTTTATTATTGCGTATTTTGCCATAAGATGTAGATGTAGTTACAAGTGATTTTGGTCAACAAACATGCCTTTACTGCATTTCCTAGGTGCTTTGTGATGTTGTAGCATAGTTCGTTTCATTAGTCAAATTTCGCATTATACTAGATTTAATGGCTTAACCAAAGAAAAATGATTAATTAATAGTTTTTGGTCAACCAATTTCAGTTACATATAGTCGTTTGCCCGATCAATGGCAAACTTTTTCCCATTAGTTTCTTTATTTTCTATTGTATCATGGAAATAATAGAAGCAATTATAGTATGTCGCTATGTTTGAATCTAACAAATCATATTGTAGTACCAACCTAAAAAAATAGTTATGTAGTATCTGTTGTATCTGAGTTAGTTGTGACTTCTTTAACATGCCGGGATTAGAAATTGAGCCCAAGATTAGTTATAAAACTAATTAATTGTATATAAAATTGAAACTATCATATGATTAAAAATTGGTTGGGTTGCAGATTTGCCATTGGTTGGTGCGTGGTGGAGATTGGTTGGGTTGCAGATTCGAATCTAGTGGAGGAGCTCTGTCGGATCTGAGGTCGATGTTGTATATTGTTGAGGGTGTTGCAGCGTGGCATGGGAGAGTTTGGGTCCCGTCGAAGAAGAGGTATGGCCATGTTCTAATGTAGGTCGTGTAGTGCCTGTGGTTGGAGGGAGAAGGTTGTAGTCTGTTTTTGACTGATGGGGGATTATCTATATCTATATCTGTGGTTGGAGGTATGGCCATGTCCATCTGTGCTGAACATATAATTCCTATATCTATATATGATGATTGGAGTGGGGTTGGGGGGGGTGTTGGGGGGTTAATTATTTACTTGTCTTGTTATTATATCTGTTTAATTTGGTAGATATGGAATTTACATGAAATGAAATGTTGTTTTTCTCCTGTGTGTTTTCTTTTAGTTGTTGTATTTCTCTGTCTGTATTTTTTTCCTGCCTTTTTTAGATAGATGGTAATTGCTTCATCGTTGATGCAATCACATTGATATTGATTTTGATTTTAGACTTTAAGTTTTTAAGCATGATTATATATATGTATCCAGTCAACGAATGTTAGTGTCATGATTGGTTTAATTTTTTCCTGTGCATAGTATGGTGGAGCTTAGAGAATAAGTTAGTACTGCGGAGTTTTGATGATAAACGAAGAACATTGTAAACCAATTAATTTATTTTCATTTTTACACTAGAAAAATTAATGCCATCGCCATGCATTTACTGTATCATAAATTCGACTTTACAATGGCGCCGTTAAAAACTAACGCGCAACACATATACTGCATTAGAAAATTGCCGTCATAATGGCATCACTAAATTTAGCGATGCCGCTATGATGCTTTTTTGTGATGCACCAAACTATTTAGTGATACTCATTTTTCCGTCGAAGCCTCTGGCATCGTTAAAAAATTTAGCAACGTCAAATGACCGTAAAAAAATGGCAGAACTGTAGTATTGATCTCTCGCGGCATAACTTTTTATTATTTCTAATAGCATATTATGCCAGAGCTCCGTTAGCATGTTATGCCATAGCTCCGTTAGCTTGTCAAATCATGCTCCTGATAACTTATTAAGCCATTGCTCTAGTAAAATGTTAAACATTAACATTCGATAGCATGACTTGACATAGTTTCGTTAATGAATAACTTGGTTTTGAATGATGTTATTGTATGTTTTCGTTAGCTAATGGGTCAAGCTTTCGATGGTAGTGAAGTACGGATTTTAACAATTTTAAAACTTCAATTGGAAAGTTTTTAAGGAGAGAAAAGCGAAAATGTAAATGTCTAAATCAAAAATTTATTAAGATGAATTTAGCAATTAATACTGGATGCCTATGTTGGGATTGTTCAATTAGTAGGCTCAATCAGGGTAAACTCTTGTCTGAGTAGAATTGCATTAGGATATTAAAACTAATCATGATACGATAACTCGTTCCACGTCTAGAAATTCTGGTTAAGTTTTGTGGGGCTAGTGTTAGGGTAATGCCCCACACTGTAACTTATTAATTCCATAGGTTATCAAGGTAAATGACCCAAATGCTAGGGCTTTCCAACATCAAGGCAAAAAATTTATGTGTACGCATCCGACAGATCAAATGGAGTACTATAATCTTCTTTGGCTATGGCGATATCTTTGTATCCTTTTAAGAATAAAAGTCATGGTTTCACCTGGTTTAGACCTGTTCAACCTGACAGTTTTTTAGTTGGCCTAAAAAAACTAGGTTTGTTGTAACCTTGAGAAAACTATATCAACATATTCTACTTAGATGTGTAATTAAAGGGAAAGCAAATATAATGGGCAGATGTGGGAGTGTGTGACACTTGGTCCCTGTTGAATATGAACCTATTCTTCTTTAATCCATTTTGCATGATGTTTTGTTATGTTCTAAGTTTGTGGAGTTAGGTGGGTATAGGACAGCACAATCTATTAGACCTATCTCCTCCGAGCCAATGAATGTCAACTTAACATTTTTAATTCGGTTAGATACTAGTGAGGGAAGAACCTATTCTACTCAGTGGTGTGGTCTTACTATGTATCAATTTCGTTTTAGGGTGACTAATATTATTCATACCAGACTTCTTGTCTAACTCGAACTTTTTGATTTTCCTATAAATTCTCAGTTACTTTTTTGAGTGGGTCGAGAGTAGGGATTTATAGGTCTTTGGCAGATAAAACCTCATCAAAGTCATGCAAAACGCAAGCTGATAGTATCATTTTGTTTTGTTCCATTTTGTAGCATAGCTACGTATATGTATCTACTAAAGGGACTTACAGCCGTCTGTAGTTATGACTCGGATCACTCAAGGGAGCATTTTCCTATTATATATATAATTATTATATTTTGTCCAAGCGTTAGACTAGTTGGGTTATGTATTGAAAAATATAATTAATGAAAGAAGATGTTTTATGAAAATTTTAAAAATCTCATGCTCTTGATGTTAATAATACAATAATGAATCTCATTTTTTACTGGATAAGAATACTAACGATATCTACAACATTGTTAGTGTCAATTTTTAGGTCTCAAAATTTGAATGTAACAACGTGATATTAGAGCGAACGTTATAAAAAACTTAATGAGATTTTTGAAAATGTAAATCAGATGAAATATAAATAATAAAGTCGGGGAATGGGATAACACTCTAGTAACGTGCTTTTTAATTGGTATATATATACACATCTATCATATTTCTCCCCTCTATCTTTAGCTTCCAAATATCATGAAGACTTGTATGTTGATAAAGAGAAAAGAAGTCATGGACACTCGAATTGGAAAAAATAACTTGGGAGGAGGAAGATCCATGAAAAATGGAAATATTAGGTCAAATGCAATAGGAAATGCTAACCGAACAACCAACACTAATGCAAGCATGAGTGTCATAGTGGTACTAGTTGACATGGGAACGATGTATCAGTTCTTTGTAAATATGATACAAGTTGAAGCACCAGATGGGATGACTTGAGCAAATGCTACGAATAATGTAAATGAAATGCACGAGGTACCATGCCTAAGTGGTTGCTTGCAATAATTTTTCATGGTTAGTAGAGACTATACTAGTCTAGGTGGGAAGTCGTTTACGAGAATGGAAAGCGCTATCGAAGTGGAGGATTGACTTATCCACTATGAAAGCATTTTCACTGATCTTAGCCTAGATAATGAATATAGGAGAAGGTTGGCTACTAGGAAACAACAAGGGGTTGCTCAGCATTGGTGGAATATGGTAACCATTTATGTATCGATGGAAAAAATTACTTAGGCTGATTTAATGGGAAGATTCAAGGAACAGTTCCTGCCTGTAGAAACGAAAGATACTCTGTTCAGGAAGTTTGGTGATTTGTAATTAGGAGATATGACCTTTCCAGAGTATGTAACAATGTTTGATGATCTTTTGAGACATGTGAAAGCTATCATTAATACTTTGGTCAAGAAGAATGAGAGTCCATTCGTGGGTTTGAATCTCGAGATTGCTAGGGCATGTAAGTCACACCTCAGAGATCCATCTAACATTTTCGTATACATGGCTTTAAGGAATGAGTACTATCCTGCAATAATTAAGAAAAGAAATTCGATTGCGGAGGAAGATAAGCTCACTGGTTTTCAAGGTAAGAAAAGGAAGTTCTTAAACCAGAAGAGAAAAAAGGAAATTAGAAGGTTGGAGCTTTAAAGAAGGGGAAGTCAGAAATAACACGTTACAAATGTGATAACAAAGGATGCGTTGCTAATGAGTGTCATACAACTATTGACAAGAAAATTGATGATAGGAAAAGAGCAAGGTGTAATAACTGCAACAAGCTAGGGCACTTCAAGAGGTGAAGTCCTGAGTCGGTCAAATATGAGAAAGGGAAGGTGAATCCTTTGGAATCTACGGCTTCATGACGGACTACTGAAGAAAAGGAAAGCTAGTGTTGGAATGTACGCTTTTGATACATATCATACCTATTAAAGTACTTTTTGATACTGAAGTATTACACTCCTTTATATCAATATAATCAGTAAATAGACTAAACCTTGAACTGACATGCCTTGTAACCTAGCTGAAGGTTGCAAATCCAGTTGGAGGCTATGCAACTCTTGGGAAAAGATGTAACCAATTAGAATTTGATTTGTTAGGTCATAAGTTTACCTGCAATTTGCATGTTTTTGTTTTGTAGGTTTTGGGTTGATTTTGGGTGTGGACCAGTTAATCTTGTATGATGCTAGAATATATAGCTAGAATAGATTGATATCCTTAAGACATCCATAATGTATGTAGTAAATCCTTTACACATTTGGGGAATCGAATTTCAACATATGCGCAACATTGTACGCAATGGATGATATGAAAGATGATGATAATTGGGTCTTGTTATGCGGCTGATCCGAGAGAGGCCCAACGAAGAGAGAAAGGAAAGGGTGTGGGCAATCCTGTCTGCATTTATGTTGCTGAAAATTGAAAAGTAGTGCTTGAGTCTTGGCTTGGGCAACACAGTCGGATCTATAGAGATATAGACCCAAGAGATGATATAGAAGAATCCAAAGAGGCCAAGGTGGTACCGGATGAACTGACGATTGACATTCCAGTCAGCCACGATGACCCGTCACAGGTGCTTAAGATTGGATCACAACTCAACCCCTCGATGATAGAGGATCTTGCTGATTTTCTCAGAGCGAATCTAGATGTTTTCGCTTGGACCCATTCTGATATGTGTGTGATTTATCCTGCCATCGCAAGTCATATGTTGAACGTTGACCGAAGTATATGCCAGTGACACAAAAGAAGAGAGGCATGAACCCGGAAAGGTCTGCTGCTCTTAGAGAGGAGGTGGATAAACTCAAAGCTAATGGGTTCTTCAACAACGCCCTCTATCCTAAATGGATAACTAATCCCATACTGGTGAGGAAGGAAAATGGGAAGTGAAGGACCTGTGATGATTACTCGAAACTGAACAAGGCATGCCCTAAGGATAGTTTTCCTTTGCTCAGAATTGATCAACCGGTCGACTCGACACAGGGCACAAATTGTTATCATTTATGGATGCGTATTTGGGATACAAACAGATCCCGATGCACTTTATGGATCAGGAACATGCTAGTCTAGTCACGCATGTTGGATTGTACGATTATGTAGCGATGCCTTTCGGGTTGAAGAACGCATGGGCAACTTATCAGCTTTGGTGAATCGAATGTTTAAAGACCAGATTGGTAGAATGATGGAAATCTATGTGGATGATATGCTCGTGAAGTCACGACAGTCAGACGACCATATTCGAGACTTAGCAGAGATGTTTGATATACTCAGATTCTACAGAATAAAAATCAATCCACTAAAATGTTCCTTTAGCGTTGCATCGAGGAAGTTTATGGGTTTCATTATCAACGCACGATGAATTGAAGCCAACCTAGAAAAGATTCAAGCTATTCGAGACATACAAGCACCCTGAACTACAAAAAAGTACAAACTCTAAATGGGAAAGTCACTGTGTTGAGTTGATTTATATCTAGAGCAATCGACAAGTGTATTCCTTTCTTTGATGTGATAAGGAACGGGAAAAGAAATTTTGAATGGACGTCAAACTATGAGGATGCGTTCCGAGCTCCGATGAGACACTTGGAGAGGCCCTACAGTTCTGTCAAATCCCATAGACCATGAGGAGTTGTATGTTTACTTATCCGTATCCCAACATGCGATCAGTGCAGCTCTAGTTCATGTGGATGACCGAATCCAAAAGCCATTTTGCTATGCTAGTAAGCATTTAGCGGGGGCAGAGAGAAATTATTCTAAGATTGATAAGCTGGCCTACTGCTTGGTGATCGCATCACGCAAGCTCCATTTGTATTTCCAGGCACAATCGGTCAGTATTTATACCTATCAACCGTTGCGGCAGGTATTTCAACGACCGGAGACTTCTGGAAGGCTACTCAAATGGAACATTGAGCTGAGTCAGTTCGACATCACTTACCTTCCATAGAGGGATATCCAAGGGAAAGCGCTAGTAGATTTCGTTGCAGTGTCCACCATATCAGACGAGCCAAGTGGATGTGATGTGGTTCCCGATATTCAATGGAAGCTATACATCGATGGGGCATCCAACGACCATTGTTCTAGGGCACGTGTTATTCTTGTAACTCCCGAGAACCGATCAATTTGTTATGCTTTGAAACTTGATTTCCCCGCTACAAACAACGAAGCCAAGTATGAAGCATTGATCGCTGGACTGAAGCTTACCATAAAACTTAGAGTGAAATCGGTTGAAAACTTTTATGACTCACAGTTGGTAGTTTACCAAGTACGGGAAGACTATCAGGCAAAGGGGAAAAGGCTTTCCCCATACCTTGCTCGAGTTCAACAATTGTTGGTGGACCTCGAATACTATGATATTTCACACATTCCACGATTAAAAAATGGGGAAGTCGACTCCTTGGCAAAATTTGCAAGTACTGGTGATGCACAATAGATGGGCTTGGTTCCCGTTGAAACTTTACATCCCCCGAGTATAAACGAGATGGAGGTAGATCTTGTGTCATGGACGAAAACTGAAAGGGATTCGTGGATGACCCCGTTCAACTAATACTTGCTACATGGAACCTTTCTTGAGAGAAAGAACAAGGCGACAAGTCATACGCAAGGCCTCACGGTATATAATAGGATGGAATGATGTATCGAAAAGGATTCTCTGTTCCCTTGCTTAGGTGCATCGCCCACGATGAGATAAAGCGGGTCTTAAGAGAAGTCTATGAAGGAGAATATCGTGACCATACTGGGGGGCAGACACTAGCTAGAAAGATACTCCGCTATGGATACTATTGGCCGACTATGAACCACGATGTCGTGGATTATGTAAGGAGATGTGACAAATGTCAAAGGAATGCAAAGATCCCGATAGCTCCGCCAACAAAGCTCGTGTAAATGGTTAGTCCATGGCTGTTTGCCACGTGGGGGATCGATATAATCGACCCTTTACCAATCTCCGAAGGTGGTGCGAAATACGCAATCGTCGTGGTCGATTACTTCACCAAGTGGGCAGAAGCAGAGCCATTAGCTACGATCACCACCAAAAAGGTCGTTAACTTTGTTGTGCGAAAAATTATATGTCGTTTAGCCTTCCATAGACTATCATTACTGATAATGGAACTCAATCTGAGAGTGGAGAATTCAAAGAGTTCTGCCACAAATATTGCATTTGGAAAACGTTTGCAGAAATCGCTCGCCCTAAAGTGAATGGGCAAGTTGAAGTCGTAAATAAGATAATCAAGTCCACCTTGAAAAAACATTTGAAGAAGGCTAGTGGCAAGTGGATGGATGAGCTTCCAATAGCACTCTGGGCCTAAAGAACCACCCACAAGTCCATGACTAGCCACACTCCTTTCGCCTTGGCAAACGGCACTGAAGCTGTTATATTGGTGGAACTTAAGTTCCTTCTCACCGGGTGACCCATTACGATTTTAGAACGAATCAAGATCTTTTACTAGAGCTGTTGGACTTTGTCGACGTGAAACGTGAAGAAGCTGGTTTAAGGGTGGCTGCATATCGACACCAAGTCGTCCTAAATTATAATGAAAAAGTTCGGCCGTGAACTTTCAGTGTGGGCGACTTAATTTTGAAGCGAGTTTTTCCAGTCCCGTCACATATGAATCTCATATGGGAAGGTCCCTACATCATCGAACGGAGGCTCGGAGAAGGCACTTTCGAGCTAGCGACTGTTGATGGGTGTCACTCCCCGGAGCATGGAATAGCGAACATTTGCGTCGTTATTATACTTAATCTATTTCTTTTGCATTTTAGTAGCAATTGTTTCCACTATATATTTCTTTTTTGTTCTCTATTTCTGATATGTAATAAGACAATTTAGTTTATCCTTATTTTTTACAACCAATAAAGGCTTGAACTGTTTTTATATGAATTATTGATGTTCTGTGTGTTATAATTCCATGGAAAAATTAAATTGCATTAATGTATCTAGCGTATGAACGCACATAAAATTAAAATTCCATCAATAAATGATTCAAAAAATCTCTAAGTCCCCGGAGCATGGACTAGAGTACTCTGAGTGCCCGAAGTGTGGACTAGAGTATAAATGATTCAAAAAATCTCTAAGTCCCCGGAGCACGGACTAGAGTACTTTAAGTCCCCGTAGTGTGGACTAGAGTATAAAAGATTCAAAACATATCTGAATCCCCAAACCACAGAATAAAGTACTTTGAGTCCCCGAAGTGCAGACCAAAGTATAAACGTTTAAAAAAATCTCTAAGTCCCGGGAGTGTGGACTAGAGTACTTTGAGTCCTTGGAGTACGAACTATAGTATAAATGATTCAAAAATCCTCTAAGCCCCCGAAGCGCGAACTTGAGTACTCCGAGTCCCTAGAGCACCGACTGGAGTATAAACGATTCAAAAAATCTCTAAGTCCCCGGAGCGCGGACTAGAGTACTCTGAATCCCAAAGTTCCCATAGTACGGATTAGAGTATAAATAATTCAAAAATCTCTGAGTCTTGCGAAAATGGACTGGAGCTTACGTTACTCACAAGACTCTGAATTTCAATTATAGATTAGATTATAAGCTAAGCGATGAGAGCTAGAAATACAAAGAAGAAAAATTTTATTTGCTTATCGAGAAAGAAGTTTCATTACAACTTCTCCAAAGCCCGGAGCCAAAGTTTATCTACGATGACTAAAAAAAGGGGAAATGGGGAACAACTGCATGATCTTGGCTTATTTAAGCTAAGCGAGGCATAACCAGACGACATGTACTTTTTAGGCTTTCTTTCCTTCTTCAACTTCTTTGAAGTTTCCTCAGCTGAGTGTTTTCTTCTAGACCCCTTACTTCCAAGCGACGTGGTATCCGAGGAAGGAGGGGGAACTTCTAATGGTGTGGTCCCACCGTGAAGAATGACCTTCAAAGGCCTATTTAGAGGATCGTCGAGTTCCACCACCTAAGATTCTATATTAACTTTGGTTTTCTTTTTCTCCTCCTCCTCGATTTGCTCCTTTGTGCTAAGTTGGGAAGTATGCTCGAAAGCGCCTATGATTTCGACATCATCGTGTCCCTCTACGGGCGGAGGATCTTCGAGATTATCTTCCTTGAGCACCCCTATAACTTGAGTGCCAGGACCAGGGTTGTCACATGTGTGGAGTACTTCAGTCTCTTTCTCTTCCCGCTCCTTGGCGACATCGCTCATTGGAGTCGATTCAGGGTCAGAATAACCTGCGTGAATTCATGAAAAGTGAATGTTAAGATATGAAAGTTATTCTCCAAAAGCAACAACTCTATGAACTTTAGGAGGAGGGGTCACGAACCAGTTTCCATTTGGCTCTCAGTCGTCTTGAGAGTATCACCCTCCGGAATTAGGGATAGAACGTGGATGCCAAGTCCAGGCTTCTCCAGATCATAACCCACATGTTACTTGGAGGGATTAAGAGGTGGAGTTTTAGTCGAGTCGACGGGGGGAGGAATCCGTGGCTCGGATCCCGACGGGCGAGCGACATCCTCTTTGTGATGTAGGGGAACCTCCACCAAAGAGGGCTTTCGCCATAGATAAATCTCAGGGTTCATTGCCTCGAAGCACTTCAGGGAATCTTCATCAAGTGACTCGAGATAATTCTCGCCTAAGAAAGACAAGTCATGGTGCGTGAGGACTCTTGCATTGAACTCGGCAATAATCAGGTCGACTAAACATTTGATTTCTTGCCGGCTTCGGTAGTTGTAGCGATCCGGAATTTTGGATCTCGAAAATTCCAAATAGTTAGGAAAAAGAAAAAAGAGATAGAAGAATAAGAAGAACAGAAACACCAACATCTCACATTCGCAGCAGATAAAATATAATAACAAATAATAACAATTTACAAAAGAATTCTGTATTTGTCAAATACATTTATAATACATCAGAGTTACACATATATACAGACACTGGATATAAACAATCATCATGTCTCAGATATACACCATATAATACAACGGAGACACTCTATACGTTCTTGCCATCCAGCTCGCCTCTTGAGCTCCAGAACGTCCTTACATGAAAATCTGTAATACTCGGTCTGACCCGAACATTACATCAAAGTAACACCCGGGTCAGGCTGGAAACCAGCATGAGTAAACTCATCTAACATGAAATACAAAGCATACAACTTATATAAAACCCGGGATAACTCGTATCAATTTACACATTCACAATTTGTTATAGATATCACTTATTTCACACATCAATTTTCTAAGTACCAAAATTTAGATTAAATAGTCCAATTCACTTAAATCATTTCATTCCAGCCTATTGATTTCACATATCAATCTATAAAAATTCAAAGTGGTTTCGGGTATTTTATAATACCCGACCCCAGTCTCTTTGAGTCTCATTCAAGGCATCCAATACCATTCAATCATTCATAAGCAAACTTGATCACTTCCAAATTAATTCAATTAATTCAAATTGAATTACTAACCTTGATCACTTAGATTCCTTCATTTAACATTAATCAATTTTAGATCAATTAATTAATCATCCCTTAATTATCCATCTTGATTAATAACCCTGGATTAATTATCTTTCAATTACATTCAAGTAATTATCTTCAATTAACTACACAAATTAATTATTCTTAACCAAAAACAGTAATTAATCCTTAATTACTTATGTTAATTAATTTCTCATAAATCACTTACTATATCTTTATCAATCAACCTTTAATTACATCATTAATTATATAAGTTAATGATTTCTAATTACATTTTAATTTTTTTCCTAATCTAAATTAATTACATTAAGTAATTAATCATTAATTAAATCACAAATATTAATCACTCTTGATTAATCCCAACCAGTAATTAACTACCTTTTTATTTACTTCATTAAATAAATTGGTTACTCCTTAATTGATTATCTTAATTAATCTCTTGATTAATTACACAAAGTAATTATACCCATATTACTTCTGTTAACAAATCATCATTCAACTAATTACATCCAGTTATTATTAATTAATTACTTCCCTAAGTAATTATTAATTAATTACTCCATAATTATTAATTAATAACCTTAATTATTAATTTATAAAACTTAATTACCCATTTATTTATCACTAATTACTTAATTAATAAATTATTAATTCTCAATTGAATTATTTAATTAGTTAACTACTAATCATATATTAATTAACTTTAAGTAGTTTATTTAAAATCCTTAATTTCAAAGTAATTAACAGTTAATCATTTGTTAATTAATCGTTAATAAAAAAATTATATTCTCAATTCACTCGGTTAATTACCATTATCAATGGATTAATATTCTTAATTATCTTCTTACTTAACATTTTACAATCTTCCTTAATAATTTTGAAATCAAATTATTACTAACTCAAAAGCTTTAAATGTTAATTAAATTTAAAACTTATCTTACATTAACTACTTAATTCAAATATTAATTAAGATTTAAAGCATTCTTAAGTATTCACTTAAATGATTAAAACTTGTAATAAAGTCTTAACTTAAAATTGTCAAACATTAATTAAGTCATCACTACTTAAAATTGTTTAAGATGATTAATTTACATTACCTATAATAGGCTGATAGTTTGAAATCAAAACCCGAGAGAATCCCTAGGTTCACTCGAGTTGAAACTCGAGTTTCTCACTATCTTCTCCGAGTCCCCTCTTCTTACTTTTCTTCTCCCCCCTTTTTTTATAGTTAAGTTTAAGTTAAAGTTTAAGTTTAAACTACAAGAACAGGTAAGCACGCTCATGCACTAGGGTTCCAACCTGAAGCCAACTCATCATTTTATCGAGTACCTAGTCGTGTCGTTCACCACCAAAACCTCCTGACACCATTCCAGTGCCGTACACGTGCACAACGCCTCACCGCCACTCTGGCGAACTACGCTACCTCCGGCGAGACGCAAACTAACGCTGCATATGAAATCAAACTACTTAACCATTTAACGTTATTAAAGCAATTCAAATTTTAAACTTTATTTATTTTTAAAACTGAGATTTAAACTTGAACTCCAGATTTTAAAACTTATATTTAAAATTTGTTTAAAACTTTGCTTTTCATTTTAAAATTTGTTTTTAAATTCCATTTTAAAAATTTAAAAACAGAACTAGACAGGTTTCTATTAAAACCTACAACCCACCATTCTACCCGAGACACCATTATCTGACTTCGAGTCGAACCTAAAAATTCTCAAGCAAATCATTAAATAACTCGAGTAAAACTCGAGTATCCATCTCCTGCTCAAATCAAAAACAACATCACCAGAAATGTGCACCGTGCACATGCACGGTGGCCTTGATCGTCTCTGGCCAACTTCGCCGATCTTCCCACATCGGCAAACTACTCCACATTCCACCACGATCATCAGATCGTCCTCCCAAAGCTCGAGACTGAAAAAGAGCCTTCAAACCAAAACCTAGAACATTGAATAGGAACCACCCTCAAACCTGGAATCCATCTCTTTCTCGAAACTCCGACAACCAGAGTTGCTAAAACTCCAGCCAACCTTTCGCCTACCTCCAAGCTTCCATCCCTACGAGTTTGGTTGAACTCGATCAACCAAAGCAGACGATGTCCTCCAAATTCCGACCACAACCAAATTTAGTGTTTAAAACATGATCCTTAAATCCCCAACACCATGATGGATTGATCACCTTCCAGACATTTTTCCCACTATCTCCGATCATCCATCCCCCTTCAGAGAAGACTGCGACTAACCCAATCACCTATATCATCAGTAAATCCCAAATTTCCATTCCCAGTTCATACCAAAACTGCACCTAATTCTCCAAACTAAAAACTATGATTTTAGTTTTAAAATTTATATTTTTACATGATGTTTCAGATACTAACCCTGAAATTTTTTTATGAAGTTTAAATTTTCACTTATTTTTAGACTTGATCAGTTATTTGATTTCCAGAGTCATTTGAGTGTTTCTTTAACTTAAGTATAAATTTTAATCTAAAGTTGTAAATGAATCAAACAAGTTTGATTTGGAACTCTAGTTTAACAGAGACCAAAATCAATGAGTTTTGAATTTAAATCAAAACAAGAACCAAAACTGGAAACAGAGAAGTTGCATATATTCAAATGCATGCATACATCATACTTCAGCAGTTCAATAATATAAATACACAAATATACTTCATAATACAATAAGACATGCAATCAACATTATACTTAAAGTTTTAAAGGAGAAGTTACTCACCTGAAAAAAAGTTTTGAACGGAGAACAAATTCTGGAAGCTGCAACTTGATTTTCCTTTAGATCTTCTTCTTTGTTTAGTTGAGATGTATTTGAGTTTGTACAGGGTGATGCTTACTTTTCTTTTTCTGGTTTCTATCTTACTTACGATCTAGAACAAGAAATATTGTATATATAGAGAAAAGTTTTTGTATAGGGTAGGTATTAACTGGTACAAACATATCTCCTTGGTCAGAATTTTTATCTTGACCAGAATTTTTTTTTCCTTTCTTCTTAAAATCGAATCGATTTACAAAGGATTTGAAATGACTTTTGTTTTGTGCTGAGATGATAGTATTAAATGCAATGTTTCCTTACAAGTTAACATATTTATTCCATTTGATATGTATATGCATATATTTTTGTTTTTATATATACAAAGATGTTTTGTATGTAGATATTTTTTTTATCTTCTTGCATACACATATCACTTGCCTGGTTTTTGCTTTTATGTCTTATATGTTCAATATAAAATTGTTTTAGTTATTTGTATTGGTTTAACTTATGTTGCATATGTACAAACCTACTTATATACTTATTTTTAACATAAATCCTTATTATTTCTGTTTCTATTTTAAGCTTACTATCAAACACTTAATTAATATTCATATATTCTTATACTTATATTTAATATTGATAAGATTAATTTTATTTTAAATTATTATTATTATCTATATTACATTCATATGCATATATTTAGATTAAATGTTAATAATGTAGAGATTTTAAATTAAATTGAATAAGATAGATTCATTTTAAATATTTTTGAACGATATTATTTTGAATTTTCAAATCAAAGCTTCCTTTATAATACATACATACATACATACATATATATATATATATAAATGGTAAATGACAAAAAGTCTTATTTGTTTTTAGAAAAACAAGTTTGTATTTTATTTAATTAGATTAAATACTTATTAAAATAATATTGCCAAAATCCCGGGTCGTCACGTTCCTCCCCCTTTGAATCTTTTCGTCCTCGAAAAGGAACGAAGCTAGAATTATTAAAAAGCTTAAAATTAGATAAATTTTCTTTGATCATTTTTAAACTACTTTAAAAATCTATATAATATTACTAAAATAGTGTTTATAAAAATACTTTTATAACTCGATGTCTCAACCAGTCCATCCTTGTTCTCACAGAAATTCGGTCATACGTTGAACAGGCGTAGGACTGAAAATCTATAAGTACTTGTGAGATGACCCACTTTCTTACCAATTTTTTTTTTTAGTGTTATACATGTTTTTATTTTTTCCAGTGGTCATCTACTCAAGAGAACATCCCTTCTAGTTTCTCTCCTTTCCAGGATCTTTCAATCAATATAAAAATATTGTTATACTCAAATTATTTTGAACACTCATGTATGAAAACATGTGTGAATAATACCGTGTGTTTTTAAATCAGAGTAAAGAAGTTTTGGAAGCAAAGAAAATTTACTTTGAAATTTCCTGTGTGATTTCCCCCATAGCAATATAATATCCAAAAGTGGTTTTTCTGTCTTACTTGAATTTTTACAAGTTCCTAATGTAAAATTTTCTAATCTTAGCATTTATTTACACTCCTATGATTTTATTTTTACATCGACTGTATTTATTGCCCGTGCTTGTGTGTACATGTAATCTGTGCATGTATATGTCTTTGTAAATTTCAAGTACTCATTTTTCATTTTTACCAAAATAACTGAATCTTCCATAGGCCTTTGGGTTACTAAGTTTAAAATATTTGAAGATGGTTGAGCCTAGGCTTGATAAAGTGGTCAGGTTAGCCTTGCTTTTCTTGCATGCATTTATACACATTTTATAATCTTTTCTGGGCTTTCCTTTGGGTAATTCAAAACTTCTGTTTAACAGATTTCTACTTCATCTTTATACCTGAATTCCTCACCTCAACTACTGGATTTTTTCAGTTCATACATGTTTAACATCTCAGATTTCTTACTCTTTAATTAAATCATTCTATAAGCTAAGAAAAGAAACTTCATTACTCAGTGAAACATTTTTCAAAAGCAACCTATAAGTTCTAGCCGAGACACAAAATTAAATCCAATTCTTACAAACAGAAGACAACATCACTTTCTTTCTAAACAATTTGAACAACATAACATATCATATATTTGACTTAAACTTCTATTCTTAATATCAGAAAGCATGTAACTATTGCATCCCAATTCTTAAGAAGCTAACACATCCAGAGCTTGGTCATTGAAGTACTTATTTACCTGCACAATCACCATGGACTGCCTCATAAATTTATGAGACACCCAATGGTGAACAAACACACAAAGGGTCAGACAAAATTGTCTGGTATGAGCAATCTACTGAAATCATATCCTTATTCTAATTTTGTTTATTGTTTGAATATTTTTCATGAACAAAGGGGTATCAGTATCCTCTCTGTGCCATTTCTGTGAGGCCTATACTTATGTCAATGCAAACTGACTAAGTATGATTCAAGCAATTTAATTCAGGAAAAACAATCATAAGATTCAACAAATAAACATCCTAAGCCATCCAATATAAACACAAGTACAACCATCAAGTCCCTTTTAATTTTTTTCTTACAAGCCATTAGGGTTGCACCCAAACCTCACTTTACCCTACTCCTATTGTTCTTCATAAAATGTCAGTTTAAGATCTGTAGCTACTTTCTCTTGTTAATACACACATTGCCTGGGACCAATCTCTGTTAACCCAGCACACTCAGGCCCTTGGGTATAAACATACCATGTGTGAGCTTGCAATATTCCCCTTGCCAAGCCATCTTTTGTAGCCCAAAGATCTTTAGTCCTTAGTTATCTTACTAAGTGTTATTCCTTTTTTTCCTTAATTATGCTAATCCCCTCTGTAGATCACATTTCAATCAGAGAAAAAATAAATAACTCAGCCATCATGCATAAACTCAAGGAATATTGGATCATATTCCCATAAATATGGGTTTAATTACACAAACTGGTATTTATTCTCAATACACACATTATTCAGATCATGGGTTTTGAGTGGATCATGTTTATAAATATATGGTCATAAATAGTTTTCTCTGTTGCATCCATTTGCCTCTGGTTTAATCAGATACTCACAAATTCATGAGATCTGGCTAAACCATAAGCCTTTATTCAAATCTGGATTTATTTGTAAATATGGAAGTTCAGCACATGTATAACATTGCACTTCTATATTTCCTTTTATTTAATCATGGGACATAAACAACAACAATTCCATGCTGCAGTCCCATTTTCCCCATTTCAGACCATAGATTTACAACATAATTACTGAGATCTTAAATAGATAATTATATGCAGAAAACCCATAAGGGAAAGCATTTCATTTCAAGGTTAATCCATAACACAAATGATCATTTAAACAGGAGATCCATAAACCATATTTTCAGGGTATATCAATATGAAGGGTTAAACACTTAAAAAGATCATCAATACCAAGATAAACACAAATTATATAAATGAAATATAACACTATTTAGGCTGCCATGATATTTAGGACTTAATGCCAGGTTTTTCAGTGAGATTACTCACCTCACTTCATTTCCTAAGCCTTCCTTTTCCTTTGATCTTCTATTTCCTCTTATCCCTAATGGTCAGTGTTCCTCATTTCCTCTGGTTTGTATTTCCATTACTATATATTTTTTTTTCTGTTTAAAAATAATGACAGATCTCACTATCCCTTAAGCCCTCTTATAGCAGACCCTGGTTGCCACTAGGGTTTTAAAAATTTACCTAATGTCAATTTTACCCTGTCACTTATGATCAGCCTCTCATTCTATTTTAAGAGAAAATGGGTAAGTGGTCCTTATTTCTACTAACAGAAATTTTATCTCATTACCCCGGTCATTTTATTTGCATGATCTCTGTTTTTTTTTTTAAAGCTAAGGAAATTGCTAAAAGTAGATAAAGTATTTATTCAACAACTCATACCATTTCCATGCAATTTCTAATATTCTTTTTTTTTCTTCCAGCCTGTATTTGTTTGAAATACATGTATACTGCCTATATTTCTATCCTTGCCTAAACCTTGATTTTTTTTCTTTTTGCTCTTTTTAAGTATTCACCATCATCTGCATATATTTACTCCAGCCTACATATCTTTATTTCCTTTATACTAACTTGTTTTAAAGATATAACCATGTCTGCAATAATTATGTTTACTTGCCTATTTATTTGTAATTTATCCATTCTAACTCACAATTAATTCCTGCCTATTTCATCTTGCAGAAAATTATGTGCATGTGTGTGCACTGTCTTGTTCATAAAATTGCTTCACAAAATCAGGGTTATCACATATACCCCTCCTTTTAGGAATTGTGTCTCACAATTTTTTTCATACTTAGATTAAGTATTATCAATCCAGAAAAGCAATCATTTTCAAACCAACCCCCCTTTTTTTTTTAAACTCTATGCATTAAAAAAAACAAAAATTCATAATGCATATTTAATCAAAACATCTATCAGTATATATATCATACCTTTCATTCAATCAAACAATTGTGGATAATCATTTCTGATTTTATCTTCCACCTCCCATGTGCAATCATTTGGGTCAAGACTCCATTGCACTTTTACTAGTTTTATTTCTTTGTTTCTCAATTTCTTGATCTCCCTTGCAACTATGCCCACAGGCTTCTTCTCATATACCATTCTGGGGTCAATCTACACTTTCTCAGGGGATTTTAAAATTGTTTCAATATCATGAACCCACTTTCTTAACTGAGATACATGAAAAACATCATGCATTGTCCTCATTTCCTCGGGCAATTCTAACTTATATGCTACACTTCCAATTCTTTCTAGAATTTTATATGGTCCTATATACCTTGGAATCAACTTCCCTTGTTTTCCAAATCTCAAAATCTTTTTCATGGGTGATACTTTAATAAATACATAGTCTCCAACATCATATTGCACTGCCTTTCTCCTCTGATCAGCATACTTCTTTTGCCTGTCTTGAGCAGAAGCAATTTTTTTGCTAATCAAAGCTATCTTTTCAGAAGTTTCTTTTACATTTTCTGGTCCTAAGACCACCTTCTCTCCAGATTCAATCCAACTTGAAGGTGATAAACATGGTCTACCATAGAGTGCTTCAAAGGGTGCCATGCCTATACTACTGTGATAGCTATTATTGTATGCAAACTCTGCTAAAAATATGTGATCTTCCCAGCTTCCTCCCCAATCCAATATACATGCCCTCAGCATGTCTTCAAGTATTTTATTCACAATTTCTGTTTGACCATCAGATTGAGGGTGATATGCTGTACTCAAGCATAGATCAGTCCCCATTGCTTTGTGAAAACTTTTCCAAAATTTTGAAGTGAAGATGGTATCTCTATCACTTACTATAGTTTTTGGTATTCCATGCAATCTCACTACTTCCTTAATAAATAATTGAGCTAATGTGCATGCATTCCTTTCTGATTTTACAGGTATGAAATGAGCTGATTTAGTTAGCCTATCTACTACAACCCAAATACTATCATTTCCCCTCCTAGTTTGGGGCAAACCATCAATGAAATCCATTGATATATCTTCGAATTTCCACTGTGGTATTTGTAAAGGTTGAAGCATCCCTGAAGATCTTTGGTATTCAGCTTTTACCTGTTGACAAACCATGCACTTAGACACATATAATGCCACTGCACTCTTCATACCACTCCACCAATAATCTCTCTTGAGGTTATGATACATTCGGGTGCTTCCTGGGTGTATGGTATACTTGCTTTTGTGATAAGTATCCAAAATTTCTTGCTTCAATTCTTCAATGCTAGGAACACATATTCTTTTCCCTTTCTTCAAATAGCCTTGCTTATTCAATTGAAATCCTTCCACTGCTTCACCATTTAATATCTGAATCTTCTTCTCAAGTAAAAATGGATCTTGATCTTGTAGCTTTACAATTTTATTTTTCAATTCTGATCCCAAAGTAACAAAACTCAACTTTCCTATTTCTTCCTTCTCACTGCATATGTTCATATTTTCCACACTGTCCCTTTCCACCTCTGAATCAATCAGTAATGATAAAGTATTAAATTCTTCTATCATCAATCTAGCTATATTGGCATGTTGTCTACTTAAAGCATCTGCCACTTTATTAGCTTTGCCAGGTGTATACAATATTTCAAAATCATATGAGGCTAAGAGTTCAATCCATCTTTGCTGCCTCATGTTCAATTCATTTTGTGAAAACAAATATTTGAGTGACTTATGATCTGTGTATACTTCAAATTTAGCCCCTAACAAATAATGTCTCCATAACTTAAGAGCATACACTATAGCAGCCAATTCAAGATCATGTGTAGCATACTTTACCTCACTGGGCTTCAACTGTCTAGAGGCATAAGCTATCACTTGATGTTGTTGCATCAACACTGCCCCAAGTCCCTGACCACTTGCATCAGTATATATCACCAAATTCTCATTTCCTTCAGGCACCTTTAATATTGGGGCTTGTACTAGTACTTCTTTTAACCTCTCAAAGGCTTTCTCACACTCCTCAATCCAAACATAAGCCTGATTCTTTCTAGTTAATCTAGTCAATGGAATTGAAATTTTTGCAAAATCCTTTATAAACCTTCTATAATACCCAGCCATTCCCATAAACGACCTGACCTCTGTGACACTAGTAGGCCTTTTCCATGCTTGCACTGCCATCACCTTATTGGGGTCTACAGATATGCCTTTTTCTGATATCACATGACCTAAAAAGTTTACTTCATTTTGCCAAAAAGTACACTTTGAAAATTTTGCTTTCAAATTTTCTTGCCTTAATTTCTGTAGTACTATATGCAAATGATTCTCATGCTCTTCAACTGACTTAGAATAAATTAAGATATCATCAATAAATATCAATACAAATTTATCTAAGTATTTTCTAAAAATTCTATTCGTCAAATCAACAAAGTAAGAGGGAGCATTTGTCAAACCAAAGGGCATCACTAAAAATTCATAAAGTCCATACCTAGTATTAAAAGCTATGTATTTAATGCTTTCCTCTTCTACTTTCATTTGATGAAATCCTGAGGCCAAATCAAGTCTAGAGAATATTTTTGCACCACTCAATTGATTAAAGAGATCATCAATTCTTGGTAAGGGGTATTTGCTTTTAACTGTGATTTTATTTAACTCTCTATAATCAATACATAATCTAAGAGATCCATCTTGCTTCTTAACAAAACTACTGGTGCTTCCCATGATGAGCTACTAGGTTTGATAAAGCCTTTTTCTTCAAGTTCAACAAGTTGCTTTTTCAATTCTATTAATTCTTTAGGCCCCATTCTAGTTGGTCTTTTAACTATTGGGTTTGCTCCTGGAATAAGTTTAATAGAAAACTCCACTGGTCTATGGTTGACAACCCCCTTTACTTCACCAAACACATCAGCATATTGATTTACTATAGGGATTTCTTCTATTGCAGGCATGTGCTTTTCACCAGACAAAGTAATAAGGGTGGCTATGTTCCTATTCTTATTCACTTCACAAAGAACAACTGCTCTTTTCCCATCAGAAGTTCTCAAAGATATGGTAGAGATTTCCATGTTTATAACAACCCTATATTTTCTTAACCAATCAACCCCTAAAATAACTCCTATACCTGGGTATTTCAACACATATAGGTCTGCACTAAACACATATCCCCCTATATTCAATCCTAGTTGCATACACATCATACCCAAAACACAGGAATTTCCTAAAGGACTTTTAATAAGTAATGGCTTATCAACAATCATACAATTCAATTTTAGTTATTGTACAATATCATGAGAAATTAAGGAGTGTGTAGCCCCAGTATCATACACTACTACAAAAGGTATGGAGTGAATAAGCAAAGTACCTTCAACTTGGCCATGCTTCTCAACATTTGGTCCCTCAGTTGCTTTGCCTTTCACCTCCAAAGTACTCATTTTTCCTTGCTTAAACTCTGGGAAGTTCCTCCTTATGTGACCTTCCTTTCCACACTGGTGACATTTAAAGGATGCTAGTTTAGGATTTGTACACCTATTTTTCATGTGTCCCTCTTGTCCACAATTGTAGCAAGTGATTTTCTTCTTAACTTCAGCAGTTTTGATTTCTTCTGATTTCTTGGTGGAAGCTACCTCTGCTTTCTTTTTGTCATAAGGGTGAAACTTTCCCTTTCCCTTCTTATTTTGGTTATTTTTAAATGCTTTGAAATTTTCTCTGGCTTTATCAAGTTGTTCAAAGCTCAAAGCCAGATCCAAAACTTGATTAAAGGTCCTGTCCTTATATGGTAGCATAGCTCTACTAATGTGGGCATTCAGTCCTTGGATATATCTGCCATTTTTAGCCTCTTTAGTTGTGATAAGCACTGCACCGTACTTGGCTAAGGATTCAAACTTTTGTGTATATTCAGTTACACTCATAGTTCCCTGTCTTAGTTTAATAAATTCTTCTAGCAAAGATTCTTTAGCTGATGCAGGTACAAATCTCCCTTCCAACATCTCTTTAAACTGGTTCCATGTCACTTCCCCTTCAGGTCTTCCAGCTATAATAACTTCCCACCAATCCAAAGCTGCTCCTCTCAGTTGTCTAGATGCTATTAACCTCTTCTTTTGGTCTTCAACTTGCATATCAGCAAATATTCTATCCAAAATTCTGAGCCAATTTTGAACTCCCATAATTCCTTCTGTTCCATCAAAAGTCTTGCCTCCAAGATTGGTAAAGGTCTTGAGAAGTTTGGAAAGCTCTTCATGTGGATTTTCTTGCCTGTTACCTGCTCCATCCCTTAAGGCTTTCATAAATTCTTGCATATTCATCATAGGTGGTTCACTTGGTCCTACATCTTGTTGTCTAAGTCTCACCATAGTTCTATGGATACAATACTTAAGTTAGTCCATTATTTATTCTTTTATAAGTTAACCTATTCTAGCTTATTACCATTTAATCATAACAGATATTATATCAGTATAAAACAAAGCATTCAAGACAGTCAATGCTTTCACACATTTAAGACAAACAAGTTTATCTAAATTGTTTTTTTTTTTGCTATGTTATTTAACAACATAGCTCTGATACCAAATGAGATGACCCACTTTCTTACCAAATTTTTTTTTTTAGTGTTATACATGTTTTTATTTTTTCTAGTGGTCATCTACTCAAGAGAACATCCCTTCTAGTTTCTCTCCTTTTCAGGATCTTTCAATCAATATAAAAATATTGTTATACTCAAATTATTTTGAACACTCATATATGAAAACATGTGTGAATAATACCTTGTGTTTTTAAATCAAAGTAAAGAAGTTTTGGAAGCAAAGAAAATTTACTTTGAAATTTCCTGTGTGATTTCCCCCATAGCAATATAATTTCCAAAAGTGGTTTTTCTGTCTTACTTGAATTTTTACAAGTTCCTAATGTAAAATTTTCTAATCTTAGCATTTATTTACACTCCTATGATTTTATTTTTACATGGACTGTACTTATTGCCCGTGCTTGTGTGTACATGTAATCTGTGCATGTATATGTCTTTGTAAATTTCAAGTACTCATTTTTTATTTTTACCAAAATAACTGAATCTTCCATAGGCCTTTGGGTTATTAAGTTTAAAATATTTGAAGATGGTTGAGCCCAGGCTTGATAAAGTGGTCAGGTTAGCCTTGCTTTTCTTGCATGCATTTATACACATTTTATAAACTTTTCTGGGTTTTCCTTTGGGTAATTCAAAACTTCTGTTTAACAGATTTCTACTTCATCTTTATACCTGAATTCCTCACCTCAACTACTGGATTTTTTCAGTTCATACATGTTTAACATCTCAGATTTCTTACTCTTTAATTAAATCATTCTATAAGCTAAGAAAAGAAACTTCATTACTCAGTGAAACATTTTTCAAAAGCAACCTATAAGTTCTAGCTGAGACACAAAATTAAATCCAATTCTTACAAACAGAAGACAACATCACTTTCTTTCTAAACAATTTGAACAACATAACATATCATATATTTGACTTAAACTTCTATTCTTAATATCAGAAAGCATGTAACTATTGCATCCCAATTCTTAAGCAGCTAACACATCCAGAGCTTGGTCATTGAAGTACTTATTTACCTGCACAATCACCATGGACTGCCTCATAAATTTATGAGACACCCAATGGTGAACAAACACACAAAGGGTCAGACAAAATTGTCTGGTATGAGCAATCTACTGAAATCATATCCTTATTCTAATTTTGTTTATTGTTTGAATATTTTTCATGAACAAAGGGGTATCAGTATCCTCTCTGTGCCATTTCTGTGAGGCCTATACTTATGTCAATGCAAACTGACTAAGTATGATTCAAGCAATTTAATTCAGGAAAAACAATCATAAGATTCAACAAATAAACATCCTAAGCCATCCAATATAAACACAAGTACAACCATCAAGTCCCTTTTAATTTTTTTCTTACAAGCCATCAGGGTTGCACCCAAACCTCACTTTACCCTACTCCTATTGTTCTTCATAAAATGTCAGTTTAAGATCTGTAGCTACTTTCTCTTGTTAATACACACATTGCCTGGGACCAATCTCTGTTAACCCAGCACACTCAGGCCCCTGGGTATAAACATACCATGTGTGAGCTTGCAATATTCCCCTTGCCAAGCCATCTTTTGTAGCCCAAAGATCTTTAGTCCTTAGTTATCTTACTAAGTGTTATTCCTTTTTTTCCTTAATTATGCTAACCCCCTCTGTAGATCACATTTCAATCAGAGAAAAAATAAATAACTCAGCCATCATGCATAAACTCAAGGAATAATGGATCATATTCCCATAAACAAGGGTTTAATTACACAAACTGGTATATATTCTCAATACACACATTATTCAGATCATGGGTTTTGAGTGGATCATGTTTATAAATATATGGTCATAAATAGTTTTCTCTGTTGCATCCATTTGCCTCTGGTTTAATCAGATACTCACAAATTCATGAGATCTGGCTAAACCATAAGCCTTTATTCAAATCTGGATTTATTTGTAAATATGGAAGTTCAGCACATGTATAACATTGCACTTCTATATTTCCTTTTATTTAATCATGGGACATAAACAACAACAATTCCATGCTGCAGTCCCATTTTCCCCATTTCAGACCATAGATTTACAACATAATTACTGAGATCTTAAATAGATAATTATATGCAGAAAACCCATAAGGGAAAGCATTTCATTTCAAGGTTAATCCATAACACAAATGATCATTTAAACAGGAGATCCATAAACCATATTTTCTGGGTATATCAATATGAAGGGTTAAACACTTAAACAGATCATCAATACCAAGATAAACACAAATTATATAAATGAAATATAACACTATTTAGGCTGCCTTGATATTTAGGACTTAATGCCAGGTTTTTCAGTGAGATTACTCACCTCACTTCCTTTCCTAAGCCTTCCTTTTCCTTTGATCTTCTATTTCCTCTTATCCCTAATGGTCAGTGTTCCTCATTTCCTCTGGTTTGTATTTCCATTACTATATTTTTTTTTTCTGTTTAAAAATAATGACAGATCTCACTATCCCTTAAGCCCTCTTATGCCAGACCCTGGTTGCAACTAGGGTTTTAAAAATTTACCTAATGTCAATTTTACCCTGTCACTTATGATTAGCCTCTCATTCTATTTTAAGAGAAAATAGGTAAGTGGTCCTTATTTCTACTAACAGAAATTTTATCTCATTACCCCGGTCATTTTATTTGCATGATCTCTGTTTTTTTTTAAAAATCTAAGGAAATTGCTAAAAGTAGATAAAGTATTTATTCAACAACTCATACCATTTCCATGCAATTTCTAATATTCTTTTTTTTTTCTTCCAGCCTGTATTTGTTTAAAATACATCTATACTGCCTATATTTCTATCCTTGCCTAAACCTTGATTTTTTTTCTTTTTGCTCTTTTTAAGTATTCACCATCATCTGCATATATTTACTCCAGCCTACATATCTTTATTTCCTTTATACTAACTTGTTTTAAAGATATAACCATGTTTGCAATAATAATGTTTACTTGCCTATTTGTTTGTAATTTATCCATTCTAACTCACAATTAATTCCTGCCTATTTCATCTTGCAGAAAATTATGTGCATGTGTGTGCACTGTCTTGTTCATAAAATTGCTTCACAAAATCAGGGTTATCACAACTTGGTAAACCTGTTTCAACACCCAGTGAAAATACTTGGGAAAATAATTTATTGAAAATATAGAAAACAGTTTTTGAAAATAGAGGAAATATCTTTGGTGAGAATGCTTTGGAAATCATCACCCCCATCCATGATCGCAGTCACATTCTGGGTTACGTTGCCATCACAACAAAAGTCCATGCAACTGTAGGCACTCCACGCCCCTCGATTACGCCATGGAACCCACAACAGATCGCATTTACATTCCAGGGTTACATTGCCATCGCAACAAAAGTCCATGTAACTGTAGGCATCTGCGCCCTCGATTTTCGCTGTCAAAAATGAAACTTCTCCACTCCCACATAGGTCGCAGTCTACCGATGTAAAATTAAACGTAGACCGTTGGCTTTCAGCAGCACACATGACTTTCGCTATATTACAATAGGTCGCAGTCTACTGATATAAAATCAAACACAGACTGTTGGCTCTCAGCGGCACACATGACTTTCGCTATGGTCTACAGTAGATCGCAGTGACGTCGAGTTACACTGTCGTCACAGCATAACCTAAATGCCTCTGTAGGCATCAACGCCCTCGACTTTTGCTACAAACTACCCATAATCCTCAGGAACTAGTTTTGTCCGGACTCCTCACAGGATCAACTTTATAACCCCCCCTTAGGGTTCAAGGCAGTACCACCATGTGGCACTCCTGAGAAGTTCATTTCAAGGGAGCGCCTTTTTCCCCAGAGCCATTATCAAAACACTTTATACTATACACATACAGTATCTTTCAAATCATACCCCTAGTATGAATCTCAAATAAATCTCCTTTCTCAAAATCGATTATCCCAAAATCGATAATTCTCAAACTAGGCTTTCCAAATTCCAATATTGATTTTACCCAAAAATTAAAAGCCTTTCCAAATCCAAAGGTTCCCAAAACCTTTTGCCCAAAATACTCATAAGATCCTTTATATATATATGTATGTATGTATATATATATATATATATATATTAAACTTTGGATCATTTCAAACTTGTATAAATCTCCTTTTATACTTCAAACACCTTCAAAATCCTTTTCTTCCGACAATAGATTCAACAAGGGGAGATTTATCTTATGTAACAAAGATATATAACTTTGTTTATTCAAAATCAAATATTCAAATTTGATTACTCTTTTTTTATAAGGTTATTTCCATCTTACTTATCATCATAAAAATATCCAACTTTCACTTTTATCCATTGTATATTTCACAAAATATACTTCCGTTTCAAAAGAATTCATTTCGCATTTCTTATTCACAAATTTTCAATGTCAATTTCATTCAAATCTGTACGATATACACTTATCATCTGTACGCTATACCAATCTAATCGCTCACTCGATCATACAATTTCACTTCTGAACTAGTATCGTCCACCCGACTTCCTAGTGCGGACTCAGATCTGGTTTCTTGATCAGAAACCGTCATTCTCCTGGCATAGCCATAACTATGATAGTGAATATCCAGAACCAACACTACAAAAAAATGCAATATCCATATCACTAATAAATAGCGTTGCCGCTTTGTATAATATTAAAATCATATGAGGTATAATTTTCACTGCTACGTCATGAAAAGGCGGGAACAAAAATTTTAGGCGGTCACGCGTTTTGTTTCAACGCTACGCATTATCTTCCCCCTTTTCCCTTTGTCTCCTGAAAAAGAAAGAAAAGACTCCTCTCCCTCTTTTCTCTTCAAAATCCCCTAAAACACATCAGGTCCTTCTTCAAAAAAACCCTAAATCAAATCAAATCACCCGATGCCCCTCCAATATGAAGAACCGTCCCACTTTGTCTCCCTAAATCACACACAGTAAATCCAGTGCTGCTCCAATCCAAAGAACCACCATCAAGGTACCTATTTAGTTACAAAGTTTGAAGATTGTTTAACTGTTTTATATGTCGTCAGAGCCCTAATTTGTTGTAAGAAATATTTTTTAAGTTCAAATAAGTGCAAGTTTTCTGAATTTTTATTCAACTTCATAATGGTTATGGCTTAGTTTTTCATTGTTGTTGAATTAACGAGTCTAAAGTGAACTAGTACTTTTTTCCTGTAGTTGAATATCGAATATACAATGCACTAGTCACCTATATTTGTAACAGTCTATATCTAACCTACCTGCTATGTGCTGAAGCTTCTGTTTTGATTATTTGCAATATTTGAGTTCTACTTACATTTATGTTATTATGACTAAATAATGTTTGGCCCAATGTCATGCAGTTTGCTTTATTTCAGTTAAGCTTTCAGTGGAATAACATGAGATATTGATCCTAATGCCATGCAGTATATGGACTAATAAGGAAGTTCATATAGTTCTTTCAAAGCATCTATTCTCTCTTATATTGTACTTCTTAATAAGTAATATGATTTTACTAGCTTATCTAATACAATTAGAATAATTATAGTCTATACCCAAAAAAAAATTTGTATGACAATGTCAGTATAGAGTAATATTAGCTCTCTATACTAAATTATATAATCTTTCTACATGATTTTAGGCTAGGGTTAATTATATTTTCTTTTGTCTTCTTCAGTGTTTTGAGAATCAGGGTTGTGTTTTGAAGTTAGCAGATATAATGGCTAGTTTGCATCGGTAATCAGTTAAAAGCCTTGACACTTCCGTCGGTCCTAAGCGATTCACTGTAATTTATGACTATACTCATTGTTATTTTTACACCTCTTTATTGGATTACGTAATGAATTTGTTTATTCCATTTCTTCTTCTTCTTTTAGTTCAAAAGTAGTACTAAAAAAATTCAGGAGATAAAGATAAATGTTTATAGAAACCTGGAAACCAGAAACGATATGCCCGACTTTTATGCTGGATGAGCTACTGAAGGGGAGGGTAAGTTTTGATTTGTTTTTTTGAAAGAATTTTTTTTTATGGTGTATGGGTGCTTGGAATTTCAAATTTCTTATGCAGATTTTTGCTTTAATAGAAATATTTTTGTTAATAGTGATGTATGCTAGGAATTTCAAATTCCTTAAGCAGATTTTGTGAGATAAAATTAAATTTTGAATCAGTTGATTGACTGTTGTTGTTTTGATCAAGAAACTAGATACAACAAAGGACTTTATGATGTTTTTTTCTGAGACGATGCCATTAGTTCAGACTTCGGAGCTGATTTTGTACTACAAGGAGAAGATTTTCTCTGAACTAATGAGCAGAATCAATATGAAAGCTCATTTATCACTTGAATCGATTTTGGAGTAAGTGTTCTATTTCAGATGTTCCTTTCATTTATTTTCATTATGTGCATTATTATTAAGTAAAGATGCTACTGGATGGTGAAGCATGTCACAGGCTACCTTCTGAAATTACTGGCATTGAATACACTAAACAAATTTATTTTCTTGAATAATAATACCTTTTGTGATGGTTACTTGCATCTTAATGTGGAAGTAAGATAATGATTACAACAACCAATGTGTTGTTGCACATATTAATAGTAATACTGTAAAAAAATATCAAAAAATAATTTATTTTGTTTGAAGTATTATGCTGATGTTATTGCAAACAAAAATGCAGTTGTACATTGTAATCCGAAATACAAACATGAAACCAATAAAGACTAATTTTTTTTTACGATTTTTTCTTTTAAGAGTTTCCTGTGCTTCCTGTTTTTATATTTATATATGGTTCGAATGATGCAATAATTACTTTTGTTTTATTTTTTTGCGCTGAGTGATCAACGTGTTATTATTTACCTGTTCTTTTGCTCAGGCTGGTTGTAGCATTTTGCAGAGATATCTTGCAAGATTTTACAGAAATTTCAAAATGTCGAGATAAATCATAAGGTTTTCATTTATAACATTTCATTATGTTCTCCCCCATTTTTTAAGCAACTGTATAAAAAAAAAATCTTGTCATGGCAAACTATTGTTCTTATCTCTATGTTTCATGTCATTGGTAGATATCGCTTACTATGTAATTGAAGTTTATTATCCCTTCTTTTACTAAAATCACCATATCATAGTTCCAATCCTATGATATAACATACATGATAAATTAATAATAATCATATTAAAAATTGAATAAGTTGATTTGTATCTTTATGCAACAGTGTACATCATAAGTTACCCAATGGAAAATAACATCAGAAGTATTAACATGATCGAGTTCAGAATGATAAGTACGTTGGTAATGCAAACTCAATTTATTTGACAGTATGCTTGCATATTACCTTAGCATTAAACAAGGTTACTTGATTCATGATTGCTTCATTATGCATTGGGATTTGGTATAGGCATGTCAAGTAATCAAGTACATGGTGTGTTTTAATGAAGCATTAAGTTAATATTGTATTTGGAATTCTACATATGTTCTAATTCTCAATTCTCTGTTTTTCAATATGTGTGCGTTATATTGATTACTGACAAAATCAACAAAAAAAGAGATCATTCATCTATTCTGCCTAAAAAGTTCCTATTCGGATCCTTTATTGCTGTAACTAGTAGATGATTATAACCATTCAGTCCTTACTCCTGAATATTGCAATATTTACGCTGCATGTACAACAATTTCTTGGAAAGATATATTGATTCTACAGTTAATATTCTTTAAGATGGCGGTCGCCATAGCCCTGAAACCCTTTAGCAGGTAATGCTATCATTTATATAGTTGGTGGATTCCAATTATATAGTTTAACAAGCCAGCGTGACACTATGATTCGAGGTCTTCCCATCTCGGCATCATATGATCGAGTACTTGCAGAAATACCTTATAAAGAACGTTGGTGGTTTTCTTAGGTGAGCAATCAGTTTGAAAATATATCATATATACTTATAAACACCTAATATTTTCTTATTTACTTCTTTTCTTTCTATTCTGATGTCGTGTTATAGCTCCAATAAGGTTTTATGAAAATTATAATGTGCAAGATTTAATGGCTGATGCGGTTTCACTTTTGCTGGGGACCTTATCGAAGATTGGACCATCAACTGAACGTAGAAAAGGTATAACTTGGTTGTATTTTATACTTGATCTCCTATTACTTCAGTTTGATATTTCTCAATTGGATTCAAAGTGTGATAACTGATAACATGTTGAACATCAAATCAAATGTAGCAGACATGATAATCTTTATATGTTTTGTTGAATATCAACAACATGCAAATAGCAGTAAGTAATATAATCTTCCTACAATGTTTCCTCTTATGTTAAGATAATTTCATTCTCTTCCACTATTATTTACGATTAAAAGTAAATATATGCAAAGTATACATGAATAGAAACCAAGTGTTGAGTTTTTGTATGTGTTTGATTTCTGTATTGCCATGCACTTATAAAAACACATGTAACTTTGAGTCTATAGCACGAAGGAAACAACTAATTTAAATAATTGCGTTCATTCACCTACCAGTGATAAACGGTAATCTCTATGTTTTAGTATAAAATAATCAACTTTCAAACTAACGCCAGTCATCCAATCTTATTCCAGCACATGCCCGTCTGCAAAGCACGGATTCCATTCTAGTTATATCATAAATAGTGGGATATAATTTATATTTGACTAAAATTTGTATTTAAGCATTCAAAATTTTGCAGAAATAATGTAATGTTTTGACTCAGAGAGTTGTAAAGAATCGAAGCATCTTAAATTCCCTTGTTTATTTCCTAAAAAAATAAACTATAAAAGTAAATATTCTCCGTTGAAACTTTAACAAATTTCTTCATCTTATTCCTTTTTAAACTTTTTAAATAGAAAACATTTTGTTACTTACTAAAATTTCACAATTACACCTAAATAATTGAATATAGAGAGAAAGTTGTTTGTTGATATAAATGTTAATCTTCAAAATCTTTTCATATAAATCATTTTCTGATCTCTTGAATCACCTGTTCCATATTACAACCTATATATGGAGCATCATTTGACTCTAAGGACTGGAAATATATTTACAGAACTGTATTTAGCGACGTCATTACTCTTCAAAGTCTTCTGCATTTCTATAAATTTATGATGGAAATTCATGTTTTCATAGTCTGGTTTTCAACTTCATCGGCCTTATGAACCGAGTTTCATTTCCTATTCTAGACAACTCAAAATATTGTTTCTTGGTTGCTTCACTATTTTCATATCTCGGGTTCTGTACTTTCATACATTTTTTCCATTAACTTTGGCCAAACTTGTCTTCCTTTCTCCTTCGTTTTGCGGTCATGGTTCTCCAGCTAGGCTATAGTATAAGCAAAAATTTAAGGCTCTAAACTATGGTGAGTGTTATTTTCATTTAGATATAGTGTTGATCGTCTAAAGGAGATTTCTACAAGCAACAATTTCCATGTCCATACTAACACTTCTGAAAGTTTTTTCTATTGACTTGGGTATAACACATCTTTTGTAACCTAGTTGAGCAACAGCTGCAATACATTTATCCATTCTTGCAACCTATAAAGAAATAATATTAATATCAAATCACAAAATGGGATTAAGCCAACACAAATACCTTTATAGCTAGCCTTTTAAGGGATGCTAGAATTTTATTACTTATATCACACTTTTCATACCACAACATAAGAAGCTATTTTAAAATTTGAGTTGAATTAATTTTCTCAAAAACACATTTTCTTACGATTTAGAAATGTTAATGGTACATCCCTCACTTTGGTATTAAAAAGTAGAAAAATGATTTTTTTTATGGTATTTTTAGAAATGTTAATAGAAAAGCTTAAATCTAAATGCTCTTAGCACCTATCTGCGTTTAATATTTTTCATCATAAAACATTTTATTCAAAGAGAATTGTGTCATTGGTGGGGTAAAATTATTGCATAGTTAAAAAAATTGATTCTTATTACCATAAAATATGTAAGTTAGACAAAGCATTTCCAAGAGTACAAGGTTAAAAGATTCACCGGCTAAGTATTAGTGAATTCTTCTCAATTAAACATCGAAAAATATCAACCAAAAGGTTGAACCTTGGTAAAAAACATATATGAATTTATCTGTTTTTAGTTATATGTACGATTAAAGTCCAAGTTGCAATTTCTTTTATTATGTAAGTCAAAATTGCAAATAACTTAGAATAATGAAAAGCGACCAATGAATGTAGTAGGGCCATGAACATTGTGTGTGATGTTTGCTTTGCTTGCAAAATTAGGCATCAAGTTAAGGCAATAAACAGAGTATGTCAGAGGTGCAAAGTAACATGGAATAACAAGGAAATAGCCATAATAAATCCCTAAAAAAAGGGAGAAATTGAGGATTTATTTAAAGAAAACAAGCAATGTCAAGTATTGTGAATTTATTATTACCCTCAAGATTGATCATGAAACTTTGAGAGTTACTAGCATTAACACAGTGATGAAATTACTGAAACCGGCATAAATTTGTACGTATGTGCATACTATACCTATAAAACTGACATGGTTGACAAACATTTCATCATACCATTACATGTTACCAACATTATAGTTATAGAGTATAGTGAACTGTTATTTAAATTTTTGATCTTCAATGCATCATATCATGCGGATGTTAGTTGCAATTCTCATTTCTGTACCTAAGTTGTAGCTTATTGCTCTTTAAAGGTCTCACTGGAAGATTTTGGCCATGGCTGGGAATGTTCTTATTGAGCTCATACAATTGATACAAATACAAAAACCAGTGCCTTAAAACAAAAATGTACTTCTACCTTTTTTACATATCCATGACACTTTTATTGAAAAATAGAAAACAAATTTGTCAAGTATAGACTACAAGACTAAAGGGTGATACATTTAAAGATCTTCTATAAACACCCCTTTGCATATAGCTTAAGTTCCATAGACTGGTCTATGAACAGGAGCATCGAAGCTCTTTATTGCTTCCATCCAAGGCTTTTCTATTACTAATAGTGAACTTGTCGAAATACAATCAACGAATAAGTTTGGACATTGGTATCAAGGTTATTGTTTGCTAGATTTTTATTCCCTCCATATAAGTTTTTGAAGCATGATAGTAGAATACTAGTATATATGAAAAATACCATCAGATGTTTATTTTATTTTTTCTTCATTTCATTGCAGGAAGTGGTTTGATGCAGGGAACGTTAGTTGCTTCAAATTTTTTGCGTTGGTGCTTCAAATTACTAGTGATTACTCTTTGCAGGTTTGATGTGCATGAGCTGACAAGCGGAAGACTAAGGGATCTTGTTTTTTCATGTAATGTTTTGTTTTGAAATTATGTACTCTAAACTTATGTACCTATTATCAACTATGTAAGACGATATATATTTTGTCATTTGCAATCAAATATGCTTTGGTAGTATATTATGCTTTTGCTATTACATTTTTTGCTTTTGATTTTTGCATTTAGAAATATAGTTTTGTATTTTGATTACTATTGAAATGAGCAATTCAGATAAGATGAAAGATAGCGTTTGTAGGATACTATAGAAAGTACATCATAATATTAAAATTAATAGCGCAAAAAAGGTGCTATGTAAACAGAAAGTACAACGCTATAGAAACTAATTATATCAAAGGCGCTATAGGAAATAATATAATAGCGCAGGAAAAGAGCTATAATAATGGTAAACGCTATGGAAAAGAATTTTTATAGCGTTGATTCCAAGCTATGACAAATTTATTAACACTATAAATTAAAAATTGAGATTTGTAGTAGTTAAATAAAATTGCATGAATAAAACGCTATGAAAGTCGATATAGATAAAACGCTATCAAAAGGATTCAATAGTGCTGAACAAGTGCTATAAAATGTTCTATTCAATAGCGTATAATATAGTGCTATCAGATGTGTCAGGGCTATTATAACATGTCGTTATATAGCGTCGTCACTAACGCTATGAAAATCTATTATAGCGTTTTTTGTGCGCTATTAAGAGGTAAATCTGTTGTAATGCAACAACACATATTCAGGTTCGCCGTCGAAAATCGAGTTAAAAATCCCAATTCGGATCGATATGACTATCTCCAAATTCTATGCTCGAATCTGGATCAAATCACTATGCGAATAGAATAATATACGTACTTCCTACGTATTTATCTTCACTGATTATCAACTAAATCAATTTCTCTTTCTATTCACATTTCCTTTAATTTCTATTCACATAATCACAATTATTTCAATTCCATCGGATTATCACTTTAATTCTTATCTTAATCGGGTAATTCAATCATAAACAGTTTGCACTCTGACTGGCTTCAATTTAGAAAATCGCTTGAATTTTTTATAAAATAGATAAGTAGTTGAAAAATAATTATTAATTTGTAAAATATCTGTAAAATAGTTAACAAAATGTAAAATAGTTGGAAAATAGTTAAATACTATTAGAAATTTTAAATAATTGCAAAATAGTTGTAAAATAGTAAATAATTTGTAAAATAGTTGAAAAATAGTAATTAGTTTATAAAACAGTTACAAAATAGTTGAATAATTCCAAAAGTAGTCATAAAATAAGTATAAGATAGTTTTGGGTTTAATAAGAAAGGTTGTATATATAATAAATAACTTGGAAAAATAGAATTGTACTAAAACAATTTATTTTGAAAATAGTCTAGAGTCAAACTGTTCAATTCCCAATTTCCATATCCAATCAACTCAATTTAAATTTCACTTCCATTTAAATTGACTCGGTTCCAATTTAAATAACTTCAATTTCCATTGAAATTGATTTAACCCCAATTCAAGTTGAATCGATCTTGATTTCTTTCCAAATTCAAATCAAATTCCATTTGATTTTAAACTTATTCAACTTTAATTACAATTCCAAATTATTCCAATCAATTTGGACTAATATCAATTGAACCCACTTCAATTTCAAATCAATCCAACTCAAATTTTCCATTTGAATTTTTAAACTTCACATTAATTATATTTATAAGTTCAAAAACTTATCATCTTGGGTATCACATCTCATTTCAAATTTTAAACTCAATATTTAGAGTTTATTTCAAATTTTCTTTGGTATTATGTATATCCCTTATCCCTTATATATACAGGGTTATTTCCCTTGGACACTAAGGTACACCTTAAAATCTTAAACCACTTTTGGTTTTTTTAATCCAAAACAAATTTCTCTTAACATTTTGAAACAATTCAAATGTTTCTAGTTTAGGTTTTAAAATTCCACAATTTAAAACCCACTTCTATTTAGAAGTTATACTCATCTTAAAAGTTACTTCATTTTGCTTACTTATTAACAAATATATCATTATTAAACACAATAACTATTTATGATAATAACCAAGATTATCATATCTGGAAACCAATTCAATATTATCTTATTCTGAAAGTTTTCCCAAATTCAAGATTTAATTTTCAGTTTGGTTTACCACTTAGTTCTCATTGTTTCTATTTAATTCCAATGATTTATCAACCAATTAACTTAATATTAGAAAAATTATTGCTTTATATATTAAAATATAAGCTTATATAAAATCGTTTAAAAATTTTATATAAGAAAATAACAAGTATGCTCTCATACACTACACCAGAATCCTCATTTCGCAACGGCTTTAAGCCGTTGCAAAATGATTTCGCAATGGCTTTGAGCCGTTGAGAAATGGGCAGTGGTAAAAATTTCGCAACGGCTCTTGTCCGTTGCTAAATATAATTTTGCAACGGCTAAGGGCCGTTGCAGAATCTTATTTAGCAACGGCTCATAGCCGTTCCGGATTTAATTTCCCAACGGCTTAAATCCGTTGTTAAATGTAGACGTATAACTGTTGTTTTACCTATTAGCAACGGCTTTAATCCGTTGCTAATTACTATTTTTTTTTAAAAAAAATCGAAATTTTTTCTCTGTACCAGCGACAGTCATTTCATTATCATAATTAATAAAAAAAATTTGCAAATTTAACGCTATCACAGAAGAAAGATTATTAAACCAAATATTTTTCATGCATTAAACACAAACCAAACATAACAAATGTTTGAATTATAATGTTCAACATAACACATACCACTATATAGTACAACAGCGAAATCAATACATAATACTACATTGCAATCTTATGTTTAACCTGCCTTGGTTGATTAGTCTTATGCCGCACAAATACAAATTATGAGTGCTCGCACAAATACAAATACAAATATTAACCTCTTCACAAGCAGGACAAAACAACAACTTAGATATGTCATATGAGGAGTCCCGCCACTAAGTGAGCACATAACCTCTTCAACTACAAGTGCTGGAAAACCAATATCATCTGCACATAACAAAAATCAACCAGAAGGATATTAATATGAAGCATGAGTGGTTTGAATACAGATAGTAAATCAGATATGTCATATGAGGTGCACTACTCTGTTGTACGCATGTGGCTTAGACAATGTAACAAATGCAGACTGGAAAATGTCAAAGATGTACCGGTTTACCATAGCGTTGTATATTTGCTTTTGGTCACAACAAGGTAAGTAATATCGTGCTGTACCAAACATGAGAATGGAACAGTTAGCTTTATAGGATGGTTAGTAGAGTATGAGTAGGGTGTAAGAGCTGTGATGGTGGACCATAGCTGAAAGTAATATGCAGTTTTTGGTGAGGAAAAGTCGGAAATGAAATTCCAACCTTTTCAAAATAAAATCAAAGGCCCGATGTTTCAGCGAATTATAGCTAATAATCCTCGCATAATCTAAACGATAAATCTCCAGCTAAAAAATTTACGAAACACCAACAAAGCCATCATTCTCCTATCCCCTAATAATCCTCGCATGTTTATATATCTGTTTATCATCATTCGCATTGAATTAAATGGAGGAGTGGATAAAGCATATGAAGTTTTGCCATGTATATAATATAGCAATGCATATAATTAGATTAATTTAAATTGGATAGCTAATCATATGTTTTCATTTTGAGACATTATAAAATGGGAAAAGGGACCTATGTAAGACGAAAATAGGTTTCCAATTTGTTTTTCTATAGGCGTGAGGAGAAACCAACTTCAGTGCATCATATGATTCCTTCAATAAAAGGAATGGGAACTGTACAAAACCAGCATGTCACAATCCTACTTTAGTACTATGAAACCAAAATCTATGATTGCAAAGAAATAGAAAAGCAATGTAGTTGGTATAAGTGGAATTAATCTGGACTGCATCGCAAACAAACCATCGTTACTTAATGCATATTCTATGCTCGGATTAATTAATTGATCAAAAAATAGGTTGGTAGTTATGGAGTAACATGAAAGATGGTTAGTTATAGTTGTTTGCGTATGGATGGAAGCGTTAATGCTTTCTGTGCACGGTGTTGGTATACTGTGTAGATTTTTTTTGAATTCTTTCTTCTCTTTGAGGAGTGCGTGAGTGTATTTTCGTGCGAGTTTCTTAGGTGAGTTGCTGTCATCTTTGTAGTATTTGCACTTGCTTGGCGTATGTAGATTGTAGACCCCTTTGCACTCATTTTTGTAATTAATAAAAGCATTAACTTTTTTAGTGAATAGTAATAATATGTTGTCACTTATATTTGTGTTGTTAACTTCATATTCTTTCAAATTAACATTTTTCTTTTGTATAAATAATTCCAGTATGACAACACTTTGATTTAGGCTACTAGGAGGAACCAAATAAAACCTTCAGATTTCGACTAATAAAGCCAATGACTGTTATGCAGGGATTCACTAAAACCAACCATTACTGCAACTTCAACAACTGTACTTCATCCATATCCCAAAATAACTCACTGCCTACTTTTGCACCAGCCACACCATACATTACTAACCACCATCTTGCAGTACTTCTGCCCACCTACTTCATTCAACGAAACCAACAACTACAACTCCTCCTCTGCAATTTCAGCCACCAAACTTCACCACCATCATCTACTGCATATTATCACTGCCTCCATCTGCCTCACTGTCACACTACAACACTGTCACACTGCTAACATACTTCCTCTTCCTATTGCAAACTACCTTCCACTTCACCCGAACTCCTCCTGCCACTTCGTCCTACATCATTTACTTCATTCACCTATTCCTGCCTTCTTTTACTACCAATCAACTGCCATTAAACACTGCCCTCTACCCAACAACAAAACTCCTACACACCAACTTGCATCGCTTCAACACACTTCTACCATACATACATACCACAGTGCATACATACATCCCTTAACTTCTGTGCACTTCCATCAAAAATCCGCCTGCATGCTCAAACCCATCATAAACTTCACTACCTTCATACCTACATGTGCATATCTCCACATCCCCATACCTTCTGCTTTTCCATCCCCTCTACAACATTGCTTCAAACTTCACTGCTTCAAACACTCGTGTTGCCTATCAACAAACAGCAACCTCCCATCAACAACATACACGCAACAACCATACTCCATTATTAAGTGCAACACCAGCCTTACAATCTGGCAATAACCATCAACTTAAACCACAAACATCAGACCACCACCTTCTTTCCACTGAACCACATCCAACAACAACCTTCAGTCATAAAATACTACACCCTACATCACTGCCATCCCCGTCAAACAACACTTCTCTAACATCACTGCAACAATATACAAGAATTTTTGTTTTATTTGCCTCCAGTAACTCAATTGCTGTTATAATCATCATTCGCTTTCAACTCACCATAACCCTGCTACATCATCATTACAATTCCAAACCGTCTTTCATCATTCCACTGTCATCACAACTACCTCTGAACTCCTCCTCTACAACAATCAATACAACATTTTCAGACTGCCGCAATTATCCTTCAGCTAACCACAACTTCACCTCCTCCTTCGACATCATCTTACTTACAGCCTCACAAACCACCAAACCTTCAAATAAAACAACTGCTTTCCCTCAAACTTCAAAACCACCCAGATAAGCAAAACCTGAACCAATTTCTCCATCTCCAACCCGAATCAACCAATATCTCCAACCTCCCACCTGAACCAACCCCCAACCTTTAATCAAACTCCACCTCACTCCTCCTATCCAAATGGAACCACACCCGAACCAACCTCCTATCGAAATTAAATTCCTAATTCACTAACCTTCCACTGTCTTCCACCTGAAATCATCCCACTTCCTGCTTACATCCTTCTCTCCAGCCTCGGTACCATTAAACAAACAATCACCAACTCTCACAAACACTTCACAAAACATTCACCAGCCCTGCGCTTAACCACTGCCAAAACTGCTTGCACCTACTTCATCATTGCAAACTTCCTCTGCCTCTAACTCCACCTCCACCTCCATCCCTAACTTCACCCTCTTTTACCTTCTTCCTACAAACATCTACTGCTCCGCCCCACTGCAGCACTTCACAACTCTAAGCCACTGCCTTCGCTGCAAAACAATCCTCAATCGACCAAGCAAACCTTCCACCATTTAAATGCCTGCAACCCATACTTCATCAATAACAACACAACAAACTACACCTCCATACCCTCTGCCATTGCAATACATATTTTTCATGTTACACATCTCTGCCACTCACTTCTCCTACATTACAGCAAACTGCATTCCATACAACATTTCATACATCTCCTCGGCCTGAAAATACACTTCACCGTCTCTTTCATACATCATTTTGCACTGCTCAAAATTGTTCAACATTTAACTCCTACAACCCGATACGTCGTTGTGACCAGTTTCTTGCTCAACCCCTTCAAACTGTTATACATTCGCAAACCATATTCACTTCTGTTTTCACCCAATTCACATTCATATACAACATCTGCATATCCTGCCTGCTTCCTTCACTTTTCAACTGCAGTACATCATTTCACTCTGCAATTACTCCCAGGCGCTCTGCCATAATCACTACTTCGCACTCCATCAATCAAAAACCACTGCTACTTCTTGCCACCGATCACCTACCATTCACCACAAAGCTGCTTGCGCATCAAATAAAACATCTACCCATTTCTTTTCATGCCCATATACAACTGCATACAACTGCATCACTGAACGTACCTACACACAACTGCATATCATTTCATTGCACATCACTGAGCTCCTCCAGCAACACCGATACACACCACCATACAATAGTACACAGCATCACCAACTAACATCCATCCGCTACCCCTCCTCAAACTGCACCACTTCTTCACTTTTAACATACCAACTGCACATATTCACTGTGCATTTTCAACTACTTAAAACACTTTGTCAAACTGCCTGTACAACAACTTCACTTTTCTACCACACAACCACTACTCGGTTCACCATTCACATATACCAAACATACCATTTCATTACTTCTTACTTCCTTGTACCAGAACCACCTCCGCCAAACTTCATTTCAACACAACAACTTGGTGGTTGCTTCTATTGTCAAACTGCTACGACAATCCAAAACAATTTCAACATCAACTCACTGGCCACCTCACATTCAAATACCCCTCTGCTCTGTGCACATATCACAATATCACCGAGCTCTGTGTACCTCTCTGGCCACAACATCCACCATCACTTCATTGCCAAACCACCACTACCTTTCATATCAACTATCTCCTACCCACATATTCACAGTTCTGACTGTAACATCCCATACACCCTGCACACAAACTCCACCTCCTTGCTGCACAACAGAGTACAACTCCCTGCATACCCCATACACCCTTGCCATCAACATCCACAAACTGTCTCCACATACTCCTGTCTACATACACTGCTGCACAACAACAACACTATTGCAATCAGTTGCCAGAAACCTACCACTCCAACTACCACATCCCCTTGCCTTTCTACCCTGATTCACAAACCACAAACAATTACCAAAACTCAAACCCCACTGTCTACACAATCAAACTTCCTCACTCCCTGTAAAACAAGACCACTTTATACCACTCATACCATTTCAATTGTTGCCTCCATAGACCACCACAAACAAACAAGCGTGCTAAAGGATTTTTAGTTTACTGGGGATGCAACAATGATATATTCTAATAAAAGAAAATGTTTTGCAAAATATATATATCACTATCAAATGCGCAAATAAAGAGAGTAGGGAATACGTGCGACTTCGTTCGTGTTTATTTACACCAAATTTACATGATTACATGTCCCAACCAATTAATAGACTGGTGTATAACTACTCCCTCTTTCTCTAGTTAAGATGCTGGCACATCATGTTTTTTACAATAAGAATAAAATCAAGAATTAAATCAACTACTTCTACCAAATAACAGAACAGGATGAAAAATGGAAATTGGATCTGAATTGCACTAGGAATATAATTAGCAAGTAGTCAGGTCTATACAGAGGAATATATGGAGTTCACTCCCATAACATACATATTTCTATAAAAATAATTGATTTTTTACTGTTTTTGTAAAAATAAACTGTTATAGTTTGAACTGTTGTCAAAAAATAAAATCATTCATGGATATAAATGCATTTACAAGCAAACACCATTTCTATAAAAATAATCTGTTACAGGACAGTTATCATTAAAATCAAATTTGAACTATTAAAGTTAAAAGAAAAGCTAAAGTTTATATGAAAAGTAGAATTTGGAATTTGAATTTCACGCATACGTAGCTTATAATAATGAGCAGGATATGAATCAGAACCTAAATACTTCAATTGGCTAGGTCCAGACATAGTGAGGGTCAATGATAGTAAGTATTCATTGAATTATTGATGTCTATTGATGTGTTTAAAAATGGAACTAGGAAACTCATTGGGACAACAAATAAAGGAAACTGCAGAACTTAAAAATAATGCAGAACTCAACCACCACTTTATTAAAATAAGTTATTCATCTTTGATATACGACCAAAACACAGTGATGGTCTAGTAAGGACGAAGCAAGGTAACAGGGTACAAGGTATATAGTACTAGCGAATTCAAAAAGGCAGGGATGCATGAAATAGGCAATAGACAAACAAAAAAAAACAAAGGCTACAAAGTATGAATGAGTACGAGACCATATACTCAAAGCAACTGGTGATAATAAAAGGCGAAATAAAATAAGGTCAGCAAGATGCGTACAAACAATAGGATATCAGAGAATTCATTCAGTTTACTTTTCAATTCAACAGCTAAAATTATCACTTCAACCAAAAACTTCAAACCAGAAAACCCAAGATAATTCTCAAACAAAATAAATGCAAAACCTCATTTTAATCTACTGTAAAGCTGAGTTACAAGATTCTGTTGAGATGTAAATGTAATTGAGATGATTACCTACAATTTATTTGCTTCGTAAGATGTGGTAAGCAAAGTTCATGCTAAATCCACAAGGCAACAGGCGCGAATTTATTCTAGCACTAGGGTTTAGTATCGGGGAGGAGGAAGGTAGCGATGAAGAGAAGTGGAAAGAACGTGGAGCTAGGGTTTTGTGGTATTTGGGGAAATCGCCCGGTTGGAAGAAGAAAATAGGAAGGAGGCGTGGGAGCAAAAAAATTGAAGGGTACGGGGCGTTGTTTCGAGGGCGTGCTATTATTCGAAGACCACACGTATGAAGCCCTAACCCGTTCTAATATAGCAACGGCTCAAAGCCGTTGCCAAAGGGTTCGCAACGGATCAAAGCCGTTGCTATATTGCAACGGCCTAAGTCCGTTGTGAATTTGCCGCACTATGGTGTTGCGAAATTGCTTATATGGTGTAGTGATATATATACACTCAACTCATTCTAGGGTATCATTGGCCCTATCCTTAATGAGCATCCCCCACCAGAGCCAAGGTTCTTGCTTAACCTCCAGCTCTGATACCAACTGTAACGGCCCGGAATTTTGGATCTCGAAAATTCCAAATAGTTAGGAAAAAGAAAAAAGAGATAGAAGAATAAGAAGAACAGAAACACCAACATCTCACATTCGCAGGAGATAAAATATAATAACAAATAATAACAGTTTACAAAAGAATTCTGTATCTATCAAATACATTTATAATACATCATAGTTACACATATATACAGACACTGGATATAAACAATCATCATGTCTCAGATATACAACCATATAATACAGCGGAGACACTCCATACGTTCTTGCCATCCTGCTCGCCTCTTGAGCTCCAGAACGTCCTTACATGAAAATCTGTAATACTCGGTCTGACCCGAGCATTACATCAAAGTAACACCCGGGTCAGGCTGGAAACCAGCGTGAGTAAACCCATCTAACATGAAATACAAAGCATACAACTTATATAAAACCCGGGGTAACTCGTATCAATTTACACATTCACAATTTGTTATAGATATCACTTATTTCACACATCGATTTTCTAAGTACCAAAATTTAGATTAAATAGTCCAATTCACTTAAATCATTTCATTCCAGCCTATTGATTTCACATATCAATCTAAAATTCGAAGTGGTTTCGGGTATTTTCTAATATCCGACCCTGGTCTCTTTGAGTCTCATTCAAGGCATCCAATACCATTCAATCATCCATAAGCAAACTTGATCACTTCCAAATTAATTCAATTCATTCAAATTGAATTACTAACCTTGATCACTTAGATTCCTTCATTTAACATTAATTAATTTTAGATCAATTAATTAATCATCCCTTAATTATCCATCTTGATTAATCACCCTGGATTAATTATCTTTCAATTACATTCAAGTAATTATCTTCAATTAACTACACAAATTAATTATTCTTAACCAAAAACAGTAATTAATCCTTAATTACTTATGTCAATTAATTTCTCATAAATCACTTATTATATCTTTATCAATCAACCTTTAATTACATCATTAGTTATATAAATTAATGATTTCTAATTACATTTTAATTTTTTTCCTAATCTAAATTACATTAAGTAATTAATCATTAATTAAACCACAAATATTAATCACTCTTGATTAATCCCAACCAGTAATTAACTACCTTTTTATTTACTTCATTAAATAAATTAATTACTCCTTAATTGATTATCTTAATTAATCTCTCGATTAATTACACAAAGTAATTATACCCAAATTACTTCTGTTAACAAATCATCATTCAACTAATTACATCCAGTAATTATTAATTAATTACTTCCCTAAGTAATTATTAATTCATTACTCCATAATTGTTAATTAATAACCTTAATTATTAATTTATAAAACTTAATTACCCATTTATTTATCACTAATTACTTAATTAATCAATTATTAATTCTCAATTGAATTATTTAATTAGTTAACTACTGATCATATATTAATTAACTTTAAGTAGTTCATTTAAAATCCTTAATTTCAAAGTAATTAATAGTTAATCATTTATTAATTAATCGTTAATAACAAATTTATAAATCTCAATTCACTCGGTTAATTACCATTATCAATGGATTAATATTCTTAATTATCTTCTTACTTAACATTTTACAATCTTCCTTAATAATTTTAAAATAAAATTATTACTAACTCAAAAGCTTTAAATGTTAATTAAATTTAAAACTTATCTTACATTAACTACTTAATTCAATATTAATTAAGATTTAAAGCATTCTTAAGTATTCACTTAAATGATTAAAACTTGTAACAAAGTCTTAACTTAAAATTGTCAAACATTAATTAAGTCATCACTACTTAAAATTGTTTAAGATGATTAATTTACTTCACTTATAATAGGCTGATAGTTTGAAATCAAAACCCGAGAGAATCCCTAGGTTCACTCGAGTTGAAACTCGAGTTTCTCACTATCTTCCCCGAGTCCCCTCTTCTTACTTTTCTTCTCCCCCTTTTTTTAGTTAAGTTTAAGTTAAAGTTTAAGTTTAAACTACAAGAACAGGTAAGCACGCTCACGCACTCGGGTTCCAACCCGAAGCTAGCTCATCATTTTCTTGAGCATCTACTCGTGTCGTTCACCACCAAAACCTCCTGACACCATTCCAGTGCCGTACACGTGCACAACACCTCCCCGCCACTCTGGCGAACTACGCTACCTCCGGCGAGACGCAAACTAACGCTACATACGAAATCAAACTACTTAACCATTTAAGGTTGTTAAAGCAATTCAAATTTATACTTTATTTTATTTTTAAAACTGAGATTTAAAATTGAATTCCAGATTTTAAAACTTGGATTTAAAATTTGTTTACCTGTAACTCACTATTCTACCCGAGACACCATTATTTGACTTCGAGTCGAACCTAAAAATTCTCGAGCAAATCTTGAAATAACTCGAGTAAAACTCGAGTATCCATCTCCTGCTCAAACCAAAAACAACATCACCAGAAATGTGCACCGTGCACATGCACGGTGGCCTTGATCGTCTCTGGCCAACTTCGCCGATCTTCCCACATCGGCAAACTACTCCACATTCCACCACGATCATCAGATCGTCCTCCCAAAGCTCGAGACCGAAAAAGAGCCTTCAAACCAAAACCTAGAACATTGAATAGGAACCACCCACAAACCTGGAATCCATCTCGTTCTCGAAACTCCAACAACCAGAGTTGCTGAAACTCCAGCCAACCCTTCGCCTACGTCCAAGCTTTCATCCTTACGAGTTTGGTTGAACTTGATCAACCAGAGCAGACGCTCTCCTCCAAATTCCGACCATAACCAAATTTAAGGTTTAAAACATGATCGTTAAATCCCCAACACCACGATGGATTGATCACCTTCCAGACATTTTTCCCACTATCTCCGATCATCCATCCCCCTCCAGAGAAGACTGCGACTAACCCAATCACCTGGATTATCAGTAAATCCCAAATTTCCATTCCCAGTTCATACCAAAACTGCACCTAATTCTCCAAACTAAAAACTATGATTTTAGTTTTAAAATTCATATTTTTACATGATGTTTCAGATACTAACCCTGAAACAAATATTTATGAAGTTAAATTTTCACTTATTTTTAGACTTGATCAGTTATTTGATTTCTAGAGTCATTTAAGTGTTCCTTTAACTTAAGTATAAATTTTAATCTAAAGTTTGAAATGAATCAAACAAGATTGATTTGGAACTCAAGTTTAACAGAAACCAAAATCAATAAGTTTTGAATTTAAATCAAAACAAGAACCAAAACTGGAAACAGAGAAGTTGCATATATTCAAATGCATGCATACATCATACTTCAGCAGTTCAATAATATAAATACACAAATATACTTCACAATACACTATTGAACACAAAAATGACATGCAACCAAAATTATACTTAAAGTTTTAAAGGTGAAATTACTCACTTGACAAAAATATTTGAACAGAGAACAAATTCTAGAAACTGCAAACTTGATTTTCCTTTAGATCTTCTTGTTTGTTTAGTTGAATATATTTGAGTTTGTACAGGGTGATGCTTACTTTTCTTTTTCTGGTTTCTATCTTACAAACGAACTAGAACAAGAAATATTGTATGTATAGAGAAAAGTTTTTGTATAGGGTAGGTATTAACTGGTACATACATATCTCCTTGGTCAGAATTTTTGTCTTGACCAGAAGATATTTTTTTCCCTTTCTTCATAAAACGGAATTGATTTACAAAGGATTTGAAATGACTTTTGTTTTGTGCTCAGATGATAGTATTAAATGCAATGTTTCCTTACAAGTTAACATATTTATTCCATTTGATATGTATATGAATATATTTTTGTTTTTATATATACATGGATATTTTGTATGTAGATATTTTTTTATCTTCTTGCATACACATATCCCTTGCCTGGTTTTGCTTTTATGTCTCATGTGTTCAATATAAAATTGTTTTAGTTATTTGTATTGGTTTAACTTATGCTGCATATGCACAAACCCACTTATATACTTATTTTTAACATAAATCCTTATTATTTCTATTTGTATTTTAAGCTTACTATCAAACACTTAATTAATATTCATATATTCTTATACTTATATTTAATATTGATAAGATTAATTTTATTTTAAATTATTATTATCTATATTACATTCATATGCATATATTTAGATTAAATGTTAATAATGTAGAGCTTTTAAATTAAATTGAATAAGATAGATTTCATTTTAAATATTTTTGAACGATTTTATTTTGAATTTTCAAATCAAAGCTTCCTTCACAATACATAAATATATATATATAAAAATAAATAAATGGTAAATGACAATAAGTCTTATTTGTTTTTAGAATGACAAGTTTGTATTTTATTTAATTAGATTAAATACTTATTAAAATAATATTACCAAAATCCCGGGTCGTCACAGTAGCAGCCTCAAGTCGAGAGCCGACCTCTGTGAGCGCCATCTTCTTGCCTTCCTCGCGAGTGTCTTCTTTTAGTGCTTTAACCTGGGATGGCTCTTCATCAAGTTTTGTCTTTAGAAGCCGTGTTTTGATAATTTCATCACAATATCTTTGTGACTCTTCGTGTGCTACAATTTTCTCTTCTCTCTCTTTAAAGAGCAATTCCTATAGTTCTTTGGCCCGTCGAGCGAGAATATCCTTTTCTTTTTGGATAGAGTCTTACTCCAAAGCTAGAGCGCCGCTGCGTTGGATTGCCTCATTGAGTTCTTTCTTGTGAGTGGCCTCCAAGCAACTAAATGCCTTGGCTGTCTCCTTAGCATTTTTTTGGGCAGTCTCAAGCTGAGATTTGTACGAGAACAACTCTTCATCCTGGCCCTTAATAATGTCTTTATCATGAATAGCTTTGAGTTTAAGGCGATCAATCTCGTGTTGGCGTTCAATAGAGACCTCTGAAACTTTCTCCACCAAGTGTGTGAACGCATCATGCTGAAAAATATATATCGTTGTTGCAAGCAATGGCGCTCTGATTGACATGTCAGAGATAGGGTGGATTGCAGGGAGAAATTTCAGTCCATCAAAACATATCTTCGGGAATGTAGCCTTAAGCTAAGCTAATTTTTACATCATCGACAGATCGTGAGCAGAGTTGGGGGAGTTTTCCTAACCAGAGTCGCAGATTTCTTATAAGGCTTACAGGATTGCTTGATACTCGAAGAGCTAGAATGTTAGTTGCGAGGAACTTCGGACTGGGATCCCTTCTGAATAGACTTCTCCCCACTATGCTTCGGATGATGGGGACAATCGTTTGGATATAAAGAATGGTTGTGGGTTCTCCTTCTTGAAGAAGACAACTCTCTGGAATGATAATCTCTATCACCGTTGTCGTACCTATCTCGGCGTTTTCCTAATCTCGAGTCCCAACTGGAATGGTAAAAGATGGAGGATCCGCGAAGGTGGTCAATGCTATGTGTATGCCCCATTTCACCTGCACATAAGGTCGAATGAGAACAATTTAGTAGGAGTCACATGATGAATGGAATTTAAGTGCATGGTGGAGTGTAAGTGTTCGTGTGTGTCCTAGTGAAACCCCCCGACGTACCAGTATTTTTTGCTTTACTCATTGGAGTTTTCACTCCCTGATGACGAGTCTAAGCACCATCATCGCTTCTCGTGGGCGAATTAAATCCCATAGCCTTGGGATCATTGAAGCTGTAATTCAGTATATCATCAGGATGGTCAAGTCAGATAGGCCCTTTAATGAGCCCTTTTAAATTTTGGAAAGACGAATTCTTCTCGATTGGAGTAATCGTGACCTTTGAAGTTCTGCCAACTTTCTTCTTTTTCAGCTTGTAAATTAGACTCTTTTTCTTTTTCGAAGGAGGCGATGGTTCGTCGACGCCTGGTGCATCAGCTATTAGCCTTGGCCGGGACATACATTCTCGTCAGTCTCCAATGGCACCTCAGTTTCTTTAATCTTACCTTCCTTTGTAGTATCAGGGGCTCCTTTGGTCGGGGGCACCGACGGTCCAGCTTGTTCTTTGCCCATTTCCGCAGTCGTTCTTCCTATAGTGGCACCAATTGGAAGGCTAATTCGGCGGCCCTCTTCGAGTAATTCGAACTTCGAGATTAGTTCGTTGGTAATTACATATTTAGTGTCCCAATCTCCCATGAGAGTAGCTCGAATGGCCTCGACAGCCTCAAATACCCGTCGCCTTCGGATCATGGGCATATACCTATAAGAGTTGAAAGAAGTTCGGAAAAGATGCATTTCGAGCATTAAGACAAAGGTTGGGATAAAACTGAGACTTACTCCCTTCTAGCCATCTTATCGTGAAACCGGAAGGACAGCGTACATAGAACCACTCTTGTTTGTACTAAGAAAATTTGCTTCATGAACCCATCAAGACTTGACATTTGGGGTGTGGCTCGAGGAATATATAAGATGGGCAGTCGATACGTCTCTTGAAGGGGTAAATATAACGGATATCCTCATGAGTTAGGAGTCTGAGTAAGATGCTCATGAAAAGAATGCATGGCTATTAGGATGTAGTTGTGCTGAAGCAATCCCTATATGCTGCAACACTTCACAGATGAATGAATTGAAAGGTGGCACACTTTCGGTCTAGCACATAAATTTGTTGCATGTAGTATATCCGACTGGGAGCAAGTGAGGCCGGTCTTGTGCTGACGGAACGAGAACATCTTCGAAGAGGATTCCGAGGATAGAACACAATCGGTGGAGAGTGGATTCGCCAATTTTCGAGGCTTGAGAGTCGATGGGGTCATTTAGAGCAACGACCCTATCTACGGCATCGGCAGCCAGGCCTTAACCGCAACAGGTGGATTTGGGATGCTAGGTATGGGGGTTGACGATGAGTTCAGAGTCCTCACTGCCTCCTGCCGAGAACTTGGCTCAGGCTTGTGAGAAATAGTAGCGTAGCTTGACTTTTTGGACTCTTCAAATAGCGATTGGTGCAAATAAATACATCTTTAAGCTATACTTGAAAGATAATAGATATCAGATATAACAACAAAGTATTCCCCTGTGTTATGTGTGAACTAGTGAGATGATTCAAGTAAAGAATACAGATAAATTAAAGTTCTAAAGAATAAAATATAGCTTAACAGAGATTTAAGTTGTCATCTCTGGAGACCATCATACTGAACGTCGCCAAATTTTGTCCTATGATCGATAGCACAAGTCCTAGGATCATACATTGGCATCATATATTGTGAAGGCTTTTACTTATTTTTTTCGGTTGGATTCATGCGTAGAATTACTTAAATTATAGAATTACTAGATTGAGTTAAGTCCACTAGTTCATATGCTTTGGTTCTTGTCATTGTCCATTGTTTTATGCTTAGGCGTGCAATGTGTGGTCCTGGTGTATGTAATGTTCATGTTAAGATAGTCCAGAAAGCCAATGCCAATCCCAATGCTCAGTACCGACTCTAACACTCGACACTGAACCACTCTCTCATTACCGACCCCGACCTTACTAGATAGCACATCGAACGACCCACTTGATTTCTCAAATTACCGGTCCACACTCTACCTCGATCATTACCATACCACTATCTCCTTTAAACCACCAACCCACTACCTAGCCCAAACAACTGACCCGCTTTTTCCCTCAGAGCAGCGACCTAGACTTACAAACTCCTTTACAAATCGGCTATTATTGGAGTGTTTCAACCGGACTCTCCCTTAGGGGGTTAACCTACAAGGGCTGCCGACCGGGCTTCCTTACTCCACGAGCGCCAGATCTCTCTCTCTCTCTCAAAGCGATAAATTATCTCCTTCTACATATCGCCAACCTTCCTTCCTAAAACCACCGATGACGGCTCTTCTCGAATCAGTGCAAATCCATGCCAAAAATCTCTCCACTATCTTCGCCCTATACACACACTTGCCATGTTTCTCTCCTCTCCTACTCATCATAAAGGTCCGTATGCATGCGCGATTCGAGCATGGTTCGAGTTCGAGGAGGTATGGCCCAATAATTCCTAAGTGAAGTATGAGTCCATACCTATGCATTAATTCTGAGTTGGGGCGAGTGATTCTTGGGACCTAGAGTCAAGGAGGATGGTGCATCACATTTGCAAAATGATGGAACAGAGTGGAGAAGCAGTTCGATGGAGAGAAGGAGCTTGGGTTTGGAGCAATGCTGGAGAAGAGAAGATATGAAGTGAGAAGTGGAAAGAAAGGAATGAAGGCGTGGGCTTTTGTATATGGTGAAGGGGAGGCGAACATGCATCTTCTTGATGACCCGATCACCATGCTTTATTGGGTCGGTATAATAGCATACCTACCCAACCGAGGTAACCGGTCGAGTGGATCGGCTTTAGCATGCCGATCCCTCCCTTGTTAAATAATAAAAATAATGATGAAATAAAAATATGACATAAATATAAATGGTGATGATAATAGGATAAAATGTGTATATATGAATATATACATGTGTAATGGCAATTGAGGATATTAGCGTGATAGAGAGACGGACACTACACGATAAGTGGAAAAGAGTGGGTTTAGAAAATCCACAGTAATTCATCCTTCGAAAGGTTGCATACGTTAAGCTTTTGAAAAGTTAAAATAGGATTTCAAGAATCTCTTTGAGATTGAACTAACACGTTCAGATGACGCAAAGCTTCTTCGAAGATCGATGAAAGAGCGATAGTTAGTTATCGTTTTGAACGAACTAGCCTATGGAAACAAGGATTACTCACTAATTCAAAATGTATCGTGTTGATTCACAAGACACGCTTTGGGGGGGGCAGATGTTACCCGCCACATTGGTCCGGCTACAAGGCGATAATTGCAGAGGCCATGGTCCCAAGGTAGGATTGGAATTGTAAGGGATCGGTGTTGCTTGATACGATCGGCCTATTTATGTGGTTTGATATACTTAGCTATGGGTCGGCAGGTTTGTTAGGTATAGGAATTGAGAGTGGGTCTGAACATGATGATTTGTTATTAGATGGTGGTTCGGCCAAGATGGATCAGTCAAGATGGATCGGTCAAGCTAGGTCAGTGTAGCTAGGTCGGCTGTGGACTATTTGACGCTGTTGGCTACAATCGGCCTAGGCGATCCGGTTTGGATGGGATCAGCCTCGGAGGAACCAGCTCATTTGTGTCGGCTTTTAGCATTTTGGCCTTGGAGAGCTAATGTCGATCGGTCGTACATGGTTCGACATACATCGATCGGTCATGGTGAGAGAGATAATGTGGATCGGTCGTACATGATTCGGCATACGTCGATCGGTCATGGTGAGAGAGCTAATGTGGATCGGTCGTACGTGGTTCGGCATATGTCGTTCGGTCATGGTGAGAAAGCTAAGGCGATACTTCGGTCATACATGGTTCGACATTTGTCGCTCGGTACATGTGGATTGGCACCTTGGACCCAGTCTCGGTGGTTCAGCATACTTGGTTTGGTATGCGTCAGAGAATACAACGAGTTACCACGAGGGGTATGGTCGACGCTTCTATGCTTCGAGTCACATCACAGCTTGCTTCGAGCCATTTGAGAAGGTGCTTCAAGTCATCCTCAGGGGGCCTATGGTTCGGCCAAGGGTGGCTCGGTGTACCTGGGTCGGTCTACCTGGGGCATCACTTGTGGGCCGAGTTGTCTAGGTCGTAGGCTTGTGCAGGGATCTAGCATGCCTTCGTCTATAAATAGAGGGGCAGGGGTACAGTTGAAGGGACTTTTTTCGAGAACTCCAAGAAAACTCTGTCATTTTCGATACTCTTCTCTTTTCGATTCAAATTTGTATTCAAGTGGTTTGTTCAGGGATTGTATCTGTATTCAAGTGATTGAAAAAGTAATAAAGATTCTATTCAAAGTGTACATAGGCAATTACGCCGAACCACTGTTAATCTGATGTTCTCGTTTCAGTTGTTCCTTTTGCACTTAATTATGTTATTTTTCTGTTTTAATTTACTTTCTTCATTAATGTCTATACATAACTTTGTTCAAGAGTGTTAGTGACCAATTTTGATGTTAACACATTCGAATTGTCAAAACAATCAATGAATTCAGCAGTAGAAAAATAACAACTTAAACCACATATAAAAGATAAAAAAAACATTAAATCAAGTATAGTGAAGATATTGGTTCATACATTATTAAAATTGTGAAATAAATAATTGGCTTTGCCTTTTCTCAGTGTCGTCCTCTGAGTGAACAAGAAAATAAGCAAGTCATCAAAAATTTGCAAGAAGTACCTTGCGTTCTTTGTAATTTAAGCCTGTTATATAAAACATCAGTCACTTTCGTAAATTTTCAAAATTCGAGGAGGGTCAGAAAATTCCCTCTCTTGTACCTAGATTCAACCCCAGTGAGATTTTGGCAGTATACGTGTGATTTTGGGAACAAAATTGAAAGCTTGAGGTACTATAAAATTAAGCTATCCACTCAGTTTATGCTAAAACTTAAGCGCACACCTACACATGAGTTGAAATAATTTAGAAACTTAGCCCATGATCTCCTCAGTTTGAGAGTTTGGGAAAAATAAGAAATTATCCATGCTGTCAGTTTCAACATGCAAAAGTCCATATGCACCAGTCCATCTCTATTTAATAATGAGTTTCATATACTGTCATAAATTGAGTAGCTCGTTAAGATTTGTAATTGATGTGAATGAAATGCAAAAACATGAAATCATATTCGACTATTTAAGAAATTGTAGTGAAGTTAAAATTCATAATTTATTTATACAAAATTAAATAAGAAAAGTAAGCATAATTTTTTTTTTTAATTTTAAACTATTTGTTTTGATATTTAAGCAGGAAACCTGTATAGAAGAAGTCATAATCCATGTCTCCAGAGACGTAACCAGTATTGGAGTCGGATGGGCTACTGTCCGACCCAAGAAAATGAAAACAAAAGGCACGGAAAAAGTAAGAAATAAAAACACACAAACTCAGCAAATACATTCCGTTTCTCAAAATTATTTCTTTAATCTTCTACCAATTCTTTCAATAAAAATACAAAATTAATATCCATGGTAACCCTAGCTTGCATTTCTTCCATCTGCACAAGCATGTAGCTTGCAATTCTTCCATATTGCTCTAAAAGCTCTCAATTCATCAATTCTTCAATTTATTTGCTAACCGAACAAGCAAAATCCCAGCTTTCTTGTGATTAGGTATGGGATATTATAATTGATTTTTTAATGCAGTTCTCTTATGAGATTGGATAAGCATAGCGGTTTGATTGAAAAAACATAACATGTGGTTCTTGTAGTTCGGTATAAGTTTACTTTTGAGTAGAGTTTTCAAAGTTGATCATATCTTATATACTAAACTTATATTGATATTTGACTAACTGGTTCCGTAAATAACAAGTCCAATTTAATTACATTTTTTCATGCTTTACATCATTCAACTTGCAGTTTTAGGAATTATGTTTACAAATTGGATACATGTTTTTACATTCTTCTCTTTTGGTTGTGAAATTAGTTCAATATAAATGTAAAAAGTTATTTGGCATATTGGAACTATTGGTCTTTGAATATAACATAAATGGTTCTATTGATCTGTGCTTAATTAACTTTCTTCCATTTGGTATTTGATCACTAATATAATCCGTCCGCCGCAAAACAAATTCCTGGTTACGTCTCTGCATGTCTCTACTGTAATTATTTGAAAAATGCGTTTTAATCAAAGCTGGCATGTGAAAACTTCAATTATATATCCATGTTATAATTATTAATTACTTAAACTATACTCGACTGATAGCACATGTGAAATGTGCCTAGCTACAAGTACAACTACTGTGTATCCACTATATGTATGTTGTCTTATATGCATCAGCATGCTATTTTGCACGAATTTTTTCACAAAGATATGATACAGTATGCAATTCATTTCAAATGTACTTCACCAAAGATTAAGATGATGTCTATAATTTTGAAAACCATCGTTATACATAAACTAGTTTGAAGACATATATTTAGGGGTTTGTTTGGCAGCTACTTGTTGTAAAATGATTTACAAGTTACTTCTCTCAAAATTAACTAATAAGTCATAAGCAATTCTTTGTTGCTTGTGAAATTAGTTAAAATTTTGACTTATAAGTCAAAAAAAAGTATTTAACAAACACTTTTCTAATAGGGTTACTTAAAAGTCAATAAGTAGGAAAATAATTTGTTTCCAACAATGCATTAATCTAGTTTTGTACTTTAAATTATTGTCTCATGTAAAAAGGATTAAATATTTGATTAAAAATCAAAATTTAAACTTCCAACTGCCCATAAATATAAAAAAATAAAATCCACGGAGCATATGTTAGAAATGAATGAGCAGCATTGGAGATTGTGAAGGTATTAAATGCCTTGAGAGATGAACAGTCTCACATCTTAGAATAAAATAAATTATTTGTGTTTATATACTAAGATGTGCACACTATGATAGTTCCTATAGAAAAAGAGGGACACAAGCCATGACGGGTGGAGCGACGCACCACCCCGCACGCGTGTGTCCGCACTCGTGTCCGTGCCTGTGCACGCACCCGCTGCTTAAAGGCGTTTGGCGTGGTTGTTCAGATCGAACAGTTTATGTTTTTGTCCATTCAAACTCAAACAGTCGCGCCGCCTGGTAAATGATCACAACCTTTTCAACTGTCGCATCCGTTCGAACAGGTACTTATTACCGAATAGGTGCACCATTCCGCGTCTATATATAGGCAGAAAGAAAATAGTGAACATATAATTAAATTTTTCAACACTTTCTTTTTCCACACAGCATCTGTTCTTAAATATACTCTCTTGAGTTTGTCGCTGCTCTGCGAGCATTGCGCAACATCGCATAGAATGTCCGTTTCATCTTGAGAAACAATTGCTCGATATCCTTAAGCGCCGTAGAGGAAGCGATATTGTTTCAGGGAAACAGCTTTCAAACACTTGACTCGGACAATCTAATTGGCACTCTATTTACTGCTTTATTTGTTAACTGCACACTTACACTCTTAACATTTTTACGACGTGTCTGCGACAGTTTATTGTTGTTGCAATTTGCAATATAATTGTAATGATTTCGTAACACTTTTGTGACGTTACTGTTAACAATCTTTGTATATAGCTTCATAACGCTTTCCTGGCGTTACTGTTAAACAATTTTGAAACAATATTGATTTATCATTGTCTATTTTTGTAGATGAAAATATCTCATGAAAACAACAATTTTGCACCAACACAGATTGTGATTACTACTCAGTCGACAAGTATGGTTCCAATGATGGCGTTGTCTCATAGGGAACGGCCGGAAAAATTCACTAGGATGGACTTCAAATGCTAGCAGCAAAAGATGTTGTTTTACTTGACGATTTTGGGCCTTGCAAAGTTTCTTACAAAAATGTTTCCGTAGTCGAAGAATTGGAATACAATTCAACAAAAGTTGAAGCCTTGAATGTCTGGAAGAGTTCTGACTTTATGTGCAAGAACTATATATTAAATGGGCTCGACAACAGCCTATAAAATGTATACAGTACTGCTCGAACTTCGAAAGAACTTTGGATGACAGTAGAGAAAAAGTATAAAACCGAAGATGCGGGCATGAAGAAATTTGTAGTAGGAAATTCCTTGACTTCAAAATGAGTGATGCGAAGACCGTTATCAACCAGATTCAAGAGTTACAAGTCATCATTCACCAACTGCACAATAAAGGAATGACTCTAAGCGAATCCTTTCTGCTTGCCGCTGCAATTGAAAAGCTTCTTTCATCATGGAAAGATTTCAAAAACTACCTTAAGCACAAGCGCAAGAAGATGACAATTGAGGATCTTGTAATTTGATTGAAGATTGTGGAGGATAACAGAAAATCTAAGAAGAAGACTATACATATCATGATTGCCAAGGCAAATATAGTCGAGTCAGAGAACCCCAACAAAAGGTAACATGAGCATGCTCCTAAGAAATCAAAAAAATTTCAAGGTTCATGCTATAATTGTGGAAAGAAAGAACACAAAGCTGCCGAATGTCGCATACGCGAGAAAAGGAAATCAAAATAAAGGTGTGTCTGATATGACTTACGTCCAATAGTGTCTGAATGCAACCTTGTTGGTGGCATGAAGGAAAGATTGCACTGAAAATGACTTGTGGAAAAGAAATAACCTTAGCAGATGTTCTTCATGTTCTGGAGATCCACAAGAACCTGATTTTCGAAACGCTGCTCAATAAGCATGGATTCAAATTCACTTTTGTGTTTGATAAGTTTGGGCTATCAAAGAATGAAGTGTCTGTGGGAAGAGGATATGTTTGCGATGGTTTATTTAAAGCAAATATAACCACTATTGTACCAAATAATGATATGAATAAAATTGAATCTTCTTCTTATATTGTTGACTCCTCTAACATATGATATTCTAGATTAGCCATGTAAATTTCGATACCTTACAAAAATTGATTAATCTAGACTTTATACCAAAATGCAACATAGATTCCAACTATAAATGTCAAGTTTATACAGAAGCAAAATTGACAAGAACCTCGTTTCACCATGTTTAACGAGAAACTGAATCTCTAGACCGAATACACACAGACGTATGTGACTTAAAAATGTATCAAACTAGAGGTGGAAAAAGATACTTCATTACCTTCATTGATGATTGTATAAGGTACTATTACGTGTATCTCCTTAGAAGCAAATACGAAGCATTCAACATGTTTAAACAATATTAAATAGAAGTTGAAAATCAACTCAATAAGAAAACAAAACTTTAAGAGGTGATAAAGGATGAGAATATGAATTTTCCTTTGAGGAATTATGAGATTGTTATCCCACCTTTAGGCCAAAGCCGGGATATCAAGAAATTGGCTGGAAAGGATGGATGTCAGGATTAGAGATTGATTGGAAACAAGGCTGTGATCGACGTCGTCAAAATGTGGCCGAGCTCCAATCAAGACGGGATCGATTGGGGACGATGAACGAGGCTAGGAAAGGCTACGTTTAAAATTTTAGATCAATCGAAATTTGTATGCCCAAGTTATGGATGGATTAAAATTCATAAAACTGGCTTGTATCGATCTGTTCATATCGGTCAAGGTGGATGTTGTTCGTATCCATCAGGATCAATACGAAGAAAGGAAGTTTGGATCGATGCGAGGAGTAGGTGGCTACTGGCAGAAATGTCTTGTATCGACCAATATGCAACCGATACGAAGATAGACGCAAGTGATGGACGCAGCATCGATGACTTCATATCGATCGGAATTGAAATGACATCGATGATTTCGTATCGATCAGGATTGGAATGGCGACATACTTCGAATTGATGACTTCATATCGATGCAACACACATCGAATGAATGGATACGAATAAGGCAGCACAAAGAGGATAAATGCAGAGAAATCGATATGAATAGAGGAATGGCCGATCGATACGAACAGACACCGGTGGATGGATATGAAGAGCATAGCACACGATCGATACGAAGCAGCGGACACAAATTGATGGATGCGAGATCAAAAAGCACAAGGCTTGGATACAAAATAGAAGTATGCATGATTCAAAGGAAGAAGTATTCAACGCGGCATGGAAAATGGATCAAACCATGAAAATAGAGCCACGTCAACACACACACATGCTCCCTGATCGATACGAACAGAGCGATGCGATGGGGATCGATACAAATTGCGTAGCATACCAAAAATATTAAATTGCATCGATCATATCTCACAATCTACATATCCAAATGCTATGAAATTTTCAGAGGAGCTTACGCACAGCCTAAAGATTGTCCATGATCGATCTTGACTCTATTGGACAAGATCTTGATCGATATGAAATTCGTTCGTATCGCTCACGGATCGAGTCGGAATCACTTGGGATCGATCGTGTGGGCCCACTCACATGCCAGAAGAGGTCTCCCGAGATCTGAGCAAGATAGTTGCAGCCTACGCCTATAAATAGCATCCTAGAGCCAACAGAAAAGGGACTTTTGGATCCTGCTACCTCGAGACTCTGCCGAAATCACCATTGCACTCAAACTTCACCGTTGTACTCGAAAATTACTGCTGTAACCCACTTTAAGCAGCAATCAAAGTCAATAAAAGATTATCTTTTGAAGTGGAAGTAGGTCGGAGATAGTTGAACCACTATAAATCTCGTGTCTCTATCTACTTCTCTCTGTTTTAAGTTTGTTATTCTTCATTTTTATTCTCTACATTATTTGGATATGTGATCTGTGATTATATACTGTCGATCTATGTTCATACATTGGTGTTTTCTCGATATTCAGGGTTTGTGATCAATTTTGGCGAAAACACTTTGTGCTTTCACTGAGAAAGACTAGCACCCGCTATATCGAATTTGGAGTTCAGATTTGAAAGGCTAAAGGATCAAATCTAAAAGGAACCATGACAAAATAATCAATAAGGAGGCAAAGAGCAGAGAGGAGTCAGCATGAAGAAAGCCAGGAAGCATCTTCAGGAGCTAATCAGACTTCAGCCTTCATCACAAGAGGCAAGATGGAGATGATGATGGGAGATATGCATGAAGAGTTTCTAAAAAGATAGGAGGAAATGATGCAGAACCTTCTCAGACAGTTCGGACAGGCTAGGATAGATGGAGTTGCTGGAGTTCATACCAACAAAGCTGGAACAACAGTACCCAACATGCAATCAGACGGAGCAGTTTAACAGGGCGCAACCTGTAATCAACCCACAACTTCTAATCTAGATGGATCCAGGCTCGAGGGCACACCATCCGGCAATGATGGACCAATTCATGGAGGTATTCCAAGCGACACCACACAACAGGATGCTGTAAGGAGTACAAGAGTGCATGATGAAGAGTATGTACCAGAATTCCCTCAGGGACTCGAGGTGCAACCCTTGATGGAAAACGGGGATTGGTTGAGATTATCAAGGGAATCATGCACGGAGGCTTAACAGACAGAGATATGGAAGGAGTAATCTGGAGCCCGTTTACTCGTGACATCAGAATGGCTCGAAATCCACTAGAGTTCAAGCTACCTACTCTGGAGATATACAATGGCAAGGTTGATCCTATCGATCACTTGATCAGGTATACAAGACAAATGGAGGTGCTAGGGGCATCGGAGGAAGTTATGGCCTGATGCTTCCCTCTGTACTTGACGGATATAGTTGCTATGTGGTTTAGACAGTTGGAAGAGGGATCTATCAGGATATGGACAGAATTGGTGGACACGTTTCTGAAGCAATTTCGGGTTCATATCAAAATTCCGAAGAACATAGCGGCGCTAACACCGGTAAAGCAAAAGATAGAAGAACTGCTAAGAGCTTTCTTAACTAGGTTCAATGGAGCGGTTGCTTCAGTGGATCAGTCGGATGCATCAATGGTTTTAATGGCAGCAGTGTTATGAGTTAGGGATAACAAAGATTTCAAAATGTCATTGATATGGGACCCACCGATGGATTTTGGGGAGTTCTTTAACGAGGCCGAGAGATTCCTTCGACAGGAGGATGATTGTCCGGATATAAATTTGAAGGAAGTGAATGCGACTGAGGATGGAGGGCCATCCAGCGGAAGCTCAAACAAAGAAAAGGAAAAAGGAAGTTGGATGACGAATCTGGAAGGGTAAGGAGGCGGTGGAGAGAGTCAAAATTCTCCATTTACACAGGATTGAATGAGACGTTAGAATGGATATTCATGAAAACTTGAGATCGCCTTCCCTACAGAAGGCCAGCAAGGAGAGAACCCTCGGAACGTGAAAGGGCATAAGGAAGGCACTGTCTCTTTTACGATTTGGATGGACATGATACCAAAAGCTGTAGGCGTCTAAAGGATATAGTCGAGAAGCGTGTAAGGAGTGGTTAGTTGTGACAATATGTCAGTGCTCGGAATGCCGTGATGTAATAGGAGTAGCCACCGTTTACCTCAAACGACAATGGCACGAGGTCCAGGAACGATGGTCGATTGGTTATCAACTGACAGGGATGATATGGAATAAGTAGCAAACTCTGAGCGAACGATCAAGTCACGTACCCATGTACGGGGACGGAGATAGCCCCTAGGCATGCTCTGAGATGATGATGAACTGTGAGACTATAGTTTGTGAAATATGTTTTTTTTGGTTTGGACATTCGCTTTTTTATGGTTTGGTTTTGGAGTTTGGTTTGAACTTCTGATTTTGTTTGTTTTCTTGTTTGGACTTTTGTTTGGATGATTGTTTTTTGATTTGGATATTAGTTTGGATTTCTGATGAGGATTTTTGGTTCTCTGATTTAATATGGATGTTGGATTGGATTTCAATTGGACTTTTTATCTGGTTTTTGGTAAATGGTTGTCGGGTATGATTGCACCTGGCATGGGGTAAGTTGTTTCATCCAAGCGTGATGAATCGACTTATTCAGGTCGTCGAGTATGGATTATGCTTGACAAAGGTTCGAAGAGACGAGGATTCGGCCTAGGACTTAGGCCCCATAATATCTACCGGTTACTATTTCAGGTCGTCGAGTATGGACAATGCTCGATAAGGGTCCAGAGCGACCAAGATTTGGTTTATAACTTAAGCCATGGCATCACTCAGCGTTTAGAAAGGTTGGACCATGGACACCAAGGCATTTGTTAGTGTAGGTCGTCGAGTGTGGATTGCGCTTAACAAAAGCTCGAAGTGGTTATAGATTAAGATATTGTCTATATATAGCTAAGAACTTGGATATCGACCCGGAGATGTCCTGGATTCAGTTATTGGATATGGATGGATTAGGACTCAGTTGTTGGGTTCAGATGGATGTGGAATTAGCTAAGGATTTGGTCACTGGATATGAAATCAGACATCGACTTGGAGCAGTCGCAGAAATGGATCAGGATATGACCGTGGTACTTGGATATGATGGCTTGGTAACGGCTTAGATTATGAATCGGATGGTATGGCTATGGATGGAATATGGACGTCGGATATCGGAATCGGAGCTTTTCAAAACACGCCTTCTTACCACAAGGCATGTTTTGGGGGGAAAATGTTATCCCACCTTTAGGCAAAGCCACTATATCAACAAATTGGCTGGAAAGGATGGATGTCAAGATTAGAGATCGATTGGAAACAAGGCTGTGATTGATGTCGTCAAAATTTGGCCGAGATCCAATCATGACGAGATCCATCGGGGACGATGAACGAGGCTAGGATAGGCTACGTTTCAAATTTCAGGTCAATCAGAGTTTGTACGCCCAAATTATTGATGGATTACAGTTTATGAAACTGGATCGTATCGATCTGTTTGTATCAATCAATGTGGATGCTATTCATATCCAACGGGATCGATATGAAGAAAGGAAGCTTGCCTCGATGAGAGGAGTAGGTGGCTACTGGTAGAAAAGTCTCGTATCAATCAACATGCAATCGATACGAAGATAGGCGCAAGAGATGGACCAGCGTCGATGACTTCGTATCGATCGAAATTGAAATGGCATCGATGATTTCGTATCGATGGGGATTGGATGGCGGCATAGTTGGAATTGATGACTTCGTATTGATGCAGCACACATTGAATGAATGGATACGAATAAGGCAGTGCAAAGAGGACAAATGCATAGAAATCAATACGAATAGAGGAATGGTCGAATGATACGAATAGACGCAGGTGGATGGATACGAAGAGCATAGCACACGATCGATACAAAGCAGCGGTCACGAATTGATGGATGTGAGAACAAAAAGCATAAGGTTTGGATACGAACTAGAAGTATGCATGATTCGAAGGAAGAAGCGTTCAATGCGGTATGAAACATGGATCAAACCTTGAAAACAGAGCCACGTCAACTCAGAGACATGCGCCCTAATCGATACGAACAGAGCGATGCAATAGGGATCGATATGAATGGCGCAGCCTACCGAAAACCTTAAATTGCATCGATCATATCTCACAATTTACAAGTCCAAACGTTTTAAAATTTACAGAGGAGCTTACGCACAACCTAAAAAAATGTCCATGATCGATCTCGACTCGATTGGACAAGATCTTGATCGATAGAAATTCATTCGTATCGATCACAGGTCGAGTCGGAATCACTTAGGATCGATCGTGTGGGCCCATTCATGTTTCAGAAGTGGTCTTCTGAGATCTGAGTGAGATAATTGCAGCCTATGCCTATAAATAGCATCCTAGAGCCAACAGAAAAGGGACTTTTGGATTCTGCTATGTCGAGACTCTGCCGAAATCACCATTGCACTCAAACTTCACTGTTATACTTGAAAATTACTGTTGTAATCCACTGTAACCAGCAAGCAAAGTCAATAAAAGATTATCTTTTGAAGTGGACATAGTCGGAGATAGTCGAACCACTATAAATCTTGTATCTCTATCCACTTCTCTCTGTTTTAAGTTTGTTGTTCTTCATTTTTATTCTCTACATTATTTCGATCTATGATCTGTGATTATATACCGTCGATCTATGCCCATGCACTGGTGCTTTCTCGATATTCGGGGTTTGTGACTAATTTTGGCGCAAATAGAGTCAAACATGGTATTTTACACCAAACTACATCCCCGTAAATGCCTCAATCCAACGATATAGCTGAACAGAAAAATAGAACTCTAAAAGAAATGATGAACGCCTTACTAATTAGCTATGGCTTGCCAGATAACTTCTGGGGTGAAGCTATTCTTTCTGCAAATCATATTTTGAATAATGTCATAAAAGAAAACATCTAAATCTCCCTATAAACTTTGAAAAAATAGTCCACCATCCTACAAATACTTAAAAGTGTGGGGGTGTCTTGTGAAAGTAGAGGTACCTAAACCAAAGAACGTCAAAATTGAACCAAAAACAATTGATTGTGCATTCAACGGAAATGCACAGAATAGTTCCACTTATCGGTTTTTGGTACATAAATCTGAAATTTATCATATTCATGTAAATACCATCATTGAGTCGAGAAATGCAACATTTTTCGAATATGTATAACCTTTAAAAAGGGTACCGAAAATTATCTTCAAAAGAGACCAAGGGAAACCTGAAATCTCCAACTCTTTTGAGAATACTAAAAAAATATTGATCATGATCAACAAAACAGTGCTAATCAACAAGAGATGGAATAAAGGAAAGCAAAAGATCAAGGGCATCAAAAACCTTTGGTCCAGACTTCTACACATATATGTTAGAAAACGATCCATTAACATACAAACAAGTTATTTCCTCCACTTATGCCACTTGTTGGAAGGAGACCATTAATAATGAGATTGAATACATTATGGCAAACCAAACATAGGAGTTAGTTGATTTACGTTAAGGATGCAAGACTTTGGGTGATAAATGGATATTTAAGAAGAAAGTGAAACTTGATGGTTTAATAGACAAGTATAAAGCTCGACTTATGGTTCAAGGTTTCAGACAAAAGGAAGATCTGGACTAATTTAATACATATTCTCTAGTAACTAGAATAACATCAATAAGAATGCTGATAGCAAGCACATCCAAACTTGATTTAGAAATACATCAAAATGGATGTAAAGACAACATTTTTAGATGGTGAACTAAAAGAAGAAATATACATGAAACAACCTGAAGGTTTCCTAAAAACTGGAAATGAAAGTAAGGTTTGTAGATTAAGAAAATCACTGTATAGGCTTAAATAAGCCCCTAAACAATTACATGAAAAATTTGATGAAAATATGATATTAAATGGATTTCATATAAATGAATGTGACAGATGTGTCAATTCTAAACATAAAAATATAGGATATGTCATTGTATGTTTATATGTAGATGATCTACTAATATTTGGAAGCAATGCGGAGATAATAAAATCTATAAAAAATATGCTCTCATCCAGCTTTGATATGAATGATCTGGGAATCGCTGATATGATACTTTGTGTAAAAATACATAAAACCAACCAAGGTTACGTGTTGTTCCAATCACATTACATTGGGAAAATACTTGAAAAGTTTAAACAACACAATATAATATCACATAAGTCACCCGTAGATTTGAACCAAAACTTTGTAAAAAATAGTGGTGATAGTATTTGTCAAATTGAGTACTCTCGTACACTAGGCAGTATTATGTACGTAATGAACTGGATTAGGTCTGATATAGCATATGTTGTAGGTAAACTCAGCAGATCTACTAGCAACCAAGGAAAGAACCACTGGAAAGCTATAACTCGAGTACTAGGATACCTAAGGTGTAGAAAAGTCATGGACTACATTATGATAGGTACCCATCTACAATAGAAGGGTATTATGATGCAAACTAGATAAATGGTTCATCATATACAAAATCTACTAGTGGATATGTATTTACCATAGTTAGTGGGGCAATGTCTTGGAGATCCTCTAAACAAACTTGTATATCAAGATCAACCATGGAATCGGAAAATATTTCCTTATACAAAACTGTAGAAGAAGCAGATTGACTTCGAGATTTCTTAGAAGATATTTCGAATTAGGAAAACCCATACCTCCAATAAGCATACATTGCGACAACCAATCAGCTAATGGAAGGGCCAATAGTATGCTTTGTAATGGCAAGTCTATACATATTCATCGTAGATATAAAACTGTAAGACAACTTCTCTCAAATGAGGTTATCACAATTGACTATGTAAGATCAAATGATAACATAGCAGTCCATTAACAAAAGGTTTACCTAGAGAGAAGGTTAGTATTTTATCGTGGGAATGAGATTAAGGCTAGGCCCATAAACTAAAAGTTTCTTTCCCTACCTAGCTGATTGGAGATCCTAAGATCTAGGTTCAAAGGGACAACTAAGTTTAGATAAACTTGATAGCACTGTAAATATTCAAACCATTCCTAAGATAAGTCAGTACACTACTCATTGGAAAATAGGATAAGTTTTGATACTTTTAATGATGTCTCTACTTGGTAATATTAAGAACCAAGTAGAGTATTACGAAAATACCCGTTATAGAATCACCTACGTGAGTGCGAAGGCGCCGGTTCAAGGGGAATTGTAAGGCTAAATTCCCCAAAGCACTCATGAGACCAAGCTATTATTCATGGCAAAAACGAACACAAACAGAGAATCAAGGAGGATTAGAAACACTTATTGTGTGTTTTCTATTTTAGATTTACACAAAAGGCTTACAGTTCAAAGACAATCTAGTATAACGATTCGTTAGTAAAACACTAGGAAAATCAAGGCCAATATGCTACTTTAACCGATACGATAAATGTTTTGCTAAATTTTAAGAACAAATTTAACAATTACTCACTCATGTAGGGGATTGTTAGAAATGAATGAGTAGCATTGGGAATGTGAAGGCATTAAATGCCTTGGGAAATGAATAGCCCCAAATCGTAGAATAAAGGTAACCATTTGTGTTTATATAATAAGACGCAGACACTATGATAATTCTTATAGACAAAGAGAGACACAAGCCATGACGAATGTTGCGACGCACCACTCCGCATGCATGTGCCTGCGCCCATGCCCGAGCCTGAACCTGCACCCGCACCCACGGCGTTGGAGAATAGGTTTGAGGCGTATTAGAGCCACTTAGCACTTTATAGTTGGCAGTTGGCTTGGCGTGGCTGTTCAGAACGAATATTTTTTATTTTTGTTCATTCAAACTCAAACGGTCGCACCGCCTAACAAAGGGTTGCAACCTTTCCGATAGTCGCATCCGTTCGAACATGCACCTATTACCTAATAAGTGCACCTCCCCCGGTCTATATATAGGCATAAAGAAAACAGTGAACATATATTTAAATTTTTCTGCATTTTCATTCTCCTCACAGCACTCGGTTCTTAAATATACTCTCTTGAGTTCGTCGTTGCTCTGCGATTGTTGCGTAGCATCGCAAAGAAGGTCCACTTCATCTTGAGAAACAATTGCTCGATATCCTTAAGCACCGTAGAGGAAGCAATATTGTTTCAAGGAAACAGCTTTCAAACGCTCGACTCGGATAATCTAATCGGTACTCTATTTACTACTTTATTTGTTAACTGCATAGTTCTACTCGTAACATTTTTGAGACGTGCCTGTGACAGTTTGTTGTTGTTGCAATTTGCAACATAATTGTAATAGTTTTGTAACACTTTCGTAACGTTGCTGTTAGCAATCTTTGTATACAGTTTCGTAACACTTTCCTGGCGTTAATGTTTAACAATATAAGAATTAGACCATTAAATATGTAAACATCTTTACATATGTTTGGAATCGTTAACAAATTCTACCTCTGAAATCATGTTCTTAAAAGTAATCTCTATAAAATTACTTTTCCTCTCCTATCTATTTCTTCCATTTCAAATATATGTCCTCTTTATGCTATTTTCGACTAAGTAATCGTGAATTATAAGTTAGGTTTTCGAATTTTGAAAAGGCAAAGGCTTGTGGAGGTTGTAAGGAATATTTTGGATAGGGATTTCAATTACTTAGGTACCATTTGCAGTATTTTTTTACCATTCTAGTTCTTGAAACATCGAAATATTCTTGATCCATATGCTACATTAATTAATAATCAGTAAATTTTAAATTTATAGAAATTTAATAGCTTTTGCAACTGAGGTTCGTTTGAGATGCAATTTTTTTATGTTGCGATCGCTTTAAAGTGTTCTTACATGGAGTTAGTTTAACTAAATCAGAGCAATTTATAATTTTTCAATTTATTTATTTATTTACTTTCGTAAATTATTGACACATATTTATTAAATAATGTTAAAGCAGAAGAATATAAAGCTCCTTTATTAATTCTAGGAACTCTTCCTCTCTCCATAATTCTCTTTAGATATTTTACTTTCACGTCCTCACAATTTATTGTTATTATAATTATTACAGTGTTTCAAATGCTTCTCACTTCTATCTTTAAAATTTAATACTAATTTTAATAATTATGTATAGATTTCTTCCAAGTTTATATGTTATTTAACATTTAAGTCTATATATAATAAATTTAGTTAGGTGATCTTAAATTTAAGCTTTTTAAATAAATACAATTAACAAATGCTTATTAATTGGTCTAATAAATTATTAAAAATAACAATTCAATATGTGTACCGCATTCATATTAACAAAAATGATAAAACTAATTTTACATTCAAGCCCGCATAGTTTTAAAATTTCGCAGCTATATACAAACTATTACAATGTTCTACTAATATTCTCTCCTACTATTTTGCATTTAAATGCCAACATTCAATAATTATTTATAATTATTTACATATTTCTCCTAAATTTTCTTATAATATTTTACATTCAAGTCCATACATTTGAATTTATTAATTTATCTTAAATTTAATTTTTTTAACTAAATACAATTATCAAATATTTATTTATTAATCTAATAAATCATAAAAATGATAATTCAATGTGAATACATCATTCTTACTAACATAAATGGTAAAACTATATTTTCATTTAAGACCATTAATTTAATATTTTCATTATTATGTACAAAATTATATTTGATACTTTTACATTTTTCTACATTTAAGTTCATAATATTTCTTTCTTTCTAAAATTAGTTACTTAATACAAAGAAATATATACATAGTTTTTTCCTTCTAAAGTTGGTAATTCATTACGAATAAATATGTACCTATTTTTTTTTTCAAAATTGTCAGTACAAACATATATAAGTTTTTTCTTCATAAAATTGGTATGTCAAATGGACTTTTTATCACTATTAAATTATAATTTGTAAAGAATAACATTACAATAATTGATAAGTAATGAATGTTTGTATTCTATAATATTGAAAAAAGAATAAATATTTTCAATTAGTACGTTTTTGTACAAAAAGTTACATTTTAATTATTTATATTCTTAATCCGAGTAAATCAATATACAAAAATTATACCATATTTTGATTGGAAATATTTTCCTTTCATGTTTTATCATCTTTTTTACATAAATATTAAATATTTTTTGAAAGTTTTATTATAAAATAAAAATAGTAAGGTATGAAATAATGAATTAAAAATCATTTTTTTACATAATCAAAATGACAATGTGATTTGCAACGTTTCAGACCTTATTTTCCTTAATATTTCTTTTAATAGCTAAATAAATATTTTTTTATCACCCTGATAATATCATATAATTACTTTGATAATATGTGCTGCAAGAATTATAAATGCAATACATTGAGCCTTTGATATTACACTTCTAACTTTAGGTATTTGTTGTCATTCTCTCAAGTAATATTTTAAATTTAATGTATACATTATTTATCTTTTAGTCAATGTATCAAAACCTAAATGTCAATTTTAGAATATTTGTACATGAATATTAATTTATGAAATTTTATAAAAAATTTAATTTCAAAATTTATCAAGAATACTTATTTTGATTTATTTGATTGATAAATAATGAATCCTAAAAAGTAACAAAACCAATATGAACTCATTTTTATCAACAAAAATGATAATTCAATTATTATTCAAATATAAAAATATACTAATCTCATAACAAAAATACATAGTTATAAATATCATAATTTAAATTTACAAGTCAAATATCCTATCAAAATTCATCAGATATTGCATGATAAGTTATATTCTTCGAAAACAGTCATAATATTATTTTTCTATAACATACCGTACGCAACGCACGAGTTACACACTAGTTATTATTAAAAAAACAAATAATAATTTTTTTTGATGAAAGTGTGGCTCTCTTATGATACTCATAAAACAAATAATAAATTACAAATTAATTAAATTAAAAATCACAACTTAAATGCCCGTTCAATTACCCCATTCGTAGCCGCAAACGCATTCCGTTCACTAATCTTCCTCGCTTAAATACTCCGTTTCCATTCGTTGCAAATGCACACTTACATTTGCATTTTTGATTGGTTATGGGGTACTAACTAGGTGCTTTTGAACTATGGTGAAGAGCTTTCAAAAATTGTTATTTTTTAGTAAGACAAAAACAAGAAAATTTGTATTGAAAATAACTAATTTTAATAGTTTCTTTTTTATTTTATTTGGAAAACATATCCATTTAATTTTGTTTAAGAAGTAGAATTGAGTAGAGTTGAGTAATATTACTTTATGCTTTCAGGGCACATTAGCATTTTCTAAAATTAATTATCGTTACTTTGACTTGAATTTTTTTTTAATTATTAAAATATTGACGTTCATAATATTTTAAAATAAATAAATTTTACAATATAAGAAAAATAGTACTAAAATACAAAAAGTTAAGAATATTTGATATTTGCATTAAAATAATACTTTTATATTGCTTACAAAATGTCATCAAGTTGAAGAACTAAACAGATATATATTACGAGAAAATAAATATATTAAAATTTTATATAATTGTAATTAAAAGTTGTTTTCAATTATTATGAAAAATGTTGTAGAAAACTAAAAAACATGTTTTCAAAGAAATGTTGGCTCCTTACGTCTTTCATGGTATTTTTATGAAAAATTATGTAAAAATTATACTTTTTCTAAATCAAGTTCAAGAACCGTTGCAAATTTCATATCGTAAAAGGGTTATTTTCTTATAGTGCTAACATACCCTCCCCTCCCTCTTATTATATTTTTAGCCACATCCCTTAAAAATGAAAAAAGACCACAAAACCAAGAGAACCGCATTAAAAATATTTCAACAAAGAAGAAAAAGAAAAGAAGCTTAAGGGAAGAAACAACGGAAATTATCTCTTTCAATAACCAACATAAGGTGAATAATATCACCACATCTATGTCATTTGACATTGCTAATTTGGGTTTGAGTGTAGATCCAATTTTTTTTAATGCTTATCATGCATATAGTTGGATAGTTGTTTATATAGATTATGGTTATCATTCATCAATTTTAATGGAATTTTCTACTGGTTTTCTGAGTTAAAAGCGTATAGTTTAGTCTCCAAATGCTTTTATTTTCTATTATAATGCTTGAAATGATATTTTTGAGACGATTATGTAATTTCATAATTTCTAAATTATTACGAATTTCTACATTGAGAAACTAAAAGCTTTTGGATTTTAATTATTAAAAATAAGAAAAATAATTATTTGGCTTCTAAATTTTTATATGCTGTAAAAGAGGTAATGTGAATTTTGGGAATTTGGTGATTTTTCTTAAGATATTTCGATTTGATATAAATATATAAATGGTTTATATAAGAAGGTTTTAACTACAAAAGCATAATTAATGGCATAATTAATGGACCATTAATATTTTTGGAAATAAGAGAAAACTTCTTTCTATTTTGCTATAAAGGATTTCTGAAAGATACGATTAATCAATGAAAATTTAACAAAGAAACTGATTTGGTAAAAAGTTTGTACTTTTAAAGGATATAAATCAGTATTTTGGATATTTCGAAAAATGTCATCATAGACACTCGATATATTTGAATAAGTGACATTCGATAGTTTTTAAAGCACCGAAGATGCGAGACATCATATTTTATGGCATTCGATAACTATATTTTACTAGCGCTCGAGAGTTATGTTTTGCTTGATACTTGGTAACTATGTTTTATTTGATACTCGATAACTATATTTTACTTAGCACTTGATACCTATGTTTTACTTGACATTCGATAGCATATCGACACTGATAGCGTCATGTAGTTTAGGCATGTGATAGCTATGTTTCATTTAATGCGCGGTAGCATGTTGACACTCGAATGCTTCATGTTGTTTGAACTTACAACAACTTTATATGACTTGGGCATGCGATTGCTAATATTTTGACATGCATAACATGCAATTTTAAAGTGTAAAGGTACAAAGGTTGAAGCTCAATGGCTTTACATTGACGTGCGATCGAATGAGTTTTAAAAGTTCGATAGCACAATGTTTTGAGAAATAAGATAGCCTTTTTTATGATACTCAATAGCTTATAACTCTAAGTTAGGCAATGTTTTCCTTAGACAAAAGTTGTAGTTTTGGTTATTATTTTGGCAAATTTTTAGAAAGGAAAGTAAAGATATTTTAGCCCATTTTTAAAGAGTTTTGGTGAATGAGATTATTACTCAAGTATAAGTAATTTTTACGTATAAATTGGCTACCATAAAACTTATATTTGTGAGGGATGATGATGTGTTGTATCTTCAATTTGCATCTTGATCGGTTATTATTATATACGTGAATTGTCATACTCACTTATGTGTTACATGATATCATCCGACGTTTATGACGTAAGAGATTAGGTATAGATGACCAGTTAAGATTGTTCCAGTAGTGGGTAGAGTTAGACTTAAATCCACTTGTGAGTAGAATTAAATCAGGAGATCGTAAAGATCCAATTGTGTTAGGGTTCTCGAAGTGATCAAAAGGCACAACTTCTTGACATTTTAAAACTAGATTTAAGGGTGGAGATTAGTGTAGGGTCATGCCATACACTCCAACCATTAAGCCTTCGGATGGTCAAGTCCTCGATTATAATGCATAGGGCTTAAGGCTTTGTCAATATTGAGGTTGAAATTTGGAGTTACGCATCCAATGGAACTCGTAGCAAAGGAGCTCATATATATTTGTCTCCTACCATTTTTAGAAGACCATTGATGTTTTCTCCTACCAATCTAAGAAGATCGTTAGTATTTTCTCATACTGTATTTAGTAGATCATGGATATTTCCTTCCTTTCGACTTTAGGAGACCATTTTTATTTTTCTCTACATGAACTATAAGAACATTAGATTATCTACTATTTTTTGGCCCTTGTTGGTCTGATAGATTTTTAGTTGGTCTGTGAAAACTAATCGGTTCATGGTGATCTTAGGAAAATTATGTCGTTTAGTGGACTATTTTGTAGGATTGCGCAATCATCAAAATGTGTAATGTAGCCCAAGTGAATGGTAGACTATCCATTATACCCATCCATTCATGATATTGATGTTATGATTATTTTCAATCATTTTGGTTGCAGGATGTGTTATCGTTGACATATTGTTTTAATAAGATATTAGTGAGGGGAAACCCATTCCGTGCTTTTGCATTGTGGTCACATAATAATCCTTTTATTTAAGATGGAATAATATTATTTACACCAAGATTTTTATCTTACCCGAAGATTTTGATTTCCCTCTAAACTCTTAGATACTCTTAGGTAATCAATTGAAATTGGATAGGCCGAGAGTAGGTTATTTCAAAGTAGATGAATAAGCGTTTGGAGATGTGTAGGAGGCAAAAAATTATTTAGACTTTATTTTCGTTGTGCAGTTTTAACTGATTTTTTTTAATTGTTGAATGTATGTAATACCGGGTACTATAACCGCCTAATAGTCAAGACTCCGATCATCCAATGGAGCATCTTCATATGTTGATCTTGGAATTATATTTTTATTTATTATATTTAATTAGAATAATGGATCGCGGGGTTATGTAATGAAATGTAACTGAATGTAATGACTTTGCAAATGAATGAATGAAAATGTTTTGTTTAAAATTTGTAGATTCTTGTGCTCTTGATGTTAATAACAATAATCGACCACATTTTGTCATTGGAAATAATACTAAGGATCATTGTAGCATCAATAGTATCTATATTTAAGCCTCTAAATATTGATGTTACAACGGGTCATCCAAACCATTTAAGACAATCCTTGTATTTTTTGGATATAAATCATTCCACCCAACCTTGAATTTATGGCCATTGTTAGTTCTAAAAAATATGTTATAGTTAGCGAAGACATTATTGAGCTTATTTTGATCAAAAATTTCTATATTATTAACAACTAAAGAGTTTATGGTATTATTGCGGTTATAATCTATTAATGAATTTCTCCGTCAACATGGAAAATAATGAAAATTGGAGAGCCTAAATTTAACCTCAATGAGTGTTGGAACAAAATAACACTTAGTTGAGCTAAGGCTTTAGAGAAGTGAATAAACAAGCTTAGGTTCATGGGGAAATAATATGCAAGGCCAAGTGAAGTCATATACACTTGAAATAAATCCATATTAGACAATCATATGATCAAAAGAGAATAAAGAATATGAGTACTTTCGGAATTCGAAGCAATCATTGATTGGTAAGTCCTATATGCTTTGAAATTCTAAAGTAAGTCATAATCCAAAAAATCTTGTTTTCATTCAATATAATGTTGAAAGTATAAAGGTCAATGGTCCAGTAATTCAAGTGTAACAATCGACTATGAATCCCCCAATCAATTTAGGGTTACAAAGTTCAAAATGCATGAAGAGAGATAAGAATGTTTTGCCTCCCCTTCAAAGCCCCTAGATTTATATTTATAGGGGTGGAAATGTGGCATGCTTAGCAGCTTGACTTCGGCATTCATGTCCTGCGACGCCAGTAACGCCACATGGTGCTAAGCCTTGTTTAATGATGATTTTCAATATCCCTTGGTAAATAACAGAACTTTGGTGTCGTTTGTAACAACCCTGAATTTAGTTGAACATTATTCAGTATATTTATTTGGATAGATTAAATAGAATAATAAAAATATTTAAGTAGAATGAAATTTGGTCACTAATGAGATTGTGCCTTAATAAATTAAGTAATGTGATTGATTAGGAAAACATAATATAGGGGGATACGAGAAGGGAAATTTAGGTATAGAATTATCTTATATCCCTTAAACTCTCTCTTCCTTCATATGATTCTCATTTTTACAAAACATAAACAACCAAAAGAAAAACCTAAAGAGGTCGGCATAACCTAGGAGGAAGAAGCATGAAATCAAGAGGAGTCAAGAGAAAAAGTCTATTAAAGCTAAACAACATCAAATATCAACTCTAACATTTGATTTTATGGTGAATAATAAGGTTCCATCTCTTTTAGTTGCTTTCGAATTCGATCATGGGTAATACCTAAATATTTGTGATAAATTATACCATGTTTTGGTTGGTTGATTATTGTTTGGATAAAAATTGTGGGATTTTTATGAAAATAATCGATTGGGTTTTAAGGGTAAAACCATAATTCTTAATCTTCAATCGACTTGATTGTTGGATATGTGATGTAAACCGTGAAATTGGAGATGACTTTTTAATTTCATAATTTTTCAAGTTAAGTTAAATATTTTATGAATTTTCCTAATGAGGAAATAGTTGTATATTTGGTTTTTAATTATTTAAAATAGCTAAATATGGTTTTTGGCCTTGAAATTTTTATATAGTGAAGAAAATGATATTTTTGAATTTATGTCATTTTTGGGGATTTTTTCCTATGTAATTTCAAATTACTATGAATTTATTATGTTAGTTTTGCATATAAACCTACAATTAATTAAGCATAATAATTAATTAATTTTACAAATGGTTTGGAACTCTCAAATTGATATGCGACAGTAAAAAGAGTTGGGTAAATGTTTTATTATCCAATAGAAATTGGATAAAAATTTGAATTTGGTAAAATTTATATGCTTTTATTGGAAATAAATCGGTTTCATATAAATTACAATAATTCCATTCACTAGTGTAGTCGTCATTCCCAAGGCATCGCAACATCCATTAGTATCAAAGTCAATAAGGTGGAAGCGCATGATAACTACTTAGGTAGTCATGGAGTGTTTCTCACCGTATCAGAGTAGACATCACGACAGCCGCCGATGACGATATCACACACTTTTAAGTGTTTAAAAGCTCAATGCCATGATCATTGATACAGAGGCCGACATCAATGTCGTCGCATGTATTCACCATTATTCTAAATCGACGCCGCATATCACTATTTTGAATGTTTTCGATGTCCTTACGTAAAAGAAGGCTGTATTGCCGCTTATCTTAGTATCGACTCTATACTTTTGGCAGCATAATAGCCAAAGTGAGTTAAGTAAACTATTTTACAATGTAGTCAGCGACCTTGATGCCGCTATTCATCAAGGTCGGTGGGGTCTTTTTCATTGATTTGTTACGATGTCGTGCGGCATCGTGGCCATGAATATTGGTGTCGACATTGTTTTAACTAAGAAGATAAGTTATAGAGTATGAAAGTTGACAACATCATTTTCGATAAAGAGTTTTATGCTTAAAGGAAAATCAAGTTTTGTTTTTAACCTTGGGTAGAGGTTCGACGAGATATAAGTGCAGCTAGGTTGTCGCCTTTTTTCTATTAACGGCAGGGAGACTTTAGCTTTCTTCTTCGACATTGCAATTAAGGATACCAATGCATAGTAAAGTACAAATTTCGACACTATCATTGGGGACACCAACATAGGTCAACTTTGACAGGTAAATGTTTTCACTTCGACATTGATCTATATTAATCCAGTATGGGCGGAGAGCCTATTTTTTTAACACTTCGATTTTAAACATTAGGGGGACCAATGCTATTTAGATTGTACATGTTGACACTATCATTGGGGACACTAAAGTAGATTACTTTCGACAAACTAAATGTTATATAAATAAGACCTTATCATTGGCAATGCCAATTCATTTTCTTAAATGAGTTCGACACTAATCATTTGAGGATACCAATGTATGTCACTTCGACATGTTAACTTTAAGGGGAGATAACCTAATTAGGGACACCAATAAACATAGGTTAAACATATAGTAACATGAATTAAATTATTAAATGATGGGTTCATAGTCGTCCTCAGAAAACTGTGGGATGCAAGATGGGTAATCCATAATGTACCGAAGATGGATAGTCACTACAGGGTTAATAAAGGATTCATAGTCATCCTAGGAAAACTTTAGGATTTGTGATGGATAGTCCAAATCATTGTAAATTAAATGGAATATGCATGATGGATAGTCTACATAATTTAAATGATGAAACCATATTTCGAGGATGGGTAATCCTAGTATTAATTGCATGTGGGATGGATGGTTTGAATAACTATGAATATGTTTAAATGTGAGATAGGCGGTCCACATAATTATATGACGGGTAGTCGGATTAAAATAAGACGGACGGTTAGTTTAAATTATGACGGGCAGTCATTTGAAATTAAGATGAGTAATTTAATAAATTGGGATGGGTAATCCAGTATATGTTGCATAACTTTAAATGCTATTTTTGTTCTAAGCACTGAGGTTGCTAGAGCATAGTATATGGTTAATTAGTTTTGGTTAAGATACCAATGAGGGGAAAACCCATTCCGCTCAGTCTCATAATCTCACTAGATATCTATTTGGTTCGAGACAGTAGGTTATTATTCACACTAGACTGTTGTCTGATTCAAAGTTTTTGTTTTTCCCCTTGAACTCTTGGATACTCATTTGAGTAGGCCAGGAGTAAGGGATTTTAGGTTTTAAGTTAGACGAATAAACTTCCATAGACATGCAGAAGGCGATTTAGGTATTAGGAACTTTATCTATTTCCGTTATGTAGTTTGGTTCTGTCTATTTGAATGTAACAACAAAGTTGTATAATTACCAAATATTTGACTCTGATCAACTAAGTGGGGATCTTCATATGCTGTTCTTGGAGTACATTGTATGGTTATTTTTCTCTAGACGTGTGATTACGAATGAGATTATATAATGAATATGAAATATCATTTGTAAAATGAGATACGAAAATTTATTATTAAACTGTGTTGAAATTATTTCCTATTCATATGCTTCTGATTATTGATATGATTAACGTAGCCACATTTTGTCATCGATAATTAATAACTATGGATGATTGCGACATCCATAGCAATTAGTTTTGAGTCTCGGAATGAGGAATGTTACAAATTGGTATCAGAGCATAGCTTAATGATTAAAAGAATTTTAAACCTAAAGAGTTTTTGAAAATATAATCCTAATGAATCAGAAAGTAAGACTGGGGTATGGGATAACACTATAATAACATAATTGTATTTTCTATATATAAATATGGATTCCATCTCTATTCTCCCCTCTCTTTTAGACGGTACTTCTATATCTTACTAAGACTCGTATGCAAATTTACAAGAAATAAAAATATGGAGGTAGGGAATGGAAGAGTGAATCTAGGTGGCCGAAGAACCACAATTAATGAGAATCCTTGGCCCAACACCAGGAGAAACTAGGGTCGACAGATAAATGTTAATCAAAATGCAAATGCCAATATTGATGCTACGACACCACCAGTGGATATAGGGACTATATATCAATTCTTCATCAATCTGATTCAAGTTGGAGTAGAAAAGGAGATTGGCTTCAAGATAGTTGGAAGGAGCTGCTTTAATCTGGAAGAATAGGGTGATTGTAGGGGTACCGGAAGAAGAATTGACTTGGGTATAATTTCGAAGGAGATTCGAGGAAAGGTTTTTGTCTGAAGTAGCCAAGTCAGCCTTGCTCAGGATATTTATGGAGTTATAGCGGGAGGAATGTTAGTGTTAGAGTACTCTACCAAGTTTAATTAGATGTCCTGGTATAGATATGCCACTATTGACACTGTTATCAAGAGTAACAAGAAGTTTATCCATGGGTTGAGGCTGGAGATTGCTATGGAAACTACGCCACGTCTTAGAGGTCCGTCGAATGTAGTGGTGGAGATGACTATCAAGAATGAAGAAATGCTTCCGACTTGGGAAAGAGAAGTCAATGAAGAACCAGAATTTTCAAAATAAGAAGAGGAAATTTTTTAAGGAAAAGGGAGCTCGGAAGGTGGGGCTGCAAAAGGAAGGAAAGCTGATATAGTTTGTTACAAGTGTGACAAGAAAGGGAAATATGCTAATGAGTGTCGATCTGGTGATGGCAAGGTAGTTGTAGGGAAGAAGAATGTGAAGTGCTTTAAACCAAGTAGGGAATTATAAAATAAAATATCCAAAAGCAGCCAAGGCTAACAAAGGAACGGTATTTTCTTTGGAGCCATCTACATCATGACCAATAGCAGTTGAGAAGGGAAAGTTTGTGATGGAAGGTATGCTTTTGATTCATAGAATAACAGTTAGAGTATTGTTTAATACTGGTGCGTCACATTAATTTATATCTCAGCATTTGGTAGATGGGTTATGTTTAGAATCATCATACCTTATTACTTCCTTAAGAATAGCTAATCCAATAAGAGGGTTACAACTCTAAGGATGAGATATGACCATCTTGAGATTGAGTTGCTACCCTTTTCTTTTACTTTCAGTTCTTACGTATTTGATTTCGCTGATTTTGGGATTATTTCAGGTATGGATTTTTGAGTTAATATGATGCTAGATATTTCACCAGGATAGGAAACTATCAGCTAGACACCTTGTTAGTCATGATCGAATTATATACTCAGTAGTTAACTTGAGTGTCGATATTTGTACTTTGTTGGGAGCATTGGAAGTAGAAGACGAAGTGAATTAGGTTCTAGTTGCAAGGGAATTTACAGACGTTTTTGAGCCGGTTATAGGAATACTACTGAAAGGAGCTATCGAGTTTTGAATAGATCTTGTACTAGGAGCTGAATACATACTGAAATAAGCTATCGAGTTTTGAATAGATCTTGTTCCAGGAGCTGAATACACAAGTAGACCACCTAACAGGTTAACACCTACCAAAAAGGAGCTAAAGGTGCAGCTAATAGACTTAGAAGGAAAGAGTGTTATTAGACCAAGTAGTTCGTATTGAGGAGCGACCGCGTTGTTTATGAAGAAACAGATGGGTCGTTAAGAATTGTGCATCGATTATTATAAGTTGAACGAAAAGACGATAAAAAATCGATATCTTTTGCCGAAAACTAATGATTTATTTGATCAATTGAGTGGAGCCAAAGGATTTTTTTAGTTTAATTTGGCGACAGGGTTTCATCAATTATAGGTGGAGGAGGATAGTATTCCTTTGATTGCGTTTCGAATGAGGTACGGTTCGTACGAGTGGTTAGTGATGCCATTCGGATTAACTAATATACCAGCTTTCTTTGTAGATTTGATGAACCAGATTATCCGAGAGCACTTGGATAGGTTTGTATTAGTATTATTGATGATTTTTTGCTATATTTAAAGGATGAAAGAGATCATGAGATTAATCTTAGAATAGTGCTTGAGACGTTGAGGCAGCATCGACTGAAAGTGAAGTTTTCAAAGAGTCATTTTTAGAAGGAAGAAGCGAAGTTTCTTGATCATGTAGTTTCAAAGAAAGGGTTGTCAGTTGATCCAACCAAAATCGAAGTTGTTAATAGTTAGAAAAAACGCAAGACGGTGACCAAAAGAAGAAGTTTTCTTGGATTAGCTGGTTATTACCTAGATTTATCAAGGATTTCTAATGGATATCAATGCCTTTGACTAAGCTAACCAGAAAGGACATGAAGTTTATTTGGTATGATAAATGTGAAGCATTCTTTGATCGAAACTTTTGTTGACCAATGCACCTTGTTAGTATTTTCAAATAGGAATCAAGATTTGGTGGTGTATACGGATGCGTGTGGCACAAGATTAGGAGATATATTGATACAGGGGGTAAAGTAATTGCCAACGCTTCTCGATAGCTCAGGCCACATGAAATTAGATATCCGACTCATGACTTGGAGTTGGTAGAGGTAATTTTTGCATTGAAAGTGTAGGGACACTACCTCTTAGGAGAATGGTTTGAGTTGTATATAGATCATATGTCTTTAAGGTATTTATTCTCTCAGAAAGAGGTGAATATGAGACAACAAAGGTGGCTAGAGTTTTTAGCAGCGTACGTTTTTGGTATTGGTTATACACCAAGGATAGGAAATAAAGTTGCAGAAGCACTTAGCAAGAAATGTTAGAAGACGTTGTTAACTATGTTGTAAGAATGAGGGGATTTGGTGGAATTGACTAATTGTAGTGTGTAGTTAAGATCGACTACTAGTTCTAGTCAAAGTACAACCATTTTGTCTTGCTTGGAAGTTCGACCAATGTTGATCGAAAGGATTGCTTTTGAGTAGAGAGATGATCCATTGTTAGTCGAAAAGGTTAAAAGATTGGAAGGTGGAACCTAGATCGAAGATCTAAAGGATTTTAGTTTTGACTAGAGGCGACGATTAAGAAAGAAGGGACAGTTATGTGTTTCAGATGTTGGAAACCTAATGAAGTAAGTTCTTAGTAAGTATCATATATCAAAATTTACGATTCGTCATGGGGGAACCAAGATCTATTAGGATATGAAGAGAAATTTCTATATGGTAAGGAAAATGGTATTTTTGAATTTATGTAATTTTTGATGATTTTTCACAAGAAATTTCAAATTACTGTGAATTTATTATGCAAGCTAAGCAAAGCATATAAGCCTATAATTGATTAAGGGTATTAAATAATTAATTTTACAAATGGTTTGAATCTCTCAAATTGATATGCAGCGGTATTTCTTAAAAGAATTGGGTAAAGTGATTTATTATCCAATAGAAATTGGACAGAAGTTTGGGTTTGGTAAAAAGTATATGATTTTATTGGAAATCAATCGGTTTTCATGTAAATTACAATAATGCAATGTCACTAGTGTAGTCGTCGCCCTCAAAGCATCGCCGCATCTATGAGTATTGAAGTCGATAAGGTGGGAAGCACATGATAACTAGTTAGGTAGTTATGGAGTAATCCTCAACGTATCGAAGTGGACATCGACGACAACCACTATTGGCAACATCGCACACTTTTAAGTGTTTAAAAGGTCAATGCATGATCAATGATCCTGACGCTGACATCAATGTCGCCGCATGTATCCACCATTATTGTAAAGCAACGTTGTATATCACTATTTTGAATATTTTCGACGTCCTTATATAAAAGAAGGCAGTATTTTGCTTGTCTTAGTATGGACTCTATACTTTTTATGGCATAATACCTAAAGTGAGTTAAGTAGGCTCCGTGTTTTCACATGCTCGACTCGAAGAAAGGTCGTCAAATCGCATGTTTAGGGTATGTTAACGCATGACCCGAAGCGGAATATATTTTTTGCTTGCTCGACCAGAAGCAAGGACTTCCTCGCCCGTGCTTGGGTAAGTAGCAGCACGACCCGAAGCATGCTTCGAATTTTCACACTCCTGACTCAAAGTAAGATCGTCAATAACATCGTCGACGATCTTGATTCCACCATTCATCAAGGTCGGTGAGGTCTTTTTCATTGTTTTGGTTACGATGTCGCGTGGCACCGATGCCATGAACATTGGCATCGACTTTGTTCTAAATAGGCAAATAACCTATTGAGTATGAAAGTCGACAACATCATTTTTGACAAGAAATTTTATACTTAAAAGAAATTTAAGTCTCGTTCTTAACCTTGGGTAAAAGTTAGGTGAGATATAGTGCGACAAGATTGTCACATAGCTTTGTATTAAGGGTGAAGAACCTTTAGCTTTCTTCTTCGACGTCGTAATTAGGGATACCAATGCATGGTAAAGTACAAATTTCGACATCATCGTTAGGGATACCAATGTAGATAAAAAATTTCATGCTAAATGTTTTCACTTCAACATTGACCTATATTAACCTAATAAGGGCGAAGAGCCTATATTTTTAAGCCTTCGATTTTAAACATTAAGGAGACCAATTCTATTTAGATTGTAGACATTGAGACTATTATTGGGGACACCAAAGAAGACTAGTTTGGACAAAGTAAATGTTTTATAAATAAGACCTTATTATTGGGGATACTGATGCATTTTATTAAATGAGTTTGATATTGATCATTTGGAGTTACTAATGTATGTCACTTATGAGTTATAACTTTTAGGGAAGATAATCTAATTAGGTTCACCAATAGACATAGGTTAAACATGTGGGTAACATGAATTAAATTGTTAAATGATGGGTTTATAATCATTTTAGGAAAACCATAGGATGTGAGATAGATAATCCACACCGTATCGGAGATGGATAGTCTTTATAAGGTTAATGAAAGGTTCATAATCATCCTAGGAAGACTATGAGATGTATTATGGATAGTCCACATCATTGTAAATTAAATGAAATATGTTGATGGATAATCCACGCAAGGTTTTAAATATCGGATTTCGGTCACGTTTCGTCTCGGAATTTTTACACAAGTTATCTCGTATCGGGGGAGATCTCGGACGAGATGAGTACGTATCGAGTGTACACCTCGGATTAACATCTCGGGTCTTATAATGCATCTCGGGAATATCTCGGATGTACTTATGTGTTTAAAATTGATGTGTCAAAAATTTATTTAACGATTATAACTTTCTTAGCAAAAATAAAAATTGTAACATACTTGATTTACAATGAAAAAGAAATATTTTTAGAAGAGTGGTAGCTTGATTAGCTTAATTGATTTGGTAATGATTGACTAATATCCTTTTATTTGAACGTAATAAAGAAGTGAAACCTTTCGCTATGAGCTATGAATCGTTAAGATAAAAAGTAAAGAATATGTTCAAGAAGTTGGTAAATTATAATTGGATTGAGTAGTTTCTCTTGAATCAATATGAAAATAAAAATTATTATGGAAAATAAGAAAAATATATAACTTCGGGTGAGATCTCGGATTGAGATTTCGATCCATATATCGGGCGAGATTTGAATATCTCGGACGAGATGAGTGTTGAGGGAGATATGGAGGAGATATGATGTCTCGTCTCGTTTAAGTGTGAAAATGAGATCTCGGGCGAGATCTCGGACGAGATATAAGAGATTTAAAACCATGAATCCACGTAATTTAAACAACTGCAACCATATTTGATGGATACTCAATATGGTAGGGTATGGATAATATAAGCAGTAATTGCATGTGAGATGGATAATCTGCATAATTTTGAATATGTTTAAATATAAGATGGGTAGTCCACATATTTATAAGATAGGTAGTCAGATTAAAATAAGACGGATGGTCAGTTTAAATTATGATGGATGGTCAGTTTAAATTATGATGTGTGGTCATCTGAAATTAAGATGGGTAATTTAATAAATTGAGATGGGTAATTCAATATATGTTGCATGACTTTAAATGCTATTTTTGTTCTAACCATTGTGATTGCAGGAGCATAGTATATGGTTAATTAGTTTTGGTTAAGGTACTAGTAAGGGGAGAACCTGTTCCGCTCATCGATGTAGTCTCATCAGATATCTATTTGGTTCGAGATGAGAGGTTATTATTCACACCGGACTATTGTCTGAATCAATGTTTTTGTTTTTTTCCATAAACTCTTGGTTACTCATTTGAGTAGGTCGGAAGTAAAGGATTCCATGTTACCAGTTAGACGAATAAACTTTCGGAGATGCGCAAAAGGCAATCTAGCTATTTGAAACTTTATCTATTTATATTGTGTATTTTGGTTTTGTCTATTTGGATGTAATAGTAAAGTTGTATGATTGCCAATTATTTGACTCTGTTCAACCAATGGGACATCTTTATATGTCATTCTTGGGGTATTTTGTATAGTTATATTTTCTCTGAACGTGGGATTACGAATGGGATTATGTATGAATATGAATTATAGTTGTGAAATGAAATGTGAAATTTTTTTATTAAACCGTGTTGAATTTTTTTTTCATATTCGTGTGCTTCTAATTATTTATATGATTAACACAGTCGCATTTTGTCATCGAGAATTAATAACCATGGATGACTACAACATCCGTAGTAGTTAGTTTTGGACCTTAGAATGTCGGATGTTACACTGTTTTAGCAATAATAACCTTCAACCTTGATAACCTTATGCATTGAAACGCTCTCATTTGGTCGTTGACAACATCGGTTAGGAGCGACATTAAGCTTTAGTGAAGAGCGGCATTGATATAGAGTAGTATTGACGACATAGCAGTTTCCATGGACATTGATGACTCTCGGCATCAATTCCGCATGTACAAATGGATGGTATCTCCTAAGTTTTGTTGAAGTGCGGTGCGACATTGATAAATGAAGGCGTTGATAGGAATTGGCATTCTTGAGTGGCGATATGGGCAATGATCAGCCTCAATAACAAACAACAGTAACAATGTTTGACGTTGACAGAAAGCGGTATCACTTTGGAGCGTGACATGCAGAAAATACGACATCAATGAGATGTGACATAGGTTATGTCAACATTCATTGATGGCTTCTTTATTGATTGCAGACGACATCATTACTTCCTTGAGGGAAAGCGGCACTGGTTATTGGCAACATCAATGATGGGAAGCATTGATTCGTTCAGTATTATCTGAAAGACAACATTAGAGGGAAGCGGTATCAGAATAGAAGCACCATTAAAGAGATGCAACATCATTACTTTACGGCTTTGGTTGCTGGTAGTATCAGTGATGAGCGACATTCATCTTATTTTCACAAGTGAAAGATGGAACTGATAAGTTATGACGTCAAGGAGATGTAATATAGATGGGAGGTGGCATCAAAGGAAAGTGGTATCGGCAACATGTGTTATTGATCATATGTAGTGCTGAATGATATTGACAAAGCTTGACATTACTTCCATCCTAAAAGGCGGCGTCATATTCATGCCTTATGTCACATATAACCGAGGTTTATAATGGTGATAATAGCTGTCCCCCTTAGTTAGAGGAGTCATTAACCTTTCAAGTCAATGATGTCGACATCAAGTTCACCGCTTATTAATATTTCATTTAAATCTGGCTATCCATTCAAATTGAATCAATGGCATTCATTTACCTTCTTTCTCTTCTATAAATAAATGAGTTTTTCTTTCACTTCTCTTTTACCTACAATTAAGAACTCAAGCAAGAAATCAAATTTTCAAAAGAAACAAAAAACTTTCAATTCTAAAATGTTCGATTCATCATTCAAGTATGATAGGTAATTCCAATTGTTCTATTTAATTCGAATTAAGGAATTCCCACAAAAACATTTTTAGGGCTTTATCGACTCCGAATTGACAATTGGGGTTTAATTGGACAGTTTTAATGTTAATGTTCAGATTATCAATGTAGTCGACTATCATTTGTTTTTATAAATCAAATTAATGCTGAACTTTTACATTGTCTGAACGAAATTCAAGGTTGTCAGTGATAAGAACCTAGGTGCTGTTTATATAACGATGAAAAAGAGTTTACGAGACCCGATATCCAATAAAAATTCGCTCTACACCAACCCTGATACTTCACGACACCATCATTATATTCAGCATCGACTTATCTTTCCTATGTTACGACATAACCAATGTTTTTACGATATCGATATGATATTCAACATTAATAAAGAATTTGTTAACCCATTTCGTGTTAGCTAATGTTTTTTGTACAATTTTTTTATGAAATTGAAACGTGGCAACCCATTTAGAGTTACAAAGGTTACTATTGTCAAAGTGCCTACACTGATTGGATGCAACATCACTTAATTATAAATGACGTCATCGTTGGTTTATATTTTAATAACGAAAGTCTTACTATCCGTTCCCATCATTCTGTAGCCATCTTTAACATTATAAATTAAGTTTTATTTGATATCATTGCTTACGTCATTGGTAGTCCAACGTATTACAAGTTGTTTAACTGATTAACACGTTATCAAATCATGTTGTCATTATTCGCTAATGTTGACAACCTTATCACTTCAACATTAGTTATAGTTATAGTGTTTTCTTGTGCTTTATAACACAAGTTATGAAATATTTGACATTGTCATATCTATCGATATGGGCATATTGACGTGGCATATCCATTCCTATTTAATCTTCATATAGTTTTTCTATGGAATTCCTTTACTAAAATTAGAGCTTAAGTCTTTTGATAAACATGACATGCAGCGTCTAGATGTCGTTACTCAGACAGCAACAAGTCGTTTAGATTAAAAAATTACTTTAGCATGTGGTAATTCTTCTATATAATATGAACATTATCATTCCTGAAATTTTGGAATAATATCACTTAGCAGATAGATGGAAAGCTCAAAGCCAAGCATGATGTCCATTAAGAAAACCAGTATAGGCCCTAAGTCTTTACTCTCCACCGGTATTAAGGGAGATAATCTTTCTAATCCATCATACATCACAACCCAAGATGACGTGGATTCTATTCTGGAACAACTTAGGATTACAGGAGTTACAACCATTCCTGCTGGTCCTGCAGACAATATTTACAATCCGCCAAAAGGATATTTCGATTTTTCTCCAATACATACTTGACAAACATGCCACCTTCCTTTTCCCAGCATTCTTATGAGATACTTGAACATTTGGAGATTGCACAAATTCGGTTCTTGCCAAATTCTTACAAATATCTAACTTGCTTGAAAATTTTGGCTCGGGAGGCTGGACTCCCTTCTATTAATGCTTAATATTTTCATGCAGTAGCTTGTCCTACAAAAATTAGTGAACAACAAGATCATCAATTATACCCGATCCATCCCCACCCAAAATGTATGATTTCTAAAAGTGTTAATAAGATAAGAGGATGGGAGATTACATCTTTTTTGTTGAGTGCTTCTCTAACATTTGAGGAACATTCTCTACTCCTAGTAATCTTCTTGTCTCTTACTACCCCTATCTGTCTGTTATTCTTTATTAATAAATGTTTTCTTTTAGATTCTTTTCCTAAAAATCTAAGTTCCCCTGATCAGGAGATTGTGTAGTCACTAACCCGAGCGTTAAATACTATAGAGAACGGCCTTACGTTGTCAACTCCCACAAAACTCCTCCAGCATTCCATTATTCTATATCAACATAAAATTTTAGGAGAACCTCCAATGGTCAAATATAATGCGCTAGGTAAACGATCGTTGATCACGGGCAAATCAAATCCTTTACTCTAATTCTCTAGTTCCGCTCAAGACACTTGGTAAGATATTATTTGCGTTTTATAAAAAACCTCTTATGGAGACCTCTTATAAGCCTTTCTTTCCGATTCAAACTCATATGCCCTATCCACTACTTCCAAAAGGAAAGAGATAGCAAGTGATGCTCCTCAAGAATAGGAGAGTAAAGATTGTACTTCTACCTTAAACCTACCTCTTAAGTCTTAATCTTTCAAGGATGTCATCGCTAGCTCATTCAAATCCATAAAAAGGAATATAAGCGACAGTTCCGCTGCTGCCACAACTCCTAGAACGAAGACTAAAGTTAGGGGCACGCACACCCCCATTATTGTAGATGAAGAACGATTCGTGGATATCAGCTCAGGTTTTGGGGTCTTAAACCTTAACACTCTTAGGGAAAATGCCCAACGGCTGAATGAAGTAGAGTAGTCGTAGGAGCCACTTCTTCGTATTACTTTTCTAGGTTCTCCTAGGGCTCTAAACCCTCTTTGTGAGGAGCTTGCACTGTATACCTTCCAAGTCTCAATCCTTAACCCCTGTTAGTGGTTTGGATGACCTTCTCCAGTTGGTGATCCATTCTTCTTTGCTGCTCTTAAACCACCACAACCCTTATCTTGTTCTCAAGATCATCGCTTTTCTATCATTAACCAATTCTTATAGGTATGTATGTTCCCTGTTTTAACTATTTAAGGCTGTTAACCTTTTTATGTAATATTTTGATTCATATCTGGTATTCATTTCAGGCGGCTAAGCATAGGTTTCTTCTACAAGTGGATGTTGCAGGTACTTCTAGTGAAGTGTCCAAACCGAGAAGCAAGTTTCTTTGTTCAACTATTATATAACTGACATCCCATCAACGTGAGATGAAGCTATAACGGAATGGGAAGAACTTGCTGACTCGCACAGGGAAGTGGAAACTTCACTTAATAAAGAGAAAAGCACCAAATATATCTTAGATGGTAAAGTAAAGGCTCTAGAGATATGGTTTGAGGAAGCCAACATGAAGGAAGCCAAACTTGTGGAGGAGAACGAGTTACACAAGAAAAAGTTGCGTAAGAAAAGAACTCTGTTGAAAAAATCAACTTGCGTAATCAACGATCCAAAGAAGAAGTAATCCAATTTCCTTGACATGACTCTTGATACTATTATTGAGAATTCCTGTGAAAAGGTAATCTTTATAGTATATGCCGACAATATTCACAAATGCCTAGATTTGGACTTCCCTTCTCTTACTTTGGGCTTGAATAAGAAATTTATGAAGAAATTTGAAGCTATGCTAGACAAAACCCAGGCAACTGGAGAGGAACCTTCCAAGGAGGTGAAAGAGATTGATGCTAAGATGTTGCTATCCTTTGATGTCCCTCCAGTAAATAAAGAAATAGATTCTAATGAAGAGGAAGAGGATAATGACGAAGGCAAGGACAATGGTTGCGATATCAATGGTCACGAAAATGAAAATAATGATGACAATGATGGTGGCGATGGAAAGGGCCCCACTGGGCTGCCAAATGAGAAAGATGGATTGGGAAACACTGACCCGGATTTGGAAGCTCCTGGTGTCGATGCTACTGAAATTCCTGATTCTCCCGCTAAAGACTCCTCTCAGAAAGAGAATGCTCCTCAGATCCACAAACCCAAAGGGAAGGAACAGAATCCTTCGTCTTCCATTCCAATCTCTTAGGTATGGATCTCTCTACTTACATGCCTCAAAATAACCAAATAGCTCTTAGTTGATACATTGATTATTTTAGTTTAGGATAAAACCGAAATATCCTTATGATGTTATGCTTGAAAAGAAACAAATGGAAATCGATCGATTGAACAGAGAATTGGATAGACAACTAAAGGTTTAAAAATAATTAATTGTTTGAGAAATATGAGAATCTCGTAGCCAGGGCGTCAAAATTAAGATTTTTCAAAGGAGGCAAGTTGCTCCACGAAAGAAGAAGGCACGCCTTCATTGAGAAAGAATCTTGATGGAGAATCAAAGCAAATGAACCTCTTTTAAATGCTGTTTGATGAAAGGAACATCTTGGAAGAATTTATCCATAAATTTTACTCTAGGGGATTTTTCATTGACTTCTCCTATTAAGGTGACAGCTACGGTGGTTTACTTGGCGCTTCCATCGTAGGTATTTGAACAAACATGGGTCCGATCCTTACCCTGAGACATGTTGGAATCTCCTAAAAGTTAGTCCTACCCCTCTTTCTCCTCGTTCTCTTCACCCTGAGAAGTTCGAATACAATAGGAAAAGATTTATTTCCAAGTTTTATAAGGAAACGATATTGTACAAATCTAAACGATTATATGATTGTAGTGTATGACTTGTGTAGCTTACACTTTTTACCATTTTTATTATCTCACGCTTAGTCTATTTTCCATGTAATATATAGATTAGAGGATCTCCTAATAGTCTTATTCCCATGAAATTTTTGAATAAATTTTTCATGCTAAAGAGGATTTTAAGGAGTGGTTTTAATCCTTAGAACTTCTCAGTTAGGAAAACATTGTTTTTTTTAGAGATTTACAGGGATTTTACACACGATTTCCTCAACTCTGTTTTGTCTTTTTGGGCGATGAAAAGGATAAATTTCTTAGCGAAAAGCGGACTTATCATGCCAACTTGCTGTGGCGCCGTACCGGTCTATGATCGAGAACTGTCATTGATTCTCTCCAGTAAATACTCCGGAAGGAATTAAAACTTCTTTCGACTCTAATTTTACCCTATTTGTTGGGTCATTTGAAAGACTAAAGTTTTTGTTTCAAAACTTTAAGATTTAATTAAATGTTCGAAAATAGCATTGTGATGTAATTCAAATATCTTCATCATCTGTATGCCTTTGTTGTTGCTAATAAAAGAACTTATTTTTCGTGTATCAATTCTTATTTTATTTATTCTTAATAGAAAACCAGTTAGTGTGTGCATATGATCCATTAGATGTTTTCTTATGAGTGAATGATACTGAAGATAGACTACTAGCTGATATTGAAAAGAGGCGGCATTCGCAAGACGCTTCAGCTTCTCGACTTCCAATTAATCCGAAGGCATGAGAATGGCATACAAAATACTTCCAACTGAGATAGACCTTTAAAGGTCTAAAGGAACTAATCTCTATCATAGAAGAGGAGATGAAGGAGAAGGGTAAAAGAATCCCAAAGTTGAAGAATGAATAGAATTAGCCTTAGTGTCCAAGCTTCATTTGAGGTTGATGGTAAAATGGCTAAATTACATCAATGAATAAATGACATCAAAGTGGAGTTAATGAAGAGTCAAGTATCTTGCAAATCCCTAATCTTCATCGTCAATGAAGGCGATTCTAGTCTTACTACTCCTTTTCCTACAAGGATAAAAAGATCTTATTCTTTTGTTAATCAAGATTTTCCTACTTTATTGAATCCTCTTTCGGGTCTAAATGATGATGTGATCTTCAAATGGAGCAGACAAGTAAAATTCGAATGCATGCAATAAGGATTAAATAAATGGCTTTCAATGGTAATAAACTCGAAGATCTAATACCATTTCATAAAATATGGACTAAAGATGTTATTAGGATCAAAAAATAACAATTACTTTCTAAAATTTTAAAGATAAATAAATTAGAAGAATAAAGAATTTTAAACCTTATAATCAAAATATACTTTTAAAAAACTTAAAGAAGAACTAGACAAAGTCATTAAGCAAGAGAAAATAATGGGAAAACAGAGGTCTTTAGTAAAATGGATGGATAAGGCCTCTTTGGTCCTACTTCTATTCGATACCGTCGTTGTAATGCCCCACCTTGAGACCCATATTAACAAAGAGTATTACTGGGTAATACTGTCATGCAGAGAATAGGGCTAGATAGAAGCGACCATTTATAGCCTTGTCTTAAATATCTATTGAATATGTCGACAACGTCATATTTTTTTGTGGATCGACATATTCAATAAATACTTAATATAAAGCCTATGTGGCTACAGGATTTATCACAACAAAATACAACAACGCAAATGCAAAACACATCACAGAACAGCAGATAATCCCATATATACACACATATACAGATACATCACATAGTATACCAAATGATGCATCACGTATGTGGTAAGAAGACCGCAATACAAACACGAGTCAAAAGAATATACATATCAGAGTAGCAAATCAAAAAGGACTACACAATAAGCTATAATAAAAAGAGCTAGCAGAATAGTCCATATAGAAGCAGAATAAGCTAAGTCCAAATGTACCTAACCTGAAACACCTCGGTCAGACCCGAGTATAAAATGCATGGGTCAGCCTAGCTAAACAAATCAGTTAACAAGGATAAGTGATAATATGAGCATAAGGATAATGTGATAACATTCTCAAGTGAGAAGGGACAACTAAAGTGTATGATTACATCAAGTGATAATATGGTATCACTACACAAACATATAATATCAAAAGAGATAAAATAACTCATCAAATGCAAAAAGTAGCAAGCCTCGTATCATCGGCATTCATAACACAACAAATATGGTTTCGGGGAAAACCTAAACCTGCCATCTTGGCAAACCCAAAACATGTATAAAGAGATCCCATCTCAAACACACTATAAGGCAAATATATCTCCAAAGAGGAGAATAAAATCTCAAGTAAACGCCAAAAGACAAATCCCGTATAATGCCAGTGTAGGCAATTCAAATCTCAAAAATAGAACTTCGAAGAGTTCAAATCCCTAAAAGATAATCGCCAGAAATATATCGAATAGTTCAAAGGACCAATTCCGGAAAGGGACGATACACTATAGAAAATAGTCAAAGAAACCATCTCAAAAGTGTTTGTACGTGCATGTAGCCGAAGCCTTGCCAAGTACTGTTATCTCAAATAGGTACCTCGCCCGAAGGTACGTCACAATGACAAATAAGCCGTAATGGCAAATAAACCGCAATGGTAAATACACCGCAATGACAAACGTCTTGTGCCGCAATGGCAATGACCCGAAGGTCCAGTACTGCCACGCCGCAATGGAAAATGTGTTACATACTCTTGAATAAGAATCCGAATAGTGTTAACATGCGTCCCATACCACATGTTCGCACTAAACGATTTACTAACCGATAGTAAATTTCACACTCAAACTTTACCTCATCTCATCGGTAAACTTGGCCCGAAGGTCAAAACTATCAAATAGACAAGTCGGGAATTAACCGATAAGATAAACGCATGTGTCTCATACCACATGTTTTACCAAACCGTTTAATTCTCCTTCTCATTTGCTTGATTAGTGCAAAAACGTGTATTTTACATATAAAATAATTTATTTATGAAAACAAGCTTTTAAAACCATTTTTCGAAATCAATTTTGAAGACGATATTTGAAAATTCCCTTATTCTAGGGAATAAATAGATTTTATAGCTCAAAATAATTTAAAATATTACATAATAATTATTTTAAATGTCGATTTTATTTTACAAATTATTTCAAAATTGTTTGGAAAAATCTATGCTCGAATTCAAAGAAATCACTCAAAATTGTCATTCAAATTCAATTCAAGTTCAATTCAAATTCAATTCAAATTTGAATTTCAAATTCATCAAAACTTGGCTAGCCTATTGATATGCATCACAGCCCTCAAAAAATTTCAGAAATATAAAAAAAATGAAGTAAAAGTCAAAAGTCGGATGGAAAACGAACATAAAAACGCTTAGGAAAAATAATACCCAGGTCTGAAATCTTCTTTGGGTTCAACTTTCGGACAAAGAACAAGTGGCCAAACGATGTTTGATTGAACTAAAAATTGGTTTGCATAGAGTAGAAAAATTTATCTTTCAAACAAAAAAAATCAATGAATTACGACAGAAAATGAATAATTTACGATGTCTCAAACATGTACTCAGACCATGTTTGTAACAGTTCAACAGAATGTGCCCAGGCCTGAAAATTCGTTCTGGATTCAACTTTCAGGCATAAAACAGACAATCAAATAGCATCGGATTAAACTCAAAATTGGTATGCATATAGTAGAAAACTTTATCTTTTAGAAAAATAGAATCATACAATTTGGATAAAGTATGAGAAAGTTATGATGTCTCAATATTGGACCTAGGCAGTGTTTTACTGTAAAATTCTGGGCTAAAACATGCTCCGGATTAAAGTTCGGCGGCATATTTCTATAAGCTATATAGGTCGTAATGATCTAAAATTTGGTACATTTATAGCAGAAAACTTTATCTTTCAAATCAAAAAAGAATCATGCACTTTCAATAAAAAAAGAAAAAGTTATGCTATCTCAAACATGAACTCGGGCCATGCTTGCAGCAACTCAGCAAATAATATTTACATGCAAAAATCTGCTTTCGAGTGGATTTTCTACCACTATTTTGAATACCTAAATAACAATATTTTCAAACAAAATTTCAAAAATGAAGTTCAACATGCAAGCTACCAAATGCAAGAAATCCGGCAGCATTTCATTGTCGGAATCAAAAGCTACAGGCTTTCAAAGAGGCAATATGAAACAGATTTCAACAGAGAGCACTACAAAAATTTATCAACAAAAGCTAAATTTTGTTACAATTTCTTGCAATTTTGAGCTTGGCTCAGCTAGGATTTGTGAGTGTTACAACTCACCATGCTGTATGGAGGTAAAAATCCAGATTAATGAAGAAAGATTAAAGCTTTTTGCTTGAATCAAGCCCCTAAGAACCTGTAGAACAAAAGAAAAAGGCATGCAAGAGGAATTCGATAACAAATTAGAAAACCCATTTTTGAAATTAGGATTTTGATGAAACTATATGGTTTTGGAATTGATTACCTTTTGAATTTATACCTTAGATTGAGGAAATTACCGTTTGCTTGAATTGACCTTGAGTTTGGAGGCTTTAAATTGAGAAATTGGTAAGATTTGTTTACTTTATTCTCTTTTCAGAAGAAGAAGACGAGAATGAGTTATGAATGTACAGGTATACTCTTATCTCACTTTCTCATTTACTGGCTAAGTGCTAATGGGATTTGGACCCATTAATAAAAAGAGAAATTAATTAGCCTAAGTGAATTTATTTAGTACTAAAACAAAACCAGGGTTGTTATAGCCGTCCTTTAATGTTGTCTTTCAGGTAATACTAGACTAATCAATGTTGCACATCATTGATGTCGCCAATAATCAATATCGCCTCCTTTCAAGGAAGTAATGATGTCGACTGCAATCATTACAGTAAGCAATCAATAAATGTCGACATAACCTAAATCGCATCTTATTGATGCCATATTTTACCAGTGTTTCCCACCAAAATGATGCCGCTTTCTATCAACGTCACTTATTTTTACCACTGTTTGTTGTTGAGGTTGATTATTGCCCATATCGCCACTCAAGAATGCCGGTACCTATCAGCGCCTTCATTTATCAAGCCATGCCACTCTGCAACAACACTTAGGAGATACCGTCTATCTGTACATGCGGTGTTGGTGCCAGGAGTCATTAATGTCCATGGAAATTGCTATGCCGCTCTTTATCAATACTGCTCTATATCAGCATCACTCTTCACTAAAGTTTAATGCCGCTTCTGACAGATGGCATCAGCAATGAATTGAGAGCGTTTCAATGCATAAGGTTATCAAGGCCGAAAGCTATTATTGCTAAGACAACGCCAAAGTTCTGCTATATACCAATGGATGCTGAAAATCATCATTAAACAAGATCTGTTACCATGTGGCGTTATTGATGCCGAAGTCAAGTTGCTTAGTATACTGCATTTCAACCCCTATAAATATGGACCTAGGAGCATTTATGGGGAGGCGATTCATTCTTATCTTTCTTCTTACATTTTAAACTTTGTAACCCTAAATTTGTTTGCGGATTCATAGCCGATTATAGCACATGAATTATTGGAGTATTGGATTTTGTACTTTCAGCATTATATTGAATAAAAACAAGATTTTTCAAATTATGGCTTACTTTCGAATTCCAAAGCACGATTTTCTAATCAAAGATTGCTATGAATTCCAAAAGTATTTATATTATTGATTTCTCTTTTGATCATATGATTGACTGATATGGATTTTTCGGTAATAAGTGGAACATATAAGTGTCTCAACATCTTAACAAATGTGAAAGCAAAGTTGAAAAACTTAAGCACGAGAAATATATTCTTAAATAGAAGATTGAAGAGTTAAAAGGCATGGTTCAAACTTTGAGAGGAGCTAACAAGACTCTCCAGCATGCTTGGAAGACTCTAATTTATTCATTTGAAGATGCAAATATTATTCAAATGAAGGAAAAGAAATTCGAAAAACTTTTGGATGTGACCCTTCGCCACATCACTGATCCTTTAATTGCCAAAGATTTGAATAAGACAACACAGAACCTCGAGCATAGCAAAGATTTTGCTTTAAATAGATTCTTCTTCTATCTAATTTCTATACGTTTAAATACAATGTATTAGATTGTAAATGATTTGAATGAATGTTACCACAGATGTATGGTGTGCAGTCATGAATCAAATATTGGTCCTTATGTGAAATTGCTTGATGATCACTATCTTATTTTTCCATATTTTGAGCTTTCTGTTCATTTAATAAAATTGAGAATTTTGCTAATTGAACTTTTAGAACTTGATATTAGAATTTGCCTTTCCTTTAATAAATATCCAGCAGCTTGTTTAGTAATGGAAGCTAAATTAGCGAAACTCGATTGTTAGAAAATCCTTCTGAAAATAGTTTGAACATAAACCCAGAGAACCATTCTGGTTATAAAGCAAAGAGGACACCAGAAAACCCTTTTATAATTGATAAGGAAGACTAGAAAACCCATTTGGTATTGATAATAGAAGACCAAAAAACCCATCCGGTATTAATAATGGGAGACCAGTAAGCCCTTCTAGCAATAGTAATAGAAGACTAGAACATATGTTCAGCAATATTAATAGAAAACCAGAACACCTGTCCGATGATAGTAATAGAAGACCAGAAATCCTGTCAAGTAGTTCCTAACTTTTGACGTCTCATATTTTGATAGATCTTCCTCTAGAAGATTGCCTTAATCCTTCTTCCGGGTTGAGTTAAATTTGATTGATCTTCCTCTAGAAGACTGTTTTTGACCATTCTTTTGGATAGAGCATGGTTGACTCGATTGCTTTTTGCTACCACTATCAATGAGGATCTCAACTTGGATCGAACCCCTTATCACTGTCTTATGTGATGATTTTGGTTTGTTGTCTGGTGCAATCGTCCCGCTTTCTTTTAGCTAAACCATAGTGTTACCCGACCACTTTGTAGGAGGCACTTTAATGAGGCCTTTAATAATGGCACTAAAGGCTGGTTTGGCACTTTGGACAGGCGAAAGGCTTACTCGTCCACCTTCTAGGAGGTGCTTCAGTGAGGCCTTTGATGATGGCACTAAAAGCTAGTTCTGCACTTTGAAAAGATTAAAGGCTTATCCATCCTCCCTCTAGAAGGTGCTTCGACCAAGCCGCATAGGCAGGGGCTAAAGGCTTATAGATGCTTTTGTTAGGCTTTTTATACGGAACCAAAGGCCTACTCTATCCTCCCTCTAGGAGGTGCTTTAACCAGGCGTTCTTAGCTGGGACAAAGGTTCTAGCCCTTTACTACCATCTTAGGCAATGGTTTAGGCTTTCCATTATTTTAGGAGAGTTTTACACCTCAACCATGTAGATACACTTATTTTGTAAAGAAACTCTTTCTTTATTATTGACTTGTTTAATATCTTTGTACAAATTCGTAAAGCTTTCCTTCCCTAAGAGATTGTTGATTATTCCCACTAAGCTTTGATAGTGATTGGTGTCATGGACGTCAGAGCAATGGTAATGACAATATAACCCTTCGAGATTTCTTTCATTTTTTGGTTGCTTCTTTTGCAAAGGCCAATAGTTGAGCATGTCTTTAGTCGGAAAGTAAATATTCTCGTAAGACGTAGTAAAGGTCTAGTTCTTGGAAAGTCATAACCTTTTGGAGGATGGTCCTTTTGATTAGTATTTAATTCCTCTATTGCTTGAAAAGGATTTCTAATCTTTGATGACTAATTTCCTTTTAGGGAGCCTTGTATTGCATTAGTTTTATAGGATCGATTAAGCACAGTAATCCACTATTTATGAACCGGTCAAAGTCCCTTTCTATTTCTTTTTTGAAAATAGTCCCTTTGGCTTTGAGTGGAATCTTTTTTTTTCATTTTTAAGAAGATGCAATCTTTTTTGTATTGCCTACACAGGGCAAAGATCAGTGATGGCCTCACATGAAAGGGATTTAAACTCAATTTTTTTTAATTGTATGGAGCCACTTGTTTTCTCTTCTTTTCCATGATTTGTAGTGCCATGATATTTAATATTTTCTCTTCATCATGCCGAGGATCATCGGTAATTTGGTAAGTTGGTATAGTTATTTGATGCTCGAAGGTTCCTTGTACGGAGATTTTAACACAATTAATTGGCATGAATAAGACAAACTTATTTAACGTGATTAGTTGGTGTTAAGAATCAAAGGTTGGTTAGCTTGGAATAGGCTATGTTCGATAGAGGCAAGTCCAATAAGCCCTAAAAATGCAAGCTAGGGTAGTTCCACTTAGGATTTTAATGCAAACGAAGTTTGAGCCCTCCTTCTTGCACTAAAGTATTAACGAATTTCTTTGTCAATCCTAAAAGTGCAAAGATGAGAATCTTGGAAAATGATGGAAATTAGAGAGCCTAAATTTAACCTCAATGAGTGTTGGCATAAGGTGAAACTTGGTTAAGTTAAGGCTCAAGAAGAGTGAACGAGCAAGCTTAGATTCATAAGGAAATCATATGCAAGGCCAAGTGAAGTCATATGTGCTTGAAATAAATCTTTATTAGTCAATCATTTGTGTTGATACGCTATATTTTGATCAATGACAATGTGTTTCAACAAAAAGGGAGAGATATGTGCAAAGCTAAAGGAAGAACAATGAAGACCGAGGATAGCATGAGTATAATTTAAATATAGGTCTTAGTTTAGATTTATTATTAAAATCTATCCTCAAGAGGCTTGCACAAACACTAGAACACGTTTTATAAACTTCATTTTCTATATAAACATTCACTGTGCAAAAACCAATAGTTTAGTCGACTGAACAGGTAAGCCCAGTCGACTGAACCTGTTACACATATACAAACATGCATAGTTCCAGTCCACTGAAATAACCTGCTCAATCGACTGAATTTAAACCTGCGAATTTTCTCTGAATGGACACCTTCTTCCACCCAAGAGTTGCAACCATTCTCTAATGGAAATGGAAGCATCTCTTGTCTGCATCTCTAGCCAACAAATGCATCTCTTCTACATCTATACATACATGGTTCTAACATCTTCAATTTACCAATTTTTTATGCTTTAATCTCACTACTTTCTTGAACATATTTTATATTCTCTAAAAGTTTTCAAAGCAATCACCAATCTATTGCTTGAATCTCTGCTTTGTTTATAACATTCTTTTGATTCATAGCAATTCACATTTCCTAAATCTTCACAAACACATTGCATACTCTTGAGGATAAGATTATAGGAATATTGTACTAAATTGGACTCATTAGTGTTGATAAGAACACAACAAGTCGAATAATTGTTTTTAGTAATTGAGTTGAAGTCCTCTTCGGTAGTTGAGGCAAGAAATCTCGTTCGGTTGTTCGGGTAAGTTGTAAACCTATTCCTCTGGGTTAAGAGAGGGTTTTAGTTAGTAGAATTCCTAAGTGAAGCTTAGGGACTGGACGTAGGACTAGAGGTCCGAACCAGTATAAAATCCTAGTGTCTACTTTACTTATTGTTATTTACCTATACCATCCACTATTCCGTATTATACGATCCTACCGCATAGCATCTTTCAATTGGTATCAGAGCAAGGTCGTTCTATAACCATAACACCGTTATTAGACATATTGATAATATGGAAAATAATGCAAGTACAAGAACAACATCTGCCTATAGTTCTACATTTACGGAAGGACAATCTACCCAAAGACCCCCCTATTCAATGGACTAAACTATAACTGTTGGGCTACAAGGATGAGGATTTATATGCAAGCAACAATTTCGAAGCCTGGAATGCCACTCAAGCAGAGTTCGTTGTACCCATGACCGATTATCCTACATAGACACAAACTCAGAAGAATGAAGCTAGTGCAAGTGCCAAAGCTATGAATATGCTATTTTGCGCCCTGCATAGAAATGAATTCAACCGTGTTAGCATATGTACTACTGCATATCAGATATGGAAAACACTTAGAGTCATACATGAAGGCACAAACAAGGTCAAACAAACAAAGATATCCATGCTGAAGAACCAATTCCAAAACTTTAGAATGCGACAAAATGAATCCATCAATGACATGTACTCGAGATTTCAAGACATTCATCATGCCTTAATAGGACTAGGAGAAAAATACACGGACTTTGACATAGTGTCTAAAGTTCTAAATTCACTCACTGATGAATGGGAGAGAAAAGTACTAGCAATCGAGGAAGCAAATGATCTATCTACAATGAAACCAAAAGAATTAATTGGAAATCTTATGTTGTATAAAGTAAATATGCAAGCTAAGAAAGATCAAGCTCAAGAAAGAAAGAATGTAGCTTTTCATGCGGAAAAGGAAGAATCAGAGTCTGAAGATGAGGATTTAGCATTTATAGCCAAAAATTTCAAGAAATTCTTAAGATATAGAAAAGGAAATAAAAAAGGATTCAATAAGAATTTCTTGAACAAACCAACATCCTCGAATATAGAATATTTCAACTGTCACAAGAAAGGTCACATGCACAAGGATTGTCCAGAGCAAAAGAAGGAGAATCAGAAAGTGCTCAATAATAAAAACAAGAGAGAGAAATTCCAAAAGAAGGCATTCTCTGTAACATGGGACGATTCAGATTCTTCTTCATCTGAAAGTGAAAATGATAGCGACAATGAACATGCGAATGTATGCTTTATGGCTCAAGAATCTGAGGTGAGTAATTTAACCATCGATGATTTAATTGAAGTAAACACTGAACTTTTGAGCACAATAAAAACTCTTAAAAAGAAACTCAAGGAAACTCGTGAAAATCAAAACAAAGCTGAATTTGAAAGGGATATGTTAAAAGATGAAAAGAAAATTCTAGAAGAAGAACATGAAAAAGTTCAAGAATCTCATTCAAATTCGAAAACTCAATTATCACTTTTAAGTCAAGAAATTGAAACTCAAAAGACAAAGAATGATATAATTGTTTCTGAAAATCATGAGTAGAAAACTAAGATTAGACAAGTTGAGTTAGAAAATAATAGTCTTCAAGCTAGAGTAGATAACATCGCTAAAAATGTTTCTAACTTTAACAAAGGAAGAGAAAATTTATCTAAGATTTTAGAAAATTCTCGATTCTCTTCAAATACATATGGATTAGGGTATAAAAAGGAGTCAAAAATTCCTATAAAGAAAAATACAAATTTTAAGAGGAATATTGATTCAAAACAACAAATGTTATTAAGAGAACCTATTAAAACAAAAGTAGAAACCAAGATAGTCAAAATTTGGGTTCCAAAAACTAACAATATTTTAATTAGGAATAAGTATATTAAAACATTTATGGATAGTGTTCATAATAATAAAAACTATATTTATAAAAAGGATACTGAACCGAGTTGGATTTGGTTTCCTAAGCTCTAACTTTTAGGACCCTATTAAAAAGTGGGTATCGATAATTTCATATTTACCTTCAGGTCCCGCTCAAAAAGAAGAAATGAATACTAGACAGTGGTTGCTCAAAACACATGACCGGCGACAAAGATATGCTTACAAACATCACATACTTTGATGGTGGCTCGGTTACCTTTGGAGACAATTCAAAAGGTTATATCATTGGCAAAGGAGATGTGAGCAATTACGGTACATCGAATTTACCTTTTATAACAAATGTTTCATTAGTTGAAAATCTAAAACGTAATTTACTAAGTATAAGTCAACTTTGTGACAGGGGTTTTAAAACAACTTTTTCGGAAAATAAATGTAGTATTTTTGATCAAAACCTAAATCTTGTTTTTGAGGGAAATAGAGATAGGAATATTTATGTTCTAAATATGAAAATTAATCATAACACAAATATGTGTTTACTAGCCAAAGATAATGATCCTTGGTTATGGCACAAAAGATTTTTTCATATTAATTTTAAAACTATTAGAAAACTTTCTAAAAATGAATTAGTAAGAGGTTTACCCAAGATAAACTTTAAAGTAAAAAATCTTTGTGATGATTGTCAAAAAGGAAAATTAACAAAGTCGTCTTTCAAATCTAAGAAAAATATTTCTACTTTACAACCACTAGAATTACTTCATATGGATCTATTCGGACCAACACAGGTTCAATCCATTAACCATAATCGATATATATTTGTAATAGTTGATGATTTCTCAAGATATACATGGACTATTTTTTATGAAAACTAAAAGCGATACTTTAGCATTTTAAAACATTTGTCAAAAGAATTCAAAACACTAAAGATTTGAAGATTAAAAATATACGAAGCGATCATGGAGGCGAATTCGAAAATGAAGCTTTTGAATCTTTTTGTAAAAAGAAAGGAATAAATCATAATTTTCATTTCCTAGAACTCCTCAACAAAATGGAGTTGTAGAAAGAAAGAATAGAACATTACAAGAATGTGCAAGAACATTATTAAATGGAAGTTTTCTACCAAAATATTTTTGGTTAGAAGCCGTAGCTACTGCATGTTATGTATTAAATCGTATATCAATTAGACCATTAACTAAAAATACTTCATATGAACTATTTAATAACAAAAAGCCAAATATATCTTATTTTAAAATATTTGGATCAAAATGTTTTATTTTAAATACAAAAGATCAACTTGGAAAATTTGATCCAAAAGCTGACGAAGGAATTTTTGTAGGATACTCAGAACGAAGTAAGGTGTATCGAGTATTTAATAAACAAACAAACATAATTGAAGAAACTTTAAATATATCTTTTGATGAAAATTTTAATAAAAATTTGAGTATAAAAGACGATGAAGAATTTATAAATATAGAAAATACAAACCTTGAAAATTGTAATAATGAAATAAGATCTCCACCAAGAATATTACGAGATCACCCAGCACAAAATATAATAGGTGAAATGAATTCTCAAGTTAAAACAAGAAGCCAGCCAAATCAAATGGGACATGTTGCTTTCATTTCAACAATAGAACCTAAAAATCCTAAAGAAGCATCAACAGACGATTACTGGATTGTTGCTATGCAAGAAGAATTAAATCAATTTGAACGTAACGATGTTTGGGAGTTAGTTCCCCGTCCTAATAATCAATCAGTTATAGGAACAAAATGGGTATACAAAAATAAAGTAGACGAACAAGGTAATATAACTAGGAATAAAGCTAGGCTAGTAGCACAATGATATAATCAAGAAGAAGGTATTGATTTTGAAGAAACTTTTGCTCCCGTTGCAAGACTTGAAGCAATACGTATTCTATTAGTCTTCGCATGTTTTCACAAATTTAAACTTTATCAAATGGATGTTAAAAGTGCATTTTTAAATGGTTTTATAAAATAAAATTTATATGTAGAACAACCCCCTTTATTCTCTCATGAAAAATATCTGGATCATGTATATAAATTAAAGAAAGCCTTATATGGTCTTAAACAAGCACCTCGTGCTTGGTATGAGAGACTTAAGAGCTATCTACTAGATTCGGGATTTCAAATTGGAAAAGTAGATCAAACTCTTTTCATTAAAAATACTACTAAAGATATTCTAATAATTCAAATATATGTAGATGATACTATATTCGCTTCGACAAATGAAAACTTATGTAAATAATTTTCAAATATAATGACTAAGGAGTTCGAAATGTCTCATATGAGAGAGTTATCCTATTTTCTCGGACTTCAAATTAAATAATTAACAAATGGAATTTTCATAAACCAGGAAAAATATTGTGCTAATCTAATTAAACGTTTTGGAATGGAAAACACTTCTGCTAAACCTACTCATATGAGTACCATTACTCATCTCGATCGGGATGAAAATGGAAAAAGTGTAGACCAAAAATTGTTTAGAAGTATGATAGGCTCCTTACTTTACTTAACCACTAGTAGACCAGACATAATGATGAGTGTATGTCTATATGCACGTTTTCAATCTAACCCTAAAGAATCCCTTTTAAGAGCTGTAAAACAAATTATGAGATATCTTAACTATACTAAAGATTTTGGTGTTTTCTATCCAAAAGAGTGTCCATTCGAGTTAGTATCGTTTAGTGATGCTGATTTTGGTGGATCTCGAACAGATAGAAAAAGTACAAGTGGTACAAGCCATTTCATTGGAAAATCACTTGTATCTTGGTTTAGTAAGAAACAAAATTGTGTTTCGCTTTCCACGTGTGAAGCGGAATATATATCAACCGCTTTAGCCTGTACTCAAGTCATCTATATACAACAAACACTTAAAGATTTTAATATAAATTTAACAAAGTCTACAATATATTGTGATAATACAAGTACAATAAATTTATCTAAAAATCCAGTAAATCATTCTCGTACAAAACATATTGATATTCATCAACATTTTCTACATGACAATATCGAAAAAGGAATCATAAATCTAGAATATATATCTATCGAAAATCAAATTGCCGATATATTTACTAAACCATTACTAGAAAACTCATTCATAAAATTACGACGAGAATTAGGAATAATATCTTTCAAAGATATTTTGAAGTAGCTAATATTTTATGCACTAAATCTATATTAACCATTTTCAAAGAAAATATTAACCATTAATTTAATCTGGTCATAAATTCTTAATGATTTAACACGACATTTTTTTTGGAACATTCATACTATATATATACATCTATACATATGTTATTTTCAAAAAAATTACAAAGTTTGAAAATCCAATATAAAAATGTCTTCCAACAATTCATACTCTCCAATCAACATTACCTCCTCAGTCGATAACTCACCTACATCGCCACAACTTCTTACGCCTGCACCAAAGCATGAGCCAGTTTATAAATGGGAAAACCATCGAACTGGCTACTCATCGGATTTGAAGAAGGAAAAACGTGGACTTTTTATCTCTCCTGATACGAAATGAAAGATTGATGAAATTCATCATTTTCAACAGTAACAAATTGACCTTCAACGTGAATTATATTTTGAACAAAAAGTAACGGCTAGACGATTAAGCTTTCTTGAGCAAATTGGTTTACGTTTTTGTAGCTCGAAGAAAAACGATGTGATTGAGCCCCTACCTCGACCAATTAGTTCGTATGATCCATCTTCCTCATACCGTACACCAGCCGATCCATTGAATCCTTGGATGTCGCCAAAAACTCCTCGATATAGTCCAAATTCATGGGACAAAAACTATATAGCGAATGAAGGAAATAAACCGCAAAAGAAAAATAGTCCATCTCCAAAGAAATGATTATTTTTTATATCATGTTGTTATATTGTAATATGTCTATACAATTGTAATCGTTTCTTTCAATCAAAATCTTTTGCTTTAAAAAATTTAGAACACCAAAAACACAAGGTTCAATCGTCTGAACCTTACTGCTCAGTCGACTGAACATAAGCCAAAAAACAATTTCCAATAGCTCAGTCGACTAATTGCTCTGTACAGTCAACTAAATTTACCACAGAAACTTCAGACAATAGTTCAGTCAACTAAAAACACTGTTCAGTCGACTGAATTTAACACAGAAAATTTTCGGCCATCAATTCAGTCGACTGAACAGACTATTCAGTCGACCGAACGTCGTTTCCCAGGCTACTTTTTCCCTTTTTACCACCAATTTATACCTTTACTCTTTACTTTAATCATTCCAAAAGCTCCTACTTCACCATTATTCTTCAAAACCCTAGCCCCCAATCTTCATTTTTTTTTCAAATCCATCTCAAAACTCTCGCAACATTGGCTCCAAAAAGATCAAGGGCATCAACTTCAACATCCTCCGAGCCAATTGACGCTCAAATTGCTCAATGGCTTTATGATGGAGTGGCGGTCACAAAGTGGAACAAAATGAAGAATTCTCGGATCTTTGAACATTCCTTCGTTGATTTTCAAAGTCTCCAAACGTACAACATACAAGCTATGATGGATCAAGCAGGTTTAACATCTCTCTTAGACATAAAACGAAATGACCATGCAATCAATCATATTATGGTCAAATTGTTCTATGCAAACCTTAACCTTGGACACCAAACTCCAAGAAATCCTAACGATAGTGTTTGGAGTATGGTGTGCGGCAAAAAGGTATGGTTTTCCCTAGACCGAGTTGCACACATTTTAGGATCTCCTAACATGGGAAGGAAGCTTGAAGAAATCGAATTTAATCCACATATTCGAGACAACATAAATCATCAATTTTTGGACGATAACATCAACATCCGGGATATTAAATCAACTTCCTTACGACCAAGAGCAAGGCTTCTCCACAAAGCTCTTATGCGAACCATCACTCCTCGAACGGGCTCATATGAAATTGTATACCCAAACAATTATAGAGCACTATATGCTATTTGGGGAAATATTCAAGTTAATTGGGTCAAACTAATTCTTGATGAATTTCTTACTTTTAATAATGGAAAATGTGAACAATATATTTTGGCGAGTATATCATGCGACTACTCCTCAACGTTGATATGCCATTACCAGAGTCCGAAAATACAACGGTTCATCAAAATTAACCATCGGACTATAAGCCTTATGCAATTTCCGGCTAGACCTTCTCGCATCATATCTCTTGCCGAATGGGAAACTAAATATCAAGAACCGCAACAACCTCCTCAAGCCCAACATGAAGAAACTTTTGATCAAGATGATGAAATTCGTATCGTTGAACCAACTTTTACTACCAATCAATCGTTAGGAATTTTATCAAGAAATCAACAAATTCTTGATAATCGCCTCAAGAAGGTAGATCATAAACTTGATAGAATTAAAGGGTTCTTCAACAAATTATGGGATGCCATCTCATGCACGACCTCCACTACTGCTTCAACCTTCCGTGGCAAGCGTCCGGCACCAACTTTCACATGTACGTCATCCGAAGAAAATCCAAGCAACAACACAAGTGGGAATAGCGGTGGTCAACGTGGAAGAGCTTATAGACCACCCACCGGTGGACCCGTTATTCGCGAATCAGAGGGAGGGAGAGAAGGCTCATATGATTAGGGTAAAGATGAATAACTCTCTTATGGTTTGATTTTTTATTTCAAAAAAAAACACTATTCAAAAGGCTTGTATAAATAGCCTTCTATGTTTCATTTATTTATGCTACATTCTAAGTTTTTGAAACTATAGTTATGCATATCAATGATTGTTTTGATAATATACTTCTACAATTGTTACTTTCTTTTTGTCGATGACAAACGGGGTGAAATCTATGTTACTAACCTTATTTTGTAGGAAAGATAGTGCATATATTCAGGGGGAGGAAACAATTACATCTCTACACGTTTCAGTATTGTCATCAATCAAAAAGGGGGAGAATCTTGATACGCTATATTTTGATCAATGACAGCGTGCTTCAACAAAAAGAGAGAGATATGTGCAAAGCTAAAGGAAGAATGATGAAGACCAAGGATAGCATGAGTATAATTTAAATATAGGTCTTAGTTTAGATTTATTATTAAAATCTATCCTCAAGAGGCTTGTACAAACACTAGAACACGTTTTATAAACTTCATTTTCTAGATAAACATTCTTTGTGCAAAAACCAATAGTTCAGTCGACTGAACAGGTAAGCCCAGTCGACTGAACCTGTTACACATATACAAATATGCACTGTTCCAGTCGACTGAAACAACCTGCTCAGTCGACTGAATTTAAACCTGCAAATTTTCTTTGAATGGACACCTTCTTCCTCCCAAGAGTTGCAACCATTCTCCAATGGAAATGGAAGCATCTCTTGTCTGCATCTGTAGCCAACAAATGCATCTCTTCTACACCTATATATACACATGGTTCTAACATCTTCAATTTACCAATTTTTTATGCTTTAATCTCACTATTTTCTTGAACATATTTTATATTCTCTAAAAGTTTTCAAAGCAATCACCAATCTATTGCTTGAATCTCTGCTTTGTTTATGACATTCTTTTGATTCATAGCAATTCACATTTCCTAAATCTTCACAAACACATTGCATACTCTCGAGGATAAGATTTTAGGAATATTGTACTAAATTGGACTCATTAGTGTTGATAAGAACACAACAAGTCGAATAATTATTTTTAGTAATTGAGTTGAAGTCCTCTTCGGTAGTTGAGGCAAGAAATCTCGTTCGGTTGTTGGGGAAGTTGTAAACCTATTCCTTCGGGTTAAGAGAGGGTTTTAGTTTGTAGAATTCCTAAGTGAAGCTTAGGGACTGGACGTAGGACTAGAGGTCCGAATCAGTATAAAATCCTGGTATCTACTTTACTTATTGCTTATTATTATTTACCTATACCATCCACTATTCCATATTATACGATCCTACCGCATAGCATCTTTCAATTTGATCAGAAGAGAAATCAATAATATAAATACTTTTGAAATTCGAAGCAATCTTTGATTGGCAAATTTTATATGCTTTTGAATTCAAAAGTAAGTCAAAATTCGAGAAATATTGTTTTCATTCAATATAATGTCGAAAGTACAAAGTCCTATATTCCAATAATTCAAGTGCTCTAATCGACTATGAATCCCCAAATCAATTTAAGGTTACAAATTTTAAAATGTAAGAAAAGAGAAAAGAATGAATCACCTCCGCTAAAAAACCCGTAGATCAGTATTTATAGGGGTGGAAATGCAGCATGCTTAGCAACTTGACTTTGACGTTCATGCCCTTCTGCGTCAATAACGCCGCATGGTGACATGCCTTGTTTAATGACAATTTTAACATCCATGGTATATAGCAGAACATTGGCGCCATCTTAGCAATAATAGCCTTCGGCCTTGATAACCTTATGCATTGAAACGCTCTCAATTGGTTGTTGATGTCATCTATCAGAAGTAGCATTAAGCTTTAGTGAAGAGCGGTGTTAATATAAAGCAGAATTGATAAAGAGTGGCGTAGCCATTTCCATGGACATTGAAGACTCCTCGCATCAACACCACATGTACAGATAGACGGTATCTCCTAAGTGTTGTTGCAGTGCGGAGTGGCATTGATAAATGATGGCGCTGATAGGCACCGGCATTCTTGAGTGGCGATATGGGAAAAGATCGACCACAACATTAAACAGCGGTAACACAAGTGACGTTGATAGAAAGCGGCATCACTTTGGAGGGCGACGTTGGCAAAATATGGCATCAATAAGATGCAATTTGGGTTATGTCGACATTTATTGACTGCTTACTATATTGATTGCAGTCGGCATCATTACTTCCTTGAAGGGAGGCAACATTGATTATTGGCGACATTGATGATGGGCAGCATTGATTAGTTCAGTATTATCTAAAAGACAACATTAGAGGGAGGCGATATCGAAATAGAACCAGGAACAAAGAGACCTTGTCCATCCGTTTTACTGAAGACCTTTGTTTTCCCATTATTTTCTCTTGCTTAATGACGTTGTCTAGTTCTTCTTTAAGTTTTTAAAAATTCATTTTGCTCATAAGGTTTAAAATTATATATTCTTCTAATTTATTTAGCTTTAAAATTTTAGAAAGTAATCTTTCTTTTTTGATCCTAAAAACATTTTCAGTCCATATTTTAAGAAATGGTACTAGATCTTTGATTTTATTACCATTGATAGCCATTTATTTATGTAATGTCACTGTTGCTAATTAAAAGCCATTTATTAGTAACTAAGTCTGTGAAATTCATTTCTAAAACACATATCTTCTCTACAACAAATTAGAATTGAAAAATAAATACTATATATATATATATATAATTTTTTCAAACAAACACAAAAATGTTATTATGTAATACAATTATAAAGTAATTTACGAAAAGCAACATTACAAAATTTCAAAAAATAAAACAAAAAAGATAGCACCATTGCAAAAATCACAAAATGCTACTGGAAGATAGAATCATAGAAAACATCATTTAAAAATGATACCAACATTTAAATTTATAAACTAATATATACTTTTAATTCATCTAAAAGTATTACTACAATTCATTAAATGTTATCGCAAAATGGCATTATAATCTAAGATTACACACTTCATTCACAAAATGATATTACTATTCATAAAACACTGATATAAATTAAAAAATGCTAAAATAGTTCATAAACTGCAATTTCACTTCATAAGTGCTACTATAAAATAGCATTGTGAGCTAAATACACACGTCATCTAAAAAATGCTATTATTGTTCAGAAACTGATACTACATTTTATAAACTGCTAATACAATTCATATCCTGCTATTATGAAATAACATTGTGAACTAAAATATAGATATTTTACATATAAATTCTATTATAATTCGTAAATGCTATACAAAATAGTATTATGATTAGAAATGTACATTTTTATTCTTTAAAAAAAACATAAAATGATAATACATAGAATTACTACCATCTATTATCTTTTTGTTCCCTAGTTGCATGATGATCTTTCATCACCTTGAGTTCTAATCAAATAAAACATCATGCCTCCATCAATATTGCAACGTCTCCTGTCAACTCCTCCTCCATTTCCATCACACCTCCATAATCATACTGGCCCTTGCACCAACCACATGGCCTTATGGACCACCTTTAACATCGATAACCACACGTCATGCTCCTTCTCAATCTCTCATGTTCCATCGTGTGAAAATAAAGAGATGTTAATTAAAGGTGAGAAAAATTGTGTTCTTTACGCAAAAAACGAAATTTCGCTGTATTTTTAATTTATGTTTATGCTCGATACTGAAAAATCTGTACTGTACTATTAATGATGAGCCACTCTCACTTGATTCTCATTGTTTCTCACATTTTTTTTTTGTTTCATAGCTTGACATTTGGCCGCTCCTCACATTCCACTATTAAATCTAATCTAATCTTATATAATAATAGTAAGGTAAATGATTCTGACTCTCTTATTACTTTTATGGATTTTATCTCATCTCATTAATTCTCATGATTTTATTTTCAAACCCCTACAGTTTATCATTATTATAATTATTACAATATTGAACTAATTCTATCTCTAGCCATTTTAGATTAAATACCAACATTTAATAAACTCTATAATTATTTACAAATTTCTCTCAAGTTATCTTCTAATATTTTACTTCCAAGTCCACATATATAAATTAATCAAGTGACCTTAAAGTTAATTTTTTAAATAAATCTAATTACTTAATATTTATTATGTGCTCTAATAAGTCCTAAAAATGGAAAATCATTATGCTATATATCACAGTATGTTGATAAAAATTGTAAAACAAATTTATTATTCCAGTACATATAATTAAAAATTTCCAAAACTATCTACAAAGTCATCTCTACGTTTTCTTATTGTATTCTACATTTAATTTTTTTAACCAATATTTATTATTTGGTCTAACAAGTATTAAAAATGACAATTAAATGTAATGGGTACAACCTTTTATATTGTTATAACAATTCAATTTCCACATTCCATTATTTAATATAATTTAATTAAATAATAATAAGGTAGAAAGATTCCTACTCTCTTAGTAATTTTCCCGTTTTTCTCTTTTCTACTTAATTCTCTTTGTATATTTTTATTTTCAAACCTCTAAAATTTATCATTATTATAATTATTACGATATTCTACTAATTTTCTCTCTTGCCATTTTACATTTCAATACTATACTATTAAGGCTCGGTACGTCTATCTTTTTTCACCTTTTCCCCTTACTTTATTCATCGACTTTTATAGTGTAGCCATATGGCAGCTTTCTAGAATAGGATTGCATTATTCCTTTTTAGTGCATTAATTACTCTATTTTCTATTAACCCTTTTCTTGAATATGTTAGCTAATAGAAACTCCAACTCTTCCTAAAAATATTTTAGCCTTAAATTTTCAAATATTTTTTAAGATCCCAAACAAGGTAAAATTTTCTATTATACACAAAAAAGCAAGTATCTTATATTTAGTTCAATTTCATTTGTTCTAAAATCAAATCTATTGTATTATATATAAGAAGCTTTATACTGAAGCATTATTCATTTCTCACTCATTTTGATATGATTCTAAATGATTAATTCACTTTGTATTTCAAGTTTTATAATAAATCCCACAGGCCACTTTTAAATTTTATTGGACATTTACGTTAACTTTGTCCTTATTTGTTAAATATGTCTTAACATAATAATGACATATATTTTCTACTCTCATCCTCCATTACAATAAATGTTACACATGACTCTTTAGTTTTTTATGTCTTCCACCATAGTTATGATAGATTTTTACACATAATTCATTTCAGACTAAAAGCCTTCTCGATTCTATACCACGTTTTTTCTATTGTAACCATATTATTAATGTCTTCTCTTAAAAAGTTTCCTTTCATTAAAACTAGTATTCTTACCTAAATTTCCCATATTTAAAAAATAATTCATTTAAAATACCAAAAACTTTTCATTTTCCTAAACTAAATATTTTTTGAATTTATTCTATGTCCTATTACGTCTATATAAATTAAATACGCAATAGACATTTGCTTACATTCTCTTTTATTCTTATTTCAAATAATTTATTCTTGAAGTTTCAAGATGAAATTTTACATTTACTCTCCCAACATATTTCAATTCACTCTCTCATCGTGTATAATTAATTGTAATTTTGAGCATTTTACATTTACATGACGAATGATGTGTACTTTTAAACATTTTTTATAAGAAGCATAATCTTTATGCATATTTAAAAATAAAAAAATAAAATAAAAAAGGATAAATTTTCATCTATTAATTGATTTTATGTTCGTAAATAATATGTATCATGATATTATTTTGAGAATATGCAGAGCAGTGCGCTTAAAAAAACAATATAAACAAATTCTAAAAAGTGCAAATTACCTTTTTAATATAAACCAAAAGTGTAGAAGTTATAATCGCTGAAAGATTTTTTTCCTATAGAATAAGATTGAAATATATTTAAAAATAAAAAATAGCATGAAAAAATAGCAAATTTTCATCGATCAGTTGATTTTATGTTCATAAATAACATGTGTTATCCCAAGTTTGGTTAAGGCCGAGATATCAAAAAATTGGCTGGAAAGGGTGGATATCAGTGTTGGAGAACGATTGAAAATAAGGCTCTAATCGATATCGTCAAAATTTAGCCAAGCTACATCCAAGGCGGGATCGATTAGGAATGATGAACAAGGCTAGGAGAGGCTACGTTTCAAATTTCAGATCAAGCAAAGTTCGTATGCTCGATATATGGATGGATTAAGATTCATGGAGATTGGTTCGAATCGATACTAGTCGTATCGATCGCATGGCGGCTCATGGATTCGAATCGATGAATTTGTATCGATTAGGATGGGAATGGCAGCGTACTTCGAATCCATGACTTCTTATCGATGCAGCACACTCTGATCAAATGGTTATGGCCAGGCACACTTCATATCGATCAAAGCATGGATCGATATGAAGGGACATAACATTGGATCGATACGAAGGCGTATGCAGAGGATTGATACGAACAGGGAAGTGGCCAAAGGATACGAAGGAATGAAGCTCAATCGATACGAAGAGCATGGATATGAATAAGGAAACACCAATAACAGGGAGTCGATACGAAATGAATGGCAGACATGTATGGATCGACATAAACAGAGGCACAATTTATGGATATGAATAAGCCCACAGGCACTGATGGATGGATACGAAGAGCATAGCATTCGATCGATACAAAGGAGACGTGTTTGAATGAAGAAGCGGTCGACTCGGCATAAAAAGTGGATCTCTCCTGGGTTTTTGAGCCACTTCATCGATGCGATTGTGATGAATATAAAGGGATGGAGACGAATAGATGGATTCAAACGCTTCATCCTTCATGCAAATTACAACTTACATCAATCATATCTCACAATCTACAAGTCCAAACGATACGAAATTTTCAGAGGAGCTTTCTGATTCATTCAGGAACCTCCATGATTGATCTTAGTTCGATTGGAACACTTTTGGATCTACCAAATTGAACACGCATCAATCCCAAATCGCTTTGGATGGGTCTGGTAGACCCACTTGTGCAAGAGAAGAGGTATTCCTGATTTTGAGGCGAAGATTTTCGAATCTACACCTATAAATAGGAGTCTTATTGCAACAATAAAGGGGATCTTCTCCTTCTCTGACACTGAATCTCTGCCATTTTTGTCATTGATGCTAAAGGCTTTTAATTGTAACTACAATATAAAGGAAATAAAAGGATTAATTCATAGTGGACGTAGACCAGATTGCCGAACCACTATAAACCTTGTGTTCTTTCCTATTTTCTTCCATTTTATCTTTAATGTTTCTTCATCTTTATTCACCACTTTATCTGAATCTGAGATTTGTGTTTGAATATTGTGGATCTGTGTATAAACACTGGTGCTTTCACGAGTTTTGGGGTTTGTAACCAATTTTGGTGCAAACACTTTGGTGCTTTCACTGAGAAAACTAGCACCCGCTATACCAAACTTGGAGTTTAGATTTGAAAAACTGAAGGATCAGATCTAAAAGGGACCGTGGTGAGGAAATCAGCTAGAAAGACATTACTAGAAATGGTCATCATGAAGGGAGTCAAGAGGCTTCCTCAGAAGCAAATCAGACCTCAGCTTTCATCACCAGAGATGAAACGGAGATGATGATGGGATCTTTGCAGGAAGAACTGTTAAAGAGACATGAGGAAATGATCCAGAACCTTCTCAGACAGTTTGGACAGGCAAGAACAGTTGGAGCTGCTAGAGTTTAGATCCATGCAGCTGGAATGGAAGGAACGAACAGGCAGTCTGATGGGGCAGCTCAACAGGGCGCAACCCCTAATCAGTACACAACTGTTAATCTGGATGGATCCAGGCTCGAGGGCACACTATCTAGAAACGATGGACCAATTCATGGAGGAATTCTAGATGACACCGCACAACAAGATGCTGGAAGAAGCACCATAGTACGTGATGAAGAGTATGTACCAGAATTTCCTCGGGACTCAGGAGGCAACCCTTGGTGGACAACATTGGATTGGCTGAGATTATCAAGCGAATTATGCGTAGAAGTTTAGCAAACAGAGATCTTGAAGGAGTAAACAGGAATCCGTTTACACGTGACATTAGAATGGCTCGAAACCCACCAGAGTTCAAGCTACCTACTTTGGAGGCATACAATGCAAAGGCTGATCCTACTGATCACTTGATGAGGTACACGAGACACATGGAAGTGCTGGGGACATCGAAGGAAGTTATGGCCCGATGTTTCCCTCTATACTTGATAGATATAGCTACTATGTGGTTCAGGCAGTTGGAAGGGGGATCCATCAGGACATGGACAGAATTGGTGGATAGGTTTCTGAAACAGTTTCGGGTTCAAATCAAAAGGCCGAAGAACGTAATGACGCTAATGTTGGTAAAACAAAGGATAAGAGAATCGCTCAGGACTTTCTTAACTAGGTTCAATGCAGCGGTTGCTTCGGTGGATTAGCCAGATCCTTCATTGGTTTTAATGGCAGCACTGTCAGGAGTCTGAGATGATTCAGATTTCAAAGTGTTATTGATACGGGGTCCACCAATGGATCTTGGGGAATTCTTTCACGAAGCCGATATATTCCTTCGATAGGAGGATGCATGTTCGGATATGAAGTTGAGGGAAGTAAACGCGACCGAGGATGGAGTACCATCCAACGTAAGCTTGGGTGAAGATAAAGATAAAGGAAAGAGGAAGCTGGATGACGAATTAGGAAAATCTAGGAAGTGATGGAGAGAGCCGAAATTCTCCCCCTATACAGGATTGAACGAGCCGTTAAAATGGATATTAATGAAGACTCGGGATCGCCTTCCCTATCGAAGGCCAACAAGGAGAGAATCCTTAGAGCATGAAAGGGCATCAAGAAGGCACTCTCTCTTCCGTGATTTGGATGGAGATGATACCAACCGCTGTAGGCATCTAAAGGATATAATCGAGGAGCATGTAAGGAGTGGTCAGTTGCGACAATAGGTCGGAGCTCAAAATGCAGTTGTGGAACAGAAGTAGCCACCATCTACCTCAAATGACAATGGCATGAGGTCCAGGAATGATAGCCGATTGGTTATCAGCTAACATGAATAATATGGAATAAGTAGCAAACTCTGGGCGAATGGCCAAGTCGCTTACTCATGTACAGGGACGGAGATAGCCCATAGGCATGCTCTGAGATGATGATGAACCGCGACACTATAGTTTGGGAAATATATTTTTTCTTTTTTGGTTCTGACATTCTCTTTTTTCTAGTTTGGTTTCGGAGTTTGGTTTGAACTCCTGGTTCTGTTTTTTTATAGTTTGGAAGCTTGTTTTCTGGTTTGGACGTTGGCTTGGATTTTTGATATGGATTTTTTGTTTTCTGATTTGATCTAGATTTTGATTGGATTTTTATATGGTTTTTGGTAAATTGTCATTGGGTATGTATGTATGATCGGAGTTCGTATGCTCGAGATATGGATGGATTAAGATTCATGGAGATTGGTTCGAATCGATACTGTTCGTATCGATCGTGTGGCAGCTCATGGGTTCAAATTGATGACTTCGTATCGATCGGGATGGGAATGGAAACATACTTCGAATCCATGACTTCATATCGATGCAACACACTTCGATCGAATGGTTACGGCAAGGCACACTTTGTATCGATCAAAGCTTGGATCGATATGAAGGGACATAACAATGGATCGATACAAAGGCGTATACAGAGGATCAATACGAATAAGGAAGCGATCGAAGGATACAAAGGAATGAAGCTCAAATGATGCGAACAACGTGGATACGAAAAAGGCAACACCAATAATACGGAGTCGATACTATATGAATGGTAGGCATGTATGGATCGATGCAAATCGAGGCACAGTTGATGGATACGAATAGGCCAATAGGCGCTGGTGGATGGATACGAAGAGCATAGCATTCGATCGATACGAAGGAGACACGTTTGAATGAAGAAGCGATCGACTCGGCACCAAAAGTAGATCTCCTCTAAGTTTTCAAGCCAAGTCATCGATGCGATTGTGATGAATATGAAGGGATGGAGACGAATAGATGGATACTAACGCTTTAGCCTTCATGCAAACTACAACTTACATCGATCATATCTCACAATCCACAAGTCCAAATGCTACGAAATTTTCAGAGGAGCTTCCTAATGAACTCAAGAACCACCATGATCAATCTAAGTCCGATTGGACCACTTTTGGATCGATACGAATTGAACACATGTCGATCCCAAATTGCTCTGGACCGGTCTGGTAGGCCCACTTGCGAAAGAAAAGAGGTATTTCAGGTTTTTAGGCGGAGATTTTCGAATCTACGCCTATAAATAGGAGTCCTATGGCAATTAAAAAGCGGATCTTCTCCTTCTTTGACGTTGAAGCTTTTCCATTTTTGTAATTGACGCTAAAGGCTTGTAATTGTAACTACAATACAAAGGCAACAAAAAGGATTGATTCAAAGTGGACGTAGGCCAGATTGCCAAACCACTATAAACCTTGTGTTCTTTCCTGTTTTCTTCCATTTTATCTTTATTATTTCTTCATCTTTATTCACTAATTTATCTAGATCTGAGATCTGTGTTTGAATACTGTGGATCTGTGTATAAACGCTGGTGCTTCCATGGCTTTTGGGGTTTGTGACCAATTTTGGCGTAAACAACATGTAATCATGATATTATTTTGAGAATACATAGAGTAATGCACTTAAATCAACAATGCAAACAAATTCTAAGAAGTGCAATTACCTTTTTAATATAAAACAGAAGTGTAGAAGTTGTAGCCGCAGAAATGAATTTTTTCCTATAAAATAAGATTCCTATAGCGTAAACCACAATTTTAGTGCTATAATTACACTAACCTGAAACTATGATATCGGATATTAACGACGACGAGAAACTCAATAAAGCGTATCTAAAAAGAAATAGTGGCGACGAGAGATCTGAACAGAGACGATAGGAGAGAGAAGTGGAAAAGGAATAGGTGTGGAAAGAGATTTGAATATGGATGGATAGAGTGAGTGGCATTTATAGGATTTGGAAGATATTTCTTGAATGCTATATATGTGTTATGAAGAAAGAAATATTCAAAAGTCGGCAAGGAATGGTAAACAATGTTTCAAAAACATTGAAGGGAAGCACAACTCTCAACAATAATCATGTGAGAAGCAGCCTTCCGGCAAGATCGAAGAATTCACAACAAACATGTGAAGAGCAACCTTCCGACAAGGTCGAAAGGTTCACAACAATTAGGAGGAGAGTTACCTTCCGACAAGGTCGAAGGGAACACAAAAGTAGGAACAAGGCAAGCCTTTTGGCAACGTCAAAAGGTTCATGAAGACATCAGAAAAGCAACCTTTCGTCAAGGCCAAAAGGTTCATGAAGACATCAGAAAGACAGAAGATATAACAGCGTCGAAAGGTTCATTATGACATAAAAGGGGCAAACCTTTCGACAAAGACGAAAGGCATGTAATTTTATAAAAAGGGGGAACCTTCCAACCCAGAGGAGAGCATGGAGTCGAAAGGGAGGCCGCCTGTGTCTATAAACAAGACCCGAGGGATCATGTTTTAGGGATCCGATTACTATCATTCTGATCATGTAACTTCTTAATCAAAGTATTGTAACCCTAATTGAGAATGATTTGGGCAAATTTAATGAAAGGAAGCTTTTCCTTAGATATAAAGGGAAGTACTTGGATTTTCTAATTACCTTACTGTTTCTTAAATCTTTGTTAGTTTAACTCGTATTTTCAAGTTCAACCCCATTGGAAGGTTTTTTTTCGACATTTTCGACAATACTTCAATGCAAGCGATAACTACAATCTTTCGAAGTCTTAAACCCCATGATTTAAACCTTTCGATAAGGTTGGAATCCATTCAATATAAGTGATTAAACCTCTCGCCAAGGACGGATGCCGCTACCTATTCATCAAAGATAACTCAATCTAATCAAAAGAAGGCCTTTCTAGAGACCTCAAGGAGGCTCAAAAAAGCTGGAAGGTCATTTAACCCAAGTTCTAAATATTTCAACATCAACAGAAGATCTGATACAGGATATATCAACTAAATAGGTTAACTTAAAAGACGGTCTTAAAAGGAATCATGCCCTTTGTTCTCCAAAGAAGAGATCCATCCTTCTAAACATATTTTTGGGGTGTTGACAAGAAATATTGTTAACATTTTGGTGCTTAATGGAGGGCTCTAACCTTCAATCTCTTATAACTTTCATCTTCGGTCAATTGTATAAAGTATGGTAAAAGCTAAGAGTGGTAACAACAATCCCAACGAAGAGGCTATATCGCGGTCAACCATTAAAGGTCACATGGACTCAAATCCTAACTTAGGCAATATATAAGTAAGGCAACCTTAAACCCTGACAGAACTGGAAAGCAATGTGTTCAAGGTTTGGAATCAATGGCCACATAGGATAGAAGTAAAGGAGTGTTTATAGAGTGCTCTAACCTAGGTATCAATAAAGATTATGGAGAGAGAGAGAGGATGAAGTGCAACCTCTAAATGAGATAGAAAATCAAAGGTTAAAACAAGATAGTTCGGTAAGAAAATCACTTGAACAGTCGGATAGCTTTATCCAGGAAGACAACAGGAGTAGTCACAGAAATGAGACTAACCAAAATGACAACCTACACCCTATAATGGTTAATGTACTTAGAGAAAAAGAAATTTATGATCCCAAAGAATTTGTTATCCTACAAAAGGCCCCCCTTTATGAAGAAATAACGACAACAAATCTTTCCCCGCACAATCAAATTCGCTCGCTAAAGTATGATGGGACAACTAATCCAGATGGTTACCTTGTCGTCTTCGAAAACTGATGAACTTATACAATGCTCCAGAGGTAGTTCGCTGTGAACTTTTTCCCATTAATTTTCAAGGAGCATCAATCAAATGGTATAAAATATATTGAATGGGAACTATTTATTCTTGGAACGATTTACTTGCAAATTCATGGCTTAATTTTCTATATTCAAAGATACAACTTTGGACTTCAGTTTGCTAGCAACCGTCAGACAAAAGCCAGGGGAGCTACTTGGTGAATATTTGAACAGACTCAGCGTAGAAGAATTAAGGGCAGAAAGTACAACTGATAGAGAAAAGCTTATTGCAATTCGATAAGGGTTAATTGAACAAACCCCATTTTGGAAAGACCTTTATGTCAATGGGTGAAAAGATCTATAATATTTCATTCTTTGGGCTGAAAAGTTTATTCAACTGGATGAGATGCACCATGCTAAGAAAGAATTCCACCAAGGATCCAAGGAAGAGAAGTTTGATTTTAGGTGCCTTGACAAGAGGCCAAGGGAAAGTGAAAACCCGAAGGGAAGTCCAAGAAAGAGTTCGAAAATGAATTTTTCCATCCTGAGCGAACCCCTTTCCTATATATATGCTAGGATAAAAAAGAAATGTGAATTTTATTATGGCTCAAAAAGTTCGGAGTTCCCTAGAGCTAAATAAAGGAGGAAATTACTGCAAGTACCATAAAGCAAATGGACATGAAACCAATGAATTCGTGTCTTATAAAATTAAATTCAAGGCATGGTCAGGACGAGATTTTTACAGGAGTTCGTCATAGAAACTTGAAAGACATCTTATTCAAACTAAGAGGAAAAAAATTCAGCAACTCCAAAATGCAGATTCCTATCAAATCATGAGGACTCGCTACATTAGTTCAATTATGAACCTTTACGTTTTCTTTTCATAGCTCTTTAACTTGATACTTGTATTGTGCATTGATCATGTACTGATTTAAATTTGAGTGCAATTAAAGGTAAAAAAAAATCAATTTGAAGCACTCGACAATCTCCAGAATACTTAAAGAGGACAACTTAGATGCCTGATACGAGACAATTATCAAAAGCTCAGTCAACACCATGGCTTTCCTGTAAGAAATGTTGAATCGCTACTAAACTCAATTCCACTTTAGGAAAAAAACCAATATATACCAAATCTATTTTTAGCAATTCAAAAGGAAATTTCTCAAATTATATCCTCTTAAGAAAACTATTTTCCATCACCTCATGGCCTAGGGGGAAACAAATACTTATTTATGCCAAAAGCAAATTTATGAGACTAATTTGACATATTAATAAACGCACATCAAAATACTTCAAACCGAGCAATAATAATGTTTCAAAGTCTACTAAAATCATGGGCGGAGATAGGCCTATTCATACTTTTTCAAGAAAGATTTTGAAAGCATGAAAAGTTTATTGGAACTCAAACTAGAGAACTTTTTCTTGACTAAAAGGCTGTTGGTTCATGAATCATGACCTCCTAGTCTCCTATTTGAGATTCATGTCTCCATTATGAGAATAGCAACAAAGTTCTTACAAAATATTTTATCAAAACCTCTTTCATAAAAAGGATTTATGAGTCCAAACTATTTTTGAAAAGAAACTGATAGAAGGGTCTAATTACAAAATTCATTCCTCAAAGGACACTCTTCAAGCCTACAATGCTATTCCATACCTCCTAGAGGGAGGGACATAAGCCTATGACGTTATTCCATGGAATCTCCTAGAGGGAGGGACATAAGCCTACGATGTTATTCTGTAGCATCTCCTAGAGGGGAGGTAGAACCACTAACGTCAAAACCACCTCTTAGGGGATGGGTCAGGGTAGTACCCATCAATGGCCTACTGGAGGAGGGTCAGTTAAGTACGTATAACTTTGAGACAGGGGAAGCCCAAGGAGAGGCTTATCAAACAGTGGACTAAGATATCCAAGCCCAAAGAGAGGCTCATAAAATAGAGGACTAAAATGTCCAAGCCCACAGAAAGCCTCATCAATGAGTGGACTGAGACATCCAAGCCCGACCGGGGCTTCAAACAAAAAAACAATGACAAAGATGTCCAACACTACAATTGAAAATAGACAAAGAATCTAGAATTATATCCAAAGGAAAAAAGATATGACTTAGCGAACTAGAACATCTATTTCTTGAGAAATAGTTACCATGTCAAAGGACTAAGAAATCTATATCCTTATAGATAACAGGGAACAAGAAGAGGGATAAAAAATCCCCAGCATGGAATCAAAGACCAAAATATATATGAAAGCCAAAAGAATGAAATAAACAGCAAAGTATTTCAAATGGTAAAAGAAATTACACACAAGGAGCCAATATTCCAATTAATCACAACGTCTTCCAGATGCAACTCAACTCCAATAGATCAAAACTTTACCAACCCATAGGTCCGGGAGAGTGTTGGTTGGCTAGATAGATTTCTAAGTTGATATTGGATGAATTTCTAGTAATCTATTTGTCAGTTTGGATCCTGACAAGGTTTCGATCAGGTTCCTGATTTATGGACTTTCAATTCCTTTTTGTGAAGATGTTATTTATGATGATTTATTAACTTCATGAAAACTTATTAATCTCATTGGAAAATTTCTATAAAGGTTTCATATTGAATTCCTAGTTTCAAGGTTTCCCAATTTCTTCGTTAACTTTTGAAATGGTTTATGAATTTTACATACATGGATTTTCATGATGATTTTTCATCACTCGATTGTTTATTGAGTTCCTGAATTCTTAACTCATTTGTGAAGTTTTTATGATAATTTATGGATTTTCCATTGACTTTTGTAATGATTTGCTGATTTTGTATTCGTGATCTCTTTATTAAATCACTGTGGTGATTTCTTGCTAGATTACTAATCTAATGAATTTCCCTACTGATTTTTCTGATGATTCATGAATTTTATGTGTTACAATTTCCCATTGAATTTTCATGACGATTTCCTATTGATCGCTTGTTTCATGGGTTCATGATTTCTTGGTTCCCTTTATTGATTTTCCATGATAATTTATGAATTTTCCATTGACTTTTTGATTTTTAATAAGAATGTATGGATTTCATATCACATTTTTTATACTTGGATTTTTTAATCCTCTGATTTAATGGAATTTAAGCTTCCTTACTGATTTTTGGGATGGTTAATGAATTTCGTATGTCTAATTTTCCTAGTGGAATTTTTGATGATTTTTATTGGGGCTTTGAATTGATGAATTCTGAAATTACTTAATGATTTTCATTATGATTTATGAATTCTGATTTCCTTATTGGGTGTTTGATAATCCTTCATAAGATTTCTGATTTAATAAATTCCAAGATTTCCTTGTGGATCTTTGTGGTGATTTGTGAATTTTGCGTTTTCAATAGATATTGGATAATTTCTTATTGGATTTTTTGTACAGTGAATCTTGAATTTCCTTGCTAGTCTACATAATAATTCATGAATTTGATTCTCTATACTTCCATGGCAGAATTTGGATGGTTTCCTGCCTGTTTTCTGATTTGTTAAGACTCACATTTTCCTTTAGATTTTGATGAGAATTTATGATTTTCCTATTCTCTACCATTTATTGGATTTTCAGGTCCCTGATTTAAAAATAAATTGTGTGTTTCCTTAATCATTTTTATCATGATTTGTGAGTTTCATATTTCTATTGTCTTTATTGAGGTTTTTGATGATCACTATTTGGATTTTTGATCGAATGAATTTTGAAATTTCCGTGAGGGTTTCCCTGATGATTTATGGATTTTCTATGTTGGATTTCCTCACTGAATTTGAATGATCCTTTTCTAATCGACCAAATTTCACGGACTTTAAAATTTCTTTGTGGATTTTGATGACAATTCATGAATTTCATATCTCTGATTTCCTTATGGGACCTCCACTGGATTCCTAACATTGTAAATTCTATATTCTGCTACTGAATTTTATGATGATTTGTGAATTTTCCATTGAATTTAAATTTTGATTTCAATACAAGATCTACATGACACTAGACGGATACATTACTAAACTACTTTCTACTTTTCCACTAAATGAGAATTACTATTCGATGGTTTAAGGTTAAAAATAAAGGAAACTTAGAGGAATAAGGAAAAATCCCCAATAGCATCAAATTGATTTCCACAAGTTGAAAAGGTCTATCGAGAAAGAAATATGAAGAGTATGTAGTAAACTTTCTCCAAAGGTTCATTTATTTGAATCGATATCTGCAAATCAGGTGATACTATTCCACAATCTTAAAGAAGTTTAATTATGGTCATTACAGAGCAACTTATCCGTAAAGTATTGCCTTAATGGCATCTTGAATATTAGCTTCATAAATTTAAGATTGCTCATTAAGGTCTCATAACAAAGTTATAACTTTAATAGGGGTTATTATCTATTTTACAGGAAGTAAAGAAGGGAATTCATTGGGGTTTTGTCCTAAAGAACAAAAGCTTCTTTCATACAAGAGGGGCTAAGTATTGACCATAAAATATTCATAAAGACAAAGGTATGAAAGAAGGGTCACAAAAGCATGAGGAAAGATCAGAAAGCACCAAGATGTCCTGGATAATTACACCTTCCGACAAGGAGCTTCCGGCAAAGTCCAAGGCTATATTTCAAAGTCCATAGGAAGAATGATGCTCCAAGAATCCACTTTTCGACTAGGACGAGAGCTCTTTCAAATAAAACAAAGGAGAAGAAGCTCAAAGCAAGCCTTTCGAAGGAGTCGAAAGAATGCGATCATCAGAATTCATTAGCATTAAACCTTTCGAAGGAGTCAAAAGGTTCCATCTCTTAATGAAGAAAAGTTTCTTACCTTTCGAAAAGAATGAAGAGATCAAAGCAGGTGTAAGACACTTCATAATGACCTTATCGAGAGCACAACAAGCCTTTTGAAACGGTTGGAGCATATCCAAAATACCTTTCGGCAAAGTCGAAAGGTTTTCATGAATAAAGCAATATTCAAAAGTCAGCAAAGAATGGTAGACAAAGTTTCGAAAACATTAAAGGGAAGCACATCTCTCGACAACAATCAAGTGTGAAGCAGCCTTCAGGCAAGATCAAAGGATGCACAACAAATACGTGAAGAGCAACCTTCCAACAAGGTCGAAAGGTTCACAACAATTAGGAGGAGAGTTACCTTATGACAAGGCCGAAAGGTTCATGAAGACATCAGTAAAGCAACCTTTTGTCTAGGCTAAAAGGTTCATGAAGACATCAAAAAGATAGACCTTCTGACAACGTCGAAAGGTTCAATATGACATACAAGGGGCAAACCTTTTGACAAATATGAAAGGTTTGTAGTCGTGTATAAAAAGGGGAACCTTCCAACCCAGACGAGAGCATGGAGTCGAAAAGGAGGCCACCTGCATCTATAAATAGGACCCGAGGGGTCATGTTTTGGGAATCTGTTTTCTATCATTCTGATCTTGTAAATTCTTAATCAAAGAATTGTAACCCTAATTGAGAATGATTTGGGAAAATTTAATAAAAGGAAGCTTTTCCATAGATATAAAGGGGAGTACTTGGCTTTGCTAATTACCATCCTTTTTGCTTAAATCTTTGTTAGTTTAACTCATATTTTCAGGTTCAACCCCATCAGAAGGTTTTTGTCTACAATTTCGACAGCACTTCTGTGCAAGCGATAACTACAACCTTTCAAAGTCTTAAACCCTACAATTTAAAACTTGCGATAAGATTGGAATCCATTCAATATAAGTGATTAAACCTCTCATCAAGGATAGAAGCCGCTACCTATTCATCAAAGATAACTCAATCTGATTAGAAGAAGGCCTTTCTGGACACCTCAAGCAAGATCAACAAAGTCGGAAGGTCATTTAACCCAAGTTCTAAACATTTGGATGTCAACAGAAGATCTGATATAGGATATATCTACTAAATAGGTTAAATTGGAAGACAATCTTAAAAGAAATCACACCCTTTGTTCTCCAAAGAAGAGATCCATCCTTCTAAACATATTTTTGGCATGTTGACAAGAAATCTTGTTAACAGTTACTACATATAATTGTATAACGTTATATGGTTGTTGCCATTAATTTTGCTATGCTTTTATTCTCATAATCATATAACGTTATATCAGCCACGTGCTTAATGGTGCAGCAAATTGATAAAGTAAAGATATTATTGAATTAATGCAAATTAATGCTTATGAATTCCACTTTTCAACATTTTATTCCTCTTCCCTTAAATCTATTTCTACACTCATTAAGTTTCTCATACATGTACGTTTTGATATTTGTATCATTTATTCACAATTTAACGCATAACCTTGAAATTCATATATCTCTAGATATGGTATAAAATAAATCAAGGTATATATTCATCTGTTTAAATTAATTAATTAGAATCAACTAATTAAATCGTTTTCAATATTGTAAAACTATTTCTGTTCTGATATTTGTATCATTTATTTACAGTTTAATGCATAACCTTGAAATTCATAAACATCTATATATGGTATATAATAAATCAAGATATATTCATTTGTTTAAATTAATTATAAATTAACATATATATTTTCCATGTCGGGAAATTTTGAAAGTTCGTGGTCGGACTAAAGGTTTGCGCTTTCAAGCCAACTACTAATAAAGATATATACACTGTGTGCTCAAAATTTTAAATAGCCAAAATGTTTTTCCCTTTTACTTCAAGTATTCATGGTAACATAATAAATAAATTAATACGATAACAAGTAAAATCCAAAGTAAATTAATATCATTATCATATAAAGTACTTTTGGATACATATACAAATACTTTACATGACATTTCAATGAAGACACAATTTAGTCAAATGGTTAAAATAAAGTTAATGAAGAAAGCTAACAAAATTGGTTATTATTAGAGTAAATTTGTTATGGATGGTTATATCATAGAGCATAATAAAATAATCTCCTAAAATAGGCTGCTACATATGCTTAAAAGCAACAAATATTGAAATCAAACCAAGAATGGTATATAGTGAAATAATATCTTATAAAATGCATAAATTAACCAAAATTGGTTCATTCCATTATGAATCAAAATCTTTGGAAAATCTAGATTACTCAAAGATAAATTATGTCTTTTTCCATAAAATGAAAAATTAAAACTTCAATATACGTCCTTTACAAATCTCATTATTTTCCTTCAGATTCTTCATAATATATAATTAAGTAATGAGAAACAACTATCATGCCTCATTTTCTTTAATAAACTAACATCGTTTAATGCCTTGCTTGACATTCAATTGTATGTTTCATTTGAGTTCGATTCTTATTTGTTAACTATTGATGATGACTTCTTACTCTATTATTTCTCCATAGTAAGAAAGAATTTATTAAATTTACAAACCAATTCACATTAAATGTTCTTTTATAGAGTTTGAACTTACAATGATTTTGATAAGAGGAATTGACTATGATGAATGATTTAATTAATTATAATCAATTCTCTAATTGATTAACATTGAATAGAATTAATAGGTAACTGTTTTTTTCTTTATATTTAATTTCAATCAAAGAGAATTAATTGTTATCAATTCCCTAATTAGTTTAAATTCATATTAAATATAATTGGTATTATTAGTTAAATTGACATTAATTCCTTTTATAATTGGATGAGAAATATTATTTGATATCGTCCATATTATTTGGATTTAGTTTACTTATAAACATTAACAATATGTAGGCACATTTTTTGCACACATGTTAGTAGACATGCAAGCAATTTCATTTTATTGTATATTATATTTACCGCATACAATACTTGAACCGAATATAAAAAATATATAAAACAGTTTTGTGCACATTATTATAATAATTTACTATCAACCATGTATAGAATTCAAGTCAAAAAAAATAGTTTAGCGCTGTTCATATTTATTCCCAATTATATAATATAGAATTTGAAGCACTGTTACCATGTTATACTATCAAGTATTAACTAAACTAAAAAATATTATTATCGAAATTTCAAATGAATCAAGTTACTCAGATTCTTTAACAAACTTATTGATTTTCCAAAAAAACTATGCATATTTTTTTATACTTCTAAAATATGAAGAATCGTTGTGTTTTTATTATTGCATATTGTGAATGAAACGTCTCTGGTACAAAATATTTTCAAATCTATAAACAATTATTCAAATCAACGATGACTCAAATGGTTAACGGTCTTTCTGTACATACATAATTCCAGTATATGAATTAAATATAAGAATAGATAACATGGGAATGAATTTATATCTAATTTCAGGAGGAACCGAGAAAATGTAAGCTAATTAATATAAGGATATTCCCTATTTTCCCAACTACATAGTGATCAGAGAATTATTTCCAGTTTGAAACTAATGTTATATTTCATTATATATTAAATTAGAAGATTACACAAAGATTCTTGAATTAATTCCTTTTCAATGCTAGTTAATAAAATTAATTATGTCAATTTATTAATTACTTAAATATTAAAGTTGGAGGAATATGAGAATATTCATGTTAATATTGAAGATAGAAAGCCGAGGAAATTCTTTAGTCCTTGAATCTTAGCTTGAAATCATCAATAATATCACTAATCAGCTGAAAAGACCATTTAAAGTTTCAAATTAACCTACAATAGCTCTGGGCCTTACCGTTTTAGCTTATAGTAATTAATTTTGTTAATTATACAAAATCTATTGTGGGTCCACTCAACCCATTTAATTTTTACAAAGAGGTTTCGAATTAACAAAATTATACATATTCTCTATATTTATAAATTATCTTAGAAAACGAAATGTGTAAGGCGCAGGCTGATCAGAGGTCATTGGAGTGTTGAGTGATGATTATTTTCTTGTGAAGGAGAAAGTGTTTGTGGAAATTGAGAATGTATTTGTGAAAATGGATCAATATGAGAACACTAACATATGTACACCAACTACGCATATGCACCAAGCAGAGTTTGAATGCCTTCTTGCCAAGGTAATGCAACAAGTATCAGTAATTAAAAAAGAAACAACAATTTTAGCATCATAAGCAAATTGAACCCATTGTGAAGCAACAACAGTTCGAACTAGAATCTAATGGAAATGAGACTGGATCTTGTTTGATTATAACTGGAAGACTTAACTGATAATATTTCAGATAAAATAAGAAAAAAGAAATAAAAGAACAGTGTTGCCAAATCTTTCAAACAGGCCAGATAATGATTTGCAGATCCATGTGTAGAACAATAATGAAGATTTTGAGAAAAAAACAAGTAAGAACGGGAATCAAGAACGGGAACAAAATCTAGAACTGGAAATGATAAATGCAAGAATAATAAGAAATGGGTAACAAATGCAATTAGAACAGAATTGATGAACTAGTTTACAGTTTAAAGAAATAACAGCTAATTTATGAACAGGAAGTAAAAGAATGACTTGCAACAGAGAATTGAATCAAACTGATATTAAGCTTCAGATTTTTCACACATAATAATTTCCTGTACCTACTTATATACACCTGAACATGTAAAGCAAATGGGCCATGACTGATACAATGACCAAATTTGACTCAAACTGACCCAATCAACTCACAAAACAGTCATACATCATTACACAAAGTAATTGAAAATCACTGCAGTCAAGCCAAGCTTCAGATCTGATAAGACTAAGTGTGCACGTGCAAACATGCACACACATGCACACTCATCTAGCTCTCTCCTCCATCCCTGTCCTTCACTGCTTAAGTTTCTAATAGCTGCTCGATTTCAATTCCCATGAACTCTGATGATCTGACCGCCGTACCCAAATGAACTTTGCCAAAATTATTATTATTTTCTGTTTTCTCTGGCCTTGCACAGCTATTTGTAAAGCTTATAGCCAATTCCATGATAGCTTGGTTGTTACAATTCCCTTCTTCTTTAAGAACAAACCTTGTCCCAAGGTTTAAGGTCGGAAACCTTCTAATTAGTGGCTAATAATCTTCCCATGTTGCTTCCTCTCTAGGCTTGTCTTTCCATTTAACTAACACTTGCACCACTGGTTCATTGTTTTTAGGCACTAATCTTCAATGTAAAATCTTTTCAGGCTGATCCACTATCTCTTCTACATAACAAGGAGCATCTTCTTGTATTATCAACCCATCACCAATTTTCTTTTTCAACTATGAGACATGAAAAACAGGGCGTATTCTAGCACTTGCAGGCAGTTGTAATTTATAAGCCACCTTTCCTATTTTTTCTTCAACCCGGTAAGCAGGGCCGGTCCCAGGAATTGTGGTGTCTAAAGCCAAAAGTGAAAACAAGGCCTTTATGCAGAAACTAATGGTACTACCGTTAGTTAAATCATCAAAGTAATTTTTATTGTTTATAAACAGAAGAAGAGGAAAATAAATAAATAAATTATGAATGTGGAATCTTAGAATTTACTACCACTAGACTAGTATACTAGTGATAATTTATCAAAAATATTTTTAACGATAATTTGAAGTAAAAATTCTTTTTAACTAATCGATTGGACTAAAAAACTTTAACTATAAATTTCTACAAAAACATAGTTATTCACCGATAAATTATGAATGTGTACAACATAGTAACCTAGATGGAGATGGCTAGACAATGGATAATTTTTTATAAATTAATGAAATGAATTAGTTTAGACTGTTTAGTAAACATAGTGTCAGAGATTCAATCGTTCAAGCTGACGCTGCTGTTCATTGAAATCAATGAAACGAATACTATGTAAATTAATGAATTAGTTTTAGTAAACAGTAAATTATGTAAATTACTTAATTACAACATAATTATGAATTATAAAATTAAAATTATTAAATTGAGTAGCTTTTAACCTTATGCGCTTGAGGTTCTGCACTTCTCCCTTCTTCTGTTCTTCAAGCATTAAGTTCAAGAATCAAGCAATTCCCTAGTTGGGTCTTTAAATTCGTGGTCGTGAAGAAGCGGTCCGAGCGCCGAGTGGAGCTGTGGTTGTGCGGCTGTGCCCTAGTTCGGGTCTTCGAGTTTGTGATCGTGAATCGCGACTGGAGCAGATGTAGGAGCGAATGGCGATGGAGCTTAGAGCTGTGTGAGCCGCGGCTGTGCCCTAATTCGTGAACCCTAATTCCTGAATCGCGATTTCAATTTTGTTTTTAGTTGGCTGTACGTATGTTGAAAATATTCTGGTGCCCCCCGACTTTTTGATGCCCTAAGCGGTCGCGTCCCCCGCTTTGGGGAATGGCCGGGCCTGTCGGTAAGGCCTATAGTATTTATGTGATAACTTGTGAGCATTTTTGAAGTGTAGCAGTGATTTTCCTATAGGGTTGTAACTTCAAATACATCCAATTTCCCACTTCAAATTCCTTGTCCATCCTTCTAAAATCTGCATAATTTTTCATCCTCTCTTGAGCTAACCTTAAATTGTCATTTAGAAACTCCAACACCACATCTCGAGAATACAATTCTTCATCAACTCGTTCCACCTTTGCAAAATTTGGTACATAAGATAACAAGCTAGGGGGTCAGTTCCATAAACTGACTTGAATGGTGTAGTGTTAGTGGGAGCTTTCCAAGTGGTGTTGAACCAACACTCAGCTAAAGTTAACCATTTTGATCATTCTTGCGGTTTGTGGCAAACAAAACATCTTAAGTAGCCTTCTAAAATTTTATTGACCACCTCAGTATGCCCATCACTTTATGGGTGGCATGCTGAGCAATATTTCAAACCGCTACCTTGTAGCTTAAAGATTTCCTTCCAAAAATTACTTGTAAACAAAACATCCCATCACTTACAATAGTTTTAGGCATCTTATGCAATTTGAACACACCATTGAAGAAAACTATAGCCACTTCCTTGGCTGCATTGGGTTGACTCAATGGAAAAAAAGAGCATACTTGCTAAGTCTGTCTACAACTATATATATTACTATATATTTTTGACTTCTAGGCAAGCATGTAATGAAGTCAAATAGAAATATCCAGCCAAATTCTTTCAGGAATGGGAAGTGGTTGCAAGGGTCCAGGAATGAGTATGTTCTCCCCTTTATTCTTTTGACATTCATCACAATTTTTAACATACTCTTCCACATTCCTTTTCATTTTTTTTCCAATAAAATACTTGTTTTAATATTTTTTAAGGCACCCTTGATACCAGAGTGTGCTCATAATGGAGTTGAGTAATGCTCTTTCACCAGGTTTTAGGTAACTGTATACAAGTGATGATCTATTAGAATTTTGGATTTATGAAAGATTAATTTGTCTATCACCTTATATTTGCTTTCAGGTAATTCATTTCTTTGAATTTTCACCGGTTGTTGCTGATACCAAGGGGAATTTTGTAAAGTGTTTTTCAATTCTTGTATCCATGGTGACTGTGCTATGGAAACTGCTTGTAGATAAGAGTCTTTCACTTTTTCTTCTTCTATTCTTGATAATGCATCAGCCACCTTGTTGTCTCTACCACTTTTATACTCTACTTTGTAATCAAACCATGAAGTTTGGCAAGCCATTTATTTTGTACTCCAGTGTGTAACTTTTGTGTTAGTGGATGTTTCAAGCTTTGGTGGTCAGTTTTAATAACAAACTGTCTCTCCCATTAAATATTGTGTCCACTTCCTTGTAGCTATAATAAAAGCAAGCAACTCCTTCTCATATATTGACAAGTTCAAATTTCTTCCATTTAAAGCCTTGCTCAAGTATAACTGAGACGACCCGACTTTTTCTCCACAAAAGTCGTATCATCCTTAAGATAGAAAGGGATAGAAAAGAAAAAAGAAAGAAGAGAAAAAAAAACAACACAAGAATCTCAACAGCGGAACGAATAAATTATATTAGTAACATAAGTATTATATAGTATACATCAAATATCAGAGTTATACAGACAATACATCATATACTAGACAGTTATAAACTCCTCTCTAGTTATTACAACTCAATACATACAGACAAACACTCAGAGATACCAACACAACGGAAAACTATATAACTATACGCAGAAGCCTCCTGCTCCATTGCTCCTCCACAATTCGTCAAAGCTAACCTGAATCCTAACCTGAATTCCCATGGCTACTCATAAAAATTTGAGTACCCAAGAGTTAAAGAAAAACAGAAATAACTCCGGGTCAGACATGGGTCTGGTGTGAGTAACAGGTTAAAGTTGCTTAACTTTGAAAAAAACCTTTTGAAAAGAAAAGGTATCACGTAAGACTTTCCACACATAAACATGGAAAATTTCTTACCTTACGCTAACCAAAACATTTGATAGGAAATCCAGTGATATTATAATAGTGTCTACGGTTTTCAAGTAAAATACAAAAATAGCTGGAATGCTTACATCTCAGGTTCCAACATAGTTGGGCACAACTAATACGTACGGCACTTATTGGATTTTGGATTCCATCAATGGATGGGCTACTGGGGTACCGCCCGTCACAGTACGTGGCCTACATCACCGTACCAAGGAGTACGTCCGCTCACCTGCAACACAAAGCCGGAACCATTCCTTACTGAACAGTTCCAAACATGACCACCCCGCAGTTGTGGTCAGCAACCGCACCACTAAACCGAAATAAAGGGACATCTAGACAGGGGTAAATCTCGCTCTCAAATGGGAGTTACCCACGAAGCCTTGCTGCACCTCCCCTGTTTTATCCACTCCCGGTTGATGAGACTTGAGGCTACGATTACCTTTATAGGACATATCACTTAGAATGCTCATCGTCCACCTGACGATGTTCTGAAAGCATTCAATTCATACAAGTTCGTTCCGGTTCGAACGAAACCGAAGGCATTATCTCGTTACACTCATTTTGGAATCATCCTCAGAGTTAACGACAATAACCCTTGCACTCTGAATCTTCATCTTCACTTCAGATTCACGACCTAATGTTAATTTAAATCGATGTGGTTTTCGGACATCCAAATATGGAAACCCGATCCCGGTCTCATCGAAATCCAAAACGTGTCTTTTAAGGCCAAGTTGTTTAGAGTTTAAAACAATTCAATTCATTATCTAGATACACACATATAGATAATTCACAACACAATAGATAATCAACATTATCATTATCAACAGATAATTCATATCATAATCAGATAATCCATATATCATCCAAAAGCAATCAATGCATCCATATCACATACATTTCCCATCTCATAGCTGAGATTACAAACCATACCAGGCAACCAATACCAATCATCAAACATAAGCAATGATCTAATGATCACACCATTATAATTAATTTAAAATGAATTAAATTAATTACTCAATTTCTAATTAATTTTAAAATGAATTAAATTAATTACTTCATCATTAAAATCCTGCTTAACTTAACCATCAATTGATTACAAATCAATTTATAAATCATCATCTCATTATTCTTCCAATTAATCATTTCAGATTAATAATTCCCTAATTACAATAAGTAATTAGCCTTTAATATTAATTCCAAGAGTTAACTATACTTAACTCTTTACATAATTAACTTATAATTACTTAATTAATTAACTAAAATTAATTACATTAATCCATTATTAATTAATTACTTCATTTATTGATTATTTATTAATTAATCAATTCTAAATTACATCATTAATTAATTTATTAATGATTTCTGATTACATTTAATCAATCTCTATATAAATTAATTACATAAGTAATTAATCTTCAATTTAAACCATATATATATATTAATCATCCATGATTAATAACCATTCAGTAATTAACTACTTTAATTACTCATCCCATAACTTAATTACTCTTAATTCATTATCTAAATTAATCCCTTGATTAATTTCAAAGTAATTTAAATTACTTCCATAATTAATATCTTTAATTACATCCAGTAATTATTTAATTAATTACTTCGCTAAGTAATTACAAATCCATAAATTACATGAAGTAATTATCAAACAATCCACAAATGTTTAAATTAATTTAACTTAATTAATCTAAACTAATCACATTAAAAAATTAATTACACCAAGTAATTAATTCATTAATTACTTTCACTAAGCAATTAAACTTAAAAAATTGATTATTATTAATTAATTAATTAAATTAATTATCAAAAATAACCACATTAATTAATTATTAAATAATCTTAAGTTAATGACCTTCATTAACATTTCTTAATTACTTAATTAAGAGTTAACTTATACAAATCATTATTAATTATCAATTAATTAATATTGAATTACAATTTAATTAATCTCTAATTATCAATTAATTAACTGTTAATTACAATCTTAATTTTCTTTAATCACATGATTAAATAAATCTTAATCATTTATTAAAATTTAATTAACCATCCTTAATTACAGATTAATTAACCTTAATTAATTAATCTCAAATCTAATTAATTAACTTAAAAATTATTAATTACTTAACAAATCATCCACATTATTAATTAATTAAATAATTAATATTCCATTTAAATTAAATTAATAATTTAAATAAAACCAATTTCTTAAATTCTAAATTAAGAAACATTCTTCTTATATAAAGTATTTTAAACAATTTGTTTCAACAAAATTCAATTTAAAAATTTCTTTTTAAATTTCAAACTAAAACACAATTTAAATTTTCATTCCAGATTCAATCTTAAAAATTTAAAACTTTACTTACACTTCCATCTTCATTTTTTTATATTCAAATTATTCCAAAATAGTTACAACAAATTTGAATTTAAAAACTTATTTTATCTTAAAAACTGTCACTAAAATCAAATCCTAGTTTTTAAAACTGAAATAAAATTTTTTATAAATTTTATTTCATAAATTAAAACTCATAGTTTAAAATTCAAAACCAATTTTCCTTTATACCTTAAAATGTTTAAAATCTAAATTTAAATTCCCAGATTTAAATTAAATTCAAACTCAGATTCATCTACTTGAATTTCATGTTTCAGTTTCTAGATTTAAATTTTGTTTTAAATTTTCAGTTACATTATAAAACTTACTTTTAAATTTAAAACAGAAAAACAGTTTCCTGCATCTTACATTTTTGAATTCAAAAATGTTTCAAAATCCAAGATTTAAATTATTGAATTCATAATTAAATTTCAGGTTTAAAAATTCCTATTTGAACTCCATCTTACAATTTGAAACTTTACTTTTAAATTTTTTTAAAAAACAGAAAGACAGTTTTTGTTTTGGTTTGAAACCAAACTTGAGTTTAAAAGCATTTCAAATTTATTTCAAAGATCTAAAATTTAAACTTATTGAATTCAAATTCAATTTCAGGTTCAAACATATTTTTAGATTTTTGTTTGCATTTTGCCTTTACTTCAAATTTTATAAATCCTGGAAAACAGGTTTCTGATCAAATTCTAAAACCTGAAACACTTCGCAAACCCGAGCTCCTCATATTTTACTTCGAGTAAATAACTTCCCTGCTTCGAGTCACTCTCCAATTTACCTGAGACCATCACGAGGTATAAAACCCTGTAACCCAAAAATCAACACCAACGTGCACAACACCTCCCTGTGCACCCATTCATCAACTCCGGCCATCACTGGCCACCATCAATGGCCATCTCCCATCGGCCAGTAACCCCACATCACCCTTCAAACGTCAGATTCTTCAAAATTCAACTCGAATTCGAGTTAAACATCAAACCTGGAACATCAGACACAGAAAATACATCCATCCCTGTCAACGGCGATTCCTCTCGTCTCTGACCATCATCACCACTCAAACTTCGGCGGCGACTTCAATAAACCACCAACCTCCGTTTCCCAAAATGCTAAGCAACTCGATCAAGTATTTTAGCAGAGAAGATTACTTCTTGAAACCACAGTAATACTTGGGTTTAAAACCTTAAATCCCAAATCTCATCATCAAAACCCAATTTTAATACAAACCAAAAATTTTCACAACATCCCAGATAACTACATCCCTTCCAGAAGAAATGCCAACACATACAACCCTAAAGATCATCATAATTTCCCCAATTTCCATTTTCAGTGCAAATATAAACTGCACTTCCAATTCTTTTCTAAAAATTGATATTTTGATCTTAGAAATCATGTTTTAGTATAGGGTTTCAATTTATATTACTGATTTGTTAAATCTTCATAGTTGAATTTCCACTAATTTAATGTTTGCTCAACTGTTAATAAAATCCAAAGATGATACTGGGTTATTTTAACCTAAGTAACATTCTAAACTAAAGTTTATAATTAAACTAACAATTTTTAGTTGAATCCCAAATTTAAATGGTGTTTATATCAAGAGGTTTTAAATTTGAAAAGTTCAAGAACTGGGAAGTATAACAGAGTAGATGTTGTTGGAAACAAATAGACATGCATCATACATCCAGATACACAATCATGTATATACATAAACATACATATTTCAGACATCTATCATGCATCTAAATTTACCTACTTTCATTTAAAAAAAATAGTTACTCATCTGTACTAAAATGCAGAGCCCAGATTTTTAACACGCAGAACATTCTTTGCAAAAGTTTTGAATGCTCTTTGAAACTTGTTTTAAAAATGCTTCCAGATTTGAAAATTCATGAATGCAGACTTTGCTCCTTAATCCACAACCTTGCAGGCATGCTTCAGTAAACAAGAACATGCAGGCCTTTTTGTTTTCAGATTGATGAAACAAAAATGCAGGTCCTATAGATTCTAATTACCCAGGTTTTCAAAGTATTTGATTTTGAAGTTTTGAGGAGGTGAAATTTGTAGATTTGAGGAATGCAATTGGTTTTACAGGAAATTGAATAGGTTATCACGATTTTCAGATTTGAGGAATGAAGAGTTTTGATTAGGTTTTAAGTTGGAAAGTTTCTCTTAGTTTATGAAATGGAAAATGTGAAAAAAAAGGGAAAAGAAAACATGCAAGTTTAAATAACAATATTTTGATTTAAATTAAGATTAAAGGAAAATTAAAACTAAAATTTTGACACATGGCTTAAGCTATTAACACTTGTAAATATCTTGCTTAAACATTTAACACATGCTAACTTATGTCTTAAATTACTTACACATGTCTTTTAAATGATTTGTTATTTTAATTAAAGTTAATGAATGTTTAAATTAAATTAATTAGTTCCTTTTACTTAGTTATGTATATATTTAATTTCTAAAGAATAAAGAAAAGTGTTAATATAAATAAAACAATATACAAATAAATCATTTGTCAAAGATACTTTTAAACAAATAAAAATAAACTTATAAAAGAGGTTATAACTTAAATGAATACATGTTTCATATTTTAAATTGTATTTTAAATTTCATATTAAATTTACAAATCACATTTTACAAATCAATATTTTAAAAAAAATGACACAAACATTTTTGTAACTTATTTTAATATTCAAACTTAAGTTAAAAATGAATTTTAAACAAATAAAACATTTATCTTATATTTAAAATCATTTAGTTATTTTATTAAATATTTTTGAAAAGCTTAATTCAAAAATAAATCATAATTTCCCAATTTTAAAATATTAAAATTATGTTATACTAATTTAATTAAAAACAACTTATCTATTTAAAATATATATAAATACATATACATTATTAAATAGAAAATAGATATATTAGTTTATTAAAAATAAATTCACAAATTAAATATTTAAATAAAGAAGATTATTAAATCAAATCAAATTTATTAACAAAAAATATCAATTCAATTTAAATTTAAACACTGATTATTAAATTTATATTATCCAAAATTCCGGGATACTACAATCCTTCCCCCTTAAAAGAATTTCGTCCCCGAAATTTAAAACAAAGGTAATTTAATAATCTATTAAAAGATTTTATTTTAAAATACAGCACATGTTAATCATATGCTGATAACCATAGCAACCAATTCACATAATCAGAACAAATTTAATTATCCAAAAGAATTTTGGATAAAACTTTCACGAGTTTCCCCGATATATATCTCGGGATACTCGCTCTATAGAATCCAAACAATCAAAAACTACTAAGCTATTGAACTCCTAACAACAACTCTAAACAGAATATCAGACTACAGACGAGTCTGACTCAACAAACAATCCATCCTAAACTGCTGGTTCTAAAACCAGAAATATCAAACACGTACTCCCTTAGAGATACGTGAAACACACTGAATCCTAGTTATCCAAACTGGCAATTCAACTCTAGGAAACCTAACACTGATCTTACCCATCACAGAAGAAACCAAAACACTACGGAGCTAGCTTCACAGACTTGCCAAAACTTATAGCTCCATGGATCAGAGAAAACTTAACCAAAACAAATCTCCGACTATAGAATCCAAATTTCTCTGCCTCTTATCCATAAATACTCTTCAGACGATCCTGGGCTGCTAACATCCTTCTTGATCAGCTTAACTCTTGCTGATTCCATTAGAAACAGACTGAATCAAAACAATCCAATGATCTCCTCAAGATCACCCAAATACCAAGAACACAAACCCTGCTTCTCAACAACGGAAGACAGAACAAACTTCTTCTTATCCGGAAAAGACAAAACAGAAAACACCCCCAAAACTGCTTCCGCTGCACAACTCTGATCCGAAGTAGAAGAAAATGCTGAAGAACATGAGCACAGACTAGACAACCCAGCATAGAAATATGGTTCCACAGATCCATAAAGAAAACTCAGATGTTTCTCCGAAACCCGAGTTGCTTCACCAACTTCTATCTCAAAGAACCATCCATCTACTAACTGAACCACCTGTTCCATTCCTGGAAAGAAAACTCGATCTCCAGATGTGGACAAACCACTGACTTCTTGGAAGAAATCCAGACAATCTCCAACAATCCAAAAGAACATGCTATCGCAAGTCACTTTTGCGATCAACTCAGCCTAAATCCAAAGAATCTGCTCTCTCTCAACCAACAGAACAGCTTATGCTGGCCTAGCTAACTTACCAAAGAAATAAGTCCACTCTGCCGCTTCTGAACTCCACTTCAGAAAAACTACTCAACCAGAAGACTCCTTACCAACTCAGAACACTCTGCTAAACTCAGCCACATCACCGAGCAATCTCACTTCTTACTCTTGTTCCAAAGAAACATCTTCGGAAATATCCATAGTCACTACATCTCATCACGCAGCTACTACTTCCTAAGATATCAAGATATCATCACTCACTTGCTTCAGCCTTATCGATAGATCAAAACTCAACTCTGTACTTCTAGATGAACTTCGAACCTTTACAGGTTACCTTCAGAGATCGATGAAGTACTTACACCATAGCAAAACTCACTCGAGACGGTATTCGGTCTACAGTCTCGACAGATACACCTCCAACCTCATCCATTCAAATTCCAACCAATGGTAGTCATGTTACACACACTTCTACCTCATCTACCTTTATAACTTATATTGGAAAAACCTGAATAGGTAATCCAACAAATAGGTAGAAACAATTATATATATATTAAAATACAAATACGCTCTCTCAAGATAGACACCACTACAGAGCCTAGGTATTCACTCAACCTAACGCTCTAATACCAACTGAGACGACCCGACTTTTTCTCCATAAAAGTCGTATCTTCCTTAAGAAAGAAAGGGATAGAAAAGAGAAAAGAAAGAAGAGAAAGAAGAAACAACACAAGAATCTCAACAGCGGAACGAATAAATTATATTAGTAACATGTATTATATAGTATACGTCAAATATCAGAGTTATACAGACAATACATCACATACTAGACAGTTATAAACTCCTGTCTAGTTATTACGACTCAATACATTACAGACAAACACTCAGAGATACCAACACCGCGGAAAACTATATAATTATACGCAGAAGCCTCCTGCTCCATTGCTCCTCCATAATTCGTCAAAGCTAACCTGAATCCTAACCTGAATTCCCATGGCTACTCGTAAAAATTTGAGTACCCAAGGGTTAGAGAAAAATAAAAATAACTCCGGGTCAGACATGAGTCTGGTGTGAGTAACAGGTTAAAGTTGCTTAACTTTGAAAAAAACCTTTTGAAAAGAAAAGGTATCACGTAAGACTTCCCACACATAAACATGGAAAAGTTTTTACCTTACGCTAACCAAAACATTTGATAGGAAATCCAGTGATATTATAATAGTGTCTAGGGTTTTCAAGTAAAATACAGAAATAGCTGGAATGCTTACATCTCAGGTTCCAACATAGTTGGGCACAGCAAATACGTACGGCACTTATTGGATTTTGGATTCCATCAATGGCTGGGCTACTGGGGTACCACCCGTCACAGTACGTGGCCTAGATCACCGTACCGAGGAGTACGGCCGCTCCCCTGCAGCACAAAGCCGGAAGCATTCCTTACCGAACAGTTCCAAACAAGACCACCCCGTAGTTGTGATCAGCAACCGTACCACTAAGCCGAAATAAAGGGACATCTAGATAGGGGTAAATCTCGCTCTCAAGTGGGAGCTACCCACGAAGCCTTGCTGCACCTCCCCTGTTTTAGCCATTCCCGGTTGATGAGGCTTGAGGCTACGATTACCTTTATAGGACATATCACTTAGAATGCTCATCGTCCACCTGACGATGTTCTGAAAGCATTCAATCCACACAAGTTCATTCCGAGTTCGAACGAAACCGAAGGCATTATCTCGTTACACTCATTTTGGAATCACCCTAAGAGTTAACGACAATAACCCTTGCACTCTGAATCTTCATCTTCACTTTAGATTCACGATCTAACGTGAATTTGGATCGATGTGGTTTTCGGATATCCAAATATGGAAACTCGATCCCGGTCTCATCGAAATCCAAAACGTGTCTTTTAAGGCCAAGTTTTTTAGAGTTTAAAACAATTCAATTCATTATCTATATACACACAAATAGATAATTCACAACACAATAGATAATCAACATTATCATTATCAACAGATAATTCATATCATAATCAGATAATCCATATTGTCATCCAAAAGCAATCAATGCATCCATATTACATACATTTCCTATCTCATAGTCGAGATTACAAACCATACCAGGCAACCAATACCAATCATCAAACATAAGCAATGATCTAATGATCACACCATTATAATTAATTTAAAATGAATTGAATTAATTACTTAATTTCTAATTAATTTTAAAATGAATTAAATTAATTACTTCATCATTAAAACCCTTCTTAACTAAACCATCAATTGATTACAAATCAATTTATAAATCATCATCTCATTATTCTTCCAATTAATCATTTTAGATTAACAATTCCCTAATTACAATAAGTAATTAGCCTTTAATATTAATTCCACAAGTTAATTATATTTAACTCTTTACATAATTAACTTATAATTACTTAATTAATTAATTAACTAAAATTAATTACACTAATCCATTATTAATTAATTACTTCATTTATTGATTATTTATTAATTAATCAATTCTAAATTACATCATTAATTAATTTATTAATGATTTCTGATTAAATTTAATCAATCTCTATATAAATTAATTACATAAGTAATTAATCTTTAATTCAAACCATATATATATTAATCACCTATGATTAATAACCATTCAGATCCCATAAATTAATTACTCTTAATTCATTATCTAAATTAATCCCTTGATTAATTCCAAAGTAATTTAAATTACTTCCATAATTAATATCTTTAATTACATCCAGTAATTATTTAATTAATTACTTCGCTAAGTAATTACAAATCCATAAATTACATAAAGTAATTATCAAACAATCCACAAACGTTTAAATTAATTTAACTTAATTAATCTAAACTAATCACATTAATCAAATTAATTACACCAAGTAATTAATTCATTAATTACTTTCATTAAGTAATTAAACTTAAACAATTGATTTTTATTAATTAATTAATTAAATTAATTATCAAAATTAATCACATTAATTAATTGTTAAATAATCTTAAGTTAATGACCTTCATTAACATTTCTTAATTACTTAATTAAGAGTTAACTTATACAAATCATTATTAATTATCAATTAATTAATATTGAATTACAATTTAATTAATCTCTAATTATCAATTAATTAAGTGTTAATTACAACTTAATTTTCTTTAATCACATGATTAAATAAATCTTAATCATTTATTAAAATTTAATTAACCATCCTTAATTATAGATTAATTAACCTTAATTAATTAATCTCAAATTTAAATAATTAACTTAAAAATTATTAATTACTTAATAAATCATCCACATTATTAATTAGTTAAATAATTAATATTCCATTTAAATTAAATTAATAATTTAAATGAAACCAATTTCTTAAGTTCTAAATTAAGAAACATTCTTCTTATATAAAGTATTTTAAACAATTTGTTTCAACAAAATTCAATTTAAAAATTTCTTTTTAAATTTCAAACTGAAACACAATTTAAATTTTCATTCCAGATTCAATCTTAAAAATTTAAAACTTTACTTACACTTCCATCTTCATTTTTTTTATATTCAAACTATTCCAAAATAGTTACAATAAATTTAAATTAAAAACTTATTTTATTTTAAAAACTGTCACTAAAATCAAATCCCAGTTTTTAAAACTGAATTAAAACTTTTTAATAATTTCGTAAATTAAAACTCATAGTTTAAAATTCAAAACCAATGTCCCTTTATACCTTAAAAAGTTTAAAATCTAAATTTAAATTCCCAGATTTAAATTAAATTCAAACTCAGATTCATCTACTTGAATTTCATGTTTCAGTTTCTAGATTTAAACTTTGTTTTAAATTTTCAGTTACATTATAAAACTTACTTTTAAATTTAAAACAGAAAAACAGTTTCCTGCATCTTACATTTTTGAATTCAAAAATGTTTCAAAATCCAAGATTTAAATTATTGAATTCATAATTAAATTTCAGGTTTAAAAATTCCTGTTTGAACTCCATCTTACAATTTGAAACTTTACTTTTAATTTTTTCTAAAAAACCAGAAAGACGGTTTCTGTTTTGGTTTAAAACCAAACTTGAGTTTAAAAGCATTTCAAATTTATTTCAAATATCTAAAATTTAAACTTATTGAATTCAAATTCAATTTCAGGTTCAAGCTTATTTTCTGATTTTTGTTTGCATTTTACCTTTACTTCAAATTTTATAAAACCTGGAAAACATGTTTCTGATCAAATTCTAAAACCTGAAACACTTCACAAACCCGAGCTCCTCATATTTTACTTCGAGTAAATAACTTCCCTGCTTCGAGTCACTCTCCAATTTACCCGAGACCATCACGAGGTATAAAACCCTGTAACCCAAAAATCAACACCAAATGCACAACACCTCCCTGTGCACCCATTCATCAACTCCGGCCATCACTGGCCACCATCAATGGCCATCTCCCATCGGCCAGTAACCCCACATCACCCTTCAAACGTCAGATTCTTCAAAATTCAACCCGAACTCGAATTCGAGTTAAACATCAAACCTGGAACATCAGACACAGAAAATACATCCATCCCTGTCAACGGCGATTCCTCTTGTCTCCGACCATCATAACCACTCAAACTTCGACGGCGACTTCAACAAACCACCAACCTCCATTTCCTAAAACGCTAAGCAACTCGATCAAGTATTTTAGCAGAGAAGATTACTTCTTGAAACCACAACAATACTAGGGTTTAAAACCTTAAATCCCAAATCTCATCATCAAAACCCAATTTTAATACAAACCAAAAATTTTCACAACATCCCAGATAACTACATCCCTTCCAGAAGAAATGCCAACACATACAACCTTAAAGATCATCATAACTTCCCCAATTTCCATTTTCAGTGCAAATATAAACTGCACTTCCAATTCTTTTCTAAAAATTGATATTTTGATCTTAGAAATCATGTTTTAGTATAGGGTTTCAATTTATATTACTGATTTGTTAAATCTTCATAGTTGAATTTCCACTAATTTAATGTTTGCTCAACTGTTAATAAAATCCAAAGATGATACTGGGTTATTTTAACCTAAGTAACATTCTAAACTAAAGTTTATAATTAAACTAACAATTTTCAGTTGAATCCCAAATTTAAATGGTGTTTATATCAAGAGGTTTTAAATTTGAAAAGTTCAAGAACTGGGAAGTATAACAGAGTAGATGTTGTTGGAAACAAATAGACATGCATCATACATCCAGATAACAATCATGCTTGTTTGCATCAAAATTGGGCACAACACTCTTCGGGAGTCGTTGAAGAGATAATAACGAAGAATGTAAATTCAAAACAGATATTATCTAACAAAAACTCCAAACAGTCGTAATATAAATGCGTAGACAAGCGGTTTATAGTGGTTCGGCGTGTTTCCTACATCCACTGTGAAGTATTTTGATGTTTTATTGATTCTCCTTCAATGATTACAAGTTGTTGCAGCAATCAACAGCAAGTTACAACTGAAAATTCGAAATCAACAGTAAAATTATGGTGTAGGATGATGGAAATCTTGATCCGGCAGAGTCTGGGCGCTTGAGAGTCGAAAGATCCTTTTTCTGTTGGTCCTAGGGCTCTATTTATAGGCGTAGGCTGCTGATATTTCACTGAAAACTCGGGAGACCACTTCTGGCACGTGAGGGGGCCCACACGCCCGGTCTCAGGAAGTTTGGGCCCACTTTGGCATCGGTTCGAACTCCATTCGAACCGATCAAGAATTCATCCAATCGAGGCAAAATTTGGTGTGGACACTCTTCGACATGTATTCAAGCTTCTGTGAAAATTTCGTGGCATTTGGATCAGTAGATTGGGAGATGTGATGGATTCGAAATGGGGTTCACTACGTGGCTGTTTGGTTCGAAACCATGCATTCAAATCGATGGTTTCGAAACCATGGTGGCACGTGTCTTCGTGTTAACGTGGAGGGCACACTTCGCCTCGATCCGGGTTTTGCTCCGAGCTGAATGCTTTGACTCCATATATTTCGGCGCATTCGAATCGATGAAGGACACGTCACCTTGGCCAGTGACCCAGTGGATTAGAACGAAGCTTCTTGGATGGGTTCGAATGAGGCTTCATGGATGGATTCGAACATGACCTCCGTGCTGGGTTCGAACAAGGCTTCTGTGATGGGTTCGAACAACCGAAGCTTAGTAGGTTCGAACAGGGATCTTCGGATGGATACGAGCCTTACAAACTCTCCATGGACATGAGGCCCACTGGCGCGAACCAGATGGATTCGAAGTTGATGGAGTCAAGTCTAGGCATTCTGATGGGTTCGAAGTACCTCGGTTCGAAGTCCATCGGTTCGAAGGAGATCGTTTCGAATGATGTTTGTCGATGGGTTCGAAGACGCCTAGCTCGGGGGGTTCAAAACCAGGGCTTCCTCCCTCAAGTTGAACTGTTCATAACTTGTGCGTATGAACTTGGATTGACTCGAAATTTGAGATGAAGGCTTCTATGGTCTTTCTTATCGTGTCCTATCAATTGTAGCTCAATCTGGATTCGGACAAAATTCAGCGATATCCATAGCGAAACGGAATATGACCAACCTTTGAGACGAACTATTCTCCGTTTTTCGATCAATTTTTTGGTATCGCGGCTTTGCCAAAAAGCAGGATAAAATTTTGCCCCCCAAAGTACATCTTGTGAGAACATGACGTGCTTTGAATAGCTATAACTTCTCTCTGAACAATCATTTCTCTCTTTTTGTTGAGACTCGTACTCTGTATTGTTGCAACCCTGCGTTGATATGATTGATTACCGTATAATAGCGCTTAGCCGTTGGCGGTTGCATTTGTAACAAGATAGATGTTTGATCCCTGCAAATGTTTGGAATCGAATGTTAGTTCGATATATATGCACATATGCTAGTTTGATCTTTGTTAGCGTCGTGCGTCTACAAGTCGTTGTTAGTTTTGTTTGCTACTGAATTTCGTATCGAATCTCTCCGGAACCGATTTTGAAATTTGAATTGAGACAACGCTTGATGGTTGTTTTGGAAGGTTCCTTCATATCGATCCTCTCCTGAACCGATGTAGAAGGTTGAAGGAAATGACTCTGCGTTGCGTGAATGTGATATTTCGAACCGATGTGTTGGAGCATTGATGGGTTCGAAATCTACATTCGTATGGATGGAGTATACTTGTGTTGTGATGGGTTCGAAACTGACATTCGAACCGACGTGAAAGGATGGATTCGAACTAGCAGTTCGTTTCGGTAGGTTGTGGATGGAGTCGCGAACAGAGGCTTCGAAATGATGTGCCCACTGCGCATTTCGCATCGATGCAACTTGTTGTCCTGCTGCGTACTTCGTATCGATGAAGTATGAGGTTAACTGCGAATTCACAAGGCATTAGTTGAACAGTTTCAAATGGAGACTTCGAAACGATCCGTGCATTGACTGGTTGCGACCGGTCGCGTTTACCGGAAGGGGAATCGTCTCGGTCAAAATCAAAACCCCATATAAATAGCAGTGGGCCTGCCACTTTTTCACTTTTCACTTTTTACTCTCGCCTTGTTTTTACCGTGCACTGCATCGTTTCAAAACTTCAGAGAAGAAGGCACTGTGTTTTCGTATTCGAGACATTCGAGATCCAAGCCTTGAACCCATCACTCAAATTAGGTAATTAACTTCGAATCCAAACGGCAAAGCTATTTCGAATCCATCTCTTCATCGATTGCTCACTTCATTGATTGGCAAAACCAGATCTGGTTTGGGAAGGCTTCGAACCGATGCGTGGATTCGAGTTCGAATCGATGATGGCGGCGTCATTTTTCTTGGATTTCGTATCGATCTCTTGGATGACCTTATGGGGGTGACGCAGTTCACACCGATTGATGGATTCGATGGGTTCATTCGAATCGATGGATTCGAATCCATCGGCTATCGTTTCGAAGTTTTCAACTTTATATCGATTCGAAGAGGATCGATTCGAACGATATCGATGTTAAGTTAGGGGTTTCTGATCGGTGCGAATTAGCCAAACAAGGATCGATTCGAAGTCATCCATTTTTGATCGATTCGAACTCGACACCTGATCATCATTTCGAAGCACGCTTTCCATTCATCGATTCGAATTGACGTTAGGTTGGTTTCGAACGGGGTCCTTGTGATCGGTTCGAACCCTCTATGATGGATTCCTAAGTTTGACGTTTCTAAGCATAACTCCGACGAGCTTCATTCCTGCATATTTGGACATATTAAACTGCATACTTGACCACCTTTCGAAGCTCGTCGATGGAACTATAACAACTTCTATCTAAATCAAATTTCCATCACACAAACGGTTCAACGATGACGGTCAGCGATGACGATCATTATTACTGGACTCCGTAGCTTTGTCGTTTGTATATTTCTTTTAACTCTGTGATATTTATTCAAGTAATGCACGGCACTGCACAACATACATTCATTCACTTTACACTGGGTAACGCACGGGTCCTTTGTCGTCTAACGATGGTTTCTCATGAGTTAGCTAGTTATGGAACCGTCAAGTTCGCAACAGCAGGAGGTTCAAAGTACAACTGCTCCAAGACTAGAGGTTCCAGATATTGAACCTGAGATCATTGGTCCGGCCCCGGACGATCTTCCCAATGCATCTTTCATTGCCAATCCGTCGGATTCCGTTCAATCGAATATCTCTGAAGACATGTTAGGGAGAATATGCTTGAGGCACGGTCTGTCACTGGATGACGTGTTATTGCCAGGGCCGAATGATAGACCACACAACCCGCCGGAGGGATATACAGCATTTAATCGCCACGCGTACGCGGCTGGGACGCTTCCTCCGTTCAACGAGTACATAAGGGAGGTGTTGTCTTTTTTGAGGATCGCTCCATCTCTGCTACACCCGAACGGGTACGCCTCCGTGAATAGTTTATTCATCATCTTCATGGAGTACCTTCATAGACCGTCGATCCCGACCGAGATCAGATATCTATTTAACTTCAAAACTCGAGGTGATTACCCTTTCTTCACATTTCTGGAAGCGGTGAGAAACTGCCAAGTGGTCACTGGGTCCTGGACCAGGTTGAGTTACTATAGGATGGAATGGTTCTATGTCAGGTGTCCTCCGGGGTTTGCCCGGCGATGGTTATTCAGATGTGAGTGTAGCTGAGTTATCAAGTAATTACTAAGGCAATTGCGGTCAAATCGAAACTTATGTTTTTTCTCTTTTTTACAGCGACGATTCAGCGACCTGAGGGCGAGCACTTTAAGGAGATGGTGCGAGTACTTCGAGAAGTCCCGAGTGGAGACAGGGATATTGAGCTGCTCTTGACGGATAGGAATCTCCGAACTTGCGGGTTGATTGAACGAGGGCAGAGCATATTGTTTGACGGGGCACTGAGGATTGTCTCTAAAAAACGAGTCAAGCACAAGAAGCCCAAAGTTACTATAGTCGAGGAGGCTGACTCTGAAAGAACTCATACCGACGACGAGCCGTTGTTGGAGCCTACAGACGTGGTTCAGGATGTTGAAGAGCAAAGAAAAGGCAAGGCAGCCGTCGTCACGTCAACTAAGAAGGGGAGATGGAAATCGGTTGTCACGGCCCAATCCTCTCCTGGAGTTAGAATTTCCGAGATGTCTCCTCCATGAATCGAAAGTCTTTACGCAGGGCTTACCAATCTTCCAATCTCGGATGATGTGTCTTTTCAACATGACGCCGGGTTGGAGGAGTTCCATCGTACCCTAGAATTGAGCGAGCCTTTTATTACTAGCTCAGTCGACACTTCTGGTTGGTCGGGGGGAATACATATTCATACACATTTCACGACGCTACATAGCCTCGAGTCCTAGGTCATCGGTTTCGAGAAACCACTAACTTTATTCTTATTTCGCTTCGCAGATATTATGACTGGACGCGGTTCGATGCTAGGGAGCCTACGACATGCTCGCAAATCTTCCTCATACTACGAGTCACAACGAAGAGAAGGAGACAGGAGTTATGATCGCAGGTACTCCAGGTATTCTAGCCAAGAACGGAGAGATAGGGATTACAGACATCGGTCTCGATCGCGCACTCCTCCTCCAAGAGTTCCTATACAACCTCCTGTCCATGTTTCTCGTTCTTCTGATTCCTCATACTACCAGTCGGCCTCTCAATCTTCTAAGTATGAATCTCGCCATCCCAGATATGAGGCAATGCCTCCAATAGTTGCGGAACAAACCCCTACTGAAATTTCGGGGGAAGGAGCAATCAGGCTTGCTCAACTGAAGAAGGACTTTCCAAATATTTGCTTTGATAATTACATTTTTCCTCTTCACTTGAAAAGAATCCCGCCGGAGGCCGAGCAGACGACACACGATTATGTGCACGACTTTTATGCCCAATATAGGGCGTGGTACAAGGCGGCCGAGAAAGCGTCGTCACTGGCCTTTGAGCGTGGGGCCACCATCGAAAAAATGCAGGCTGAGTTGGCTCAAAAGAGCCGTATTATTGATGTGCTAAATAATGAGGCTGAATCTTCTCGGAACTCTGAAATGGAGGCTATCAAAAAAGCCGATGAAGCCCAAGAAACGATGGATAGAATGAAACGTGAGCATTACACCACGGTAGAGGATATGGGCCATCGGAACACCCTGGTCACTGCCGAGAGGGACGCAGCCCTAAAGGAGTTGAACGAGCTTAAGTCTAAATTCGCCGAAATCGCCAAGAATATGGATGATGCGAACAATGCAGCCCAGGAGGCGTGTGAACAGGACGTGATTCTCCGGACTGAACGGGATGCAGCAGTAGCTAAGGTCCAGGCGGTTGAGATGGAGGTTGAGGAAAAAGTCCATCAAGCGGAGGCCAGGCTGGAGGCCGATATTGAAGATTTGCTTATCACTTACAATGCCAACGTGTTGAGACACCGGAATTTGGCTTGGCTCCAAGATTACCCGATACACCTCCGTAGCGCATGGGGTCGATTGGTCAAGGAAGCACGTCCGGGTGAATCGGTCGATCGATTTGAACTTGAAAACCGGTTGTTGACTGATAATGAGAAGAAGGTCCTCCATGATGCTATTATTGCTCAAGAAAAGGAGATGATCGGTGGTCGATCTATGGAGGTTGGAGAGGGGTCAGGTGTTGAGCATTACTCTACTGCTACTGAAGTCACCGCTCCACCTTCGATAGTGCCTGCATCTGTGGTCGGTACACAGCCTGTTCCTGCTTATGACCCAGAACAACCGCGGTTATCTCCCATTCGGGAGCATACTTCTGAGGCCGCTCAGTCGTCCGCAAGTCAAACTGGGGAAGGTATTCCGAACTTATCTCAAGTGTTTTCCGAATAGAGAGTTTGTTCTGAAGCAGTTACTGATAACTTCTTCTTATCTTTGTTTAGTGACTGGAGTTGCTCCGATTGCCGCGACCCAAGAATCAAGCAAAGGGGGTAAGGCCATCACCACCGAGACTACTGTTGTAACTGTAGTATCAACCGAGGTGGCGCAGGGGAGCGGATTATCTCTTGACGAACAAATGGTGAGCGAGCTGCTCGGTGAGCAGGGTGGCTTCTCCACAAACCTTTCGTTCATCATTAGTGACCTCCCACCAACCTCTAGCTCTTCAATGCAGACTTCGGATGCCCCCAGCCAAGCCCAGACGATTCGTGATGAAGAGATCCTTGGCCGAGATTCGTGCAGAATTAGAAGCTGCGGGGCAAAGTGGTAGTGTTGGTGGTAGCACGGCGGCGCAGAGCCCAGCATCTGCTAGGATAGTATCATCGGGTGGCACTATCCCATCTTCCGTTGCGGGTCCGGTCCCTCCTACTCCCCCGGCAGTGAGCCTTCATATAGATTCAAGTTCCGAGGAGGATGTAGATATTATGCCCCCGGCCGAAGAGCAACCACCGGAGAGGAGGTCGTCCAAACGAAGGATTTCCGTTCCTAGCGATTCTGATGATGAACCGCTGATAAGGAAGCCAAGAAAAAAGGAATAGATCGGCCTCCCAAGCAGATTTTTTGGTAGATAGGAACTTATTTTTGTTTTTTATTAGTAGGCCGTGTATAGATGCAGGTTCGGCCCCTGCTAGTATGCATTCTTTTTTTTGGGAAAACTTATTTGCATGTAAGTCCTTGTCTTCAGTTAGTTGAAATAAAATTTAGTTTCTTTGTTTCAACTCTCGTTTCTTTTGTGCTTAAGTGTTTGTAGTGTCTCGTTTCTAGTCCGGTGCACTTGTGGTGTTTTTACCGTCAAGTAGAATTCGTTTTTATTCGCCAAGTCCGAGAATCTTGGTCGCAAGTTGTGATCGACGAATAATCGAACTTCGGACATTATATCACTTTGGTTAGCGATTAGCACTTAGCCTTTTTTTACCCCCTAGTTTCGGGGAATAAAATTTGTGTTTTGGTGGTTGAGTGCGTTTATTGCAAACTTTAAGCACATGTCCACATTCTGGGGACTTAAGATAATTTGAGATCGATAATCCGGTTCGCACTCCGGGAACTCGAGAGTTATCGATGTTTGTAACACGGTTCGCGCTCCGGGAACTTGGAATTGATGTTCACATTCTAACTCACTCTCTACGAATCTCGGAGTTAGTATTAACATTTCGGTTCGCACTACGAGAACTTTAACTTGGTATTTGTGCTCCAATTCACACTCCGGTAACTTGGAGAAAACATGTATGTTTGGGTTCGCACTTAGGGAACCTGGAATTGATGCTTGTACTCCAACTCGCGCTTCGGGAATCTGGAGTTAGCCGCTGGATGGTCAGTCACACCTATTTGGGCTTTTTAGGAATTTGTTCTCACTCTGGGAACTTAAGATAATTTGTAATCGATAACTTGGTTCGCACTACGGGAATTTGAGAGTTATCGACGTTTGTAATACGGTTCGCGCTCCGGGAACTTGGAATTGATGTTTATACTCCATTCATATTCTGTGAAGTTGAAGTTCGCACAGATGCTTCGGTTCGCGCTCCTGGAACCTGTAATCCACATTTATGCTCCGATTCACGCTGTGGGAAGTCGGAGTGCGCTCGCATTCTGGGAACGAATTGTTGAATGTTTATACTCCAATTCACACTCTGGGAAGTTGGAGTCCGTTCGCGCTCTGGAAACGAATTATTGAATGTTTATACTCCAATTCACACTCTAGGAAGTTGGAGTCCGTTCGCGCTCTGGGAATGAATTATTGAATGTTTATACTCCAATTCACACTCTGGGAAGTTGGAGTCCGTTCGCGCTCCGGGAACGAATTATTGAATGTTTATACTCCAATTCACACTCTGGGAAGTTGGAGTCCGTTCGCCCTCCGGGAACGAATTATTGAATGTTTATACTCCAATTCACACTCTGGGAAGTTGGAGTCCGTTCGCGCTCTGGGAACGAATTATCGAATGTTTATACTCCAATTCACACTCTGGTAAGTTGGAGTCCGTTCGCCCTCCGGGAACGAATTATTGAATGTTTATACTCCAATTCACACTCTGGGAAGTTGGAGTCCATTCGCGCTCGGGGAACGAATTGTTGAATGTTTATACTCCAATTCACACTCTGGGAAGTTGGAGTCCGTTTGCGCTACGGGAACGAATTATTGAATGTTTATACTCCAATTCACACTCTGGGAAGTTGGAGTCCGTTCGCCCTCCGGGAATGAATTATTGAATGTTTATACTCCAATTCACACTCTGGGAAGTTGGAGTCCGTTCGCGCTCCGGGAACGAATTATTGAATGTTTATACTCCAATTCACACTCTGGGAAGTTGGAGTCCGTTCACCCTCCGGGAACAAATTATTGAATGGACTGTCGTGTGTTGGTCCAATTCCGCCTTTGACGTGGTGGCTTGCCCCCGAGCTGGGGTTTCACTTAGTGAGTGGCCGGTCGTATCGCAGTCACTCACTATTTGAATAAATTCCATTGTTTGATGGAACTTAGCTCTTCGTGTGTCGTGATTGTTGAACGTTGCATTCGGTGAATCACAACTCTAGCTTGAAGAGATAGTATTTTATTGCTGAAATAAGAAAATATGGCAAAGTCAGTGCCTTATTACAAATTCAAATTTCAGAATGCAAAGGAAACTGCAAAGTATTCATAGATCGAAGGAGCCTGTCATGTGTGACGGTGACAAGGATCTTCGTCGTTCCAGGCTCCTGAGTAAGTAGGTCCGCCACTGATGGCGTTTATGTAACGACCCAGAATTTTTAATAATTTAAATTTGAATATTTAATTAATTTTAAATATTTATAAGTGAATTTATAAGTCAAATAAATTTTTATTTGAATTTTTGGATTTAATTGGATAATTTAATCGATAATTTAATACGTTAAATTATGGAAATAATTGAAAATAGAGTTAAATATGATAGAAAATGATTTGTAAAATTTTATTTAATCATACTGGAGTTATGGAAATATTTTAGAACTTTTAAAATCGAATTAAAAGTTAATTTGTGAAAATTGAATATTTTAATATTTAATAATCGACTGTAAAATAGTCAATTTTTGAACAGTCTCAGAATTGAACGAAACCAGTTCCATTGGATCCGTAATAGTTAGTTATTACCGGATTTCAATTTTCGTGTCAATCGGAGCTATCGTTTGATCGTGGCAGCTCGAAACGCATCGAATTATTTTTAATTTAAATTTGGCGAGTCAAAATAGCCATTTTTCAAAAAGTCTCGGATTTCGACGAAACCAGTTTCATCGGATCCGTAATGTGATATTATTGTAAGGTTTCAAATTTCAAGTCGTTTGGATTTACCGTTTGTCCGGTACGAATTAAAACGCCTAGAAATCGACTTAAATCGGTTTAATTCAAATTGAGCGTTTTCAGCCATAACTCGCACATACTTCCGAATTAGCTTCCGAAACCTGTTCCATTGTGTCCGGAACGCGGGATAAACCCTAGGTACGCTGGTTACGGCGTCTAAATCGGAGTTCGTAATTCCCGGGATGAATAGTGTTTACGCTAGCTGTTTCTTATAAATAGACCACCCCTCTCTCTTCATTAATAAAAAAAAAATAAAATATAAAACATCCAAACCCTAGCCGCCACCCCCCCCCTGAACGGCCAGCAGTTCATCAAATTCATCCCTCCAAATCTCCTAATCCATTCACTTTTATCACAAACTCTAAACTAAGAAATCGTAGAGCACTCTGAGATCTCGGAATCCAACGGTTATGATCGTTTAACTCGAAGCGGATTGGCGGCAAATCGAGATGGAAGCACGAAAGTTACGCACGCATTCCCATGCTCTACAGCAGGCCGAGCTTGCCATGCTTGGGGCCGAACATAGCTAGGCTCGTGGGCTTCGAAATGGCGGAGGTGTGATGGGATTTAGTGGTGTGTGGTGGCCGAGCTATTTAACCCTAATTTTAGCTAATGGGTTCGGCCAAGTTGCGTGTTCCTGGAGATGCAAACGTGAGGGATGGAAGAAGCAAGGGTACGGTGATGATGGGGGAGCATGAATCCAACGTCCAAGATTTGTGATAGGTTATAAATATAAAGTAAATGTTGTAAATTAGTTGATTTAAATACGTTCAAACTTGTAAAATTCATAACTTTTTCATACGAGGTCGAAAAAATGCAAATCCAGTTGCGTTGGAATCGTATGGACGAGCACTACGCGATGGAGTTGGTTTGGAGTCGTTTGGAGTTAGTGAGAATTTCGGGTAAAATTAAACGCGCGTTTAATTTTATTCGAAATAAAAGCTTAAACGGAATTTAAAATCAAGGTGAGAACTTCTCACTCAATCGAATAGATTTCGATTTTATTTTAAATAGTTAGATTTAAAATATTTGAATGCATGTTTGAATGATGACTGTAAATTATTGATTGTTAAAATAGACATTATGCGCCGTTAGTAAGCGGATGTTATTTAATAAAAACATATACCGCGAATATTTCATAAACAGTGAAATTGGTATTATATATAATATCAATATATATATATTGGCATATGTATATATTGCAGTTGATTGATTTCCCGTATTTTTTGCGGATGAGACCCTATTACGCCGTTATTAAGCGGATAATATTTATTAAGAACATATACCGCGATAATTTCGTACTGGAGCGAAATTGGTATTGTGCTAATGTTTTTGGATGCAGGAAAACAGGTTGGAGGGATCCAACTGGATTCCTCAACAGTATTTATTTTATTTCAGATATTTTGATATTTGATGGATTATCATATCGATATATGATATCGTTGTTGTCGTGATTGACTATTTGGTGTGTAGCATCATTGGACCCAGATTTTGGGATTTTAAAATGGTTTTAAAGTGATTTTTGAAAATATACTATATTTTTGGAATTGATCCATTATAAATAAATAAACGTTATAATTTTTAAAGTTATAAAAATTATGGTTTTTGTGAAATATAGTTAAAAAGCTGATTTTTAGAAATACGATTTAAAGTCGATTTTTGAGAAATATGAACTAATGATTTTATAAAATAATTTAGATTGGATTTTTGAATATATGATAAAAGTTTAAATATAGGATTTATAAAATTTGATTATTTTATAAATCGAAATGATGAAATTTTAAAGGAATTTAAAGACGTCTCAGAATAATAATATAAACTGATTTATATTAAGAGATTTATAAATGGATATTTATAAATTGAAAAATTGACATTATAAAACAAGTTTTTATAAGTGTTTGAATGTAGTGAAAATGAATTTCATAAATGAATGAAATTTATAGAGTTATAAACTGTGAAGTTATAAATGAAATCTATAAATAGTAAGATTTATAAATTTGGTGAAATTATTTGAAGAATAGATTGATTAAATAAATAAATCTTATAAGTTATAAGGTTTATAAATTGAAAAGTCTTTAAAAAGAACGATTTTGTAAAATAATCGTTTTATAAGTAGTTAACTTATAATATGAACTTTTAGTCTATAATTGAATTATAAACTGAATAGGTAAATAAAAGGATTTATAAAAAAGGAAGTTTTTATAAATAAATAGAAAAGGAATTTATAAACGTTGTTTTATAAATTCGCAAATGACTTATTTTGACAAGTTAATTGTCATAACTTAGAAATGGAGTTATATTCACATTTTTTTTTAATAGTGAATAATCCTTTGAATTAAAATGAATAAAAGGATGAGATTTGTTAACGAAGTTTATTCACATTTTGAATAGTGAATAATACGTTAAAGGAATTGTTTTGAATGTGATGTTTTAAATAGAATTAAAACAATCTAACGATGTTTTTAAACATGTTGAGATTCGAAACCATAGATTTCAACATTTATTGTTGAAATAGATGTTTCGAGAAATGAAAGGAGATGATGGACTATAACACTGTTGTTATAGTAAATGATTTCCGAAAGGAAATGTTTTTGTATAGTATTGGGATTTATATATCTATTTTAATTTCGAATCCCTATACTAGTGATTTTGGGTTGTCGTAACGATGTTTTACGTAACATTCGTTTGGCCCAAACAAATATGTTTAAAAGAATGATTTCCTTAAAGAATGAATTATATACTTAATTCGATTTAAGTATATTGAATATTTTCTAAGTGTTGAAAATAAAGGAATTTGTGAATTACTTATGAATAAATAAGTATGGAAATGTTTTCCAATATGAAGTGAATAATTAGAATTTATCTTTTTCTGAAGATAAATTGAAATGAATTATTGAAATTGTATATGCATGATATTTTGAAATATAAATTCATTATGGAATTTATATGTGAAAGGGAATTTGTTTGAAAATAAATGTTGATTTATTTTTGAAGTGTTGAAATTATATATCTTGTAAAGATATTTTGGAAAAATAAATAATTTGGAAAATTATTTGGAATCTGGTGATGTGTGCATATCCAGTGATAGTTCAATAACCGACTATCAATATTTCCCTTTGAATGGGTATTTGATGTGATTTGATTGAATTTGAATGCACACTTATTTTTGAATAAGCGCTCACTATTCGGGTTAACCGGGAAAGGACCATGGGGTCGTATAACCCATTCCGAATATGTGATATGTCGTTGTGAATTGCATTTGAAGATCGGTGTTGAAGACCGGTATTTGCGAGAGCGATAGGATGACCTATCGATTGTTTCTGCACCGAGTCGCGCCGGTATAGAAACTCCCTAAGTGATGGGAAATCCGATCAGGATTGTGAATATCCGGATTGCAAGGACTTCTTTGTAAGTGCCTTCGGTTTTGTTCGAGCCCGGAACAGACTTGTATGGATTGTATGCCTGACATTACAAGTTGAGATATAAAGCCGATTTCTTTCAAATATATTTCTGTTGGTGGCGGAGAATTTATTCTTTGCTTAACACCCTTCTTTGAGACGCATGTGCTCAAAGGTTATATAGTTGAAGTTATCAGCGATATATTCCCAGTTTGGTAATGTGACATGCTGAGTGATGCTGAAATGATCATTGTGTTGATTATTGTGATAGGATCATTTATTTGATCGTCTATCTTAGTGATCATTGTGTTGATCATTTGTTGACCCAAAGCATGGCTTTTGTATAAAGTATGTTTTTGTGGACGTGAATTCATCGAGCCTCACATCCCGGAAATGGTCAAAACAGGAAAGAAGCAGCAAGGTTATGAGGGGTAGCACCCTTTAGGATGTGTCCATTTCCTTCTGGAAAAGGGTGGTATCATGGTATGGAGCCCAGATACTTACTCATGTTGAAAACACTTTGTTATGATTGTGTGAATTGATTAGAGAGCGCTCTCGGAAAAAGGTCCCAAAGGACCGGGGGATGGCATATTCGGTCAGTTGTTGCTCAGTTAGGAGTAACCCGGCCTTGTGTTGGTTGAGATCCGGTTTGGTTCTCGGGGATGTCCATCCAGAGGCATTCTCAGTGGCAATGGGAAGTTCCTTGGCCTGACCATTTGTTGGAAATCCAATTCCCAATACGAAACTTGTACGGTATTAGTTGTAGAACCTGCTATTCACTTATGGTGGTCACCACTGTTTGGATGGTAGCTATAGTAGGCATAGTTCGAAATGTCTATGTTGGCTAAGATTTATATTCTACTTTCGAAATGAATTTTTCTCTACACTATGCACTAATAATAATATAAAATGTTATTTTAAATGCGTATCAAGCATCTTTGACTATCATAAGGAGAAATCTCCTCCGATTCTGCGTTTGCATTGTGTGTGTGTGCGGGAGGCCTTATGGTAGTCTCATTTTTAAAAGCATTGCGAATTGATTTAAAAAAAAAATATTCCTCTATTTTGATTTTTAAGTTAAATAAACTGTTTTGAGTTCTCACACCAGTCACATGACTGACTCGGAGTTTATTGTTTTCCTTCCTAAACTCTGGGTGCCCACCAATTTCCACACGGGCAGTTAAGAGTTAGGTTTATCAGGATATTCTGGATATTCAGGAGTTGCTGGAGGCAAGCTGGATGGCATGGCGTATTACTAGTTTATATAGTATTTCTTTTTCCGCTGCACTGTTTGTTGTTGTATGATGTTGTACACTCTGATGATATGATGTAATGAAATGAAATGTAATGTAATAACTGATATAGTTCTTTGTTTAAAGATTATTCATTTATTATTATATGTTGTTCCGCTGCGAATTGTGAGATTCTGTTGTTGTTCTGTTGTTCCTTTCTGTCCGTTCTATTTTTTTAAAATTCTTCTATCTTCTGTCTATTTTTCAAATTCTCTGTTTCCTAAAAATTGTCTATCTTCTCTCCTCCCTAATTTCTATCTCTTCTTTCTTCTCTCTCTTTCTTTTCTTAAATTCTTTTTAAAAACCCATAACATCTCGGTTTTTCGGCAACGAAAATTCGCGACGTTACATTTGGTATCAGAGCTCTGATGGTTAAGCGACAACCATGGTTCTGTAGGGTATTACTCATTAGAGATAGAGTCAGCAGTACTCTAGAATGAGTTGAGAGTAATAATAGCTATGAGAGCGTATTTGTTAGTGAATATAAAATTGTTTTATATTGTGATGATTGGTTTATTGAGTGGTATATGAACTTTCGTCAGCGTGGTCCGCAAGACTATGCCGAAGGGGTTTCTAAACACTTGAATAGAACAATTCGGCACAATATTGATTTTAAGTTGGGTAAATGGAATAATTTTGCCTTGATTATATTTTATATATGAAGAAATAATTTTTCAGAATTATTAAAGTGTATGTAAGTTGATCGTTAGGTTGTTTGAATAATCTAAATGAAAGAATAATTGTATAAGCAAATGAATTATAAGAATTGAGTTATAATTAAAGTGAATTACAATTGTGAAATAAACTTATATATATAAGAAGTGAAACTATATAAAATATGAGTTGTAAATAAAGGATATATAAATGGAATAGAACTTAAGTTATGTGAATGAAATTCAACTTTGTAATTGAATTGAAATAATGAATAAATTGAATGTAATTTAAGTTGATAAGGAATAATTAATGAAAGTGTTAATTCATTAAAACCTAATTTTATTGGAAGTTGAATAAAATTGAATGAATATCAATTTAATAAAATCAATTGGAAAGTAAAGATGTTAAACCAAATTGAATGAATATAAGTGAAGCAAAGAAATTTGGTTGTAATTGATATACATTGGTTGTTATATGATTGTTAGTTGATTGTATATAAGTTCATTAAGTGTTAATGAAATTGAAAGCTATGTAATTGAAATTCAAATTAAAGATAAATAAATTTGAATAGAATTGAATGTGAATTGGATTTAATTAGTGAATGTAAACTAATTGAATTGAGAATGAATGTTAGTAAATCCAATGTAAATAAATCAAATGTGATTTGATATTGAAAACCAATTCATTATATATGAATGAGAATATGAATGAATATTATTGGTTATGAATGTAGTTGGTTGATGGTTGTATATATTGCTATTGAATGCATTTGCTATATTATGTAGTTGTTATGTTGCTATATGTTGTATATTGAGATTATTTGCATATGTGCATGTTCTCATGTTGTTTGTTGAGTTTAGTAGGTGCGGATCGCGTTTGCTTCGCATTTGGAGTTCGCTTTAGCGCTATATTAGCTGTATATGCTTGCTAATAAAAATATAAGGTACATATCTCGGATTAAATATCGTACTTTTACACTTTTTTTCCCTTCGGGATGCCTCATTACTTGATGAGATGTATATTTGTGATATATATACTGTCATTTTTTTTTCGGATCGAGCCGCGCAAAGGAGACTATGGCGAATTTTTCCGGAAATTTAAGGCGTTAGAAAAATTTTGGGAAAATTTGAAAAGTTTTGAAAACTTTAACTTTGATTTAGAGTTGAAAGTTAAATGATATAGTTTGTTTTTGAAAACATAACTAAGTATGATTTGAAAACTTAGTAAAGATTGTAAGAAGTTTAATTATGAATTTTGGAAAATTAATAGATTTTGTAACCTTTCTTACTTGCAATTTCGAGGACGAAATTCTTTTAAGGGGGAAAGATTGTAACGACCCAGAATTTTTAATAATTTAAATTTGAATATTTAATTAATTTTAAATATTTATAAGTGAATTTATAAGTCAAATAAATTTTTATTTGAATTTTTGGATTTAATTGGATAATTTAATCGATAATTTAATACGTTAAATTATGGAAATAATTGAAAATAGAGTTAAATATGATAGAAAATGATTTGTAAAATTTTATTTAATCATACTGGAGTTATGGAAATATTTTAGAACTTTTAAAATCGAATTAAAAGTTAATTTGTGAAAATTGAATATTTTAATATTTAATAATCGACTGTAAAATAGTCAATTTTTGAACAGTCTCAGAATTGAACGAAACCAGTTCCATTGGATCCGTAATAGTTAGTTATTACCGGATTTCAATTTTCGTGTCAATCGGAGCTATCGTTTGATCGTGGCAGCTCGAAACGCATCGAATTATTTTTAATTTAAATTTGGCGAGTCAAAATAGCCATTTTTCAAAAAGTCTCGGATTTCGACGAAACCAGTTTCATCGGATCCGTAATGTGATATTATTGTAAGGTTTCAAATTTCAAGTCGTTTGGATTTACCGTTTGTCCGGTACGAATTAAAACGCCTAGAAATCGACTTAAATCGGTTTAATTCAAATTGAGCGTTTTCAGCCATAACTCGCACATACTTCCGAATTAGCTTCCGAAACCTGTTCCATTGTGTCCGGAACGCGGGATAAACCCTAGGTACGCTGGTTACGGCGTCTAAATCGGAGTTCGTAATTCCCGGGATGAATAGTGTTTACGCTAGCTGTTTCTTATAAATAGACCACCCCTCTCTCTTCATTAATAAAAAAAAAATAAAATATAAAACATCCAAACCCTAGCCGCCACCCCCCCCCCTGAACGGCCAGCAGTTCATCAAATTCATCCCTCCAAATCTCCTAATCCATTCACTTTTATCACAAACTCTAAACTAAGAAATCGTAGAGCACTCTGAGATCTCGGAATCCAACGGTTATGATCGTTTAACTCGAAGCGGATTGGCGGCAAATCGAGATGGAAGCACGAAAGTTACGCACGCATTCCCATGCTCTACAGCAGGCCGAGCTTGCCATGCTTGGGGCCGAACATAGCTAGGCTCGTGGGCTTCGAAATGGCGGAGGTGTGATGGGATTTAGTGGTGTGTGGTGGCCGAGCTATTTAACCCTAATTTTAGCTAATGGGTTCGGCCAAGTTGCGTGTTCCTGGAGATGCAAACGTGAGGGATGGAAGAAGCAAGGGTACGGTGATGATGGGGGAGCATGAATCCAACGTCCAAGATTTGTGATAGGTTATAAATATAAAGTAAATGTTGTAAATTAGTTGATTTAAATACGTTCAAACTTGTAAAATTCATAACTTTTTCATACGAGGTCGAAAAAATGCAAATCCAGTTGCGTTGGAATCGTATGGACGAGCACTACGCGATGGAGTTGGTTTGGAGTCGTTTGGAGTTAGTGAGAATTTCGGGTAAAATTAAACGCGCGTTTAATTTTATTCGAAATAAAAGCTTAAACGGAATTTAAAATCAAGGTGAGAACTTCTCACTCAATCGAATAGATTTCGATTTTATTTTAAATAGTTAGATTTAAAATATTTGAATGCATGTTTGAATGATGACTGTAAATTATTGATTGTTAAAATAGACATTATGCGCCGTTAGTAAGCGGATGTTATTTAATAAAAACATATACCGCGAATATTTCATAAACAGTGAAATTGGTATTATATATAATATCAATATATATATATTGGCATATGTATATATTGCAGTTGATTGATTTCCCGTATTTTTTGCGGATGAGACCCTATTACGCCGTTATTAAGCGGATAATATTTATTAAGAACATATACCGCGATAATTTCGTACTGGAGCGAAATTGGTATTGTGCTAATGTTTTTGGATGCAGGAAAACAGGTTGGAGGGATCCAACTGGATTCCTCAACAGTATTTATTTTATTTCAGATATTTTGATATTTGATGGATTATCATATCGATATATGATATCGTTGTTGTCGTGATTGACTATTTGGTGTGTAGCATCATTGGACCCAGATTTTGGGATTTTAAAATGGTTTTAAAGTGATTTTTGAAAATATACTATATTTTTGGAATTGATCCATTATAAATAAATAAACGTTATAATTTTTAAAGTTATAAAAATTATGGTTTTTGTGAAATATAGTTAAAAAGCTGATTTTTAGAAATACGATTTAAAGTCGATTTTTGAGAAATATGAACTAATGATTTTATAAAATAATTTAGATTGGATTTTTGAATATATGATAAAAGTTTAAATATAGGATTTATAAAATTTGATTATTTTATAAATCGAAATGATGAAATTTTAAAGGAATTTAAAGACGTCTCAGAATAATAATATAAACTGATTTATATTAAGAGATTTATAAATGGATATTTATAAATTGAAAAATTGACATTATAAAACAAGTTTTTATAAGTGTTTGAATGTAGTGAAAATGAATTTCATAAATGAATGAAATTTATAGAGTTATAAACTGTGAAGTTATAAATGAAATCTATAAATAGTAAGATTTATAAATTTGGTGAAATTATTTGAAGAATAGATTGATTAAATAAATAAATCTTATAAGTTATAAGGTTTATAAATTGAAAAGTCTTTAAAAAGAACGATTTTGTAAAATAATCGTTTTATAAGTAGTTAACTTATAATATGAACTTTTAGTCTATAATTGAATTATAAACTGAATAGGTAAATAAAAGGATTTATAAAAAAGGAAGTTTTTATAAATAAATAGAAAAGGAATTTATAAACGTTGTTTTATAAATTCGCAAATGACTTATTTTGACAAGTTAATTGTCATAACTTAGAAATGGAGTTATATTCACATTTTTTTTAATAGTGAATAATCCTTTGAATTAAAATGAATAAAAGGATGAGATTTGTTAACGAAGTTTATTCACATTTTGAATAGTGAATAATACGTTAAAGGAATTGTTTTGAATGTGATGTTTTAAATAGAATTAAAACAATCTAACGATGTTTTTAAACATGTTGAGATTCGAAACCATAGATTTCAACATTTATTGTTGAAATAGATGTTTCGAGAAATGAAAGGAGATGATGGACTATAACACTGTTGTTATAGTAAATGATTTCCGAAAGGAAATGTTTTTGTATAGTATTGGGATTTATATATCTATTTTAATTTCGAATCCCTATACTAGTGATTTTGGGTTGTCGTAACGATGTTTTACGTAACATTCGTTTGGCCCAAACAAATATGTTTAAAAGAATGATTTCCTTAAAGAATGAATTATATACTTAATTCGATTTAAGTATATTGAATATTTTCTAAGTGTTGAAAATAAAGGAATTTGTGAATTACTTATGAATAAATAAGTATGGAAATGTTTTCCAATATGAAGTGAATAATTAGAATTTATCTTTTTCTGAAGATAAATTGAAATGAATTATTGAAATTGTATATGCATGATATTTTGAAATATAAATTCATTATGGAATTTATATGTGAAAGGGAATTTGTTTGAAAATAAATGTTGATTTATTTTTGAAGTGTTGAAATTATATATCTTGTAAAGATATTTTGGAAAAATAAATAATTTGGAAAATTATTTGGAATCTGGTGATGTGTGCATATCCAGTGATAGTTCAATAACCGACTATCAATATTTCCCTTTGAATGGGTATTTGATGTGATTTGATTGAATTTGAATGCACACTTATTTTTGAATAAGCGCTCACTATTCGGGTTAACCGGGAAAGGACCATGGGGTCGTATAACCCATTCCGAATATGTGATATGTCGTTGTGAATTGCATTTGAAGATCGGTGTTGAAGACCGGTATTTGCGAGAGCGATAGGATGACCTATCGATTGTTTCTGCACCGAGTCGCGCCGGTATAGAAACTCCCTAAGTGATGGGAAATCCGATCAGGATTGTGAATATCCGGATTGCAAGGACTTCTTTGTAAGTGCCTTCGGTTTTGTTCGAGCCCGGAACAGACTTGTATGGATTGTATGCCTGACATTACAAGTTGAGATATAAAGCCGATTTCTTTCAAATATATTTCTGTTGGTGGCGGAGAATTTATTCTTTGCTTAACACCCTTCTTTGAGACGCATGTGCTCAAAGGTTATATAGTTGAAGTTATCAGCGATATATTCCCAGTTTGGTAATGTGACATGCTGAGTGATGCTGAAATGATCATTGTGTTGATTATTGTGATAGGATCATTTATTTGATCGTCTATCTTAGTGATCATTGTGTTGATCATTTGTTGACCCAAAGCATGGCTTTTGTATAAAGTATGTTTTTGTGGACGTGAATTCATCGAGCCTCACATCCCGGAAATGGTCAAAACAGGAAAGAAGCAGCAAGGTTATGAGGGGTAGCACCCTTTAGGATGTGTCCATTTCCTTCTGGAAAAGGGTGGTATCATGGTATGGAGCCCAGATACTTACTCATGTTGAAAACACTTTGTTATGATTGTGTGAATTGATTAGAGAGCGCTCTCGGAAAAAGGTCCCAAAGGACCGGGGGATGGCATATTCGGTCAGTTGTTGCTCAGTTAGGAGTAACCCGGCCTTGTGTTGGTTGAGATCCGGTTTGGTTCTCGGGGATGTCCATCCAGAGGCATTCTCAGTGGCAATGGGAAGTTCCTTGGCCTGACCATTTGTTGGAAATCCAATTCCCAATACGAAACTTGTACGGTATTAGTTGTAGAACCTGCTATTCACTTATGGTGGTCACCACTGTTTGGATGGTAGCTATAGTAGGCATAGTTCGAAATGTCTATGTTGGCTAAGATTTATATTCTACTTTCGAAATGAATTTTTCTCTACACTATGCACTAATAATAATATAAAATGTTATTTTAAATGCGTATCAAGCATCTTTGACTATCATAAGGAGAAATCTCCTCCGATTCTGCGTTTGCATTGTGTGTGTGTGCGGGAGGCCTTATGGTAGTCTCATTTTTAAAAGCATTGAGAATTGATTTAAAAAAAAAATATTCCTCTATTTTGATTTTTAAGTTAAATAAACTGTTTTGAGTTCTCACACCAGTCACATGACTGACTCGGAGTTTATTGTTTTCCTTCCTAAACTCTGGGTGCCCACCAATTTCCACACGGGCAGTTAAGAGTTAGGTTTATCAGGATATTCTGGATATTCAGGAGTTGCTGGAGGCAAGCTGGATGGCATGGCGTATTACTAGTTTATATAGTATTTCTTTTTCCGCTGCACTGTTTGTTGTTGTATGATGTTGTACACTCTGATGATATGATGTAATGAAATGAAATGTAATGTAATAACTGATATAGTTCTTTGTTTAAAGATTATTCATTTATTATTATATGTTGTTCCGCTGCGAATTGTGAGATTCTGTTGTTGTTCTGTTGTTCCTTTCTGTCCGTTCTATTTTTTTAAAATTCTTCTATCTTCTGTCTATTTTTCAAATTCTCTGTTTCCTAAAAATTGTCTATCTTCTCTCCTCCCTAATTTCTATCTCTTCTTTCTTCTCTCTCTTTCTTTTCTTAAATTCTTTTTAAAAACCCATAACATCTCGGTTTTTCGGCAACGAAAATTCGCGACGTTACAGTTTATCACCAATCTTCCACGGGGACAAGTCGAGTCCTCCTGTCTCGGTCGACTGGGTCCATTGTATGGATTTGATGGGCCCGCTTCTCTGGGCTGCGGTGTCCGCACAAACTGTTCCAGCTTCCTTTCTCTGATCAGTTTTTCGACAAGATCCTGTAAGTGACGACACTCGTTCGTATCATGCCCGTAGCTTTCGTGGAACCTGCAAAACTTTCCCGTCTGGATTTGTCTCTCCGACGACGGTCTTGGTGCAGGTTTTTGATATTGAATTGTATCGCAGGTTTGTAAGTACAAGTCCTCTAGTGATGTATTTAGAGGAGTGTAACTGTCGAACATTGGATTCTTGCGCTATGGGCCACGATTTTGATCTTGTTTTTTAATTTGATTCACGCTTTCTCTTCGCCGAGCTTGTTTATTTTTAATGTTCAACTGGACTTTTCCGGAGCTCTTACCGGACTGTTTTATTGCAACATTGCTTTTGATCTCTTCCGCATTTGATCCTGCGTCAGTTTGTTTCCTAGACTGTTTCGCATCTTCCCTTCTCAAGAATTGAGCTGCTTTGGCATGAAAACGGTCCAATGATGCAGGTGGTTTCCCAGCTAGCCAATTGCCAAATTCAGAATCGGGGTCGATCCCCTTAGTCAACGCCATAAGGATGGAGTTGTCGTTTGGATTACTAATCTTCGCACATGCAGTATGGAATCTCTCTAAATAGTGTCTGAGTGTCTCTCCAGGAGCTTGCGTGACAATAGATAGAGTGTTGACATCTTTTGGCCTTGTGACGTGCATGCAGAATTGCTCGACAAATTTTGTGGCTAACTGATCGAAGGAAGAGATGGATCGAGGTGGCAACCGAGTGAACCACATGGTAGCGATGCCCCCAAAGATATGGGGAAACTACGACACTTCACTGCATCGTCGGCTCTGGAAGCGGTCATCGACCATTCATATTTTAGAATATGTTGGTTAGGGTCGGAGTTTCCCTCGTACATGGGTAGAGTGGGCATTCGGAATCGCCGCGGGGGTTCAGCAATAAGAATATCGTCCGTAAAGGGAGTGTGACTTCGGAAAACTCCCCAATCGTCGTTCGTGAATCCCTGGCTCTCACGGATCATCTGACGTATCATATTTGAAAGATCCGGCATTTGCGCCGGAGTAGGATCATGTTCCATACTTCGAGTTTGAACCGGATATCGTCGACGGTCCAAGTCTCGCCTTCTCGGCTCATAGTCCTCTGGGATGCACGGTTCAGGAGTACGCCCGCTATGACGAGTCTAGGTCCGACTGATCTTGGGCGTTGACCCCTGGCTCAGCCGCAACGTTAGTGGTGCGGTATTCTGCGGTGAGGTGAGGAACGACACCTCCTCGAGAGGAGGGTCCGGTTTGGAAACTGGTTGACGGACCAACTCTAAGTTGTCCAACGGTCAATGTCGGTTGATTTCCAACGGGTGGCATACGACTCCCATCTAGCCGGGGTCGTGGAGGCCGGTTATGATAATCAGAGGATGAAGAACTTTCGCTGGATGAGTGAGAAGCATGGTCCCTCATGGACCTCTTTCGTTTTTGGCGATCCAGCTTGTTGATTAGCTCAGCGTTAGCGCGTAGCTGTTCTTCTAGTTGTCGCCGACTCTGGGCCAACTCTTGGAGTAGCAACTGCAACTCTTGTCGAGTAGCCGGACCCGACGGTTCAGAGTGCCCAGTAGCATTCTGATTAGATGGAGGTGGGGGCACAGGATTTTGTCTATCCTGTTCTTCTTGATTGACAGCGTTTGAGGTGGTTCTTGTGCTAACCATCTTGATAGTTGAATTCCTTTCCTAGACTTTATGCAAATCTGAATAGAAGGGAAGGAAGTTGGATTTGATGATCTGGATCTCTCTCTTAGATTTATTCAATCCGGTATCGATGACAGATCCAATGAGAAGGAGAAAAGTTGGGTTTTCTCAGTGAAAGCACTAAAGTGTTTGCATCAAAATTGGGCACAACACTCTTCGGGAGTCGTTGAAGAGATAATAACGAAGAATGTAAATTTAAAACAGATATTATCTAACAAAAACTCCAAACAGTCGTAATATAAATGCGTAGACAAGCGGTTTATAGTCACTGTGAAGTATTTTGATGTTTTATTGATTCTCTTTCAATGATTACAAGTTGTTGCAGCAATCAACAACAAGTTACAACTGAAAATTCAAAATCAACAGTAAAATTATGGTGTAGGATGATGGAAATCTTGATCCGGCAGAGTCTGGGCGCTTGAGAGTCGAAAGATCCTTTTTTTGTTGATCCTGGGGCTCTATTTATAGGCGTAGGCTGCTGATATTTCACTGAAAACTCGGGAGACCACTTCTGGCACGTGGGGGGGCCACACACCCGGTCTCAGGAAGTTTAGGCCCACTTTGGCATCGGTTCGAACTCCATTTGAACCGATCAAGAATTCATCCAATCGAGGCGAAATTTGGTGTGGACACTCTTCGACATGTATTCAAGCTTCTGTGAAAATTTCATGGCATTTGGATCAGTAGAGTAGGAGATATGATGGATTCGAAATGGGGTTCACTGCGTGGCTGTTTGGTTCGAAACCATGCATTCGAATCGATGGTTTCGAAACCATGGTGGCACGTGTCTTCGTGTTAACGTGGAGTGCACACTTCGTCTCGATTCGGGTTTTGCTCCGAGTTGAATGCTTCGACTCCATATATTTCGTCGCATTCGAATCGATGAAGGACACGTCACCTTAGCCAGTGACCCAGTGGATTCAAACGAAGCTTCTTGGATGGGTTCGAATGAGGCTTCATGGATGGATTCGAACATGGCCTCCGTGCTGGGTTCGAACAAGGCTTCTGTGATGGGTTCGAACAACCGAAGCTTAGTGGGTTCGAACAGGGATCTTTGGATGGATACGAGCCTTACAAACTCTCCATGGACATGAGGCCCACTGGCGCGAACCAGATGGATTCGAAGTTGATGGAGTCGAGTCTAGGCATTCCGTGGGTTCGAAGTACCTCAGTTCGAAGTCCATCGGTTCGAAGGCGATCGTTTCGAATGATGTTTGTCGATGGGTTCGAAGACGCCTAGCTCGGGGGGTTCGAAACCAGGGCTTCCTCCCTCAAGTTGAACTGATCATAACTTGTGCGTATGAACTTGGATTGACTCGAAATTTGAGATGAAGGCTTCTATGGTCTTTCTTGTCGTGTCCTATCAATTGTAGCTCAATCTGGATTCGAACAAAATGCAGCGATATCCATAGCGAAACGGAATATGACCAACCTTTAAGACGAACTATTCTCCGTTTTTCGATCAATTTTTTGGTATCGCGGCTTTGCCAAAAAGCGGGATAACAATGCATATACATAAACATACATATTTCAGACATCTATCATGCATCTAAATTTACCTACTTAAATTTAAAAAAAAAATAGTTACTCACCTGTACTAAAATGCAGAGCCTAGACTTTTAACATGCAGAACATTCTTTGCAAAAGTTTTGAATGCCCTTTGAAACTTGCTTCTAATTTGATGCTTTTAAACCTGTTTTAAAAATGCTTCCAGATTTGAAAATTCATGAATGCAGACTTTGCTCCTCAATCCACAACCTTGCAGGCATGCTTCAATAAACAAGAACATGCAGGCCTTTTTGTTTTCAAATTGAAGAAACAAAAATGCAGGTCCTACAGATTCTAATTACCCAGGTTTTCAAAGTATTTGATTTTGAAGTTTTGAGGAGGTGAAATTTGCAGATTTGACGAATGCAATTTGATTTACAGGAAACTGAATAGGTTATCATGATTTTCAGATTTGAGGAATGAAGAGTTTTGATTAGGTTTTAAGTTGGAAATTTTCTCTTAGTTTATGAAATGAAAAATGAGAAAAAAAAGGGAAAAGAAAACATGCAAGTTTAAATAACAATATTTTGATTTAAATTAAAATTAAAGGAAAATTAAAACTAAAATTTTGACACATGGTTTAAGCTATTAACACTTGTAAATATCTTGCTTAAACACTTAACACATGTTAACTTATGTCTTAAATAACATACATATGTCTTTTAAATGATTTTTTATTTTAATTAAAGTTAATGAATGTTTAAATTAAATTAATTAGTTTCTTTTACTTAGTTATGTATATAATTAATTTCTAAATAATAAAGCAAAGTGTTAATATAAATAAAACAATATACAAATAAATCATTTGTCAAAGATACTTTTAAACAAATAAAAATAAATTTATAAAAGAGGTTATAACTTAAATGAATACATGTTTCATATTTCAAATTGTATTTTAAATTTCATATTAAATTTATAGATCACATTTTATAAATCAATATTTTTAAAAAAATGACACAACCATTTTTGTAACTTATTTTAATATTCAAACTTAAGTTAAAAATGAATTTTAAACAAATAAAACATTTGTCTTATATTTAAAATCATTTAGTTATTTTATTAAATATTTTTGAAAAGCTTAATTCAAAAATAAATCACAATTTCCCAATTTCAAAATATTAAAGTTACGCTATACTAATTTAATTAAAAACAACTTACCTATTTAAAATATGTATAAATACATATACATTATTAAATAGAAAATAGATTTATTAGTTTATTAAAAGTAAATTCACAAATTAGACATTTAAATAAAGAAGATTATTAAATCAAATCAAATTTATTAACAAAAATTATCAATTCAATTTAAATTTAAACACAGATTATTAAATTTATATTGTCCAAAATTCCGTGATATTACACCAAGGGTCTGTGATTTTGCATTAATACAGCCCCTATGCCATGTCCACTTGCATCACACTCCAAAATAAATGGTTGTGAGAAATCAGGCATTGCTAATATCGGTGGTGTTACCAGACATTGTTTAAGCTTTTTGAAAGCTTCTTTGGCTTCTTTATTCCATTTAAATGCATCTATTTTTAACATATTTGTTAATGGTCTGGCAATAGTACCATAATCTTTAACAAAATTTTCTATAATAACCAATGAGGCCCAAAAACCCTCTTAATGCCTTCAAGTTTCTTGGAAATGCAGTTCACCACTGTTTTTATCTTGCTGGAGTCAAAAGCCAACCCTTATACTGAAATGATGTGCCCCAAATATTCTAGATCTTCTTTTGCAAAGCTACACTTGGTCATCTTAATCACCATGTGGTTTTGTTTCAACACCTAAAAAGTAACCTGCAGTTGCTCTAAATGCTCAGGCCATGACTAGCTATATATGAGTATATCACCAAAAAAACACCAATACAAATTTTTTCTCAAGTATAGACTAAATATCTCATTTATCAAAGATTGAAAAGTAAGAGGTGCATTAGCTAATCCAAATGGCATTATTATGAATTTATAATGCCCATCATGGGTTCTAAATTCAGTTTTGTGAATATCTATTTCATCCATTCTTATTTGATGATACCTTGACCTTAAATCCAGTTTAGAGAAGAATTTGGTTCCATGAAGCTCATCAAATATTTTATCCCTCAAAGGAATGGGAAATTTATCTTTTATAGTTTGAGAATTAAGGGCTCTATAATCAATGCATAATCTCCATGTACTATCCTTCTTTCTCACCATTGCCACAGGTGAAGAGTAGGAACTGCAGCAGTTTCTGATGACTCCAGTATCCAACATATCCTTGATGAGTTTCTCAAGCTCATTCTTAATATGGTATGAGTGTCTGTATGGTTTAATATAAATGGGTTTGGTGTTTGGTAATAAGGGTATTTTGTGGTCTTGTAATCTGTGTGGAGGAAGAGGTGGTGAATTGGTGGTAATTTCAGGAATTTTTTTGAGAAGCTCTTCAATTTCTAGAGGAATATCGTGGGTGGTAATTTAGCTTTGGGTACTTTTTTTGCAGATGGCCTTTTTACTAACAACTTTTTAACTCTTCCTATTGCATCCCTTGCGACGCATACTCCTTATCATTGTACCTGAATTTGACTTGCAACTTCTCAAGGTTTAGAGCTACTTCTCCCAGTTTTCTCATCCACTATGCACCAAGAATTACTTGGCATCCTTCTAAGGGAAACAAAAGCATGTCCACTGGCATGACACAGCCTTGACACTTGAGTATTACATTCTGGCACACACCATTTCCAGTCTCTTTTTCACCATTAGCTACCACCACTTCGAAGACTCTTGATTCCTCAACTTTAAGCTTTAATTTCTTAACCAAGTTTGTATTAATAAATCCATGAGTTAACCCAAAGTCAATTAGTATATGAACTGTTTTCCCGAATACTTCCTTTGACCTTAATGGTTGATAAAGTGGGTATTCCACACATAGCTTGCAATGTTATAGTTAGGGGTTCATCATCATTGGATTCTAATTCTGTCAATGCTTTAAATTCAACTATTTCTAACTGTTCTACTCAAACCAATGGCGTCATTCCCTCTGGTATGTAAACTTGAGGATTTTTACATTTGTGATCTCTATGCCATTTTTTTTTTGCACCCATAACACAAGTTTTGTCTCCTCATTTCAATCAACTGACTGGGAGTAAGTCCTTTACTTTGCGCTAAAGCCTCTAGTTGTGTGTCCTTTTGGTTGGTAACAGGATTGATGTTGTGGGAAGTTTGAGGAATTGGGAAGTAGTAGGGTGGGCAGTAGTATTTTTCTATATATTCAAGGTATATTTAAGTGTTTTGTTATTCTTCTTAGTATAAGAATGCTTGCTTTCAAACATTTTTGCCAGTGCAACTGCTTCTTTGAAATTAGTTGGTCTAGATGTGAGAACATCATACTTCAATTCTTCTTTTAACCCACCAATAAACCTATCAAACACAAACTTTGGAGGTAAAGCATCAGTGACCATTTGCAATTGCTCAAACTTGTTGAGATAATTCAAGATAGTGGTGGTCTGTTTCAATCCGGCCAAGGCTTCAAATGGTCATTCCATTTCTTTAGGGTTAAATCTCACCATGATTTCCTCTTTGAAAACTTGCCAAGATCCATGATCTGGAACATTATGCACATACCAGTTATACCATTTATGGATAGAATGAACAATTGTCAACCCACAATGTTTCATAAGTCTAATGAAATCTAAAATACTGCTTCAACTTTCTGGAGCCAATCGATCACCTTTTCATTACTGTTAAACATCGGAAAATCAAGTTTAAGGGTGGTTAATGGGGTATTTCTTAATAGGTTATCTGGATAGTAATAATATAGGTATGGGTATCTGTAGTTATGAGGAGGACATGGAGGTTCTTGAGAGTAATAGTGGGGATTCTGGTGATTTCTTGGAGGTGGAGGCGCTGTTTGTGAATTTGGTGGATTTGGAGGATATGGAGGGTATGAAGGTGGAGAATATACAGTTATTCGGGGAGGCCAAAAATTTCGGTGATTATGAGGACAATGTGATTCTTAGTAAGGATTTGGAGGTGACACAGACAGTGGTGGCGCTGGTGGTTGGCGCTTGAGTTGTTGAATGTCACGAGAGAGGACATTGAGAAAATTATGAAAACCCTCAAATTTAGTGCTCAGTTCTTATTGAGCTTGTTTGATTCGTCGATTAAACTCTTGTTGCTTCATCCATGTTGGATCATGGTGCTAAAATGGTGGATGAGATGAATTATTAGGGTTTTGCGGATCGTTCTTAGGATTTACTGGCATCTCAGAGGGTTGCTTTGATACCAAATTGTAAGGCGCTGGCTGATTAGAGGTCATCGGAGTGTTGAGTGATGATTATTTTCTGGTGAAGGAAAAGGTGTTTGTGGAAATTGAGAATGTGTTTGTGGAAATGGATCAATATGAGAACACTGACATATGTACACAAACCGTGTATATGCACCAAGCAGAGTTTGAAATGCTTTCTTACCAAGATAATGCAACAAGTATCAGTAATTAAACAAGAGACAACAATTTTAGCATCATAAGCAAATTGAACCCATTGTGAAGCAACAACGATACGAACTAGAATATAATGGAAATTAGATAGGATCTGGTTTGAATACAACTGGAAGACTTAACTGATAATTTTTCAGATAAAATAAGAAAAAAGGAATAAAAGAACAGTACTGCCAAATCTTTCAAGCAACCAGATAATGATTTGCAAATCCATGTGTAGAACAATAATGAAGATTTTGAGAATAAACAAGTAAGAACAAGAATCAAGAATTGGAACAAAATCAAGAATAACAAGAAATGAGTAACAAATGCAATTAGAACAGAATTGATGAACTAGTTTACGATTTAAAGAAATAACAGCTAATCTATGAATAGGAAGTAAAAGAAAAGGAACAAATATTGAATTGCAACAGAGAATTGAATCAAATGATATTAAGATTCATATTTTTCACACAAACACAATAATTGCATATACAAACTGATGTACACATGAACATATCAAGTAAATGGGTCATGACTGATACAATGATCAAATTTGATCAAACTGACCCAATCAACTAACAAAACAGTCATACATCATTATACAAAGTAATTGAAAATCACTGTAGTCAAGCCAAGCTTCAGATCTGTTGAGATTAAGTGTGAACGTGCAAACATGCACACACATGCACACTCGTCTAGCTCTCTCCTTCATCCCTATCCTTCACTGCGTAGCTTCTAACAGCTGCTTGATTTCAATTCCCATGAACTCTAAAGATTTGGGCGTTTTACCCTGATGAACTTCGCCGGAATCACTAATATTTTCTATTTTCTTTCGCCTTGCACCGCTATTTGTAAAGCTTATAACCAATTCCATGATAGCTTTGTTGTTACAAAATGTATTTTTTGATAGTTTTAAAAATGGATGTAGAAAGTAAGAATTTTTTAAATTTAATGCATTAAAGAACCAAAAGTAACATTATTCTCAAAATTGATAGTACAAATAGTTTATAATTTTACCAATTGGCATTCTTGCATTTATAGATCATATAACATTCAATCCACTAAGATAATTAATGGAAAGAAATAATGATATATACTCATTTTGATATGTAGGCACTTAGTGATATAATTTTTTTGCATATTAATAATTGTAAAAATAAGGTCAACTTGGAAATAAATGTAAATATATTGGAATATGCAACTGAAAGTGGAAGTAAATTAGTATATTTAGTTCTATATTTGTATTAAAGAAAATAGAGAATTAACAATTTCATTTATTTCATTTTGGTTTGATTCTAACTTTAAAATACAAATATAATATATGGACCAATATTCATTGCTGAAAATTAAATGAATTAATTGGCTATTAATATGATTGAAAAATATGACCGTATTCATTTATAATATCAAGAAAAAACTACTGCATAAACAAGTAATTAAAATTTCAAATTAACTAACTATAACATACTTCATGTAGAATTTATAAAAAAAAACTTAAAATTTTGAAATATATTCTTTAGGTTAAAGAAATAAACATACAAATAACTAAACCTAATATTATTTCTGAAATCATATATGAGAAATACTAATTTAACCACTTGACCTTTCCTTTACTTCTTGATTATTATTTAGGCTTACTGACCATGTAATAAATTTTAAACTAATAAAATATGTATATATAACACACATTGCATTACTTACTACATTATGCTTCTCAAAGAAACTTGATTAATCAACTATGCATATTCCAGCTTTGATGATTCCAACCACCTGAATATAATGACTAAAATTGTGCAAATAATATAAATTAGAATTACAAAACATGATTTAATAAGATATATTTTAAAGTTTTAATTAATTAAAAATAAAAATCATCCTTAATGAATCAAAAAATCAATGTTACATCTCCTGAGATCATAAAAAATCGCAGTCAATCATAACTGTAGATACCTCTTTGCATGTAGATCCTCCCATGATTGTTATTGGCCCTACCTCCTCCACATCTGGTTCCATGATCTTCATCTCGTCATACAAATTTTCTTATCCTAGATGACCTCGATGATGGTCTACAATTTTCTATGCTGGACATGGCCCTTAAGCATTCTGAGGATTTTATGCCTACGAGCAGTGTTTTGTTGCCTTAGTAGTTTACTAGATATCTTGTTGTCATATTCTGTTATGTGATTTAGTTGGTGTTGCGTTGATAAGTATGCCTGTTTGATTTGTTTTCTTTTTTAGGTGATTTGTAGTTTTTGAGACATTCAGTCTAAAACCAGTATCAACTTTCATTTATAAAAATGGGCAGACCACTATAAAAACTGGCTTGCCTAGACAAAAAAAAATTAGTGTTATGTTGAAATAAAAGTAAACATCAATTGATTAGTATTAAAGAGAAATAATATGTAATTGATCGTATTATTAAATTGAATTTTAGTAAAAGAGATTTGAAAATGCATTGAGATTTAAGGTAATATGGTTAAGTTGTGTGTATACAAGTGTATGTGCAGTATTAAGCTATATAATAGAATAAATAGTAAAATAAAACAAGAAGCAATCACACTAGAGTTTTACACTGATTCAGACCTCCTATCCTATGTCCAGTCCTGAAGCTCCCCTTCAGATTTTCCATTAAGTAATACACCATCTCTTAGCCCAGAAGAATAAGCAATACAGTAGTTTTTCGACTTGACAAACTTGTTCCATTAACACTGAATTTTTACTAATAGTACAGGACTTCCTATAATCTCCTTGGTAATTAAAGATGCATGCACCATGATTATGGAAGTATATATAATGTTTCTTGAGTGACTAAAAGAGTTTGAGAGCAAATAGTATTCAAAAGAGCAAGTTATGAATCATTTCTAAATGTTAGACCATATTTATAGATATTAAAGAGTTGTATAGAAAGGCCACAATCATTCAGAAAAACCATTACTCTTTGAAGAGAAGCATTAATGATCGTAAGTCTTCGAAAATGTCGATTCAAAAAATAACCGTTACAGGGTATTTAGTTAACTAAGAATAGAAGTCAATCTACTCAATATTAACATCAAAAATTGCAGAGGAAATGATTGACTGAATTATAAAAAATAGCAGACTGGTTCAGCCGAATGGATTTATTCTCAATCGATTGTCCTCAATCAACTAAAAATAAATTCAGGAGATTGAACCGATATAAAATGATTTATATCATTCTTTTGTAAATCGTTTTGCTCTCATTTTTGAATTTTTTTTGCAGATGAGATGTGTGTGTGCATATGAACCATTTAGGAGAGTTTACAAATCTATGACCAAATATATACTCTTGTCTTTTGATCTGTAAATGATCTATTTGATCTTCTCCTTGAGTCTCTATTCAATATCTTCTGATTCCTACGCTTCGATTTAGTATCTTTTGATTCCCGCATAAGATTTATATATATATATATATATATATATATATATATATATCTTCCGTCATTAAATTATTCATATGAATAGTCTTCTAAATTGTTTTTTAATTTTTTACGATGACAATTGTAAAAACACGGTCTTTAGAGACAATTAACAATAAATATTTATTGAATTAAAAATGGACTTTTAGAATTTAATTAAATAATTTGAATTTAATTTAAAATATTATAACATTATAAAAAGATAATTAGTGATGATTTTGAAAAATGATAAGTAAAATTTTAATAAAATAGTGATTTGATAATTTAATTATTTTGTAATTTAAAAGTATGAATGAGTTATCTTAGAAGAATTGTAAATTACAATTTTGTAAAATAAATCAAATTGAAATTTAAAGGAAATAATTTAGTGATGTAAATGGATTTGTATTGGGCTTGAATGTTTTATTTCATAAGGTAAATAAAAGAGGAAAAAAAGAAGTACAAGATAAAATGAAGCCCAATATGATTTAGCCCAACAATCCAAATTCTCACCGTCTACTGATATTCCATCTCCCGAGTCTTCCTTCCCCTGAGGATTCTTCTTTGCTAGTAAATACAACCTCAATGAATATGTTAACTAATATAAGAAAAATCAAAATCTTACGTAAACTCTAAAAATACTCTTTACAATTTAAATCCAATTAAGCATTTATAAATTCCCATTACTTACCAAAATGCAATCTAAGTTTTCCAATAAGCTATACTAAATACTGTAAACAAGAAATGAAAGAATTGATTGGAATTAAAGGAGTGTTGAGAATTAGTTTACTGGTATTGTTCTTTATAGCGAAAGTGGCTCCTCCTTTTGTAAAAATAAATTCTGCCAATCGATGATAAATTAATCAATGCCATCTGCGGCATCAGCTTCTTGAAGTGATATTGGTGTAAATTCGAGACATTGTGGTGATGGTCGAAATAACGGGTGCCGATCTAGGGTTTGATATCAGCGGTGATTTAGACGGAGATGATCAAAGCGGCTGTAGCGTTGGAATCGTGGTCGAGAGGAGCTTCATTGGTGCAGGTATGAGAGGATGCGATTACGATTAGGGTTGCGACTTTTCTATCACCTTAGCAAACGAGGTGATGATGCGATTTATTTGGTGAGTCTGGGAATAATGGCAATGGTGTAGGCGAGTCGGGATGTTGAAGAGAGAGTTGTTGGCAAAGATGGGAGGTAATTTCGTGGACCGTAGCCCCATATCATTGTTGTGCACGTTGATGGAGGTTGTATGTGCATTTGGGCATGTTTGAGTGAGAAGAATGTTTAGTGGGCGAGGAAGAAAGATATGCGGCCATTACAAGTGAGTACATCCATACCCATATCTCTGTCTCTGTTATACTTTCTTTGTTTCAAATGGGAATTGAAAATCTGGACTTATTATATGGTCATTGGTGAACTCTGGCCTGCGTATATGCGTGGCCAGGTATATATTTGTGCGCACTGTATGGGTGCATATGCGTGTGTGTTGAGTGAAGATGAGTGTTGTTTGCGTGTATATATGTAAATACGTCAGTGTATGTGTGTACTTGTATATGTGCGCTGATGTGTGAGTATGCTGACATGTGTGTGTACATCAATTATATGTGTGATTGTAATAATACACATAAGTGCAAGCTTTTGCTAACTCAAAGTAAAAGTGTGTTTGTGTATATATGTGTGTGTGTATATTTATGTAAAACAAATTGAAATAAAAATATATATTACACTCCAAGGAATATGTATGCTCATATATTATTTGAATGTAATTATAAGTTATATTTTAGTGAGTTAATAAAGTAAATTTAATTATATTATTTGAATAGAAAGGTATGATATGGTTTATGATTGATACTTCAGAGATTTTCAACGTATATTTAATGAAATTTTAATATATAATTTTAGTTTTTGAAATTATATTTGATTGATATATATATATATATATATATATATATATATTATATAATTTTAGTTTTTGAATTTATATTAGATTGATTATAAATATTTAAATTGGCTTAAATTTTTCATTAATATTATTTAGTTATAGGGAGCTATAAAGTTATTTTTAAACGTGATACGAAGTATTATGATCTTTTTTGGGTTATCAAATTAAAAAAGGGATTTTCTAATTTTATTTGTAAATAATACATTATTATTTAAAGTTATAAAAGTCGAGAAGTTTTTTATTATTGTATAAGTTTGGTTAATTATCTATTCGGTGTTAGGAACTGAGTTGATGATGTTTTGATGACAACAACCTTATATAGTTATTATACTTTACTTTATAAATATATACTAACATTTCCATATATATATATATATATATATATATATATATATATGTATATAGGAAGTATATGCAGGTATCATCGAAGACTGATCAGTATAAAGACTCAAGCATCAAGATGAAGATTAGAGATTCAAGATTCAAGACTCTAGAGAATCAAGATTTCAAGATCTCAAGATAAGTGTCTAGTATTTTGTTAAAACTTCATAATAGCACTCTCATCTTTCTTTCAATTTTCTTTTGGGATGAAACCCAATTTCTATTGAAACCAGTGGCTTACAAACCAACGACAAGTAGCTTACAAACCTACGACAAGTGGCTTACAAACCCACGAAAATCAAAATCATTTAAACTACTTTGTACAAGTTCTCGAGTCCTATGGAGGAGCTATGTAGGAAGGTTCTTGCAATTTCAGTTTGAATAGATCTTTCAAAATGTTTTTAAATCTGTTTTCAAAATGTTTTAGCTTTCAAAATCATGTTTTCAAAAATATTTTCAAACTTTGTTTTAGCCTTGAAATATTCCTCTATTCTGATTTTAAAAACTTCTATTTTTAAAACATCAAAACTTATTCTGATTTTAAATATTACTTATATAATTGACGGTCTATATCAATTATATATATATATATATATATATATATAAAAAATAATGTTTTATATTCATTCTCTATCTCAAAATATTGTTTAAACACTTTACTTTGCTTCAGAGAAGTTTCAACTTGTTTTAAATTCAATTGTCTTTACAAAACAACATCTCTATAATTTTGAACTAAGGGATGTCGACATAAGGGGATACCCCATGTCGACATGGTGACAGTTGGATTCAAAATTCAATTTTCAAAAGAAGTTTCCATTCGTTCGAAAACCTTTCGCCAATGGTTATGACTGTTGTGCATCTATATAAAGGCTTCCAAAACGAATTTTTTTTAACAACTACTTTCTTATTTTCTTCACTCTTTCTTCTCCACCATTCCATATCCATAAAACTTCATATTTTCAAGATCGTGCCATCATTCTGCCAAATTCTCAATAGGAAATCATTTAGACACTCTCTCTATTTGATTCTCCATCATTCTACTAAAGATCAAAGTGCTATTCAGAGTTATAGGATTAATTTGTATTCAAAAAGTCCATAGAGTCTATCCATTCAAAAGGATTGTTATTAAGAAGTATTAGGGTGATCTTGTGTCCCGTAAATCAAGAGAGTTTACCCCAGACTCGGAGATAGGAGGGTTCCTCAAGGCCTTAGAAATTGAGGGTAGTAATTTGGATATTGGCTTATAAAAATCTGTACAAGGATATTGCCTTAGTGCAGGACTGGATGTAGGAGGATTCCGAACCAGTATAAAATACGGTGTGTTCTTTCCTTTTACTTGCCTTACTTTACTGTTTGCATTTGTTATATGTTCTGTGATCATTCTGTGTTAGAATTCTGTTTAGATTTGTGTTGAAAGTTTTAATTTAGTCATATAGTTCATATATTCTTTAAAACACTATTCACCCCCCCTCTAGTTTTATTTCTGCCTTAAGATCCTTAATCCGCATCCCTAACATTCAGTCCTAGAGTATAAGTGGGAATTTGTTTATGCTATTGTGATTATATACAATACATATAATGCATATTTATTTATATTATGTGTGTTATTATATTATTGCTAATACATTAGATTAAAAAAATATTTTACCCTATGATATAGTCATAGTCTGGCCCGTGTATTATTTATAATACTCGAATCAGTCTGGGACATTACAGGTACAGGGATGATACAGTATGTTATTGATTCGTTGTATGTTTATGTAATTGACATTAGAGTTGTTTATACTCATATAACATTATTGTGTGTGTGTGTATTATGTTATCGCTGCAACTGACTCTGTGTTCTCTCCTGCGTATTATATATTGTGTATCGATCTGTCCTAGAAGCACACGTGTTTATTGCTTTGCACTTATAATATGTATGTATTTGTGAGATTTACATACGATGTTCTAATACATAGCAGTGTTAGTCTAATAGAATATTCATGTGTGTACCTCATATAGCCTTATTCTCCGTATTATCTGTAACGTCACGATTTTTCGCGCTCGAAAATTGACATCCATACTTTACATCGTACCCGAATGTCGCAGGTTCGATCGTTCAAATCCGAATCGCCGGAGCTTATAACACAATTAGTAAACAACATAACGGAAGAAAATGAATAATACATTGATATACAGCATTGATACAATATCTGATACAATAGATATCAATATACATCAGAGATATGATGCAATAAAATAGCAGCGGAAAAGAAAATAGATAACACCGGCAGTGGAACAAATAACTCGAAGATAGTTTTCAAGGAAGAACTCCAAAACTGCAACTCCATCTCCAAGAACTAATCCAGCAGCGGCTCGAACCAACATCACGATACACAAAGATAAGCAAGTCTCTTCCACATCCAAAAATGGAACTAGCTCAAGATAATCTACTGAACCTAACTATCTGAAAAACCCAACTCTAGACTGCTCGTGTAGAAAAATTTGGAGCACCCAGAGTTTAGGAGAGAAACAATAAACTCCAGGTCAGTCATGGGACTGGTGTGAGTAACAAAAACAGTTTATCTTTAAAAACAAAACAAAGGAATATTTTTAAAATCAATTCGCAATGCTTTTAGAAAGTGAAACTACCATAAGACCTCCCGCCACACACACAATGCAAACGCAGAATTGGAGGAGATTTCTTCTTATGTTAGTCAAAGATGCTTACTACGCAAAATTAAATCATTTGATTATTATTATTAGTGCATAGTGTAGAAAACATTTCGAAAGTAGAATATAAATCTTAGCCAGCATAGGTACCATTATATTATGCCTACTATAGCTACCATATTAGATGGCAGGTTCTACAACTAATACCGTACAAGGCTCGTATTGTTTCTTTGGATTTCCAACAAATGGTCAGGCCAAGGAACTTCCCGTTGCCACATGAGAACGCCTCTGGAAGGACGTCTCCGAGAACCTAACCGGATCTCTGCCAACACAAGACCGGGTTACCTCTAACTGGGTAACTACTGACACGAGTATGCCATCCCACGGTCGTAACCAATCTTTATCCGGGACCCCAACAACAACCACAAAGTAAGATATATATATTTGCGGTATCCATATAAGTTAAGTATCTGGACTCCATACCATGATACCACTTCTATCCAGAAGGGAATGCACATATCCTAAGGGACGCTACCCCCAATAACCTTGCCGCATATTTCCTGTTTCGACCATTTTGGGGTGTGAGGTCCGACGAAGTCTCGTCCACAAAGCTATGCTTTTTACAAAAGCCACGCTTTGATCAACAAATGATCAGCATCACTCAGCATGCCACATTACCAAATTGGGAATATATTGCTGATTACCTTGAACTACATAACCTCTGAGCTCGTACGTCTCAGAGAATGGTGTTAAGCTAAGAGAATAAATTCTCCGCCACCAACATAAATGTATTTGAAAGAAATCTGCTTTATATCTCAATTTGTAATGTCAGACATACACTCCATTCAAGTCTGTTCTGGGTTTGAACAGAACCGAAGGCACTTCCGAAGAAGCCCTTGCAAATCCGGATAATCCCTAATCACGTCCGGACTTTTCATCACATATGGAGTCTCCATACCGGGGATCAGCCAGTGCAGAGACAATCAACAATAAACCCTTTCCTTTTCGAAAATATCCAGTCTTCACCACCGGTCTTCAAACACTACCCATAACGATGTATCACATATTCGGAATGGGTTATACGACACAAAGGTCCTTTCCCGGCTAACCCGAATAGTGAGCACAATATTTACAAGAAACATATGGATATTGGGGTCCCGGTTAAACCACAGCTTAAAGCTTAAAAACCTTTCATTCGAATGGTTAAAATAATTTACCATTTTCAATCTTTTAAACAAAAAGATTCATTTTCAACAACCTTCAATGTTTTAAACAATTTCCACACTTTTAATGTTTTAAACAAAAAGATTCATTCATAAAGTTCACCCCGTTCACAAAGATCCATTCATGGATTTCAAAATAATTTCATTTCAAGTTGGATTAACTCATCTGGTCTTTAAATCAAAGACTCATTTCATAACTTTCAAAACATTTTAATTTTTATTTTAAACTTGAAATCCCTTTTTAACAAAATTTGGAAGTTCACTTCTTATATGAAAGCTTTTATTATTTGAAAACAAATAGTTTCCATTTCAGAAAGATCCAATTATTATTTGCACGAGTCAAAGCCCTTAAACCATATTCACATTCCAAAATCAATACTTTAAAATAGTTTAACCCATATAAACTTATTTATAAGTTGAATACCCTTTTTAAACCCTAGTTTCCAAATCATAGAATTCAATTTCAAATATTGAATCTAAGTTTAAATTATTTAAATTCCAAAACTTAATCAAGTTATTCAAATTAAATTTCATCTTTGAAATTCCATTTCAATAGCTTTTCACTTTAAACCCAATCCATTTCCAAAACATTTGAATTTAAAATTCAAATTCAAAAGTATTTCAAAAATATGCGACTTAACCTATTTCCTCGTGAAATCCATATTTGTGTTTCTATGGTGTAGTCCAGGGGTTTCACACATAATAGTGCAACAACATTCAATCATCACAGATTGAAATACAGAAATATAGTTGATAAGCGATATAAACTATAACGCTTATCTTCCATATACAGATCACAGATATATATATATATCATAGATAATAAAATACATCACAGATAATCAATTACAAATCACAACATGAGTCAGGATATATCACAAAGCATCAATATCAGGGATATCAAACAATTTAACATCCAATAAAATTCAAACATCCATAAGTAGGAACAATTTGATTAATTACTCTTAAATTTCATTTAGATTTTCCTCATTACTCAATTCCATTAAGTGATTTGTGCTTACACAATTTCCATAAATGATTACCCTTAGTTTTCATCAACATATACTATAATAAGTTTCCTCTACTTAATATTATATTTCAATAAATTTATTCCTTTCGAATAAACCGCTATTTGGATCAATAAATCAGTAATTAATTAATCAATTTAATTTCAAACTTCACATTGATCACTTCTTAATTATATTTAAATCAATGAATTAATCTTAATTAATTATCAATTAATTTTATTTATTCAAAACTTAATTACCCATTTATTCATTCATTTATTACTTAATTACTTTCGTAATCAGTTAATTATTATTTCTAAATTAGAATTTAAATTAGTTAACTCCTATTCTTTAATTAACTCAAATTCATTAATTTACCTTTAAATTACAACTTATTAATATTTAATTTTCAATGACCTTTCTTAATTACAATTTCCATTAGGTCTTACATTTCTAATTAAAATTACGTAACATATTTTTCAATTAACTTGCCATTGATTTAAGTCAAAACATTTATCTTGTATTTATAAGAACCTATTTATATTTAATACCGTTAAAATTTTGCATTAAAACGAACCCAGGTGAAATGCCCAATTTACCCGAGTCGAACCCGAGTTCCCTGGCCTATTTCCCCGGCTCCACTCCTATATTTCATTCCTTCACTAATTAATTATAGCTTCTTCTTTTACCCCATATACACTTGAGGTCTCAAACCCACAGAACATCCAGTTGTGCACGAGATCACCGTGCACTTGCACGATCCATCCAAGCGACGGCGATCGTTGCCGTGACCTCCCACACATCAACGATGATCGAGTCGACCAGATTCGACACCCAGATTCTCGAGCAAACGCGAAAATCAAATTCGAGTCATTCGACCCAAATACTGGAACCACCTTATACAACCTGGAAATCGCATCGCTCGCCTAACCTCGACCACCAGCGTCACCCCGACTCTGGCCTCACCTCGCTTGACCCTCACGCGACGCTTCCCTAGAGTCTCAAGCAACTCGGTCGATTAGAGGTGACGAAATCACCTCGTCTTCGACCGCAAATAAAAACGACAGCAAACCCTATAATCGTTTCGATACAACGCCACTTCCATTAGAAAGAATTATTTAACATTTTTCCCTATATTATCGATTACTAGGTTTGCTTCATGCAAAGATTCAACATCGAATAAATTTTCGATTACTGGAAATTGGATGAAATCAAATTTCAGTTCATTTATAAATTGCTGATGATACACTCAATGAAAAATCACGATTTAAAAAAATATATCATGTTTTCAAATAACAATACCCATTGTATACCTGAATCAATGATTCATCATATTGGACATTATCATAAATTTGAGTTTCCCTGTAAAAAAACAAATTTTTAAATGCTGTGTATCACCAAATAGCTTGAAACCATTTTTAAATCTTCATTTATGCGAAAACAAACCTGTTTTGTTTTAAACTCAAAACCTAAGAATGATTAGATGAAGTGAAATTGAAGTTTACTTATTAATTTACAACCTGTAACAAAAAAGAGAGAAGAAAGAGTGTACAACTCAAACATGTATATATATTATATACAGAGATACGGCTGTAAAAAATATTCCAAGCAATGCACCATATTAACCATAGATCATACACACCTATGTAATTCAACTCAGATCATGAAGTAAATTGTTTACTCACATTTTTTTAGAAAAAGGACAGAGTTTGCTTTTATCTTGAAACATCCTTAAACTTGCTTGCTGAAGTCTTCACTTGATCTCAGGCTTTGGATTAATTGTTTTGATATTTAAATTGAATTTTTTTGTTTGAGTTAAAGATGGTATTACTCAGTTTCGAATGAACAACTGAGATGAAAATGTTTGATGTATAGAAAGAAGCTACAGGTTGATATATTATTTAGTTGTAGGCATAGCTGATATGTACTAGAGGTAAGGCAGGTATGATATCTTCTTTGTGTTGAAGTGATGCTGCATTAAATTTTAAACAATTCGAACTAACTATTTGTGCTGCTGATTTGGTGGAAATAAAGGCATGTTCCCCCTTGCTTAGTTACAGCATATCCTATTTGTATGTATTGCTACATACATATCCTATTTTGTTGTGTCTTATTTTCCCTACTCAGCCTATGTACTTATACTTTGTTCATGTTCTTTCTTTTCTTTTCTTATTTGAGTCTATTTCTTTTTTCTAGCTTGCCTATTGTATACATGTTTCATTTGTTATCATTCAATATTTACTATGTTGTTAAAAGTTATCTATGTGTTTACTTTATATCATTACATAACTAAATAATTTATCTTATGTATATTTGTTTGTATACATATCCAATTTTTTTAAGAATCATCTAAGTATTTATTTATAGTTTACATAACTAAAATTTTAAGATATTTATTTATTTTCTTTTGTTCTTGTACTTTATTAGCTTGTACTTTATTGTTTTAGTTAAATATATGTTTACTGTCTTCTTCTTATTTCCAGCCTAGCCTAGCTTACATAATATTGTATCTTTTGTTTACAGCCTAGCTTACTTCCTTTGTTATGTTTCACACATTTTTCTTTGTTTATTTTTTTCTTACTTTTTTTTGATGGCTGATCAGATTTTATTTCCTACTTGGTGGCTGATATGCTGAGCTAAAGCCAGCATATTAATTACCGTTGTCTTGTTTTATATTTCATGTTTTATGTATTTTATTTCTTTTGTTAATGTCATACTCATTTGTATAACTTCTTTTGCAAGCTTCATGGATATTTATATCTTCTTTTGTATTATTTTATATTTACATTCATATATGTATATAAATATTTAACTTTTAAAGAAATCATTTTTTTTATTTCTATCCGTATACACATTATTTAGAGGAAAACGCTTTTAAATACTTACCACCCATGAATCAATTTACACAAATAATATATTTAAACCCAAATCATTTTCTAAGTCATTCATTTAAAAATTTAAATTCAAATACAAATTCAATATTCAATTTCAAATTTTAAAGTCAAAATCAAATTTACTCATATATACATATACATATATATTTTCAAATTCAAATTTATTTGCAATTTTATTCAAAATTTAACTTAATTATCAATTAAAAATAAATCAAAATCCGGGATCGTTACAGACTTCCCCCCTTAAAAGGAATTTCGTCCTCGAAATTCGCAGGCACGAAAACAACCAAGATAGGCTATTGATTTTTATTTTCCACAACTTCCAAATACTGGATATGGATTCCAAACTCAAATTGGAATACCTCAAAATATATACCAATTTGTCCTGCTTCGGACTTCGATCAACCCGAGAAATTATAACAGAATTTCAAATTTGGTTTTAACCGATATCGTTTTATTAATACAATTCAAATTTATCCTTCATATTCTATTGATCAATTTAACTCAATTAAAAATTTCCAATTTATTTAAAATTTTTAATTTCAAATTTCTATTTCATTAATGTTTAAATCAAAAGGCTTGATAAGAAACCGATGAAAATACGAAGTAAAAATTTCCTGCAACGATTCGTAGGGCAATCATCACACCGAAACTTCTTTCTGGAGGTGTCATAAAGCAATCAAAAGAATTTAGAAACGAATCAAAGGAGATTGATAGAGAAGATTTTTTTTCCACTATCGCAGGGTATTGACCATTGATAGTCGTACTCCCTTGCCCCTATCTCGTCCTCTTCTTGCACTCATACTCACTATCAGTGGATAGTAAGAGAATTTACTGAGACATTCGAACGGATATCTTAGGGATATACTCATTCTCGGGTATACTTCACTCTATCTCTAATGAGCTACTTAACGTGTTATACTCCTGAGCTAAAGTTTTACCTTAGCTCTGATACCAAATATAACGTCACGAATTTTTCACGCTCGAAAATCGACATCCATATTTTACATCGTACCCGAATGTCGCAGGTTCGATCGTTCAAATCCGAGTCGCCGGAGCTTATAACACAATTAAGTAAACAACATAGCGGAAGAAAAAGAATAATACATTGATATCCAACATTGATACAATATCTGATACAATAGATATCAATATACATCAAAGATATGATACAATAAAATAGCAGCGGAAAAGAAAATAGATAACACCGGCAGCGGAACCAATAACTCGAAGATAGTCTTCAAGGAAGAACTCCAAAACTGCAACTCCATCTCCATGAACCAATCCAGCAGCGGCTCGAACCAACATCATGATACACAAAGATAAGCAAGTCTCGTCCACATCCAAAGATGGAACTAACTCCAGATAATCTACTGAACCTAACTATCTGAAAAACCCAACTCTAGACTGCTCGTGTAGAAAAATTTGGAGCACCCAGAGTTTAGGAGAGAAACAATAAACTCCAGGTCAGTCATGGGACTGGTGTGAGTAACAAAAACAGTTTATCTTTAAAAACAAAACAAAGAAATATTTTTAAAATCAATACGCAAGGCTTTTAGAAAATGAAACTACCATAAGACCTCCCGCCACACACACAATGCAAACGCAGAATTGGAGGAGATTTCTTCTTATGTTAGTCAAAGATGCTTACTACGCAAAATCAAATCATTTGATTATTATTATTAGTGCATAGTGTAGAAAACATTTCGAAAGTAGAATATAAATCTTAGCCAGCATAGGTACCATTATATTATGCCTACTATAGCTACCATATTAGATGGCAGGTTCTACAACTAAACCGTACAAGGCTCGTATTATTTCTTTGGATTTCCAACAAATGGTCAGTCCAAAGAACTTCCCATTTCCATATGAGAACGCCTCTGGAAGGACGTCCCCGAGAACCTAACCGGATCTCTGCCAACACAAGGCCGGGTTACCCCTAACTGGGTAACTACTGACACGAGTATGCCATCCCCCGGTCGTAACCAACCTTTATCCGGGGTCCCAACAACAATCACAAAGTAAGATATATATATATATATATATATATATATATGCGATATCCACATAAGTTAAGTATCTGGACTCCATACCATGATACCACTTCTATCCAGAAGGGAATGCACATACCCTAAGGGGCGCTGCCGCCAATAACCTTATCGCATCTTTCCCGTTTCGACCATTTCGGGGTGTGAGGTCCGACGAAGTCTCGTCCACAAAGCTACGCTTTTTACAAAAGCCACGCTTTGATCAACAAATGATCAGCATCACTCAGCATGCCACACTACCAAATTGGGAATATATTGCTAATAACCTTCAACTACATAACCTCCGAGCTCGTACGTCTTAGAGAAGGGTGTTAAGCTAAGAGAATAAATTCTCCGCCACCAATAGAAATGTATTTGAAAGAAATCTGCTTTATATCTCAATTTGTAATGTCAGACATACAATCCATTCAAGTCTGTTCTGGGTTTGAACAGAACCGAAGGCACTTCCGAAGAAGCCCTTGCAAATCCGGATAATCCCTAATCACGTCCGGACTTTTCATCACATATGGAGTCTCTATACCGGGGATCAGCCAGTGCAGAGACAATCGACAAGAAACCCTTTCGTTTTCGAAAATATTCTGTCTTCACCACTGGTCTTCAAACGCTACCCATAACGTCGTATCACATATTCGGAATGGGTTATACAACACAAAGATCCTTTCCCGGCTAACCCGAATAGTGAGCGCAATATTTACAAGAAACATATGGATATTGGGGTCTCGGTTAAATCACAGCTTAAAGCTTAAAAACCTTTCATCCGAATGGTTAAAATAATTTACCATTTCCAATCTTTTAAAGAAAAAGATTCATTTTCAACAACCTTCAATGTTTTAAACAATTTCCACACTTTTAATCTTTTAAACAAAAAGATTCATTCATAAAGTTCACCCCGTTCACAAAGATCCATTCATGGATTTCAAAATAATTTCATTTCAATTTGGATTAACTCATCTGGTCTTTAAATCGAAGACTTATTTCATAACTTTCAAAACATTTTAATTTTTATTTTAAACTTGAAACCCCTTTTTAACAAAATTTGGAAGTTCACTTCTTATATGAAAGCTTTCATTATTTAAAAACAAATAGTTTCCATTTCAGAAAGATCCAATTATTATTTGCACGAGTTAAAGCCCTTAAACCATATTTACATTCCAAAATCAATACTTTAAAATAGTTTAACCCATATAAGCTTATTTATAAGTGGAATACCCTTTTTAACCCTAGTTTCCAAATCATAGAATTCAATTTCAAATATTGAATCTAAGTTTAAATTATTTAAATTCCAAAACTTAATCAAGTTATTCAAATTAAATTTCATCTTTGAAATTCCATTTCAATAGCTTTTCACTTTAAACCCAATCCATTTCCAAAATATTTGAATTTAAAATTCAAATTCAAAAGTATTTCAAAAATCTGCGACTTCACCGATTTCCTCGTGAAATCCATATTTGTGTGTGTATGGTGCAGTCCAGGGGTTTCACACACAATAGTGCAACAACATTCAGTCATCACAGATTGAAATACAGAAATATAGTTGATAAGCGGTATAAACTATAACGCTTATCTTCCATATACAGATCACAGATATATATATATATATATATATCACAGATAATAAACTACATCACAGATAATCAATTACAAATCACAACATGAGTCAGGATATATCTCAAAGCATCAATATCGGGGATATCAAACAATTTAACATCCAATAAAATTCAAACATCCATAAGTAGGAATAATTTGATTAATTACTCTTAAATTTCATTTAGATTTTCCTCATTACTCAATTCCATTAAGTGAATTGTGCTTACACAATTTCCATAAATGATTGCCCTTACTTTTCATCAATATATACTATTATAAGTTTCCTTTACTTAATATTATATTTCAATAAATTTATTCCTTTCGATTAAACCGCTATTTGGATCAATAAATCAGTAATCAATTAATCAATTTAATTTCAAACTTCAGATTGATCACTTCTTAATTATATTTAAATCAATGAATTAATCTTAATTAATTATCAATTAATTTTATTTATTCAAAACTTAATTACCCATTTATTCATTCATTTATTACTTAATTACTTTCGTAATCAATTTATTATTATTTCTAAATTAGAATTTAAATTAGTTAACTCCTATTCTTTAATTAACTCAAATTAATTAATTTACCTTTAAATTACAACTTATTAATATTTAATTTTCAATGACCTTTCTTAATTACAATTTCCATTAGGTCTTACATTTCTAATTAAAATTATGTAACATATTTTTCAATTAACTTGCCATTGATTTAAGTCAAAACATTTATCTTGTATTTATAAGAACCTATTTATATTTAATACTGTTGAAATTTTGCATTAAAACGAACCCAAGTGAAATGCCCAATTTACCCGAGTCGAACCCGAGTTCCCTGGCCTATTTCCCCAGCTCCACTCCTATATTTCATTCCTTCACTGATTAATTATAGCTTCTTTTTTTACCCCAGTATACACTTGAGGTCTCAAACCCACAAAACATCCAGTTGTGCACGAGATCACCGTGCACTTGCACGATCCATCCAAGCGACGACGATCGTTGCCATAACCTCCCACACATCAATGATGATCGACTCGACCAGATTCGACACCCAGATTCTCGAGCAAACGCGAAAATCAAATTCTAGTCGTTCGACCCAAATACTGGAACCACCTTATACAACCTGGAAATCGCTTCGCTCCCCTAACCTCGACCACCAGCGTCACCCCGGCTCTAGCCTCACCTCGCTTGACCCTCACGCGACGCTTCCCCAGAGTCTCAAGCAACTCGGTCGATTAGAGGTGACGAAATCACCTCGTCTTCGACCTAAAATAAAAATGACAGCAAACCCTATAATCATTTCGATACAACGCCACTTCCATTAGAAAAAATTATTTAAAATTTTTCCCTATATTATTGATTGCTAGGCTTGCTTCGCGCAAAGATTCAACATCGAATAAATTTTCAATTACTGGAAATTGGATGAAATCAAATTTCAGTTCATTTGTAAATTGCTGATGATACACTCAATGAAAAATCATGAATTTTGTTTTAAAAATCATGTTTTCAAATAACAATACCCATTATATACCCGAATCAATGATTCATCATATTCGACATTATCATAAATTTGAGTTTCCCTATAAAAAAAACAAATTTTTAAATGTTGTGTATCACCATACAGCTTGAAACCATTTTTATATCTTCGTTTATGCGAAAACAAACTAGTTTTGTTTTAAACTCGAAACCTAAGAATGATTAGATGAAGTGAAATTGAAGTTTACTTATTAATTTACAACCTGTAACAAAAAAAACAGAGAAGAAAGAGTGTACAACTCAAACATGTATATATATTATATACAGAGATACGGCTGTAAGAAATATTCCAAGCAATGCACCATATTAACCGTAGATCATATACACCTATGTAATTCAACTCAGATCATGAAGTAAATTGTTTACTCACATTTCTTTTAGAAAAAGGACAGAGTTTGCTTTTATCTTGAAACAGCCTTAAACTTGCTTTGCTAAGTCTTCACTTGATCTCAGGCTTTGGATTAATTGTTTTGATATTTAAATTGAATTTTTTTGTTTGAGTTAAAGATGGTATTACTCAGTTTCGAATGAACAACTGAGATGAAAATGTTTGATGTATAGAAAGAAGCTACAAGTTGATATATTATTTAGTTGCAGGCATGGCTGATATGTACTAGAGGTAAGGTAGGTATGATATCTTCTTTGTGTTGAAGTGATGCTGCATTAAATTTTAAACAATTCGAACTGACTATTTGTGCTTCTGAGTTGGTGGAAATAAAGGCATGTTCCCCCTTACTTAGTTACAGCATATCCTATTTGTATGTATCGCTACATACATATCCTATTTCGCTGTGTCTTATTTTCCCTACTCAGCCTATATACTTATACTTTGTTCATGTTCTTTGTTTTCTTTTCTTATTTGAGTGTATTTCTTTTTTCTAGCTTGCCTATTGTATATGTGTTTCATTTGTTATCATTCTATATTTACTATGTTGTTAAAAGTTATCTATGTGTTTACTTTATATCATTACATAACTAAATAATTTATCTTATGTATATCTGTTTGTATACATATCCAATTTTTTTAAGAATCATCTAAGTATTTATTTATAGTTTACATAATTAAAATTTTAAGATATTTATTTATTTTCTTTTGTTCTTGTACTTTATTACTTTGTACTTTATTGTTTTAGTTAAATATATGTTTACTGTCTTCTTCTTATTTCCAGCCTAGCCTAGCTTACACAATATTGTATCTTTTGTTTACAACCTAGCTTACTTCCTTTGTTATGTTTCACACATTTTTCTTTATTTATTTTTTTCTTACTTTTATTTGATGGATGACCAGATTTTATTTCCTACTTGGCGGCTCATATGGTGTGCTAAAGCCAGCATATTAATTACCTTTGTCTTGTTTTATATTTCATGTTTTATGTATTTTATTTGTTTTGTTAATGTCATACTTCATTTTTATAACTTCTTTTGCAAGCTTCATGGATATATATATCTTCTTTTGTCTTATTTTATATTTACATTCATATATGTATATAGATATTTAACTTTTAAAGAAATCATTTTTTTTATTTCTATCCGTATACACATTATTTAGAAGAAAACGCTTTTAAATACTAACCACCCGTGAATCAATTTACACAAATAATATATTTAAACCCAAATCATTTTGTGACGCCCCACCTCTATACCCATGCTAGCAAAGAGTATTAATAGATAATACCGTCTGCTAACACAGAGAATAAGGCTGGATAGGAGTGACCATCTATAGCTTTGCTCTAACTATCTATTGGATACATCGACAATAATCATACAAAGCAGATTGACATATCCAATGAATACTTAAAACAAAACCATAGGTGGTTGGAGGATCTATCAGAACAGAATATAACAACTCAAATGTAATATACATCACAGAACAGTAAACCATCATCTACATATATACCGATACATAGCAGAGTATAAAAAATAATACATGTCAAGTGGTATGGCCAACCACAATATACAGACAAATCCAGAAGAATAAATATCAGAGTTCAATATAATAGCACTACACAAAAGCTATGACAAAAAGAAGCTAGCGATGTAGTCCATGCGGAAGCAAAATACGCTAAGTCCAAAGCACCTAACCTGAAACATCTCGGTCTGACCCGAGTATAAAATACACGGGTCAGTCTAGCTAAACAAATCAGTTTGATAAACTGAACAACAATAAACCTGCAAGGTTACAAAGTATGACAAATATCTCTAAAAGAGATAACACAATCATCAACAAAAGATGAATCATATAGAACAAGCCTCATATCATCAGCGACATAGATAAACAAAGGATACAATTATCCCAAATCAAGCCAAAAGGCAAATAACAAATACCCATAAGGTATACAAGTTCCATAAGGTAATCGCTATACTTCATGCGGCTCAAAATGACGAACATCGAAGGGCGATACCAAGGGAATATACATATCAATGAAACATCATAAAATTGATCGAGCTCAGTACTGTATAAACATGGATCCATGATCCTGAAGACTCCAAACCCAATATCACCCATGCGGCTCATAACGACCAACATCGGAAGCGATACTAAAGGGCAACCCAATATCACCGAAGCGGCTCATAACGACCAACATCGGAAGTGATACTAAAGGGCAACAAACCCGAAGGCACAAACCCGAAGGTACAAACCCGAAGGCAACATACCCGAAGGCAATAAACCGTAGTGGTGAATGTCTGGAGGCCCAGTACTGGACACCACTAACTGGCGGAATGTGTCACAACTCTCGAAAAGGAATCCGAAAAGTGTTAACGTGAGTCCCATAACCACTCGTTCGCACTAAACGGTTTACTATCCGTCAGTCACTTTCACACTCAAAGCAGTACAAAGTTTACTCATATCATCGATAAACCAAACCCGAAGGTCAAACGATCAATCGAATAGGTCGGGGATTAATCGGGAAGACAAACGCACAGATTCATGGTCCGTGTTTTACCTAACCATTTAATCTTCCTTCCACTTTGCTCGAAGTGCGAAATTGTGTGTGTGCATTATAAATAGAATTTATAATTTGGAGAAGGGAGTTTTTAATACGATTTAGAGAGATTATTTATAAAACCCGTGAATGAAGTCAAAAACAAGTCATCAAAGTCAAATATGCAATAACAACTAATTGGAATCAACACGAATCGATAAAAGTTGGAAATTAACTAAAAATTAGCCACAATAGGCAAAACAGCGCATTTCAGACATCTGAAATTCCTCCCAGACATCTGAACCACTACCAGACGTCTGAATGGATTTCCAGACGTTTGGATTTTGCCTCTGCCTTTTTGCGTCTTCCAGGGACCAATTCCAGACGTTTGAATTTCCACACCAGACGTCTGAATTTTGAAACCAGACGTCTAAAAGTAGAGTTCAGACGTCTGAAATCCCCCTGTAGGCAAAAATCAGCCAAGCCCCATAAAGGCAAAAATCCAATGAATTGCAAACGAACGAGCGATGGATGCTATGGGCTCATGCCATACGACGCCCAGCACTGTTGGCTCTTTTATACACCTCCAAAAACATGATTAAATATCAAAGTTAGGATCTTCAAAGAATTGAACCCAAACACTAAAAATTTGGATATTCACCAATTCAATCCAAACCAAAAGCAAGTGCATATGAACAAGGTGTTAGGAATTCATACCCAACATCAATGAAATCAAGAGAAGTAAATGTGAGTTCAAAACTCACCTTTTTGCACACAAACAAAGATGAGAGCACAAACACAAGAAGGAGGTTAACCACTCTTCACTTCAATTCTAAAATCTTCAATCTAAGAACCAAAACATATATTTCCCAAATTAAGGCTTGGGAATTTCTGAAATTGAAGAGGAGAAGAGATGGAGAAGATGAAGAGGAGGCTTACTTATCCTTCTCTTTGAATTTCAAGCAAGAATTTGGAGAACTAGGGCTTGAAGTTTCTAATTCTTCTTTCTTTCCCCCATTTTCAATTTTGCTTAAGCTAAGAAATGAAATGAGGGTGAATGGATGAAGAGAGGTCTGAGTTAGGGGTTTAAACTAACAAATGGGCTGAACCCAAACCCAAATAGAAAAGTTGCAAAAATTCACAAACTCCAAACATATCGAAGCTTACACTAAAAAAGATCGCAAACGCCATTTTGGACTCAATGGAAGTGGTTTCGAGCTCCAATTCGGCCGTTTGCAAAATGTAGCTTTTCCGACCTAAATCTAACTAACGACGCTATATTTAAATCAAACATTTAAATATAAAATCGTTAAATATGCGGGTTGTTACAGATCTCCCCTCCCTACAAAATTGCGTCCTCGCAATTCCTAGAGACGATATTTGTAACAACTGCAAACATACAACATCCAAAAGTAAAGGAAATAAGCTTGAGATGAAAAGACATACTCTCCGTTTCAAAGCGAAGAAAGAAAACCTAGATAAGATCGCTCAATAAATTCTCTAGTTTTCCAAGTACAATCATTTGGATTAGCGGACCATTGAACTTTAAAGGGCGGCACATCCTTGTTTCGAAGGTGTCGCACCTCCGTGTCAAGTACACGAATAGGCTGCTGAACAATAGATAAGTCCGGTGAGATCTCAAGCTCTTGCAAATCAGGAGAAGCAATAATAGAATCCGACTCCCGAAGACACTTCCGAAGTTGCGAGACGTGAAACACGTCATGAATACCAGATAAATGAGCAGGAAGTGAAACTCTATAAGCCACAGGGCCAATACGTTCAGTGATAGAAAATGGTCCTATATAACGAGGAGCCAATTTCCCAATCGTACTAAAACGCATAACCCCCTTCAAAGGAGAAACACGAATAAAAACAAGATCGCCGATCGAGAATTCGAGAGGCTTCCTACGGCTATCCGCGTAGGATTTCTGGCGACTTTGTGCCTCTTTCATTCTCAATTGAATAAGATCAATCTTCTCGGAAGAATCACGAACAAAATCCGGGCCAAGAATACGCTTCTCTCCAGATTCCAACCAACATGAAGGTGATTGACATGGCCTTCCATATAAGGCTTCGAAAGGAGCCATACCGATACTAGATTGAAAACTATTGTTGTAGGAAAACTCTACAAGAGGTAGGCGATTCTCCTAAATTCCACCAAAATCAAAAATACAAATACGGAGAAGATCTTCCAAGATACGATTCACCCGTTCAGTCTGTCCATCAGACTGCGGATGATAAGCTGTACTAAAATTAAGCTTTGTTCCCAAAGCTTGCTGAAGACTCTTCCAAAAATGACTCGTGAATAAAGGATCACGGTCACTCACAACAGAACTAGGAACACCATGAAGTCTCACGATTTCCTTGACATATAACTTAGCCAAATGCGAAGCAGTCCTATTAGACTTAATAGGGACAAAATAAGCAGACTTAGTGAGGCGATCAACAATAACCCAGATGCTAGAATGGCCTGATCTCGAACGAGGTAGGCCGTCAATGAAATCCATAGATATCTGATCCCATTTCCACAATGGAATCTCAAGAGGCTGAAGAAGACCAGAAGGACGCTGATGTTCGGTCTTTATACGCTGACAAGTTATGCAATTACTCACATAACTCGCCACATCGCGCTTCACGCCTTCCCAATAATAAAGGCGACGCATATCGGCATACATCTTACTACTACCAGGATGAATGGTATACTTAGAACGATGACATTCATCAATAATGTCATGCTTAAGTGCAAAATCAGAAGGCACAAAAAGACGGTTCTTCTTGCGAAGACACCCATGAGAATCAATGCTGAAATCTTGCAACGCCTCATCACAAGATCCAGACTCACAAAGCTGAATAAGATGCAACAAATCAGGATCACGCCGCTGAGCATCGGCAATACGATCCAATAAAATAGGTCGAGCTCCCAAATTAAATAATAAAATAGGAGAATCAGAAGATGAACATCGATCACGAATTTCACAAAAAGATAGAGTCTCAAGAACATCCCATTCGACAAGCATCATAGGAACAACAGCCGAATGTTTGCGACTAAGCGCATCTGCAACACGATTTCCCTTACCAGGGGTATACTGGATATCAAAGTCATAGGAGGCAAGAAACTCAAGCCAACGCTGTTGTCTCATATTGAGTTCCTTCTGAGTAAACAAATACTTAAAGGATTTATGATCGGTATAGTGAATGAAGCGCTCGCCTAATAAGTAGTGTCGCCAAATCTTCAAGGCGAAGGCGATGGCGGCTAACTCAAGATCATGAGTGGCATAGCGAACTTCATTCGGACGCAGTTGCCTAGAAGCATACGCAACTACCCGATCCTTCTGCATAAGAACAGCACCGAGACCACTACCACAAACAGCGGTGTAGACAACAAGATCATGATTCCCTTCGGGAACCACAAAAATAGGAGCATCTGTGAGAAGTTCCTTCAATGTATGAAAGGAAGCTTCACACTTGTCGGACCAAACATAACAAATGCCTTTCCGAGTAAGGCTGGTGAGAGGAAGCACAACACGGGAAAAGTCCTTAATGAACCGACGATAATAACCCGCCAATCCAAGGAAACTACGAATCTCATGCACATTCTCAGGCCTCTTCCAATTCTGGATGGCTTCGATGTTTGAGGGATCGACAGAAATGTCGTCAGAAAATACAACATGGCCTAAGAACTTAACTTTATTCTCCCAAAAATGGCACTTGGAGAATTTGGCTCTAAGCTGATGATGACGGAGAGTGCTCAAGACAATGCTCAAGTGATTAGCATGCTAGGCATCAGACTTAGAATAAACAAGGATATCATCAATGAAGACAAGGACGAACTTATCGAGATATTCCCAGAATACCCGATTCATTAGATCTATAAAGAAAGCAGGAGCGTTCGTTAAAACGAACGACATAACGAGCCACTCAAAAGAAGCATATCGAGTGCGGAAAGCTGTAAGAGGTATGCTATTCTCCGCGACTCGTAATTGGTGAAAACCTGTGGCAAGGTCGAGTTGAGAAAAGACCTTAGCACCACTCAATAAATCGAACATATCATCGATCCTAGGCAATGGGTACCTATTCCTAATGGTTAACTCGTTAAGCTTGCGATAGTCAATGCAAAGCCTAAGAGTTCCATCAGACTTCTTCACGAAGACGACCGCGGACCCCCACGGAGAAAAACTGGACTAAATCAACTGCTTGGACTCAAGCTCTAAAAGCTGCTTCTTGAGTTCCTCATTTTCCTTTGTAGACATCCTCGTGGGAGGGCGACTAACTGGCTGCGTGCCTGAAATGAGATCAATGCGGAACTCAATTGCCCGCTTAGGTGGCAAACCCGATACAGGCTCAAAAACGTCAGAAAAGTCACAAGCAATGGGAATACAAGATATATCATTATCGTCTCGCGAGTCAAGAGAATAAAAAGCCATCTCGGAATTATCCACATCCCGAAGAACAAGAGATAGCTGAGTAGGCGAATCCGGATGTCTAAGATATATAATTATCTTCGAACAAATAATCCTGGCATCATATCTTACTAGCCAGTCCATACCCAAAATCATATCAAATCCCAGACAAGAGACAACGTGCAGATTCGCACGAAGAGAAAAACCACATAAAACAATCTCAACATCATCACAAAGCAGACTAAGGGTCGTGGATCCCCCAAAAGGATTCACAATCCTTAAAGAAGTAACCATACAAGAAACATCCAAAGATAAATCATCGACGAGCTTCTTCGATACGAAAGAACGTGAAGCACCCGTATTGAAAAGAACTCGAATACTATGATCATGAAATAAAATCGAACCTTCCAAAATGGACGGAGACATACCTTTGGGCTGAGAAGGACCTTTAGAAGCCTTGGTAGCATAAAGATTGCTAGACTTGGCACCAGCCGGAACAGTAAGGTAAGCTGAAACATGATGACCTTCCTTCCTGCAATAGCGGCAGAAGAGGCTTAGGACAAGCTCGAATAATATGATCCGGAGAGCCACAATTAAAACACTTTCGAATAAAAGGTGTTCCAGAAGGCTGAGTCTGAGAGCTAGAACCACCAGTCTTCTTCTTCTTAGAAGGAAAAGACCTCTTATGAAACGGAAACTGCTTCTTGTTGGGGTTCTTAGAAACTTCAAAATCCTCACCACTATCACACTCCTTCTCGACAGCTTCGAGATGAAGTGCCGAATCTATTAATTCTTCAAAAGAAAGCTTAGGCTGAAGCAACAAAGGCTTCTTAAGATCAGAGACAAACTTCAAATTCTTCTTATAAGAAGTGCTAATAAATTCAAGACCATACTTAGATAAAGCCTCGAATGATGCAACATACTCAGAAACAGAAGAATTCCTTTGCTTCAACTCAAGGAAGTGACGGGTCAATAAAACTTTTTCAGATTCAGGAACGAACTTAAGTTCAAATTGCTCCCGAAACTGAGTCCAAGAAAGAGCAGAGTCATCAATTTCGGCTATAAGAAGCTCATACCAATCAAGGGCATGCTCTTGTAATAAGCTAGAAGTTACAAGAACTCTACCATGGTCAGAAAGATCCATACGAGAGAAGATACGCTCGAATGTGCGAAACCAAGCTTGGACTTCAAGAACGGATTCAGAGCCTTTAAACGGCTTTCCTCCAAGATGAGCAAAATCATTGCACTGACGTGCAAAGGCAGACTTGCGAGGTGGAGACACTCGAGGAGGAACTGGAGGCTGAGTGCTCCTAAACAACTCCATAAACTGATCGGCAGACATATAAACGCCATCCGGATGTGTGCCACTGGATTGCCCAGCGTCCGAACGTCATCCCCTGCCTCTTCCATCCATATGCTGAAAGTAAGATAAGAACGAGATTTTGCACAAGGTAGATATTACAATATGGAATACTATGGAATAAAATGCATTCCTAGACGTATTCCCAAATTCTATATAACCTTGATGGAATAGAGAGACACGATGATTCAAAGATTTGTATCACTTATACACTTTGATGTATCGTAATATGTGCTTCTATTCTGTGTTTATCATACTTTGTTCTGAACTCAGCTTTGATACCACGCTATGACGCCCCACCTCTATGCCCATGCTAGCAAAGAGTATTAATAGATAATACCGTCTGCTAATGCGGAGAATAAGGCTGGATAGGAACGACCATCTATAGCTTTTCTCTAACTATCTATTGGATACATCGACAATAATCATACAAAGCAGATTGACATATCCAATGAATACTTAAAACAAAACCATAGGTGGTTGGAGGATCTATCAGAACAGAATATAACAACTCAAATGTAATATACATCACAGAACAATAAACCATCATATACATATATACCGATACATAGCAGAGTATACAAAATAATACATGTCAAGTGGTATAGCCAACCACAATATACAGACAAATCCAGAAGAATAAATATCAGAGTTCAACATAATAAGACTACACAAAAGCTATGAAAAAAAGAAGCTAGCGAAGTAGTCCATGCGGAAGCAAAATAGGCTAAGTCCAAAGCACCTAACCTGAAACATCTCGGCCTGACCCGAGTATAAAATACACGGGTCGGTCTAGCTAAACAAATCAGTTAGATAAACTGAACAACAATAAACCTGCAATGTTACAAAGTATAACAAATATCTCTAAAAGAGATAACACAATCATCAACAAAAGATGAATCATATAGAACAAGCCTCATATCATCAGCGACATAGATAAACAAAGGATACAATTATCCCAAATCAAGCCAAAAAGCAAATAACAAATACCCATAAGGTATACAAGTTCCACAAGGTAATCGCTATACTTCATGCGGCTCAAAATGACCAACATTGAAGGGCGATACCAAGGGAATATACATATCAATGAAACATCATAAAATTGCTCGAGCTCAGTACTGTATAAATAAGGATCCATGAGCCCGAAGACTCCAAACCCAATATCACCCATGCGGCTCATAACGACCAACATCGGAAGCGATACTAAAGGGCAACAAACCCGAAGGCAACATACCCGAAGGCAACAAACCGTAGTGGTGAAGGTCCGGAGGCCCAGTACTGGACACCACTAACTGGCGGAATGTGTCACAACTCTCGAAAAGGAATCCGAAAAGTGTTAACGTGAATCCCTTAACCACTCGTTCACACTAAACGGTTTACTATCCGTCAGTCACTTTCACACTCAAAGCAGTACAAAGTTTACCTCATATCATCGATAAACCAAACCCGAAGGTCAAACGATCAATCGAATAGGTCGGGGACTAATCGGGAAGACAAACGCACAGATTCATGGTCCGTGTTTTACCTAACCATTTAATCTTCCTTCCACTTCGCTCGAAGTGCGAAATTGTGTGTGTGCATTATAAATTGAATTTATAATTTGGAGAAGGGAGTTTTTAATACGATTTAGAGAGATTATTTATAAACCCGTGAATGAAGTCAAAAACAAGTCATCAAAGTCAAATATGCAATAACAACTAATTGGAATCAACACGAATCGAAAAAAGTTGGAAATTAACTCAAAATTAGCCACAATAGGCAAAACGACGCATTTCAGACATCTAAAATTCCTCTCAGACGTCTGAACCACTACCAGACGTCTGAATGGATTTCCAGACATCTGGATTTTGCCTCTGCCTTTTTGCGTCTTCTAGGGACCAATTCCATACGTCTGAATTTCCACACCAGACGTCTGAATTTCCACACCAGACGTCTGAATTTTGAAACCAGACGTCTGAAAGTAGAGTTCAGACGTCTGAAATCCCCCTGTAGGCAAAAATCAGCCAAGCCCCATAAAGACAAAAATCCAATGAATTGCAAATGAACGAGCGATGGATGCTATGGGTTCATGCCATACGACAACCCAACACTATTGGCTCTTTTATACACCTCCAAAAACATGATTAAATATCAAAGTTAGGATCTTTAAAGAATTGAACCCAAACACTAAAAATTTGGATATTTACCAATTCAATCCAAACTTAGAGCAAGTGCATATGAACAAGGTGTTAGGAATTCATACCCAACATCAATGAAATCAAGAGAAGTAGATGTGAGTTCAAAACTCACCTTTTTGCACACAAACAAAGATGAGAGCACAAACACAAGAAGGAGGTTAACCACTCTTCGCTTCAACTCTAAAATCTTCAATCTAAGAACCAAAACATATATTTCCCAAATTAAGGCTTGGGAATTTCTGAAATTGAAGAGGAGAAGAGATGGAGAAGATGAAGAAGAGGCTTACCTATCCTTCTCTTTGAATTTCAAGCAAGAATTTGGAGTTTGCAAATGGAACTAGGGCTTGGAGTTTCTAATTCTTCTTTCTTTCCCCCATTTTCAGTTTTGCTTAAGCTAAGAAATGAAATGAGGGTGAATGGATGAAGAGAAGGCTGAGTTAGGGGTTTAAACTAACAAATGGGCTGAACCCAAACCCAAAAACCCAAATAGAAAAGTTGCAAAAATTCACAAACTCCAAACATATCGAAGCTTACACTCAAAAAGATCGCAAACGCCATTTTGGACTCAATGGAAGTGGTTTCGAGCTTCAATTCGGCCGTTTGCAAAAAGTAGCTTTTCGGACCTAAATCCGACTAACGACGCTATATTTAAATCAAACATTTAAATATAAAATCATTAAATATGCGGGTTGTTACACATTTTCTAAGTCATTCATTTAAAATTTTAAATTCAAATACAAATTCAATATTCAATTTCAAATTTTAAAGTCAATCAAATTTACTCATATATACATATACATATATATTTTCAAATTCAAATTTATTTGCAATTTTATTCAAAAATTAAATTAATTATCAACTAAAAATAAATCAAAATCCGGGATCGTTACATTATCTTACCGTGTTACTCTATAATGTTCTTGGATAGTATGGGTATAGAGGTGAGGCGTTACAAAACGGTATCAAAGTAAGGTTCCGAACAATATATTATTACAGACAAGTGTTAAGACCTTAGCAAGACATAGAGTCTCCGTCCCTTCGATGTGTTGGGTAATTCCCTACAATAAGGAATGGTATATATATAAGATATTTGGATTTTGATATTTTCAATATGTATATAAACATAAAATGGATATCTTTAGTACTTATAAGTATGTTGTTATTAGTCTGGTATAGATTCCTCTTGTGGAAACTACAAGCACGTAATGTTGTTAAGGGGAGTTAGTAACAACCCCGGTCTCCAGAGGTAATTAATAAAAATATTTATTTAATTAAAAATTGACTTTTGAAATTTAATTAAATAATTTTAATTTAATTTAAAATATTAGAACTTTATAACAAGATAACCGGTGATGTTTTAGAAAAATGAAGGTAATATTTCAATAAAATAGTGATGTAATAATTTATTAATTCAATATTTTGTAATTTAAAAGTATGAATGAATTATTCTAGAAGAATGGTAAATTAAAATTGTTGTGCACGATGATGGAGGTGGTCTGTGCACTTGGGTAGGTTCGAGGAAGAAGAATGTTTAGTGGGAGAGGAAGAAAGATATGCGACTGTTACAATTGAGTATATTCATACCCACATCTCTTTTGTACTTGCTTATTGCAAATGGAAATTGAAATTGAAATTTTGGACTTGTTATATGAGCATCGGTGAACTTTGGCATATGTATATGCATGGCCATGTGTATATATGTATGCACTATGTGAGTGCATATGCGTGTGTGTGAGTGAAGGTGGGTGTTGTGCATGTATATATGTAAATATACCAGTGTATTCCTGTATTCATATTTGTGAGATGATATGTGAGTATACTAACATGAGTGTGTAAAGCAATTATGCGTATGATTGTGGTATACACGTAGGTGCAAGATTTTGTTAACTTAAAGTAAATGTTTGTGTATATATTTTCAGATTGAAATAAAAATATACTTTAAACGCCAAGGGATATGTATACTCATATATTATTTGAATGTAACTATAAGTTATATTTTAGTAAGTTAATAAAGTAAATTTAATTATATTATTTGAATAGAAACGTATGATATGGATTTGAAGCTCTCGACGAGCGCAACCTAAATCTACAATTCGTTTTTCAATCCGGATCTCGATGTGGCCAAAATTGGACGAGTTAGTTTCGGCCGTTCATCATGCCATAACCAACTTCGACTGATCGTTTAATCAAGGGTAGGGTTGAGAAGAGGAGACCAAGCGCTGTCCATCGGTGTTGTTCATTCGATAAATTAACGGTCGGATTTTCGTCGAAATTTTGATTAGGGTTTAACCCTAGTGGCGGCTGCGGCAATTAAGGAGGTTGTTTGGCTTCGTGGTGGGTCCAGGGAGGTCGGCTGGACGAGGCAAGGCTGATGGTGGCAATGCCATGGCCAACGGCGGCCTGCAGTGGCGAGGAAGAGGTGGTCAAAGTGTGTTTCATGCATGATTTTGCTGGGTACGTGCATGATTTCGTGTAGAGGGAGGAGTACTGTAGCTTGCGTATGGAGATGATGACGTGGCCTATGAGTATGTCTTGATTTTTTTTAATTTTAAATTCTATTTCATTCGTTCTAATAATCATAACTTGTGCATACGAAATCCGTTTTACGCGCGGTTTCTTTTATTAGGATCTTATTGGAATTCCAAACATTTTGGCTCTAGTTTGGAGGGATTCTGAGACTGTCCAATTTTTGGGTTTAAATTGGATTTAAACTCAATTTAAATTCAAAAGGTGAGTGTTTTAACCCACTCACAACTTCTAAAATTTCTTATGTTTGTTAAATAAAATTTTGCGGTGATTATGCATTTATTTACGACTTTTGCCTATATTTTTAATCATCATTTCAGTTATTGCATTTATTTAACTTAAATCATTATTTAATTTATTATTGAATATAACTGCCAGTTAGTTACTGTTATATATTATCAGTTATATATGTATATTGATTGATTGTTTTGGATGATGATTGTGATGGATGTATGATTTTTATGATGGATGAATGGATGTTTTGTTTATGTCATCATAATCTGCAAGTTATTATGCATTTTTATTTCATTCGGGATTGCGGTTTGAAATGATATAACCGCAAATTTTTATTTTAAATTATGGATTGAAATGATAAATATCCGTATCACTTAACCATAGGATAGAAAATTATATACAGACACCGCAGTCTATATATAATAATATTTTGAAATGATTTCTATGGTTTTGTAAGGAATATATATATGATTTTATGAGATATTGATTTGGATATTTAATAAAGGCTATTTTATATATAGTTAAATTTTCGGTTTTAAGCTATGTATAAAATTGGTTTAAAGTATAAAATAAAGTATGATTTTATTAAATATAATATGGATAAGTATTTACTTAAATCATATTTAATATAGAGTTTCTATTGATTTTATAAATCAAGGTTGAGTAGATAGTTGAAATTGATTGAGATTTTATTTAATTAAGAATTATATTTAATAAGAATCCACTCAGAACTTATTGAAATTTAGATTTTAAAAGAATATGGTTTTATAAAAAAATTGGGGTTAAGGTGATTTAAGTGAATATATCAAGTCTAAATAAATTGAGGTATATTAAATTGTTGAAATTTGAAGTTTATTTAAAGGATACTGGATTTATTAATTAAATATTTCAAAACCAAATAATAGTAAAGTAAATTTGGTGTGTATATATATATATGAATTATAAAATTTAGTTTTGAAACATTGAATATTAAAGTTTTGAAATATATGAAATTTGAAATGGTTTATTTGAGGATTTAAATCTGTATTGGAATTGATTGCGAAATTAAAGAAGCTAATTTATTATATAAAGCAATTTAATAGTAAACCATTTAAGTATTGGAAGTTATATTTCAAAGTTATGGATTTCAAGGTATTATGATTTAAAAGTGCTATGATTTTGGGAAAAAGGATATATTTGAAATAAAATTGATATTATATCGATTTGGGACTTCTTTAAAATGATATCATATTGATTTGGTTTTATACTTTGACTTTTGGATTGATTCGGTGGCCACTTTTGATTTTTTTTATTTGGGGGTGTGGTTCGAGGTGGGCAGTAGCTGCGCGCTACGCGTTACCACCCTCCCGTATAGAAATTGGTATATCTACCCTGGCATTTCCTAGTTGTGTCATGTCACCTACCCTATCGTGCCTTGTACGAGTTTGGTTTTCTCCCGTAGCCCGTGTGGTATCCTTTGGTGGCTTCCCGATCAGGAGAGACTATGATATTGGATGGACTACTGGGACTATTACGTGTTAAGGGCTATATGGGTTACCCCTTAATGCTATGCAAAAGTAAGTTTATTTTACTATTAGACACTATTATAATAGTGAAATATTACTACATAGTAAATAGTTTAACGGATCCTTAGGAGATGTGAATCCCGAGCATCTTTTAAGTTACTACACTCACGTTAGGCACTGGATAGGAGATATCAAATCCCATAAACATCTCTGACGCCGTTCAACTCATATTTATTCCTGTTGATTTAACTTACATAAGATATTTTAGTTTCGACTCGAGTGTTTTGTTCTTTTCAATTCACTCGGGTCAGTCCGAGCGTTTCAGGATTTGGAGATTTTATTCTGGAGGACGAAGACGAAGATTTGTATTACTATTATCTACTATATTATTCCACTATACCATTTAATTCCGCTGCATTAATTATTATTCTCTGGTATGTGTACTCTGATATGTATTGTATAAATATAATCAAATATTTTTGTAAAACAGCTTCATGAACTGTTATTTGATTATTATATTTTATCGTTCCGCTGTAAGATTCTGTTTTTGTTTTTTTTCTTTCTCTGCTTTTTCTTATTTACCCCATAACAATCCGCCCTTCTGTATGGTTTAAGTCTGACGTGTGTGGTTTATTGTCGATTTAAATCGTATGGAAAGGCGGGATGTTACATCTGGTATCAGAGCGAGGTTTAGTGATAAACCTTAGCTTTGTGGGGTCTGACTCTTTATTAATAGGGTAGTAATACCCTATGGGAGTCGCTGAGTGTATATATATGAGAGAGCGTATTTGTCAGTGTTATAAAATGGTTTTAATATTGTGTTAACCTGTTCCGTTTTGTATTTATAAATTCTGGTTGGTGCATGGGACGCTATGACATCAATAGGGATTTCTAAACACTTAATAGGACAGACCGACATAATATTTGTTTTAATATAGGTGAATGAAATAATTTTGCCTATTATATTTTCTATATATAAAATAAATTTTTATAAATGATATATATTTGGTTGCAATATATTGGTTGTTGGGTAATGAAATTTATAAATTGGAACCTTTAATTAAACTAAGTGAATTAATGCTAAGTATAAATGGGATTAAAAGAAATTTGAAATTTGGAACCTATAAGACAAAGGATATTACTATTAAGCATTAAGTTAATTAAGAGAAATAAAATAAACTTGTGTAACTTTCAGTTACATTCTTAAAGGCATATATATAACTTACCAAAAGATATAAAAAGTTGAAATGTTAATAAGAAATTGTAATAGAATATTATACAAGTAAAAATTTTAAATAATGAAGGTATTCAATGAAATTCTTTAATAAATAAGAATTGGAAGTTGCAGTTGTTATAAACTTAAGTATCACTGAAATAATACTAATTAAATATAATTGAAATAATAATAATTAAATATAATATAAGGCAGGTATTGTAAGTAAGAAATTTCAAACTTAAGTTATAATGGAAATCGTACTATAATAAAATATGATAGAAGGTAAATGTTGTAAGCAAGTAATTATAGACTTAAGTAAATATTGAAGTTATTTATTTTGAAAATAAGCAGAAAGATGAATACAGTAAATAAATGAATTAATATGCAAAGAAATCGAATTAAAGATGAAAATTTGCAAGAAATGATTTGTTGTTTGTTTGGTTTATAGTTGTTGGGGGCAAGAATACTTTAAAATTGTTTAGATGAATAATCTATTTGATTTCATCTAAGACAGTTGAGTAATTGATGCACTTAGTAGTTTATTTTCATTCTGTACAATTTAAAGTTTTAAAACCCGAACAACTATATATTTGTTTGATATGAATGAATGATTGATGTGGGTTGATTTTATGTGGTGGTTGTTTGCTTGTTGCAAGTGATTGATGTTTGTATTGATTTGTTTGTTTGTGGTTGAAACCACTTTAAATATTTCATTTTATAAAATTGTTAACTCTTTTGGATTATATAAGTGAAATGCAGGTTATGGAAGCAATTGCTACTGCTTTTGGTTTCATAATTAAGCGTTAATTGTCCGACAAATAGGCACGTTTTCGGATTATGGTTTATAGCGTTATTATATTATTTTCCCGGGTTGGGATATATTATTTTGGAAAATATATGTTATATATTGTTATATTTGATATAATATTTTCTCCCGAGCCTCTCCGTACAATGAAGACTCTGCCAAAATTTTCCGTAAATTTTGGAGTTAGAAAATATTTTGAAAATGTTTCCAAACCTTATGAATTTGAATATAAAAGATTTAGTTGTTTATAAATCTATATATTTTATTTAAATTATCCAATTCTGTAAACTTAATGTTATGAATATAATGTTTTGAATAATATATTGATTTATAAGTTCCTCTTTTCCCTTCTTTTCCTTTTCGGGGACGAATTTTTTTGAGTGGGGAGAGTGTAACGACCCGTAAATTCTGATAATTTTAAATTGGTTAAATTTATAAGATTTTGTAATTAAATGTAGAAAGAAATGAAATCTTATAATTTATATTGGAGCGAATTTTAGAAATTAAATGTTGCAATGGTAAATAAAATTTATTTTTGACAATTGGAATGAACCCCAATGAAGAAATAGTGGAAAACATTATAATTTGTGAATTTAATACGATTGTGAAATTAATACTGAAAGAGATAAAATTGGAAACAGTATTAATGAAATAATAACTAAAATGAATTGCAACTATATAAATGTAAGTTAATTGTTAATAACTTGGATGTAATTACAATAAGTGAAACAATGTAAAGGTCATAACTTGGTTACAAACTTTATATACGGAAGTGGATGTAAATACGAATTAATTAATGAGATAATAGATAGTTAATGGTAATTGAATAAAATCAACTTTATGTAAGAATTGTAACATTTGTTTGTGAATAATGAATTCATATGTGTAATAAAAGTTATGATAACGATGGTTATAAGTTACCTGTTTAATTGGGGAATCAATTAGAATTAAATGAACTTTAATGTTACATTAGCATGTTTAAGACAATAACGGAGACTGTGAATGTAACAAAATGAATAGAAAATGCTAATTTATTCATAAAGTAATAGTTGATGTAATAAAAGAATAGAACCAAGATGAAATGATTAATTTGATTTAAAATCCTAATTTGTATGTGTGGATTAATTTATAATGGAATATAAAAGGTAAATTAATAATGTAAAATGTTCACATCACCTTTAAGATGATAAGTTTATAATTGATTCATAATAAGGAAATCAAGTGAATGGATTTATTTAAATGGAAATTGACAATTAATGAATTTATTAAAATTATAACGGTCATAATTGATTGCATTAAACAAATTAGGAAGTAAATTTCATTAAAGGTAATTAAATATTATCCTAATGTAAATTAAGATAATATTTGGAATTAATGTAACTCCATTCATAAGATGACAATTGGGGTAACATTTGGTTTGTAAACACATATTTTTAGTTACCTGTTTAATTAGTTGATGGAATTTGAATTTGAAATAAAGGTTTATAATATAAATAAATGTTACATTAATGGGCAATGGAATAAGATTTGTAGGAGTTGTCAAATTTGAGTATAGTAAAAGTAATAAAAGGTTAATTAGTTGTAGAGTAGTAATGAACTTAATAAAAGGGATTGGAATGGAAATTGACCAATTTATTGAAATTTAATATATATAATTAGTGGATTTTTCATAGAAAATGGAATTTAATACTACGATGATTAGAACTAAGAGGAATTTGGGAAGCATTAAGGTAATTGTTATGAATTAAAATAATTATACCATAAGAGGAATAAATTGAAAGTAAATGGACGACTAATTTTTTTGAAATTTTGGAAATTCAATTTATAATTTCTGAAGTTAATGAAACTGAAATATAGCGCTGAAATTGATAGATTTATCAACTCTAATTTGACTAAATTGTTTAGATTAGTGTAAATGATTAAGAAAATTGGAAGGGGTAAAATTTGTCAATTATAGAATTAAAATTTAAGATTTGATTTAATTAATTAATTACAAATTTATTTTATTAATGTAAAAATAGCCATTTTTTCCACTGACTCGCATTTCAACGAAACCAGTTACATCGGATCCGTAACGGTGAATTATTGTAGATTTCAAGTTTCGTAGCGATCGGGCTTGTCGTTTGATCGTACGGGCTTGAAACGCATTGAAATAAATTAAATTGAAACCAATTTGAAAAATATTGATTTTAGCATAACTTCTTCATACGATGGAATTTGGACGTGAAACCTATTCCATCGTTTTTTAAATATTTTAAAACACCTATTGATATACGGGTTGACCCAATTTCATTTCGGAGTGGAAACAGGCTTTTCGGGCCACTTTGTCGTTAGCGCGTATACCAATCTGATCCATCTATTCTTTTTAACCTTGTCTATAAATATTATGTTATAAACCCTAGCCTCTCTATCTCTCATTTGTCTATACGTACAATTTCTTTCACCTCCTTATTTCAATGGCAGACAAACTCCTAATTCCAATTGCAACTCCAAAATCAAATTGAAATTAAATCTCCTCAAAGCATAGCAAATTATATATGGATTTGAAGCTCTCGACGAGCGCAACCTAAATCTATAATTTTCAATCCGGATCTTGATGTGGCCAGAATTGGATGAGTTAGTTTCGGCCGTTCATCATGCCGTAACCAACTTCGGCTTTTCGTTCAATCAAGGGTAGGGTTGAGAAGAGGAGACCGAGCGCTGTCCATCAGTGTTGTTCGTTCAATAAATTAACGGTCGGATTTTCGTCGAAATTTCGATTAGGTTTAACCCTAGTGGCAGATGCGGCAATTAAGGAGGTCGTTTGGCTTCGTGGCGGGTCCAGGGAAGTCGGCTGGACGAGGCAAGGCCGATGGTGGCAACACCGTGGCCAACAAGTGGCCTGCAGTGGCGAGGAAGAGGGGTTCATAGCGTTGGTCAAAATGTGTTTCGTGCGTGCGTGCGTGATTTCGGGTAGAGGGAGGAGTCCTGTAGCTTGCGTATGGAGATGATGACGTGGCCTACTAGTATGTCTTGTTTTTTTATTTTAAATTCTATTTCATTCGTTCTAATAATCATAACTTATGCATAGGAAATCCGTTTTACGCGCGGTTTCTTTTATTAGGATCGTATTGGAATTTCGGACATTTTGACGCTAGTTTGGAGGGATTCTGAGGCTGTCCAATTTTTGGGTTTAAATTGGATTTAAATTCAATTTAAATTCAAAAGGTGGGTGTTTTAACCCACTCACAACTTCTAAAATTTCTTATGTTTGTTAAATAAAATTTTGTGATGATTATGCATTTATTTACGACTTTTGCGTATATTTTTAATCATCATCTCAGTGATTGCACATATTTAAATTAAATCATAATTTAATTTATTATTGAATATAACTGCCAGTTAGTTATCTGTTATATATTATCAGTTATATATGGATATTGATTGATTGTTTTGGATGATGATTGTGAAGGATGTATGATTTTTATGATCGATGAATGGATGTTTTGTTTATGTATCATAATCTGCAAGTTATTATGCATTTTTATTTCATTCGGGATTGCGGTTTGAAATGATATAACCATAAATTTTTATTTTAAATTACGGATTGAAATGATAAATATCGTATCACTTGACCATAGGATAGAAAATTATATACATACACCGCGGTCTATGTATAATAATATTTTGAAATGATTTCTATGGTTTTGCAAGGAATATATATATATGATTTTATGAGATATTGATTTGGACATTTGATAAAGGGTATTTTTAATATAGTTAAATTTTTGGTTTTAAGCTATGTATAAAATTGGTTTAAAGTATAAAATAAAGTCTGATTTTATTAAATATAATATGGATAATTATTTACTTAAATTATATTTAATATAGAGTTTATATTGATTTTCTAAATCAAGGTTGAGAAGATAGTTGAAATTGATTGAGATTTTATTTAATTAAGAATTATATTTAATAAGAATCCATTCGGAACTTATTGAAATTTGGATTTTAAAAGAATATGGTTTTATAACAAAATTCGGGGTTAAGGTGATTTAAGTGAATATATCAAGTCTAAATAAATTGAGGAATATTAAATTGTTGAAATTTGAAGTTTATTTAAAGGATACTGGATTTATTAATTAAATATTTCAAAACTAAATAATAGTAAAGTAAATTTGGTGTATATTATATATATGAATTATAAAATTAAGTTTTGAAACATTGAATATTAAAGTTTTGAAATATATGAAATTTGAAATGGCTTATTGGAGGATTTAAATTTATATTGGAATTGATTGCAAAATTAAAGAAGATAATTTATTATATAAAGTAATTTAATAGTAAACCATTTAAGTATTGGAATTTATGTTTCAAAGTTAGGGATTTCAAGGTATTATGATTTGAAAGTGCTGTGATTTTGGGAAAAGGATATCGATTTGGTACTTCTTTAAAGTGGTATCAAATTGATTTGGTTTTAAAATAGAAATGATATCGTATTCGTACGGTTTTGAAATGGATATTATATTCTGGTTTTGAAGTATAATCATTTTAAAATGACCGCGGTGTTATAATGACGTTTGGTTGTTGAAGAGACCAGGATCGGAAGTTGTCACTCTCTACCAACTACGAAAACTACTTTAACAACCGTGTATGCGGTGGAGATTCCAGACTGAAGTAGGATGATGGCGGTGTTTCCTTTGAGGTAAATACGTGGACCCGACTCCCGTGAGTTGGCATAAGGTGGCAGAAACATGAGAGATTCTCGGGCCAATGAGGTAGCACCTTTGGTCGGACATATCCCTTCGATATTATACTTTGACTTTTGGATTGATTCGGTGGCCACTTTTGATTTTTTTTATTTAGGAGTGTGGCTCGAGGTCGGCGGTAGCTGCGCGCTACGCGTTACCACCAGCCCGGATAGCAACTGGTATACCTACCCTGGCATTGCCTAGTTGTGCCGTGTCACCTACCCTATCGCGCCTTGTACGAGTTTGGTTTTCTCCCGTAGCCCGTGTGGTATCCTCTGGTGGCTTCTCGATCAGGAGGGACTATGATATTGGATGGACTACTGGACTGTTACGTGTTAAGGGCTATATGGGTTACCCCTTAATGCTATGAAAAGGTAAGTTTATTTTACTATTAGACACTATTATAATGGCGAAATATTATTACATAGTAAATAGTTTAACGGATCCTTAGGATATGTGAATCCCGAGCATCTCTTAAGTTATTGCACTCACGTTGGACACTGGATAGGAGATGTCAAATCTCATAAACATCTCTGACGTCGTTCCACTCATATTTATTCCTGTTGATTTAACTTTCATAAGATATTTTAGTTCTGACTCGAGTGTTTTGTCCTTTTAAATTCGCTAGGGTTAGTACGAGAGTTTCAGGATTTGAAGATTTTATCCTGGAGGACGAAGACGAAGATTTGTATTACTATTATCTACTATATTATTCCACTACACCATTTATTCCGCTGCATTAATTATTATTCTCTGGTATGTGTACTCTGATATGTATTGTATAAATATAATCAAATGTTTTTATGAAACAGCTTCATAAACTGTTATTTGATTATTATATTTTATCGTTCCGCTGCAAGATTCGGTTTTTGTTTTTTTTCTTTCTCTGCTTTTTCTTATTTACCCCATAACAATCCGCCCTTCTATATGGTTTAAGTCTAACATGTGTGGTTTATCATCGATTTAAATCGTGCGGAAAGGCGGGATGTTACATGTAACGATTCCCTTTTTAAGCCAAATTTAATTTAGTAATTAATATAAATTTTTGGATCAATTTGTGAATAAATTTGAAATTTTTTCAAAATAAATAAAATATGTGTTTGTTTTATATAGATTGTAAATAGAGTTTTTATGTGAAATTCAAAAATAAATATTTTGAAAAATATATTGGATTTAAAACTTTATATATTGAAACTAATAAAAAAAGATTGTTTTCTAATTTTAATATATATATACGTGTGTATGTGTATGTATATATATACATTATGATTTGGAAGTTGTATTTTGAATTTAATATAATGATTTTCAAAGGCTATTTAAAAGGTAAATTCTATATTTCAAAATGTATAGATAAATATTTATTTATTTGAAAAGTATAATAGTTTTAGTTTAAATAAAGATTTGATAAAAAGGTTTATATGCTTTTCTTTTAGATTATAGGAATATAAATTTGGTTTGTTTATATATATATAAATACACAAATAAGAAGAAATATATATAAAACTAAATTGAAATATATTTAAAAAATAATAATAATCATATTTAAACATTAAAAGACATTTGTAAGATAAATAAAAACATGAAATAACAAGTGTGAGCTTATTAATATATGCAATTACATGTGTAAGCTTGAGATGACTTGTATTAACAAATGGCAATTATGTTTCTTTTAAATTTAATTATATTAATAACATGTACTAGAGAAACCTGGCCATTTTGAATTTCAGTTCAAACTCTCTTTCTTTTCATCTTTCAAAAGAAACTAAAACCTGAAATGAAAAATCAAATAAAAATCAAAACCTGTTTCAATCCTTTATCTTGAGCAAACATACCTGTTTCAAGATTAAAACTAGAAACAAATTCAAGATTTAATTCAGAACAAAGCAGATCAACAAAACAAATTCTAGAGTTTCAAAAATTCAAACATTCCAGGCTCTATTTTCTCCGCTTCTCTGTCCCAAGTGAGCAAACTAACTTATTAAAAGCATAAATCTGTCAGTAAAAAAAAAGTCTCTTTTCAAAAGCTTAATCTATTTATTACTTGGTTGTATGTGAGTAAATAATTAAAGCAAGTTGTAAAAATGTTGCTTGTATGTGAATGCATGTGTGTGTATGATATGGCTGTGCATGTCTGTGTCTATACATATATATTTTTATGTTAGATTTCCATCAGACAAAAACAAGTTCAGAAATCCTTTTCTCCCTCTCCAATCTCTTTCAGGACATGATCATAAAAGAGAAAATGGTTGTAACAATGTAACGTAAATTTTAAAAATATTTTTAAGTATATTTAGAAAGTAATTAATTGGGAAATATGAAATTACGGTGAAAATGAATCATACCATAAAAATCGACCCTCATGATTTCAAGATTCAATTATATAACCTAATTTGTTTTTAGAAATGATGATTTTTGGTAATAAAATCATAATTTTTAAGTTTGTAAATTGGGCGAAATTGTGGATTGAATGGAACTGGTTCGTGGGCCTATTCCGGCGATGGCGTGGGTTATGAACGTCGGGGCTGCGACCGAAGATAGCTTGTCGGCTGGGGGTCACGAGAATATTAGTAGCATGATTTTTAATTCGCCATGGTGGTGCGGCGAAGCCGTTTTAGGGTTTAAGTGGTGATTCAGAACACGGTGGTTGTCGAGACAATTTCGATGTCGTAACGACATCGGGTTGGACCAGAATGTGGGGGGGGAGGAGCTTTGAACTATGGCGAAGGCTCTTGCGTGACGTCAAGGTCCCTAGTGGTCGGAGGTGACGATGCAAGGAGGTTGTTGGCGACTGGGTTCTTTTCTCTAGTGTTCGAGTTTGCTTGATTTCGGTCGGCTTGGTCGAAGCGAGATTTGGGTGATCGAAGTGATGATGAGGGTCGTAAGGAACTTGTGGTGCCATCGTGGTTGATCGGAGTGGCTTCGATGTGGTGTGCATGTGCACGCATGTGTGTGTGTGTCTGGGCTCGTCTGAGTTTGGAGAAGATGAAGATGGACTCGGAGTTGATCTCCGAAATCTGGGTACTTGGGTCGAGTACTTGCTCGCGAGTGTTTGCATGTTTTAAAAGTTTAAAAAATTTAAAACAGAAAAAAAAGAGGAAAAGAACACTCGGTGGCTGCTCAGGTAAAATTTGAAATGGCTCGGGTTGATACCCAAAGTCCTCTCGGGTTCAAGTTGAAACAGGTTTTTTTTAAAATAAAACAAGTTTTCAAATTTTAAATTTAATCAAGTCTTAAACACATTCTTAATTAATAATAACTGTTATACTAGTTTTGGAATTAGTTGAAGTTTTAAATAAATTATTTGAAATTAATTAAGTTCAAGTGTTTTAATTCTTTATTTTAAATGAATTCTTAAGTTTATTTAAAATAAATTTTAATGGTATAATTAAATTATTAAAAGATGATGGTTTTAATTAACTTAAGAATTTTAAGTTAATTTATATGTTAAAAATAAATTTAATTTTCAAGGTTATTTAAATAAGATTTTGAAGATAAATGGATTATCTTAAATAATAATTTTGATTATTAAGTAACATAAAGGTTTTAAGTTAAATTATATGATTTATTTCAAAGGTTATTTAAAATAGGATTTAACTGATGATTATGTAATTAATTAAGATAAATAGGTTATCTTAAGATTAAAAGATCATTAATTTATAATTTAATGATAATTACTTATTTAAGGGTTAATTAAGTAATAATTAAGGGTTAATTAAGTAATAATTAAGGATTAATGAATTAATAATTAAGGAAAATTAATCAATAATTAAAGGTTAATTAATTAATGAAAGTAACTGTAACGATCCCGTTTTTGAGTCGAATTTAAATTGAAAGTTAATATAAATTTTGGATTTTAATTGTGAATTTAATTAAAAAATTTCCAAATTAAATAAGTTATATGTTTATTTATTTATTTACATATATGGATTTTAATTTGAAATATGGTTTTGAAATTTAATAAATATATTGGAAACAAAAATTTGATTTAATAAATAAATTAGATTTAAAAAGCTTTATAAATTAAGGATTATATATGTATGATTTTTTATTAATTATTTTAAATTCATTTTCTACATAAATTGTATAAGCACAAGTGATTGAAAAAATGTATGTAAAAAAAAGTGTACAACGTTTAAACCATAATAAGTATAATTTAAATATGTGTCTATATATATATGTATCTTTTAGAATTAATAAAACATATGTTAATATAAAAAGAAATGTTTTGTAAACATAAAGCTAAGAAGGTTTAAAACAAAAATTTACAAAATAATTTACATTAGGGATTTAAACATAAAATTATAAACGTGTAACACTTGTACATAAAATTTTAGCATGAATAACACTTGTTAAGTAATTGTGTTATGAAATAAACAAGTGGCAAACAAAAAGAATCAAAAACATACGAAATATTTGAAAAGAAAGAAAGAAATCATATTTTTCATTTTCATTTTTAAATCTGAGAATAAAATCTCAAACAACTCAAACTTGATCAAAAGAAGAAATCATCCAGTTTTCAAAAGATTAATAGCAATCAAACCTGTTTTCAACACAAGCTAAACAATCAAGCTTCAGTTCCAGCTTGATCAAACAAAGAAAAATCAAAACTCTATGCAACTAAATCAAAATCTAGGAATAATAATTCAAATGCAACAAGTTCAAAATCAGTTCCCTTCTCAGTTTTCAAAGCTATAAATCAAAAAGAAAAACCTGAAACAAAGTCAGGTTCAGAATCAAACCTGAAACAATCAAGTGCATCTCATCATCAACATGAAACAATTGAAACAAAAATTTTCCAAGTTTTTAAAAGCCTGGAAATCAATAATAGATAAATGGAATTCAAGTTCAAAATCAAAAAGAAAATCAAGCATGCAATAAATATTAGGCTATCCTCTGTCTTCATTAATCAAGAGAGCAAACTCATTGAATCTCCCTTTATATCTTGATGTCTATGGTTGATGCTTGAACCTGTTATGGAAAAAATGTTGTTTGAGTTGTTATTTAGGCTTGCATGTTGTGTGTGTGTGTATATGTAATGGGTGTGCATGCCTTTGTGTGTGTAGATATGTTTTCTGTTGAGTAACAGGTTAACTAAATTCAAGGAAAAAAAATCATATCTTCATATTTAAAACATTTTAGACTATGATTTCTGAAAGAAAATTGTTTATAACAATGTAAAGAAACTTTTAAAAATAATTTCAGGTTGAAATAATAGAAGGATATGGTGAATACATTTAAACTAAAATGAATCAGAAAATTCGAGTGTTTAAATTTTTTAATCTGACAACATAATCATGTTCGTATTTCAAATTTATGATTTTTGGTGGAAATCTTATGATTTTTGAATAAGTGATGGACGTGAATTTTTAAGTTGATCAGAATTGGCATTATTGGCAATTTTCGTCGATCGGCGAAGCTATACTCGTCGAAATTTAGGCCAGAGGTAGCGTGAGGTCTGTGGATCATTAGAAAAATAGTGTATGATTTTTTAGTTCATCGGTGAAGTCAGCCGAGGTTGATTTAGGGTTCAACAACCTAGAGTTGCCGGTGAAGTAAATGGAGGTGATTCGTTGTGGTTGAGGCGATTCAGGTCATCGGACCTGGGAGAATGGAAGGAGGAAATGGTGGCGATGGTTCAGGCTAAATCGCGCAACCTCCGGTGGACGTGATCATCGTCATGGTGAAGTCTTGTTGATATGTGGGATTCCATTTTTTGATCAAATAGCTCATTTCAATTTTTGTCATCGAATTCATCGATTCGTGGCATTATGCTAGTCGAAAGGATTGTTGATGACTTGTTGACGTCAGTGAAGCTGATCGGAGGCGATCTGATTACCTGTGCACGTGTACAGGTGATGGTAATGTCAGTGGATTTGGGTTTCAGGGAGAAGAACTTTGCCTTGGGATTGGTCTCGGGTAGGAAGAATTGGGCTCGAGTTTATTCTCGTGTACATGAATGTATATAGTGTAACAATTTTTAAATTTTAAACAAGTTTAAAAAAAAACTGAAGCTCGGGGAAAATTTTGAGTTTGGCTCGAGTATTATCTCGGGAATGAAGTGTTCCGGCTCGGGTAATTTAAGAATGGGCTTGGGTTTTTCTTGTGCAAGTTAATAAATTTTTCAAAAGCAAAAGAAGCTAAGTTTTAAAGCAAAAGCAATACAAGTTTTAAAAGTAAAATTTTTAATAAGTTTTCTAAAACAAGTTTTAAACTTGAATTTAAAATTCAAATATGATTTGAAAATAATTGATGTGGTTTTGAAATAAATTTTATATTAAATTAATTATTAAACCTTTGAAAGTTTTCAAATGTAATTAATTGAAGTGATTAAATGGATGATTAAGTAATGATTTAGTTTTAAATCTTGGGAAATTAAAGTTTGATTGATTACTTAATAGTAAGATGGGATAACTTAATAAATTAAGGAATAATTAATTGATGAAATTAATTAATAAAGGATAATTAATTTGTGTGATTAGTTAATCAAGGTAATTAATTTAGGAATAATTAATTTAAGGATAACTAATTAAGGGTTAATTAATTAATGTAATTAATTTTAAGGATAATTAATTAAGGGCTAATTAATTAATATAATCAATTAAGAATAATTAATTAAAGAATAATTAATTAAAGAATAATTGAATAATTAAGAGTTAATTATTTAATGATTAGAGATTAGTTAATTTATAATTAATGTTGATTAATTAATAATTTAAAAGTTAATTGATTCTTTAAGGTTAATTAATTAAAATAATTTGTAATTGATTAATTAACCTAGATTAGTGATTAATGTGATTAAATTAATCAGATGATCAACTAATCTTACTTATGGATGTTTGGATGCCATTGAATGTTGAATTGTTTGATATCCCTTATATGTGATGCTGAATTATTTTGGTTCGAGCTGTGATGAATGTAATTATCTGTGATGAATGTAATTTATTATCTGTAATAAATTTACCTTTTCTATGAATTTGTGAATGAAGATAAGCGTTATAGATTATACCGCTTATCAATATTGATATGATTGAATCTGTGATGATTGATGTTGCTGCACTATTATGTGAAACCCCTGGACAACACCTTACACTCACAAATACGGATTGCACGAGGAAATTGATTAAGTCATAGATTTTTGAAATGGTTTTAAAGTTGAATTTTGAATCTAAATGATTTCAGAAATGGATTTGGGTTAAATATAAAAAGCTTTTGAAAAGGAGTTTTAAGGTAAAAGTTATTTTGAATAACTTGATAATGTTTTGAAATTTAAATTATTTAATTTGAATTTGAATTCAAGATTTGAAATTGAACTCTATATTTGAAAATTATGGTTTAAAAAGGTTATACAAGTTATAGATGTGTTTATATGTGTTTTAAACCATTTTAAAAGCATTATTTTGGAAATTTAAAATTAATCCGAGTTTGAAAGACTTTAACTCGTGCAAATGTAATCGGACTTTTCCGAAACGAAAACTATTTGTTTTCAATTACTAATAGCTTTCATATAAAGAATAGGTTTCCAATTTGTGTTGGAAGATTTCAAGATTGAAATGAAATTGAAACAGTTTTGAGAACTATGAATAAATCATTGTGAAAGATGGTTGGACCTTGTTTTGAAATTAAAGAGGCTTTAAATGGTGTATCTTTTATATATAAAAGTTTTTAAATGTAATTGTTTTGAAATTGAAAAGGATCTAAAAGATGTTTCTTTTGTATAAAAATATTTGAATTGGAAATGGTTTTGAAAACTATGAATCGAATTTTTGGTCAATAATTGGATGAGACAATCCAATTTGAAAAATAAATTTTTTTGAAATATGTGAATGAATCTTTGTGAAAAATGTGTGAACTTTGTGAAATGAATTATTTTGTTTAAATATTTGGAAATGGTAATTTGTTTAAACCATTTGAAAGAAAAGTTTGGGTTTTAAGTTGTGACTTAACTGAGATCCCATATCCATATGTTTTTAAATGTTGCACTCATTATTCGGTTTAGACGAAAGAGGACCTTGTGTCATATAACCCATTTCGAATAATGATATGACGATGTGGATAGCATTTGAAGACCGGTGGTGGAGATCGGGTATTTTCGAAAACGATAGGATAACCCGTCGATTGTCTCTGCACTGAGTCGCGCTGGTATAGAGACCTCCATATGTGATGGGGAGTCCGATCGGGATTGTGAATACCCGGATTTGCAAGGGCTTCTTTGGAAGTGCTTTCGGTTCTGTTCGAACCCGGAACAGACTTGTATGGATGTGTGTCTGACATTACACTTTGAGATGTAAAGCTGGTTTCTATCAAATACATTTCTGTTTGGTTGCGGAGAATTTATTCTCTTAGCTTAACACCCTTCTCTGAGACGTACGAGCTCAGAGGTTATGTTGATCAATTCCCAATTTGGTAATGTGGCATATGAAGTGCTGCTGATCATTTATTGATAAAAGCATGACTTTGTGAAAAAGTGTAGCTTCGTGCACGTGACTTCGTCGAGTCTTACAACCCGGTAATGGTCGAAACAGGAATCGTGGCAGCAAAGTTATTTGGGGGTATCTTCCCCTGAGGGTATGACCATTTCCTTCTGGATAAAAAGTAGCATCATGGTATGGAGCCTGGATATTTACTTATGTTGATTTTGAAAGTGGTATCATGGTGTGGAGCCCAGACACTTTACTGTGTGGTTGTTGGCGACGAGGCCTCGGATAAAGATCGGTAACGACTGGGGGATGGCATACTCGTGTCAGTAGTTACTTTCGGGCAGGGGTAACCCGGCCTTGTGTAGCAGAGATCCGGTTAGGTTCTCGGGGACGTCCCTCCAGAGGCGTTCCATTTTGTGTGGGAAGTTCCTTTGCCTGACCTTTTGTTGGAAATCCATTCATCCAATACACGCCTTGTATGGTTTTAGTTGTAGAACCTGCCATCTAATATGGTAGCTATAGTAGGCATACTATAATGATACGTATGCTGGCTAAGATTAATATTATACTTTCGTAATGTTTTCTGCACTATGCACTAATAATAATATTAAATGGTTTTCGCGTATCAAGCATTTTTGACTGTCATAAGGAGAAATCTCCTCCAAGTTTGCGTTTGCATTGTGTGTGTGGTGGGAGGCCTTATGACAGTTTCATTTTCCAAAAGCATAGCGGTTTTCAATTGTAAATTCTTTTGTTGTTTGTTTTAAAGATAAAACTGTTTTTTTTGCTCACACGAGTCCCATGACTGATCCGGAGTTTATTGTTCCTTTCCTAAACTCTAGGTGCCCACAATTTTCCACACAAACAGTCTAGAGTTGGTTTTTTCAGATAGTCGAGTAGTAGGTGTAGATTCGGTAGTTTTCAGTCTTTGAGATTCATCTTCAGTCTTTGGATGACTCACCTTGCTTTAGTACAACTTGATGGGGGTTCGAGCTAGCTTTGGATTGGAGATGGAGCTTTTGGAGTTCGGCATTGAAGTCATTGTCTTTCCGCTGCTGTTGTCTCTGTTATTTTCTTATACCTATCTTCGATATGTTGATTGTCATTTGTATTTGATATTCAGTTGTATCGGATATTGTGTCAATGTTGTATATTGATATATTCTTTTTCTTCCATTGTGTTGTACTTAATGTGTTATAAGGTCCAACGAACCAGATTCGGCGTTTGAACTGTGGCATTTGAATACTGGTGAAGTATTCGGTGTCGATTTTCGAAGGTCGAGTCAGGGTCGTCACATTTGGTATCAGAGCTGAAGGTTGAAACTTTAGCTCAGGAGTATAACACATTAGGCAACTCATTAGAGATAGGGTGAAATATACCTTAGAATGAGTATATCCCTAAGATATTCGTCTGTATGCCTCAATAAACTCTCTTACTATCCATGGATTGTAAGTATGAGTGCAAGAAGGGGAGGAGATAAGGGACAGGGAAGTACCAGTACAAATGATCAATACCCTGCAACAACAAGGAAATAACTTTCTCTATCGATCTCCTTTGTTAATCATCCAATTTCAAAATTCTTTGATATCTTCATGGCAGCTGCAAGGAGAAGCTTCGGTGTGGTGATGGCCTTGCGAATCATTGTAGAAAAGATTCTAATTCCTATCTCATATTCTCTTCATCAAATTTCTATCATCTTTTCGTTTTTAAACTTTAACGAAATTGAAATTTTATTGCAACAAATTGGTAAATTAAATATGAAGTTGAATATGAAGATTGTATTGATAAAACGATTTCGATTAAAACCAAAGTTTGAAATTTTTTTTGTAATTTCTGGTGAGTATCAAAGTTCGAAGAGGGACAAGTTAATATATAATTTGGGGTATTCCAACTTGAGTTTGATATCCATATCTTGTGTTTAAGAGTTATGGAAGATTAAATCCATATATCTATTGTCCGGGTCTCAATATATTCTACGAATGGTTAGTTATTCTTTGGACCAACCAATACCCTTGCATATTCTTAGATCGGGTGGCCCGAGTATCTTGTGAAATATTGAAAGAGTTTGTTATCGTATCTATTGTTGATGTTCTGATTTGGTAAGCCAAATGCAGAATATATATTCAGCTTAATCTGGTGATTCATCTCTCAATCTTTCTGTATTTCTTTGTTGTCTCCCTGATTTCGAATTTCGAGTACGAAATTTTCTTAAGGGGGAGAATTTGTAACGATCCCGTTTTTGAGTCGAATTTAAATTGAAAGTTAATATAAATTTTGGGTTTTAATTGTGAATTTAATTGAATTTTTTCCAAATTAAATAAGTTATATGTTTATATATATATATATATATATGGATTTTAATTTGAAATATGGTTTTGAAATTTAATAAATATATTGGAAATAAAAATTTGATTTAATAAGTAAATTAGATTTAAAAAGCTTTATAAATTAAGGATTATATATGTATGAATATTTATTAATTGTTTTCAATTCATTTTCTACATAAATTGTATAAGTAAAAGTGATTGAAAAAATGTATGTAAAAAAAGTGTACAACATTTAAACTATAATAAGTATAATTTAAATATATATATGTATGTATGTATGTATCTTTTGGAACATATGTTAATATGAAAAGAAATGTTTTGTAAATATAAAGCTGAGAAGGTTTAAAACAAAAATATACAAAATAATTTACATTAGGGATTTAAACATAAAATTGTAAACTTGTAACACTTGTACATAAATTTTTAGCATGAATAACACTTGTTAAGTAATTGTTTAATGAAATAAACGAGTGGCAAACAAAAAGAATTAAAAACATACAAAATATATGAAAACAAAGAAAGAAATCAGATTTTTCATTTTCATTTTTAAATCTGAGAATAAAATCTCAAACAACTCAAACTTGATCAAAAGAAGAAATCAAAATCTAGTTTTCAAAAGATTAATAGCAACCAAACCTGTTTTCAACACAAGCTAAACAATCAAGCTTCAGTTTCAGCTTGATCAAGCAAAGAAAAATCAAAACTTTGTGCAACTAAGTCAAAACCTGGGAACAATGATTCAAATGAAACAAGTTCAAAATCAGTTCCCTTCTCAGTTTTCAAAGCTATAAATCCGAAAGAAAAACCTGAAACAAAGTCAGGTTCAGAATCAAACCTGAAACAATCAAGTGCAACTCATCATCAACCTGAAAACCTGAAATAATTGAAATAAAGTTTTTCCAAGTTTTTAAAAGATTGGAAATCAAGAAAAGATAAATGGAATGAAAGTTCAAAAGCAAAAAGGAAATCAAGCATGCAACAAATATCAGGCTATCCTATGTCTTAATTAGGTGAGCAAACTCATTGAATTTCCCTTTATATATTGATGTCTGTGATTGATGCTTGAACCTGTTATGCAAAAAATGTTGTTTGAGTTGTTACTTAGGCTTTCATGCTGTGTACATATATATGTAATGGGTGTGCATGCCTTTATGTGTATAGATATGTTTTCTGTTGAGTAACAGGTTAACTAAATTCAAGGAAAAAAATCATATCTTCGTATTTAAAACATTTTAGACTATGATTTCTGAAAGAAAATTGTTTATAACAATGTAAAGCAACTTATAAAAATAATTTTAGGTTGAAATAATAAGTGGATATGGTGAAAATATTTATTTACAGTTAAATTAAAATGAATCAGAAAATTCGAGTGTTTAAATTTTTTAATCTGACAACATAAGCATGTTCATATTTCAAATTTATGATTTTTGGTGGAAATCTTATTATTTTTAAATAAGTGATGGCCGTGAATTTTTAAGTTGATCAGAATTGGCATCATTGGCAATTTCCGTCGATCGGCGAAGCTATACCCGTCGAAATTTGGGCCAGCAGTGGCGTGAGGTCTGTGGATCAATAGAAAAATAGTGTATGATTTTTTTAGTGCATTGATGAAGTCAGCCGAGGTTGATTTAGGGTTTAACCACCTAGAGTTGCCAATGAAGTAAATGGAGGCGATTTATTGTGGTCGAGGCGATTCAGGTCATCGGACCTAGGGGAATGGAAGGAAGAAACGGTGGCGGTGGTTCAGGCTAAATCGCGCAACCTCCGGTGGATGTGATCGTCGTCATGGTGAAGCTTTTGTTGATCTGTGGGTTTCCAGTTTTTGATCAAATAGCTCGTTTTCTTTTTTGTCGTCGAATTCATCAATTCATAGGGTTGTGCTAGTCGAAAGGATTGTCTATGACTTATTGACGTCGGTGAAGATGATCGGAGGCAATCTGATCACTTGTGCATATGTACAGGTGATGGTAGTGTAAGTGGATTTGGGTTTCAGGGAGAAGAACTTTGCCTTGGGGTTAGTCTCGAGTAGGAAGAGATTGGGCTCGAGTTTACTCTTGCGTACATGAATGTATATAGTGCAACAATTTTTAAATTTTAAACAAGTTTTTTTTTATAAAAAACTGAGGCTTGGGGAAAATTTTGAGTTTTGCTCCAGTATTATCTCGAGAATGAAGTGTTCTGGCTCGGGTAATTTAAGGATGGGCTCGGATTTTTCCTGTGCAAGTTAATATATTTTTCAAAAGCAAAAGAAGCTAAGTTTTATAGCAAAAGCAATAAAAGTTTTAAAGGTAAATTTTTTAATAAGTTTTCTAAAAAAAGTTTTAAACTTGAATTTAAAATTCAAATATGATTTCAAAATAATTGATGTGGTTTTGAAATAAATTCTATATTAAATTAATTATTAAACCTTTGAAAGTTTTCAAATGTAATTAATTGAAGTGATTAAATGTATAATTAAGTAATGATTTAGTTTTAAATCTTGGGTAATTAAAGTTTGATTTATTACTTAATAATAAGAGGGGTTAACTAAATAAATTAAGGAATAATTAATTGATGAAATTAATTAATAAAGGATAATTAATTTATGTGATTAGTTAATCAAGGTAATTAATTTAAGAATAATTAATTATAGATAATTAATTAAGGGTTAATTAATTAATGTAATTAATTTTAAGGATAATTAATTAAGGGCTAAATAATTAATGTAACCAATTAAGGATAATTAATTAAAGAATAATTGAATAACTAAGAGTTAATTATTTAATGATTAGAGATTTAATTCATTTATAATTAATGTTGATTAATTAACAATTTAAAAGTTAATTGATTATTTAAGGTTAATTAATTAAAATAATTTGTAAATGATTAATTAACTTGGATTAGTGATTAATCTGATTAAATTAATCAGATGATCAATTAATCTTACTTATGGATGTTTGGATGCCAGATTAAATTAATCAGATGATCAATTAATCTTACTTATGGATGTTTGGATGCCACTGAATGTTGAATTGTTTGATATCCCTGATATGTGATGCTGTGTGTTATGAATTATTTTGATTCGAGCAGTGATGAAAGTAATTTATTTATCTGTAATAAATTTACCTTATCTGTGAATGAAGATGAACTTTATAGATTATACACGCTTATCAATATTGATATGATTGAATCTGTGATGATTGATGTTGTTGCACTATTATGTGAAACCCTTTGACTACACCTTACACACACAAATATGGATTTCACGAGGAAATTGGTTAAGTCATAGATTTTTGAAATGGTTTTAAAGTTGAATTTTGAATCCAAATGATTTTGGAAATGGATTTGGGTTAAATATAAAAATCTTTTGAAAAGGAGTTTTAAAGATAAAAGTTATTTTGAATAACTTGATAAAGTTTTGAAATTTAAATAATTTAATTTGAATGTGAATTCAAGAATTGAAATTGAACTCCATATTTGGAAATTATGGTTTAAAAAGGTTATACAAGTTATAAATGTGCTTATATGGGTTTTAAACCATTTTAAAAGCATTATTTTGGAAATTTAAAACTAACCCAAGTTTGAAAGACTTTAACTCGTGGAAATGTAATCGGATTTTTCCAAAACGAAAACTATTTGTTTTCAATTAATAATAGCTTTCATGTAAAGAAAGGGTTTCTAATTTGTATTGGAAGATATCAAGATTGAAATGAAATTGAAACGGTTTTAAAAACTATGAATAAATCTTTGCGAAAGATGGTTGGACCTTGTTTTTAAATTAAAAATGCTTTTAAATGGTGTATCTTTTATATATAAAAGATTTGAAAGGGAATTGTTTTGAAATTGAAAAGGACCTAAAAGTTGTTTCTTTTGTATAGAAATATTTGAAATGAAAATGATTTTGAAAACTATGAATCGAATCTTTGGTTTAATAATTGGATGAGATAATCCAATTTGAAAAAGAAATTCTTTTTCGAAATCTGTGAATAAATCTTTGTGAAAAATGGGTGAACTTTGTGAAATGAATCATTTTGTATAAAGATTTGGAAATGGTAATTTGTTTAAACCATTTGAAAGAAAAGTTTGGGTTTTAAGTTGTGACTTAACTAAGATCCCATATCCATATGTTTTTAAATATTGCGCTCATTATTCGGTTTAATCGGGAGAGGATCTTGTGTCATATAACCCTTTCTGAATATTGATACGAGGATATGGATAGCATTTGAAGACCGATGGTGAAGATCGGGTATTATCGAAAACGATAGGATAACCGGTCGATTGTCTCTACACCGAGTCACGCCGGTATAGAGATCTCCATATGTGATGGGGAGTCCGATCGGGAATGTGAATACCCGGATTTGCAAGGGCTTCTTTGGAAGTGCCTTCGGTTCTGTTCGAACCCGTAATAGACTTGTATGGATGTGCGTCTGACATTACACTTTGAGATGTAAAGCTGGTTTCTATTAAATACATTTCTGTTTGGTGGCGGAGAATTTATTCTCTTAGCTTAACACCCTTCTCTAAGACGTCCGAGCTCAGAGGTTATGTAGTTGATGGTTACTAGTGATACATTCCCAATTTGGTGATGTGGCATACAAAGTGCTACTGATCATTTATTGATAAAAGCATGACTTTGTGAAAGAGTGTTGCTTTGTGGACGTGACTTCGTCGAGCCTCACAACCCGGTAATGGTCGAAACAGGAATCGTGGCAGCAAGGTTATTTGGGGGTAGCTCCACCTGAGGATATGACCATTTCCTTCTGGATAAAAAGTAGCATCATGATATGGAGCCTAGTTATTTACTTATGTTGATTTTGAAAGTGGTATCATGGTATGAAGCCCAGATACTTTACTGTGTGGTTGTTGGTGACGAGGCCTCGGATAGAGGTCGGTAACGACCGGGGGATGGCATACTCGAGTCAGTATTTACTTCCGGGCAGGGGTAACCCGGCCTTGTATAGCAGAGATCCGGTTAGGTTCTCGGGGACGTCCCTCCATATGTGTTCCATTTTGTGTGGGAAATTCCTTTGCCTGACCTTTTGTTGGAAATCCAATCATCCAATACGCGTCTTGTACGGTTTTGGTTGTAGAACCTGCCATCTAATATTGTAGCTATAGTAGGCATACTATAATGGTACATATGCTGGCTAAGATTAATATTATACTTTCGAAATGTTTTCTGTACTATGCATTAATAAATTATCAAATGGTTTTTGCATATCAAGCATTTTTGACTGTTATAAGGAGAAATCTCCTCCAAGTTTGCATTTGCATTGTGTGTGTGGCAGGAGGCTTATGGCAGTTTCATTTTCCAAAAGCCTAGAGGTTTTCAATTGTAATTTCTTTTGTTGTCTGTTTTAAAGATAAAACTGTTTTTGTTTGCTCACACCAGTCCCATGACTGACCCAGAGTTTATTGTTCCTTTCCTAAACTCCTGGTGCCCACAATTTTCTACACGCGCAGTCTAGAGTTGGGTTTTTCAGATAGTCGAGTAGTAGGTGTTGATTCGGTAGCTTTCAGTCTTTGGGATTCTTCTTCAGTCTTTGGATGACTGATCTAGCTTTAGTACAACTTGATGGGGGTTCAAGCTAGCTTTGGATTGGAGATGGAGTTTGGCATTGAAGACATTGTCTTTCCGCTACTGTTGTCTCTGTTATTGTCTTGTACCTATCTTGGATATATTGATAGTCATTTGTATTTGATATTCAGTTGTATCAGATAATGTATCAATGTTGTATATTGATATATTCTTTTTCTTCCGCTGTGTTGTTGTACTTAATATGTTATAAGCTCCGGCGAACTAGATTCGACGTTTGAATCTACGGCATTTGAATACCGGTGAAGTATTCAGTGCTGATTTTCGAAGGTCGAGTCAGGGTCGTTATAGTAACTATGTGATTAATTAAATAGTTAATTAACATAGTTTGTAATTAATTAATGTTAATTAAGCAGTGTTACTTAATCAAATAATTTATTTTTTTTAGAAATTAATTCTAAAATTACGTGACTAATTAATTTTGCTTGTGGATGATTGGATTTTATTGAATGCCTTGAATTGTTTGATATCTCTGGTATGTAATGTCCTGTGATATGAATTGTTTTGGATTGAGCTATGAAATGTGATTTATTTATCTGTGAAAAATTTACTTGTTCATCTGTGAATGAAAGTTAAGCGTTATAAGATATTGTTGTGCTTGAATATATGATGGTTGATATTTTATTGTTGCCTGTAAAACCCCTGGACTACACCACACACACAAAAATATCTATCTCACGGGACATTGGTTAAGTCATGGGTATTTTAAATTTAAATATTATTTTATTTATAAGTTAAATTTTGAATCCAAAATGGTTTGGAGGTGATTTGGGTTAAACTTTTGAAAAGAAAATTTTGGAATTAAAATTATTTTGAATTTAATATGGCTAGTTACAGTTTTGAAATTAAAATAATTTAATTTGAATTTGAATTCAGGATTTAAAGTTGAATTCTATATACATATAAATGTTTATTTGGAAACTATGGCTTAAAGGGATTATACAAGTTTTATGGATTTTAAACCATTTAAAGTATTTTAAATGAATTATTTTGGGAATTTGAATTTAACTCAAATAGAACTTGCCGGGTGTACGGCAGTTCGCTAATTTCCGTATTTATACTTTAAAAGGCTATAACTTGTGCATCTTTGATCAGATTTTTCCAAAACGAAAAACCTTTGTTTTCAAATAATAATAGCTTTCATATAAATGCAGAATTTCCATTTTTTTTGAAAATATTTCGAGTTGTGGGTAAATCATGGAAATAGTTTTGAAGGCTATGAATGAATCTTTGTTAAAGATTGGCGAACCTTGTTTTCAAATTGAAGAGGATCTTAAAGATGAATCTTTTGTTTAAAAGATTAAAAGTGGAAATTTGTTTAAAGAATTCAAAAGGAAAGGTTTTGGGCTATAAATTGTGATTAATTTAGATCCCAATGCATCCATATGTTTTAAAAATAAGCGCTCATTATTCGGTTTAGCCGGGGAAGGACTTTATGTCATAAAACCAATTCCGAATTAATGATACGACGAAATGGATAGCATTTGAAGATGGTGGTGAAGACCGGGTATTTTCGAAAGCGAAAGGATTATCTGTCGAATGTCTTTGCACCGAATGGCCCCGGTATAAAGATTTTGATTACCCTATGTGTTGGGGAGTCCGGACGTGATTAAGGAATATCCGGATTTTCAAGGACTTCTTTTGAAGTGCCTACGACTCCATTCAAACCTAGGATGGACTTGTATGGATGTATGTTTGACGTTAAGCTTTGAGATGTAAAGATGGTTTCTATCAAATGCATTTCTGTTTGGCGGCGGAGAATTTATTCTCTTAACTTAACACCCTTCTCTGTGATATATGAGCTCAGAGGTTATGTGGTTAATATTTACTAGTGATATATTCCCAATTTGGTAATGTGGCATACTAAGTGTTGATCATTGGTTGATCGAAGCATGGCTTTTGTGAAAAGCATAGCTTTATGGGATGAGACTTGATCGAACCTCACACCTCGAAAATGGTTGAAACAGGAAGGATGCAACAAGGTTGCAGGGGTCGTGCCCCTTAGGGTATGTGCATTTCCTTCTGGATAAAAAGTGATATCATGGTATGTATCCCAGATATTTAACTTATGTGGTTGTTGGAATTTTGTTGTTGTTGGCACCTCGAAATAGGTCGGTGACGACCGAGGGATGGCATACTTGTGACAGTTAGTACCTAGTTATAGAGGTAACCTGGCCTTGTGTTGGCAGAGATTCGGTTAGGTTCTCGAGACTTCTCTCCAGAGGCGTCCCATTCGGAAAGGATTAGCCTTGGCTGTTTGTTGGAAATCCAATCACCCAATATGCGCCTTGTACGGTTTTAGTTGTAGAACCTGCCATCTAATATGGTACCTATAGAAGGCATACTATAATGGTAGGTATGCTGGCTAAGATTAATATTATACTTTCGAAATGATTTTTACACTATGTACTAATGATAATATCAAAAGAATTTTCGCCTATCAAACATGTTTGACTATCATAAGGAGAAATCTCCCCCAAGTGTACGATTGCATTGTGCATGTGCCGGGAGGCCTTACGGTAGTTTCATTTTCCAAAAAGTATAGCGAATTTTTTTATTCTTTTTGTTCAAGATAAACTAATTTTGTTTGCTCACACTAGTCCTATGACTGACCTGGAGTTTATTGTTTCCTTTCTAAACTCTGGGTGTCCACAATTTTCCACATGGGCAACGTAGAGTCAGGTTATCAGATAGTCAGCTTATAGGTGTAGCTTTTGGCAGTTTTTGGAGCCTTTGGATTTGGCAATCGCATACTTCATCGAACTTGCTATATTGCAGCATGTGTGTGGTTTGAGCTTTTTGGTTTAAAGTCTTTGGAGCTTTGGCAATGGAGTAGTAGTCTGTTGGATTCTATCTCTCTTTCTCTCTTGAAGATCATGTTGGAGATTTCTTTCCGCTGTTGTATTTTTGCTCTGATATTGATATTTTATTTGTATCAGATTGTTGTATCCATTTGTGTATCAATAAAAAAATTCATTTTTTTCTGTTGTATTGTTATCACCTAATGTTGTTATAAGCTCCGACGAACCAGACTCAACATTTGAATCTTCAGCATTCGAATATGAGTGATGTATTTGATGTCGATTTTCGAGCGCTGAATCCGGGTCGTCACAGTTACTCTTTGTAAGTAATTGTCACTCAAATGGGGATACTCTTATATGTGATGATACTAGCTATGATGAGTGTATTATAGTCACGTGGTGACTTATGTGTATAGTCATGTGTCGACGTGCGATTAGATGACTAGTATATTATTGCCAAGTGGTGATTTATACAAAGCCTTGTGTTGGTTTTTTGACTACAACTATATGTGGGTATTGGATATGAGTATTATATGCCATCCACTTGTCGCCAACTCCCTTCATGGTTCCGGGAATGAACTAGATTAGCCGGTATCCACTCTGACAGCCTGATTGTATGGTCGCGCCCCAGATCCGCAACACCGTTGTTGAATATTTTGGATGCGCATCATAGGATTGGTAGTTGGTAGGGTAGATGCCTTATAGCCCTTGTGTTTCATAAGCCAACAGTCTTATAGCTAAGCAGGGTCGTGACTACGGCTATGCATAGGCGAGCCACCGGTGGATGGGGTCACGATATCCATTGAGGTAGCTAAGACTGTAGGGATAGATGGTATTTACAGGAGGCGAGTAGTCCAGGGTCCGTAGAGCATACTGCATGATGTCAACCTTCCTTTCCGGTTCAGGGTTATGTATGTGTTGTGGATTGGAATATATTATTCATTATCTCATGATGTGGCTATACTAGAGACTATGTGTCTAAAGTTTAGTCAGTACCCATATATCCATAGTATTCTGATTCTTTCATATATGGAGAGATGAGATTATATCTGGATAAGTTACCAGAATATGGTGGATCCTTAAAACTTTTATTATGTGTTGATAGGCCACATATCAATATGTGTTGACGGTGATCCTTTTATCATTGATATTGATTCATATATTTCGTTATTGTTGTAAGATAATTTGATGATATTTCATTAACGATGGTTTTTTTATTTTAATAATGATTTCTGGATTTGGATGATTCACCCATCAGATTTGATGTTCTTGAATTCTGATTTGGTTTTCTTTGAGATGGGGGATGACATCTTTATATTTGTTTTTGTGACATTTGAAATTATATAACACGTGGAAATTTGCTTATGCTATTGTGATTATATACAATACATATATTGCGTATTTATTTATGTTATGCGTGTTATTATATTATTACTAATAAATTAGATTATAAACATTTTATGCTATAATATAGTCATATTCTGTCATGTGTGTTATTTATAATACTCAGGTCAGCCCAAGATTGTAACGGCCAGTTTTTCCGTACCTTTTGTATCGACAATAAACCACACATGTCCAACTCAAATTGCACGAAAAGACGGATCATTAAGGGTAGAAATAAAATAAAGACAGAACAGAACTTCACTAGAGTGCAATAACAATAATAACCTTTATAGCCGAAAATTTTAAAAAACAATATCAGAGTCTAACCTAGATTCAACCTAGACAGTTATAAACCGCTGTCCTCACAAATGCTGAAAACAACAAAACAAATGCAATAGATGTAGCGGATAATAGAATACGTCCATACGATGATGAAGATCTCCAGCTCTCCTTTGGAAACTCCAGCCATCTTTAACTAAATCTGAAACTACTCGGATCTGACCCGAGTATTATAAATACCCAGATTAGGCTTGATAAATCAGTGTGAGATACTCGAAAATTTTAAATGCATAGATCATGACGATGATATGAAAACCTTTGAAATGAAGGTATCTCGTAAGACCATGCCCATACATAAATACGGACAGGTTTTTACCTTATGATAACCAAAACACTTTTATTACCAAAATAATTTATATTATCTTTAATAACATTCTTTTGGAAAACATCTTTCAAATAAACTTATTCAGATAAGGTATCAATATACGGACCAAGTCTAAGGTAATATATCCCGACAGGGTCAACGGAATATACTGAACGTAATATATGATACCAAAAGGGGTAGCTGAAATGTTTGCAAGTTATTATCGCTATTTTGGGACTACAATCAAAACCATAAATCTCGTATTAAATCATTATTTTTTGGTAACCAAAAGTCTAGGGGTATATTATTAAAGCTCTAAATTCTAGCTTTCAACTAATTGATTTTATATGGAATATCATATAGTCATATCGTGTAATTCTAATCACAAGATATTTAGATTTTAGTTTTACTAAGCTAAATGACAAATAATCCTTAATTTCTGACCCAAAATAATAATATCCCCTTTAATATTTAAAATAAAAACCAAAGGTAAAATTATTTCATTTACCATCTTTTAAATAAAATTTATGACATTAACAAATACGCACTCACATATATAATACCCTCTTAACTCATTCTTGGGTGTTACTAACGCCATCTCTAATGGGCTACTCATCCTAGGATATTAATAATCCTACCTCTTATGACACTTACCACTATTAGGCTTTGGTGTTCACTCAACCAAAAGCTTTTGAATTGTTGGTGCCAAGAGACCGGGATCATATTTATCTAAAAACCACTTAACATCTTTTATTTGATGATTGGTACGAAGGAACCAGGATCGAATTTGACTAATTCTTATTCCAAGAACCGGGTATCGTATTTTCTTGATTATGTTCAGCATGATAGGGGTTTCTCGCTTTGTGAACAGTGAAAAAGCTTAGACTCTTACCCCTACATGTCTCTAGTGTGAAAAGGTTGGTTGATAGTCGAGAGGCTTGCTGTAAAAGCAGATTCGAGGTACCACATGTAGTCACATCCATGTTGATAAGCTGGAGTCTCCATATGTTGAAAAGTAGAAGGGTAGCAGGATGGTTGAAAAACCTAACGGGGCAGGTCCGAAAAACCTGTTCGTTCACTTGGTATCAAAGCAGAAGGTTAAGCAGGAACCTTGGCTTTGGTAGGGGTAAAGACCATCAGAGATAGGGTTAGTAATACCCTAGCATGAGTGACTCATTGGAGATAGGGTTAGTAACACACCAGAATGAGTTTGAGTGTATTACATATGAGTGTGTATTTGTTAGTGACTAATAAATTGTTTTGTGTTGATTTATCTGTTGATTGATTTATGGGTTCTGATCGATGCCCCTAATCAACGTTATCGATGAGGGTTCCTAAACATTTAAATAAGGCGAAACAACACACTGATTTTGAGAAAATTGGTAAATAAAATAATTTTACCTAGGATTATATTTTGAATATAAAGCATATATTTTGAAAAATTATATAGTTAGAAACTAGGATTAGTGAAATTTAAATATGAACTCTTGTGATTAGAATTTCACAGTTTGACTATAAGATGTTTCATAAAGATAATAGATAAGTAAAAAAAATCTGATAAGGTAATTATGATCTTTAAATACTTATTTCAAAATAATAAATTAAAAATGATAATGTTGAGTTACTATCATAAATTGATCAATTATGTGATTTAAAAGTTTAAGTACAAATACCTTGTGAATTATTTTTCACGATTTGACTATAAAGTGTTTGATAATAAGATTTGTTTAAGGAATGAACATATAATATAATAATGTAATAGAAAACGACTGTGTAAAAAGATAAATATAAAAGGAATGAGAATTTAAATTCGAGTAATGGAATTTTGGAAATTTAAATGAAGATAATTAATATAAGACAAAATGAATTTATACAATAGGTTTATAAAGTAATCTCTAAAGGATTTTGAAAATGGAATTATTTCAAATATAAAGTGGTATTTTGTGATAACTAGTTTGGTTGGCTCGAAATAAACTAAAAAAAGGGCAAGAAATGTGTCCGGATGGTAAGCATTTCTCTTAAGTATTAGTCTACTTGTTAAGAGGATATATGATACTATTGTAGTACCCAGTTTCTTGGATTGTTTTGGAGTTACTCGATCTATATAACTTCTTAAGTTAAGGAAATAATGGGAATCATTGATTAGTAATCTTTATAAAAGTGTTTAAACTAAAGATTAACTGGGATCACTAATTGATAAAAGAGTGGAATTTTCGATGATTTTGGACAGTCGAAAATTTTAGAATCATACGTAACTCAAAGCTAAGAAATTGATAAAAGATTGTGAAATACTTTGAGTAAATGAAATAAGATAATCATAATTTATGAATCTGATTTATAAGAAAAAAAGGATTTAAGAGTTAAGAGAATGAGGATTTGGATAGGGGTGGTTTCAAAATTTGTTTTTTTCAAAGCTAGAAAATTAATAATGGTATTAAATAAGAAATAAGTTTTATAGCTTATGAATTTGGGATAATAGTAAATTACAACAAAATCTAAATTTATTAGATAGACGGATTTAAGTAAAACCAATTTGGGATTTGTATATGTTGTTAGGATGTAACGGTATATCAAAAAAATAAAGATTTAAGTCATGAACTATTTAAGTAAAATATTGAATTTTGAAAAAGGTAATTATAACCGGGAAAATGTTTTATTAGAATTCTAGCATTAATTAAGAATTTGGACTTACGTCTTTAAAAGTGATTGATTTGCATATATTATAAGATGAAAAAACTTAAGTGATGGTTTTACGAAATGATTCATGAACAATATTAGTGTTAATGAAAATATACTAAAAAAATATGAATGTGAAAAATAAAGGATGTAAATAAAGAGAATTTGGTATAACTGAGGAAAAAAAACCAATAGGAATAAATACATAATTTATACGTAAACCAATAGGAATTTGCCACCAGTCCCTAGAGTTGAAATTTACCATATTTAAAGAGGCAGTAGTGCTCTGCTATGAAAATCATTGATTTACAAGAATATGATTTGAAGTTAAGATAGAAATCTTTGTTAAGATTTATTGAATGATTTGGGAAAATATTTCCTAAGTTAAAAATTATAACTTGAATATAAGAAATCCTTGATTAAGATTAAAAGAATGATTTGAAAAGGTTTTCCTAAGTAAAAGAGAAAATGATTTGGAAACATTCCAGGATTTACGAAGGGTTTAAATAAATCAAATGATTTAATAAATGAGGCTTAATGATTCCATATACTCTTGAAAAGAAAATGGAATAAATTGAGGAGAATATATATCTAAGGAAGATATTTGATTTAAATAAAAGATGAAGTAATTGATTGATGATTGATGTCCACTTATGAACTCAACATCTTTTTATCGATAATTGGCTTCGAATGAACTGGGGTCAGATTTGGGTGATTTCTATTCGAAAACCACTTCGAACCAATGTATAAGTTCGAAAGTGAAGATATATTGAAGATGATGATTATTGAAGAATAAGTATCTTCATAGCATGGGGACTGCTTGTTGACATGCTCTGGATTGCTCCAATTATAGAGTTATTTATAGCAGTGGTCTCCTCGCTGTGTAGATTTTTTCAGATTGCAAGAGCTTCTCACCTAGTAATGGCCGAGGAAAGTTCCTTCGATTTCGGTCAGTCCTAGAACGAACTTTTATGGACGAATGTCTGACATTACATTTCTGGGACACAATGTTTAACTTTTAGAAATGTACATCTGCATGGTGGCGGCAAAGACAACTTCTCTTAGCTTAGCTCCCTTCTCTAAGACATACGTGCTCATAGGTTGAATGCTTGTGAGTGTCAAATAGTGATCAAAGGAATGGTTGTGTGGCATTCAAAGTGGAACTTGTTTTGATCTAAAGCGTGGCTTTATGAAAAACAAAGCATGGTTTTGAAGAAATTGAGGGTAGCCTCACATCCCGAAAGACGATATGGGATACTATGGGTCTAACAGACAGAAAATTCGGAATAAATGAGTATGTACGGTGGCGTCCAATACGTTGGGCCCTTTGGGGGAAACATCCCTTAAGGCATTTATTTCCCCCATTTTGATAAAGTGGTTAGCTTGAGAAAAGAAGGAAAATACCGGTTATCGGTGTAGTATAGCAAGTATAGTTCCAAGTGACTAGCTTGAGAAAGGCGATTAAGGCATCGCGGGAACTATGTTTGTTATGAAGATCCTCGGTCTTCAATAATCATCATGTTCAACATGTCTTCCTTGGATATCAATCATCAATCAATTACTTCATTTGTTATTTAATCCAAATATCTTCCTTGGATATATATATATATATATATTCTTTTCAATTTATTCCATTTCTTTTCAAGAGTATATGGAATCGTTTGAAAGTGTGCGTGCAGTACTAAGAATCGTGTAATATAATATATAAATGCGGAAACTGATAATAGCAGTAAAATAAAAATTAAAGTAAGCACACCAGGAATTTTTATACTGGTTCGAAATTCCCGTTCTACTTCCAGTCCTAGAATATCCTTTGGATTTAGACTAAAGCCCTTACTTAACCCGAAGGAATAGGTATATCACACCTAAGCAGCCGAACAGGAATTTTTCCGCCTCAACAGCCGAAGAGGACTTCAACTTAATACAAATACTTTGTTGACGAGTGTGTTCTGAATAACACGGATTCTCTTTTGATAGTACAATTTCCTATAATCAAATCCTCAAGAATATGTAGTGTATGTAAAGATTTAGAAGGAAGATAATCTCGTAGAATCGAAGTATATAAATTAATTAAGAGATTCTAGAGATATTGAATGAGAATGAATGCTTTTATTTGCAGAAAATAAATAGAGAATAGATTTCAGAAATATAAACCAGAATCGATGATTGTAGAAGTGATCTGAACATGTTTATATACTTGTAGAATAGTTATAATCTTTCATGAAGAGTTTCAATCAAAAGTTGTGTCTGTATCTCTTGGATTGAGGGACATTCCTCTTCATGAACAATCGCAACTCTTCAGAATACTAGCCGTTATGTTCAGGTCGGTCGACCGAGAAAATTGGCTGGTCAGCTGAGGTTTAAAACCGTATGCAAAACAATGTATATCTGTGCACTTGAAACAGAGTCTGTCGACCGAGGTTTCTGGTCAGTCAGCCGGCCTGTTGTCAATTGCACAGTACACACTAATTTATGTATGACTTAATATAAATCAATTTGTGTATGTGTGTGACTACTTGAGGAATGATTTTAACAATATTCTAAGACTCAATACATTAAAATATTCATACTAATCTCTGGATTGTAGTCTTGTCTCCTTTGTAGTGCATAATATACACTTATTCTCTTTTTGTCGCTTTCGTATAGTATTCTCGTCGTATGATCTCTGAAGCTTGTGTCATGAATCAAAACTCATGAATCAACATTCTCCCCCTTTTTGATTGATGATAATACTTATGTGACGAAGTAGTGTATATTGTAATTCTCCCCCTGAATATATGGTGACATTTCTGACTTTTCTGCAAAAATTTGTTAGCTTTCATATATTTCTCCCCCTTTGTCATCGACAAAAAGGAATACTTATTAGATGTATACAAAATATGGAACATGTAACACAACATAAGAAAACATCGATTTTTAAATAGTACATACTCAAAGCAAATAGGAATATTAATGATGTTTACTTAGTACACAACATCTAACAACAGAATACTAGAAATTATGAGATAGCAAGTTGTAAAACAATATGATCACTCCTCATCATCATCGGAATCCCAAAATTCTGGACGGATATTTTCTTCCAGAGGAGCATGTTCCTTACCACGTCTTTGAGTGTTGGAAGTGTGAGTTCCTGATGTACCGAAACTTGTATTCTCCGAAGTGGAAAATGAGAAGTTTGGCGCTGGCCTTTTTTCGGGAGCAATATAAGAGGCACCGGCTTCGGAAGTACATGATAAGGCATCCCATAAATTCACGAAGAAGCCCTTGATTTTCTTGAAACGACCATCAATTTTTCGTAGCCGGGCATCCAAGGCAAGTTGATTTTGGGCCAAAATATCAATGGCCGCCTCTGTACTAATTCCGGGAGTTGGTCTTTGAATTGAATGTTGGCGTGTTAGACATTCCATAACATGAGTTGATGGTTGAGTTGTAGAAAAGCTACGTCGTAGTTGTTCTCGAGCAGTAGTACTCCATTGGTTAAACGTTATAAATCTAGCAAGTGCATCGGGCAACTTCCTTTGTTTTATGGTCCTTGAATCAAAAGAACGAACTTTGGAGGTTTCGGATTCTGAAGCATGTGGGACGAAGCTATTGATCAATCTCATTATGTATTCTCCATAATAAATATGAAGCATCTTGCCTGGATTAAATGAGAGAAACTCATCCATGAGTAACTGTGCCCAACTGACTTGTGTATTCGAACATATAACATATAAAGCTTTATAATTTTCAGAATATACTAAGTGGTAGGAGCCACCTCTTGGTACAATGGATTTCATCATGAAACAATGCAAAAGTCTAGCTCTAGGTCTAAGTGATGATGTTTTTCTAAAATCCATAGCATCATCTTCGAAAAATAAATGGCTTATGTGGTCACGACTTGATATATTACAATCTACATCGTGTAATGAGATTCCACCCGGTCTAGCATCTAAAATGTGGTTAATTCGATCAATGGAAAGGAAAATTAAGGTGCCACATACCGATGTCCAAACACAATTTTCAGTATTTCTAGGCTGGTTGACAAGATTTAGGTTAGCAAGAAACAATTTGTCATAATGTGGTTAATTTTCAAATTATTCTTTCTATGGTCTAGAAAAGTATCGAGCCCACTTTTAATTGCGGCATTTTCAATACGGTAGGAAACGAACTCAGGATAACTTACAGATGATTCTTCAAAGATTTTGGTATCTTGAAGTTGTATCCGTCTTTGAAGTGCTACGTCATAGACAGGCCATGAAGCGATTTGAGTATCTACGGGAGTTGATGAAGATGAGCCACCGGTAGTCTTTGATTTCTTCTTTGGAGCCATTGTTTTGAAGAAAAGATAAAAATTTGAGAAAACTTTAATGGGGGCTAGGGTAAAAAATGAAATTGGAAAAGCAAGAGTGAAGAGGTAAGCTGAAAAGGTGAAAGGATGGGTTACTAACATGAGGTAAAAAGGAAAAGCAAACAGCTGTCTACACGTTCGGTCGGCCGAAATTGCTGGGTCGGTTGACCGACTTGGTTAACTGAGAGTAGCTGAAACTTTCGGTATGGTTTCGGCTGACCGACTCAGGTTCTTCAGTCGGCCGACACTGTTAGAAATGCACATTTTTTGCTGTTTATAAAAAAAGATAGAAATTTAAATTTTATTATCATTGCATTATATTTATACATCTTATTGAAAACAACATATATATATATATATATATATATATATATATATATATATATATATATAAGTTTTAGCCACCGTTCGTTAAAATCTACGATCCCATGAGTTTGGGGACGGAACATCTTCTATAGGTGACCATCTTGGAGCTATTGGAGTTTGAACAGGATTTGAAGAGGATGGGGTTCTATAAGCATGTTCAGCAACATCATCTTTTTTTGATGAACAAACTTTCATGGCAATCTTTTCTAGAAAACTTAAACGGCTTGCCGTGACTTTTTGTTCATAGTAGAGTTCCCGTTGCATATTCATTTGTTGTTGTTGGTAGTGATGTATTTCATCAATTTTTTGTTTGGTGGATGGAGATATTACCATTGTATTCTTCCTTTTTTTTTTCAGGTGTATAGCCTGTATGGGATTCATCCCACGGTTTCCACCCATGTCGGGGGTCTTTATCCGGAGAAGAGAAATCAAGGATACGTTTAGGCATGGGAAAGGTAGGATAGGGGCCATTTTCAGGAATTTGGTCGGAAACATCATCGTCCAGAGATGAGTATGATAGATGGGAGTTTTCAAAATTATAGGGGTCATTGTTTGAAGACATTTTTCAGGTTTTGTCTTTTTTTTTTAAATTTTCTTAGTATATGTTTTGAAAGATAAGCATAGTATATATAAACATCTGTTTGCTGAAAAAACTAGTGGATATGAACTAATTTTAAATATAATCATAGAAGTTTAACAATAAAATCGTTTGTAAATGTATGATTTATAAGTTTAGAACTAAAAATAGTTATTTCTGAAAAACAAAACAAATAAAACAAATTTTAAGGAAAAATGAGACAAGAAACACCCATAGCTCAAGTGGCTATAATACAACATCTATCAAACAAGTCAGAGATCATGAGTTTGAGTTATGCTTTAGTCAGAAATAAAACTACTTTTGTTTTTCAATATTTTTGCATATTTTTATCTATAAATCTTTTGAAGACATTATTCCTAAATCTCGCCTAAGTTTGATAAAACTATTTTCAATTAAAGGTTTAGTAAAAATGTCAGCAATTTGATTTTCAGGATTAATAAATTCTAAATTTATCAATCCGTTTTCCAAACAATCACGAAGAAAGTGATAACGAATATCAATGTGTTTTGTTCGTTAGTGATTTACCGGATTTTTAGAAAGATTTATTGCACTAGTATTATCACAATAAATTATAGATTTTTCAAGATAACAATTAAAATCTTGTAGTGTTTGTTGCATGTATACGACTTGTGCACATGCCAAAGCAGCAGATATATATTCTGCTTCACACGTTGATAAAGAAACACAATTTTGTTTCTTACCAAACCAAGAGACTAAGGAACGTCCAATGAAATGACACGTTCTACTCATACTTTTTCGATTCGTCCGACTTCCTCCAAAATCAGCATCGCTATAGGAGACTAATTCGAAAGGACATTCTTTCGGATAGAATAGTCCGAAATCTTTGGTTTTAGTTAGATAACGAATAATACGTTTAACTGCTCACATATGTGATTCTTTGGGTTTGCTTGAAATCGAGCACATAAACAAGCACTCATCATAATATCGGGTCGATTCGCTGTTAAATATAATAACGATCCAATCATACTACGATATAGTTTTTGATCAACACTCTTGCCTTCTTCGTCTCTGTCGAGATGAATCGTTGTGCTCATCGGAGTTGGTTTGGCAAAAGTGTTTTCCAGACCAAATCGTTTAATTAAATTATAACAATATTTTTCTTGATTAATAAAAATTCCATTTTCAATTTATTTAGTTTGTAATCCAAGAAAATATGACAATTCTCCCATATGAGACATTTCAAATTCATTTGTCATTAAAGTTGAAAAAATCCTGACATAGTTTTTCATTTGTCAAACCAAAAATGATATCATCAACATATATTTGAATTATTAAAATATATTTATTAGTTTTCTTAATAAAAAGTGTTTGATCTACTTTACCAATTTCAAAACCAGATTCTAATAAATAGCTTTCAAGACGATCATACCAAGCACGAGGTGCTTGCTTTAGACCATATAAAGCTTTTTTGAGTTTATAAACATGATCCGGAAATTTTTCATGATTAAAAAGTGGTGGTTGTTCAATAAAAACATTTCCTTTTATATAACCATTTAAAAAAGCACTTTTAACATCCATTTGATAAAGTTTAAAATTATGAAAACATGCGAAAGCTAATAAGATTCGTATTGCTTCAAGTCAGGTGACTGGAGCAAACGTTTCTTCATAGTCTATTCCCTCTTCTTGATTATATCCTTGTGCAACTAATCTAGCTTTATTCCTAGTTATATTTCCCAGTTCATCTGCTTTATTTTTAAAGACCCATTTAGTACCGATAACTGATTGATCACTTGGTCTAGGAACAAGTTCCCAAACTTTGTTTCGTTCAAATTGATTCGGTTCTTCTTGCATAGCAAGAATCCAGTAGTCATCAGTTGAGGCTTCTTTTATATTCTTAGGTTCTGTGTTAGAGAGAAAAGCTACATGACCAACTTGATTTAATTGATGTCTGGTTTTAACGTTCGTATTTACTTCTCCAATTATATTTTGCACAGGACGATGTCGTAAAATTTTAGGTGGAGATTTTATTATATTAGTAGTAATATTCTCATTTTCAGTATTATCATGTTCATTATTGAAAATTTCTTCAGTATTACTATTTTCATTCTGAGTAGCTTCATCATCAGAACCGATAGTAATATTTGGATTTATATATTTAAAATTTTCATCAAATGAAACTTGTAAACTTTCTTCAATAATTTGAGTTCTTTTATTAAAAATTCGATAAGCTTTACTTCGTTCCGAATATCCAACGAATATTCCTTCAACGGATTTTAGATCGAATTTGCCTAGTTGATCTTTAGTATTTAAAATAAAACATTTAGAGCCAAAAACTTTAAGATATGAAATATTTGGTTTTCTTCCGTTTAGAAGTTCATATGGAGTATTTTTAGTTAACGGTCGAATGGAAACACGATTCAATACATAACAAGCAGTAGCTACAGCTTCTGCCCAAAAATGTTTTGATAAATTGGTTCCATTTAATAAAGTTCTTGCACATTCTTGTAATGTTCTATTTTTTCTTTCTACAATGCCATTTTGTTGTGGTGTTCTAGGAAATGAAAAATTATGGTTAATACCTTTCTTGTTACAAAATTGTTCAAAAACTTCATTTTCGAATTCTCCTCCATGATCACTTCTGATATTTTTACCTTTCAAACTTTTAATATTTTGTATTCTTTTAACAAACAATTTAAAATTATCAAAAGTATCACTTTTATTTTTTTAAAAGAAAGTCCTAGTGTATCTAGAGAAATCATCTACAATAACAAACACATATCTATTATGATTAATAGACTGAACTTGTGTTGGACCAAAAAGATCCATGTGTAAAAGTTCAAGTGGTTGTTCTGTAGATATTACCCTTTTTTATTTAAAAGAAGATTTTGTTAATTTTCCTAATTTACATGCATCACAAAATATATTTGTTTTGAATTTTATGTCAGGTAATCCTTTAACTAATTTATTTTTAGCTAATTTGTTGATGGTTTTAAAATTTATGTAACAAAATCTTCTGTGCCAAAGACATGAATCATTTTCCTTAGCTATTAAACATAAATTTGAATTATTTTTAACATTCATATTTAAAATATAAATGTTTTTATCTCTTATTCCTTCAAAAATAGTATTATGATTTTTATCGAAAATATTACATTTATTTTCTGAAAAAGTTATATTAAAACCTTTATCACATAACTGACTAATACTCAATAAATTATGTTTTAAATTTTTGACTAATAAAACATCAGTAATGAGAGGTAAATTAGTGGTACCGTTACTTCCGACATCGCCTTTACCGATGATATAACCTTTAGAGTTATCTCCAAAAGTGACTGATCCTCCATTTGAGTAGATAATATTTGACAACATTTCTTTGTTTCCACTCATATGTTTTGAGCAACCGCTGTCTAAAATCCATGTTCCTCTCCTTTTATGTGGTACATCGTCTAATGAAGCCATGAAGCACACATTTGCTTGTTCATTTTCATTGTCACTTTCACTTTCTGATGAAGATGATGAGTCTGTGTCGTCCCAAGTGACTGAAAAAGCTCTTCGTTTGGTTTTTTCCTTCTTAAAATTGCTCTTTTTACGTTCAGGACAATCTTTCTTCACGTGACCTTTCTTGTGACATTCATAACATTCCATTGCTGAAGATGATGGTTTGCTACTGTTGATATTGTTGTTGAAATAATTTTTGTTTCCCCTGAATTTATTTCTTTTGAATTTCAGAAACTTTTTCAAATTCTTAGCAATCATTGCCATATCTTCATTCTCTGAGTCGGAATCATCCTTTTCTGCTTGAAATGCCACATTCTTCTTTTCTTGTGCTACATTTCTCTTTGCCTGCAAATTTACTTCGTAGGACATTAAATTTCCTATCAATTCTTCTGGTTTTAATATTGACAAATCACTTGCTTCTTCAATGGCTAGGACTTTTCTTTCCCATTCGTCAGTTAAAGAATTTAAGATTTTTGTGACAACATCAAAATCAGTAAATGTTTGATCTAATGGTAGTAGAGCATGATGAATATCCTGAAATCTAGAGTACATATCATTTATAGATTCGTTTGGCCTCATTTTGAAATTTTCAAATTGATTTTTCAACATAGAAATTTTTCTTAATTTAACTTTGTTCGTTCCCTCATGTGTTATCTTAAGTGTTCTCCATATTTCATAACCAGAAGCGCACATGCTAACTCTATTGAATTCATTTCTATCTAATGCACAAAATAGAATACTCATAGCCTTTGCATTCGATGTAGCATCTAGTTTTTATGTGTTACTCCAAGTTGAGTATTCTCCAGTAGGAGTTGTGTACTCTCTTTGTATAACATTCCAGATATCAAAACCACTAGATTGCATATAGATTCTCATTCTAGTTGACAAATAATTATAATTTAAACCATTAAAAAGTGGAGGTCGTGAAGTTGATTGACCCTCTGTGAAACTAGTATTAGTGTTAGTGCTAACATTGTTAGTTTGTGTCATTTCCATATTACTAGAAATAAATATCAAATAACTTTGTGACGGTTATAGGAAACCTCGCTGTGATACCAAATGAAAGTGTACGTGCAGTACTAAGGATCGTGTAATATAATATATAAATGCGGAAACTGATAATAGCAGTAAAATAAAAATTAAAGTAAGCACATCAGGAATTTTTATACTGGTTCGAACTTCCTGTTCTACGTCCAGTCCCAGAATATCCTCTGGATTTAGACTAAACCCCTCACTTAATCCGGAGGAATAGGTATATCACACCTGAGCAGCCGAACAGGAGTTTTTCTGCCTTAACAGCCGAAGAGGACTTCAACTTAATACAAATACATTGTTGACGAGTGTGTTTTGAATAACATGGATTGTCTTTTGATAGTACAATTTCCTATAATCAAATCCTCAAGAATATGTAGTGTATGTGAAGATTTAGAAGGAAGATAATCTCGTAGAATCGAAGTATATAAATTAATTCAGAGATTCTAAAGATATTGAATGAGAATGAATGCTTTTATTTGCAAAAAATAAATAGAGAATAGATTTTAGAATTATAAACCAGAATCGATGATTGTAGAAGTGATTTGAACATGTTTATATAGTTGTAGAATAGTTATAATCTTTCATGAAGAGTTTCAATCAAAAGTTGTGTCCGTATCTCTTGGATTGAGGGACATTCCTCTTCATGAACAATCACAACTCTTTAGAAAACTTGCCATTATGTTTAGGTCGGTCGACCGAGAAAACTGGCCGGTCAGCCGAGGTTTAAAACCGTATACAAAACAATGTATATCTGTGCACTTGACACAGAGTCGGTCGACCGAGGTTTCTGGTCAGTCAGCCGACCTGTTGTCAATTGCACAGTACACACTAATTTATGTATAACTTAATATAAATCAATTTGTGTATGTGTGTGACTACTTGAGGAATGATTTTAACAATATTCTAAGACTCAATACATTAAAATATTCATACTAATCTCTGGATTGTAGTCTTGACTCCTTTGTAGTGCATAATATACACATATTCTCTTTTTGTCGCTTTCGTATAGTATTCTCGTCGTATGATCTCTGAAGCTTGTGTCATGAATCAAAACTCATGAATCAACATCATTAAGCCTCATTTATTAAATCATTTGATTTATTTAAACCTTTCTTAAATCCTGGAATAATTCTAAATCATTTTCTTTTTCACCTAGGAAAACATTTCCAAATCATTCTTTTAATCTTAATCAAATATTTCTTATATTCAAGTTATAACTTTTAACTTAGGGAAAATTTTCCCAAATCATTCATTAAATCTTAATCAAAGATTTCTTTCTTAACTTCAAATCATATTCTTGCAAATTAAAGATTTTCATAACAGAGCACAACTGTCTCTTTAAATATGGTAAATTTCACCTCCAACGACTAGTGACAAGTAATCCTGCATTATAAAGAACTTTGTTTTCAATATGTTTTATTTCGAAAATTAGTTTGAAGGGGTTTTCGAAGAGGAACCTTCAAATCCGCTCCCGGTTCTTCGCATAGGAATCACCCAAATCCGATCTCGTTTCCTTCGTACCAATCATCGAATGAAAGATATTAAGTGGTTAATTAACATTCAAAGAATTTGTTTCTTTTATTTTGGAAAAACTTAAATATGATCTTTTAGAGCATTCGGGCTTTCCTTATCATCTATTCCACCGCCCATCTTAAAAGAGAAAACATAGGCCAGGTAAGTTCAGGGCACTGGTTGCTCCATCCCTAACCATAGTTAAACACCATATTTTATCTTTCTAGATCTCATAGGCGGAACAAATGTACAAGTCGTTTCCGCATACTCGGTTATTAGCTTTATTTTGGAATTTATTGTAAGATTCCAAATTATCTTTTAAACACTTAATTTTTCCTTTTAACAACATTCATAATCGATTATAGGAAAAATCATTAAGTTTGAACTTTCTTTTCAAAGGTCGTAGAAACGGTAGAAGAAAAGTGCTGTAGAAAAAGCTTTATAAGCTTATTTGATTTGAAAAACTTTTTAACATTTGAATTTCATATTTTCCATTCCAAATCACTTTTAAACCATTTTAATAGATTTATCAAATTAATTTCATATTTTTAATCATTTAAAATTATCATTTATAAAGAAATTTCTTTTTGGATTCCGAACTGCAAAACCGCGATGCTTTTAGAAAATTATTTTGGACATATTTAAAACTCTACTTGACGAAATTTTGATTTTCTTTCTTCGTTGGAAAACTACTATCATTGTGGATCAAATAATTTTTATTTTGAAGAAATCCTATTTATAAATCATTCTCTACGTTAATTTAAAGTTACGGGTCGAAATTCACGAACTGTAATTACACGACGAGCTTTGACCAATTTTGTGAATTGCTTCAGAACATGTTCGAAACACTTCAAATTTGTTTTAAACCATAATTAAACCATTTTAACTTATTTAAAACAATATTTGTATCGTTTCAAACTCATTTTTCATTTTATTTCATGTTATAATACTATACTATTATAATATTATTTTCAATCTTTTTTAGATATTTTGAAATCTATAAGAGGCTAAATAATTTCGTGCATCTATATTTATGGATACAAATTCATATTAAATTAACCATGGTTAATTTCAAATCATTTCTTTTATCATTTATTAAAAAAGTTATTAACCACATAATCAACCATAATATCAACCAAGTTATCATCCATCAAATCATCCAACATATAAAAAAACTTTTCATATAATTAACTTGAAATATCTTTTAAGAATAAGTAGCTTAAAATATGAGTACTCACCTTTAACTAAATCGTTTGACTTCCGACCACATTCATTTAATCCAACACTTCACTAAATCATCTTAACTTTAGCAAACCATTACCTAAACAACTCAATCTCACTTTCTAGTTCTCGACCATCACTTCACTTCCACTTGCTCTCGACCAAATCTTCCACCAACACCAATAGGGTTTAGCCACAATTGATGCTCCCCTTGCTTCATTATTTCTTTAATTCTTAGATGCTAAACCATGTTTTGGTGATATTCTAGGGTTTTTGGAAAAGTTTGGTGCAGTTTTTACTTTGTTTGATATGGTTTTGAAAAGGTTAGTAAGGAAATGGAAGAGAAGAAGCCATTAAAGCTCTAAGAAAGAGGAAGAAGAGAGCTTAGAGAAGGAAGAAGAAGAATAATAGAAAGTGTGAGAATGGAAGAGGTATGCATGGCTATTTACAGGAAAAGTTTAGAATAAAATATTATTATGTAAAATGGCCAAAATACCCTTTACTTACTTTTTAAGCAACCTTATTTTTTCAATACTTAACATCATATTTCAAATCATTACTTTATGTCATTTTCACTTAAGAGGTAAGAAACATAATAAACATGTTTGATTTGATTTTATATTTATTTTTTGCTTTAAAATAACATGTTTGTCTTTTTATGCTTACTTTTTCTTAATTATATTCTAGATTTTCTAACTATGTTTAGTAAATGTAAAATTGATTAGTGAATTAATTAATACTTACCCTATTTAAATATATTTTCCTATATAAGAAAATAAAGGTGCGACAACGTTATGATAATTTTTAAATCGACAAAACGTTGATTTTCAACAAAATATTTTACGGTCACATTTTGACATTTTAGTTAAACTAAGTATTTATGTAAATCAAATTTTTAAAATAATTTTGTATAATTTTATTTAAAAATATAAACACTCGTAAATTAATTAAAATAATTTAACCATTGAGACTTACTTTTCTAAAATCAGCATTTCGCCACTTTTGTCGATTTAGGCGAATGTTACTATTTTGTGTATACTTCTCTTTCCAAATCCTATCTAACATTATTTGAATCATATAACCTTTTCTATTTTATATTTAAAATCACTTTAAATAGTATAATTTAAAGTGGTCAAATTTTGGATCGTTACAAAGACATTACATGTACAGGGATGATATTGTAGATTATTGATTCACTATATGTTTATATAATTGACATTTGAGTTGTATTGTACTTATAAAACATTATTGTATGTGTATATTATGTGTTATCTATACGACCGACTCTGTGTTCTTGCTACATATTATATATTGTGTATTGTTCTGTCATAGAGGCACACATGTTTATTGCTTTGCACTTGTACTATGTACATATATGTGAGATTAATATATGATGTTTTGGTATGTACCAGTGTTAATCAAATGAAATATTCACATATGTATACCAGATAGCCTCATTCTCCATATTATCTGATAGTATACTTAGTAATACTCTTGGATAGTATTGGTATAGAAGTGGGGCGTTACAACAACTATTTACATAAGATATGAACTGATATAGCTTATACAATTCTCGCCTTAATATATGCTCTCTCTGTCATTATACTTTCTCCCCTTTGTCATCAACAAAAAGAAAAGAAAATATTACAAAGGTAGGGCATAAACGGCAGTTAAAATTAAATTAGGGGATTTATAATAACATATATTAATAATAAGCACAAATATCACTTGAAGTAAACACAAACATGACACTAAAAAGAATCAAAATAGATTTTTAACATTCAAACAATACAAACTTAACTAACCATAAAGCACAATAGTTTATGCATCACAATCAAACAACACCAAACACTACTAATTGTTCACAAATGTGGACCAAATAGATGTTCATACACAAACAAGACGCAAATAACATAAGTTTGTAAGTAAAATAAAATCAAACTATCGGGAATGAAGATACTTTAACTTTCACAATAATTGGAGAAGCATGCGACCGGGATGATGAAGGAGAGCGTGAACAAAATGAGATTCTATTCTATATGTTCTCAAGAAATCTCATTATGCTCATTTCAAATCGTTTTGACATTTAATTAGTTTTTGTTGTCACTTAAAAAGAATTTCTTGCTTACGAAGAATGGAAGTGTTGGCCGTGACGTTCTTTGAAGGCTGCATAAAAGAAATGTCCTCGTCACTACCCGTTGACCACGACTCTTCCTCCTCAATTTCCGTGGAGATGATTGCACACGAGGTTGTGGCTATGATGAAGATTGACCAATGATATGTTGCACCATACAAGAAAGATAAACGTTGTATTGCATAAACGGTTCTGTGGTTGAAGGAAGTTTCATCAAGGAGATGGATTTTTGATTCATAACCTTTGGTAAGACAAAATCTTGCATACTTTCAACATTTATACCCTCAACCCACTTTTGATGCAAATAAAATTTCAACTGGACTTAGAAGATCAAAACAGAGATGAAATGACTCGAAGTCTTGGAAGCATACTGAAATGAAGTAGAGAAACAACTTAAAGAAGTGTCATAAAGATTCGAGCAAAGTCCTTAACTCTGTACTAAGTTAAGGCCCCTTAAGTTGGCACCGACCTATCCAACTCACCTCATTCTCCTCCAAAACATCACATAACTCATACTCTACTTCAATGACTCGGTATCAAGTGGTTTTTATAGATCTTAAATAGCCATATCCAAGATTGATGAGAAGAAAGCTAAGGTAGCCGGATAACTTAAGTGCTATCAAGAAGATCACTAGAATCAACTCGAAGATGATGGAAAAAGCTCGAAAAACTCAAGTAGAAGATAGAAAAGCTAGTAAGCGGAAGAAGTTTAACTTGCACCAAAACTCTTAACTCGGTACCGAGTTGACTTAGGTTAGGTCGGTAGCAAGTTATCGTTTTAATTCGTGATGCTCCGCGATCTCTTTTATGACTTTAGGCTATCTCACGGACTCTATTGTAAGCAGGCTTCCGACCCAATAGCTCTGTTTCTTTATAAATACCAGCCTATCGGCAACCAAAACGGGTGTCGGAACTTCCTCTTCTCTTCACTCTTGATCTGATCTTTCTGCTATTAGAGATTTCTTCCTCTTCTTCACATCTAACTTCTTCTCTATTAGAGTCACCTAGAAAGCTATTATTTGTTGTTCTAGGACTTAGATCAGCAAGTTCTAGTATTAGTGACTCTCAAACACTCTAGAAACTTCATTGCAAATATGAGATCCACAAGATGTGGTCAGATTTGATATAATTAGTTGTAATTCAGAGAGAAAATGACTAAAAAGAGATCAAAGTGGACGTAGGCCAAAGATTATGCCTAACTACTATAAAAATTCTTTTGTGTTCTTTACTTTCTGTTATCTTACTTGCTTGACTTTGGATTTCTACTGCTTTTACATCTATTATAAAAAGAACTAGTGCTTTATTCTAATTTCAGTTGATCCATTTTCTGGGTTAATATATACCAAAATAGGCAGACATTTTCAAGAATGAAGCGTAAAACATGGTGTCTCATGGACGATCGTTGAAGCTTTTGACATCATCATGGGTTGCCTAATTCAGCTTCTTATTAAAGTAAATAGCATATAACACTTTTAATTGTTATCATCCATCTTCTCGTAGCTTCCCGGCCTAGGCAAGATCGTGTAAAGTACCATTTTATTAATTATTCATGCTTGTAGATGGAGATTGATAGAATTATTGCTTATTTGACTAGTACGAAATAATTAACTTGTCAGATTATATGCAAAGTCATCATGATCAATATCATCTAAATCATAACCTGAATATGAGCAATCTAAAGTCATTCCTAGGTCTTGTACATAAGCCTTATGTCTACACCCAACACCTTGCTCTATAGAAGCCATTCATCATTTTCACGTTCATAGAAGTTTCCACAAAGATTGGCATAAAACATAAGAACTAGAAACGGGTAAATTTTTACATGATTTTGATTTGAATCTATGGGAGACAAAATTAATGTTCCCTTGCAATTTCTCCAATCCCAAAGGTAGAAAAATAAGTTATTTTGTAGAATGTTTCTTGAAAAATCCTTTTGTCATTGTAATCGTTAAAGTGCTTTAGAGCAATCTTGCTATTCCCATCCATTGAGCAAGTTGCTCATCCGAAGAAAATTCAGGTTGTGAAAATATTTGAAGAAGAGGACGCTTTTTGCCTTTGTGGATGTGCTCTCATTTCTGTAATAGGTTGCTTTGTCTAGGGGCTATTGTTCTTAATTTTAAGTTTTGAAGAGCTAAGGGTTTTCTTATTTTGAAAGTTTGAAGAAAGAAAATGAAGTGAAAAGGAACAACTATTCTCATTTTAAAAATAGTAAACAATCAATTCAGTATACTGAGAAGAAATTTTAGTCGATTGAGTGCATATATTTTGCATTTCAAAGAGGGAGAGTGGAGTTAGTTGACTACGTTCGAGCAAGCAGTCTTTCAATTCACGTAAGTTCAGCCAACTGGAGGAAGTTCTTAGTGAAAGTTTATAATGGATCATGTAGTGTTACTATGGCTAACGTAATTTGCAGTAACAGAAATATAACTAGCAAAGTAATATAAAAGTAAAAGAACACACTGAGATTTATACCGGCTTGAAGCACATCCCTAAGTAGCTCTTAGGAATTACTAGCAAAGCCATCACTTAACCTGGATGAATAGGTATATTACAAATTTCTTGAGCTACTGAACATGACTTTGTGCCTGAAGATCTCCAACATGACTTCAATAACAAAAGTAGTAAGATGTTTGACTTCATGTGCTCTTGAGTAACACGTGTTGATTCAGAAAATAGAAAATTAAAGCTTTTGTAATTCATAAGAATACAAAGAGTGGATTATAATTGTTATCCCAACTTTTGGCAAAGCTAAGATACCCAAAACTGATTGAAAATCAATAATAGCTAGTCATAAATATCGATTATGGATTGCAGGTCCACCATGGATGTCGACGAATTTTGTCCGAATCCGGATCGGACTACAATTGACAAGACATGACAAGCAAAGCCGTGAAAGCCAGCGTTTCAAATTTCCGGATAATCGGAGTTCATATGTAATATCCCGAAATTTCCAGGAGTTTAAAGTGCTGATAATCTCTTAATTTAAATAATTTGAAATCGATAAAATTGTTATTTTCAAAGATAATTAACCAAGTAATGTTTTTATTTTAGTTATAAATGGGTATATTGTTTTCAAAATTTATAAGTATGTTTAAAATGCGACTCGAAGTGGGATGGTAGTTCGTTTGCTTCGGCGTTGCCTCGGGTAGTTTAGGTGTTTGTCTCGAGTTATTAAGAAAGTTTACTCGGGTCTGGCCCGAGAGGAACTTTTATTCCCAACCTGAAACCTGATTTCGATGGAATCAAGTATTTAACTATAAACAAGTTTTATAAAAGAGACGAATGAATAACGTTAAAACTTGTTGTTTTGAAATCAAGTTAATCAAATTTTAAAATTTAATCGAAATTTCATTTCAAATCTAAAATGTTTTAAGATGATTGTTTTTTTAAAGGTAATTATCTTAATTAAAATTTGAAATTTAATTTAAAGAGTGTTTGAATTTAAATAGTGAATCAAAGTTTTAAGATAAATTTCTAAGTAATGTTTAAAACTAAGTTCAATTTATATTGAAAATAAATTAGTTTAAAACTTGATAATTTAAAGTATTTTAAATTTGGAAATGATTTATAAATGCTTTATCTACAAGTAAGGCTATTATTAGGATTTTGTAAATCAAGTTTAATAATTTGTCTTTGAATTAATAAGATTTAAATTTATTTAAATAATTTATTTTGTAGATAATTAAGGTTAAATTATTTGAATATGACTTAAGAATACTTAATTAAGTATAATTGTTAATAAGTAAGAGATTAAATAAGATTTATGCTTTTCTTAATTAATTAAAGATTTTCTTTAATTATAAGAAGATTAGTCAATTAATTAATTGTTCAATTAATTTTAAATAATTAGTTAATTATTTATTAAATCTTAAATAATCACATAATTATGGATTAATTAAGTATAATTACTTAATAAAGTAATTAATGGTTAATTGTTGAATGTAATTAAGAAAATTAATTACTTATGGAAGTAATTAATGGTAATTACTCATGGAGTAATTAGTTGAAGTGGTTATTGGTTAATCACTTAATGATATTGTTTAAAGAATTAATTAGTATAATTGTTTTAAAGATAATTAATTATGAAGTAATTAATTAAAGGATTATTTAATGATGGAATTAATTATTTAAGGAAGTAATTAAGGTTCATTAATGGAAGTAATTAGGGATAATTACTTATGTAAGTAACTAAGAGTTAATTACTTAATTTATTTTAGTTAATTAATTAATGTGATTAATTAATTAATGAATGTGATTAATTTAAGATTAATTACTAAGGTAATTAATAAAATTATTTAATTAATAAAGTAGTTAATTAAGGATTTATTTATTAATTTAATTATTTAATAATTACTTAATGAAGTAATTAAAAATTAATCAATTAGATTAATTAATCAAAGATTAATAATTAATTAAGAAGTTCATTAATTAAGATAAGTAATTACAAATTGTTAATTGCTGATTATGATTAATAAATTGATTAATTATAAGTTAATTATTTATTTAATTGAAGTAATTATTAATTAATAAGATCATTAATTAATGTGATTAATGATATTAATCAAGGTTGATTAATACAATTTAAGGATGATTAATTATTGTAATTAATTGAGGTATAATACAATTAATTATAGTTAATTAATTAATGAATGATCATTAATTATTGTAATTAATGATAGTAATTAAAAGATTAATTACTGAATATGGTTAAGGATAATTACTTGAATGTAATTAAATATAATTAATCAAGGAAGATTAATTAAGGAAAATCATAAGAGATGATTAATTTGTTTATTTGGAATAATAGTTAATGAAGAAGGATTATGGTAATCAATTGATTAAGAGATAATCAATTCTGTTTTTGGATGTTTGATTAATATGGATTGATTGATTAATATTGGTTAATTGATTGATATTGAATGATCAATATTTGGAGATTGATATTGTATGATTGGTTGATATTGGATGTTTGATATTGGTTGATACTGGATATCTCTGTTATGTGATATGCTGCTTTGTGAAGATGAATATTGATATGAATTATCTCTTGTGATAATATGATTCATCTATCTGTTTATATCATCCTGAATATAAGTTAAATTGTTTAAAACCCTTAAGTATAACTTGGATATTAAAATGGCGTTTGGTTTTGGTGAGTCCGGGATCGGATTTCCATATTTGGGATCCGAAAACCGCATCGATTCCAATTAAACGTTAGGCCGTGTATCCAAGTGGAGCAAGTGAAGACTCGAGGTGTAAGGGCTATGCATCAGTATAACTCTGTGGGTGATTCCGTAATGAGTTTGACGGAATAGTGCTTATAGATTCGAGATGGTGAATCAGAGTGCAAGGGCTATGGTCGTTGACTCTGAGGGTGATTCCAATAATGAGTGCAACGAGATAGTACCTTCGGTTTCGTTCGAATCCGGAACGAACTTGTATGGATTGAATGCTTTCAGCAACATCGTCAGGTGGAGGATGAGCATTCTAAGATAGATGTGTCTATAAAGGTAATCGTAACCTCAAGCCTCATCAACCAGGAATGGCTAAAACAGGGAAGGTGCAGCAAGGCTTCGTGGGTAGCCCCCACTTGAGAGTAAGATTTACCCCTGTCTAGAGGTCCCTTTTATTTCGTCTGTGTGGGCGGTTGAATAGCTACATCCGCCGGGGTTGTCTTATTTGGAACTGTTCAGTAAGGAACGGGTCCGGCTTTGTGTTGCAGGGGATCGAGCGTAATCCTCGGTACGGTGATCTAGGCCACGTACTGTGACGAGCGGTACCCCAGTAGCCCTGCCATTGTATGAAATCCAAAATCCAATAAGTGCCAACGGTTTTGATTGTATTACCCACTTTTGTGGCTAGTAGCTGGAATTTAATCATGTAGCAATTTCAGCCATTTCTTATTTATTTAAAAACCCTAGACACTGTTATAATATCATCGGATTTCCTATCAAATGTTTTGGTTAGCATAAGGTAAAAACTTTTCCATGTTTATGTGTGGGAAGTCTTACGTGATACCTTTTCTTTCAAAAGTTTTTTAAAGTTAAGCAACTTTAACCCGTTTACTCACACCAGACCCATGTCTGACCCGGAGTTTATTCTATTTTTCTTAAACTCTTGGGTACTCATATTATGTATGAGTAGTCAAGTGGATCAGGTTAGCTTGACGAATTCTGGAGGAGATATGGAGCATGAGGCTTCGACGTGTAAATATATTATGGTTCCGCTGTGTTTGTTTGGTATCTGTTTCTTGTATACTTGAGTTGTATGGTTAGACAGATGTTTATAACTGTCTAACATGTGTTTTATAAGTTGTGTACTCTGATGTAATTAGATACTATGTAATATTTTATGAGGTATATTATATTTTATTCGTTCCGCTGTGAGTTCTCTGATGTTGTTCTGCTTCTTCTTTCTCTTTCTTTTCTTCTTCTATCTCTTTCTTTCTTCATGATGATGCGATTTCCTGGAGATAGGAAGTCGGGTCGTCGCAGTTGATATCAGAGCATTAGGCTTGAAGTGTGTCTTTCTTTATGGAGCATAAGGCTATGTGAATACCTAGGCTCTGTAGAGGTGTCTTTCTTGAGAGAGCGTACTTGTAATTTTTACATATAACTATATATATATATATATATATATATATATATATATCTATTTCTACCTATCTGTTGGGTTACCTATTCGGGTTTTCCTATATAAGTTATAAAGGTAGATGAGATAGTGGTGTGTGTAACACAACTACCAATGGTTGGAGTTTGAATGATTGAGGTTAGAAGTGTATTTGTCGAGACTGTAGACCTAATACCGTCTCGAGTAATCTTTGTAGTTTGGTGTAAGAATTTTATTGATCTCTGAAGGAAACCTGTTAAGGTTCGAAGATTATCTTTGAAGTGTAAGTTTGATTGCGCTCGTTTGAGCAGATTTTTGAGGATTTGGATCTGTCGGTTGGGCAGAAATAAGTGGTGGTATTTTGATACCTCAGGAAGTAGTAGCTGCGTGATGAGATGCAGTGACTATGGGTATATCCAGAGATGTTTCCTTTCGGAGCAAGTTTAAGGAAGTATGTTTGCTTTGGGATTGTAGCTGAGTTCAGCAGGATGTATGTGTTTAGTTGGAGGTCCGAGTTTCTCAAAGAACTCTGGACAAGAAGTCTTTGGCATCTATGCTAGCGGTACAGCTCGGGAATGTTCTGTGTTTCGGCAGGAAGATCTTTTTGGCTTAGAATTTCCTGGAAGTGGAATTCAGAAGCAGCAGTGAGGACCTGTTTCTTCGATGAATTAGTTGTTCAAGGATAAATTGTTCTATTAGTGGAGAGAGAACAATATCTTGGATATTGGATTGGTTGATCGCAAAAGTGACTTGCGATAGTTTGGAGATTATCTTAGATAGTCTTTTGCTTGGATTTGTGGCATTTTTAGGGGATGTAGAAGTTTTGGAATTGCTGAAGATTTTCCTGATATATCTTCGAGAAAGTTGGAGTTTTGCCTACATTGGAGTTTAAGTTCTGAATCGACTTGATAGGAGTGATACCAGTGATTCAGCTTGATGGAAGGTTGTCTTCTAGGCTGATTGTTTGATGAAGCAGCTCTGTATTTCTTGGAATTTCTGTTGAACCTTATTTCCGAGATGTGATGTTTGGTCGGTGCCTGTGTTCATTCGATGGGATTTTCATCTGCTCCAGATCAGAGTTGTGCAGCGGAAGCAAGGTGGCTGTTGTTCTTGAGTAGAAGCAACTGGGAATTGCAGTATTTTGGATTAGAGAGTTTCTACTGAATTTATTTTTCAGAATCTGAGGCAAGTTGGCGAGTGATTCTGTTCTTTCTTTTCCGGATAAGAGAAGTCATTTTCTTCTGTTGATAGTAGAGTTTGGTTTTGATTTTTGGATTGATCTTGTGAAGATCGGTTTGTGAGTTGATCCAGTTTGTTTGTAGAAGCATCAGCGAAGGTTGAGCTGATCAGGAAGGATCTGCAGGTAGCCCGGATCATCCGGTAAGTTTTGAGATTAAGTAACGGAAGAATTTGAGATTCGAAGTTGGAGACTTCGATATTGTTGAGATTTTCTCTGGTAAAGGAAGCAATAAGTTTTGGTAAGCTTCGAGGCATATTGGATTCTTCTGAGTTTTTGTAAAGATCAGTGCTTTGGTTTGAAGAGTTGAATTGCAGTTTGGAAGACTGGAATTCAAATTATTTCATGTGTCTCTAAGGGAACACGTGTTTTGGTCCATCACTGGTTTTGAGACCAGTAGTTCTGTAAGGGTTTTGATTGTTGATCAGACTTGTCTATGGTCTGATATCTTGTGTAGATTATAGATCTAGCTAAGTGGGAGACTCGGTAGCTTAGAAGTATAGCTAGTTTGGATTTAGTAGAGCGAGTATCCCTGTGTCTGTACTGGGGAAACTCGAGGTAATTTTAGGAAGTTTATCCGAATCTGTGTCCGGATAGCTAGTGTTAATTATTTGATTGAATTGGTTGTTTGGATGAAATTGTTTGTTGATTGATAGTGTATGGCTGTTATGAATGTTTGAATTGGTTGAAATAAAATAAAATAAAACTGTGGATTATCTTTGTTTTAAATTTCGAGGACGAAATTCTTTTAAGAGGGGAGGATTGTAATATCCTGGAATTTCCAGGAGTTTAAAATGCTGATAATCTCTTAATTTAAATTATTTGAAATTGATAAAATTGTTATTTTCAAAGATAATTAACTAAGTAATGTTTTAATTTTGGTTATAAATTGGTATATTGTTTTCAAAATTTATAAGTATGTTTAAAATGCGACTCGAAGTGGGATGGTAGTTCGTTTGCTTCGGTGTTGCGTCGGGTAGTTTAGGTGTTTGTCTCGAGTTATTAAGAAAGTTTACTCGGGTCTGGCCCGAGAGGAACTTTTGTTCCCAACCTGAAACCTGATTTCGATGGAATCAAGTATTTAACTATAAACAAGTTTTATAAAAGAGACGAATGAATAACGTTAAAACTTGTTGTTTTGAAAATCAAGTTAATCAAATTTTAAAATTTAATCGAAATTTCATTTCAAATCTAAAATGTTTTAAGATGATTGTTTTTTCTAAAGGTAATTATCTTAATTAAAATTTGAAATTTAATTTAAAGAGTGTTTGAATTTAAATAGTGAATCAAAGTTTTAAGATAAATTTCTAAGTAATGTTTAAAACTAAGTTCAATTTATATTGAAAATAAATTAGTTTAAAACTTGATAATTTAAAGTATTTTAAATTTGGAAATGATTTATAAATGCTTTATCTACAAGTAAGGCTATTATTAGGATTTTGTAAATCAAGTTTAATAACATGTCTTTGAATTAATAAGATTTAAATTTATTCAAATAATTTATTTTGTAGATAATTAAGGTTAAATTATTTGAATATGACTTAAGAATACTTAATTAAGTATAATTGTTAATAAGTAAGAGATTGAATATGATTTATGCTTTTCTTAATTAATTAAAGATTTTCTTTAATTATAAGAAGATTAGTTAATTAATTAATTGTTTAATTAATTTTAAACAATTAGTTAATTATTTATTAAATCTTAAATAATCACATAATTATGGATTAATTAAGTATAATTACTTAATAAAGTAATTAATAGTTAATTGTTGAATGTAATTAAGAAAATTAATTACTTATGGAAGTAATTAATGGTAATTACTCATGGAGTAATTAGTTGAAGTGGTTATTGGTTAATCACTTAATGATATTATTTAAAGAATTAATTAATATAATTGTTTTAAAGATAATTAATTATGAAGTAATTAATTAAAGGATTAAGGATTATTTAATAATGGAATTAATTATTTAAGGAAGTAATTAAGGTTCATTAATGGAAGTAATTAGGGATAATTACTTATGTAAGTAATTAAGAGTTAATTACTTAACTTATTTTAGTTAATTAATTAATGTGATTAATTAATTAATGAATGTGATTAATTTAAGATTAATTACTAAGGTAATTAATAAAATTGCAATTAATTAATAAAGTAGTTAATTAAGGATTTATTTATTAATTTAATTATTTAATAATTACTTAATGAAGTAATTAAAAATTAATTAATTCGATTAATTAATCAAAGATTAATAATTAATTAAGAAGTTCATTAATTAAGATAAGTAATTACAAATTGTTAATTATTGATTATGATTAATAAATCGATTAATTATAAGTTAATTATTTATTTAATTGAAGTAAATATTAATTAATAAGATCATTAATTAATGTGATTAATGATATTAATCAAGGTTGATTAATACAATTTAAGGATGATTAATTATTGTAATTAATTGATGTATAATAAAATTAATTATAGTTAATTAATTAATGAATGATCATTAATTATTGTAATTAATGATAGTAATTAAAGGATTAACTACTGAATATGGTTAAGGATAATTACTTGAATGTAATTAAATATAATTAATCAAGGAAGATTAATTAAGGAAAATCATTAGAGATGATTAATTTGTTTATTTGGAATAATAGTTAATGAAGAAGGATTATGGTAATCAATTGATTAAGAGATAATCAATTCTGTTTTTGGATGTTTGATTAATATGGATTGATTGATTAATATTGGTTAATTGATTGATATTGAATAATCAATATTTGGAGATTGATATTGTATGATTGGTTGATATTGGATGTTTGATATTGGTTGATACTGGATATCTCTGTTATGTGATATGCTGCTTTGTGAAGATGAATATTGATATGAGTTATCTCTTGTGATAATATGGTTCATCTATCTGTTTATATCATCCTGAATATAAGTTAAATTGCTTAAAACCCTTAAGTATAACTTGGACATTAAAATGGCGTTTGGTTTCGGTGAGTCCGGGATCGGATTTCCATATTTGGGATCCGAAAACCACATCGATTCCAATTAAACATTAGGTCGTGTATCCAAGTGGAGCAAGTGAAGACTCGAGGTGTAAGGGCTATACGTCAGTATAACTCTGTGGGTGATTCCGTAATGAGTTTGACGGAATAGTGCTTATAGATTCGAGATGGCGAATCAGAGTGCAAGGGCTATGGTCGTTGACTCTTAGGGTGATTCCAATAATGAGTGCAATGAGATAGTGCCTTCGGTTTTGTTTGAACCCGGAACGAACTTGTATGGATTGAATGCTTTCAGCAACATCGTCAGGTGGACGATGAGCATTCTAAATAGATGTGTTCTATAAAGGTAATCGTAACCTCAAGCCCCATCAACCGGGAATGGCTAAAACAGGGGAGGTGCAGCAAGGCTTCGTGGGTAGCCCCCACTTGAGAGTAAGATTTACCCCTGTCTAGAGGTCCCTTTTATTTCGTCTGTGTGGGCGGTTGAATAGCTACATCCACCGGGGTTGTCTTATTTGGAACTGTTCAGTAAGGAACGGGTCCGGCTTTGAGTTGCAGGGGGGCGGGCATACTCCTCGGTACGGTGATCTAGGCCATGTACTGTGACGGGCGGTACCCCAGTCGCCCTGCCATTGTATGGAATCCAAAATCCAATAAGTGCCAACGGTTTTGATTGTATTAACCACTTTTGTGGCTAGTAGCTGGAATTTAATCATGTAACAATTTCAGCTATTTCTTATTTATTTGAAAACCCTAGACACTATTATAATATCATCGGATTTCCTATCAAATGTTTTGGTTAGCGTAAGGTAAAAACTTTTCCATGTTTATGTGTGGGAAGTCTTACGTGATACCTTTTCTTTCAAAAGTTTTTTAAAGTTAAGCAACTTTAACCCGTTTACTCACACCAGACCCATGTCTGACCCGGAGTTTATTCTGTTTTTCTTAAACTCTTGGGTACTCATATTATGTATGAGTAGTCAAGTGGATCAAGTTGCCTTGACGAATTCTGGAGGAGATATGGAGCAGGAGGCTTCGACGTGTAAATATATTATGGTTCCGCTGTGTTTCTTTGGTATCTGTTTCTTGTATACTTGAGTTGTATGGTTAGACAGATGTTTATAACTGTCTAACATGTGTTGTATAAGTTGTGTACTCTGATGTAATTAGATACTATGTAATATTTTATGAGGTATATCATATTTTATTCGTTCCGCTGTGATTTCTCTGATGTTGTTTTGTTTCTTCTTTCTCTTTCTTTTCTTCTTCTATCCCTTTCTTTCTTCATGATGATGCGATTTCCTGGAGATAGGAAGTTGGGTCGTCGCATCATATGAATGAGATATGATCGATATACGTTAGAAAATATGCACTGTTCGTACCCATCAGAGAGCTGTCATATTGGTTTGTTCGAATCCATCAAGTTCGAATCCATCGAGAATGAGCATCTTCGAATCATTCAGGTTTGAACCGATCAGGTTTGAATCCATCTTCTTCGAATCAATCAGATTAGAATCCAACATGTTCTGCATACTTCAAATCGATTGAGTTCGAATCCATCATCTTCGAATCGATCAGATTCGAATCCAATATGTTCTGCATACTTCGAATAGATCGAGTTCGAATCGATCAGATAGGCCCCGCCTCGGCTCTTTTCGAACCCATCGGGTTCGTATCCATCAGGATGCCCATACGTTCGTGTCCATCAACCCCGCATTCGTATCCATCAAGCAATCTCATTTCGTCTCAATCACCTACCATCTGCTTCGTATCCATCGGCTAGAGGGCATGTTGCCTCTAGTTTGTATCCACTTGGTGGCCATACTTGAATAATTGTTCGTATCCACCGAGCTAAGGCTAATACTGCTTATTCGTATCGATCCACACTGGTCGATACGAACACGAATTGGGTTGATGAATAAGAACAAGGCTACCTCCACCGATACGAATTAGAGCGTCTCCATCGATCCAATATATACAACGGTTATCGAGACAAACAAGGTGAAGTTTGTGGACATGAATCGGTCAATATGTCACTAGAATAGGATCGATCCAGAAAACTCGCTCCACATCACTCCAGATCACTGCGCGCGCATGCTCTGGATCGATACGAAAGGTATGGATACGAAATATGGATTCGAACGAGACAATGTGCATGAAAACGTAATCTTGCATCGATCATATCTCCCAATCCATAGATCCAAATGCTACAAAATTTTCACAGAAGCTACCATACAAGGTAAAGATTGTTTCGGCCAAGTTTCAGCTCGATTGGGTCATTTTTTGATGGATACGAAATCACTTCGTATCGATCTCAGATCGAGTCGAAACTTGGTGGGGTCGGTCGCGTGGGCCCACTCACGTGCCAGAAGAAGTCTCCCGAAGTTTGAGCGCGATCTCAGCCTCCTACGCTTATAAATAGCCCCCTGAAGCCTACATAAAAAGGATCTTTTTGGCAATTGAACGTCCAGACTCTACCGGATTCGATTCTACTTCCTTCCATCACTGTTATAGCCGAAATTCAATCATTGTAACTGCTGCAATCAATTGTAACTAGCAAAGAACTTCAATAAAATTTAAAACTTTGAAGTGGACGTAGGCCGGAGATAGCCGAACCACTATAAATCTTGCGTTTCTAATTGTTATCTTTGTACTGCTGCTTGTTGCTTGCTTGGATCTGAGACTTGTGCTTGAATATTGTTGATTTATATTTGTTGTTTGGTGCTTTCACAATACTTGGGGTTTGTGACCATTTTTGGTGCAAACACTTTGGTGCTTTCACTGATAAGAACTAGCACCCGCTACACCAGATTCAGAATTTAGATTTAAGAGCTTGAAGAATCCCGACTCAGAGACAATGACTCGACAAACAAGACAAAGAGCTGATCGGAGCCAACAAGGAGGAAGCCAAGAAGCATCCTCTGGAGCTGGAGAAGGATAGGCTTCGATGTACATCACTAGAGATAAGATGGAGGCTATGGCTAATTCGATACGCGAAAGCATGATGAAGACTCACCAAGAGATGATGCAAAATTTCCTTGACCAAGTAAGAGCAGCAAACGTACAGAACCTTGGGCTGGCTGCAGCGGCTGCAAGTGCAGGACAAGGAGTCAGGATTGCGGAGGTCAATGAAGGTCAGGTTCAAGACCTTAGTGCTAGACCAGAAGGCAATCAACAAGGGCTTGGGGGCAGACCCTCAGGATCAGACGCTGGAAGAACCATACATGAAGCTCAGCAGGCTGGAGTCAATGCTACTGTTACTGAGCCACATGAAGAGTATGTACCGGAGTTCCCTTCAAGACCTGGAGGGCAGGACAAAAACATGACAAGGGGACAACCCTCGTATGGAGATGAAAGAATGATTGGTCTAATGCGACGAATCATGAGAGGAGGATTGTCGAGTGGAGGATTATAAGAAGTCAGCCGGAGTCCGTTCACTCCGAATATCAGGAATGTAAGGAATCCTCCAAAGTTCAAACTGCCTACGCTGGATCCTTATGACGGGAGGTCAGACCCAACGATGCATATTACCAGATACATCAGGCACATGGAAGTGCTGGGGGAACCCGGGGAAATGATGGCTCGATGCTTCCCTCTATACTTCTCAGATTTAGCTGCGCTTTGGTTCAGACAACTGGAGACTGGATCAATCGGGACATGGGGTGAGCTTGTAGATTGCTTCATGAGATAGTTTAGGATCCATGTGACGCGACCCGAGAGTGTGATGACTCTAGCTTTAATCTAGAAAAGGACCGGAGAGTCCATAAAAGATTTCTTATGCGGTTCAATGCAACGGTGGCTTCTGTGGATTGCCCGGATCCATCGATGATTTTGATAGCGGCGGTAGCGGGAGTCGGGGAAGGCACCGAATTCAAAGATTCTTTGGCGAGAGATCCCCTACAAGATCTTGGAGAATTTTATCATGAAGCTGAAAGATTCATTCGGCTGGAAGAGTCATGGGCCGAAAGGAGAGAATTAAATGCTGTACAGGGCGAAGGAACTGCCAGGGAACAGTCCGGAGCGCACAAAGGAAAGAGAAAGCAAGACGATGGACGTCATGGTCCTGGTAAACGGAAGAAATTCCGAGAGCCTGATTCAGACAGTACACGGATCTGACGACAAGTCTAGAAAGGATTTACACTAAAACTTGGGGGCAACTCCCCTATCGAAAACCACCCAGGAGAGATCCCACCGAGCAGGAGCGCAGAACTGGAAAATATTGCCTATTCCATGAGTTGGATGGGCACGCTACACATGAATGTCGTCGCCTAAAGGATGAGGTGGAAGAACATGCCAGGAGTGGTAGATTGCCATAATATGTCAGAGAACGGACAGCGGCAGTAAGGCCTGAACGACTACCGCCTCCACCTAACAGAAACGATCTTGGATCGGGATCACGACTCGTCATCGACTGATTAAAGATGGCAGGGGCAAAGTCCAGGATTTGGACTTCGGTCAAATAATTTAATTTAGATTTGTTTTCAGAATAAATGGCTACTCCAATTACTCATGTACGGGAACCGGAGAGATCCCTAGGCATGCTCTAAGATGGAGATAGACCAATATGCCCGGAGAGGCAATGTTTAGCTTTTTCCTGATGCTTGAGATTGAACATCTAGGACCTGAATTTAAATAAATAAATTAGAATTTCTTGAAATAAACCTTTGACCGGAGAGTCAAAGGATGATTATTGAATACCAATATGAAAATGATCGCTTTATGACCATACTAGGAGAAGTGTGGTCCGGAGTGCAAGAAGTGAGGTGCTTCGCCGGAGAGCGACAGGATCGACTCACTTAACATCGTTTCCCATTCACCGGAGGGTGATTAGATCGGGATTCGATAAGATCCCGGAGAGGCTGTGATCGGCCCACGATTTAGGCCATGACATCGTTTAATGTTCAGATACACTGAACCGGAGTGCAAGAAGTGAGTTGTTTCGTCGGAGAGAGACAGGATCGACTCACTTAACGCTGCCTCCCCTTCACCAGAGAGTGACAGGATGGGATCCAGCAAGAGGGCAGAGAGGCTATGATCGGTTTAGAACAACCAAGACATCGCTATATGCCCTAGCTGGGGCCAGAGTGCATGGGATAGAAGGCAACATCGGAGTGCAATGGGATCTTTCTATTCAATCGCCAAGTCTAGAATGGGTTTGGCAAGGGTTCGGAGTGACCATCGATAGTCCGGAGAGATTGTAGAAATTCATTCTTAATTTCCACTGGAAGAAATTGATAACGATTTGGCTTCGAACAGCCGTGGACTTGATTGAAAATGCTATAAGATTTGAATAAAATATGAACTCGCTATATTCGAACTGAGACTGAACAAAACACACCTTTTACCAAAAGGCATGTTTTGGGGGGAAAAATGTTATCCCAACTTTTGGCAAAGCTGAGATACCCAAAACTGATTGAAAATCAATAATAGCTAGTCTCAAATATCGATTATGGATTGTAGGTCCACCATGGATGTCGATGAATTTTGTCCGAATCCGGATCGAACTACAATTGACAAGACATGACAAGCAAAGCCGTGAAAGCCAGCTTTAAAAATTTCAGGATAATCGGAGTTCATATGAATGAAATATAATCGATACACGTTAGAAAAGATGCACTGTTCGTACCCATCAGAGAGCTGTCATATTGGTTTGTTCGAATCCATCAAGTTCGAATCCATCGAGAATGAGCATCTTCGAATCGATTAGGTTTGAACTGATCAGGTTCGAATCCATCACCTTCGAATCGATCAGATTCGAATCCAACATGTTTTGCATACTTCGAATCGATCGAGTTCGAATCCATCATCCTTGAATCGATCAGATTTGAATCCAACATGTTCTGCATACTTCGAATCGATCGAGTGCGAATCGATTAGATAGGCCCCGCCTCGGCCCTTTTCGAACCCATCGGGTTCATATCCATCAAGATTCCCATACGTTTGTGTCCATCTACCCCGCATTCATATCCATCAAGCGATCTCATTTCGTCTCGATCACCTACCATCTGCTTCGTATCCATCGACTGGAGGGCCTGTTGCCTCTAGTTCGTATCCACTAGGTGGCCATACTTGAATGATTGTTCATATCCGCCGAGCTAAGGCTAATACCGCTTATTCGTATCGATCCACACTGGTCGATACGAACACGAATTGGGTTGATGAATACGAACAAGGCTACCTCCACCGATACGAATTAGAGCGTCTCCATCGATCTAATATATACAATGGTTATCGAGACAAACAAGGTGAAGTTTGTGGACATGAATCAGTCAATATGCCACTAGAATAGGATCGATCCAGAAAACTCGCTCCACATCACTCCACGTCACTGCACACGCATGCTTTGGATCGATACGAAAGGTATGGGTACGAAATATGGATTTGAACGAGATAGTGTGCATGAAAATGTAATCTTGCATCGATCATATCTCCCAATCCATAGATCCAAATGCTATGAAATTTTCACAGAAGCTTCCATACAAGGTAAAGATTGCTCCTGCCAAGTTTCAGCTCGATTGGGTCATTTTTTGATGGATACGAAATCACTTCGTATCGATCTCAGATCGAGTCGAAACTTGGTGGGGTCGGTCGCGTGGGCCCACTCACATGCCAGAAGAAGTCTCCTAAAGTTTGAGCGCGATCTCAGCCTCCTACGCCTATAAATAGCCCCCTGAAGCCTACATAAAAAGGATCTTTTTGGCAATTGAACGTCTAGACTCTGCCGGATTCGATTCTACTTCCTTCCAACACTATTATAGACGAAATTCAATCATTATAACTGCTGCAATCACTTGTAACCAGCAAAGAACATCAATAAAAGTTAAAACTTTGAAGTGGACGTAGGACGGAGATAGCCGAACCGCTATAAATCTTGCGTTTCTAATTGTTATCTTTGTACTGTTGCTTGTTGCTTGCTTGGATCTGAGACGTGTGCTTGAATATTGTTGATTTATATTCGTTGTTTGGTGCTTTCACAATACTTGGGGTTTGTGACCATTTTTGGTGCAAACAGTAATATACATAAGCTTTTGTAATTCAATAGAAAATTAAAGCTTTGGTAAAGCTTTTGTATTTCATAAGAATACAAATCTCAACTCTATTTATAGTTCTAAAAGGTTCCAATAGAAAGGTTATACATTCATTTGAGAGATTACAACCTTTAGGGATGAAAGCAACTCCCCATATTTTAAATTTCCATGAGGAGATATTTCTTCTCGTATAGGTCGGCTGGTTGAAAATAAAAATCAGATAGCTGAAATTATGCAGGAAAATGCAGAAACAAAACAGTGTAAAAATTGCCTAATTTAGATGGTTGAAATATATTTCTAGCGTCTAACTTTTGTTTTAGACATTTGAAATATAATTTTAGGCGGTTGAATAACCAATTTTGTATATGTTTTTTTACCTTTTAGTTAAATTTTAAATTGCTTTTGAAAATTTTAAATTCTTGTTTATGGAAAAAAAATCTAAAAGATAATTTTTTTGAAAATAATTTTCAAAATAATATTTGTGTGTATGTGATCATCATACAGGAGATTGTACATTTTAACTAAATTAACTACTATACAACAAACTCTATTTTTGCCTTTAATATTTGTGCTCGATTCCAATGTTAATCTTCGTTATCCTTGTATTTATATCTGCAAATATAACAATAGTGTGTGTGTATATGGAAATGTATAATTGTCCCATTGAAACTTAAAAGGAAGGATATAACACTCTCCTCATATTTGATGATGACAACTATACATTTTATTTGAGTAAGTATGCAATATGAAACTCCCTTTATCAATATGCCAAAATATTTTCCCTCGTTGTCATCAACAAAAATAATTTATGGAAATATGGAAAAATTTAAGAGGTAGGGATATAAAATAAGACATAATATTACAAGACAATGATTACATTATTTGTTCAACATAATAAGACATAAGGACATACATTTAATAAGATGCAAAATTACAAAAGCAGACGAGTGCATTGTTTGAGCAACACAATGATTACATGAAACATAATACAAAAACTAGGCTGTCAACGGATACTTTCAGATACAGATAGTGCCATATCCGTATCCGTATTCGAAATCATTTTTGGATATCCGTATCCACTTAAATTTTGAATATCGGATATCCGTATCCATTTAATTTTTGGATACGGACGAATATCGGATATTTATTTGCTCCGTCCATAATCAATAAATTTAAAAGTATAAATGAAAAGGTTTGGATCAACATAAAATAGTTTTGTACTAATATTCATAAAAAAACCAAGGAATAAAAAATGCGATGATAGAACATTTTTTTATATATTATCTATATGTGTATCCAAAAATATTCGATAATTAAACAATAAATGCCGTATGTTTTCACTAAAAATGAGCAAAAAACTATATCGTAGTAACATCCAATGGTTAGGAAATAGTTGGAAAATCATATGTTAGTTAAATATAATTTTAATTAAACATATATATGCATAAGTTAATTTAATGGATATTTTTCGGGTACAGATAGCACAATAACCATATCTGTATCCGGAAAGCTTTTTGGATATTGGATATCCACATCCGCTTTCTGAATAACGGATATTATTTATATTTTCGGATACGGATTCGGAAGGATACCAGATTTTTTGGTTACCCATTGACGGCCCTAAAAAACCAAAAGAAATAATTTACCATAAGTAGGAAACTAGACATTCTCCAATCTATGCAATGCCATGCAATAACGCTACACAAGCACGACACGCCCTATTGTGACGACCCAAATTTCTTGGACGTCTGTTAATCGGGAAACTAACTTATTTTATTTTTGGAATATTAATATTTACTAATCAAATAAATGAATTTCTGATAATAGAAAAAATAAAACTCTACCTTTAAACACTAATTATAAGTATATATACATATATATGAATAGTGATGATACTTAAGCTTAAAATAAACATAAAAATAAAAATAAAAATAAATATGTGATTAAGAAATAAAAGTAAAAAATATAAGAGGTTATACGTTGTTGTATGAAACATGAAGTGAGTATAGGAGAGTTGTAAAGGTATGAATGTGAATATAATTAATCAATGTAGAGATAAGCATGAAAAAAAATATAATACATAATTATATACATATATATAGGCCTACATACAAACAAAGATTATACATATATCAACTCACATGAAAACATATGTAAACAAGAGTGGAGACAAGTATTTAATGCAAGCACACAAACCATATTATCAAGGTCAAAGAAGAGGAAAAAAATCTTGTTGGTCAATAAAACAAACTCTGACCATAGAAAACAAGCTTGCACCAGAAGCTCATACCCCTGTAAACCCTCTTATATATATATATATATATATATATATATATATATATATATATAATATACACACACTTCTTGTACTAGTTCATTCAAAAAAAACATAGCAAACCAGAAAACAAGAAAATGGTAAGCATCATCATTTTACAAACTTAAACAACAATCAGGCAAGAAGATTTAAAGAAAATCAAGTAGCAGCTTCCAGAATTTATTCTCGTTCCAAAAAAATTTCTTCAGGTGAGTAATTCCATATATTTTAAAAGCTTAAGTAGATTTAAATCTGTACATGTGGATTCCTAGATTAGATTTGTGCTTTGCATGTGCATATATTTGCATGAATCTCTGGATATATGTGTGTATCTGTTCTGTGCATATTGATTTAAACCTGTTCTTTTCTGTTTAGACTGCAGAATTAAAAAAAAGCAAAAAATCAAATCAACTCTTTATCTATGTGTTATTAGGATTTAAATTCTAAACAAAATAAGTTTGAGTAGATGAGATTTTGGTTATAAAATAAGTTAAGTAGTCTATGTCTAGAATTATTCTGGAATCAGTAAAACAATAGATCTTTTTCAAAATTGATGAAAAATTAAATAATTTAATTGGTAAATTCAAGCATGTAACTTGAATCAACTCTGGAAAACTCGATTTTTAAAACAAATTTCATGAGTTTTAGTTTGGTATTGAGTTTGCAATTTGGGAATGATCAGATTTCGGTTTTCGATCAATTTCTGGTGACGGGGAAGATTTTGGAGGTTGGGGTTTTGGCTAGAGCTAGCCTGGTGATCGTTGAGGCTGGGAAAAATGACAAGTAGTTGGGTTGATCGCTGTGGCGTCGGCGATAGTTCGTTTGAGTTGTTAACCCTAGTTCTGTCGAAGTCAGGAAAATTGATCACTGTGGCTTCATTGGTGAATCAAGCTGCAAGTGCTTCTGGGAAAAGATGGCATGGAGACTTGCAAGGCCGTGGCCGGAGTTTGGGAAAGGTTCGGTGATCGACGATGGTGGTTCAAGGGATTTTCTGATGAAGTCTGTGTTACTAATTTTCAGTTAAAGGCTCGATTTTGTTTTTGAATCAGATCGTGGTCGCTGAGTCGTTCGATGGTTGGAGGTCGTCGTTGTTGACTTGGCGTTGGGGTCGATGGTTCTAGAGGGTCGCCGGCGGCATGTGCATGTGCACCGGAGGGACTGTGCACAAGAGTTGAATGAGAATGAAGAAGTTTTTTTGTGTTGATACTCGGGTGGGATGGGCTTTTGCTCGAGTATGTACTCGTGTTCGTGAAGAATACCCTTTTCGAGTTTTGTTTAAAGTTTATAACTAAAAAAAAGAGAAAGTTCTCGGGTAAGGCCTGGGCTGAACCCGAAGTGGAATTTTTAAACGGTTTTCTAAAGTTTTATGAAAACCAGTTTTTAAACTTTAAGTCAATCAATATTAAACTGATTTTAAAGAAAAATATTATCCCTTTGTATAATGATATTTTAAATATTGGGTTGAGAAGTTGTATGATATTTTACTTAAATATATTATATAGAATTTTAAGTTTATTTTAAACTTAATTTAAATATGTAATCAAGTAGTTAATTAAAGGAGTTATATGTTTTTATATTATAATGATAAATGATTTCAAGATTTATTAGAAATTCATAAAGATAAAAGATTTATCTTTAAAGTTGAGGAAGGTCTTGGATAATAAATGATTAATTGAATTAACGAAGTAATTTAAAGAGAAATTAATAAATTAAAAATAATCATTTGTGGGATTGTTTAAGTAAGGTTACTTAATGGAAGTAATTAAAATGGATTAATTACTCAGTGTAATTAATTAAATTTATGTGATTAGTTTAAAATTAATTAATTTGTTTAATTGATTTAAAATAATCTTTGGATAATGGGTCAAGTATAATTACTTGGTGTAATTTATAAAGTATAATTACTTAGTGAAGTAATTAATAGGTAATTACTGGAGGTAATTGATAAAGGAATGGTAGTAGTTTGGGTTTAACTACTTTGTGTAATTAATATGAAGGATAATTACTTAGTGATAGTAATTAAGAATTAATTACTTGGTGTAATTAATTTAAGACATAATTAATTAATAGAGTTTATTAGAAGTCGATTAAGTAATGTAATTAATTAAGAGAAATTAATTACTAAATGTGATTAATCAGGCTGATAAATGAATAGAAATTTGACTAATTAGAAAAATAATTAATTAAAGAAGTAATTAAAAATCATTAATTAATGTAATTAATGAAGTAACTAAGGGATTGATTAATTAAGGTTAATTAATCAATGTAGTAATTATAGAATAATTAATCAATGTAAGTAATTAAAGATTAATGTAAATAATTATAGTTAATATTAAAGGTTAATTACTATAATTGTTTGAGAATAATTAATGTACGTAATTAATTAAGGATGATTTCATAATGTAATTAGAGAATGATTAATCAAGAATGATTAATCAAGATGAATAACTAAGGGATGATTAATTAAATGAATAATTAATTAATGATTAAATAAGCAAGTTTTATAAGTAATAAAATTCATTGGTAGTTAATTAGATGAACTATAAATGGTATGACTAACTTATCTTGCTTATAAATGATTGAATGATATTTGAATGCTTTGGGTTATTTGTTATCCCTGATATGTGATCGTGATGCTTTGTGAAATGAAATATTTTATAATATGGGTTGAAATGATATAATGTGGTTATCTATGATGAATTGCTGTGAAAAGTGTCATCCAGTATTTAAAATTTAATCACTTGAATAACTTGGGTTAAGATGACATTGGATTCGAAGAGACCGGAGTCGGGTACTAGTTAATACCGAAACCACTACGATTCTTTATAAATCGATATGTGAAATCAATAGGCTGAAATGAAATGATTTAAGTGAATTGGACCATTTAATCTAAGTTTTGGTACATAGAAATTGATATGTGATATAAGTGATGTCTATAACAAATTGTGAATTTATAAATTGATACAAGTTACCCCGGGTCTTATATAAATTGTATGCTTTGTATTCCATGTTAGATGGGTTTACTCATGCTGGTTTCCATCCTGATCCGGGTGTTACTTTGATGTAATGCTCGGATAAGACCGAGTATTACAGATTTTCAGGTAAGGACGTCCTGAAGCTCAGGAGGCGAGCTGGATGGCAAGAACGTATGGAGTGTTTCAGCTCTATTATATTGTTGTATATCTGAGACATGATGATTGTGTATATCCAGTGTCTGTATATATGTGTAACTCTGATGTATTATGTATTTTGACAGATTCAGAATTCTTTTGTAAACTGTTATTTTTTGTTATTATATTTTATCCGCTGCGAATGTGAGATGTTGGTGTTTTTGATCTTCTTATTCTTCTATCTCTTTCTTCTTTCTCCTAACTATCTAGAATTTTCGAGATGGAAAATTCCGGGTTTTTACAGTTGGTATCAGAGCTGAAAGGTTAAGCGAGAACCTTGGCTCTAGTGGGATTACTCATTAAGGATAAGGTCAATGGTACCCTAGAATGAGTTGAGTGTATATATATGAGAGCATACTTGTTATTTTCTTATATAAAGATTTTAAATGATTTTATATAAGTATATATTTTGATATATATATTTAAAGCAAATTCCTTACTAATAAATGTTAAGGTAATTGGTTGTTAAATAATTGGAATTAAATGAAATGATTATGTGATAATAGAAATACAACCAAACTGAAATTGAATAAAGATAAGTTTGAAAAGGACTCAAACTGAAAGTTTAAAATCATGAATTTGTAGAAATATTTTCAGAATAAGGTAATAATGAATGGTTTTCTGATATGATAATCTTGGTTATTATCATAAATGATTGTTGTGTCTAATAATGAAATGTGTATTAATGAGTAAACAAACTGAAATGTTTTAAGGAAGTAAAACATTAAGGCAAGTATGACTTATATATTGGAACTGAAGTTGATCTAAATTGTGGAGTTTTAAATCTGGGTCCAGGATTTGAAGATTTTGTTTCAAAGTAATGAAGACATAATAATAATGTTATTCAATATTATTTGAATGATAGAGCTTGATTCAACAAGAGTCGTTTGAAAATCTTAAAGGAATTTGTTTGAATTTAAAACCAAAGGTGGTTTAAAATTTAAAATTAACCTGGTGTGTAAAGGAAATAAATATGAAATAAACTCTAAGGTTGAGTTTTAAATTTTCCTTAAAATGTGATGTGAAACCTAAAGTGAAGTAAGTTTTAAACTTAAGTGGGAAGATTATTAATGTGAAGTTTAGAATTTGAAATGGGAATTCAAATTGGGTAAGGGTGACTGGATTAAGTAAATTGAATTTAACTTGGGAAAGTTAAGTAATTTAACAAACAACCTGAATTTGGAAATTTCAAGATAAAATTGGGATTTAATTTGGAAAGTTAAATGGTTAATTTGAATTAGGAGTTTGTATGATATCAAAATGGGTTTCAGGTCTGGAAATTGAAAATGGGATTTTGAGAATTGGACTCAGAATTAAATTGTTTAAAGATTTGGATTGTTGATTTGAGAGGTTAAATCAACCTTTGAAAATTTAACTCGAAATTATATAATACGGGTGGTTTAAATTTGAAATTTAAATTGAATTATTTCGAATTGAATTTGATTTAAATTAATGAGAATTGTGATTGAAGATGGATAAGTTTAAAAATTCAAATGGAAAATTTGAGTTGGATTGATTTGAAATGAAATTGAAGTTGAATGGGTTCAAATTCAAATGGGAATTGGGACTAATTCAAAGAGGAATTGAGATGATTTGAAATTGAAGTGGGTTCAATTGATATTAGTCCAAATTGATGGGAATAATTTGGAATTGAAATTAAAGTTGAATAGGTTTAAAATCAAATGGAATTTGATTTGAATTTGGAAAGAAATCAAGATTAATTCAACTTGAACTGGGGTTAAATCAATTTAAATGGAAATTGAAGTTATTTGAATTGGAATTTAGTCAATTTAAATGGAAGTGGAAATTTAAATTGAATTGATGAGAATGGAAATTTGGAAATTGAACAGTTTAGCCCTGGACTGTTTTCAGAATAAATTGTTTCAGTACAAATCTATTTTTCCAAGTTAGTTATTTTATATACAACCTTTCTTATTAAACCCAAAACTATCTTATACTTATCTTATAACTACTTTTGGAATTATTTAACTATTTTCTAACTATTTTATAAACTAATTACTTTTTTTCCAACTATTTTACAAATTAATTAATATTTAACAACTATTTTGCAATAATTTAAACTTTCTATAACTATTTGACTATTTTCCAACTATTTTACAATTACTTAACTATTTTTTAGCTATGTTACAAATAAATAATTATTTTTCAACTATTTATCTATTTTTAAAATTTTCAAGCTATTTTCTAAATATAAATTGGTCAGAGTTCAAACTGTTATTGATTAAATACCTAACTGAGATTAGAATTGAAGTGATAATCCAAATGGGGATTAAGGCAATTGTGAATAAGTGAATAAAATCAAAGTGAGGGTGAATAGAAAGTAAATTGATTTGGCTAATAATCAATTAAGTTAAATACGTAGGATGTACGTATATTATTCTATTTGCATAGTGATTTAATCTAGATTCGAGCATAGAATTTCAAGATAGTTATATCGATCCGAGTTGGGATTTTTCATTCGATTTTCGATGGCGAACCTGGATATGGATTGTTGATTGGTTTTGGATATTCTCTATCATAGTTATGGTTGTGCAAGAAGAATGACGATTTCTAATCAAGAAACTAGATCTGTGTCCGCACTAGGAAGTCGGGTGGACGATACTAGTTCGGAAGTGAAATTGCGTGATCGAGTGAGCGATCAGATTTATATAGCGTACGAATGATATGTGTACGCCATACGGTTTTGAATGAAATTGTTACTAGAAATTTGTGGATAATAATTGTGAATGGTTTTTGAAAATGAAAGGTATATTTTTGTGAAATTTATGATGAAGTAAAATGGAAATTGGATATTTCTATAATAGAAATTTACTTTATGGAAGAAAGTGATTTTGTAAAGAGTAATCAAATTTGAAAATTTGATTTAGAATAAACGAAGTTATATATCTTTGTTGTATAAGATAAAACTCCCCTCGTTGAATCTATAGCTAGAAGGAAATGGTTTTTGAAAGTATTTGAAGTATATAAAGGGTTTTATACAAGTTTGAAATGATCCAAAGATTCTTATCAAGGATTATATATATATATATATATAAAGGATCTTATGAGGATTTTGGAAAAAGGTTTTGGGAACCTTTGGATTTGAAAGGCTTTTGATTTTTGGGTAAAATAAATATTGGAATTCAGAAAGCCTAGTTTAAGGATTATCGATTTTGGATAATCGATTTTGTATAAAGGAGCTTTATATGAGAATCATACTAGGTGTATGATTTTGAAGATACTATATGTGTATAGTATAAAGTGTTTTGAAAATGGCTCTGGGGAAAAAGGCGCTCCTTTGAATTGAACTTCTCAAGAGAGCCACAGGGTGGTACTGCCTTGAATCCTTGGGGGAGTTCTAAAGTTGATCCAGTGAGGAGTCCGGACAAAACTAGTTCCTGAGGATTATGTGTAGTGTGTAGCGGAAGTCGAGGACGCTGATGCCTATAGAGGCATTTGTGTTATGATGTGACGATAGTGTAACTCGATGTCACTGCGATCTAGTGCAGACCATAGCGAAAGTCGTGTGTGCGCTGAGAGCCAACGGTCTGCATTTGATTTTATATCGGTAGAGTGCGACCTATGGTAACATAAGAAAGTCGTGTGTGCCGCTGAGAGCCAACGGTCTACATTTGACTTTATATCGGTAGACTGCGACTATGTGGGAATGGGGAAGTTCCATTTTTGACAGCGAAAATTGAGGGCACTGATGCCTACAGTTACATGGACTTTTGCTGCGATGGCAACGTAACCCTGGATTGTAACTGCGATCTGTTGTGGGTTCCATGGCTTAATCGAGGGATGCGGAGTTCCTACAGTTACATGGACTTTTGCTGCGATGGCAACGTAACCCTGGAATGTAACTACGACCATGGATGGGGGTGATGATTTCCAGAGCATTCTCACTAAGGATATTCCTCTATTTTCAAAATGTTTTCGATTTTTTCAATAAAATTATTTTTTCAAGTATTTTCACTAGATATTTAAAATGGGTTTGCTAAGTACTTATAGATTTTCAGTCCTACGTCTGATCAACGTATGACCGAATTTCTATGAGGACAAGAATGGACTGGTTGAAACATCGAGTTATAAAAGTATTTTTATAAAAATTATTTCAGTAATATTATATAAATTTCTAAAGTATTTTAAAATTGATCAAAGAAAATTAACCAGATTTTAAGAATTTTAATAATTCTGGCTTCGTTCCTTTTCGAGGACGAAAAGATTCAAAGGGGGAAGGAATGTGACGACCCAGATTTCTTGGACGTCTGTTAATCGGGAAATTAACTGATTTTATTTTTGGTATATTAATATTTACTAATCAAATAAATGAATTTCTAATAATAAAAAAATAAAACTCTACCTTTGAACACTAATTATAAGTATATATACATACATATGAATAATGATGATACTTAAGCTTAAAATAAAAATAAAAATAAATATGTGATTAAGAAAAAAAAGTAAAAGAGTGTAAGAGGATATAAGTTGTTGTATGAAACATGAAGTAAGTACAGGAGAGTTGTAAAGGTATGAATGTGAATATAATTAAGCAATGTATAGATAAGCATGAAAAAAAATATAATACATAATTATATATATAGGCCTACATACAAACAAAGAATGTACATATATCAACTCACATGAAAACATATCTAAACAAGAGAGGAGACAAGTATTCAATGCAAGCACAAAAACATATTATCAAGGTCATAGAAGAGAGGAAAAATCTTGCTGGTCAATGAAACAAACTCTGACCATAGAAAACAAGCTTGCACCAGAAGCTCCTACCCCTATAAACCCTCTTATATATATACATACTTCTTGTTCTAGTTCGTTCAAAAAGAACATAGCAAACCAGAAAACAAGAAAAAGGTAAGCATCATCATTTTACAAACTTAAACAACAATCAGGCAAGAAGATTTAAAGAAAATCAAGTAGCAGCTCCCAGAATTTATTTTCTGTGCCAATTTTTTTCTTTTCAGGTGAGTAATTCCATATATTTTAAAAGCTTAAGTAGATTTAAATCTGTGTATATTGATTCCTAGATTAGATATGTGCTTTTCATGTGAAAATATTTACATGAATCTCTGGATATATGTGTGTGTCTGTTCTGTGCATATTGATTTAAACTTGTTCTTCTCTGTTTAGACTGCAGAATTAAAAATAAAGCAAAAATCAAATCAACTCTTTATCTATGTGTTATTAGGATTTAAATTCTAAACAAAATAAGTTTTTTGTAGATGAGATTTTGGTTTTAAAATAAGTTAAGTACTATATGTTTAAACCGAAAAATGACAAGGAGTTGGGTAGATCGCCGTGGAGTTGGGGATAGTTCATTTGAGTTGTTAACCCTAGTTCTGTTGAAGTCTGGAAAATTGATCACTGTGGCTTCATTGGTGAATCGAGCTGCAAGTGCTTCTAGGAAAAGATGGCATGGAGACTTGCGAGGCCATGGCCGGAGTTTGGAAAAGGTTTGGTGATCGGCGATGGTGGTTCAAGGGATTTTCTGATGAAGTCTGGGTTTCTAATTTGCAGTTAAAGGCTCGATTTTGTTTTGGAATTAGATCGTGGTCGCTGAGTCGTTCGATGGTTGGAGGTCATCGTAGCTGACTTGGCCATAGGGGTCGATGGTTCTGGAGGGTCGCTGGCGGTATGTGCATGTGCACCGGTGGGACTGTGCACAAGAGTTGAATGAGAATGAAGAAGTTTTTCTTGTGTTGATACTCGGGTGGGATGGGCTTTTGCTCAAGTCTGTACTCGTGTTCATGAAGAATACCCTTTTCCAGTTTGTTTAAAGTTTATAACTAAAAAAAAGAGAAAGTTCTCGGGTAAGGCCTGGGTTGAAGCCGTAGTGGAATTTTTAAACGGTTTTCTAAAGTTTTATGAAAACCAGTTTTTAAACTTTAAGTAAATCAAGATTAAACTGATTTTAAAGAAAAATATTATCCCTTTGTATAATGATATTTTAAATATTGGGTTGAGAAGTTGTATGATATTTTACTTAAATATATTAAGTAGAATTTTAAGTTTATTTTAAGCTTAATTTAAATATGTAATCAAGTAGTTAATTAAAGGAGTTATGTTTTTACATTATAATGATAAATGATTTCAAGATTTATTAGAAATTAATAAAGATAAAAGATTTATCTTTAAAGTTGAGGAAGGTCTTGGACAATAAATGGTTAATTAAATTAACGAAGTAATTTAAAGAGAAATTAATAAATTAAAAATAATCATTTGTGGGATTGTTTAAGTAAATTTACTTAATGGAAGTAATTAAAATGGATTAATGAATGCTTAATGGAAGTAAATTTACTTAATGAAGTTAAAGGAATTAAAATGGATTAAAATGTCCGCGGGCTTGGTGCGGTGGTGGGATGATGCGGCTCCCAAGTGGGAGGTTTGGGGTTCGAGTCCCACCTTGTGTGGGAGGAGAAACGACTTTTCACTCGGGAGGTATCCGGTTCATTTTCGTGCCTCCTGCCCCAAGCCAACCGAAAGGTCTGGCTGCCCGGAATAGTTGGTTGTGGCGGGCCTTCCGGCTATTCCCTAGGTTTACTGTTCAGGAATCGCTGGTCGGTAATGATAGAACAGGTTTCCCTAGTTCCCAAAAAAATTGATTAATTATTCAGTGTAATTAATTAAATTTATGTCATTAGTTTAAAATTAATTAATTTTTTTAATTAATTTAAAATAATCTTTGGATAATGGGTTAAGTATAATTACTTGGTGTAATTTATAAAGTATAATTACTTGGTGTAATTTATTAGTGGGTAATTACTGGAGGTAATTGATGAAGGAATGGTAGTAGTTTGGCTTTAACTACTTTGTGTAATTAATATGAAGTATAATTATTTAGTGATTGGAATTAAGAATTAATTACTTGGTGTAATTAATTTAAGACTTAATGAATTAATAGAGTTTATTAGAAGTCCATTAAGTAATGTAATTAATTAAGAGAAATTAATTACTAAATGTGATTAATCAGGCTGATAAATGAATAGAAATTTGACTAATTTGGGAAATAATTAATTAAAGAAGTAATTAAAAATCATTAATTAATGTAATTAATGAAGTAACTAAGGGATTGATTAATTAAGGTTAATTAATCAATGAAGTAATCATGGAATATTAATCAATGTAAGTAATTAAAGATTAATGTAATTAATTATAGTTAACTAAATAAAGGTTAATTACTATAATTGTTTAAGAATAATTAATGTATGTAATCAATTAAGGATAATTTCATAATGTAATTAGAGAATAATTAATCAAGGATGATTAATCAAGATGAATAATTAAGGGATGATTAATTGAATGAATAATTAATTAATGATTAAATAAGCAAGTTTTATAAGTAATATAATTCAATGGTAGTTAATTAAATTAACTAGAAATGGTATGACTAATTCATCTTGCTTATAAATGATTGAATGATATTTGAATGCTTTGGGTTATTTGTTATCCCTCACATGTGATCGTGATGCTTTTTGAAATGAAATATTTTTTAATATGGGTTGAACTAATATAATGTGGTTATCTATGATGAATTGCTGTGTAAAAGTTCATCCAGTATTTAAAATTTAATCACTTGAATAACTTGGGTTAAGACGACATTGGATTCGAAGAGATCGGAGTCGGGTACTAGTTAATAACCGAAACCACTCCGATTCTTTATAAATCGATATGTGAAATCAATAGGCTAAAATGGAATGATTTAAGTGAATTGGACGATTTAATCTAAGTTTTGGTACTTAGAAATTGATATGTGATATAAGTGATGTCTATAACAAATTGTGAATTTATAAATTGATACGGGTTACCCCGGGTTTTATATAAATCGTATGCTTTGTATTCCATGTTAGATGGGTTTACTCACGCTGGTTTCCAGCCTGACCCGGGTGTTACTTTGATGTAATGCTCGGGTCAGACCGAGTAGTACAGATTTTCAGGTAAGGACGTCCTGAAGCTCAGGAGCCGAGCTGGATGGCAGGAACGTATGGAGTGTTTCGCTGTATTATATTGTTGTATATCTGAGACATGATGATTGTGTATATCCAGTGTCTGTACATATGTGTAACTCTGATGTATTATAAAGGTATTTTGATAGATTCAGAATTCTTTTGGAAACTGTTATTATTTATTATTATATTTTATCCGGTGCGAATGTGAGATGTTGGTGTTTCTGATCTTCTTATTCTTCATCTCTTTCTTCTTTTTCCTAACTATATGTAATTTTCAGGATGGAAAATTCCGGGTTTTTACACTATGATGCAGGATCTAAAGCAATTATGAGTTATATGAGTGAATATATTTATTTTTAAAAGGTTTTGAGAATTTGTAAAAATTAAGTGTAAACATATTACCTTACCATCCTCCCCATGTTGGTGAAGTTGGAGAATGTGAAGTTGGAGAATGACTGGTAATGTTTATCTAAATTCTCTTAAGTATAGTTTTCATCCCTTTAACTTCATTTGAGACTCGATCAACCGTGCTTTCCGTTCGATCAATTCTTGAGTTTGCTTTTGTAAATTTTGAAAAAATTTATATTTCAAGCCACTTTTGGTTTCTTGTTGTAGTAATGGATGAAGAGTACTTCTCAGATTGTCTATAGGATTTCGTGTCATTATGAATTACCTTGACCGATTCAACCGCACTTTCTTCCTCGTTCTCATCATTATCATCATCATCACTCTCATTTTATTATTGTTGTATTGCTAGTTGTTTGTATTTATATTTTTGAGCGAGGGATTGGGCTTGAGAACCTTTTTAAGCTTGAACCCATTGAACATACTCAAATGGACCATATTCTAGAATAATTTTTGTAAGCCGCTGCTTTGGTATGTAGGCGATCTTCTCTATATAGTTGAATACTTTAAGATTTTAAGAGATGAGTAATTTGTGCTACATAAATAAGTTTTTTTTTCATATTTGAAATATTTTTTAAGCTCGTGATAGATATGACGAGCCCACTTCACTTCAATATTCCCAAACATAGCATACAAAGCTTTGTAGTCCATGTCATAAATTATTTCATGGCTTCCAAGCTAGGAAGAATGGTGTTTATTATCATTCTTAAAAATAGTTTTGGTCTCAGATAAAAATATTTTGACTTGTTCTCCCCTCTACCGTCGTTCCAAAGATAATGACTAATTTCATTATGAACTATATCCTTAATTTCAACATCTTCTAAATCTATTCCATTACTACACAACCCAATATCCATGCAATGTCATTTATGTGAAATTTCACATTATTACCATACACATTATACCATAGTCAACCTTCACCTCTATGTAGTTGAATGGTCTTACTATTTTTGTTTGCTAAGAAAAGTTGAATACATAAGGTATATATTTCAACATTGTTACATTAAAAATCTACCAAACTTTTCATTATTGCTTAGTCGGTAAAAGCTTGAAGATTGCAAGTAGGAAAATCACTAAGATTATAAAATATACCTAGAAAAATCTTTATATAAGTGATTAATTTGAATCTTTGAATGCTCCTTTCATCGTGATAAAGCCAATTTTTGATTTGTCCTTGAGTTAGTGTGGCCATAGAACTCTCAATGGCAGGTCTTTTCTTTGAATGGTTGGATTTTAGTACCATTAGAAGGTTTAGGGATTGGTATTAGATAATTTTGAGAATTGGGAGTGTAAATTTGTTTGAAATTGAAGGGATGGAGTAAAAGTAAAGAAGAGATGGGTAACAAAGAGGGGTTGGTGAGTGAAGAAGTAAGTTGACTAGACAACCTTTGAAATTTCTTTCTTTTCAGCCGTCTAGATTTAAGATCTAGACGTCTGAAATTATATAGAGAGAACTCTAAACTTTTTTATTCAAAAGCACGGTATTCAGACATATGAAATTTTAAAATAGATGTTTGAAATTGAATTCAACTATTTGATTTTCAATGATCAGATGTCTGAATATAAGGAATTAAATTTTTTTAATTCCCTATAGGAATTCAGATGCCTGATCAAAAAATCAGATGTTTAAATTACCTTTTATCCGGACTATATAATATTTCAATATCATTCGTCCATATTTAGATTCGATTTCAATTTGATTTTAATTTATTTTCTATAACCATTAGTATGGTTTATTTTTAACGATGATAAAAAATAAAATTTTCATTTTATTTATTATATATATTTATATTAAAATAGGTAATATAGTGTGTGTGTGTGTATATATATATATATATATGAATGACATATATTCATTTGCTATTAGAAGATTCCAACACTTTGAAGGAAAGATTATCCCATGAATTAGGTTCGTATATCTTTACTGAAGGGTTCTGTGCAGGAGACTCCTTTTTGACATGAACCGTATCTTTTGTTGATGATTGACCATAGAATTTCATTATATGTCGGCATCTCCTTGCCTGCGCTATTCCCAATACACCTTTTTTTAGGAACCAAGCTTTCATGTTAATAGTGACGTATGTCGTGTATGCTGTAATCTTCAGAGGCTGTTACCACTCTTTCAAACTTTAAGGATGTTTTAACTTTCTTTCCATTTGGGCATTTAATATGTTGATCTCCTCGAGGGGTTGAATGATTTATGATTGGTGAGGCATTTTTCTTAAATGTGTTGAAGTTGATTGAGGATGAGCTTGTGTATTTGTTAGAAGCCATTTAATTAGTATGTGGGCTTTAGAAAAAATTTACTAGCCAACGTATATTTAAAATATATTTTAGCCCATTTATATATTGTATTAAAAGAGTGAAGAATATATGGCTGTAATTTGTTTAACCGTTAGTTTAACTTAGCCTATTTATACATATGACAATAAACCAATATACTATAAATAGATAAAATTTAATCCTTGTAAAATTTTAACAAAAATACTTAATATAATTAGTTATAACAATTATACTAAAATTAAATAAGGTTTTATTAATCTAAGTCTTATAGTGAAACAATTCCAAGTTCACGTCGAAGTTTAATAAAGGTATTTTCATTTACGTTTTGTAAAAATATCAAATAATGAAATTGCTTCTTTTCTATGTTGTCCGATAAAAAGTGATGACCAATATCTATATATTCTGTACGTGAGTGATTTATCGGATTTTTTCTAGCGTTATCACAAGCAATCAAAGAATTTTGTAAGAAAATTCCAAAATCTTGAAGTGTTTGTTGCATATGTATGATTTGAGCACATGCCAAAGCAGTAGAGATATATTCTGCTTCACTTGTTGATAGTGAGTACATAGATATGTTTCTTACTAAACTGTGATACTAGAGACTATTCGATGAAGTGACTGATGCCACTTGTACTCTTTTTGTTCATCAAACATTCTCTAAATTCAGCATCACAGTATAATACTAACTCGAAAAGCATTCTGTTAGGTAAAAAAGTTCATAGTCTCTAGTGTTGGTTAAGTAATGCAAATCTATTTCACCACTCGCAAATGGGATTCTTTGGTATTTGCTTGAAAGCGTGCACAAAACAAGCACTCATCGTTATGTCTAGACAACTGGTTATAAGATATAACTGTGATCTTATCATACTTCTATATATTTTTTGATCAATTATTTTACAATTTTCAACTCTATCCAAATAAACATAGCATTCGTGGTTGTTTGTTTATTTTATGTATTTCCCATACCAAAACATTTAGGTAAATTATTAAGTATTTTTGTTGACTAACGAAAATTCCATTGTTTAATTGTTTAATTTGCAAACTAAGGAAATATGAGAGTTCTCCTATTTGAGACATCTTGAATTCACTTTTCATTATATTATAAAATTCATTCCATAATTTTTCATTTGTAGAACCGAAAATAATATCAGCATATATTGTTTTCTCGTTTAATAAAAGAGTTTAGACTACTTTTCCTATTTCAAATTTAGAAGCTATAAGATAGCTTTTTATTCATTCATGCCAAGCACAAGGTGCTTGCTTTCGACCATATAAAGCTTTCTTTAGTTTATAGATATGATCAGGGAATTTTTCATATGAAAATAGTTGAGGTTGTTCTACAAACTCATTTTCTTTAATAAAACCATTTAAGAATGCACTTTTAACATCCATTTGATATAATTTAAAGTTACAATGATAAGAGAATGCTAATAAAATACATATTGCTTCTAGTCTAGCTACAGGAGAAAACGTCTCTTCATAGTCTATTCCTTCTTCTTGATTATATCCCTATGCAACTAGCTTAGCTTTATTCTAAATTATATTTTTGTTTTCATCGTTCCAGTGACTGTTTGATCGTTTGGCCTTCGTACGGTTTTCGAAATATCATTCCATTCAAATTGATTCTTCCTCATTGCCAAAATCCAATAATCGTTCGTACCAGCTTCTTTAAAATTCTTTGGTTCAGTATTAAATATGAAGGCAACATGTCTCATTTGAGTTAGTTATCTTCGTGTAGCAACTTTTGTATTAATGTCGCCAATTACTTTATCCAACGGGTTAGCTTTTAATAATCCCGATGGTGATTTTAAATCCTTATTTTCCGGATTAATAGACTCAACCTGATGTTCATTTGAAGTAGCTAGTACTAATGGTTTAGTAATTTCAATGTTTTCATCATCATCAGTACTAATATTAAACTTTTCGTTAAAAGACACATGTAATATTTCCTCAATTATATTAGTGTTAGTGTAGATTTCATACAAATGACAATAAATCAATCCAAATAAATGCAGAAGCAATAAGAACGTGTTGTATTGCAATAAATCAAGCCGAAATAAGAGAATAAATCAGTAAATCACAGAAGAAAATAAATAGAGAGTTCATAAGTAGACTTATAGTGGTTCCACTATCGCGAGATAATGTACATCCACTTTAGAGAGAGGAGATTTTATTATTTCTGAGAAAAGAGGAATTTACAAGATTGATAATGGACGCAAAGAAGAATAATAAGAAATACAACTTGAGTTGATGATTCTACTCATGCTAATCTCTGCTTTTATATAGAGAATATTACTTTTGTTGAAGTAATTGATTTATCATCATAAATCAATGCCTCAACAATTCTCCTATTCATACGAGAAATGTTTATCCAATTGCTTCCTGTTTTCCCAATGTACATACATCTAAAAAGATTCCTTCTTTAAACAACTAACTAGGGAATTAATTGATTACTTCTATCTTCCAAAATAATTTTTCTTCTCATGTAGGTGATTTATGCTCTTTTTAATGCTATAAAAGAGGCAATATATTTGGGTAATTAGCTCAAATATCTTCCAAATCTTCTACAACTGCAAATACTATATCACTGAAATCAACAATTTCTTCTAAATCTTATTTAGTATGGAAATATTGTATCACCAAATCTAACAATCTCCACCTTGATACTATATTTTCCCGCAAGCCTACCAACTCCACCACATCCTCTTACTCCAAGAAGCTCTCGAACAAGACACCACGCAAACTTCCCTAAAGAGCTTCAACATGGCCATCACACATTGATTTTTGTCGACGAACTCCGGCAGTGACACCGCCCGCCAACTAAGTGTTTAAAGTACTCTCTTCATGTAGGACCTATTAATCTCCAAAACAAACATCTCCATCTACTAACTCACTCACCCCATGTGCCAACAAGTGGCACCTAGCACTTCAATAAGCGAATCAAGTCCTAGTGATGCTTGAACTTTTCAACAAGCGAGGACTTAGTGAGCATGTTTGTTGTATTCTCCTCGGTGTGAATCTTTTAGATGTACCTACTTTTATTCATTTGTAGATACAAGGAAAGACTCTCTTACCTCTATGTGATTTTCCCTTGAACTAAATGCCAAATTCTCAGCTAGATGTACTGCGCTTTGACTATCGCAATTTACTTCTATACTCCCATAAAAAAGCCTAAATCATAGAACAACCACTTCAATTAAAGTGCTTCCTTAGCTGCTTCTACAGCAACTATGAACTCCATCTCTACATTGGACAATGAAATTATAGTATGGGAGCCTCACTCTCCATCTAATAGTTGTCTTTTCAAGTGTAAAGGTGTAACCTGAGGTTGACTTCCTTCGATCTCTATCTTCGGTGTAATTCGAATCACAAAATCCAACCAAGCTGGAATCTTTCTCCCCTCCATCAAAATCATGTCCATATACTGTTGTTCCTCTAAGATACCTAAAAATGTATTTGACTTCTTCCTAATGCCCCTTCCCTAGATTAACCAGATAAAGACTAACCAACCCAACCGCCAGTGCAATATCCGGTCTTGTGAGACCAAAGCATACATCAAGCTTTCAATTGCACTGGCATAAGGTACCTTCTCTATATAAGCTTTGTCTTCATCTAAGATCGAAGAGCACTTTTGTAAAAGCTGTATGTGCATTAACATGGATGTATTGATTGCCTTTGCCTTCTCCATGCTGAATCGAGCATGCACTTTTTGGATACATACTTTCCGTGTCAATTTCAACACCATCAACTTTTTCCCCTTTTGGATTTCCATCCCTAAAATCTTCTTTGCTTCTCGAATTCTGCTTTTAGCTTCAATTTTAACCTATCAATTTCAGCTTTTTCCATGGGAGTGATTAGCATATCATCCACATACAAAAAAATATTTACGTATTCAGTTACCATCATCCATATGCTTAAAATAAATGCAAGCATCTTTAACGCTTCTATCAAAACCAAGAGTAAGCATAAAAGAGTCATAGCTCTTGTACCATTTCCAAGGTGACTAATTCAAACCATATAGAGACTTCTTCAACTTGGAAACCCATTCCTTCTTTACATTCTCTGTAAATCCTTATAGTTGCTTCATATAAATCATCTCTTCTAAGTCTTCATGTAAAAAGGTTATCTTTACGTCTAATTGTTCCAACTATATGTCGTGAGTTGCAACTATAGCTAGCAATATTCGAATATAAGTATGTCTAACTACCAGAGTAAACATCTCATCACACTCCTTCCCCTTCCTCTGTGAAAACCCTTTGCAACAAGTCTAGCCTTATATCTCCTATCATCCTTTGGCTCGGCTTCCTTAAGGGGATGATACCTATTCCTAAGTTTGATTCTTCTTTAATGAATCCATCTCCTCCTCTATAGCATGCATCCATTTTGAGCTGGCACTCGAACTCATAGCTTCTTCAAGGTCGAAAGGCTCATCTTATACTATATGTAGTGCACAGTCAAACCGATCATCAAGGCTAATATTTGCATAATTCTAGTCTCCCCTATTTGGCGGCCTTCTAACCCTAGAACTAGCCCGAATAGGTGTAACTTCACCCAAGCTTCTATCAACTCCACCGTGGGCTGAACCATCTCTAGATTCACGACCATCACCATCATTACTAGAGGAATTTTATGGATCTTCATGTGACATGTCAGCGACTGCAATTACTTTGTCTTCTTTTGTAGCTTTAACTCTACTACTAGGCTGATATGTGGGAATGGTTTCCATATCCTTAGGCCTTTTAGCTTTTGAATCTAATGAACTAGGCGGATTCCCCTTCGACTCGAACATAGCAGACTAATCAAATATGACATATCTAGAGTGCACTACCTTCCTATCAATAGGGTTTCAGGTGTGATACCCTTTGATGCCTTCTGTATAGCCTAAAAATACACCCTTATAGGCTCTAGCCTCCAACTTGTCATTTTCTGCATAGTGAAATACACAGGGTGACCAAATATATGAAAATAACTGATATGTATAGATTACATTTCCAAATTTCCTCTGGAATCTTCCCATAATGGCCGAGCATGGAATTCGATTGATAATATATGTTGCAGCGATAAAGCATCAGCTCAAAAGCCTCTAGATAAACCTATCATCAATCTCAAACAATGAGCTTTCTTCAGTAGTCCTATTCATCCTTGAAGCAACTCTGTTTGATTGCCCATCTCTAAGTGTAGTGAAGTGTCTTCAAATTCCATGCCGCTTATAGATATTTATCAACTCCTTAGGAATAAACTCACCATGATTATCAGATCTCAGCACCTTCAACTTCGTTTTGACTTCATTCTCCACCAGTTCCTTTCAAGTTTTCAACTTTTGAAACGACTCCAACTTAGCTTTCATCGCGGAGACCCAAACATTCTAAGAGTAGTCATTGACAAAAGAGATTAAAAAAACTTAGCTCCTCCAATAGTTATTGGTCCCCAAACATCTGTACGGACATACTCTAATACTCCTTTGGACTCATGTCTACCGACGCCGAAAGAAACCTTGTCTGTTTCCAATACACACTTGTGCTCTAATTCTAAATGGTTGAAGCTTTCACCCCTAGTCATCTTCCTTTTACGAAGCAACTCTATGTTCTTCTCTAAAACATGACCCAATCTGAGATGCCAAAGTTTAGTGGCATTCAAAGCTCTTGAACTATCAATCCTAACGCATGACTCTCTAAGAATTTTTGATATTTTCCACAGATAAAGATTTTTGAACATTACTCCTTTCATCAATACAAGAGCACCATGTGCCACCTTCAAGCGATCTGACTCTATCATAATCTTACAACCCAAAGATGCTAGTTGACCCAAAGACTGCAGATATTTCTCTAAACCTGGAACATAGCGGACCCTAGTGATATTACGTACCACACCATCATTCATGCGAATACGCACTAATCCTTCTCCTAATGACTTGCAAGTAGCATCGTTCCTTATAAATATAGCACTTCCCACCTTATCTTCATAAGATCAAAAATACTCCTTTCTAGGTGTCATGCGGAAAGATGCCCCTAAATCTAGCACCCAATAGTCTGATACATCGGAAGCAGATGCATTCAACATATCATCAGAAACAACCTTCTCTACCGCAATAGATGAAGAATCATCTGCTTCACTTCTGTTCCCTAAATTAAGACAATCTTCCTTCCAATGGCCATGCTTCTTACAGTGATGACATCTGTTGTTTCTAGACTTGTCTCTTCAACCACTATTAGGCTTTCCTGACTTAGAAAGCCCTCTAAAATTATTCCCTTTCTTCTCCTTTCTTCCTTTCTCTATGAATAGTCCTTCACTACTACTAGCTTCTCCATTTTTTTCCCATAAGCTTTATTTCATCTCTCATCTCTTCACTTAGGAGTCTCGTCTTCACATCTTCTAATGTCAGCGTGCTTCTACCGTAGATTAAGTTGTTAGCGAATATTGTGTATCGCTCTGGAAGTAAGCATAATACCACTATTTCCTTTTGCTCCTTGTTCACATTAAAATCAATAGATTTCTTCTTCATCATCAAGTCATCGAAGAAGTTAAGATATGCTTTCAATGATGTAGTTACCCGTATCTTGTAAGTGAAGAAAGTGTTCAACAAAATCAGCCTATTCGCGAGCGAATTCTTTATGTAGAGGTCCTTCAGTTTCTTCCAAAAACCTCTAGCGGTAGTTTCAGTACTATTCTCTAATATGACGTTCTCACCCATAGTCAATTAGAGGGAAGTAAAAGCCCATTCTTCCATCTCCTTCCTTTCCAATTCTGAGATACCTACTGGCAATGATTCCGCGTTAAGCATGAATACGATTTCTTCTTAACACCGCCTTTATCTCCACTGCCGCTTCTTAAAATCGTTATCTCCATTCCACTTATTTATAGACAGTTGTGAATCAGATGGTGCATATGAACCCCTAGTGTAGGGTGCATACTCCTTGGTAGGTCTAGCCTTACTTCTATCTCCAAATCCTACCATCTTATTGATCACCTTCTAGCCCTAGGCTTCAACAACAACCTTGAATGCTCTGAAACCAGACAATTAGGGTAGATTTCACAAAAAGGGATGTAAGTCAACCCAAATAAATGCGAAAGCAATAAGTTCATGTTGTAGTGCGATAAAACAAACATAAACAAGAGAACAACACATTGATCATAGAAGAAAGTAAATAGATAGTTTGCATACAGATTTACAGTGGTTTTACTATCGCGAGATAGTGTACATCCACTTTGGGGAGATGAGATTTTATTATTTCTAAGAAAAGAGAATTTTATAAGAGTGATATTGGAGGCTTAGAAGAAGAATAAGAAATACAACTTAAGATGATGATTCTACTCATGCTAATCTCTACCTTTATACAAAGATTAATATTTGGGGTTGAAGTATTTGATTTATGGTCATAATTCAATGCCTTGTCAATTCTCGTATTTATACGGGAAACGTTTATGCATTTGATTTTCCAATTTCTCCAATTTACATGCGCCTGATAAGATTCCTTCTTTAATCGGCTAATTAGGGAATTAACTGATTGCATCAATCTCCTAAAATAATTCTTCTTCTCATATAGGTATTATTTCTCTCTTTAATGTTATAAAAAAAGGCAATATATTTGAGTAATTATCCCAAATATCTTCTAAATCTTCTACAACTGGAAATATTGTATCACCGAAATCAACAATATCATCCAAATCTTTTTTAGTATGGAAACATTGTATCACCAAATATAACAATTAGATATTTTACTAAATACTCTATATGCTTTACTTTGTTCCGAATATCCAACAAAGAGTCCCTTGTTGGCTTTCAGATCAAACTTCCCAAGAAGATCTTTAGTTCTTAAAATAAAGCATTTAGAGCCAAAACTCTTAAAATATGATGCTTTAGACTCATAAGGCGTGTCTCTCAAAGAAACACGATTTAGAACATAATAATCTGTAGCAACTACCTCAACCTAGGAGTTCTATGGAAGATTACTACCAATTAAAGATGTTCTAGCGCATTCACTAGTACAAAAAGTGCATATTGCTTCGCCTCATTTGCATCTGTTGAAGTAAAAACTGATGCAAATAGAACTATTTGCGTCAGTTCTATCTTAATAACCGATGCAATTGGTACGTGGAAAGTAACAGGTAATAAAAATTTAAATTTGCATCGGTTATTAAGATAAAACTGATGTAAATAGTTTTAGTCGCATCGGTTTTAAAGTCAACCGATGCATCCACATGATGGCAAAACATGAAATTTAGGTTGGAAATAATGAAAAATTGGCTCCAAAATTAGTACTTTGGATAAATCTACTCCTTCCTCCTCAATAAACCACTCCCAACAAAAAAATCTTCTCCTTATTGTTTAAACGAAGTACAACAACTCTGTTAACAAATTCTGGAAATCTAAACAAAGCAAGAAACTGGTAAATCTCAAATTGCAAATTCATTCAAACCTAAAGCTATTGGAGCCATCGCAGATTACAGCAGTGATATGGCGGAGGTCGAGCTAGGCGTCCGGTGGTGATGCAATTCAGGTGATGGCGGGCTAGGCTAGGCGTTCGGTGGTGATGCAATTATTTAGCGCTGCTATTAAGTTAAGGATTTAAGGTGAGTAATTTGTCACAAAGCTATCTCTAAATTTGTGAATATGGTAATCGTACAATGAAACCCATAGCAACAACTTCCCAAATTTGATCTGGAACACGTAATGGTTGAAATAACCTTGGTTTTGTATGTTTCCAGTTTCATTCTTTGGCAGGTATAACAGGAAGCTACATACGATTGAACATCCTTTTTTTAAGACCATGCAAATAAAATAATTTTTAGTTCTATGTAACTTCCTCTTTAGTCCTAATGACCAGTTAATGGAGTATCATTAAATTAAGGACTTCTTGTTACCACAAAATTTCGTGATATGTTTCTCCAGTCTCCATTTCCATGCTTTTTAAGACCCATCAAGAATTTCCTGTAGTATTTGAATTAACAGATGTTATAAGGGGTACTAACAACCTTGTAAAGTTTTAAGCTTTTTTCTTTTCTCTGTGTGTATGTGTGTGAGTGTGTGTGTGTTTTTTTAACTACTGATTGAACCAATGATTTTAAAGGAAGGGGAAGAAACAGTACCTGTGGTCTTCCTCATCCATGGAACCCCCTTTTTTCTTTCTTGATCATAAAACCTGCCTCTTTTCACAGTAACACAGTTATAAGATTGCTTTAACCCATCAAATTCGAACGAGAAAGAAGAAGAACTATATCCAGGTACAGGGATCAGTCCAGCTTCAATATGATTAACATCTTCTTCTAAATCCTTAAAATGAGAAATTATATCACTTACTGACTTTCCTGGTAGTAGCTGTGCTAGCCTTTCCCATCTATCAGGAGTTGAGAAATCCATGTGTGCCAATGCATTCTCAAATATCTTGTTTTCTTCTTCACTCCATTTCCCACTTTTTTTCTCACCAAGAATCTATTTTTGTGTTGATAAATAGTCTGAGTATGCTGCTACAACCTCCATCCAAGAGTTTGCTTTTTACAAACAAACTAAATTATAATACTAGACTAGATTCTGATATTGTAGAAAAACGATAAGAAGGAAAACAAGATGAGTCCTTTATTGGAACTAGATTCTGATATTGGGTGTTGGTTACTCAAACCATACATTTTAACTTAGTTTTTTGTGTGTAGTATGTTTGTTGAACCAAACTATGGATTACTCAGTTGGCTAGGTATAATTTCTTTCTCAGTTTTATTATAATATTCGGTGGTAGTGAAATTTATATAATAAAAAGTTATTCTGATTTTAACTAAGAACACAATTAATGTTGACACTCGTTTCAATCATTTTGATTATAATTTTTCCGTTACAAATATGAAACTGGGATAAGTCGGGAATATCATCAGGGGATGAGGGCGGTATATGAATATGGAAGAATCAATGATTGAGGACGAATTTATGTTCCTAACTAAGTTATTACTATTTTGATTAACTCAATTCTACCACTTATATTGAGTAGTCTTAGTCTATGCTACCAACAATTAAATTTAGCCTGTATTGTGTCCAAAAATGTGCAGCCTTGTACTTGTTTGAGGAAAGTGGAATGTCTAGTAAGTTATAGGCAGTTCACCTTGATGTACATTATGAGTTTGCATTATTAGCCTCTAAATTTTGCTCCCTTGCTGAAGAAAATTGTTAATCTATTTTCATTCAGCTCCAGAGTCAACATATTATTTAATGTTTTTGCATCACATGGCTTATTGCTTTAGCACTCATAACATCTTATTTAGATACCACAATGATATCATCATCTACATAAAGTAAATATGTTATTTTTGGATCATTTTTATATGTTAGAAAAATAGTTCATTCTAAATATTTACTATCCATAAGTGTAGTCAAATATTCCACGGCTATTGAAAATATTATACATCAGTATATAGATATTAAACTTACCATACTAGGAAGCTTATTATTTAGTGAAAGCATGAAAACATTTAACAATGAATCAAGAGATTAAAAGTACTATAACATAATATTTTCTAAACATACTCAGTCAAATATTTAGTAGGCTGACATATACAAGTAAACATTATTTATTCACGTTCAAATTGTACACAATGAATGGATAGCAGATCAATTGTATTTAGTCTTAGTACCTTCATACTGTAAGTTTCTAAACATACTGTATGTCAGGTTAACTTACAGTATGTCAGATTGCAGATCAATGTATTTAGTCTTAGTACCTTCATCTCTATTAATCAACATTACTAGGAAGATGTGAGTGAATTTGAGTCTTAGTACCTTCATCTCTATTAATCAACATTACAAAGGAGACACCAATATATATTTTTTCATTCTGCAGTTAAAATTGGAATGAGAAGTGTATCTGAGTGAATGAGAAGTGTATCTGAGTGAAGTCTGTAAGTTGTTTGGAAGAAGTTGGCAGTTTTTGGAATGGTTGTGGTGGTTAGATGCAGTGGCAGGGGTATATGCAGTAAAGCAGAAGGGGTGTGGTAGCTTGGTTGAATGTAACAGTGGGATATATGATAGTGGTAATACAAGTTGTATCTGGAACATGGCAGTTTGTTGGCTTGTGATGTTAACAGAGGTGGAACAGGCACTGACAAGTTGTGATTTGTAGTTGTTGGTGGTGTGATGGTTTATGTATTGAAGTATGCAGGGAAGATGAAGGAATTGCTGATGTTTGAGGGGCAAAGTTTTGGCAGTGAATGTTTGTAGTAGCAGGCAGAAGTGTGGAGATGTAAGTATTGGCAGTTTGAGTGTTTAAGGACAACTACTGGTGGATGTTGCAGTAATATACAGGGGTGGTATCAAAATGTGGTAGTGTTATTGCTGTTGGCAATTATGAAGTAATGGTTTCTGTCTTGACTGTTGTAGGTTGAGGTATGTTGTTGTTGAGGTAGTTGATGGTGATAGAAGTTATTGGCAGTAGGTGAACAGTTTTGAGCAGTGAAGGATGAGGTAGTGGGGATTGTTGCAAAATGAGGAAGTTGTATGTTGTATGTTGCAGGCAGTGGCAATATGTCGATATGGTGAAGGCAATAATTTGAAAGCAGCAGTTTGAAGTGTGATGGCACTATGAAATGTAACTGTGAAGTGGTGGCTAATTGAATATGGATGAGAAGAGGGGTAATGAAGAGGCAGTGCAACAAAAGAGGCAGAGGTAGAGGCAGTGTAGTTGAAGTTTGAAATGGCAGAGACAGTTTGTAGCAGCAGTTTGGAAGTTGTGCAGTGGGTAGTGTTGGAGATTAAGTGTTGGTGCGGTTTGTTTTTGGATGTATGTTGGTGAGTAGTTTGGATTGGCAGAGGTAGGTTGGGGATGGTGATATGCAAGCAGCAGAAGGCTATGCAGGCGGTTGTTTCTGAAGGCAAAGTGATGGCACTGTTGCATTTTTGTGGGAGGTTACAGGTAATTTACCCATACTTCGACGTTCTTCGATGATTATATCAATATGTTCCGCTATCTTCCCCAGTCTTATTGCTACCCGTTTAAAATCTATTGTCTTTGCTCATAAACCGTGGTTTACCTCTGAATTTATTTAAGACTTTGCCATTTTGGGTTGTAAATGTGTACTTGCACAAGGTTTTTTTATTATATCCTTTTTGTGCATTATTGCAAAACTTAGTGAATGTTTTATTTCTGTGGATTTCAGTTAGAATGCGTTGCTTCCAACTTCAATATTTTGATATTTCGTTTTTACTCGTGTACTCTTATGATTGTTTAGTTTAACAGTTGGTGTTAAGATTTTTTGTTGTTTACACTTAATATTGTCACTCAGGCTATGCCCTTTGCCAACAAGAGTCTGAGTTTTTATATCACAGTATATGTGTTACCCATACTGTCATTGTATACTGTTTATGCATTAGTGAAAGTGAGTATAAGTTTTCAAATCATCACAGCTGTACGTGTAGGAGCAACATAATCAAACTCTGTTGCATTATCATTTGCCCCAAATAAGAACTAACAACCTCAACCAACACAGCCGTTGTATGTGCGTTTGCAAACAACTGAACCAAACAAAGGTGGTAATTTATTTCACTGCTTTGGCCCTATTACGTTCTGTTGCGTTACTGTTTTCCCCATTGATAATACACTATATATGTCATAGTACAAGTTAGTACCAATATTAGTTCACGCATATTGCTTTTTCACGTCGGATAGGAAAAACAGAGCTCACTTATATGTAAATACTGTATTCACTAACACACTAACACTCCTCCATTTCATACATTTATATATTTTCGTACCACTTTACTGCAAACGAAAACAAAGTTCAGCTGCACAGTATTCCCAATACAATATTATCCTCTCTTTTTTTTTGATTTTTTACACTGCAATTCTCCATTACAATAATTTCACACAGTACCATTATAACCATAGTATTGACGTCAATTCACCACTGTACTATACTGTACATTGGCTGCATTGTATTATTTTAAATATTCATCAACACAGCTGAAATAACATAAACATTATTTTCATGCCTTTGGTTCATATACACGATTTGGTTTTGTTACTCAGAAAATTCACCTTCCGTTTAAGCCATAAGACCTCAAACAAATGATAGAAAGAGAAGGATCTGGATCGGACCTTCCGAAGGGATGCAGTCAATATGGAGGTTAGAATCATTTTCCCTTCATACTTCTTTCTGTCGCTAGTGATTTGACACAGTATCCTTATGCATGAAAAAAAAGTCTATATAAATAGTTTTTTTAGATCAACTTAATAGTCACATAGGAACATTATAGCTGATCCTGTTATTTGGGTGCCTGCAGGTAGCAGTGTGCAATGTTGGTATATGCTATGAAGATGAGGAGAAGTGCTGCTGCTTGGGTTGGGGTATGTCGTGAAGTATGGTCAGCAGCTTGATGATGGATATTGTGGGATGTTTGATGTTAAGTGGTGGAAGAGTTTGGGTGTAAGTGATGTCAGTAGTTGCTGCGAAGTGTATGCATTTTGTTTTATGGAGGAGGTGGAGGAGCGGCAAATGTTGGAGGTCGATGCTGTTATTGATGAAGTGTGCACAGTCATACACAATGGAGATGATAGAAATCAATGTTGTAAATGAAGGTGAAAATTTATAAAGCAAAGCAGAATTTGTAAGTGATAATGAAATAATTTTTTAATTTTTTGTGTATGCTTTTTTCTTTTATATATATATATATATATATAAAGATTATCAATAATATATATATAGTCTATTTGAGTACTTTAATAATGGTTTCTAAGGGATTAGTTTGCATCGGTTGTTATAAAAAACCGATGCAATAGAGGGATCAGTTTGCATCGGTTTCCAACAACAACCGATGCAACAAGTTCCTTTGTTGCATCGGTTTTCATTACAACCGATGCAACATGAGGGCTGTGTTCAAGCAACTAACCATGGTATTTTGCATCATTTGTTAGTAACAACCGATGCAAAAAGGACCTTTTTGCATCGATTTCAGAACTGATGCAAAAGTGTTTGCATATGCATCGGTTGTTGAACTAATGCAAAAGGGGGGTAAACAACCGATGCAAATGGCCTGTTTTGTAGTAGTGATTCCTACAGAGTACGATTTTTCCTTTCTACAACACTATTTTGTTGTGGCATTATAGGAAAAGAGAAGTTGTGACTTGTACCCTTTTTGTTGCAAAAATTTGAAAATTTTCATTTTCAAATTCACCGCCATGTCACTTCTAATACTCTTAATTTTTAAATATTTTAAATTTTGTATCCATTTAGCAAAAATTTAAAAAGATTCAAAGGTGTTATTTTTATATTTTAAAAGAAGGTCCACTTATGTCGTGAAAGTCATCAATAATAATAAAAACATATCTATTGTGACTTATTGATCTTATTTGCAAAGGACCAAATAGATCTAAGTATAAAAAATTCTATAGATTGTTTTATAAAAGTCTCATTTTTAGCTTTAAACGATGACCTTTTAGGTTTTCCTTTTTGATATGCGTCGCATAAATTATTAAATGTTGGTAGACCTCTTGTAATATTTTTTAACTAATTTATGAATATTTCAAAAATTAACATAATAAAATCTTTTATGTCAAATTCAAGGGTCACTAATATCAGCAACTAAACATATATTATTACTGTGTCTTATTTTCAACAAAATATAAATATTATGATTTTTTTCTCCTTCAAAAATTAAATAACTATTTTTATCGAAGATATTACACTTATCTTTTTTTAAAGGTTATTTAAAAAACCTTTGTCGCATAATTGACTAAAACTTAAGAGTTATGGTTTAAATTCTCTATCATAGATATACCGACAAAAGGTACGTCTTCTTGCTCAATAACATAACCTTTGGACTTGTCTCCAAAAGTGACTATGTTGCCATCCATGTATGATATATTTGTTAGCATTCGGTCATATGTCAAGAACATCCACTGTCGAGAATTCATTTCTCCTTTTTATGTTGGAGTACATATAAAATAGAAAATATTTTATTAGTACTCAATTCCTACATTAGGATCATGGGGGTAGGTAGAAGATGGCCATACTCTGGTGGGTTTGGTAAAACCTATGAAACTAAAATCCTTGTTAAAATGTACATCATTTAAAATTTTATCTATATCTATTTGCCTAATCAAATTATTATTAGTTTTAGGTACTCATATTTCAATAGTATTTTTATGGTATACTTTTTGTTGACTATTCTTGGTTTTTCTAAATTTTGTATATAATGCATCAGACTTAGGTTATGGTTTTGTTTTTTTAAATCCTAAGCCATTTTTATAATTAGTAGGTTTTGATGTACTAATCCAATGAGACAAATTTTCCTTGCCTTTATTAAGTTTAGAAATATTGGTAGATAAATCTTTTATATTATTTTCTAATATAGCCTTGTCATTTGTTAAAATACTATTATTATTTTCTAATATTTTACTTTATCTTCCAAAATATCAATAGTTTTCCATAAATCAATATTATCATTAGACAAAATTAAATTCTCATTTTTAATAGCTTGAATATCTTTATTAAATCAGAGTTTTTTCAAAGAGTTTGTAATTTTGTAATTTCTTCATCTAAAATTGCTTTCATATGTAAGCATTTCATTTTCTAGTTCTAATATATTTATCTACCACGTGTAGCTAAATACTTAGCAGTTTTTCTAGAAGTAGATGTGCAAAAAATTATTTTGGAGATATAACTTAAAATAGCGGAGGTGCAAAAAGCTTCATTAGATATAAAACCAAATATTTAAAGTTGAGTTATTCTCATTACTATATCATTTTTATAGGAAAAGGAAATATTGTTCAGTCTTATATAACAAATCCAAAGAATATCGTGATTTATGCAAATCAGATTTGGTGCCTACAATAGATGTTTTACTTCTATGGGGCACATATGCCTTGGAATTAGGTTGTTACCCTAACTTTATTAAAAAAAAATTAAAAATAAGTCAGATCAACCTTTATATGTTTATTTTGCTAAAGCAGGTGCTAAAAAGCCTTGATTTAGCAGGTGTAGCTCAAAACAATGGGGTTAAAGCAGATCCACTATTTAAAAGCGCTACATTGAAATAGCGCAGTGGTTAAACAGTGCTATGCGCTATAGGGAGGATTTTGCGAGGCTTTAGTGAGGCTTTAAATGCACAGAATACTTACCTGAACATTCTTTATGAACCTTTCTTAAATTCATAAGCTTAACATCTAATTCTAAAGTTATTCTGTAACGTTTTCAAAAGATAAATTACAAAGTACATCACCAATGGTAACCATAAAGTATAAATTAGCTTCCTCTTCATCGTTGTGGCTGTCGCTACGACTTTCGCTTGAAGATGAATCTTCCCAAGTCACCTGGACAACACATTTGCTTAATTTTAATTCTTTTCATTTTTGAATTTCTTTCTGAAATTTTTCTTACCTTTATTTTGTTTGTAACAATCTTTCTTCATATGACCAAATTTGTTACAACCAAAGCATTTGAAAGAGAAGTGTCATTTGAGTTGAAAGAATTTTGCTTTCGAACCATCTTGTTGAATCTTCTAGATTTTTTTTGTATTTCTTGGCAAAAACACTGCATCTTCTTCATCAAGCTTTGAATCACAATCATTATTAACTTAAAGTGCAATCCTATATTTTTTGGGCTATTTCTTTTCTAACTTGTAGGTTAGCTTTATAAGATATTAAGTTGCCAACTAATTCTTCCACTTTAAGTGCAAAAGGATCATTAGCTTCTTCTACAGGAAGTACTTTTCTTTTCCACTTGTCAGTTAAGGAATTTAACATACATGATACTAAGTCAAAATAAGTAAAAATAGTTTCTAATGTCATAAGATCGTTTTGTATGGTTTGAAACCTAGATTACATATTGTTTCTCGATGCCCTGTTCCGGCTATATTTGGCTGATTGCGCCAGACAGATTTGACCGTTTATAAGAAGAATGACCATGAAGTAATGGCTACATGACCAGATGTAAATTTCTGACAGTTATACAGAGCCCGAATTGAACAGAGTTGATAGATAGACAACATAAGATGTCAGAAATATGGAGATTAGCTTGGATGAGAAGGGATCGGCTTAATGACTTGTTAATATAGACAATATGCTGAAGGGATCGGTAGCAAGGAGAAATTGTAGGGATCTGCATGGTTGCTTGGCTAGATTGTCAACTTTGATGGAAATGTAGAGGGATTGGTACAAGATGTGGTACCTAGTTCAGCGTGGCTCAATGGCATTAGATGGATCAGTATAATATGGTGGATCGATGGGGATCGACATGTTAAGCCGAGTGGATAGCGAACGTATGTAAGCATGTGAACGGATCAACATGTATTTAAGAAGTGAGATGGAATGGCGTTGCTCGTGGGAGGCAGATCGGCATTTGTTAGTGAAGAAAGAGGGTTCAACACTGTTATTTGGATGGATCGGCACTTCTCAGGCTTGCATGAGATTCGAGCCAAAGATCAACCAGAACTCGAGCCTCGTATATCCAATCATCGTGACATTTAAAACACCATCATAACAAAGCATAAGGAGGCTATCATAGGGGTCCTTCCCCCAAACTCAACACACGGAGGGATCGGTACCGACTCCACTCCATTGATAGTTGGGCCTAGCGCTCCCTATGGTGGGCCGATATGGATGAGAAGGTCGTATTGCCAAAGTTTCAGTCAGATTGGTGGCCACCTTTATCTATAAATACAACCCTAGGGGGTCAACCTAGGGACTTTTTATGCTGCTGGTTAGACAACACTATTATTGTGACAAACTCCCTCTGTTATTCTCTTGTCTCTTGCTATTTCTTATTGTTTCTAATTGTAATTAAGTTGATTGAAAAGAAATAAAGAGAATATTCAAAGTGGACATAGGCAACCAAACTGAACCACTATAAATCTTATTATTGTTGCTTTCCGTTATGTTTTTCCTACCATTTTCATATATATTCCTCTGTTTTCATTTAGTTTCTTCATTTATTTTACTACTTAAATATGTTCTTGAGTGTTTATAGCCAATTTGGTTGAAAACGTTTTGGTGCTTTCACTGAGACAATTGATTCTTAGCAAGTTAGGATCCTCTTTTCTACTATTGGATTGAGGAAATCCCCCAAAAGAGATCCAGATTCATTTTTAGAAGTTTGAAGATACTACTCAGGTTTACCAGAATCTAAGCAAAGAAGTTCAAAATGGTGAGGCATATCGGATCAACTTCCCAGAACATTAATGCAAATGAAACTGCCAACATCCAACAAGGAGCTCCAAGTAAGCAGCCTGTTAATGCTAATGTGGATCCTGCTGCAGTCTAGAACCCCATCGATTCCATAACTAGTGTTGATTCAACAACATGATGAGGGAGTTGATGGAGAGCCATGGATAGTAGAATGAGCAAATCCAGACTAATGCTTATCTAATGAACCAGATATTCAACAATAGCATTAGAGTGCCAGAAGTGATCTTGCTTCTAACTTGGCGTAGAGTTCAGCCTCATCAGAAGATGAGCACGTAGGTGTAGACATCGCAGGGTTGAAGGAAAGTAAGCCGGAACATCAAAGCATTGCTTTGCAGACCAACATAGTCTGCTAAAATGGATCGATGCTGATCTCCCCCTAGGGATTGGTACCAATCCCTCTACCAAAGGATGTGTTCCTCAGATGCATTTGGGAGTCACGCTGGAGCAGGTGCTGGGAGTTTGGATGCTGGAGTATGTTTGAACGCTGACCAACTACCTCTTTGGAACGAACATGAGATGAACGCTCATGATGCTCATTAGCAGGATGATAGGACAAGGAGGCGTGAAATGGCCCGCAGACATCGACTGGAACATTCACGTGAGGTGGAGCGCGACCACTACTTAGCACCACCTATCCAGACGCTAGACCAATCGGCAATGGTCAGATAGCTGGTGAGGGAGAACCAAGGATTGACAAATGATGACTGGGGAATTTCGAGGAGTCATACCCTATTTAGTTGTAGTGTTTTACATGCGAAGTATCCGAGAAAGTTCAACATGCCTACGATGCCTGCCTATGAGGGAAAAACTGCCCTAGGAAGCACATTATGAGGCATGAATGGTTAATGGACTAAGTAAGAGCAAATGACACAACCAAATGTAGGTGCTTCCCTATAACTCTCTCTGGGATCGCAACGATGTGGTTCACAAGATTACCCCTACGATCAATCTTAAGGTCCAATGAATTGGCAACAAAGTTCATGGAGCAGTTTCGGATCAACGCTACCCATATTAAAGATATGATGTCATGGCCCGGTGTGATCCAAGCTCCAGGGGAATTACTAAAGGACTACTTACAAAGATTTCATGTCACTGCCATTGAAATTAGTAACCCAGATGACCATGCTATACTTATGGCTATGGCGAGAGGGTTGACCCGAAATCCGAATTCAGTGATTGGCTAGTTGGAAAACTGCCGGCCACGCTGGAATTCTTCTATTAAGGGCAACTTAGTTTATAAGGAAAGAGGAAGTCAGGTCCTCCATAAAAAGCAACATTGTGGGGTAGGAGGAGAAGCGACACAAAGCAACATTGCAATAAAGCAATCAGATGAGAGTTCTAGGAAGGTTCAGGTCAATGTTCAAAACAAGCTAAATCAACAGAAGAGAAGTGGTAAAGGGAATTGAGACCGAAAGAGGGAGCTTGAAAGACCAAAGCCTAGGATTCCTATGTATGACAATTACACGCCTCTAAACGCATCTTTGGGGAATAAATACTTATCTACCCGTAATACTTTTCAATACAAGAAGCTGCATCCAAAAGAGTCAACAGAGGCACAGAAGAAGAATGGAAAATATTGCCAATTTCATGAGTGTTACGGGCACAATACGAATAAGTGAAGGCATCTCTAAGAGGCTATCAAGAAGTTGATTTGAGGAAAGAAGCTGCAGTAGTTTGTGAAAGCTCCACAGGATGGCGAATAGGGGACGTCCAACTCCAATCGAGCATAAGTTCTGCGTGAGGCTGAGAAGCCCACACGGATCAGAGGAAGATTATTGATAAACAAGATAGTTGGAGGACCACATCCTATAGATAGAAGTTTGCAGGAAATGGAGCGCTACGCTAGCGCGATGAGGCATGTGAATTTTGAGCATTATTCAAATACGAAGGACAGAACTTTGACCAAACAACAACGTACAATAACTGATGATATAGTGTTCAGGAGCAGAGATGTAGGTAGAGTAGAGGCTCCTACAATTGACTCGATGGTCATTTCTGCCATGATTAGCCCAACTCCGGTGAGAAGAATTTTGATTGATTATGGAAGTTCGGTAAACATTATTTTTAAGAAGGCTTATGATCAAATGAGAATGGAGGATAAAGATCTGAAACTATTTAAGGCTCGCATGTGTGGTTTCAATCATGTGGCGATTGAGGTAGTTGGTTATGTAGAGTTGCTAGTGGAATTAGAAGAAGGTGAACATAGGAGAGTGCGGATCCTACCATTCATTATGTTGGATGTTGACTCATCGTACAAATTTTTTCTAGGCCGACCAGACCTGGCTGAATTTCGGGCAGCTCTTGGCCCGTGGTGTTTGACTTTGAAATTTCCGACCGATAATGGAGTAGGAATGGTGCATATTGATCAGGCGACTGGACATGCTTGTTATGTGGCTAAGTTGAGAGAAGATCAACGTAAGGAGAAAGGAAAAGATGTGGAAAAATCTATTCGCATCCAAATTACTGAAAATTGACAAGTAGCGCCTAAGCCTTGGCTTGGGCACCACAGTTGGTTCTATAGAGATATAGGTATGAGGGATGATGAAAAGGAGCCCAAGGAGACCAAGGAAGTGCCGGCTAAACTGATGATTGATACAACAGTCAGCCACGATGACCCATCACGCAGCTTTGCCCCTCAATAATGAGAGAACTTGTTGATTTTCTCTGAGCGAATCTGGATGTATTTGCTTGGGCTCATTCAGACATGTATAGGATCTTGCCTTCCATCACAACTCACGCATTGAATGTTGACTAGAAGTTTGTACCAGTAAAACAAAAAAGGCGAAGCATGGATTTGGAGAGATCCATCGCCCTTAAAGAGGAGGTGGATAAACTGAAAGTTAATTGGTTTATTCACGACGCCCTCTATCCCTAATGGATATCTAATCACGTGATGGCGAAGAAGGCAAACGGGAAGTGGAGAACGTGCATCGACTATACTAACTAGAGCAAGGCGTGTCCTAAAGATAGCTTTCCCCTTCCAAGGATTGATTAGCTAGTTGATTCAAATGTAGGGCATGATCTATTATCCTTTATGGATGCGTACTCGGGGTACAACCAAATCCCAGTGCATGTCGCCAATCAAGAATACCCCAGCTTTGTGACAAATGTTGGATTATACTATTACTAGTGATGCCATTTGGGTTCAAGAATGCTAGAGCAACTTACCAATGCTTAGTTAACCGGATGTTTAAAGATCAAATTAGGAGGACAATAGAAGTCTATGTGGATTATATTCTCATGAAGTCACGACAATCAAACACCCACACTCGAGACTTGACAGAGATGTTTGACATCCTCTTATTTTATAACTTGAAGATCAATCCTTTGAAAGGCTCATTCGATGTTGCGTCAGGAAAGTTCTTTGGCTTATTGTCAATGCTTGAGGAATTGAAGTAAATCCAAAAAAGATTCAGGCTATCCGAGATATGCAAGCGCCCAGAACTATTAAACAAGTGTAACGTTTGAATGGGGACGTTGTTGCTTTGAGTCGATTCATCTCCAGGGAAACTAATAAATGCATTCCTTTCTTTGATTTGATAAGAAAGGGAAAAAGGAACTTTGAATGGACGCGGGATTATGAAGATGCATTCCGAGCTCTGGTGAATCATTTGGAGAGACCTCTTGTCTCATCAAAGTCAATTGATCATAAGGAGTTGTACATATACTTGGCTGTATCATTACATGCAATAAGTTCCGCCTTGATTTGCGAGGAGAACTGTATTCAAAGACCGATTTATTACGTCAGTAAGTGATTAATCGGTGTAGAAAAAAGCTATCTTAAGATGGAGAAATTAGCATACTGCTTGCTAATCGTGTCATGGAAACTTTGCCCATACTTTCAGGCACATCCGATCAACATTTACACCGACCAGCCGTTACAATAGGTCCTACAGCTACCTAAGACGTTTGGGACGTTACTTAAATGAAATATCGAGCTCAATTAGTTCGACATCACATATCTACCGTGAAGTGCTATCCAGGGTAATGTATTGGCTGACTTCATAGCAGAATTTACTATGCAAGACAAGCTTCCAGAAAGTTGCGTATCTTTACCATGCGGTGGAAGTTGTACACTGATGGAGCATCTAGTGATCACAATTTTGGAGCTAGGATTGTATTTGTAACCCTTGAGAACCGATCAATTTGCTATGCTTTGAAGCTTGATTTTCCCACAACAAACAACGAGGCCGAGTATGAAGCGTTGATCGCTGGACTTAAACTTGCTAGAGAGATCGGAGTAAGTCCCTTGAAATTTTTTGTGACTCGTAATTGATGGTGTATCAAGTCAGGGGAGACTATCCGGCTAAAGGACAATGCGTTACCCCGTACCTAACCCGCGTTTAGGAATTATTGGTGGATATCGAGTAATTTGACATTTCATAAATCCCACGTGAGCAGAACGGAGAAGCCGATTCATTGGCAAAGTTTTCTAATACTAGTGATGTGCAATAGATGGGCTTGGTTTCTGTCGAAACATTACATACCCCGAGCATAAATGGAAATTGATCGAGTATTGAAAACAAATCCCGAGAGGTAATCGTGGATGACTCCATTTAAAGATTACATGTTGCATGGAATCTTTCCTAAAAAAGAAACGAAAAGCGACAAGTCCTTCGTAAAGCTTCGTGGTATATTACGCAAGAAGGAACTATGTATAGAAAAGGGTTTTCCGTTCCCTTACTCTTGTGTATCGTTCATGACGAGATAAAGCATGTTCTGAAAGAAGTCACGAGGGAGAATGCGGCTATCACACTAGGGGGCAAACTCTGGCAAAGAAGATACTGCGGTACGGATATTACTGGCCAACAGTAAACCGAGACGCTGTTGATTATGTGAGATGATATGACAAGTGCCAGATATATGCAAAAGTTCCAACAACTCCGCTAATAGAGATGGTGTAAATGGTCAGTCCATGGCCATTCGCTATGTAGGGTATTAACATCATCAGCTCTTTGCCAATCTCTAAAGGCGATGCAAAGTACACTATTGTCGCAGTTGATTACTTCACAAAATGGGCTGAAGTGGAACCGCTTACCACGATCAAGACCAAGAAAGTTATCAACTTTGTTGTTCGAAACATCATATGTCGCTTCGGTATCCCATGAACTATCGTAACAGATAATAAGACTCAGTTCGATAGTGTTGAATTTAAAGAATTTTGTTGGAGATATCATATTGAAAAGAGGTTTGCAGCAGTCGCTCACCCTCAGGGGAATGGACAGGTTGAAGCTGTAAACAAAATTATCAAGTCTATTCTTAAAAATCATTTGGAGAAGGCTAAAGGCATGTGGGTAGATGAACTTCCTACAACACTTTGGGCCTACAGAACCACTCACAGGTTAGAAACTGGCCAAACTTCATTCTCCCTTGCTTACAGAGACGAAGCAGTTATTCCAGTAAAACTCGAAGTCCATTCTCATCGAGTGACTTACAACAACCCCAGAACAAACAAAGATCTCCCTTTGGAATCTTTGGACTTTATCGATGAGAAGCGTGAGGAACCTGATTTGAGAGCGGCTGCGCACCAACATCGAGTTGCCTTTTATTACAACACAAAAGTACGATCGAGAACCTTTAAAGTTGGCGATCTAGTCCGAAAATGGGTTTTTTCGGTCCCATTGCACATGAATCTGACATGGGAAGGACCGTATGTCATTGAATAAAGGCTTGGAGAAGAAACTTTCAAGCTAGCGGCTATTTATGGCACAACACTTCCAAGAGCATGGAATAGCAAGCATTTATTATGCTCTTTCACTTAGAACATTCCTTTTGTATTTCTGTACTAGTTACTTTTGACATTTGCTCTAGTATTTGACTTTCAAATATGTAGTAAGATAAGTTTGTCTGTTCCTTCACATTTGATGAATAAAATCTTGAACTTCCTTTGTTACATAAATGACTATCATTACATTTTATGCTAAGTTAAAAATGAAACTGATTGATATCGATGTGTGATGTGTGAACAGGCTCACGAAGTTTGAAATCAGTCGATCATACCAATCCCCGACGGGACCGCACAAGATGAGGTTTGTGAATTTGCTCGACTAACAACCCCTAGACCAAAGGACGGGCCTCATGGTAAGGAACAAGAATCTTCGACAACCTGGAGATTAAAAAATCCCTTTCGGGACTGTAGGACCGGAATAAAATTGAGGCGACAAAGTCAAGTAAAAATATAAACAATCCGGACGAATACCGACTGCCTATGAGAAAACTCTAAGTCCCCAGAATGCAAACTAGAGTATAAACAATCCAAGAAGATACCGACTACCCACGAAAAACTCTATGTCCTAGGAGTGAGGACTGTAGTATAAAGAATCTGAGCGGGTACCAACTGCCCATGAGAGAACTCTAGGTCCCGGAGTGCGGACTGGAGTATAAACAATCTAGGCGGATACCGACTGCTATGAGAAAACTCTATGTCCCTAGAGTGCGGACTAGAGTATAAATAATCTAGGTGGATACCGACTGCACAGGAGAAAATTCTAAGTCCTTGGAGTGGAGTATAAACAATTTGGGTGGATACTGACTGCCCATAAGAAAACCCTAAGTCCCCGGAGTGTGGACCGAAGTATAAAAAATTAGGGCAGATACAGACATCCCCGAGAAAATTGTAAGTCCCTGGAGTGCGGACTGGAGTATAAATAATTCGAGCGGATACCGACTACCCATGAGAAATCTCTAAGTTCCTAGAGTGTGGACTGGAGTATAAACAATCCTGGCGGATACCGACTGGCCACGAGAAAACTCTAAGTCCTCGAAGTGCAGACTGGATTATAAACAATCTAGGCGGATACCAGTTGCCCACGAGAAAACTCTAAGTCTCCCGAGTGCGGACTGGAGTACAAACATTTCGAGCAGTTACCGACTGCCCATGAGAAAACTCTAAGTCTCTGGAGTGTGGACTAGAGTATAAACAATTCCGGTGGATACAGACTGCCTATGAGAAAACACTAAGTCCCCTGGGTGCGGACTAGAGTATAAACAATCCAGGCAGATACCGACTGCCCATAAGAAAACGCTAAGTCCCTGTAGTGCGGACTAGTGTATAAACAATCCAGGCGGGCACTGACTACTCACGAGAATACTCTAAGTCCCCAAAGTGCGGACTGGAGTATAAACAATCCGAGCAGATATTGAATGTCCACAAGAAAATTTTAACTCCTCGGATTGCGTCGGAATGTAAATAAATCGAGCGCGAATCGACCGCTCGCATAATAACTCTAAGTCCTCAGAACATGGACTGACTTGTAAACCCTAATCGATAGATAAACAGACTCCGACTGTTCACTATCCCAACAACTCTGACCTGAAATCGATGGGAGAAGTACAAACTACTGAAGGCTAAATACGATAGCTTACTACAGCTGCGACTTAGAATTTTTACAGCTTCAAGCATCGTCCGCAGAGGGGCCTTGAGATGGAGACTATGGATTGTTGAATATGCGCTTATATGTTTTTGTTTGATGATAATAAACATATATATTCATTTAAATGTATTTGGTAATGTACTATTTTGTTTTTCATAGATTAAATAAATATTTGTTGAATAAAATAAATTACACAGAATTTGAATTTGAATTCAAACAGAACAAGTTACACAGATTTTGAATTCAAACGAATATTTTATTCAAACTAATATTTATTACAATTTTAAATAGTACAATTACATGCTCTCACTATACATATACATTTTTGATTACAATCACATCACATTTCACATTTACAGTTAACCTCACTACATATCACTCACACTCGTATTTTGTCTTCAACTGCATTCCGGTTTGAATCCAGCATCTAAGTAATCTGCAAAAATATTTTCAAACGCAGTAAAATTGAAAGAGAAATATTTTTGAAATTTGAAAGAAATGATGTTTTTGAAAACATTGTTTGCCTCAGTTATTTGGGTTGTTCGTCGTCATTTTTGACTGTGCAATATCTGTGCATATCAGTATTTTTATCAGGGACAGGTAACTATAAGTGGCTGCAGTACACACGTGTACATTCGTATACGTGTGCACTGCCTCGCCAACTCGTGTACAAAAAATCAAACAAAAGCACAGAAATCAAAAACAAGGTCAAACCCAAGATAGGTTCAACTCAAGGCAAATAGACAAAGCAATTGACTACAAACAGTTCAAGACTAAAGCCAATAACAAATGCAACTGCAACATGCTTGAAGACTCCAGCACGACCAAGTATGAAGTGTACAAATGCAAATGTCCAAACAACAACATGAAGTGAATCAAGTTCAAGCCACAAGTGTACATGAATACAACTCGACTGCAACAGTACAGTCATGAAGACTGCAAGAACATGAACATAGAGCAACAATGAAACTGACTCAAAGCACAAAAGTGCAACGGTGAAGTGACAAATGTTCAGTGGTGAAGCAACAGAGATCAGAGACCAAGCAAAGCATAGTAACTGCATAGCAACAGCAAAAAGGGACTGCAACAAACATATATGCAGCATCAAGTCAAAGTATGCAACTACGTGACATAAATGCAACTACAACGATGCAAGCGAAGAACCAAAGGCAGTGGCATAAGTGACCATGAAACTGACTCGAAGCAGTAGTGACAGTAAGCATGAATCAAGCTCAGTGGCAAATGCATAAACATATCAGAGTGAAACATTTGAGTTGCAACATGAATGAAAAGAACCAGACACAACAGTGCACAAGTACAAGAAACTTGAATTCAATTGCAACAACTCAATGGACCAAACTGCAAGTACAGGAGGCAGTTCAATATAAACATGCTCAAGTCAGAGACTACAACATCAAAGTGCAGTGCAACATGAACCAACTCCAAGATGTATCACTAACATATACTACAGGGATGAACACATGAGAATGGACAAGGCACAAATCAAGTCCAGCTACAAGTTGCAGACTCAAAACAAACATGACACCAAGCTACAAACTCAAATGCAAACAGGAATAGAATATATACAATGCAAATGTATGCAACAGTGTGATAGATCAAGTGAGCACACTCATATGAACAAATGCAAAGAACAGTGAAGCATGCACATAGGCCACCAGTGAAACAAAGTAATATATACATGAACAAGTGTAGCATCTGTTACAGTGAAAAAGCCCAAGTCAAGATGGAGTTACAACAATGCATCGGTGAGGAACACAACAACAATGAATACTGCAACATGACCAAATGTCAAAACTGCATCAATCACAAATGCAATGCAAAATGGAGTGAATGCAACATGGTGAACAACTAAAGTGAAACAAGTATTGCAGTAATGAATGCATCACATATACAACATCAAAGTGCAACAGAATGGATGCAGCAGTACCAAGTGATAGTGAAGATGGCCAGAGATGAAGACAGGGACAAACACAAGTTGGTCGAAGCAGTGTCAAGTCAGAATTTTCAAAATAGGATGCTAAAGTTCAACAGTACAGAGTTCGAATTCAATGAAACCCAAATTTGTATTCTTTGAAATAGTCAGCAAAATTAAAAAGGAAAGTTTCTGTTTCTTTATACAAAAAGAATCGAACGTGCAGAAGTTTTAATGCCGTGTGAATCAAGAAAATCGAACGCAACACAATCAAAGCCGTGCGTATCAAGGTATAATTAAAATCAGGAAAGCATAATTTAGGAAAGTATAGAATCGGTACAAGCAAAATCAAGTGTCCAGAATTCATATAAATACAATCCCAAAATCATCATCGGCTGTAAGAAGAAAATCGAATCAAATCCAAACACAAACCCAAGTTCATCATCGGCATCGAGTTATAGAGTCAAGCAAATCATTAAAACCAGCAACGAAAAGAAATAACATACCGAATCATCAACAACTCGATCGCCAGAACGCAAATCGATCATCAGAGAACAAGCTAGCAACAAGAATCAATTATCAAAGAACAAGTGATGCAAGCCATCGGTCACAAATCAGAGATCGATCATCAGAACGAAGCCCTAATTCGAGAAAGAAGCCGAAGCCCTAATTCGACATAGAAAGGCCGACATTTTTACAAGCAAAAGAAGGAACGGGTCAAAGCCAAAGTGGATCGGGTTAATAAAAACAAGGGGCCGGCCTTGTTTTTTAAAAGGGCTTAAGTTCTTTGTTTAGGGTTCAATTAACAAAGGGGTTTTTTAGTTATTTTATTTTGAGCAAAAATCACGCATTCAAGTTGTAGTTTAATTTTTGCTCCGGTGTTATTTTTGAAGTTGTTTTTTCTTTTCGAGTCGAAGAATCTGTAAATCACCACCTAGGGATTAGGTAGTGTCAGATTGTCTATTTAGAATTAGTTCAGTGAGCAGGGAGTGCGAGTTTGCAAAGCTCTATAGGCGGGAGCAGTGTTTGCGAGTGAGTGAAACTCTATAGGCGGGAGCAGGGTGTGCGAGTCTAGTAGAGTGTTTGTGAGCGGGAGCAAAAGGGTCTGCGAGTCTAGTAGAGTGTTTGTAAGCGTGATACTGTTTAATTCTAATAGAAATCTGTGAATGCAGCAGTAGGCAGGGGTTGCCGAAGCTGGGTAAATTTTGTGTGTGATTTACTTTTCAGCATATTTATTTCTGCAGTTTATTTTTGTGTTTAAATAGAGAAAATTTGCTATAACCCTATTCACCCCCCCCCCCTCTAGGGTTAATCTAGATCCTACAAGTGGTATCAGAGCCTGGTATTTCTCTTTAACTCTAGAGTCATGAATTCATCAAATAATGCCTTTTCTGAGGGGCAATCTATCGTTAGGCCACCCATGTTTAACGGGAACGATTATGCTTATTGGAAAGTTAGGATGAGTATTTATCTTAGTTCCGTTGATTATGATGTTTGGGATATTATTGAAACTGGCTATAAACCTCCCACTATAATCGTTGGTGGTACTGAGATTCCTAAACCTAAGGATAGGTGGGATGCTAACGATAAGAAATTTAAAACGACAAATGCCAAAGCCATGAATGCTTTGATATGTGCTCTTGATAAAAATGAATTTAATAGAATTTCTCATTGTACAACAGCACAGGAAATTTGGCACACTTTGGAGGTGACACACGAAGGAACTTCTCAAGTCAAGGAGTCTCGTCTAGCCCTATTCAGCAATGAATACGAGAACTTTGTGATGGACAAAGGCGAGAGTATAAAAGATATGTTTGGACGCTTTTCAACCTTGGTATACAATGCTAGAGCGCTTGGGAAGGTATTCACTGAGGTAGAGCTTGTGCGGAAGATACTACGAGTTTTACCAATGAACTTTGAGGCAAAAGTCACAGCAATCCAAGAATCGAAAGATCTGAGCAAACTAAGCATGGAGGAGTTGATTGGCAACTTGATGACATATGAGCTTGAGTTAAAAGCAAAGGAAGAACGCAACAACTCCGAACCAAAGAAGAAGATGATTGCCTTAAAGAGCAAAGAAGAAAGCGATGAAGAAGATCCAATTGAAGAGCTTGCAATGGCTGTCAATAATCTTAGAAGATGGTCTAGATTCAAGCCACGCAAGAAGAAAACAAAGGGCAATAGGTCAAAAAATTCCGAAAATTCCGATAATGAACTGACGTGTTATAACTGCAACAAGCCTGGCCACATCAAACCAAAATGCCCACTTCTCAAAAACAACAAAGAAAAGAAAAAGGCGAAGAAGGTATTTGCAGCGACTTGGGATGATGAAGAAGGAGAAGAAGCTTCGGATAGCAGCTCAGAGGAGGCTAACCTGTGTCTTATGGCGAAATCAAATTCAGATTCAAGCTCAGAGGAATCTAGTGAGGAAGGTGAGTATTCCTATAGAGATCTTGTTTTTATGTGTTCTGATCTTACTAAAGTAGTTGATGCTCTTGAATCTAAAATTGAAAAACTGAAAACTGATAGGAGAGAACTTGCTCGTAAAAATTTTAGGTTAGAAACTGAACTTGAAAATATTCAAAACCTAGAATGTAAAAGATGTAAAGTTTTAGATTCAGAATTGACAAGACTTAAGAATAACACTGAGAATCTTGAAAAAGAAAACTTGAATCTTAAGGAAACCATCGACACTAGGAAAAAGGATTTTATAAATCGATGCACCTCACTTGTCACTGAAAATACAACACTAAAAACTAAAGTCCAAAATCTTGAGAAATCTTTGAATAACTTTTCAAGAGGCGAAAAATCTTTCAACATGCTATTGGGAAATCAAATTTTTGCTAACAACAGAAAAGGACTTGGTTTTGGGAAAACACAAGCTGAGGATAATGCAAAAGGGAAAAGTGTCTTTGATATATGTGAAATAATTGGACATCATTCTGAAAATTGTAGTCATAGGAACAAGAACACAAAATTTATACAAGTTTGGGTCCCTAAGAATTCTACAAACAAATTTCATGTCTATTGGAACAAGAATAAAAGGACTAAACAAGTTTGGGTTCCAAAGGGTTTGTTTATTCATAATGTTTCTGCCACTAACAATCATGGACCTAGAAATAGGTCACAAAAATCTTTCATCGTGTAGGTGTGGTGGCAAGCTAAGGAACAACAACGGTGTTCTCTGGATTTTGGCTGTTCCAGAAACACAACGGGCAACATAGCAAAGTTCCTTAGCCTAGTATAAAGGTGACAGAATCACAATGGGCAATCACGAGAAATTATCGTAAAGGTAAAACAGGTGAAGGTATATTAAATGTGATAATCTGCACCATATTCTGAATTAAATCAGCCAAAATTGCGAGAATGATGTGATGTCTTTAATTCTGACTTATTGATATGTTTTTTCCTTTGACTTGTTCTTACTTTGATTTGTGCTTAAAAGTAGACCAACCATCCTTTCATCATTGAACTTAATATGTTTGGTTAAATGATGGTATTTTATTGATCCTTGATTACTCATGCTATACTTAGATATATTTTGACATTTTGGTCACTGCTTGTAAATTTGCACGATTTCAAACTCATGTGAAAAAGGATTTTAAGAAATTGTTGAAACTTTAAGAAATTGATTTTGAAATAATTATGATGTTGATTGACTGTTGATTACTCATGAATATAATTGTTTATCCTATGGTTTTCTGAAATTAACACCATGATATTTGGTTGAGTGTGAACATGGCTTCAATTCAAAATCCAAAGAATATCATTTAAATTGTTGCTAAAATTGGGTTTGAAATTTTTGATGCACACTTCATGTATGGTTTACCAAATCCAGTTAGTGATATTTTGGATTGAAAAAGAAATTCAGATGCAGTTCATACTGGTAATCTAGTTGATAGAAAACTTACGAGTTGAACGTGATTAATTTTTGAAACATTCATTTGCTGCATCGTTTTTTTTCAAAGAAAATATCTGCATATTTTTCACTTGAAATAGTTTTTCATTTAGCAGAATTTTTTTCTCATATAACCCCTTCGAGAAAATAATTGTTTGACCATATTTTCAGATCAGTCATTTTTATTTGATTTTAAATGACAAATTTTGACTGATCCGACTCCCTACTAATTATCAAAGAGATAAATAGTGATTGAAAAAGTGATGAGTGTTGATATTTAACATACATTACTCAAGAGAGTATATTTGGAAAATTTCTTTAGGAATTAAAACAAGAATTATAAAACTTTTTGTTGGGTAAAGATTCCATGACCATTTCTATATCTATCATTATTTCTATCGACCATGGTTTATCAAATATTCAATATAGTTTGTCGATATGTGGTACTATAATCAGAAATCATTTGTTTTTCATGTCATATTTTTTAAATAAATAAATAAATATCCAAAGTATTCACTCTCATTTAAAAGTCCTCACGGCTATGCATGGGTGAATTACTTGAATTTTTTTTATTATGTGCTTCCATGCTCATTTAAATGTCCTTACGGTTATGCATGTATGGAACGCATATCAAAATTAATTGCTTAAATAGACAAGTTGATTCTAATCACATTTAAAAGTCCTCACGGTTATGCGTGGTTAGAAGATACTTGATTTTTAAAATTAAATTCGAATACTACTAATCTCATTTAAAAGTCCTAACGGTTATGCATGATTAGTAGATATTCAAATTCCTGATATAAATGTACCACAAGTTGATTCAACTGTATGATTTTATATGAACACCATATCCATCATTTCTAAAAGTGGAATATGCGCCTAACAAGGGTAGTTATGGTTTTTGTTTGATTCTTATTGAAGTTTAATATTTATATTCAATTTGAGATTAATGTTGGATTAATATCAATCACTTTATCTCTATTTTTCTCTCACACTATTATTCTTTTGCTGATAACAAAAGGGGGAGAGAAAAGTTAAGATTTTGTCAAATAGAATCAAGCAAAGGTCAAATAATTTTTCCATAAGGCTCATTTGAATATATTTCTATTTGTATGCATATATGTAGGGGGAGCATCATGTAGAGAGGAAGCATTTAAATAGGGGGAGCAATTAGAGTATATAATTGGTCAAATACATTTAACACGGTCAAAATCTTAAATATATGTTTGTTATCATCAAAAGGGGGAGATTGTTGAATATGCGCTTATATGTTTTTGTTTGATGATAATAAACATATATATTCATTTAAATGTATTTGGTAATGTACTATTTTGTTTTTCATAGATTAAATAAATATTTGTTGAATAGAATAAATTACACAGAATTTGAATTTGAATTCAAACAGAACAAGTTACACAGATTTTGAATTCAAACGAATATTTTATTCAAACTAATATTTATTACAATTTTAAATAGTACAATTACATGCTCTCACTATACATATACATTTTTGATTACAATCACATCACATTTCACATTTACAGTTAACCTCACTACATATCACTCACACTCGTATTTTGTCTTCAACCGCATTCCGGTTTGAATCCAGCATCTGAGTAATCTACAAAAATATTTTCAAACGCAGTAAAATTGAAAGAGAAATAGTTTTGAAATTTGAAAGAAACGATGTTTTTGAAAACATTGTTTGCCTCAGTTATTTGGGTTGTTCGTCATCATTTTTGACTGTACAATATCTGTGCATATCAGTATTTTTATCAGGGACAGGTAACTATAAGTGGCTGCAGTACACACGTGTACATTCGTATACGTGTGCACTGCCTCGCCAACTCGTGTACAAAAAATCAAACAAAAGCACAGAAATCAAAAACAAGGTCAAACCCAAGATAGGTTCAACTCAAGGCAAATAGACAAAGCAATTGACTACAAACAGTTCAAGACTAAAGCCAATAACAAATGCAACAGCAACATGCTTGAAGACTCCAGCACGACCAAGTATGGAGTGTACAAATGCAAATGTCCAAACAACAACATGAAGTGAATCAAGTTCAAGCCACAAGTGTACATGAATACAACTCGACTGCAACAGTACAGTCATGAAGACTGCAAGAACATGAACATAGAGCAACAATGAAACTGACTCAAAGCACAAAAGTGCAACGGTGAAGTGACAAATGTTCAGTGGTGAAGCAACAGAGATCAGAGACCAAGCAAAGCATAGTAACTGCATAGCAACAGCAAAAAGGGACTGCAACAAACATATATGCAGCATCAAGTCAAAGTATGCAACTACGTGACATAAATGCAACTACAACGATGCAAGCGAAGAACCAAAGGCAGTGGCATAAGTGACCATGAAACTGACTCGAAGCAGTAGTGACAGTAAGCATGAATCAAGCTCAGTGGCAAATGCATAAACATATCAGAGTGAAACATTTGAGTTGCAACATGAATGAAAAGAACCAGACACAACAGTGCACAAGTACAAGAAACTTGAATTCAATTGCAACAACTCAATGGACCAAACTGCAAGTACAGGAGGCAGTTCAATATAAACATGCTCAAGTCAGAGACTACAACATCAAAGTGCAGTGCAACATGAACCAACTCCAAGATGTATCACTAACATATACTACAGGGATGAACACATGAGAATGGACAAGGCACAAATCAAGTCCAGCTACAAGTTGCAGACTCAAAACAAACATGACACCAAGCTACAAACTCAAATGCAAACAGGAATAGAATATATACAATGCAAATGTATGCAACAGTGTGATAGATCAAGTGAGCACACTCATATGAACAAATGCAAAGAACAGTGAAGCATGCACATAGGCCACCAGTGAAACAAAGTAATATATACATGAACAAGTGTAGCATCTGTTACAGTGAAAAAGCCCAAGTCAAGATGGAGTTACAACAATGCATCAGTGAGGAACACAACAACAATGAATACTGCAACATGACCAAATGTCAAAACTGCATCAATCACAAATGCAATGCAAAATGGAGTGAATGCAACATGGTGAACAACTAAAGTGCAACAAGTATTGCAGTAATGAATGCATCACATATACAACATCAAAGTGCAACAGAATGGATGCAGCAGTACCAAGTGTTTGCGAGTGAGTGAAACTCTATAGGCGGGAGCAGGGTGTGCGAGTCTAGTAGAGTGTTTGTGAGCGGGAGCAAAAGGGTCTGCGAGTCTAGTAGAGTGTTTGTAAGCGTGATACTGTTTAATTCTAATAGAAATCTGTGAATGCAGCAGTAGGCAGGGGTTGCCGAAGCTGGGTAAATTTTGTGTGTGATTTACTTTTCAGCATATTTATTTCTGCAGTTTATTTCTGTGTTTAAATAGAGAAAATTTGCTATAACCCTATTCACCCCCCCCTCTAGGGTTAATCTAGATCCTACATGGATAGTTAGCAGAATTTGAAATCAATGCATTTCAAGTAAGTTAATACGGAAAGTAATTATTCAAATACGAAAGTAATGGTTCACATGATGATTAATCAAAAGAAAAAAATTTTATTCACAAGTCTTAAAATCCTAGATCAAGTTACCTTAAAAAAACAAGAACGGGATTCGTATCTGAACACCCATGACTAAAGAAGGAAATAACTACTAAAACCATGTACAATGATACGAAGTAGTGACTAATTCTTCGACCATCTCTCCCTCTTTCATTTTTCAAGAGTACAGTCGATTGAGCTTCTCTTTTAGGACCTTTGCCACCCTTATCCGGAATGCTTAAAGGTGAAGGACTGATTTCTCCTAGAATCATCCTGCTTGGTGGAATAACTTGTAGTGGTACAAGATCAAGATCTTCAGTTTCCACCTCAATGGGATCACCTTTCATTTTACACTTTAATTTCTCCTCCTCCTCGATCTGCTCCTTCATGCTAGTTTCAGTATTGTGCGCCGAAGCACCTTTGATCACAACATCTTTCGATTCATGGTAGGGGGAAAATCTTCGGGCTTATCTTAATCGAGCGCGTCGGTGACTTGAGCATCGAGCCTTGGTATATTAACAGCTCCTGGGAGTTCGATCAAGGCCTAGAAGACCAGCAAAAAATTTCCAAAGCATAAGCATTGTTAAAAGACGTTGCGCATCGAGAACAGAAATTTCTCCCGATTCAAAGCATTTAGTACAATACCAGCATCCGGTTGCTTTCTTTAGTCAATGGAGTGCTTCCTTCGAGAATAGGAGATAGCATACGTGGTCCAAAGCCAGGCCTGTCCGGATCATAGCCGAGGGTTTGCTCCGTATAGTGACAATAGGATGGTATGGCTACTTGGATAGGAGAGGAAATTTTAGGATCGGGTCTAGTTGACACAATGATGTCCCCTCGCTGTTTAGTAGGTGTAGGAGCTTTAACGAATTGAAGTTTGGCGCGGCTAGATCAGGCGGCTCGTTACCTCGAAGCACTTTTCACATAAGTTCCTCTTCATCGAATTCCGCTTCTTCCAAATCTTCCTTCTTTTTCTTGACGATGAGCTCCCAAGCTTTAGCGAGTGATTCTAGATATCCCTCACCAGGAAAGCTTAAGTCGCGGTGGAGAAGGACCTTCGCGTTATATTCGACAATAAAGGGATCGAACAAGTGCTTGATCTTATTTCTGTCGGACTTGATGGTAGGTTCTACATGGGAGTTAGCTTCTTCAAGCACTTCCTTCTTGCCCTCTTCGCGGGCCTCTTCCTTTAAAGTTTCGATCATGGTGAATTTTTCGTCGAGCTTTGTTCTTAAGCTTCTTGCCTCGGCAATCCCTTTGCAGTATCTCTGCGATTCTTCTTGCACCTCAATCTTTTCCTCCCTCTCTTTATTAATAATTTTCAAGCTCTTCAACAAGGCAAGCTAAGGCATCTTTTCTTGTTTTGCAAGGAGTCCTTTTCTAGGGCCAGAGTGCCGCTGCAATGAAGCACCACGTCAAGTTCTATTTTGTGCGAAGTCTCCAGGGATTTACCACCGCCGCTATTTCTTTTGCTTTCTTCTTTGCTTCAGCAAGTTAGGTTTTGTACTCAAGCAGCTCAACGTCCTGATGCTTGATGATGTCCTTGTCATTAATAGCCTCCAACTTGAGGTTGTCGATTTCATGTTGGCGCTCGAAGGAGACTATAGTGACTTTCTCAACTAAGTGAATAAATGATTCATGTTGAACGAACACGTTGTTCATGCATAGTGAGCTGTCCTTGGCGCTTTCAGAAATAAGTGTATGAAAGGGAGGAACTTAAGTCCACCAAAGCAGATTATTGGAAAGGTAGCTTTAAGTTTAGATAACTTTTCCGCTGTAGTAGGATCATAAGCGGGAACGGGCGGAAGCGGATCAGAAGTAACAAGCGGTTGCTTGTCGGGGTAGCGCTTGCATGATTGCCTTGAACTTGATGACCCAGAATGTTGGCCATGAGGCACAACAGCATGAGAGCCGCAATGTGAAGGCTTATCTCCGCTATGAGCAGGAAGGTTTGAGTGGTCATCATGACGAGGAGCGTGTGAATGAGACTTCCATTTGGATAAGGAAGAAGACTCCTGTGAACAATAATCTTTGTCTCGCCCATCATTTTTACTCTACGTTTCCCGAATTCGAAATCTCGGCTTAAGCGATAATAAGTATAAGAACCCCAAAGATGGTTGAAGGTGCGAGACAATGACATTGTGCCTGTAAAGAACTAAATAAGAGCGTATTAAAAGATGTCACAAAAAGAATTAATAACAAGTGTATAGTGGAACGCAAGTGTTTGTGTGTGTCCTATTGCTCTCCCCAATGGACCGGTAATGATGGTTTTACTCATCGGAATATTCTTCCCTCTATTGGAAGGTTGGACACCTTTGTTGCTTCTGGTGGGGGAGTTAAACCCTTCGATGTTGATGTTAAGAAAGTCATATGTTGTTATATCATCTGGGATTGGAAAGTCAGAGAATCCGTTCAATGAGCTTTCCATCTGTTGAGAGGATAACTCCTTTTCAAGTGGAGTAATGACGAACTCTGGATTTTCCCCAGCCTTACTTTTGCGCAGCCGGTACACCAACTTTTTCTTCCTCTTCGGGGGGTGTTTGCATTTGACCAACCTACGGAGGTTCAGCCACCAGCACTTTTCCAAGACCTTCTTCTTCATTTCTCGACCCAACATCTTGAGATTCATTGATCTCCCCCTCCTCGGCCTCCTCCCGATTTCCCTCGGTCGGAGGCATAGCGGGGTCGTTTGCTTCTGCTCTTCTTTCAGCTACAATTTTCAAGATTGTATTTCTCCTGGGGAGTCCAATTTTGCGGCCGTCTTCCAACAGCCCGAAAGTGAAAGCAGCTCATCAGTAACAAGAAGTTTTATATCCCAATCCTTAACGGGAGTGGCAAGAATGGTGGCGACGGCTCTAGAATACTCGATGCCTTCGGGTCGAGGATGAATACTTAAAAGGACTTGGGATGTGAGTCATCGAATTTAAGACGAAGGCAGAATTAACATTTACATCCCTTTAACCATCTCCTTGTGAAGCAAGGAGGACATCGTACGTAAAACCACTCGTGCTTGAATAAGGAAAGCTTGTTCCATGCACCCATCAAAACTTAGCAGTTAGGTGAAGGTTCAAGAAAGACATAGGAGGGACTCCTTGATCGACTTTTGAAGTTGTAGATATATCTGATGTCTTTGCGGTTCGGCGGATGAAACAAAACATTCATAAATAGAAGGAAGGTCCCATGGATGAAAGCATAGCTGTTGGAGTGCAATTGGATAGGAATGATCCCCAGATACCTCAACATTTCTCCGACGAAGGAGTTGAAAGGTGGCACACATCCAGCCCAGCATATAAAAATGTTGCAAGCAGTATATCCGGCTAGGAGCAAATGATGTTTATCCTGCCTTATTAGAGCCAAAACATCTTCGAACGGGATCCCGTGAATAGAGCACAATTGGAGAAGAGTGGCTTCATCGATTCTAGAAGTTAGTGATTCGACGGGGTTATCCAGGACGATGACACCCTCAACAGCATCGGGAGTCGGACTAATGGCTTCTATTGGAAGAACCGGAATATTAGGGAAGAGATTCATTTGCGGGTTAGATGCCTCATCTTGTTCTATATGGTGGCCCGAAGAAGGTTTTTTAGATATGGGGGTGGAACATGACCTTGCCTCATAACTGTTTGTCTCGCGACTGATTCAGTAACTGAGTGCTTTATGCGACTTGATATCTATGTTAGCTGTACTCAGTAGACAATCAACATTAGAAATAATAACATATTCCCCCCGTGTCGTGTGTGAACTAGTGCAGTGTAGTGTAGTGTAGTGTGAAACAAGTATGAACAGTTCGAAATCATAGAAACAAGAATAAAATGACAAGATTTGGTGTTTTATCTAGAGAGACCGTCATTGTTGACTGTCTTAATCAACAAGGTAGGTTATCGATGGAAGAATCTTTAAGATCAGTTGTCGACGTTTCGAATTATAAAGTCTGTTGCTTGAGTTTATTAACCAGTTCTTTATTTAGTCCAGAAGTATGTTCATTTAAGTTTAAGTTCGACGGTCCGAATATTCAAGTTGTGTTGTCTATAGTCATCATGTATTCAAGCGAAATAGTATGAAGTTAAGTGTTGGAGGACTTAAGTTAAACTAACCATTTATTGTAAATACCGACCCCTATTCTTCTGTACCGATCCCTTACCCCAGCCTCAATACCAATCCCTATGCTGAGACTACTCGCATCAATCCCTTAAATGACTAACTCATACCGACCACTCATAAATCCATTTCCTACACTTTAACAACCTATCGATCCCTTCCTTCGAACATGTCATACCGATTCAACATCCAATGCAACTTCCTCGCCGATCCCTCACTTAACCTACCCAAAATATATTCAATCTAATGTCTATCCCCATCACACTATCTCCTTCCCCATCATAAAACCTTAACTTTCTTTCGAACCTTCAAGAATACCCAATCGAACCCTCTTCCTTCTTCCTCCTTCTCTAGCTCCTTCGTATCCTCCTCCTCTCTCGCCTGACTTAGCAGAACCCATTAAATTATTCACCTGAAAACAACTCGAACACACATAAGTTCCAGATTTGTGATTCGACTAACGCGATTAATAGAGGAAAACGTACCTTTATATGTATCGAATTAAACTATAGGCGAGTAGTTGAAACTTGGGACCAAAGGGGAGCTATAAAAGATTTGGATTAAGGATGATGTTTCATGTTTAGATTTAGTATTAAAGTTGAGGATTTCTTCTTTCTGTCATTTGGCAAAAGGAGATGGTGATGATGGGGTTCGGGTGTGTGTTTGTGCAAAGGGCAGATAAAAGGTTAAGAAAAAGTTACGAAGTCTAAAAGTGAAGGGAGGAAGAAAGGAGGGCAAATTTATATATAAGCATTTGTGAAGGGAAGTCTAACCAGTTACAATGGGTACACCAAGTCTGGAGCAAACAGGGATCGACATTGGGATTTGCCGATCCCTATTGGCATGTATCTAGCAGGGGATCGACATGTCATATGTCGATCCCTCCACCGGGATTTTATAAAAAAAATATGAATGCATGAAAGGAAGTGAGAAAAAAATGATGATGAGAATGAATGAAATAAAAAATGGAAGTAAAGAGAAATGGCCGACAACTGAAAACCAAATGGCGATCACTATCGTGGAGATTAGAATGCAAACGTAAGCATACAGTGTATTTAAGAGGTGGGATGGATCAACATTACTTGTGAGAGACGGATCGACGTATGTTAGTGAAGCAAGAGGGCTTAACACTATTATTTGAAGGGATTGGCACTTCTCAGGCTAGAATGAGATTTGAACCAAAGATCAACCAGAACTCAAGCCTCGTACATCCAATCATCATAACATTTGAAACACCATCATAACAGAGCATAAAGAGGCTGTCATAAGGGCCGCTGCCCCAAACTCAACACATGGAGGGATCGGTACCGATCCCTCTCCATTGAGAGTTGGACCTAGCGCTCCCTATGGTGGGCCTATATGGATGAGAATGTCCTGTTGCCGAAGTTCCAGTCAGATTGGTGGTCGCCTTTGTCTATAACTACAGGCCTAGGGGTCACTCTGGGGACTTTTTACGTTCCTGGTTAAACAAAACTATTATGTGATCAACTTCCTCCATTATTCTATTGCCTCTTGCTATTTCTTGCTGCTTCTAATTGTAGTCAAGTTGATTGAAAAGTAAAAAAGAGAATATTCAAAGTGGACATTGGCAATCAACGCCGAACCACTACTTAAATCTTATTGTTCGTACTTTATGTTATGTTTTTCCTGCTATTTTGATATATCCCTCTGTTTTCATTTAGTTTCTTCATTTATTTCACTACTTAAATCTGTATTTGGGTGTTTGTGGCCAATTTGGTTGCAAACACATATCTATGATATTTACAATAGGTTTCATTTTAAAAGATTGAAATTGTTTCTTTAATAAACCAATCTTGATCTATTTAATTTTATTGGCACCTTCATGAGTAACTTGTAGCATTTTCAAAATATCATAAGCAGTTTTGCACATCATAATTTTTCAAAGTTCATTTTTATCTAATGAGTAGTATACAACTATCATTGCTTTAGCATTATTGAAAGCAGCAGTTTTTTTAGCATTTGTCTAGGTACTCATAGCAGTAGCAGGTGCTCCATATTGAGTTTGAGTAGCTAGCCAGATATTAAGAGCACCTGATCCATAAAAAATTTCATACATGTAGCCTAGCATGTATAGTTAGAACCGGCAAAAAATGGAGGATGTGCAGTAGATTGTCCTTCTTAAAATGCGTTATAACTCATATTGGCCATAATATTCAAAATTTTGATACGATTTTGAAAATTACTTACTCTGATACCAAATGAAAGTCACTAGTGAATCATATAGTGTTACTATGACTGACTTAACTTATAGTAACAAACATACAACTATCAAAGGAATAAGTAAGAAAAAGAACACATCGAGATTTATACTGGTTCAGAGCACCTCTACTATTCTAGTGCCTAAGCACCAGTTAAGAATTACTAGCAAAGCCCTCACTTAACCCAGAGGATAATATATTACAAATTTTCTGAGCTGCCGGATAGGACTTCATACTTGAAGGTCTCTAATAGGGATTCGATTATAAAAAGTAGAAAAATGTTTGACTTCATGTGCTCTTGAATAAAACAAATGAGTTGATATAATACACCCTTTGTATAATATCTGTAATATGATGATTTGAACTTGTTGAATCAGGAAATTGAAAGTTGAAAGCTTTTGTAATTCACAAGAATATAGAGAGTAGAAAGTAAGTAAGATTAGTTGGTTGAAATGAAAAATCTCAACTCTATTTATAGTACCGAAAGGTTCCAATTAAAAGATTATATTGTCATTTGAGAGATTGCAACCTTTAGGGAAGAAAGCAACTCTCTGTATTTTGAATTTCTATGCAGAGACAGTCCTTCTCTTATACGTCAGCTGGCTGAAAATAAAAATTAGATTTTGAAATTATATAAGAAAAGACAAATATAAAATGCAACGACCCGCCGCCCTGACCGCCTCTAGTCGGTAATTAAACCAACTAGAAACGTTCAAGATGACGGATTGTTATTTAGTTTATAACATTTAAACAGAATCAGCTACAGAATCACAGAACAATAATATATTTTATAAACAAACTTTTCTTTTATATACAAATATCAGAGTTATACAATAAATTACATTTGAATTTATACAGCGGAAACAATTTATTTTATTAAGTACAAAAAAAAAAAAATTCTGAAAAGCTTTAGTGGAGTGCTTTAATCCCCCTCTCTCAAACTTCGCGGCCTGAAAATCTTCAAGCTGTAAAAATACTCGGTCTGACCCGAGCGTTAATTGCAAAACACAAAAACACTCGAGTCAGGATTAATCTTAATTCAAGTAAATAAATTTGTAATGAACTGAATAAAATGGAAACAGAGATGATGAAACAAATGAACTAATTTAAAATCTATTTTAGATTTTTACATTAACAATTTCAATTTTTTTTTTTTTTTTAATTCTGTCGAACGTGTATGGCTGCAGTACACACGTGTACTCATACCCATGTGCACTGCCTCGCCAACACATGTGTGCACCAACAAGAGCAAGCGTGCAAGTGCAAATCACAAAGATCACAAAGGAATGCTCAAAGCAAAACTAGTGCCAACTTGAACAAAAACATGAAGCAAACAAACATGCAGCAGCAGCAAGAATGCAACACGGATCGTGCACAGGCAGTGAAGCAAGTACAGTGAAACAAATGCAGCCGACACAGTAGCTCAAAGGCAGAGCATATGCTAATGAAGATCACAAATGTACATAAGAGAAGAACATCAACAATGACAAATGTGCATAGGTCAGAAACCACAAATGGTCAAGTGTCACAAAAGTTCAAGTGACAAAATGCATAGAGCAAGCATGAAATCCAGACCGTGTACAGGGCAGTGAAGCAAGTACAATTTTCAGTGAAACAAGTGCATGGAGCAAATGATACAAGCTACATGAAAACAACAAATATTAGCAGATGGAATGTGCCACTTAAATCCCAAACTGAAATCATTGGGGATGAACATATAAAAAAATTAATATGGCAAGGCAGCAGCGCTCCTGCAACTGTTGGTTCTGACTAAAATTGTGTTACTTCTTTCAGTTATTTGTTAAGTCTATAAAATGAGGCAATAATGATTTGCCTGTAGAAACATAAAATTACTTCGTGCATACTAGCACAGACCTTTTGGGGAATATTGTTTTAAATCCTTGGGACTCGTTTGGTTTGGACTTCAAGTTTTGTGTTTTGCATTTTCAGTATGTATTTTAAAAAAAACATGGAAGAGGAGCAGAAAGTGGAAAAATCATAGCCATTACAACAAAAGGGGAAAATAGTAAAGGGGAGAGATCTTTATGTTTCCCAAAATGCAGAAAATAAGAATAAGTGATATTCAATTTTATATGTTAAAATCATTTTCTAAATCGGTTTTTTTCAAAACTTTCAGAAATAATTAACTGAATGCATTGCGGTTGTTACGAAAATCCAAAACTGAAAACCGCAAACCAACAAAGCCTTATACTTTCCTGAAAATACTTTCTGGCCCACGTCAATGGTGTGGTAGTTTGGAAAAAAATAAGTGCACAGGAGCACACGCATATCAATTTACATATAACACTTATATTCTCAAATTTCCAAAATACTGCACAACTAAATTACTACCCCAAAGAAGCCCCTTTTTTTTTCCCAAATCCGATAACAAATAGAGAGGGGTTTGAGTTTGGTATATGAACACTGTAAATCATAACTCAGAGAAACTGGAAAAGCAATACATCCCCAGGCAAAAGGAACACAAGCACACTATCTATTAAATTCGAAGCCATGGCATACATGCAGAGGTTCAAGCATAACAATCAACCCACAAGCCAAAACAACACACTTTCAAACGAACCCCAAAACTTTACTTTAAGCATCTGTTCTTATCAATTTTAAAAAAACAAAATCAATTAGCATTTGTTCTTATCAGTTAAAAAAAAAACAATATTTACAGCATCTGTTCTTAACAGTTTAAACGAAAATTCACAAAGCATCTGTTTTCATCAATTCAAATTCAAGTAAATCGAGCAAGAGACCGCAATTAGCCCCAAATAGTTCAGATTCAAGTAACCGAACCAATGATAACAAATAACCCCCAAATCATAGCATGCAACCAAGATTCAAATTCAAACAAATTTAAATACTTGCATTAAAATAAATCGTGAGCCAAAAGACTCACCTTTCACCGAATCAAAATGGAGCGCATGCGAGTCGAAACAAAAATGAAGCCGAAGCCCTAATTGTTGAAGATGCCGCGAGCGAGTTGAAGCATCGAACTCGAAGCAGAAATTGAAGCCCTAGTTTGGAAGTAAAGAGGAAGACGAGAGAGACAGGGCCGCCATTAATTTCATTTTTTTTTTCTTTTTGGGTGTAGGGTTATGAACGAGAAAGTGGAATAAAGGGGATCGGTACTTAATCATGGCACTAGTATCAAACGTGGGCCAACAAAAATTTTCAAAGCCCAAACAACAAATCAACAATTTTTTTTTCCTCTTATATTTTTATTTTGTTTTATTATTTTCTTCTATCTATATATATATAATTTTTCATTTTAAATTCAATTTACTTTAAACATCAATTTTTTTTTTGTACACAAATACCTTGTTTTGTTTTTGTAGATATTTACTTTCGTTTAAATTATGTTGTTAAATTTTTTTTTCTTTTACTAAGTGTATTTGTTTATTTTATTTTGTATTGATTTTAATTTTTTTATCTAAGCTAAAGAATAAATGTCATTAAAATTTAACCATTAATTTACTAATTTACAAAAAAAAAAATAAAAAAAAAATAAATCCAAATTATCTTCTTAAGTTATTAGTTTGAATTTCAATTACAAATTCCATATTCAATCTCAACTCCGAAGTCAAATTTAAATTTTTATTCAACTCTTTATAGATTAAATTTTAAAATTTAATCACCAATTTCATTGTTATATTGGAAATTCAATTTAAATTATCATTCAAATATTTAAAATTAATTAAATATTCACAATTTAAATTGTTCAAAATTTAGGATTGTTACAATCTCCCCTCCTTAAAAGAATTTCGTCCCGAAATTACAAGTAAGGAAAAATGATTGTTGAAATTTCACTAATATTTATATTTTACACACTTTTATCAAGTTTGAAACTTATTAAAAATAAATGGATGCAGGATTCATTCTATTTGTTTTATCTCACTAGCTTTGTTTATTAACTCATTTGTCTAGTATTTTTCTACAATCAAGACACAAAAATCTTTACTAAAATTTCCAACTTACAAAAACCCAAATTTTAAATTTGAACTTCTTCATTTAAGAAATTTACATAGTATAACTTTTCCAAAGCTGTGGACTTTTCAAAACATTCCGAAAATCCTCTTCCTTAATTTATTAGGTTGGAATTTATATCACTTTAATTTCAGATAATTGATTTTCTATTTAAAGTTTGAAAATACTTGCTAACTCGAAATTTAACAATTCTACTGTCGTTCTTAAAGACATTAGGCATACGCTGGCCAGGCGCAAGTCTAACAATCTCCAAGTACTAAATATACTTGCTTCAATTCCCAGTGAAAATAGTTTTTAAAAATTCTTTTAAAAATGGATATGGAAAGCACATTCCCCCATGGATCACAGTTTACTCGGCGGTTCCGCTACTATCCCAGTAGAGTCGCTTGTAACTGTGGATATCTCATCCCTTGAATTTCGCCATGGTTGTTGCCAAAGATCGCGGTTCACACGGCGGTTACGCTACTATCCCAGTAGAATCGCTCGTGACCGTAGGCATCTCGCCCCTCGAATTACGCTTTGGTTTGTAGATTGCAGTTTACACAGCGGTTACGCCACTATCCCAGTGGAATCGCTTGTAACTGTAGGCATCACGCCCCTCAAATTACGCTACCACCCGAGTGTAACTAGATCGCGGTATACACGGCGGTTACGCCACTATCCCAGTGGAATCGCTTGTAACCGTAGGCATCTCGCCCCTCGAATTACGCTAGCACACTATACCAGTCCAAAAGGACATTCCAACTAATGGAAATACTACGTAGCTACGATTTTCAAATGGACACTCATCTCGAGTTCCAACAACCTTCACAAATGTTTAAATGGAAGGTACTTTTCCATATCCTCAATTTGGAAAACATAATATCATACATACATATATAATATTTCATTTCACATTTTTGTACATATCATACTCATGTACTTACATAAGTTTTCCATAACAATTACTTTTCCAAACTAATTGGTTTTCGAATTAATCGTATTCACACATATACGTTATGAAAACCACAATATTTCATACCCATAACAAATAGAGGATTCACAAATTTTCCATTTCATTATCCATTTAAAATTTTCCTCTAAGTCGATTTGGAAATTTAAGGTTATCTCAAACCTAATTCACATTCATAATCCAATTTATTATCGACTTCACACTCGATTTGGATTTCACGTTACATCGTCAATCCTCAACACATAATTGATGTCTATCGATATATAACCTCTGAGCTCGTACGTCTCAGAGAAGGGTGTTAAGCTAAGAGAATAAATTCTCCGCCACCAACAGATATATATTTAATAGAGATCAATTGATATGTCGTCAATTCACAATGTTAGACATACAATCCAAATCATCCATTTAAAATTCAAAGTTCAACTTACATTGTTTTTGGGTGTCAAAGTTAAACTCAATTTTAACTCAAGATTCAATCTTTTTGAAAAATTTCCAAGTTGAACTAACTGTTCAAATTTCTCAAAATAATATCTTTACAAGATATAAAAATTTTCACACTTAACCATTTGAAACAAATTTCAAATATTCACTTTTCAATTTATCTTTAAAAGATAAAATCTCAAAACATTTACTTTTCACTTTATCTTGAAAAGATAAAATTTCAAACCTTTCATTTCATATTGGAAAATATTTCCATACTTATTCAATAATAAGTAATTTACAAATCCATTTATTTTCAACATTTTTGAAAATATTTGATATACTTAAACCAAAATCAAATATATATTTCATTCTTAAAAGAAATCATTCTTTTAAACACATTTCAAAACAACTTAAAATGAATTTACTTCATTTCATAGTGTTGCTTCCCAAAAACATTCCCATTTAAGTTTTTCAACTTCAACTTAATTCATAGTTTGAATTCTGCATACATTTCAAAATATTGGTTTTAAACCAACTTCAAATTTCCAATATTAAGTTTTCCACTTAGCTTATTTCCATGCCCATTCAAATTCAAATTCTTCATTGCATCAATTTAAATCTCTTATAAATTTTCATTAGATTCATATCTCCTTTTATATCTCATTTATTGTCCAAAACCATAGATATAACTCCTTTAATAAGTTACAACAATTTACTTATCAAAATAAGTCATTTGCGGATTTTATAAACATCTTTAGAAATTACATTTCTATTTATAAAACTTCGTTTCATAAATCTCCTTTACCAATTCAATTCAATTTATATAACTTAGCTATATACCAAAAGTTCATATTATAAGTTAAATACTTGTAATCCATTTATTTACTAAATCGTTCTTCACCACATTTGAAACCAATTTCAAAAGAATTCAGAATCAAATTTCTCAAGTTATAATTCAATAATCCATTTGATTATAACCAAATTGACATATCATTTTATTTTCCAATTACTACTTTGGAGATATTCAAAATATTTGATTTAAGCCAATTTAAACCAATTCATTAATTCTCTTAACTTATATTTCATAAATCTCAAAGATTCGAAAATGAGTTTCCGAACGATCGAAACTCAAGTCTAACGAGACCTCACCGAAGAGAAACAGTCGCAAACCTAAATTTAGAGAGGGGAATCTTCAAAATAATTCTAATTTTCAAAATACTTTTTATTTTAAAGAATTTTTTTTTATATATACTTCTTTAGATTTGAAAACACTTTCTTTAAAGTGATTCTAGTAACTATTCATATTAAATGCCATAAACTAAGCTTTGTGTAAACCAAAGCTCTGATACCACTTTGTAACGACCCGCCGCCCTGACCGCCTCTAGTCGGTAATTAAACCAACTAGAAACGTTCAAGATGACGGATTGTTATTTAGTTTATAACATTTAAACAGAATCAGCTACAGAATCACAGAACAATAATATATTTTATAAACAAACTTTTCTTTTATATACAAATATCAGAGTTATACAATAAATTACATTTGAATTTATACAGCGGAAACAATTTATTTTATTAAGTACAAAAAAAAAAAAAATTCTGAAAAGCTTTAGTGGAGTGCTTTAATCCCCCTCTCTCAAACTTCGCGGCCTGAAAATCTTCAAGCTGTAAAAATACTCGGTCTGACCCGAGCGTTAATTGCAAAACACAAAAACACTCGAGTCAGGATTAATCTTAATTCAAGTAAATAAATTTGTAATGAACTGAATAAAATGGAAACAGAGATGATGAAACAAATGAACTAATTTAAAATCTATTTTAGATTTTTACATTAACAATTTCAATTTTTTTTTTTTTTTAATTCTGTCGAACGTGTATGGCTGCAGTACACACGTGTACTCATACCCATGTGCACTGCCTCGCCAACACATGTGTGCACCAACAAGAGCAAGCGTTCAAGTGCAAATCACAAAGATCACAAAGGAATGCTCAAAGCAAAACTAGTGCCAACTTGAACAAAAACATGAAGCAAACAAACATGCAGCAGCAGCAAGAATGCAACACGGATCGTGCACAGGCAGTGAAGCAAGTACAGTGAAACAAATGCAGCCGACACAGTAGCTCAAAGGCAGAGCATATGCTAATGAAGATCACAAATGTACATAAGAGAAGAACATCAACAATGACAAATGTGCATAGGTCAGAAACCACAAATGGTCAAGTGTCACAAAAGTTCAAGTGACAAAATGCATAGAGCAAGCATGAAATCCAGACCGTGTACAGGGCAGTGAAGCAAGTACAATTTTCAGTGAAACAAGTGCATGGAGCAAATGATACAAGCTACATGAAAACAACAAATATTAGCAGATGGAATGTGCCACTTAAATCCCAAACTGAAATCATTGGGGATGAACATATAAAAAAATTAATATGGCAAGGCAGCAGCGCTCCTGCAACTGTTGGTTCTGACTAAAATTGTGTTACTTCTTTCAGTTATTTGTTAAGTCTATAAAATGAGGCAATAATGATTTGCCTGTAGAAACATAAAATTACTTCGTGCATACTAGCACAGACCTTTTGGGGAATATTGTTTTAAATCCTTGGGACTCTTTTGGTTTGGACTTCAAGTTTTGTGTTTTGCATTTTCAGTATGTATTTTAAAAAAAACATGGAAGAGGAGCAGAAAGTGGAAAAATCATAGCCATTACAACAAAAGGGGAAAATAGTAAAGGGGAGAGATCTTTATGTTTCCCAAAATGCAGAAAATAAGAATAAGTGATATTCAATTTTATATGTTAAAATCATTTTCTAAATCGGTTTTTTTCAAAACTTTCAGAAATAATTAACTGAATGCATTGCGGTTGTTACGAAAATCCAAAACTGAAAACCGCAAACCAACAAAGCCTTATACTTTCCTGAAAATACTTTCTGGCCCACGTCAATGGTGTGGTAGTTTGGAAAAAAATAAGTGCACAAGAGCACACACATATCAATTTACATATAACACTTATATTCTCAAATTTCCAAAATACTGCACAACTAAATTACTACCCCAAAGAAGCCCCTTTTTTTTTCCCAAATCCGATAACAAATAGAGAGGGGTTTGAGTTTGGTATATGAACACTGTAAATCATAAGTCAGAGAAACTGGAAAAGCAATACATCCCCAGGCAAAAGGAACACAAGCACACTATCTATTAAATTCGAAGCCATGGCATACATGCAGAGGTTCAAGCATAACAATCAACCCACAAGCCAAAACAACACACTTTCAAACGAACCCCAAAACTTTACTTTAAGCATCTGTTCTTATCAATTTTAAAAAAACAAAACCAATTAGCATTTGTTCTTATCAGTTAAAAAAAAAAAAACAATATTTACAGCATCTGTTCTTAACAGTTTAAACGAAAATTCACAAAGCATCTGTTTTCATCAATTCAAATTCAAGTAAATCGAGCAAGAGACCGCAATTAGCCCCAAATAGTTCAGATTCAAGTAACCGAACCAATGATAACAAATAACCCCCAAATCATAGCATGCAACCAAGATTCAAATTCAAACAAATTTAAATACTTGCATTAAAATAAATCGTGAGCCAAAAGACTCACCTTTCACCGAATCAAAATGGAGCGCACGCGAGTCGAAACAAAAATGAAGCCGAAGCCCTAATTGTTGAAGATGCCGCGAGCGAGTTGAAGCATCGAACTCGAAGCAGAAATTGAAGCCCTAGTTTGGAAGTGAAGAGGAAGACGAGAGAGACAGGGCCGCCATTAATTTCATTTTTTTTTTCTTTTTGGGTGTAGGGTTATGAACGAGAAAGTGGAATAAAGGGGATCGGTACTTAATCATGGCACTAGTATCAAACGTGGGCCAACAAAAATTTTCAAAGCCCAAACAACAAATCAACAATTTTTTTTTCCTCTTATATTTTTATTTTGTTTTATTATTTTCTTCTATCTATATATATATAATTTTTCATTTTAAATTCAATTTACTTTAAACATCAATTTTTTTTTGTACACAAATACCTTGTTTTGTTTTTGTAGATATTTACTTTCGTTTAAATTATGTTGTTAAATTTTTTTTTCTTTTACTAAGTGTATTTGTTTATTTTATTTTGTATTGATTTTAATTTTTTTATCTAAGCTAAAGAATAAATGTCATTAAAATTTAACCATTAATTTACTAATTTACAAAAAAAAAAAAAAAAAAAAAAAAATTAAATCCAAATTATCTTCTTAAGTTATTAGTTTGAATTTCAATTACAAATTCCATATTCAATCTCAACTCCGAAGTCAAATTTAAATTTTTATTCAACTCTTTATAGATTAAATTTTAAAATTTAATCACCAATTTCATTGTTATATTGGAAATTCAATTTAAATTATCATTCAAATATTTAAAATTAATTAAATATTCACAATTTAAATTGTTCAAAATTTAGGATTGTTACATAAAACAATGCAAAAATTGCCTAATTCAAACGATTAAAATATTCAAACAATTGAATAATCATTTTTTATATGTTTTTTCCTATTATTTAAATTTAAAATTGCTTTTAAAAAAATTAATTCTTGTTTGTGGAAAAAAATCTAAAAGATAATTTTTCTTAAAATAATTTTCAAATCAATATTTGTGTGCATGCGATCATCATATAGAAGGTTGTACCTTATAACTAAATTAACTATTATTCAACAAACTATATTTTTATCTTTAATATTTAAGCTCAATTCCATGGTTGATTGCCTTATCTCCTTGTATTTATATTTGCAAATATAATAGTTGTGTGTGTGTCTATATACATACACATACATATATGTATATGTATGTATGTATGTATGTATATGGAAATGTATGGTTGTCTTGTTGAAACTTAAAACATATGATCTAAAACTTAGTCGATTGAACTAAATCACTTTTAAAGACCGAGAGCAACTATGATTTTAGCCGACTTGTTTAATATTTTAGTCGAGTGGTTTAATTTTGGCTTATTTTCAGTCGACTAAGAGAATATTCAACTGATTGAACTAAGTATATTTTTATTCCCGACCCTGGATTAAATTTAATTGACTTACAATAAATTATTTAGTCAATTGTCCTATTTTATATATAAAGTGCTAAACTTAGTCGATGGGAGATTCATTGAAGTCGACTGAGAACTGATTATTTTATTTTCTTTGAATTATATATTTATACACATAATTATTTTGTTGTAAACAATTTTATATTATATATATAGTACTTTCATAATATTATGAAGGTAAACAATCTTTATTATATATGTATTTATGAAACAAAATTTTCAAATTTATATAACCAACAAGAATTTTTAAAATATTGTAACACAAGGGAAATCTAATTCATCGATGGGTCGGACTCTGTGTAACGACCCGCAAATCCGCATAGTTCAAGCTGACAATAAACCACACATGTCAAACCCAAATTGAACGAAAGATGGATAGTTATGGGAAAGAAAGAAGAAAGAAGAAAGAAGAAGAGAAGAGAAGAAGAGAACAAGAAACTAAAACAATAATAGAACCTCACAAACGCAGCGGAACAACATATAATATAATATCAATGAACTTTACAAAACAAAAACTTTAATATACATACAACCATCAGAGTATGACAACAAATCACAGTCATTTTCCTGAACTGCTATAATAACATGTCCTCACAAATGTTGATAATTAAACAACAGTGCAGGGGAAAAATAAATAAATATGTGAATATGACCTGAAGACCTCCAGCTCGTCTGTTGAAGCTCCATTATCCAAATCTAAATCTGTAAATATGCTGGGTCTGATCAGAGCATTGAAAGGGAAAAACGCCTGGATCAGTCGGGTAAACCAGAATGAGAAAACACATCTCACCTAAATTTTGAAGTTATAAAAAAAACCTTTAAAACAATGGTATCTCGTAAGACCGTACCACACATAAACACGGATGGATTTTTCCTTACGATAACCAAAACATTTCATATCAAATTCTGTCATACTAATGTCTAGTATACAAATAGTATTAATCATAGCCAAAATTGTTACCATTATTAAATTCCAACAAACTAGGCTCTACAATCAAAATGGCAGATATGTACCGGAGAATGGATTTCCAACAATTGACCAGGTGCAGGGACTACCTTTTGGCAGTGCATCTCTAGAAGAATGTACCAAGGTCCAATTGACGTTCCTCTACCAACAGAAGACTGTATTACCTCTAACTAAATAGTACCGAATATGTTATCACCCCGGTAGTTACCGAACTATCCAAGGGCCATCTTCGTATACACCATAATATTTAAAAAAAACATAACGGGAAAAAATATATATCAAAGGGGATGATCATATCCAAATGGTTGCGAACCACATAGCCTTGCTGCATCTACAATGTTTCGGTCATTTCCATGTCTGGGACCTGAGGTAAGGATTACTTTTCACATATCACATTTCACTTTGAACGCCACCTTACCATTTCCATTTACCGCTAATTGACTTCCACAAAAATACAACCTCCAAGCTCATATGTCTCAGAGAAGGGTGTTAAGCTAACAGGATTTGCCTCATACGCCACCGACAGATGTACGTTTGTAAAAATAAACATTCGTGATTTAGAAATGCTACATTTGACATTCGTCCATACAAGTTGTCTAGGATCATGACAAACCGAATGTACTCTCTTACCACATCCTGTTGGGAATTCCTTAGGATTAGTAGCGAACAGTTTTTGCATTGGATAATTCATAACGAAGAGATCACTTCTACTATATGTATATCGGAAGTTTATCCCAAATGATCAATAAGCAGTCCTTCATTAAAATATCAATGTCTTCCAACATCTGTATATTCGAACGCATATTCGTTGGTCCGAAGTGGTTTTCAAATAAATTCGATCACGATATCTCCGGATCAACAACAATAAAGAGGCCAAATTTGATAGTCAATTATTTGACTATCAAAGCAACAATAAAATCTAGCACATAAGTAGGCACTAGGCCTGTTTAATAAATCTTTTATAACTTAATTAATTTCCTAATATTTACTTCAAATTATCTTTAAAAAGATATATATTTTTAAAAACATTTAAACCATTCGATATTTGGAACATTTACATATACTTATGTTGTTGATATAAGTATATTAACAAATCATTTCATTGACAGCACTTAGAAGATATTTCCATATACTTAAAATGGAAATAAGTATATATACAAATCTTAAGGAAAAATTCTTCAAAACGCATTTAATTTGGGTCAGAACGAATGTTGAGTAAACTTCATTATGACAACCCAAAACACTACTACAGGGATTCTATCATATATAAATCTCTTATACTATATAAACCATTTCCTTCTATAACAACAGGGTTATAGTCCATCTCATCCTTACTTCCTCGAAAACATCTGTTACAACAATAAATGTTGAAATCTATGTTTTCGAAACTAATCACATTTAAAATCATTTTCAAAATATTAAATTCCATTTGGAACTCATTTTCCAAAACATTATTTTAAAAAGATAAATTTCTTTAAAACCCAGAAACTCCATTAAAATATTATTTTCAAACGTTCCATTAAAAGATAAACCACTTTTAAAATGATTAACTCCATGCCTAAATTTCAACACAAATCATTTCTATATTTGTAAAACTTCTTTTTTTATAAGTTCACTTTATTTGTAAAAATTCCTTTCATAAATCTATTATTTTCTAAATCTCATTTATTTATAAAATCAATTTATAAATCCCTTTTCTTTGATAATATAATTTATTTAGAAAATCGATTTACAAAATATTGATTTCAAATCCATTTAATATTTCATAAAACACCATTTAAAATCCATTACTTTATTATAAAATATACTTTTATAAATCCTTTATATAAATTATTCTAGAATCTCTATTTAAAAACACTTACAAAATAGTAAACTGAAAATACCAAAAATCATACTTTTATTTATTTAAAATAATTTTGTTTCTTGTAATAATTCAAAAATTATTAAAACATATATACTTCCAAAATCACTTCAAAAATCATTTCAATTCAAAATCACTATTTTATAGTATTTCAAAATACCAAAAATAAGGCCCAGCGATACTATAGCACTTAATAAGTTAAATCATATCAAAATAAATAATAGCATTTAACATATCATATATCACCATATACATGAAAAGTAAAATCAATACTGGTGAGGAATCATGTTGGATCTCTCCAATCTGTTCCCCTGCATCACATATAGTATATAATCATAAAAATATAATTCAACCGCTTCGAGGCGGGATTGTATACAAAGGATCATCCATTTTTATACGGAGCGTAATAGGTCTCATTTGCACCAATTGGTGGGAATATATCCAAAACAACTAATAAATATAGTAGCTCATCTAAAAAAGCGACAAACAACATAAATAAAATTATTTCCACTTATATAAAAAAGCGGGAGGGCGAGGTGAGTTTATTCACTGAAATTCCAAAAATTGCCAAAGCGCTTCGGTTTGAATTAAAATTGAACGGGCGTTCTTTTTTAACCCAAATTTTTACTAACATCGAATCTATCCAATTCAAATCCATAGCATAGAATTTATCATACGACCGCAACGCAATTTGTCGCCCACGTTTGGACTTCGTAAGAAGAAGTTATGGATTAACAAACGCACGAGATTGATTAAATTATCATTAACTTTTTAAGTAATATAGTTCAGACTAAACCTTTACCTTCCTTCTCCCTCTTGTACAAGATTTCCAGGCCGCAGGCTTCCTATATATAAATTAAAAAAATTAAATCAATCAAGATTTCACGATTTTCCGCCACCGTTTACCCACTCGCGCGCGCCTGCATCGTGTCCCCTCGCGCCGCCACACATCTTGCCTATCGCCGCGCTCGCTTGCCGCTATTTGCCCATAAAAACTGCCACCTCTGAATTGAAACAGCCGCTATGTCGAGCCTCGATTCGACGATCAGATTATATGCATTGGTTCGTGGTGAGGAGCTTGACAACTTTCGTGTTGAATGTTTCGGCTAGTTTTGCTTCAGTAGCAACTTTGATTCATGGTCGTTAAATTGGTTTTCTTTTAATGGGGGCTATGTATTAATATTAGGGTTTTGATTTGCGAATGACGAAGGTTAATGCCCTTTTATAGCAAATTTTCAAAGTACTATTCACATTAAAATTTCGGAATCCAAACGAGGCGTGTTGTCTAGCATTCTATATGCTATACCCCTATTCCAAACATAATGGAAATATATATCAGAAGCCAATTCCATCTTATACAATTGTTGACTTTTCAAATCAAATTATATAAATTGAAATTCCTTCAAATAATTCCTATGCGTTTTGAACTCGCTTGACTAAATGATACATCCAATCGCCAAGAAGTTTGATGGTATATGATAATTTCCTATTGCAGATCCAATGAAACTAGTTTCGTCGAAATCTAATACATTACCCCTAAAAAGCTATTTTATATGTTAATTAAATTGAGTTATCTCCAAAATTAGTTTAATCACGTTTAATTCAAATTTAAAGGTTCACTATCCCCCTTCTTAGCCAAATAGAATTTAAATTAACCTTAGAAATCATTTTCATTCACATTAAATTCAAGATTCAACTATTTAAACAATTCCAAATATTAAATTTAACAATTTAATTATCAAATAAATCCCTATATTTGAAATATAAGTTATTTAACTTATAAAATTAACTTTCAATATTCAAAATCAATTAAACATCTCTAGAGGAACATACCGAGGCCCAACTGACGGTCCTCTATGAATACAAGACCGGCCTACCTCTAACTAGACAGTACCGAATATTTCATCACCCTGATGGTTACCGATCTATATGAGGCCCTCTTCGCATACACCGTAATAATTAAAAACTCGATGTTATAGCAGGAATAAATGTATCTAGAAGGGGATGATCATACCCAAAAGGTTGCGAATCATATAGCCTTGCTAAATCTACCATGTTGTAGTCATTACACCTGTGAGGCTTGAAGTAAGATTAACTATCACATAGCACATTTCACTTTAAATGCAACATTGCCATTTCTGTATATCACAAATCGACTTCCATAAAAATACAATCTCCGAGCTCGTATGTCTCAGTAAAAGGTGTTACCTAATAGGAGTAGACTCCTGCGCCATCAACAGATGTACGTTTGTAAAAATCAACATTCGTGATTTTGAAATGCAATGTTGAATATTCATCCATATAAGTTTTCCAGGAACATGACAAACCAAAGGCACTCTCCTACCATATCCTATTGGTAATTCCCTAGGCTTAGTAGCGAACAGTCCTTGCATTGGATAATTCATAACGAAGAGATCACTGCTACTATATGTATATTGGGAGTTTATCCCCAAATGATCAACAAGCAGCCCTTCATTATGAAAATTCCAAATATCAACGTCTTCCAACACATGTACATTCGAACGCATACTCGTTTGTATGAAGTGATTTTTAGATAAATCTGATCCCGGTCTCTCCAGATCAACAATGATAAAGATGCCAAATTTTATAATCGGTTATTTGACTATCAAAGCAACAATAAAATCTAGCAGATAAACCGTCACTGGGCCGATTTTATAAATCTTTTATGAACTAAATCAATTTCCCAATATTTACTTCAAATTATCTTTAAAAAGATATATAATCTCCTAACCATTTAACCTTTCGATATTTGGAAAACATCTACATATATTATATTTTCGATATAAGTATATTCACAAATCATTTCATTGTCAACACTTAGAAGATATTTACTTAAAATGGAAATAAGTATATATACAAATCTTAAGGAAAATATTCTTCAAAAGCACTTTATTTGGGCTAAAATGATGTTGCATAAAACATCGTTATGACAACCAAAAGCACTATTATAGGGATTTGATTAATTATATCTACACATATATATCATATACTATACAAACCGTTTCCTTTCTGAAATTATTTACTATAAAAATAGTGTTATAGTCCATGTCTTCCTTACATCCCCGAAAATGTCTATTACAACAATAAATGTTGAAATCTATGTTTTCGATCCTTATCACATTTGAAATCATTTTCAAAATATTAAATTCCATTCGGAATTATTATTTTCCAAAACATTATTTTAAAAAGATTTTTTTAAAACCATTAACTCCATCAAAACATTATTTTCAAGTGTTCTTTTAAAAGATAAACCACTTTAAAACGCTTAACTCCATACCTAATTTCAACATAAATCATTTCTATATTTATAAAACTTATATTTTTATAACTTCTCTTTATTTATAAAAATTCCTTTTATAAATCTACTCTTTTCTAAATCTCGTTTATTTATAAAATCAGTATATAAATCCCTTTTCTTTGATAATCTAATTTATTTAGAAAATCCATTTACAAAATATTGATTTCAAATACATTAAATATTTCATAAGATACCATTTAAAATACATTACTTTATTTATAAAATGTACTTTTATAAATTCTTTATATAAATTATTCTAGAATCTCTATTTAAAAACACTTTACAAAATAGTAAATTGAAAATACCAAAAATCATAATTTTATTTAGTTAAATTAAATTCCTTTAATTTTTGTAATTGAAAAGTTATTAAAACATATATACTTCCAACATCATTTTGAAAATCATTTCACCTCAAAACTACTATTTTTAATATTTCAAAATATCAAAAATAAAGCCCAGTGCTATTATAGCACTAAATAAGTCAAATGATGTCACCATCAATAATATGGCATCAAAAACATAATATATCACCGTATATATGAAAAGTAAAATCAGCAATGATGAGGAATCATGTTGGATCCCTCCAACCTATCCCTCTACATCACATATAGTGTATAATCATAAAAATATAAATCAAACCGCTTCGAGGCAGGATCGTACACAAAGGGTCATTTGCTCTTACTCGGAACGTAGTAGGGTCTCATTTGCTCCAATAGGTGGGAATATATCTAAACCAACTAATAAATATAGTAACTCATCCAAATAAGCAACAAACAACATAAATAAAATTATTTCCACTTATATAAAAATATAAGCAGGCTAGAGTGTTGAGTTTACTCATTTAAATTTCATAAATTGCCAAAGTTCTCCACTTTGAATAAAAATTGAACGGACGTTCAGTTTTAACCCAAATTTATACTAGCTCCAAATCCATCCATTCCAACTTCATAGCGTAGAATTCGTCGATACGATCGCAATGCAACTTGTGGTGCTCGATTTGGACCTTGTATGAAAAGGTTATAGATTAACAAACATGCAAGAATAATTCAATTATCATTAACTTTTTAATAAAAAATAATTAAACTAAACCTTTAGCTTCCCTCCTTCTCCCTCTCGTATACCATTTCTAGGCCGTGAGCTTCCTATATATGTATATGTGTATGTATATATATGTATATGTGTGTGTCTATATTAAATCGATCGTGATTTCATTATTTTCCACCGCCGTTCACCCACTCGCGCACATGCCTACACCGTGCAGCTGCCGCTCCCCTCGTGCCTCGCCTATTGTCGTGCCTTGCCTGCCGTCATGCGTTGCCTACCGATGTTCACCCATAAAAACTGCCACCTTGGAATCGAAACCGCCGCCACATCGAGCCTCGATTCGAAGATCAGATTATTAGGATTGGTTCGTGATGAGGAGTTAAAAACTTTCATGTTGAATGTTTCAGCTAATTTTGCTTCGATAGCAACTTTGATTCATGGTCGTTTATAGTTTTGGTTTCCAAATGATGAAACTTAATGCCCTTTTAAAGCAAATTTTCAAAGCACTATTCACACTTCAAATTTTTCAAACTTAGTTTAATCAGTTTTAATTCAAACTTTAAGGTTTACTATCTTCCTTCTTGGCCAAATAGAATTTAAATCAACCTTTGAAATCATTTATGTTCACATTAAATTCAAGATTCAATTATTTAAACAATTCCAATTATTAAATTTAACCTTTTAGTTATCACATAATTCAATATATTTGAAATATAAGCTATTTAACTTATAAAATTAACTTTTCAATATTTAAAATTAATTAAATATTCCAAACTTAAATGACTAAAATTTTGGATCGTTACATTCTTCCCTCTTAAAAGAATTTTGTCCTAAAAATTTCCAAGGTAAGAAAAATGTCCAAAACCCATTAACTTTTCGTAACCAATTAGCTAAAATAGATTATAATTTCTAAGGCTTTAAAATTCATTCAAAGATTCCAAGCAATACCATCCATTCATGTATTCCAAGTTATAACTCAAAATCAAATGTAACAAAAAAGAATTCAAAATTCTCAAAAAAATTCTAACGCCATAAATTTATGAAAAATTTCTCCAACATCTTTTTTGTGCGGTTTGATCTGAAAATTTTACTATATATATATATATATATATATATATATATGCATGTATGTATGTACGTATGTATGTATGTATGCGTGTATGTATAATCAAGAATATACATCTCATTTTCATGAATGAAGCGTCCTGTAGGGAAAAAATACAAAAATACCATATGTAATCCGAGATGTGTATCTTTTATTATATTAGCAAGCATATACAATCAATATAATGCAAAAACGAGCTCCAAATGCAAAGCATGCACCATCTGCACCTACTAATCACTCAACAACCAATGAGAACATGCATACAGAAAGTAATATCAATATATAACATGTATTAATACAATAACTATATGCGATGTGGCAAAGGTAGCAGGAGAAATTATCAAACAATTAATATTCATCTAATTAATTCATAACCATGTCAATTTAAATTTTTCAATGTCAATATTTAATTTATTAAATCTATACAATATATATATCATTTATATGCAAAACCGTACTTGATCGCTCGCTCGATCACATAATTTCACTTCCGAACTAGTATCGTTCACACGACCACTCTAGTGCGGACTTAATTCCTCATTAGAAACCGTCATTCTCCTTTCACATCCATATATTATGATAGAGAATATCAGAATCAATCAAAAATTTATATCCAGTCTCGCCGTCAAGAATCGAATGAAAAATTCTAATCAGATATGTGTAAATCACCTCGAATTGTATATTCGAATCTGAATCAAATAGTTATGTGAATAAAATAATATACGTGCTACTTATGTATTTATTTAAATTGGTTTCTTGCTATATCCCATTCCCTTTTATCGATTCATTTATTTACAGTCATTTATTCACAATCATTATTCATATTGCTTTATTCACATTCATTCATTTACTTTCATTTTCTTTTACATTCATTTGATCCACATTTAATTTAAATCTAATTCAATTACTCATATTTATTTCACTTACATTCAATTTATGTTTGAACAACATTTCATTCTAAATTCATATATGAATCATTTTAATCAAATTTTGTTTGATTTTATAAACATTTCCTTTAATACTATAATCGTTTATAAACCATTACTTAATTTATTATAATTATTTCAATACTACTATCGTTTATAAACCATTATTTAATTTATTATAATTATTACAATACTACTATCGATAATAAACCACAAATGTCTAATTCAAACATTCAAAAGTGCGGATTCTAAATGGGGTAAATAAGAAAATAAAAGAAAGAAAGAAAAACAAAACACAGAATCTCGCAGCGGAACGACAAAATATAATAATCAAGTAAACGATTTATGAAGCTGTTTTACAAATAACGTTTGATTACACCTTTACAATTCAAATCAGAGTTATGCCTACATCAGAAATAAATAAATATTGCAGCGGAACAAAGGATGTAGTGAAATAATTAAAATAAATAGTAATAATATACTAAATCTTTGTCATCATCCTCTAGAATATAGTCTTCAATGCACTGAAAAGCTCAGACTGATCCGAGCGTAATGAAAAAATAAAACATTCCAATCAGAACTGAAAGATCTTATGTAAGTCAAATCAAAAAAAATAAATAGAAATAACAGTGCAATGGCTTCAGAGATGTTATGGGATTTCCATCTCCTATCAAGTGTATAACATGGATATAATTATTTAAAAGATTTCAAATTATTCAAAATACTAACCTTAATCATTTAATTAACATAAATCCAAAGTTTAAATTAACTTAAACCTTTCAAAATAATTCGATTCCAATAAATAATCCAAATTCAAGAAATAATATAGACATATATCATTTCAACCAGTATCCAAAAATTAAATTTTCCAAATTAATGAAAATCGCTCGGGCTTATCATTTCAACCTATAATGATTTTCCCTAAAATATAAGATCGTTCGGATATGTATCATTTCAACCCATAGGGATAACAGAGATATAGGCATAAATAAATATCAAATCATTTAAAATGTCAACCAATATCATCCACCACAAATTCAACATCCAAATATCACCAATTGTACATATAGCACAATCATCATTCAAATCAACCAATAACTAACAACAATTTACTGGTTATCATTAGCAGGTATTTAACTGGCAATTTAAATTTCAAAATTAATTAAATGGAAATTCAATTCAATATAAATTCAAATTTAACGTAAATGACAATTTAACTTACCAAACAATAATCAATAAATTTCAAATCACATTGTAAATTTAATTTAACTAACAAGATAATTTTTTATTCGTGAGCGGGTTAAAACACCCACTTTTGATTTTCCATCGATTTGAAATCCAAATAAAGGCTGAAAATTCAACAATCTTAGAACTCGTCTAAACCAGTTTGATAACGTTTGAAATTTTGATACGATCATAGTAGAAAAAACCACGCGTAAATTCAACCTCCTATGCAAAAGATATGTCGATTAGAACGACTTGATATTGAAATTTAAATAAAATAAAATAAAAAAGAATTACCATAATAAAGCGGCCATGTCATCACATTCTACAATGCACATGAGAACATCCAGGCTTCGTATGAAACCCTACCCGTTTCTTGATCGAACACATATGAACCAGCCACCACCTAAATTTGAATTTCGCTGCCGCCTACGAGACCTACGACTCTGGTCTGAACTCGCCATCCCCAAGCCAACGTCAAGCCGATCCTTGCATGGACTCACGCATGCCCAACATCGCCCAAAACCCCACGGGCGCTACTACCTTCAAGTGGTTTTCTGGCCAACTCGAGGCGGTTCCAGACCCAACTACCACATGAATCTACTTGCCTTGTCGACCTCTACGCGTTTATACCTCATGTTTGCTCCCAAGACGAAGATCCACCGTCCACTCACAAACCCTAACATGAATGGAGGGGATAATCGTCAATTTCTAGCCAAACCATGATCCAAATCAAAAAACAAATCACTGTAATAGATAGCGCTGATTGAGAGTTTCCAACGATATATATTATGGTAAGGTTTGGAGTGTTTTAATTTTTTGATTGGTTGTGAAATTGAAATAGGGTTTGTAACTAGAATTTTGTTTCTGCCATTGGAAAGAGAAGATAGGAATAGACAGACAGAATTATATGTGTAGGAATAAGAGATAAATAGGTTGCTAGGGTTAGAAAAAAAAATCTATTTATATGGACAAGGCCCTATAAGAAAGAATGAACATATAAAATTTGTTCGATAATAACGACTCGAAAAACCCGTTTCGCTTCAGAAACTAAAGTAAATCATCCCGTATATCAAAATAGACGTTTTCGATATTTTTAAACTCAATGGATCATGTTTCAAGTCTTAATTCTATTGTATGAAGATGTTATCTTTTAAAATCAGTTTATTTCAAATTGATTTCTTTAAATTGATTTTTACGCATTTCGAGCCTACACGATCAAACGACAAGTCTAATCGCTACAAAACTTGAAATCTTACGATAATTCACCGTTACGGATTCGCTAAAACTAGTTTCGTCGAAATCCGAGACAATGGCCAAAATGGCTATTTTCACATTAATTAAATAAATTATTATTAAATTAATTAAATCACATTTCAAATTTATGTTAAAAAGTTAACAATTTTTATCATTTTTTATTACCTAGATATTTATAAACTTTTAAAAAAAAATCAATGTCCAATGCAATAATATTTCACTAATTACAATGTTCAATTTCAATTGCATTGCAATAGATTCATTAACTGAAATTCAAAAATCCACTAAATTCATTTATTTCAATTCATATCTTATTATTTACCACCAAGGGTTATAAATTGCTTACTAAAATGATTGTATATTCCATATTAACCTATTTCAATCAATTTCATACAATCCCACCATTAAATACATTATTTAATTTATTTCATTAACTAAAATTATAACCAAATTAGCCTAAGATTTATTTCAATTGATTGCAATTACATTAAAATAGTTAACAGATCATATTCTAATTATTTTATCATTAATAAATCATAAATTTTAATTTCTTACAATACTAATATTTCAAAATCTCATTAAATTAAATAGTTTTAATTATTTAAAAATACAAGTTGTTGCACTCTTTCCCCTTCAAAACTTTTCGTCCTTGAAAAGGGAAAACAAGGAATTAAGGAATTAATATATTTTATTCAAAATATTGAATTTATAACAATTAATTTACATAACTAAGTATTTTAAATAGAATACATAATTAATAACAATTAAATCTTCATATTCAAGTTTACAAAAGTTCGAAAATATTTTCACTTTTCACAAAATAATTCTAAGTCAAAAATTCATGGAAAATTTCGACAGTGTCTCCTTTACACGAAGAGGTCGGAGAGAATCAATAATATCAATAATAACCACACAAACACACACACACACACACACACACACACGCATATCATTTTCAAAATATGACATCCTAAATCATGGGAAAACAATATAATGTCATTATATATAATAGTCCATTTATATAATATCTTTAAATTATACATACAAATAAACTTATATAAATTTTACTTGAAATATACATTTGAAATCTTCATTTTCCAATCAATCATCTTTAATACTTTAATACTTTACAAAAAAATTCGTCTGCAAAATTTCTTGCTTCATTTGTAAATACCTTTTAAAAATTATAAATAACATCATTATAAATATATGTAAATTATTTGAAATAATTATTTACATCATTACCTATGTCCAAAAAGAAGTTATTGAAAACCTTAAATCCGTTATTTATAAAGTTTATTAGTTTTAAATCTCAAAATACTTTTAAATATCATTAATAAAACAATAATCGTTAACTTAAATATGTTTTATTTAATTAATAACTTCAAATATTTTTTGTGACACTAATAATTTACCATTAAACCATGTTGTATATAAATAAACAATATTTTAAACATTTTAAAGTATTTAGAAATGAAAAAAAATGACTAAAATATCATTTATATAATATTTTATAAAAATACATTTGTAACTCGATGTGTTAACAAGTTTATCCTCGTTCTAGTAGACTGGTTGTACATTGATCAGGGGTAAGACTAGAAATCTCCAAGTACATAGTATACCTGTTTCAACACCTAGTGAAAATACTTGAAAACAGGTATGAGAAGTACCGCTCAAAATATGATGTCAAATGATGATGTTACGATAGCAGTGGTTCGTTGCTGATCCAGTGTTTCGTAATGAACACTAAGCTTTGTAGAAGATCCTTCCATCTTTTTAGATTCTAGAAAAATATCGTATCCATTTTGTAAACAAGGGATCATCGACCCCTACTGCAGTGGTAACTGCCGATTCAATGATTTATGCAATGAAAATACTTCCTCCCTGGATGATCCATAAAAAACAAATCCCAGGACCGAAAGCGCCTCCATTAAGTAAACTAAATAACCATCTACCCTAAAACAAAATCGAGGAACTCATGAGTTTAAGTTCGGAGAACCATACTGATTCGAATCCATTTCTGAATACACCCAAATATATTAGGGTTTATTGGTCGAATCCATTCCAGGATTCCCCAAGTTCATCTGGGTTGAAGCATATCATACTATACTTCTTTGCGGAGGGTGCTACTCCATACCTTTTACTTCAAAATATAACATTCCATGTATCGTATCCTTTCAAAATCATAACTTCAACTATCACACTTATATAAATTCCATTATATACAAGATTTCAATTTCAGATAGAGTGCTTTCCAAAATCAATAGTCTCGAATATATCAAATCATTTTTATATTAGTTCCATTATGTATAAAATTTACCTCTATAGATAGAATACCTTCCAAAATCAACGGTTTTCAAAATCACCTTATACGTGTAAAGTCCATCTTATATAAGAATCAAAAATTATCTTAGCCATACGGGATTGAACGTCTTTGCTTTATAAAAGGATTTTAATTTAGAATAGTTTTGTATATAGAATAGTTTGTATATAAAATAGTTTGTATAAGATAATATAAAAGAAAAATAGTTTGTAATATGGTTTTAAATTAATAGTAGTTTTGCATAAAAAGAAAAATTCCAATTTAAATTAAAAAGATATCCAATCCAACAACTTTCAATTTCAACGTCAAGGCATATTAATAATATTATAACATAAGATGTACATATGTCATCATGATGCAAAATCACATTCGATCTCCCGCTCGATCACACAAGTTAACTATTCGAACTAGTATTATTCATTCGACTTCCCTGATGCGGACTTCGATAAGGCTTCTTGGCTAGAAACCATTATTATCCTTGCACAGTCATATACTATGATAGATAATTTTAGAATCAAACCAATAAATCCATATTAAATATTTTCCATCAAGAATCGAATAAAAATCCTAAAATGAAATAGTGTGATTCATCTCGAACTTGTGTGCTCAAATCCGAATCAAATTAATTATGAAAATAAAACAATATACGTACAACTTACATATTTATTCCAATTTGTTTCATCACAATTAAATTTAAATTCATTAGTAATCTCATTGATTAATACAAATATCACTACATACTTTAATATTTGTTTCATGGAATTTCTTAATTTAATATAAAAAATTAATATATCAATTCTCATAACATCGCTTATATTTCTCTTCATTTTAAGTTACATTCATTTCCACATGTAATATTTCTCATTTAGTACTACATTTATTTGTGAATCACTACATAAGAAATTTTCTTAAGTTCATGAACAATTTATAAAGGCTTGACTCCTTTTTTATAAGACACTACTCGAGTTTGAAGTTATCACATCTTTAATAATATGTGACGACTCGGAAATTTTGAACATTGAAATCAAAATATTTAATTGATTTTTCATATTTGAATGATATTTTAACTTGGATTTCAAATATAACTATGAATTTGGCAATTAAATTATTGGATTTATTTAATTGGTTGGGTAAAAAATTTTAATCCTCGGTTTTAAGATGATTAAAAATAATTTGATGGCTTAGAAAATTTATATGGATAATACTGAAGATAATGGAAACTTCAAAATTGAATTTGAAAGTAATTTGTTCAGTTTTGAATTTATCTTGTTTAAATCGATACTTAAAAATAACCTTCCGGGGCATAGTCTCCGAATTTGGCGAAATCAGTTCCATTAGATCCGTAATATTATATTATTATCGGATTTCAATTTTCATAGTGTTTAGAGTGATCGTTTAGCCGTACGGTCAGTAAACGCGTTGAAATTTAAATCGAAAATTCGATATTTTAATTTGTCCAAAAGCTTATTTTCCATACGATCGAGTTTGGACTCAAAACCTTTTCCATTGTGTTCGGAATAGGGATTCAATATTATAAACGCCTCATGGCATGCCTCGATTGGAGATCAAGATTTTGAGTTGCTTTCACCGAGACGATTTAAATTTGAATTCGAATTTAAATAAATGTATATTCCTATACAATCAACAAATTTAAACACGTTTCATACATTAGAACACGTGTCTACCCTCCTCTTTAATTTTATTCCAAATTTCCTTTTCCTCTCAAACTAAAATCGAGATGGCCAGGTAAAAGTTTTCGTTCATTTTTAAAAATTAAAAAAAAATCGTTTCCAATTCTTCGAATGAATAATGGTTGTTTCTTTTTGAAATCAAAATCTAAGTTCGATAATTTATGGCCGCGCTCTTCATTTCCATTATTCCTGAATTAAAATCAAAACCCTCTTCTTTTCTACCAGACTCGGTTCATTATTAAAAAAAGAAGAAGAGGGAAATCGCCTCGATCTGTATCGTAAAAAGAGGCTCGGTCCGCGAGCCGTGAAAGCTCGCGTTCTGGCGACGAAGGGATCTAGCAGCGCGGCTCGTCGTGGATTGACCTGGACAGAGACGCATCGCTGTGATGTGGGATTTTCGTAACTTGCGGTTCGTAAATCGCGAAGCCATTGATGGGGAGTGCACGGTGGAGAAGGAAATGAGGGCGAGCATGTCGCGGAGGAGTTAGAAGCATTTCAGTGGGAAGCTAGGGTTTCACGGTTGATTGGGCTTTCGAGATTGGGTTTGGCTTCGACTAACAAAGCTCGACTTCACCTAGCTGTGTCACAAAGTGGATGTCATGGTTTTTGGGGGAGTCGACGATGGGAGGTTGCGTGGTCATGCAAGCCCTGGCATGACAGGGCCGCGAGCAATTGGTGCGAACTGCGGTAGGAGGTTTCGTGGTTGAAGTGAGAGGGTTGGATGGGCTCTAGCTAGTCTATGAGGTAATTTGTATTTTACTGAATAATATAGTTTGATAATCTATAGGAAATTAGGAAAATTAATTAAATTGATTTTAGTCTGAATCAATAGCAGAAAAAAATTAAACAACAAAAAAAACTGAGAGCTGATGCAGTGAGGTGTAGACATTTTTGGTTTTTAATTTTATATTTACATATAAGTTTTAAAGGTGATAAATATGTTATAAAACAGAAAATTTTAAGTAAAGTAATTTTTTAAGAATTGGGAATATATAAGGGTTTATATAAAGGAAATTTGACTTTTATAAATTGTCTTTATAAACAGTTTTAAAATAATCTATTAAAGGAAATTTAATTTTCAGTTAAATAAATTTGTTAAAAGGAATTTTTTTTAAAACAAATTAAAGATATTAGTTTGAAATTAAATCATGGGTTAATTAAATTATCAAATGGAATTAATTGTTCGATTTTTTCGAATATTAACAAATTGTATAATTGTTTATACAAGGTCTAATACCGTGAAGAAAAAATGGAGATTGGAAATGGATTGCAAATAAAAAGGTGAGATCTTCTCACTCAATTGGAATTTCCAGTTTAATTTTAAATAGTTAAATTTAAAATTGTTGATTGTGTGCTTGGATGATAAATTATTATCGGTTATATTGAATTAGACCCTACGCACCGCATAATAGCGGATGATATTATATTAAACCCATATACCACGATATTCCACCTTGAAGTGGAATTGGTATTATATATGTATTTGGAGCGACTGATTTCATGCATCACATAGCGGATGAGACCCTATTTGTCGCATAATAGCGGATGATATTTTATAAATCCCATATACCGTGATATTCCACCTCGAAGTGGAATTGGTATTTAATTATTATGCTAACGTCTGTGGATGCAGCGAAACAGGTTGGAGGGATCCAACTGAATTCCTCAAATATTTTAATTTGTTTCATATGTTGTGTGATGGTTTATTTATAATCTGTGTATGAATATATTATTGATTGAAACGTTGAAGGCTATAATTTAGTTTGAATATATTTTTGGTATCGTAGGATACCAGAAATAAATAAAAATTTGGATTTTTAAAATTTAAGTTGAAAATTTATAATAAATTCATTTAAAAGAATTGGGTGAATTTAAAAGAAGAAATTCAAATAGATAAAGAGTTATTTTTGAAACTTATTGAATAAGTTCCAAAGTATGGAAAAGGATTTTAATAAATGGGTTTTGAGGAATTGGTTTAATAGTTGAAGAATTTATTTAAATTACAGATTTTAATAGTTTGGAAGAAATAAAGGAATTTATTTTAAAAGAAAATAAATTAGGAAATCAATTTGGAATTTGATTCGGTGTTTGAAAATAAATCTTTGAAAAACCGGTTTGAAATTGATTTGGTGTTTAAAAAATAAATTTTAGAAAATCAATTCTGAAATCGATTTGGTGTTTGAAAAAAATGTTTGCAAAATCAATTGGGGATTTGATTTGATATTTGAAATAAATTTGAAAATGGATTTGATGTTGAAAGTGAATATTTGAGAATCGATTTGAAATAAAATCGTATATTAGTTGATATTTAAAATAAAGTGTGGAAAGGAATTTACTTGGAACGTAAATTTAAAATAAATCCAAAAAGATTTATAAATTGATTTGAATGATCCATTTTAGAATGGAAGGTGTACTTTCCTTGGAAAGTCGAGTATGTTTCCAATATAGTTTATAAATATAAATTGAAGTTGTAAAAGGTTTTAAGGAAAGAGTATTTTGGAGAAATTATTTTATTTAGGAATTTTTGAAAATCTTTAAAGTAAAGATTTATTTAATTAATTATAGAAGTGATTACTTAAAGATTAAATTAATATTTGTTTTAGAAAATGATTATTTAATTAGTTACCTAATAATTTTATTTTTAAAATTATTTTGGACTTGAGTTTTTATATGAGATATTGATATTAATTTCATAACTAAGGTTTTAAATAAAGTGTTTAAGGTTAGTTATATTTTAAATATTTCCAAGTATATATGTTTGAATAAGTAATTTAAATTATTTTAAAGTATTTGAATTCGGCAGATTTTCAGTGGAATGAATAAATGTTTGGAAATATATTCCATGAGGAAAAATAATTTGAAATTTGTTTTCAAAGAATTGAAATGTGGGAAGGGATTTGAAATTTGTTTTCAAAGTGTTGAAGTGTTAAAATTATATCTTGCGAAGATATTTTGAAAATAAATAATATGGAAAAATTATTTAAATTTGGTGATTGTTGTGAATATTGTTTGATAGTTAAATAACCGACTATCAATATTGGCCTTTAAATGACATTTGTATTTCGATGCGACCGGGGGTTGGATTCCAAATGGATATTCGAAAACCACATAGAACCTTTGTGATTGTGATGGATCTTTTGTTTAAAAGATCAAAGTGGAAATTAGTTCTGATTTGTTTGAAATTTGAATGCAACACTTATTTTTAAAATAAGCGCTCATTATTCAGATTAGCAGGCAGTGGACTTTGTGTCATGAAACCCATTCCGAATAATGATAGGACGAAATGGAATTGCATTTGAAGATGGTGTTGAATACTTGGTATTTTCGAAAATGAAAGGATTACCTGTCGAATGTCTCTACACCAGGTTGCTCCAGTATAGAGATTTTATCACCCTTTGTGATGAGGATTACGGACGTGATTAGTGAATATCTGAATTTGCAAAGGCTTCTTTGAAGTGCCTTCGGTTATGTTCGATCCCGGAACGGACTTGTATGGATGTGTGTCTGACGTTACACTTTGAGATGTAAAGTTGGTTTCTATCAAATACATTTCTGTTGGTGGCGGAGAATTTATTCTCTTAGCTTAACACCCTTCTCTGAGACGTACGAGCTCATAGGTTATGTAGTTAATGATTACTAGTGATATATTCCCAATTTGGTAATATGGTATACGAAGTGCTGTTGATCATTTTTTGATCGAAGCATGACTTTTGTGAAAAGCGTAGCTTTGAGGACGAGACTTCGTAGGACCTCACAACCCGAAATGGTCAAAACAGGAAAGATGCTGCAAGGTTATTTGGAGGTAGCGCCCCCTGAGGGTATGTCATTTCCTTCTGGAAAGAGGTGGTATCATGGTATGGATCCCAGATATTTAACCTATGTGAATGCTGCAACTTTATTACTTTGTGGTTGTTGGTATTGAGGATCCTCGGATAAAGGTCGGTTATGACCGGGGCATGGCATACTCGTGCCAGTAGTTACCTAGTTACAGAGGCAACCAGGCTTTGTGTTGGCAGGGATCCGGTTAGGTTCTCGGGGCATCCCTCCAGAGGCGTACCCATGTGGCAATAGGAAGTTCCTTAGCCTGACCATTTGTTGGAAATCCAATCACCAATACGCGCCCTTTACGATTGCAATCGTATAACCTGCCATTCTTAAATGGTAGCTATAGCTGGCATAATATAATGGTACTTATGCTAGCTAAGATTAATATTATACTTTCGAAAGGTTTTCTGCATTATGCACCATTAATAATATAATCAAAAAGGATTTTGCGTATCAAGCATGTTTGACTATCATAAGGAGAAAGCTCCTCCAAGTGTGCGATTGCATTGTGTGCGTGCTTGGAGGCCTTATGGTAGTTTCATTTCCAAAAGCATAGCGGATTTCTTTTTATTTTCTTTGTGAAAATAATTGTTCTTAAGATCTCACACCAGTCCCATGACTGACCTGGAGTTTATTGTTCCCTTTCTAAACTCTAGGTGCCCCATAATTTTCCACACGGGCAGCCTAGAGTCAGGTTATCAATTATTCTGGAGCGAAGTTAGAAAAGAGATGCTGTGAAGATCAGGAGCAAGCTGGATGGTGAAGCGTAGCACTTATACCATGTAGTGTCCGCTGTGTATGGTTGGTGCAAAGTAAAATTTTCATGTGAGTTAAGTTATACCAACTGCCAGTGTTGTATTTTGTTGTGGTTCACTCTGATGTTGTAATGTTGTGTATAAACAGATATAGATCTTTTGTTTTAAGGATTATTCATTTATCTATTATATTTTTTCCGCTGCGAAATGTGGTATTCTGTTATTGTTTTCTGTTTCTTCTTCTACCTTCTTCTTCTCAAACCCTAAGGTTTGGTTTTCTGACATTCGTCTATGTGACATTTGATACCGTGGACGTATCGATGTCGACTCTCGGGCGTAGAAATTTGGATCGTTACATTATAACCATTTATTTCATAAACAATTTACAAGGCATGACTTTATTTATAATCATTTCACTTTTAGTTCATATTTGTTTATCCAATTAGTTTTCACCCTTTTACCTTAAATTTAGTTATAACACATTTCAAAAAAATTAACCAAGTTTATAAACACTTTTGTTCAATTTAATCTCATTCATAGCATTTCCTTAATCACAAATTCGATTTAAACATGCCAAGGCTTAAAGTTTGCACTTGTGTATTATTACATTACATGCCAAGAATGTATACAACAATTCTATTCATTTCTAAATATAGATAAAACGAACTAAACCTTGTTTCAATTGCTTTCAAATTAAGAATATCGAATTCAACTGCATGATTCAACACAATTACTAAGTTTCAACTCATGTATTAATTCAGAAGTTTTAGACTATCCAAAATATCTGGATATTCCATTTTATTTCAATAGTTGAAACTACCAATCAACAAACAACAAGATTCACAATAAAACATTTCAATTTCATAAACGAATATCCAAATTATTAACTTTTGAATAATACCACAATTATTTACAAAATATTAGGAAACCAATTTCTAAGACATCGGAGTTTAGTTCTAAATTTTTAGTTTAAATTCCTTTTATTGAGACTAAACTTAGAAATCATGTTCATATAATCATTCACTTTATTCTCTTCAATACACCATTATTAAACTAGTGTTTAATTTAGAAATTAAATCAACAATAATGACGAATGCTTATAAACTAGCTAAATATGACAAATCAACAATAAATGATAATAATTAAATATTATCATTTCCTAAATCAAACACCTTTACAAATAACTATATTAATTATAAAAAAATTCTTTATATATAACATATAATATTATGAAAGATTATTTAATTTCAAAACTTATATAAAACATTTTATAACACTAACAAATATGCGCACTCATACACACACACTCTCAAACTCATTCTAGGACATTACTACTCTATCTCTAATGAGTTAACCCTAACAGACTAAGGTATTTCTAAACCTGGCTCTAGTACCAATTGTAACAATCCACCATTTTGGACGATTTAAATCAATAATAAACCACACATGTCTAATTCAAACCACTCAAAAGAGAAGATTGTTAATAGAGAAATAAGAAAATAAATGAAAGAAAGAAAAACAGAACAAAGAATTTCGCAGCGGAACGACAAAATATTATAATCAAATAAATAGTTAATTAAGCTGTTTTAAAAATAAAATTTGATTACACCTTTACAATTCAAATCAGAGTTATACATACATCAGAAATAAACAAATAATGTAGCGGAACACAAGATGCAGTGGAGTAATTATAATAAATTGTAATAATATACTAAATCTTCGTCTTCATCCTCTAGAAATAGTCTTCAATACACTGAAAAGCTTAGACTGACCCAAGGTTAACGAAAAGACAAAACTCTCGAGTCAGAACTCAAAGATCTTATGTAAGTCAAATCAAAATAAATAAAATAGAAATATCAGTGCAATGGCTTCAGATATGTTATGAGGTTTCCATCTAATATCAAGTGTACAATGTGGATATAATCATTAAAAGATTTCAAATAATTCAAAATACTAATTTTAATCATTTAATTAACATAAATCCAAAGTTTAAATTAACTTAAACCTTTCAAATAATTCAATTTCAATAAATAATCCAAATTGAAGAAATAATATGAACATATATCAATCCAACTAGTATCCAAAAATCAAAATTTCCAAATTAATGATCATTTCAACCCATAGCGATTTTGGCTAATATATAAGATCGCTCGGGTATGTATCGTTTCATCCCATAGGGATAATAGAGATATGCACATAAATAAACATCCAATCATCCAAAATGTCAACCAATATCATCCATCACAAATTCAACATCCAAATATCACCAATTGAACAAACTGCACAATCATCATTCAAATCAACCAATAACTAACATCAATTTACTGATTATCATTAACAAGTATTTAACTGGTAATTTAAATTTCAGTATTAATTAAATGGCAATTCAATTCAAGATAAATTCAACTTTAACGTTAATGACACTTTAAATTACCAAACATTGATCGATAAATTTCAAATCACATCGTAAATTTAATTTAACTAACACAAGATAATTTTGTATTCGAGAGTGGGTTAAAACACTCGCCTTTGATTTTCAATTGATTTGAAATCCATATAAAGGCCGAAAATTCAACAGTCTCAGAATTCATCCAAACTAGTTTCATAATGTTTGCAACTTTGATATGATCACAGTGGAGAAAACCATGCGTAAATCCGACCTCATATGCAAAAGATACATCGATAAGAACGATTTGAAATTGAAATTTAAATAAAATAAAAAAGAATTACCATCATAAAGCTGCCACATCATCACGTTCTACAATGCACACGAGAACATCCAGGCTTCGTACGAAACCCTAACCCGCTGCTTAATCGAATGCATATGAACCAGCTGCCACCAAAATCTGAATTTCACCGCCGCCTATGAGACCTACCACTTCGATTAGAGCTTGCCATCCCCAAGCCCACGTCAGGCCGACCCGAGCTTGGCCTCGCGCACGCCCAACATCGCCCAAAACCCCACGACCATCGACCACCTTCAAGCGATTTTTCGACCTCTATGCATGCATACCTCTTGATCGCTCCCAAGACGAAGATCCACTGTCCACTCTCAAACCCTAACATGAACGATCGGGAATAAATTGCCAATTTCTGGCCAAATCATGATTCGAATCGAAAAAAATCAGTGCAGTAGATTGCGCTCGTCGAGAGCTTTCCTGTGACCCCCCACCTCTATGCTCACAATAATAAAGAGTATTAAAAGAAATACTGTCTGTTATTATGAAGAATAAGGATGGATAGGAGCGGCCATCCGTAGTTAGGCCTTACACTAGTATTGGTTATCTCGATAGGAGTGGTATATATTTTTATTTTTCATCTCTTATTTATTTACTCCCATCGACATACCCAATTCTAGTATAAAACGAACTACGATGGTTCATAATAGTTTAGGACAATATATATAATAATAACACAGATAAAGTAAATGCGGAACACAAATATAACAGAAAGTCTCATATATACAATAACTGATGTCAGTTACAATATATTTGACACGGTACATATGATACAACTACAACAGTCGTCTCAGAAAGTTACATATACAAGTACATTAACATATATAATATACATGAATACATATCTTCCTATACAATCATACAGACTACTACAAATAACGACGACTACTCCAAAAGATATGAAAGAACTTCATAGCTCTAGCAGCAACCCAAAGCAGAATATCTACAACCTGAAATACTCGGTCTGACCCGAGTATTAAATTCAAAAGAAAATAATACACGGGTCAGTCTAATTCAAACTCAGTTATTAGTGCACAGAAGCAATGATAATTAAATATGAATAGATGACAGTCAAAGTAAATTCACCTATCCGATCCTTTAACAAGAAGTCGGATACGGTGAATATAACACATAATAGTGTTAAACAACAAATCAGCAGATTCAAATCATCAACAGAGATAAGTGAAAAGAATATCAATGAAGGTAATTTAGAAAACATCAGAATTGCCTAAATGGCAATTAACAACAAAATCCAATTATTAAATAATAATTAGAGACTCAGAATCTAATTATCAAATAGATAATTAGATAACAAAAAAATGATCAATTGAAACTAAATCAATTTAAACAATTGAAATATCACTTAAAAACATCAATTCTAATTGGCTGCAGTACACGCTAACACGTGTACTGCCTCTCCAATACGGCATATGTAATACGCAAAAGATCAATGGTTCAAAAGCAAAAGAAATATCAATGAAATCAATGTTATGTGGCTGCAGTGCACGCACGCGTGCACTGCCTCGCCATTGCAGCGTGAAATAAGCAAAAGTCAGGAAATGCACAGAAAAAAGGCACAACGAGCACAAGGTCAAATCCGAGCTATATGCTGGATTCAACTCAAGTGTAGTCAGAAAACAATCCATTTGCGTCAATGCAATACAAAACAACAAGGGCAACTGCGACCAAAAACTGCAGATGCAACAATCAAAACAAATGCAGCAATGTAAAAGACTGCACAGTGAAACACAAACCGAGTAAGAGGTAACCAGCGAAACAGTGAAACAACAATGGTGCAACCCATGATGAAGTCAGTGCCAACAGTTAATGGCAGCAACTCAATCAATATGATATGAAATGCACAGCATACATGAGATTCAAGTTCAAAACTTAACAGTGGTGTAGCAGACTACATAAAACCAATTGCCAACAACAGTATAGCCTCAGAAATGAAGAACAAACGAAATGAAGTGGATAGCTGTCTCAAACAACAGCAAGTATATATATATTCGAACATAGCAAAACAATGCCAAAGTTTAGCATCAAGTCAGAACCAAAGTGGTCAAAGCTAAAATTGAACAACAAGGTCATGCAGCATAAAAAACAAGCAACAGCTAGTCAATTACAAATGCATGGCAAACATTTGCATACAAGCTTCAGATTAATGAACACATGAATGCAACCTTACATATGTACCAGTGAAACAGGGTACCGGTACAAACTACAAGAAACTGGAATGCATATGTACCAGTGAAACAGGGTACCAGAAATGTTATCAAGCCTCGACCAAATCATAATGTATTAATGCAACATGAAACAAGTCAGTGCCAGCTACAAAAATGTCAGACTCGAGCACTAAGGAATGCAACCACCAAATGCAGACCAGAGGGAATGGATATTCAGTGACTAAGTTATGGATCAGACCATGCAACCGGACTCGAAGCAGTGCACAGTTAAACTCAAATGTGTAAGGTCAAAACAATAAATCAAAAAATTTCAAAATGATATAAGTGTATGGTGCCGTGAAACTAAGGTATGAATGAACACTGCATCACTACAGAATAATGACATAAGTGTACAGGCAGTGAAACTAATGTATGAATGAACACTGCATCACTACAGAATAATGACATAAGTGTACAGGCAGTGAAACTAAGGTATGAATGAGCACCGCAACACAAGAGTGTGCACAGCAAAGTCGAATGGTCTCATGTGGATAATGCAGCCAAGTTCAAACATGCTACAGCAAGTATAAGTGGCTATGCAAATAGTGTAAGCCGATATCAAAGTAATAAAGTTCGAATCAAAACATAGTTGCAAGTTCGAACAATTATGCATCAAAGCCGTGAGTGACAAAGAGTTCGAATCAAACCAAAAACGATGTGCAACATCAAACAAGTCAAATGTAGCCCAAGCAGAAATAAGTACAGGTCATTGCAAAGTATACCCAAAAATCAAATTATCTTAGCCGAGAAAATCATCACAACGACCAAGTCGACAATCTAACAGTGGCAATCATCACAAAAAAAATCAATTTTTTTAAACAACTGAAGTATAATCGGAGCCCAAGCCGATATACAGAAAAAATACTACTGTAACGAACAAAAGTCAAAAATCGACCAGTTCAAAATTGGAGACTTGAGAAGAAAATTACACGAATTTGATTAAGTCAGAGGTATCATCAACATCCAACAATAATCGAACGGCCGAGCAAAGAAAGTGACAAATTCAAAAATTGAAGATTGAATTAGATGTGAGTGGATTACTCACCTTCCACGACGCGATTGGAAGGAGCTGCGAACGAGCGCAAGAGGAACGAGGAAGAGGGACGAACAAAAAATCACGAGGCCGCCATTAATTACTTTCGATCGTTCATTAGGGTTGCGAACCAGAAAATGTAAAAAGGGGAGGCCGGCTATTTGCTTTAGTTAATTTTCACGGCCCAAATCAAAAGAAAACGTGGGCCAAATTGAGATTGAAGCCCGCAACCATGTTCATCAAATTTTTGAAAGGAATTTAATTCGGGTTTTACAAACTCCAAACAGCGACTAGCAACAATATTAATCGTCATTTGACGATAATGAATTATCTGCGAAATCCTAGGTTCTTACAGACTCCCCTCCTTATAAAAATTGCGTCCCCGCAATTTTCATAACTAAGGTCGTCGGTAACAATTATTTTTCTAACATAAACTGGTTATGCTAGAAAAATAAAAGTCAAGAATATAAACATCAAAGAAATCTTTTAACTTCATAAACGAAATTCACAAATTCTCAACAAAATCTAATAACAAGTAGACAATCAGAAAGCAACAAAAGTCTAATTAGCAAAAACGATAATCAGAATTCTCAAATCAACAAATATTTAATTATCTCAAGCGATAATCAAACCTAAAATCAACAAATATTTGATTATCTCCAGCGATAATCAGATCTCAAATCAACGAATATTTGATTATCTCAAGCGCTAATCAAATCTCAAATCAACAATTATTTGATTATCTCAAGCGATAATCAAATCTCAAATCAACAAATATTTGATTATCTCAAGCGATAATCAAATCTCAAATCAACAAATATTTGATTATCTCAAGCAATAATCAAATCTCAAATCAACAAATATTTGATTATCTCCAGCGATAATCAAATCCCAAATCAACGAATATTTGATTATCTCCAGCGATAATCAAATCCCAAATCAACGAATATTTGATTATCTCAAGCGATAATCAAAGCTCAAATCAACGAATATTTGATTATCTCAAGCGATAATCAAATCTCAAATCAACAATTATTTGATTATCTCAAGCGATAATCAAATCTCAAATCAACAAATATTTGATTATCTCAAGCGATAATCAAGTCTCAAATCAACAAATATTTGATTATCTCCAGCGATAATCAAATCCTAAATCAACGAATATTTGATTATCTCAAGCGATAATCAAATCTCAAATCAACAAATATTTGATTATCTCAAGCGATAATCAAATCTCAAATCAACAAATATTTGATTATCTCAAGCGATAATCAAATAATATTTGCTTATCTTAAGCAATAATCAAATCTCAAATCAACAAATATTTGATTATCTCAAGCGATAATCAAATCTCAAATCAACAAATATTTGATTATCTCAAGCGATAATCAAATCTCAAATCAACGAATATTTGATTATCTCAAGCGATAATCAAATCTCAAATCAACAATTATTTGATTATCTCAAGCGACGATCAAATCTCAAATCAACAAATATTTGATTATCTCAAGCGATAATCAAATCTCAAATCAACAAATTTTCGATTATCAAAAACGATAATCAAATCAACAAATATCCGATTATCAAAAACGATAATCAGAACTCATATCAACAAATATTCGATTATCAAAAACGATAATCAAATCAACAAATATTCGATTATCAAAAACGATAATCAAATCAACAAATATTCGATTATCAAAAACGATAATCAAATCAACAAATATTCGATTATCAAAAACGATAATCAGAACTCATATCAACAAATATTCGATTATCAAAAACGATAATCAAATCAACAAATATTCGATTATCAAAAACGATAATCAAATCAACAAATATCCGATTATCAAAAACTATAATCAAATCAACAAATATCCGATTATCAAAAACGATAATCAGAACTCATATCAACAAATATTCGATTATCAAAAATGATAATCAAATCAACAAATATTCGATTATCAAAAACGATAATCAAATCAACAAATATCCGATTATCAAAAACGATAATCAGAACTCATATCAACAAATATCCAATTACCTGCAGATAATTGGAAACAACAAATATCTAGAAATCAATTAAGATAATCTAGAAAATCAACATAAAAGGTTGGATCGATCCCATCAGATGGCGAGTTTTAGCTACGCCGCACGTGCATCAACATATAGCCGAAGCCTACCAAGTACCCAACATAATTTTGGCGCCCAACATATGACCCGAAGGTCCAACATATGACCCGAAGATCCGGTACTGGTATTGACCCAAAGGTCCAACATATGACCCGAAGGTCAACCAAAGTGGCTCGAAAGCATACGAAAATCATCATATATTCAATTAACGAGTCCGGAATTAACCGAAGTAGCAAACGCACATGTCCCGTACCACGTGTTTTACTAAATCGTTTGATTCTCTTCATTGTTTCCTTGAACGTGTAAAATCATCAAAATCATCAGCAATTATTTCAATTAACGAGTCCGGAATTAACCGAAATAGTAAAAGTGTGGTTTCATACTCCGCACTTTTGCTACATCGTTTAAATTTCTTCATCGTTTCCTTGAAAGTGCAAATTGTGTATTCCAAAAATAACATTTCACATTCTCAAACGGACAAATCCAGAGTTAAGCGAATCAGTAAAAGAAGGGGTCATAGTCCTCGATTTTTCTGAAACGTTTAAGTCACTTTCTCATTCTTCTGAAAACGCAAACTGTAAAAATTCTGAAAAAAATTTCATTTATTTTATAAAATTAAATAATCTACATTCTCAAACGAACAAGTCCGGAATTAAGCGAATCAGTAAAAGAAAGGGTTCATAGTCCTCGATTTTGCTGAATCGTTTAAATCGCTTCCTCATTCTTTTGAAAGCATAAACTATAAAAAAAATTGAAAAACAATTTTATTTTTAAAACGCTTTTTATAATCACGTGATTAAATCAGCAACATAAGTAGCAACTTCAACAAAGAAATGGTACTTCTTAAAACAATCATAAAACTAATCTCAAAATCAGCATTGCGGGATAACCGCTTGAAAATCCACTTTAAAATATGACGGTTACTGAAGTCAAAGCGACAGTAAATTTTAAACGTCAAAATCTCATCAAAATAATTCGCATCAAAATAAAATACCAGTGAATTTTCATTCATTCAAAAACGTCAACAAAACACCGCGCTTCAAATGTAGCATTGGTGTAAAACTCCCGTTATAATAATAATGGCAACAAAATACATTTCATAACCAAGCATCGGTTCAACGTAAAATTAGTGCAGTAACGTGCAACTCAAATTTGCACGTACACTACAAAATGAACAAAGAAATCATTCAATTATATATTCAATGAAGATATTTTAAATCAGCAAAAATCTAATCAACATGTGATTAGCATCAAAGGAAACCAGCAAAAATTTCAACAAAACCACATAGCTGCAATCGCTTCGAATGCTCAAATCGGATTCGAAATTTTTAAAGAAAACAAAATAAACACAGCTATGTAAACAACAAATGAAATTTATTTCAATTTCATATTTTGATTTTTAAATCAAAATAATTATCATCTGTATTCAGCGAAGCAGTCACACTGCTTTTGCTGCACACTCTGATAAACAAAGCACAAATCAATCAATCATCAAAACTCAAATCAACCTTTATTTTTAAATAAAGCTACTTAAAAATTTCATCAAAATTTCAAAACTTTAGTTTTGACTCAAAGCACATATAAAACATCGACTAATAGTTGTAACACATGTTCCATCTAAGTTATGTTTTATATTATGTCCATAAACCCCAAGCTCTGATACCAACTGTGACACCCCACCTCTATGCTCACAATAATAAAGAGTATTAAAAGAAATACTGTCTGTTATTATGAAGAATAAGGCTGGATAGGAGCGGCCATCCGTAGTTAGGCCTTACACTAGTATTGGTTATCTCGATAGGAGTGGTATATATTTTTATTTTTCATCTCTTATTTATTTACTCCCATCGACATACCCAATTCTAGTATAAAACGAACTACGATGGTTCATAATAGTTTAAGACAATATATATAATAATAACACAGATAAAGTAAATGCAGAACACAAATATAACAGAAAGTCTCATATATACAATAACTGATGTCAGTTACAATATATTTGACACGGTACATATGATACAACTACAACAGTCGTCTCAGAAAGTTACATATACAAATACATTAACATATATAATATACATGAATACATATCTTCCTATACAATCATACAGACTACTACAAATAACGACGACTACTCCAAAAGATATGAAAGAACTTCATAGCTCTAGCAGCAACCCAAAGCAGAATATCTACAACCTGAAATACTCGGTCTGACCCGAGTATTAAATTCAAAAGAAAATAATACACGGGTCAGTCTAATTCAAACTCAGTTATTAGTGCACAGAAGCAATGATAATTAAATATGAATAGATGACAGTCAAAGTAAATTCACCTATCCGATCCTTTAACAAGAAGTCGGATACGGTGAATATAACACATAATAGTGTTAAACAACAAATCAGCAGATTCAAATCATCAACAGAGATAAGTGAAAAGAATATCAATGAAGGTAATTTAGAAAACATCAGAATTGCCTAAATGGCAATTAACAACAAAATCCAATTATTAAATAATAATTAGAGACTCAGAATCTAATTATCAAATAGATAATTAGATAACAAAAAAATGATCAATTGAAACTAAATCAATTTAAACAATTGAAATATCACTTAAAAACATCAATTCTAATTGGCTGCAGTACACGCTAACACGTGTACTGCCTCTCCAATACGGCATATGTAATACGCAAAAGATCAATGGTTCAAAAGCAAAAGAAATATCAATGAAACCAATGTTATGTGGCTGCAGTGCACGCACGCGTGCACTGCCTCGCCATTGCAGCGTGAAATAAGCAAAAGTCAGGAAATGCACAGAAAAAAGGCACAACGAGCACAAGGTCAAATCCAAGCTATATGCTGGATTCAACTCAAGTGTAGTCAGAAAACAATCCATTTGCGTCAATGCAATACAAAACAACAAGGGCAACTGCGACCAAAAACTGCAGATGCAACAATCAAAACAAATGCAGCAATGTAAAAGACTGCACAGTGAAACAAAAACCGAGTAAGAGGTAACCAGCGAAGCAGTGAAACAACAATGGTGCAACCCATGATGAAGTCAGTGCCAACAGTTAATGGCAGCAACTCAATCAATATGATATGAAATGCACAGCATACATGAGATTCAAGTTCAAAACTTAACAGTGGTGTAGCAGACTACATAAAACCAATTGCCAACAACAGTATAGCCTCAGAAATGAAGAACAAACGAAATGAAGTGGATAGCTGTCTCAAACAACAGCAAGTATATATATATTCGAACATAGCAAAACAATGCCAAAGTTTAGCATCAAGTCAGAACCAAAGTGGTCAAAGCTAAAATTGAACAACAAGGTCATGCAGCATAAAAAACAAGCAACAGCTAGTCAATTACAAATGCATGGCAAACATTTGCATACAAGCTTCAGATTAATGAACACATGAATGCAACCTTACATATGTACCAGTGAAACAGGGTACCGGTACAAACTACAAGAAACGGGAATGCATATGTACCAGTGAAACAGGGTACCAGAAATGTTATCAAGCCTCGACCAAATCATAATGTATTAATGCAACATGAAACAAGTCAGTGCCAGCTACAAAAATATCAGACTCGAGCACTAAGGAATGCAACCACCAAATGCAGACCGGAGGGAATGGATATTCAATGACTAAGTTATGGATCAGACCATGCAACCGGACTCGAAGCAGTGCACAGTTAAACTCAAATGTGTAAGGTCAAAACAATAAATCAAAAAAATTCAAAATGATATAAGTGTATGGTGCCGTGAAACTAAGGTATGAATGAACACTGCATCACTACAGAATAATGACATAAGTGTACAGGCAGTGAAACTAATGTATGAATGAACACTGCATCACTACAGAATAATGACATAAGCGTACAGGCAGTGAAACTAAGGTATGAATGAACACCGCAACACAAGAGTGTGCACAGCAAAGTCGAATGATCTCATGTGGATAATGCAGCCAAGTTCAAACATGCTACAGCAAGTATAAGTGGCTATGCAAATAGTGTAAGCCGATATCAAAGTAATAAAGTTCGAATCAAAACATAGTTGCAAGTTTGAACAATTATGCATCAAAGCCGTGAGTGACAAAGAGTTCGAATCAAACCAAAAACGATGTGCAACATCAAACAAGTCAAATGTAGCCCAAGCAGAAATAAGTACAGGTCATTGCATAGTATACCCAAAAATCAAATTATCTTAGCCGAGAAAATCATCACAACGACCAAGTCGACAATCAACCAGTGGCAATCATCACAAAAAAAATCAATTTCTTTAAACAACTGAAGTATAATCGGAGCCCAAGCCGATATACAGAAAAAATACTACTGTAACGAACAAAAGTCAAAAATCGACCAGTTCAAAATTGGAGCCTTGAGAAGAAAATTACACGAATTTGATTAAGTCAGAGGTATCATCAACATTTAACAATAATCGAACGGCCGAGCAAAGAAAGTGACAAATTCAAAAATTGATGATTGAATTAGATGTGAGTGGATTACTCACCTTCCACGACGCGATTGGAAGGAGCTGCGAACGAGCGCAAGAGGAACGAGGAAGAGGGACGAACAAAAAATCACGAGGCCGCCATTAATTACTTTCGATCGTTCATTAGGGCTGCGAACCAGAAAATGTAAAAAGGGGAGGCCGGATATTTGCTTTAGTTAATTTTCACAGCCCAAATCAAAAGAAAACGTGGGCCAAATTGAGATTGAAGCCCGCAACCATGTTCATCAAATTTTTGAAAGGAATTTAATTCGGGTTTTACAAACTCCAAACAGCGACTAGCAACAATATTAATCGTCATTTGACGATAATGAATTATCTGTGAAATCCTGGGTTGTTACATTTCCAATTATATATAATATGATAAGGTTTGGAGAATCTGAATTTTGAAATTGGTTTAGAAATTGAAATAGGTTTTGTAATTTTAGAATTTTGTTTCTGCCATTGGAAAGAGGGGATAGGAACAGACAGGCAGAATTATACGTACAGGAATAATAAATAAAAAGGCGGCTAGGGTTAGAACAAAATCTATTTATATGGACAAGGCTCGATAAGAAAAATATGAACATATCGAATTGGGTCGAAACGACAATAACGACTCGAAAAGCTCATTTCGCTTCTAAAACAAATTTTGGTTAAAATAGATGTTTTTGATATTTTTAAACCAATGGAATATGTTTTAATTCCTAATTCCATTGTATGAAGAAGTTAGCTTTTAAAATCAGTTTAACCAAAATGATTCATTAAATTGATTTTTACGCGTTTCGAGCCTGCACGATCAAACGACAAGTCCAATCGTTGCGAAACTTGAAATCTTATAATAATTCACCGTTATGGATCAGGTGAAACTAGTTTCATCGAAATTCGAGACAGTGGCTAAAATGTTTATTTTCACGTTAATTAAGTTAATTAAATCACCTTTTAAATTTATATTTAAAAGTTAACAATTTTTATTATTTTTGATTACTTAGATAATCTTTTCAAAAAATTCCATGTCCAATCCGATGTTAAATATTTCACTAATTACAGTGTTCAACTTCAATTGCATTGCACTAAATTCAATAATTAAGATTTAAAATCCACTAAATTCACTTATTTCGGTTCATATCTTATTATTTACCACCAAGGGTTATAAATTGCTTACCTAAATGATTGTGTATTCCATATTAACCTGTTTCAATAAATTTCATACAATCCAACCACTAAATACATTATTTAATTTATTTCATTAATTACAATTATAACCAAATTAGCTTAATATTTATTTCAATTGATTGTAATTACATTAAAATAGTTGTCAGAAGCATTCAAACAATAATATTAAATCATATTTTAACTATTTTCTCATTAATAAATCGTTAGTTTTAATTTCTTAATATTAATATTTCAAAATGTCATTAAATTTAATAGTTTTAATTATCGAAAAATATGGGTCACTGCACTATTAAACAACATTCTAAACCATATTTAATTCGTTTTACGACTTGAGTTGAATTTCATTTTATAACTCAAGTCCATTTTCATTTCATTACTTTATTTCATTAGTTCATTACTAATCACATTCAATTTCATTTAACTTATTTCATTATTTCACTTCATTTACCCTTCTTATGTTAAACTTCATTTCATTTACTTCATTTCACTAACTCAATTTATTTAACTTTACTTTAGTTAAATTTTAATTTCATATCTCAATTTCATTTTTTTTCTTAGCTTAATATTCCTTAAATTTATAAGTTAATACAAACTTATTTACTTATAATTTCATAAATCTTTACTTAAGTTCATAAATATTTTATAATTATAACTTATGGTATATAATCATTTTACGACTTAAGTTTAAATTCATTTTACACACTTCTATATCTAAGAGTGTAAAATTTCCAATCTATTTATTTTATCAGAATATTTGACAAGTTGAAAATAGGTTTGACTTACTATTTTTTTAGCTTACAAGTTACATATACTTACTTTACCAAAACACAACTTCAATATTAAATCACTTATGGTAGAAATCTATCACTTAGAAATTTGAAAGTGGATACTGATGATGTTGTTGTCATCCACTTGAATTATTTTTCAACGAATGAAGTATGTTCGATGCTTTTTATTTATAAATCATGTTTATAAATTTGTACTTATATAATTTCACTTATTTCACATTTTTTTATAAGACCATTTCATAATCGTTTATCTTTGTTTATGTTATAATAATAACAATTTTTATTAGAATACAAAAAAACAAACAATCGGCAGATGATAATACTCAAATATTATCATTCACTGGCAACAAAACACACCATATGTATAACTATAGTAATTTCTAAAAAATTATTCTTTTGTATATAAAATATAATTTAGATAAAATTATTTCATTTACCCATTTCAAAACAATATTGTGTCGGTTTACCTTGTTTAAGTATTTAGAAACGCCTATCGATAACGTTGCATCCTACGTACCGATCAAAATTCATAAACCATGCAATAGATAAATTAACACAATATAAAACAATTTTATATCACTAACAAATGCGCACTCATATCTATAATACACTCAAACTCAATCTAGGATATTACTAACCATATCTATAAGTGAGTACCCAACTAAAGCCTAGGTGTTCGCACAACTTAAGCTCTGATACCACGCTACAACGACCTATAAATCCGCATAGTTCAATCTGACAATAAACCAAACATGTCCAACCCAAATTGAATAGGAAGACGGATAGTTATGGGAAAGAAAGAAGAAAGAAGAAGTGAAGATAAGAAGAAGAGAAAAAGAAACTAAAACAATCATAGAATCTCACAAACCTAGTGGAACAACATATAATATAATATCTATGAACATTACAAAATACAAACTGTAATATACATACATCCATCAGAGCACAACAACAAATCACAATCATCATCCTGGACGGTTATAATACCTTATCCTCACAAATGCTGATAATTAAATGACAATGCAGTGGAAATATAAATAAATATGTAAATATAACTTGGAGACCTCCAGCTCACCCGTTGACTCTCCAAAGTATACAAATCTAAATTGGTAAATATGATCGGTTCGACCCGAGCATTGAAAGGGAAGAACATCTGGATCAGTCTGGTAAACCAGCGTAAAAAAACACATCGCAACTGAATTTTAAAGTTATAGAAAAATCTTTTAAAAAATGGTATCTCGTAAGACCACGCCACACATAAACATGATGGGTTGTTACCTTACGATAACCAAAACATTCATATCAAATTCAGTAATATTATACTAGTGTCTAGTATACATAATATTAATCATAGTAAAAATTGTTGTCATTATTAAATTCTAGCATACTAGGCTCTACAATCAAAATGGCAACTACGTAGTGGAGAATGGATTTTCAACAAATGACCGGGTGAAGGGACTACCTTCGGGCAGTGCATATCTAGAGGAATGTACCGAGGTCCAACTGACGGTCCTTTGCCAACAAAAGACCAACTTACCTCTAACTAGGTAGTACTGAATATGTCAATGCCCCGACAGTTACTGAACTATCCAAGGGCCTTCTCTGCATACACCACAGTAATTAAAAACTTCATAACATGAATAAATATATATAGAAGGGGATGATCATTTCCTAATGGTTGCAAACCACATAGCCTTGCCGCATCTACCCTTTTTCGGTCATTTCCGTGTGTGAGGCCTGAGGTAAATATTACCTTTCACATAGAACATTTCACTTTGAATTCCACCTTACCATTTCCGTTTATCACTAATAGACTTTCAAAAAAATACAACCTCTGAGCTCGTATGTCTCAGAAAAGGGTGTTAAGCTAATAGGAGTTGCCTCATATGCCACCAACAGGTGTACGTTTGTAAAAATCAACATTGATATAGAAATGCAATGTCATACATTCGTCCATACAAGCTGTCTAGGAGTATGACAAACCGAATGTACTCCCCTACCACATCCTATTGGGAATTCCCTATGATTAGTAGCGAACAGCCCTTGTGATGGATAATTCATAACGAAGAGATCACTGCTACTATATGTATATTGGGAGTTGATCACCAACTGATCAACAATCAGTCATACATTACAAAAATCCCAAATATCATTGTCTTCCAATGTCTGTACACTCGAACGCATATCGCTAGTCCAAAGTGGTTTTCGGATAAATCTGATAACGATCTCTCCAAATCAACAATGATAAAAGGCCAAATTTGATTGTCGATTATTTGACTATCAAAGAAACAATAAAATCTAGCACATAAGTAGGCACTAGGCTTGTTTAATAAATCTTTTATTTGCTAAATCACTTTCCCAATATTTACTTCAAATTACCTTTAAAAAGATATATATTTTCAAAATCATTTAAACCTTTCAATATTTAGAACATTTACATATACTTATGATATTGATATAAGTATATTAACAAATCATTTCATTGACAACACTTAGAAGATATTTCCATATACTTAAAATGGAAATAAGTATATATACAAATCTTAAAGTAAATATTCTTCAAAACGCACTTTATTTGGGTCAAAATGAATGTTGAGTAAACATCATTACGACAACCCAAAACACTAATATAGGGATTCGATTATATATATATATATATATATATATATATATATATATAATTTCTTATACTATATAAACCATTTCCTTTCGGAAATCGTTTACTATAACAACAGTGTTATAGTCCATGCCTTCCTTACCTCTTTGAAAACGTCTATTACAACAGTATATGTAGAAATCTATGTTTTTGAAACTTATCACAATTAAAATCATTTTCAAAATATTAAATTCCATCTGGAATTATCATTTTCCAAAACATTACTATAAAAGATAAATTTCTTTTAAAACCAGTAACTCCATTAAAATGTTATTTTCAAACATACCATTAAAAGATAAACCACTTTTGAAACGATTAACTCTATACCTAAAATTCAACATAAATCATTTCTATATTTATAAAACTTCTACTTTTAGAACTTCCCTTTATTTATAAAAATTCCATTCGTAAATCTGTTCTTTTCTAAGTCTCATTTATTTATAAAATCCATTTATAAATCCCTTTTCTTTGGTAATCTAATTTATTTAGGAAATCCATTTACAAAATATTGATTTCAAATCCATTTAATATTTCATATAACACCATTTAAAATCCATTACTTTATTTATAAAGTATACTTTTATAAATCCTTTATGTAAATTATTCTAGAATCTCTATTTAAAAACACTTTACAAAATAGTAAACTGAAAATACTAAAAATCATACTTTTATTTATTTAAAATAAATTTCTTTCTTGTAATACTTCAAAAATTATTGAAACATATAAACTTCAAAATCACTTTGAAAATCATTTCAATTAAAAATCACTATTTTATAGTATTTCAAAATGCCAAAAATAGGGCCCAGTGCTACTATAGCACTAAATAAGTTAAATCATATCACAATCAATAATATGGCATTCAACATATCATATATCACCATATATATGAAAAGTAAAATCAACAGTGGTAATGAATCATGTTGGATCCCTCTAACTTGTCCCCCGCATCACATACAGTATATAATCATAAAAAAATTAAATCAACCGCTTCGAGGCGGGGTCGTATACAAAGGCTCATACGTTCTTACACGAGAACATAATAGGATCTCATCCGCTCCAATAGGTGGGAATATATCCAAACCAAATAATAAATATAGTAACTCATCCAAACAAGCAACAAACTACATAAATAAAATTATTTCCACTTATATAAAAATATAAACAGGCCAGAAAGGTGAGTTTACTCATAGAAATTCCAGAAATAGCCAAAGTGCTTCGGTTTGAATTAAAATTGAATAGGCGTTCAATTTTAACCCAAATATTTACTAACTTCGAATCTATCCAATCCAAATCCATAGTGTAGACTTCGTCATACGACTGCAACGCAATTTGTCATGCTTGATTTGGACCTCATATGAAAAAGGTATAGATTAACAAACATACGAGATTAATTAAATTATCATTATTTTTAATTAATAAAATTTAAACAAAACCTTTACCTTCCCTCCTTCTCCTTCTCGTACACGATTTCCAGGCTGCAGGCTTATATATATATATATATATATATTAGATCGATCAAGATTTCACTATTTGCCTCCACCGGTTGCCACTCACAAGCGCTTGCTCCATGTTGTCGCCGCTTCCCTCGCCGCTGCCACGCGTCTTGCCTACCACCATGCCTTGCTATCTTGCTTGCCACCATTCGCCCATAAAAACTACACCTTTGAATCGAAACCGCCGCCAGGTCGAGCCTCGATTCGACGATCAGATTACATGCATTAGCTCGTGGTGAGCAGCTTGACAACTTTCCTGTTGAACGTTTTGTCTAATTTTATTTCATTGGCAACTTTGATTCATGGTCGTTAATTTGGTTTTCTTTTAATGGGGGCTAAGTTTTCATATTAGGGTTTTGGTTTGCAAATGAAGAAAGTTAATGCCCTTTTATAGCAAATTTTCAAAGCACTATTCACACTTCAAAATTTCGGACTCCAAATGAGGCATGCCGCTTGGCACTCTATATATTATACCCCTATTCCAAACACAATGGAATATATATTGGAAGCCAATTCCATCATATACAAAAGTTGACTTCTCAAATCAAATTATATAAATTTAAATTCCTTTAAATAATTCCTATGCATTTCGAACTCGCACGACTAAATGATACGTCCGATCGTCAAGAAATTCGATGGCGTATGATAATTTGCTATTGCAGATCCAATGTAACTAGTTTCGTTGAAATCTAATACAGTGCCCTAGAAGGCTATTTTTTAATGTTAATTAAACTGAGTTAATTCTGAAATTAGTTTAATCACTTTTAATTCAAATGTAAAGGTTTACTGTCTTCCTTCTTAGACAAATAGAATTTAAATTAACCTTCGAAATCATTTTTATTCACATTAAATTCAAGATTCAACTATTTAAATAATTCCAAATATTAAATTTAACAATTTAATTATCAAATAAATTGCTATATAAGTTATTTAACTTATAAAATTAACTTTTCAGTATTTAAAATCAATTAAATATTCCAAACTTAAATGACATAAATTCTAGATCGTTACATTCTTCCTTGAATGTTTCTTATTTCCAAGAATTATCTCAGTGAGGTTCATCTATCTTTACGGGGTAATCGATTTTTACGATGGACTTCCGCTTGAGCGAATACACTTTTGGGTGGATGATTTTCCGTAGAATGACATTAGCTTTCTTTCAATAAAATTCAATTGTTTGCTTTGCAACCTCTATTCGCGTTACATTTCCCTTTATAATCTCATTATCTCTCCTTGGTAATGAGGCATTCTGTCAGTATGATTGTCTTAAGCCATAGTTATTTGTCCTTCGAACTTAATAAACTGCTTGACCATTTTCCCTTTCGAAGAAAAGCCAATTCTCTTGGAGTGGGAAATGGTATTTTTATATACAAGGAAGAGTTGTCAAAAGTTGGCATTGTTGAAAATTTGGATTTTTAATTTTCTTAGAATAAATAGGATGGTAAAATACATTCACATTTTTCTAGAAATTGAGAAGCTATTATAGAATAAATAATTTATTACCACACTATGTTTTTATCCAATGGTTATTTATAGTTTTAGAATTTTGTTTCTACCAGGAATTCTATAGATTATATATATTTCATATTAATAACTTTTTTAGATGTATATATAATTTTAAATTGAGAGAAATATTTCCTTCAAAAAAATGAACACATATATAAATATTTTTTAATTTATTCAACTAACTCACTCAAAGAACAAATTGCAAACTCTCGTTGTAATTTTAAAAATGTTGATTCACATAATGGTTTAGTAAATATAACGACTATATGATTTTTTGTATTAACAAATTCCAAAGAAATAACTTCATTTTCTACGTTATCTAGTAGAAATGATGATGAATATCAATATTTTTTGTTCGAAAGTGATTAATAGAATTTTTTTAAGAGATTAAAAACACTTGAATTATCACATTATAGGAGCTTTTGTAATAATTTTTTGAAACTTCTAAGCATTTGTTGCATATATATAACATGAGCACAAGCCAATGCGGCTGATATATAAATTTGGCTTCACATGTCGATAGTGAAACACAATTTTGTTTCTTTATAAACCACTAAACAAAGGATTGACCGATAAAATGACAAGTGACACTGGTACTCTTTCGATCTGCCTTGTATCCTCCGTAATTAGAATCACCGTATGAAACTAATTCGAAAGAGACCTTTCGAATAAAAAAGCCTGTAATATTTGGTATTGGTCAAGTATCTAAAGATTTGTTCCACCGCTCGACGATGTGATTCCTTGGGTTGTGCTTGAAACCGAGCACACAAGCTAACATTCATCATTATGTCTAGTATCAAGTGTGCTAGCAGTAAGATAAGGAGCCTATCATACTTCGATATAATTTTTGATCAAAATTCTTACAGTTTTCATCTTTATATAAATGTAAACCGTACACCTTGGAGGTTGCTTGTAACGACCCGGAAATTTCGATCCAGAAAATTCCAGATAGTTGGGAAAAGAAGAAAAGAGATAAAAGAAAAAAGAAGAACAGAAACACCAACATCTTACATTCGCAGCGGACAAAATATAATATCAAATAAAATAACAGTTTTACAAAAAGAACAGTATCAGTACATTTACATTTTTATACATCAGAGTTACAACATTTACACAATACTGAACATGTTAAAATAACACGTCCTATATATACAACTATATATCACAGCGGAAACACTCCCTACGTTCCTGCCATCCAGCTCGCCTAATGAGCTCCAGAACGTCCTTACCTGAAAATCTGTAATACTCGGTCTGACCCAAGCATTACATCAAAGTACCACGCAAGTCAGGCTGGAAACTAGCATGAGTAAACCCACATAATGTGAAATACCAAGTTATAGATCTCACTTAGATATCAGGGTAACTCGTACTTACCTACGAGTTCCTAACTGATTTTAAGTCAATTCCTTATAACAGAGTAATATCAAAGAATTGTTACTTGGATCAAATGTTCATGATACCTAATTTATTCCATTCCAGCCTGTTTGATACCACACAACAAATCTATAAATAATTTCTGAAGATTACTAATCGAAGTGATTTCGGGTATTGCTGATACCCGACCTTGGTCTCTTTGAATTCAGTGTCATCTTAATCCCAGTTTTTAAGTGGATCCAAAACAATTTAAAATACAGGTTCTCATATTTCCACAGCAAATCAATTATTGATAGATAACTTCACAATATCACCATCTAAACCGTTATATCATATCACAATACATCACTACCCAATATCAGGGATATTCAGACAAACTGAGGTATTCAATTCAAGTTTATCATCTATAGGCAAGATTAATTGTCAAACAATTCTTAATTAATTTAATAACTTTTTATAAATTAAATTCATTATCTTAAATCCTTATTAATTAATTTTTATTAATCATAAGTCTCTCCATTAATTAAATACATTGATTAATTAACCTCTAATTAATCATATTAACCATTCCTTAATTTCTTACATAAATCACCCTTTAATTTATTTCATTTGGTAATTTATCCCAAATTACTTCCTTTAAGTAATTATCCTCTAATTACTTCTATTAAGAAATTTTCCTTTATTAACTATTTCCAGAAACTATTCTTTAATTACTTACCCTAAGTAATTACACTTTATAAATTCACCAAGAAATTTTACTTAATCAATTTCTTTTAATAATTATCCTTAATTAATTAACTAATTAATCATTTTGAATTAATTACATTAATTAATTATTACTTAAGTGATTATACTTTTATTACTCATTAATAAGACTTCATTAATGAAGATAAACCATTTACGTAATTAAACACTTACCTAACATTAAATTAGATGGTTGAAAATAATTTATACAAACATTTGCGAAAACTCTTATTAATTAAAGTATAACTATTCTTACCTTTATCACCAGTTAATTCAACATCATTTTTCTTACACTTGAAAACACATAGTAATCTAATTACAAAATTAATTTAACATAATTACTTTAAAATATGCCAATTTAAACTATTTAACTTTTATTTTTAGATTTGAAACTTGTTTATTATTGTTATTTTTTACATTTTCTTTTTCATGTTCAACAAATCCAACTCGAAGCATTACCATAAAGAAAACCCAGCAACCCACAACTTCTCGAAACAAAATGCTCATTAATCCAAGTTGTGCCAAACTACAATCTCCCCTGAGCAATCCACATGAGCAACTTGTGAAAACCTCTCTTCCCAAATCAAACGAACAAAGCAGATAAACAAACATGCACCGTGCACATGTACGGCACCTTCGTTGTCTCTCCGACCATCTTCTCGATCTCACCAAGTCGTCGACCGTATCACCAAACCTTTTGAACACCCAGTTCGTCGTAGCTGCCAGAAATACAAAATCGAGCTATTCGACCAAAAACTGGACCTAGCCGATCGTTCAAAACTTCTTCGCTCCACCACCACCAGCCACTAGAACCTTCGACCTTTCGTCTGAAGCTTCGCCAAACATCCCTTGACCTTTTTCCTCTATCACGATAAAGCACGAAACACCTTAGACAGAGTGATTGGTTCGAGAACGATGACGAAACCAATGAGTCTTAAACCCTAAATCGATCCTATTAACCATCATTGATGATCAGAAATTTAGTCGAACATTTTCCCTGACATCCCTGGCCTACACCTACCTCTAGCCCCAATGTCGATGTCACCGACCATCTCGATTGCCTGAAATTGATGAAATACCAAAGCTCGTCCATCTTGCTTATTCACATCAACCCCAAGCGTAAAAAAACATTAGATTTTCCCAAAAATCAACTTATTCAAATACAATTTGATTCAAATGATCAAAACTTAAAAATTTAAGAATCAAATTTTGGACTTATATTTTTTTTACTATTCATTCTTATCAGAAATAAATACTTAGTATATGTACCTGGAAAAAATTTAAAAGTTTAAATCTGGTAGATACACACAAGTTTCTTTTAAAGATCAAATCATAAAATTGTTTATATCATGAGTTATAGATTTTTAAACATGTTTTTTTCCTGTTAAAACCAAACAGAGGCTAATTATTTATATATACTCAGTCCTGCACTTGTGTATAAAGTCAATACTACAACTATTTTCCAGACAATACCCATCCATGCATATCATAATCTCAACATTTCTTTACAGATTATATCATACATTAAACAATTCAAGATTTCTAGTTTTAGAGCTTTGGTTGCTCACCTTAGATTCTGTTTGAATCAGAGGAATTGCTTTTGAACTGGAATTTGTTATGTACTTGAATTTGATTTGCACTGCCCTGTGTTAAGAACTGAAACTTGAATTTGATCTTGTTGGGATGATCCTTGCTTCAAGTTCTAGTTGTTGGATTAGGGTCTGAAGCTTGCTTATCTTGCTTCAGTTAACAGGTTGAACAGATTTTGATTTTATTGTTAGTTTGATTGATTTTTTTTTAGTAGAAGAGGAAAGTATACATCCTGAATTAATCTACACATTTCAACTAAAATAAAACAATGACACTTGTCTTTTCATATTTTATAAAAGCTACAAATGTTGGTTTCATAAATCACAGAACTTACAAATGTCTAGAGCTCTAAATCATATCTTATTTTTTTGTTAATGTATATCTTTAAATTCATTTGTGTATATATAAATATATATATATATATATTGTAAGTGTTATACTTTCTATTTACCTTCATACTTATGTATGTATATATTTAAAGAAAGTATGAATCTTAATTGAATTCTATTTTAAACTTTGAGCTTTAATACTTTAGCAAGTAAATATATACATATACTACCTTTATTGTAGTAAAAATATAAAAATTTATTTTTAATAACCTTGAATATAAATTTTGAATTTAAACCATAGCTAACCATTTACAATATACATACATACATATATATATAATAGAGAACATATTTGCTATTAAATGATAAAATTTTGCCAAATTGAATAATTATAAAAGAATATCATTAAACAAATATTATCCAATTTCAATAATTATAACAAAGGATTATCAAATAAATACCTATCCAAATATTAACAATTCAGCATTTATTATAGTTCAAATTCATCTATATGCATATCCATATATATATATATATATCAAAATTATATCTATTCAATTTACAAATTAGTGTTTTAATAAATCTAATCCTGTTATCTTCAAAGTAATAGATGCCCAAAAATTGGGTTATCACATTCCTCCCCCCATAGAATCTTTTCGTCCTCGAAAAGAAACGAAACCAGAATTTATTATAATGCTTAAAATTAGATAAATTTCTTTTGATCATTTTAAAACACATTTAAAATATATATAATATTGTCAAAATAGTTTTATAAAAATACTTTTTATAACTCGATGTTTCATCAAGTCCATTGTAATATCCCGAAATTTTGGACAATTTAAATTTAATAATCTGAGTTTAAATTTAAATTGAATTGATAATTTTTGTTAATAAATTTGGTTTGATTTAATAATCTTCTTTATTTAAATATTTAATTTATGAATTTATTAATAAAATTGTTTTCTATTTAATAACGTATATGTATTTGCATATATTATAATAGATAAGTTGTTAAATTAGTTTTAATGTTTTGAAAATAGGAATTGAGATTTATTTTTAATTTAAGCTTTTCAAAAATATTTAATAAAATACTATATGATTTAAAATATGAGAAAAATGTTTTAATTGGTTTAAAATTCATTTTTAATTTAAGTTTGAATATTAAAATAAGTTACAAACTCTTTTATAAATTTATTTGAATTGTTTAAAAGTTTCTCTTTCAAATGATAAATTTGTGTATTGTTTCATTTAAAATAACACTTTGATTTATTCTTTAGAAATTAATTGCATTCATAACTAAGTACTTATAAAACTAATTAACTAAGTTTAACATTCATTAACTCTAATTTTAAATACTAATTAATTTTTGAAGACATGTGTAAGTTTATTAAAGCCTAAGTTAAACATGTGTTAAATATTTAAGTGAGTATATTTACAAGTGTTCATACTTGAGACATGTGTCATTGTTTAAGTTTGTTTTTCTTTAATTTTAAATTCATCATAAACTAGCTATATAAACATGTATTTACTCATTCCATTCCTCTTTCTCATTTTTTCCATTTCTGAACAAAAGAAATCTGAAATTAGTTCAATTTGCATTTCTCAAAATACAAACCTGCATTTCTTCAAATCTATAACATGTCCATCTTCAAATACATTCCCATCTGGAAATCAAGTAAACACTTGCATACAAATTCTTCAAAATTCAAATCTACATCCTTCAAAAAAATAAATGCCTGCATTTCAATTTTTCATCAAGTAAAGCCAGCTTTTTTGTTTCCTTCAATCTACAATCTGGAAAATTAAGCATGATGTCTGCATTTCCAATCTGAGGGCCTGCATGCAACAAATAAAATCTGCATACATGAAATCAAGGAAGCCTGCATTCAAGAATTTTCAAAATCTGGAAGCATGGATAGATTCAAGTTGCATTCAAGCTACTGCATGCTAAAAATCTGGGGTCTGCATCATTTAAACAGGTGAGTAACTTTCTTTTATAAATTAAAGGTTAAATCAGTTGCATGCTATTGTACTAAAAATATAAATATTACATGTGGTTATAATTCAACTTGTTTGATGTACATATATATATATATATATATATATATATATATATATATATATATATATTGGTGTGTATGCTGTTGAACTCTCTTATCCTATTTTTACTGACACAAGTCTTACTTAAATAATCCTATCTTTAAATTAGTCTTTGTTAATTGTAGGATTTAAACAAGATTAGTATGTTGTTTCCAGAATTTAGACTGTGAGACTTTATTAAGGCAAAAATTAAATGAACTTACTGTAAAATAAGTAGCAGAGCAACTAAATCTTTATAAGTGAAGATATTAAACATTGCAAATAAATGTTTAGGAGTGAAACTTAAAACATCATGAAGGATTAGGATTTTTAAAAAGTAAAATGAAAATTTATAGAGCTGTGTATAAGTGCAGTTTCAAAATGTACTGTATTTACATATTGATCAAGTACAATTGAAGCTTGCATTGGTTTTGGATGAATTTGATTCCGGAGATAGTTTAGTTATCGAGTATTGTGGGAAAATTACTAGAGTGGATTGAATTTCAATTTTGGTGGTGAGATTTGGGAATTTCTGTTTAGAACCCTAGTTATTTCTGGGCTGTGAAGAATCGAGCATATCTGCATGTATTGTGGATCGAGTTCAAAGCTCTTTTGGGGATGGATAGTTGGTGTGTTGTTGGAGTCTTCACCGGATTTTGGAGGGTGATGATGGCCGGAGTTGTGAGTTGTTGGCGTTGACAGGTGAGGCACTGGAAGGGGGGCCTGTTCCAGGTTTTGTTTAAAACTTGAATTCAAAATTCAAGTTGAATTATGGGTATCTAAGGGTTGAAGTGGGATGAGGGGTCACTGGTCGATGGGGGATTGCCATTGACGTTGATTAGAGATGGCCGGAGTTGGTGGTTAGGTGTACAGTGCAGAGGTGTGCATGTTGATGTATTTTGGTTGCAGGGTTTTGGTTGCTCGGGATGGACTCGGGTAAATGGGAAGAGGAACTCGAAGCAGGAGATGCATTTACCCGAAGTAAAATTAGTAGTAGCTCGGGTTTTTTTTTTTAGTGTTTCAGGTTTTGTTTTTTTTAGCAGAGCTTGTTTTCAGGTTTTAAAATTTTAAAAGTTTTTAAAATGTAATTTAAAACCTGAACTAAGTATAAGTTTAAACTGAATTTAAGTATAAAATTCAATTAGTTTAATTTTAGATTTGAAAAAATTTAAATTTTGAAAATTTTATTTGTACTTAAGCTAAGACAGAAACCTGTTTTCCAGGTTTACTAAATTTGAAGTAAAAGTCAATTTCAAAACCAAAAGTATGGAACTAAATTGAAGCTGAAATTTAATTTGAAATTCAATTAAGTTTTAAGTTTCAAGTCTTTGAATTAAATTTGAAATGCTTTTAGATTCAAGCTTGGTTTTAGACAAAAACAGAAACTGTTTTCTATTTTTGGATTTAAAAGTGAGTTCAACTGGAAGTTTTAAACCTGAAATTTGAGTTTGAAGTCAATAGCTTAAATCTTGAATTTTGAATCATTTTTAAATTCAAAATTTTAAAATGTTTAAACAAAGACAGAAAACTGTTTTCTGTTTTAGTTTAAAAGTAAACTTTAAAATGCAACTGAAATTTGAAAACAAGTTTAAAATCTGGAAATAGGATTATGGAACCTGTGTTTGAATTTAATTTAAATCTGGAAACAGAATTATGAAACTCAAGTTGAATTTAATTTAAAACTAGAATTTAAAATTAGTTTTTAAACTTTTTAAAGTATATAGGAACTTTGGATTTGAATTTAAAACTATAAGTTTTAATTTATGAAATAAAGTTTAAAATAAGTTTAAATTCAGTTTTAAACCTGAAATTGGATTTTATGTCAGTTTTAAAAATAAGTTTTAAATTTAAATTTGTTTAACCATTTTTGGAAAAGGTTAAACGACTTGAATTTAAAAATGAAGATGGAAGTGTAAATAAAGTTTTAAATTTTTAAGTTTGAATCTGAAATGAAAATTTGAATTTTGTTTCAGTTTTGAAATTTTAAAAGAAATTTTAAAATTGAATTTTGTTTGAAACAAATTGTTTAAAATATAAGAAGAATGTTTCTTAATTTAGAACTTAAGAAATTGGTTTCATTTAAATTATTAAATTAATTTAAATGGAATACTAATTATGTAATTAATTAATAATGGGGATGATTAATTAAGTAATTAATAATTTTTAAATTTGATTAATTTAAGATTTGAGATTAATTAATTAAGGTTAATTAATCTATAATTAAGGATGATTACTTAAATTTTAATTAATGATTAAGATTTACTTAATCAAGTGATTAAAGATAATTAAGATTTTAATTAACACTTAATTAATTATTAATTATTAATTAGGGGTTAATTAAATTGTAATTAAAGATTAATTAATTGATAATTAATAATGATTAATTGAAGTAAATTCTTAATTAATCAATTAAGAAATGTTAATGAAGGTCAATAACTTAAGATTATTCAACAATTAATTAATGTGATTAATTTGATAATTAATTAGATTAATTAATTATTAATAATCAATTATTTAAGTTTAATTACTTAATGAAAGTAATTAATGAATTAATTACTTGGTGTAATTAATTTAATTAAGGTGATTAATTTAGATTAATTAAGTTAAATTAATTTAAACATTTGTGGAATGTTGATAATTACTTTATGTAATTAATGGATTTTAATTACTTAGAGAAGTAATTAATTAATAATTACTGAATGTAATTAAGGATATTTATTATGGAAGTAATTTGAATTTAAATTACTTTGAAATTTATCAAGGAAAGTAATTAATTATGAGAAATTAAGTATGGGATGAGTAATTAAATTAGTTAATTACTGAATGGTTATTAATCATGGGTGATTAATATATATAGTTTAAATTGAAGATTAATTACTTATGTAATTAATTTATATTTAAGGATTGATTAAATGTGGTAAGAAATCATTAATTAATTAATTAATTATGAAATTTGGAATTGATTAATTAAGGTATAATTAATATTAAATGCTAATTACTTATTGTAATTAGATATGGTTAATCAATAAGGATTAATTGAAATGAAATTTGAGATGATGATTTATAAATTGATTTGTAATCAATTGATGATTAAGTTCAGCAGGATTTTGATGATGAAGTAATTAATTTAATTTATTTTAATTTATTAGAGTTTAAGTAATTAATTTAATTCATTTTAAATTAATTATAAATGGTGTGATCATTAGATCATTGCTTATGTTTGATGATTGGTATTGATTGGCTGGTTTGGTTTGTAATCTCAGTTATAAGATGAGTAATGTTATTGATATGGATGTATTGGTTGCTTTGGATGATAGTATGGATATCTGATTATGATATGAATTATCTATTGATAATGATAATATTAATTATCTATTTGTGATGAATTATCTATCTGGGTATATTTAGATAATGAATTGAATTGTTTTAAACTTTAAAACAACTTGTACCTTAAAAGACACGCTTTGGTTTTCGATGAGACCGGGATCGGGTTTCCATATTTGGACATCCGAAAACCACATCGATTCCAAATAACGTTAGGTCGTTAACCCAATGAGGAGCGAGTGAAGACTCGAGGTGTAAGGGCTATACGTCAGTATAACTCTGTGGGTGATTCCGTAATGAGTTTGACGGAATAGTACTTATAGATTCGAGATGGTGATTCAGAGTGCAAGGGTTATTGTCGTTAACTCTGAGGGTGATTCCAAAATGAGTGTAACGAGATAATGCCTTCGGCTTCGTTCGAACCCGGAACAAACTTGTATGGATTGAATGCTTTCAGAACATCATCAGGTGGACGATGAGCATTCTAAGTGATATGTCCTATAAAGGTAATCGTAGCCTCAAGCCTCATCAACCGGGAATGGCTAAAACAGGGGAGGTGCAGCAAAGCTTCGTGGGTAGTACCCACTTGAGAGCAAGATTTATCCCTGTCTAGAGGTCCCTTTATTTTCGGCTTAGTGGTGCGGTTGTTGATCACAACTGCGGGGTTGTCTTGTTTGGAACTGTTCAGTAAGGAACGGGTCCGGCTTTGTGTTGCAGGGGATTGGGAGTAATCCTCGGTACGGTGATCTAGGCCATGTACTGTGACGGGCGGTACCCCAGTAGCCCAGCCATTGATGGAATCCAAAATCCAATAAGTGCCAACGGTTTTGATTGTATTACCCACTTTTGTGACTAGTAGCCGGAATTTAATCATGTAACAATTTCGGCTATTTCATATTTACTTGAAAACCCTAGACACTATTATAATATCATCGGATTTCCTATCAAATGTTTTGATTAGCGTAAGGTAAAAACTTTTCCATGTTTATGTGTGGGAAGTCTTACGTGATACCTTTTCTTTTCAAAGGTTTTTCAAAGTTAAGCAACTTTAACCTGTTACTCACACCAGACCCATGTCTGACCAAGAGTTATTTTTGTTTTTCTATAACTCTTGGGTACTCAAATTTTTACGAGTAGCCAAGGGAATTCAGGTTAGGATTTGGAGTAGCTTTGACGTATTGTGGAGGAGCAAATGGAGCAGGAGGCTTCTGCGTATAGTTAAATAGTTTTCCGCTGTGTTGGTATCTCTAAGTGTCTTTTGTATGTATTGAGTTGTAATAACTAGACAGGTGTTTATAACTGTCTAGTATGTGTTGGATATGTCTGTGTAACTCTGATATTTGTTGTATACTATGTAATACTTATGTTATTAATAAAATTTATTCGTTCCGCTGTTGAGATTCTAGTGTTGTTTCTTCTTTATCTTCTTTCTTTCTCTTTTCTATCCCTTTCTTTCTTAAGGATGATATGATTTTCCAGGAGTGGAAAGTCGGGTCGTCTCACTTGGTATCAGAGCGTTAGGCTGAGTGAATACCTAGGCTCTGAAGTATGTCTTTCTTAGAGAGCATTAGGTTGAGTGAATACCTAGGCTCTGTAGTGGTGTCTATCTTGAGAGAGCGTATTTATATTTTTTATACATGGATATATATTTATGTTTCTACCTATTTGTTGGTTTACCTGTTCGGGTTTTTCCAATGTAAGTTATAAAGGTAGATGAGGTAGAAGTGTGTGTAACACGATTACCATTGGTTGGAGTTTGATGGATGAGGTTGGAAGTGTATTTGTCAAGACTGTAGACCTAATACCATCTCGAATAAGTTTTGCTTGGTGTAAGGACTTCATGGATCTCTGAAGGTAACCTGTAAAGGTTTGGAGTTCGTCTTTGAAGTGCAGAATTGAGTTTTGATCTGTCGGAAGGCTGAAGTAAGTGAGTGATGGTATTCTGATATCTCAGGAAATAGTAGCTGCGTGATGAGATGCAGTGACTATGGATATTTTCGAAGATGTTTCTTTGGAACAAGAATAAGAAGTGAGTCTGCTCGGTGATGTGGCTGAGTTTAGCAGAGTGTTCTGAGTTGGTAGGAAGACTTCTGGCTGAGTAGTTTCTCTGAAGTGGAGTTCAGAAGCAGTAGAGTAGATCCGTTTCTCTGGTGAATTGGCTAAGCCAGCATTAGCTGTTCTGTTTGGTAGAGAGAGAGCAGTTTTCTTTGGATTTAGGCTGAGATGATCGCAAAAGTGACTTGCGATAGTGTGTTCTTTTGGATTATTGGAGATTGTCTGGATGTCTTCTGGAAGTCAGAGCTTGTCTGCATTTGAAGATCGAGTTTTCATTCCAGGATTGGAACTGGTGGTTCAGTTAATAGATAGATGGTTCCTTAAGATAGAAGTTGGTGAAGCAACTCATGTTTGGAAGGAACATCTGAGTTTTCTATATGGATTTGTGGAACCATATTTCTGTGCTGGGTTGTCTAGTCGGTGCTTGTGTTCTTCAGCATTTTCTTCTGCTTCAGATCAGAGTTGTGCAGCGGAAGCAGTTTGGGGTGTGTTTCTGTTTTGTCTTTTTCCGGATAAGAAGAAGTTTGTTCTGTCTTCTGTTGTTGAGAAGTTGTGTTTGTGTTCTTGTTTTTTTGAGTGATCTTGAGGAGATCATTGGATTGTTTTGATACAGTCTGTTTCTAGAGGCATCAGCGTAGAGTTGAGCTGATCAGGATGGATGTGCGTAGCCCCAGATCATCCGAAGAGTTTTTATGGATAAGAGACGGAGAAATTTGAATTCTGGAATCGGAGATTTGATTTTGGGTTAAGTTTTTCTCTGATCCAAAGAGCTATAAGTTTGGGAAGCTAGCTCCATAGTGTTTTGGTTTCTTCTGAGTTTTGGGTTAGATGAGTGTATGGTTTTCTAGAGTTGAATTGCTGGTTTGGGTAACTGGGATTCAGAGTGTTTCACGTATCTCTGAGGGAGTACGTGTTTGATATTTCTGGTTGTAGAATCAGCAGTTTAGGATGGTTTGTTTGTTGAGTCAGACTCGTTTGTAGTCTGATATTCTGTATAGAATTGTGGCTAGGAGCTCTATAGCTTAGTAGTATTGATTGATTGTATTCTATAGAGCGAGTATCCCGATATATATATATATATATATATATATATATATATATATACATACTGGGGAAACTCGTGAAAGTTTTATACAAAATTCTTTTGGATAATTAGTTTTGTTCTGATTGTATGAATTGGTTGTTGACATATGATTAACATATGCTGCGCTTTAAAATAAAATCTGTTAATAGATTATTAAATTACCTTTGTTTTAAATTTCGGGGACGAAATTCTTTTAAGGGGGAAGGATTGTAATATCCCGGAATTTTGGACAATTTAAATTTAATAATCTAAGTTTAAATTTAAATTGAATTGATAATTTTTGTTAATAAATTTGGTTTGATTTAGTAATCTTCTTTATTTAAATATTTAATTTGTGAATTTATTAATAAAATTGTTTTCTATTTAATAATGTATATGTATTTATATATATTATAAATAGATAAGTTGTTAAATTAGTTTTAATGTTTTGAAAATAGGAATTGAGATTTATTTTTAATTTAAGCTTTTCAAAAATATTTAATAAAATACTATATGATTTTAAATATGAGAAAAATGTTTAAATTGGTTTAAAATTCATTTTTAATTTAAGTTTGAATATTAAAATAAGTTACAAACTCTACAAATTTATTTGAATTGTTTAAAAGTTTCTCTTTCAAATGATAAATTTGTATATTGTTTCATTTAAAATAACATTTTGATTTATTCTTTAGAAATTAATTGCATTCATAACTAAGTACTTATAAAACTAATTAACTAAGTTTAATATTTCATTAACTCTAATTTTAAATACTAATTAATTTTTGAAGACATGTGTAAGTTTATTAAAGCCTAAGTTAAACATGTGTTAAATATTTAAGTGAGTATATTTACAAGTATTCATACTTGAGACATGTGTCATTGTTTAAATTTGTTTTTTTTTAATTTTAAATTCATCATAAACTAGCTATATAAACATGTATTTACTCATTCCATTCCTCTTTCTCATTTTTTCCATTTCTAAACAAAAGAAATCTGAAATTAGTTCAATTTGCATTTCTCAAAATACAAACCTGCATTTCTTCAAATCTATAACATGTCCATCTTCAAATACATTCCCATCTGGAAATCAAGTAAACACTTGCATACAAATTCTTCAAAATTCAAATCTACATCCTTCAAAAAAATAAATGCCTGCATTTCAACTTTTCATCAAGTAAAGCTTGCATTTTTGTTTCCTTCAATCTACAATCTGGAAAATTAAGCATGATGTCTGCATTTCCAATCTGAGGGCCTGCATGCAACAAATAAAATCTGCATACATGAAATCAAGGAAGCCTGCATTCAAGAATTTTCAAAATCTGGAAGCATGGATAGATTCAAGTTGCATTCAAGCTACTGCATGCTAAAAATCTGGGGTCTGCATCATTTAAACAGGTGAGTAACTTTCTTTTATAAATTAAAGGTTAAATCAGTTGCATGCTATTGTACTAAAAATATGTTGGGTGAATTCTCACCCAGGAGATCTCGAAACCAAGGAGCATCAGTTCCATCTGGGTTTGCCCACTCCATTCGTTCCATTCCATCCGGTACCCAAGCTCATCCGGTACACAGGCCACTACCGAACCACATCCCTTCGCTACCGGACCAACCTCTCTTTCGTGCTCGCCGAACCACCTGTCCGCCGAACCAACCTCCACCGGTCCATCTCCATTCCCATGCATCACCGAACCAACATCTACCGGACCACCCATCACCGAACGACTCCCTGCCGAACCAACTACAACCGAAGCTCCATCTTTCACCACCCACTACCGGACCAACCATCACCGGATGGCTCCCCACCGGACCATTCACCATCGAACCAAGGCCTTGCCGATCCAAGATTGCCAGACCTGGTTGCCTCCGTCCAGGCCCGTCAGCTGTAATATACATCCAAGACCCCTGCCTCCAGCCTCACTCTATAAATAGAGAGACAGGGGTACAACAATGGAAGACAAGTTTGAGAGCTCAAGCACGGAAGGAACTTTCAAACAACTTTCATATACTTGTATACAAAGCTTTGTAATTGTAATCTGAAAGAAAAAGGAGAATAACATATGAAGTGGACGTAGGCACGTTCTGGCCAAACCACTATAAATCTGTGTGTCTTTTACAATTTAGTCCTTGCTTTTCATATATTTGCGTAAATCACCCAAATCACTAGAAACAACACGAAATCAACTAATTCATACGACTTGGGAGTGTTTGCCCATTTTTTATGCAAACATTTTTGGTGCTTTCACTAAGAACCGAGCTAAAAGCTACAGCTTCTCCTACTCAACCTTCTTCCTCACAGCATCGTTCCTCGCTCCGACAACATGACTTCCAGGCATAGGAGAGATGTTAATAAGGGAAAGAACGTCGCAACTAGCAGTATCCTAGATCCACTGGCCCCGAATCAAGAGAATCATCCCATTTTAACAGCAATACCAGATGAAAATCAGGCAAATCCAACAGCCCTCGCCGTGGAACAACCAATTACTAGGGCAGATCTAGACAGGGTTGTGGCTGAAGTAACTAACCGCTTCGCATCTCAATAAGAAGCCTTGGTGGACCAACTCATGTCACGCCTAAGGGATGCTGAAGAATCCAACCGCAACACCGAATCATGGGGCGAGTCCCAATCTGGAGGATCTGGAAGGCGACAAAGACCTTTCTTCTTCGAAGAGGTTAACAACAGAAACAGCCATGGTAGGAGCCGAGCCCGGTCTCAGCCCGAAGTCCGACCCGAGGAAACACTTGGAGCCGGACCCAACGGGGGAGGTGCTAGGCAAGGGTCGGATGTAGCTGAGCCTGTCATGCTACCTAACCACGAAAACACCAGTAGACGGGGCCGAGCTGGAGTCCAGCCCGAAGTTGGACCCGAGGAAGCGCTGAGAACAGAACCCAGCAGGGAAGATCAAGGCAAGGGCCAACTACGGCTGACCCCAGCATGCCTCCAGAAGAGCAGAGACAGCCTTTGGAAAATGTTAGGAGTGACAGACGATACCATCCCTATAAGTCATCTGGACGGAATCAATCCCGCAGGGAAGAACCAAGCTCATTTTTGTCCGCTCCAAGTTCTGATGAAAGGATGGCGCGATTGTTCAGAGAGTGCGTCCAACGGGAGCAAAGGGATCGGGGGATAGGTGCTAGGGTAACCAGCCCCTTCACCCGCAATATTGAAACTGCCATCACCCCCCGAGAATGTAAAATGCCAACGATGGAAACTTACAAGGGAACCTCTGACCCCATCGTACACTTACAGAGGTACACCCAGCATATGCTCATGAGCGGAGCAACAGAGGGAGTGTTGTGTAAATGCTTCCCACTATTCTTGGCATACCTAGCTACCTCCTGGTTCTGCCACCTACCCCAAGGGTCCGTCAGCTCATGGGAAATGTTGAAAGAAAAGTTCATCGGTCAGTTCCGCATTCATGTGGAGCAACCCAAGGACGCTTATTCCTTATCTAATATCAAACAGAAACCCGAAGAGACATTGCAACAATATCTAACCCGATTTAACGCCGCGGCAACCGCAGTCTAAGATGCCGACGAGAAACTTATCCTAATGGCCCTTTGCAGTGGTGTACATCCAGATACTAAATTTGCTAGAAGGCTAACCAAAGAAAAACCAGCTACTTTACCTGATTTCTTCCATGAAGCTGGAAAGTATATGAGGCTTGAGGACGCTGCCACTGAGAGGCAATTAGGGCAACAGGCTAAGACGGCTACAGACAGGTTCCCCGCTGCAGCAAAGGATGTTCGAAGACATGACTCTAGAGACAATGCTGGGGGCAAAAAGGGAGAAAAGCGCTTATATCGATCGGGACCAATATTTGACTCTTACACTCCTTTGAATGAAAAGATCGAAAACATCTTCCTAGCCACTCAAGACGAAGTTAGATACAAGCGCCCCCCGCACAAGAAGGAGTCAGATAGCGCACTCAAATCTGGAAAGTTCTGCCGCTTCCACGAATCCCACGGACATGATACCAATGAATGCCACCATCTCCGGGACTTGATTGAAGAACACATCAGAAGGAGGAGACTGGAGCGCTATGTAAAAGGCCATAACAGGACTTCGACTCCTGCCAATGAGAATCCTGGATTAACCCCCCCCCCCCAGAAGCAGGCGGGGGAAATCGCAACACCAGCGGCTCTAGTCAAGAGAAGATAGTGGTCCACACCATATCAGGAGGACCGCGCATCGCCGACAAAAGCTGGGCGGAGATGGAAAGATACGGTAAGTCATTGAGGAATGCTGAAAGCTGCGTTAATTCTGTTATGGAAGAACGCCACCCGAAACGGAAAGAGAATGACGACATCACATTCAGTAGGCGCGATCTAGAGGGAAGACAATACCCGCACATGGATCCTATGGTCATCCCTGCCTGGTTCGGACCAGCCAAAGTTTTTCGAATTTTAATAGACACTGGAAGCTCGGTGAATATCCTATTCAAGCATGCTTTCGACAAAATGAAGCTATCAATGAAAGATGTGTCTCCCTGCAACAAGCCACTACGTGGTTTCACTGGAGATGCGAAGATGCCCCTCGGGCAACTGGACCTTTTTGTTGAAATAGGAAGCCATCCTTGCTCCGCTGTGCGAAAACAAACGTTTGTGCTAATAGAAAGCCATTCGGCTTACAACGCCTTTTTGGGAAGACCAGCCTTGTCCGACTTCCAAATTGTCCTAGCCCCGTGGTGCCTGAAGATGAAATTTCCAACCGATAACGGAATAGGAGAAGTAGAGGGAGATCAAGACGCCGCTCGAGACTGCTATGTAACTGAACTTCGCAATAACCGCAGAAAAGATAAAGGGAAAAATGCAGAGACTACTCTCTACATGAAAAGCTTGGAAGCATAGCAACTAAAGAAAGCCCCTCCTCTTCGATATACCAGTGATCCTTTCAACGAATTAGACCCCAGGGACAAAGAGAAGGAGGCCACCGCCGAGCCTGCAGAGGCTATGGAATTCGTATCTGTAGACAAACACGACCCAAGTAGACTGCTGAGAGTCGGGTCTCAGTTAAAAAGAGAATTAAAGAATCAACTCATTGATTTTCTTCGCCGCAACATGGATGTATTTGCATGGACGCACGCTGACAAGACGGGAATCTCCCCAGACGTAGTATGCCACATGCTGAACATAGATCCCACCAAGGTGCCAGTGAAGCAGAAAAAGAGGAGCATGGGGACAGAACGATCAGCAGCCCTCGAGGAAGAAGTAAAGAACTTACTTGCCAATGACTTCATACGTGAAGCCATCTATCCAGAATGGATCGCCAACCCGGTCCTGGTAAAGAAAGCTAATGGGAAGTGGCGAACATGCATCGATTTCTCCAACTTAAATGACGCTTGCCCGAAAGACTGCTTCCCACTCCCCCGAATCGACCAACTCGTAGACAGCACAGCCGGACACGAACTCTTATCCTTTATGGACGCATACTCAGGATATAACCAGATCCCTATGCACGCCCCCGATCAAGACCACACTAGCTTCATCACTGACCGAGGATTGTACTGTTACAAGGTAATGCCATTTGGACTTAAAAACGCCGGAGCTACTTATCAGCGCCTCGTCAACAAGATGTTTGCAGAACTGATAGGGCGATCTATGGAAGTTTATGTGGATGACATGCTGGTAAAATCGAGGAAAGCCAACGACCATATAAACCATCTGGACGAAATGTTTCAAGTACTTCGCCAATATGGAATGAAACTAAACCCTCTAAAGTGCTCCTTCGAAGTATCATCGGGAAAGTTCTTGGGATTCATCGTTCATGCCAGGGGGATTGAAGCAAACCCCGAACAAGTTCGGGCTTTGCAAGATATCAAGATACCATCCACTCGAAGAGAGATGCAAAGCCTAAACGGAAAAGTGGCCGCCCTAAGTAGGTTCATCTCTAAGGCAACCGACAAATGCATCCCTTTCTTCGAAGCTCTAAAGAAAGACAAAGGAAAGTTCGAATGGACTGACGAATGCTCAACAGCCTTCCTTAACTTAATCGGACACCTCCAGAGACCACCGGTACTCTCAACTCCTAATGAAGGCGAGGAACTATACCTATACCTTGCTGTATCGTCCCACGCTTTGAGCGCCGCTTTGGTGAGAGAAGACAACCGCGCGCAGCGACCCGTATACTTTGTAAGCAAGAGATTCACAGGGGCAGAAGCCAGATACCCTAAACTTGAAAAGCTAGCATACTGTTTGCTTATCACGTCACGGAAACTGCGACACTATTTCCAGTCTCATTCCATCAGAGTTTTAACCGATCAACCGCTAAGGCAAATGCTCCATTGCCCCGACACTTCTGGACGATTACTTAAGTGGTGCATCGAACTAAGTCAATATGATATCACTTACCATCCTCGCACCACAATCAAGGGGCAAGCCATAGCTGATTTCATTGCCGAATTCACTACTAATGAAGGTAAGGACCAATCTGAAATAGCAGAAGATATCAAGTGGAATCTCTTCGTAGATGGGGCGTCAAACGAACAAGGCTCGGGCGCAGGTGTTGTGATAATCACCCCCAGGGGAAGGAAGCTGCACTACGCCCTAAGGTTGGAATTCGCTGCCACCAACAATGACGCAGAATACGAAGCAGTGATAGCTGGATTAGAACTGGCCTTGGAGATTGGAGTCAGCTCGTTATGTCTCCATAGTGATTCTCAACTCATTGTAAATCAAATACTGGGAGACTTCCAGACTCGAGGAGAATGACTTACAGCATATCTGAAAAAGACCAAGCTGCTGCTCAATCAACTGAATCACTATCTAATCAAACACATTCCTCGAGAAGAGAATCAAGAGGCCGACGAACTAGCAAAGCAAGCTAGTATGAAGAACATCACTATTTTAGGAGCATTAACCATCTCGAAACAGCTGGCACCAAGTTTCGAGCAAGTGAAACTGATAGATGCGATCGACGAAGAAACCTGGATGACTCCTATCCGGAAATATTTACAAGATGGCACACTACCCGACAGGCGTAACGAAATCAAGAAAATCTTAAGGAAAGCTTCCCGCTATACATTACAAGAAGGCATACTCTATCGGCGCGGCTTCTCTAATCCCTTATTAAGGTGTATCGCTGAAAGGGAAGCCAGGGAAGTCTTATCCAACATCCATCAAGGAAGTTGCGGAGATCACACTGGAGGGCAGACTCTGGCAAAGAAGATACTCCGATATGGATATTACTGGCCCACTTTAAACAGAGATGCCTTGGGCTTCGTCAAGAAATGCGACAGATGTCAGAAATTTGCCAAGATGCCTCGACTTCCCACGAATGAGATTACTCAAATGACCAGCCCTTGGCCCTTTGCAGTATGGGGAATTGACTTAATTGGCGAACTGCCAACAGGCCGAGGCGGAGCCAAATATGCTATAGTGGCAGTTACCTATTTCACCAAATGGGTGGAGGCGGAACCTCTAAATAAAATATCTTCAGCAAAAGTTATCAACTTCTTGATCAAAAATATTCTGTGCAGGTACAGAGTCCCACTCAAGATCATATCAGACAACGGACTTCAATTTGACAGCGAAGAATTCGCCGATTGGTGCCAAGAGCACGGAATTCACAAAAGCTTCTCATCTGTAGCTTATCCTCAAGCAAACGGACAAGTCGAAGCTGTCAACAAGATTCTCAAAACCTTAATCAAGAAGAAACTTGAAAGGTCGAAAGGCGCTTGGGTGGACGAACTTCCTACGGCACTTTGGGCCTATCGCACATCTTACAGAACTTCAACAGGGCATACCCCTTTCTCTTTGGCATATGGATCGGAGGCCATGCTCTCAGTTGAAACTATAGTACCCTCTCACCGTAGGATCCACTATAACCCAGAAGAGAACGAAGAACTCCTCCTCATGTCTTTGGATCTAATTGAGGAGAGAAGAAACGATGCAGCACTCAAAGCAACGGCGCATAAGCAAAAAGTTGCAGCACAATACAACTCCAAAGTCAAGCACCGCAGCTTACAGGAAGGAGATCTCGTCCTCAAGTGGATCTTCCCGCGCCCCGGAGCGCTAGATCCAATCTGGGACGGACCCTATGTAATCCATAAAGATCTCCACAAAGGAGCTTATATTTTGTCAACAGTGGACGGAGAGGTGTTCCAGAGGGCATGGAACATCCAACACCTCCATCGATACTTTTCTTAACTTGTACTGCCCATATGAAGTAAATTAACAAAGAGAATCAGTGGACGTAGGCATTTTCGTGCCGAACCACTTTAAAAAATCTTGTCTCTTTTTAACTTGTTCCTTTATAACTTGGCTATTTGTTAACTGTATCCTTTTCTGTTGAACAAAATTCTGTGTAATGGCACCTCCATCCAAGCCACATCAGGGCATGGCCTCATCTGGACAAGGCCTAACAGGTACTATGTGATTCTATGCACTCGCCAACGAGACACTTTTGCTCCAGCATCCCTCTGCTGCGGGTTAACTCATCGCTCGCGACTGCCCTCAAAGCCAACTGTAATGAGCCGATTATAAGCCATCAAGAAGGCCGACTATAGCCGATGGCAGCTCATTACGGCGTTCGGCTCGCCGGCAACTGTGAACCTACTTTAAGCCCCAACATAACGTGTGGCCAGCCAGGGGTAGTTCACGGTTGACGATCGGCACCCACGCTAGCCGGCCACAGTAAATCGAATAATACCCACGATTACGGGCCATAATGGCTCGGGTAGTTACTGTGCGCGATCTCGGCTCCGATATGTCTTAAGTGCGGCTGTGGTAAAAAAGATAAACTCCCCGCGGAGGCGTAAGATGGGTGACAAATGTCTCCAAGACCCACAGCTAGGGAAAGTGACTACAAAACCCGTTTGCCACGAGCTTAAGAATATCGACGGCCTTCCGTGACTGGAAGTTTTACTTTTCCTATATTTCCATTCCATTTAAATACTTTTCTTCTATCCCGCATAACGGTCCCCAAAGTACAGGACACTAAATGGGAGGCACTCGCTCACGAGAATCCGAGCCCACAAACTGGGTGACAAGGCACTCAGCCACATCCATGGTCAATTACCCAAGGTGTCCAAAGCTACCCCCTGCAACCAGAACATGAAGGGCGGTACTCTTTTCTCTTGTACATAATCATGTAGCTAGGACTTATTCAAACATTGCAAGATATGAAATTATATATTAAGCAAGAACTTAGCATTAAACACAATTGAATCACTAGCACAGACACAGTTATATTTCTTATGCAAACATCAGAATAACAAAAGCACTCAAATATAACAGAATCTGTTTATGTTATAAAATTACAGAAAGTCATTCTTTACAAATAATATAATTACAAGTTGCATTAATGTTTCGTACTAACATAGACAGCAACCAAAATATGTGCGAGTCAAGTCAAAAAATCGGAGCTTCGCCCACATCCCGCTAGCCCTCCGGATCTACTTAACTGCAGGATCGGAGCTCCCAGCATGATGACCAGAGGCCTCACCTGTCCAATTCAGAAAAAGAGTCCATTAAACCGGCAACGAACGATCAAGTTATGAAAAGCTAAAAAGGGAAAACTCACCAACACCCGCTTCTTGGTCCTCATCCCCCAACTGCACACCGGCTTCCTCCGCAGCAAGTAGCCGCATCCCCTCCTTCACCGCTACCTTCTCCTCCTTTGAGAACTGGGCAGTAACCATATCCATCCTGAATGCCGCTCCACCTTCCTTATCCGCATCTGCCTTGGCCTCCTCCAAAGCCCGAAGATATATCCTAGCCATGATCCGGGGATAGTCATCCATCCAGGATAGATTACCCTGCTTCCAGGTACGGAAGTACATATCCTGCAACATCTCATCCATCATCCCCTCATTCTCCTCAAACTCCCTCACCCGGGCCTCGGAGGACAGCAACTTAGCAACGGCAACATCCCTCTCCGATCGATATCTCAAGCGGTCAGCCTGGAGAGTCCTCCTCATTTCCTCCATCTCTTCCTTTAGACTGGCCTGAGCAAGCTCTGCGGCCTCATGCCTCCCAGATAACTCCTCTACCTGCTCGAGATCCGCCCTCCGAACCTCGTCCACCGTAGCAATAGCTATGTCAATCCGCTCCTTGCAGGCGGCCTCCATCTTTCGCAACTCAGCCTTTCTAGCCTCCTCCATGGTTTTCTTTAGTCGTCGGGAGGCCGCCTCGTGCTGGGATATCTGGATAGCCTGATCGGCAAGCTGTTTGGCCTGATCAGAAACCTGTAGCCGCGACCGGATGTTAGCACTTCCGATTTCCTCCCCAGCCCTGGCCAGTCGAGCGTGATGCTCCATTAGCCTCTTGGTTTCCTCAGCCACCCGATCGATGCTTGCCTTGGCCTCGTTCCCCATGGTCACAATCCGAGTAGTAAGCAAATCGAGGTCTAACGACTTAGCCTCATCAAGCACCCGTACCATGGGATTGCGGGTAAGAAGATGCTCACGCGTGACCTCGTCAAAAGAGATATCCTGAAAATTCGGGTCTAGATCAGGGTGGCCGGCAAATGGGTTGCGATCCAAACCAGGACGGTCTATCGGAGTGACGGTTGGATTTTCGGACGGAGGGGGAAGGCATAAACTCAGTATCCTCCTCAGTCATATCATGGATGGGCTGGACTGGAGGCTGAGGGCCAGGAGAAGGTTCAAACGAAGATCGGCCCCTCTTCCTCTTTTGCATATCTTCCTCAATGACTCCAAGAAGGAGGCGATATCTAACTGCATCCCCAAGACGGCTAGTTAGCGGCTTTGGTTTGGCAGAAGCTTTGAGTAGCTTGTACTGTTCGAGGCGGTGCCGGATATCTGATGACTTGGCTGCCTTACCTGCTCCTGGAATAAAAACCAAGTGTTACGAACATACAATGATCCACAACTCAAGAAATATGTTAAGATAAAAAGAGTGAGAAGGCACATCTATTATACAAACCCTGCGGAAGAGTAGGATACTGCAATAAGTCCTGAATCTCATTCCAGGACGGAAGCGAACCATAAAATATTCCTAAGTCCCTATCATAAATGGAGTCTGCAGAAGTCAAAAGTTCACCTTGAATCGCTGGAGCCGCCGTAGCTGAAGAACTCTTAGAGAATGAATCGGCGCCATCCCCAGCCTTGCCAACCTCCTTTGCCTTCTCAACCAAAGCTGATCCTTCCTCCGACTCCCCAAAAGCTTGACGAAAAGCATCGTCCGTCCACTCATGAATCTCTCCCGCTTGCCCGGAGGTTAAGGCGCCAACGCCACTACCGCTCTGTCCATCTCCTCCTTCACCCTCATCTCTATCTTCCTCCACATCTTCCTCTCCCGGAGCAATTGGGCAAGTACTAGGAGAGGGACCATCAGACTTCTTAAGTTTCTTACGTCCAACAACGGGAGGCTTTGTAAAAGGTTCCCTCTTGCCACTCTTCACCGTGGCCCCTTCCTTGGCTTTGGCAGCCTTCTCCTCAGCCGTGTCTCTCTTCTTAACCACGGACTGGTATGGCAGGATCAAGTTGTGCTCCAGGAGAGTAGCATTCCTGATCAGGAAAGAAGCCGACCTGTCCCGTCCCGAAATGGCCTTTATTTCCGTAGCCATCTGGACCAGGGAATCACTCTCTACGACTGCAAAGCCACCTGTCGCTAGCAAGAAATAGAAGCATATCAGAAGGAGCACTGCAGTCGGAACAAAGAAATTGTAAATAAAGTTCAACTTACAGCCAGAAGTGAAGAGGCGGAAGGAGACAGAATCGTCCCTGATAAAAAACCATTCTTTCTTAAACATGGTGAACTTTGAGTATAAGTCCAAGACCGGTTTGAAGGGCACGGCTGCTTCTAAACTAACATACGGAGACCCCTTCTTGTAGCCTCTCAGATTATACAAGTATCAAATTTCCCGGTTAGAATGAGGGCGCCCATACCTCCTCTGGAAGATAATGAATAAGCACACCAGAATAGCGTAGGAATTGGGCTGGAGCTGGAGAGGGGCCACCTTCAGATAGGTAAGGAAGCTGACTATCCATGCATTGATCGGAGGAATGGCCCCACACATACAGTGGTATTTGCTGTAAGCAAAATATCCTTCAGAAGGGTCATATGGCATAACCCCCTCTCCCGGCAACAGCATGCGAGCCCTGTCAATCCCGAAGGAACGAGAGATGACATCAAGTTGCTCCTCCCTGAGGGAGCTAGGAAAACAATCGGGCGGGGAATTCAAGAGCTCCTGGGGGCCATACCCATCTACTAGCGATCTCGGAGCAGGCCCAGGACGTTCGGCCCGAACTGGGGGTACTATGGAGGACTCTGCTCTGTCCTTGGACTTTCGTTTATCGGATCGGATTTCCACTTTTTGAGACATTTTATCTGCATACACAAAAGCGAAAGACATGTTGTTAGTACAAGGAGTATGGAAATATAAGCAAGCAAGTGTATATAAGTCCGGGATTTCACTCATGATTCAAATACAAGTGTTCATTCGGCATTCCCAACACAACGGTTCATTCGGCATAGCTCATTCGGCATTCCCAACATAAAGGTTCATTCGGCATATCACAATCGGCATTCCCAATACAAGTGTTCATTCGGCATAAGGTCCACTCGGTAATAAATTTTTAAAGCTCATTCGGTAAAACGAAGTGGAACGGAAAAAAAATTCATTCGGTGGAAAGGAAGCAAACCACATTCGGCGAAAAGAACGCACCTGATTCGGCTCCAAGTTGATCCGGCGCTAAAATGATTCGGCACTAAGACGATTCGGCACTAAAATAATTCGGCACTTATGTGGTTCGGCTGTCTCGTATGATGGAGGTTGAACGAAGGCCCTAGGCCCCTACTTATAGGCGAGCACAGATGCGACCGGACCAACAGGTTCGACACGTGGGGCCGAATGAAAGTGCCTAGGCTGAATAATCTAAAACAAAGCGCGACATATGCAGGCATATTCCCCACTTTGGGGGGCAAATGTTGGGTGAATTCTCACCCAGGAGATCTCGAAACTAAAGAGCATCAGTTCCATTTGGGTTTGCCGACTCCATTCGTTCCATTCCATCCGGTACCCAAGCTCATCCGGTACACAGGCCACTACCGAACCACATCCCTTCGCTACCAGACCAACCTCTCTTTCGTGCTCGCCGAACCAACCTCCACCGGTCCATCTCCATTCCCATGCATCGTCGAACCAACATCTACCGGACCACCCATCACCGAACGACTCCCTGCCGAACCAACTACAACCGAAGCTCCATCTTTCACCACCCACTACCGGACCAACCATCACCGGATGGCTCCCCACCGGACCATTCACCATCAAACCAAGGCCTTGCCGATCCAAGATTGCCAGACCTGGTTGCCTCCGTCCAGGCCCGTCAGCTGCAATATAAATCCAAGACCCCTGCCTCCAGCCTCACTCTATAAATAGAGAGGCAGGGGTACAACAATGGCAGACAAGTTTGAGAGCTCAAGACGGAAGGAACTTTCAAACAACTTTCATATACTTGTATACAAAGCTTTGTACTTGTAATCTGAAAGAAAAAGGAGAATAACATATGAAGTGGACGTAGGCACGTTCTGGCCGAACCACTATAAATCTGTGTGTCTTTTACAATTTAGTCCTTGCTTTTCATATATTTGCGTAAATCACCCAAATCACTAGAAACAACACGAAATCAACTAATTCATACGACTTGGGGGTGTTTGCCCATTTTTTATGCAAACAAAATATAAATATTACATATGGTTATAATTCAACTTGTCTGATGCACATATATATATATTGGTGTGTATGCTGTTGAACTCTCTTATCCTATTTTTACTGACACAAGTCTTACTTAAATAATCCTATCTTTAAATTAGTCTTTTTTAATCGTAGGATTTAAACAAGATTAGTATGTTGTTTCCAGAATTTAGACTGTGAGACTTTATTAAAGCAAATATTAAATGAACTTACTGTAAAATAAGTAGCAGAGCAACTAAATCTTTATAAGTGAAGATATTAAACATTGCAAATAAATGTTTAGGAGTGAAACTTAAAACATCATGAAGGATTAGGATTTTTTAAAAATAAAATGACAATTTATAGAGCTGTGTATAAGTGCAGTTTCAAAATGTACTGTATTTACATATTGATCAAGTACAATTGAAGCTTGCATTGGTTTTGGATGAATTTGATTCCGGAGATAGTTTAGTTGTCGAGTATTGTAGGAAAATTACTATAGTGGATTGAATTCAATTTTGGTGGTGAGATTTGGAAATTTCTGTTTAGAACCCTAGTTATTTCTGGGCTGTGAAGAATCGAGCATATCTGCATGTATTGTGGATCGAGTTCAAAGCTCTTTTGGGGATGGATAGATGGTGTGTTGTTGGAGTCTTCACCGGATTTTGGAGGGTGATGATGGCCGGAGTTGTGAGTTGTTGGCGTTGACAGGTGAGGCACTGGAAGGGGGGCCCCGTTCCAGGTTTTGTTTAAAACTTGAATTCAAAATTCAAGTTGAATTATGGGTATCTGAGGGTTGAAGTGGGATGAGGGGTCACTGGTCGATGGGGGATGGCCATTGACGTTGACCAGAGATGGCCGGAGTTGGTGGTTAGGTGTACAGTGCAGAGGTGTGCATGTTGATGTATTTTGGTTGCAGGGTTTTGGTTGCTCGGGATGGACTCGGGTAAATGGGAAGAGGAACTCGAAGCAGGAGATGCATTTACCCGAAGTAAAATTAGTAGTAGCTCGGGTTTTTTTTTTAGTGTTTCAGGTTTTGTTTTTTTTAGCAGAGCCTGTTTTCAGGTTTTAAAATTTTAAAAAAATTTAAAATGCAATTTAAAACCTGAACTAAGTATAAGTTTAAACTGAATTTAAGTATAAAATTCAATTAGTTTAATTTTAGATTTGAAATAATTTAAATTTTGAAAATTTTATTTGTACTTAAGCTAAGACAGAAACCTGTTTTCCAGGTTTACTAAATTTGAAGTAAAAGTCAATTTCAAAACCAAAAGTCTGGAACTAAATTGAACCTGAAATATAATTTGAAATTCAATTAAGTTTTAAGTTTTAAGTCTTTGAATTAAATTTGAAATGCTTTTAGATTCAAGCTTGGTTTTAGACAAAAACAGAAACTGTTTTCTGTTTTTGGATTTAAAGGTAAAATTTCAAAATTAGTTAAATGGAGTTCAACTGGAAGTTTTAAACTTGAAATTTGAGTTAGAAGTCAATAGCTTAAATCTTGAATTTTGAATCATTTTTAAATTCAAAATTTTAGAATGTTTAAACAAAGACAGAAAACTGTTTTTCTGTTTTAGTTTAAAAGTAAACTTTAAAATGCAACTGAAATTTAAAAACAAGTTTAAAATCTGGAAAACAGGATTATGGAACCTGTGTTTGAATTTAATTTAAATCTGGAAACAGAATTATGAAACTCAAGTTGAATTTAATTTAAAACTAGAATTTAAAATTAGTTTTTAAACTTTTTAAAGTACATAGGAACTTTGGATTTGAATTTAAAACTATAAGTTTTAATTTATGAAATAAAGTTTAAATTCAGTTTTAAACCTGAAATTGGATTTTATGTCAGTTTTAAAAATAAGTTTTAAATTTAAATTTGTTTAACCATTTTTGGAAAAGGTTAAATGACTTGAATTTAAAAATGAAGATGGAAGTGTAAATAAAGTTTTAAATTTTTAAGTTTGAATCTGAAATGAAAATTTGAATTTTGTTTCAGTTTTGAAATTTTAAAAGAAATTTTAAAATTGAATTTTGTTTGAAACAAATTGTTTAAAATATAAGAAGAATGTTTCTTAATTTAGAACTTAAGAAATTGGTTTCATTTAAATTATTAAATTAATTTAAATGGAATATTAATTATGTAATTAATTAATAATGGGGATGATTAATTAAGTAATTTATAATTTTTAAATTTGATTAATTTAAGATTTGAGATTAATTAATTTAGGTTAATTAATCTATAATTAAAGATGATTAATTAAATTTTAATTAATGATTAAGATTTACTTAATCAAGTGATTAAAGATAATTAAGATTTTAATTAACACTTAATTAATTATTAATTAGGGATTAATTAAATTGTAATTAAAGATTAATTAATTGATAATTAATAATGATTAATTGAAGTAAATTCTTAATTAATCAATTAAGAAATGTTAATGAAGGTCATTAACTTAAGATTATTCAACAATTAATTAATGTGATTAATTTGATAATTAATTAGATTAATTAATTAATATTAATCAATTATTTAAGTTTAATTACTTAATGAAAGTAATTAATGAATTAATTACTTGGTGTAATTAATTTAATTAAGGTGATTAGTTTAGATTAATTAAGTTAAATTAATTTAAACATTTGTGGAATGTTGATAATTACTTTATGTGATTTATGGATTTTAATTACTTAGAGAAGTAATTAATTAATAATTACTGAATGTAATTAAGGATATTTACTATGGAAGTAATTTGAATTTAAATTACTTTGAAATTTATCAAGGAAAGTAATTAATTATGAGAAATTAAGTATGGGATGAGTAATTAAATTAGTTAATTACTGAATGGTTATAAATCATGGGTGATTAATATATATAGTTTAAATTGAAGATTAATTACTTATGTAATTAATTTATATTTAAGGATTGATTAAATGTGGTAAGAAATCATTAATTAGTTAATTAATTAATGATAAAATTTGGAATTGATTAATTAAGGTATAATTAATATTAAATGCTAATTACTTATTGTAATTAGAGATGGTTAATCAATAAGGATTAATTGAAATGAAATTTAAGATGATGATTTATAAATTGATTTGTAATCAATTGATGATTAAGTTAAGCAGGATTTTGATGATGAAGTAATTAATTTAATTTATTTTAATTTATTAGAGTTTAAGTAATTAATTTAATTCATTTTAAATTAATTATAAATGGTGTAATCATTAGATCATTGCTTATGTTTGATGATTAGTATTGATTGCCTGGTATGGTTTGTAATCTCAGTTATGAGATGAGTAATGTTATTGATATGGATGTATTGGTTGCTTTGGATGATAGTACGGATATCTGATTATGATATGAATTATCTGTTGATAATGATAATATTAATTATCTATTTGTGATGAATTATTTATCTGGGTATATTTAGATAATGAATTGAATTGTTTTAAACTTTAAAACAACTTGGACCTTAAAAGACACGCTTTGGTTTTCGATGAGACCGGGATCGGGTTTCCATATTTGGACATCCGAAAACCACATCGATTCCAAATAACGTTAGGTCGTTAACCCAATGAGGAGCGAGTGAAGACTCGAGGTGTAAGGGCTATACGTCAGTATAACTCTGTGGGTGATTCCGTAATGAGTTTGACGGAATAGTACTTATAGATTCGAGATGGTGATTCAGAGTGCAAGGGTTATTGTCGTTAACTCTGAGGGTGATTCCAAAATGAGTGTAACGAGATAATGCCTTCGGTTTCGTTCGAATCCGGAACGAACTTGTATGGATTGAATGCTTTCAGAACATCTTTAGGTGGACGATGAGCATTCTAAGTGATATGTCCTATAAAGGTAATCGTAGCCTCAAGCCTCATCAACCGGGAATGGCTAAAACAGGGGAGGTGCAGCAAAGCTTCGTGGGTAGCACCCACTTGAGAGCAAGATTTATCCCTGTCTAGAGGTCCCTTTATTATCGGCTTAGTGTTGCGGTTGCTGATCACAACTGCGGGGTTGTCTTGTTTGGAACTGTTCAGTAAGGAACGGGTCCGGCTTTGTGTTGCAGGGGATTGGGAGTAATACTCGGTACGGTGATCTAGGCCACGTACTGTGACGGGCGGTACCCAGTAGCCCAGCCATTGGTGGAATCCAAAATCCAATAAGTGCCAACGGTTTTGATTGTATTACCCACTTTTGTGGCTAGTAGCTGGAATTTAATCTTGTAACAATTTCGGCTATTTCATATTTACTTGAAAACCCTAGACACTATTATAATATCATCGGATTTCCTATCAAATGTTTTGGTTAGCGTAAGGTAAAAACTTTTCCATGTTTATGTGTTGGAAGTCTTACGTGATACCTTTTCTATTCAAAGGTTTTTCAAAGTTAAGCAACTTTAACCTGTTACTCACACCAGACCCATGTCTGACCCGGAGTTATTTTTGTTTTTCTATAACTCTTGGGTACTCAAATTTTTACGAGTAGCCAAGGGAATTCAGGTTAGGATTCGGAGTAGCTTTGACGTATTGTGGAGGAGCAAATGGAGCAGGAGGCTTCTGCGTATAGTTAAATAGTTTTTCGCTGTGTTGGTATCTCTGAGTGTCTTTTGTATGTATTGAGTTGTAATAACTAGACAGGTGTTTATAACTGTCTAGTATGTGTTGGATATGTCTGTGTAACTCTGATATTTGTTGTATACTATGTAATACTTATGTTATTAATAAAATTTATTCGTTCCGCTGTTGAGATTCTAGTGTTGTTTCTTCTTTCTCTTCTTTCTTTCTCTTTTCTATCCCTTTCTTTCTTAAGGATGATACGATTTTCCAGGAGTGGAAAGTCGGGTCGTCTCATCCATCCTCGTTCTTATAGAAATTCGGCCATACGTTGATCGGGCGTAAGACTGAAAATCTATAAGTACTTAGCAGACCCATTTTCAACACCTAGTGAAAATACTTGGAAAATAATTTTCTTGAAAATGTAGAAAGCAGTTTTAAAAATAGAGGAAATATTTTTGGTGAGAATGCTTTGGAAATCATCACCCCCATCCATGGTCGCAGTTACATTCCACGGTTACGTTGCCATCGCAGCAAAAGTTCATGTAACTGTAGGCACTCTGTGCCCCTCGATTACGCCATGGAACCCACGGTAGATCGCAGTTACATTCCAGTGTTACGTTGCCATCACAGCAAAAGTCCATGTAACTGTAGGCATTAGCACCCTCGATTTTCGCTGCCAAAAATGAAACTTCTCCACTCCCACATATGTCGCAGTCTACCGATGTAAAATCAAACATAGATTGTTGACTCTCAACAGCACGCACGACTTTCGCTATGTTACGGTAAGTCGCAGTCTACCGATATAAAATCAAACGTAGACTGTTGGCTCTCAGCGGCACACACGACTTTCGCTATGGTCTGCGGTAGATTGCAGTGACATCAAATTACACTGTCGCCACAGCATAACCTAAATGCCTTTGTAGGCCTCAGCGCCCTCAACTTTCGCTACACACTACACATAATCCTCAGAAACTAGCTTTGTCCGGACTCCTCACGGGATCAACATTAGAACCTCCCCCTTAGAGGCTCAAGGCGGTACCAACCTATGGTACTCCTAAGAAGTTCATTTCAAAGGAGCGCCTTTTTCTCCAGAGCCATTTTCAAAGCACTTTATACTATACACATATAGTATCTTCCAAATCATACATCTAGTATGAATCTCATATAAATCTCCTTTCTCAAAATCGATTATCCCAAAATCGATAATCCTTAAACTAGGCTTTTCAAAATCCAATATTGATTTTACCCAAAAATCAAAAGTCTTTCCAAATCCAAAGGTTCCCAAAACCTTTTCAAAATCATTCTCACAAGATCCTTTATATATATATAGATATATATAACTTTGAAAAATATTTGGATCATTTCAAACTTGTATAAAACCCTTTTTATACTTTAAATATTTTCTAAAACCCTTTAATTCTGGCTAGATTCAACAAGGGGAGATTTATCTTGTATAACATATATATATATATATAACTTTACCAAATCAAATATTCAAATTTGATTATTCTTTTATAAAGTTATTAACCATATTCCCTTTCTACCATAGAAATCCTTATTTCATCATATATTTCACAAAATATACGTTTCATTTCAAAAATCATTTTTCAGTTCTTATCCACAAATTCCCAGTATCAATTTCATTCAAACCCGTACGATGTACACATGTCATCCGTACGCAATACCAATTTGAACGCTCACTCGATCACACAATTGTTGAATATGCGCTTATATGATTTTTTATTTGATGATAATAAACATATATACATTCAGTTAAATGTATTTGTTAATATACTATTTTATTTTTCACAGATTAAATAAATATTTGCTGAATAAAATAAATAACACAGATTTTGAATTCAAACGAATATTTTATTCAAACAAATATTTATTACAATTTTGATAGTACATTTTCAAGCTCTCACTATAAGTATACATTTTCAATTACAATACATTTCTGATTACATCACAATTCATTTTTACATCTTCACCTCACTACATATCACTCACACTCGTATTTATCTTCAACTTCATTACAGTTTGAATCCAGCATCTGACCAATCTGCAAAAATATTCACTAACGCAGTAAAATTGGAAAAGAAATAGTTTTGCAATATAAAATAAAATATGGATTTTGAAAATATTATTTACCTCGGCTATTTGGGTTGTTCGTCATCATTTAAATTTGAATTCATCATACACGAACAGCTTGTGACATACACCGTGTATCACTGTATATGCCACAAGGCCGTGCACACCGAAATATACACTTGATCGATTCACAGGGACAAGTGAGCACAGGTCAAACCCAAATATGAGATTCAACTCAAGTGCAATAAAACAATGTCATTCAGCACAAGGTCAAATCCAAGCCGGATTCAACTCAGGTGAAAATTAGAAAAATAAACAAAATGCAAAGGTCAAGTCACTACTCAAGTCAATGCATCAACAAAAGTCAAGGTCGCAACAAAATGCAACAAAAGCAAGCCGAGGCTCAGTGGTGAACCAACAACAAAACTACATTGCAGACTAGTTCAGAATGACACAAAGACACAGCAGCGACCGAAGACAGCAAATACAACTCTAATGCAAACAGCCAAATGACAGTGCAAACAAGTACCAGATATAACATGAAACAACCCAATATATACATGCAAATTCAATAAGCAACTGAAGGCAATAGGTCCAGTTACAAAAAAGACCAAGTGCAGCATCAGGTCGAGCACGAAGGAATGTGAAAAAACAGAATTACTCACATATATGCAACATTTTTTATGTACTAATAAACTATGCAGTGAAGACAGCTACTACCACAATGAACCAGTGACAACAAAGGTCAAACACAAATGAAATCACATGGACAACATGTCATGAATGAACTAGCAAAGGCTAGCCACCAACATAACAGCAACACCAACAAGAAAAGGAGCAAACCAAATATGCAGTGCATGTTCAAGTACACAAGTGTTACAAGACACAGTGCATATATGAAGTACACAAATTCAATCCCAAAGCAACCAGTAATGACACAGCAACTACCATCAACTACGAGCACCTAAGTGACACAGTGAACCAGACAACAACACAAACCAGTGGCCACAACCAGAGGCAATATGCATCAGTGCACAATAAACTTCAAATGACTCAAGCAAATTATATCAAATAGCAACACCAATGAATGCCCAATGAACAGAGGCAAGAAAAAGGGATGCATGCAAGTACACAGTGAAATCGCCACAGTCTCAAACTCAAATGACAGACCGAACCAAGATATCAGCAACAACAACAGTAATAATACAAGAACAACATCATCAAGGAACCAGATCACAAAAGTGTTTGAAAATGCAGCAAATACTCAAGACAGTGCAACCCAAAATGCAAACTGCTAATACATGAGGAGTGACAATTTATAATGAACCAGAGTGCAACTTCAAAGATACTACGTGCACAACATCAAGCAAAGTCAATTTGAAGTCGTGGATAATCAGATAATGAATGGATTAACCGAAGTCAACAAAAACCACAGTCAAGTTACAGTGAGAAGTTGAAGCCGTGGGTATGATTCACGAAATCAAAAATGGCCTAAGTCAAATGAATTCAACACCGTGGTAACCACGTAACAAATTCAAAGCCGCAATACACAGTAAAGCCGAAGTCAGAATTCAATGGCAAAAAAAATACGTCTTTGAAAAAGTCCAAGCAAAGTAAAAGAGGAAAGTGTTTGTCGTATCAACCAAGAAAAATTGAACGTTTCATAATCAAAGCCGTGTGCATTAATTCAGGAAAGAATGAAATAGGAAAGTACAGAATTCATACAAATGCAACACCCAAATCATCATCGGCATGTGTGGAAAAATCGATCGAGTTCAAGCACTAAAATCCCAATCGTCGTCATCGGCAATTTAAAAGGCATCAGAATTCAAGCAAGCATCAAACCAGAAAACAAAAGGAGAAAATCATATACCGAATCGAAGTCGAACTCCATCAACTCGAAGTAGCCAGAGAGAGAGCAACAAGAAATCGATCGAGAAAGGCAACTCTCGAACAACCACAGATTCGATCGAAATAAATTGGCATTCGAAAGCCCTAATCTGGATCGAGAACAAAGCCCTAAATTCAAAAGGAGGAACGAACGACAGAACGATTGCCATTTTCCCAAAGAATAAAAAAGGATCGGGTCGAAATAATAAAGGGGGCCGGCAAATGAATTTTTAGGGTTTTTTAAATAAGGGCTTTAGTTTTAAAATAAGGGTTTTATCTTATTATTTGTTTTAAATTTGTTTTTAATTTTAAATCTCTTTTCAAACTGTTGTATTTGCTAGTCGTGTGACAAGGGGACAAGCTACGTGGCGTAGCCTGAGAATTCGCAACTCAGTGGCTGAGTTGTGGCAGGGTTGAGCGTAGAGTTAGGTTAGTCAGTAGCGGGTGTCGCGAGTTTACGTGTGTAAGCGTGTGACTATCTAATTTCTAGTAGAAACCTTGGGGGCAGCACGTAGGCACGTTTTTGCCGAAGCTGGATAAATTCTGTGTCGTTCTATTTCTGCATTTATTATTCTGCTTTTATTCGTGCTGCTACTATTCTGTGATCTGTGTTGAAATTATTTTATAAGCTTCCGCAATTAATTTTTATAATTTATACTATCACCCTATTCTCCCTCTCTAGGGTGAAATCGATCCTACAAGTGGTATCAGAGCTAGGAATAGAAGTCAATTTTTTTATAAAAAAAATTCATTTTTTCAAAAATCAGTTTTTGTTTAAAAATTTGAATTTTTAAAATGGCTTCTTTTAACAATGCTTTTGCTGATGGTCAGTCCATAGTTAGACCACCAATGTCCAATGGTGAATATGCTTATTGGAAAAATAGAATGAAAATTTTTCTGAAAACCATTGACGCTTGGAACATTGTTGAGATAGGTTATAGAGCACCAACCATAATTGTAGATAATCAGGAAATGGATAAACCGATGAATCAATGGACAGAACTAGAAAATAAAATACAAAATGCTAATGCTAGAGCTATGAATTCTATTATCTGTTCATTGGATCAATTTGAATTTAATCGTGTCTCACATTGTCTAACTGCACAGGAAATATGGCACACACTAGAAGTGACTCACGAAGGAACATCTCAAGTCAAAGAATCTCACCTTGCCATGCTAAGCAGCGAATACGAGAATTTCACAATGGAAAAAGAAGAAAATGTCAAAGAGATGCATGGACGACTTTCCAATATCGTATACAAATCAAAAGCCCTTGGAAAACCATATACATAGTTGGAGATAGTCCAAAAAATACTCAGAGTCCTTCCACGAAGTTTTGAAGCCAAAGTGACTGCCATTCAAGAATCAAAAGATTTGAAACAAATGAAAGTCGAAGAACTCATTTGAAATCTCACTGCTTATGAGCTAGAAATGAAATTCAAGGAAGAACGTGAAGAAGGTGATACTCGAAAGAAATCAATAGCTCTTAAAGGAACAACAGAAAGTGATAGTGATGATAATGATGATGGAGCAGCGGAATTGGAGCTGATAATAAAGAAAGTCGAAAGGTGGAATTACAAATACGGAAATTCAGCTCTAAATCGAAAATTGAAAAGCAGAATAAATAAAATATTGGACAATCCAGAAGAACAAAAGATCATCTGTCATAGGTGCAACCAACCCGGACACATCAAGCCCAATTGTCCTCAAAATCGACGCGACTTTGAAAAGAAATCAAAAAGGAGAAGTTTTGCTGCCACGTGGAATATAAGTGATGAAGATAATCAAAGTGCTAACAGTGAGAATGAAAAAGCAGACTTGTGTCTTCATGGTGAAATAGCTGACAGTGATGATGACGAGCCAAGTGAGGTATCAAAACTTTCTCATTCAAAATTACTTATATATTTCCACGAAGTGAATGGATGTTTTGAACGACTTAGGGAGAAGTATGCCAAACTTGAATCACAAAAAGATACTTTGATAGATTTAAATAAACAACTTGACCAATTAGTTAAAACCTATCAAAGTAGGATCCCCAAGTGTGATAAGTGTCCAACGTTCGAAGAAGAAATCAAAAAATCAGAAACTAATATAAAATCACTTGAAAATGAAATTCTGATTTTGAAAGAAAGTGAAAAAACGAGGAGAGAGAACTCTATTAAAAAGTGCACACAATTGTTAAACGAAAATGAATCTCTCAAAACACAAGTCCAACAATTGTCGACGACCTTAGATAAATTTTCAAAAGGTGAAAAATCGTTGAATATGCTATTAGGAAAGCAAACTGGTAATACGATTAGACAAGGACTTGGATATAGTCAATCTGAAAATGTTGAAAGCGACATTAATCAAGAAAATTCCATGTGCACAATTTGTAGAAAATATGGACACGATCACAATAATTGTTGGTATAGACCCAAACATGTGAAAATCATACCAATTTGGGTTCCAAAAGGCACAAATATAAAATCTCTCAAAGTTAAACAAATTTGGGTGCCAAAAGGAACATATATAAACAGTTTTGGGTCTACACAAAATTATTTTTCTAAATATTCTGCCACTAACAACTATGGACCTATAAAAAAAATAGGTCACAAAAATCTTTTCCCGTGTAGGTGTGGTGGCAGGCTAAGGAACAACAACAGTGCTTTTTGGATTTTTGGCTGTTCCAGAAACACAACGGGCGACAAAGCAAAGTTCCTTAGCCTATTATAAAGGTGACAGAATCACAATGGATAAACAACGAAAAATATCGTAAAGGTAAAATAGGTAATGGTATATTTATTTGAACGATATATTAAATGTGATAATCTGCACCATATTCTGAATCAGCCAATATCGAGATGATGAAAAGATGATGACTTTGATTCTGATTTATTCAAAATAGTTGGCCAATTATATTTATGCAAAAACACTAATCTTTGAATTACTTCATACATATTTGTTTGGATCAAATATTGTGTTTTGTTGGATGGTAATGCATTTGGTTATAATTCGGCTAACTCTATATTCACAGTTTTTGATTATTTACACGGCTTCAATTCAAATTCAAAGAATGTCATTTAAATTATTGTTGAAATTGAGTTTGACATTTTTTAATGCACACTTCATGATCTGGTCTATCAAATATAGTTAGTGATATTTTGGAGTGAAAGAGAAATTCAGATGCAGATTACACTGGTAATCTAGTTGATAGAAAAATTACTAGTTGAACGTGATTTATGGTGAGGCATTTAGTAACTGCATCGTTTTTCAAAGAAAATATCTGCATATTTTTCATTACAAATAATTTTTCAATTAGCAGAATTTTTTCTCATATAACCTCTCCAAGAAAATCATTTTTGACCATATTTTCAGATTAATCATTTTTATTTGATTTTAAATGACAAATTTTTGACTAATTCGATCCCCTACTAATTATCAAAAAGATAAATAGTGATTGAAAAGGTGATAAGTGTTGATATTTAACATGCATTACTCAGGAGAGTATATTTGGAAAATTTCTTTAGGAATTCAAACAAGAGTTATAAAACTTTTTGTTGGGTAAAGATTCCATGACCATTTCTATATCTATCATATTTCTATCTACCATTATTTATCAAAACTTATATATAGTTGGTCGATATGTGGTACTAAAATCAGGGATCATTTGTTTTTCATTTCATATTTTTTTGTAAAAATAAATAAATTCCAAAGTATTCACTCTCATTTAAAAGTCCTCACGGTTATGCATGGGTGAATTACTTGGATTTTTGATTATGTGCTTCCATGCTCATTTAAAAGTCCTTATACGGTTATGCATGTATGGAACGCATATCGAAATTAATTGATTAAATAGACAAGTTGATTCTAATCCCATTTAAAAGTCCTCATGGTCATGCGTGATTAGAAGATACTTGATTTCATTTAAAAAAAATTAAATTGGAATACTACTAATCTCATTTAAAAGTCCTAACGGTTATGCATGATTAGTAGATATTCAAATTCCTGATATAAATGTACCACAAGTTGATACAATTGTATGATTTTATATTAGAACATCATTTCCATTCTTTCTAAAAGTGGAATATGCGCCTAACAAGGGTAGTTATGATTTTTGTTTGATTTTTATTGAAGTTTAATATTTATATTCAATTTGAGTTTAATGTTGGATTAATATTGATCATTTTATCTCTATTTTCTCTAACACTATCATTCTTTTGCTGATAACAAAAGGGGGAGAGAAAAGTTAAGATTTTGTCAAATACAATCAAGCAAAGGTCAAATATTTTCCATTTGCATCTAGGCTCATTTGCATATTACTTAATTGTATGCATATTTGAAGGGGAAGCTTTGTGTAGAGAGGAAGCTTTTAAATAGGGGGAGCAATTAGAGCATATCAATGATAAAATACATTTAATATATTCAAAATCTTAAATATATGTTTGTTATCATCAAAAGGGGGAGATTGTTGAATATGCGCTTATATGATTTTTTGTTTGATGATAATAAACATATATACATTCAGTTAAATGTATTTGTTAATATCCTATTTATTTTTCACATATTAAATAAATATTTGCTGAATAAAATAAATAACACGGATTTTGAATTCAAACGAATATTTTATTCAAACAAATATTTATTACAATTTTGATAGTACATTTTCAAGCTCTCACTATAACTATACATTTTCAATTACAATACATTTCTGATTACATCACAATTCATTTTTACATCTTCACCTCACAACATATCACTCACACTCGTATTGATCTTCAACTTCATTACAGTTAGAATCCAGCATCTGAGCAATCTGCAAAAATATTCACTAACGCCGTAAAATTGAAAAAGAAATAGTTTTGCAATATAAAATAAAATATGGATTTTGAAAATATTATTTGCCTCAGTTATTTGGGTTGTTCGTCATCATTTAAATTTGAATTCATCATACACGAACAGCTTGTGACATACACAGTGTATCACTGTATACGCCACAAGGCCGTGCACACCGAAATATACTCTTGATCGATTTACAGGGACAAGTGAGCACAGGTCAAACCCAAATACGGGATTCAACTCAAGTGCAATAAAACAATGTCATTCAGCACAAGGTCAAATCCAAGCCGGATTCAACTTAGGTGAAAATTAGAAAAATAAACAAAATGCAAAGGTCAAGTCACTACTCAAGTCAATGCATCAACAAAAGTCAAGGTCGCAACAAAATGCAACAAAAGAAAGCCGAGGCTTAGTGGTGAACCAACAACAAAACTACATTGCAGACTAGTTCAGAATGACACAAAGACACAGCAGCGACCGAAGACAGCAAATACAACTCTAATGCAAACAGCCAAATGACAGTGCAAACAAGTACCAGATATAACACGAAACAACCCAATATATACATGCAAATTCAACAAGCAACTGAAGACAATAGGTCCAGTTACAACAAAGACCAAGTGCAGCATCAGGTCGGGCACGAAGGAATGTGAAAGAACAGAATTACTCACATATATGCAACATTTTTTGATGTACCAATAAACTATGCAGTGAAGACAGCTACTACCACAATGAACCAGTGACAACAAAGGTCAAACACAAATGAACTCACATGGACAACATGTCATGAATGAACTAGCAAAGGCTAGCCACCAACATAACAGAAACACCAACCAGAAAAGGAGCAAACCAAATATGCAATGCATACACAAGTACACAAGTGTTACAAGACACAGTGCATATATGAAGTACACAAATTCAATCCCAAAGCAACCAGTAATGACACAACAACTACCATCAACTACGAGCACCTAAGTGACACAGTGAACCAGACAACAACACAAACCAGTGGCCATAACCAGAGGCAATATGCATCAGTGCACAATAAACTTCAAATGACTCAAGAAAATTATATCAAACAGTGACACCAATGAATGCCCAATGAACAGAGGCAACAAAGAGGGATGCATGCAAGTACACAGTGAAATCGCCACATTCTCAAACTCAAATGACAGACCGAACCAAGATATCAGCAAAAACAACAGTAATGATACAAGAACAACATCATGAAGGAACCAGACCACAAAAGTGTTTGAAAATGCAGCAAATACTCAAGACAGTGCAACCCAAAATGCAAACTGCTAATACATGGGGAGTGACAATTTATAATGAACCAGAGTGCAACTTCAAAGATACTACGTGCACAACATCAAGCAAAATCAATTTGAAGCCGTGGATAATCAGATAATGAATGGATTAACTGAAGTCAACAAAAACCACAGTCAAGTTACAGTGAGAAGTTGAAGCAGTGAGTATGATTCACGAAATCAAAAATGTCCTAAGTTAAATGAATTCAACGCCGTGGTAACCACGTAACAAATTCAAAGCTGCAATACACAGTAAAGCCGAAGTCAGAATTCAACGGAAAAAAATACGTCTTTGAAAAAGTCCAAGCAAAGTAAAAGAGGAAAGTGTTTGCCGTATCAACCAAGAAAAATTGAACGTTTCATAATCAAAGCCGTGTGCATCAATTCAGGAAAGAATGAAATAGGAAAGTACAGAATTCATATAAATGCAACACCCAAATCATCATCGGCATGTGTGGAAAAATCGATCGAGTTCAAGCACTAAAATCCCAATCGTCGTCATCGGCAATTTAAAAAGCATCAGAATTCAAGCAAGCATCAAACCAGAAAAAAAAAGGAGAAAATCATATACCGAATCGAAGTCGAACTCCATCAACTCGAAGTAGCCAGAGAGAGAGCAACGAGAAATCGATCGAGCAAGGCAACTCGCGAACAACCACAGATTCGATCGAAATAAATTGGCATTCGAAAGCCCTAATCTGGATCGAGAACAAATCCCTAAATTCACAAAGAGGAACGAACGAGAGAACGGCCGCCATTTTCCCAAAGAATAAAAAATGATCGTGTCGAAATAATAAAGGGGGCCGGCAAATTAATTTTTAGGGTTTTTTAAATAAGGGCTTTAGTTTTAAAATAAGGGTTTTTATCTTATTATTTGTTTTAAATTTGTTTTTAATTTTAAATCTCTTTTCAAACCGTTGTATTTGCTAGTCGTGTGACTAGGGAACAAGCTACGTGGCGTAGCTTGAGAATTCGCAACTCAGTGGCTGAGTTGTGGCAGGGTTTTGAGCATAGAGTTAGGTTAGTCAGTAGCGGGTGTCGCGAGTTTACGTGTGTAAGCGTGTGACTATCTAATTTCTAGTAGAAACCTTAGGGGCAGCACGTAGGCAGGTTTTTGCCGAAGCTGGGTAAATTCTGTGTCGTTCTATTTCTGCATTTATTATTCTGCTTTTATCTGTGCTGCTACTATTCTGTGATCTATGTTGAAATTATTTTATAAACTTCCGCAATTAATTTTTATAATTTATACTATCACCCTATTCACCCCCCCCCCCCTCTAGGGTGAAATCGATCCTACAACAATTTCTCTTCCGAACTAGTATCGTCCACCCAACTTCCTAGTGCGGACGCATATCTGGTTTTTTATCAAAAACCGTCATTCTCCTTGCATAGCTATAACTATGATAGAGAATATCCAGAACCAATCAACAATCCATATCCAGGTTCGCCTTCGAAAATCGAGTGGAAAATCCCAACTTGGATCGATATAACTATCTCGAAATTCTGTGCCCGAATCTGGGTCAAATCACTATGCAAATAGAATAATATACGTACATCCTACATATTCATCTTTATTGATTATTAGCCAAATCAATTCTCTTATCTATTCACATTCATTTTAATTATATTACTTGATTCGCCATTGCTTCAATCCCATTTGGATTATCACCTCAATTCTTATCTTAAATGGATATTTAATCATAAACAGTTTGCACTCTGACCAGCTTAAATTTTGAAAATAGCTTGAATTTTTTTAAAATAAATAAGTAGTTGAAAAATAATTATTAGTTTGTAAAATAGTTAAGTATTGATAAAATAGTTGGAAAGTAGTTAAATAGTTATAAAATAGTTAGATGATTGCAAAATAGATGTAAAATAGTAATTAGTTATAAAGTAGTTGAAAATAGTAATTAGTTTATAAAACAGTTAAAAAGATTGTTAAATAGTTCCAAAAATAACTATAAAATAAGTATAAGATAATCTGGCTTTAAAAAGAAAGGTTGTATAGTAAATAGTTTGTAAAAATATATATTAAAACAATTTATTTTGAAAATAGTCCAGAGCCAAACTGTTTATTTGCCAATCTCCATTCCCATCAATTCAATTTAAATTTCCACATCCATTTAAATCGACCCAATTCCAATTAAAATAACTTCAATTTCCTTTGAAATTGATTTAACCCCAATTCAAGTTGAATTTATCCTTAATTCCTTTTCTAAATTCAAATCAAATTCCATTTGAATTTAATTATTCAACTTTAATCACAATTTCAATTCATATCAATTCCAGTTTGAATTAATCCCAATTCCCGTTTGAATTTGATCTCATTCAACTTCAATCTCATTTCAAATTAATCAAATTCAGATTTTTCCGTTTGAATTTTTTTATACTTATCCATCTTCAATCATAATTCCAATTAATTCAAATCAAATTCATTTTGAACTAATTTAATTCAATTCAAATTTCAAATTTAAACCATCCCGAATTATATAAATTCGAGTTAAATTTTTAGATGTTGATTTAATCCTTTAAATCAAATCAACTTATCTCTTTAAACCATTTAATTCTGGATCCAAATTCCATTTTATCTTACTAATGGATTAATTACCATACCCCATTTCTTCATTTATTTAAGCAATTCCATTTTCAGCTAAAGATTATTAATAACAATAGGATGGTATTATCCAAAATATTTTTAAAACATCCATCCATTTTCAATTTCTAGATCTCAAACCCATTTTGAGATCACACAAACTCCCAATTTAAATTAACCATTTAACTTCCCAAGTTAAATTCCAATTTCATCTTGAAATTTCCAAATCAAATTGTTCATTTAAACTTATTTAACTTCCTCCGAGTTAAATTCCATTAAACCCGTTAACCTTACCCAAATTTGAATTCTCCATTTCAAATTCATTTTTTTCCACTTATAAGTTCAAAAACTTATTACTTTGAATATCACATCTCATTCCAAATTTAAAACTCAACATTTAGAGTTTATTTCAAATTATCTTTGATGCTATGTATATTCCTCATATATACATATTATTTTCTTTACACGCTAAGTTATCCTTAAATTTTAAACCACTCTTGGTTTTCAATCCAAAACAAATTCCTTTAAACCTTCAAACAACTCTTGTTTGGATCAAGCTCTCTCATTCAAATAATATTATTTATTATTCCTTTTAATAATTGGGAAACAAATTTCAAATGTTTTTAAATCATTCAAACTTCACAATTTAGATCATCTTCAGTTTCAATTCATAAGTCATACTTGCCTAAATGTTTTGCTTCCCTAAAACATTTCATTATGCTTACTCATTTATACACATTATATTATTAAACACAACAATGATAATAACCAAGGAAACAATTCCATTATTATCTTTTTCTGAAATTCTTTTCCAAATTCAAGATTTTAATTTCAGTTTGAATCCATTTCAAACTTATCTTTATATAATTTCAATTTGGTTGTATTTCTATTACCACTTAATTTAATTCCAATAATTTAACAACCAATTACCTTAATATTTATTAGAAGGAAATATTACTTTATATATCAAAATATGTTCTTATATAAAATTATTTAAATCTTTATATAAGAAAATAACAAGTATGCTCTCATATATGTATATACACTCAACTCATTCTAGGGTACCATTGACCCTATCCTTAATGAGTAATCCCACCATAGCCAAGGTTCTCGCTAAACATGCTATGATACCAAACTGTAACGACCCGGAAATTTCGATCCAGAAAATTCCAGATAGTTGGGAAAAGAAGAAAAGAGATAGAAGAAAAAAAAAGAACAGAAACACCAACATCTCACATTCCCCGCGGACAAAATATAATATTAAATAAAATAACAGTTTTACAAAAAGAACTGTATCAGTACATTTACATTTTTATACATCAGAGTTACAACATTTACACAACAATGGACATTTTAAAATAACATGTCCTATATATACTACTATATATCACAGCGAAAACACTCCCGACGTTCCTGCCATCCAGCTCGCCTACTGAGCTCCAGAACGTCCTTACCTGAAAATCTGTAATACTCGGTCTGACCCGAGCATTACATCAAAGTAACACCCGGGTCAGGCTGGAAACTAGCGTGAGTAAATCCACATAATGTGAAATACCAAGTTGTAGATCTCACTTAGATATCAGAGTAACTCGTACTTACCTATGAGTTCCTAACTGTTTTTAAGTCAATTTCTTATAACAGAGTAATATCAAAGAATTATTACTCGGGTCAAATGTTCATGATACCTAATTTACTCCATTCTAGCCTGTTTGATACCACACAACAAATCTATAAAAAAATTGAAGATTACTAATCGAAGTGATTTCGGGTATTGATACCCGACCTTGGTCTCTTTGAATTCAGTGTCATCTTAATCCCACTTTTTAAGTGGATCCAAAACAATTTAAAATACAGGTTCTCATATTTTCACAGCAAATCAATTATCGATAGATAACTTCACAATATCACCGTCTAAACCATCATATCATATCACAATACATCACCACCCTATATCAGGGATATTCAGACAAACTGAGGTATTCAATTCAAATCTATCATCTATAGGTATGATTAATTGTCAAACAATTCTTAATTAATTTAATTTAATTGCTTTTTATAAATTAAATTCATTATCTTAAATCCTGCTTAATTAATTATTAATCATATGTCTCTCCTTTAATTAAATACATTGATTAATTAACCTCTAATTAATCGTATTAACCATTCCTTAATTTATTACACAAATCACCCTTTAATTTATTTCATTTGGTACTTTATCCCAAATTACTTCCTTTAAGTAATTATCCTCTAATTACTTCTATTAAGAAATTTTCCTTTATTAATTATTTCCAGAAACTATTCTTTAATTACTTACCCTAAGTAATTACACTTTAAAAATTCACCAAGAATTTTACTTAATCAATTTCTTTTCATAATTATCCTTAATTAATTAACTAATTAATCATTTTGAATTAATTACATTAATTAATTATTACTTAAGTGATTATACTTTTATTACTTATTAATAAGACTTCATTAATGAAGATAAACCATTTACGTAATTAAACACTTACCTAACATTAAATTGGATGGTTGAAAATAATTTATACAAACATTTGCGAAAACTCTTATAAATTAAAGTATAACTATTCTTACCTTTATCACCAGTTAATTCAACATCATTTTTCTTATACTTAAAAACACATAGTAATCTAATTACAAAATTAACTTAACATAATTACTTTAAAATTTACCAATTTAAACTATTTAACTTTTATTTTTAGATTTGAAACTGGTTTATTATTATTAATTATTTTAAATTTTCTTTCGAAACCTTCCTGTTCAAAAAATCCAACTCGAAGCAGTACCAAAAAGAAAACCCAACAACCCACAACTTCTCGAAACAAAATGCTCATTAATCCAACTCGTGCCAAACTACAATCTCCCCCGTGCAATCCGTATGAGCAACTCGAGAAAACCTCTCTTTCCAAATCAAACGAATACAGCAGATAAACAAACATACACCATGCACATGTACGGCACCTTCGTTGTCTCTCCGACCATCTTCCCGATCTCACCAAGTCGTCGACCGTATCACCAAACCCTTTGAACACCCAGTTCGTCGTAGCAGCCAGAAATACAAAATCGAGCTATTCGACCAAAAACTGGACCTAGCCGATCATTCAAAACTTCGTCGCTCCACCACCACCAGCCACTAGAACCTTCGACCTTTCGTCTGAAGCTTCGCCGAACATCCCTCGACCTTTTTCCCCTATCGGGATAAAGCCTGAAACACCTTAGACAGAGTGATTGGTTCGAGAACGATGACGAAACCAACGTGTCTTAAACCCTAAATCGATCCCATTAACCATCATCGATGATCGGAAATTTAGTCGAACATTTTCCCTTACATCCCTGGCCTATCACCTACCTCTAGCCCCAATGTCGATGTCACCGACCATCTTGATTGCCTAAAATTTATGAAATACCAAAGCTCGGCCATCTTGCTAATTCACATCAACCCCAAGCGTAAAAAAACATCAGATTTTCCCAAAAATCAACTTATTCAAATACAATTTGATTCAAATGATCAAAGCTTAGAAATTTAAGAATCAAATTCTGGACTAGTATTTTTTTTTTGTACTGTTCATTCTTATCAGAAATAAATACTTAGTATATGTACCTGGAAAAATTTTAAAAGTTTAAATCTAGTAGATACACACAAATTTATTTTAAAGATCAAATCATAAAATTGTTTATATCATGAGTTATAGATTTTTAAACATGTTTTTTTTCCTATTAAAACCAAACAGAGGCTAATTATTTATATATACTCAGTCCTGCACTTGTGTATAAATTCAATACTTCAACTATTTTCCAGACAATACTCATCCATGCATATCATAATCTCAACATTTCTTCACAGATTATATCATACATTAAACAATTCAAGATTTCTAGCTTTAAATCTTTTGTTTACTCACCTTAGATTCTGTTTGAATCAGAGGAATTGCTTTTGAACTGGAATTTGTTCTGTACTTGAATTTGATTTGCACTGCCTTGGGTTAGGACTGAAACTTGAATTTGATCTTGTTGGGATGATCCTTGCTTCAAGTTCCAGTTGTTGGATTAGGATCTGAAGCTTTCTTATCTTGCTTCAGTTAACAGGTTGAACAGATTTTGATTTTATTGTTAGTTTGATTGATTTTTTTTGTGAGTAGAAGAGGAAAGTATACATCCTGAATTAATCTATACATTTCAACTAAAATAAAACAGTGACACTTGTCTTTTCATATTTTATAAAAGCTACAAATGTTGGTTTCATAAATCACACAACTTGCAAATGTTTAGAGCTCTAAATCATATCTTATGTTTTTGTTAATGTATATCTTTAAATTTATTTGTGTATATATATATATATATATTGTAAGTGTTATACTCACTATTTACCTTCATACTTATGTATGTATATATTTAAAGAAAGTATGAATCTTAATTGAATTTTACTTTAAACTTTGATCTTTAATACTTTAGCAAGTAAATATATACATATACTACCTTTATTATAGTAAAAATATAAAAATTTATTTTTAATAACCTTGAATATAAATTTTGAATTTGAACCATAGCTAACCATTTACAATATACATGTATATATACATATAATAGAGAACATATTTATTTGTAAAAGATAAAATTTTGCCAAATTGAATAATTATAAAAGAAGATCATTAGACAAATATTATCCAATTTCAATAATTATAACAGAGGATTATCAAATAAATACCTATCCAAATATTAACAATTCGGCATTTATTATAGTTCAAATTCATCTATATGCATATCCAGATATATATATCAGAATTTTATCTGTTCAATTTACAAATTAGTATTTTGATAAATCTAATCATGTTATCTTCAAAGTAACAGATGCCCTAAAATTCGGGTTATCACATTGCTTGCTTGAAGTCCTATCCCTTCCAAAATGTTTTAACGACTTGCAATAATATTTTTCTTGATAGATAAAGATTCCATTTTCTAATTATTTAATTTGTAGATCCATAGGAAGTTTAATTCTTCCATATGTGACATTTCAAATTCCTTAGTAACTCCCCTAATTTTGATAAGATTATTCAGAAGATTTAATTAGATAAACTAAATAGAATAATGTAAATGTTAAGTGATAAGTGATAAGTGATAAGGGGTTGAGATTTAAATAAACTTAATTAAGGTCGTTCCTGATAAGGTAATTAATTGGCTTAAGAATGGTTTTTGGTTAATTAAAATTACATAAGGGTATATTAGGAATTTGCCGCCCATAACCCTTACCCTTATTTTTTTCCTGCCTTTTTACTTCCCATTTACGTCGTTTTGTAAAAAAAAACTAAAAAGGGGAGCCGGCCATAATCAAGAGAAGAGAAATTAAAAGCTAGAGAATCAAGCTTAGGGGATATCAGTCTTAATCCAATCTCCTTATCTAAATCTAGGTGAATAATAATTCCATTTCTATTTTTTAGAATCATATGTTTTTGAGTTTAAGTGTAAATTCGTTTTAATGGTGAATTGGATGATGATATGCTAGAATATTAATTTATTGAATTTAAATAAGATTGTTTAAAAGAAATTCTACACGGTTTTAGGGTAAACCCGATATATGTTGATGTTTAAATGCAATGGAAAATTTTTGTCTTAAGTAAAACATGATTTTGGAGTCGGGTTTCAAATTTGATAATTTTCCAAGCTATGGAAAGATTATTAATAATTTTAGAAGGAAAATATGGTTATTTGGGTTTATAAATTTATTTCAAAAAATACATTAAGAATTTTGCTCTGGAATTTTGATATGTTAGATAACATGATTAAAGTGCATTTCAGGAATTTTTAGGGATTTTTCCAAAGTGATTTGCTATGCAAATTAAATTATTTTAGAAGAGGGACTTCTTTGAAGTTGGTTTTGATTAATGGAAGGGCTTATTTGATTAACTTAACTATGGTTTAGATCTAGAATTAGCAGCAGTTATTTTAATAAACAATTTGAAAAAAATTAAGGCAACCAATCTGGTGTTTACACATGGCAGGTTAGTTAGAAAAGGTTTACTTTAAGTAGTATTAAACTAGGTTTACACTGAAAAGTCGGTTCCACCTTCTTTAGAGGTACCTTTCGACTCAAATCTTTCGCCTTCAACCCAATCGAAACCTACAAAGTCGAAACTAAAACACAAAGTATTACAAAAATGGTACGCAGTGGATTGGAGAAAGGTGAAAGGTTAGGTGTTGAAAGCATAGCTTTCGAAGGGGTCGCTGCCTTGGTTTGTTTTTAAAAGAGAAGCGCCTGCCTTTGTTTTGTTCAAGCCTTCAAAGGAGTCGAAGCATAGGGTTTCGAAAGAGGTTTTAAAAAGGTTTCAAAAGGGTTGCTACTAACATAAGTTTGCTTTCGAATGGGTTCCTTTACTTATGAAAGAATGCTTTTGAAAGAAGGGGTTCCGACCCAATCGAAACACTGTTTCCAATCCTTAGACTTTCGAAGGTATTGAAGTTATCAATGCATTCGAAGGGTAGTGTTTGCTTTAAAAATGTTTTAAGTCACTTCATAAATGCTTTCAAAAGGGTCCAAGGGTTTTGAAGGTAATGGCTTCAAAAGTGGTTTCAAAGTAGTCCTTCAATGTTTGTTTAAATGGTTTAAAGCTTTCGAAAGGATGGTGCTGACGCCATTATGTTTTCCCTAATGTTTTTATACAATAAAGGATAGTTTCGAAAGAGATGCTTTCGCAATATTCACTTTGATCCAAATAATAATTTAAATGTAAACCTAATGGTTTTGAAAGGGGGATTTTCAACAATTTCGGAAGGGTTACTTCCAATGGCGTCGAAAGGGGTATTTTCAACTGGTTTCGAAGCTATGCTTCTAAAATTAAATGTTAATACTTTAATACAATCAAAAGGTTTTGAATGGAAGGTTTTAAAGTATTAAAAAGGCAGAAGCCTAATATTTTAAAGAGAGATTTTAAGGCTTTCGAAGGAGGTCCTCCAATGAAGTCAAAAGCTAGGTTTCGAAGGTTTCGAAAGGTTTTATAACACAAACTCATTTTTAAAAGGAAAACCCATGGATAAATTAAAGGAGTTTTGAAATGGATTTTAGAAGAAGCTTTCCTAGATGAACTAATAGGTAAAAGGGGTTAACCAAGTTTTATATTAAACCCACAGGAGTAGTATTGTTACGTTATTATGCTTGCTTCTTCAAATATAAGTATATTCACAATATAATGGACACATAACTGCATTTTGGGGATAAAGGGTAGAAAAGATAGCTAGGTTGACCCAGTAGTGAATATAATTTAAGTTATCTCTTGAATGAGTAGAACTGCATTCAGGAGGTCAGGAAGACCAGAATATAGGATGTTAAAATATTGAAGGAAGATATTGGCAAGGGGCAATAAGCTCTAAGTAAGACCATGAAAACTGTGTATAGGAAAAGATATTGGCAGGGCCAATAGGTTCATAGTTATCCCATGAGAACTATGTATAAAGGAAGTTGTACGAAAGACAGGTTCATAATAACCCCATGAAAACTATTATTTGATATTGGCAGGGGCTAGTAGGTTTGTAGTGCGCCCATGAAAACTATATCCGGATTAGGATATTGACAAATGACAACAGGTTTTTAGTCAGCCCATATAAACTATGGTAAGAAGAGAGGATATTGGAGTCACCAATAGGTTCCTAGTCGACCCTTGTAAGCTAGGATAAGAGTAAAGATGTTGGAGTTACCAATAGGTTCTTAGTGATCCCATGAAAACTATGTAATTGGACAGGGAGTCCTTAAATATTTAACCGGTTATTTGTTAGCCCATGAAAACTAATAAGTTAATAGTAATCCTAGAAACTATAATTGAGACAAATAGTCAAAAATGAATGAGAATGGATAATCCAGAATTGATTCATTTGTTTTTCATACCATCATGTTATACTGTTTTGAATTAGTTTAACTATTGTAGATGCAGGAGCATGGTATATGGTTTTATAAAGATTTTATGATACTAGTAAGGGAAAAACCCATTTCGCTAAGCGATGTGGTCTCATTAGATATCTAAATGATTTGAGATGGTATATTATTATTCATACCAGGCTTTATATCCGACTCGTAGTTTATGTTTTCCCCTATAACTCTTGGGTACCCAATTGATTTTGAGTAGTTTGAGAGTTGAGGTTTTCAGGTAACTATTAAGACGAATAAGCTTATGGAGACGTGCATGGGGCATGCTACCTATTTAGAGTTCTATTTTATTTGATTTCACTGTGTTGTTTATAATGCAAAGTTGTTATATTATCTGTACATAATCTGATCTTCCATTGGGGCATATTCATATGTCGCTCTTGGCGTATATTGTAATAAATATATTTTCTCTGAAAGTGATTTGCGGTTGGATTATGTAATGAATTAAAAATATTTTGAAATAGATTGTGATTTTGTTTGAATTTTAGTTTTTTTTACATATTCATGTGTTTCTATGTATCAATGAATTTAACATTGCCGTATTTGATTGCGGAAGATTAGTAACTATGGATGACTGTGGCATCCGTAGCCGTTAGTTTTGGCCTCTACGTAGGGGGATATTATAAGTTGGTATCAAAGCATATGTTTATGAAACTTTAAAAGAAAGTTAAATCTACAGGATTTTTAGACATAATCCGATGAATTTGAAAATATGCTCGGGGTTTGGGTTAACGCTATAGTAACATTCTTGTATTTGATATATAGATATATATTTTAAGTACATATTCCCCTCTCTCTTAGACCGTTCTTCTGTATATTAGTAAGGCTCGTATGTAGATTTATGAGAAAGAAGATATGGAAGCAGGAAATGAAAGTGGAAATCTAGGTGGAGGAAGCACCATAACTAATAGAAATGCTCAACCTAATACCAGAAGGAACCAAGGTCGACAGACTAATGCTAACCAAAATGCTGAGGCCAATATTAGTGCTAGTAATCCACCAGCAGATGCGAGGATGGTGTATCAGTTGTTATCCAATATTTTCCAAGCTGAGGTTGTTGGTAATGTGGGAGGAGCAAATCATGTGGCTCCGGTTGGGAGTAACCATGCTAAGTTGAGCAGAGACTACACCAGTCTGGATGGAAAGCCGTTTGTTGGTATGGAGGATGCTATTGAAGTTGAGAATTGGCTATTGCACTGTTAGAGGATCTTTTTTAATCTAGGATTGGATGATGGGCAAAAGAGAAGGCTAGCCTCTAGGTAGTTGAAAGGAGCAGCGCTTCACTGGTGGAATAGTGTGACTGTCGAAGTTCCGGAGGAAGAGTTAACATGGGATGATTTCAGAAGAAGGTTTGAGCGGAGATTTTTATCTGAGGTTGCTAACCCAACATTGATGAGGAAGTTCATGGATTTAGTTCAAGGAGAGATGTTGGTAATCAAGTACGATGCTAAGTTTGACGAGCTTTCATGATATGGATATGCTATGGTTGACACTGAAGTAACAAGAGGTTCATTTAAGGACTAAGACCTAAGCTTGCTAGAATAACCATGACTCATATCCGGGAACCTTGTGATGTGATGGTGGAGATGGCCAATTGCCATAAAGGGATGCTTGATGTTTCTGCTATGGATAAGCCAGTTGAATCACAGGGTCCTCGGGGAAAGAAAAGGAAATTCTTTAAGAAGAAGGGAGCCCAGAAAGGGGATGTTTCTAAGAAGGCAAAGGCTGATTTAGTTTGCTACAAATGTGACAAGAAGGGTCATTATGCAAATGAGTGCCGGTCATGCAAGGAGAAGAAAGTTGCAGATAAGAAGAATGTGAAGTGCTTCAATTGTGATCAAGTTGGGCATTATAAAAACTAGTGCCCAGAGCCAATCAGGGCAGACAAAGGAAAATCCTTTGTTATTGGATCATCAACTAAGCCAACTATAGTGATAAAGGAAAGATTGTGATGGAAGGTGCATTTTTGATTCAGAGTATACTAGTTAGGATAATATTTGATACCGGTATATCACATTCATTTACATCTCAGTGTTTGGTTGATAGGTTATGCTTAGAACCCACATACCTTTTTACTTCCTTAAGGGTTGCGAATCCAATAGGAGGGTGTGCAACTCTAGGGATGAGATATGACCAGTTAGAACTTGACTTGTTGGGCCATATGTTTGCATGCAGTCTGTATATGTCTTCAATTTTGTAGATTTCGGAATCATTTTGGTATTGATTGGTTGAGAAGGTACGAGGCCAGGATATTCTGCCAGGATGGGGAGATATCACTAAGACACCGTGATAGTCATAACTGAACTATATTCTTGGTGGATAATTCTGATCGGAGTAGTTGCGCTTTGTTGAGTGCAATGGAAGTGGGAGAAGATCTAAGTCAGGTTCGAAGAGCAAGAGAGTTTGCAGATGTCTTTGAGCCAATCATAGGACTACCATCGAAACGAGCTGTTGAGTTTCAGATAGATCTTGTGCTAGGAGCTGAACTTGTAAGTAGTCCACCTAGCAGAAGGGCACCGATAGGGATGAAGGAATTGAAGGTGCAACTACTGGATCAAGAAGAAAGAAATTTTACTAGACTACGCAGTTTGCCTTGGGGAGCGGCCGCGGTATCCATGAAAAAGCCAGATGGGTCGTTGAGGATGTGTATCGACTATCGTAAGCTAAACGAGAGGATGATAAAGATTAAGTATTCTTTGCCGAAAATTGATGACCTGTTTGATCAATTGAGTGGAGCCAGAGTGTTTTCCCAGTTGGAGTTGACGACGGGGTTCCATCAGTTACGAGTGGTAGAGGATAGTACTCCTTTGACAGCATTTCGAACTAGATATGGTTTGTATGGGTGGTTAGTAATGCCATGCGGGTACACGAATGCAACTGCTTTCTTTGTGGATTTGATGAACTAAGTCTTCCGAGAGTATTTGGATAGATACATGTTGGTGTTTATAGATGACATTATGGTATACTCTAAGAATGAAAGAGAGCATGAAGATCATCTTAGAGTAATGTTAGAAACGCTTAGGCAAAACCAGCTAAAGGCGAAGTTTTCCAAATGTCATTTTTGAAAGAAAGAGGTTAAGTTTCTTACTCACATGGTTTCAGAGAAAGAGTTGTCAGTCAATCCAAATAAGATCGAAGCTATGAACAATTGGAATAGACCATAGACGATGACTGAGATTAGAAGTTTTCTTGGGCTTGTTGGCTATTACCAGAGCTTTATTAAAGGTTTCTCATGGATAGTAGCGCCTTTGACTAAGCTTACCAAAAAGGAACTTAAGTTTGTTTGGTCCGACAAATGTGAGGAAGCATTCCTTAAGTTAAAGAATTTATTGACCAATGTTCTAGTGTTAGTAGTTCCAGATAGAAACCAAGGGTCGGTAGTATACACTGACCTATGCAGTTAATGCGCTCGGTAGATTCAAAGCGGTGGAGATGCAAAAAGTCATAGCGGGGATACAGCGAGAATATAGCGGGATATAGCGGATGGCTCTAAAATAGCATATAAAACTCGTACTTAATGTTTTTTCAAATATATAAATGTTAATTAAATGAAAAATTATCATTCAATTGAATTATAAATAATACATAAATAATTTTAAATAAAAACACGTGCGAATATACTTTAAATAAACGAAAAACTGTTATATAACATAATTGAATTCGGTAGAATATTAAAATATTTTCATTTCTCAAAATATATCAAAAATTAAATCAAATAAGTTAATTTCAAAATTTTATAATGTGTAAATGAAAATTTTCAATTCATTTTATTAAAAAAGATATAGTGGAAATAGCGGAATATAGCGGAAATAATGAGATATATCAGAAATAGCGGGGATTAAAGCGGAAATGCTATATTTTGTGGCTATACGGAAAAATCATAGCGTTAGAAATCCGCTATGAGATATAGCGGGGTTGTAGCGGGGTAATAGCAGGGCATTAACTACACAGACACTGACGCATGTGGGATTGGATTGGGAGCTATGTTGATGCAGAAGGGTAAAGTTATTATCTCCAAATCTAGACAGCTTAGACCGCATGAAGCGAGATATCCTACTCATGATTTGGAGTTGGCTACGGTGATTTTTACCTTGAAGATTTGGAGGCATTATCTCTTAGGGGTGAGATTTGAGTTATATACCGATCATAAGTCTTTAAGATACTTATTCTCTCAAAAGGAGTTGAATATAAGGCAGCAGAGGTGGCTAGAGTTTTTGGCTGCTTATGATTTTGGTATGGAGTATACTCCTAGGAAAGGTAATAAAGTAGAAGATGCTCTTAACAGAAGACATCAGAATGTGGTGTTGGCTATGTTGGTAGAATGGAAGGATTTAGAAGCATTAGTCGGTTGTGGTGTACAGTTAAGAACGTTTGCTAGTTCTAGTCAGAGTACTGCCATGTTGTTCTATTTAGAAGTTCGACCAGTGTTGATAGAGAGAATTGATCATAATCAGAAGGAGGATCCATTATTAGCCGAGAGGATTAGAAGTCTTGAGGTTGGAACTAAGGTCGATGATTTGAAAGATTTTTGACTTGACTAAAGAGGGTGGTTAAGAAAGAAGGGACGATTATGTGTTCTAGATGTTGAGAACTTGGGGAAAGAAGTCCTTGAGGAATGTCACTGATCCAAGTTTATGATTCATCCTAAAAGGACCAAGGTGTATCATGATTTAAAGAGGAGCTTCTATTGGAAAGGCATGAAGAGGAATGTTGGCTTGTGAGTTAGGCAGTGTGTAAACTATCAACAAGTGAAAGCCGAACATCAAAAACCGAATGGGTTACTTCAGCCTTTAGAGAATCTAGTTTGGAAATGGGATTCGATATACTTGGATTTTATAGATGGTTTGCCAAGATCAAGCAGAGAAAATGAGAGTATAGGGGTTATTGTGGACAGTTTGACAAAGAATACCCATTTCATTCCAGTAAATTTGACAAGGACGACACCTGTTTTGGCAAAGTTGTTCATGAATAACATAATTAAACTTCATGGAGTTCCTAGTAGCATCGTCAACGACAGAGATACTTTATTCACTAGCAAATTCTGGAAGAGTCTACAGGATGTGTTAGGCATTGAGTTCAAGATGAGTACCGCATATCACCCTCAGACGGATGGGTAGATAAAGAGAGACAACAAAGTACTCGAGGATTTGTTAAGAGCTTGTGTGTTTGACTTTGGTGGACCTTGGAAGCATCACCTACAATTGAATGAGATTTTCTATGTTGATATCCGACTAGTATATGAATGGCGCCTTTTGGAGCTTTGTATGGAAGGCCATGCAAATCCTTAGTACGTTGGTTAGAGACTGGAGATAGATTGGTCTTAGGTCCAGAATTGGTTTGGAAGGCGTCATAAAAGATTGAGTTAATCCGAGAATGGATGAAGGAAGATCAATCCAGACAGAAAAGTTACGTAGATAAGAGGTATAAAGACCAAGAGTTCTCAGTTGGAGATAGGGTTTTTATTAAGGTATCACCGGTTAAGGGCGTGGTAAGATTTGGAAAGTCAGGGAAACTGGTACCTAGATATGTTGGTCCATTCTAGATTATTGAAGGAATTGGAATGCTCGCATTCCGAGTAGAGTTGCAGAGCGGTATGGCAGGTGTCCGTAATGTATTTCATGTGTCTCATCTTCGCAAGTATGTGCATGATTCAGAGGCTACTATTCCTCCGACAGGGTTGAAAGATCTAGTAATAGAGCCTAATTTGATTTTTGTTAGACAACCAGTTTGGGTTTTTGCGAGAGATGAGAAAAAATTGAGAAACAAGACAGTTAAGTTGGTGAAATTCAGTGGAGCAACAATGAGAAGGACTGTACTTGGGAGACAGAGGATGGGATTCGAGATACTTATCCTGATCTTTGTTGAGGATATGTCTGTATTAGATTTGTATAGATAACTCCTAGTCGGGTGGACTAGTATGGTTGTTGGGCGTCGTTATAAATGATTGCTATGTTTAGTATTTAGTCCTTGTTGAATTTCTAGGACGAAATTCTTTAAGGAGGGGGGTCTATAACACTCCTAATTTTTTTATAACATTATTTAGCAGATTTAGTCAGATAAATTAAATAGAATAATGTAAATGTTAAGTGATAAGGGGGTTGAGATTTGAATAAACTTAATTAAAGACATGCCTAATAGGGTAATTAATGGGCTTAAGAATGGTTTTTGGGATAATTAAAATTACATAAGGGTATATTAGGAATTTGCCGCCCATAACCCTTACCTTTATATATTTTCGTTCCTACCCTTTTACTTTCCATTCTTGTCATTTTGAAACTAAAAAATAAAAAGGGAAGCCAATCAAGAGAAGAGAAATAAAAAGCTAGAGAATCAAGCTTAGGAGAAATCAATCTCAATCCAATCTCCTTATCTAAATCAAGGTGGATAATAATTCCATCTCTATTTTGTTTTGAATCATATTTTTTCGAATTTAAGGGTAAATTCATTTTTATGGTGAATTGGATGGTGCCATGCCATAATATTAATTTGTTGAATTTAAAAAAGATTGTTTAAAGAAAATTCTATATGGTTTCAGGGTAAAACCGATATATGTTGATGTTTAAATGCCATGGAAAAATTCTGTGTTAAGAAAACAAGATGTTGGAGTAGGTTACAATTTTGATAATTTTCCATGCTATGGAAAGATTATTATTAATTTTCGAAGGAAAATATAGTTATTTGCATTTATAAATTTATTTCAAAAATATATTAAGAATTTGGGTCTAGAATTTCGGTACGTTAGATAAAATGACTAAAGTGAATTTCTAAAAATTTTGGGGGTTTTTCCAAAGCGAAATGCTATGCAAATTAAAATATTTTAGAAGAGACACTTCTTTGCAATGTTGGCTTTGATTAATAAAAGGGCTTATTTGATTAACTTAACCATGGTTTATATCTGAAATTAGCGGCAGTTATTATAGTAAAGAATTTGAAAAGTTAACGCAACCAATCTGGTGTTGGCAAGTGGCAGGTTAGTTAGAAAAAGGTTTGCTTTAAGTAGTATTAAACCAGGTTTACTCAGAAAAGTTGGTTCCGCCTTCTTTAGAGGTACCTTTCGACACAAAGCTTTCGCCTTCAACTCAGTCGAAATCTACAAAGCTTAAACCAATACACAAAGTATCACAAAGATGGTACGCGGTGGATTTGAGAAAGGAAAAAGGTTAGGTATCGAAAGCATAGCTTCTGAAAAGGTAGCTACCTTGGTTAGTTTTTAAAATAGAAGCACCTGCCTTTGTTTTGTTTAAGCTTTTGAAGGAGTCAAAGCATAGGGTTTCGAAAGAGGTTTTAAAAAAATTTCAAAAGGGTTTCCATTGACATATGTTTTCTTTCGAATGGTTTACTTTACTTATGAAAGAATGCTTTTGAAAGAAGGTGTTCCGACCCAGTCGAAACCCTGCTGTCGTACCTTAGCCTTTCAAAGGTATTGAATTCATCAATGCTTTCGAAAGTTAGTATTTGCTTTTAAGATGTTTTAAGCCACTTCCTAAATGCTTTTTAAAGGGTCCAAGGGTTTCGAAAGTAATGGCTTTGAAATGGGTTTCGACACTGTCCTTCAATGATTGTTTAAATGGTTTAAAGCTTTCGAAAGTACGGTATCGTTGCCATAATGTTTTCCCTAATGTTTTTATATGATAAAGGATGGTTTCGAAAGAGATGAATTCGCCTATATTAATTTTGACACATATAATAATTTTACCCAACGGTTTTGAAAAGGGGACTTTCAATGATTTCGAAAGGGTTACTTCCAATGGTGTCGAAAGGGGTACTTTCAACTGGTACCAAAGTTATGCTTCTAAATTTAAATGTTAATACTTTAATACAATCGAAAGGTTTCAAAAGGAAGGTTTTAAAGTATTAATAAGGCAGGAGCCTAATATTTTAAAGATAGATATTAAGGCTTTCGAAGGAGGTCTTCCTATGAAGTCGAAAGCCAGGTTTCAAAGGTTTCGAAAGGTTTTATTACCCGAACTCGTTTTTAAAAAGGAAAACCCATGGCTAAATTAATGGAATTTTGAAATGGTTTTGAGAAGAAGATTTCCTGGATAAATAATAGGTTTAAGGGATTAACCATGTTTTATATTAAATCCATAGGAGTGGTATTGTTATGTTATTATGATTGCTTTTTCAAATATAAATATATTCACAGTATAATGGACCCATAACTACATTTTTGGGATAAAGGGTAAAGAAACCAGCTAGGTTGACCCACTGGTTAATATAATTTAAGTTAGCTACTGAATCGGTAGAACTACATCCAGGAGGTCAGGAAGACCAGAATATGCGATGCTAAAATATTAAAGGAAGATATTAGCAAAGGCCAATAGATTCTCAGTAAGCCCATGAAAACCGTTATAGGAAAAGATATTGGCATGGGCCAATAGGTTTCACAGTTAGCCCATGAAAACTGTATAAAGGAAGATGTCGGAAAGACAGGTTCATAGTAAGCCCATGAATACTATGATTTGATATTGGCATAGGCCAACAGGTTTGTAGTTAGCCCATGAAAACTATATCCAGATTAAGATATTGACAGATGTCAATAGGTTCCTAGTCAGCCTATAAAAACTAGGGTTAGAAGAGAGAACATTGGAGTCGCTAATAGGTTCCTAGTCAACCCATGAAAAGTAGGATAAGAGTAAAAATATTGGAGTTACCAATAGATTCTTAATGATCCCATGAAAACTATGTAACTGGACGGGGAGTCCTTAAATATTTTATTGGTTATTAGTTAGCCCATTAAAATTAAAAGGCTAATAATAATCCTAGAAACTATAACAGAGACAAATAATCAAAAAGGAATGGGAATGGGTAATCCAAAATTCATTCGTATGTTTTGCATATCATCATATTCTACTGTTTTGAATTGTATTAACCATTGTGGATGCAGGAGCACGGTATATGGTTTTATAAAGATGTTAGGATACTGATGAGGGGGAAACTCATTTCGCTAAGTGGCCTGGTCTCACTAGATATTTAAATGATTTGAGATGGTAGATTATTATCCATATCAACCTTTATGTCTGACTCGAAGTTTATGTTTTCCCCTCAAATTCTTGGGTACTCAATTGATTTTGAGTGGTTTGAGAGTTGAGGTTTTCAGGTACCTCTTAAGACGAATAAGCTTCCGGAGACATGCATGAGGCATGATAGCTATTTACAGTTCTCTTTTATTTGATTCGCTGTGTTGTTTGTAATGGAAAAGTTGTTATACTCTGTATGTACTCTGATCATCCAATGGGGCATCTTCATATGTCACTCTTGGCGTATGTTGCAATAAATATATTTTCTCTAAACATGATTTGCGGTTGTGGGATTATGTAATGAATTGGAAATATTTGAAATGGAATGTGATTTTGTTTGAAGTTTAATTTATTTTCATATTCATGTGTTTTTATGTATCAATGAATCTAACACTGTCGTATTTGGACATAGGGGATTAATAACTATGGATGACTGCAATATCCGTAGTCGTTATGTTTGGTCTCAAAGTAGGGGGATGTTAAATCCTTTTTCATGATATCTGAGAAATCATTACACATACTCTCATTTGTAGAACCAAAATTTTTATCATCAACATAAATTTGAACTATTAAATTATCATCGTTTTCTTTTTAATAAATAAAGTATTGTCAATCTTTCCCATCTGAAAACCAAAATTTAATAAATGGCTTTTCTGTCCCAAAGCATGGGCTGCTTGTTTTTGACCATATAGTGCCTTTTTATGTTTAAGACCATGATTTGGATATTTTTGGTAAACAAATAGAGGTGGTTGTTCAACATAAATAATTTCTTTAACAAAATCGTTTAAAAGAAGCACTTTTGACATCCGTTTGATATAATTTGAAATTATTATCACAAGTGAATATAAGTAAAATTCGTACTGCTTCTAATCGAGCTATAGAAGCAAATGTTTCTTCATAGTTAATTCCTTTTTCTTGATCGTACCCTTGAGTGACTAGCCTTGCTTTATGATGAATTATATTTCCATTTCCATCAACTTTATTTTTAAATATCCGTTATGTTCCAATGACAGATTGATCAGCTGGTCTTGGTACAAATTCCCAAACATTGTTTCATTCAAATTGATTAAGTTCCTCTTAAATTTCTAATATCCAAAAATCATCCTTACCAGCATCTTTATTACTTTTCGATTCGATATTCGAAATAAAAGCAACGTGACTGCATAGGGATCTAAGAAGTTATCACACTAGAGTTTTTATGCTGGTTTGGATCTCTCATCTAAGAAGTTATCTTTGTTGAATCGAAAAAATATTTTCACATGACTGTAATTAATTGATAATTCGCCACTTTTCATCTTCTTCAAACAATTTTTTTCTTAATTTTTGCTACAAGCTCTCTTTGCTTATAGAACTAGTTTATTCTCCAAAACTAGAATATACCAAAAATGAACTTATGGATGAGAGGTATCTAAACATACACAAAAAATATATGTTATGCCATAATTTTCTTTACAAAATAAGAAATATAAATTACTCGAAATTCCAAATTACCAAATAAATTAAAGGGAAATTCCTTTCATGCCTTTTTGTTGTTAATATTCTCTCTGAATTAGCAAAACTTGTCTCATTATTGTAATTGATTGACAATTCCCCTCTTTTTATCTTCTTAAAATTAATTTTTTCTTATTTTTCCCATATGCTCTCTTTGCCCACAAAATGCGGTTAATCCTCAACGTTATGATATACCAAAAATGAACCTATGGATGAGAAGAAACATGATCAAACATCAAAAATAACTATTACACATATTTGTTTTCACATAAATAAAAACAACTAATTACTAAAAATTTCAAATGCCCAACAAATTTCAAAAATAAAGTATATTCCTTTCATAACTTATAAGTTATTATTCAATATAATCTTTCTACAACATTGCTAAAATATATTCTTACTAAGTTAGAATCTATAATAGAGTCTAACACAAATATTTAGCAATTCAAACCTTCAAATATTCATCATTTAAAAAAATTAGAGTTGAGGTAAATATAGGATTGAAAATTTAATTTGGGGAAGGTAGAAATGAAGATAAAATGGGTTGAACTTCTTCGAATCCGTTGAATCAAATTGTATTTGCTATATTCAAAGAACAAGTTTTTTTTGTAAAAGCAATTCCTATTTCTTATCGTTTGACATTTCAAAAATATTTTTATGGGAATCAAAGTTAATATAGAATTAGAAGAGAAAAAAGAAAAAGAAGTAAAATTTACATATATGTTAAAAAATATTGGATGTTTAATGTTTAGGTATAATTGTTAGGAAGAAGAAGAGAGCAATGTAAAAACAGTGGAAATTGGAGACACATTCCTTTTTCTAAATGTAACATCCAGCCCTTTTCGCACGCTTTAAATCGACGACAAACCACCCTCCAAGTGCAATGGCAGACACACACGTCGGACTTAAAACATACAAAAGGGCGGATTGTTATGGGGTAAATAAGAAAAACAGAGAAGAAAAACAAAATAGAATCTCACAGCGGAAGGATAAAATATAATAATCAATATACAGTTCATAAAACTAGTTACAAAACATTTGATTCTTCTTTATACAATAAATATCAGAGTTCACATACCAATAAATATCAATGCAGCGGAATACAATAGTGTAGTGGAATAATATAGTAGATAATAGTACTACTAATTGTCGTCTTCTTCCTCCAGAGCTAAAATCTTCAAATCTTGAAACGCACAGACTGACCCGAGCGAATTGAAAAACAAAACACTCGAGTCAGAACTAAAAGATCTTATGTAAGTTAAATCAATAGGAATAAATATGAGTGCAGTAACTTAAGAGATGCTCGGGATTTAAATCTGCTAAGGATCCGTTAAACTATTTATTATGTAGTATATTTCATTATTATAATAGTGTCTAATTGTAAAATAAACTTACTTTTAAATAGCGTTAAGGCTTTACATTTCCACCTTAACACATAATATATTCCCTTAGTCTATACAGTATTGTAATCTCCCTCGTACTGGGCGTCGTCAGAGGGCACTTCATAGGTATGGTACAAAACCAAAGTATAAAATCGAAGGGATGTGTTCGATCAAAGGTGCTACCTCAATTGGCCCGAGAATCGCTCCTGTTTTAGCCACCTTATGCCAACTCACGGGAGTTGGGTCCACGTATTTACCTCAAAGGAAACGCCGCCACCATCCTACTTCATTCTGGAATCTCCACCGTGTACAAGGTTGTTAAAGTGGTTTTCGGAGTTGGCAGAGAGTATGACAACTTCCAATCCTGGTCTCTTCAACAACCAATCGTTATTATAACACCGCGGTTATTTCAAAATAATTTATACTTTAAAAGTAGAATGTAATATCCCTTTCAAAACCATATAAATACGATATCATTTATATTTTAAACCCCAAATCAGTATGGTATCATTTTTACTTATAGATATCCCTTTTCCCGAAATCATAATAATTTCAAATACATATATATATATATATATCTCTTAAACCCCATAGGTTTGAAACAAAATTTCTAATACTTAAATGTTTTAAGTATTAAACCGCTTTGCATAACAAAATAGGTTTTTAAATTTCACAAATAAATTCCAAATATAGTTTTAAATTCCCAAATAAACCATTTCAATTTCCATATATTTCAAAGCTTAAATTATTCCACCATTTCAAAACTTATTCTTTGATAATTTCATATATATCAAATTCACTTACTATTATTTAGATTTGAAATGTTTACTTAATAAATCAAATATAATTTAAGTAAAACCTTTAAACTTCATATAACAGGATATTCTCTCAATTAAATTAACTTGATAATATTCATTTAAAGCGACTTGATATTCATTTAAGTCCTCTAAACCAAAAATCAAGTTATAAAGATCATACCTTTTTAAAACCCCAAATTAATTTATATTTCAAATAAATTTTATTCGAGGATAATTCTTAAATACCTTAATTCAAAGCAGATTCATATTTATCTTCCAACATTTATTTTATTTAAGACATGATAAACTCCATCAATTAATTTAAATAAATACTTAACCGTATTATATCTAAATAAAATTTAACTTTTATCTTTAAACTTCTTTTATTCTTTAAACCAAATTTATACATAGCTTAAATTCAAGCGTTTAACTATATATAAAAATAATATTTGAAAATATCAAAATCCATATTCATTAAACCATATTCTTTCCAAAACCATAGAAAATCATTTCAAAAATAATTTTATATATATATATATATACCACGGTGCCTGTATAAAATTTTCTATCCTATGGTCAAGTGATACAGATAGATATCATTTCAATCCGTAGTTTAAAAATAAAAATTACGGTTATATATCATTTCAAACCGCAATCCCGTATGAAATGACAATGCATATTAACTAGCAGTTTATAACAATATAAGTACAGCATCCATCCATCCAATATCAACCATCAACCATTTATCACAATCATCATCCAAATTCAACAATACATCAATATATAACAGGTGATAATAACAGATATCAACTATCAGTTTATATTCATAAATAAATTGTAACTGTTTAACTGGCAGTTTGTATGCAATAAAATAAATAACAATTTAACCGGCAGTTAATATGCAATAATGAATTAAATAACAAGTTAATTAAATAAATGCAAATTAACTAAGATAATGATGAAATATATGCCAAACAGCTATAAATAAATTTCAAATCACATCATAAATGAATTTAACAAACATAAGAAATCTTAGAAGTTGTGAGTGGGTTCTTTTGAATTTAAATTGAATTTAAATCCAATTTAAACCCAAAAAATTGACCGTCTCAGAATTCGTCCAAACCAGCACCATCAAGTCTGGAATTTCAATAAGATCCTAACAAATTAAACCGCGCGTAAAACAGATATCGTAGGAGAAAGTTATGCATTAAAACGATGTTGAAATTAAATTTAAAATAAAATAAAAAGAGAGAACGCAACACTCACATGGCCACGTCACCCTATCTCTTCCAAAACCCTACTGTACGCACGCGAAACACAGATGGAGCCGCCTCCAACTTATCAAACCCCACGCGCCGCCGCACGACGCGGTCCACGCCGCCGCTTCCTCGGTCGCCACTACGTCTCCTGCTCACTGTCCCAATCTCTTATTCGCGACCTCCATACGATCGACCACCGTTTGCACAAAACAGAGGCAGCCGCCGCCTTATATTATTAACCCTAATCGAATTAACTTGCTAGATCCAACCGTTGATTTGATGAACGAATCTCACCGATGCACTCCCCGTCGTCCACTCTACAATACCCAGCAACGATTCGACGATCCGACTAGTTTAATCGCGGCGATGATGAACAGCCGTGGATAAACCTTCAATTTGTGGCCACCCACAAACTCAGAATGAGAAACGGACTGCAGATCTGAGATTCGTGCATCAAGAGCTTCTATATATATTTTTTTCAAATTTTTCCGAGGAGTTTGAATTTTCAGCTTTGGATTTGATTTGGGGTGGCAATCGGAATTAGGGTTTTTCTGCCATTGGAAAGGAGGAGTTGAGAAGAAGATATACGTATAGACAAATGAGAATTAGGGAGCCTAGGGTTTATAACAGGATATTTATAGGCAGAATTGAAAATAGAATGGATCGGATAAGATATATGTACGCGCTAACGATAAAGTGGCCCAAAAAGCTCGTTCTGACTCCGGAACGAAATTGGGTCAACCCATATATCAAAATATATGTTTAAAAATATTTTAAACGCAATGGAAAAAGTTTCAAGTCCAAATTCCATCGTATGAAGAAGTTATGCTAAAATCAATATTTTTCAAATTGATTTCAATTGCATTAATTTCAAGGCGTTTCGAGTCCGTACGATCAAATGACACGTCCGATCGCTACGAAACTTGAAGTTCTATAATAATTCATCGTTACAGATCCGATGAAACTGGTTTTGCCGAAATTCGAGTTAGTGGCCAAAATGGCTATTTTTACATTAAATAAAAAATTTAATAATTAGTTAATAAATCCAAATTTCAATTTTAAAATTGGCAATTTTTATCACTTTATATTTCTCAATCCTTTAAAATGAATTTTAAATAAATTTAGATGTCAATTTAGAGTTTATTTATTTATCGATTCCAGTATTAACTTCCAATTTTCATTATATTCCGAAATTTAAATTAACTTTTAATAATTCTATTAAATTTTACTTTCTCTCTATTATTCAATTAATTACTATCAACTGGATGAAATTAGCATTGGATTCAGAATATATTACATTGGATATCCTCACATTCCTTCTTTATTTCAATTAACGTAAAATTTTAAACATTTTATTTCATTTAGTTTCAATAAATCCAATTTATTAAAATAAAAGTAATAAATCTTGATTTCCGTTCTTTTTATTCAGTCACTCATTATCTAATGGGTAAATTCAACCTTATTGTAAATCAAAGTTCCCTAATGTTTTCCAGTAATTAACTAAATTCATATTAATGTACTATTTAATTATGTTTAATTTCAATGGATATAGATCTAATTTACTAAATTCAATAAATATGTAAACAATTAGTAATTATTACAAATTGCCTAATTGTTTCCCACTCATATTCTATTATCAAATGACCCATAAGAAAATTACTTACCTAACTTTGACTATGTCAAATTATTGTTTACTGCGTATTATTACATCAGTTAATATAACTTTAAATTTGTTTCCTAAATTATATCAATTCGTTACTATTTTAATTTACATTCATCCTTTCCCGCTATTATATAAATTGTGACTAAAGTAACATTTAATCACTTTTATTTAATTTTTGGTAAATTGATTTCAATTGCATTAATTTCAAGGCGTTTCGAGTCCGTACGATCAAATGACACGTCTGATCGCTACGAAACCTGAAGTCCTACAATAATTCACCGTTACGGATCCGATGAAACTAGTTTTGTCGAAATCCGAATCAGTGGCCAAAATGGTTATTTTTTACATTAAATAAAAAATTTAATAATTAGTTAATAAAATCCAAATTTTAATTTCAATTTTAAAATTGGCAATTTTTATCACTTTATATTTCTCAATCCTTTAAAATGAATTTTAAATAAATTTAGATGTCAATTTAGAGTGTATTTATTTATCGATTCCAGTATTAACTTCCAATTTTCATTATATTCCGAAATTTAAATTAAGTTTCAATAATTCTATTAAATTTTACTTTCTCTCTATTATTCAATTCATTACTATCAACTGGATGAAATTAGCACTGGATTCAAAATATATTACAATTGATATCCTCACATTCCTTCTTTATTTCAATTAACGTAAAATTTTAAACATTTTACTTCGTTTAATTTCAATAAATCCAGTTTATTAAAATAAAAGTAATAAATCTTGATTTCCGTTCTTTTTATTCAGTCACTCATTATCTTATGGGCAAATTCAACCTTACTGTAAATCAAAGTTCCCTAATGTTTTCCAATAATCAACTAAATTCATACTAGTGTAGTATTTAATTATTTTTAATTTCAATGGATTTAGATCTAATTTACTAAATTCAATAAATAGGTAAACAATTAGTAATTATTACAAATTGCCTATTGTTTCCCATTCATATTCTATTACCAAATGACCCATAATATAATTACTTACCTAACTTTGGCTATGTCGAATTATAGTTTACAGCGTATTATTACATCAGTTGATATAACTTTAAATTTATTTCCTAAATTCTATCAATTCGTTACTATTTTAATTTACATTCATCCTTTCCCGTTATTATATAAATTGTCACCAAAGTAACATTTAATCATTTTTATTTAATTTTTGGTAAATTACTGGCAATGACTACCTTTGTCACCATTATATCTCTTTATAGTACTTGTATGTTTATCCTTCATAACAACTACTATCTATTATATTATTTCACTCATTAATACAATAATTGCAATTTTTCTTATTATATTCCATTTATACTAAACATTTGCATTATTTTATTAAAATGGAATGTTCATTCAAGTTTATAAATTATTAACTTGCATTAACATAATTCCTTAAGTTATTCCAATTACTGTTAACAATGTTTTATTACATTAATAAATTTAAGACTTTCCTTTAATTTCTCAATCCATTTATTTACTTGTGTACAATTTATACTAAAACACACATTTTAGATTATTTTCTATAATTGGAATTTTATGGAAGTTCATAAATCATTAACTTTAATTTCGCATTGTTTCTATTAAATTTTCATTCACACTTCCATTACTAGATTAAAAATCATTAAAGTAACGTTTATTATCAAAAACAACATTACAATTACTTAACTTTTAAATGAACTTTATTTCCAAATACACTCTAGTTGAACAACCTCTAAACATTGCATTACTTCTCACATTAATGTAACTTATATATTTTATTAACATTTATTTCAAATTCAAATTCCATCAACTAATTAAACGGGTAACTTATAATATATGCTTACCAGCCAAATATTTCACCAATTGTCATATTCTGAATGGAGTTAGCATTAATTTCAAAATTTATCTAAATTTTACATTAAGATAATATTTAATTACCTTTAATGAAATTAAATTCCCAATTTATTTAATGCAATAAATTTTGACCTTTACCAATTTAATACATTCATAAATTTTTACCCATTCTATATTTTATAACTAAGTGCAACATTGTACATTTATTTCATTTAATTGCAACTTCATTTTACATTGTAAATTTTTTTTATTTACAATTGCTACATAAAATTTCTAACATTCAATTTCATTGTAAATTATAAAATTTTATTTCATTCTAAATTTAATTACAAAGATCCAATTAAATTAACCAATTTATTTATTGAAAATTTACGGGTCGTTACACTTTCCCCCACTCAAAACTTTTCGTCCCCGAAAAGGAAAAAGAAGGGAGAAGAAAGATTAAGAAATCAATATATCTTATTTTAAAATATTAAATTTTATAATAATAAGTTTACAAAATTAATTAATTTAGATAAAATATATCAATTTATAACCATTAAATCCTTTTATACTTAAATTATTAAAGTTTGGAAATCATTTTCTAAAAATTTCTACGTCCAAAATTTACGAAATTTTTTTGGCAGAGTCTTCTTTGTACGGGGAAGCTCAGGAGAAAATATAATATCAAATATAACAATATATAACATATATTTTCCAAAATAATGTAAATCCCAACATGGGAAAGCAAAATAATAACGCTATAAACCGTAATCCAAAAACGTACCTATTTGTCGGGCAATTTACGCTTAATTATGAAACCAAAAGCAGTAGCAATTGCTTCCATAACCTGTATTTCACTTATATACTCCAAAAGGTTAACAGTTATATAAAATGAAATATCTAAAGTGGTTTCAACCACAGCAAATAATCAATACAACAACAATCAATTTCAACAAACATCATAAACACAAATCAACCATCCAAGCATATCAAATAAAACAAATAATTGTTCGAGTTCAAAACTTTAAATTGTACGGAATGAAAAATAGGCTACTAAGCGCATCATTTACTCAACAGTCTTTGATGAAGCTAAATAGATTTATTCATTCAATCCAGACACCTTTAAAGTATCCTTACTGAAACAACCATAAAGCAAAACAAACGACAACTGTTTCAAACAACAGATTTAGTTTATTCTTGTTAATTTCATTTCACACTATTGTCGTTTGATTTCCTTTTATTTATATAATGATTTGTCCTTTACATTACATTTACTTCTTACAACCTTTTTTCTTTTATTCATTGGTTCAATGTTTATTTTAATTATTCCTTCATTACTTACAAATCTTATTTCATTCATTAATGCCATCATTTATAAATTATTACATAATTTCATTTATTAATATTCATGCTATTCAGGTTTAATTCAATTTATTTGCACATTAATTCATTTACTAAGACTTACAATCATTGATTTATATTACTTACCATCCTATTATATTAAATTAGTATCATTTCAATTACACTTAAGATTATAATATTACAACATCAAATTCTTATATATTAAGGAATTTCATTAATTACTTTCATTACCTCAAATTTATTACTTGTATAATATCCATTACATTTTCTTATTAACATTTCAACTTTTAATATTTTGTAAGTTATAAATATGCTTTTTAAGAATGTAATTGAAAGTTATACAAGTTTCCTCAATTCTTTTAATTAATTAATGTTCAGTAATTATATCTTTTGTTTTATAAGTTACAATTTTAACTTTCTTGTTATTTCATTTATAACCTATCCTTTAATTTCTTTTTATTTACAACTTAGCATTAAATCTCTTATTTCCTTTAGAGGTTTCAATTATTAATTACCTACGTTCAATTCACTACAATAATTGAAACTATTAATTAATGGAAACTTAAGAATTAAATACCGGGTTTTAATTTCAAATTATTTTAAAATAATAGATAAAGGTTTATACTTACGACTACATTTATAATTATATTTAAACAATTGAAAATTTATATTTGGTTATCAAAACAAATCTGCAGTAAACTACTACAGTGGCCTTCCCACTTCGAAACTCGAAAATAAATGTCGATGATGCGTGGACTCATCACCGAAACTATTTTCCAACGACAGAGAAGGGAGTACAACTTATTTCTTTTCCCAAAATTTCTTTAATCAATTCTTTCAAATTATATTAAAATATTTATATCAGAAAATACTGCAAAAATATTATTATTATATTTCAACATCATTCAAAGGAAAGTTTCAAAATCCCGAAACTTAAGTTCTAAATTTCCAATTTTCATTTTCTTTATTATCAACTTTATTTCAACTATTATTTATATTTTCATTACCTAACAACCAATATATAACAACCAAATATAATCTTATTTATAAAAATTTATTATATATATAGAAAATATAATAGGCAAAATTATTTCGTTCACCTATATTAAAAACAAATATTATGTCGGTCTGTCCTATTAAGTGTTTAGAAACCCCTATTGATGTCACAGCATCCCATGCACCAACCAAAGTTTATAAATACAAAACGGGACAAATTAACACAATATTAAAACCTTTTATAACACTAACAAATACGCTCTCTCATATACATACACTCAACGACTCCCAGGGTATTATTACCCTATTAATAAAGAGTTAGACCCCACAAAGCTAAGGTTTATCGCTAAACCAAAGCTCTGATACCAGATGTAACATCCATCCCTTTTCCATGCTTTAAATCGACGACAAACCACCCTCCAAGTGCAATGGCAGACACACACGTCGGACTTAAAACATACAAAAGGGTGGATTGTTATGGGGTAAATAAGAAAAACAGAGGAGAAAAACAAAACAGAATCTCACAGTGGAAGGATAAAATATAATAATCAATATACAGTTCATAAAATTGGTTACAAAACATTTGATTCTTCTTTATACAATAAATATCAGAGTTCACATACCAATAAATATCAATGCAGCGGAATACAATAGTGTAGTGGAATAATATAGTAGATAATAGTACTACTAATCGTCGTCTTCTTCCTCTAGAGCAAAAATATTCAAATCCTGAAACGCTCAGACTGACCCGAGCGAATTGAAAACCACAACCCTCGAGTCAGAACTAAAAGATCTTATGTAAGTTAAATCAACAGGAATAAATATGAGTGCAGTAACTTAAGAGATGCTCGGGATTTACATCTCCTAAGGATCCGTTAAACTATTTATTATGTAGTATATTTCGCTATTATAATAGTGTCTAATTGTAAAATAAACTTACTTTTAAATAGCCTTAAGGCTTTACATTTTCCACCTTAACACATAATATATTCCCATAGTCTATATAGTACCGTAATCTCCCTCGTACTGGGCGTCGTCAGAGGGCACTCCATAGGTATGGTACAAAACCAAAATCGTAAAAGGCGCGCTAGGGTAGGTGACACGCCACAACTAGGCAATGCCAGGGTAGATATACCAATTATGCATCCGGGCTGGTGGTAACGCGTAGCCGCAGCTACCGCCCACCTCGAGCCACACCCCTAAAACGAAAATCAAAAGTGGCCACTGAATCAATCCAAAAGTCAAAGTATAAAATCAAAGGGATGTGTCCGATCAAAGGGGCTACCTCAATTGGCCCGAGAATCGCTCCTGTTTTAGCCACCTTATGCCAACTCACGGGAGTTGGGTCCATGTATTTACCTCAAAGGAAACGCCGCCGCCATCCTACTTTATTCTGGAATCTCCACCGCGTACACGGTTGTTAAAGTGATTTTCGGAGTTGGCAAAGAGTATGACAACTTCCGATCCCTATTTCTTCAACAACCAATCGTTATTATAACACCGCGGTTATTTCAAAATAATTTATACTTTAAAAGCAGAATATAATATCCCTTTCAAAACCATATAAATACGATATCATTTATATTTTAAACCCCAAATCAATATGATATCATTTTTACTTATAAATATCGCTTTTCCCAAAATTATAATAATTTCAAATATATATATATATATATATATATATATATATCTTAAACCCCATAGCTTTGAAACAAAATTTATAATACTTAAATGTTTTAAGTATTAAACCGCTTTGCATAACAAAATAGGTTTTTAAATTTCACAAATAAATTCCAAATATAGTTTTAAATTTCCAAATAAACCATTTCAATTTCCATATATTTCAAAGCTTAAATTATTCCACCATTTCAAAACTTATTCTTTGATAATTTCATACATATCAAATTCAATTACTATTATTTAGATTTGAAGTGTTTACTTAATAAATCAAAAATCATTTAAGTAAAACCTTTAAACTTCATATAACATGATATTCTCTCAATTAAATTAACTTGATAATATTCATTTAAGTCCTCTAAACCAAAAATAAAGTTATAAAGATCATACCTTTTTAAAACCCAAATTAATTTATATTTCAAATAAATTTTATTTAAGGATAATTCTTAAATACCTTAATTCAAAGCAGATTCATATTTATCTTCCAACATTTATTTTATTTAAGACGTTATAAACTCCATCAATAAATTTAAATAAATACTTAACCGTATTATATCTAAATAAAATTTAAATTTTATTTTTAAACTTCTTTTATTCTTTAAACCAAATTTATACATAGCTTAAATTCAAGCGTTTAACTATATATAAAAATAATATTTAAAAATATCAAAATCCATATTCATTAAACCATATTCTTTCCAAAACTATAGAAAATCATTTCTAGAATAATTTTTTATATATATACCGCGGTGCCTGTATAAAATTTTCTATCCTATGGTCAATGATACAGATATTTATCATTTCAATCCGTAATTTAAAAATAAAAATTACGGTTATACACCATTTCAAACCGCAATCCCGAATGAAATGACAATGCATATTAACTAGCAGTTTATAACAATATAAGTACAGCATTCATTCATCCAATATCAACCATCAACCATTTATCACAATCATCATCCAAATTCAACAATACATCAATATATAACAGGTGATAATAACAGATATCAACTATCAGTTTATATTAATAAATAAATTGTAACTATTTAACTGGCAGTTTGTATGCAATAAAATAAATAACAATTTAACCGGCAGTTAATATGCAATAATGAATTAAATAACAAGTTAATTAAATAAATGCAAATTAACTGAGATAATGATGAAATATATGCCAAACAGCTATAAATAAATTTCAAATCACATCATAAATGAATTTAACAAACATAAGAAATCTTAGAAGTTGTGAGTGGGTTCTTTTGAATTTAAATTGAATTTAAATCCAATTTAAACCCAAAAATTTAACCGTCTCAGAATTCGTTTGTACTAGCGTCATCAAGTCCGTAATTTCAATACGATCCTAACAAAAGAAACCGCGCGTAAAACGGATATCGTAGGAGAAAGTTATGCATTAAAACGATGTTGAAATAAAATTTAAAAAAATAAAAAGAGAGAACACAACACTCACATGGCCACATCACCCTGTCCCTTCCAAAACCCTACTGTACGCACACGAAACCCAGATGGAGCCGCCTCCAGCTTATCAAACCCCACGCGCCGCCACACGGCGAGGTCCACGCCGCCGCACGGCGCGGTCCACGCCGCCGCTTCCTCGTTCGCCACTACGTCTCCTGCTCGCTGTCCCGATCTCTTATTCGCGACCTCCATACGATCGACCACCGTTTGCACAAAATAGAGGCAGCGGCCGCCTTATATTATTAACCCTAATCGAATTAACTTGTTAGATCCAACCGTGATTTGACGAACGAATCTCACCGATGCACTCCCCATCGTCCACTCTACAATACCCAGCAACGATTCGACGATCCGACTAGTTTGATCGCGGCGATGATGAACGGCCGTGGATAAACCTTCAATTTGTGGCCACCCACAAACTTAGATCGAGAAACAGAAAGCAGATCTGAGATGCATGCATCAAGAGCTTTGATCTATATTTTTTTCAAATTTTTCCAAGGAGTTTGAATTTTCAGCTTTGGATTTGATTTGGGGTTGCAATCGGAATTAGGGTTTTTCTACCATTGGAAAGGAGGAGTTGAGAAGAAGATATATGTACAGAACAATGAGAATTAGGGAGGCTAGGGTTTATAACAGGATATTTATAGGCGGAATTGAAAATAGAATGGATCGGATAAGATAGATGTACGCGCTAACGACAAAGTGGCTCAAAAAGCTCGTTCTGACTCTGGGTCAACCCATATATCAAAATATATGTTTAAAAATATTTTAAACGCAATGGAAAGGTTTCAAGTCCAAATTCCATCGTATGAAGAAGTTATGCTAAAATCAATATTTTTCAAATTGATTTCAATTGCATTAATTTCAAGGCGTTTCGAGTCCGTACGATCAAATGACACGTCTGATCGCTACGAAACCTGAAGTCCTACAATAATTCACCGTTACGGATCCGATGAAACTAGTTTTGTCGAAATCCGAATCAGTGGCCAAAATGGTTATTTTTTACATTAAATAAAAAATTTAATAATTAGTTAATAAAATCCAAATTTTAATTTCAATTTTAAAATTGGCAATTTTTATCACTTTATATTTCTCAATCCTTTAAAATGAATTTTAAATAAATTTAGATGTCAATTTAGAGTGTATTTATTTATCGATTCCAGTATTAACTTCCAATTTTCATTATATTCCGAAATTTAAATTAAGTTTCAATAATTCTATTAAATTTTACTTTCTCTCTATTATTCAATTCATTACTATCAACTGGATGAAATTAGCACTGGATTCAAAATATATTACAATTGATATCCTCACATTCCTTCTTTATTTCAATTAACGTAAAATTTTAAACATTTTACTTCGTTTAATTTCAATAAATCCAGTTTATTAAAATAAAAGTAATAAATCTTGATTTCCGTTCTTTTTATTCAGTCACTCATTATCTTATGGGCAAATTCAACCTTACTGTAAATCAAAGTTCCCTAATGTTTTCCAGTAATCAACTAAATTCATACTAGTGTAGTATTTAATTATGTTTAATTTCAATGGATTTAGATCTAATTTACTAAATTCAATAAATAGGTAAACAATTAGTAATTATTACAAATTGCCTATTGTTTCCCATTCATATTCTATTACCAAATGACCCATAATATAATTACTTACCTAACTTTGGCTATGTCAAATTATAGTTTACAGCGTATTATTACATCAGTTGATATAACTTTAAATTTATTTCCTAAATTCTATCAATTCGTTACTATTTTAATTTACATTCATCCTTTCCCGTTATTATATAAATTGTCACCAAAGTAACATTTAATCATTTTTATTTAATTTTTGGTAAATTACTGGCAATGACTACCTTTGTCACCATTATATCTCTTTATAGTACTTGTATGTTTATCCTTCATAACAACTACTATCTATTATATTATTTCACTCATTAATACAATAATTGCAATTTTTCTTATTATATTCCATTTATACTAAACATTTGCATTATTTTATTAAAATGGAATGTTCATTCAAGTTTATAAATTATTAACTTGCATTAACATAATTCCTTAAGTTATTCCAATTACTGTTAACAATGTTTTATTACATTAATAAATTTAAGACTTTCCTTTAATTTCTCAATCCATTTATTTACTTGTGTAAATTTATACTCAAACATACATTTTAGATTATTTTCTATAATTGGAATTTTATGCAAGTTCATAAATCATTAACTTTAATTTCGCATTGTTTCTATTAAATTTTCATTCACACTTCCATTACTAGATTAAAAATCATTAAAGTAACGTTTATTATCAAAAACAACATTACAATTGCTTAACTTTTAAATGAACTTTATTTCTAAATACACTCTAGTTTAACAACCTCTAAACATTGTATTACTTCTCACATTAATGTAACTTATATATTTCATTAACATTTATTTCAAATTCAAATTCCATCAACTAATTAAACGGATAACTTATAATATATGCTTAACAGCCAAATATTTCACCAATTGTCATATTCTGAATGGAGATAGCATTAATTTCAAAATTTATCTAAATTTTACATTAAGATAATATTTAATTACCTTTAATGAAATTAAATTCCCAATTTATTTAATGCAATAAATTTTGACCTTTACCAATTTAATACATTCATAAATTTTTACCTATTCTATATTTTATAACTAAGTGCAACATTGTACATTTATTTCATTTAATTGCAACTTCATTTTACATTGTAAAATTTTTTATTTACAATTGCTACATAAAATTTCTAACATTCAATTTCATTGTAAATTATAAAATTTTATTTCATTCTAAGTTTAATTAAGAAGATCCAATTAAATTAACCAATTTATTTATTGAAAATTTACGGGTCGTTACATTAAACTTATTTATTTGACAATCCTTCCTTTTAGAAACTATTTTACACATCCAATTTTTTGAATTTCTTTCCTTTTTACTTCTCTCATTTCTAAATTTAAAAATGACCGTTAAGACGTGTATTGTGAGCGGTTATGAGTTATGGACATATAATCTAACATCACATATTAAGATTGATGAAATTACCCAAATATCCCTTGAACTTCACCAATTTTTTTAAAATAGAGATGTATTTATAAAAGAAAATTGGGAGGTACTTTAGACTTATTTTTTATAATTATAAGAATGTATGTCAAAATTTCCTGTAAAAATAAGGAGTTGGAAAGAATAAGTATAGGATTAATTACCGTGTATAAATTTTAGAGTTAAATAGTTTTCGAATTTTGAAAAATAAAGAAGAAATAGGAGGACTTATATGAAAATTTTACCTCAAAATCAAGGAGGATTGTACTATGTAATTGATTATATTTTTCTTGTATAGGTTTATAGGTCCACAATTACCCAATCCCAAAACAGTCCATGATATAGTTTTCCCAAGGTCACTATGAACCTATATTAGTTTTTTCAGGCTAATTAGAAACTTATCGGTTGGCTCGGGCCAAAAGTATAACCAAATAATCCATTACCCCTCGTCTAACGAAAGGAAATTACCTCATCTTCTATCCAACAGAAGAAAACAATGGTGATCGTCGCTGCTACGGGTTCCTTGCTTTGCGTAAACTAAATTTCATCCGTTCTTTAACTAGGCCTTACGCAATGGAATCCACAGACCAGACCAACCGTGGGCTAAGCGATTAGAGCATAAGGAGTGACCCTACACAAGTCTCCACTCTTGAATTTGAAATCTTAAATCTAGTTTTCAAAATGTCGATGAGTCATATCTTTTGATCAGTTCGGGCATCCTAACACAACCTTGATCTCTACGGTCTCCTGGTTGCAATTCTACTCACTCACGAGTTTTAAGTCCGACTATACCCACTATTGGAACAACCCTAATTGGTCATATGTTACCCAAATTCCTAAGGTCACAATATTGGGTGATATCATATACATATAAGTGAGCATGTCAACGATTCAATATATGCAATAATAAGTGATCAATAAATAAAAATGAACATACAACACATCATCAATCAATTAAATATTTGTTCAATATGATAACCAATTTTGTACACAGATTACTTTTCTAATGTAATAGCTTCCTCTTTAACAACACCTTTAAAAATGGGCTAATGTGTTTTTTCTTTCTTTTGACATCTCATAAAATTTACTTAATAAAATCATCTTTTTTTTATTTAAGTAAAATTTAGCCCCAAAATAAAGTGAAAATCTTCCAAGTTTTATAAAGTAGTTACCCCCCACTTCTAAACCATAAGCAACCGTGCCTTAAAAATTCACTTATTTTCATATGTTAAAATATAGGTCATTGCGCCTTAAAAATTTCATATGTATAGCTAATTTTCATAGCTATTGCTACTCTTTTTTAAAAAATTATTAATTGCAAATTACTCTTTTCAGCAAAAGTCTTACCTCTTTTTTGGATAAGTGATGTGATTTTGTTTTATTAATCAATTCATTACATACAATAAATTATAACAATACATTTACCTAGTATTATTTAAGCTCTTTGTGATTAGCTTTGAAAGTTCTTTATATCATATTATGTGATGTTTTGGAGAAGGGGTATAGAAATCGATATTTTGATTCAACAATGCTACTAAGTCTCCTCCCGTACATCTAAAAATGCATTTGAACTGTATATTTTTCACTTCCATTTTCTTTTTCAAGATAATACAATTGATTCTTAATATTTGTTTTAAATTATGGAAAATTTGTACATTTCCTCAATTGAAACATAGAGAAATGTTACAATTATCTTTCTAAAAACTGATACTCTATCAACATATTTTACATCCATTTTATGCACTTGTTTGTGTAAGTTGGAAACCATTGACCTTTATATTGATGCTATGTAAAGCAGATCAAAATATACTAATTTGTACTAAATCAATATTTAAGGGAATTTAGATGAAAAATCTCAGAATGGACAAAAAGTCCATGTTAACAATTTTCTGTACATCAAGACCCTGCTCCGACATCTTCTACCTTGCCGCATATTATTCTCACCCCTGTTTTAATACATTTAAATTGAATCTTTAAAATACAATAACTTTTTGTAAAATGCCACAATAACAATCTTCTTCACCATTAAATTAAAAAAAAAATATCTTTCTAATCATGGGCATTGTATATAAATTTGTAAAATGGAGTTACTTAAACAGATTCAAAACATACAAAAAACTACATAGCTCATATGTAGTTAATTACGGCATTTACTTGAAACTACATTTTTCAAATGAAGTATAACAAATTTATTTTGAAACTGATTTCAAATTTAAAAATTTTAACTTCATAACAATTATGTAGTTAATTACTACATCTTTCAATGCAGCTTTAAAGCTTTAAAATTGCTAAAATCTACCTGAAAAAATATTTAATTACTCAAAATTGCATCTTTCAAATGCGTTGAAATAGATATATTTTAAAAATGATTCAAAGTATGATAGAAATTAACCGCATAACAAACATGCCGTCAATTACTAAAATTTTAAAATATAGTTAAGGCTTAAAAAGGATCAAACTAATTATTAAAACAATAATAAAGTACTTAAAATTACATCTTCCAATTTTAGCAAAATAGATCTATTTTGAATCTACGTCGAATGATTAAAGACATTAACGAAATAATAGTCATGTAGTTAAAAGAATACATTTCCAAAATGCAACTTTAACACATTAAAAATGTAAAAAGTACTAGAAAATAATATTAAACTACATCACAAATATATTTTAAATTTAGGGGTTTTTAGGCTCAAGGAAAAAGTTAGAGAAAAATTTAGTTTTAGGGACAAGAAGTTTGTTTTTTAGGCTGAAAGACACTTTTTAGTGTAAATCACAGAATGATAGTTGCATTTCCAGTTTACACTAAAAAGTGTCCTTCAGACTAAAAAACAAACTTGTTGTCCTTGAGACTAAAATTATTTTGCAACTTCTACCTTATGCCTATTTACCTGTTAAATTTATTTGTAAATATTAATAAACATTGACTGCATATGATTAAGAAGTTAATTACTATAACTTTCAATGAATTTCTAAGTTTTAAAAGCAGTTTATGCAGTTATATGATATTGCATTACTAAGATGCAGCTGCATGATGTTGCATAACAACATCTCTTTAAAGCAGTTGAATTTTCTCTAACATGACACAGTTTTAACTGCATCACTACGATGCAGTTATAAATCACACCACTAAAATGCAGCTAAAGCTGCATTAATATGATGTTATATAATTATATCTATTTAATGCACTTAAATAAGCACTAATATGGTATAATTCTAACTGCACCACCATGATGTAGTTAAAAAAGTGTTCTATAATGATGCATTGCACAATTCATATGTTTGGCATTTATGGGTATATGTAATGTCCCCCACCTAAAACCCAAAGATGAACATCGATAATGATGCAGTCATCGCCAAAATTGTCTTCCTGTGACTAAAGTGAGTTCAGTATAATATGAATACACAATTAAAATAAACTGAGCAACTAAGTAATTTTATTTCACAACAGATTCTTTTAAATATTCTTTACAACATTTCATCAATATGTTTCTAAGAACATGCCCACGCAAGGAACAAAATATAATAGACAAATAACATAATAAAGAGTCGGGTCTACAAATGAAGATGCAGCCTGCATTCATTTATACGGCGGAAACAAAATCTTTATTAGCTAAAGACCCTCCCGCTCCATCTTTAATTCTCTTATTGCGGCCATTATCCCACCTGTCTAAGCTCATAAACCTAGCCTAGTCAAATGAGTACCCGTGAATTTATAGGGAAACAATAATAAAAATACGTGCCATACATAAAGTCTAATGTGAATAATACCATCGCAAAAAACAAAACAAACACATAGTGGGACCAACCTACACTACACACGTTAGGTTTCCCTTTCACTATTTAATCAATCATGTGTGAACATTTTAAACTACCGATGCAATTATTTGTTATTTGCATCTATAATTAGATGCTTCCTTAAGCAAATTTTTCTTTACTACTACGCACCCTACGCTGACACCATTCGAATCCAGATTTAGATTGATTTAAAATCTAAGTATGAAATACCGCACTCTGTGCGCAGACCCACCCTGATTCCCTTTATAGACTCTTCATTACTTGTTTATTTACTCTTACGTGCCTACGCATTACTTTTTCATTCTTTATTGAGTTTATACTGCACCCCTTGCAGTGCTTAATTAGCCTCCTATCATGGTTTGAGTCTTAACTATTACTGCTTCGAATCACCCATAGTGTCATTTTTTACAAGTTTTTCTTTTGTCTGATATAGCTTGGAATCCCCCACCGCGATATACTTTTAAATTCATTCTTTAACTCAAACTGTGTAGACCTGTCCTCCCACGGTATTTAACTATTTATTTAGTTAATCTATGGATTACAAAGAAACAGCCACTTGTAGTCCTACATTTATTAAATTTTCTGACTGCTTGGGATCACTCCACTATGGTAATTCATTTATTTATTTTTCTTCAAACTGCTTGGAATCACTCACCGTAATGGATTTAAAGAAACTAACATGTATTATTTAAACACTCTTTTGTTTAATTTGGAACTACTTAGCCCTCACCACTGCAGTTTCTGAAAGTTGGATGCCTCTTATCACCTTTCTTGGGTGTGCATTCGAGTGAGCGTCCCCACTCGGCGTTAGTTGCCCTACCAGCTCCTTCATTTCCTTTAAATAACGCAGGATCCCTTCCTCTGTTCTAACCTGGCCTCTCCCTGAGTCTCATTGACTTCACATTTATAAGTCTTATATATACATATCTTAATAGCCCAGAATCCGCCCGGCCCACGCGGCACACTTTACACTTTACTTGTTAAGTGTTCCTTTCTTTCTAAATTTTAGCATATTATGATCCTGTCATATCTAGCACAGTTCTCTTACTTACACAAACAGATTCACTGCCCTACTACCATATCCCAATAACCCTGACATCCCGACAACGTTTTTACATGTGTCGATTTTCTACTTATTCCTATTATACTTTCTGCTATTTGCAATGTCCTTTTCAGTAAATAATTTGGATCTTGTTCCCTTTTTACCAACCCCTGTTAATATGTTTATTTTACTACATTCCTTATAGTACCCATTTACCCCAGTGTAGTATTAAGCTGGTTTTACTTCTATTTTATTATAGAAATTTCTGAAAAATTCCCTAAATTCGCCCGAACCCTGGTTCTTTCCTTGATTAAATTTATTCACCTTTTTAGGGGATTCTCCTAGTTGTTTTACAGGCTGAACAACTTCAAAAATTCATATAAGTTTATGAAATCTTTTAAACTGAAAACCTACTTCATAAATCCGGTTATAAACATCCTGTGAAACTTTCATTAGGCTTCGAAACTATTTGAATAGAGAAAACAAATTAAAACACCCCATGTGCACCCATCCTTACCCAAAACATTCATTAACCTTTTATAATTTTACATGTAAACCCGTATGAACCCCGAAACCTGTATGAACCCCATCATACATAAAAACATATAGATCTAAACTGATCCCAAGCATATAAGAAATCAGATTAGAAGGGTTAAGTATTACTTACCTAGATCTTTTAGATGTACAACTTTAGTTTTCCTTAGCCTCTTCTAGCTTGTGTTTTTTGGTATCTTCTTCTTATTTATCTACTTATGCTTCCACCAATACAAATTTCTCTAACCTTTTTTATTTGAATAGAATGAAATAAATGTATAGAAATGAATAACTTATGCTGCCCCATAATAAGTTGGGCCTGGGCCCTCTACTTGTTTCTATTGATTCATATCCTTTTACCCATTTCATTAACCTGTCATTTTCCCTTTAATTAACTTAGTTAATAAATTATTAATTTTAAGGTTGTTATAGTCTCCTTCCTTAAAGGATTTCGCCCTAAAATTAAGATAAGATTAACTAGAGAACAGTCCTCTCTTTTATGCTTATCCTAAGCATTACCATGAATCCCCATCCACGCATACATAAAATGTAATAATACCACCTACTAACATGGCAAACAACCATAATATCATATATAATAAATGGTCTACATTAGTATAACTCAATACATAGCATATATGATATCTGTGATAAGCAACTCTAGTTAGGTCCTCCTATCCTTATCCTTTGTTTCCCACGTGCAGTCCTCTCGATCTACGCTTCATTAAACATAAACAACCTTCACTTCCTTATTCTGAAGCTGCCTCTTATTCTGATCCACTATCCAAACCATTCTACGCTCATAAGTCATATGTGGTTTAATAACTAAGTCATCTGCTACTCTCGATCTACTGCTATGCCTGGATCCCTAATGTTTTTCCACAAACATGATATGCGAAACACATTATGAATCCCTACAAAAACACTAGGCAGATCCACCTTATACATCATCTTCCCAGTCTTTTATATGATAAAAAATGGTCCTGCATATATGGACGCTAACTTCCCAGTTCCGAAAATGCATCATGCCTCTCATTGAAGAAATTTTCACAAACATCTGATCGCCTACTGTGAACTCCAGTTCCTTTCTCCTTGTGTCGACGGAACTCTTTTGCTTACACTGCACTGCTCCCATCCTAGCTCAAGTTAGTTCTACCTTCTCAGTAGCTTCCTTCACCACATCTAGTCCTAATACAACATTATCACTTACTTCTAACCACCATGCAAGCGACTTACATGGCCTCTCATATAGACCCTCAAACGGAGCTATTCCAATACTACTTCGATAGCTGTTATTATATGAGAATTTTACCAAATGTAGTTAATCTACCGAAGATCCATCAAAGTTTAAAATACATGCTTTAAGCAAATCTTCGAGGATCTTGTTAACCCTCTTAGTCTGCCCATCAGTCTGTGGATGGTACGCAGCACTAAGGTGGAGTTCTTTACCTAATACTTTATGCAAACTACTCCAAAATGCACTGGTGAACAACGAATCACGATCACTGCTAATAGTGCTTGGCACCTCATGCAGTCTCACTATCATCTTCAAGTATGTTTATGCTAACTTCGGTGTAGTCCGCTTAGCCTTCACTGAAATGAAAGGGGCACACTTAGTTCGTCTGTCAACTATAATCCAAATGCCTTCATTCCCTGCCCTTCTTCTTGGCAATCCATCTACGTAGTCCACAGATACCGAATCCCATTTCCATACTGGAACTTGTAAAGGCTGCAGGAACCTACTTGGCTTCTGATATTTCGCCTTCACTTGCTGACATGTAAGATTATCTTCTTACATAATCTCCTACATTCTTCTTCATTCCTTCCTAGAAGAAACTCCATTTTATATCTCGGTACATTTTCGTACCTCTAGGATGCATGGTAATTATGAACGATGACATATGTCTAGTACTTCCTTCCATAGTTCACCAGTACTCGAAACATATAACCTGCCATTCCATAGTGCTCCTTTCTCATCCACATTGAACCCCTGCAGTTCCACTACCTTGACTCCTGAGTCCAAACTCCTTGTTGTATCTGCAGAGAATTTATGATTCTTCTACAATTCAGCTATCCTTTCTACCAGCGCAGGTTTGACTTCTAAACATGCAAATATCATGTTTGGACTGCTTTATCCTACATTAGACCGATATTGCACATTACATGTAGATAAATTTTCTAACGCGTTCCATTCTTTTAAAATTGCCAAAACACAATTTTTTTCTCTAGCTCAAGGCATCAAATACTTTATTGCCTTTTCCTAGGGTGTATTCTATCCTAAAAGAATACGATGCTACAAACTCCAGCCATCTTTGCTGCCTCGTATTCAGCTCCTTTTGAGAGAACAAATACTTCCAAGACTTATGGTCAGTATATAACTCAAACCTCTCTCCTAAGAGATGATGTTCCCAAATCTTTAATGCGAAGACTACCGTGACCAACTCCAAATCTTGCGTTGGATAGTTAACTTCATGGGGTCATAACTGCCTAGATGCATAAGCAATTACTCTGCCCTTCTTCATCAGTACTGCGCCTAACCCCAAACCAGATGCATTCGTTTACACATTCATACTATTATTCCCTTCAGAAATTATTCATGCCAATTTTTCAATCTATGCTTCAGCTCCTGGAATGCCTTCTCAGACTCCTACGCCCAAACAAACTACTCACCTTACTTGGATAGCCTAGTCATCGGCGTGGCTATACGAGAGAAATCCTTAATGAATCTCTTGTAATAAATAGCCAATCCCAGAAAACTTCTCACCTTGATCATAGTCTCAGGTCTCTTCCACCTATTTATTAGCTCCACCTTTTTCAGATCTACAACTAATCTTTCTTCCAAAATTACACCTAGGAATTTCACTTCCCTTCTACAAAAATGACACATAGAAAATTTTGCCTTCGGCTTATGGTATCTTAACGTCCCCAACATAAGCCTCGGGTGAACTACGTGTGTAACGACTTATAAATTTTCGATAATTAAAAATAGTTGATTTAATAAGATTCTATGATTTAATATTGGTGGAAATAAAATTTTGTGATATAATTATGAGATAATAACTAAAACGAAATGTAATAATGTTAATTTTAAGTCAACTATTAACAAATTTGAATGAAATTCCAATCAATTGAAATTATTTAAAGGTTATACTTGGTTATAAAGTGAACATAGGAAAACAAATGTAAATATTGAATCAATTAATGAAATAACATATATATATATATATATATATATAATGGTAATTGAATAAAATCAGTGTTAGGTAAGTAATTGTAACATTTGGTTGTAAATAATAACTTATTAATGCAACTAAAAGTAAATGGGGACAAACTATTATATGTTACCTATTTATTTAGTCTGTTAACTTAAATTGGAAATCAATTATGATAGAATGGAATTTAATATTACATTAACGTGGTTTAAGACACTAACTTAAATCTGTGAATGAAATAAAATATATGTAAATGTAAATTATATTCATAAGGAAATGATTCATTTAATAATGGATTGGAATAAAGATAAATAAATCATTTGGGATCTTAAATTTTAATTAATGTATAAATTTGACAAAAATTCAACATAAATGGAAATATAGTAGTTAATACAAATAAAGAAGGAAATGGGAGAATATTAATGTAATGAAAGACAAACAAATATTAACTATGTTATTTAGATAATAATTGATTGAATATAAAGTCTGAAATCAAATTTAAAACTATTTATTGGAATTAAATTATAATTAATTGGATTTAATTACAGTTGAAATTGAACACTTTAATTAGTAAAATTTTAAACACCGAATTGATATGTAAACTTGTTTGAATCATTATAAATGTCTATGTAATCAAAAATGATGAAATTTGTTTGTTAATAAATATTGAATTAAAAAGTGAATCAATTAATTTAATATTAATTTATTTAATTAACGTGAAAATAGCCAATTTGGCCACTGACTCGGATTTTGACGAAACTAGTTTCATCGAATCCGTAATGGTATATTATTGTAGGATTTTAAGTTTTGTAGCGATCGGACTAGTCGTTTGATCGTACGGGCTTGAAAAGCCTAGAAATCAATTTAACTAAATTCAATCGAAATCAATTTGAAATAAGCTGATTTTAACATAATTTCTTCATATGATGGAATTAGTACTTGAAACTTGTTTCATTGAGTTTAAAATTGTCGAAAACATCAATTTTGATATATGGGATGATCCATTTCCGTTTCGGGAACGAAACGGGCTTTTTGGGTCGTTTATCGTTCAACTTTCAAATAAATCTTGTCCGTTCATTTTAAAATCAATTCCAAAAAAATCAATCTCCTCCAAACCTTATCAAATTATACATCAATTTGAATCTCGCGATGACCACAATTAAAATCTGCAGCTTTTTTCGATTTGGATGTCTGGATGGCCAGAAAATGATGATTGATTTTCAGCCATTCATCACATCTTGATCAATGACGATGGATCGTCAAACCAAGGGTATGGTTGGGTGAGAGTGGCACGCGGGGGTTCATCGGAGTGGTTTTTTTTTTGCGTGTCAATGGCTAGATCATCGGTGATAATTGGATTAGGGTTAGTATGACTAGCGGTGGCTAGGCTCGTTTTGGAGTCATTCGGCGTTCGTGGGGTCAGCCGATGGTCAGAAGCCTCCTCTAGTGACGCGGGGGTGCGGCCGCGACTGGCGTTTGGCGAGGTTGGGTTGAGCTCGAATGGAGACCGCCTATAGTGTTCGTTGTCGCGATCGTGTATCTGGAAGATGCTGTTAGGGTTACGTGGCGATGTGTCTGCATGGTAGTGGACAATATATATTTTTTTCTATTTTTTCTTTCCTTCTAATTTTAAATTTTAGTTGCCAAATGTTCTAATATGTACAACTTTTGCATATGAGGTCCGATTTACGTGCAGTTTCTTGTGTTGAGATCGTATCGAAATTTCAGACGTTTTGACGCTAGTTTGGACGAATTCTGATACTGTTTGAATTTGGGCACTAATTTGGATTTTAAATCGATTTGAATCCAAAGGTGAGTGATTTTCCCCACTCACAATTTCTAAAATTTCTTATATTAATTTAATTTAATTTATGAGTGATTAGGAATTTATTTATGGCTGTTTGATATTTTTAAACTGCTATTCTTGTTAATTTGAATTTTATTTTGAATTGGATTGTCATTTAATTTATTATTTAATTTAAATTTCCAGTAAATTTCTTGTATATAATAATCTATTAATTATTGATGTTTATTGGTTGAATTGGATAATGATTGTGATAGATGTTTGAATTTATTATTGGATGATTTGATGATATATTTGATTTATGAAATGCTATCACTTTGCAAGTTACCTTAGTTATTATTTAGAATATCATTATGGGTTGAAATGCTATATACCCGAACAATCTATAGATTAGGAAAAAATCGTTATGGGTTGAAATGATAGACCTGATTTATTTGAATATATAAAAATCATTATGGTACTGTATAGACTATGAGAATATATAAAAATGTGTTAAGGGGATATGGGTAATGCCTTAACACTATTTTAATGCTTTTACTTTACTCTAGACATAATATAATAGCGTATTGTACTACACAGTAGATATTTTAATGGATCCTTAGGAGATGCGAATCCCGAACATCTCGTAAGTTATTGTACTCGCGTTAGACACTGGATAAGAGATGCTGAACCCAGTAAACATCTCTGGCGCCGTCACACGCATATTTACCGTTGATTTACTTTATATAAGATCTTTTAGTTTTGAATCGAGTGTTTTATCTTTTCAATTCGCTTTTGGATCAGCCTGAGCATTTCAGGGTTGAAGACCTTATTTCTGGAAGACGAAGACTTGTACTACTATTATTTATTATATTCCACTACATCATATTGTTCGGCTGCATTTATTTATTTATTTATTCTTGTTGTCGGTAACTCTGATTTTGTATTGTATTAGTATAATCAAATTTATTTGTAAACGGCTTCATGAACTGTTATTTTATTATTATATTTTATTATTCCGCTGCGAGATTCTGTATTTGTTTTATTTCTTTCTCTTTTCTTCTTTACCCCATAACAATCTGCCCTTTGAATGCTTTGAGCTCGACGTGTGTGTCTACTTATGCACATCCAAAAAGACAGATCGTTACAGTTGGTATCAGAGCTTTGGTTTAGTGATTACCTTATCTTTGTGCGGTCTAACTCATATAAAATAGGATATTCATACCCTATGATGAATCGTTGAGTGTATATATGAGAGAGCGTATTTGTTAATGTTATAAAAGGTTTTTATATTGTGTTAACTTGTTCCATTTTGTATTTATAAATTTCGAGTCGGCGCATAGGATGTTATGACATCAATAGTGATTTCTAAATGCTTAATAGGATAGACCGGCACAATATTGTTTTGAAATATAGGTAAATGAAATAATTTTGCCTATTAAATATTTTGTATATAAAATAATGAATTTTATAAATAATATAGTTGGTTGTTATGTATTTGTTTGTTAGGTAGTAAAATCCTATACAAATACTAATTGAAAAACAAGATTTGTTGAATCATAAGTTTTAATTCATGACAAAGAGCTTAAACAAATCATTGATGAGACTATATGATCAAGCAACAAAAAGAAAAAGAGATATGATACTAAAACCACAAAGGAGACGGAACTTTAAAACTGAGTATAGTACGTTTATTTGTTGAAGTTTTTAGTCTTAGAATTGTTAATCTATCCTCAAGTAGTTTACACAAAATCAAAGTTGTTTATGAATTCAAATTCTTTAAAAAATGGGTGAATTGTGCACGACAACTAGGTCAGTTGATGACCAAAAATGACAAGTCGAATGAACCTGTTCAGTTCCACAAATACGCTCTGTTTTACACCAACTCTGAATATTTAGTTGATTGGTCGTTTTGGGTCAGCCGACTGAACGATTCAAACAGCTATTTTTCTAAACAGACACTTCCATTTGCCAAGAGATACGATCCATTTTGAAGAGTTGTGGCTGCATTTTTTGGTCAAAACTCTTCGTGGATAGTTGTAGTTGTATATTTACTATATAAACACATGAGATTCACTTCTTGAATCACCAAATTTTATTTTGTTTTCTGATCATACTCTCTACTATCTCTGCATTCTACAAGCAATCACAATTTATATATATTTCTTGAATCTCTGAATCAATTAACTTATTCTTCGATTCAAAGCAATATTTTCCTTTCTAAATCTTTACACATATAATACACACACACACACACTTGAGAAAAAGATTATAGGAAGGGTGCACTATCAAAGACAAATCAGTGTTATCAAGAACACAAAGTGTCAAAACAATTTTTTTGAAACTGTTGAAGTCCTGTCCGGTTGTTAAGGCGGCAAAAGTCCTATTTCGGTTGTTAGAGGTGGAAAAATCCTGATCGGTTACTCAGGTGTTGTTTACCTATTCCTTCGGGTTAAGTGAGGGGTTATTGAGTGAAATTGCAGAGGGAAGTTTGGGACTGGACGTAGAACGGGAAGTTCGAACCAGCATAAAAACTCCTGGTGTGCTTATTCTTATTTACTTTAATATTATTATCTGTTTCCACATTTAAATTATAATACATTCCATATCACACGATCCTAAGTGATAACTAGCCACATAGTAGTCACTTTCAAGATTTACAAATAAAATGAATATATGTTGAAATTTGAGCCTTAAGTTACGGATTTTTTAATTTCTTCCAAAAAGGTTTTAAAATATAATATTAGTAGTATTTAGAACTATTTTCTGATATGAATATTCAAATATAATTTGAACTAAATGTTTTAAATAATTTTTGAAGGAAATAAGTTCTGTACTCCCCTCTCTGTCGCTGAAAAATAATTTCGGTGATGAGTGCACACATCATCGACGTTCATTTTCGAGTTCGAAAGTAGGAAGCCTGCTGTAGTAGTTTACTACACATTTGCTTTGATAAATAAATATTAAATTTTATTTCTAAATATTATTTGATATATATAGATATGGTTCTATATATTATTTTAAATGATTTGGAATGGAACTATACATTTAGTTCTTAAATTTCTATAGATTAGAGATTTGAATTATTATAATAAAATGAAATTTTAACCATTTAAAAATTGAAACTTCTAAAATGAGAGTAAGAAAGTAAATGCTCGGTTATAAATGAAATACACAAGGAATTTGAAATTTGTAACCTGTAGTAAAAGAATGAAAATCTGAAAAATATGATTATTGAACATTTTTGTTAATTAAAATAATTAAGATAAACTTGTGTAACTTTCAATTGCATTCTTAAAAACATATATATACATATACATACACACACACACACATATATATATATATAACTTCCAAATATTAAAAGTTGTAATGTTGGTAAGGAGATGTAATGGAATATTATGCAAGTAAAACTTAAGTAGTGAAAGTGTTCAATAAATTATTTTTATAAATAATAATTTTGATATTATAATTACTATAAACTTAAGTTATAATTAAAATGCTACTAGTTAAATGTAATAGAAAAGTGAGTATTATAAATAAATGATTATCAACTTAAATAAATGTTTGAGGTTATTTATAATTAAAATAAGTAGAAAAGATAAATACTATAAGTAGATGGTCATAAACTCAAGCTAATGGTAGAAGACATTTATAATTAAAATGAATACTACATTAAATTAAATGATTATAATTACAGGAAAGTTTAAATGATTCATAAGTTAGATTTAATATTCAATAACCCTATATAAGGAAATGAAGGTAAATTAAAAAGTAAGAAACTTAAGTATGAACTTCTATATTAATGAATATTAATATCTAATGGAAATCAAGTATAAATCTATAAATGTGAACTAAATGGCAATAAAATGTATGAAAAACTTAAATAATAAATTCACTGATTACTTTGAACAATTGAATGGAAATAACTTATGTAAATAAATGAATGTAAATAAATGGAATTAAGTAATATATGAATGAATGGGAATTGAATTTTTGTAAGAAATAAATGCAAATTAAAGAAAATAATTAACGTAAGAATGAAAATAGACAAATAATAAATGATATGAAAGGAAATATGTAAAAGTGAACTAAAATAATGTTTGGAATTTGTTCCTGTTTTGGTTTATGGGTTGTTTGGGCAAGAATACTTCTAATTGTTTGGATATATGAATAATCTGTTAAGTTTATCTAAGACTGTTGAGTAGATGGTATACTTAGTAGTTTATTTGTCATTCTATGCGAGTTAAAGGTGTTAGAACCCGAACAAGTCATTTGTTTTGCTTGATATGGATGAATGGTTGATCTCTTTGATTTCGTGCGATGATTGGATGCTTGTTTCCAAGTGATTGTGGTTATGTTGCATTGATTTGTTTTGCTATTAGTTTAAACAACTTTAAATATTTCATTTTATATAACTATTAACCTCCTTCGGATTATATAAGTGAAATACAGGTTTATGGAAGCAATTGCTACTGCTTTTGGTTTCATAAAATAAGCGTTGTTTGCCTGACAAATGGGTGCGTTTTCAGATTAGGTTTTATAGCGATATTATATTATTTCCCATGGTTTGGGATACATTATTTTCAAACTAGAATATATATTGTTATTATTGATAATTATTATTTTTTACCATACCTCTCCGTACAAAGGAGACACTGCTGAAATTTTCCGTAAATTTTGGACCTAGAAAATTTGGTGAAATATTTTCCAAACTTTTGTTGACTTGAATGTTAAAGGATTTAATGGTTATAAATTGATATATTTTATTTCCTTCATTTAATTTGTAAATTTATTTGTTTGTAAATTTAATATTTTGAATAAGATATTGATTCCTTAATTTCTTCTTTTCCCTTCATTTTCCTTTTCGAGGACGAAAAGTTTTGAGTGAGGGAGAGTGTAACGACCTGTAAATTTTCAATGATTAAAAATAGTTAATTTAATAAGATTCTGTGATTTAATATTGGTAGAAATAAAGTTTTGTGATATAATTATGAGATAATAACTAAAATGAAATGTAATAAGGTTAATTTAAGTTAATTATTAACAAATTTGGATGAAATTCGAATCAATTGAAATGATTTAAAGGTTATACTTGGTTATACAGTGAACATAGAAAAAAATGTAAATGTTTTTGAGAAAAATGTGTGATCCTCTATAAATAGAGGAGATCACACATGCAACTATATATATCACAAAAATAAGGTGCTGTCAACATGCCTGACAGGTAATAAAACTAGATACAAGTATCAAAAAAGCTCAGACACCCCTAAGATGTGTTCCGGCAAGGCCACCACTCATCACATCCCTGTATCAAGATCCGGCATAGCCACCGTCCAATATTAAGGTGTTAGAAGTACCTAAAAAACTAATGAAAAGCCAATAATACTGGATGTCATCACAAACTAAGAAAAAACTCCATGCATCTGGTTCGGAAGGAATGAAAAAGCATCTACTCTAAAGTGAAACTGAATATGATGCTGAATGCAAAATCCGCTCTGAAGACTCTGTACAAAAGGAAGAAATGCCAAGCAGAAGAGTGTTGAATATGCGTTTATATGATTTTTGTTTGATGATAATAAACATATATACATTCGTTTAAATGTATTTGTTAACATACTATTTTAATCTTCACAGAATAAATAAATATTTGCTGAATAAAAATAAATAACACAGTTTTTGAATTCAAATGAATATTTTATTCAAACAAATATTTATTACAATTTTGATAGTACAATCTCAAGCTCTCACTATAACTATACAACTTTGATTACAATACACGACATTTCACATTTACATCACAACCTCACTACATATCACTCACACTCATATTTATCTTCAACTGCATTCCAATTTGAATCCAGCATCTGAGAAATCTGCAAAAATATTCACTAACGCAGTAAAATTGAAAATAAAATATTTTTGCAATTCAAAATAAAAGATGATTTTGAAAACATTGTTTGCCTCGGTTATTTGGGTTGTTCGTCATCATATTTTTGTATCTGTGCATATCAGTATTTTATTAGGGACAATAGTGGCTGCAGTACACTGTGTGCACTGCCTCGCCTACTCGTGTGTGCAAAACAAAATGCACAGCTAACAAATCAAGTACAAAGTCAAACCCACACAGGTTCAACTCAAGTGACCACAGTATAAAGCTCCAACAACGAGGCAACATGAACACAAACTACACAAACTGCAGTGGACAGCAAGCACTACCAAGACCACATGCATGTACAGTATCACACAATCAAACAGCAACAAAGAAACCAATATGATACTGTTCAATATCCAAGAGACAAGACTAAGGCAACATGAATTGGAACTGCACTAAAGGTTACAAGATGATCAAGAACCAGTGACACAAGGCATAGGACTGCAACAATTAAGAATATATAGAGAACAAGCTACCATGAGTCGAGTACATGCTACAGCAACATTGGACCCAACATCAAAGACAGGCCGCAGCAAACATACATATGAAGTAGTTCAAATACAAGTGCAGGTGAACAAATGTGCAATACTCAAGACCACACAGTGAAGACAGGCTGCAGCATCAAGATACCAAGACCACCAGTTACAATAGTTGATATCAAGGAATACAACTACAATATCAAAATTCAGTGGCAATCAAACATGAATGTAGACAGCAACTCTACATGAAGGCAAAGCTCAAACCAAAAGAAAGGCAAGGCAAAAATTTGTGCACCAAGCATCGAACCAGAAGGCCGAAGCCATACAATGACTTAACAGTATCAACCATATTATGGAGTGTATGCAACATGATGGAGGCATCACAGTGATACAAATACATACACAGTGAACAACTTCACAAACAAGGCAATGCACAAATACAAGATGACCAAGTGAAGTAAGTTCAGGTACACGAGCTAGTGAAGACCACAAAGGCTGTGAATCAGAATGATGCAGTGCATACACAAATCACAAATGTTCAAGACTAAGCAAGCAAACAGCATGTACTCAAGCATCTAAAGCAAGGATACAAATGCAATTCACAGTCTCAAATGAAGTAGCTATGAACAAAATAACCATGCATCAGTGAAATCACAGTGGACAGAGAAGAATACAACCAAGTGCAGCATCAGGCCGAACATGAAAGAATGTAAATTACAATATCAAGTAGCAGTTATGATATAAAGAACGGCCACAGAAACAAGCAACAATATGCATAGATCAGTATGCAAAGTCAAGTCAAGGCCGAAGGTGAATGAATCAAACTTCATCACAACGTCAAAAATCAAAGCCGAAGTCACAATTGAACAAGTCAACAGAGAAATGATCGGAGCAGTGATATATACGCATTTGAATTAGCCAAAAATTTATCACAATCATCCAAACAAAATCGTATGGTCGAAGCACAATTTTGAAAAAATCAGACGTACGCAAATTAAGGAAATCGAACGCGTATAAAACCCAAATCATCATCGGCAAAATGATGATCGAGTTCAAGCATTCAATCAGAGAATTAAAAGAGCAAAAAATCACTTACAGAAGCCATCTCGAACTCGAACAAATTCGAAGCAACCGAAGTGAGCAACAGCGATTCGATCGAACAAGGCTTCAGGCAATTAACCACTGATTCGATCAACTTAGAATCGGAGCTTCGAAATAGCCCTAAATCTCAGAGCCAAGCAAAGAGAACAAAGCCCTAAAAGAGGAACGGCCGCCATTACAACGAAGGGAATAGAAAAGAAAGGAGACGGGTTGAATAATAAAAGGGGCCGGCCTATTTACTTTTATTGTTTTATTATTAAGGGTTTTAAATTTGTAGATAGGGTTATTTTACTTTAAATTGTTTTTAGTTTGTATTTCTTTTTAAACCGTTTTTATTTTTCTAGTCGTGTGACTAGGGTGCAAACTACGGTGTGTAGTTTGGGAATTTGCAACTCGGTAGTTGAGTTGTGGTCAAGGTTTTGAGCGTAGAGTTAGATTAGTCAATAGCGGTGTATAGCGAGTTTACGTGTGTAAGCGAGGGACTATCTAATTTCTAGTAGAAACCTTGGGGGCAGCACGTAGGCAGGGTTTTGCCGAAGCTGGGTAAATTCTGTGTTGTTCTGTTTTATTCTGTTATTTATATTCTGCGATATCTGTGCTGCTATTCTGTGATCTGAATTGAAATTAATTTATAAGCTTCCGCGATTAATTTTTATAATTTACACTATCACCCTATTCACCCCCCCTCTAGGGTGAAATCGATCCTACAAGTGGTATCAGAGCTAGGACAGGTTTAGAAGTCAACATCTGTTTTAAAAATTCGATTTTTTTTGAAAAAATCAGTTTTTGTTTTAAAAATTTGAATTTTTAAAATGGCTTCTTTTAATAATGCTTTTGCAGAAGGTCAATCCATAGTTAGACCACCAATGTTCAATGGTGAATATGCTTATTGGAAAAATAGAATGAAAATTTTTTTGAAAACCATTGATGCTTGGGATATTGTTGAAACAGGTTATAGGATACCAACTATAACTGTAGATAATCAGGAAATAGAGAAACCAAAGGAACAATGGAAAGAATTAGAAAATAAATTACAGAATACTAATGCCAAAGCTATGAATTCTATTATCTGTTCATTAGATCAATTTGAATTTAATCGTGTCTCACATTGTCTAACTGCGCAGGAAATATGGCACATACTAGAAGTGACTCACGAAGGAACATCTCAAGTAAAAGAATCTCGCCTTGCCATGCTAAGCAGCGAATACGAGAACTTTACAATGGCAAAGGAAGAAAATGTCAAAGAGATGTACGGTCGACTTTCCAATATCGTATACAAATCAAAAGCTCTCGGAAAAACATACACCGAATTGGAAATAGTCCGAAAAATTCTCAGAGTTCTTCCACGAAGCTTTGAAGCAAAAGTAACTGACATTCAAGAATCGAAAGATTTAAAAAAACTCAAAGTCGAAGAACTCATTAGAAATCTCACCACTTATGAGCTAGAAATGAAATTCAAGGAAGAGCGTGAAGGAGGAGATACTCGAAAGAAATCAATAGCGCTCAAAGGAACAACCGAAAGTGATGATGATAACGATGATGATGATGATGATGGAGAAGCAGAGCTGGCGCTACTAATAAAGAAATTCAAAAAGTGGAATCGCAAACACGGAAATCCAGCTCGAAATCAGGAAATGAAAAGCAGAATAAGCAAAGCATTTGACCACTCAGAAGAACAGAAGTTCATTTGTTATAATTGCAACAAACCCGGTCATATCAAGCCCGATTGTCCACAAATTAAACTCAGCCATGGAAAGAAACAGAAAAAGAAAAGTTTTGCAGCCACTTGGGATGAAATAGACGAGAATAATCAAAGCACTGGCAGTGAAAGCGAAAAAGCAGAATTGTGTCTTCGAGGTGATACAACTGACAGTGACGATGACGAGCCAAGTGAGGTATCAAAACTTACCCATTCTGAGTTGCTTATATATTTTCATGAAATAAACGGCTGTTATGAACGACTTAGGGAAAAATATGCTAAACTTGAATCACAAAAAGATACTTTGATAGAATGTAATGAACAACTTGACCAATTAGTTAAAACCTATCAGAGTAGGATCCCTAAGTGTGATAAGTGTCCAACATTCGAAGAGGAAATTAGAAAATCAGAAATCAATATAAAATCACTTGAAAATGAAATTCTGATTTTAAAAGAAAATGAAAATACTAGGAGAGAAAATTCTATCAAAAAGTGCACTCAATTGTTGAACGAAAATAATTCTCTCAAAACACAAGTCCAACATTTGTCAACGACTTTGGATAAATTTTCAAAAAGTGAAAAATCGTTGAATATGCTATTAGGAAAGCAAACTGTTAATACGGTTAGACAGGGACTTGGATATAATAATTCGAAAACTGTTGAAAGCAACATTAATCAAGTTAATTCTATGTGCACAATTTGTAGAAAATATGGACACAATCACAATAATTGTTGGTATAGACCCAAACATGTGAAAACTATACCGATTTGGGTTCCAAAAGGCACAAATATAAAAACTCTCAAAGTTAAACAAATCTGGGTGCCGAAGGGAACAATTATAAATAGTTTTGGGTCTCCACAAAATTATTTTTCTAAATATTCTGCCACTAACAATCATGGACCTATGAAAACAAATAGGTCACATAAATATTTTCCCGTGTAGGTGTGGTGGCAGGCTAAGGAACAACAAACGTGTTATCTGGATTTTGGCTGTTCCAGAAACACAACGGGCGACAAAGCAAAGTTCCTTAGCCTAGTATAAAGGTGACAGAATCACAATGGGCAACGTCGGAAAATATCGTAAAGGTAAATCAGGTAAATTTATTTTTGAACGATATATTATTTGTGAAAATCTGCACCATTTTCTGAATAAAATCAGCCAATTATGCAATGATAATATGATGATGATTTAATGATGATTTTGATTCTGACTTTATTCAAAATAGTTAGCCAATTATATTCTTATGCCAAAAACACTATAAAATTCTCTAGAATAACTTGATATATAGGTTTGGGATAAAAATAGTGTTATGATTGGATAATACTTTTTGTTATAATATTTTTGGCTAAATCTAAATTCATGGTTTGACACGGCCTAAATTTAAAATCCTAATGAATTCTGTTTAAAATTATAAAAAGGATTTTAAGAAATTTTTGAAATTGTAAAAAGGATTTTAAGGATTTTTTTTGAAATTCAAGAAATTGCTTGGAATAAAAATGAAGTTTGATGGATTGTAAAATTGACACTTTGATATATGTTTGATTGTTGACACAGTCTTCATTTCAAATCCAAGAAAATTTCATTCAAAATTTGTTGATAATAATCATGAGATAATTTGTTGAAATTTTTTGATGCACAATTCATGGTTTGGTCTATCAAATTCAACGAGTGAATATTGAGTGAAATTGAAATTCAGATGCAGATTACACTGGTAATATAGTTGTAGAAAAATTACTAGTGGAATGTGATTATTACTTGACACATTCATTTGCTGCATCGTTTTTCAAAGAAAATGTCTGCATATTTTTCCTTTGAAATATTTTTTTAATAGCAGAAAATTTTCTTATAAAACCCCTTCTAGAAAAAAAAAACATTTTTGATCTTGTATCGGATTAGTTATTTAAGAAAACTTGATTTTATAACTATTTTTGAAATCGATTTTAAATAACTATATTAACTAATCTGATTCCCCTAAAAATTATCGAGAAGATATATAGTGATTGAAAATAAGATGAGTGTTGATATTAATTATATATTATAGCTCAAGACGGTATAATTAGTAAATTTTTTAGAAATTTAAACGAGAGTTATAAAATTTTTTTGTTGATAAATATTCCATGACCATTTCTATTTCTTTCATTTTTCTTTCGACCATCACTCATCAAAATTCAATATAGTAGGTCAATATGTGGTATTTTAAACGGGAAATCATTTGTGCTTCGACTTATTATATTTTTAGCAATAAAATAAATATCCAAAGTGTTCACTCTCATTTAAAAGTCCTCACGGTTATGCATGGGTGAATTACTTGGATTTTTGATTATGTGCTTCCATGCTCATTTAAAAGTCCTCACGGTTATGCATGTATGGAACGCATATCAAAATTAATTGGTTAAATAGACAAGTTGATTCTAATCCCATTTAAAAGTCCTCACGGTTATGCGTGGTTAGAAGATACTTGAATTCATTTTTAAAATAAAAATAAAAATTGTGAATACTACTAATCTCATTTAAAAGTCCTAACGGTTATGCATGGTTAGTAGATATTCAAATTTCCTGAAATAAATATACCACAAATAGACACGACTATATAGTTTTATTTGATGAAATCATTCATACCATTCTAAAGTGGAATATGCGTCAATTAAAGGATTTATGATTTTTGTTTGATTTTTTATCGAAATTTAATTTTTATATTCAATTGAGTTTTAATGTTGAATTAATGTCGATCACTATATCTCTACTTTTCTATTACTATTATTCTTTTGCTGATAACAAAAGGGGGAGAGAAAAGTTAAGATTTTGTAAAAAGGGAGAGAAAAGGTCAAAGAAGTTTTCAATATGCATATAGACTCATTTGCACATTTTATTTGTATGCATATATGTAGGGGGAGTCATATATGTAGGGGGAGTATCATATAGAAAGGAAGCATTCAAATAGGGGGAGCAAATGAAATTATCAAATACATTTAAATATTCAAAATCTTAAATATATGTTTGTTATCATCAAAAGGGGGAGATTGTTGAATATGCGTTTATATGATTTTTGTTTGATGATAATAAACATATATACATTCGTTTAAATGTATTTGTTAACATACTATTTTAATCTTCACAGAATAAATAAATATTTGCTGAATAAAAATAAATAACACAGTTTTTGAATTCAAATGAATATTTTATTCAAACAAATATTTATTACAATTTTGATAGTACAATCTCAAGCTCTCACTATAACTATACAACTTTGATTACAATACACGACATTTCACATTTACATCACAACCTCACTACATATCACTCACACTCATATTTATCTTCAACTGCATTCCAATTTGAATCCAGCATCTGAGAAATCTGCAAAAATATTCACTAACGCAGTAAAATTGAAAATAAAATATTTTTGCAATTCAAAATAAAAGATGATTTTGAAAACATTGTTTGCCTCAGTTATTTGGGTTGTTCGTCATCATATTTTTGTATCTGTGCATATCAGTATTTTATTAGGGACAATAGTGGCTGCAGTACACTGTGTGCACTGCCTCGCCTACTCGTGTGTGCAAAACAAAATGCACAGCTAACAAATCAAGTACAAAGTCAAACCCACACAGGTTCAACTCAAGTGACCACAGTATAAAGCTCCAACAACGAGGCAACATGAACACAAACTACACAAACTGCAGTGGACAGCAAGCACTACCAAGACCACATGCATGTACAGTATCACACAATCAAACAGCAACAAAGAAACCAATATGATACTGTTCAATATCCAAGAGACAAGACTAAGGCAACATGAATTGGAACTGCACTAAAGGTTACAAGATGATCAAGAACCAGTGACACAAGGCATAGGACTGCAACAATTAAGAATATATAGAGAACAAGCTACCATGAGTCGAGTACATGCTACAGCAACATTGGACCCAACATCAAAGACAGGCCGCAGCAAACATACATATGAAGTAGTTCAAATACAAGTGCAGGTGAACAAATGTGCAATACTCAAGACCACACAGTGAAGACAGGCTGCAGCATCAAGATACCAAGACCACCAGTTACAATAGTTGATATCAAGGAATACAACTACAATATCAAAATTCAGTGGCAATCAAACATGAATGTAGACAGCAACTCTACATGAAGGCAAAGCTCAAACCAAAAGAAAGGCAAGGCAAAAATTTGTGCACCAAGCATCGAACCAGAAGGTCGAAGCCATACAATGACTTAACAGTATCAACCATATTATGGAGTGTATGCAACATGATGGAGGCATCACAGTGATACAAATACATACACAGTGAACAACTTCACAAACAAGGCAATGCACAAATACAAGATGACCAAGTGAAGTAAGTTCAGGTACACGAGCTAGTGAAGACCACAAAGGCTGTGAATCAGAATGATGCAGTGCATACACAAATCACAAATGTTCAAGACTAAGCAAGCAAACAGCATGTACTCAAGCATCTAAAGCAAGGATACAAATGCAATTCACAGTCTCAAATGAAGTAGCTATGAACAAAATAACCATGCATCAGTGAAATCACAGTGGACAGAGAAGAATACAACCAAGTGCAGCATCAGGCCGAACATGAAAGAATGTAAATTACAATATCAAGTAGCAGTTATGATATAAAGAACGGCCACAGAAACAAGCAACAATATGCATAGATCAGTATGCAAAGTCAAGTCAAGGCCGAAGGTGAATGAATCAAACATCATCACAACGTCAAAAATCAAAGCCGAAGTCACAATTGAACAAGTCAACAGAGAAATGATCGGAGCAGTGATATATACGCATTTGAATTAGCCAAAAATTTATCACAATCATCCGAACAAAATCGTATGGTCGAAGCACAATTTTGAAAAAATCAGACGTACGCAAATTAAGGAAATCGAACGCGTATAAAACCCAAATCATCATCGGCAAAATGATGATCGAGTTCAAGCATTCAATCAGAGAATTAAAAGAGCAAAAAATCACTTACAGAAGCCATCTCGAACTCGAACAAATTCGAAGCAACCGAAGTGAGCAACAGCGATTCGATCGAACAAGGCTTCAGGCAATTAACCACTGATTCGATCAACTTAGAATCGGAGCTTCGAAATAGCCCTAAATCTCAGAGCCAAGCAAAGAGAACAAAGCCCTAAAAGAGGAACGGCCGCCATTACAACGAAGGGAATAGAAAAGAAAGGAGACGGGTTGAATAATAAAAGGGGCCGGCCTATTTACTTTTATTGTTTTATTATTAAGGGTTTTAAATTTGTAGATAGGGTTATTTTACTTTAAATTGTTTTTAGTTTGTATTTCTTTTTAAACCGTTTTTATTTTTCTAGTCGTGTGACTAGGGTGCAAACTACGGTGTGTAGTTTGGGAATTTGCAACTCGGTAGTTGAGTTGTGGTCAAGGTTTTGAGCGTAGAGTTAGATTAGTCAATAGCGGTGTATAGCGAGTTTACGTGTGTAAGCGAGGGACTATCTAATTTCTAGTAGAAACCTTGGGGGCAGCACGTAGGCAGGGTTTTGCCGAAGCTGGGTAAATTCTGTGTTGTTCTGTTTTATTCTGTTATTTATATTCTGCGATATCTGTGCTGCTATTCTGTGATCTGAATTGAAATTAATTTATAAGCTTCCGCGATTAATTTTTATAATTTACACTATCACCCTATTCACCCCCCCTCTAGGGTGAAATCGATCCTACAAAGAGTAGATCCTCCTGAAAATAGTACACCACTATGGAGATGAAAGTGTCCAGTATCTGTGGTGGAATTGCTTGTGATCCTGAGAGGAAGATTCTGCTCTGATAACCTCTCTACGATCCAAAATCCTGCAATCTGAAGACATGAGTACCTGCAAAATGGACCTGACACCCTATCACCCATACCTGTGTCTAAAGAATGACTAAGAAAAAAGTTAGAATGATACATATATATATGTATATTTATATAATTTATATACATATATATGTATTAATGAGGTCGGAAATAAAACTTAAATAAGACTAACTGGACAAATACTAAAGAATTAGATTACTTATAAACTAATACCAACAATGACTAGTAAAACAAATGTAAATACCGAATCAATTAATGAAATAATATATAATTAATGGTAATTGAATAAAACCAGTGTAAGATAAGTAATTGTAACATTTGGTTGTAAATAATAACTTATTGATGCGACTAAAAGTAAATGGGGGTAAACTATTATATGTTATCAATTCATTTAGTTTGTTAAGTTAAATTGGAAATCAATTATAATTGAATGGAATTTAATGTTACATTGATGTGTTATAAGACAATAACTGAAATCTGTCAATCAAATAAAGTATATATAAATGTAAATTATATTCATAAGAAAATGATTGATTTAATAAAGGATTGGAATCAAGATAAATAAATCATTTGGGATCTTAAATTTTAATTAATGTATAAATTTGACAAAAATTCAATATAAATGGAAATATAGTAGTTAATACAAATAAAGAAGGAAATTGGAGAATACTAATGTAATGAAAGACAAACAAATATTAACTATGTTATTTATATAATAATTGATTGAATATAAAGTTTGAAATCAAATTTAAAATAATTTATTGAAATTAAATTATAGTTAATTGGATTTAATTACAGTTGAAATTGAACACTGTAATTAGTAAAATTTTAAACATTGAATTGATATGTTAGTTTGTTTTGAATCATTATAACTATTTAAGTATCAAATATGATGAATTTTATTAGTTAATAAATATTGAATTAAAAAGTGAACTAATTAAATTAATATTAATTTATTTAATTAACGTGAAAATAGCCATTTTGGCTACTGACTCGGATTTCAACGAATCCATTTTCATCGGATCTGTAACGGTGAATTAAGATAAAATTTCAAGTTTCGTAGCGATCAGACTTATCGCTTGATCGTACGGGCTCGAAATGCTAGAAATCAATTTAATTAAATTCAGTTGAAATCAATTAGAAATAAGCTGATTTTAACATAACTTCTCCATACGATGGAATTAGGACTTGAAACCTATTTCATTGAGTTCAAAAACATCTATTTTGATATATGGGATGATCCATTTCCGTTTCGGAAATGAAACGGCTTTTCGGTCGTTTATCGTTCAACTTTCAAATAAATCTTGTCCATTCACATACATACATTGCTCTGTGGTTTCTCCTTTCTAATGGCAGAAACAAATTCAAATTCCCAAACTCTCAAATTCAATTTCAAAATCAAATCCAAAAAAATCAGACTCCTCCAAACCCTATCAAATTATATATCGATTTGAAGCTCTCGATGAGCGCAAGTAAAATATGCAGCCTGTTTTTCGATTTGGATTTCTGGGTGGCCAGAAATTGATGATTGATTTTTGATCGTTCATCATGTCTTGATCAACAACGATGGACCGTCAAACCGAGGGTATGGTTGGGTGGAGAGTGGCATGCTGGGTTCATCGGAGTAGTTTTTTTTTGCATGTCAATGGTTGGGTCATTGGTGATAATTGGATTAAGTATGACCGGCGGCGGCTAGGCTCGTTTTGGAGTCGTTCGGCGTTCATGGGTCAGGCGATGGTCAGGAGCCTCCTTTGTTGACGCGGGGTTCGGCCACGACTGGCTTTTGGTGAGGTTGGGTTGAGCTCGAACGGCGGCGGCCTGTAGTGTTCGTTGTCGCCTTCATGTATCTGGAAGATGCCAGTAGGGTTATGCGGTGACGTGTCCGCACGGTAGCGAACAATATTTTTTTTCTTTCTTTTTCTTTCCTTCTAATTTTAAATTTTAATTTTCAAATGTTCTAATATGTACAGCTTTTTCATACGAGGTCCGATTTACGCGCAGTTTCTTTCGTTTGGATCGTATTGAAATTCCGGACATTTTGACGCGTGTTTGGACGGATTTTGAGACTGATTGAATTTGGCCCCTAATTTGGATTTCAAATCGATTTGAATCCAAAGATGAGTGATTTGACCCATTCACAACTTCTAAAATTTCTTATGTTAGTTAAATTTAACTTATGTGGCGATTAGGAATTTATTTATGGCTGTTGGATATTTTTAAATTGCTATTCCTGTTAATTTGAATTTTATTTTGAATTAAATTTTCATTTAATTTATTATTGAGTTTAAATTGCCGGTTAATTTCCTGTATATAATAATTTGCAAATTTTTGATGTTTATTGGTTGAATTGGATGATGATTGTGATGGATGTTTGGATTTATTATTGGATGATTTGATGCTATATTTGATTTTTGAAATGCAATCACTCTGCAAGTTCCCTTAGTTATTATTTGGAAAATCATTATGGATTGAAATGATTTATACCCGAACAATCTATAGATTAGGGAAAAATTGCTATGGGTTGAAATGATAGACCCGAGCAATTTTATGGATTTTACTAATTTGGGATTGCGGTTTGAAATGGTATATAACCGTAAATTTTTAAATTTGTGGATTGAAATGATAAATATTCGTATCACTTGACCCAAGGATAGAGAATTATATGCGGACACTGGATTGGTTAAATTAAATGATTTTAAAACCTTAATTTTCTTTAATTTAGTTAAATGGTATTCTGAAATAAAATTTGATTTTTATAAAATTGAATTATTATCGAAATTCAAGTTTTATGTTAAAAAAACTGGAATTGGTTTAAATTAATTGTTTAAAGAAATTAAATTGAAATTTTATAATTGAATTTGAAGCATACGTGAAGTTTGTCAGAATTGGGTTATTAAAATTGTTCGAAATATAACTTTGAAATATATTGAAATTAAAGTAATTTAAATTGATATCTCAAACATGGATTTGGAAGCGATATAGAATTAAATATTTTATTGAGATTTGAATCGAAAGATTTGAAATTAGGTTTTGGAAATTGAAAATAGTCCAAATGCATTGAAAGGAAATTAATAGTTTAAATTAATATTAAATTTATATTTATATTTTTAATATAAGCTGTTTTAAAAATATATTATTGTAAAGATTCTAAATTTTAAGATATTCAAATTATTAAACTATTTTAACCTATGTTAACTATATTAAATCAATTTAACCTATTTTAAACCATTTAATTTATTTTAAAACTAATTAATCCATTTTAACTTATTTTAAATCTAATTAATCTATTTTAAAGCTATTTAATCTATTTTAATTATATTTGACCTATTTTAAATCTATTTAACTATATTAAATTAATTTAATAGTATCTCTAATATATAGTTAACCATTTTAGAGTAATTAACTATTTATAACTACTTTAACTAGTTATAACTATTTAAGCTATATTCTAAATTTCAGACTAAGTAAAGTAGAAGTGTTTATATCCAAATTTTGATTTAAAAGCGAACACGGTTAAACGATATTATCACCTAAGTTAGGATTTAAATTACATATTTGAATTGAATATGAAGTTTTGAAATGAGGGATTTCAACTATCTTGAAAATACGATTTCAAAGTGAATATGATTTGAAAACGATATGTTTTGGGAATATGATATTTTGATATCACTTATAAATTGATTTTTTGAATGTAAAAGAACCATCCGGTATGTAATAAGCAATTGGTTGTTAAAGAGACCGGGATCGGATATTGTCATACTCTTTGCCAATATCCAAAACCACTTTAACAATTATGTACGTGCTGGAGATTCCAGAAATGAAGTAAGATGGTTTGTGAACGATTTTTGTATAAGGTACGACGCGGCCCTGACTCCCGTGAGTCAGCATAGATGTGACTAAAACAGGAGCCATGCCGGGAAAAGTGAGGTCGCAACTCTAATCGAGCACATTTATTTGATACCATTCTATTATTTTGTGATTGATTTGGTGGCCACCCTTGATTTTGATTTGGGAGTGTGTCCGAGGTGGGTGGTAATAGCTGATATGTGTTACCACCACTCCGAATCCGTAAGTGATATATCTACCATGGCATTGCCTCGAGTGCCATGTTTACATGCCCTAAAGCGCCTTCTACGAGTTTGGTTTGTACCATACCTATGGAGTGCCCTCTGATAGCGCTCCTGTTTATGAAGAAATTACGGTACTGTATAGACTACGGGAATATATAAAAATGTGTTAAGGGGGATATGGGTAACGTCTTAACACTATTTTAATACTTTTACTTTACTGTAGACATATTATAATAGCTTATTGTACTGCATAGTACATAGTTTAATGGATCCTTAGGAGATGTGAATCCCGAACATCTGTTAAGTAATTGTACTCACGTTAGACACTGGATAGGAGATGTCAAACCCCATAAAAATCTCTGATGCCATCACATGCATATTTATCGTTGATTTTACTTACATAAGATCTTTTAGTTCTGACTCGAGTATTTTGTCTTTTCAATTCATTCGGGTCAGCCTGAGCATTTCAGGGTTGAAGGCCTTATTTCTGGAAGACGAAGACTTGTACTATTATTATTTATTATATTCCACTGCATCATTCTGTTCCGCTGCATTTATTTATTTATTCCTGTTGTCTGTAACTCTGATTCTGTATTGTATTTGTATAATCAAATTTACTTTTAAACAGCTTCATGAACTGTTACTTGATTATTATATTTTGTCATTCCACTGCCAGATTTTGCATTTGTTTTATTTCTTCCTCTTTTCTTCTTTACCACATAACAATCTGCCATTTTGAATGGTTTGAGTTCGACATGTGTGTTTGTTTATGCACGTCCAAAACGGCAGGTCTTACAGCGTGCTCCTCCTTATCCTCAGAGTGCACTAAAATGTCATCTATAAACACCAACACATCCGTCCAGCTTGTCTTGGAAAATCATATTCATCAAGTCTATAAAGAATGTAGGTGCATTGGTTAATCCAAATGGCAAAACCAACCACTCATATGAACCGTACCTAGTTCTAAGTGAAACTAAATTAATACTTTCCTCTGCAACTCTCAGTTGATGGAACCCTATGGCCAAATCAAGTGTGAAAACACCCTAGCTCCACTCAACTGATCAACCTGATCATCAATTCTTGGTAAAGGGTATTTATTCTTCACCGTCCTCTCATTCAATTTTTGATAGCCTATACATTATCTCAAAGACCCATTTGACTCCTTAACAAATATTGCCACTGCTCCCATAGTGGGAAACTTAGTCTTATGAAGCTTTTCCCTTCTAATTCTAGCAATTGTTTCCTAGTCTCCTTCATCTCCCTCAAAGGCATTCTATTGGGAGGTTGACGGTTTAGTCTATTGTAATAAGTCAATGCGGAACTCTACCGCTCTCGAGGATGGAAACCTCGAAACTGGTTCAAACAAATCCCTAAACTCCTTCATTATTCGTATTGCTCCAAGCTCCTCCTTCCCAGAAGCTAATGCAAATAAAGTGCTCTTGCGCACTTCTCTACATTCTTCCAATACAACTAAAACCATATCTCTATCGTCAAGATGACTCAAACCAATTATCCTTTTCCGCTCAGTGCACCTTAGCATCATGCCTCTCTATCCAATCCATCCCTAAAATAACTCCAAATCCTATGAAGTCAAACACATAAGGATCACAAGAAACTTACACCTACTTAACTCAATATCTAGGTCATTGCATCTTAATCCAAGAGTAGCATACCCTCCTATCAGTTTAGCTACACATATGGAAGTCACTAAATAGGTAACCCTTAACCCAAGTCTATCAACCTAGTCTTTAGCTATAAAAGAACGTGTAGCTCTAGTATTATACAGTACTCCTAACTGAAATACCAGAAATAAAAGCCACACATTTTAAGATTTTCCTTATGCCTTTATCCTCGGCAGGCATTCCTTCTCTTGGTCCCTCCAAAGCATATACCTACGCTTTAAGCTCTGGACGGTCCTTCTTTAGATGTCTCATCTTATCACACTTAAAGCACTTCACCCTCGTAGCATTCTTAGGCATAGGGCACTTCATAGCATAGTGTCTCTTCTTTCTGCAGCTGTAGCAGAATACTTTCGCTATGACGACTTCAGTATTAGCAACCGCACCCTTCCCCTTTGGCATTCCTTTCTAGCCCTTAGTGTATAGGGTGAACTTCTTCTTCTATCGACTTTAGACTTTTTTCTCCATCATTCTCTTCTCCTGATACATGCTATCATATCTCTTAGCCATATTAACCACAAACTTAAAAGGAGATGCTAGATGAGCCATCACCTTATGATTAAGTCGTTGCTTCAAGACTCGAATGAGCTTCTCATTCTTCTTCATAGGGTCACCCTGCCTTATGATCAAGTCCTACCATACTTGGCCAATGCATTAAATATCGGGATGTACCCATATGTAGTATGGTCACCCTGGCTCAAATCAATGAACTCCCTTAACGGTACACTCCACTGAAATTTAAAAATAAACCACGCTTTAAATCTTTCCTTGGACTACTCCCAAGTGATTCCCGCCTCTATAATCTCAACAATAACAGTCTCCCACTAATCTAGTGCATCATCTTGTAGTTGCCTTGATGCTAGTCTCCTCTTTTACGCATCATTCAATCCTATATCACCAAAGATGCATTCACAATTCCTCAACTAGTTCAATACTTCTACCAGAGGTTCTTTTCTAGTAAATATCTTTCCTCCTAGGTTTCTATAATCCTTGCTAATTCTAAGGAAATCCCTCACAACTGCAGCTCTTGGTTGTGCTGCCTATAGTGCAGCCTCCCATAACGTCTGAGCTACAAATTCCCTGAACATGTTTATATCAATGCCTGCCTCATTAGCTGGCTATGCAGTTCCTTTTCCTACCGCTTTGATAATTCTTCCCTTATTCCTTTTATTAGGAGTTCCTTCATTCTCCCTTCTTGCACTTGCCCCTCTTATTGTGATATGTCCACTTCTCAAGTCCATCTTGCCTTTTCTATTAAGCAAGTCTTCGGTAGAAATGAAAAGATGGAGAGTAAAACAACAGTAGAAGAATAGATATATCTTCCTATATATCTCTATAGCAACATACAAGTATGTTACACATACATACTTATATATTAAAGCATCCCCTCCCCGGAGTGTTTTTTAATTTAATTATTGCTCTTATCTTTTATTAGCTCTTTTTTATTTAGGTGTCCCCAACCTATGCTCTGATACTAACTCTGTAATGTCCCTATGACGCCCCACCTCTATACCCACGCTAGCCAAGGACACTATGGTGTAATACCGTCAACTAGCACGGAGAATAAGGCTGTTGAGGAGCGACCATCCGTGTAATGGCTTTGTGCGAGCACCAATATGTCAGATAGTATAACATGCATTTTCTTTTCAAGAGGAAATCCGACATACCGATGCAAACTCAAAGCTACTACACAGTGGCTATAATATCTTCGGAAACAAACATAGAAATAAACATAACACAAATCAGTCACAGATATCCATATCACAAAGGCGGAAAAAGATATGAATATAACACATGAAAGTGTACATCAGGGTAGTGGTCAAACAAGATCCACAATATCACAAAAGAATAGCTACAAGTGCTAGACAAAAGAATATGGATACATCAATGAGTCTATACCTCAAATGTATACAACAAAAACTATTAATCTAAGTAGTTAGCCAAAAGTCAGGGAGACAATCCCAGATGTGAAGTCAAGCAGAAGCACCTGTAACATCTCGGTCTGACCCGAGTATTATTTAATAAGAAAATAATAAACGCATCAGTCTAGCTATAAATATCAGATGAAATGATATAAAATAAGAGATATGACAAAAATACATATGATAACCATGAAGCCATACTGTGATAAGTATGCAATTGAAAATCAACTAGGGATTAATCAATATCACAAGAATCTTCTCAAAGATCAAAAGGAATGTCATACTCTTTATTTTTATTCACCAAACCATAAATATTGACAATAATATCAATGACAATCACAAAAGTTAATGACACACAAATTCACCAATGCACAAATATTGATAAAACTTATCAATGTAAATCACGAAAATTAATGAAACGCAAATTCTAGAAATCATCAATGGAAATCCAGAAATCACAAAAGGGGGGAGGCTTATCACAAAACGGGAGCATGAAAACTCACCAACACGTGTATCACAAAATGGAACGCTATTCCATGGTTGCTAACCATTAATTTTGAGCCGAAGCTCCACAAAACGGCCCGAAGACCATGGGTCGCAACCCCACCAAATCGAGCCGAAGCTCCACAGAAACGGGGTTTAGTCTCCCTCGTAGACAAAGAGACATCGCACATTTGCTGGTCTAAATCACAAAAATAATTATCAACGATCATCAAGAAGTGTCAGTTACAATAAGCTAGTAAATATATAAGCTTAGCTTCATGTCCCATAACCACTAGCTTAACTTAAATATTTACGAACAAATTGTAAGTTTTCACTAGAAAATTGTCACAAGAGATTCAATCGAACAAGTCCAAGAATTAACCGGCGAAGTAAATGCAAGTGTTTCATACCATTTGTTTTACTAAGCCGTTTAATTAGATTTCTCGTACGAGGGAAATAAAGTGACAAATCACAAAAATGATTGTAGAAACAAGAAATCACAAAAATTCACATTCGAAGACGTGAATAAAATCCAAAGAATTTGATTCCAAATCCATCAAAGTGGAAATAACCTTGCGACTTAACCGTCATGACTTACGACTAAACATAAGTCAACACAAGAAATCAGCGGGTCAAGAAATAGCATACGGCCTAACGGAGCAACACAACCTGGTGTGACCTAACCGGCCGAGCGACTTAAGAGCAGGTGCGACCTAAATCAGAAGGCCAAGCGACCTAGTGGTTGCGACCTATGTGCAGGCCGACTTAACAAGCCGAGCGACCTAAGGAGTTGGGGCATAAGGATGCAAGCGACCTAACATGGTTGCGAGATAGCAGGTGCGACTTAACATGGTTGAGCTATGGAGTAGAGCGACCTAATGGCCGAACGCGCGACGTAACAGAGCAGGAAACATAACAAGGCCGAGCGACCTAGGGGGAAACGACCTAATGAGCTAGCGGCATAACATGGCCGAGCGACCCAAGAGGTTGCGACCTAAGTGGTTGCAAGATAAGGCAGGCCGACCTAAGGGGTGCGACCTATAGGGGTGGGACGACCCAGTGGCCGACCTAAGTGACGCGACCTAGCCGAGCGACCTAACAAATACGGTTTAACATATGGTCGAGCGACCTAGGGACGAAACGACCTAAGGGGTAAAGAAAGCCGTGCGACTTAATAGGGACGACCTAGCATGGCGCGACCAATAGGTTGTGACCTAAGGCACAGAACCACCTAAATTGCAGGCCGAGAATCATATGTGCAGGCCGAATGACCTAAGCAACAAAAATGCCAAAAATTCTCTCAATTTGCAACCGATCGAGCACGAACGTTAGGGGATTACGCCTATCGGCTACTCGGTCCTATTGGCTCCCCGATGCATCACCAAAAACGTGTTCAATCATCAAAGTTAGGATTTTTAAAGATTCGAACCCAAAACACTAAAAATTGGGATTTCACCAATTCAATCCAAACCAAGAGAAAATGCATATGAAAAAGTGTTAGGAATTCATACCCAACAATCAAAGATAGTTATAGACAAAGATGTGTGATAAAAATCTCACCTTTTCACAAAATCAATGAAGGAGAAGCTTGAAAGCAAAGGAAGAATCAACCACACTTGAATCTCTACACAAGAAGCTTGAATCAATCGCTTCTCTTTGAATTTGGAGTTAGATGTTGGATTTGCAAATGAACTAGGGCTTGGAGTTTTAATTTCCCATTCCTTTCTCCATTTTTTGGTGAAGCTTGAGTGTTAGGAAATGAAAGTGAAGTTATGAAGGGAAGGGGGTTAAGTTAGAATTAATAGTTTAGACTAATGGGCTAAACCAAACCCAAAGCCCAAAGTTAAAAGGTTGCAAAATTCCACTAACTTCAAACATATCAAAATTTATACTCAAAAAGATCGCAAACGGTGTTTTGGACCAAATGGAAGTGGTCCGGAGTCCTAATTCGACCGTATCCAAAAAGTAACTTTTTGGACTAAAATTCGACTAACGATAAAATATTTAAATATTCAAACCGTAAAATATGCGGGTAGTTACAGACTCCTCTCCTTAAAGTTGCGTCCACGCAATATTTAAGAAGAAAACATAAGGTAACAACCATGAAAGCATATCAACACAAAAGAAATTTGAAATAAGAAATTCACCTCAAAGAGCAGGGGAAAGTAAGTCCGGATGTGTTCGCTCGATGAACTCTCTAGACTCCTAAGAGCAATCCTTAGGATTTGAGGACCATTGAACTTTAACAAGCGGAACATCTTTATTTCGAAGGTGTTTGACCTCCGAAGTAATAATACGAATAGGATGTTGCTCATAAGTTAAGTTGGGCGAAACTCCTATTTCTTCCACAACACCGGGCTCAAGAATAGAATCGGAGTCTCGAAGACATTTCCGTAATTGAGAAACATGAAACACGTCATGAATAGCAGAAAATTGAGCCGGTAATAAGAGGCGATAAGCCACGGAACCAATACATTCGGTGATAGGAAATGGCCCAATATATCGAGGTGCTAATTTTCCCGATCGATTGAAATGTACAACACCCTTCATAGGTGAAACACGAATAAACACAAGATCTCCCACAGAAAATTCTAATTTTCTTCTCCGGTTATCGGCATAGGATTTTTGTCTACTCTGGGCTTCTTTCATCCTATGACGAATAAGGTCAATCTTCTCTGTGGAATCACGAATAAAATCTAGACCTAAAACCAGCTTCTCACCGGCCTCAAGCCAACAAGAAGGAGATCGACATGGCCTTCCATAGAGTGCCTCGAAGGATCCCATACCAACACTAGATTGGAAGCTATTATTATAGGAAAACTCAACAAGATAAATATGATCTTCCCAACTTCCACCAAAATCAAGAACACATGCACGTAGAAGATCTTCAAGAGTTTGATTTACACGCTCGGTTTGTCCATCAGTTTGGGGATGATAAGCGGTGCTAAAATTAAGCTTCGTTCCCAAAGCTTTTTGAAGGCTCTTCTAAAATCCACTAGTAAACAACGGATCACGATCACTAACAATAGAAGTAGGAACTCCATGCAATTTAACAATTTCTTTGATAAAAAGTTTGGCCAAAAGAGCTACGGTTCGATTGGACCGAACGGGAATGAAATGGGAGGATTTAGTAAGTCTATCAACTATCACCCATAAGCTATCATGACTCGAACGAGAACGGGGAAGGCCATCTATAAAATCCATGGAAATTTGATCCCACTTCCAAATTGGAATTTCTAAAGGTTGCAATAACCCACCGGGCCTTTGATGTATGGCCTTGACAAGTTGGCAAGTCATGCAACACTTAACAAAGTTAGCAATATCATATTTCATTCCCTCCCAATAATAAAGTCGCTTCATATCCACGTACATTTTACTACTACCTGATGAATGGTAAATTTAGAACGATGTGAATCTTTTAAAATATCTTTACGAAGATCACTAATATTTGGCACGATAAGTCTACCAAATTTTCGAATGGCGCCACAAGAATCAATATCAAAGTCTTTCAAACCTTCAATATCAATTTTATCCCTAAAATTTTGGCCAAGAAGAGCCAGTTCGAGATCTAGCTTTTGAGCTTCAAGAATGCGGTCTAATAGAGAAGGATGAGCTTCAAGGCTACCTAAAACAAGAGATGAACACAAATCGGAAACACGATCTCGAATCTCATAAGAGGATAAAATTCCGAGATCATTCCATTCGGATATCATCATAGAAACAACCGCTTGTTGCTTGCGACTAAGAGCATCGGCAACACGATTTCCCTTTCCAGGAGTATAAAGAATATCAAGATCATAAGATGCAAGAATTTGAGTGAACGTTGTTGATGCAAATTAAGTTCCTTTTGAGAAAATAGATACTTTAAAGATTTATGATCGGCGTAAAGAATAAATTTTTCTCCCAAAAGATAATGATGCCAAATACGAAGGGCGAAAACAATAGCCGCGAGTTCTAAATCATGAGTGGCATATCTAGTCTCGGCTGGCTTCAATTGCCTAGAAGCATAAGCAATAACACGTTCTCTTTGCAAAAGAATGGCACCCAAACCAAGGCGACTAGCATCGGTATAAACAATAAAATCTTGATTCCCCTCGGGAATAACAAGAATAGAAGCATCAGAATGGAGTTCTTTTAATTTCTGAAAAGAAGCTTCACATTTGTCCGACCAAATGTATTTAACACCTTTCTTTGTTAAGCTAGTAAGAGGCACGACAATTTTAGAAAAGACTTTAATAAAACGACGGTAATAGCCCGCCAATCCAAGGAAGCTATGGATTTTCGTCACACTCTTAGGTTTCCTCCAATTTTGAATCGCTTCAATCTTGGAAGGATCCACGGAAATTCCGGATTCAGAAATAATATGGCCGAGAAACTTCACACAAGATTGCCAAAAGTGGCATTTAGAAAATTTTGCTTTTAATTGATTGCTCCTAAGAGTTTCCAACACAATCTGAAGATGTTTTTCATGTTCCTCCTTGGTTTTTGAATACACAAGAATATTATCAATGAAGATGAGAATAAATCGATTGAGGAAATCTTTGAAAACTTGATTCATAAGATCAACGAAATAAGCCGGAGCATTCGTTAAACCAAATGGCATAACAAGCCATTCATAAGATCCATAACGAGTACGGAACGATGTCAAAGGAATGATATCCTCTGCAATACGAAGTTGATGAAAACCGGTAGCTAAGTCTAATTGTGAAAAGACTCTAGCACCACTGAGTTGATCGAATAGATCATCAATCCGAGGTAAAGGATATTTATTCTTGACAGTAAGATCATTAAGCTTGCGGTAGTCAATGCAAAGCCTAAGTTTACCATCGGATTTCTTCACGAAAATAGCTGAAGCTCTCCAAGGCGAGGAACTAGAGAGAATAAATAGCTTCGTCTCCTATTCGGATAATTGTTCGCGCATCTCCTCATTTTCCTTATTGGACATGCAATAAGGAGGACGAGTGATAGGTTGAGCTCTAGGGATGAGATTAATTTTGAACTCAATTGCTCGCTTAGGTGGTAATCCTAAAACGGGCTCAAATATGTCGGAAAATTCACGAACAACGTGAATAAGAGAAATAATATCTTCATCATCATCATTATCGTCATCATGAGGATTTAAAGAATATAAAGATGCAACCAAGCTGGAATCCGACTCTTTAAGATCTATAGAAATCTGCTTAACAGATTGAGGATGTCGAAGATGAATAGTTCGCTCAGGACATAGGATTTGGGCTTCATAGCGGTTAAGCCAATCCATTCCCAAAATCATTCCAAAGCCTAAGTAGCGCATTACATGCAAATCGGCTCGGAAAGAAAAATCACACATAATAATCTCGACATCTTTACAAAGCAAACTAAGTGTTGCGGATCCACCAACCGGATTCGCAATTCTCAAAGAAGTCATTAAACATAAAACATCCAAAGAAAAAGTATCAACAAGTTCTTTTCATATAAAAGAATGGGACGCACCCGTATCAAAAAGAACTCGAATAGGGTGATCACGAAATAAAATAATGCTATCAAGGATAGAATGAGAAATACCTTGACCACGAGATGTGTTGCCAGGGGCTTGAGCAACATTAAGCTTTCCCTCCTTCCTACCTTGAAATTTGGGACAAGAAGATAAATAATGATCCGGGCTTTTGCAATAGCGACAAGCACAAGGCTTTGAACACTTGTTCGCATAATGGTCCTTAGAACCACAATTGTAGCATTACCCACGACTAGAGGTAGAAGTCTTTGCCATCGAAGTTGATTGCTTCCCTTTCTTATTAGGATAAGGACCTTTGAACTTATTAGGCCTTTTCTTGTTGTTGAAGTTTGGTTTGGCACCTATAACTTCAACATCACTCTCCTTATCTGCCTCTTCAAGACGAAGAGCGATATCAATGAGTTGATCAAAAGAAACTTCTAACTTTTGAAGTAATGGCTTCTTGAGATTTTTATTATCCCATAAACAAATCTTTCGTTTTTCTTCAATGGGGTGTTTATGTATTCGACCTCGTATTTAGAAAGTGACTTGAAGAACGCGACATAGTCTGCCATGGAAGATTCACCTTGAACAAGGTCTATAAAACGACGAGCCAATGTCACCTTCTCAGCTTCTAGCACAAATTTTAATTCGAAGCGTTCCTGGAATTTCTCCCAAGTAAGATCCGCTTCATTTATTTCAGAAATAAGAAGCTCATACCAATCTAATGCTCTTTCTTGGAGCACACTAGACGCCACCTAAACACGGTGAAGATCAATAAGGTTCATGCGAGAAAAGATTTGATCGCACATTCTCATCCAAGCCTGGACTTCAATAATAGTTTCAAAATCTTTGAATGGCTTCCCACCCAAATTGGTATAATCATTGCACAAACATGCAAATCCAGACTTAGGGTGAGTAGACTCCGGATTAGATCCGGCTTCTTGAGCATTCCTTACTAGATCAAGAAGCTGCTGGGCAGACATAAATACTCCATCTTAGGGAGTAACACTAGATTGACCGGCGCTGGGACGGCTAGGTCTAACCATTTCTCTTCTTTTGAAAGAAAGAAAGAAGAAGGATAAGGTTAATCACCAAATGAATATCAAGCAATCTTGACAGATAAACAAGGAATCACAAAAGAAAATAGGATAGGACGGTACGAAGACCCGAATAAAATCCTAAAGCACGACTCCTAAGATAGACTTAGCACGATGATCCTTGTTAAATTATTCTATATTGTTTCGAAGTTTGCCTCTGATACCAAGCTGTGACGCCCCACCTCTATACCCATGCTAGCCAAGGACACTACGGTGTAATGCCGTCAACCAGCATGGAGCATAAGGCTGTTGAGGAGTGACCATCCGTTTAATGGCTTTGTGCGAGCACCGATATGTCAGATAGTATAACACGCATTTTCTTTTCAAGAGGAAATCCGACATACCGATGCAAACTCAAAGCTACTACCCAGTGGCTATAATATCTTCGGAAACAAATATAGAAATAAACATAACACAAATCAGTCACAGATATCCATATCACAAAGGCGGAAAAAGATACGAATATAACACATGAAAGTGTACATCAGAGTAGTGGTCAAACAAGATCCACAATATCACAAAAGAATAGCTACAAGTGCTAGACAAAAGAATATGGATACACCAATGAGTCTATACCTCAAATGTATACAACAAAAACTACTAATCTAAGTAGTTAGCCAAAAGTCAGGGGGATAATCCCAGATGTGAAGTCAAGCAGAAGCACCTGTAACATCTCGGTCTGACTCGAGTATTATTTAATAATAAAATAATAAACGCATCAGTCTAGCTATAAATATCAGATGAAATGATATAAAATAAGAGATATGACAAAAATACGTATGATAACCATGAAGCCATACTGTGATAAGTATGCAATTGAAAATCAACTAGGGATTAATAAATATCACAAGAATCTTCTCAAAGATCAAAAGGAATGTCATACTCTTTATTTTTATTCACCAAACCATAAATATTGACAATAATATCAATGTCAATCACAAAAGTTAATGACACACAAATTCACCAATGCACAAATATTGATAAAACTTATCAATGTAAATCACGAAAATTGATGAAACGCAAATTCTAGAAATCATCAATGGAAATCCAGAAATCACAAAAAGGGGGAGGCTTATCACAAAACGGGAGCATGAAAACTCACCAACACGTGTATCACAAAATGGAACGCTATTCCACGGTTGCAAACCATTAATTTTGAGCCGAAGCTCCACAAAACGTCCCGAAGACCATGGGTCGCAACCCCACCAAATTGAGCCGAAGCTCCACAGAAACGGGGTTTAGTCTCCCTCGTAGACAAAGAGACATCGCACATTTGCTAGTCTAAATCACAAAAATAATCATCAACGATCATCAAGAAGTGTCAATTACAGTAAGCTAGTAAACATATAAGCTTAGCTTCATGTCCCATAACCACTAGCTTAACTTAAATATTTACGAACAGATTGTAAGTTTTCACTAGAAAATTATCACAAGAGATTCAATCGAATAAGTCCAAGAATTAACCAGCGAAGTAAACGCAAGCGTTTCATACCATTTGTTTTACGAAGCCGTTTAATTAGATTTCTCGTACGAGGGAAATAAAGTGTCAAATCACAAAAATGATTGTAGAAACAATAAATCACAAAAATTCACATTCGAAGACGTGAATAAAATCCAAAGAATTTGATTCCAAATCCATCAAAGTGGAAATACCCTTGCGACTTAACTGTCACGACTTACGACTAAACATAAGTCAACACAAGAAATCAGCGGGTCACGAAATAGCATACGGCCTAACGGAGAAACACAACCTAGTGCGACATAACCGGCCGAGTGACTTAAGAGCAGGTGCGATCTAAATCAGAAGGCCAAGCGACCTAGTGGTTGCGACCTATGTGCAGGCCGACTTAACAAGCCGAGCGACCTAAGGAATTAGGGCATAACGATGCAAGCGACCTAACATGGTTGCGAGATAGCAGGTGCGACTTAATATGGTTGAGCTATGGAGTGGAGCGACCTAATGGCCGAACGCGCGACCTAACAGAGAAGGTAACATAACAAGGCCGAGCGACCTAGGGGGAAACGACCTAATGAGCTAGCGGCATAACATGGCCGAGCGACCCAAGGGGTTGCAACCTAAGTGGTTGCAAGATAAGGCAGGCCGACCTAAGAGGTGCGACCTGTAGGGGTGGGACGACCCAATGGCCGACCTAAGTGACATGACCAAGCCGAGTGACCAAACAAATACGGTTTAACATATGGTCGAGCGACCTAGGGACGAAACGACCTAAGGGGTAAAGAAGGCCGTGCGACTTAATAGGGATGACCTAGCATAGCGCGACCAATAGGTTGCGACCTAAGGCATAGAACCACCTAAATTGCAGGCCGAGAATCATATGCGCAGGCCGAACGACCTAAGCAACAAAAATGCCAAAAACTCCCTTAATTTGCAACCGATCGAGCACGAACGCTAGGGGATTACGCCTATCGGCTACCCGGTCATATTGGCTCTCGATGCATCACCAAAAATGTGTTCAATCATCAAAGTTAGGATTTTTAAAGATTTGAACCCAAAACACTAAAAATTGGGATTTTCACCAATTCCATTCAAACCAAGAGCAAATGCATATAAAAAAAATGTTAGGAATTCATACCCAATAATCAAAGATAGTTATAGACAAAGATGTGAGATGAAAATCTCACCTTTTCACAAAATCAATGAAGGAGAAGCTTGAAAGCAAAGGAAGAATCAACCACACATGAATCTCTACACAAGAAGCTTGAATCAATGGCTTGTCTTTGAATTTGGAGTTAGATGTTGGATTTGCAAATGAACTAGGGCTTGGAGTTTTAATTTCCCATTCCTTCCTCCATTTTTGATGAAGCTTGAGTGTTAGGAAATGAAAGTGAAGTTATGAAGGGAAGGGGGTTGAGTTGGAATTAATAGTTTAGACTAATGGGCTAAACCAAACCCAAAGCCCAAAGTGAAAAAGTGGCAAAATTCCACTAACTCCAAACATATCAAAATTTATACTCAAAAAGATCGCAAATGGCGTTTTGGACCAATGGAAGTGGTCCGGAGTCCTAATTCGACCGTATGCAAAAAGTAACATTTCGGACTAAAATCCGACTAACGATAAAATATTTAAATAAAATATTTAAATATTCAAATCGTAAAATATGCGGGTTGTTACAGTCCCCTACCTAAAACATGAAGATGAATGCCGATGATGCAGGGGTCATCAACAGAATTATCTTCTAATGACTAAAGTGAGTTCGGTATAATATAAATACACAGTTTAATAAATAGAGCAACTGAGTAGTTCTATTCTACAACAGATTCTTTTAAATATTCTTTACAACACGCCGATCAATATTTTCCAAAAACGTGCCTATGTAGGGGTCAAAATATAATAGAAAAATAACATAATAAAGAGTTGTCCACATATGTAGATGCGACTCGCATTCCTTTATACAATGAAAACAAAATCTTTATTAGCTAGAGTGCGTCCTAATCAGTCTTCATTCCTCGTATTGCGACTATTATCCCACCTGCCTAAGCCCATAAACTCAGCCTATTCAAATGAGTACTCATGAGTTTATGAGAAAAATAATATTAAAAATACGGATTAGACATAAAGTCTAGTGTGAATAATACTGTCTTGAAAAACAAACACATAGTGAGACCAACTTACACTATACAGGTTAGGTGTCCCCCTCGTTATTCAATCAACCTATCACAATTATTTCTTATTTATATCTTTGATTAAATGCTTTCTTAAGTAGATTTTTCTTTTCTACTGCTCATCTTACGCTGACCTCTTCCGAGTCCAAATGTAAATTGTTTTAAAATCTATATGAAATACTACGCTACTTGCACAGACCCACCATTGTTTCCTTTGTAGACTCTTCATTAATTGTTCGTTTACTCCTACACCCTTGCACATTACTTTTTCAATCTTTATTTAGTTTACATTACGCCCCTTGCAGTTCTTACTTAGCCTCTAATTAGGGTTTGATTCTTAACTATTACTGCTTGGAATCACCCATCATAGTGCTCTTTTAGAGTCATTCTTTAGAAGTTTGTCTTTTATCCAATACTGTTTCAGATACCCCATCGTAGTTACTTTTAAATTCATTCTTTAACCCGAACTGCGTACACCTAACCTCCTTCAATTTTTAACTATTTAGCTAGTTAATTTTTAAACTACAAAAAAAACAATCACTTGTAGTTCTACATTTATTTGTTAAATTTTATAACTGCTTAGAATCACCCCACCATAATAATTCATTTACTTATTTTTTCTTCAAACTACTTGGAATCATCCATTATAGTGGACTACAAAGGAACTCAAATGTAGCCTTTAAACACTTTTTTTATTTAATTTGGAACTACGTGGCCCTCAGCATCACAGTTCTTGGAAGTCAAATGCCTATCCTCACTTTTCCTGGACATGCACTCTAGCTAGCGTCCCAACCCAATATCAATAGCCCTTGCAACTCCTTCCATTACTTTGACTAACATAGGATCCCTTCCTTCATTCTAACCCGCCTCCCGTTGAATCCCCTGACTTCTCCTTTATAAGCCTTATACATAACATT